>OX638227.1:389790-2966440 GCA_951805285.1 Thymelicus acteon | reverse complement strand
TTTGGGAGTAATTTACTTAAGCAGAAAAATCGTTTTAAAAGAAAGGTTAAGTCACGAGTTCTTTACAGTTATTCTTTATTTCGTCATTCCCTCACCATCATTCCCTCATAAAAAATTATGGTGAGGGAATGATGATATATGAGGGAATGATTTTTGGGTGGGCTTACTGGCTTTTTTTATTGTTTTCTTTTATTAACTCTTGAATTTATTGCTGCAATATTGTTGTAGGTTAAAAAATGTCAAGAAAAAAGAAGATAAACAAGGAAGAAGCTAAATTAAAAAAAAAATGAGAGGTGTCAAGGGACACCTGGATGGAACGAAGTTCCTTTCGATTAATACTAAGCGACCAGAAGTCTTCAAGGGTGCGACATCCATACAACATACTGTACAATCATAGTATGTGGCTGTCTTATTCACTCTTCGGTATTTAGCATAGGCACAACAGGGACGTCCATATTACGATCATGCACTTTAAGCTATTACTGCCATTTCTCCCGTCATGCCAATCAATATGCGGAAGAGCGACAGTGATAGAATAAATCTATCACTATCGCTCTGACAAAACACTTGTCAGAGTGGCAGTGATAGATTTATTCTATCCCTGTCGCTCTTCCGCATATTAATTGGCATGACAAGAGGAATAGCAATAATAACTTAATGTGCATGATCGTAATATAGATATCCCTGTTGTGCCTATGCTAAATACCGAAGAGTAAATAAGACAGCCACATACTATGATTGTACAGTATGTGTATGGATGTCGCACCCTCGAACACTTCTGGTCGCCTAGTACTTCGCTTTAATTAATAAACGACGGCAAAAAGTGTCTTTACAACTTTTCGTCTTAATTTTTTCCGTCTAGCCCCCTTTCGCAACGCGCGATAAGGAACTTCGATCCAAAAGCAAGAATATGACCGAAAGCGCAGGGAAAAAATGAAAGCTGATCCTGTAACACTTGAAATACTTCGCGAAAAAGAAAGAATTAAATACCTAAAAAAAAGAAAAAGGTCAAGTATGAGACTAAAGTTTAAAATAATTAGTTTTTCTGTTGTTAAAAATGCTGTTAGATGAATCTTTAAGTTAGTAAGGATTTTGATGTTACTGTTATTTAACTAAGTGCCATAATAAATAAAAATAAGTTTAAATTAGAGTTATGCCAAAGTGCTGCAATTTGTGATTTCCTGGAATTACTCATTGATCTTACTTATTGTTTAAGAACAAAATTTCATTGAATAAAAAGTTTTCGTTGAAATTAAACTAATTTTATTCAAAAAGCTTCATGACTTGTCTGTAATTATCATTCCCTCACCTTAATTTTTTTTAATGTCCTCATAACTTTCATAAATCGCGATAATTTTTGGGACCACTACATAATTAAATTCTAGTAACATTAGTACTACCAAATTCACATAAAATAAATATCAAATAATTTCAATATTTTTTGTCATTTTAAGGTAGCCGAATTTCGGAATTTCGTGAAAATTACCCATAAATAGGTTTTCCTTCGAGTTTTACATTTTTACGTCTTCTTACTTCAAAGATGTTTTCATAGTTTTCCATTACTTATAATTATCTTTTTTTCATATACAATGCTTATAATAAACATAATTGTTCTTATCTGAATAAATAGCTAAAATAGATTAATAAGTATGAATTAAAATACAAGTTCGGCAACTAATTAAAGTTGTGATTTGCTTACACTATTTTCTAGCATACATTATTAATACATATAGCTTAAACCAACCCCTAAAATATTTGCTTCTAAAATCACCCTACAGTTGGCATCAGGCAAAGTCGGCAAACGGAACCACTTTCTGTTATGTTGTGCTGTACCACTTGGTACAATCAATTTGTTAATAACAAGCTCTTTTACAAAAGAGGGTAAATATAAGAGGAATAATTTCCTTAGAGCACGCCACACACTGATTTTTATAGGTTTTGGATACCAATTTTCGTAGCATATAATATGTCAATTTTAAATAAAATGCTACATTTATTTATAAATATATGACGCGTTCTATAGCTGAAAAAAGTTTGAAGAATTTAAGTAGTTTTTAAATTCAATTTATCTATTATATTAATAATCTAAATTTTACTAACAAAAAATAACCGACTTCAATATTACTCAAAAAGTACTTATCACATCTCGTTTAAATTTATGTGGGACCACAGTCATGAAAAGCACCTGCTTTCGATTAAAAAAAGAATCATCAAAATCGGTTCACCCAGTCCAAAGTTCTGAGGTAACAAGCATTAAAAAAATACAGTCGAATTGAGAACCACCTCCTCTTTGAATTCGGTAAAAACAAACATGGAAAACATTGAAAAATAAAAATCTAATATTCGTCGCAATGAAATAGACGCTCAAGCACGTAAGAAAATAAACAAGCAATATCGATAACTAACTCTAGTCACAGAAATATCTCAAAAGTCCGGTTTACACGTGTTAAGTAATTAAGTAGATAAGTAAATTTTAACTAAATTTTAAGTGAATAATTTTTAGTGTCCGTCCACACGCAATAATTTAGTAAAGCTCTTTAGTTCATACAATTCTACTTAACTACTTAAGCATTTTACTAAATTTTAACTTAAAAGTGCCTGTCCACACGTGTTAAGTGATAAGCCCCGCCCACCTACTTAACAGAAAATAGAAAAATTTCTAAATTACTTATCTACTTGATTACTTTACTACTAAATTACTTAAGTACTAAATTGTCCGTTTACACGTATTAATTTACTTAAAATTTAGTTAACTACCAACATAATAGAGTCGGAGTTTAATTCATTTGTCTTTTTAATGAAAAACAAAGAAGTTGCAAGTTACAGCAGTTTTATTTTGTTAGAGAAAAACCGTTTGTTTCAAACAAAGCGGTCGTTTTAGATTGTTGCTGAGATAGTGGCTTTTATTAAATGAGATTTCGTTTTGTTGATTGTAATGAATTTTGATTTAAAATTTTCATTTAGCTCAGTTTTTCTGTTCCTGTCGACGTTGTTATTTGAAGTTTTCAAATCGACTTAATTTTTTAATCCAATCCACCATTAAGTTAATCTTAGAAAAATACCAGCATTTAGAAATATTTATTTATTTATTTACATGTTTATGTCACCTCATAAAAAGAAGAAACAAAGGGCAAACTTGAGGCCTAATGGCATTAATTAATAAACATGCCGTAGTATCGATGTGTTTTTAACATCTAGACAAAATGTAATTGTCTTGACGAAAAGTTTTGTAAAAATTAAATGCATCAAATTAATTAAAAGCCAAATTAATTAAGTTATTTTTTTTTTTTTGAGTTTTCCCGCATGCAAGGTAATTTTAGTTTATTAATTACAAAGAGAGGTGCTCTTTTCTGCAACATAAATATTGAGTCAACCGCAGGAGAAACAAATATTGAATTTTAATTCAACTGTTCACTGCTCAAAAGATCTTTTTAGTAATTTTAGGATTCTTCTGAAAGTACAAGACGGACTGACAAGATAATATAATTATGGATAAGGATCATATTATTTTTATGTGATGATTTGTTTCAAAATATTTTATTACCTTATTTCATAAGACACGGCTCGGTTTGAAGGTTCTCACCGAAAGGCGGTTAATTTTCCGCTGTGAATTGTAAGCCATTAATACATCGGATAATTATATACTCGTAATTTAACAATTAGCCACCTAGCGGGTTTCGTTTGTTTTCGTAGTACTAAATCGTGATGTTACTGATATTTAATTGTGATAATATTTAAAAAGTATAGGAATAACTGTTCTGCTACCGACAGACAGCAACCAAGACCATAAGAGAAGAAGAAAGAAGAAGAGAGAAGAAAAGAAGAAGCATAACATGCTATGAAAATGGCATAATCTTTTGCGAATCTTTTATATGTATCTTACTGATCTTACTGAAAGTCCATTTCAATTGTCAGCAGTTCTTCTAAAGGCCTTTGACATGACAAAACGATAGCTATTGAAGTATCGAACGATATCAACCAAAACCGTCGTATTAACTTGCAATGCAATTTTTTCCAGTACTGATTAATTCTAGCCTAAGCCTAAGATTTATTAAGGCTAACTCGATCGCAACGGCTTGCACAGATTCACTATCGCTACTATCCACTATATTTAATTTTATATTAATCACTAAATACAGTCAATTAGTTAGAACGAGTACGGATAAACCGAAGCAAATTAACGTCAAGCGACCACCAGTTCCCACACATAAATCTCAATCGGTGAATTAAACTGTCGTAAAAGATAACGACCCAGGCTAAAGGCTAAACAAACTTTGGACCGTTGACCGAAATTCTGCGTCATACAATTTCGATGTGCTTAGCTCCAAAGTTTTCGTTATTTCAGTTCATTGTTATTCCTCAACGTAAATAAGGAAAATATATTTTTATTTGTTATCGGTGTTTGGTCTTGGCTTAGAAAGTACGTAAAAAATATTGTGTTCTTTTTTGTATCGGATTATGTTAATGTTTCTTTTGTTAATTTCATGCTCGATTCATAATATTTTGAAAATTGCCACGTTGAAGGAAGATTTTGGATATACAAAGAAGTTTCGAATTTATTGATCTTTCTGCTTTAAACACTCTTTACATTTTCCAGTATAAGGAGTTTACTTAGATCTTACAGCGAACTTTAAATAATACTTGTTAGTAATATTTAATATTTCAGTATTTTTTTCTTCTCTTCTTTCTTTGCCGATAATGCATCGGTGATGCCCCATGGTTTTATTTAATAAGCCACTAAATTATTGGCTATTAAAATAAAAATACAATCAGATGGGATTGAAGTTTAAGACGATACCTACCTCTAATTTAGTAAAAGCCTATTCATTTTCAGAACACTAAATGTTATAAAATAAATGATGATCAAATTAAAGTTTTCACAAATCCCCTTTCCAATTGCCAGATGTCCAAACCTATTAATGCAACCGTATTTAACCCAGACGATACCCAGGAGTAGTATAGTATTGGGCATTCTGCCCCACTTGTTCGCTCAGGCATCCGCCTTCGCGTCGTGGGGCAGAATGCCCAATAAGATTTCTGGTAACGTGGGACAGAATGCTTCATTAAAATTTCATAATTAGAAAATAACTGTTTGTTGTTGTAAATAACGCGGGTTCAGCTGAGAAAGGAAACAAAACAATATGTAAAAATTATTTATTCATAGTTATAACATTAACGTTAATTACAGATTTCATTTGATATAAATGTAGGATGGTCCTCACACAGTTCATCCACCGAGTGCACCAAAGATTGAAGTTTTCGCCATTGCGGTGTATCGTCTTGTGTCTGGAATTTTATTCGTACTAGCGCTTTCTTCCAGAGCTCTTGTGCATCAGTATTGCGCGCATCGTTGGTTTGATATACTTTTAAATCGATAAGGTAGTCCCCCGTTGTGTTAATCGCCCGACGTTCGTTGCCGTTTGCAACCCTGTTGACGAAGTACGTGGACAGCACGCGCGATGGAGGATCTTTGGATTTGCCGCCATCACGACTAAGATTGAATATGTCCACAGTCTTCCCCTTTTTTCTGTAACAAACACAAATAATCCGTATAAGTATACAATAACTTACTGATATTACATGGTGTCGGTTTTCAAAATCATTGCGAAAAATAACACAATGAATACATACAGGCTCATTGCAGTATGTAAATTAATACAAAAATTGTAGTGATGGTCATGTAAATACATTGTTGTTACTTGTAAGTGAGAGTAACAATTAAATAATATTAAGAATCAATTTAATCTACCTCAAAAGTCAAGTTTACCGAAGGCGAAAGAAAGAATTTTTTTCTGTGCAATCATAAGATTAGATATTAAAATAAATCCTGAACAAGAATAAACATAAACTTGATCGACATTTGTAGTAATAGCGCATAGGCACTGGTTATTTGAAAATAAATAAAAAAATATCTCCCATATTTATATATCATAAACTATTTCAGTAACCGTATGAGTATCATTGAACAGTAAAAATGTATTTTTTATCTCCTGTAACTTTACATTTTTATATAGACAACATAAATTCTTAGTAGTTGGTAAAAAATTATTAAGTTATAAAAGTGTAGTGTTACTATGGATTACATATTATTATGCGAACACTGACACGAAAATGAATGTATAATAAAAAATCAACCACTGACCGCAACGCCACATAAATATATCGAACGTAAGTACATAATTTGAAATATTATAATTTAAATATAACGAGTAGATGTAAATTTAGTATGATTACCTTATAATGGCAGTCGATTTCTTCATAGATTTACGCTTGCTTGTAGGAGTAGAATGTTTTCGCCGGAGCTCGGCACCGTGTTCAACATCTGTAGAGTTGCTGCGTTGATCGCACTCAGAGTCCGACCTGTAAATTGTTAAATTTTAATTAATTATTATTACTTGAAATATTATTATGCTGAAAAAGGATAAAATGTTAAGTTAATGTTTATCTACTTGGACTGAACTAGTAATAATAAAACTATTTACTCGCACTTGTAATTAATCTATTGACGATTATAATAATTATGAGTAAATAAAGTTAGTGAAAAAAATGTCAAAGTATTTGGCTACATGTTGTATCAGAAATATAAATTGGTTGGAGTAAAATATGAAAATTAATAAAAATGATAAAGACTTACATTTTAAATGGCAGCCACTTGAAGTATAATTACCAGTACAACCACTGTTCTATGGACTGAACTGCAGAGTGGAGGCACTCGGCGCTGGTCGCACTGTAGTCGTTGTAGGAGTACTTTGTTCCTAGCCGAGGCTCGAATTTGATGTACCGAGCTCCGAAAACGTTAGCTTATAAGTCAGAAAAGACATGTAAATTTGTTAAATGAAATGTAAGTGTGTTTAATCAAAATAATACACAATTGAGACATTTCTTATTTGTACGTATTACATTTGTAAAAAAATTATAACTAAGAATTTTCTAGAATCATTATTTGCTAACGCAACACAAAGACTTAGGGCTACCAAAATAATTATCATACATGCTACGTACTATGTATGGACTGATGATCCCATTTTTACACTAAAATATGTGGAAGTGACATCCATAACCAAATTAGCAGCGTAATAATAAAAATTCGTATTGCTGAATAACACTTTTAAATAGGTGTGCAATAATCACAAGTATTGTGTTGAAAAATATGATATTTTTGTTAGGGTTGACAAACGATATAAATTTAAAACATCGCAACCTTAATTGTAAAAATCAAAATATATGATTTGGAATGTTTTAAATTTATATCGTTTATCACTTTTAAATAGGTGTGCAATAATCACAAGTATAGTGTTGAAAAATATGATATTTTTATAGTACTATTCGTATCAATGACAACGTTGAAATTATACATTCCTGTTTCAAAGGACGTATTACAAGTTATCGGATTACTACATCTAAACCCGAAGCAAATATTTACCCAGAATGTTTCTTAAAAAATATTCATGATCAAGTTAAATCTTTAATTGATAGCTCGCTTTAAAAACATTTATCTGTTAAAATAAATTTTGAATATTTCGGATTATATCAAATGAAATCTGTAATTAACGTTAATGTTATAACTATGAATAAATAATTTTTACATATTGTTTTGTTTCCTTTCTCTGCTGAAGTTGCTGCGTTGATCGCATTCAGAGTCCGACCTGTAAATTGTTAAATTTTAATTAAATATTATTACTTGAAATACCTATGCTGAAAAAGGATAAAATGTTAAGTTAATGTTTATCTACTTGGAATGAACTAGTAATAATAAAACTATTAACTCGCACTGATAATGAATTAATGTATTGACGATTATAACAATTATGAGTAAATTAAGTTAGTGAAAAATGTCAAAGTATTTGGCTACATGTTGTATCTGAAATATAAATTGGTTGAGGTAAAATATGAAAATTAATAAAAATAATAAAGACTTACATTTTAAATGGCAGCCACTTGAAGTATAATTACCAATACAACCACTGTTTGGATGGACTGAACTGCAGAGTGGAGGCACTCGGCGCTGGTTGCACTGTAGTCGTTGTAGGAGTACTTTGTTCCTATCCGAGGCTCGAATTTGATGTACCGAGCTCCGAAAATGTTAGCTTATAAGTCAGAAAAGACATGTAAATTTGGTAAATGAAATGTAAGTGTGTTTAATAAAAATAATACACAAATTAGACATTTCTTATTTTTACGTATTACATTTGTAAAAAAATGATAACTAAGAATGTTCTAGAATCATTATTTGCTAACGCAACACAAAGACTTAGGACTACCAAAATAATTGTCATACATGTTACGTACCTACTATGTATAGACTGATGATCCCATTTTTACACTAAAATATGTGGAAGTGACATCCATAACCAAATTAGCTGCGTAATAATAAAAATTCGTATTGCTGAATAACACTTTTAAATAGGTGTGCAATAATCACAAGTATTGTGTTGAAAATATGATATTTTTGTTAGGGTTGACAAACGATATAAATTTAAAACATTCCAACTTAAATTATAAAAATAAAAATATATGATTAAAAGGACTCGTTATTTACGTTTCATTGGGTCTTTTTAACCGACGAAAAAAAAGGAGGAGGTTCTCAATTTGACACGTTTTTTTTTTTATGTATGATCACGCAGCAATCGGCACAGAGTAGTCCGATTTTAACGATTCTTTTTTTATTGGATAGGGTATGTCTTGAAATTGGTCCCATATTTTTTGAAAATTTTATTCCTACCCTAAAGGTACAAAAATAGGGGATGATTGATTATTCACCCACGGAATTTACGGGTTTTTACCCGTTAACCCCAATAACTTTGTACTGGATGATTGGATTTCGATGATTCTTTTTTTATTCAATAGTGTATACCTTAAAGTAACTCTTGTTTGAATTTCAAAACAAAATTTTACCCCTAAAGGTACGAAAGTAGGGGATGATTGATATTTCACCTACTACATTTTTACCTGGTAACTGAATCTACCACCAATTATTTATTATTAATTATAAAGTATTATAGCAACTAAAAATTAAAAAATAATTACTTTTTAACAAAAATAAAACCAACGAAAAAACTGAAAAGCAAAAAATAAAATAAACCATTTAGTATTATAAATTAACAGTAAGTAAATAATTTTGAGGCGGTGCCAAACCAATGAAAAAAACGGTGAAAAGATGTGCGCCGCGCTGCTGCTGCCGTGTGCATCGCATGCCGCTGCCCTCATAATATGTAATTAATTTTGGTTGTTTGTTTGGCACGGTCTCAAAATTATTTATTTACTGTTAATTTTTGATCTTAATTTATAATACTAAATGGTTTATTTTATTTTTTGCTTTTCAGTTTTTTTTTTCGTTGGTTTTATTTTTTGTTAAAAAGTAATTATGTATTCTAGTTTAGGTAATTACATATCGAGAAAATATTGAATAATCCGGTATATTAACAGACCATTAGCACTCTTAAATAAATATTCTATACTTATTTTTAACGTAGATAACTTTGTATGTAATAATTAAGTAATAAATACAACATTTTTGTTCCAGTAAATAGGTAATAATAATACATAATTATTTGCATTTGGATGTCAACCCTGATCGAAATGAAAAATCTTGCAAAATACTGTTAAGTACTGCAACCGGATGGAACACGACACTTTTGTTTTGACAAAACACAATAGCTATTCATACTATTTGCACGCAAAATGTGTATTTTAATTTAAATTTAATTCGATTACTGAGTACAAGTTATAGGTATTTATAATAATGGTAAAATCGATAGCAAAATTATTATAAGGTAATTATTATGTTAAATATTATATTCTATTATATTTCATTAAATTTTTGTTGTCATTATCAGTATTATTATAATAAGTTTGTGTTTTTTTTTTATTTCAGACCATTGTGAGGCAGCAGAGGTGCTGGTTTAAAGCAAATATTTCATTTGTTGACTACATTTACAGGTATAGAAATACCTACTTAACGAGGGACATAATACTTTGGACATAATTAACAGAAACGACATTATTTTATTGTGAATATTGGGTATGTATTTAGTTGTTAATTCATATTACTATGATAGTGTGCCATTTAAAATACCTATCGGTTATAGTTTTCATTATTTTTATCTGATTGAGTATTTTCGCTTTTCCTAAAAGAAATTATCCATTCTATGATGAATGACAAAGTGGCTTCTAATATAATTATCTCCTCGCCCTGCTCGTGGGCTAAGTATTAATTGTTGGTTCGATCTCCACATTAAAATAATATTAATGTTCTTAGATCTATTCTATTACAAAATCAATTGTAGATGTGTCTTAGTGATTATTTTTGTATCTGTTGTTAAAATTTATTCCCGTATCAAAATAATTAAAAGTGTATTAAAATTATTATTTAATATATGTTATTAAATTATGTTCGTATCTTATTCCAGAGCACGTTACTTTGATGAGAGATTGAGAGATGCAATTGAAGATGTGAAGTTTTGAAGACCTACAGCAGTAATTGGTAATAAAGTCTGATATACTTAGCAGCTAACTCAATAACTATACACCAGCCGACTATTCCAACACGCGGAAACAGTAGAAAACGTAAGGCAAACAGTAAACTTGTGTTGCTAACGGTTATTGTTAAATTTGAACACTAGCTATTGTTAATTTGTTCACTAACCTACAAGGAACTTACTCTAGATATTTAAAGGCGCAACTTTGTATTCACCTTTAAGAATGAATTTTCTTAGGCAAGCCGCGGATACAGTTAGTCATGCAGGTATTACTCAGGATAATGTAGTTAACGCAGTTGCGGAAACGATCGCTCAGCGACAACACGGGCACAACCCCTCTTCTATCGTCAACCAGGAAGGTCACATACAACAAGACCATACATCTTCATTGCAAGAAAAAGCAACTCCCACTATCCCTCATTACGATTGTGAACCGTTCCTTTGTTTTCTGAAAAAAAGCAAACCGCGTTATTTAGCTCCTCCTTCAAAGAGTACCCTTCATCGTGTTTCACAAGCAAGCACGAGCACGCAGGGAAACATAAATTTTTATCCCCTAACCTCTGCGACGCAAAGTAACGTAGCAGATGATAATTTACCTTATTTGCCATATTTATACATAGAATATTTAGATGCCAACTTTTTACTGGACACGAGTAAGGAAAAGTCATTTGTAAGCCGTAAATTAGCTGATAAATATTTCGCCAGTCATAAAATTTACGAACCTTTTAATAATGAAAACACTCTACAGGCAATAATATTACCAATGAATAGACTATTCCAAAGGAACATGTGTTATAAGTTTTATATAAAAGACATTGATGATTTTTACGACGGATTAATAGGAATTGACCTGTTAAAAAAACTTAATGCCGAATTTGACTTGACCCTCCATAAACTATGGACACCACCTAGTAGTTTCCCAATTTACTATAACCCAGTTTATAATAGTAAATAGTTATAATAATTGATTCAGGGTTTTTCGAAAATTCTATTCTATAAAATATGTACCTAATTAGGTAAATATAAAAAATAATAAAGTTAATAAACATTTCTGTAATTGATTTTGTAATAACTATAAGTAACCTATGATTTGTATTCATTCAGTGTCCAAGTTTCATTACAACTTAAAAATGTACGTAAATAAGATTGTAAATTATAGAAGTTATTAGTAAGTTTTTATGTAATATTATATACTTATAAATAAACAGCCTTTGTTAAAAATAATCTTTGTTTTATTGATCTATTTAAACTAATAATATTATAGTTTTTTTTTTTTTTTACCGAAGATGGCTTCTAACTACCTATGTCTTTAGAAGGATTTCCTTGATATTTTTTTGTATTTTCTTCTTAATACCTAAATATTTAACTTTTACAATTCATGACAATAACATAAACTTGCGTAATAATAATAATAATAATAATGCTCCGGAATGGTAGGTATTATTGATACACGCAACATGTTATAACATGTTACAGTTCATCGCACTTTATGAGAAGGTAAGATATATTTATGCAGACTTGCAGTTTACAATTCATACTAAATTATTTTAATATATTGAACTATAAAACTATATCTGAAAGAGTGATTTTCAAACAACTAATCTATATCCTTGATTGAATGCTAAGTTAACAATTTTGGATTGATTTGAATATATAAAGTTGATAGTTTATTTTTTATTATTTACGGAATATTAATAGAATTGAGAAGTTGTTTTTACAGTATCATACCTAGTACTTGTGTCATTATAATAATTATGTGCACGGTAAGTAAAGTACCTATTTGAATCTGATATAATATTAGTGATTTTTGCGTGTGCACATCAGATTTGAAAATGGATAATTATTTTTGTTTCAGGTATCTGATTCAGAGATTGTGTTTAGCCAGTATGCTCAGGATCCTTACGAAGGATTTTCCGAGCTGAATCGCTGTGAACCCGAGCAATACAAACTAACGAAAGAGAAAAAGTCCAAGCAACGTCGCCGAGAAACTTTGAAAAAACATAACGCTACACAATCTTTTGTAATGAGCCGATTACAACGACGAGGCATTAGGTTAATAAAAATTTCTGTTATTGATCTCTGCAGCAACAATTCTCAAACAAGCTGCAGCGATAGTGAAAGTGAGAACGTCGTGATAAGTGCGCAGTACATTGTTAAGGATGCCATGGATAGTGTTATGGACGATACAGAATCGCTAGTTAAGAAAATATCGAAATCTTTAATAGACAATGATTTTTAATAAAGATACTATTGTTATTGTAAGTTATTATTTTATTATGTTTAAAAATAAAAATGCATTTTTACTGAAGAAATTATTTTTATTTATAAAACCAAAACAAAACATTTTAGTGCCACCCTAAATGCTTTTTTATACATAACACATTTTTTAAAGCACAATGATTTGTGTGTACATTACAATTTAAATTGTTATCACAGAATTTTTTATGTAATTCAAACATGTTAGGACACTGGTCTTCATCAAGATCTGACACTTCACAATTTTCGCAAATGTTTTTTATCCACATAACCTTCTCCAAACCTTTCACTAAGATATTTTTGTTTTCTAGATAGGGAACGATTATACGATGAAATTCTCTATAGTCAATATGTCCTTCGTTCTAATGAATACCTCTATTGTTTTCCAGCCACTTTACTTGTCTTTTTTCATCAGTTGTTAAATATTTGAATAAATATGGGGGGTTTTATTAAGAATAATTGCGTATAATCACGTGTTGCGAACGCTAATCCTTGAATATCCACTATGATGGTATCCTGTTTCATGATAATTTTTTACAGTATTACTCAGTGGCTTATATTCAATTATACAGTCGTTTAATATAAGACAGTACGCGTCGGTTTGATCTGGTATATCAGAATCAATTTCAATTTCCACTCTAACGTCCACAACCGGACCTGTCTTCAAATTGTCTACTTGTCTAGAGCAGTCGACAACAAATAACGGGGCTAAATCTTTAAATTGTTTTTCACTCAACAAGGGCTCTGGACGACGACCATAATATGACTGTTGAAATCTAACATATTGTTCGTATAATAAGGCAATGTTGTTGTTTGCGAAGTTAACATTTAGGTTCTCATAAGGGAAGTATGTTGAATTGAGATAGACTCTAACACTGCGAAGAAGACAGTGATCGAAATGAGACATGTCAGAACTTGCATTATTTTTTCTATTTGTTTGTAGACCAATAATAATATATCTTGGTTTTTCTATTTGTGACGAAGTTTTAATTGCCCAAGTATGTTTTGTAGTTTTAGGTAAAGCTGGATATTCATACAGATCCCAATTTCTAAATATCATTTGAAGCGGTTTATCTCTTTCTAACAGTTTCAAAAAATTAAGCTTTTCTTTGTCAGATATTTTAATGTGTGGTACACGCCAAATAATTTTATTTATTTGAACGTCTTCTACAAATTCACCGGTATTGAGTTTCACAGCATTCAAGTTTATGTTACTTCTTAGTAATATTAGTTCTAATGCCTCGTCGTTGTAATCGGCTCATTACAAAGATTGTGTAGCATTATGTTTTTTCAAAGTTTCTCGGCGACGTTGCTTGGACTTTTTCTCTTTCGTTAGTTTGTATTGCTCGGGTTCACAGCGATTCAGCTCGGAAAATCCTTCGTAAGGATCCTGAGCATACTGGCTAAACACAATCTCTGAATCAGATACCTGAAACAAAAATAATTATCCATTTT
Organism: Thymelicus acteon; assembly: GCA_951805285.1. Taxonomy (NCBI): domain Eukaryota; kingdom Metazoa; phylum Arthropoda; class Insecta; order Lepidoptera; family Hesperiidae; genus Thymelicus; species Thymelicus acteon. Next base: position 2,952,251 of record OX638227.1, on the reverse strand, counting down.
CAAATCTGATGTGCACACACAAAAATCACTAATATTATATCAGATTCAAATAGGTACTTTACTTACCGTGCACATAATTATTATAATAACACAAGTACTAGGTATAATACTGTAAAAACAACTTCTCAATTCTATTAATATTCCGTAAATAATAAAAAATAAACTAACTATCAACTTTATATATTCAAATCAATCCAAAATTGTTAACTTAGCATTCAATCAAGGATATAGATTAGTTGTTTGAAAATCACTCTTTCAGATATAGTTTTATAGTTCAATATATTAAAATAATTTAGTATGAATTGTAAACTGCAAGTCTGCATAAATATATCTTACCTTCTCATAAAGTGCGATGAACTGTAACATGTTATAACATGTTGCGTGTATCAATAATACCTACCATTCCGGAGCATTATTATTATTATTATTATTACGCAAGTTTATGTTATTGTCAGGAATTGTAAAAGTTAAATATTTAGGTATTAAGAAGAAAATACAAAAAAATATCAAGGAAATCCTTCTAAAGACATAGGTAGTTAGAAGCAATCTTCGGTAAAAAAAAAACTATAATATTATTAGTTTAAATAGATCAATAAAACAAAGATTATTTTTAACAAAGGTTGTTTATTTATAAGTATATAATATTACATAAAAACTTACTAATAACTTCTATAATTTACAATCTTATTTACGTACATTTTTAAGTTGTAATGAAACTTGGACACTGAATGAATACAAATCATAGGTTACTTATAGTTATTACAAAATCAATTACAGAAATGTTTATTAACTTTATTATTTTTTATATTTACCTAAGTAGGTACATATTTTACTAAGAACATTTACATAATCTCTACATATTATTATAGTAATATAAAATAAATGATATTTATATGCCCATTAAAACCAATTACGAATATCAATATTTAGAATTGAAAGATCCTTTTAAAATTGAAGAATGCCCCCACGCTCGGGTTGCAACATTGCAATTTGATATAGCACGTTTATCATCATTACTTGATAGTGCTATTTTATTCACGCTTTGTGTAAATATTTCATGCTTAATTAAATAAGATATTTTTTCGATGGATAACATCTCTATTAAATAATACATTCTAGTAATTCGCACGATCCGTGTCCATTATGAATTCCGCTTCAGAATAGAATTTTCGAAAAACCCTGAATCAATTATTATAACTATTTACTATTATAAACTGGGTTTATAATATATAATATAATATAAATTATAGTAAATTGGGAAACTACTAGGTGGTGTCCATAGTTTATGGAGGGTCAAGTCAAATTCGGCATTAAGTTTTTTTAACAGGTCAATTCCTATTAATCCGTCGTAAAAATCATCAATGTCTTTTATATAAAACTTATAACACATGTTCCTTTGGAATAGTCTATGCATTGGTAATATTATTGCCTGTAGAGTGTTTTCATTATTAAAAGGTTCGTAAATTTTATGACTGGCGAAATATTTATCAGCTAATTTACGGCTTACAAATGACTTTTCCCTACTCGTGTCCAATAAAAAGTTGGCATCTAAATATTCTATGTATAAATATGGCAAATAAGGTAAATTATCATCTGCTACGTTACTTTGCGTCGCAGAGGTTAGGGAATAAAAATTTATGTTTTCCTGCGTGCTCGTGCTTGCTTGTGAAACACGATAAAGGGTACTCTTTGAAGGAGGAGCTAAATAACGCGGTTTGCTTTTTTTCAGAAAACAAAGGAACGGTTCACAATCGTAATGAGGGATAGTGGGAGTTGCTTTTTCTTGCGATGAAGATGTATGGTCTTGTTGTATGTGACCTTCCTGGTTGACGATAGAAGAGGGGTTGTGCCCGTGTTGTCGCTGAGCGATCGTTTCCGCAACTGCGTTAACTACATTATCCTGAGTAATACCTGCATGACTAACTGTATCCGCGGCTTGCCTAAGAAAATTCATTCTTAAAGGTGAATACAAAGTTGCGCCTTTAAATATCTAGAGTAAGTTCCTTGTAGGTTAGTGAACAAATTAACAATAGTTAGTGTTCAAATTTAACAATAACCGTTAGCAACACAAGTTTACTGTTTGCCTTACGTTTTCTACTGTTTCCGCGTGTTGGAATAGTCGGCTGGTGTATAGTTATTGAGTTAGCTGCTAAGTATATCAGACTTTATTACCAATTACTGCTGTAGGTCTTCAAAACTTCACATCTTCAATTGCATCTCTCAATCTCTCATCAAAGTAACGTGCTCTGGAATAAGATACGAACATAATTTAATAACACATATTAAATAATAATTTTAATACACTTTTAATTATTTTGATACGGGAATAAATTTTAACGACGATACACCGCAATGGCGAAAACTTCAATCTTTGGTGCACTCGGTGGATGAACTGTGTGAGGACCATCCTACATTTATATCAAATGAAATCTGTAATTAACGTTAATGTTATAACTATGAATAAATAATTTTTACATATTGTTTTGTTTCCTTTCTCAGCTGAACCCGCGTTATTTACAACAACAAACAGTTATTTTGCATTTCTAATTATGAAATTTTAATGAAGCATTCTGTCCCACGTTACCAGAAATCTTATTGGGCATTCTGCCCCACGACGCGAAGGCGGACGCCTGAGCGAACAAGTGGGGCAGAATGCCCAATACTATACTACTCCCAGGGTTTACACGTGCCTTTTACATTACGTTCGGATAATGCCATTTTGGCGCACTTATCTTACAATGTTAGATTTTATTATACTCATAATATAAGTAAATATTGACTTCCGTGTAGATAGAAGCCATCGAGCACATACCCATTATGTGCTTATGTGGGTATGTGCTCGATGATAGAAGATAACTATGAGAGCATCGTGTATAAATGAATTAAAAGATAAGCAAGAGATTGTCATCAATAAGCAACAATACAACAGTGTCTCTAAACAGTCAACATCTTATCAACGACGTTGTACGAGGATGACATGACTGACGTATCATCATGTCTTATATCACTCTATAAATTTTGATGATTTCACGTAGTTCTTAACTTGCAGCTGAGTCATGTCGCCAAAAGGCAATGCGTGATGAGCTGATGCCGACCAAGGAGGTTACAGGGGTTTTCTTTATGGAAATAGCCGAGAAACGAGCTGACGATCCACCTGATGGTAAGTGGATATCGTCGCCCTGGACATCAGCAGCACCAAAGACATTGTTGCGTTGCCAAGAAAGAGAGAAGAAAAAGACAGGCTTTTTCATCCATCCATAATAATTTCTTCGGCAATAAAAATTGACTAATGTATTTTTTTCCATTTCTTTGATAAATAACTGTGATAGGTCATGGTTAGAGATAACTTTATCGAAACACAATGCAGTTACAGCTACATACATCTTGTGTTACGGGTATAAATAGCCATAACAATGCATCCCGTAACCCTTTTACACAATTAGATTTGTAGTATGTATCGTGAAAGCGAAGCAAAGTTTAATTTTCGCTCCAACTGCGGGCGCTACACTGTAGTGCTTTTGCCAGGAAATGAAAAAGAATTCATATGTACCGTTCTTCTTTCGTTCCGTGTCCAATATCAGCTGGATTCAATTAATCTGGGCAATGTAGCACGATACACGATTATGTTTACACGCGTGTTCCAAAGGGTTTCCAACATTTTTGTATAGAACCTGGCATTTCATCACTGGAAATTTTTTGATTGTAATCACTTGGGTCAATTTCAACAAACACGAATTTTGCCTAATTACAGTGGCGAATTTAAATTTGCTGTTTTTGATAAATTTTTTTGGCTTAAATAATAGGTAAATATTAGTACTACTTAATCATATACTAGAGATCAAAAAAAAATTATTAGTTCATGAGATATTTCCATTTGAAATTATCAAATGCCACCGAAATGATTAAAGGGCCACCGGAATTAAAATCTGAGCCACCGAAATTGATTAAATTTAAACCTGCTGTTTCTAATACATTTTATTTGGCATAAATAATATGTAAATAGTAGTAATAATTAGTCACATAGTAGAGATCGAAAAAAATATTATTAGTTCCGGAGATATTTTCAAATTACATTATCAAATGCCACCAAAATTAGGACCACTGGAATTAGAATCTGATCCACCGAAATTGATTATGCCAATGAGAAATAATAAAGGCAAGATCATCTAATACTTTAAAGATACATTTTGAAGAGTAGGAGTCTAGATGAACGGACTCCTTGTAGCGGTGATTAGACACGCTTGTGTTTCTGTGGCCTATTAGACCAGTGCCGATAGCTTCAAAAACGCTAAAAAGTGAAAAAAAAATATAGTAGGATGAAACCCAATGCAAAAGGAAGAGGATATAATAAAAATTAAAGGAAAAATAATTTAAGGGCGATCTGAGGTTTGGGGTTAAGGGTAAAAACCAGTTTATCTCGATTTCCAGCAAAACTACAAGTCCTATGGAGAAAAGTTAAATGGCAAAGTTGTAGGTAATAAAAGATCTACAACTTTTGTATTTACACTTTTTTACATAACCTCAAAATTTATGTGAAAAATTTAAATAACCAATTTTTTGGTTTTTTATTTTTATCTTTTACAAAAAAAAAATCCATGAAATTTAGTGAAAACTTACCTTTGTATGTCCTTAACATACTGTAATTTTTTTGATTTAAAATATTTCTTTTTTCATCTTATTTTTACTTAATATCGAAAAAGCAACCTAATTTTCAATCGAAAATTCTCACGTCAAAATGTCTACTTTTAAAAAAAATCGGTGAGATTTTTGTTCTTTAGAATCTCTACTTTCTAATGATGTATAAAAAACTATAAACTACTAACTACTACTACTACTAACTACTACTACTACTACTACTAAATACTAACTATAAACTACTATGGTAAATTTTCGCATGTTTTTTGCAATTTTTATGTTTTATGGATTTGTAATTTTTTTGTCTAACAAAGTAACATGGAATCTTACGTTTTTCGATTAATTAAAGTGTAAATTTTAATAAATAGCTCAAAATTGTACACAACGATTTAAAAAAAATTAAAAACTCGAATCCGAATTTTTTTTGCGAATATAGTTGTCGTTTCATTTTCCCCAAATTTCGTGAAAATATTTTTTTTTTGTAAAAGATAAAAATAAAACACCAAAAATTTGATTATTTGAATTTTTCACATAAATTTTGAGGTTATGTAAAAAAAGTATAAATAAAAAAGTTCTAGATCTTTTTATTACTTACAACATTGCTATTTAACTTTTTTCTATAGGACTTTAGTTTTGCCGGAAATTGAGATAAACTATTTTTTACCCTTAAACCCCCCCTCCCCCACTTCCCAACCTCAGATCGCCCGTAAATAATTTTTCCCTTAATTTTCGTTATATTCTCTTCCTTTTGCAATGGGTTTCATCCTACGATTATTTTTTTCGTTTCAAAAATTATTGGCACTGGTCTATACACGTCCTTATGTGCTTTGATTTGCCACTGGATCCACCGAGATTAGGCCACCGGACTTAGAATTAGAGTCAAAACTTGAATTTTAAAGAACACCGTTACTCACAGGTTAACTTTTATTTCACAATTATGGCTGAAAACCTTTAATGGAAGCCTCCATAAAATTTCTTGATAATCTGCTTTGTACTTTTACTAATATACATGACATCGGAATTGGATGATTTTGTATTCCTGCGCCACCGCAGTGAGTACTTACGTGTTTGGCAGGAAAATTATGCAGCCAGTCGGTTATCCTAACACGCAGTTTGCAAGAGCACAACTGAACGGTGCGGGGAGAGCCAGTAAGGTGTCTTCCAAATCGTGTCGTAACAAGTAATGAAGTATACAAAATGCGCCACCGGAATTGCTTTTTTTTGTAGGACATTTTTAAAAGGTGTTTTAAGAGCTGTTGCACTATCTTAAATTACTCCGTAAATATATATTAGTTGTGTTATTTAATGTATTTCTAAAAAACATTCCTTTTTAATAAAATTTATTTACCAAAAAAGAAAAAAAATATAAAATATGTAAATAAATGGAGGTCGGACAGTACACCGGAATTAGATTTTAGGTCTTAGATATTTTTTTATTAAGAATCTATGTATTAAATACATCTGAATACTTTACTATCATGTAGATCACTACTTAAACTACCCATATAAAATTATGCATAATTGTAGTTTACCTCCACACATTAATTTTCAACCTCGCCGTCTCAAAAATGCACTTGGGAAATTCACCCACTTACTTCGTCACTTGCTTCATCACTGGCCGCCGAAACAAAAATTTTTCAAAATGGCGGTACTTGTAGGTATGCCAACTTGGTTCAATGCCCTTTTATTAAGGAATTGTAACTTGCTGTCTTGTTAGGTACACATTTTTATTTGGCGCAAGTGCAAACAACCTTGAATGACACTTGGTATTTATTTTATTTATTGAAACTGGTTTAGCCCATTACCAGTCGAGTCCTAAGTACCTATTTGGTAAGTAATCAGTGTCTTTTAATCATAATTTGTAATTAAAAAATAAGGCCGACTGATATAATGAAAAAACTAATTACTTTTTACTATATAATAATGTTTGATATCATGTCAATTAATAAACAAAAAAATATATAGGGTAAAATACCCAACGATTGTCACCCTAAGCGTTTTCTCAACATTTTTTGTCATTTTAATGTTGTTTGCTTTAAAAATCCAATATTTTTTTTGTTTTATATATAATGTTTAACTATCAAGGAGAAGATTAATATGAATTTTAGTGCAGTTTAAATAATCAAGGAAAAATAATGTTTCAAACTAAAAGGGCGCAAAACTATATCGATTGACACCCTGATGTAACGATTGACACCCAGCGAGACTAACGATTGACACCTAGTGTGTACATTAATTCGCATTGAAAAGCTAAGTACCTAAGATATGGAGTTTTAGAGTTTAAGTAAATGAAATGATTATTTTTTGTTACTTTTTATTTATTTATGAGTACACTAGCTTCTACCCGCGACTTCGTTCGCGAGAATTTAGAATTAGATCCAGATCCTACTAAAATTTAGATATTAGGTTTAGATGTTTGGATGTTTGTGAATTAAAATTACAGTACCCTGCTTTTCATCCCAAACAATGGATAGCAATGATGATGATGAATTATGATGATAATGATGACTGGAGATGATGGTGATGATGATGAATAGTGATGATGATGAATGATAATATACGATGATGATGACAAATGATGATTATGATAATGATGACTGGAGATGATGGAGGATGATGATGAATGACGATGCCATCATAAGATGGTGATGAAGATGATGAATGATGATGATGGTGATAATGACGATGATGGTGATAATGATGAATGGTGGTGATGATGATGATGAATGGTGATGATGATGAATGGCAAAGTTCGTACAACCTAACAATCAATCAACAACGTACTCTAAAGATCTTAATTCTATTTCAATCGGTTCACAAATAAAGTCACCAATTTAAAAAATCGCGTGTAAATTTTTTTTTGAGATGGGTAGTGTGGGTACTAAGGCATATGATACCTGAAGCGAAGCGAGGGCAATTGCTCCCTACTGATAAATAAGTGTGTATTTCAACAGTTTCTAATTTCTGCGTGAAAATATTTTGATCCGTACGGGGTGTCAATCGTTACAGCCTAGTACAAATAAAAATGTAATGATTGGCACTAGCAAAACGTAATGTTTCCTAAGGCAAAGTTAGTAAAATCGTGAAAACCACATCTATTTACGACATAATTTAAAAGAAACAACACCAAACTTCTTCTATATTTACTTATCAGGGGCGATAAAAATCGTCATATAATGTTAGTCCCGCCTTCTGTTTTTCTTAATTTTCATCAGTCTACTGCAACCCACGTGTCCCGCTACTTTTAAAAACACGACAGATACAAAATGGCGGGAAAATCAACTACGAAAATGTTGCCATTTCATGAAATGATAATTTTACTAATTAAAAGTAAAGTTACCATACTTAAAAATAATAATTTATGCTTAGTTTAGGACATAATACGAAAAAGGTGTCAATCGATGGGGGAGTGCCAATATTACTAGACTTTACCCTATATATCCATTGAAGTATAATGTCATAGAACAGACATCTCGTATAAAATGTGTGTCCCGCCGAGAGGTTCTATTTTCAAAATTGAGCCCCCATTCTCCTTTCAAAATCGAACGAATCCATTGAAAATTGAAGCCGATCGGCGCCAATTCATTGGGACATAGATTGTGTTCGCGGTGTCGGTTCTATATGCTAGTAATAATACTTCAATGTATACAGCGTGTTTTTTATACAAAAAATTTAGAGAATGTTACAAAGTAATTTACACCAAAAATTAATGAATAGCGGCCCTGCAACAATGTCAACAAATGTCGCTATTAACGGAAGCTACAACTACAGCGCTGGCTGCATCAAGAGCTGTTGTTCACGAGAGGCGCTGGACACTCACTTGAACTAGTTAGCCAAAACTTTAATAACTTTAAAATATTTTGTAGATTTTTTTGATTTTTGTTTTTTGTATATTTAACCTCTTTAATGAAAACAACTATTAGCGAAACGATATATACCTAATGTTTTTTTTACTGTGTATGGGGCCATCAATAAGTTACGTCACACTAATTTCATGACTTTTTGATCTGTCCCTCCGTCCTTGTCACAGCTGGTCACATTATAAGACCTCCCCCCCTAGCGTGACGTCACATACTATTCAAATTCAAATTCAAATTCATTTATTCGCTTGAAAGTGGGTACATAACAATGTTTAAAAATTAATTATATTCTGTCCTCCACATTCCACCATATAAGGCATGCGAATTTCATTGTAATAATAGTTTATGTTTATATTATTATATGAACTATGAAATTTACACCTATAAATTATTAAATTAAAACAGCAGTTCCGAAGTAAATGTTATTTCCATTAATTGTTTTTTAATATTTACCTATACATACCGATTAATCGATTTTGAAATGTAAACTACAGCCACACTACATCCAATGCACACTACATCCTCCACCCTCCCCCCCCCCAAACGTGTGACGTAATTTATGGATGGCCCCTATTATCGTCGTATTGTTTACCCGTCGTAGATAAATATATTATGTTTTATCCTGAACAAGTAAAGTGCCCTCGCTGCTTCTTTCTTTCTTCCTTCTGAACTCCTATGCCTCTTGGAGTACCTACCTAATAGGCTTTATAGGTATAATTTATGTTTTCTTCATTTTATCGATTTAGGGTTAAATAAGGGAAGGAGCAGTGATAGCCTAGCGGTTAGAACGTTGGTCTCTCGAACAGAGGGGCCCGAGTTCAAACCCTGGCACGCACCTCTAATTTTCAAATATTATATGCGTATTAGAAGTTAATTATCACTTGCTTCGGTGAAGGAAAACATCGTGAGGAAACCTGCACACCGAAGAGTTCTCCATAAAGTTCTCAAAGGTGTGTGAAGTCTGCCAATCCGCACTTGGCCAGCGTGGTAGACTATGGCCTGTACCCCTCACACTGTGAGAGGAGACCCCGAGCTCAGCAGTGGGACAATATTATGGGTTGTTGCTTTGCTTTTTTGCTTTTAGGGGAAGGAGGGTTTATGTTAATTTTTATTTAGAAGTTTATTTTTTGCAATATTAGCACAACTTCTGTCAGAACATTGATAAACTTTCCTATTTTATGTCCTCTCTCCCACTTGTACATACTTACAAGTCATGCTATTATAGTGTGAGGAGCACGGACCTGAAAAAAATACGGACATAACCTCGTCTAATCGAGAGTGAAGCCTAGCGATGGCCGCCCGCTTACCATGTGTGCGTAATTTTTGATTGTCAATGTGGGGGTGTGTGTACTTGTACGAATAGAGAGTTGGTATTACTATGGGTGCTTCACTGAATTTGTTCTTGGGATTACGTCCGTCTTTTTTTAGGTCCGTGATGAGGAGTAAGTACGAGTATATGTATAAAGCGATCTTAGTAAGATCATCTCACACAAGTTCTATCTAGAATAATCTAGATTACGTCTCGAAGCTTGTGCTTATCACCTAAAACTTTAAACCCAAAACACTCAGGATCACCTCGTACACTTTTCAGGTCCTAAAGCTAAAATTGGCAAGCTTAATTACCGGCACCCAAATGGCTATGAACTTGGAAACTTACATGCGAATATCATCTTTATTCTGTTGCACTTAAGGTCAAATTGGCGTGGAGTTACGATCCAGTGACACGCCAGCTGTTTTGTCCATATTACTACCACAGTATAAGAACTTACAGTTGTCTCAAAATATGTATCAGAAGAAATTATCTAAACATCTCGCCCCATACCCCTTATCAAATCTATAAGCAGATATTAGGTACCTGATATTGTGACAATTTATATTAGCTACATATATTAATTTATTCTTATTTGTACTTCATTTAAGTTTAGTGTTAGTGTTCACTTAGAACACAGGTGAACCTACTGCCGAAGTACAGGTAAGCAAGCTTTCATTTATTAAATAGCATTAAGCTGCGATTGTTGTAAAAAATGTAACAAAATAAACAATCAGTGGTGTAAGTAAGTACCCAATCGTTGTTAGAATTTCGGGAACACATCTCCCCGCGCGCCCTGCTTGACTTCTCGTGACGTCACCGTTATCCGACTGTTGAAGAGTTCTTTAGGCTACGGCACAACTGGTGAGCCGTTGGCGTTTATTAGAGTGTAAAATTTTGATTATGTGCTCGATCCGTTTGAGTGAAAATTCGCGTGAATTTGGATTTTCACCGCGACACAGGTATTGTTTTATATCATACGTTACCGTATTGGATATAAAAAATAATACCGACTTAAAGTTATAGTGTGTTTAATAATTTACTTTTTACGACAATGCTTTTGTTATTTTTTTATGAAACTACCGTGCTTGTTGAGACTTCGGTCGATTTTATCGGTAGGCACCTTGTTTAATTTTCTGTTGCTAATAAAATTACGTGCTAGGGTTGTACAATGCACATTCTAGAGTGAGTTTTAGCATTTATTTAGAGTAAGCTAAACGTTAAAATAAACATAAAGTGCTACCGAATAATTTCCAAAGTGAAGAAGAAATATGCTAGTTAGACGTTTAGCTTACTAATTTGTTCACGCGACTTGCTTAGCGAAAATATTTTTAGGGTAGATATTTACATCTTCAAAGATTCTTGAAGATGTAATGTACTTAGTACAGTACGGCGCGGCCGACGTATCTTGGCGCGTATGAACTTCGCGCAGAAGGCTGCGCAGTAAAACAATTCGCCATTGCTCGGTACGCGGCGTATTATGTCTCAGTCACACGTTAGCATGTTTGTATCGCTATCTCTGTCTTAAATGCTCTAAAGTTCGCATAGCCTATGTTCAGACGCGCCAAGATACATCGGTCGTACTGTACGTTTTGTAGTAATTCAGTTAAGTGCAGTTAATTCCATGTTTTAAGTAGGTAAAACGGACATAAAATAAAATTATTATTGTTAGCGCCTGATAGTTAACACCAAGCAATTTCGATACGCGCGTTGCTCCTCTCCTGGAGAAGGCGATTGCGCGTGACGTCGTGGCCCACGTCATATCGGCGGACTGGACTGCACTGGTCACCTTGACTCGACCTCTATTGCCCCTCAACCGCGGTGCGTGCGAGTGCGTATGAGTGCGTGATCCGCTTTCGCTCCTTATTTTTTACAATATTTTCCTTAAATTATTTTCATTGTAATCGCGAGTCAATTAAAGGAGACTGTAAGAAAGTGGCAAATCTTTCTTTTATTTAACATAAGAAATGTGGCGACCGAGACCGGACTTCGTAATTTATTGTCCGCTTCAAATAACCATCATCGAGGAACCAGCCCCATCTCAAGCTGCAGCTACGAGTCTACGGCCAGCTCGACGAGTCAACGCTACTTGGCTTCCTCTCATCACGCCGGTCACCAGCACTCACCGCCGATCAGCTAAGTGTCCCTGTGTGCTTTCCATAATCCTACCTTCCATATACCAAGTACCTATCTTATCCGATTTAAACAACCCCTTTCCGTTCTCCCAAAGTGCCTCCTAGCTTCCTTAAGTTTAGCTTACGAGTACATCCTGTGCGCGCTTTCAATTTGAAAGTCAAAATTCCAATTATTTTTCTTTCGAGTCCGAGTGATATTTAATTTCATTCTTTCCTATACTTAATTCATTCCTATATTTTCCAACAATTTTAATTCGATAGTGATTTAGATTTACTAGCAATTAATATTCCATTATTGAATAAGTACATAAGCATTATATATCAAACTACCTACATCTAACGCAGTATATTGCGTGTGTATGGTTAGATAATATTCAAATATATAACGAAAACTTTTCAAGCTCAAGGCTTATTATTCACATAATCTAATACATAAATCTAATAAGAATTAACCCTAGACCTCCTCACATTATAATAATACATATTTGCCTTTATAAAGGGAATAGTTATTAATTACATCAGATTATTTTTACAAAGCTCCATTACGATCCATTCCCGGTTAGGATAATCTTCGCAACAAGTTTCTAAAACGATTCTAAATTATAATTTGTTCGTGATTCCAGGTGCATCGCACGGCTGACTTGTTTACCGGCCGGCCTATTGTTCTACGCACGCACTTCGCTACGCGGCGGGCAGTCGATGCATCGCTCGGCCGCTGCACTGTGGAATAGCTAACCGGTTTTTATTATACTAAGGAGCGGCGTAAGACGCAATATTCATTTTACTTGCATAGAATTAACGTCGTGTTTCGCATCTATCGGTATCCTTTGCACTCGCTTGTTTGTTATATATCACTCTGTTGTTTAATACTATCGTTTAAATCATGTCCGAAGCAAAATTGAAGGAACTTTATGCTAAGCGCAGCTCAATCAAGGGCCGCTTAACGAAATTTAGGAATTATTTAGCTACTGTTGAGAACTTAAAATCGATAGATAATACTGAGATAGCTAAATTAAATATTCAATTAGCTAAAATAGAAAGTTTATCGTGCGTGTTTGAAGATTTGCAAAGTCAGATAGAGGTTTTGAATTCGTCAGAGATGGACAGTGAGCTCAGTGAACGAGACACAATTGAACTTGAGTTTGCTTATTTAATTGCTACCGCGCAACAATTTCAATCTGAACATAACGCAGCTAACACATCTCACGCAGTTGACGCTCGTAGCACTTCGTCTAATTGTTGTCACAACAACCAAACGGGCATAGGCTTCAAGCCTCCTACTCTGCAGATAGCTAAATTCGATGGTAGCTATTTTAAGTGGCTGGAGTTTCGCGACCTTTATTGTTCTCTCGTACACGACAACCAGCATATACCAACACCAATCAAATTTTGCTATCTCAATTCTTACGTTGAGGGCGAGGCGGCTCGCGTTATAAGTAATCTTGAAGTAACTGAGTCTAATTACCACAAGGCTTGGGAGTTGTTACGCGAACGTTATGATAATAAACGGTTGCTTATTAAGAGTCATTTGAATTCTCTCTTAAATTTTGACACTAAGACTACTGAATCAGACAAGGTACTTAGATCTATCATAGATAATATTAACAAGAACTTGCGTGCACTGTCTAGTCTAGGAGAGCCTACTTCACACTGGGACACTTTGATCATCCATATCGTCGCTTCAAAGCTCGCTAGCAAAACGAGCATGAAATGGGAGGAGTACAGGAACACGATTCCCGACTCCGCTTCTCTAGAGCAATTCACTAAATTTTTGAAGGACCGCGCAGATATCCTTGAAACTTATAAATCAAATCAAATCAAATCAAATCAAATCAAAATCTTTTATTCATATAGGTATCACTGATACACTTATGCACGTCATTTTTTAATCTACCAGTTTTTCGGAAAGGTGCTTTGTCATAGAGGAGAAGAAAAACCGAAAGAAACTCCTCGCACATCTTTTAAAATCATGAAAAGTTACATAATATCTTCTAACCTACGCGGAACTGGATGCGGCACTAACTTCCAGGCGTCTTTGTCATTAATATATTCATTTATGCTATAGTATCCTTTGCCTAGTAGCTGAGATTTAACATATCTCTTAAACATTTGGATAGGTAAATCACGTATTGACTTGGGTAATTTATTGAAAAAACGTACACCGAGCCCCATATAAGAGCGTTGTACCCTACTTAAGCGAAAAGATGACGTCACCAAATTATGTCTGTTTCTAGTTAGATGATTATGCGTATCACTATTCTGCTTGAACATACCTAAGTTGTTTTTTACAAATATAATATTGGTGTAAATAAATTGAGAGGCTACTGTTAATATGCCTATATCTTTAAATTTCTCACGCAGAGAATCACGTGATTTCAATTTATAAATGGCTCTGATTGCCCTTTTCTGCAAAACAAATATAGAACCAATGTTAGCCGCTGAACCCCACATCAATATACCATAGGACATGAGGCTATGAAAGTATGCAAAATAAACAAGTTTCGCAGTTTCTACATCGGTAAACTGTCTTATCTTTCTAATCGCATAAACTGACCTACTTAGCTTACTCGCGAGAGCCGTTATATGGGTGCCCCATTGTAGTTTAGAATCTAAGGTGACACCCAAGAAAACTGTGGATTTTTCCATAGTTAGAATTTCATTATTTAATTTCAGGCTTTTACTAATATTCCGTACATTAGGTAGTGTAAATTCAACACACTTAGTTTTTTTAGCATTAAGTAGCAAATTGTTTGTTGTAAACCAGTGTGATAAACGAGATAGAGCACTGTTTACGTCGTCAAAATTCATTTTATTTCTATTCGTCTTAAATATAAGGGAAGTGTCATCAGCAAACAGGACAATCTCTGCATGTTTCTTAATATAATACGGCAGATCATTTATGTATACTAGAAAAAGGAAGGGGCCCAAAATCGAGCCCTGAGGTACACCCATAACAGATTGAGATCCCGATGACTTGGTATCATTTATGCTAACACATTGGATTCTACCCTTTAAGTACGACGCAATCAAGTTAAGTGAGTTATTCTTGATACCGTAGTGGCTGAGCTTAAGTAGAAGTGTTTCGTGTTCAACACAGTCAAATGCTTTAGACAGGTCACAGAATACCCCTATGGCATTTTGTGAATTCTCCCAGGCCTCAAAGATGTGTTTGAGAAGCCTAGCACCAGCATCTGTTGTACTACGGCCTTTGGTAAAGCCGTATTGATCAGGGTGGAGTAAATTACAAGTGTTGAAGTGCATCAGCATTTGATTTAATATAATTTTTTCGAATACTTTACTAAGAGTTGGTAAAATAGAAATAGGTCTGAAATTATTAACGTCTGTTTTATCCCCAGATTTAAAAATCGGTATAATCTTACTATACTTCATAAGATTTGGGAAAGTACCTAAATCTACACATTTATTGAATAACCTAGCTAAATAAGGGGCTATCACATCTATTATATTATTTATAACTTTGACAGACATTCCCCACAAATCACCCGTATTTTTAATGTGCAATGCTCGAAAAGTTCGAACTATTTCCAATGAGGAAGTATATTTAAATTGAAACGAAACACTACATTCATCAACGGTATCTTTTAAAATAGAATGTGCTGCTGCCGGGGATGAAGTCAGCGATTTAGTCAACCTAACCGGAATATTTTGAAAGAAATTTTCAAATGCATTAGCCACCTCTTTATCAGAGGTTATTTTATTTTCATTAACTAATAATTCATATTTAGAATCGCGTAAATTATTACTACCAATCTCGTTTCCAATAATACTCCAAGTGGTTTTTATCTTATTGCTTGATTTGACAATTTTTTCCTTGATATGCATAGACTTAGCCATAATACACACGGCTTTAAAAATTTTTGAATAATTTTTTACATGTTCAAGGAAAGATGGGGAATGGTTATATTGTTTTTCTCCATAAAGCTCAAATAATCTATCCCTACTTTTAAAAATACCTCTTGTGGCCCAATCACTAAAATTCAAATTTTTATTTAGTTGAACCTGCTTATATTTAAAGATTTTATTAAATTCATTATTTATAGTATCGAAGAGGGCCCTATATAAGTTATCGGGATCAGTCTGTTTTAGTGATAAGGTATTGTGGATTCGGGCTGCGACTCCTACTTTAAAGCGTGTCATTTTGCTTTTAGTTATAGGTCTATATTTTATTAATTGTTTATTTGCAATAAAGTCAGTACTAACCGAGATGCGTTGACCACAGTGGTCGGACCTTAATTTACTAATTATTTCTTTATTTGTTACTTTACAGTTACAGAATATATTATCTATACAAGTAGATGACGTCGGTGATATTCTGGTAGGTTCAGTAAATTGAGGATTTAAATTGAAACACCGAAACAAATCTATTAACCTAGCAGACCGAGGTGTATCCAATAAGATATCTACATTAAAATCACCGCATATAATTACTGTCTTTTTTGATGTGCATAATCGTCTTAATATATCCTCCAATGTATCCTCAAAAACACTAAAATCTCCAGAAGGGGGGCGATATATGCATACGATAATAAACCGCTCCAGTTCCACACAGGCCAGCTCAATAGCGCGCTCAATAGAGAGATTAACAATATCTTTTCTATCCTTGCAAGACACATCATTGTGCACTAAAATTAATGATCCGCCATGAATTGCGATCTCTCTGAAGAATGCACTTGACAATTTGTAGTTATGGTAATTTACAATATTCTGAGTGCTGGATAGCCAATGCTCAGTTAAACATAAAACATGTATGTTAAAATGCCTAATAAATAATTCAATTTCTAATTCTTTGCCAGAGAAGCCCTGTATATTTTGGTGTACAATATTCATATTATAGAGCTTTCCCGTTGTCTTAACATCTAGTTTAAATTATGATTATCAACTGTACTAGTATTAGTACATGAGTTAATAGTATAATTAGTGGTACTACTACCACAATCTAAAACATTGTCAATAGACTTAGTTACATGACATGTAACGGTATCTTGTAATTTATAAGCTAACAATTTAGCTAAGTGTCGTTTCACTTTAGATGGTAAGTACATATTTTCCTTTATTAACTTAACTCTGGATGGAATGAACTTATTAATATCATAATAAAAAATAGCATCTCCATGATGAATTGTCAAATTATATAATAACAAATTCAATCTATATATGCGCTTATTTTGATTTTTGTTTATGTTACTAAGATAAGGAAAAGCACATATGACAAACTTGCATTCAGTACTGCTGTGTAAATGTACTAACCTTTCAATACATTTAGTTAGTTTGTGCCTCGTGATGTTCAAACTGTCACCTATCATTAATACTATATTAGTATTATTATTTAATTCATTTGGTTTAATTTGATTTAACAGATAGTCTAAAGATGCTCCCGGTGAGCACCTGTTTATAACAGAATGGGTCAAGTATGGGTTAATTTTAGCACCAAAGTCTTTTCCTAATTGATCAGAAATAAAGATCGTGTTAATTTTTGAGTTAACTGATGGAGAGGAACATGGGGTAGTTTCTATTAAGGCACTGTCACCCTGAGCTATTGTAGAACAAAGACTAGTTTTGTCTTCTGAAAGATAGTATTTATTGGACAGTGACACAAACCTATTCATGTTGTCGTTGCAAACCTCTAGCAGGTTATTGAATGATGCAATATGTTCTTTAATCTGCTCCTGTGCACTGCTATAAAGATTGGTAATAGATTGCAACGACTTCTCCAAACCTTCAATTTTAAGTTTTAAGTGTAATACTTCTGAATCATACCGTAAGCTATGGTGCTCTGATTCCATTTGTAATTTATTTATTTTACTAACCAAATATTGACATTTTTTCTTAGACTGCCCTAATTGTTGTATACAATTTTTGTTTTTAATTAATTTTTTAGTTTTCGCTATAAATCTTTTTATTTTAATATATTTCTTTAATTTTTTGTTACTATTAAATTGAACTATTGGTTTAATTGAGTCATCACCGGTAAGATCTACAATAGATGTGTTATGTCCACCAGGATTGGTATCGCACTCAACAAGCTCATTGAAGAGGCTCTGGGTCGCACTCCAACTCTGAGCATCTTTCAGTTGTTCTAGTTGGCTCACGGTCTTATTGGCCTGGCTTAAGCTTACTTCTAGCTCAGTTATGCGACTCAGAGCCCTTTCATGCTCATTACTACACTGGTCAAATGAGTCAATGATGTCTTGAAGCTGGTCCCGTTGCTGCAGACATTCCATATACTTGTTATGGAGTTCTACTAGTTGGTTTTTGTATTCAGTGTTGGAGTTGTGAATTTTAGACATCTCAGCTTCATTGTCTTCTATTTCCTGTAGTAATTGGGCATTGAGGTCCTTGGAGATTTTCAGCTCTTGAAGGGCCAATTTAAGCTTAGACTCCATATCCTTCAATGTGGCCTGACGGGTCATCATGGTGGTAGTGGGTGATGTTAATGTACTGCAATAATATGAATAATATGAGCAACCTTAATGTTAGGCAAAGTTTATAGTTTTTATTGTCTGTTCTAAGTTTTACTACTATTTCCACATACAAGTTACAAGTATTTAATTTCTCTAATAATGATATCTATTATTATGGTTTATGAAAATACTATGTATAAGTATGTCAAGTATAAAAGTTGGGCAGTGTAAGGTAATAATTATGTCTGAGGCAAGAATTATTTGTCGTCAAGTTTTACTTCCACAGTTAGTCAAGTAAAACGAGACAAATATGAGTGCCGGTGTGTAGCTTGACGTTACTCACTATTGTGAGATTATGTGAAGTATGTGTTATGACAATTTGTACTGCTATTTAAAGTGTATTAAAGTAATAAAACAATACTCCCCGGGTTAAATGACGTTGCAAATTCGAATTCCTGATTGACAGTTTGAACCGGCGACTAGGTTGAGTAATCAGATGAATTTTATCAGCACTTGCGTTGATTTAATACTTATTTTATATATTTACACGAATAAACACTCCTTGAAAACTAAATATTACAACTTTTTGTGTACTTTTAACACGTAAAAACTAATTTTGATATAATCACAATAAGTCGTGTGGTGATTTATCATCTAGCGCTAATTACACTAAACCTCGTAGCTACAATAAGAGGGGACAATCACAAAGCAGTACGTTTACTACGCAGGTTTGTAACGAAGGGAACATCACTTGTGCCGTCTGTAAGGGTCCTCATCGGATCTATGATTGTTCGAATTTCAAGTCCAAGACAATCGAACAACGGCAGGGCTTAGTAACAAAATTAAAGCTTTGTCACAATTGCTTGCGTTCTGGCCATAGCGCTTACACATGCCGCTTCGGCAACTGCCGCAATTGCAAAAGGCGACACAATACATTGCTTTGCAACGGCAACAAAGAATCCATTTCTCACGGGAACGCCTCCAGCGCATCTCGCACAACCGCGAGTTCTGAAACTCAAACAAATATGACTGTGAACTTTTCTAGCAACAATGTTAACAAATTAACTCTCTTGTCCACAGCCATAGTTGTAGCGGTCAATCCACAAACTGGCAAGTGCGAAACTGTGCGGGTGTTACTCGACTCCGGGAGTCAGTCGAGTCTAATTTCTAAGGCTCTCAGAGACAAGTTAGGCCTACAATCATCGCCGATGCAACCTGTTAAGGTAATAGGGATCGGAAATTCTACCTCTCACTGTGTGAATGAGCTTTGCTCATTCCAACTTAAATCATTACACATTGACAACGTTGCGAGGTTGACATGTCCGGTGCTACCCGAGCTTACAGGTGACATTCCTAAGTTTTTCATAAACTCCAAGGTTTTCAACATACCGGCAGGAGTTCAGCTAGCCGATCCAAATTTCTATAAACCGTCACCAATAGACGTGTTAGTCGGTGCTGATCTATTTTGGCAAATTGTAGGTAGCGAACGTCAATCTTTAGGTTCAAACAAACCTTATCTAATTAATTCCGAATTTGGTTGGATTATTTCTGGCTCTATTTATTTCGAATCTCAAATTTCAAATACTAATTCTAATATAAAATGCAATTTCCAAGTTTCAACCGATCGAGATGACAGCCTTCACAAACAACTGAGTCGCTTTTGGGAGCTAGAAGAGCTTTCATCTACAAGGGTTTTAAGTGAAGACGAGAAAGCATGCGAGCATCATTTTAAGACTCACACTTCTCGCGATTCTTCAGGTAGATTTTGTGTCCGCTTACCTCTCAAAGACTCACCTGATTGCTTAGGTAATTCATACATAATGGCTAAGAGCAGATTCTTCAATTTAGAAAGGCGTTTCAGAGCAAATCCCGAGCTTAAAGCTCAATATACTGATTTCATCAACGAATACATCGATCTAAATCATTGTTCTATTTCAGACGATCCAAGGTCCAGTCCATCGTACTTCTTGTGTCATCACGCGGTGTTCAAACAAAATAGCGAATCTACTAAATTACGAGTTGTATTTGACGGCTCGGCTAAATCTTCCTCCGGCACATCAATCAATGATTTACAACTCGTGGGGCCTACAGTTCAGGATTCTCTCTTTTCCATATTATTACGGTTTCGTCAACACAGATATGTGCTGACGGGCGACATCGAAAAGATGTTCCGTCAAATTACCGTGCACGAAGATGACCGTAATCTTCAACTCATTTTATGGAGAGAGGATGAGTCGCAGCCTCTTCAAACTCTTAGGCTTAATACGGTGACTTACGGTCTCGCAAGCGCCAGTTATCTAAGCACTAAGTGTATCTGGCAGTTAGGGGAGGAATGTAAAGACGAGTCTATAAAACAAATCATACAACGCGATTTTTATATGGACGATCTCATAACGGGCGCTGATTCTGTATCACAATTACGTAACATTTTAAATTCTGTTGTTTCAGCCTTGCGGTCGGGTTGCTTCCCACTTCGAAAATTCAAATCTAATGTTCCTTTTATTTTCGATAATACATTGACAGACCCACAAGCAACGCTTACATTTAGTGAGTCTACAAGCACTCTAGGCCTACAGTGGGTACCAAATTCAGACACTTTACATGTCATTATAAATATTCCGAAAGATCATGAAGAACAAGTCACCAAGAGGTTAATTTTATCGCATTCTTTCAAAATTTTTGACCCTCTTGGGCTCATTAGTCCCTGTACTATACGATCTAAAATACTAATGCAAGAGTTATGGCGCCGCGATATAGATTGGGACGACTCAATACCTTCCGACTTGCTAGACCAATGGAACGAACTTAAATCAGATCTTTATAATCTAACTACGTTACAAGTACCTAGATTAACTTTGTGCGAGTCCCCAGTAAGTGTCGAGCTTCATACATTTTGTGATGCCTCTGGTTCTGCCTACGGTACTTGCTTTTATTTGAGGTCAGTTAGACGTGACGGGCGCGTAGTAGTCAATTTACTTTGCGCTAAGTCTAAAGTAAACCCAAATAAGCCAGTCTCAATCCCGCGGTTAGAACTGTTAGGCGCGTTACTTACTGCTAGGTTATATAAAATAGTTCTAGACTCTCTAAGGTGCACAATATCGCGTTGCGTCCATTGGTGCGATTCTAGCGTAGTTTTAGGATGGTTACGCACCAACCCAAACAAATTAAAAACGTTTATCGCAAATCGAGTAGTCGAGATCATCGAAACTACTGCATCAGCTAATTGGCGTCACGTTCCAACAAATGCTAACCCTGCAGACTTAATTTCTAGGGGGACTAGGGCTCAACATCTCATGGATTCAAGGCTGTGGTGGTTTGGTCCAGATTTCTTGTCTGAAGACGAATCAAAATGGCCAGTTCTGTGCTACCAACCCGAATGCGAACTACCGGAAATTAAGGCTCATGTTAGTCAAACTACAGAACCAATAATCATCGATTTCGATAGATTTTCTAATTTCAACCGACTAAAACGATCATTCGCCTACGTGTTAAGGTTTATTCATAATGCCAGATTTCCTAAATCTAAAATAAACGGATCCTTGACAGTGGATGAGCTCAACAATTCATTTAATTTTCTTTGTAGATTTTCTCAAACTCAATCTTTTTCAAACGAACAAGACGCTTTAAATAAAAACAATCCTATTTCCAATAATAGCGTCCTTCAACCTCTATGTCCATTCATAGACAAGCATGGCGTTATGCGTGTAGGTGGTCGACTCGACAATTCTAATTATGACTACGACAAAAGGCACCCTATTATTTTACATGCTAAACACCGCTTGTGTATTCTTTTATTCCGCTATGAGCATACTAGACAATTGCATGCAGGACCGCAGCTTTTATTATGCACAATACGCGACTATGTATGGCCGATAGGCGGTAGAGTTTTTGCACGCCAGACGTCGCGTGGTTGTGTACGGTGCAAACGCCTCAACGGAAGGACGGTTACGCCTATGATGGGTCATCTTCCACTAGAACGTACGACACCGGCGTTTCCCTTTCAAACCGTAGGCTTGGACTTCGGTGGTCCATTTTTAATTTTAAATAGAAAAGGTAGGGGCGCAAGAACTTCGAAGTGCTATCTGTGTCTTTTTATTTGTTTTAGGTACAAGTGTGTTCATTTAGAAGCGGTCACTGAGCTCACAAAGGATGCGTTCATAATGACGCTACGACGGTTTATTGCGCGACGCGGTAAACCATCACAAATATTTTGCGATAACGGCCGTAATTTTGTCGCGGCCGCTAAGGAACTCAAATTTTTCTTTGACGAAAATTCAAATAGCTTGTCTGACTTTGCTACTAACGAAAATATTAAATTCAGATTCCTACCGTCTTACGCCCCCCATATGGCTGGATTTTGGGAGGCCGGTATCAAGTCAGCCAAGCATCATATTAAACGTGTTCTAGGCAATTCACATTTCACTTACGAGGAGTTGTCTACCTTATTCGCACAGGTGGAAGCTATACTTAATAGCCGCCCCTTGTGTCCTATCTCTTCCTCTCCTCACGATCTCCAATCTCTTACTCCAAGGCACTTCCTGATCGGTTGGCCGCTCACTTCGCTGCCTGATCCGGATCTTCATGAGGAGCATCCTGCCCGCCTGCAGCGCTACGCCCGGATCGAACAAGCTCGCCAGCATTTTTGGAGGCGCTGGCAGAGCGAGTATGTCAGCGAGTTGCAGCAGCGGAACAAATGGCGCTCAAATAAATTCAACACGCTCAAAGAAGGAGACCTGGTACTATTGCAGGACGACAACGCTCCACCTCTTCATTGGCGTATGGGGCGCGTGTTGAAGCTGTACCCTGGAGTCGACGGCGTAGCTAGAGTCGCCGACATCTTTACGATGAGAGGGACCGTGCGAAGAGCACTCACACGGCTTTGTCCATTGCTTCAGGAGCCTACTGCAACACCAGGAGGTGTTCCAGGGGGGAGGTTATGTTAGCGCCTGATAGTTAACACCAAGCAATTTCGATACGCGCGTTGCTCCTCTCCTGGAGAAGGCGATTGCGCGTGACGTCGTGGCCCACGTCATATCGGCGGACTGGACTGCACTGGTCACCTTGACTCGACCTCTATTGCCCCTCAACCGCGGTGCGTGCGAGTGCGTACGAGTGCGTGATCCGCTTTCGCTCCTTATTTTTTACAATATTTTCCTTAAATTATTTTCATTGTAATCGCGAGTCAATTAAAGGAGACTGTAAGAAAGTGGCAAATCTTTCTTTTATTTAACAATTATAATAACGTTTTTTGTTTATTTTACTTCCATCCCATTTTACCCGTTAACGGGATGAAGTTTTGAAAAAATCTTTTGAAAGTACAGTACAAAAAAACTGCAGTAAAAAAACAAAACTGAAAACAAAACTGCAGTAAAAAAAACTGCAGTAGGAACGTTTTATCCACCTAGGTCCACTGGCGTCTGACGACCGTGGCAGCGTGATGGAGTTAGCTCGAGGCTTCCTCAAAGTCAAGAGGATAAGAACTGTGCTCAGTAGTTGGCGTTAATGGGTTCAGTATATTTTTAAACTTTTACTTCTTAAGCGACTTGCAAAAAGATTGCGTTAAACGTTTGCGCTATCATGGAGGGGGTATGAAAGCACTGGATAGATGGCCCCTAGCTTCTTATTATCTTTACCTCTTTTAAAATTTAATTTTATTACTTATACAAATCTCACAGAGTCTCAACAGCGTGATTCAGGTTCGTGAACAACGCCATCTAGCTTGTACTTGTGTAAACATAGGTAGTACACAAGTAATAATTTATTATATTAGTGACTTGAATATTGAAGAAGTATAACTTCTCACGCGCGAACAAAAGTACACGCACCCTTTTTTTTCATCATGATTTCGTTGGCAGCCCTTACCAAGTTCCAACTGCGGGGATTAACGTTTAAGTTAAAAAGTAAAATAAAACCAGACATGCATAAGCGGCTTTAGTATGGATTAAAGCAAGAAGTAGTTAATAGCTCCATTGACTTACTTTAGCTTCTGTCAGAGCTAAAAGCTTTATATCAATCTGTTGGTACTGCCATTGTAGATTTTGCAGTTTCAGCCTTCGCCTTAAACAAGAGGAAGTTTAAAATTATACCTCAGTACACGGACCTGAAAAAATGACGGACGTAACATCGTCTAATCGAGAGTGAAGCATAGCAATGGCCGCCCGCTTACCATGCGTGCGTAATTTTTGATTCGCGATTGACGCAGTATGGTGTCAATGTGTGGGTGTGTGTAATTGTACGAATAGAAAGTTGGTATTACTATGGGTGCTTCACTGAATTTGTTGTTTGGATTACTTCCGCCTTTTTTTTAGGTCCGTGCCACAGAACAAATAATAGTACTTAGGAGTTTCTTGCCGCTTCTTCTCCCGGGACCACTCACGGTAGGGATTTGTTGAAGCGATGGCGTTAAGCGACTTTCGAAAAGTGTTTGTAACAAACCTACTTTGAATAAAATTCATTTCATTTCATTTCATTTCATTTCATTTCATTTCATTTCATTTCATGTCATTTCATTTCATTTCATTTCATTTCATTTCATTTCATTTCATTTCATTTCACTAAAATTCTGGATAAACCATTACTAGCGTATAGAACCGACACCGCTAACCCACACTGTGTTTGCACAGTGAACTGTAGCCAATTGGCTACAATTTTCAGTGGATTCAATTGATTTTGAAAAGAAAATGGGTGCTCGATTTTGAAAATATGTAGAACCTCCCAGCGCGGCCCAAATTTTGTTTGCGATGTCTGTTCTGGTACATCAGTTCAATATACTGCAATGGTATAAACCATTGAAGTATTATTACTGGCATATAGAACCGACACCGCGAACACAATGTATGTCCCAATGAATTGGTGCCGATCGACTTCATTTTTCAATGGATTCGTTCGATTTTGAAAGGAGAACGGGGGCTCCATTTTGAAAATGGAACCTCCCGGCGGGACACATTTTGTTCGAGATGTCTGTTCTATGACATAATATTTCAATGGTATAAACACGTATTTTTAGACAGAGCACTAATGTTTAAAATACAGTATTATTATTATAATTATTTACAATTTAGATCCAGGTCCTATTTAAAATTTATTACCCCAAACTGAAGCAAACTGTTTCAACTTAAAACATTCCTTGGCCCTTTGTTTGGTAGACAAGTAATCCAGGAGTTAATATTTTCCAAGTTTTAATGCGAAACAAATTGTTTTAATGAAAAGTCTGAGTATTTTTTATACAATGTTTGTTTATTATGAAGTTTATTTATGCTTAAAAATATTATGAAATGTGTGATTTGAAATATTCTATAAAAAAATCTCATAATTTAAAATTATGGCCGTTTTTTCTGGCGGGAAGCGTCTTCTTTCTCTGAAATTTTCTTGACGTACCTTTAAAAAAATCAGACTTATTCGATTTTTAAATCCACTATGTTTTACTTCTTCATCCTTAAAGTCTGGTTTAGACGTATTAAGTAGATAATTAACTAAATTTAATTAAATTTTAAGTGAATAATTTTAGTGCGCATCCAAACGTTATAATTTAGTAAAGCTCTTTAGTTCATACAATTCTTCACAACATAATTAATTACTTAAGCATTTTACTAAATTTTAACTAAAAAGTACCTATCCAAACGTGTTAAGCGATAAGTCCCGCCCACCTACTAAACAGAAAATAGAAAAATAGATTAGAAATAATAATAGAATTAAAAGAAAATAGAAAAAAATTGTTAAAATTTAGTTAACTACTTAATACGTGTAAACCGAACATTATTAATAAAGTTTTTATAATGCTGGTGTTTTATGCTAATAAATAAGAGACGTGGTGTCGAGTCTGGTTTCATGAAATCTGTCATCAGGTACCTCTTCGTCCGCTTGCCCTCCAGAATCTAGGCACGCCACTGCTCCAGAGCCTCCAGATGTTTGCATACAGTTCTTGGTTGGTATGATCTCTTGCCAGCGAAAGCTGGTATGCCCTTTGTCAACCTTAACAAGGTCGTCACAATGAGTAAATAAATAAATATCTATAAACAAACACTCGAGCTTATCTGGAGCAGGCCCCAAAGGTGATATTGTAAGAAGTTGTCATGCGACCTCGTTCAATTCCAAGCTTCCTTTCTTGCGAGCTCCCACGGGAAGCTAGACCACTACTACATTACATTTTTTCTAGATTAAAGGTCTGTGCACATTAAAACAATACGACGTCAGCTCCACTCCGACTCAATTCAACAATTGTACAATATACTTATATTGCGTAAGTAATATTTCATTGCTTTCCTATGTGTTGAGACTTGAGTCGGATAGAAGGCGTTGATCCTCTAGAGTTCTACACAAAAGCCTTTTTAATAGATAAGTGTTTAAAATGTGTATGTGACTTTTCCGCACCAAACGACATTTCCATACATTTTGAACGTAGCGTTTGGTGTTAACGACGACAGAGCTTTATCTAGTGGATGCTAGTGGTGCTGATATGGTAGTTCGGAGTGAAGATCACGACGCCGAGTTAGTGTAAGTTGTAATGTGCGTAGACCTTTAAGTTATATATACGTAACTTTGTTTTTGTGGTAACGGATCAAGTTGCTGTTAATGGTATTGCCTATCACAAATACTATCACAAATGGGTGGATAGACATTGTAACTAGGTGTGGAGACAATGAAACGTGGTGTACTTAATGTACTTGTGGGTAAAAATAGCATGGCAGGTTATACCTGCAATCACGTCTACGCCTTTCTTGTGAATTATTGAAAAAAACTATTTTGTTTTAACTGTTTGGTTTAGAAAAACTTCACAAGAATGTGCAACCGTCGTATGCAATTATTAATATATTTCCTTTACGCTTCCCGCCCACGTCCGATAATCGGTGACCGCTTTTTTGTAGGAGAAAAATAAAACGTACTGATAGCAATAGTCGGTCAAATAGCCGGTCAGAAATAATATGGAAGAAAAAATCGGCCCGATTATCGATCCTACAAAAAGACTGACGTGGGCGGGAAGCGTTACACCAAGTAAATATTGAGTAGGCCAGCTTTTAGGTCAGTTAGCTAGCACTCCAAAAATATAATAGATTTTTAATTAAAATTCCCAAAGTTCCAATCGGTTGAAGCTTTCCGGGTGCGGTAATTCGATGTAAAATATTCCACAACAGCACCACAAACAAAATATAACTATGTAGTGAAGAAAATGATACTTAAATTCTCTGATAATTTATTAAAAGTAAAAAAAACTACAGTTTATCGCATTGTTTTTATACCATGTGTATATTTTTGTAAATATTTATCGAAGAATGACATTTCAAACGTAAAATAAGAATTATATAATATCTTAGGGGTAATGCTATAATTTTCATTTCAAATCAAATTAGGTGCTGCATTTCAAATCAATCTCTGTGCGTTCGGTAAAGGCCGCCTAGGGCCTACAGGAAATCTTGTATTAAAACTTCAAAAATATTAAGTAATCATTAAATATTTGCCCGGAACGCAGTCAAAATGTTTATTTTCAATATTTGTAGACACTTCAGCAATATTGAAGTTTAACGCTAGGACTCATCTAAATTTTACTAACAAAATATAACCGACTTCAAAGTCTCAAAAACTACTTTTCAGATCTCGTTCAAATTTATGTGGGACCACATGACAGCCACCAGCTTTCGATTAAAAAAACAATCATCAAAATCGGTTCGCCCAGTCCAAAGTTATGAGGTAACAAACATTAAAAAAAAATACAGTCGAATTGAGAACCTCCTCCTTTTTTTGAAGTCGGTTAAAAATACACAAGGTACCTACTAGGTAAATCATTACTTAAAGTTTTACAACTCATATTTCAACCAAGCACATATGTATGTGCTACGTATGATCTACGTTTATAACTACCCTGAAACATACATTCTCCTCACAGTAGCTTGCCATATTGACGTCTAGATATGGCCAGGTGCCTATTGTCTTATACAAATTGCGGTTGGATCGACAATAGCTCGAGCCCTCGCTTTCAAGACGTACCTCTATCATCAACAAGAGACACATTGAATTTAGGCCTACTAGCCGAATAATGATGTTTTGTCCACATCGATTGGAAGCATGGAGGAGCAGGAGAATAATGAAAACAATATAAAAACGTAATCTTTAACGCTCAGTTTTCGGGTATAAAAGTTTTATTAACGATATTAGTCCGTCATATATATATTTATACGCGAAGCAAAAACTTTGTAGGTACTTTTTCCGACAATTACACGGACGGAAGAGTATGAAAGCCATAGTTAAAATAATGTCCATGTAATGTCTATGTAATGGAGAAAGAGTGCTGAAAGCTAATATTTTAATATGACATGCTTTAGAGACCCATAAAATTAATAGAAACGCTTACACACTCATACCCCTGCAGTAGGTTATTTACCTGTGACGCGGGGGGCATGGACGACACATATAACACATTACAATAATAACACCCATGACCAAAGTACAAATATTTATCTGACACATAAATATCTGCCCCGGTCGGAAATCGAACCTGGGATCCCTCGCTTCGCAGGCAGGGTCGCTAACTTTTGACTCCAGAACGGGTCTGTACTTCTGGATAATGTCATACTATGTATCAATTTCATCTTTTTCCTTCCGTGACAGGCAACCACAGATAACAATTTGAAGTGATCTTGTGGAGGATTTTTCCTGGAAAGCACGGATCTTTAAAACACCCAGTGAACCACTTAAATTTTGTCGATTCTACTGACATGCTCGATACCTACTCATTCATCTGTGAGCCTCTATAGATGTCGTAAAAATACTTGGAGTCATCTCTACGTGGTTTTACGATCCGGTGGCCATTTTATCGACACCCGGACTCGTTTGTCATTTTACTATTGTTCAGAACACTTTATGATGGCCCTGGAAATGAGGAAAAGTGGAAAGGAAGAAAAGTACTTTTTGAGTGGGCTTCCTTCTTGAATTATTACAAATTTATGGGTGTCTGAGGAATTGTGTCATTTTATTCGATTGCAGACAGTGATATTATAATGTAAAAAGACGAGGTAGATATGTCACTGGCGCGCCGACGATGAAGAGCGTAAGAACAGGCAATTGACCGTTCTGCTCGTAGTCGCTCTGTCCATACAAGAGGATACGCACGCTTTTGTTGTTGTCAGAAGTGCTTGACATTTGACATACAGCGTTAAAATGTCTTTGTGTATTATACCGATGTGACTGATGTAGTGAAACAAAAGATAAACGTGTGCATGTTGTAGCTCTTTTTGGAACAGATTTTTTGGTTGATTTGTAAGGGCATAATGCATCTAAATTTTTTAAATATCATTGAGTGCACACTGTTATGTTGGTAATGATTTACGTTGGCTTGACTTAGGTGTGGTGTGTAGGTGTGTAAGTCTATTTGTGTGTAATGGAATTCAATTAGGTTTCCATTTGGTTAAAAACATTTAAATTACTTGAGAAACTGACACGTATAAGGAAAAGATTTAATTCATTATGTAATTTTATTGATTTATGTCTTGGACTTAGATTGTCAGATCTTTTACTCGCGTGATATCACTACCAACCATTTTTAGGGTTCCGTAGCCGAATGGCAAAAAACGGAACCCTTATGGATTCGTCATGTCTGTCTGTCTGTCCGTCCGTATGTCACAGCCACTTTTTTCCGAAACTATAAGAGCTATACTGTTGAAACTTGTTGAGTAGATGTATTCTATAAACCGCATTAAGATTTTCATACAAAAGTAATTTTTTGAAAATATAATATAGCCTATGTTACTCGGAGATAGTGTAGCTTCCTAACAGTGAAAGAATTTTTGAAATCGGTTCAGTAATTTCGGAGCCTATTCAATGCAAACAAAAAATCAAATCTTTCCTCTTTATATATTAGTATAGATTACGTGTATCGAAAATTATTATGTAACTTAGAGATACAAAGAAACAAAGATATTTCTTTCGTAATGCTATTTTTAAATTTAGTAAAACCTGAACCCTTATAGTTTCGACATGCATGTACGTCCGTCCGTCCGTCCGTCCGTCCGTCCGTCCGTCCGTCCGTCCGTCCGTCCGTCTGTCCATCAGTCCGTCAGTCCGTCAATCCGTCAGTCCGTCAATCCGTCAGTCCGTCTGTCCGTCCATCCGTCCGTCCGTCCGTCCGTCCATCCGTCCGTCCGTCTGTCCGTCCGTCCGTCCGTCCGTCCGTCCATCCGTCCGTCTCCGTGGGTATCTCCTCTACAGGTAACGTAAGGATGAATTTTTTATTCGTCGCTTACCACACTATATTATAGTGTGGAATATCGTTGA
Organism: Thymelicus acteon; assembly: GCA_951805285.1. Lineage (NCBI taxonomy): Eukaryota > Metazoa > Arthropoda > Insecta > Lepidoptera > Hesperiidae > Thymelicus > Thymelicus acteon. The sequence goes on along the minus strand of OX638227.1, from coordinate 2,921,626 downwards.
AAAGGTCTTCCAAAAATATTATGGGTCTTCTAAGACCATTTTTGGAATTAGGGGACCGTTTGAGAAATATTTGGCTTTAAAATGCTAATTTTGGTTAGAGCCCCCCTGCTGGCTAAACGGTTGGAGTTGGACAAGTGAAAAAATTCTCAAAAACAGGTTATAATATGATGAAGGTTATAATATAAGGTGATAATATAATATGATGAAAAATAGGTTATACATAATATTTACAAGGGAAACTATCACGGCTATGTAAGCTTAAGTAGTTAATAGTCGAAAAACTTACTACTTCAGAACTCTACATTACGCGTGGCCTGACACGCACTTGTTTTTTAATAATTTATGATCGCATATTATCGATTACATATTTAATTGTATGTTAACGAAATGATAATTAGTAGAGTATGATTAAATGTTAAAATATAGGAACTTAATATTTCTAAACTCTAAAACTGGAAATTTCGCAGAACTGGAAAATGCAGTTACAAACTTATAAATAAGGATTTAAAACAAAATATAATACATCATGTGAACCAGTACCTTATAATAAAAGGAAGCACAGTGGTCTCAAACTTAGTAACGCCATCTAGTGAGAGTTTTGCGCTACCTATTCTCATTGTCCTTCAACTGTAAATTAATGCTTAGTAGTTTGCTTCAAAAGTAGTTTTTCTATAACAAATTCATAAAAAACACAACAAAAAAAAATTAAAAAATTGAATCAGATTTTTTTTTAAACCTACATTTTATAAAGGTTGTAACTGAATTTATTACTAGTTATAAATAGTGCGGATTAAAGACACATTGAAAAGTTTAAGATAACTAAAGACTAAAAAAATGAATTGTCTGAAGAAGAACCTACCCCTGGTGGGACTCGAACCCACAATCCCCGGCTTAGGAGGCCGATGCCTTATCCATTAGGCCACAGGGGCTTGTAATAGTAGTGTAAAATTAAGCAACACGCTCGACCCTGTAGCCTTGTCGGTAACGATGCTGCCTGCAAAGCGAAGGGTCTTGGATTCGATTTCTCGCCGGGGCAGATATTTATGTGACAGATAAATATTTGTACTCGGGTCATGGGTGGTATTGTGATGTGTTATAATATGTGTCATCCATGCCACCCGTCACACAGGTTTCCAACAGGATCGTTAAAGATATAAATAAAGAAGCATAAATTATCTGAATATATATAAATGGCAATTTTTTTATATTTTAGTGACAATTTTAGCGGTCCTTATCGAACGGTATTTCGTGGTAATCGGTCGTGTTTTTTGGTAAATTTATGATTATCTCATGTGGCGTTTTTTTTTTTTCAATATGTTTATCCATAATTTCAGGGATCATATTTTAGGCAGAATCTTGGTTATCTCATGAGTCTCCTTTGTCCACAGACTGAGTAACACCATGTGGTCCGGCAAGAAGTCCTCGGAGACGAGTAGTGCAGGGACGCCGGTGGCTGAAGAGGAGATCAAGGTGGTGCTGGTGGGAGACACCCAGTGTGGGAAAACCTCGCTCGTCCAAAGATTCGTGTCTGATACGTTTTTAGAAGTAAGTACTTTAGTCGGTGAGATCTTTAAAGCACACTTAGACTTGGAATTTGCTCAACAACAGTCAAATGTACCTGCTGTAGCTTTGTACGAAAAAATTAAAGAGTCGCATTAAACGCTAACTAACGCTAACTTTGAAGGTTGATTTAGGACCATTATTTTAGTTCGGATAATTTAAAGTCTCACTTTTGGGGGGCGGTTAGGGATCAGACAAAAAGAGAAAATTAAAAATAAGAATATCCGGGAAATAACAAAATTAACGAATGTTACTAAAGTTATAAGATCCCTTAAGTGGAAATGGGCTGGACACATTTGTAGGATGGAAAATAGTCGATGGGCAAAAAGGCGTAATATATAAATAAATAAAAAACAAAGATAGATATAGGAAAATAGTGAATAAGATTTGTTAATAAATATAAAAGGAAAATGTAAATATAGTATATACGTAGTAGAAATAAAGGCTTATTTTATTTTATTAATTTAAAGTCTGAGAAAAGCTCAAGCCCGGTTTATAGATCTGGCCCTTATTCTGTGATAGAGTTTGCCCATGACGCAAGCGTGGAATGTTGAAATTTTTAATATCTCGGCTTCTAAGCGACGTATCATGATGAAACGTGCAGTTTTTTAGTTAGACCTTCAGCAACAACATTTTGAAAACCGGAGACAGTATGGGCTGAGACCTGCGTCATGCGTGAACAAACATAGAGACTAAGACAAAAACTTATTTAATGACTGTTTTGGCCCCTAGTACTCCTATGAAAATCCCTTTGGCTTCTAAATATGCTCCTATGATACCGACGTTTTTACATGCCTTCTGAAGCAAGGAAGCGCTCAAGAAATGTTTGCCACTAGCGGTCACCCATCCAACGGTCGACCGCGCCCATCCATTAGCCTTTGGAGGTCCACTGCTGGACATAGGCCTCCCTTAACTTGCGCCACTCTGACCGGTCCTGAGCCTTCTGAATCCATCGGATGCCCACTGTCTTCTTCAGGTCGTCATCGCGTCAGTCCACCGCGCCCGCTGTTGCTTAACTTTGTCAATCGCTTAGGATCGCTTAGAAGTGTGCTTCCACTGACGACTAGCTTAAGATTTTTCTTCCGCCAACGTTCACCCAACGTTACTTAAATTGGTTATTAAAAATTACTTACGAATAATAAAATTATGCTGCGGCAAATTGCTGCAAGGTACGGCTAAACTGTTACGGCAATGTATTATTACGGCAAGAGTTAAGCGAAACGCGACTTGTTATTGTAAGTGCACGGAACATACTCGTAACTTTGCTGTTCTTACAATAACTGATAAACTAGCTTGAAGTTTCAAACTTGGAAAGTAAACACCTGTGTAAAAACTAACCCGTACCTAAAAGGATTGTTGAAGTTTGTTTGATGGAGAATATGTTATCTTGATACTATTATGGCACATAAATTCTTACTTACCTAGCGCTGTGCACGCGGCTTTGTCCACGTTTTTCGGGACAATAAGTAGCATATCCCACACCTAGTAATACAACGGCACATCTTCATTTGTCATATTTTACAGAAGCGAATTTCAAAAATTATATAAAAATGTTTAAAATTAATTTATGGGTTCTTTTTACGTTTCTATCAGATTGTATGGGTTTGGTTACTAATATAGACATTAATACATATTTACCACTATGTAGATTATGCACTTTTAAACACATATACCATATAAACTCAATTTGCATTTTTTGCAGACCACATGACAGCCACCAGCTTTCGATTAAAAAAACAATCATCAAAATCGGTTCGCCCAGTCCAAAGTTCTGAGATAAAAAACATAAAAAAAAAATACAGTCGAATTGAGAACCTCCTCCTTTTTTTGAAGTCGGTTAAAAACAGACACCGGACGCGCCCACAATTGATAATTCGATCAACACATCGTGTTAAATCATCAACGTGAACTTATCACGTAAAATGCAATCCTTTCACCACTCCCATATCAATAGATAATGAACTATCGAATAAAACTCATTCATTCTCAGCGCGATCGTGAATATACGATGTGGCGACCTGAAACAAAGGAGCTGATGCTCTGTCCAGAGCCACACAAAGGACTCGCGACGTCACTAACCAACTAGGTTAGGGTTGTATACAGTTCGGATACGGATATATTTCAAAAAAACTTTCGTTTTAGATACGAGTTGTATGTTAATATGCATTTTTATGATGTTTCCCATTGCTGTCTGCTAAAAGAGAATTCGATTTCTAATAAATAGTTTTTTTGCACTCGCAACAACATTGTAATGTTGTATACTCATCTTAAATTTCTCTATTATGAATAAGTAAATTGTGTGCATAAATTGTAAGTTAAGGATTGAATTTGAGGCGATGTGTTGAGAATTTCACAATTTATAACCACACTAGTTTCATAATGGATGAAGAGCATTATCGCAAACGTACTAAGTATAGTCACTATTACTACTATTTATAAGTACTATTATGTCTTCTTTGCTATTACTAAGTACTACTCGTAGTACTAAGTATAGTTCTATTCACTCTTTTTTTCATTTCCTTTACTTTTGAATTGATATTCCTTTAGCTTCCTTTCTAATCTCTTCTTTCTTCGTCGAAAAAGCATGGGTTGCATGCATTTATTAGGTGTGTCCGTGGGAGACTTTGATCACTTAACATCAGATAGCTAGTCTGCTCGTTTGTCGGATAGACATAAAACGTTGGTTCTTTGCTTAAAGTAAAATTTCGAATATTAAATATCCGAATGTTTTGACACACGCGGTAAATCCCTGTTGCGAATACTCTGACCGCGACCGCACCGCGATTACCGCGAGTAAAGCTGCAAACATACTATAAGCCGCGTCCGACCGGACGCGGCTGACAGCCGCGACTGATAATGTGCACAGTCTCTTCGGACGTGGCTTGCGGACGCGTTCAACGCCTATTCCACAGAGTACGAGTAAGAGTATTCCACAGATACGTACAGCCGGATTTAAATTTGTCTGACGTGTCGTGTTGTGATGGGCTCTGATGAAATGGGTAGCGTTCACATCTATATGTCGCGGAACTGATGCCTACTGACACAGTACTTTCATAGCTCTCGGGGAGATTACACATTTTGCAATGTTTTTCGATAAATCCTCAGTTTCTGATTCAGATTTTGAAGAAGGTATTCAGTTTTTAGTGCTGGCAAATCTGCTAAAAAAAGAAAGAAAGAATTCTTTACATTTATTTATTTGCTTGTGATTAAGTTAAAACTGTAACAAACGTGTAACTTCTTATAAGAAATAAAAATTATTATTATTATTATTATTTACATTTTACATTTTGTATCTTAGATCACTTTAAATTGTCGTACTATTTTGATCAGGTCGTCCATACTTTCAAATTTAAATTTCAATAACAACAACACGTCACAACAGTGAGGCTCGTGCACACTGCTCTGACGCCGCCACTTTCCCACCTACCTCGCCTCTCCCACCCCGGCACTCTGTCGCGATCGGGATTGCTTCTGATGCGACACAACACAAGCCATCACAACATATCGCGTCACGCTAATTTTTATCTCACCTTTAAATATATGAAACCCATACCATTCTGACGCATCACAATACGACACGTCAGACAAATATAAATCCAGCTTACGTTATTCCTTCAGACACAGAGTACTAATGCCTTCTGACGCATGGACGCGTCCCGCACCCCGTGCATACTATGAAATACCGTCCGCGGACGTTTTCGGCTGACGAAAATATCCAGCGCGCCAGATAGCTCTCGGATGTCCGAACGCCTCAAGGTGCCTCAAGGTCACGTCCGCGACTTACCTCCGATAGTTTGCACAGCTCAGTGTATATTCATTATCTGGATACCGTTACGTCACATCCTTCAGCCGCGTCCGGCCGGACGCGTCCGACAGTTTGTTTGCAGCTTAACACTAGCAGTGTGGGGTTGATCCTTCTAAAATTAAACCAGCAATACGTTTTTTTTATGTAACGCTTGACTTGAATAACAAACATTTGGCCCTAGATTTTTATGTTAACATGTTACGTGTAATGTAATGGGTGAAATGATCATGATTAAGTAGGGTTTCCAAATTAACGATTAATAGTCGATGAACTTACAATTACGAAACCCTTCATTGCGCTTGGCCTAACACGCACTTGGCCGGTTTTTACGTTTTAAAAAACAAATATCGTTATACATACATTTCTACCTTCAAAATGGTTTTATAAGCTACTAGCTGACCGGGCAAACGTTGTTCTGCCAAAAAATTTTTAGGGGTAGGGGGATGAAAAATAGATGTTGTCCGATTCTCAATCCTAGTCGATATGCATGCAAAGATTCACGAAAATCGGTCGAGCCGTTTAGGAGGGGTTCAACTTCTAACACCGTGACACGAGAATTTTATATATAAGATTATCGATGAAAATCGAGTTAATATCCCAAAAATCACCCCCACAGAGGATTCATTCGTCATTCTGACGTACAGCGCCATTACTGTTACGTATACATAGCTATTGAATACCCGTCACGGAGGATACACGGCTGCCTGGCCACCGGGTGACGAATGTGAAACATGATGAAAACTGTCACTTGCGGATAACTACTGAAATGCTACTGAATAACGTCGGGTAAATGTGAACACATATCATGACGACCCTGTAGCCTAGTTGGTAGCGACCCTGCCTGCGAAGTGAGGGGTCCCGGGTTCGATTCTCGGCTGGGGCAGATATTTATGTGACAGATAAATGTTTGTACTTGGGTCATGGGTGTGATTGTGATGTGTTATGTGTGTCGTCCATGCCACCCGCGACATAGGTAATAATTAACCTACTGCGAGGGTATGAGTGTGTTAGCGTTTATTTATCTATTTATGTTTTATTAATAAATGTATTCAATTGTTATGGTTTTTTAAAAAGATGTGCTGAGGAGTTTCTTTACGGCTCTTCTTCTCCTCCATGACAAAGCACCTTTCCGAAAAGCTGGTAGATTAAAAAAAATACGTGCATAAGTGTTTCTGTGATACCTACATGAATAAGGAATTTTAAGTTTATTGAATTTTGAATAAACATTCAAAATTAGAGAGGGCAACACTCTTATCTGAATTAGACTCGGGGCAAAATGTCACAGACCAAGAATCTCATGCTTTACAGAAAGTCCGCACAAATTAAATGAACTTCGGATAGCCCTCTCAAAAAGGTTTAAAAAAGCTTACCCTTGTACTAATCAGACTCCGTTCATGCACTACACTCCATGTCCGGATTTAAAAACAAGACACGTTAGAGAGTGAATAATTGAGAGCACGCTCCCTCGCTTTTTTCCACTACATTTGATTGATGACTACCGCTCTTTAGTGTATTTTGGGCATTGAGGCAGTTCAGTTGAAACCGTCTGTATAAACACAATCAAAACCTGGAACTCTCGTCGATTCAACGTTGAAATCGTTTTATCAAACGTGGGTAGATTAACAATCGACTCCATCTAGCGGTTGTATTTTGAACTAGAGTCGTAGTTGGAATGGTAATTTAGTAGAGACGTGTTGTGTGTGAGTATAAGAAGCTTCATAGAGTATAAATATACGCCTTACACCACCGTAGGAGTAGATATTATGCTTCTTTAATCATTATGAAAACATCAAAAACCGAGGGTAGGCCTGAGGAAGTGACGACAATGTGCTTTAATAGATCAAAACCTCCTCCGATTATGATATTAACTCCCCAACTCAGAGTCACTAATTGTCACTTTAATCTTTAATCGTTTTTTAGTAAAGAATCGAAAAGAAAGAAAGAGCAGTGATAGCCTAGCGGGTAGAACGTTGGTCTCCCGAACGAAGGGGCCCGAGTTCAAATCCTGGCACGCACCTCTAATTTTCAAATATTATGTGCGTATTAGAAGTTAATTATCTCTTGCTTCGGTGAAGGAAAACATTGTAAGGAAACCTGCACACCGGAGAGTTCTCCATAAAGTTCTCAAAGGTGTGTGAAGTCTACCAATCCGAACTTGGCCAGCATGGTACCCCTCACATTGTGAGAGGAGACCCGAGCCCAGCAGTGGGACAATTATGGGTTGTTGCTACTAAAGAATCACCATACAAATTATGTACTATAGTATATATGTAATATAATATATAAAGAGGAAAGATTTGATTTTTTGTTTGCATTGAATAGGCTCCGAAACTACTGAACCGATTTCAAAAATTCTTTCACTGTTGGGAAGCTACACTATCCCCGAGTAACATAGGCTATATTATATTTTCAAAAAAATTAGGGATCCTTAATAAAACTCCAATAAGTTGTAAAAAAATAAGAAAACCGAAGCAAAGCGAGGGCGGTCACTCGTATGTAATATAGAGCGATTTAAGTAACCGTTAGTGACTCTGAGTTGTGGCGTAAAACTTCAGCGTTGATATGTTTATAATAAAACAGTTTTATAAATTGAGACAGAATATGGCTTGCGTATTTATCTTTTAATATCTTTCTCTACATGGGAAGCTGTTAGATTAAAAAAAAACGTACATAAGTGTATCAGTGATACCTATAGGTACAATAAATTATTTTGAATTTTGAATTTTACAGACAATTATGCCCCCTTGCGGACGATAAAGACCATAACAACGGTGTGTATTATGTCTCAGTCACACGTTAGCATGTTCGTGTCGCTATCTCTGTCTTACATGCGCTAAAGTTCGCAGAGCCTATGTTCAAACGCGCCAAGATACGTCGGCCGTACAGTACTCCTGATTAATTAGTACCTACTAACAAAACTTATATTATGGTTTCTTCAACACTACACAACCACTACAGCAGTGGTCCACACACGTCTCTGCTCGATGGCTGGTCCGCAATAATATTCACCAGCGGACGTGACTTGCACGCAATCTACTGGATTATTGTCGTTCGTGTACCAAACACAATAACAGTGGTTTTGGTAATACGCAGGAAAATATTGGAAAAGTTGCTGTTCAACCCGTCAAAGATAAACATGATACTGTGGCGTTCTAGTCTAGTTTGCAGCGATCGTTGAGTAAGTCTCTAAGTTATCATTATAATTCTTCTGAAAAAATTACCGACAATACAAAATTAGGGATTACACAAAAACCACTTATCCGATCTCGCTCTAATTTAAATGGGACCATGACAAGCACCAGCTTTCGAATATAAAAAGAATAAATATGAACCGATTTTGATGATTCTTTTTTTAGTCAAAAGCTGATGCTTGTCATGTAGTACCACTTAAATTTGAGCGAGATCTGACGAGTAGTTTTTGAGTGATCCCTAATTTTGAATTCGGTTATTTTTTTATGAATAATTATGCTCATTATATATCTTTATAACTTTATTGCGAAAATGATGAACTCCCTCACAAATTGGCGCTAGCTCAATAACTGATGACATGACACCTAATATTGTCTTCTCATGTATGTGCTTTAATGTACCTATTGAATATTCGGAGAATGTCTCCAGAACAAAGGAACGTCTGGAAGTCAATTAAACCACATACTCTGGTTTAGCCCCGTTACTAACCATCATTTCGTGTGTCTCATGTGTCCCTTATTATATTATTACGTATACTGGTTATTTTGTGCAGCTTTTGAAAACGTAAGGTTTAATTTTTATCTCAAAAACTATAATTGCTATTTAAAAAAAGCGGCCAAGTGCAAGTTGGACTCGCCCATGAAGGGTTCCGTAGCAGCAAGTAACATAATATAAAAGTTCTTGTAGTTCGTTGTAACTTTGATCAATCATCATTATTTTTTTGCGGTTTTCGATTTATGACGTATTAAAAAAAAACTACTCACTAGATCTTATTCAAACCAATTTTCGTTGGAAGTTTTCATGGTAATGTACATCATATATTTTTTTTAGTTTTACATTCTCTTATTTTAGAAGTTACAGAGGGAGGGACACACATTTTACCACTTTGAGAGTGTTTCTCGCGCACACTATTCAGTTTAGAAAAAAATGATATTAGAAACCTCAATATCATTTTCAAAGACCTATCCATAGATACCCCACACGTATGGGTTAGATGAAAAAAAAAATTTTGAGTTTCAGTTCTATGTATGGGGACCCCAAAATTTATTGATTTTTTTCTATTTTTGTGTAAAAATCTTAATGCGGTTTACAGAATACATCTCCTTATCAAGTTTCAACAGTATAGTTCTTATAGTTTCGGAGAAAACTGGCTGTGACATACGGACGGACGGACGGACGGACGGACGGACGGACGGACGGACGGACGGACGGACGGACGGACGGACGGACGGACGGACAGACGGACAGACAGACAGACAGACAGACAGACATGACGAATCTATAAGGGTTCCGTTTTTTGCCATTTGGCTACGGAACCCTAAAAAGGCTGCTAGTGATTATTTAAATTTTACGATACTTTGTTTGCCCTTGATTACTTTTTACGATAATTTTATTTTGCATTTAGATTGTAAATTTTTAATGAAAATATTAATGTGGATTGTTAATGGGTGTCACATTAAAAAATCTCTGGTTGTTATTTTTCTCAGTGTCAGAGGATGAAACATTAATTTATTTTAACACTAAATTAACACGACGATAAAAACGACGTTAAAAAAAACATCTTTGAGAATTATATGATCACAAAATCTATCAGATCTATCTATCAGAAAATACAGCTCGATTTAAAAATTCTTACTAAAGTGTTCCTAAGTGACGCTTTCATGAATCAGAAATGGATTACTCGGCCTGTGTCACTCGGGAAATGAGATTTTAATCTGCCAATTAATTAATTCTCTCCCCGGGAAAGAAGGTTGATAAAAAAATTTTCTGCCCACTTAGAATGTAAAAAAATGTACTTACAGGTTTATTTATGATTTCATTGATCACTTCTGTAAGCGTAGACAAATGGAGAAATAAATCGATACGATATGTTTTGAGATACGTGAGCTCACACTTAAGCAATAAATGAGCTACTCGCCCTAATTAATTAAAACTTAATGCGACGTAGGTATATAATATTATAAAATGAAGTCATTGTTATAATGATGATGATGATATCTAAATCTATACTAATATTATAAAGAGGAAAGATTTGATTGTTTGTTTGCATTGAATAGGCTCCGAAACTACTGAACCGATTTCAAAAATTATTTCAATGTTGGGAAGCTACACTATCACCGGGTGACACAGGCTATTTTATATTTTCAAGAAATTAGGGATCCTTAATAAAACTCCAATAATGTAACCCAAGGTGTAAAAAAATAAGAAAACCGAAGCAAAGCGAGGACGGTTACTCGTAATAATTGATATATAGCATTCAATTATCACAATTTTCATAAGTGAAATTACCTGTTTTCATGGCAAAATTTTCCGAACAGCAACTATACATATATGTATATCGGCAGAATTTACCAAGTCGGTATTATTATTATCTATTGTTCCCGTTACCTCTTGTAAATAGAACGCCATTGCCTCCCGACTCCTATAAACTAAATAATTAATAACCTAAACGGATTAATAACTATTACTGTGAATAACAATTCTTTAAATTTTTTTGAGTGGGAACCTGCTAATAAAATATTTATTCAAATTTATTTATTCAAATTTATGTCACATTATACAAAAAGGTTAAATAAAGGGCAAACTTCATGACTAATGGCATTGTCCACCAATTAACCCTGGGTGGGTGTGGAAAGAACTGATGGCAGGTGTTAAAACTATTAAAACTACTAAAGAATAAAAAAAAATATCGGTTTTCCGAAGCGAAGAGGAAGCAGTTAACTACTAATTGAAATAATAAAAAAAATCCATTGTTGGTACTTACAAACCTAAAGATCACAGTCATAAAGCAAAGCAAGACCGTGTTTAATATAACGCAGCAAAAATAACCATAAATCGGCAGCTCCGAAGCAATTTTTACTGACTCTTCGTCCGTAGCCATGATGTCCATTACCCGATATAGATTACCCGGCTCTCAAATATTTGCAATAGCAAATACCCTGTTAGCTGTCCGCTGTTATTTTAGACCGTGTAATGTAAACAGGCCCAAATTATTTCTGTTTCGGCATTTTGGACCCGTCCGATAGCGGGGCATAATTTTTTATTTGCTTTCGGAATGAGGATTACGCACGGTTTAGCTTTTAAATTTATGTTAGGGAATGATGGAGTGAGGTTAGTGTTACAGTACTCTGCGTTTTATTTATTATTTAATGTATTTAACGAGTTATGAAAGTTGGATCAGTTGAGAGTGAATCAATAGATATAAAGACCATATAAGTAGTTAGTCCCCAATGAGAATTATTGCTAGTTTTAGGGTTCCGTACGAAAAAACGAAAACCGGAACCCTTCTACACTATCATTATCTGACGGCGATTGCTAAGACAAAGACGTGTCGCGTGTGAGGATTTAGACATGACTCACGAAGCACCTACTCTACACATATTATTATGTATGTACATCTCATCTCTGAACACTTAGGCATTGATGTAACATAATGCGAGCTTAATACACCAACCACTAAAAGCCTTTATGCTTTACAGCATATTTTAAAGAATATTTTTAGAGAATTCACCGATTTTTGCGAGATTTTTACCTAAAAGCCGAGATGAAGTTATATGGTCCCATCCATCCCGACCGCGCCAATAAAATGATATTTATTTATGTGCTAGTGGATACCCGGCGTGTTCCACTACGTTAGAAAATGTTCTGATGACAATCATGAAAGATAAATGTTTTTGTATTGAAAATCTGTAAATAAGCGTAATCTTCACTTATTATCTTCAAATTGTTGTATGGACAAAGTAAAAAATCGACTTTATCAATGGACCGAATGTGCTTAATGAATTGTTTTAGTGGTCTCAAACCGCCATCGAATTATTGCCTTTTAAATAAAACTATTTTGAGGCTTATCGGTTGGATGGTTTCAGAGGCTTTAAAGGACATCCGCACAAATATTTTAGATATAGGTTAAATTTAAATTTGGAAGAGAAAAATATATTTTAGCCTGTTACTCTTTCACGCAAAAACTAACGAACGGATTTTCCTGCAATTTAACACACAGCCATGATCTAGAATAAGATATAGGAAGATATAAGGAGATATTTATATGTTTTGTCCCGTAAAATACGAGCAAAGCCGCGTGCAGAGTGCTAGTAAATATTAAAGTAAATAATACGTATATTGAATAGCTGGGAACATAACCCGAGACTGAATATGTTGTCACAGCAGACCGCTAACGACTTAACACTGCCCGAACAAATTTGCAATCCGCTTACGGAACTAATCCGCGCAGTCGGGGATTTAACATTCGTCAGTGTGAATTTAACTCTCCTGTTCTTAGCCATAAAACATATCTCTTAGGAGCTTTAATATCATTGTGCAAAATTATGTGATACGATTCTAATTTTAAACGCATCCTATGAAAATAAATCTATGCTTAATATCATAAATGTGAAATTTTGTATGAATGTTTAGTACTGCTTCAGGCACAAAGTAATGGACGGATTTTCATAAAACTTTGTAAACAAATAGACCATGATCTGGATTAAGACATGGGGTAGTTAATATCCCCGAAAACGCGGGCAAAGTCGCTGGCGGTGCGCTAGTGAGTAATAAAATAGGTAAATACAAAACTACTCATCTATATCTTTATCTGTATTTTCGTAAAAACAAAAAAACACACACACACACACACTCGCTTGCACAGACAGACACATTTTTCATGTTAATTTAAGTTAAAGATTTCTATTATGAAATCTTAAACCTTAGTTTAAACTATGTATAAAATTTCGACGGAAGAGCGGGACATCCTGGCACAGGTAAAATTTTTAAGGATGTCCCAACAACGGAACAATCTGTTAAACTCATTTTTTCCAATAAATCATTTTCATAATTTTCATCATATCTGTAGTAAAATTCTTACAAGAAAGCTCCGCATGTATTTGACATCAATTTATATGAAAAAGCAATATAAGAACAGCGCTGAACATCAGAGCTAATTAGGCATGATATTGATTAATTGTTCTGAACATTACACAAATAGGTTGAAGAGGTAATTGGCTAAGAAAATTAACGCCTCAGTTGGTTGCAAATGTGTTTCGGAGAATTACATTGATTCGCGTTGGAAATTACTTGGTTATTCTTTGTACCAGATATTCAGGCACTTACAGTAACGGATCTGGCTGATATTTAACAAAATTATTTGAAACTAGCTGACCCGGCGAACTTCGTATCACCTAACAAACTATTTTTTTTTTCTAAAATAAAGTAGCCTAAGTTACTCCTTGTTACATCAGCTATCTGCCAGTGAAAGTCCCGTCAAAATCGGTCCAGCCATTTCAGATATTAGCCGGAACAAACAGACAGACAGACAGACAAAAATTGTAAAAAATGTTGTTTTGGAATATGTACCGTTTTTACATCCAAATGCACTCAGTAAAAAGCGGTTATTTTAATATTACAAACAGACACTCCAATTTTATTTATTTGTATAGATGTATAGATTATTCTGATAATTTACTATTGAATAAAAAATGTTACGTACGCTTTTTCATTACTACGATTTTTTATAATATAAATTTTTATTTTTTTTTCATGCAAATAGCCGGCAAACGAGCTGACTGAAAGGCATCACTGAATTATGTAAATTATTGTTATTCGTTCGTAATCTTAATATAAATTATATAAATTATGTGTCACGTTGTTTGTCCGCGATGGACTCCTAAACTACTTAACCGATTTTAATCAAATTTTCACACCGTTTGCAGTTTGATCCAATTTGAAAGATAGGATAGACGGAATGTTTTAATAAAAAAGACTTTTGACAGAACGAAGTCTGTCCGGGCAGCTAATATTATGTATAATATTCACTAAGTATGACATTATTTGATGAAGGCAATGTTATGATATTGTAATATTAGGTATATAGAGTTATAATAGAAACTCAAAGCAAAAATTATCTTATGATAGTAAAGTATAATGATTATAATCGAATAATCTACACCTAGTTTATTATGTTATCGTAAGAGAACCTTTTCCTTTTTAGAACTTTGTATCACTTTCATAACATTTACTATTAAAATAAAAGCTAAGTCTTACCCACAACAAAATTTATTGGTCAAAAATTATTGTACCCCGACCCAGACTTTATGGGCCATAAATGTTGTCGGTACATAAACCGTTTAGATACTTACAGAATTGCTTATTGTCAATAAGTCGTAATGGTATGTACCGGAATCGTATATAAATATGCTGTTGAAAGGTCCAACAATAAAATTCAATTATGGGTAAAAATGGCCAAGCGACCAAAATGGCCACAAAATGATATCTGAGCCATAAAGTTAATGTACCAAATAGCCAGCGGTATGTTAGAAGCAATGAAATTGGCATAAAAAGGTCACTGGTGTATGATAACTTTTATCAATTCCCTGAATATTACAAGATACTATTCAAAACTATAATCTGAATTTTACAAAGAAAAAAATAACCGACTTCAAAATAACTCAAAAACTACTTGTCAGAATAAGCTCTTTAAGTGGGACCACATGACAAGCACCAGCTTTCGATAAAAAAAAGGTCTGCAAAATCGGTTCACCCAGTCAAAAGTTCTGAGGTAACAAACATAAAAAAATGCAGTCGAATTGAATACCTCCTCCTTTTTTGAAGTCGGTTAAAATACGACTAGGTTCTTAAAAATTATGACCGTGCTGTTAACAGTTAAGGAGTTCTATCGTCTGGAGCCAAACCTAAGTGTAGTATGATAATACGTGATAAGACATGCTTATCACAAAAATACATTGTCACCAGAAAGCATTATTATGTCAAATTTCAACTCCTTAGGGGCCATGCATAAATTACGTCACACGTTATGGGGGAGGGGGTATGTAGTGTGACATTGTGTGACAAGGGATGGGAGGGGGTCCTAAATTTCGTGACGTCACATTTCAAAGTCGAATAAGTGGTATGTATGTATAGGTAAATATTAAAAAACAATTAATGGAAATAACACTAATTTCGGAACTACTGTTTTAATTTAATAATTTCTAGGTGTAAAAATTCATAATATGTGACGTCACACTAGGGGGGGAGGTCTCACAAATGTGACCAGCTGTGACAAGGAGGGGGGAGGGGTCAAAAAGTTATGAAATTAGTGTGACGTAATTTATGGATGGCCCCTGTAGAATGTGTGTCATTTCACACCAAAACGCTTTATACATAGGTACACGATACATCCCAGATAGCATCATATTCTAACGTGAGGAATAACTCGTTTTATTATGAAATTTTCATAAACATAAAACTTTTTTCGTTTATTGGGTCAAGTAGAAGAATGGCGAAGTTATGCCTGAATTTTTTATCCTACATCGTACGCAGCTGCCTGAAGATTGCGTGTCATAAAAACACTCGAGTTTGAGGTTTACGACTTCAAACTTAGATTACCTTAAAACTTAAAAGTTATGTAGCCACTTTGTGCTTCCCAGTTAAAATGAAAACGAAGATTGGGATCCTAGAATTTTAAGGTTTTATTTGAACTCATCTCTCTCGGGAATTATAAAGCATTTTAAAAGGAATCCTTGCTTTTCTTGAAACAAATAAATGTATAGTAAATCAATGGCTTGTACAATATTAAAATAAGTCTAGATGAAATGTAGCATTGGCTATTAAATCTATTGAAGCATTCATTCAATCTTTGTAATGGACAGTTGTTATTGTAGAAAGGCGTTTGAGCAATTTGCTTTTCTAACAATGCCTTTGCTAATTATAATAAATAATATACATATTGAATGGTAACACACTTAAACCCCCGCAGTAGGCTATTATCTGTGTCGCATGGACGACACATATAACACATCATAATCAAACCCATAACCCGAGTACAAATATTTATCTGTCACATAAACATCTGCCCCGGCCGGGAATCGAAGCCGGGACCCCTCGCTTCGCAGGCAAGGTCGCTACCAACTAGGCTACAGGGAAGTTAAAATTCTTGAAAATCTTGAAATTCTTTCAAAGGTCGTTCTTTACGTGGTTACTTTTCTGATTCCGCTGAGCCGATTTAACAACTGACTTCCCTCTCAGCCGACAACGCGTCATTGATAACTGTTTAAAGTTGAAGACGTTGAAGACGCCACTGATCACCAAGCGATCATTTGACAGAAAAGACACAAGACTTCAGAATTAAATGGCTTTATTTAATATTTAATTATCACGATTGACTTATCGCAAATTAAATCAAAGTTATTCATTTGGATAAAACTGAAACATTGGCGAAATATTTATTAATGTTAATACTTAGAGTAAAACTTACGATTTTGAAAGTTATTTAAAGTTGCAATACTCGAGACAATTCAAATTAAAATGGTGTATTTTTTCGGGAAAGAGATCATCTAATTTAAAAATGAACGTGGCGACGCGTTAAATGTATATCTAATTGTTACAACGCTTAAGTGGCACTGGCAATGTTAAGAAATGCCAGCCGGCCCAGCCATGAGTTTCATCCCTTTGCTTACAAATATTTGAGTATTATAAATTGTGACGACCCTGTAGCCTAGTTGGTAGCGAACCTGCCAGCGAACGAGGGGTCCCGGGTTCGATTCCCGGCCGGGGCAGATATTTATGTAACAGATAAATATTTGTACTCGGGTCATGGGTGTTATTGCGAAATGTTATGTCGTCCATGCCCCCCGCGATACAGGTAAAAGCCTACTGTGGGGGAATGAGTGTGTAAGCGTTTATTTATTTATACTTACCTACTTTTTAAAATTCACAAAAATGTGAGTAGTACCGTCGATATAATCTATACTAATATATAAAGAGGAAAGATTTGATTTTTTGTTTGCATTGAATAGGCTCCGAAACTACTGAACTGATTTGAAAAATTCTTTCAGTGTTGGGAAGCTACACTATCCCCGAGTAACATAGGCTATATTATATTTTCAAAAAAATTAGGGATCCTTAATAAAACTCCAATAATGTAACCCAAGGTGTAAAAAAATAAGAAAACCGAAGCAAAACGAGGGTGGTTACTCGTATATAATAATACTCTGGTACAATGTATAATGTTTCACTGTAGAGCATGGTTTACGCTTTACATATTACGAGTAAATTCTCTGCAATTAATTCTCGACTCGTATATCAAAGCAGTTGCAAGTACTCTGATATATCTAAATAAACACAGCATCCTGTTAATTTTCTACGAATACTTGTGTATGGTGTTGTGTATATGTATATGCGATTCCATTCATCGTCAGCAAAGGATTATAAATTGAATACCAAACTAGAGTCTTAATGCTCATATAATATGTTACATAATGTAAGTACGAATGATAAAAGATTGTTAACTTTGAATAAATTGTTTAAAATTGGTACCTATTTGGGTAGAGTATTTCTTCTCTTTCGTCGAACTACTACTTCTCTTACGTCTCAACTCAAGAGTCATTAATGGTTACTTAAATCGCTCCTTAGTACAGAATTTTTATGGTGATTCTTTACTAAGGAGCGATGTAAGTAACCGTTAGTGACTCTGAGTTTGGGGGTTAAGGACTTATCGACTCCCGTGGCTTAAGGTCCTGGGTTCGATTCCCAGCGAGGCGTAAATTTGAATGATGAGTTTGAATTTCAGTTCGGTCTTGGTGTGTATGTTCTTGTTTATGTGTGTTGTCCATGGCACCCGTGACACAGGGATTCCTAGTGTGACTATGAATCCCTGTGTCGAGTGTGACTATGAGTGTGTAGCGTTTAAACAGCGAGGTAAATTTAGATACCCATTAATAATAATTCTTTTAAAAAAATAACCGACTTCAAAATTAGGATTAATTCAAAAACTACTGGTCAGATCTCGCTCAAATTTAAATGGGCGACATGACAAGCAAAAAATTATGAGGTTACACATAAAAAATACAGTCGGATTGAGAACCTCCTCCTTTTTTAAAGTCGGTTGAAAAGGCATCTATTTTATATCTGTACCTTATTCCCGAAGCGCAAAGTTGCCTCTAACACTTTGTTCACACCTTTCAAACGAACGGGCTTCATTTTAAATCGAAGTTTCACAACTTCAAAACCAAATTAGTCTTTTCCGATTAGTTCCCAATGCTACAAACGTAAAAATTTTCCAAACGGGCATGCCAAACAAATTTGATCTTTATTGATAAACAAAATAGCTCGTAGAGTAGATTTTTCTGAATGAGATTTTCTTGTTAACTTTACTGGCTGGTAATAAGCTTTCAACCCAAGTACGCAAGTGAATCGGCAATTGAAAGACTGTAGGACTGAATTCACCGGTAAAAATACGCGGGAAAACATTTTCTCTATTTTTTTCCCGGTTTTATAGAAGAAACAATATTGATTTCCGTTTCGTTATTAGTGCAAATGAAATGTATTTTAGTATTTTTAATATAATACCGTGTTTAATTAGTTTCCAGTATAGCTTTT
Organism: Thymelicus acteon; assembly: GCA_951805285.1. Lineage (NCBI taxonomy): Eukaryota > Metazoa > Arthropoda > Insecta > Lepidoptera > Hesperiidae > Thymelicus > Thymelicus acteon. Next base: position 2,902,704 of record OX638227.1, on the reverse strand, counting down.
CGTACCTATAGCATTAACATTAATAAATATCTGTATAAACAAAAATGAAATGAAATGAAATGAAATGAAATGAAAATACTTTATTGCACTCAAAAAAAATATAGTACAAAAGGCGGGCTTAATGCTAACACAGCATTTTCTTCCAACCAACCAGCGGCGATGAGGAGACATTTGGGGTAGTGCTATGTTTACAATATATGTTATTGATATTTATTTGTTTAGTTACTTTATGGTTACATTAAATAATTACTTTAAATTATCTAGAAACTATGGTTCTATAAGATATAAATATATATATATATATACATATATGTATATACATATAGTACATAAAATATATTTATATAAATAAAATAAATATCTATATATATATAATATAATATACATTACATAAAAATATAAAAAATTTAGCATGAAAATTCTACTCATTCTGTGTTCTTAAGAAATGTTCATATATTTTATGTTTGAAACTAACTATGCTAGTAGACTTCTGCAGCTCCACTGGTAGGCTGTTCCATAGAGATATTGCCGTAGAAGTAAATGACTGCGCATAAAATGTGGTATTGCGTTGAGGTATAACTAGCTGCCTGCTATAGCGATGTCTAGGTTGATGCAACGTAAAAGTTTTGTGAGAGAACTGTTCCCAAAGGTACTGTGGTGCATGGGGATCGTTTAGCACACGATACAATGCGGCAAGGATATGCGTGTTACGTCGGTTTCGAATATTTAACCATTTTAATTTAGCTCGATACTCCGAGATGTGGTCAAACTTACGTAGCCCGAATATATATCGTATAGCCAAATTAAGCAGGCGGTCCAATTTGTCCAGTTGTTCCACAGTGACATCAGGATAACATGTATCTGCATAATCAATAATTGGAAGAAGTAGTGCATGTACTAACATAATTTTGACATCTTGTGGTAAGAAATTACGCAATAGCTTAAGAGAATGAAAAGAAGCAAAAACCTTTGCTTTCACACGTGTAATATGTAATGCCCAAGAGAAACCACTAGTAATATATAGACCTAAATTTCTGACAGATTCACAATAAGGGAGAGGACAGTTATCAAACGTTACAGGTGGCAAGGAATTAAAATCGATCTTTGAACGCATACGAGGACTTCCAATAATTATAACTTGTGTTTTTGTGGGATTGACAATGAGCCCATAACGTTGAGTCCATTGCCTAATTGCTTCCAGATCACTAATTGTTTTATTTATACTATCCAATACTTCACTAACTGGGAATTGTATGTAAAGCTGGAGGTCATCAGCATATAAGTGATATTGAGAGTGTGCTAATGTGGCAGAAATAGAACGAATGAATACAGAAAATAATAACGGTGATAGTACTCCACCTTGGGGTACTCCAACCGTGACATTAGCCCAATCAGAGAAATTACTATCAACGCGCGTACATTGTCGACGACCATTCAAGTAGGAAGTAAACCACTGTAACGATATTTCCGATAAGTTAAAGGACCTAAGCACGGCTATAAGAAGTTCATGGTCTACACAATTGAACGCATTGCTGAAATCTAACAATGTGAGAAGAGTAAGTTGCTGGTTATCCATTCCACGCCGGATATCGTCTGTAATTTTGATAAGTGCAGTGGAAGTACTATGGGCAGGACGAAAACCAGACTGAAATGGATCCATTAGATTATTGTTGTTTAAAAAAATTTATGAATTGCGATTGTACCACCTTCTCAAGCACCTTGGACAGAAATGGCAGTATAGAAATTGGTCTGTAGTGTTTCAAGTCTGTCGGTTCGGGTATTTTAGGCACTGGTGTAATATAAGCATATTTCCATGCAGAAGGCACTACACCATGCAATAGCGAAAAATTTATAAGGTGTGTGATAACATCTAAAATAATATCGAGAATTGGTATAATGAGTAAACGTCCTACATTATCATATCCTACAGCTTTGCTATTAATAGAATTAATAATCCTTTTTATTTGGCACTGAGTCACTGGTACTAGGCTAAAAGTTTTACGACTAAGTAGTGGGCGAGACATGATTTCGCAACAAGTGGCACTTTTAACTGTGAAGTCCATTTTATATGAAGAGTTAAAATGATTATTTAACGCATTAAGATCAATAGAACAATTTAAAGATGATTTGCGCTTGCCTAATCCAAGTGTCCGTAAGAAATTCCAAGTTTTATGCTGTGGGCAACCTTTTAACCCCTTTAATATAAACTGCCTTTTCGCGTTACGAACCATTTGATTACACTGATTTCTTGCAATTCTGTAGTGTTCCCAATTTTCCTCAGTGGGGTTTTTTTTATGCCTACGTTTTAAGCGATCCCTTCGTCCCATAGCAGCCCGAATTTCTTTGGTTAGCCACGGCGCTGGAGGTCTTTTCATGCGAACTGGTCGTAGAGGGGCATGTTTGTCATACAACTCTAGAAGCATTTTATTGAAAATGCTTACCTTGTCATCAATCGTGCTTGCGTTATATACAGTACTCCAATCCATAGCATTAGCATCATCTATAAGTTTCGCACTGTCAATTTTATTGAGGTTACGTTGTAGTATTATTTTTGGTCGATACTTAGGGGCTTTTAGTTTGTAAGAAATAAAGATAAGGTCATGATGAGAGAAACCAGCCGCTGTGAACTGTCCAAAAGTGGATATGCGATCCTGTTGTCGGATAAACATTAAGTCTAATAGCGAGTGGGAATCATTAATGTGGAAAGTAGGTGCATTATTTATAATTTTCAGACTAACTGATTCCACCATGTTTATCAACTTACTCGCCTTAGGAACGTCACGGTCCCGTAACAGGCAAGTATTGAAATCACCCATAATGATAACGTGGTCATAGCTGGGCACAAAAGCCTCCAAAAGTTCCTCCAACTTATTGAGATATTGTACATTTGGGGGTGCATAAACTACACCTATTAGTACAGGCACTGAATTCACTAATATTTCCATAAAGATATATTCCATAGAGGCAGTATATAGTGAGGGTGACTTATCCATGATTTTATATTTGATACTAGAGCGAAGATATACTGCCACCCCACCACCACCCTTCCCTATGCGATCATTCCGGATGAGCACATACCCAGGTATATCATATGTTTCTGAGGGGAGGGAGGGTTTTAAGAATGTTTCTGATATAAGACAGGCGTGGATGTGGCTGTTACCAAAAGTTGCAAGTAATTCAGTGTGATGTGAAGGAACGCTCTGGGCATTAATATGACATATATTCAAGTTAGCAACTTTATCTTGAAGTTCATTATGCAGTAAATCAGCAAGTATTGGTTCCGTTGAATTTACAGATTCAAATGAGTGATCATTACTTGAGTTTAAAGAATAGAATGTATCAGAATTAATAGAATCATTCATGTTATAAAAATAAATATAGTTATAGGATACAATACACTTAGTTATATAATTTATTAATAAAAAGATTATAAATATATATATATATATAGTAATGTTATATAATAATATAAATATTATATTAATATTTTATTAATAATTGTACAAACAGTAAATTTACTTTATTGTCATGCTACAACCCACTGCCGCCAGTTGTAGTGGATAAAACTAATTAACACATAATAATTGACAAACAGGTAGTAGATATTTATGTAATAATGTGCTTAACTCAATATGTAATTAGTACATTTAGTAGCAATCGTTCTATACATACATTACAAATATTTTTGTTTAAGTTGAATAATTACGGTAATAGTGCATTATTTAAGAAATCCAATATCTGTACAATAACAAGAAGCAAACTTCAGTACAGGAACAAAACATACACTAATAACTATGTACCTAAATGAGATCCTCTGTCATTATAAACATTTTGGTTAACATTAAGTACCTAGGTATCCTAAACTTAAAACCTGACGCATATAATGACAAACAAATGAAGAGATCACTGTCAACACTGTATCCATTGTGTGAGAAACTAAAAAACAAAATATAATGATTTTAACTTATAGGTAGTAGTTATTTATGTAATGATGTGCTTAACTCAATTTGTTTTTATAAATTTAGTAGCAATCATTGTATACATACATTACAAATATTTTTGTTTAAGTTGAGTAATTACAGTAATAGTGTATTATTTAAGAAATACAATAACAAGAAGCAAACTTTAGTAGAGGAACAAAACATACACTAATAGCTATGTAAATGAGATCCTCTGTCTTTATAAACATTTTGACTAACATTAAGTACCTATCTAGGTGTCCTAAACTTAATACCTGACACAAATAATGAGAAATAAATGAATAGATCACAGTCAATACTGTGACCATTGCGTAAGCATCTATTCTAAATATATTAAAAACTAAATAAAAAAAACAAAATAACCAAAAAAATACATCAATCAGCAGACTGAGGGAAAAAATAAATAAATATACTATATTAATATGACATCAAGGAAGGATTACTTAATGTATCACACAAATTAAAGAGTTTATATACCTTAACACTGTATAAATTGTTTAATTTTGGGTAATAAACATTAGTTTTAATAATATAGGGTATCACTTAATCAGATGTCACAACAGTATTTATTTGGCTTTTACTTCACTATAACTCACATTACACGCACTGAGTTGATAAATTTAAAACTTATAGAAAAGGATACATAGGTAATACTGGTATGTTCAGGTCTTGCTATTAGGTTTCTTGTCTCTCCGCTTCTTAGGTATCTCATCAGATGTAGTATTAACTGTCGGTTGTTTTATGTCCTGCAGCAGCTGCAGCGTATTAACCCGTGATTTGCTGCCATCATCCAGCTTAATAATAATACTCCCATCTTGTGTCCAGCAGCGCTGCATACCAAACTGACGTCTGGCTTCTCTGAAAACTTCCCGTCGCTGCGGTGTTAAAAATTCAATAATCGACATCCCGGTACCTTTTAATTTATTCTTAGCGCGCCAGACTAGGCCACGGTCTGTCATACTGCGAAACTTCAACAGAACAGGTCTTGGTGTTGTAGCGTTTTTATCTATCGAGCCCAGGCGGTAGCAAGATTTAATTGACTGTTCGTTGAAATTGGTCAGTTGTAGGTTCGTAGATATAATTTTGCAAAGAACAGCCGCAGTACATTCATCTGAGGTCTCGCTAATACCCCTAAACAGTAGGAATTTTCGGCGACTTCGAGTTTCCATGTCATCGTATGCATTTTTAAGTGCAGCTATCTGACCCTTTAGCCCTTCAAAAACACTTCTGACAGAATCCCTGAACTCGATAAACTCCTGAACCAGTTGTTGCAGCGAGGTTAACTTCGAGGCCCCAAGGCGTTCATGAAATGCCTTCATGGAATCTTCTATTTTCGACTCAAGATTTTTGAATAGATCATATGTGATCGGCCCATCATTGAGCAATTTGCCTTTAGCACTCATCATTTAGTTTAGTTTTGAGAGAGGTTATTTGAGAAATGGCGGGCACGTGGTATAGCAGTGATACTACATTGATGTTAACATTCAACACCTTCACAATATTTATGCAGCGATTAGTGAACACTCAATACAATATATTACTTTATTAAACACTTAATATATTGCACTAAATAAGTATTTTCACGCATTTATTTGATTTTATTAATAACGCTGACAATAAAACGCGTCTAACCATGACACTACCCAGTGTTGCCCTCTGATTGAAATTGAAAATCTGATTTTCCCAACGTTTCACATGCAGTATGATGAAAGTTGAAAACGGCGAACATTTTTTATAATATCTAAATGCATTTATATACCATTTCAATTAATATTATAAATACTTAGTATGCGTAGTATATACCCTTCACACAAAAAAAATATTTTATTATTTGGAAGATTGCAAATGTCCACATTTCGGCATAAATTCGTGCAACAAAAAAAATGCACTGCGGGAGTGCCAACAGAAGTAAAAAGTTGAACAATTCCGTGTGTATTTTTTGAATCATCAGGAAATATTTTATTGTGAAGGAAATAATTTTGAATACTTTTTTAGTGAATGGCTGCCAACGCCTTATGTAAAGTACTTTCCTATTTACTTTTATACATAGGTATAGGTATATAGGCTTATGTAGTAACCTACATAAGGTTACTCTGCCCCGGCCAGGAGTCGAATCTGTATTCACTCAGCAAGCAGACAGCTTTCTATTTTATGATTGTTACTAATTTTATTATCCTTGTTATCGTCAAAATTAAAACGTATTTTAAAGAAAGTAACGACCGAATAGCGTTTACACCAAAAAAAACACGGCAATATCGTTGGCTCATCTAAAGACACCCAAAAATAAAACAATATAAAATGTCCTCTGGTCCAACGCGGACAACGCTCACCTCTTTTCATTCGTCACCACAGACATAAATAGTAAACATGTCTGTATTTGTCACGATGACAAAGCTCGTCTCGTCACTGTCCGTGTCAGTGGGCCTCGAGGCCTCCACTCTGTGTCATCGGGCCTGAAATACTGAATCTGTAGCTCGAGCACGAATATTTGCGAGAAAGTATTCGTATGGTTAACGTAAGCAATTTGTCAAATGTGTATGGCATTTTAGTACCATTTACGTACGATAGGGGCGCTTTTGAAAAAATGCCATACAAATTGCTTACGTTAACCATACGAATACTTTCTCGCAAATATTCGTGCTCGAGCTACTGAATTGCGTTGTAAGTGTTGTAACAGCTATAACGTAAATTTTTCGCGGTGACTGATGTTTTACTGCGATAAGAAACTGTGTAAATCATAGATGAATGTTACGTATATACATATATTTTTTGTTGTATATATAATTGGGGACAAAATAGGGATTATTTCCGGAATTATTTTTTTATGTATTTCCTAGTATCATCTAGGAATTGCATACATTTTATAAATTTCCTAGTAATTGTGTAAAATTATTTCATACATTTACTGTACATACATAGATACTAATATTTATAATTTGTGTACTTAGAATATTTTAGATAAGCAATAATAACCTCACAGCTTAGAACAAGGTATTGTTCTACATTTATTGTACTTTCGTAAGGAGATATCCACAACGTATGTGCATGGCAACCCCAATGTTCTCTCTGGTGATAACTGCATGTAATTAGTAGACTGCAAGCCTTTGTCTCGGTGTTGCCAACAGACTCGTTAATTTGATCTCACACACATATTAATACGTGTGTTTGATCTGTATTCTAGCACCTCTCTGTAAGTGTAATCTGACCCGTTTTGTGTTAAGCCGAACTTCGAGCGGTAGAGATACACGTGCTTGACATATGCATATTACATTATTTAGCACACATGTATAAATATTTCAATATATACACAGAGAAACACAGTTAGAGATCACCCTCTTTCACTCGCACCTCAGGTATATAGCGCATTGCTTTTAGGGTTGCCAGATGGCAAGACTGAAATATCGGGACAAAACTTCAACAAGTCGGAATTTATCAGGACAAAAAAAAACTTTTTTGGAAATTGCAAACGAGCTGACGACGAAAAAAACGGCTAGAGCGCGTGGCGGCAAACGCGTTATATTGACTCGAGTGAATTGTCGGGAAATTTTGTATTTTGTCGGGACTCTGTACATCATGTGAAATGTCGGGACAATGCAGACGAATCCCTACCATCAGGCAACTCTACCTCTACCACCCGCCCCTCAAACAGCGCATTGCATTGTCAGAATGATTACAATATTAAGTTTAAGTAAGTAGTACCTATCTAAATACTATAAAACATACTATATTTTACTTAAAGACATAAGTAGTTTACGTTTCGCTTATCGTTTACCTATTTCCAATAAAACAAAGAAGTTTCTTCTTAAAATAGTAATAATTGTCTGTATGTGGCTATATGTTATAAATAGCAAGAACCCCGCGATCTATAATTTGAGTTAATAACGGGTCACACGTGTCGTACTCTAATACTACAACGATATAGCCAGAAGGTCTTAATATATAAATTGTAAATTATAATTATTCTTAGTTTATATTAAACGAGTAACCGCCCTCGCTTTGCTTCGGTTTTCTTATTTTTTTACACCTTGGGTTATATTATTGGAGTTTTATTAAGGATCCCTAATTTTTTTGAAAATATAATATAGCCTATGTCACCCGGGGATAGTGTAGCTTCCCAACAGTAAAATAATTTTTCAAATTGGTTCAGTACTTTCGAAGCCTATTCAATGCAAACAATCAAATCTTTCCTCTTTATAATATTAGTATAGACTAGTAACACCAATTCCTAAGTACGTATACATAAGTCTTAACACCCGTACCCTGAAACAATTTTTTTTTGTCACTGACAAAAATAATAGTCATAATTATATGCAAATAGAGTTCAGTCCTGATTTCCGAATTACAAATCCAACTGGCGCTTCCGTAGACAGGTTTCAAACAAAAACCTTTCAGCTTTATAATATTACTAGCTGACCCGGCAGACGTTGTTCTGCAACAGGTTTTATCTTATATGTATGTTACCGGATATCTGTATAATGCAGGTATTCAACACAATTCCTAGGAAATCTGTATAATACCTGGGTCGTTTTGGCAATGTATTAAATTATATGAATATTATTCACCATTACATAGTTTGCCTAGGTAATGTATACGTTTCCCAATTACTGTACAGAATACCTGCAGGTCCACCGGCAATGAATAAAGTTAGATTTGGATATGTGTAGTCAACTTGGATGGAGGTTGGAATTAAGAATTTACTTAAAAACACACTCAAAACAAATTGTAACCTGCATGAATACATATTTTTTTATACATTTTATATTAATGCTTGACCGAAATCACACTTGATGGTAAAGAGAGATGCAGTCTAATGGCTCCTACACTATACTGCTCGCCTACGCAGCTTCGGATTTTTCAAAATTGGTGACAGAACCGACTTAGTCAACCCCGACCCCACGTGGTACTAGTCTGCCCTACCCCTAGAGTGAATGTAAACCCCGGAGGCGCGGAGGGAGAGCAGCCCCCGCCCGCTGTAACCAACTGCAGGCACCATGTGAGCCGAAGCGGCTGAGGCTGGTCGCCGCAGGCGACCAAAAAGCCGAAGCTGCGTAGGCGAGCATGGAGTGCCTGCAGTTTGTTACACAAGGGCGGAGGGGCTGCACTTCCCGCAGCGCCGGAGACGTTTAGAAGCCTTTTTGTGTATCAAAAACCCCTAAATTCTCCCTAAAAGTGCATATGTCACCGGGAGATAACAAGAACCGCAAATTTACAAACCTAGGTTTATAAACAATATACAATTAAATGAATATTACTCTAACTGAAACATTCGCTACTTGAAAGTTGGCCTTTTGAAAAGTGTCATTATAAAAGGCAGACCAAACGTACAGTTGGCAACTGTTAGGTTGGGAAATAAAAAAAAATGTGATAAGTTGGCAAATGATTATTCGGGAAATAAAATTCTGCGAAACGTTAGTTGGCAAGTGATAATCGGCCAAAAAAATTTCGGCGAAAAGGCAGAGAACCCTCTTTTACACACATTACCAACTACGCATGGAGTATTGTATAGAATGCCTGGGCTAAGTATGAAATAAATAATATTCAAAACGTTACCTGAACGTTTTAGATATTCTATACATTGCCTAGGTATTGTATAGAATGCTGAATTATACAGATATCCGGTAACATGTATATAAAATTCTCGTGTCACGGTGTTAGAAGTTGAACTCCTCCGAAACGGCTCGACCGATTTTCGTGAATCTTTGCGTGCATATCGGCTAGGGTTGAGAATCGGACAACATCTATTTTTCATCCCCCTACCCCTAAAAAATTTTTGGCAGAACAACGTTTGCGCGGTCAGCTAGTTTTTATATTAAATTAAAAATGTCACTAATAACAATCACATTTATAGTTTGTCACTCAGAAATAATGTAGCTTTCTATTGGTGAAGGAAGTACCTAGTATATCAATATTATTTTACTGTGATCAAACCGTTGAATAATACTGAATTGAATATCTTTGTCCACGTTAAACATGTTTCCCGATACCGTGAAGGTGTATTGTTTATTGGTAGTTGGTACTGCACGTGCGAGATGAAACTGCATACAACGAACATTGTGCCTCGGTCTGTAGTTAAATTCGGTTTATAGTAAAGCTAGGTGTAAATTAATTTCAAATAACAATTGATTATCTACTTGTTCATATTCCCGCACTATTTCCTGATATCTCATGACTATACGATATCTTAAACTATTTATGTGTTTAAAATTGCTACAACCCCATGCAATAGGGATGTTGACTAATTTTAGGATTCAATTTTATTTTATAGATGGATCCTTAATATTTACAAAAAAAATATTATAATTATAATAATCTTCAATTTAAAAACAAAAATTGATAAATAAAAAGTATTATCAAATTTCCCGCCAAAAACGTCACGTGATGTCACTAACGGATATTCAATACTATCGGTCGACTGAAGTTGGTTGAACTTGCATATAAAATACGATTGTTCGTATTGACGTCATTAGCTCAAAATGGCGTTTGAGGTCACGTGACAGTGAGTACTATTTTGAACATTTTAAATTAATTATATTTAATTTATTGTGATATATCTCGACAAAAGAATAATATTTTAGGTGTTTAAATGTTTTCCTTCATACTTTAAACGTAAAATATTGAATTACAGTTAATGTCAACATCCCTATTGCATTATTTAAACAAGATGGCCGCCTTGCAGCTGACGCTTGTGTCCTTTCATGTAAATGATTTGATTTTATGTGACCCGGTGCTAGGTTGGTGAACTTTACATTATTTGAAGTTTGATTAGCAATCAATTTCTCTCTGGTATCTTGGCCAGAAACGCATCGGTGATGTCTTTGGTTACAGATGTCCAATGGCGACTGTTCGTAAAAACAGGGTGGTGGGTCCCATATTTTTTTTAATGGACAGTGTTGGTCCTAGCGGCCTTTACAGTTATACATAGGTCTTAGAGTCTTAAAATCTCGATGGTGAATTCGATCCTCATTCGGGGTATTTTAGGCAATCTAGGCAAGGGCGTAAGTCTTAAAAACGTTCGATCATCCGATCTGACACGAAGTTAAATGAAGTAACTTCACGGCAGAAATCGATGTACCGGGACAGTATTGGGCGATGATGACTTAACTTCACGGCAGAAATCAATGCACTGGGCAGAGACAGTTATGGGCGATGATGACTTTATAAGTCGGGGCGTTAATGCAAGTCTCGTAATGACGTACAACAGGCATTGTGTACAACAGGAATTATTACATGAATTTTGGAAAATGGCAGCTTTGGTAATATTCTTTCAGTCAATTTGAAACGAAAATAATCTAAATTTTACCAAAAAATACAATATTTTTTTTTTTTTTTTTTATACCGAATAAGTTAGTGCCTGACCACAAAACCACCTGATGGTAAGCAGTATGAAGCCTTGGATGGTAAAGCACACTAACCTAGAAGCCTATTCACTCTTGACTTGAAGACACCCACATTATAATCAGAGGGGAACACCCACGCAGGCAATTTATTCCATTCCCTTGCGGTACGTATAATAAAAGACGAAGCAAAGCGCGACGTCCGCACCGGGGGGATGTTGACGAAAGATGAAATGAAATGAAGATGAGACCACTAACCATTTGTCTCTTACAAAATAAAGCAAATGTGGAGGGATAGGTGAACCAACCGGCTGCTTTCCTTATTACCTTTACACTAATGCCTACGTTTGAGGCTTTTGAAGAAAAGCATGTCTCTGATCTATATTATTATGGAAGTGTCTAATCCACTATTAGCCAGAACCTGTATATCAATCTATCGACTGATAGTTGCAGTAGAGGTTGGTTGGTGCGGTTTCTTTATACAAATATCGAAGAACTAGACTTCAAAAAACACTATCATCACAAAAATATAGAAAAAAAATGTGGATCAATCTAGAATCATTCCCTTTCGAATTCACATTCGAACATTCAAACTACTGGGCTTATTTTTTTCTTTTTAGTTCATTTTACGCAGTCGGGTTTTTTGTTTTTTTTTAATGAATTTTTTATTGAAGGTAAGAATTATGTTTTTTGTAAGTTTTACGTTTTATGGAAGCTTTGATTGGTTATTAGCTCGCTCGAATCCAAAACCGTTCAAGCAGGCACTACTAACAAGGCCATAGGCGATCTATATCAAGAATTATAGCCGTATCCGAAGTTAATTAAACGAGAACCTTAATCTAACCGACGTCATATTACATTTCGCTCGACATGGATATTGCTTTTAATCATAGCAATTCGTCATCCCCGTTACATTTGTGCATTGGGATAAGTGAATTGGCTTTCATCCAATACCAACTTGACGGCCGATCACAGCTCGTGAATGAGCCAGGACTTTATATTGCTGTTGCTCCAATGCGGATTCAATCGGATTCACGGTCCTGATTCATAATAAATCCTATCCTATGGCTCAGTGACATGGCTTAAGAACCTGGACGTAAGTCACATAAAATTTTAGGTTTGACTTTCACAATAGGTTTCAATTATAATCTAAATTTTACTAACAAAAAATAACCGACTTCAAAATAACTCAAAAACTACTTTCAGATCATTTACGTGGGACCACATGACAAGCACCAGCTTTCGATTAAAAAAAATAATCATCAAAATCGGTTCACCAAGTCGAAAGTTCTAAGGTAACAAACATAAAAAAAATACGAATTAAAAGTAGAATTGAATACCTCCTCCTTTTTTTGAAATCTGTAAAAATTTAAACCTAGATTCGGATTATTCTCCATAAAATCTCTTTTCTAAAATATAGTGCCTAGACGAAAAACGATGTTCATAAATGTAGGATTGATATGGTTGGGACATGAAATCAAATCTCAATCTTTATCTCGGACTATAACATGGACGAACTCCGCTAAAAGATTAAACTAAAACGTCTAACTACATTTTCATCGCGCCCTTCTCTCTGATTTATGCGACTTGTACAATTTGGAAGACACAAATTTACATAAAATGGTCCCAGCTTAGCTACAGCTGTATCAAACTTCTCAATTCGTGGGAGAATGTTTTGAATTGAGGGACTTTAGAGGACACTGAATTCGAAACAATACTCCGTAGAGTTATATTTATTATCGTGGTAGCACAAGTACTAATGAACTTTGATATAGAACTCTCTGTAGGTGAAGTTTCTTACAGCGTAAAATATAGGTACAGTCGGCCTCAAAAGTAGCTTAACATTATAGTACTTTGTAATAGTAACTGTTTCGACGGTTTCCTAACAACATTTATGACAAATTCAAGAAATGTAATGTGACAAGGTACTAAAATGTTAAGCAACTTTTGAAGCCGACTGTACGATCTTTTAAGATGTAAAGGATTCTGTTATTTAATAGCGTAACCCATGACCGTGCTAGGAACGTATCAGGCATGGAAAGACAAACGATTCATTCTACTCTGTCCACTGAAACGGAGTGTTTGTTTAAAACTTTGTTTTACCACTTTGTCGGCGTGATAAAATGTATAGGAAGGAATACATGACAATTTACTTTCTAGTACTAAAAGTTTTTAAGCTAACCCGCGAACGGACATGATGAAACTATCTGTTCCTCTTTGACTCCGGAATACAAAACACAAAAATCGTTAAAACGTGACACGATACACGGGTTCACAATGTTCATCCAAAAAGAAGTTTTGAACACAATGTTGAACATTGTCCTGTGGTGAAACTGGTGGAAACTGGTGAAAGTTCGGTGCAATATTTGCGGGAGCGCTCAGTATGCCGGACGAGTTTCACTCTAAGCCGGTGGAATTTAACGGTCGCCGCCGTCATCTCCTTCCAATGCCGTGTGGCTTACGGGAGTAACTTTGCCAGGCTTCATACTTCGATCCTCTGTAAGCTTAACAGAATAGGAAAAGGCAAATGTAAGCCAGTAGGTTAAGCTTCGTCAAAAGCAGGCCGAATACTCTTAGATAAAAAGACTGCATTACCAAACAAAAACTTTTTGTTATGCCCACGAACGTAAAAAAAGAACGGACGTAACCTTGTCTAATCGACAGTGAAGCATAGCAATGACAGCTCGCTTACCATGTGTGCGTAATTTTGTAATTTTTGATTCGCGATGGTGTCAATATCATAGCAGTATGGTGTCAATGTGTGGGTGTGTGTACTTGTACGAATACAGAGTTGGTATTACTATGGGTCCTTCACTGAATTTGTTCTTGGGATTACGTCCGTCTTTTTTTTACGTCCGTGGTTATGTCCTTGTTGATAATAAACAAAGGAGCGTTTTGTGTTCCTACAGTCTAATAGACACATCAAAATGGGGATAGTAGTTGTTAAATTTTACTCTCAGACGTTATAAGAAGTTTTTAAGAAGTAGATTTTTAGGTAGGTAATAGACTATTAAAAGTGTATACAACCTTGTTAACGTATAAGACATACAAAGTCAAAACTTAATTATCGTCACATTTAAATCACTAAGTACCCTACACATTCACTTAATGCTCCCATCCTCTATTTCCGACGGTACTTTTACCGTACAATTTAATGGTCGTACAAGAATATCGCTGCGGGAATCTCGAGTGAAAACAGTCCCTAAGAGGCTCTCAAAGAGGTATTTCTAACTACCAGCTCGTAGTTACCGGCCATTGCACTCAGAGCTTTGGATCAAGCGATCGAAGAAAGCGGAAACCGGAGATTTAATCAATTGACGACTGATTATTTGATTGACTGATGGCGCAGGAGAAAGATCTCAATCTAGAACTATTATATTGCTTGATTAAAGGCTCATGTGTGTTCTATCTTCATGTGATATTTTTGTAGTTTATTACCCGAATGCGCGACGCAAAGCAGTTTAGTAATGTGTTTATTTTATTATTATATTTCGTACGTAATCGTCGGTGCTTCCCTTCTTTTTAACCGACTTCAAAAAAGGAGGAGATATTCAATTTGGCTGTATTTTTTTATTATGTTTGTTACCTCAGAACTTTTGACTGGGTGAACCGATTTTGATGATTCTTTTTTAATTGTGACTTGGTGCTTGTCATGTGGTCCCACTTAAATTTGAGCAAGATCTGACGAGTAGTTTTAGAGTTATTTTGAAGTCGGTTATTTTTTATTAAGAATTATTCATAATAATAAACTATTCCCTTTCTTTCCACACGCAGCCATAACAACTGTTATAATTATTAACATACACAGGATGTACTGACGAGTCTCTTTCGCCGTTTATTTTCCTTAAAAAATGGTGTACCTACATAAAAAAATTGCCACAACTTCAACAAAACTGATTTTTTTTTTTCATTTAAATTAATTTATCATACAATAAATTCCGCCTTTTTCAGATTTTAGGTTTTCGGAATCTCTTTAGCTGCCGATAGACAGTGAAAATCTTCTTTTCGATAAATTTTTATTTCCTATCGGGATCTGATTGGTTACAAATAAGGCCAAGTTTCAACTAAATCTGTTTAGTAATTTTCGCTTGACACCATATTTTGAAAATATTTCGGCTTTTATATCGATAACAAAACGCTACACTTTACAATAAAAATATGCTATCTTGTTTATATGTATACACAATTAATTTTAAATTTCTCATTATTTATGGTCATGCTTTTTGGAGCAAATAAATCACACTAAACACTAATAAAATGAAGCCGTCACAGAGTAAATAAAAAGTAAAAGTTAGAACCTCTCTTAAGGAACTTCCGCTAGACTCCAGTTAAAGTTAGGAAAAGCGTGGTCGGAAATTGAATCGGTGACCCGACGCGAAACAGTGGGTAGTGATGTTCAGTACAAAGGAACTGATGAAGATAATAATTATGATGATGATTTTGGTTACTCTTGAAGTCATCCCTACATGCATGTTTGTAACTACAGGAAAAATGTCTTTCTGTATACCTACTTAGAAATAATTTAAAAACGCTATTTACGTTTACATTTCTTCTGCATGTGAAGTTTTCCTTTTTTGTTTCTTCTATTGTTTAGTTTTTTAGATAAATTTATTTTAGACTTAATAAAATGTAACAAACGTTGGTAGATAAGTTTAATAAAATTAAATAAAAAATTAAATAAATCAACTTCCAAAAATGACCTTATACGTATATTAATGAGATTAAGGTAATCTTACTAATTCATTACCTTCATCAACAACATGATTCCTTTTAGCTTTGGTGTAAAATTTTAGACGGGTAATGCTGGCTGTAACGGAAGCTCATAAATCCATCCATCCAACATCCAACCGAATCAGAAATTGTAAACAATACTAATTTGTTGTTATTGCCAAAATAATTATCTTACAATTCAGTAAATTTTCCAATAATTCAGTTATTATAACTAGAACTTAATAATATTATTAACAGTTGTTGAATTAAATTCAGAAGACCTAGGTATTCAACTCAAAAGATTCTAGTTCTGAAACTTCTATTTGCAATCGTTTGTTAGGATTCGGACTCGTACGAGTACAGTGGACTTTGTATTTTCTGCTTTGTCCTTTCGAGGGGCCCAAAATTATGAGTATTCTTGGTAATTACTTTACCAGCCAGGCCGTTAGGAACCTTTTCTCATATAATTAACTTTGAATTTTATTAAGTGTTTTGTTTGGGAGAATTAGACGTCAATATAAAAAAAAAATATAAATCAACTACGCTCTGACCGTGATTTTGTCTGCATTTTCCGGAACAATAATTACCCTATACCTTATTCCGGATCATGTTCAACGTATGTACTAAATTTCAAAAAAATCCGTTCAGAATTTTTTTCACATTCATAATATTAGTAGAAATAATTCTTGACAAAAATACCCGACTTCAAAATTAGGGATAACTCAAAAACTATTCGTAAGATCTCGCTCAAGTTTAAGTGGGACCACATGACAAGCACCAGCTTTCGATTAAAAAAAGAATCATAAAACTCGGTTCACCCAGTCGAAAGTTCTGAGGTAACAAACATCGGTAATACAGTCGAATAGAATACCTCCTCCTTTTTTGAAGTCAGTTAAAAATAACAAAACAGACTACAACACAGAATGCAGAAAATATGTGGCAAATCCTTGTCAAGCTAAACTAAATAAACGAAGGTAAACTTTTTAAAAACCTTAACTCAGTATTCCCATGGTGTTGCATAAAATTGTATCCAAGCTGACAACTAAAAGAGAAGCTGACAACACAGTCTCGGTGTAAGTTTAAAGAAAAACTAACTTTGGTTATATCGAGGTAAACTGAACGGAAACTTTCACATACCTGTAACTAACTTCACGTGATGCCGACAAAATATAACCGACTTCAACGATATAGTGATGTAGCGCTCATAGTGATGAAGCGTTCATAGCTCTGCGGCTTGCGGCGATCCTGTGTGATCGACAAAGTTAAGCAACAGCGGGCGCGGTCGTAGTTGGATGGGTGACCGCTAGTGGCAAAAATTTCTTGAGCTTTTCCGTGCTTCGGAGGGCACGGAAAGCCGTTGATCACGGTTGTTATCATAATATAACAGTCGTTAAGCCATGTCAGAGGCCCTCGGGCGGTTTGGAAACTTCCGACACCCGGGATGGCCACTAACCCCCTCCACCAATCCGCACTGGAGCAACGTGGTGGAGTATGCTCTAGGCCTCCTCAAATGGAGAGACCCGTGCCCAGTAGTGAGCCATTAATGGGTTGAAGCCAACGATATAGTGATATAGCGTTTTATGTACCACTAAATTTATTCCTAAACATTTATGTAAAAATCGCCTTATAGCTTTTATATGTGAGTAGTTCCCCTTATTCCTTGTTAACCCATCATCATGTTCAGTTTTAACAACTATTGCTTTGAAGGTTATTTTGTTTTTCGGTAAGATTTAGATTATTTGATAAGATGTCCCCCTACCACCAAATCTCTACCACCATTGCGTCGTTTTAGTCGCCTCTTACGGCACCCACCCGCCGTGGGATTCGGATTAATATTCTAAGCCACCCCAATACGGTCTAATGTTTAAAACAGTAGTAATCAACCTTTTTTTCGTACGGGCCACAAACACGTGTTCGTCACGCTGTCGCGGGCCGCAAAACAAAGAAATAAAAAATGGATTGATTTCTTAGGTTTTCGTGATTATTATTAAATAAATAACCCCAGATGGGGCAACTACAAAAGCCTGATGGGCCGCTCGTTGAGTACAGCTGGTTTAAAACAAAGATAAGTAAGTACCTACCTAATTTATTCGTCCGAAACGTCTTTCAATTAATTAAAAGGATTTAATTAAAAATGACTTCGTGAGTTTATACTTAATTTATACCTTCTTAATATTATATTTCAGATAAATAAGTAATTTTTGAAGGTTAAATGCCATTGAACGACCGATCTAATTTAGCTTTTATGTTATCAGATTCTTAGTGACCCAATGAAATTATTAACGCGTGGAGGCTATTTTAAATTCAAATTAGTTCCCAAATTGTAATGTTCAGAGCGAAGCTGTAATTGAACTTAATACTGAATACGGATTGCTGAATTAATTATACTTATTAATCTAACACATTTCAATGTGTTTTATGCTAATTAAGGCAAAGATAATAACCACGTGATGCGAATTGCTCACAAGTCACAACTACATGTTTTATCAATGCGTTGCATTTTAAAAATGATTCTGCTAAACCTCTTCTTAAATTTACCTAATCTAAACTTAACCTTTTTGAAATTGTTTAAAAAAAGGATGCGTGTACTTTTGTAAGCGTGTGAGAAATAAATATTTAATTTAATAACGTGTACATCAGTTTTAACTATCTGTCAAAAATTACATTCAAGTCACTAATATAATAAAATATTACTTGTGTACTACCTATGTTTACACAGTACAAACTAGATGGCGTTGTTCAGGAATCTGGCTCACGCTGTTGAGACTTTGTGAGATTTGTATAAGTAATCCAGTGCTTTCTTACCCCCTCCATGGTAGCGCAAAAGTTTAACGCAACCTTTTTGCAAGTCGCATAAGAAGTATAACTGCAAAAATTGTAGATAAATTATCTCTGTATTTACCCTTAACTACCCTTAAGGCGACGTCTAGAGGGCTTATATTTAGAGTTCCTTCTATTTGTTGCAGGCATATAGTCCGACGGGGTTCGAGAAGTATGGCTACACTTGCTCTGTCTCCGAGTACAGGGTGAATTTTTCAGTTTGGGACACATCAGGTGAGAACACAATTCAACACAATAATAATACTTAGTCACTAAATCGAATCTTCACTTTATTGTTAAGTCGCCTATATATTATATTGTTCAATGCTTGCGGTGATTTGCCGGCGCTTAAGATCGTCACCTCAGTCGCCACTCTTGCAGCTCGCCACGCTCGCTTCACTTCGGAGAAAGAAAGAAATAAATAATAAATAAAATAAACCCTTCACACTCATAGCCCCATACTAGGATTCCCTGTGGGTGCCATGGACAACACACTAGACAAGGACATTCACACCCAGACCGAGAACAGAAATTCAAACTCATCATTCAAACCGCCTCGCTGGGAATCGAAGCCAGGACCCTTGGTGCGGCGATCCAGCATGGTAACCATTGCGCCACACGGGTCGTCAAAGAAAGAAAGGAAGAAAGAAATAATTCATTTACAACATAATGGAGCTCTGTCGATTTTTGTGCACAAATCAAAGGCGCTCACATCCACTCAGCAAACGCCATCCACACGTTGGTTCATCACCCGCCATTGCGCACTTGCTGCTTGGTTCAGGCTCGGCCAACATGTGTAGGCGGCTTTAGACGTTGCCACTGCCACAATGCCCCTGTTCATTGAGTTGACTCTTGCCCATAATGTGACCTTGATGACTACCATACGGAGTCACCTCGGATCCTTCTCACCAGGAGACACCGAGAGAAAGTAAAGCAGAAAACTGACCTTCAAAATAAACTTATTCTAACTTCGGATGGCAAATAAACCTGCCCGATTTGAACAATATAACAGTCGTTAAGTTCTGATGGAAGCCTGCAGGTAGTTTTTCAAATCACTTGACCTTAAGCCCTGCCCTTAATCATTATGTAGCACTTTCGAAGCCGCAAGCCACTCACGGAATGAAAATAATATTGAACAGATGGATAAAACTCAACACCAAATGATAACTCTATGATGTTTACTTCAGATTACTCCAAATTACTCGAATGATACCAGATAGCTGTAAAGATAACCAGAACATTTGTGAATTAATACTAATTTTAAAGACAAAATTTGGTTCACGATATTTGAAGTTATACTTCTTAAGCGACTTGCAAAAAGGTTGCGTTAAACATTTGCGCTACCATGGAGGGGGTATGAAAGCACTGGATAGATGGCCCTAGCTTCTTATTATCTTTACCTCTTTTAAAATTTAATGTTAT
This sequence comes from Thymelicus acteon, assembly GCA_951805285.1. Lineage (NCBI taxonomy): Eukaryota > Metazoa > Arthropoda > Insecta > Lepidoptera > Hesperiidae > Thymelicus > Thymelicus acteon. Next base: position 2,882,438 of record OX638227.1, on the reverse strand, counting down.
TACACAAATCTCACAGATTCTCAACAGCGTGATTTAGGTTCCTGAACAACGCCATCTAGTTTGTACTTGTGTAAACATAGGTAGTACACAAGTAATATTTTATTATATTAGTGACTTGAATATTGAAGAAGTATAACTTCTCACGCGCGTACCAAACTACACGCACCCTTTTATTATTTTATACGGGTTACGATACTAAAATTTTGTACTTCATAAATTCAAAGACTGGACTCCTTAAAATGTCACCATCAATGTTTTAAATCAGTAATTTTAACACTTACACAGAACGCTAACACCGTACAAAACATTTATGTTAGACAACGTATTCTACTGACGAAAATCGCTTTAATTAGACAAAACTTGTTTTAATTGTCTTGGTTTAAAATGTTTAGACAAAAGTCAACATTCCCTTGAGAAAACTCCAGAGTACAGCTGTTGCTTCTTTATTCATAATCTTTATTTAATCTTACAATATAAACCAACAAAAGGCACACTAAGGATATGAATTGAATTAATTGAATTAAACAACAGTTTAAATCAGGCGCCACTCATGAATAAAATAAACGCTTAAAGTAAACGGTTGCACATTTAATTTCTTTTTTACGGTAATAGCCGAGCTGACGATCCACCTGATGGTAAGTGGCTATCGTCGCCCATGAACATCAGCAACACCAAAGGCATCACTGATGCGTTGCCGGTCAAGAAAGAGAAGAAAAAGAAAGAAAGAACTGACTCTCTAGCCCCCAGCCGGAACACGACGAGTCGTTTGGCGGCTGACTCATGCTCAAGGGTGGTAGCTATCCAGGCGAATCCCATGGAGAAATAATAATAGTAATAATGGTATTAATTAACAATTAAAATCAGTATTACCAATATAATCTCTCGAGGGGCACTACCACCAGCGGGTCGGATTTAGTTGCCTCTTACGACATTCATCCGGCGTGGGATTGGGGTTATTATTCTTAGTCGCCCCAATACGGCTAAAATTCAAAATAAGACAGTAAAATGCTTTATTAAATTGTCGTATCTTTCAAAACAATCTTCAATAAAGTTGCATAAATCATTTTAAAATAACTGCCACTGAATTGGATGTGAGTTGCAAAGTTCTGCCAAGTTTGAAGAAGTTCCTGCACAAACATATTAATAAATTCTCTAGTACATGCGTGCTTAAGATTTCCGGGACGCAAGCCAAAGAAGTTGTTTAATAAAAACATTGTTTTCAATAAAATTTAATCACACGATAACCCACTTGTTTTGTTTGTTATAAGTTTTGCGAGTAACATTATGATATCTTCTCACTTTTTAAGGTCTTTTTTATTAAATAGTTGACGTAGAAAGTAGTCAGTGATCATGATCCACGTCGCCGATGGGCTGATGATTTAATGCAATACCAATAGCAGCACCCATGTATTGTCAACCACGGACGTAAAAAAAGAACGGACGTAACCTTTTCTAATCGAGAGTGAAGCATAGCACTGACAGCTCGATTACCATGTGTGTTAATTTTGTAATTTTTGATTCGCGATGGTGTCAATGTCATAGCAGTATGGTGTCAATGTGTGGGTGTGTGTACTTGTACGAATAGAGAGTTGGTATTACTATGGGTGCTTCATTGAATTTGTTCTTGGGATTACGTCCGTCTTTTTTTACGTCCGTGTTGTCAACCAAGAAAGAGAGAAGAAAGTAAGAAAAAAGAAAGGCCGCTGGGCTCTGTACCACACTGGGTTCGGGTCTCTTTTTTTATAGAAATAGCCGGCTGACGAGCTGATGATGCACCTGATGGTATGTGGCTATCGTCATCCATGGATATCAGTAACACCAAAAGCTTGATTTGTTGTCAACCAAGAGAGTGGACTTAGGGGCCATCAATAAATTACGTCACTCGTTAGGGGGGGAGGGTCAGTGTGACATTGTGTGACAAGGGGTGGGAGGGGGTCCTAAATTTCGTGACGTTACATTTCAAAATGGAATAATTGGTATAGGTAAATGTAGTGTATCGATATCGAGTAGGATATCGATATCATTTTGTAGTTTTGCAATCTAGTTGACAGATGTCACTTTTCTGTCGCCTCGGTCACGCATCACGCGGAGCGCACATTGAGTCAGTCACGAACTGTCGGGCGCGGAGTGTAGACGTGGTGTTTGCAGCGAGCCGATATTTATCTATATATATTTATTATGTAATTAAGTAATAATTAATCATTGGCGTAACCGCGTTTCCTAGTCTATTACGCCGAACCAGTGAATATACAGAATTAGTGGTACAACGGAACACTACATATTTTGGCGACGAGCGTGAAAAGACAATGTCGGTAAGTACTAATAATTAGATTTTGCTTTATTACGTAAAAAGGAAGGATGCGTTGGAATGCGTGCAGATATTATGTCTATTTTGTAAACGGGATACGAACAAAGAATCGTAAGTCGTTCGTTTTGTTATGATCGTTGAATATTTAATATAAAATCAGTACCGGATTTTTATTTCGGAATAATATAGTACAGGAGTTTATAGATTTACTATTATTAATAGAGAGATAAATTATTCTTGCGTGTTCTAGTACGGGTGTCTGGAGGACTATATAATTATAAGATGTATTTAGATAAATTGGAGTGAAATATTGTATTTTCACAATAAGCAGCTTACTCCTAAATACATTTTATAATGGTAAGCCATCGCGAGTATGGCACAGTGTGCTCCGAGCGCGGAATTGGGACGACTGACTTGTGAGAGCAGGTAGGGGTTGTTGGCGGGCCCCAAACGCCACTTCACATAATATTTCGGTCGTCACCTAATGAATTGAAGTGGCATGTCACCACAATAGTATATATTTTGCAGGAAGACTTAATGTCTACGAGCGTGTCCTATATACGATGTAGGGTAAAATTATTAAAATAAAATATGTTTATAACCCGGGAAATACTGCCGTAGATTCCTGCCATAAATATATTGTGCTACCAAGGAATTCTATTACTTTTATACTTAAAATTATTATTGGCTTATTATTTTAATTATTTGAAATTCAATGTTATGTAGCAATTTTGATGACACTGGAGTCCTTAGAATGTTAAGTTTTATTGCCGCCTGTGACAAAGAAATTTACAAATCAGCCCATGAGTTGGTAATAAGAGGTTCGCGGAGCATTTGCCTCAGCACTTTTGTCTACAATTGTGCCTGCGCAGATGATAGCCATTTTGGTTCAACTATGTGCCGCGGTTTATAATAATGATTCTTTATTTCAGGCTCAGTTCAGGCCAGTATTTGTTGGTAAAACATCTTATTCTTAAATGTAAGGGTTAGTAAATACTGACATACAAATTAGTTACTACTTACTATAAACTACTTAAACTGGGGACAGGAAATGGGGGTTTCCACGCCCGGGCGCGGTCTGTATTGCATCACTTGCGTGCGGACTTGCCCAGTGCTTGAGAAATGGAGGGACCCATCTGTCCGCTATCGTGCCTGGAATGCTGTTGGTGCTGTCGCGCAGGCGATTCCAGACTGTACACGCAGTGCGTTGTACGCCCTCTGCGTGTGGCTGACCCGTAGGCTGCTCGTGTAAAAGGACTGGCGGTACGCTTTGAGAAGGCGTCGCCTTTACAGCTTTGGCTTGCAGCTGCTGTGTTGTGGCCCGTTCTATCACACGGACCTCGAACGCTCTTCTTTCTCTCTCGCACCTATCAAATTCTGGCACTATATAGCTTGGCAACATTGAAATATTATTACTAGTGTATAGGGGTGAATTTCCCAAGTGCATTTTTGAGACGGCGAGGTTGAAAATTAATGTGTGGAGGTAAACTACAATTATGCATAATTTTATATAGGTAGTTTAAATAGTGATCTACACGATAGTAAAGTATTCAGAGGTATTTAATACATAGATTCTTAATAAAAAAATATCTAAGACCTAAAATCTAATTCCGGTGTACTGTCCGAACTCCATTTATTTACATATTTTATTAATTTAATTTTTTTTGGTAAATAAATTTAATTGAAAAGGAATGTTTTTTAGAAATACATTAGATAACACAACTAATATATATTTACGGAGCAATTTAAGATAGTACAACAGCTCTTAAAACATCTCTTAAAAATGTCCTACAAAAAAAAGCAATACCGGTGGCGCATTTTGTATACTTCATAACTTGTTACAACACGATTTGGAAGACACCTTACTGGCTCTCCCCGCACCATTCAGTTGTGCTCTTGCAAACTGCGTGTTAGGATAACCGACTTGCTGCGTAATTTTCCTGTCAAACACGTAAGTACTCACTGCGGTGGCGCAGGAATACAAAATCATCTAATTCCGATGTCATGTATATTAGTAAAAGTACAAAGCAGATTATCAAGAAATTTTTTGGAGGTTTCCATTAAAGGTTTTCAGCCATAATTGTGAAATAAAAGTTAACCTGTGAGTAACGGTTTTTTTTTTAATTCAAGTTTTGACTCTAATTCTAAGTCCGGTGGCCTAATTTCGGTGGCTCCGGTGGCAAACCAAAGCGCATAAGGACGTGTATAGACCAGTGCCGATAATTTTTGAAACGAAAAAAAATAATCGTAGGATGAAACCCATTGCAAAAGGAAGAGAATATAACGAAAATTAAAGGAAAAATAATTTAAGGGCGATCTGAGGTCGGGAGGTGAGGGAGGAGGGGTTCAAGGGTAAAAAATAGTTTATCTCAATTTCCGGCAAAACTACAAGTCCTATAGAAAAAAGTTAAATAGCAATGTTGTAAGTAATAAAAAGATCTACAGCTTTTTTATTTACCCTTTTTATACATTACCTCAAAATTAATGTGAAAAATTAAAATAACCAACTTTTTGGTTTTTATTTCGATCTTTTACAAAAAAAAATTTTTTTTTTCACGAAATTTGGTGAAAATGAAATGACAACTATTTTCGCAAAAAAATTTCGGATTCGAGTTTTTAATTTTTTTTGTCAATCATTGTGTACAATTTTGAGTTATTTATTAATATTTACACTTTAATTAATCGAAAAACGTAAGATTCCATGTTATTTTGTTAGACAAAAAAAATTACAAATCCATAAAACATAAACATTGCAAAAAACATGCGAAAATAGTTGTCGTTTCATTGCATTTTCGGAGAACATTTACCATAGTAGTTTATAGTTAGTAGTTAGGTAGTTAGTAGTTAGTAGTTTATAGTTTTTTATATACCATTAGAACGTAGAGATTACAACGAACAAAAATCTCACCGATTTTTTAAAAAAGTAGATATTTTGACGTGAGAATTTTCGATTGAAAATTAGGTACCAAAAACTTGGTTATTTGAATTTTTCACATAAATTTTGAGGTTATGTAAAAAAGTGTAAATACAAAAGTTGTAGATCTTTTTATTACCTACGACTTTGCCATTTAACTTTTTCCATAGGACTTGTAGTGTTGCTGGAAATCGAGATAAACCATTTTTTACCCTTAAACCCCCCTCCCCCCTCCCAACCTCAGATCGCCCGTAAATTATTTTTCCTTTAATTTTTGTTATATCCTCTTCCTTTTGCAATGGGTTTGGCAATTGGCAATGGCAATTCCTTTGGCAATGGGGGTGGCAATCCTACTATAATTTTTTTTTTCACTTTTTACCGTTTTTGAAGCTATCGGCACTGGTCTAATAGGCCACAGAAACACAAGCGTGTCTAATCACCGCTTAAAGGAGTCCGTTCATCTAGACTCCTACTCTTCAAAATGTATCTTTAAAGTATTAAAATATCGCTCACCTAGTAATATAATGGCACATCTGCAAAAAATGCGAAATTGAGTTTATATGATATACGTGTTTAAAAGTGCATAATCTACATAGTGATAAATATTTATTAATGTCTATACTAGTAACCAAACCCATACAATCTGTAAAAAACATAAAAAGAACCCATAAATTAATTTTAAACATTTTTATATAATTTGTGAAATTCGCTTCTGTAAAATATGACAATTTTAGATGTGCCGTTGTATTACTAGGTGAGCGATATGATCTTGCCTTTATTATTTCTCATTGGCATAATCAATTTCGGTGGATCAGATTCTAATTCCAGTGGTCCTAATTTTGGTGGCATTTGATAGTGTAATTTCAAAATATCTCCGGAACTAATATTTTTTTTTTCGATCTCTACTATGTGACTAATTATTACTACTATTTACAAATTATTTATGCCAAATAAAATGTATTAGAAACAGCAGGTTTAAATTTAATCAATTTCGGTGGCTCGGATTTTAATTCCGGTGGTCCTTTAATAATTTTGGTGGCATTTGATAATTTCAAATGGAAATATCTCATGAACTAACAAAAATTTTTCGATCTCTAGTATATGATTAAGTAGTACTAATATTTAACTATTATTTAAGCCAAAAAAATTTATCAGAAACAGCAAATTTAAATTCGCCACTGTAATTAGGCAAAATTCGTGTTTGTTGAAATTGACCCATAGAACAGATACAGCAAACATCGGGTTCCGTTATAGGTTCGTATTAGGACGTATTAGGTTCATATGGGACGTTGGAAATGTTCCTGCAATTTTTGAATGAAAGATCATAAGGAGCGTTTGAACTTGGCAAGCCACTGGCGTGTTAATGGACTAAATAAGCTTGCTTAGGCTTGCCGTCTTGGTTCGGCAAGTGTCATGTACAGGGTTACTCTATGGCAAGTGTGCAAACGAGGCTTCTGGTTTGGAAAGAGAACGGAGGGCAGGCCGGCGGTGGAACACACATTTTGTTTGAGATGTCTTCTCTATGTACATTCCTCAATGCTTGGCAATAATATTTTATGAACGATTTTTGCAGGCAAGCCTATATGGTTGGGTTTGTAATTAAAATTTCTTACCTATGATATTAATTTCGATTGGTTAACAGATCGATGTAGTTACCTATACTGACTTACCTATTCACATCTATTTGCCAGGTAGCCATGCACAGAAATAAGTAGGCAAGCCTACCTAGGCACATTCGGTGTGTTAAAAACTATCAATTGAGATAAAACTCATCCGGTTATCACAAGTGGTGAAGCACTACTGCTTCAATTTATTAAAGTAGGTTTTTGGTAAAATTCTAATGGCAAGATCAGCTTTAAGTTCACTGGTTCGCTCATTAGAGTGCTTCCTGGCGCCGCTAGATGGCGTTAGGAGTCCTATTTGAATAGCCGCGCGCGGCGCTGCGTTCGCGCCGAATGATGACAGGAAAAAATCTGTCGTCCGCCTTCTTCCTACGAGTTACGAGGTGCACCCTTCAATTACATATACAGTAAAGTGCGTGATGTGGTGAACTAACACAAATTTCGACGGGTTATCTAACTATCACCACGCCGGCCGGCTTCAGCGTCACCACCTCATCAGCTACGTTGGACTGCGTGGGATTCATACCAGGACAGAGCAGGGTGAGTGGATTCAGTTGCGCTTTGGCTGATCTTATGCCATTATCAATAGGTTTGACAAAATAATTTCAGTTGTACGCAAGTACGCGGTAGTGTAGCTATTTACACGCTACGCACCACCAACAAGAGTGAAGGTGATGGAAAAATGATTAAATTAAATTAAATTAAAAATAGCTGTGAACACTTTTCGATAGTATGTACTACTAGTTCTTATTAAATTTTATGGATGAGTGATCGAATCATCATGTCGAATGATGGTGATATGCATTAAATTACGGTTTTGCATTAAATTGCGATGATGTAAATCAATGATGGTGAGAGTCGCATTAAATTGCGAGGTGCATTAAATTCCGAGGTGCATTAAATTGCGAGGTGCATTAAATTACGGGTTTGCATTAAATTGCGATGATCTAAATCAATGATGGTGAGAGTCGCATTAAATTGCGAGGTGCATTAAATTCCGAGGTGCATTAAATTGCGAGGTGCATTAAATTACGGTTTTGCATTAAATTGCGATGATCGAAATCAATGATGGTGAGAGTCGCATTAAATTGCGAGGTGCATTAAATTCCGAGGTGCATTAAATTGCGAGGTGCATTAAATTGCGAGGTGCATTAAATTGCAGTTTTGCATTAAATTGCGATGATCTAAATCAAGGACGACCCGTGGGGCGCAATGGTTGCCGTGCCGGATCGCCGTGCCGGGGGTCCTGGGTTCGATTCTCGGCGAGGTTGTGGTTCTCGGTCTGGGTGTGAACGTCTTTGTCTGGTGTGTTCCCCATGGTGCCCGCGACACAGGGAGTCCTAGTGAAGGTTCGACATAATATTTGAAGTGAATCTACGAAGAAAGCTGAAGACGCATCTAAATCGAATTGAATTGAAATCGAATCGAAAGGCGCCACAATGCCGCCGAAGAAAGAGGGAAAAGAAAGTGAAGATGAAGACGTTGATATGCAGATTTCCTTTAAAGACTTAGAGAAGTCCATGACCATATTTCGGGGAGTACCTGTCTCTACAGTAAGGCGGTTTGACGGAGCCGCTCTAACTCCGTCACATCTGTGCCAGCGTTTGTTGATCTCCGGTTGACGCGTCGCGTGGTGTGGGTAAAATTTGTTCTCTGGACCATATTTACTGGAGACGACACTTACCCTGTTGAGACATTTCTCGATGAATTCGAAGATACTGCCCTGCTTATAAAGTGGACTAAAATTGAGAAATTGATCTATGCCAAACGACTTTAGACGGAACTGCAAAACTTTTTAAAATATGTGATTGATGGCATACGTGATCTTGAGACCAACAAATCCATTCTGTATGGCGCGTCGGATGTTAAAGATTTCCGGGAAAAGCTGGACATCTACAGTGACTTTAGAAAGAAGGTGCCAGGCAAACCCGCCCAAACTGGCCATTCAACTGTACATCAGTCAAACTGCAAGGTGCCTCACGTGAAGAGATGCTCTTACTGTGGTGACCTAGATCACCAATCACCAGCCTGTCCGAAGGGAGTCAAATGTTTAAATGCAACGGATTTGGCCATAAATCTACTGAATGTACTAATAGTCGATAAAAGAAGACGTTGAACATCCAAAAATAAAGAGGAAGAAAAACAAATAAACTTAAACATTGCAGCTGAGAAAGTCCCCTACAAGAAGGTTAAACTTAACGGAAGTGACTTTACATCTATGATAGGTACCGGAAGCAACGTTAACCTTATTACAAAATCAGAATTTGAGGAGATTAAACACAGTGTTAAAGATTACAGAACAAAACCAATATGTTTAACCGGAAAAGCAGAAAACAAAGTTGATACCGAAGGAATATTTACAGCGAAGGAACAGTTTGACCAGTATTACATGTGAATGTTCACCGAGACAGCCTCCGAGTTGAGCGGACGCTAAAGTAGAACGTCGTTATTATGGCCGAGTTTAATTTGCATTAACATTGCACAACGTTTACTTTATGGAGAGCACAACTGGGTACAGTGTGTACTGATGGACTGCGATCGAGCAGGTATTGCGTGTGTTGACCAGTCAGTAGCGCGTTATGCCGGAGCCAGCGAGAAGTGCACGTGGACTGTTTTCTATGCACAGTCATACCCTTTGCGAAGAGTAGCACCCATGCGTCTGTGATGGTTCGCTTCTGATGAGATAGGTCATGGTGCCAGCGATTGGCGGATTTATCACGCGGGTTTTAGTAAGCGCGGGAGGCGCGAGCAAGTTGTGGAGCCGGGATGGCTGTGAGTGTGCAATGCGACGTGTGAATTATTGTTGGTTACCCTGAATGCCGCACCGCGATGTAAATCCGACTTCACCGCGTTCCATTAGCGATTTAATTATTATAATATAAGCAAATATTGTAATTTCTGTTGTGCCTAATTGTTTTGTGATAATTATTAAAAAGTAATATATTGTAGATTGTGTGTAGTTAAACTGTAACACAACGCATGCTGTGATTGCCTTTAATTGAAAGAGCAGTTATGTATACATCTATAATATGTGTTGATTTCAAGCTTGTTGCACTGTTTCTTGCGTTGGCAATCCAAATAAATAAATAAATAAATAAATAAATTGGTTATGTTATTCCAGTGACATCGTAATCTCTTCAGAGCCATGTGTGTTGTTAGCAATCGCGTACTAAATTAGTAGCAAGTGTACAACACGTGTTTCAATGGGTTTCTAAGTAATTCTGATGAAAACTGTTAACAAGCTTTCAAAGAACTCAAGAAGGAACTGTGGAGCACACCTGTACTTAGAATTTACAATCCTGATCTGCATACTGAATTATACACAGACGCCAGCACTGATGGATATGGAGCCGTACTCTGACAGGAAAGCCGAATGGTAACAAACTTCACCCAATCCATAATATGAGCAAAAAGACTACCCCGACTCAGAGAAATTACCATAGTTACCACTTGGAGGTACTGGCTATCGTGGAAGCTATCAAGAAATTTAGAATTTACCTACAAGGGACACATTTTAAAATAGTAACAGATTGCTCGGCATTAACGAGGACCTTACAGAAGAAGGAATTACCACCAAGAGATGCCCGCTGGGCTCTGCTACTAGATGAATATGATTACGAGATCGAGCATAGACCTGGATCAAGGATGAAACACGCTAATGCTTTAAGTAGATATCCAATTTGTTTAATGATTGCGGAAACTACAGCATATATCAAAAAAGCCCAAGATGAGGACGATCACATAAAAGAGTTGAAGAAAATTTTAAAGAAAGAGCCTTATCAAGATTATATTTTACAAAAAAGACATACTCTACAAAGTGAAAAATGGAAGTAGATTGATTGTTGTACCTAAGAAGATGCAATTTGAAATAATCAGAAGGAACCATGAAAAAGGACACTTTGGAGTTACTAGGACTGAAGAATTAATAAATAGAGAATACCACATAGAAAAGGTACAAGACAAAATTAGAAGGATAATAATTAACAATTGTGTTGAATGTATCCTGATAGCAAACAAGAAGGGGAAGAGAGAAGGCTTCTTACACCCGATAGGAAACGCCGAGAGGAAATGGCCGAGAGGAAATTATCATCGTTGTGTTGAGTAAACTCAGTGCCGATGACCCTACCAAAGATCGGTACTAAAGGTATCGCAGAGTACCTAACGTCCAACGCGGTATAAATGGAACTCACCAACGAAGCATTGGAATGACTCCGTTTGAATTATTATTTGGAGTTAAAATTAGTAAAATTATTAAAAAACAGTTAATGGAAACAAAACTTATTTCGGAACTGCTGTATTAATTTAATAGTTTCTAGGTGTAAAATTTCATAATATTGTAACGTCACACTAGGGGGGAGGTCTCACAAATGTGACCAACTGTGACAAGGACTAGGGAGGGGTTAAAAAGTCATGAAATTAGTGTGACGTAATTTATGGATGGCCCCTTATCTATATAGTGAGAAAGAGCTGTTAAATATTGCATAAAATACCGAATTATACAGATTCCATACAACATGATACACGTGCTACACAGAGGAGCTTAGTATTTGAGTGTGTGAGCGTTTTCCGTTTTCCCCTTTCTATTTCCAATCGTTCATAAATATAAAAGCACTCATGCACTGCGCCACAAAACGCATTTTTTTTTCTGTTATGAAAAACTTCGCAATGGTAACACTGCGTACATTTTACCTAGCGAATAAAAATACCAGCATTCTGTTATTGTTCAGCATCGAATGGCAATGGCCAGTAGTACTGCGTTTTGTAGAAAAAAAAAAACTTGATTGGAAACTGTGAACAGTGTTACTGGCAGCTAATAAACGTTGTTCTTGATGGTTTTTGAATTTTTAATTTTAAAACGCATTTCGTTCGTAATAACTCGCTGTAACGAGTTTTTATTTGATTTGATTGAATAATCGAATGATTTTAACTTAAAATTAAAATGTAACACAGTCAATTCAAAATTGCTCACTGCGCTAAATAGTGAAATTCATGTTTTTTATTTGAATTTGGATTGTATAAGTTAAAGTGTAAAGGGGGTAAAGAGACGGTACGAGTTCTAGTTTTTATCTTAAACTTTTATTAACTATCTATAAAACAATTCTTGACAAAAAATAACCGACTACAAAATTAGGGATAACTCGGAAACTACTCGTCAGATCTCGCTCAAATTTAAGCACCAGCTTTCGATTAAAAAAAGATCATCAAAATCGGTTCACCCAGTCGAAAGTTCTGAGGTAACAAACATAAAAAAATACAGTCGAGTTGAATACCTCCTCCTTTTTTGTAGTCAGTTAAAAAGTATGAGCAAAAAGATGGTTTATTTTTCTTCGCCATTATTTAGAGGCAGCTGCAATTTTATCTTTGTATTTACATTATTCTAAATTGAAAGTAATAAAATAAAAATTATCATTCATCAAAAAATAATCATTCAGTTACGTAAGTAGGTAATTAAAGAAAGAAAAAAGAAGACTTTCTTTGAAGCCGGTGGTGAATTGACGACTCCTGATTTTGTTCATGTCCATAGACCATAGGCAATGGTTTTGCCTACCCTGTTGTCTAGGCTATAAAAATATTATTTAATAATAATATGTTTTGTTATACTGACTAATGACCTACAACTAAGTACGTATTTATAATTTCTATAATAAGGAAGCAAATGGCGTATCCCCTTATCTTCATGAAACAGTCGAGGTTGGCAGGGTAATACTATAACAAATTGCAGGTCATTTGCATATAGAAACTACTCGTTTTGTAAGCCGCTTTTTATATGACAGCTGCGCATATATATGTAGATACAATACATACCATGGACCTGAAAAATAGAAGGACGTAACCTCGTCTAATCGAGAGTGAAGAAATAATCAATATAAGTACGTCATTAATACCACCAAACCCCATTTTGAATTTTCATTAAATTAATGTCGTCATTGACTGCGCCAACATTATTATTCAAGTCAGAGAAAAACAATCATTAATATCATTCCGCTGTCAATTCTTGCTATTTCTGTTTATCTAATGTTATTGTATTTTCCATTAGTATGAATGTTGAAAACTCATAAAATAAAAATAAAAAAAATAAAAAAAAAAACAAAGTGAAATTTCGAAAATTTTAGTCACGGACACACGAGCAGAATTCCGAGCAGGATTCTCAATTGTGTGCGTATGCGCATACGCTTGACTTTACGTTAAAGAATATTGCGTCACAACACATGTATTTCACATCACATGTATGTCACAATGTATTTTTTATCTGTTTTGTGTTTATGAATATTTTATCTTCTTTTGATAATATTCGTTAATTTCAACTCATTGGTTACAGCCGAAATAGCTCAGTTGGGAGAGCGTTAGACTGAAGATCTAAAGGTCCCCGGTTCAATCCCGGGTTTCGGCAATATTTTATATTTTTTTTATTTTCGTGTTTATTTTTTTGTTTATTTTTTTATTTTATTTTCTTGCAGCTGTGCCAAATTGTCAAAAATTTAGAATATGCTTAGTATTTTTTAATTGAACTTACTATACATATAATTTTATTATTATTTTTATTCAACTAATAAAAAAGATTTTACAAGCGCTATTTTTGTCGTATCAATCTTTAGACTATATCATATATATAAACACCACAAAATTAAACACCTCTTATCAATGTCGTGTTTCATTTGTCGTCGTACGATACGGTACGCGATACAATATTATGACACTACAGTATTATGCTCGTAATATATGAGTGACGAAAATTAACAAATCTGGCAACACTGATAATATTAGGATGTCCTATCCTTTTATACTATCTTCCCCACAATTCCAAATAAACCATACAAATCATATTCCAATGTGGTACAATATTTTTATATTTATCATTATTACAAAATATACAGGTTATCTGACGATAAACGTGATACCATTTATATTTGCGAAATGTGCCGCTCTACGCATATTATAAGACAATAACACGATATCTATTTACATTTACAGTGAAAAAAGGTGTAAGTGCCTGTTTATTTTTTTTTATATTCGAGGTAAAAATATTAATATCACATATCACGTATTATTTTTAACAGAGCATTAATGTAAAGCGATGTCATTGATATCTGAAGTTTGAGTGGTAGTTTGTTAAGGTTATTTTGAATGAGCTTTCAATATTTAAGCCAGGTAGATATTCATTTGTATTACTTGTATTTCGATACAATTAACCGCTTTCGCTTCACTTCGCGGATTGCCATTTTTTAGGGTTCCGAAGTAAAATCGGAATCCTTATAGTTTCGTCATGTCCGTCCGTCCGTCTGTCTGAGGCATATCGCCGAGATCCTTAGTGCTAGAAAGCTGTAATTTGCCATGGATATACATATTTATTAAAACTCTAAAATTGTGGAATAAAATATTGAAACACAATTTTTTTCAGGATACCTCTCTTATAGGTAACGTGAGGATGAAATTTTTTTCGTTGCGTACCCCATAGTGTGAAAAGGTCTTTAAAAATATTATGGATCTCATAAAGCCATTTTTAGGGTTCCGTAGCCGAATGGCAAAAAACGGAACCCTTATGGATTCGTCATGTCTGTCTGTCTGTCTGTCTGTCTGTCTGTCTGTCTGTCTGTCTGTCCGTCCGTATGTCACAGCCACTTTTTTCCGAAACTATAAGAGCTATACCATTGAAACTTGGTAGGTAGATGTATTCTGTGAACCGCATTAAGATTTTCACACAAAAATAGAAAAAAAGCAATAAATTTTGGGGGTTCCCCATACTTAGAACTGAAACTCAAAAATGTTTTTTTCATCAAACCCATAAGTGTGGGGTATCTCTGGATAGGTCTTCAAAAATGATATTGAGGTTTCTAATATCATTTTTTCCTAAACTGAATAGTTTGCGCGAGAGACACTTCCAAAGTGGTAAAATGTGTGTCCCCCCCCCCGTAACTTCTAAAATAAGGGAATGATAAAACTAAAAAAAATATATGATGTACATTACTAAGCAAACTTCCAACGAAAATTGGTTTGAATGAGATTTAGTAAGTAGTTTTTTTTTAATACGTCATAAATCGTAAACCGCAAAAAACATTGATCGAAGTTACAACGAACTACAAGAACTTTTATATTATGTTACTTGCTGCTACGGAACCCTTCATGGGCGAGTCCGACTCGCACTTGGCCGCTTTTTTGATTTAGAGGTTTAAGTTTGCAAAATTTTTGGCTTTAAAGTGCTAATTTTGATTTGATCTCCTAAATAGGTGTAACGAATTTACAAGGAAAACTATCACGAATATGTTAGCATTAATAAGTAGGTAATAGTCGATAAACTTACTATTTCGGAACCCTACATTGTGCGTAGCCTGACACACACTTGCCCGGTTTTAATCATCACTAGTTTGGGGATTTTATAAACAAATTCAACAATCCCCATCGGAGAATTAAATCCCTTTATTTTTATTCTTAGAAGTCGGGATTTATATGATATAGCTGATCTGGCGAACTTCGTATCGCCTAACAAACTATTTCTTTTTTCTAAAATAAAAGTAGCCTAGCAGTGAAAGTCCCGTCAAAATCGGTTCATCCATTTCAGAGATTAGCCAAAAAAAAAACCAGACAGACACAAAGATAGACAAAAATTGTAAAAAATGTTGTTTTGGTATACGTACCGTGGATACATCCAAATGCACTTTCATAAAAAAGCGGTTATTTTAATATTACAAACAGACACTCCCATTTTATTTATTTGTATAGATGGTGTGACTACCTATAGTGGAATTATATCGTATATGTATAGCAACCTAAGAAGACCTTTGTATTTTTGGTTAGTAATTCTGTTGGTGGTTCTATTGAAAAACAATTCAATAACATCTTTCTATTTGTAATCTTGACTTTAGTAAAAATAAATATCCTTTAAATATATCTTGATATTTTGTAGATATCAGATAATAAATAATAAATAAATAACGCTTCACTGTGTCGTGGGTGCCATGGACAACACACTAGACAAGGACATTCACACCCAGACCAAGAACAGAAATTTAAACTCATCATTCAAATTTCCATTTCGCTGGGAATCGAACCCAGGACCCTCGGTGCGGCGATCCGGCATGGTAACCATTGCGCCACACGGGTCGTCACAGAAACTGTTACTCAGATATTAATAAAATGAAAGTAAACAACATGAAATACGCTAATACGCTAGTTATTTTCATTACTCTCATACTTTTCTCGTTGATAAACATTTATTTTGCCGCATTTCCTGGTATCCAGTTGATTCTAGCCTTGATTAAATATGAATCCGTTCTACATTATTAAAAGGACCTTCGCATACCATCAGATGTGGTACAGATCAATAAGAAGACCAATTTGTTGTTTCTAGGTTTTATGAATAGTTACAATTAATTAAGTATGCAACAACCCATAATTGTCCCACTGCTGGGCTCGGGGTCTCCTCTCACAATGTGAGAGGTACAGGCCATAGTCTACCACGCTGGCCAAGTGCGGATTGGTAGACTTCACACACCTTTGAGAACTTTATGGAGAACTCTCCGGTGTGCAGGTTTCCTCACGATGTTTTCCTTCACCGAAGCAAGTGATAATTAACTTCTAATACGCACATAATATTTGAAAATTAGAGGTGCATGCCAGGATTTGAACTCGGGCCCCTCCGTTCGAGAGACCAACGTTCTAACCGCTAGGCTATCACTTTTTTAAATTTTAATAAATTGGTACATATACACGGACGGTTATAGTAAGTGGTGATCGCCCATCATCAGGTCATACATAAATAACTAGTGCTCTGCTCACAGCTTTGCTCGCATTTTTCGGGATAATAGCTATCCCATATCGTATTCCAGATTATGGTCTACTTGTCTGCCAAATTTCATGAAAATCAGTTCAGTAGTTTTTAACCGACTTCAAAAAAAGTTACCTCAGAACTTTCGACTGGATGAACCGATTTTGATGATCCTTTTTTTATTCGAAAGCTGGTGCTTGTCATGTAGTCCCACATAAATTTGACAAGTAGTTTTTGACTTATCCCTAATTTTGAAGTCGGTTATTTTTTGTCAAGAAAGAGTAATTAACATCCAATATTTTTCTTCGTTGAAAAATTTCAAATATTAGCCACATAACTTAACTTTGAAAATTGCAAGAGCGTGCAGGATTAGAATTTGGAACCCAGAAATGTTTAATATTTAGTTATATCTAACCTACCATTGATTCTTTCGAGCCGTTTTACATAGAAAATATATGATCTCTTACAACCGTAAATGTCAGAAATGGAAATAAAACGCGATTTATATGAAGCACTCAACATGATTGCATTTGATACTTTGTCAAATGATTTGAACGACACTTGACCACCGCTTCCATTGAGCAATCCCGTTTTGTGGATAGAATGTCATCCTGTGAAAGGGGATTGGTAGCATTTACTGGTAATGAAAATTCGGTGGTATCTGATCGGAGCATTGCATTGGTTTGAAAATCTGATACGAGTACGTTTTCAAGTTTTATTTAAATTCCAATTTATAAATACATTTATCTTGTATTTTTACAGACTTCAAAAAAGGAGGAGGCATTCAATTCGACTGAATTTTTTTTGTATGTAACAAACATACAACAACAACATTGTTACCTCAGAACTTTCGACTGGATGAACCGATTTTGATGATTCTTTTTTTGAACGAAAGTTTGTGTGTGCTTGTCAAAGAGCTGATCTGACGAGTAGTTTTTGAGTTATTTTTTGTTAGTAAAATTTAGATTATCGAGTCAAATCTTGCAAGCTGAAATATTTAAACTACTTCCTTTTATCCTACGAAAATGAAATTTTGCACATTGCTTTAGTCCCGATAATAATGCATTGGCTCTACACGAGGGAAGTCCGTAACGTTTCTTGTCTTTGTGTGTCGTCCATGTCGCCCACCACACAGGGAATCCTGGTGTGGGGCTTGTAAAATTCATGTAGTTAATTTGCAGAAATGACTTTATAATGACTATGTCGTCAAGTAACGAAAGCCAGGAACGCTTCCTCTCTCACACACGAGTTTTTAGAAACGTCAGTATATATAGTCTACAACCGTAGGGATCGTTTAAGGATTTCTTTAAGGAAATTAATATTCTGTGGTGTGACAATATATATTGGATAATGTTTACGATAGTTTTCTTAAGAAGAGTGACATCCACGATATTAATACGAGGAACAAGGCTAAACTGATTGTATCAAATTTTAGACTATGTAAAACTGGTGGCTCGTTCATGGGTACATGTGTAAAGATTTATAATAAAATTCCATCGAAATGTACAGAAATGCCTTACCTTAAATTTAAAACTCATATTAAAAGCATTCTTATGACGAAAGTATATTACAAATTAGATGATTATATAAAAGAAAAGACTGCTTGGACATGAGTTTCATGAATATATATTGTAGTAGATGATAAGTGCTATCTGTAACTGTAAGCAGGAAAAAAACAAACCCGGTAGTTTCTTGCTGCTTGTTCTCCCGGGCCCCCTCACAGTAGGGCCTTGTTGAAGCATTGACGTAGCTTGCATGACTTTCAAAATGTGTAAACCAAACCAATTTTGAATAAAAACATTTGATTTGATTTGTTTGATTTGTATATAAACTACTTCCGTTATTGTTGTTGCAGGCACAACAGCATACGACACAGTGCGGCCGCTGGCCTATCAGGACGCGAAGATCTTCATGCTCTGCTTCAACATCGCTGAGCCGGAGACCCTGCACAATGCTGCTGCCAAGGTATCTACTATTTATTTATTCTTTACTAGCTGACCCGGCGAACTTCATATCGCCTAACAAACTATTTTTTTTCTAAAATAAAAGTAGCCTAAGTTACTCCTTGTTACATCAGCTATCTGCCAGTGAAAGTCCCGTCAATATCGGTCCAGCCATTTCAGAGATTAGCCGGAACAAACAGACAGACAGACAGACAGACAAAAATTGTAAAAAATGTTGTTATGTTACATATATGTTCCGTTGCATACATCCATGCATTTAGTGAAAAGCGGTTATTTTAATATTACAAACAGACACTCCAATTTTATTTATTTGTATAGAGTATAGACTAGCGCTCCGCCCGCGACTTTACTCGCGTTTTCCGGGATAATAAGTACCCTATATCTTAATCCAGATCACTGATAGAGTAAATACAGACTTTCTCATTCATAATATTATTAGGTAAAGTAAGAATGACCCTTAAAAATAAGTTGTACAAAAGCATTGAAGTATTTAATACTAGCATATAGAACCGAGCGTGACACCGCGAGTGTGTCCCAATGAATCCGATCGGCTTCAATTTTCAATGAATTGGTTCGATTTTGAAAGGAGAACGGGGGCTCAATTTTGAAAATAGAACCTCCCGGCGGGGACACAAATTTTGTTCAAGATGTCTGTTCTATGACATTATACTTCAATGTACAAAAGGCGGGCTTTATGCTAAGTAGCATTGTCTACAAATCAACCATTATACAAGTTACTGTAATAGCCCAAACTACGGTAAATCATAAGATTTTCCAACTTTTAATGGTAAAAGTCCGTTTATATCCGTGTGATTATTGTTAATTTCGAACTTTTACCATCATACACTCGGTAAATCTTATGTTTTACCTAAGAGAAACGGTAAATGTTGATAAATAGACACATCCAAACGTGCTGGATATGTGTTGGATGCATCGCCGCGTACTCGTGGGCAGTCTTCATTCCCCCGCTGTGTTAGAACACATCATAATTTATTCAAATTTCAACATTTAACACTAGAAAAAACGTGTAAACAGGGTGACATACATATTTTTTGTAAATATCCTCCTCTTTAAGAATCTTTTTTTTTTCTTAAATATTGATAATTTTTAAATTATTTATCAAAACCTTAATGCCTTAATTTGTTTATCTCTATTTGTTAATAACATTATTGCGAAGCGGAGAGATAGAGCACTACCTCTAATAGAGCACTACTTTCATCAAATCAAAAAATCACGATCCACTCATTTTAAATCACTTCCACCAGCTTTATATTGCACTTATATAATAAAAAAGTACACCAATAGCAAGAGGATGTTTAAATAAACACTTCTGACGTAGTGATAAGTTTCGATTATCGTTGAAACTAAACTTATTACTTCAATTTTTTTTATTAACTTTACATTATAACCCTTAGGAAGCCTTTTGAATTTCAGTATTGTAAACCGTCCTGTTCATTTTTTCAAGTCTACTGACATGTCATTAAATTAATTTACAATTAGAATAAACAAAGAAAAAATATAATAATCTTATAATCTTATAATAATCCCGTTCATTAATATTTTAAATTCGAGGTGTGCAATAAAAAAATATTTTTTTTTAGAATTCTATGCATGAAAATTTAACCCTTAATTTAACATTTAATTTTTTAAAGAATCTGTAGTTCTTATAATCTATACTAATATTATAAAAAAGAAAGATTTGATTGTTTGCATTGAATAGGCTCCGAAACTACTGAACCGATTTGAAAAATTCTTTCACAGTTGGGAAGCTACACTATCCCCGGGTGACATCTATAGGCTATATTATATTTTCAAAAAAATTAGGGATCTTTAATAAAACTCCAATAATGTAACAAAAGGTGTAAAAAAATAAGAAACGCGAAGCAAAGCGAGGGCGGTTACTCGTTAATAATAAATTCATAGCCTGTATATGCATTGTTAACACTTGTTAAGTCATGTTACATCTGTCTCCTTCTTAACTTTCTACAACCTGTTTACAAGCTATCGCGTCATTCCAGTGGTACCGAGAGGTCCGGACCCACGGCGGCGCGGCGCCGGTCCTGCTGTGCGGCTGCAAGGCGGACCTCAGGCACGACAAGGAGACCCTGACCATGCTCTCCAAGCTGAGGACACATCCAGTCACCAGCGAAGAGGTGAGATTGTTTTCCACTGGTAACAACTATAGATCTGTGAAGTGAAGAGCAGACGAGCCATCGAATAGTAAGTGGTCATTGATCAAATGTCAAAGACATCAACGATACGTTGCCGTCTAGAAAGAATACGAGAGACCCGCATTGTTTTTGGTTCTTCAGGACTGCGACCGAAACACAAAATATTCACAGTCGATCTACAGTAGCTACATTTAAAGAATGGGTCATTTGGACTCTCTTAGTCAGAACGTAAAAGACAAAAATATTTTTGAAGCTATACTTCTTTAGGGAAAGGGGAAGGGGAGGGGAGGGGTGAGGGAGCGGAAGGGGGAGGGGCAGGGGAGAGGGAGTGGGAGCGAGAGGGAGAGGGAATTTAATGGTCTCTGATTTGTAAACCTACCAAAACTATAAAAGTTAAATAAAAGTAACAACAAAGTACATTCACTGATTATTAGGCGATACGAAGTTCGCCAAGACAGCTAGTGTTAAATTTTTATTTATAGTCAAAATTATCTAAGATGCCCATAATGACACCTGCCATTTATTAATACGAACTAAATTTGTATGGGCGTCTTTGAGCGAAATGGAATAATCATTTATTTGACATGAATAGTTGGATACTTACGGACAAAGGATTTTGCCAAAATTTGTTAAAAATCCCTACTCATTTTCATTGGCGTTAATTATAAATCTTAATAAACGTTATAATCCAGTAAAAATCGCGTCAGATCATAATTTATGCAAAATTAAAAATATATATATATCGTCGAAACAATGTTATGTGAAGAGTGCTAAATCTAAACTGACGTAAAGTGATTGACGGCTTGAAATCGTTTATACAACCAAACAAAATCGATACCTTACTATAATCGAAATTTTAAAATGAAAATTTAATTATTTAATTACATTGTTAAAAATGAGTTACTTGCATTTAAATTTAAAATTAGGTACCCGAGAATACCATGACGAACTGGATGCTAACAAAGGACATTTTCCATTATGTATGGGCACTTTGTCATCCATGGAAAGTAACTACAGATAATATATTATATGTAATTACATATGTAGCTAAGGTTAAAACTTTTTGCGGCAAACATTTTTTTTTCCAACAAAATAATGATTATCTATACATGAGTCTTACGAAGTAAACAAGAGTTTATTCACTACAGTTTTTCCCTGACGCTCATAATACGAGTCAAAATATTATTATGAAACTGAGCGGATGAGTTCATTCTATCATGATCTATCTTTCTTTCTTTCTCTTTTCTCTTTCTTGGCCGGCTACCCACCAGTGATGCTTTTGGTGTTGCTGATGTTCATGGGCGACGACAGCCACTTACCATCAGGCGGATTGTCAGCTCGTTTGCCGGCTCGGCTATTTCCATGCATAACTAGCAGCATGTGTTGTTAGGAAGAAACAATAAAAGAATATTTTATTGAAGTCGTAAATACGAGAAAACGGTACGAGATAGATCAATCGAGGTAGTAGGTAGGTACCTAAATGTTATGGTTTATAGTTTACAATTTAATTTTCGAATCGATTAGAAGGTCTCACAATTTTATTTTGAATCGATTTGTTGCAAAAATTGGTTTCTTTCGTGAACCGATTTTTTTGTACATCTCTAGTGTCACTGTGATGACAAACGACAAATTGGGCATCTTAGTTCGTGTTGACTATAATGATGCCAAAGAAGTATAACCTCTCACGCGCATACATAAATACACGTTTATGTTTTTTTATTTATCAAATCTAATAACTGAGATAAAAGTTTTTTTAAGTTACATTTTTTTATCTCATTGGAGTCTTTGTTGTTTCTGATGTAATTGTGGGCGTTCATGCTTGGAGTGACGTGAATTGCATGGACATATCAGAGCAATTTATCAAATAGAAACCCTCACCGATCTATCTATCTTACCGACTGCTATACATATTCATCGAAGCTATTACACGAAAAAACTTTAAATTCGTTTGTAACTCTACTGTTCCATTGGTTTGTGAAGGTTGTTTGGTTAGTCAAGTACTGGCACCGCAGACTGGCACACTTCTCTCACCTTGGAGAATACTACCTGTTTGGGAAAATTCTCGGATATGCATCTTACCTCATGATTCAGTCCGTATCCCACAAATCAATTATTATGAAAAAATATTTATTAGGCTCCACGAGGACGCGTGCAATGCAAACTTAGGTCCTCAAGCGAAAGAACTACCAAATTACTTCGATATACGAAATTTAGAATTTTTCTCGGACATTGTAGAGATCTAATTTTCCGAATTCAGAACTTTAGAAAGTGTGCGGTTGACGCTCTCCAGATGCCCCTCCGGATGCATAAACTTCTAAGGGACAAATTCTGGAAACCCGGACGGATGGCAGCTCTAATAATAAGAGTACACATAGTATGTACGGGTAGGACTATAATAATATCGGCCTTGAACCTCGCTCCCCAAGCGACCAAAATACCTATTTCATCCTAGTATTCTTCAATTGCGTACCCTATTTATTCACGTATTGTAGTCCCGTTGAACGGAGCGGGTTGAGGGGAGCGCGGGGTGCGGGGCGAGACGTCCAAATGCATCCAAGTGTGAAAGCTCCCCATTGTTCCCGCTGCAAATGGCAAGCGCGCGCTTCTGAAGAACTAGTATTGTGCTGATATGTAATCCGTTCTGCTGTTGCCTGACATGTGCGCAGTTTATATGAGTACACTGCGAATGGCCTGGCTCACGGTATTTTTATAATGGTTTAAGTTTAAGATTAAAACGCACGGAATAATAATGTAGGATTTTTTTTTGTAAATAACTGAATAAAAGCGGCCAAGTGCGAGTCGGACTCGACCATGAAGGGTTCCGTAGCAGCAAGTAACATAATATAAAAGTTCTTGTAGTTCGTTGTAACTTTGATCGATGTTTTTTGCGGTTTACGATTTATGACGTATTAAAAAAAACTACTTATTAGATCTCGTTCAAATTAATTTTCGTTGGAAGTTTGCATGGTAATGTACATCATATATTTTTTTTAGTTTTATCATTCTCTTATTTTAGAAGTTACAGGGGGGGGGACACACATTTTACCACTTTGGAAGTGTCTCTCGCGCAAACTATTCAGTTTAGAAAAAAATGATATTAGAAACCTCAATATCATTTTTGAAGAAAATTTTGAGTTTCAGTTCTATGTATGGGGACCCCAAAATTTATTGATTTTTTTTCTATTTTTGTGTAAAAATCTTAACGCGGTTTACAGAATACATCTCCTTACCAAGTTTCAACAGTATAGTTATTATAGTTTCGGAGAAAAGTGGCTGTAACATACGGACGGACAGACAGACAGACAGACATGACGAATTTATAAGGGTTCCGTTTTTTGCCATTTGGCTACGGAACCCTAAAAATGAGCCGATGATCCTCCTGATGGTAAGTGGTCCATTGTGTAATTCCAGTTGACTGTATTTTATTCCCCCCCTCCCTCCCCCCATTCATAAAAACAAGTAAAGTGATAGAAGGCTTATAAAGTGTTTTGTCTCTTTAATTCTTATGAAAATCGATACAGATAAAAAATATAACAATGCAATAACTAAAATAGGTTTATGAATAATGAATAGGGTCGTAACTCAATATTATATAGGGAAGGTACAATTAATTAAATTGTGTTTTGAATAATTTCAATGAAAGGTTGAAATATTAAATTCTCACGAAAACGCTCAAGAGTCGAAATATCTGAACGGTGATGTAGCTATTTGCAATATCAATTGAGAACGCCAATTGGGGCGCCGTAAAATATTTCAATTAATACGGGCCCGTATTTCTAGTCCACGTAAATAAGTATTAAGCTTGGTGCAGACTGTCCCAAGTATAAACCTTTTTTAACTGACTTCAAAAAACTTGAATACCTCCTATTCAATTCGAAAGTTTTTTATGTTTGTTGCCTCAGAACTTTCGACTGGGTAAACCGAGTTTGATGATTCTTTTTTTAATCGAAAGCTGGTGCTTGTCATGCGGGCCCACTTAAATTTGAGCGAGATTTGACAAGTAGTTTTTGAGTTATTCCTAATTTTGAAGTCGGTTATTTTATGTCAAGAATTATTTGTTTAAGTAGCCGACCAAGAAGCATTTGGTAAGTCTTCACAGTCGCCCACAGACCAGTAATACCATTGATACCAATGCGTTGCAGAAGAAGTAAAAATGGAAGGAAAGAATGGCTCTCAAGCCTTCAGCTGGAACACGAGTCGTTTTATGACATTCTCTTCGTAAACTTTTTTTTTACACTCATAAGTTAATGCTTGACTACAATCCCACCTAATGGTAAGTGGAGATGTGATCCAAGGTGGTGAGCACATTAACTTAGTAAAAGCCTATTCACTCTTTTCTTGAAGACATCCACGTCAAACTATAATATTATCTGTATCACGGGGAGTGGACTTGACCTTATAGGGACCGTGTTGGGGCGGCTTGAATACTAACCCCAATCCCACGCCGAATGGGTGTCGTAGAAGCGACTGAAAGTGGTGGTAGGACTCCTCGGAGAGACAGCATTCATGAACTGCGATGCTAAAGCTGTGGGGATCATCTTATTTCGTAACTAGCTGACCCGGCGAACTTCGTATCGCCTAACAAACTGTTTTTTTTCTAAAATAAAAGTAGCGTAAGTTACTCCTTGTTACATCAGCTATCTGCCAGTGAAAGTCCCGTCAAAATCGGTCCAGCTATTTCAGAGATTAGCCGGAACAAACAGACAGACAGACAAAAATTGTAAAAAATGTTGTTTTGGTATATGTACCGTGTATACATCCAAATGCACTTAGTAAAAAGCGGTTATTTTAACATTGCAAACAGACTCCCAATTTTATTTATTTGTATAGATAATGATCTTCTAACATCACTCGATTGTGAGCTTAGTGACTACCGCAAGTGAGTGTACACAAAATGTGAACCTGGCATAATATGCCAAAGTAATAAGCTTTGGCGAATTGCCCTCATTCAGTGAAATGAATGAAGCATCTTAAAGTCTATGTAGGTCATGATTTTAACATTCAAATATATGTTCAATCAAACTTAATATCGGGTGATAGCGCTGCGCCATCTGGAATGCTAAAACATAAAAGTTTCATTTGAATTGCAAGCTTAATTAAATTATGTATTTTAATCAAAACAGAGTGCTAAAGAATTCATGATCTCCTCTCGTCTGGATGTGACATAACTAAGTTCCTTTTAATATGATACAGGTACTCACGGTAGTTACTAGTTAGATGGGTGATCGCTTGTGGCAAAACGTCACGTAACGTCATCGGTCCCGTTGTTATAGTAAAATAAACGACGGCAAAAAGTGTCGTTACAACTTTACGTTACCAAATTTTCCGCCTAGCCCCCTTTCGCAACGCGTGATAAGGAACTTCGTACCAAAAGCTTCCCTTAGTGAGCCTTTAATGGGTTGAAGCCACCCACTACCCAAAGTATATGATGTAGGGGAAAAATATGATGTAATAGAAGGTATAAATAATACTAATACTTAAAAATACCGACAAATACTTTCAATTTGTTATTCACTGTACCACTATACAGTATACTGTTACTGTATCTATTATAATCGTCCATGAATAAGGAAAACCCTTCTCGACCCTCTTTTGAAGGTAAACAAAAGTAACGACTTCCTACTTGTCGGAGAAATGAAAGTTCCAAATAAACAATTTGCGAAGTAAATATAACTCTTTCATTGTGATCCGATTAATGTTAAAACATTCTTGGAAATTTTACAAGAACAGCTCGTAAATTAGTAGGTACACTGTTGTTATTTGTGAAGTTGGAAGTATCCAGCCTCAAGAGCAGAGCATTAAGGCATTGTTAAATCAGACTAGAATAAATAGAACAGAGAAGAATGTTATTACTACCGAGCACGGGTCTCTCCTCTTGGGGAGGGCTAGAGCTTACTCCATCTTCCCTCTCGCTACTCCAGTACGGATTGGTGGAGGAGTTACTGGCCAACCCAAGTGTCGGAAGTTTTCATGCTGCCCGAATGCCTTCAACCTTCTTCAACCTAGCTGTGCTCCGTGGTTTCACCCGAGTTAATTTGTGGAAAAACTAACTACTAAAATATATGATGTTATAAAGCCTTCCTTGATAAATGGACTATCAAACACAAAAAGAATTTTCCAATTCGAACCAGTACTTCCTGAGATTAGCGCGTTCAACCAAACAAACTCTTCAGCTTTATATTAGTATAGATAGATAAGTACCAGGACCGATGGCTTTACGTGGCCTCCGAAGTATGGAAACATCACCCACGTACATCCAACTACCGACCGCGCCCGCTTTTGCTTTACTCGGTCCATCACTTCGACGGGTGCAAAGTAAAAAAGTTATCTACAATTTTGCGATTTTCTTTTTATTGCGGTAACTTACTTAACTTACGGCCAATAGGGAAAAATGGCGAAACATCGTGAGGCGAGTGACATCAGCCCTTACCGCTACTTCATGATGACCACGACCGTTCTGTCAAGAACGTTGCGACTGACAAAAAAAATTACAGATATATTTTTACTTTGCACCCGTTGAGGATCGGCACAAGCCGCCGCCGAGCTATGAGCACTATGTGTAGTGGATACCACTTGAGAATCGCCATTAGACTATTGTAGGTACTTTTCACAAAAACATAAAATTGTCACTTATACGTTAGGTAGGTATGTAGATTTACATAAATCAGGTGGTGAAACAAATAGTCGAAACAGAAAACATTAACTCTTATTCGTAATCTAAGCAAGTACCTAACACACTGCATTGTATCATAATAAATCATAGTATAATATATTTACTAGCTGCATAAAATTCTTAGCGATACGGAGCATTATTTCACAATATCCGAGTTACACGGCGGGGTGGAAAATTCGACGTCAGCGGATGTACTAGGAAGAATTTATTACCTGAAGAAAACGCGCTTGGATGCAAAGATGAAAATAGTTTTAAGTAAAGTGTTGCGAAGACTCGTAATTTTCATCGGGTTTTCGCTAGGATTTAAAATCTCTCTTCTAGTGACTACATAAAACGCCTATTTAAATAAGTAAATAAGTATTTTAGGTTGTGTAGGGACTGACTCACTGATTATTATACAAATATTATCGAAACATATATTATTGTTAATACGTTAGGGCGACATTTAGAATAATTTATAGGATTGATTTTTGATTACCATCAAAGCAGTTTCGCCATAAATGTAACTGGATCGAAAAGCAAAAAGAAAATTTACAAAATGTGTAGATTATGGCTACCATGCGAAATCCATCCGACACCATCCAAAATCTTTTATCTTCCAGTTTGTTATATTAGGTACAAATACGAGTTTCTCCAGCATTAAGATTACATCAGCAATAAACACCATTATTGCAATTAATCGTAACACCAGCACATAAAGACATGAACCTCTCGGGACCCACCCAACTATTATTTACGGCCAAACCGACGCATAAATGTATCATTGAGTCCAACAAACTCATAATGGGGTGATTACAACTTGTAATAGGCCATACTTGTTGATATTAGCGCCTGGTGTATCTCGGATCTCCGTAATATCGCGAGCCTTGTCTAACGCTTCATAAACGTACAGAAAATAGACTGTTTATTTTCAAAATTAGCTGTTTGGAAACCAGATGTAAGGTAAACATGTGTCTGCTTCCCAGAAAATTAATAAGGGTATTGCTCTCTCTTACGTCTATATCTGGATGTATGGAAATGTAGTATGTTAGAAATAAAATTGCAATGTTTAGTGAGTTTTAGGTGTTTTGAAAAGTAGCAGTCTGCTATCTGAAACCGTTTTTAGACCATAGTCCAACCGCGTAGCATGGTCCAACCAGTTGGTCCATGGACAAATCATATTGCCCGTAGTCCAACCATTTGGATCACTGACATTAAACGCTTGAACCACTTACATATAAAGCATAAGTACCTCACTCAACAGCCATGTGCCAAATATCGTATTGCAAATAATTTCTAATTTCAATACATTATCAGAAAGCAAATTGTTCATTAGCATTTAATAACTTCATTATTAGTACAAATATATCATTTAAACCTATTTCATTTAACTTTGAAACGACGAACCCACACAATAATTCTCTAGGGTTGTTATTTGCATATTCTATACCCAAAAGCCTTTAATTAAAGCTTAATGGTTTGGTCGTTGTGGTGTCCCACATGGTTTCAATATTTACATACGGATTAGATGTTAGTAATCACTTTATTTGACGAAAATTAATATTGTGAGAAATCCTACAGACCGGAGAATTCTCTATAATGCTCTAAAAGTGTGTAAAGTCTGCCAAACCGTCTTTATCAATTAAAGAAGATCAACAATAGACATAGTTTAATTACCTTAAGTTACATTATCTTTTACTTTTTTACTTTCCTTAGGCTCCTCGTGATCAGTAGTGAAACAGTTATGGGTTGGCTAAACTAGACATAGTTTATTATTACCTAACGATAGTAATAGTTTTATTACATTTTATCTTATAGTTTTTAATTTAATTATCTTCTCCTAGGCTCTCTCGGTTGCGAGACAACTCGGGGCCACTACATACGTGGAGACATCAGCTCGTGCGTCCAGCAAAGGTGTGAAGGATGCCTTCGAAGTCGCAGCTCTAGCAGCGCTAGGAAAATTGAACAAACAACAAATGAAAGCGCAGGTGTGTGTGAATTTTTAAACAACGGTCAGTTTTGAATATCTTCGTCGATAATGAAGCTTAATTTACCTAGAATAATTAATTATTGTAAAGAATATTTATCACAAAAGGATTGAAATAATTAAAAGCGAAAAAGTGAAAGATATTTTTAATG
This sequence comes from Thymelicus acteon, assembly GCA_951805285.1. Classification (NCBI taxonomy): domain Eukaryota; kingdom Metazoa; phylum Arthropoda; class Insecta; order Lepidoptera; family Hesperiidae; genus Thymelicus; species Thymelicus acteon. The sequence goes on along the minus strand of OX638227.1, from coordinate 2,852,905 downwards.
TGAAAAAAATTTACGAGAAAAATTCTCTTTGAAAAATTCTTTCATTTACTTTATTATATATACTATCTTGTGTATATTTTCGTTATAAGTTTTTCTTCTTAAAAACATTCATAAAGTAACAAAATTGACACGATGTCTAAAAAAGTAAGTTTCACTTTTTAAGACCTTATTCGTTATACCGAAATAAAGCACGTGATTTTTTCCCAGTAGCAAGTGGGACGAAGCAAAAGCAAGCGCGACCTGAAAGCCGAGCTAAAAGGGCGAGCGAAGAGTTGCTGCGTCATGTGATCCGTAGCCGGCCACCCCTCGAGGTGGCCGCACGACTGCTAGGCGACCACCGCCCGAGAAGAAACTGTAACCTTGGAAACAAAGCAGTTTCTCTGTTCTCCCAAATTGTCCATAATAAAAACTACCGGACCTAATGTGGTGCCCTGAGGAACACCATGCTCACTCTGGTAGTCAAAGACTAAATTGTAGTGTGTGGAACTAAAGTATGTGATGCGGCGACCATTTAGTATATTCGAACACTATTTAATGTGCGTTTTATGATAAAACAATGACGATAATCGACTTTCGTAACGATTCCATTGAGGAAAATAATTGTTTGAAGAACATGAAAATATAAGTAAAGAAAATTGAACACAGTTCGTTTTGGAAAATTATTAAAAACGTGGACTATTTAAGAGTGTAATTTTGAAACAAAGGTGCAATGTATAACCCCCAGGGTTAGGAGCGTGAGATGCCTGTGATAATGTAAAAATAGAAAATTCGAGTATTGGGAATTAAAAGCGTAGTAAAGGAGATTTAGAGGCAAATGAATAGACGCTCATTTCCACTCACGGTATATCATGAAACATTCATTGTATAGTAGACTTTTAAGATGGTATTTACATGTATACTTAAAAAATAAAGGCGATTGATATTAGTAGATAAAAATGTGGTTTTTCATATACATTAATAAAATTAATCGTATAAATTTGATGTTTTTCTATCACTGTGACATTTCTAAATTTGCGATGTAAATATTGGTAAAAGACAATTACAAAATTACAAAAAATAGGAAATTAGTTCAGTGGTTTTGTAGCAATACGTGCTACATTTTCTAAGATAAAAAAATGTGAAATAGGTAAATCAAATAGTTAATTATTCTCGGTAGTTAGGCGTGTATTGATGTTATTTCTTTGTGATATAAATACGTAACGTATAAAACTATGCACAATCATGGACAATACTATTAAATACGAGGTCCATTTATTGGTTAGTTCCAAGTCCATGTTTGCTACAGTTAGAAATTAGAATTTTTTACATTTACAACAAACAAATTTTTTTTTTCGTCTCGATTTATCGGTTGGTCCATAGCATAATTATCTGGTTCAGTTATTTATATCTGTTCCAGTCTGGTATTATAAAGTTCAATAATGAAACAAATTGATATTTTCTATTCTCCGTCTCAAAAATTTTTCCTTATTAATGTGGTTAAATTATTTTTCTTTTACATCTTTATAAATCTCAGTTTTTTTACAAATACATTGCTTAGAAATCTTAATTTTTCATCACTATTGCCAATAAAATAATTTAAATGTTTTTTTAGTCCTGACAAATCAAACTTTGATGATTTTTTTTTATTTCCCATGAAGTTTGTCACACGCAACAACTGACAAAGGCTTGAACAAAATGTAAGAGTAGTTGACTTATTGTTATCTATTAATTGAGGCTAAATTTATGTATTTCTACGAATTACATTGAATGTAACATTCAAAAAATGCATTGTAAAACCGGAGCGAGCTTGAGTAAAATTCATGGAGTTGTAAATATGTTACGATTATACATTTGAACAAATAATTTTATTTTCCGAATAACTGCGTGCTTTAAATGTATTTTACTAAGAAAGTTGAGTTAAATATTTTAAAGAAGAAGCTTTTAGAATTTACGAACATATGATTTTGGTTTGAAATAAATATAGTTTTAATTGTTTTAATAATTTTTAATAAATAATTATTATTTTGGATGGTTTATCGTATTGTAAGTTGATGTCAAGCTTTAAATTCAATGTTAGCTTTAATTACTGAGTAAAACTTATTGTATTTATATATTTAAAACCGATATTTCTTTCTCTATCTCATATGTTTTTAACTTATATTTTTTAAAGTTCAATCATGAATTATGTAACGTAATTCGTACGTTTATAATTACTTTTTAATCCAAACCGTTAATGTACATATCATTAAGGTCATTGATAAAATATAATAATTTAATTTTTATTTATAAGCGCAAAAATGGATCCAACGATATAAATAAATAGGATAATATGATATTTCTATGTAACAAAATTCATATTTTTTAAATTCGTTTAGGTTGATATCGGTGAAATGCAATCGATACCTTATTTCAAAAATATGTTTAAAAAAATATTATTATTTACGATAAAGTTGGATTAGTTTTTGTTGAGAAGAATAAAACTAATTGATATGTTTGCATCAGGATTCACGAAGAAGTCATTTTAATTGTTAAATGTTTACGTAACTGGTTTAAATGTGATTTTCGTTGTGTAAATCCTTGTGTAAACATGCTGTTGGGTCTAGACGGTGTCGTTAGATAACTTTGAATGTTGTTTTTAGACTATTCAATATAGAGTTCAATGTTTTTGAAAGTCGTCTTTTATTTCGATCCTAATACCCTTTCAATATTATTATTATAAAGGTACCTACCTACTAGTGCTCTGCTCGCAGCTTTGCCCGCGTTTCCAGGATAGTAAGTATCCCATATCTTATTCCAGGTTATAGTGACTATTTTCACATTTATAATGTTAGTAGGACTTTGAACTCGCCTTCATTCAACTCATTTTTGACATTTTATGTTTAGTCGACATATATACAAACATGAAAGCAATAAAAACAATATATTTAAATTATTTTTTAGCAGGCGTCCAAACTTTCATAATTATTGTAGGAGATCCGATGTGTACCTATTAATATAATCACTGTTCACTGGCTCGACTATGTCTACGTATTTTACTATGGCACGTCACTGTCACTATAGGGACACATCCGTCCACTCCGGGATCTCCGCTGAGACTGCCCTCTTGTACCGAGTTGGGTCATGTTATCGAGTAATCAAATAATACAATAATCGAATAGATGATCGAATGGACTCGTCCATTGGAGGCATCATCTAGCAACACCAGCGTACAAATTTGAGTACGTAACCACTACGTAAGTGACAGTGACATTTGCCATTCAATACAGAGACACACGAGACAGTGTATGTATGCTATCGCACATACACTACAAGTATATTATGTAGATTGTAGATACACCTACCTCTCCATTTCTTGTGATGAAAACATCCCGAGTGCTAAAGTAGCTTATGGATGAAACCAGCATGAGAAAGAACCATACATGATGACGACCAAAATTCATGGTCTCCATTTAAAATATGAAGGGGTTTCTATCCATAACTATACTGTTCTGTATTCTGTTACTAACAAATTAAATTAAAATTATATCATCATCATGAGTAATGCGGCTCCTATATAATGCTCTAGTCCGTTCCAAACTAGAGGCTAGTTCTTCTGTTTGGAACCCTCATGAGTCCACATACGAACTATTATTAGAGAAAGTCCAAAAAGCGTTCCTTAGGAGTCTTTATAAACACAACTTCGAATAAGTAAGGACGATCTTTTAAAGTTGCCTAATTACAAAACTTCTCGGTATCATGGGTGTTTCAGGTTCTCTGCACCAAAAATCTGGAATGATTTACCACCTCCAATGCGACGGAAAATGAGTTCTGAAACATTCAAATGTAAGTATCGATCGGCTTTGTTAAAAAAGCAAATTGCTGCAGAGAATTTGAACCATGCCTACTGGAAACTCCTTGATTTAAAAACGTTTTTCTAATCAAAACAATATCTACTCACAAACACATACACACACATACACACGCACACGTACACATACACATACACACACACACATCTACACACTAAAATAAGGGTGAACTGCTTTGTTTTTTTTTGTTTTTGTTAATTTTAATTTAAATTTTGTATATTTATTTATTATTTATTTTTTCTTTGTATTTTTATGGAGGATATTTTTGTTAAAATTAAGGAAGCCGGGGACATCGTAACTTTACTCCCGTCCATCAACATAGGGATAGGGATTGGCTGAAAAACAGCGCTACATTGGACCATCGTCCCATGTTAGCACAAGCTGAGCCACTCCCTTTTGCCCATCCATAAACTTTTTTTTTGTCTTTTTTCTTACATTGTAATTTTTAATATTGTGTGTGTGGCAATAAATAATTTTTATTATTATTATTATATTACCCGCTCATGTACCCTACAGCATTCCTCCTAGGTTGCCTTGGCTTCAACTCGTTGAAGACTAGGAGGGCGAACGATCAACTTATAACGGCCTGCGAAATCTTCCGAGGTATGATTGATGCTCCTGATCTGCTCAATGAACTGGCTCGATTCTTCGTCCCGAACAATTACCATCGGTGTCGTAGACACGATTTATTTGCTGTACCATCCAGTCGCACGGTTGCGCACGCCAACTCACCCATACCCAGGATCCTCTCTGCACTGAATAATCTCTTAAAGATGCACACAGACTTTGATCTGTTTGCTGCCAGTTGGAAGGAGGTCTTGACCGTATGTCTCAGGTTCTCTGAGAGTCTCTAGACTTAGTTTCAGATATTTTTTGAAATGTATTATTTAATTTAATTTATATTTCATTTAATTTTCGACGACCTGTGTGGCGCAATGGTTACCATGCCGGATCGCCGCACCGAGGGTCCTGGGTTCGATTCCCAGCGAGGCGGAAATTTGAATGATGAGTTTGAATTTCTGTTCTCGGTCTGGGTGTGAATGTCCTTGTCTAGTGTGTTGTCCATGGCACCCACGACACAGGGAATCCTAGTGTGGGGCTATGAGTGTGAAGCGTTATTTTATTTTATTATTTTAAAGTTATCAATTTCAATTTTATTTTAACAATTATTTAATTTTTATTTTTATTGCTTATATATTATGTTGACGTTTATGTTATTTTTTTATGTAATTTTAAATGTTTGATTTATTGATGATTGATTGACATGTTAATTAGTGTAAGTGAATTATAAATTCGTTCTAATTAACAATAAATAAATAAATAAATCATTTACAAAAACCAATTTGGAATGTAAGTTGTTATATAATAGTAAACAATGTTTATTTCAAAGCATTCTTGTTATATTCAATCTCTGCAATGCGATTCCTTTTTCTATCTGTATTAAACTTTTCTTAAAACTGCCAATAAAATTAAACATCGAATTTAGCGAAAGGCACTAAAATAAATACAGACATGAACATAAAGCTGAAATCTAAAACAGCTAAAAGCAATGTATTTCACGTAATAGAAAATGACAATAAAACTGAAATTTGTCGAGTAGTAAATTCGTTCTCTCGAACAATTTACGACAATATTTACAGAAAAGGCCTCACAGAGTTATTACATTGTTATACCCTAGAGTACTTTGGCTTTGCTCGGTACAAGACCGCTATAAAATGTACTGGGAGCTGAAAAACTCGTCAACTTTATTGATACGAGAACAGTTTAGATGATTACCTCAACCCAACTGAATAGAATGTGCTGATTTATAACTTTTAATATTGTGGAGATTACTTTATTGCATGCTTTTTATTTGCGTCGCTTTTATGTCTTCAATTTTTAATACGATCCTTGTAAATCGAATCTGCTCCTGTAGATTGGTGGAGGGGTTGGCAGCAAACGCAAGTGCCACAAACAGTTTATGATGTCCAAAGGCCTCCAACATGGCTTAACGACTATCTAGCGACAACTACCAGGGCTGAAGGCTTAAAGAGTCCTGCAAAGCACAGTAATCACAACACACATAACCGTCCATTTGATGCACACACGCATAATAAAGACAGAAACATTAGTTTGTGCGTCACTTATTATAAGTCCTATTAATTCTTCTGTGCTTACGGTGGATTGTGACCGCAGAGCGGGTCTATAGTGTAAATTAAAAATGAAAAATCATTTAAATAGATGTATCGGTTGAATAATGTTTTCTATTCAGGAGATTAAGTTATTTATATTATAATTATACGAAAAAAAAAGAATAAAATGACGAGCCGTGTGGCGCAATGGTTACCATACCGGGTCGCCACACCAATGTCCCTGGGTTCGATTCCCAGCGAGGCGGAAATTTGAATGATGAGTTTGAATTTCTGTTCTCGGTCTGGGTGTGAATGTCCTTGTCTAGTGTGTTGTCCATGGCACCCACGACACAGGGAATCCTAGTGTGGGGCTATGAGTGTGAAGCTTTAATTATTATTTATTTATTTAAAAAAAAACAAAAAGCAGACAGAAAAGAGCCTCACTTTATGGATGCCCCATCATAATTATTACTCACGCAGTTCTCCCTAACTTGGTTTTTTGATTAAAAAAGAACCCGACAGTTCCCGTGGCGATATTGAAGGCGTTACGTGCCAATATTTTCCAAATTTTTGCCCGTGATGTGAAATATTTGAGACGAGGATTTTCGTAAATAACGTTAAAATAAAATGGCGACACAGCGGCAAATTGAAGGACTTAATAATGTCACGTAAAAGGAAGTTGGAGGCAGGTTATTTAGTGGAGAACTTTATTAAACTGTAAAATGGTTATTAGGTAGATAGATACATAAAATATTTTTAGGATGTCGTACTTTTACGACCTTTACCTGTACAAAATATGTACCTTTGATGAAAAAAAAACGTAACTTTATAGGATTAGTTATCTGTCTGTCACTTTTTCTCTGAAAAAGATTTTCTCTGTACCTAATAGACATTAAAGTATAATGTCATAGAACAAACATCTCGAACAAAATGTGTGTCCCACCGGTTCTACCTCTTAAAATTCCCCGTTCTCTTTTCAAAATCGAATAAATCCATTGAAAATTGAAGCCGATCGGCGCCAATTCATTGGGACATACACTTTGTACGCGGTGTCGCTTCTATGTGCTAGTAATTATACTTCAATGGTAATAGACGGATTAATGTTTACTGTCCTTGTAGCTTGTAGGTCCTACGAATAAAGGACATTTTATATAACATTCATTTTATATAAAGAAGTTTTAATAAATAAAGAAATAAATTTTGAAGTGTTATATTGAAACAAAAATAGGACAAAAAACCTATAGAACACCGGGACGGAAAGGATATATCCTCGACTGGGGTTTTATTGTATGTTCAATGCCCTAAGCACTGGAGGGTTAGATTATAAAACTCTGGATATAGCTGGAAGAGACACAACACGCGCATTAGGACGATAACAGGTTATAACCATTTACGACCCTAAATTAATTATTTACTAAGCAAGTTATACACTAAAGCACCGATTCATGTGCACTACTGTATATTCACAATTGAAATAGTTATTTAATTCTATTACGCTGTTAGCAATTCTTCGCATAAATTAATTTTAGGTTTCGCATAATGAATTTAGGCACCGCTAAGTTGTTTTGGGATAATTATTTAACCGCTCTCCGTTGGAATTCAGTTTATGGTTGGATAATATAATTGCATCATTAAAATAGTAATTGGAATAGGTTTTGGAAGCACATAGGAATATTTGTGCTTTATAAACGTTATTGTATTAGTATGTTTGAATTTACATATAAGTGAGTAGGTAATCAGTTTAAAATTATGTTCTCAATAATACACAAATTAACCGACTTCAAAAAAGGAGGAGGAATTCAATTCGACTCTATTTTTTATGTTTGTTACCTCAGAACTTTCGACTGGGTGAACCGATTTTGTTGATCCTTTTTTTAATCGAAAGCTGGTGCTTGTCGTGTGGTCCCATTTAAATTGCAGCGAGATCTGTCGAGTAGTTTTTGAGTTATCCTTAATTTTGAGGTCGGTTATTTTTTGTCAAGAATTATACAACTACTCCAATATCAACGTAAGATAACATCGATCTATAAGTTGTTATAAGTGATCGAAGTAAGATAAGGAATACAATACAATCTAGCCTAACCGACTTCATAGTTTCTTTAACTTAATTTTTTTAATTCATATTAATTAAGAATGTGTAAGGGTAAGATATCTCCAGTATTAACTTTCACGACAAATAACACAACACAAGATAACGCAGGGCAGAGTAATTTTAAACCGACTTCTTCTAGAGAGAAGTCATAACTTTTTTTACACAAATAAGTTAATGCTTGAACACAATCCTTCCTGATGGGTGGAGATGTGGTCCAAGGCGGTGAGCTTATATTTTGTTTCCTATGCACAATTTATTTGGAATTTTGTGGACCGATTTGCATTTGTAGGTTTAAAATACGCTCGGTATTTCTCTACACGATCAAATCGATGACCAGCATAGCTCTGCGAATTCGCCAACTAAAGTGGCCATGAACTAGCCATATAAAAATTAAACACTTCAAAGGACCGATAAATGAACTTTGGAGAAGACGGTCCTCGAATAAAGACCACGTCTCGGTAAAAGGAGACCCTTCCCGATTCATTGACGACCTGAAGAAGAAGACCATTGAGCGCTGGATTCAGATGGTTCAGAACTGGTCGGAGAGTTTCCAGCAAGATATACAAAGACTGATGGGTGGAAGGTCTTTTGCTTCACAACGGGTAGGTAACAAGACTATCTGTCAACTCAATGACATATGGTTTGAGCCCCTCTAAACCTACTTCTAATAGTTCTAAGCTTCTAACATAATATAACCACAGTCTACAAGTAAATCTATATTAATATTATAAAGAGGAAAGATTTGATTGTTTGTTTGCATTGAATAGGCTCCGAAACTACTGAACCGATTTGAAAAATTATTTCACTGTTGGGAAGCTACACTATCCCCGGCTGACATAGGCTATATTATACGTTCAAAAAAATTAGGGATCCTTAATAAAACTTCAATAATGTAACCCAAGGTGTAAAAAAATAAAACCGAAGCAAAGCGAGGGCGGTTACTCGTATAATAAAACAGAACAAGTGCCGCTGAACTTAGTTGTTGAGCCGTTAAAGTAACACAATGCAGTGACATGAATGCGGCACCGAGCCGGATAAACTGGTCCAACTTTTAGCACCTGAGAACACAATACAATGACAATTTATTGTACCTACATGTAATGTTACACATACTTAGGACAATACAAAGGAAAATTATTATGATGAATAGTGGTAATACTAAACAAAATACATCTATACATCTATACAATCTATCTATACATACAAATAAATAAAATTGGAGTGTCTGTTTGTAATATTAAAATAACAGCTTTTTACTAAGTGCATTAGGATGTATACACGGTACATATACCAAAACAACATTTTTTTCAATTTTTGTCTGTCTGTCTGTTTGTTCCGGGTAAACTTTGAAATAGCTGGACCGATTTTGACGGGACTTTCACTGGCAGATAGCTGATGAAACAAGGAGTAACTTAGGCTACTTTTGTTTTAGAAAAAAAAATAGTTAGGTGATACGAAGTTCGCCGGGTCAGCTAGTCTAAGAATATGCTTGTTGAAATTGATGTACCCTACCTCTTTTGTCTCACACACCAAGGGCTCATAGTTTGTAGGACATATTTTATGAAAACTTGTGAAATAAACGATAATGAGGCCGTGTCAGGTGTCAGGTACGAGGGAGTGAGATAACTCTCTAGTTTCGTAAACAATATTGACGCTTTAACTGTATTACCATAAACAATAGTTTAAAAAAAACTAAAAAAAATACGCTTTTATAGAAAATCCAGCTAAAAAAAATGGAAAATAAAACTGAATTAAGAATCGTGTAATTGTAATAAAAGCGTGGGGTGCTTTTAAAGATATTATCCCTTCTACTCATTGACACCATGCACCCCACGCTTTTATTACAATTACACCATTCTTAATTCAATTTTATTTTCCTTTTTTTTACTTGGATTTTCTATAAAAGCGTATTTTTTTAATTTTTTTAAACTATTTTTTTTTTCATTTTTAGTTTCATTTTTTGAAATGAACTTTAGGTTTTATTTCTTTCTTTCTTTTTTTCTTTAAATATTGAATTGTCATCGATCCTCGATAAGTATACGAAGTTTGAAAGAAATCTGACCGTTTAAAGCTAATATAAAGCGTGTAATTAGATTTCTTTCTTTATTTCTTTTTTCTTTAAATATTGAATTGTCATCGGTCCTTAATAGGTATGCCAAATTTCGAGATAATCCGACGTTTTAAAGGGGGTCAAAATCATGTTCAAAGATTCCGTTAGATTAGTTACATACATGCTAACATAATTACGTCTGAAGCTAATATAAGCGTATTAAAAATATACAATCCATTCGAAGTATGCTGAAAAGAATGGTTCCCTTTACGTCGAGCCGAGAATCTTGTCTCGCTTCTGTTGTCGAGTCTAAGATTTCTGTCCCGTTTCTATGCTGAAAATTATGCAACTAAAGCAGTGATCATAAATACAATAATCTAAATATTATTAACAAAAAATAACCGACTTCAAAATAACTCAAAAACTACTTCTCAGATCTCGCTCAAAATGTGGGACCACATGACAAACACCAGCTTTCGATTAAAAAAGGAATGATCAAAATCGGTTCACCCATTTGAAAGTTCTGTCGAAAGTTCTGAGGTAACAAACATGAAAAAATACAGTGGAATTGAATAACTCCTCCTTTTTTGAAGTCGGTAAAAAAATAATAAAAGTACTCGTAACTCTCCATTTTTTAATTAAAATTATTTTACACGTGTAGTGTAATTGGTTAGTGAATATCCTTCATAAAGTCCAGTGGGTTGAATAGCTGTAAAATTTCCTAGTTAGTATGAATATTTCCAGAGTGGACGCATTTTGCGAAATTAGCCTTTCAGCTGCAAATCAGGCCTATTTCAGTTTAGTTGGCAAGTGTTGGGTGAAAAATTGCAGAGATTTTTAGGGCAGCTTGCCAAGTGCATATGAATATAGTAATAGTGAGGAGCCTTCCGGCAATTTAAACTTTCAGTGGGTATTGGCTGCAACCTTAATTTACTCTCCATTACTGGGGATTAAGCTTAGGATCTTTCCACCCATGAGTCTATGCCAAACTCTAATTGCATTGCACCCTTTAACAGCTGACGAGATTCCGGCATCAGGTTAATAACTGAAGTCTTTCATCATAGACAAAACATGAGATGCGTGTTCAAGCGCTATCACTGCTTACCGTTTCGCAGTAGATTATATCCGTATAGCGTGATGTGTGGCTTGAAGCCACTGGCTTCCCAACTCTGTGTAGATATGTAGCACAATCAAGGATTAATGTGTACTTAAGTACTATACAACATTATGCATTAGATAGAAACCACACACAGAATACGGAAATGTGTGAGCATATCCATGATATCGATCTCATTACTCGGAAGACATTAGGTCGGCAAATGATTCTTGCTTATGGTTTGGACGGTGGCGTGACGCGATTAGTTGTACAGAACCCCCTGAGCCAGTTTCACGTCGAGCTGGCTAATCGTTACCTAAAACTACCTTGGGGAAGTGCCCACTTACCTTAAATTAAACTTGAGTATAAATTTCTAAACTTGCAATGAATTATTGCTAATTACTAGTTATGTTCAAATGAAGCCAAACTGTATTGTAGAAATCTTGTTTTAAAACAAGAATGTTCTTTCTTTTCATAGTTTTCTAGTTCAATTATTATACGCTTTTTGAGTTACCTATTATAATTTTCACACGAAGGGTTTTCTGTCGGGGATGTGCCCAATCAAATTCGGTCCATCGGCTTTGTAGGTCAAATATTACTAGGCTATTACTAGGCTACAGTACAAATATATCTTAAGCTATGCTATGGCTGAGGGGACCGAACGTTACCTAAACAGTCGGTACGTCAATTTGACGGCAGATCCACGTACGATGGCCGTCGCAGCTACACTGCCACCAACTTATCTGTGAATTGGAAGAGGCCGCTGGCGGACGCATTGGACCAATCATTGGACGCAATTCGAGATGTAGTAAATGTCAAATGAATGAACACAAAGAACTTATGAATGGCGCGGCATTAGTTCAAATTTTCACCATTTCACAGATATTAAACATGGTGGCACTGTAACACGGCTTGTTTGTACTAGTGATGTACAATCTGCAAAAGAGAACATGATACAAAAATTTTCCGTAATATTTAGTACTAATGGATACCCGGCGTGTGCTAGCTAAAAAAGAAATTCATTTTGTTTAGCGAAAAATTTTGTATGGGTCCGGTCGAGAATCGACTCCATGAATGGATCGAATGTACCTAATCCATTGTTTGTGGTCTCAAACCATCTTCGCATTATACTTTTCAAATGTTTTACAGTTGGGGGCACATCGGTTGGATGGTTTCAGTCTAAAAAGGACATCCGTACAAACATTTTATGTATTTTATAAATATTGATTTCAGAATGATTCAATGTAAAATGCTACATAAATACGTAAGGTATGGGTGTGGTATGGTAGAGACAAATTGTAAAATTCCATCCTCGTCATGAGACGTGTCGTCAACCAATATAATTAGGTATCAAATGCCAGCTGGTATTGAACTTTTGCACTGTTTGTTACTGGCAAACATTTCGAACATCCCTACTGGACAGTGTTATTGGTTTAATAAGGAAAACAGCAGAGAATATAAACATTTGTAGATCCGGATCCCTTTGACTTGGTTCAGAGAAATTTGAAAACGTTTCCGTTCCAGTTCTGGTACTTCAAATCACAATGTTGTCATTGATCCTTCCACTCACAACAGTCAAAGCTTTGGCTTTTGTCTACGCTGTGTGTATACGCCGTTGTGTGTTTGTAGTGGCTGCATAGCGTTGCCATCGAGCCGGAGTCAAATTGACGCAGTCGCCAATGCATTCTTGTAAAGGCTCAATCAACCGTGCTATAGAGCTTGTACCTGTAACTTGTATTAATTAACCTAGGATACTTGCATGTGCATCAAAATACAATGAGTTCTATGAGAAATATTTATTCACACTTCATTGACCCTTAAAAACTACAAAAGGTGGACTTAATGCTAAATAGCTTCTTCAATCTTAGAGATGTGCAGGGAATACACATTTAATTTACAGCCGTTGTGTTTCATGGAACAAAACAAGAGATTTACAACACAAAGAGAGATTACCTTCTATAATTAAAAGGACCAAGTGTTTTATATCATGATTAAATCCACATTCTCTGAGGTGGAAGAAGTGGTGAGGGCAAGCTCCCAGCTGAGCGTATGTGCTTTTATAAGTATAAAAAAACGTATGCATGTTTGCTAGTGCTAGTTTCTAACATGTATCTGAAGCCGTAGAGATACGAGCACACGAAGAATGAATTGACACAAGAGCTTCAAGGATCCAATCTTACAAATGAACGAATCTCTTTTTAGAGACCTATTTAATTTCGTAGACATATACCTAATCTAGAGAGCCTATTGAAATGGGAGCATTACTCATGTGAGTCACGGGATTATCCTAATAAAGTGCGTTGTAATGAGATCCACGGACATTATGACGTCGGGAGGGACCGCTTTTACTAAATTTATGAGGGTACTTAAGGCACACCTTTTGTATGCCTTTTAGATCTAATATAATGCCATCGAAGCGCTGATGATAAATCTCTGGCAATATTTAGGAGTTTTAACCTTTTGTTAATCTGCTTGCTGACTTGGCTAACGTTCTGTTATTTGGTGAGTTAGAAATTTCTGAAGGCTGTTTATGGGCCATCCATAAATTACGTCACAGGTTAGGGGGGAGGGAGGGGGTCGATGAAGTGTGACATTGTGTGACAAGGGGTGGGAGGGGGTCCTAAATTTCGTGACGTCACATTTAAAATCGAATAATTGGTATGTATAGATAAATATTAATAAACAATTAATGGAAATAAAACTTATTTCGGAACTGCTGTTTTAATTTAATAATTTTTAGGTATAAAATTTCATAGTATGTGACGTCACACTAGGGGGGGGAGGTCTCACAAATGTGACCAGCTGTGACAAGGGGGGGGAGGGGTCAAAAAGTCATGAAATTAGTGTGACGTAATTTATGGATGGCCCCTTACTAATCCAGGACTACGACATTTAGGAGTACAATATCGTCGTTGCGACTTCAAAACCTGTTATGAGTAAAAAATCTGCTTTTTGAAGGAATCGATGAAAATCGATAAAATTTTGTTTAGCAAGCACATAGGTGATTTTGAATTTGGTGAATAAATTACGATGGAAACGTCGTACACACATGAGAGTTTTTGAATTCGATAGTGCTTCAAAATGTAGAATCATATGAGGTAAAAAAGTGATTTTGAAAAAAGTGGCACATAACACATAAGAGATTTTGAAGTCGCAACGACGATATGTTCATTGTACATTGCTCGTTATACCCGATTTGCGTAGTTGTTGCAGCCCTCAGGAAATACCTCTTACGCTGAATTATAATTTACGACTTACACTAGCACTTCCGTCCTATGATTAATAATGGATGTCCATTATCCGGTTTCAGTGGGCATTTACATCCAGATTTGTTTGTAATGGAGATGTTTCAATGTATAGAGTTCGGGTAGGTCTATGTACATTATACTGTTTGCATAAAATATAGAAACACAAAGAGCTGCCAAGTATCCAATTAGTATATTAAAACCTTCCGTTCCGTCTATCCTATCTTTCAAGTTCGATCAAACTGCACACGGTGTGCAATTATATTATATTAAGACTAGCTGACCGGGCAAACGTTGTTCTGCCAAAAATATTTTAGGGGTAGGGGGATGAAAAATAGATGTTGTCCGATTCTCAACCCTGGCCGATATGCACGCAAAGATTCACGATAATCGGTCGAGCCGTTTCGGAGGAGTTCAACTTCTAACACCGTGACACGAGAATTTTATATTTAAGATTGTTTTTAGCAGAAATTATAACACAAGAGCTTGCAGAAGTGCAGATAAAACTAATAACTATGGTGAATTTGTTGACGTCACTTACATCACGAACATCATAGACGTGAATCGTCATGAAATATCTTCGTTCCCACGTTACAATATACCACGTTTAAAGACTCTGGTAGTATAAATAGGGTGCTTGCAGCAAGACGTCCCGGATCGGGTCCCCGTTGGGGATGACGTTTATATCTCGGAATCCCATCTGCAGTGCCGTGTACTCCACGGATCTCCTACGAGGCATCTTGGCCCTCATAGGCATTTGGCTAATGGGAGTTTAAGGCAATAATCTAAATACTAACAAAAATTAACTGACTTCAAAATTACTCAAAAACTGCTTGTCAGATCTCGCTCAAATTTATGTGAGACCACATGACAAGCACTTGCTTTCGATTAAAAAAAGAATAATCAAAATCGGTTCATCCAGTCCAAATCTGAGGTAACAAACATAAAAAAATACAGTCTAATTGAGAACCTCCTCCTTTTTTTGAAGTCGGTTAATAAAAGTATTTAAAACGTGAAAGTCAAAATTAATCTCATGATTTTTGGTTGAAATCCAGGCCATTAAAAAAGGCCAAGTAAGGCAGTGGGCCCTGAATTTAAAAATTATAACAAAGATTACTCGCGGAAGGTTTAAACAGCTAAGTCAGTACTAATAGCGTAAAGTACTAACGGGCAAAAGCTCTAAAGTCTAAACGTTAATTACGTGTAAGCCGAAATTTTTACCACAAAAAGAAAACGGTATCGTGAAATCTCATTAGTGGGAATGAGAGAAAGGCAACGAAAAATAATGACTCGATTTGCCGACTTACTCATATTTTCATGATGTCCTGGTAACCTTTTTGCGTTCCAAATACTAAGGGCATAAGGTCCAGAATGCTGTGATATTTTTTATGAAACAAAAATACGTTTGCGCGTCAATAAAGCCGCAGATGACAAAAAGGATGTTTATTGGACGGTTCGCGCTAAATGGACGCGCACTGACATTTGAACGTACATAGACGCTTTTTTTCCAACGCATTTTATTAAAATATCATATCATAATATTTTACCTATAGATTATTCCTTACTTACCCTACAAAAGATATTTCAAGAGGGTATTATTGAAATATTTAGAAATTTAACGAAATATAAAATGTAATAAACCCTAAAAACCTACAAGTATTAAGTTGATGTTTCTGAGTGATGGTGCCAAGTTCCATTCTACATTTTATGTACTCTACAGGAATGATATTAAGAATTTTCTGGGTTATGAAATGACTTGATTGTAGAGTTCTATGTCCCCAGATCCTGACCTTAGAATAGAGGAAGGAAAAGCTGAACATTTAAACAAACATTATAATACAGCTACAAACAATTCAGTAAATCTGTTACCTAATTAGTAGGTTGCGTTTGGTCATTATACACAGCATACAGTCACCATGCAGTTCACTTTCAGTTACACACATTCGAACATTACAATCAGCCCATTGGTGAAATAAGCTTTTGATGAGGTTCTATCTAGAACCAGTGTACCTGATAAGATCTACGCAATCAATCTTATTTCTATTGGGTGTAAGAGATCCCTCTGAGTCTAAGCTACGCAGTATGCACCCTATCCCATCCCCTCGCATGAAACCTGAACGAATACCGAACAAAATCTGTATTTTGCTCGGTACGATCGTATGGCTAGAACAAAGACCGAAGTCAAAAGTAAAGATCCATCCACAGCACAACATTTTCCATCAATCTAACCCAAGCTTCTCCGTAATGCATTCACTGTACGCAACGTTGTTGGAAATCTGAGAAGCGCCTTTGTTACCCGTGTAAATGAATTACGCGTTGCTGTAGACAGGAGCAAACAGCAGGCGCTGTAATACGTTTGTACTGTACAGTGTACATACGCTGAACGCTCCAAAGGATCTCAATTCATAGCGATCCTGGAATACAAACTGCTATTTGCGGCGGCGGATTGTTTCTACATCCATTTGAAGATTGGGATTTTAGGGGCCATCCATAAATTACGTCACACTAATTTCATGACTTTTAATTTTGACCCCTCCCCCCGTCCTTGTCACAGCTGATCACATTTGTGAAACCTCCCCCCCTAGTGTGACATCACATATTATGAAATTTTACACCTAGAAATTATTAAATTAAAACAGCAGTTCCGGAAAAAGTTTTATTTCCATTAATTGTTTTTTTAATATTTACTTATTATTCGATTTTGAAATGAGACGTCACGAAATTTAGGACCTCCTTACACCCCTTGTCACACAATGTCACACTACATCGACCCTACCCCTACCCCTAACGTGTGACGTAATTTACGGATGGCCCCTTACATAAGTTGATGATGGACAACAGTCCCACCTTATGGTAAGTGGAAAAGTCCAAGATGGGAAGCGCACTTACTTGGTAAAAGCCTATTCTCTCTCCTCTTGAGGACACTCACTGAGCTAACTCTTTCGTCGGCGTCCAAGTACGCCATTAAGGCGAATGATGAATGATCTTACATTTATTGCAACGGAATATATAAAAAAATGTCTATGTTTAACATTGAACGATTATTACTAGCGTATAGAATAGACACCGCGAACCCGATGTCTGCGCAATGAACTTTAACCGATTGGCTACAATTTTCAGTGGAGTTTTTGAATTTTTTTCTTGGTAAAATTCATTATTCAGTGTTTTTGAGGTTCTTGGGTCGGTGCGCTTGCCATCAGGTGACTCATCTGGCCATTTGTCGAATCACATGAAAAAAATAACATAATTTCTGTTCCATATGGTGCTAAAGTACACTTATAGATAACATTAATTCAAAGTATCTGTCCTCGAGAGAGTGTGTCCAATATATTTCCCGTAACAAGTCTCGGTGGGACTCCGCCGGCGAGCCCGGGAGCTCGGCTTGTCGAGATATCGCCGTTCTTGCATTGAGTTATACGGGGTACATTTTTCAAGTGGGCGTAGATGGCCAAATCCATAATCAATAAGTACATTGATGTTTTACTTAAAACATTGTTTTTTGGTTTATGACGGATTAGTCTCTGAATTTAGAAAATGCAATAATCCTTTTAAAAAAAGGTTGCCTGCAGATAATTGTTCTCAAAAATAAATAATAAACAAATAAACTCACATCTTACACAAGTGGTGTAGCGTGGGTTCCCGCCACCCGGGGCGAACCGAAAATTTGCCGCCCCCCAATGATTTTTGCCACCCCCATATTATTTAAAATATTTTTTTTATTAATTGAATATTCACTTTTCTTGTTTTTTTATAGCACAATTTTATTTACATTAATTTGGGCTTCCAACATTTTTGTATGGAGCCTGGCATACCTACAAGTCCGCCATTTTGAAAAAAACTCGATTCGGCGGCCAGTAATGAAACATGTGTCAATCGATAGAATAAATGATTGTGATTAAAAAGTACTCAGTGATGAAATGTCGTAAGTGGTATACTTACTGAGATATTCGAGTTCAAAACCGTAGGAAAATAAAGCAAAAAACATCGTTACGGCCGATATTGATAAACATTACAGCGAGCACGAGTTTTTAAAACATTCGTAGCGTCTCCGTATCGAATTGACGATACGTAATTTACGTAGACGTAAGTTGGCAGCACGAGTTACTTGCGTCGTGCTAGCGTCAACTCGCAAGTGACGTCATCCTATCGTAAATAAGAAGGGGACCAAGTGAATGAATGAACGAATGAATGGTGCGTTCAAAAGTTACATGTAAATTGAAAAAAAATAATTATGTAAAGAAATTTCATTAAAACTCTATGAAATCACACTTTTTACATCAAGCTGTATTAACTTTTCAATAAAAATACAGTTTACATTAAGAAACATTAAGTTAATGATATATTTTACACAAATAAAAATATTTCCGTGTCTCTTGAACTTTGGTATTCGAACGCGTACATTGTCAAGCTGAATCTCTACCGTTTAAGTACTCTGTGTCCCTATCTAGCCTGTGGTTTGGCGCCTTTAGCGGTCTGCGGTACTACGTTTGTTATTGTTGTCAAACTAATATTTTGTGAATTTTATAATTAATTATGTACCTTAGTTAAGGCGCGGTATGACTACGATTTAAAAACGTTGATTTCACTCACACAGCCGCATATCTGCGTCAATCTAATGTTACATTTACGTGACGCTGAATAGGGTTCAAAATTGCAGAGCATATTTTTGCTAACAATGTAACTAGATTGCGAATAAACATTTAATTTGAGGGTTTTCTTTAGGTTATTCAAAATATACACATTAAATTCAATATCTGTCCGGTTTAAGTTTTAATAAAACCATATACGTATTATATTCTCAAAAAAAAAATATGTTGTTACCGCTGAAAATACAGAGAACTTCGACGATTAAGTTTATTTTTGTATAGCAAATTACGATTTTTTATTGGGAATATCAAACAACTATTTAATATTCTATTCGGTTAACATTTTTCTTTAGACCTTTTTCTATGCTCTGTATTTTTTGCATGCGATATTTTCATTGGGTTTCCTCGTACTCAAGCACCAAAGAAACCGAGTTTTGTGAATATTGAGATCACACCGCGCCTTAAAGTAATTCAAAATACAAATAGGTACCTATGTAATACTTAATAGTGATTGCGGCGTTAATGGAAAAGTACCCATCATTAAAAGACTTATTTGTATATAGGATACAACGTCCCAATGACCTATATGATATACAAAGTTTCTCGACTTCATCTCCATTACATTGCGAAGGTCTTCGATGTCGTTGAGTAGTTGGTGAAGAAGACGAAGTAGTGGTTGATTCTTGACCATAACTTGGATTCGCGCAATGCAGTGAACTTCAACCCATTTATTGTGCGCTTTACAATAGAGCTCTTGTCTACAATGCTGAAGTTGTGGCCGAACGACTGACGACCATCAGCCACCGAATGCGCGTCTTTCTACGTCGATAAAATTAGTGATTTAGTTATAAATGATGTGCAATGGAAATATTGTATGTTACTTTGTACGGTATTTATATATGACCTCGTTGCTTGAAATAAAGATATTATTGTTTATTATCTTCTTTTATTTGGTGCCTCAAGTGTGACTTGTTATTTAATTACATAGATGTTGGTGTATATTCTAATCGCTTCTACTCGTAATAACTGAAAACTAATCTTGTGATACTAATGGAAGAATTAATTAATTAATTAGGAAATGCATTTGTATTTCACATAAACCTATTTATCACTTCACATAAGTAGCAGGTAGGTA
Source organism: Thymelicus acteon (assembly GCA_951805285.1). NCBI lineage: Eukaryota > Metazoa > Arthropoda > Insecta > Lepidoptera > Hesperiidae > Thymelicus > Thymelicus acteon. The sequence continues at coordinate 2,832,763 of OX638227.1, read as the reverse complement.
CAAAACCTTGACTTTGAGGATAATTCTTTAGTTTGATTTTAAAGACGACGAAGTTAATTGCACTAGATTTTAAAACCTGCATTGCTAAGAAGATATCAATTTTAAATACTATTTCATTGCACCTGGCAAATTAGAGATTATTCTACTCTGCAATTTATTTCACTGGAAACAAATTAAATGAGACAATCATCATAATTATGACAATCATATTATTATTATTATTATTTTAGTTATTGGATTAGTCACACAATGTTAAACTTATTTTCATTTAAACAAATTATTTTTTCTTTAGAAACTATTCTATATTTCATCACTCCGCTGCTTCCAATCAATCGTGCAGCAAGGTAATAATAAATTGTGATACGTTCAATTATACGTTTTTCATGCATTTTTACTTAAATTTAGTTTAAAAATCAATGTAAACACTGAAATTCGCTTTTAAAAAGTGATACGAAAGTTTTCTCACGCAACATTTCTCCGTGAAAAAACATTCGTAAGATGACGCTAGCCAGCTATCGTCCGTATGTCAAAAAAATACTCGTGCTACCGATTTCCATACAAAATGCTTACGTAGCGTTACGCGGCGATACGCTTGCGATACGCAAGTTTGACGCAAATATTCGTGCTGCCAATTTAGTACCATTTACGCACGATAGGGGCGCTTTTGAAAAAATTCCATACAAATTGCTTACGTTAACCATACGAATACTTTCTCGCAAATATTCGTGCTCAAGCTACATGTGTCAGTCGATAGTCGTGATTACGATGAAAAGTATTCAGTGATAAAATGTCGTAAGTGATATGCTTTCTGAGATATTTGAGTTCAAAACCGTACAAAAATAAAACATTTGTAATTGTCTTTTTATTTCTAGTAGATCTGTAACTGTATCAGTGTAATACAAGATTTTAAACTTAACTCATCGTGGACTGAACACATTTTACTATAATACGAGTACTCACGATATTTAATATCGCAGCGCATAAAAGAACATATTACAGCGGTCAAGAAGGATGAAAGGAAGAAATCAGCCGTAGCAGAACATCTGCTTGAATCGGGGACTAATCACTGGATTGAGCTACATAGCCCGCAGGTAATCTCCACGGAACGCCATTACATCCCACGGCTAGTACGAGAGGCCATCGAGATTAAAAAACACCCCAAAAACTTTAATAGGGAGGATGGATTTAAATTAGCGCAAACATGGAATCCAGTGGTTAGTCTATGCAAATCCCAAAATCAGAAAGTGCAAAGTGTGCTGCGGCAAGATGTGGTGAGTGTAGTGTGTCGTAATAGTGTCAACAAAACGCAAAAACGAACTAGACGGAAAGTTGATAGACTTATGTACTAGTGTCAAATGTCACCTGTCATCCTGTCAAAAGTTTCTCCGCGCCACCGCAGTTCATCCGTGACCACGATCCATGCAACTGGGTCGAAATATCGGAATACAAAATAAATATCGTGAGTACTCGTATTATAGTAAAATGTGTATCAGTGTAATGTCAGATAAGAAATATTATGAATATTTAGAATAAATACTATACTCGTATATGTATATAAAACCACAATATACATAAACGAAATGAAATAAATACATTTTTATTCATATTTACATATAAACATCTTATATATTAAGTAAATAAATATTTATAAATACATATATAACATCTGGTTGAAGACCACGGGCGACAACATTCTAATTGCTTCAGGTAGTGCTGCCGGACTTCTTGAAGAAGCTTTTGGTAGTCTATAATTTTTTGATGTCTACAAGCAAGGAGTTCCAGAACAGTATGAACTGTATTGTGAAGGAATTCCTGAAATAAGCAGTGCTATGTGTTTCCTTTAAATAAACAGGAGAAGACACAATATTCAAAATAGCATAGAATGTTGAGAGAATTCTGAAGTTTCGCCTGTATCGAATGGGTAGCCATTTAATTAAGGAACGGAACTGGGAAATGTGGTCATACTTACGTAAGCCGAAGATAATTATCTAATACAGTTATTAAGAAGGCGCTCCAATTTATTCAGAAGTTCCTCTAACAAATCTGTACAACACAACCAGCATAATCAAGGTGAGGGATGACCAGTGTTTATGGCGTATTTATGGTTAAGTGTTTATGGCGATACAGCAATTGAAGTGTACCGGTCACTTATTTCCTTACCTCAGTTACGTTATGTATTATAAAAATTAAACAAATTCGTCAAACAAACAACTTAAGGTAGAGATAAAATCGCGGGATAGTACTGCTCATGCATAGTGTGAAAAAGAACCTTGTCCTGTTGTTCCCATATAATGTGTGTTATATGGTTCTTGGCATGGGCTCGACAACAGGAAACATTGCCTTTATCACCAGCGGAATTTTTAGATTCAGTGATTGTCAGACATGATAATATAGAAAACTAAGCCAATAATGAATTTTAACTTTTGGTTTAGAGTAATTGCCAAAGCTGTAGCCGCTGGTGGCAAATAAATTATTTATAAAACAACCTAGTAGTTTGCTTTTGCTTTGCTTTTTTTTAAATTCAAACCTACTCGTTATTAATAAATCAAGTACCTATGCAGCACATACACATATGGCATAATATACTTATTTTTGATTATTGACCCAATAAATTCAAAATAAGTAAATGATAATTTTTAATGCATTATTTTTGTACGGTTTTGAACTCAAATATCTCAGGAAGTATATCACTTACAACATTTCATCACTGAATACTTTTTAATCGTAATTATTTAGCCTATCGAATGACATAATGATTTATCAATGTCCGCCGAAACGAAGTTTTTTTGCTTTATTTTTCTACAGTTTTGAACTCAAATATCTCAGGAAGTATATCACTTACAACATTTCATCACTGAATACTTTTTAATCGTAATTATTTAGCCTATCGAATGACATAATGATTTATCAATGTCCGCCGTAACGAAGTTTTTTTGCTTTATATTTCTACAGTTTTGAACTCACTTATCTCAGAAAGTATATCACTTACGACATTTCATCACTGAATACTTTTTGATCATAATCATTTAGTCTATCAATTGACACATGTTTCATCACTGGCCGCCGAATCGAGGTTTTTTCAAAATGGCGGACTTGTAGGTGTGCCAATTAGGTTCGATGCCCTTTAAATAAACAATATTTAATTTAATGTATATTTCTTTATAATTTAAAAATCGAGTGCCCCTCCCCACGCTACACAACTGTGTTAAGTACACTAAGATTTCCTGTGGTTGATTTTAATGGCAAACTATCAGAAAGTGTTCGTCGGAGAGAGATTTTAATAATACATCCTTGTCTCAAAGCCTTATGGCGGCTTCCTTCGCTGGTCAGTTCTTTTTCTCGTACACGGAATACATCGTTTTATTAAGAAATACTTACTTCACGGTTTCCGCACTACTTTAGAACAAATTACCACTTAGCGTTCGACAGGATAAAACTATAAATTCCTTAAAAATCTAGCAAAAGGGCATTATTTCACTCCAAATCTTGGAATATTTACTATAAATGATAGTAGTTATAAATACCATCATTATTAAATTGGCTTCTATTAATTTTAATTTTCTTTTTTTCCATTTATTCCATTATTTACCATTGCAGCAATAAAGCCACAAAAAATTCATTTCAAAATTCATATTTTACTAGTTATAGAATAACCAGTACGGAATATCTTTCAAGTTTTATTGGTGAGTTAGTAGTTCTCTAAACTTCCTTATTTATGTGTTTGTTTGAAATTTAAAAGACATTGCACCGGTAACCTCCCCAATATTTCGACGCATATTTTCTGTAGATTCGAGACACCTAGTACATTAAATCCGGAACATAACTTTACACTTCCGCTCTCAAATGTAAACTGCGAGGTGTAAAGGAGTTTTACGACTGTGAAATGTGTATTCACGGATTTCAGGGATGCTTATAGGTAAACTGGTGACGACGCGGTCAATAAAATGCAAGCTAGGAATGAACTACGTAGATAGGTACCTAGCTACGTACCTAGCATGCGTATTTAAATTCTTGTGAGAATTGTGATAATTATGCTGTGTTAATAGTAACACAACAGTTGAGGCCTCTGTCGCAATAGCAACAGTCTTTCTTTGTTCAAATATTAAAAGTTCAAGTTATTCAACAGTGGCGTAGCGTGGGCTCCCGCAGCCCGGGGCCGAGTGCCGACCGAAAATTTGCCAAAAATGAACTTTGCCTCCCCCATATTATTTAAAATATTTTTTTATTAATTAAAAATGCACTTTTCTTGTTTTTTTTTTTCATAACACAATTTACATAAAAAAATATAAAATAATTAATTTTAATACATATTTTTTTATTTAAAAATCGAGTGGCTTGCCGCCCTCTCTTCATGTGCCGCCCGGGGCCACGGCCCCCCCGGCCCTCCCACGCTACGCTACTGGTATTCAAGTATTAAAATAAATAAAGTTAGGTACCCAAAGATTTAATAATATTACCATGCCATAATCATTAATCAAATTGGTCTCTTCAAGAATCCTTGTCCCAGCAACAGATAAACGATTGTAGGTATAATTAATTAATCATCAAAGTCACGACGAGACCTATCTCACAGACCTCACAGCCACAGTCTTACGTCATTTCCTTACAATGTCGATAAGTTATTATGATCTGAGAAGTTATTAAATAGAATTTTCATATTGCAATTCTTTTTCGATTTTATTGGCGATGATCGCATCACTATAAATTAACTACAAAACATTTAATAGTGTAAGGTTCATGTTTTCGTTAAATATTTTGATGGTATTCCGATACTTGCAACACCGGAGCAAAAAAAGAAAAAGGCGGAAGAACATATGGCGGATCGGAACATTAGTAGAATCAGTGGCGGCCTTAGGGGGTGGCGAACAGGGCAACCGCCCGGGGCCTCGCGCTTGTAGGGGCCTCGCGCCATCACCCGAGTTAAAAAAACTTTAGACAGCAAAACAAAAATATGATTGTATAACTTTAAGAACGGAATACCATAATATACAGTGAAATAACAATAAAAATACATAACCTTTTGGTTATTTGACTGTTTAAAACTATAAAATAAAATCTTATTATACTATTTGGTTTCGCTCCCCAAGCCCCCTTTTTAAATTCAATATGCTATTTCACAGTATTTTAGGGTTCCGTACGAAAAAACGAAAAACGGAACTCTTATAGGATCACTCATGCGTCTGGGCGACCACCGTTCACAGTCAATTTACTCCGAAACTATTAGACCAAATGAGTTGAAATTTGGTACTCATGTACTTTTTTGTGACCCAAAGATGAAGGTGTAAATTAAACATCTGAATTTTGAAAAAAAAAATTACGGAATCAAATTTAAACAAAACTGTTTTGCAAACCGTATCATGTTGTATGTCAAATGAAAGGGATTATTGTAAGGATCTCAAATGTCTTTTTTTTTATAGTTCTACAATTGATAGTATTAAAATTATTCAAGAAAGAACGAAAATTAAAGCCAAAAACTGACCATTCCCCCTCTTATCTCCGAAACTACTGACGCTAGAATTTTGAGAGAACAGTTCTTTACTTAAATATTACAGGAAAACCTATTAGAAGTCTATAGTCTTAAAAAAAGGCAAAAATAAATAAAATACGATAGAAAAATAATGTTAAATACATAATCAACGCAGAAAACCCTCTCTAAGCGAGTTTAACTCGCACTTGTCAGGTGTATTTTGCACTTCCAGGAGTGAATTTTCTTTTTTCTTGTGTTTATGAATGAATGTTCATTATCGTCAATTAAGATATTTTTTTTCGCAAATACGTAATTTCCCCGCTTGGCTGAACCTACCTTTAGATTTTTATGTACATTTTTTTATTATTATTCGCCCGATTAATAACATCACAAAAGAAAACAGCTTCAATACGACCTAAGTGGGCCCGTGTTTAAATATGTGAAAAATGAAGTTCAGGAAACCTCTAAAAACCCAACACAGGCTAAGTGATACATAGCAATCTAATAATTACTGAATCCTCGAGCGTGCGAGGTTTGAAAAAGCATTTGCACAGGCAGTATTAATATGGCCGAATATCGCGGCATAAGGTACTCGTGGCGTTCGCCCATGCTTGGTCTGCACTTTCCGCTTTCTATCAGGGCATTCATTGTGGTTGGCCACAATAAAAAAAAATTCAAATCAAATCTTAACACACAATTGGCATGATGACAGTAAGTTTAAATCACTAAAATTATGTATTTATTTAATGAAACCCTATTATTGGATTACAAAATACGCATTTATCCGTATTATTATGAGCGAGATTAACAATATCTATACTCTATATACTTATAATAAAATTGAAGAGTTAAACTGTGATTTTGAAAATGATTTTTTCAAGTTGCAAATCGTTATTTGCACGATACCAACACCGAAAAATGAGTTTTTAAAAATTTTTCCTGTCTGTCTGTTTGTTTGTCTCCGCAAATCTCTGAAACTACTGAACAAATTTTAACACGACTTTAACTAAGTTATTGAAAAGTCTTCAACTTAGCATTTAAACTATTTTTTATGGTTCCACAACAAAGGGTTCCTTAGGGATATTTTGTATGGAAAAATAAAAAAATGTCAGCTGATTTGTTTTAAATAATAAAAAACGTTTTCTCCGTACAAAAAGAGTAATACATGCATATCTTAGTTTTTACTTATATGACATGGAAAGACCATAAAATGCCTTTAAAGGTTATTTTTTTCATTAATTCAAATCCCTATTACTTAGTGGATATCTGTTTTCTTATTTTGTTTTCAAGAGCATGTTTTTTGCGTATTTATGTGCTCCAATATAATTTCGGCATTTTATTAATTTCACCTTGGAAGTGGTGGAAAAACGCAAATTAATTATGTATGAGTAACCGATCTATTACTGTCTTGGCCACTAGATGGCGCTGTATTTGTTGATTCACGCCAACGACTTTAATACATACAAACCTCTTTTTAAATAAAATTGAAGAGTCCGTCTGTGATTCCGAAATATGTAACTGCATTTTTCATGTTGTATCGTTACTTGCACGATATCAAAACCGAAAAAGAGTTTTTTTTTTAATTTTTAATTGTCTGTGTGTCTCCGCTTATCTCTGAAACCAATGAAAGGATTTCAACAGGACTTTAAATTATAGGATATATTTTAGGGTTCCATAACAAAGCGAGAAAATAAAATGTGAGTAGATTTGTTTTAAACTTACAGAAACATTTTCTTCATCCAAATTAAGGCACAGGTAGGTACATACATTTCTTAGTTTTTTTTTTAAATATAATTTTTGCAAGATGGAGCCAGAACAGTGGCACTGAAGTAATTTTTTACAATAATTCAAATAGCTATAACTGACTAAATATCTATTTTTATCTTCAGTTTTTTTTTAAACCACGAATTTCCTATTTATGCTCTCCAACAACAATTTTGTATGTTTTATATTTCACCATGGAAGGGGTTGAAAATCGTAATTTAGTTGTACGAACAGTTGGCATTGAAGAAATTGAATAATTGATAATAAAATACATAACTCTACATAGTCTACATACAAAGCGTATTGCGACGTGTTAAATCAAGCTTAGGATTGTTCTTTGAAATAGCTAAGTGGTCCATGATTTTTAGAGTATTGTTAGTAGTGATGTTGTAGTTCTGTTATAATGCATATCTTCAGGAACATCACGTTGAGACTGCTGAATGCTGAATTTTCTCATTTTCTGTGAAGCAAAAGGGGAGATCATGAATTTGCCAAAACTACAATGTAATAAATGTGAAAATGTGTTGCCATATACATAACTCATCTCACATAACTCATCGAATTAACCTTAACTCTCTCGCATCGCTGAACCAATCTTGATGTGTTTGGGATAAATATAGATTGTACCTTGGAGAAGGATTACTACTTTTTTAAAGTCTGGGTACCTATATAATGTGAAATACTGATGGATTAGCCAAAAGGCACCATACAAACTATTTATTCAATGTAATTTACTATGGGTTAACCAGGAAACACAAAATTTAGAAAATAATATGATGAAATAATAATAATAAGTAAAAGCAATCGACCAAGTGCGCGCTAGGGTTGTTGAACCTAACTTAACTATTTAGTGGAACCTAATGTAGCTGTTTTTTTATATGCCTTAAGCAGGCAAACAAGCAGACGGGTCACGATGGTAAGTGATCACCGTCGTCCATGGACATTAGCAACATTAGGGGTGCCACTAATGTGTTGCCGGCCTCAAAACGTGTGACGAAAAGATAAACGGAATCGAAAAACAAACATAACTTTACCGTTGAAAAACTGTCTCCTCATACATAGACATGGGTCCCGATCAAATTACCAAGTTCTGCAAATAGGTGTAAAATCATTTTCTTTGTGATACCTATTACCTACTTACAAATTCATAGTTTTCTTATTTTTTTCTTTATCCTATGTTATACCTAAGACATTTCTTTTAGCCGAGTGTCTTTTGATTGCGTTCACAACGCAGAATATTGATCTTTTCACAGCTCCTAGGGATTGCAGACCTGAGTGTTGGATATTAATTTTAATTTGTTAACTTCACGCGTTCCTTAGAAGAAAAGGTTTTGACAGACAGACAAACAGACGGGCAATAGAGTGAGTGATCTTATGGAAACCATGTTTTTTCTTTTGAGGTAAGGAACCCTAAAAATATGGAAACGTTATGTGGTGTATTGACCTTTCATTGTAATGCGGTTCTAATGATCAATGTATGTTCTGTAAGTAAACTAAAGTACCTACTATTTTTGCCGAAGCGAAGCGAGGGCAACTGCTAGTTTTTAATAAAATAAAACTACAAAATACGGTAAGCCGCCATGATATCTTAAACGTCAATCAGTCTCAATCTGCACGAATTACGTCACGCTTCTTTAAACAAACGAATATGACCATTAGACCAGTGCCGATAGCTTTAAAAACGGTAAAAAGTGAAAAAAAATTATAGTAGGATGAAACCCATTGCAAAAGAGAATATAACAAAAATGAAAGGAAAAATAATTTACGGGCGATCTGAGGTCGGCTTTTGTATGTCCAAACATACTGTAATTTTTTTGATTTAAAATATTTCTTTTTTTAACCTTATTTTTGACTTAATATCGTTTTTATATCGTATTTTTGACTTAATATCATTTCATTTTCTGAGAACATTTACCATAGTAGTTTATATGTTACTATATACCTTCAGAAAGTAGAGATTTCAACGAACAAAAATTGCACCGACTTTTTAAAGAAAAAAGATATTTTGACGTGAGAATTTTCAATTGAAAATTAGGGTGCTTTTTCGATATTAAGTCAAAATAAGACGAAAAAAGAAATATTTTAAATCAAAAAAATTACAGTATGTTTAGGACATACGGAGGTAAGTTTTCTCCAAATTTCGTGAAATAAAATAAAAATAAAAAACCAAAAACTTGGTTATTAGAATTTTTCACATAAATTTTGAGGTTATGTAAAAAACTGTAAATACAAAAGTTGTGGACCTTTTTATTACCTACAACTTGGCCATTTAACTTTTTTCCAAAGCACTTGTAGTTTTGCCGGAAACCGAGATGAACCGTTTTTTACCCTTAATCCCCCCTCCCACCACTTCCCGATCTCAAATCGCCCGTAAATTATTTTTCCTTTAATTTTTGTTATATTCTCTTCCTTTTGCAATAGGTTTCATCCTAGTATATTTTTTTTTTTGGTTTCAAAAATTATCGGCACTGGTCTACATACTTCACAAGCGACGCCATGAAACTGAAGCGTTTTGGCGTGAATTTTAGACTTTTAAAGTGAACTGTATTTATTTTGTACTAAACCTTATGGTTTTGTGGAAATATGATATGCGTTGTAATTATAATATATTTCCCAACAATATAGAACAGTATTTCAAAATCTGTCATCATGCCCATTTTACGGAACGCAAAGTTTTGCCGCCCTGGGCCTCGCAAGGGCTAAGGCCGCCTCTGAGTAGAATGTCTGGTTGAGAAGCAGGAATTAATTATTAGCAAGTCGGATAGAAGAGTTAAAGTATTCAGAATATTAATGAAGATAAATAATCAATTAGATAATTCGTAGAAATTGTAATCACAATTAGTCGGAGTTTTACTACAATAATAATTTCCGAGATGTTGCTACAAAAACAAAATAAGTACAAAAGAAACTTTTTTATTAAGATACGGGTACTCACAAGATATACATCGTGAGTACCCAAAAGAAAACCTACGAGAGTAAGAGTACCTAGTAGAAAACTATAAATGTGTTCAGTCCACGTTGAGAAAGGCAATAAATTCCTCATTCACCACGCAGACCACATCAGTTACCTCGGATTCCTCTCTTGTTGTAAAAACTGCCTCTGTTGTAATAAAATGGTTCCGTCTTGTGCAATTAGGTATATTCTTGAGACTTTATTTATTTTAAGAAACATAATTTAGGCAATGACGCACCAATTAAATAATATACTATACTCAAGATAATAAAAAAACGGGGCAAGTGCGTGTCAGGCCACGCGCAATGTTAGGGTTCCGAAGTAGTAAGTTTATCGACTATTACTCATTAACTACTTAAGGTAACATAGCCGTGATAGTTTTCCTTGTAAATTCATCATATATAACCTATTTTTGAGTATTTTTTCACTTGTCCAACTCCAACCGTTTAGCCGGCAAGGGGACACTTGACTCTAACCAAAATTAGCACTTTAAAGCCAAATATTTTGCAAACGGACCCCTAATTCCAAAAATGGTCTTAAAAGATATATTTTTGAAAGACCTTTTCAACGATACCCCACACTTAGGGTACGCGATGAATAAAAAATTTATCCTCACGTTACCTGTAGGGGAGATACCCTGAAAAAAATATTTTTCAATATTTTATTCTAGGATTCTACAGTTTTAATAAATATGTATATCCATGCCAAATTCAGCTTTCTAGCACTGAGTCTCAGCGCTTTGCTTCGGACAGACGGACGAACGGACAGACGAAACTATAAGGGTTCCGATATTACTTCGGAACCCTAAAAACTGACGTTACAACTTACAACTTACGTCTATTTGTATGTGTTTATAGTCTTACATTTTGCGTTCTTTTGCATTATCTACCTATACGTTGGTACGTGCGCGCGCGTTGTAAACACGTTCGCAAGGAATGACGGGAAAACCTGATTTCTATAAAGAAACAGATTAAAAAATGTTATGTGAGGTCGCGCTTCCTACGAAGGACTGATCTAAAACTTCCGACGGACAAGCGACTCGCGTAATACTGTAACAAATATTAAGTGTTTATAATAAGTGCAGTGATTATAAAATCGATATGGTCTAGTGAAATTAAAAAAGAACTTTTATTACCTGCAATTTAAGAATTTTGGTAAGTTACCTGATTACTGTCTTAGGATTTCCAAAAAACAAAACTATTATTTAATCATTAAAAAAATTGGTTGGTGTTTTTAATTTTTGTACAGGTTGGTACTTCTAGAAAGTAGTCAATTCCGCCCAAGCACGGTGCATCGCCAACGCATTGCTAGTTGTGAATGTGGTGGTAAAATGACTTCTTAAAAAACTTAAAAATAGGAAGAGGTTCCCTATGTACTTAGTCGTTTTTCAGGTTGTATCAACTGATTTGGAAACATCTTTTTTGATTTAAACGGACATTCCTAACTCCAGATTGGTGCCACCCATATTTAGCAAATTCAGTTGTGATAGAGGGATATTAAGAGAAATTGAGTGAAATCTTCAAATACCTATTATAGTTATAGACACATATGACTGTTTTCATACATGGCAATTTAGATAATATGGCATACTTTAAATTTAAAACTCATATCGAAAGCATTCAGGACGAAATGATATAACAATTAGATGATTATTTTAAAGAAAAGGCTGCTTGGACATGAGTTATATAAATATAGATTGTAAATAGTTAATAAGTGATATTGTAACTGAGTAGGAAAAAAAACACCTCGGTAGTTTCTTGCTGCTTCTTCTCACGGGCCCTCTCATAGTATGGCCTTTTTGAAGCATTGGCATTGCATGACTTTCAAAAAGTGTTTGTAAACCATTCAACCCTTGTAAACCAAACCAATTAACGTGTTACTCGTTCATTGGCTCGTTCATGCATGTTGTCTGCGGCTATAATTATGTCTGTAATACCATTAAGAAATTTACTGTCATTGAATAAGTTTATTCTGTGTGTCCTAATGCATAATTATTATGTTGGCGTTCAATTCAATTGAGATATAATGTTACTTAAAGGCTAGTTCTTTGGAATCGGTTACCTTTTTGGTAACAATTTGGTAATAATGGTATTTTTAGGGTTCTCTGCCGGCTAAACGGTTTTGATGAGTTTACAAGAAATCCTACTATGTTAGCATGAGTAGTTTATGAGTAATAGTCGATTAACTTACTACTTCGGAACCCTACATTGCGCGTGGCCTGCGCACTCGCCCAGTTTTCTAAGATTACTTCTTTAAACTCAGTTTTCTATGAATAACGACGTATCTCTTTTGCATGATATGGACAATATTTTTTAACTCATAATATTTAAGTTTCTAGTTTTTACATCGTTCAAAACACATATGTAATAATTATTATTGTAAACAATACGATAACTGGTTCTTACTCGAGCTGTAGGTCAGAGCTACTGTCTCACAACTCACTACTGTGTGACTTATGCCGACAGTTTTGCTCTACAATAAAACTTACTGCATTTATTTATTTATTTATTTATATAGTTCACCAATGGTTATAACATTTCAAAATTACATAGGTTTATCACACATTCGTAACAAACAATAAAAGCACAGCCATTGAAGTATTATGTCATAGAACAGTCCCGCCGGGAGGTTCTATTTTCAAAATTGAGCCCCCGTTCTCCTTTCAAAATCTAACGAATCCAATTAAACTTGAAGCCGATCGGCGCCAATTCATTGGGACATGCATTGTGTTCGCGGTGTCGGTTCTATATGCTTACTACTTCAATGTGCACAACCACTTATAGGCAAACATCGCATACTTGAAATAACAAAGCTAAAATAATATTAGGATACACATGTATCTCTGATCATGCACGTAATAAAAAAAAAACGATATTTAAAAGGTGTACATAAAAAAGTGAAAAACAAAAGAACTAAAAATCAAGTTACGTTTTGTTTACAAGTTTCCAGTTATAGACATAATGGTTTACATATGTCAATGTCAGTGGATTCACAGCCTATGTCTTTGGATTCATTTAGTTAAAAAATAAGATTACCTACTGTACATTGTAAAATGCGCGAAGAAGTTAGTAATATTTCTCCTAACTCTCTGTCAAAAAGTTAAAGATTCAACAGAAAACCCATAAAATTTTAATATAAGGTACCCATTGGTAAGAGATTCAAATCGAAATGAAACCTCTCACATACAGGCTGATTGTCTACTTCAAGAGTTGAAAAGTAACTGCTGAAACCAAGCAAATGAGCTTAAACTAGGAGTTTGTAGTAAATGGTTGAAGAGTCCACTGACCATGATCCTTCAGATCCTCTAATCAAGTTGAAAGGATAAATAATATTAATATAAAATATAAATAAACGCTAACACACTCAAACCCCCGGCGTTGGGTATTATTACCTGTGTCGCGGGTGGCATGGACGACACATATAACACATCACAATCACACCCATGACCCGAGCACAAATATTTATCTGTCACCAATGATATTATAAAAATAGAGGTAGATATGTTACTAGCGCGCCGAAGATGAAGAGCGTAACTTGGGCTAATTAGCCCAACTGCTCGCAGTCGCTCTGTCAATACTCTGTCGATACGCACGTTTTTATTGTTGCCAGAAATCCTTGAGATTTGACATACAGCGTTAAAATGCCCTCGTGTATTATGCGTAAATGCACTAATTACACAAGTAAAAGAATTAAAATTCATGGAGTAACATACCACACGTCAGTTATCATGATTTATTGCATTTTATATAATTTCAATATTTCTCTAACAAAATAAATATGGCGGCACGACAACGCCGGCCGAACATAGCTGCCGTCCTAACGAAGAGTGCAATAAGTCCAGTTTTTGGGCAAATTGACTTTAGACCATATCTGTAACTACATAAGGTCTTAAATCAATTTGCCCAAAAACTGGACTTATTGCACTCTTCGTTAGGACGGCAGATAGGGCGGACATAGATTAACATACAGAAGTGACGATATGTCGATGCTGTCCCCATTTGTATGTTTATTGTTAAGTACAGAGATAATTTTCTCACGAGTACCCGTATTGTAATAAAGCCGTACCGTATTAGTATCGAGTATTGTAATAGAGCCTAACAAAAAGAAATTCATGAATAATCTATACTAATATATAAAGAGAAAAGATTTGATTTTTTGTTTACATTGAATAGGCTCCGAAACTACTGAACCGATTTGAAAAATTCTTTCACTGTTGGGAAGCCACACTATCCCCGAGTAACATAGGCTATATTATATTTTCAAAAAAATTAGGGATTCTTAATAAAACTCCAATAATGTAACCCAAGGTGTAAAAAAATAAGAAAACCGAAGCAAAGCGAGGGCGGTTACTCGTGTAATATAAATTAAAAAGTATATAATACTTAAAACTTTTTTGTATCCGTCGATAAGCAAATAGAAAAATTTAACCCTTATTGTAAAAACATTCGTATAAAATATATATAATATAGTAACCCTTAGTGTAAATATATATTAGATGTGAAGTATGTATTGATGAGTTGTTTACATGCAATAAATTGTGGTTTCATAAATTAATCGTATTCGTATTGAGTACGTCTTTCACCATACGCGACTACGGTTCAACCGCAGTAAAGGAATCTAATATATTTATACTGTGGTTCAACTGCGTTGCCAATATAATAAATTAATGTTTTAAAGAAATGCGTTTTATTATCTACCTACAGAATAAATAAGATGCTATATAATAAGTTAATGAATAACACGCCATACCTACTGCTTATACATAAAAAAGGTCGTGGTCCCTATAAGTAAGCGTATTTACTTTATTCGTAAATGTGTCACCATATTTAATATTTCATCACCGAAATCCCAAAATATTGCTTAAAATAGTTTTGAAATTACAACTTCCTTCCTTAAGTTTATCAATCTACTGACTGTACTGAATTTGTTAGTCTTTGCCGAAGCCAACCAATCAAATCATCTGCACGATAATCTTCACAATGCCATCAAAAACAAAACTTGTAAAAAAAACCAAGTCTCGCAACTCAGTTCTTCTACCGTAAAAAGTTGTGAGATCCATGTAATACCAAGTCGGTTAATTTATTCAGTTCCTACTTAAGGGTCCTTCTGTCTTAAATTATTACGTAATTAGCTAACCTAACAAGTAACAGCATCTTATAGTGACCATATTATCAATATTAAAAATCTTTTTACCTGCTTGCCACAACGAAGTTATAGGGGGTCAAAAATGGCCTGAATTGCTTCGAGAAAAGGATGGTACGGCCGTGCCGCTTTTTTGCTCGACTTGGCGGGGGCACTACCGTGCCCCCAGATATTGTGGAAATGGGCAGAGTTGCCAACTCTAAATTTTTTTCGATAACTTCACAGTTTTTACTTTAGACCACCAAAATTAAATCTAGTTTAAACTGAAAATCAAGAGGATGTGCAGGTTGAAAACCAGTCAGTTTTAGTAGAAATTGTTAAGATTTAAAGTTGATTTACGAATATAAGTATAATTTTCTTAACGTAATATTAAGTTGTTTTGCACAATTTTATTTGTTGGCAACACTGGTCAACGTTTGGTGACGCGAACGACAAACACTAGCTGTCTTTTTCACTATTATGGTTTTAGTAAAGCTATCCCTTTTACATAATTTACCAATGTAGTGATTGCCTGATTGGTGTAGGGAAACAAAAGGTAAACGTGTGTGTGTTTCGGAACAAATTTTTCGGTTGATTTGTAAGGGCATAACGTATCTATACTAAAACATCATTGTCTGTCACATAAATATCTGCCCCGGCCGGGAATCGAACCCGGGACCCCTCGCTTCGCAGGCAGGGTCGCTACCAACTAGGCTACAGGGTCGACAGGTTCGAGGGTGAAAGTATCACAATGTTGGATTCTCACGAAGATCAATGAATGTGCAAAGTTTCATAACAATCGGTTTACTAAAGGAAATTGAAAAATCTTTCATTCATTCGGAACAAATCGACGGGTGTAAAGTAAAAAAAGTTATTTGCAATATAACTTTTTTGTTTAAGTATAACTTATTTTACTTTGCGCCCGTCGAAATGTACGAAGTCAAGCCACAGAATACTTAATAGTATCTATTGGTCAAGCTAAATAAAAACGTTTTATTTATTTATATTTGTCTTATATTTAAGTAAAAAAAATACTTCAACAGTACATTTTATTGTATAAATATCACGGATCTAAAAAAAGACGGATGTAATCCCAACAACAAATTCAGTGAAGCACCCATAGTAATACCAACTCTCTATTCGTACAAGTACTCACACCCACATTGACACCATAATGGGAATGATAAATTACGCACACATGGTAAGCGGGCGGCCATTGCTATGCTTCACTCTCGATTAGACGAGGTTACGTCCGTCTTTTTTTCAGATCCGTGATTGTATATTTTTATATTGATGTATGATTTTTATATGATTGATTTGTATATTGATGTACTGAATAATATGAGATGTATTAGGTACGTAATTCAGGCTCAAATTCAGTTAGCAATACGTATTTATATGGAGTTGGAAATAACGCGAAGAGACGTTTCTAGGTGTCTTTCAACATAACAAATTGACATGTTAAGTGGATGAGGAAAAATTTGCAAATTATGATATTTAATGTATCATATATATGTAGATACGTTAACTGATGAGCAATAACTGAATAGTGATTGTTGCTGGGCACAGATCTCTTCACTAATTCAACAACAACAAGACATGGGATACTTCTTATCCCGTGAAATGCGGGCAAAAACATGCAGAGAAAAGTAACTCATCTGTTTATAAATACACGAACAGCAACGTTTACGTACAACGCATGTAAACAGATGGGTTTCTATTCTCTGCAGGTGACTGCACTTAATGAGGATCAGTAAAGTTATAGCAAATTCTATAGAACTAGTATCCACGCGATTCTTTATGGCATATGAATGATATATCTTTTTGAATCATCCAAATCGGACCATTACTTACGAAAATATTAAGTAATAAACATTGCCGTTCCGGCCGCTAAAATTCAAACTACGCGGGCGCGTGTGACGTCACGATTCCCGTCGCCGCCAGTTAGCCGCTGGCAGCGATACGGCGCGCAATGTTTTGTTTGGATAATTGTGACTTTGAAACAAATTAAGTGTCCCATTTGTGCCTAATTCACCTTTTAACTATGTATCAGTATTGTATAGTGCTTAAACGTTCAAACACTTCTATGAAAACGCCAAAAAAAACTATTTTTTAACGTGCCGAAAAACTCAAAACTTCGTAGAAAATGGTATTCCGTTGTAAAAAGACAATAATTATATGATTTATCTTCAATAGTAACTGAGCTGGGAACCATATCTTTAACTTATATAAATTTCGTAGTTGTATCTATATAGCCAGCTGTGGTTGGGCTCCGTAACATTTTTTTTCAGTGGCAGATGGCTCCTCGCTGCATCTATGGAGCCACATCAAAAATGCTACGCTATGTTTGCAGCCTCCCTTTTGAGCAGCACAGTCATGGAAATCCACCTTCTCTACCGTTCAGCAGCAATACGCTTTACTTTTTAGGGTCCCGAAGTAAAATCGGAAGTATCGGAACCCTTGAAGTTTCTTCATGTCCGTCCGTCCGTCTGTAATTCTGCATGGATATACATATGTACACATTTATTAAAACTCGTGGAACCAGAATCGTGGAATTAAAATACTGAAAAACTTTTGTTCAGGGTACCTCCCCTACAGGTGTGAGGATGAAATTTTTTATTCGTCGCGTACCCCGTAGTGTGGGATATCGTTGAAAAATGAAAGGGTCTTCGAAAAATATTATGGGTCTTCCAGGACCATGTTTGGATTTAGGGGTGCGTTTGCGAAATATTTGCCTTTATAGTGCTAATTTTGGTCGAGCCCCTACTACTACTCAAAGGATGATTTGTAAGGATGAGTGAGAGGGAAATAAAAGCGGCCAAGTGCGAGTCGGACTCGCCCATGAAGGGTTCCGTAGCAGCAAGTAACATAATGAAAGGTAATTTGCGGTTTACGATTTATGACGTATTAAAAAAACTACTTACTAGATCTCGTTCAAACCAATTTTCGGTAGAAGTTTGCATGGTAATGTACATCATACATTTTTTTAAAGTTTAGAAGTTACATCGGGGACACACATTTTACCACTTTGGAAGTGTCTCTCACGCAAACTATTCAGTTTAGAAAAAAATTATATTAGAAACCTCAATATCATTTTTGAAGACCTATCCATAGACCCCACACATATGGGTTTGATGAAATAAAAATTTTGAGTTTCAGTCCTAAGTAGGTATGGGGAAATGTTAAGCTGTTTCTGAGGCTGACTGTTGGTACGTAAGTACTTATTAGGAATCTTTAGGTCTAACTTCTAAGCTGTTAGTAGTAGGTAGGGGTAAGAAAGAATGAATGTAAAGTATACGTACAGGGATATATTCAGAACATATGAATGAAGTGTTTATAGTTTATTGATAAACGAATGTTGTTTTCGGTATTATGTAGATCATTTCGCGGATGGCTTTTTAACCTACTTGCGCTTTATAGTGCATAGTTCCCTACGCTGATGATCTATGACAGAAACCTTAATATTGGTTGTCAATGGCTGTTTTTTAGGGTTCGGTAGCCAAATGGCAAAAAACAGAACCCTTATGGATTCGTCATGTCTGTCTGTCTGTCTGCCCGTATGTCACAGCCACTTTTTTCCGAAACTGCATATAAGAACTATACTGTTGAAACTTGGTAAGTAGATGTATTCTCTGAACCGCATTAAAATTTTCATACAAAAATAGAAAAAAAAAAACAATAAATTTTGGGGTTCCCCATACCTACTTAGGACTGAAACTCAAAATTTTTATTTCATCAAACCCATATGTGTGGGGTCTATGGATAGGTCTTCAAAAATGATATTGAGGTTTCTAATATAATTTTTTTCTAAACTGAATAGTTTGCGTGAGAGACACTTCCAAAGTGGTAAAATGTGTGTCCCCGATGTAAATTCTAAACTTTAAAAAAATGTATGATGTACATTACCATGCAAACTTCTACCGAAAATTGGTTTGAACGAGATCTAGTAAGTAGTTTTTTTAATACGTCATAAATCGTAAACCGCAAATTACCTTTCATTATGTTACTTGCTGCTACGGAACCCTTCATGGGCGAGTCCGACTCGCACTTGGCCGCTTTTATTTCCCTCTCACTCATCGTTACAAATCATCCTTTGAGTAGTAGTAGGGGCTCGACCAAAATTAGCACTATAAAGGCAAATATTTCGCAAACGCACCCCTAAATCCAAACATGGTCCTAGAAGACCCATAATATTTTTCGAAGACCCTTTCATTTTTCAACGATATCCCACACTACGGGGTACGCGACGAATAAAAAATTTCATCCTCACACCTGTAGGGGAGGTACCCTGAACAAAAGTTTTTCAGTATTTTATTCCACGATTCTGGTTCCACGAGTTTTAATAAATGTGTACATATGTATATCCATGCAGAATTACAGACGGACGGACGGACATGAAGAAACTTCAAGGGTTCCGATACTTCCGATTTTACTTCGGAACCCTAAAAAGTAAAGCGTATTGCTGCTGAACGGTAGAGAAGGTGGATTTCCATGACTGTGCTGCTCAAAAGGGAGGCTGCAAACATAGCGTAGCATTTTTGATGTGGCTCCATAGATGCAGCGAGGAGCCATCTGCCACTGAAAAAAAATGTTACGGAGCCCAACCACAACTGGCTATATAGGTAGATACAACTACGAAATTTATATAAGTTAAAGATATGGTTCCCAGCTCAGTTACTATTGAAGATAAATCATATATTGTCTTTTTACAACGGAATAGCATTTTCTACGAAGTTTTGAGTTTTTCGGCACGTTAAAAAATAGTTTTTTTTGGCGTTTTCATAGAAGTGTTTGAACGTTTAAGCACTATACAATACTGATACATAGTTAAAAGGTGAATTAGGCACAAATGGGACACTTCATTTGTTTCAAAGTCACAATTATCCAAACAAAACATTGCGCGCCGTATCGCTGCCAGCGGCTAACTGGCGGCGACCGGAATCGTGACGTCACAGCCACGCAGTGAACTTTGTAAGTAATTTGGTCATAACTTCGTCAATTTTTGTCGTAGAACAAAAATTTTTACACTGTATGTTAAGGATTTCTTAGCTCTATAAATCTGCATTCTCAACTAAAAACGTTACGGATCCTCATTACAATGTACAATTACAATGTGCCCTCTGAAGCACGGATCCACCCATGAATGTTATTCATAATCACATACGCTTCACTAACCCAACTGTCGATCGATCGTTGCTCAACTCTGTGCATAATATGACACAGTTAATGCAATTAAACATAATTAATACACTTAATTGCTTGCCTACATACGTTTGTAATATTAACCAATTCGGAGTATTTATTAGTAAGTGTAATAAAATTTACGTACCTATATCATAGGTAGGTACCTATAAATTGTAAACGCATTGGAAGGACTACGACTTTCTGTGCTCAGATGATTTGCGCAAAATAAAACAAAAATCAGTTCATTGCATCAAAAAAAATACTGATCATGGCTGTGTGCATCAGTCATTATCATCAAAGCTAAGGTAGTCAAGAAAAAACGAAGAACCCGCGTATTGAGGAATAGGATTATTGAGGAGTGTCACTATATTTATTGCCGTTTTAGATGACTTTTTGTTTTTTTTTTATATACAAAAAATATCGTATTTTCAATACGAAAAAAGAAAATTTAAAAAAGTCATATCATAAATGTTAAGTTTAATTATTTAGGTCCAAACTAAAATAATAGTTCCCAAAATTTTTAGTCTTTGCAAAGCCTAAGTACGGTTTATAGATATCACCCTTGGAATCGACTCATACCCAGCTAGAAATTCCGTTGATCGTCTTATACCTATACATTACTTATTCGGTCTAGTCATTACAACTGTACGAGTATATCTACGCGAGAACTATCAAATCCTGCCCTATTATTACGGATGCTGACATCCGACCATTGTGCTTCTAATTAATTATAATGGTCTGGTCAACACTGTTTTTGTCACATGAACTTTGTGATGATTTTTGTTTATGTTGGTGTACCCTAATTATAAATATGTAATTATTTTGTTTCAATCACATCCAGTTTTTTTGTGACAGCTATATATTCATTTCTGACCTTATATACGTGTATTTGTTTGAATAACTTCATTTAGGCGACTGTATAACTATTCTTTATTCTTTATTCATTGCAAACACATATCACAATAGCACAAAATACATACATAATTAGGTATACACACACATACTATAATATATCTACTTTATATTATGGTCAGAGTGAACACATGTAAATACCTTGATAAGGTGTAGCAATTGGATATGAGACGCAGACAGTAGTTCGTATTTTGAAGTTTTATCTTAAAAATCTAATAAAATATAATTATGTTATTGTCATAATCAAAGTCTATTGCATCAACTAACATACACATGGTTGGAAAATTTGTGGCGATTTCAAAGTTATTTCACTTTTGCTTGGATTACAGCTTGGTTACACAAAATTTTTGTTTTATTTGCAAATGGGACAGTCACTTACTCCAGGCCATAGAAATGTTAAAAATGAGCCTTTAGTGAACCCTTATGACATACTTTTACCACCGTTGCACATAAAGCTCGGCCTGATATTTTTTTTGTAAAAACTATGCCCAAAGATGGCAGTGGGTTTTTGTATCAGCAACGCAAAAGTTAAACAGTGAATATTTGTAGGCCCACAAATACGAGAACTAATGAAGGATAAGAGCTTTGAAGGAAAACTAAGTGATCAGGAAAAACTCGCCTGGAAATGTTTTGTGAGTGCTGTCCAAAATTTCCTAGAAAACCATAAAGCGGAAAATTACAAAGACTTAATAAATGAACTTAAAATTTCATATAAAGCTTTGGGGTGTAATATGTTCTTAAAATGCATATGTTGGACTTTCATCTGGATTTCTTTCCTGCTAATTTGGGTGCTGTGAGTGACGAACAAGGAGAGAAGTTCCATCAGGACATTTCCTTAATGGAGAAGCGTTATCAAGGGAAATAGAATCCAGGAAAGCTAGCAGATTATTGTTGGAGACTTAGAAGGGACCTACCAGAAGTCAAATATTCACAAAAATCATAAGTATTCATTGTACATTAAGAAATAACTTCTCTAAGTGTAGTTGATTTTTGCACTTTTTACGAAAATATATGCTTTGATGTCACAAGAAAACCTGATGTGTCAATTTTTTTTCATTGATATATTATTGTTTGGTGGCCCTAGTAGATTCAAATTTTGATATAAGTTTTCATGTGACAAAAAAAAGGTAAAATTTTGTTGACCAGTAGAACCGTCTACATCGAACACGGGCAATAATTACTGGATTGTTAGAACCAGCTTTTAGGCGCCTACATGAATTGTATTGACGAGGTAAAATTTTTATATAAATCGATATTCTTCTCCTCTTCTATCTATACATTTATACATCTATACAAATAAATAAAATTGGAGTGTCTGCTTGTAATATTAAAATAATCGCTTTTTACTAAGTGCATTTGGAGGTAAATACGAAACAATTATACCAAAACAACATTTTTTACAATTTTTGTCTGTCTGTTTGTTCCGGCTAAACTCTAAAATGGCTGGACCGATTTTGACGGGACTTTCACTGGCCGATAGCTGATGTAACAAGGAGTAACTTGGGCTACTTTTATTATAGAAAAATAATTCGATGTACCAAATGCACTTAGTAAAAAGCGGTTATTTTAATAATACAAATAGACACTTCAATTTTATTTATTTGTATAGGTGTATATGTATAGATTATATTCCTGCGTATCATCCAAACGGCTAAGTTTATGACATATTTTATTTTATTTTGTGTGTCGTTTGTTAACGACTTGGTTTTTTTTTACAGATAACTAGTTATAACAAGATGGTAAGAAGATTGCATCTGGCCATACCGGTCTGCATCCTGTCGTCCATTGCCTTATGGAGTAGTTCGCTGGGTAAGTAAAACTATTGAAATATTCCACCATTAAAAACTTTACGTATAAGTACTAAGTAGCAATCACCATGACATGGCAATGGGTAATCGTAATTGGGGCTAGCTAGAGCTTCATGTTGCTCCAATTGGGATTGAGGAGCTAACCCTACCACTAGGCTAGAGTGTTAGAAGCAATGATAATATTCTGTAAAAAAAGGTAGATATGTCACTAGCGCTCATAGCGGCTTGCGTCGATCCTATGTGATCGACAAAGTTAAGCAACAGCGGGCGCGGTCGGTAGTTGGATGGGTGACCGCTATTGGTAAATATTTCTTGAGCGTTTCCGTGCTTCGGAGGGCAAGTAAAGCCGTCGGTCCCGGTTGTTATCATAGGATAACAGTCGTTAAGCCATGTCGGAGGCTCTCGGGCGGTTTGAAAACTTCCGACACTCCGGTTGGCCACTAACCCCTCCACCAATCCGCACTGAAGCAGCGTGGTGGAGTATGCTCTAGGCCTCCTCAAGAGGAGAGACTCGTGCCCAGTAGTGGGCCATTAATGGGTTGAAGCCATGTCACTAGCGCGCCGACGATGAAGAGCGTAAGAACAGGCAATTGACCGTTCTTTGTAGTCGCTCTGTCAATACAAGACGCTACGCACGCTTTTGTTGTTGTCAGAAGTGCTTGACATTTGACATGCAACGTTAAAATGCATTCGTGTATTATAATATATACTAAGATGATTGGTGTAGTGAAACAAAAGATAAACGTGTGTGTTGTAGCTGTTTTCGGAATAGATTTTTTGGTTGATTTGTAAGGGCATAACGTATGTATATTTTTTTAAATATCATGCTAAGTCACCGTCAATATGGACATCAGTACTAATGATGTATCTAAGTCACTGATGCGTTGTCGATCAAAAGCCGCATTATTTCATGGAGAGACTATATTATTTCTGACTCGTGGAGACATTATTTCTACCTCTTGGAAACATTTTTTCTGCCTCTTGACTGCGACCGAAATACGTGCCTAAAAAATACCTAGTTCATTCAAAAAAGGAGAGCTGGCCTGGTGGTTTAAAAAACCCAAACACCTTGCATTCAATGAATACCTTCAGGGTTTCTGGCTAACAATCTGAGACTCTACTGACTCGCGTTGTCAAACTTACTTTCGCGTAAAAATGAAATCATTTTAACTATACTCCACGCGATTTGCAGCCGAAACAAATGTAAACAAATCATTAAAATGGTTTTCTAGTGCTTTCACTAACTGACTTTAATTTGTACACCAAATGCTTTTTATTTAGACAAACTACTCATTAAGACAAAACAGTAAATTATGTTAAAAGTTTCAAATCGCTTCTTGGAAATAAGATTCTCATTGCAGTGTTTAAATGATGACAATGTTATTTGATTTTGTTTGTTTCCACATTTACTCGGAATTTATAATTGTTATCAATCAATATGTATATATTTAAGAATTCACAAATACCTTATTGAGTAGTGTATCTAAATAAAATGCATTTGGTGTACAAATTCATGTCAGTTGGTAAAAAATCCTATAAAACGATTTTAATGGTTTGTTTACATTTGTTTCGGCTGCAAATCGCGTGGAGTATAGTTAACTATACTTGGATCGATTTGCAGCTGAAACAAATTAATGTAAACAAACCATTAAAATCGTTTTCTATTGTTTTTCACCAACTGACATGAATTTGTACACCAAATGCGTTTTATTTAGACAAACTCTCATTAAGGTATTTGTGAATTCTTCAAAAAATACATAGTGATCGATAACAATTATAAACTCCTAGTAAATGTGGAAATAAACAAAATTAAATAACACCGTCATCATTCAAACACTTTGCAATGACAATCTTATTTCCAAGAAGATATTTGAAACGTTTAACATAATGTACTATTTTGCCTTAATGAGTAGTTTGTCTAAATAAACGCATTTGGTGTACAAATTCATGTCAGTTGGTGAAAACCCTAGAAAACTATTTTAATCTTTTGTTTACATTATAAATCAAACTTGAAATTTAACTCCGTCAACAGGCATTCCACTTTGCAACAAGCAAATAAAATACAGAAAGTATGCAGATCTTGAAATGTGTATTCTCATTATGTAAAAAGATATTCAATGTACAGAAAACTCGTCGCTGTCAGAAAAGAAAATCCTCAGGACGTTCTTTTATTCTGATACTTATTTTGTTTTCGAGAAAATAAAATTGTAACTGAGTTCTTGCAGAAAGAAATACTTAGCTGCTGTCGTGGGCTTTGTGGAAGTGGTCTCCTCAGCTTGTTTAGATATTATTATTAACATGTTTTTGTTTTTTTTAACCGACTTCAAAAAGGTAGCGGTATTCAATTCGACTGTATTTTTTTATGTTTGTTACCTCAGAACTTTCGACTGGGTGAACCGATTTTGATAAATTTTCAACAAATTTTCAATTTTCCGACAAGTTTTCAGTTATTTTGAAGTCAGTTATTTTTTGTCAAGAATTATTTGAAAATTGAAAAATTGAACATTTTTACTTAGTTATATAAGTGTCGTTTACGCCAGTGTTATTAAAGTCATAGATGCAATCAACAAATTACAAATGTCCACAATTTTATGTGGCACAATGTCCATCTCGGATTCGAACTTGCGACTCCTTGCTTTGCAGGCTGGGTCATCATTACCCAACAAAGCTACCGGATTGTCCAAAAGATTGTCAGTTCATGTATCTGCAGAAAAAACAAAGAACATACCGAACTCCACGAAAACAGTCAATTTTTAATTAGCGGGATTAATTAAAACACATTGCCGTCCTGCTCTATCGCTCTCGCATCGTCTCTCGACGATAAAACCTTTTCAGTTTACTTTTGACAGTGTTTAACTGACGGCTGAGAACTTATGAAGAGTTCATAGGAGATAATGTCTGTACTTTCTTTCAAAGCCCTCTCGACGGAGCGGCAGGCGGGAAATTTTGTCTCAAGAGGGCATCGTACGTATATCACGTTCGTACTACACTTGAGACGCATACACCTCTCAATTACTATGCATGTATACTAAATACATTAACATGGACAGTAAATTGGTGAAAATTATGTTTTTATATTACTTACTAGCTGACCCGGCGAACTTTGTACCGCCTTACAACTCCTCCCTGTCCCTCTCCCTTCCCCTCTCCCTCGACTGTCAGTTGTAAAATAAATAAGTTAGATATGTTGCTACGGTTACATTAGAAAGTTAAAGAGATCGGACCTCATACTACAGCTATGAAACAATTTGACAAAAGACATCTAATGTTTCACAGTTAAGAACATTTTGTCTTGGAAAATTAAATGGTCGTTTTTCGCATTTTCCGTTACTTATTACTTATGTTTCTCACCGTGTATACCTTCCCTGAAGTGCCACAAAT
Source organism: Thymelicus acteon (assembly GCA_951805285.1). NCBI lineage: Eukaryota > Metazoa > Arthropoda > Insecta > Lepidoptera > Hesperiidae > Thymelicus > Thymelicus acteon. The sequence continues at coordinate 2,806,173 of OX638227.1, read as the reverse complement.
ATTTCAAGATCAAAATTAGCTAAATCGATCCAGCCATTCTCGAGTTTTAGTGAGACAAACAAACGGCAATTGATTTTTATAATATAGATGACATTATTACATTAGGTGTCCCAAATACTACAACAAAAAGTCGACAAAAAGCGAAATAAATCAGTAACAGCTGATATTTAGTTCGGAGTTAGTTAAAGTAAGACTTTAGAACCTCTCACTTTCTTGTTGAACAATGTTAAAGAAAGTTTTGTGACCTCGGTTCATATGCTTCGAACAACAGGGAATAATGATTGGACCATATTTTTTAAACTAGTCTGCTCTAACAGTGACTGTTGAGGACACCATAATTATATCCTTAAAAGTGTTATTCCACATTTAACCCTATTCAGTATATTCCAATAACAAAATTGCTTACAATACCTGCTTAAATAAAAACTGTTTAGTAAATAAAATATTCAGATCTTGCGTAATTTTTGGGACATATCAACACTTGCTATTAGTTGTTGTAACCCCATTGTTGGATAAAGAAAGAAAGGGTTTAAGGAATACCTGGTTCGAATTATATTCCCGCGATTAGATGATGGGTTCGCGCGCGCACTCCGTTCTTCCAGTATCCTTCATTTGATTATTTTCTAAATTGTTTACCGTACACAGTGGCGTAGCTAGCCCTAAGGAGGCTCCATATCAATATATGTTGGGGGGCCCCCTCGACGCGACGACGTTAGATGTCAAATATAAAAGGAGTGCCAACCGTAGCGATCGTAGGCCGCTGGCGAGCTTTTTTTTGGGAGTGTTAGTTGGGAGTGTTATATGGGCCCTATATGCTGGGGACCCTGTATAATTGATACAGCTGATACGGCGGGCGTAGCTAACGCCCCTGACCGTACACCACTTGCACTACACGGGGATACAATCACTTAAATGTTTTAACGTATTTCTTACGAATTAGCAGAGGAATCGAAGGGAGTAAGTTCGACCTGACCTGCTGCTCACGGTTGATGAAGCCGACTTTTTTATTACTACTCCCCGGTATGGGATATTGGACAGTGGATGTACGCAGGGGAGGCTGCGGTGCATTCATGAAAGCTCCCGGAGCCTCACCATATGCAGCGGATGGCTGACGAGGGGGTTTAGTAGGTAAAAATCCTACATAACCCGCAACCTGGGCTACGGGTATATTTGGAAGATTTCTCCCTTGAAAAAAAAAAGGTGGGGATAGGATGCGTTCAGAAATTACCTATCACCTCCATAAGTCATTTCACAGGATAGCGATTCAAAGGTTTAGAATATAATCTTCTTTTTTATTTTTATTTTATTTTAATTTATTTTTGTGAAATTTGATACATGTATCTATATATATAAAATTGAAAAGCGACACACCGCTGATTAAACAAAAAATCTCAGAAACTACCGAACCGATTAAGATGATTTTGGCAGGTAGATAGTTTCTGCTAAGGAGACGTCCACTAAGAACGGATTTTTGGAAATTCATCCCCTAAGGGGTACAAATAGGGGTTAGAAGTCACTTTCATACAAACCAACTTCGTCAGTTTTAGAGTTATAAATATGAATTTTTTTATGTAAGTTTATAGTAATAAACAAAAGTTAACTTTAACACATTTTTTTGGAAAATCATCCCTTAAAGGGTTAATTTAATGGATTGTACTTAGTAGGCAACTTCGTCATTTTTGAAGTTAAAAACATGAAAATTTACATATTAGCTCCAGACTAGAAACAAAATTTGTAAGTATTATGTTTTTTTGGAAAATCATCCCCTAAAGGTTTGATTAAGACGGCGCAAATTAGTATGGCAACTTCGTCAGTTTTAAAATAAGAAGGGTGAAAATTTGTATATAAGCTTATAGTTAGACACAAAAAATAACTGTATCACTGTTTTCTCGAAATTCATCCCCTACAAATAGGGGTTGGAGGTCATTTTCATACAAACCAACTTCGTCAATTTTAGAGTTGTAAATATGATTTTTTTTATGTAAGTTTATAGTAATAAACAAAAATTAAGTTTAACACATTTTTTTGGAAAATCATCCCTTAAAGGGTTAATTGAATGGATGGTACTTAGTAGGCAACTTAGTCATTTTTGAAGTTAAAAACATGAAAATTTACATATTAGCTCCAGTTTAGAAACAAAATTTGTAAGTATTATGTTTTTTGGAAAATCATCCCCTAAAGGGTTAATTAATTAGGGAGTGCAAGTTAGTATGGCAACTTCGTCAGTTTTGAAGTAAAAAACTTGAAAATTTATATGTAAGCTTATAGTTAGACACAAAAAATAACTGTACCCACTGTTTTCTCGAAGTTCATCCCCATACGGGGTAATACTAAGGGATTTTAAATATTTAAGAAACTACGTTAATTGTAACAGGTTTTTTGGAATTTCATCCCCTAAGAGGTAAATAAAGAGGTTGCAAGTTTTTCCAGGACTTGGTCAATTTCAAACTCAGAAATATGAAAATTAATATGTAAGCTTATAGTGAGAAACAAAAAAATTGTGTGGAGGACTTTACGGACGGGAGCGGGAGACAGGAAGCGATAGAGGGACCGGAAATGGGAGAGGGAGAGGGACAGGGAGCGGGAGATGGAGAGGGAGAGGGAGAGGGAGAGAGAGGGAGAGGGAGAGGGACAGAAAGCTGGAGAGGGCCCGGGAGCGGGAGAGAGAGGGAACAGGGCGCGGGAGAGGGAGAGGGACAGGAAGCGGGATAGGGCCCGGGAGCGGGATAGGGAGAGGGAGAGGGAGTGGGACGGGGAGCGGGAGAGGGAGAGAAAAGGACAGGGGTATTATTGTCTGTTTGTCTGTCCGGGCATCACATGAAAACCCTTGATCTGATTTCGACGGAAATTAGTCAAGTTGTTCCTAATACTTTGGATCACGTTTTAAAAAACTTTTAGTCGCGATAAAATTAAAAGTTTTCCCAGGAAACAAGATGAAACTTAGTATGGAATATTTTTAAAACACCAACGTCTTGCTTTAAATTTGAAACAAACGTTCTTCATTTAATTGATGGAATATATGTTTTCGAGTTTTTCAAAATTTTTCATGAAAAAGAAAAAAACTAATGTTAATGTTGTTTATTTTTCAAAATCCGTCCCCGGAGGAATGCTTTGTGATTGTATCGTAGGTTTCAGTATATAAATTTCTAAATATAAATACTTCAATATAAATTAACCTGTTTTTAAATTTTCCTCTGCAAGGGGTACAAATATGATAAGCATAAATTCCGCATGCGAAGCTGCGGGCAACAGCTAGTATTTTATATTATGTACATATGTGTCCCTTATTTTTGGGGTGTAAGAAACTTCCGCTGTTCGCAGAGCACCCTACATACAAACAAAGGTCACCGCAATAGCGAATCCTTCTAGTATTGTAATTTATAATTATAATTGTTGTAATGTGTAATTATTATGATTTCAGGTGTGTTCATCCCGAATCTCTCCGAGGCGTGCTACCGCTGCCTGTGTCACGTGTCCACCAAATGTGACCAGTCACACCAATGTACTGCAGGTACAAACGGAATCTAATGCTAATTATTGTACAGTTCAACTTCAACCACACACTCATACATTTTGGTCTAAAAGTATAGTTTGGTCTGTCGTAAACTTAAAGCTGTAATAGTCTCCATTATAGGCTACCACGGCATGCATCGTATTTGTATTTTTTTTTTATCTTTGGAATGTACTACATACATACGCAAGTATACAGGGGCCAAGCATAAATTACGTCACACTAATTTTATGACTTTTTGATTCCTCCCGCCGCCGTTCTTGTCAGAGTCTATCAAATTTTACACCTAGAAATTATTAAATTAAAACAGCGCAGTATTTAAGATTCTTGTGAAAAAGTAAAAAAAAAACAGACATAAAATTAAAGTATTGTCCAAATTTTAAAAATAACAAACTTCAAAGAAACAATCTTCGAAAAAACCTATATCAAAATCGATGTAAGTCAGTTAAAAAAAAAAGACTATAATTGTATTTGTGTTCTAAGCGGTAATTGTTAATAAAAAAAAATTACCTGTATAAAAAGTATTTAAAAAAAATCATTAAGTTTAATGTTTATACCAAGCACAAATTATAACATAGTAGATATATTTTCAATATCGCAGATTGCTCCTCGGCATGTACCAGCTTATAAAGTTACGAACAAACTTTATAAAGTAAGATTAATAAAGCTGCTTACACGATAGAGAAATATTAGTACACGGCAGCGAATGGCCAAGTTCTTCTTTAGATAACAATATTTATAGGTCTACCTACCTACTGATTAATCAGTTTAATTTTCCCATCGTCAGCTGATGTATATAAAAATTTATAATATATGTATATAAAAACATGTATATAAAAACTGTACATAGTTTTTGAAGCTATTTATTATTAACTATTTATGTTTGATTTTACTTTACAGGATACTGCGGCCCTTTTAACATATCGCGAGTGTACTGGGTGGATTCGGGGAGGATCGTGCTGCCGGACGACGACCCTGACAGGAACCATGGTACGGTTAGATTCATGAGATACTAAAATAATAATATTGACATATCTATTTAATACACTTCATTGTGCTGCTGTAAACACCAAATTGATGGATAGTGACACGATCTATGTATTACAAAGCCACCCCGCGCTATCAAGAACTTTTAATTATTTGTTTTATGGAAATAACCGGCAAACGAGCTGACGATCCACGTGTAAGGCTATCGTCGCCCATGGACATCAGCAACACCAAAGACATCACTAATGCGTTGCCGGCCAAGAAAGAGAGAAGAAAAAGAAAGAAGGAACTGGCTCTCAAGCCCCCAGTCGGAACACGACGAGTCGTTTGGCGGCTGACTCATGCTCAAGGGTGGTAGATATCCAGGCGAACCCCATGGAGAAATAATAATAGTAATAATGGTATTAATTAACGATTAAAATCAATATTACCAATACATTCCCTCCGAGGGCCCTACCACCAGCGGGCCGGATTTAGTCGCCTCTTACGACACCCATCCGACGTGGGATTGGGGTTAGCATTCTAAGCCGTCCCAATATGGCTAATTACTTAACTATTTTTCTAGTCGACGTTATTAAATTATTTTTTCTGTCCAACTACTTTAATGCATCTTCTCGCTTCTGCTTTCTCACTACTAATGATGCCATCAACGCCTAAATCAATGATTGCTGTATAATATAGTATAGATTAGTGACGTCATAGCTATAGATTGTGACGACAATATTTCTCTTGCAGCGTGGGAGGACTGCGCGAGAAGCTATCACTGTTCCAAAAGAATCATTGAAGGATACTTGCAGAGGTTTGGCAAGGTTACTATACTGTTATTTTTCTACTACTATTAAAGTATTGATTTACGTCTTCATTCATCTTCTTCTCACAGAGTAATAAGAAAATTCATTGTCTTTTAAGTAGCCTAAGTAAGGGCTGAAAAAATGCAAACGGTCCATCCGATCCTGATGGTAAGTGGTCATCGTCATTTATCGAGGAACACCAGAAAATAGGCAATGCAACGCCGACACTGAAGAACTCTTTTTACATATGTTTTGAAGAACCCCATGCTACGCTTCAGGAATACCTCAGAATTAAATAAATAAAGAAACGGTACTCACTCACACTTAGCCCCTCACTAGAATTCCCTGTCTCGTGGGTGCCATGGACATCACACAAAGACAACAACACAAGAAACAGAACAGAAACTCGAAATTTATCATTCAAACGCCTCGCTGTGAATCGAACTCAGGACCCTTGAGCTTCGGTCTGGCATGGTAATTAGGGGCCATCCATAAATAACGTCACACTAATTTCATGACTTTTTGACCCCTCCCCCCGTCCTTGTCACAGCTGGTCACATTTGTGAGACCTCTCCCCCTAGTGGGACGTCACATATTATGAAATTTTACACCTAGAAATTATTAAATTAAAACAGCAGTTCCGAAATAAGTACCAGTATTCGATTTTTAAATGTGACGTCATGAAATTTAGGACCCCTCCCACCCCTTGACACACAGTGTCACACTACATCGACCCCCCCTTCCCCCCTAACGTGTGACGTAATTTATGGATGGCCCCTTACACCACGCAGATCTCCAATTCAAATCCAATTGAACCAACAGCATTTCTCAGGACTGCAATGGAGACGGCGTGACGAACTGCTTCGACTACATGATGGTGAACGGTAATGGTGGGTACGGCTGCACAGCGCCACTCAACCGCTCGGAAAATGGTCGACGCTGGCTGCAGCGGTTTGACGAGTGCCACAACTCCCTCTAACTACTACCACTCTAGACTAGTACCAGAATACAAGACACTGCTGTAATAAATAACGATCGTACCACGTGTTTTATTTAGCCCTCACGGACGGTTGAACTCACAGACCTAAAAAAAAGACGGACGTAATCCCAACAACAAATTCAGTGAAGTACCCATAGTAATATCAACTCCCTATTCGTACAAGTAAACACACCCACACATTGACACTTCAGTGCTTCAATCGCGAATCAAAAATTACGCACACATGGTAAGCGGGCGGCCATTGCTATGCTTCACTCTCGATTAGACGAGGTTACGTCCGTCTTTTTTTCAGGTCCGTGGTTGAACTATGTTAAAGATTCAAACCCAATCAAATCAAAATCTTTTATTCATATATATAGGTATCATATATATTTTGGGGTGTAAGGGGCTCAACTCCACCTTTGAGCCCAAGTCAGCCTCACCTGCAAGCGGTACACCCTGCTGATTGACGGACGAGGCCCTGACGTGCGGTTCCTTCTCGGAGGTTTCTAGGTCCCGGATACCACCTAGTTTAATCCCACAGGTATCCTCCACATGCGGTGGTAAGGCCTCATGGCCTGTCTGGCTTGCTACCACCCTCCAGTGTAAATCAGTCGTGAAATGACTATGTCGTGTTTCGACTGCCACCTGGAGTTGCCAGTTTCCCCCCTCCCTCCCTTTCCCATCCCTTGGGGTGATGTTGTCGTGCTATTCAGGTCCTGCCGGTCTATCGGTGTCGTTATCCTTTGAGGCGTGGAGCGTTGGCTCGGTTGCCAGGGAGAGCCGGTGGAACGGTTAGCCGCGCCGCCCGCCGGTCAGTTGGGGACCCGAACCCGGGCAACACTTTTAACCTCCGGTCCGGGAGGCTGTCCCGCCAACCGGTGTAAAATCCCGATGTGTGTCTATCGTGCCGGAGTAAGAGACCGGAGTGGAACCCGATAGCCATGCTCGGGGGGGACCGGTGGCCCTTCCGTCCTCCGAGCCAGCAAGCCACACTACCTCGGGGAGAGCGACACTTAACGGCTTGCGTCTTGTCCTGATGACCACTGACAATATCTCTCCAATCCTGTCCCTCCTTACACTCAATACAACAACCATGGGCTGTAGAAATAAAAGAAAACGTTGTCCCGCGGCATCCCCTTCCACATTTAAAGTGGACATGTGTAACATTAGGGGACTTCATTCTAATATCAATGCCGTCCACCACCATCTTGAGACGGCTAAGCCGGCCTTGTTTTTTCTGACGGAGACACAGATATCCGACCCCGGTGATACCTCCTATCTGCAGTACCCCGGCTATCGATTGGAGCACACCTTTATCCGTCGGGCTGGAGTTTGCATGTTCATTAGGGAGGACGTCATGTGCCGCCGTCTACACAGCCTTGAGGTTAAGGACCTTTCCATTCTGTGGGTGCGCGTGGACTGTAGAGATCACTCCGGTGTATACGCGTGCATCTATAGGTCCCATAGCGGAGATGCGGAAACAGCTCGATTATTTGAGCACATCCGAGAGGCAACCGACCAAGTGCTCGCACAATATCCGCGGGCGGAGTTAGTGATTCTTGGTGACTTTAATGCCCATCACGCAGAATGGCTGGGGTCACGAGTCACTGACTTCGCCGGCAGATCTGCCTATGACTTTGCCTTGGCTTATGGTCTCTCACAGGTCGTACCGACCTTCACCAGGGTACCAGACGTAGAGAACCATACCGCCTCTTTGTTAGACCTTCTGCTGACTACCCATCCTGCTAGACACCAAGTGGTGGTGGGGGCCCCATTAGGGTCTTCGGATCACTGCCTAGTCCAATCCACCACACCATTGTTACAGCCGGAACTGCCTCGGCCCACTGGAACACGGCGTGTCTGGCACTATCAGTCAGCAGATTGGGATGAGTTCCGACAATTTCTGGCATCATACCCATGGAGGCAGCTTTGTTTCTCATCCGATGATCCTGACACATGCGCCGAATCAGTTGCCGATGTGATCCAACAGGGCATGGAACTTTTCGTTCCCAGCTCTGTGATCCCCATCGGCGGCCGTAGTCAACCTTGGTTCGGTGGGCGGTGTGCTGAGGCTACTCGTCAAAAGCAAGCCGCCTTTCGAGACTGGGTCTCGGCGCATGCCACAAAAGATCAAAGCTCATGTCAGCTCAGGAAGAGATTCAATGCTGTCTCCAGGTCAACAAAGAAAGCAATAGCCAGGGCAAGGTGCGAGCATATCGCTAGTATCGGAGAGCGCCTAATCAGATTCCCTTCAGGGAGTCGCGCTTTCTGGTCGCTCGCCAAGGCCGTTGAGGGTAACTTCCGTCGGTCGTCGTTTCCACCATTGCGAAAACCGGATAACGTTCTGGCCCTAACTGCAAAAGAGAAAGCTGATCTCTTGGGTACCCTCTTTGCAGCCAACTCGACTCTTGACGATCTTGGGGCTACACCGCCTACTATCCCGCGCTGTGAGAGCTCCATGCTTGACATACGTTTCACACAAAAAGCTGTAAAACGAGCTCTTTTGTCTCTCGACGTCAAGAAGTCGAGTGGGCCAGACGGAATTCCCGCAATGGTGTTGAAAATATGCGCTCCCGAGCTGACTCCGCCGTTGACGAGTCTCTTCTCCTTGTCCTACAGTGTAGGTAAAGTGCCGTCTTCGTGGAAGGTTGCTCTGATACACCCCATCCCCAAAAAAGGTGACAGTGCCGACCCATCAAACTATAGACCAATCGCAATAACCTCCCTTCTCTCAAAGGTGATGGAGCGTGTTATAAACACGCAGCTCCTTGATTACCTTGAGGAACACCAGCTGATCTGTGACAGACAGTACGGTTTCCGTCACGGTCGATCAGCGGGTGACCTCTTGGTATATCTCACCCATAACTGGGCCCAAACCATTGAGAGTCGCGGAGAGGCGTTGGCTGTAAGCCTAGATATCGCCAAGGCGTTTGATCGGGTCTGGCACAGAGCCCTTCTATCGAAGCTGCCTTCATACGGCCTGCCCGAGAGGTTGTGCAGGTGGATAGCCAGCTTTTTGTCCGAGCGTGCCATTTCTGTCGTTGTCGACGGTCAACGCTCTGACACAAAATCCATTAATGCTGGCGTCCCCCAAGGTTCGGTGCTTTCACCCACGCTGTTTATTCTGCATATTAATGATATGCTGGAACAAATCCCCAGCATGCATTGCTATGCAGACGACAGTACGGGTGATGCGCATTATTCGGGCCGCGCAAACTTCTCTCGGTCCTACCTAGAGGAGAATAGAACTAGACTTGTGTCCGAAATCGAGCTCTCTCTGGAGCGGGTCTCAGACTGGGGTCGGCTAAACCTAGTCCTATTCAACCCTTCGAAGACACAAGTCTGTGCATTCTCCGCAAAAAGAACACCATTTGTCTTGGCGCCGAAACTCCAAAACACGCCTCTCACCATCAGTAAAAGCATTGGGATTTTGGGGGTTGACATCTCGAACGAAGTGCAGTATCGGGGTCATCTGGAGAAGAAAGCCAAACTTGCCTCCAGAAAGCTGGGTGTACTGAACAGGGCAAAACAGTACTTCACACCGAAGCAGCGCCTGCTGCTCTACAAGGCCCAAGTTCGTCCACATATGGAGTACTGCTCTCACCTTTGGGCCGGTGCACCCAGCTACCAACTAAGCCCTCTTGACTCCGTACAGCGGCGTGCTGTTCGAATTGTCAATGATCCCAACCTTACAGACGGCCTAGAGGACTTAAGTCTCCGGAGAGACGTAGGCTCCCTTTGTGTCCTCTACCGTCTCTACTATGGTGAATGTTCCGAAGAACTTTTCAACCTGGTGCCTCCAACCACCTTTCTTTATCGCACCACCCGCAAAAGGTTACGGTACCACCCGCATCACCTCGACTCGTGGCAGTCGTCTACCGCTCGTTTCTCGCGCTCCTTCCTGCCACGAACTTGCGAGCTTTGGAACAAACTTCCCTCTGAGGCATTCCCTGCGCGCTATGATATGGGGTTCTTTAAGAAGAGTGTATATCGTATCCTTCAAGGCCGGCAACGCACTTGCAGCTCTCTTGATGCTGCACGTGTCCATAGGCGACGGTGACCACTTACCATCAGGTGGGCCGTATGCCTGTTTGCCCGTCGTTAACATAAAAAAAAAAAAAAAAAAAAATATCACTGATACACTTAAGCACGTCATTTTATTTAATCTACCAGCTTTTTGGAAAGGTGCTTTGTCATGGAGGGGAAGAAAAGCCGTAAAGAAACTCCTCGCACATCTTTTAAAATCATGAAAAGTTATATCATATTAAGTTCTAACCTACGCGGAACTGGATGTGGCACTAATTTTCAGGCGTCTTTTTCTTTGATATATTCATTTATCTATAGTATATTTTGCCTACTAGCTGAGATTTCACATATCTCTTAAACATTTGGACATATAAATCTGAAAATATTATCGAAATCGATCCATTCCTTTCAGTGTTTAAGGGTAATATACCACATTGATTTTTATATTTTCTTTGCTTCAGGAAACCTATGCATATGTACTAGACATGCGCTCAGAAAATGTTTAGACTGAATTATCAGCGCTTAGCAGAAATCTACTACCTACACAAAATCTAGATAGTCTGGTTTTCTAATTCATAAAAATTAAGGTGCTTCCCATCGTCACTGAATTCATTTAACTAATGGTAATATTTATATAAAAATATGACCTGGAGAAATACTTAAATAAGGAGCAAAACCTATATTAATTCATAGAACATGAACCGTATTACGTTATTCATAATTATGTGAAAACTTTTCATTCCGCACTCCTTAATTAGATAGAAACCACGCGAATATAATAACCCAGACATTCGACACAGACATACCGACACGCGACCCTGCTAACGAGATAACTTAACGACCCAGCGATCCTTACTCTTGAAAGCTGCACATTGCAATCTACATTGACTCACACCTACCATCTCTGACATAAAGGTCTTTGGGAACCCAGCAATGTATTCACAATTTCCTGAAACTCCATAACATTTAAATAAGTGGAAGCCTTTGGTACCAGTCATCAGGGAAGTACATGTTATGAATGAATATTCAAAGCAAGACGTGCTGAAAATTCATGTCTCCGTAATTGAGACCGGATGCGAAGCAATTTGAGATATTTCGACAATCTTGTTATTGTGACTTCTTTTAGGCATAATAAATAAAACCCTGTAATCAATATTACAACTAGCAAAAAAGCGATGCTTTAGGACAGCTTGCGAAGTTATAGTTTTTTAGAGAGAATTAACTTTTAATGTATGGATTATTAACGTGCGCCTTCGTGGCTTTTTTAGGCCTTTGAACGTACCATTATTACTTTAAACATACATATTTTATATATCAATTTACAGTTATTGTCAACATCCCTATTTTGCTTGTTTTTATGAATAAACTACCAGTTAGTAGACCATTACCATTGTAAGTTATACTGTGGTCTTTATTCTACTCTTTGGTGGTGAGTCAACTAAAAGATACATTGTATCTGGGTTGATCTGAGTACAGTACTGTAGGTGTCTTTCATTACATTGGTGCGGCGCTATACAGAGTGTGTACATAAATCCCGCCGGAGTTCCAATTCTCGTGGAACCACAAAATGTGCGATGAAACCGCAGCTGTTTGTCTACCCCGTAGTCCCCTTCGAGACCGAACACCCTGTAGGTGCTCGATCAACAGACCTAATTAAATGTATAGGCACCTAAGTAAATAATAAATTTATTATAAATTACAAACTCATTTAATAACGGTTTATTTCTATTTTGCCCGGCCCCGGACTTGATGAAGAATAAGAATTTTATGAAAGAAAAGGAAATTTTATTCGAAGGTGGTTATTACAAACGCATTTCGAAAACCTACGCCATCCTTTCAACTAATAAATACCTAAATAAATAAATAACGCTTCCCACTCATAGCCCCACACCAGGATTCCCTGTGTCGTGGATGCCATAGACAACACACTAGACAACAGTGGCGTAGCTAGTCCTAAGGAGGCCCCATATCAATATTTGTTATGGGGCCCCCTCAACGTCAGCTGTCAAACATAAAAGCCAACTGTTAGTAGCAGTCGTAGGACGCTGGCGAGCTTTTTTTGGGATTGTTAGTGGGGCCCCTAGACGCTGGGGGCCCCGTATTATTGATACGGCTGATACGGCGGTAGCTACGCCCCTGCTAGACAAGGACATTCACACCCGGACCGAGAACAGAAATTCAAACTCATTCAAATTTCCGCTTCGCTGGAAATCGAACCCAGGACCCTCAGTGCGGCGATCCGGCATGGTAACCTTTGCGCCATACGGGTCGTCAAATCCCTACCATACCATACCATAAGTAGTCTTGGCAAAAGAAGTGGCAAAAAACTACCGAGGAGTTATAATTACCTACATTATAGTAGTCTGTGGTACGGTACGAACATAAAATTATCTACACATAGGTAGACACATACTTCGCAATCAAGTCACCATTAGAACAGAAATAACCTACCTACTTTTAATTGGAATAAAACTTGATTAGAAGTACCCTTATTAGTCTTCAGCCAATTAAATGGAGCGAGACTTGGATACTCGTATCGTATGTGACCCTCGGGTGAGATGAGAACGCCTTCATTCCTCCGGGAGGCCGCGTATCTTCAAGAGAGGGCTTTGACGTCGATAGGTACCTGCTCTAAAACTAGACACCTAAGCTAGACACGAAGCAATCTTCTAGTGCATACAGTTAATACTGCATAGTTCTAATGGATTGTAAACACGGGAGCGTATTGATAGACTATTTGAATGACTTTAGACCTCCACCGTGGCGTCAGCGTCGTACCAATATTATTACTTCCATGATACTGTACACAGTACAGTACTAAGTAGTCTCTAACAAATGTTCTATAAAAACTTTTATTCTTACAATCAAATTATCCTAAAATTATATGTATATCAGTAAGTTTAAATTGCGAGTTACGAATGAGGGCTATGTAAGACGGCTATGGATCATTACGCAAAGTGGAATGATTGGAGCAGGTACATAGACGACTAATTAATAATAATAATAATAATAAAAACATTTATTGCCTTTAGGAACACAAATACAGTTTGTTTAAAAACAAGAAAAAAACTAACAAAATGAGGCAAAAGGAGACGGCTCAGCTTAGGCTGACACGAGAAAAAGATCTCGTGCAGTGCTGTTTTTCATCCGGTCCCTTCTTAATAAATAGAGAAACAAAGAGAAACTAATTAATGTACGAGAAGAAAAACCAGCATGTCAATGTTTGCCGACGGGTCGTCCACGCGTGTCGCGGACTGGGCGCTCGGCGCTCTGCGGTATTCCTGACGCGTAGACACCATTTGAATATTAAGCTGCTACTATTGTCCGTCGATTTTAACTCATTTCGAGTATCAGTAGATTTTTAAAGTGAAACTTTTATTACATCGTCTCAAACTTTTTCGTCTGTGTGTTGCATGTCGCGTGACGGTCAGCCGCGGAGTAGGAATAATAATGAAGATTCAATGATTTAAATAAATATTGTCTTTCATCTAAATGATTGTATTAATTATATATTCCGTACTCTAATACGCAAATTGAAATTAAATTTTAAAACTGAATATTTTGTCTACTATTATCATTTTAATTTTTCAATAATTAAGTTAGGATTAAAAACACAATTTTAATACCCTAAATCGAATAATTTTTTATTTTTTTTTAGTTAAATGCCTACGAACCGAAAAGAAGTTTCACTTGCATCGTGGTTTCATAAAACCACACTTTTATGTTTTTTTATTATAAGTTATTTTGATAATCCTACCTGATTATGATATAAGGCAATAAGGACATAATTTCACAAGTGAGCGCTTACTTACTACTTGATGATTATTTATCTACTTGATGATTCCCGAATCACAAGCGAGTTGAAAGCTGAATCTAGCTAGCTATTCCAGTACTTCATAGTACGCAATAATTCTTATACAAAAAATAACCGACTCCAAAATTAGGAATAACTCAAAAACTACTAGTCATATGTCGCTCAAATTTAAGTGGGACCACATGACAAGCACCAGCTTTCAATTAAAAATCGAATCATCAAAATCGGTTCGATCAGTTGAAAGTTCTGAGGTAACAAACATAAAAATAAAAATAAAATAATAATAAATAAATAAAAATACAGTCGAATTGAATACCTCCTCCTTTTTTGAAGTCGGTTAAAAACATCGAAATTTACAAAGACATTTACCTGCTACAGAAAGCTACCTTATCTACTTTGCAAAAGCCATTGTCTGCCTTAAAAGTTGTCTTGTCGGGATTCGACCAGAGGCCCCTCGATCTAATAGACGTCATTTCATCCAAACAACCAACAGAGCCGTCTGTTCACTTTTAGTTTTATTTTATTACGGCTAAAACTTCCGACAAAATAGAGGAGAATTTATTTAATCGAACTGCCACTTGTAGTAGCGACGCAAAACCCGGTAACTCGGATACTACCCGGCCCGGGCAAAACAGAAATGACCTGTCACATAAATTAACGGCCATGACAGCCGGGTAACGGACAAAATTGTGGGAAAAATGAAAAAATAAACAAAAACACCTAAAGTTCCGAGCAATGGTAGCGGCAGTTCTGTTTATTGCTAAAAAAGAAAACATTATATATTTTCCTCTTTCGGAATAAATCTACGGAGTAATTTAATTTATAAAAGTTCTAGGTAAATAAATATCTAAGGTAATAGGTAATAAATAAAACTCGTTTCAAACGAGCAGAAGATGTACCATGATGGCCAGTGACACCGTCGCCCATAGAATAGACATAACACTCAGACCCCTCTTTCCAACTGGGCACTCTGGGCATGTGCTCAGGGCCCTGTGATTGATAGGGGCCCCCTAGTTCCTGCCAGATCATTAAACGATAACCGATATTTATTACCGATTTTTTTTAATTCAAATAAATCAAACCTAAGTTACTGACTACAATACCAATTTATTTATTAGCTTTTGCATAAATCTAGAGGCTTGCTTGTCTACTTTCTTTGTTTATTCTAACAAAATAGTGTTCTGACAAAGTCATTGGGGCCCCATTATCCTTATTTGCCCAGGGCCTCCAGGTTAAAGACGGCCTTGATCACATCAGGAACACCAAAGTGTCAACGATGCAATGCTGGTCAAAAACATCAATATACTTTTCCCGCCGCATCTAAAAAAGTATTTCTATGGAAAATACTTCCAATATATCACAATCAGAGTCCAAAAACCAAAAAAATACTCAAAGCAACTTTCGCAGAATGAATTCGCTAAACCCACTAAAAGCAAATATAAAAATATTGCTATGTTGTTGTTTTTTTTTTACACAAAACAATTTTTGCGAATACCTCGCACATATCCAATACCTTTGCAATATCTACAAACGGTAAAAAGTCTAGGCATTTTCTTACATGTATTTACATAATCCATTTTGGTAATATTGTTGTTGCGGGCTCAATGATCGACACTGGCAGTCGGCAGGTATGAAGCAGAAAGAATATTTTAAACTAGCTGACCCGGTAGACGTTGTTCTGCAACATGCTATTTTATTCTAAAATAAAAGTATCCTAATTTACTCCTTGTTACATCAGCTATTTGCCAATGAAAATCCCGTCAAAATCGGTCCAGACATTTCAGAGTTTAGCCGAAACAAACAGACGACAGATAGACAGACAAATATTGTAAAAAATGTTGTTTTGGTGTATGACCCAGATCTGGTTGAGGCCAATCTGCAAAGTCTCGAGCACAGGCGCAGAGTAGCCAGCCTCTCGGTTTTCTATAGGGCACATTTTGGAGAGTGTGCGCAGGAATTATTCGAGTTAATTCCCCCTTCCCCGTTCCTCCATCGTACGACACGACGCACGGCGGGTATCCATCCTTTCGTCGTGAACATTCCGCCGGTAAGGACGACGAGGTTTGCGTCGTCGTTCATTATGCGCACTGCGAAGGATTGGAACAGCTTGCCTGCGTCTGTGTTCCCGCCCACCTATGTCGTGGATGTCTTCAAGAAAAGAATGAATAGGCTTTTATTAAGTTAGTGCGCTCACCATCCTGGACCACATCTCCACTTACCATCAGGTTGGATTGTGGTCAAGCATTAGCTTATTCTAAGTAAAAAAAAAAAATGTACCGTATATACATCCAAATGCATTTAGTAAAAAGCGGTTATATTAATATTACAAACAGACACTTCCATTTTATTTATTTCTATAGATTTATAGATAGGTGTACCGTTTCTATATTCATGATTATACACGTTTATGAAGCCTACATATTTTTTTTATTGAGTGACTACCTCCTCGCTTGTAAGACCTGTATTCGTCCTACGCTGACGTCGGTCGATGGTCGCGTACATCGTCGCGACATAATAAGTTAACTTCTTAGCCAATAGAAGATACCTCAATCGATCGATGCAAAACTGCCCTTACTGCCCTTACTGCCTGCCTTAACTGAATGTTCCAAATCACAATACCTAATCAACAACCGAATCACTTTCTTCTTAACTGACAAAGCGTTGGTATCATCCAATGTCACTCACTATCAAGTGAGATTATTTCCCAACTGAACATAATTATTATCTTTGGAAAATTGGCAGCCCTAGCACAATTCCAATATAAAATCAGAGATCCGGATATAAAAACCGGCGGATCCAGGTTATCAGCCTAACGACACCTACTGGAGTCGTCCGGGTCGAGCAAAAAGCATCTGGCGGGTAGGGCTCTCGTTCCTCCACTTCAATAGGGATGTAATAGTCATAATTACAAGTCTGGTTATTACTGGGTTCATAGAGATAACGTTGCGAGATGACTGATACCTTATATTTTGTTAACTAGTTGACTATTAACCCTGGCTTCGCTTCCCGATGTCTCTACCTTATGTAGTTAGTACCTACATAAGTACTCACTATCGTTGGAAGTGTAAGTAATTAATTAAGTTCACATCCTATTTTAGGTTGTTCCTTTTAAGCGGTACGTAATGTGTAGGTATGAAATGTTTCTTCCTCTTCTTTTAGATTGTCATTTTTGTGGACAGATTGAAATAAAATAAAAAAACAAACACTTAGCGCTCTTACACACGAGCAGCACGTTGCAGTCGACAGAGGCAACTGCAACCGTCGACGCTTGCAGTCGACACGCCGACAGCAGGCCAACTGCACGCCGACAGCAGTTTTGCAGCACCGACAGCAGCGTATTCAACCAAACAAACTCTTCAGCTTTACAATATTAATATAGATAATAAACGCTTCACACTCATGGCCCCACACTAGAATTGTTTAGTTATTCCTAAAACAACAAAGAACTTTTTTTAAAGAAATTTCCCTCTAATAACGGCCAAAGAAAATCCAAGCCTGGCTAAATATTATCCTTGTACCTCGACAATGATGATAGTCAAATTATTCCAAATAGCGGTACAATCCGGCCGTTCCTGAAACAACAGGACCTCAAATATACGAATAGGAGCAATTTACTTAATAAATAAATGTTTGTACGGTTCTATAGATATTCCAAGGAAAATTCCTAAGGGCTGCCGTTAAGGCCTCTTCAGGAATACGCGATATTTGCTGGTGGTGTGGGAAAATAAATCCAGTGGAATTTATAACTATTTATAACTGGGTGTAAGTAAATGTTAGGTATGTACTTCTACTGTACAAAACTAAGCGGGTTAATGCATAGACTTAAATATATAAAAATATATTTAAGTCTATGGGTTAATGAAAGAAAAAATTATAACTGTATTTTTTTATAAGGGGCCATCCATAAATTACGTCACAATAATTTCATGACTTTTGACCCCTCCCCCCGTCCTTGTCATAGCTGGTCACATTTGTGAGACGTCCCTCTAGTGTGACATGTTATGAAATTTTATACCTAGAAATTATTAAATTATAACAGCAGTTCCGAAATAAGTATGACATTAAATTAAAATGTATTAAATAAAATTCAATGTATCTATTAATTTCAATGAATCTGTTAATTAAATTGTATTAAATTAAATTCAATTAAATTTAAATTAAATTAAATTAAATTAAATTTGTAACAGACTAACATAGTTTGTAAGTAATAAAATTGTTACTAATAACTCTATGGGCTAAAATTGCCTGAAATAAATGATTTTTATTTTATTTATTATTATTTATAATTACCAATATTCGATTTTGAAATCTGACGTCACGAAATGTAGGACCCGCTCCCACCCCTTGTCACACAATGTCACACTACATCGACCCCTCCCCCTGACGTGTGACGTAATTTATGGATGGCCCCTAATTTGAATATTCCACACAAAATCAGACGCATAACAACCATTACCAAAAAAAATTTAAATTATTCTAAGAAACTTCAGAATTAAAATTTTCGAAAAGTTTTTGCTGTTTGTAAATAAATGCCAGACATTTATTGAGTTAACATTTTTTAGCATTAACGTAACTAAAATAATTTCAACACATTACGGAAGGCTCGGGAATCTCGGGTAAATGTACCGGTGAGGAAGCACTTACTTCACAGATTAAGTTTGTCCCTTTAATTACATTAGTAAGGTAAGTGGTATTTGCGTAGAACAAGGTATGGATTTTGGAATGGTTTCCGATAACAATATATGCACAAGTGGTCCCTAACCAATTTAGCCCTTCCTTGATCTTAATTATGATATGTCGTGATGCTTATGATCAAAGCCGGAAGGAAGAAAACTTTTCCTTTTAATGAGCGTGTGAAGTCTGCCGATTTATTCTTGGCCAGCGTGGTAGACAATATAATGATGACAACATTTTAGTATAAACGTTCAGAAAAACGGATGTGTGAAAAATCCAACTTGTGATAAATAATAATACGAGTAGTTTGCGTTATGTAACTTAACAATAATTATAAGAACACTTAAAAAGCAGTTAAATTACTTGTTTCGAGCTGGTATCAGAGTCATTAAAGAAATCGGTAATTTCTACGTTTTAAAAAGTACGTAAAAATATGCACTGCCCGGGAATCGAACCCGGGTCGCAAGAATGGGAATCTTGCATGATACCACTACACCAGCAGTGCTTGCTAGCAAAGTGCGAAATAAGTAATCATTAAGTAGAATTTGGTCATCCCACCTAATATTTTAAAAAATGAAAATACTGAGGTTTTTTTTATTTAATGTCTTGAAAAAAGTCTGATAAAACTTAGTTCAACGCTGGTCATAAGACACTTATGACATGAGCGGTCATAGTCATGACTCAACGAACTTTTCGAACCGGTAATTTCATTCAAACTTGACTAGTATAAAAAAAAATTAAACATAGGTAGTAGGTACATGGACACGTTAGTTACACTAACGCCCCAACTCAGAGCCACTAACGGTTACTTAAATCGCTCCTTAGTACAGAATTTGTATGGTGATTCTTTACTAAGGAGCGATTAAAGTAACCGTTAGTGACTCTGAATTGGGACGTAAGTCCTCAAAATAGAAAATGAACATACAGAGCTACTTTATTCATTTCCTGGAAGCCAGACGGTCAACATTAACTGTCTGGCTCTATTCAGAGTTACAGACACGTCCACTGGGAATACTGGGACGTCTGGGATTTGCTGGGATTGCGTCAAGTCGCAAAACACGACGACTACATTTTCAGGTACGTGCAATGACTATAAAAACTACTATACGAAGTTTTACAACTGTACCTAATCAGTACGAGTAGGTACGCAGGATACGCTTCGCTTCGCTACGTCAAAGGGATGTTGTTGTTGATTTTGAATATCATAACTCAATTCCATAATACCTATTAAACCACTCCTTGGTGTGGTGTACCGTGTAACATGTGTTGACACTTGACACTTTGGCCCAATCTTAGGCAAGCCATACACGGACTGCTCGAGCAGTTATAAACCAGTGATCAACGTATACGGACCGCTCTTGCAGTCAGAGTCAACAATTTGAAGCTGCCATTGATAACTGCTCAACAAGCCACAATTTCATTTTATTTCAAACTAGCTGACCCGGCGAACTTCGTTTCGCCTAACAAACTTTTTTTTAATATAAGTAGCCTAAGTTACTCCTTGTTACACCAGCTATCTGCCAGTGAAAGTCCCGTCAAAATCGGTCCAGCCATTTCAGAGATTAGCCAGAACAAACAGACAGACAGACAAAAATTGTAAAAAATGTTATTTTGGTATATGTACCTTCATATATCTATTTTTCACACAGCGTCATTCTGAAACAGCTGAACACTTTTTCAACTTTCCCCTCTTAAGAGATGGCCCTCTTGCTACAATTCTATGCTCCATTCCAAAAATATAGGTAGATCCACGCAACTTAGTCTGTGAAAGGGTGAACACGACATTTTAAATTTTATTAATTTGTGAATATTAAATGAAGACCATTATTTCAATAACGTACTGTTGAGACTTACATGAGACTTACAATAATAGTCAGTTTCAATATGCGGAGTCTACTTACTGTAAGTAAATTTTGAGAACACCCTCTATTACAATACTGACGTACTGCAGAGTATACCTACAATGGGTTCTACGTGAGAATCCTTCTTGCTTTTACTTCAAAAACTGATTAACAGATGTCACTACCGGATCTGTAACTTACTATTCGGAAAATATTTTCTGCTTTCGTGGTTTTAAGCAAAAAATAACTGTAATTTATTAACAAATTTCTAAACTTCAATCTTTGGTATAAATTAATGCCATATACATTGCCAATATATTTTAGTTCCACGAATGATCACTAGGTGTATTCCAGTGCTGAGGCAGATTCCGCATGCGTGTTAAAATTTCTTTTTTTTTCAGTGTCCCTGAAAACCATGAATGGCGCTCGTTCATAACCTGTCGTCTGTAAACTAATATAATTTATATTTTAATGTTTGAAAATGTTAAAGCAAATCTTGTACAATAACAGTAACGAGCCAATTAGGTAGTGTTGTGATTAGCTTTGGGTTTTCCCGCTAAAGTTTGACAATAAGAAACGGAAGTAAGTACTCAGAGAATTTCCCTGTTTTTCTACAAAACAAAACGTATTACTCGTTTAATACACATTTTTAATGAAATTTTTGTGAGAAATCGTACATTGACTAAGCGAATGATAAGTTCCAGTTAATTATTTTTAAACTATTTCATTCTCTTCGCGATTTCCTTGAAAACAAAACTGCGGTAATTTTATCGATTTGACACTTTCACCTCAATATTAGTGTCGTGTTTCTTGAACAGGAATCGTATCTACGATTTTTTAAAACCTAACGTGCATATTAAACATTTAAACACATTTTTAGGATAGTATTTTATTTAAAAGCAAAGGGAAATAAATTATTTTATTTTTTTTAATGTAACCAACGAGCAAAATAAAAAAAAATAAACAGTAAACTATTATGCAATAAAATAATATTACCTTTTACTAACGTAAAATGTTATTTTATTACTTGCTAGTAGCCAGTAGAAAATAATGTTTTATGGTTGTTTTAATATTTATTACAAATGAAGTAATTTCATTTGTTACAAAATTATTAATTTGGTTTATACACTGTACTTAGATACACGACACGCAATTATTATTAAGAATATTTTATGTTATATTGATGATATAGTCATGGAAAATTTTATAAATATTCTAAAAAACGTGATGAAAAATGTATAGCAGATAATTAATATTCATAATAATTATAGTTACTATTGTGAGACGTTTTATCTGAAGGTATTTTTAAATCACACGATACATTACTTAAGTTTTATAATTTAGATATTTTAAAATTTAAAACGTGCCAAATACACAGTGGCCAACTAAATCCAAATTCTTCCAATTCCAAATCTTACTGGATTCGAGGTGTAGTTAGTTCTATATCCCTGTCATCTATAACCGAGGATCTAGAGCAGGTTGTAGTGCTTGTGTAGGAACTAGTTAGTCTAGGGTGCATTATAAAAAAATATGCGTAATGCACTTTGACTATCACGAGTAAAACTAGTAGATAAAAAAAGTGCATAGGTGTATCAGTGATACTTAAATGAATAATTAATTTTGACTTTGTCTTTGAAAAAACCTTTAGTTTAAAGCCTTAGTATTGTTCTCAGATAACCATCATGTCTAGCAGTCCATTCCCTTATACTTGCGAGCTATGTGGCGCCGAGGGCCTCACGGACGAAGGCATGCGCTCCCATACCCTGGAGGCGCATGTCGCCGGCCGCCCTGACTGTCCCTTCTGCGATTGCACCGTCCCACAAACACAGCTCGTGGGACATGTGCAAAGGGCACATCTTCATTATCTAACACCAGAAAGGGAATTAATGGCCTTCATAGATGATCAGAGCCCCAGGTAAGCATCACGCTATGCGATTAAAGAAATACAAACTATTTCTTTGTTGTCCATTCACTGGTGAAATTGGCTGTTAATTGACATATTTAGGTTTACATCCTAAACTATGAAAATCTATACGTCTTTGGACGATTGTAATATTGTTTTAGGATATAAAATAAAAACTAAAATTAAAGTTCATTAAGCAAAAAGTACCCATAGCATACAAAATGTTTGTAACGCTATAAGTTGGTATAAAAAAGTCAAAAATTTTCCTAAAAATTACTTTAAGTATTATTATATGTTTCAGCTTTGACGAAGACTCTAAAATGACAACTACAGATAGCTGCAGTTATAACACGCCTGGTTCAATCAATGGATGGCACAGTCCAGACACATCAACGTCGTGCCATAACGGAGCCATATCAAAAAATGTTTACTACCATAACGGCTTCCAGGAGAAAGATAATTACAACCATAAAAGTGAAAGGGACGACGATAGGTGCTCACGTTCACCCAAGAACATTAATCTTAGTAATGGACTGAAGAACATTAATATTAGTAATGGTGTGATACCGAAAAAAAATCGTAGTAGGGAAAGCTCGAGTGATAGTGACGTGGTAAATGGATATGAAAAGAAAGGTCAGATTTTATAGTAAATGAAATTGACGCAATCTTTCTTTTGATTACAGACGTATGATTTATTATTATTTTCTTTCAGGTGCAAATTCAAGTCCAAGTCACAATAATAGTAGTTATGAAGGATCTCCTAATAAAAATAAGGTAATGAACAATGTACAAACGATCAACTGCAGTAACTACGATTTCTTAACGATTAATTAAAAAGTAATAATTGAATAAAGCCTGTTACGTCCCAACTCAGAGTCCCTAATGGTTACTTAAATCACTCTCTAATAAAGATTCACCATAAAAATTCTGTACTAAGGAGTGATTTAAGTAACCATTAGTGACTCTGAGTTGGGGGGTTAGTGATACAATTATTTTAAAGAAAATAATCTCAGTTTGTAGGTAACTTTAGCAATATGTGTTATTATTATTTTCAGTTAGCAATGGCCAGCGCAGGTCAAGGATCGCCATTAAGATCTCAATTAGCATTAAAACTAAAACCTAACACACCCAAAAAATCTGCTGTAACACCTAGTCCTACGGTCCAGGCAAGTTAATTTTCTATATTTTGGTCATTAAAAGAAACATGCTGTATAACAGTTACAATGGCATTCTCTGTACTGTACCATTGCCTGGTTATAAAAAAAATATACATGAAATAAAGTCCGTGATTATAGCCCAGTGTTGCCAATGCTACGGCAATTACCGTGTTCTACGGCTTTCAGGCCAAAAAATCACAAAATCTACGGTCTACGGCCCGAACCCTAGGGCCGTAGCAAATTCTACGGCTTTTCGCAAATTCTACGATCTTTTTGTTATTTATTATTTTTGCAGACGTTTAACGAATGTTAAAACCCTTAAAACAGCGCTAATAGGCTATGAACCGATGGTATATATTGGCATAATTGGATAGCTTAATATATTGGCAGCTGTGGACACGGCCCACAGTTGATCTTTTTCCATAGAAACACGGCTTTTTTATCTAATGTACACGGCCTTCCAAAAATTTTCATTGGCAACACTGTTATAGCCGTCAAAACTGTCAACAATTATTTGACAGTCATCTGATCAAAACGTCAGAATGATAAATTGAGGCAACTAAAACAGCGCGGGAATGTAAAAAAATGTGAAAATCTAAATAAAATCATTTGGGAAACAATAGTATAAACCCCTGTACAAATTACAATATTTGTCTAAATATTATACAATCCAAAAAAAAAGTACTGTCATTACAATTTCAGTGTCTGTTATGTGACTTCACTTCAACATGCCCCCGAAAACTGGAGGAGCACATAAACCGGGCGCACTTCGACCTTACATCGCCGTCTGTGATCGCCAACGCTAACGCGAATGCTAACGCGAACAGCAACGCGGAAAACCCGACGTTAGGGCTGAACAACCCAACGTTAGAGTTGAACAACCCGACGATAACCCTGGACAACCCGACGTTAGCGTTCAGTGCCATGGCGTTGTCTCCAGGGCCTCACAGCTCCACGTTTCAGTGCCCCATCTGCGAGATAGAGTTCAGCAACGTGTCTGAAGTGGAGCTGCATGTTAATGTCGAGCATCGGGATATTCTCAGTCCTCAGAAAGCGGTGAGTGTTTGAACTTTTATTGTTAGTAATAGACCAGGTATGCCAGTTATGCAAACCAATAGAATCAAGTGATCAGTTAAACATTATTAACTTTTTATTAAACTTATTTTAAATGAGCACCAGGGGCGTAGCTACTGCTGCATCAGCCATACCCCCAGCCTATAGGGGCCCCCGTTAACAGTTTAATGGCGCCCCCTATAGTGACAAATCAAGCACCTTGTATTCAATGTAATTCTCTACATTTCAAAATGGGGTGACCTCCCAAAAAAAAAATCGCCAACGGCCTAAGACCGCTACAGTTGCCACCCGTTTTATATTCCAATATTTGACAGCTAATGTTGGAACGGAGGCCCCTTAAAAAATATTGATATCGGACTTTCTTGGTACTAGCTATTGCTTTGAAGAGAATTGAATTTGAATGAAATTCTTCATTCAAATTCAATTCTCTTCAAAGCAACAGCTAATTAAATAAGTAGTTAACATGGTGCCACTGCTATTTCCAGGAGCAAGTGGACAATGCATCGTGTGAAGACGTAGTGATGATGGAGGAGAGCCCGGTGAGCAACTGCCCCGTGTGCTGCCAGCCGCTGCCGCTGTCTCAGCATGAACTGGTGAGTTCTGCTACAGGGATTGTCATTCGTCAATTGTTAATTTTTTAATTGTCTCTCATTAATTAAATATAGTATAAAATTCTTTGTAGATTTTTGTGTTTTACGTCCCAGAGTCATTAACGGTTACTTAAATCGCTCCTAGGTAAAGAATCACCATACAAATTTTGTACTAAGGAGCAATTTAAGTGACTGTTAGGGACTCTGAGTTGGGGCGATAATACTCGTACTTGACAAACCTTTATGTTGTAGTTCTTGGGTTGGTGTATATGTTAGTGTTTTAATTTGTGCACTTAATGTTTTATTTACTTTGTAGTCCCTTTTTGTAGTAACATTTTACTTCACAGTAGTAACAATGTAATGTGAGTGGAGAGATGGAATATGAAAAAAGAAATTCAGATATATCAAACCTGAAAATCAAGTCACATTACCAACTCCAACCAATGATTATGTTGTTGTCGCGCTTTGCTTCGTCTTTTATTATGCGTACCGCGAAGGACTGAAATAAATTGCCTGCGTGGGGGTTCCTGTCTGATTATAATGGGGGTGTCTTCAAGTCTAAGAGGCTTTTACTAAGTTACTATCCACAACTTCATTTCCGCTTACCATCAGTTTGTTTCGTGGTCAAACATTAACTTACTCTGCATAAAAAAAAATTAACTACATTAGTACTGTAATATTTGAGCCTGTTTTGTTTCTTCTCTTTTCTGTTTTGGTCGGCAACTCATTGGAGATGCGTAAGGTGTTATCAATGTCCATGGGCGACAATGATCAACATCAGGTGGCTCTTCTGCATGTTTCTTGGCTATTCGCATAAAAATGCACTATATTAACTACTACTATACCAACTTCAAAAAAAGGAGGAGTTTCTCAATTCGACTGTATTTTTTTTTATGTTTGTTACCTCAGAACTTTCGACTGGGTGAACCGATTTTGATGATTCTTTTTTTAATCGAAAGCTGTTACTTCTCATGTGGTCCCACTTAAATCTTATTGAGATCTGACAAGTAGTTTTTGAGTAATTTTGAAGTCGGTTATTTTTTGTTAGTAAAATTTAGATTATTATTAACTTAATCATTAGGGTTGTCAACTTTTTGTGTTGTGTTATTTCTTCTAGATACAGCATATAGAAGAACATTTTGAGAGAGGGGAGGACGGCGGGGCTTCACTCAGCGCGGCGGAGAGGGAGGCCCAGAGGAACCGAGAGGAGCATGAGTTTCAAATGCTGAGGGTGAGAGGGCTGGCACTGCCATTGTTCTTTATATTAAGAGTGAATTTAAACAAGCTTTATTCTGTGAATAAAACTTCATAAATGACAGTCACAGTTGTAGCCGTATTGGGGCGGCTTACAATACTAACCACAATTCCACGTCGGATGGGTGTCGTAAGAGGCGACTAAATCCGGCCCGTTGGTGGTAGAGCCCTCGGAGGGATTATATTGGTAATATTGATTTTAATTGTTAATTAATAACATTATTACTAATATTATTTCTCCATGGAGTTCGCCTGGATAGCTACCACCCTTGAGCATGAGTCAGCTGCCAAACGACTCGTCGTGTTCCGGCTGGGGGCCTGAGAGTTCTTCCTTTCTTTCTTTTTCTTCACCCATATTTGATGGAATGTTGTATTGATAAAGTTGATTGACTTTTATAAATTAGTATTACCAATAAAAGTATGTTTAATTAAAAAGTATGTGTTAACCAGTGTACAGTATACTTGCACATATAGGAAGTATCTTTACATCATATAGTTTATTTTGTATAATATTAAAGCTACTACTATTTTCTCCATTTTACTACGTTTTACTAGTGTACTCTATTGTAGTTGCGGTATACTAATACGAAGAAGAAGAAGAAAGAAGTGACGGTAAAACGTTACAAAAAACGTTTCACGAAGCTGTGACTTTGTTTATTACCCATATGGTAGTAAGTTTATTTCAACAAATATACGGTTAATAACAGGCTCAGTACGGCATGGAGGAAGACGACGAGGAGGGCTACACGAACCGCGCTACGAACAGCCTGAAGCGCGCCGTATACAGCGGAGCCCTCTCTGTGGCGGGGTACTACGAGCGGAGTGTAGGGCTCCGGCGGGCCTCCGCCTCGGGGAAGGACACTGGCTCTTCTAGGACTAATGGTGAGGATTATTAATCAATTCAAAGCTTAAAATAAATAAACACTTACAGACTCATACCCCTGCAGTAGGTTTTTACACTTTTTACTTGTGTCGCGGGTGGGCACGGACTACACATATAACACAGTAACACCCTGCACCCGAGTACAAATATTTATCTGTCACATAAATATCTGCCCCGGCCGGGAATCGAACCCGGGACCTCGCTTCGCACGCAGGGTCACTACCAACCAGGCTACAGGTTCGTCTAGGGTTTAAGCCAGATATGGAACCATACACTCCCTGACTAAGGGCCGGTGTCCACCAAACCAGAGAAAGCACTTTGATCTGGCGGTAAGGAGACGTGGAAATGATATCTGATTGGCTATGGTGAATAATGTATCTATACTACATTATTGTCCTGATTCAAATATCTTTGACTTTGTTTTCAAAACGCCCTCAACCCTCTCTGCTCTTCGTCTAACCGACCCTAATCCTGTTTAACGCCGCCAAGCAACTTCAAAACACAATTTATCCGCAGGTATTCTGGAGAGGATAGCTCAGCTCAACGCCCAGAACCCGAGCATAGCCAAGACGTACCTGTGCAGCGCCGTCGACCACTACGCTAGTACGTACGGCGACCGCGGCTGGGGCTGTGGATACAGGTACGTACAGCGCCACCAGTGACATAATTTAACGGATACTGCGGAAGATCAGCGCTGGCTGTCTCCGGACTCCAGCACAATGCTGAGCAGGCTCCGATTTGTAAAGGGTCCACTTATACTTAAGTTTAATTATTACCTTGTGTATATAAGTTATGTTTAGGTAATCATAGGTGTATCTTTTGCAAATAAATGTATTTTCTTTCTTTGTTTCTTCTTCTTTCTTTCTTTCACCAAGTTATCTGTGAAATGGCGAAAATTGGAACTAATGCCGCCCCATTCATAAGTTCTTTGTGTTCATTCATTGACATTTACTACGTCTCGAATTGCGTCCAATGATTGGTCCAATGCGTCCGACAGCGCCCTCCGTCATTTCACAGATATGTTGGTGGCACTGTAGATAGGTTACTGCCGCCATTTTGTTTTTCGATGTTGACGCGCGATGAAAAAAAATTAAAAGTGACGAAGGAATAAGTCGTTCTCAATTCTCAGTGGTCTATCTTTATCCATAATCTCAGATAGCCTGACAACTAATAGCTGTCTAAAAGATATATTGTAGTTGTTATTACTTTACGTGCTAATCCAGATATGAATGCAGTAATGATTGAAAACGGTACACGATTTGTATACTTCGGCCGCTGTATCTTGGCGCGTCTGAACTTCGCGCAGAAGGCTGCGCAGTAACATAATTCGCCAATACTCGATACGCGGTGTATTGTGTCTCAGTCATACGTTAGCATGTTCGTGTTGCCATCTTTGTCTTACATGCGCTAAAGTTCGCAAAGCCTATGTTCAGACGCGCCAAGATACAGCGGCCGTACTGTACATGAATAAAGAGGGTATTCGTTAATTTATCAGTCTTGTGACAGACACGCACGCGGTCGGACGTGCGCTCTAGCTTGTGTATTGATAACCCAATAAAACAATTTCTAAATGCCCCTTGACAAGAATAACAATCTGCTAACCGTCTTGCTCTACCTCGAACCTACACTACAATCTACCCATCCCTCTCCCTCACAGGAACATGCAGATGGTGCTATCCTCGCTCAGCCGGCACCCGGGCTACGCGGCGCGGCTGGCGGCGGTGGGCGAGGGACGCGAGGGGCGGGAGGGCGCGCGGGGCGCCTGTGACTGCGCCCCCTCCATCCCTCGTCTCCAACTGCTAGTCGAACGGGCGTGGCGGCTCGGGTTTGATACACAGGTGACATCATGAAGTCATTTCCTCAGGGATTTAAAACATGTGCTGAGAAGTTTCTTTACGGCTTTTCTTCCAGTTCTCCTTTACAACAAAGCTCCTTTCCGAAAAGCTGGTAGATTAAAAAAATGACGTGCATATCAGTGATACCTATACAGTATATGAATAAAGATTTTTGATTTGTTTGATCCACCCCTGGCTGATGACCATAGGCGGCGTTGATCAGCTACCATCACGTGACCTGCTTATTTGCATCAAAGCATAAAAAAATCCTCATTTTAGATGAGTTAATGAGGGAGTCACGGAACTTGTCCTAATTGTAGTAAAATATGTCGAGGGGCCCCCTCTCTTATGGGGTTCGTAAAATGTGCTACCATTTTATACATTCCGACAGTAGTTATGAATTCTGTATAATTCCTGATCTAATTGATTAGAATTATTTGGTGCATGTAGAAAGGTATAGGTTTCCCAAACCCAAGCAAAGTTGGTTTACTGGTATTTTAATGGAAAATTTATTTTTAGGGCTCGGAGCAGCTAGGGTCCAAGCTACACAACACTAGGAAGTGGATCGGAGCTTGCGAGGTGGTCACCGTGCTATCCTCGCTCAGGATAAAGTAATTACTACGATAATCTTAAATTAAAATTTAAAGCACCCCCGACAGTTTCATTTACACTAAACATAGCTAAGAACACTCTTAATTAAGTCACCTTGCAAACAAAAAAACTAGATCAAAATAGGTTCATCCGTTTGGGAGCTACGATGCCACAGACAGACATACAGATACACAGACACGTCAAACTTATAACACCCATGTTTTTTCGTCGGGGGTTATAACGAAACTGTGTGCGCGTATTAGTGGACACAGTACGTCATGTACAAAATGAAACTTCTTTACAGCCAAAGTATTAAACTTCCTGTTGTTAAAAAGTGTGACTTATCATACGAAAGAAAGATTTTTTTTTATTTCACCTATTTTATAACAGAACTAAAAAATAATTAAATTTGAAAAATTATAAGAAACATATCCTTAAAAGAAAAAAATTTTGGTGAAAATGGTTCAAAACCACAAACTTTATTGATATAATATACATTTACGTCCTGACGCACGGCGGGTATCCATCCCTTCGTCGTTAACATCCTCTCTGTACGGACGACGCGCTTCGCTTCGACATTTATTATGCGTACAGCGAAGGATTGGAATAAATTGCCCGCGTCGGTGTTTCCGCTCGATTATAATGTGTCTTCAAGGCAAAAGTGAATAGGCTTAGATTAAGTTAATGCGTTTTACCATCTATGACTATATATCGCCACATACAGGGTGTCCCAGCGCCAAGTGACCGCCCGGCGTCTATTGATTATTTGGACAAAACTATAAACAAAATTCCAATAAAGTACAGGTCTAATCGGTTTAGTTTTTTTTTATTAGCTTTTTAATTTTTTTGGAAAAAACGTGACTTATTTTTATATTTTTTTTGTTTTTACATTTATTTTCATTCTGTTTTTTTATTTACCAGTTGTTATCATAGTTTATATATTCGAGGTATGAAATCTACCCAAAATTAAATAGAACATATTTTTTAAAGACATTAACTGAAATTTTTTTGAAAAAAATTACCCTTTTTTATTTAATTTCGCTAAAACGTTGGAGAAATGCCCCATGAATATTATTATTTTATCAATTATTATTAAATTACATGATATTACCTACAAAATCTCAATAACATGTTTGTAGTTATCTAAATCATTAACCGAACTACAAACTCTTGAAATATGCACCCTATTTTCGATAATAAGAAGAGTAGACTTTTAAAACCAGGCTAGTGGAACATTTAAGTGTCTTACTATCAAAAATACCTTTTGCCTGTTGATAGAATAATTTTAAATGGAAGGAGATAATAAAAACAAGTGCAAAATTAAATCATCTATTAAAAAAAACAGTAATTAATTCATAAAATTTTCGAAATGACCACCATTGGCATTAATACAGGCTAAGGCTCTAAATGACATCCTTTCAGTCGTTCTTTGCACTTCCGAAAGGTTTTGCTCCTATTTCTGTAGCAACAGCATCAATCCTCTGTTTCAATTGTTCTCTCGTAGCTATTGGCACAGCATACAGTTTTTGTTTCATGTAGCCCCAAAAATCAAGAGGCCATAAATCAGGAGACCGAGGAGAGGTGGTCCAGTAGCATGGTCCTCCAAGGTCTCAATTGAAACAGAGGATTGATGCTGCTGCTACAGAAATAGGAGCGAAGCTTTTGAAGTGCAAATAACGAGTCAAAGTATGTTATTTAGAGCCTAAGCCTGTATTAACGCCAATGGCGGTAATTTCGAAAATGTTATGAATTAATTACTGTTTTTTTTTTAATAAATGATTTAAATTTGCACTTGTTTTTATCGTTTCTTTACATTTAAAATTATTCTATCCAAGGGCAAAAGGTATTTTTGATAGTAAGACACTTAAATGTTCCACTAGACTGGTTTTAAAAGTCTACTCTTCATATTATCGAAAATAGGGTGCATATTTGAAGAGTTTGTAGTTCGGTAAATGATTTAGATAACTATAAACATGTTATTGAGATTTTGTAGGTAATATCATGTAATTTAATAATAATTGATAAAATAATAATATTCATGGGGCATTTTTCCAACTTTTTAGCGAAATTAAATAAAAAAGGGTAATTTTTTTCAAAAAAAAATCAGTTTATGTCTTTAAAAAATATATTCCATTTAATTTTGGGGAGATTTTATACCTCGAATAGATAAACTATGATAACAACTGGTAAATAAAAAAAAAGAATGAAAATAAATGTAAAAACAAAAAAATATATGTCGAAAATAGTGCAGCAAGTCAGGAGCCCAATTCTCATTTCGTAGACATACATGTCTAAAAGAGATATCTCGAAAAAACATGGCCGATGTCGAATGAAACCTAATTTCCTTATTCTCGGGATGTCACATTAGTGATATCTCGGAGCCTTTTCGTACGACATGCAACGTATGATCCGGAGCATTCGAGATTGAAATGTCGCGCGTTTTGACCAATCACAGCAGGATATAAGTTGACATTGGTTACCATAGATATAATAGTCTAACTGGATCCCAACCTTTAGGTACCTCTACCATGGATATGTTACTCTATCTG
This sequence comes from Thymelicus acteon, assembly GCA_951805285.1. NCBI lineage: Eukaryota > Metazoa > Arthropoda > Insecta > Lepidoptera > Hesperiidae > Thymelicus > Thymelicus acteon. Next base: position 2,773,711 of record OX638227.1, on the reverse strand, counting down.
GATCATAAACTTCGTAGTGGTACCTGACGATTTTTGAATGGAATTTGATAAGAAGGACCATTTTTGTATTGTGTCCATGTTATTTATAGTCCCAGGATATATCCTGGGATAATGATATTAAATTACGTTTTTGGTTGGTTTAAAAACGGTTTTAAAACATCTAAGATTAAATTTTAATATAGATGTACCATAATTGTGTACTTTAAATTTCAATTTACTATTAATGCAATAATTTAAATTCAGTAATTTTGAAAAAACATAAAAAAAATGTGTTATTTCAATATTATATGTATGTATATAGTATATATATGTATATATTACCTACTACAATCAAAATTATCTAAGATGCCCATAATGATACCTGCCATTTAATAATACGAACTAACCACTTACCATTAGGTGGATCGTCAGCTTGTTTGCCAGCTCGGCTATTTCCATGCATACCTATCAACTTGAGTTGTTAGGAAGAAACAATAAAATAATATTTTATTGGAATCGTACTTACATGTTGCGAATACGCAGTACGAAATAGCTCAATCGAGGTAGTAGGTAGGTACCTAAATGTTACGGTTTTTAGTTTACAATTTAATTGTCGAATCGATTAGGTCTTACAATTATGAAAAAAAAAATCTAAATAGGACATAATCTTTCTAAATAAGTGTGGACACCCTACAATTATGAAGGACAATCTCAATCCGTCATTCAGATATGACGTCATCGATGACGTTATATCGGAATCGAATGTCAGGTACCTCTACAAAGTCTATGATCCAGATAGAATATATAATCATATATCCATGACCTCTACGAAGATTGGAATCCAGTTAGACTATTAAATCCATGTTACATACTCTTTGATTGACATTTTGTCATGACAAGAATGTTTCGTTATACGGTACGCGGCAAGTCTTTTTGACATAAAATATGCAATAATAATGGTTTTAAGCAATATTACATTTAGGAAATTCTAACAATACAGGGGTAGTTTAGGATGAATATTAAAGTATTTTATTACACTTTCATTTGATAAGAGTATTTTAAAACCACTTTTTAAGTGTAATCAAGTTTTGTTGACTTGGCGTTGCTGTAGTTTAGAAAACGGAACGTTTGTTTCATATGTCTAATGGTAATGTCGAAGGAAAAAATCTCTAATGTGCCCCAGAATAACTTTTTTGGATACATTAGAGATTTTGCCGGCATGTCTCGTAGAGATTTAAGAATTGGAGATATCTCTAACTTAGAGATTATCTCTTCAAAATGAGAATCGGGCTCCAGGTCTTTTTCCAAAAAAATTAAAAAGCTAATAAATAAAAAACTAAACCGATTAGACCTATACTTTATTGGAATTTTGTTTATAGTTTTGTCCAAATAATCAATAGACGCCGGGCGGTCACTTGGCGCTGGGACACCCTGTATATACTATGTATCGCCACTTACCATCAAGTTGGATTGTAGTCAAGTATTAACTTATAAGGTATAAAAAACATGTTTTTATGTACCTGTGCGTGCAGATGCGAGCTCATAGACTTCCACAAGCCGACGGCGGCGGACGGCAGTCACCCGGCGCTGTTCGACTGGGTGCTGCGCTACTTCCAGAACGACCCCACGGGCTTCAAGCCGCCGCTCTACCTACAGCACCAAGGTACACCCTGCACCCCACACCTTTCACCCCGCACCCACAACTCACAACAAAAAAACACACCCCACAAAATACACCTCTCAAAACACAAAACACACCCCACAAAACAAACCCCTCAATACACATCCCAAAAAACACACCCCTCAAAACGCACCTATCAAAACAAATCCCTCAAAACACATCCCACAAAACGCACCCCACAAAACACACTCCTCAAAACACATCCCACCAAACACATCTAAAAACACCCCACAAAAGTCACTCCTAAAAACACATACCACAAAATACATCCAATAAAACATATCCCATAAAACACATCTCATAAAACACATCCCATCATATGGAGAAGAAGTGCAGAAAGCTACGTTTTGTGAATAATTTGTGTTAAAATTACATATTTATTAAAGAAAATAGAACATTGAAAAATGTCATTGTGAAGTAACTTTTGACAGATTGAATTACGGTCGAATTTCGACTGAAGGACAGGCCTCTTAAACTAATGTAATACTGATGAAGTAGAAGTTCAATGCAAAGTTTTCACAGCTGTACAACGTTGACTGGCAGAGAATGCTTTTAGCATTAAGTCCGCCATTTGTTCTTACACATTTGTATGGTGCAATAAAGACTAATGTTCGGTTTACACGTATTAAGTAGTTAAGTTATTAATTAAATTTTAACTAAATTTTAAGTAAATCAATACGTGTAAACGGACAATTTAGTAGTTTAGTAATTTAGTAGTTTAGTAATCAAGTAGACAAGTAATTTAGTAATTTTTGAATTTTCTGTTTAGTAGGTGGGCGGGGCTTATCACTTAACACGTTTGGACAGGCACTTTTAAGTTAAAATTTAGTAAAATGCTTAAGTAATTGTATGAACTAAAGAGCTTTACTAAATTATTACGTGTGGACGCACACTAAAAATTATTCACTTAAAATTTAGTTAACTACTTAATACGTCTAAACCGGACTTAAATAAATAAATAAATGTGTGTCGCAGGCCACTCGCGGACAATAATAGGCTACGAGCGGCACAAGGACGGGAAGGCCACTCTGTTGGTGCTGGACCCGTCGCACTCGCCCGCGCAGGTATATTGAAACATCTACACATCTATACATCTATACAAATAAATAAAATTGGAGTGTCTGTTTGTACTATTAAAATAACCGGTTTTTACTAACTGCATTTGGATGTATACACGGTACATATTATACCAAAACAACATTTTTTACAATTTTTATCTGTCTGTCTGTCTGTTTGTTCCGGCTAATCTCTAAAATGGCTGAACCGATTTTGACGGGACTTTCACTGGCAGATAGCTGATGTAACAAGAAGTAAAGTTCTTGAACCGTCATCCGCTACATGTATAAATCCAAATGCACTTAGTAAAAAGCGGTTATTTTAATATTACAAACAGACATTCCAATTTTATTTATGTGTATAGATTACAGAATGTTTGTGTTATTATTAAAGTTAAATCGTACCTTGCGTATATAGGTAGCATTTTACTTTGCATCATATCACTACATATTTATGCAATAAATTTTTGAGTAAGAAATAAGATAGTGTGTAGTCAACAACCCCCTCTCCCCCCTCCCCAGGTGCGGCAAGTGGTGTGCGGCTCGGCGGCGGCGTGCGGCGCGGCGCTGCGGCTGTTGCGGCGCGGCTCGGCAGCGCTGCGCGCGCGCCAGTACCAGCTGCTGTGCGTCACTGGACTCATGGCTACAGATGAGGAGTATGAGGTACTTAATAGTATGTGCGGTTTAACTTGTCAAGTGGTAGACGACCCGTGTGGCGCAATGGTTACCATAGCGGACCGCTATGCCAAGCAAGGGTCCTAGGTTCGATTCCCAGCTAGACGTAAATTTAAATGATGACTGAACTTTGAATTTCTGTTCGCGGTCTGGATGTGTGTGTTCTTCTCTTTGTGTGTTTTGCATGGCATTTACAATGCTATGAGTCCACATGGCTATGAATACAAATACAAAAATACAAATACAAAAATCTTTATTTCATCTCATCTACAAGTTACATTCAGGTGACATTTTAATTATTTTAATCTGTGGGAGATCTGGTGTCTAAACTAAGCCTCGGCCTGTAATTTTTTTATTATTATTATTTATTTATGTGCTGTACCGATTTATATGAGATCCATGCCGCAATTTAAAAATAATTAAAAAGCTAAAAGGCGGGGGTTAAGCCTTCCGTAGAAAAATATTCACATCTCTTTTCATCCTGTCTTTCAGGCTAGCAAAGTTCTCCAGTCAGTGCGTATTCCATAGACGACTGAAGATAACCAACCGGAGTCAGTCTCATGTCTTGTGGGAGGGGAGTCCCCGCCGGGCCCCGAGTACCTTATGTTGTTTTTTATTTATATGTTCCTTTGAAACATGGGCATTAATATGGCATAAATAGTTCGAACCAATTCGTGTTGCGTTTTGTTTTAATTACAAGTTTTTATCACTTTTTCCATTGTTATTATAAAAAATGTTATTATTTTTGCTGTAATCGTTAATTTATTTAAAATTAGTATGATTAATATTTCAAGTAGTCTAAAATTAATATTAACATTTAACTTTTTCGTAATCTTGCTTCGAAGAAATAGTGTTATTTTTAAATAATTTCTCATAATTTTTTATTATTTAATCTAACTGCTTTTTTTCATCAGTCTAAATTACAATTACAAATAGACAGTATTTATAATTATTGATTTTATTGTCGAACTCCGTCCAAAGTAAGAAAAATTATAACACAGTATTATCCTGACAATACACTTTCCATTCAATCTGATTGAATGGTGTTAAATGACTTGTTGTGTGTTGAACGATTCACTTCTAAAACAAGCAACAATGGATCTTTATTGTTACTGAAATAAATATCAAATTAATAATGTAATTTGGTGTTGGTTATTTAGAAGTGTAATGAATATACTGTGCACTGTAGGTTCGAATATTGTCGCTTTCGTTCTAAATGTATTCAGTGTTAATATAATAATTTTTGTGTGTTTCAATTATGATTTACTGGAATTTCATTAGAAATTTTCTGTCTCCAGATATTGATTATATTTTTATGTCTTTTTCAGTCTTGTCCGAATCTTATAATTAAAATAACACACAAAAGAAGTTTATGAACTGATCCAAATAAACTATGGAAAGTAATTGAAATTAAAGTAATTTTTATGTTTAATGCATTCTAGTCTTTAAATTACTGTGAATTTTACGAAAATACTGGCTTTGAATAAATTTATGCCATATTAAAGCCGCCATTGCCGTTATATAGTCACTTACATGAATGGCAAAACTCAATTATATTAATAAAACATGACTTTAATAACTTAATAAACCGTTACCTATCAATACTGTAATCCAATACCAAACGCTTCTTATAACTAATGGCTGAAACAGACAGACGTATAGTTGTTGCCGCACTCAAAGTCACTTAACTGTTACATACATAAATCACTCCTTAGTACAGAAACACACAACAAATTCTGTACTAAGGAGCGATTTAAGTAACCTTTAAGTGACAATAATTTAATTTATGTTATTACATTATCTGATACTTACGATAGATATTTATTTTCTTGATTTTGATTTGGTATCATGAACCTTAAACGTGTAAGTATCGGTGTAACGTGACTGTGTAACGGATTATTATTTCTATAGCTATAATTAAATAATGATTTAGCAAAGTTGTGATACCTTGTAATTAATGTAATTATAATTTAGGTATATTTTTGGAGTTAATTTATCGACTACCTGTTGTTTGTTTGTCAATTATCATATAGTTTGGTCAATTCCTTCGTGTCCCTTCACAGGAACATACATATTTACATATTTTTATTACAACGATAATTATTTACAATATTAATTGTATTTTATGATGTAATTAATTTATTATTAAAGAGTCGTGGCCTTGATGCGGTACTAGTTAGCAATAATACGCAAATAATGTTGTTTTTTTATTTAATTTATTTGTTATCCTTTTTTCACTAAAAAGATTAATTTAATCCCGAATTTGTTACGCCAATTTTTTATAAAGTATGTTTATATATACATATGATTATGTAATTCAATTGTTATGTTATTTTGTTATTATTACGTCACAAATGTTATTGCGTATTAGAGCTCTTGGTACAGCAGTAGAGGCTGCAGTCCCGGCATCAGCGTTCATCTCGATAGTGATGTAGTTATTGTACTAATAATATAATAGTTAATTATTGAAACTGCGGGTTTAATTATGCACTCCGTATATTTAATGCAATAATGTCATATTCGTTTTAGTGACAGTTTTTGATAAATAAATGAAAATGTAATATAAATAAAATTCATTACTATTATTATTAATGATTATAATAATTATTATTATAGCAGTGATTACAGATCATTTGTTTTTGTTTGCCTTACATATAAAAAATTAATATTAATTAAAACCGCAGTTTTAAATAATGAAAAGTAAAATTAATAATACATATTAATGCTTCGTGATATGCCTTTCAGTGAGTAAATATTGATAGTTAGGTGCTAAGGAATAATTATATTAATAGGAACGCGTCGCCAGGAGATAGCACTTGACTTTGTTATTCACCCGGACACTTTTGATGAATATGTAATAAAAAAGCAACAAATAAATAATAAAAAAGCAAAATATTGCCAATGCTATATTATCAACTACATCGATAACCAAGTGTGACAAGTTTCATATTGTGCCACTATTTAAATAAATAAAAAATAATCTATAAGAATTACTCTGAAGTACGAACACTTGAACGGTGCAAAGAAGCTTGTATAATTATCAAAGAAGGGATGTGTTTTACCAACTGTCGGGTGGTATCGTCCGGCGCGCGATACATTCAGACGCTTTACGAGAACACGAATAATCATTGTTTTGCACGATCACGATAGTTCCTAAAGGAATTGCAGCGAGGGAAAGATATGCTCGGAACAAAGTATGGTGCCTAATATTAGGTTTTCTTTCCTTTAGGGTTTTTTTACTTTATTTTTTAATAGTCATTTGTTGTTATGTAAATCATGATTTTGTTTACATTCGTTTTAATTAATTTTTGAGTTGTGTCATTGTTTAATTGTAACGAATGGTTCTGTAGAAATATAAAGCACAAAATATAAAACCAGTAGTTTAAAGTGTAACATATTTAACGATATATTTAATGTTGCGTAATAAATAAGCATTTAATGCGTTGTTTTAAAAAAAATATTAATAAAACGTCACTTTAATATAATGTGACGCTTAATTCATTATTAGTTAAATTTTAACTTTTGTTTGTAAATAGAATCGTAATTTATTAAATATCTGTTTAAAATGTTATATGACATGCTTTGCAACTCTGACTAAAGGGTTATTAATTTATTGTAACTTTGTAACAAAAATTAAGTTATAAATACACAAAATCAAATTTTAGAGTACACACACAAACTATGATATTTTAACTAACAATTAATTTAAAAAAATGAATTATATTCAACTATAATAAATATTTTGTGAACTGAAAAAATAAGCCACTGCGATCAAACTTGATCTATTCTGCATGGCAGAGACACGGTCTACGACAACATGGCCATAGTTCACTGAAATCCTTAACCTAAGAACGTCTTATGGTCGATTCTAACTGTAGGTCACAGTAAGATATAGCGTTCATGTATCAAATTGCAATAGATCCAGCTCCTTGAAGGACAGTTTCAAGCCCCTAAGACCCTTTGTACCCAATGGGTACATGTTATTGAGTTGACAAGAATGCCATATAAATATTAATATCAATATTGGTTACTTTAAATGTTAAATATAAAACTAAAATTGACTTTTATGCTATAGACACAAGAAGTTATTAGATAGGTCAATAAAAAAAATTCTCTGAACCATTTTTATGGTGTATGTAAAAGAAAATAATTATAATTATTGTGCTTTGACTAATTGCTGGTAAATTGTTGAACAGATTAGCGAAATTTAAAATATATATTTCTGCTAAATTTCGAAAACAAGAAATATAAAAATAAACTTTTGTGGTTTTTTGGGGTAATTTGGACTGTGAAACTATTTTGATATTCGATTAATGATAATTGAAACTAAATGTAGTCGATTGAGGTAACTTAATGCAACTAGGGGGGTGTGGGGTAGGCCCCGATAGTATGTGTCATTTCAGCAATGTCTTCTTATTACAAACTAGCTGACCCGGCGAACTTCGTATCGCCTAACAAACTACTCTTTTTTCTAAAATAAAAGTTGGCTAAGTTACTCCTTGTTTCATCAGCTATCTGCCAATGAAAGTTTCGTCAAAATCGGTCCAGGCATTTCAGAGATAAGCCGGAACGAACAGACAGACAAAAATTGTGAAAAATGTTGTTTTGGTATATGTACCGTGTATACATCCAATTGCACTTAGTAAAAAGTAATATTACAAACAGACACTCCAATTTTATTTGTATTGTACAAGGCTAATATTGCCATGCTTGATAATTAAGACGTAATTGTATTTTCACAATCGGATATCGCTATATATTAATTGAAAAAAATATGTTTCTAAAGCCCTTTCTAGTAACTCTTCGAAGGGCTTGTTTCTCTAGAAAGAGATTTTATGTGACAGAAAACTATTATTTTGCCTTTGGGTCTTATTATGGCCTTATTGCCAGTTGCAAGGCAGGGCGTCCTAATCCGAGAGTGTGTAAGTATATTTAACTGTCTAAATTACCCCAATGCAGTATATTAATTTTGTTAATCTTGTGTCTTATTGCACATGTATCAAAAGTCTTACGTCAATTAGGTAAATAACAAATTTTGTGTAGTAGACGCTTGGTTTCATGTTGACTGTTGCGTAATTATAATTCGAATCGACCAATCGTTTTAGAGTTAATGTTGTTCACATTGTTTCTAGTCTATATGTATTTATTACTGGATGTGCGATGAGCTTTTTGAGCTCGGCGACGGAAGGGACCGCACGGAGAGGACAGGAGTGACGGAAGGGACGAAGTGTCGATAAGATGTGTAGCAACCATGAAGTTAATAACTAGAATCACTTATTATTATCTAGATGTTTTATCTTCACGTACAAAACGAACACTAAATTTACCCGCACTTAAAAATCATGTACAGATGAATATAGACGTGCACGCACGAAAATATATTGTAGAATACTCAGCCTCCAATAGTAAAATAATTATATTAATTACTCATCAGGTAAAGAGCTTGGCTTACAGTTAAATTGAATCCAGATTTCAGTACTGATGGTTCACCTGTCTAACTATCATTACAATTGATCCCCTAAATGGGTGAAATGGTAAAAGGACGAAATCATGGCCACCTGACTGTTTTTTTTGCATTTTATTTTTAATCGAAACACGTGTAAATTACCCACTACGGTTTTATAAAGATATTTTTCATAATTAAAATCACTGTCACCGTTCATGGTTGCTACACGAGAGGGTTGTCTTAGTTTAAAGATTATGTTTTGTTTGTTAGGGCACCGAGGCTTTTGAGCTAGATTTAGCCCTTGCTTTATGGAAAATGAAAAATAATACTTTTTTAAATTTAATTTCACTGCATAAGAACACCAAATGTTTGAAATCAGTGAGTTAAAAGTATCCTCAATTAAACCAGTCAACAAAATAACAGCAATAAAGGAGTGTTTACAATATTTTTGTGGTTACCAGAATATTTTGAAATCTTTGAACTTTATTTTTATTATACTGCTAACCTCTCCAGCTGTGATGTAAATGTGTATTATGTATGTATAATTTCTGATACATACTGCTTCAAACAGTGCCTATAGCAATAAGGAAAAAACATAGGGTATCCTTGACAATGTCCATCCAAAATTTTAATGAAAACGTTCTCCATAAGGTATGGGCTTATGATAGAGTTAAGATTCAGTTCGAAGTGTAGCGACATACATCAATGCTTACCAGATTCAGTTTTAACTTAGAGGGAAGTCCGAACGAACATTGTTTCGACAGTGGCGCTATCATCCAAAACTTTGTACTATAGTCATAGCAGCAAAAAGAGATATAAATTTTCTACACGAGCTTTAAATATATCAATTGTTAAAAGTTATCGCCAGTAAATAATTAAATCTTATGATAATATTAACTTAAAGTTTCGATCTCGTTAAATATTTTTTTTTATTAAAATATGCGTTTAAATATTCAACTAATTAAAAGCGTTTTTGAAGGAACTTTGAAATATTCAATGACATTTAAATCCCGGCTAAAAACTGTTATGAAATTTGATATTAGTTGCATATTTAAACTTTTTGTTTTTTCTTAACAATTATTCATCTTTGGCGTCGTGTGTTTGCGCAGGGTACCCTCTCTTCTAATGAATTGTTTCGCAGTAGCACGTAGATAGTATTGTTAAAACAAATGCTCATGTAATGGTAGCAAAGTAGTGGCGACGACAAATAGGGGCCTAGGTCCTAGTAAACTACGATTAGCGATGAGGAATTTCGCTAACGACAAAGTGTGTTAAGTGACATGCGGTGTCATTCAAAGGTTTTCAAATTTCATTCGGTCTTATTGACCAAGCCTTTTTATAACGATATATCTATAGCACATACGGTATTGAGCTACTTACAGATAATTAGTACAAGTACTCAATATTATCAAAATAATATTATAGGATTAAATAAATTCTGGAATACATGTTCATCCTGCTTTGTTTGTGTTATAAATACAGAAATCGCCAGTGCGAATATGAGTGCTTGAGTAAAAATAAAGACCTGTTACTTAATGTTACAAAGTGTCTATAGTTATATATCGTTATAGAGTTGAAATTGTATTAGGACGTTAGAAAGGGAGGGGGGGGGGGGTGGCCTGCGCCGGCGCCGCCCACAACACGACACATTCTTGTGGTTACATTATACAACCTCGACGTCTTCAGTCTAGTTTTATTGGCATTTCTATAGTTTGCCACTAGCCACGATTATGATATAGCTAACTCTATAAATCAATTTAGAAGAAAAAGGTAGTATTATAAGATCTTAATCAGTAAAAAGTGGGTCTCCCTCACTATTTACTAACATTAAATAAAGTTATTTACAGGAGCATTTAGTAAAACCAAGTTTTAATTAGCAGAAACGCATTTTAACCAAATACTTACATACTAGATGTCCTACAACAATATCTCTGTGAATAAAAAACATTTTATTCATGAAGCTATCAAACATTTTTTACTTTTCTCAATTATTTTAGTAGGTTAATTCATTTATTTTTCACTTTAATTATATATGAAGTAGCTTCCTACACATTTAGAACTACCTATATCATGAAGTGGAACAGTGACGAAGTATAGAATATATTATTAAATTTTAATTATTATGCTTAAGGTCGATGCATACGTAACGTGGACGGGACGGAACGTGAAGTTTTGGAAACATCGTTTCATAGAAAATGTAAACGATAGCGCATACGCCACGGAGGCACGGACGGGACGGGAACGGGGCACGCACGTATATTTATATTATTTATGCCCCGTTCACGTCCCGTCCACGTTACGTATGCAGCGACCTTTAATTGAATTACACTGATATAGGACCTGTGATAGTTCGGCGAGCTCATTCACATTGAGCGCTTAATGTATATCTAGCTACCCCACCTGCGCATTATTTTTCTGGTATCTTTGTTAAAATATGATGTTTGTTATTATTGTTAATTAGTTGTTCAATTCTATTTATTTATTCTGCTCAATTTTAATTATGTAACTATATAAGTGTAGTAAATCCTTAAAATTTCACTTGAATATCCTGTATAAATAAGCACTAGGCAAATCAAGGATTTGCACAATTCATTTCAGTATATAAAGTGAAATTTTAGGGATTTTTTTAATTGTTTTTTTTTTCTATATTTGGTCTGTCATAACGCTGTCACATTATACGACGTGATATAAAATCGGTGTCATAAAATGTCGAAAAGAATAATAATTTCATATATTTTATATACCACGGTGTCACACCGTAAAATTTTAAAGCGTTATAACTAACTCATAAATAAACGATTTTATTATCATACAGGTAATGACGATGTATGCATGCATTTTGTAGCCGATATTTGGTTTCACTTGCATAAATTATGGTCACGGCCAAACTAAAACTTAGTCATGACATGGACCACAATTGATGCAACATAGTTGAAATATCGACGAACAACATCGGGAACACCTATATTATAGCAAAATGTATACAATCCACGTTATATTGCAAATGATGTTAAAAGCTATAGACATAAAGACAAATTTTGAAACACTGTTCTATATTGTTGGGAAAGATGACATGTATATTATAATTACAACGTATATTTTCGCAAAAAAATGATGTTTAGTATAAAATAAATACACTTCAATTTATAAGTTTAAAATTCGCACCAAAACACTTTAAAGTGTCATGGCGTTGCTTGTGACGTCACGCCTCAGTAAAGTATAGACAAGATGTCATTGTTAGTATTGTCATATTCGTTTGTTTACTGAGGCGTGACGTAATTCGCGATGATTGAGACTGATTGGCGTTCAAGATATCATGGCGTCTTGTCGTATTTTGTAGTTTCATTTTATCAAAAATATTGTTAATCTCGCTCATAATAATACGGTAAATGCGTGTTTTCTAATCCATTAATGGCTTCATTAATATTTCCGTGATTTTTACTTACATATCATGCCTAATGTATTTTTTGCGTGTGTGGGGTAGAGATAGGGAGCACGAGGCGGTCAGCCTGCCTTGTTAGTGGGAGCGGTGCTTCGTAGGGACAGCTAGGCTGTGCTAACGTCTAATGATTCTTCAATAAACTATGTAAGTTACGATCTTTTGTTTTATTTACCTATCGTTTGTATTATTCGTCAGTGCTGCCCTCTGTCACATGAGAAATAATAATAAATTATATGTCTGTAACAAATAAGTTAATTTATTGTGAGCAGAGTAAGTGTTAACTTTCTCTAATAGAATATCCACTCTATCACAAATTAGACTAGCTAACTTTGGCATACCAGTGATATATGAAAATTAAAATTGAGTTTTATAAGGATTTGCGTGTAATTTCAAAGAGTAAAAAAAACTAACTAAAAGTGAAAACTTTATTTTCAAAAAAAAATGTTCACAAAGTAGTCATACGATAACAAAGTATGTTGCAGTAAAATATTTTAGGATACACATATTGTCTTAACTACACTTGTCCAATCACATGCAATCAGCCAACACAACACAAGCATTCCTGTTTTTTAAACATTTTCGTATTTTCTAACAAACGTTCATATCTTATTCTTAAATATAAATATAAACGAGTTCTACTATATAGCTACACAAGGCTCAGTTTTGCAATGCACTGCTTTATTAGGTAAATACAAAGTCTATATTTCGTACAAAATAGGTTTGAAACAAATTTTTGAATATTATTTTTTTATATAATAGGTACTCACTGTTTGCGTATTTATGCATATATTTAAAAATGAATCAATAAGTCAACACTGATGCAGAATTAGGTGTTCCAAAGCCATATTATTAAGGCCAGGCTTAAATAGAAAGTACCGATCATATATAAAATTTATTACAAGTTTATCTGAACTTTTATGGTACTTTATGCGAGATTCTATCTTAAAAAGAAAGATGATTATAAATTTAGCTACCACACAATAACAATGACAGCAATATCGTCACGAGAATAAAATTATTCCTAAGCGGTTATCCCGAAATCAACTGGCCACTTCGGATGCTTCTAGAAACAAATATCGTCTGTACTTCTTGCACTAGATAATTATATTAAATACTTTTTTTACTATAAATTAGTAAATATTCAATTCAATCAAATTTGAAACTGCAAATAACTTTTAGTAACAAAATGTTTCTTGAAATCCGCATTGACCAGTTTTGTTCGAATGAACATAAAAAGTAATTTTTTCTAATATAGAAATAACGTTTCGCAAAATATATTTCCATTCATCATAAATCGTGAAAATTGTTATAAACAATACGATTTCCCTGGCGGTTAAGCGAGTTAAATAACGCCCTTATTCGAAGTATTATTAAATATTATAATGGTAATAATAATGTGTTGACAACTGGACCAAAACACTTAATATAATTATAATTAATAGTACACACAGTTTATACCGAAGGATGCGTTTTCCACGGCGAGTGTCGCACCACAGTACATGGCGAGGGTATAATTTTATGAAAGTAGATCGTAAAAACTATACTTAGCATTTACTAAGAGGTTACCGAGACAAAATCTAAATAAATTAATGACAGTTTTTCAAGACCCAATCATATTATACAAATGAAATTTATAAAATCGTTGATATTGAAAGAATTATATGCCTCGAGTCTTAAGTAAAAACTTACGACGATACTCAAGGATTATTTATGGCCTAATAGCCTCAGAAAAAACACCAATGTTTTATTATAAAACAGCACCTTATACGATACAACTCGTCCGTGGAAACACTAAAATAGTTAATAAATACTGATCGCAATTTAGGAACTACTGATAGCCATTTTAAGATTCGCAATTTGGAAATGATAACCGTACAATAGACAATAGACCGCGGAACGCTATAGACAAACCTCTATATCACAGCTGTCGAAATGCACAAAACGCAACGCAGTGTCCCTCGTAACGTAAAGCTAGTTCAAACATGGCTAATTCTTACATCTAAAGTAGCGAGACTTGCCCACGGCCGAGTGCTGCAAGGCGTGCCCACGATCCGTCACTGGTTCCGTACCTAAATATTGATGTGGCACTGCTAAGGTGCTAGTAGTAATTCGAAATATTGTGAAATGTAAGTCATAATAAATTTATTATGAATAACGTTGACTGGCGTATAAATATATAGATTTCAAACACAATAAAAATAATATAAAGACCTTGTGCAGTGCCAATTATTAACACATTTTTTTTCAAATTTACATTGGAATAATATTTAAATAGTATCTTAATATTTAGTACCTCAAGTCAAAATCCTTATTTTTTATAAATTTTATTTATAATAAACAAAACACTGGTGTAATGTAGTAATTATAACAAATTGTATTAAATATAATATTTTCTAATGTTTAATATATTTTGGATCCATAAAACAGTGACGAAACGCGAGAGCCGAGTCCCGCCGGGAAAACCTAAAATGGCTGTGAATCTTCCTAAACGTTCAAGTAGAAAAATAAATAATTGATACTTAGTAAATACTTACAAGTTTAAATATCGAAAGGCGCGGGCGCTCCGCCCCGTTGGTCCCTCGGTCGCGGTTCTTCACTATACTTTACATCAGATCAAATTCAATGGCCACGTAACAAACTATTAGAAATACAATACCAAGTCTTCAAAATTTTTTAAATATTCTAAATTGAATGGGTTTTTATACCAAAAATAAGGTAAAGAAGGGTCCCATTCTCCATTATTTTTGTTTTATTTTAGTTTTATTGTGCAAGATTTAGTTAGGATCACTATTTTCAGATTCGATAAGATAATTTTTTATGCTTTCTACCCAGCCAATTAAAATAACGAAACAACTTCAGCGAAGAACTATCGCCCCAACTCAGAGTCACTAACGGTTACTTTAATCGCACCTTAGTAAAGAATCTCCATACAAATTCTGTACTAAGTAACGATTTAAGTAACCATTAATGACTCTGAGTTGGGGCGTATGGTCTATATAATTAACACTGGAGTGTGGGTATACTTTAATCCTCCACAGTTGAGGAGAGACCACTAGTGGTGGTATAGAGGGCCATCAGTGACGTGAACTACGTGAAGCCATGGTCTATAGTGTCTATACGCTAATATTGTAGTTGGTCTGTGCGACCAGTGCGGCCGTGTGCGCCCGCGCCCCTGCTCTAACGATGAGTCGGGTTTCCGCAACCAATCTCCAAAATGTCGACTTGTTGAGACATGACACCACCTTCATACCAGTTGCACATCAACTGACAGGTAACTTCTCTACTTGAAAATGGCACACTACCCTCATTTTGCAATTATATTATATTGTGAAAAAACGATGCTACTACCAATTATATTTCACTCTTTATTGTAAACTAAAAACTAGATTACAATGGGCGGACTTAATGCCTGATATGGCATTCTCTAATTATATTATGTAAGAATCGATTACTGGCTTTACTCCTATGGAGCTTGACGTTTTTTTTATTCTATCTGCCTTGTCCGGGGAGAATTATTTCTTTTAATGAGACCGGAAAGTCTTCTCTAGTAATTACTGAAAGTTTTGTGAAAATACATTAATTTTTTGCGATTTTATTTTATAACATGTAATTTTTTTTTTTCATCCAAGATTACAAAAGTTGGACTTATACCAAACGACGATCAATTAAAAAAGTATAAAAGTCGTAACTAGTAAAACTTTGTAATTTACTTTTAAAAATGCAACAGTATTACAAAATGTACCATGTCCCAACAAGCCTTTAATATCATGTCCGTTGCGCGCGCCGCTACGTTATAAATACATCACAATCATTATATTAACAGCCTTTTCACGTGTTCCGTACATCAGTTAATTATTTTACATCTTGCTACGACGCACTTGCATTATGCTGTGTAACATTACAAATTATTTACAGTTACAAAAATATTTTTAGTTACAGTTTTACAATTTGTATAATCATAAATGCTTTTTATTTTAATAAATAATATTATACCTTTGTAAAGAAATCGGATATTTTTTTCAAAATATCAAAGTTGTTTTTTTGTAATACAAAATTCGTGTAATAATACAAAATGTTATGTTGTAATGTCACATCACTACACGTATCTAATCAGTAAGTTAGCAATGCAAGTCGCTCATAGCAACCATATTCTAACAACTCGCAACAGAAGCTATGTCGATTCAATGTTTTAAATCAATTCAAAACGAAAGAATCAAGATATCATATTTTTGTAATTACAATTTGCATAAAACAGCAAATAACAAAATTTGAATCAGTCTGTTAATCATTTGTGGCTAAGTACAGGTAATACTGTACTACAATACAATACAATACAAAATACAGAATACGGTAATTCTATCGAAGGTATTTATGGCATTTATAAATAACGATTTAATCGTAACGCCTCTTCAACATTATAAGTTACAACATATTATTATACTGTTATTATATATTTGTATATAAATGGAAATTTATTAAATTATATAACATTATAAAGGCCGGCTACTTCCCTTTAAGGAACTGCCATTTTTGATAGGAATTGTTATATAATCTACCACCACAGCGCTTTAGCAATTACGTTTGGCCGTATCGATGGTTATTATTACTTAACAATAATCCAGTGACAAAAGTACTTATGGCAAGCCTTGGTAAGACTTAACGTTAAAACATTAGGTTTTCAATATAGCTCGTTAACCATGCTTGTTCAAGTACAGAAACTCATGAACGCGCAGTATTCCTGAACTCATGCACTGAGGCAGTGCTAAGGTTTTGAAATTAATTTTTTATCTTTTATATAAATTTAATAAAAAAATACCTATTATGTTGCAGAGGCATTATTAAATAAACAAAACATTTATTTGATCGGACAAAGTTCACTTGTAATTCAAGTACCTATATGTTTAATGTAGTACTCGGTCGTAATAGGTCAATTGTAATGTAAATCATACATTGTATTATGTAATGTAACCGCGTACCAGTCAGTATGTGTTACGACGTACAAAGTGAACTTTATCAGATTAAATCAAAAATGAAAACCGATCGTTCATAGCCAACCAATCAGCTCATTGGCACAACATAAAATTATATATATATAATTGATTATATATATATATAATTGATAGAAGATGTGTTAATAAACAATTCAAAAATAAATGAACTTTGAAGAAAATAATAAATTATAAACTCACTGAGACAAATAAATCACCTATATAATTTGAATGAATCAAAATTTTGAACGAATCAATCAGATCAGAATATAATAATTCGGAGATCAGTTACCGAGGCACAATGTTGAAAAATATATCATTATCATGAAATTGTTATTGCTGTAAAGATGGCTGCGGTTTACCTCAAATATTCCGCTTAGCTTAGTACTGTTTGTACACATTTAATATAAAAAAATGTAAATAAAATAATAATGTGTAATAAAAATTATTATTAATTAATACTGATATTTTTTTCGGATTTCAAAAAGTCACAATTTATAATCAGTTTTAAAAAACCCTTTGCATGTCAATAAACCCGATGAGCTGATTGATGGATGGGTTATGATCGTTGGCTCACAGTTAACACAGACATATGTACAGCGCGTTCGAGTAACACACATATACACACATAGCGGATCGACTGCGTTTTGTCTATGTGTGCGTATACTTGAAGACGCTTGTACAGTTATTTTGTGGTAAACAGAGGGATTACGCCTTCTCCTCATTGAGGGGTTGCACCTCGTGTTTCTCGGAGTCCTGCGGCGCGGGCGGCGAGTTCCACGGCTGCAGCTCGCCCGAGCCGAGCGAGACGAAGCATAGCGCGCCGCTCACGTACGTGCCCGCCAGGATGTAGAACACTATCTGCCATTGCGCGTATGTGTTCTGGAATAACGATAGGGTTTTGATAAAGTTTTTTTTTTTCGAATTTTCGGTCCGAAGTTAGCCGTGGTTGGCGCCTATACAATATATTTACAAGCTACACATAGACTCCCCGAATCTAATTATCGGCTACGCCGGCAAGGCATGGTGATGCCTACATTATTACTAATACGTTTGGTCTTATTTGGCTATTTACATAAGGGGCTATCCATAAATTACGTCACACTAATGTAAGACCTCCCCCCTAGTGTGACGTCACATATTATGAAATTTTACACCTAGAAATTTTAAAATAAAAACAACAGTTCTGAAATAAGTACCAATATTCGATTTTTAAATGTGACGTCACGAATTTTAGGACCCCCCCTCCCACCCCTTGTCACACAATGTCACACTACATCGACCCCTGCCCCTTAACGTGTGACGTAATTTATGGATGGCCCCTAAGTAAGTACTCAAAAATTATACATACACACTGCACCCTTCGTAATTCGTAAAACAGTCGTATTATTTATTACAAACCTACCAGTAAGTAGACAACTACACAAACGTTTGTGTTACACAATATGTTTGTGTTACAAAAATTATGGGATGTAACAAAAAGATGTAATACTCACATTATCCTTGGTGAGTTCTCCCACCATGTAGGTGGAGAGCCAGCCGCCGAACGACGACAGGGTGTTCGCCATGCCGAAGATAGTTCCTGCGCAATACAATGATTATATATTTTAAATGTAAAAAAATAATATTGTCATATAATGAAAAGAAATAAATGAAATGGAATACTTTTATTCAAAAATCATTTGGTTGACAACTCTTTTTGAAGTCTTAAGCTGAAAACAAACTGTCGGACGCGGCTGAAGGATGTGACGTAATAGGTATCTAGATAATGAATATACACTGAGCTGTGCAAACTATCGGAGGTAAGTCGCGGACGTGACCTTGAGGCACCTTGAGGCGTTCGGACGTCCGAGAGCTATCTGGCGCGCTGGATGTTTTTGTCATGTGCACATTATCAGTCGCGGCTTATAGTATGTTTGCAGCTTTACTATGCCAATCACGCCAATGCTTCAACAAGGCCCTACTGAGTGAGAGGGCCCGGGAGAAGAAGCAGCAAGAAACTACTGACGTGTTATTTTTCCTGCTCACAGTTACTGATTACTACCTACCTAAGCAGCCTTGTCTTTAAAATATCTATCTAATTTGTAAAATAACCTTTCGTCATAAGAATTGCTTTTGAGTAGGAAGAGTTTTAACAACTTTATTCAATTTTTTACTATGTACTTATTTCGTATTACAATAAATTACGCGTGCAGCTTTCGACTTATCACGTAGATGAGAAGACAAAAAGATAGGCAAACACTTACAATAATTAAATGCGGGAAACTATTCGTGCGCAATAATAATGCTCACGATTCTATCATCTTGTTTTTATTGTCAGAGTGACGTCACAACTTAATTATTGCATTAACAAATTATCTCCACAATCTATTCTCCTGACGTACTCGCCAGAATTGAAAACATCTCAGTACAAATGACAGGTTTTACCATGTAATTAGGCACAAAAGAATAGTTTGTACGTTGTAGTATTGCATATTATTAAATTTTATGGCACTCACATATTTTCCTTGTATAGAAACTTAATTATTCATGGAAGTTAATATGTTATTGTAAAATATGTGAAAAAATTATCATTCGAGTCACGATTGATGACTGCTATCTGTACTGGTGAGATAACACTAAAGACTAAGTGCTTTTTTTATTACGACTTACATTTTATCATAACACCAGATTTAATTATTATTATTATTATTATTTGTATGTCAAATCATACAGCTTCACAGGCCACAGCACAAGAATATCTTTTAGACAACCTAAGGATGAGATGATTTAAGGAGATTGCTTGGCTCTGGCCCATTACAGGGCACAGGTCATCTTAGTAACCAGAGAAGTTTGAAGCATATAGTCACTGCTCCAGTGCGCATTGATGGAGCCTGGAGGGCACAAACAACGCTCAAGAAGTTATGTTTACCATTCCATCCGATTACACAAACGCTTGCTACCGATTTTAAAAGAAGGCGTATCTCAATTCAGTCCTTTTTCAACCAATCGTTTTTCATTTTTTTTTTTGAAAGAGAATATTGGTGTCATATTTTTCCAACTTCAGTTCTGATGTTGGGATCCATGAGGGATTGTGGGTACTCCCCAAATATAATATCCCCTCGAATGTAATTTCCTAGAAGTCGGTAATTAATGTTATACTTCTTATGGAGCGTTTGAAAAAAATTAGGAGATTAAAATATTTTCAATGCGACAGCCAAAAAGCGACATGATGAAAGTGCGTGCTACTAGGCGCACAGCACTCGCTGGAGTTATTTTGAATTGCTAGTGCGGGTCGTGGGTGCGAGCGAGTGGTACTTATAAGTAAGAGGTAAGTATAACTTTTTACGTGCGTACATAATTGTACACACACACGTTTTTTTATTTGAATGTTGGTTATTGTTTAACTAGCTGACCCGGCGAACTTCGTGCCGCCTAAAAACTATTTTTTTTCTAAAATAAAAGTAGCCTAAGTTACTCCTTGTTACATCAGCTATCTGCCAGTGAAAGTCCCGTCAAAATCGGTCCAACCATTTCAGAGATTAGCCGGAACAAACAGACAGACAGACAGAAAAAAATTGTGAAAAATGTTTTGGCTTATGTGCCATGTATACATCGAAATGCACTAAGTTAAAAGCGGTTATTTTAATATTACAAACAGACTCCAATTTTATTTATTTGTATAGAAGTAATATCAATTAGATCATACCACTGAAGTTGGGCGCGATGTCGAGCCCGTTGCCCAGGTAGCCGGCCGTGACGGCGCCGTTGATGGTCAGCGCGATCGTGAAGATGGCGATCGACCACACGCGGTCGTGGCCGTGGTACGCTTGGACTATCATCAGGATACCTGGACACAGACACAGTTGCTATTAGTATGGTAGGTAATAGCCGGCAAACGAGCTGACAAACCACCTGATGGTAAGTGGCTATCGTTGCCTATGGACATCAGCGACACCAAAGGCATCAAGAGAGAAAAATGAAAGAAAAACTTCGACTGTTGTGTTATTTCGATAGTTAAATGGATGTTAAAGTTGTCTTTAATTTTTGGTAGATGCAAAATGCAAAAGAAAAGTAAAGGTTTAACACCCCAACTCAGAGTCACTAACAGTTACTTAAATCGCTCCTTATCGTTAGTACAGAATTACAATATAAATTCTGTATTAACGAATGATTTAAGTAACCTTTAGTGACTCTGAGTTGGGGCCCTCAGAGTCACTAACAGTTACTTAAATCGCTCCTTAGTACAGAATCACAATATAAATTCTGTACTAAGGAGTGATTTAAGTAACATTTAATGACTCTGAGTTGGGGCCTAAGTCTCCCCTGTAATTTACATGCCTACTACCAGTAACCTTCTGACGTACATAAAATAATTAATTTGCTTCTTTGAAGATGATTAATGTAACTAGTTTTAATCAAGAAAACCTTGTAAAAGATATTGTAAGTCTGTTTCGGTTCGCCACTCACCAGGCAGTCCAACAGCGAAGCCGGTGAAGAGTTTCCTGGCGGTGGTGGTGGAGAGCTTGCCGCTGCGGCGCAGCGAGTCGGCCAGCACGGACGACGCCAACGCGCACAGGTACTTGCCCAGGTACGGGAGAGACGACAGGAGACCGTTCTGGAACGGATACATGGGATCTAGTACCGGAGCTTATGTGGACCATGTGTAAAGCAGTCCTTTGAGGATCCCAGGCATTTACGTGCATTATATATATTACGTGATTTATAGATGTAGTTTCAAATAACTATTGAGGTAATAAGGAGGTTCTCAAATCGGGTTGATTTTTTTTAATGTTTGTTATCTCAGAATTCCGTTGTTAATCAACCGATCAGTGTTTACGTACCTTGTGCAACCGATTTCAAATAGGTTAAATGCAATGATCTTATATTAAACGAGGTAGATACGTTATGCCCTTACAAATCAACCGAAAAATTTGTTCCGAAACACACACGTTTATCATTTGTTTCCCTACACCAATCAACATCTGACGTACGTACGACTGAGCTCAACTGTGCTAATTAGCCCAGTTTTGGCGTGCCACTTTTGGTGCGCGTATAACCTATCTATCTCTTTTAATATAAGATCATTGGTTAAATGGTCCTCGTCACATGGTCCTCATCAAACGTCATTTCGTTGACGTTTTTTGGAAAATTTTGAATATTATTTACAAATTGTTAAATTAATTTATTTGTCTCGCATGTGTGTTGCCTATGTGGACTATGAGAAAGCCTTTGATTCTATCGAGACCTGGGCGGTACTAAATTCTCTCCAGCGGTGCCGGGTCGACTACCGGTATATCGAGGTGTTGAAGTGTTTGTACTCATCTGCCACCATGTCCGTCAGAGTACACGACACAGCAACGAACCCCATCCAACTGCAGAGAGGTGTCAGGCAAGGGGATGTCATATCCCCAAAGCTGTTCACCGCTGCGTTGGAAGACATGTTCAAGCTGATGGAGTGGAAACGACGTGGCATTAACATCAATGGCGAATACATCACACACTTACGATATGCCGATGATATAGTCATCCTGGCGGGTTCCCTGGAAGAACTTGGTACAATGCTCGGGGACTTGAACAGCGCCTCACAACGGGTGGGTCTTAAGATGAACATGGACAAGACGAAAATCATGTCGAATGTCCATGTCACACCCGTACCGGTTGTTGTTGACGGCGCTGCTCTTGAAGTTGTAGACGAATACAATTACCTGGGACAAGTGATCCAGATGGGTAAGTCCAACTTCGAGAAAGAAGTCACTCGTAGAATCCAACTCGGATGGGCTGCGTTCGGGAAACTGCGTCATATCTTGTCGTCCAAAATACTACCTCAGTGCCTGAAGTCGAAGGTGTTCGAGCAGTGTGTGTTGCCAGTGATGACATACGGATCCGAGACGTGGTGCTTTACTATTGGCCTGATCCACAAGCTCAGAGTTGCGCAGCGGGCTATGGAGAGGGCTATGCTCGGTATTTCTCTACGTGATCGCATCAGAAATGAGGAGATCCGTAGACGAACAAGGGTAACCGACATAGTTCAAAGAATTAGCCGGCTGAAGTGGCAATGGGCTGGCCACATAGTTCGAAGGACCGATAACCGTTGGGGAAGAAAGGTCCTCGAATGGCGCCCACGTCTCGGAAAAAGGAGCATAGGACGCCCCCCGACCAGGTGGACTGACGACCTGAAGAAGACAGCGGGCATCCGCTGGATTCAGAAGGCTCAGGACCGGTCAGAGTGGCGCAAGTTAGGGGAGGCCTATGTCCAGCAGTGGACCTCTAAGGGCTGGTGGATTGGGATTGGATTGGATTTGTCTCGCATATATTATACTATTCTGTATACTACTGTCATTAAATATTAACATAACAAAAAAATCGTGTCCAACGTCATGATGTTTATGCAAATCCACAAAGTATGAAACACTTCTTAGAAATCGTTAACTTTATCTCTAGATATTCATGTAGACAAAAGTTTTTGCGCCGGTGAGGTCACACAACACTAAACCACAGTAAAGGGAAATGTAATATATTTATACTGTGACTAAACTAACGTCTTATAAGTGATCGAAGAACGTAACTCTCATTATGCGTTTGCATTCGACGCGAAACACGTGGCTACAAAAACAGCAAAAACAATAAGAGGTAACGAAAAAAGTTTACATTGCATCAGAGTATCAGATATAGTTAAAAGAGCTAAAATTAAAAGGGGTTTTGAATTCGAAGGTGTTTATAAATTTATGACTGAATATCATAAACACGAAATTAGCATAGATGTGTAATTAACTCCAACTTCCGTAGACAGTCATTAATTAGTTCCAAGCCGGCGCCGCGAGTGGCGCCCGCGTCGGAAAGTATTTTAACTGGTGGTAAAAAAATTTCACCTAGCTTGTCTTAAGGGTTCAGTTAAGTTAAGGTATCTAGTTTTTGTACTGTAATTTCCTTAAGCTTTGATAAACCGTCGGAAGCATAGATCAAATTCATGGTTAAAATGATCTCTTATTAACATTATGCGTATGGTGATCATTAGGAATTATGATGGTATCAAACATGCAGCATATCAAGTAATTAATCATACGTAACGGTTTTACCAAATCTAATCCTGTTATTTTTCATTTTACCTTCTGTATTCCTTAACGGTTCCTATCACATGCCAACCCCTGTGAACGGCAATAATCCAAGTTGGTAGTAGCCGCCGGCGACCTACGCGCCGCGCGCCGCCAATGGCAACGAATATTAATCAGGACTCGTCACCGTGAAATAAGATCACAAGAGGGACAGCCGACAGGTTTTACGACATAGTACACTACCATATAAGTTTACTGTGCCGTTAACAGTTTTTTTTAATTTTTAGTGCTTTCGTGGGTTTCGGTCGAACGTTCATTTTAAATGCCAACATCGATTATGTGTTATTTTTGAATTGGATAATTTTATTTATTTATGTTTAGGGAAAATGTTACTTTGCAAATAAATGGTTATTGGATACGTTATAGTATTAATATACGCCTTTATCAATCAAATACCATACAATTTTCTCTTCTCATATCTTTTTCCAATTCGTCAATAAATAAGTACTTGAGTAGCTTATCGCATCATCAATCAAGCAATGTGCGCAGGCGCCAGGGCGTCAAGTTTCCTCGACGGCACCGCACCGTAACCGCATCGGACAGAGTGGTACGAATCAGTATAATTACGCGTAACTTGGTAGAGCGTGCGGGCGTTATCCTCAGTGATTCATGAATCATGACCTCAAACGTGTCTGACCAGTCATCTTGTCACTCGGACTAGCAAGGGTTGACTAATTAGGTGTTACGACATTTTTGCCCGCCTACTCGGTAGCTTGACTGATAACTGAGCTGTTCTGTATTTTCTAAAGACCATAAAAAAAATTGTCATACAAAATGTCTTATTATACTTAAGTTTCTGAGACGGTTTAGTTTGCAAAGGTTAAATTGTTGTTTTAATAATAAAATTTCATTTTTCTTGCCTGTTTGTTACAATTTTTTTTTAACTGGTAGCAATTTAGTTTTTTTTTCTATTGATAATATGTAGTACTGATTGATGTATATTGTAAGTAAGTAATCACATAGTGTAACATTTAATTTCAGAAATACAAAAAAGAATGAGCAATGAGTATGTACAAGCAAGCTCGCTAACATCACACCTCTGAAATAAACAAAAAAACTATAATTTTATCATGGAGCGAACGTAAAACTAAATCTCACAAAGCGCGGCTGATAAGGATCAATGTACGTTGTAAAAATAAACTGATTTGCAAAAATGTGGCATCGAGACTCCCAGCGCGGAGGTGAACGCTCGGTCATTAACGAGAACACCGCTGCGGGTCCGGCCAGGTTGCGTTTTCATTTCAACAAAAACTATTAAAACCGAGTATTATCCAAGGAAAGCCGCCTGTTCACTGGGCGACAAGACAACTACATGACTGTAATGTATGTATTTTCTTCACGCAAACTGTCATGTATTGTATGCGTGCGAGTAGCTTGAAAGTGCTGACTCAGCGAAAATGTCGTTAAGTCGTTAAAAACTAAAGATTTATGAAAACGTATAATAGTGGTTTTGAAAAATAACAAAAGAAATTGTGTACATAGGCCATGCCTATTTCTAAATCTCTTCTAGCACACCTAGGAATTGGAAAAGGGATATAAGATTAATGTTGTTAAATAATGCTTTAAATCGTTTTATAAATGCTGTATAGATGAAGAAACCACTCGCCTACGATCCCCGATACATGGAAGCTATTCTTGGCTGCGACTGCGACGCTACTAGTGATGTACAGCCGCGAATCGCGGCCCGCGATACTCCAACAACAACATGTAATGTAATGGTGATTCTGACGATTATCACGTAATTTAAGTCTTGTCGATAAACTTTAAAATTACTGCACGGATTTCTATGCGGCTTTTATAAATATATCCAGAGGTTACCGAGAAAGTTGGTAGCGTGTAGTGACGTAGTGTCAAAGGGAGAAATTAATAAAAGGCCGTTAAAATAAAAAATTACCTAATTGAGTGACAATTGAATATTTCCCGAAGCAAAACGAAGACGGATATTGTTATACACATATACAATGATTTTTCTAGACTAGTGGCAGATATTATGCATCATAAATGCATCAGGCAGAGTTCAGCAAGTAATTAGCAGAGTAAATAGGTGTAATTGACACGGTAATAGCGAATCACGGCATTTAAATAAATTATAATCATCACGGCAATCACATACGTAATAATATATGTAAACAGTTTTAAATAATATGTTTAATATTTTTAATTATAGATAGTATTCTCTATTTATAAAATAAACTGATATTAAAACAGTTAGGTACAATATTATATAATTATTCAATGTAATGATTTCTTAACGATAAAAGTAATCGACAATTCATTATTGACGCTGGAACATCCCTAGCCTTTCAACTTATTTTTAGGTTCAATCCGACGTGTATTACTGGATAGAATTTTAATTGCTGTGAACCTTTCTAAGACTTACATCAGAGGGATTTTATCATCGGATGTGGGTTTATAAGCGGTTAATTAAAACTGATAACATCGGCTTCATCTGACTTGTAACAATCAGTGACTCATGTCTTGTATGGACTCTTATAACATTGCGAACAGGTATTATTTATTGAAATATCTAAAAATTAAGATACCATCAGTAATTAAGTCACAACACATAAGCAATTTTTAAACACTGATTTTCAAGCTATCTTAATAGGGCTGTCTACTTTTAAAACTTATGTTAAAATATGTGTTTAATTTTACTCTAATTTTAACCGACTTCAAAAAAGGAGAAGGTATTCAATTCGACTGTATTTTTTTTATGTTTGTTACCTCAGAACTTTCGACTGAGTGAACCGATTTTGATGATTCTTTTTTTAATCGAAAGCTGGTGCTTGTCATGTAGTCCCACTTAAATTTCAGCTAGATCTGACGAATAGTTTGTGAGTTATTTTGAAGTCGGTTATTTTTTTCTTGGTAAAATTCAGATCATTGTATTAAACACTGAAATGAAATGAAATGAAATTATTTATTAGAAAAATGAGTTTCACAAATTATTTCGTTGTAAACATCACAGCATGCGTAGTATTTAAGTAATTTAAAACTGAAAATTACATTTACCTAAATGAAGATAATAAAAGTGATATATTAAATATAACGCTACTGCATACGTCCCCTTTTCATTATCCTTACACAAGATAACAGTTGTTGCCAACAGTAATTAAAATACCATATCACTATAATAACAGGCTATAAGTGGCAATGGGAACCCATAAGTAATATATTTGACCTCGTATGAGACACTGCGGGTAGATAAGCCGTCGAAAGGACGGTTGAAGCAATCGCCCATATCGAAGGCATGTGACTGCAGTGGCGAGTATAGTGCGTTGGATAAATGTGAATTTTAATTTTAATAAACATAAAAAATCAGAGAGGGAAACACTCTTATCTGAAGTATACTATAAGAATATAATTATTATCTGAAGCCATAGATGTAGCATCTATAGATTCAGCCACGGCTTGGCCGCAAATGAGAAAGCACTATGACGTTTCTTTGAGGTTATTTAAAAAAAATGTAACAAAATGTAACAAGCATTCCAAATTACTGCTACGCACCATCGTACTTAGACATAAATATTTAAACTACGATTTTCTACTTAAAAACAAACTGAAACTTTAAATTTCCAAATAGCCAACTCAATCTTGTTTGTCACAACTCGCACTTGTGACAAAAAAGGAAATATTATTATTATTAATGAATTAATAATATTTTTGTCTCTGTGTTTCACGTAGATTTTATAACTGGTGATCTCGTTCTGTAAAATGCATGGGAGAATCTTTCTAAATCTTTTTTCGGGGCAAAACACGACAGTTAAGACAAACACAAATACTACTGAAAAGATAACATAATATCATATTGTACCCTCCCTTACTCTATTAGAAATAAAGAGTGTCCCCCTGATTTTTAAGAGTTTATTAAATTTTGTCTTCACATTTATTGGACAAAGTACAATTGCTGCAGCAAGTACCTAAGGGTTCGGCAATGAGATCAATTGTCGATTGGCCCAGGTCGCTGCATCCGACCCGGTTCCCTTTATGAGCTGCTTCCTTCGCGAGAAATGGTGAAGGGATACGGGCTCGAACCAGTTAACTGGGAGAATAAGGACTTGAGACATTTCCTTTCCAATCGTTTGGTCGAAGATGAGGGCAACCAGTAGGATTTGATCGTACAATAGACAAAATTTTAGGGGCAACAGATGTTTGATCGCGGTACATGATATTTCCTGCGTGACAAACAAACATACAATATCATTGGTGACAAGGGATATAATCTACGGGGGTGGGGACAGCGTGTGAGCATTTATTTCCAGTAATTATGCTCTTTTTATATTTTTTTGATAACTCAGTACCCAATATAAAACAGACCCGCAAGATGTATATAGAAAAATCCATTTATATCTAAATATAAAGTTTTAAAGCATTCAATATGCTTGTCACGATGATGTGATGTATGGGCGAGGAGTGGATGACGTGATACTTGTCCTATTCAATACTATTTGTAACCGGCGCACGTTTTTATCTGAACCGCAAAACGGGTCCGCTCGCCTCATAGTTTATCTTGTCTATTGTTTCTTTGTTTAATTTTCAATTCGTCACTTATATTTAAATTTATTATAATACATTTGTTGCGTGTTTGTTATTGTTAAAATAAAGTACCGATTTGATAAGAATGTTATAATTTAATCAATAAATGTTATATTATATTAAGTTAACATAAATAATATATAGAGCGCATTCAATGAAGTTACATTGATATATATACAGTTACGTAATTATATTACATAATCTGGTATTTTACTTCTTAATGAAGGTAGGTATTCTTTAAGGAACATGAATACATTTTGTTGAAAGCAAATAGGACTTTTATGAGGACTCTAGAAATTCTTTAAAGTTAATGATCTTTTGTTATTACTTGGGATTATTATTAATTGGGTACAATTACGACAATCTTAGACATTCCGCAGACGTCCTTACGCAGTAAAAGGCATACTGAATTAATGTCTCGATAATAAAAGATTATTAAGGTCGCCTACACGATATTAGGTACCAACTACCATTACAGCGAGAGAACAAGTGTTCAAAAGCACATCTATATTTGCCTCTATCACTAACCACAAGCCACATTCACAGAAAAATTGTATTTTATGACAACATGATTAATATTTTGTATTATTTAGTTTCAATGAGTAAAACATTAAACAAGCTTAGGCGTTTTTTTACCGTTGCTCAGTTAATTTTTGACTTTACACTTGATGATAAGTTGCTGTCACCGATTGTGAGCGCACTAATTTAGTAAAAGCCTGTTTTTAATTTTTGGAAATGTTATACATTATTTTCCTAGAATCAATGTACCTATTGCGGTAGCATCTTTGATGTTTATTAAGATTTTTTATTAAGATTTTTGAATAATAAAAAAATGGAGAAGGAGGTTAATTAAACAGTGAATATTTTTAACGAATTCTAATTGTTTTTTTTTTGTATATTTAGTCGCGTGAGAATTTACTTTTACGTCCTGACTAAATTCGTACGCTAAATGAAAGGCCTTTGCAAAAAATATCGTCCGCGTTTTACGGGCGGTATCAAAGCTAGGGTGGCCACATGAAAAGTTTATGGAGAGACTGTCCGGAATTTAAAAAGTTAATTAACAAATTTCGAATAGCGAAACAAAAAGTGCAAAAGCATTTTATTGTACAGGTGTTTAATAATTGAAGATCATGACATACTTACTTATTAAGTTTTAAAAATATTTTTTACATGAAATATTTTTGAATGTTTTCTTGGATTGCCAAACAATGGTCGTAAAGTAGGGTTTAAATGTGAGAATTCCGTTATTCAAATTACTAATTGTAAGTAAAATTAAAGAAAAAATCACAAGATATTATTTCAAAATAATTTAATAACAATATTTTATTGTTTTCCACACGATTACATAATCGTGAATTTTGTTTCGTTAAAATTGTTATTTAATAATTTGTAGGCAAGATGAGAAGTAAATAATTCTTGTATTGCCCTAATCCTTTAACTTAGTGTTTGGAGCAACTTTTAGAAATCGTGAGCGTTGAAAGATATCTTAAGACAGATGCTATAAATTTAAAAAATTTAATATAGCAACATGTATGTTAACGAAAATTCTTCTAGATTAGCAATTTTTTTAATATTCTGAACTTAGCCGTATTGTGCGGCTTAGAATACTGACCCCAATCGTAAGAGGCGGCCAACATAGTGGTAAGTCTTCACATAAGGATTATATTATTATTAAGTCATTAATATATTTACTGGTATTATAATCTTTCCGTGAAGACCTGTCTGGATACCTACTACCCACTTGCTTGAGCCAACCATCAAACGATTCATCGCGTTCCGGTTGGAGGCTTGGGAGCCAGTTCATTTTTTCTTTTTATCTTGTTTTCTTGGCCGGTAACGCATCGGTGATGTCCATGGATGACGATTGCCACTTACCATCTTCGTGGATCTTCATCTCGTTTATCACCTAAATACATTACATTAAAAGAAATGGTGATTATGTCTGAGTTTCAAATACAACCAGTATTGTATGAATTGAATAATGGAAGTTAAATAAGAGAGAAAACTATTTGGGTTAACATAATTATTTAAATAACGGTAATTTCGATTATACGTGAAAGGCAGGTTCGTTAACTGGAAGCCACTTTGCTGAAGGATAATCGGAGGCAAGTTTACTTTGCAACTTTGTGCGTTGCTCAACCTGTTCCAATATCCCACTTCATCTAGTGACAGGAGTTTAGTAATCATCGAAAAGTTTTTCCTGTGTGGTAATATATACTAGTAATTGCACAATAATAAATGAAATCTAAAATAAAACAATCAAAGAAGAGCCTTTGTAAATAACGATTTCAGGGTAATCTTTGGTTTTACGATGGGATATTTAATCATGCAGAAAGCCGTTAACTTGAAATTTTACAAAAACAATACAACCTGTATTTTTTTTTAGTTTACAACTTTAACGAAACAACTAATGAGAGCTCTTAGTTACAGACAAGTCTGCAACTATTACTAGGTTGAAGCCATCAGAAGATTTAAGAGAAATTAAGATCTTTTAAGATAGTTACGAAGTCTCCAGACTCAGATATTTTTTATATTTATTAGGATAGCTCCAAACATAATTATAGTTTTATGTTACTGTTGTGAAAATAATAACCTTTTATTAATTTTACACACTTCTTAAAGTTGCATTGGATTTTCTTTCTTTCCTATTCATAAACTGACGACACGTTTAATTTTGTCCTCTTTTATAATATCAAATAACGCACAAATCATTGAATTATTATGCCTATTTAGATATCAAAATATGCGAAAATAAAATAACACAAATCATTTTATGTCTGGCAGATATTAAGATAGCAGACTTTTTATGTGTTTGCATGATTTTAAGGTGCGGCATCTGTACCACTAAGCATGTCGTCAAAGGTTGACCACTTTTGGCTGATGCAATAGCACGGGCTTCTTGCATGGTCCTTGTTTCTGTTCGCGATTAAGCGAAAATAACACTTCCACTGTATTCACAAAGTCTAAAATCAATAAGTTTACGGTGGGCAACATGGAAGACATTAACAGGTTGTTTTATTTCACTTAATTACTATATCTCCTTATAAAACATCAAGAACAAAATCACTTAACCTAAAATACATAATTTATATCGCTAATAATAATAGGAATTCCTAAACAAAACCACTGGATTTTAAGAAGTGCCCGCAACTGCAACTAAGTAAAAAAAATTAAAGATTAAATAATAAAAATGGATGTACAGTTAACAAATCAATATAGGTCTTATCTTTCCCCTCTTTTAGAGCTGACAACTTTCTCGCTCAGCGTATTAGCATTACTATACAGCGAAGTAATGCTGCCAACATCTTAGATGCAGCACGGTAGGAGCCTAGTTTTATTTAATTAATACACATTTATTTTAATTGGTACTAATTTTTCACTTATACCTAATTTATTACTATCACTACGTTGTAAAAATATTATAAGAAGTTTTTAATATGAATACTATTTTAATATGAACCTGACGAGATACTGAGATATGAGAACGTTTTCTAACTGGTAGCACTTATGCATTATTCAATAAATATTTATTGAATCGATTAAGAAATTAAAACTTGTAGTTCAAATAAATGTTTGATACGAACTATATTTATCAAATATAGTCATACCTCGTGAATATAGAGATTATATTCGAATAAATTTCCTTCTAGACTTTGCTGAATTCTCTTATAGTAAATTTTTGATGTTATCTTTATGCTATCTTTTTAATTCGTTCATAGACCATTTATATATTTTAGTTTTTACACACAGGTTCTTTGAAACAATATTTTTATTGAAAATTAAGCAATATACTTTTATGTAACTTTTGAATGACATAAAATATCGGTTTTAAGTTGCTTTCTAATCAAATGTACTTTACTCATCCGTCCACGAATCTCCTTAATTCAAAATATATTACTACAACCATATCCATAATGTGCCTGTAATATTAACTACCTATAGACTTATAACCTACAGACCAGTGTTCAGAATCAGAGTGAGGTTGAACACTTTTACTTTTGTCAGTGTGTACAAATCAGTGATATCGAAACAAACCAAATTAAAATGAATGTTGTTTCCAATATTGCTTTCTGCAACATAATAATCGGTAATAAATATTATAGTTTAATGGTTTAATTTATTTACGAGGAAATCACCTACCGAGTATGGTAGAACTAAATTGATATGAGAAACTTTTAAATATATCTTGCCTAACAAGTTTTTGTAATTGTGAAGTCATAAAATGTTGATATTATCTTGTGTAAACATTGACTGCCACGTGTTAGAGGAAAACCCCTGTTTTTATTCTATTAAAGCCGCACGATAAGTTAGAAAAACATTATTTTAACATATGAAAAAAATCTTGTAAATATTGTACATTAATGAAACCGATATACCATTTATGTATATTTGCATGGACGATACATTCATCCATAAACATTAAATTACTGTATTTTATACGCGAACAAAGAACATAAGGACAGAAAATACTTTTATCCCTGTCGTCGAGTACAAGTGCAAAACCAGTTTTATAGGAAAACGCCTTTCACATTTTATCCGCGTTAACACTACGACATGGTCAGCCTACAGCCCGCTCTATTCGCTCGCGGCGCTATCGAGCGAGCGCGAGTCATTTCAATTTACGTCTTACATCGCCGATATAAAGCCAATTGTTACGTAGTGTCAAAATCGGAAGTATCGATGAATAGCGTATGATGTAAGAACGGCCTTTCAGTGGACAATGAACTTGGCTTTTTGTCAAATTGCTTGTGTCTGATAAAGTGTCGCGTCGTAGCGAGACGATTAGATGCGGTCGTCTAGGTGCCGGTTATAATGATAAGGCGCAAAAATGTAGTTAGTGTTTCGAAGGAATGTGTCTGCAGGGATTTTTAATTAATATTAATTAATATAAAACGCAATGTAAGAGACATAGGAAGCTTTTAAATATTTATTAAAAACACAAAAAACACATAAATTTAGCATTTTTTCCCTTCGATCGCTTTTCCTCCTCCTCAATTAAAAATCTATGCATTTATTTAATGTAATAAATAGTTTTGATTTCAGTTTTAAAGTAATATTAAATTTGAATTGAAACTGTTTATAGTTACCTTTGAACTAAAACTGACATTTCTAGAATTCCAGAAGTCTAGAAGTACCAGCTTAGGTAACGTTAAGTCGTAACATTTTCCCGACATAAAGGCTAAACAACTCTTTATGTAACTTGTATACATGTTATACACTGCAGTCTGCAAGCAACAGGTAAACCGTATAACTGTTACAATGTTTACAAAACACGTTTATTGTAACTAAAATAATACATAAATAGTGAACGGTTGCGTCGTGACGAGATGAAAATATATTTATTGCTCACAAGCACGGATTGAACGACAAACAATGTTACATTGAGATTACAAGTACAACTTACACGAGTTACAATTAAAGGACGCTGCATACGTAACGTAGACGGGACGGGGACGGGACGTAGACGGGGCATAAATACACGTGCGTGCCCCGTTCCCGTCTCGTCCCCGTCCCGTCCACGTTACGTATGCCTTATGTATGACCTTTACAGTTACCTATAGCTCGTTATACAATTTGACATTGTTGTCAATTAATAAATCGTTTAATTACTTGTAGCAACAGTACATTTCAATAGAACTTGGCAATTTATTAAACAAATTAATGACTGACTGACATTGTCCCGGGATTGGCATGTATTGTACTTTGTATGACCTTAGAACTTAATTCTTCCTCCGCCAACGTCAAATGATTGACACATTATTTAACTGGTGTCTAGTCTTAAAATGAGGCAACCAAACCTTATAAGCACCGATTCAAGAATCTTATTATATTAGAATCCTTTATCCAATACTTCCAGTAATACCTATGTTGAGTAACATTTTCTATGCTTGCAGTGTGTACAGTCGGCAAAAGAATTAGGTATGCAAGGCATGATTATAAAACCTTCTGTAGTTATTAATATTACAGAACGTCACTTTTATTATCATTATAAAATCAGATCTTATGCGACCTATATACGGTCGCACTTAAGTGACTTAACCATGATAATAACACATTCTGTAAGTAATATTAACAATTACAGAAGGTTTTAGAATCATGCTCCGCGTACCTAATCCTTTTGCCAACTGTACAATATATCTGACAGTACGATACTCACATGTTTAATATTGTATCCGAGGATGCTCTCGATGTAGCTGGGCAGCTGGTTGACGACGGTGAAGTATCCGAACACGGAGGCGCCGTGCGTGATGATGATGGCCCACACCGGCGCCGACAGCAGCATGCTCTTCCACGGGACCGGCATGTGCTGCATCACAACATTAATGAACACACACTCACATGTACACCCCCAATCTTAATAGTACTAAGATAAGGTTGAGTTCGCAGCTACGATGAGCTTTATTGAAATTGAAACACAAAAGGTCCTTTCAAATTAAGGAAAATGTAATACCTATATATATAAAAAAACGCATGCACGCACGCACGCACGCGCACACACGCACGCACGCGCACACACACACGCACGCACACACACACACGCACACACACACACACACACGCACACACGCACACACACAACTAATAAATACACACAAATAAATGAATCAATTGAGGCAGTACATAGTAACATACCCCCTTAGAGTTCCCGTCCTGCGGCAACGCCTTCATGAGGTAGTTGCGCTCCGTGTCGGAGATGCGCGGGTGCTGCGCCGGCGAGTCGTACACCACCGCGAACCACGCCACCGCCCACATCACGCCGATCAACCCTGCGTCACAACCGACAGTGAACATACAGTGCCACCAAGTTGTCTGTGAAATGGCGAAAATTGGAACTAATGCCTCGCCATTCATAAGTCCTTTGTGATCATTCATTTGACATTTACTACGTCTCGAATTGCGTCCAATGATTGGTCCAGTGCGTCCGACAGCGCCCTCCTCCAATTCACAGATAAGTTGGTGGCACTGTACACGTCTGATGGAATGGACAGAAAGCAAAGATATTTTATGCTGTGTTAATTAACTAATCTGTGTTAATGTAATGTTGAGGGCTACGCAGTGGCATAGCTTGCCGAAAGTAGGCACTGTATTTGTTAAAAGGCTCATACTCCAACTAGAACTGTCAATTTTCAGGAGGTAAGGGACGCTAACAGTAGCAGTAAGTTTGCCTGACTGTGGAAACCGACAGAGAACCCATCAATTTAGCAAATACTCGTGATTATTCTACTACAGTCATGCTATGGTTATGATCTACGGATAATATTAGTGATGTTGGTCTTACCGGTGAAATAGAAGGCTGACTCCCAGCCAAAGTGTGCAATGAGGAACCCGCAGATAGGCATGGTAATGGCTGCACCCAGGGAAGATGCTGGAAACAAATTATCATTTGTTACAAATGTGGAATCAATGTAGTATAATTATTTTTTTTTGATTAAATTATTTACTAAATACGTCGTAACAGTGCATCTTGAGAATCAGAGATTATCACCATTATCATCAGAGAATGTTACAGCATACGCCATTTTGTAGTGGCACCGCAGCGGCCATTTTATTGTATTCCTTATATAGATACTTTTATTTTTTTTCTTCGTCAGGACAAAATGCGGGTTGAATAAATTGGGTAAAAAATATGTTCTAAATTTTACCAATAGGTACCAAGTACAACAGGAGAAGTATAAAAAGCGGCCAAGTGCGAGTTGGACTCGCCCATGAAGGGTTCCGTAGCAGCAAGTAACATAATATAAAAGTTCTTGTAGTTCGTTGTAACTTTGATCGATGTTTTTTGCGGTTTACGATTTTTGACGTATTAAAAAAAAACTACTTACTAGATCTCGTTCAAATCAATTTTCGTTGGAAGTTTGCATGGTAATGCACATCATATATTTTTTTTTAGTTTTATCATTCTCTTATTTTAGAAGTTACAGGGGGGGGGACACACATTTTACCACTTTGGAAGTGTCTCTCGCGCAAACTATTCAATTTAAAAAAAACGATATTAGAAACCTCAATATCATTTTTGAAGACCTATCTATAGATACCCCACACGTATGGGTTTGATGAAAAAAAAATTTTTGAGTTTCAGTTCTATGTATGGGGAACACCCAAAATTTATTGTTTTATTTCTATTTTTGTGTGAAAATCTTAACGCGGTTTACAGAATACATCTACTGACCAAGTTTCAATAGTATAGTTCTTATAGTTTCGGAGAAAAGTGGCTGTGACATACGGACGGACGGACAGACAGACAGACAGACAGACAGACAGACAGACAGACAGACAGACAGACATGACGAATTTATAAGGGTTCCGTTTTTTGCCATTTGGCTACGGAACCCTAAAAATTGAACATCCAAAAATAAACTGTAATTTTCACAATTAATAACGTGTAGTATAATATTTTTGCCTGCAATCAGCAAAAAACATGGTTTGAATTTTAACGTAGTATATACCTACCTAAACATACGTACCCACTTCATGCGGTTTCGTCGTATCACAATATAGGGAATAAATTCACAAACAAGTAATCTAACCATAGCTTGTTACAATGCTCTGTGGTGATTCATCAGGACGACATTTGCATTTTAAATTATGTAAAGTAATATTTCATTTATTTCAAATTCAAAATTACTTACTATATAAAGTAGCAACAACAGCTGATACCTTTTGGTTTTTACGTTGATAAACTTTCAGTAGGTAGGTACTTTAGGTAAGTTCATCCATTCAGGGATAATTGATTTAATTTTAATTATTTTGAATAACATGTGACATAAATTAAGTTTTAAATAAACTACAACTATGAGAAGCACGTTAATGTAACCAGAAATATAAATGTAATGAAACAACATAGTATTTTATTATTAGCTTTACAAGTAAATATTATAAGTACAATATACATAATAATATATTATAAATACAATGTATATCGAAACAATACGATCGCGATAGTGAGTCCTACTGCACAACACTCCACTCTTATCCACACCAAGCTTATCTGGGTAACGATGCTGCAGTGACTGTTTAGTTGACAAATAC
Organism: Thymelicus acteon; assembly: GCA_951805285.1. Classification (NCBI taxonomy): domain Eukaryota; kingdom Metazoa; phylum Arthropoda; class Insecta; order Lepidoptera; family Hesperiidae; genus Thymelicus; species Thymelicus acteon. The sequence continues at coordinate 2,735,785 of OX638227.1, read as the reverse complement.
CACCCTAATGTGAATGGCAATAAGTGCTAAAATAGATGATGTCTACCATGGACATGAAATATAATTATCGTAGGCGTGGTTACACTGATTCTCTACAATTTTAATGTGGAACTTGTACGATAGGATAATAATTTACTTCTTTTATAATAATGATAAGCACAACTGTTAAAACTTTTGTTCGTGACTGTTCAGAACACCGATGATACCGATACTATAAACACAAGATAACATCCTTGAAATTATCAAAAGATTACACTAGCCTTTGGTATTCCTTTAAAAACACTGGCGAATGTCAAATCAAAAGTAGGTACATCAAGAGGTTTTGTAATGCAAATATCGATAAATGTCAAGGAAATGTGGTGGTAATAAAATTTTAATGAATTACAGATGTTTTCCTCGACTGTACCTAGACCCAGTTGCGTGAGGGTAATGAAGTACGAAGCTAAATATGTATTTAAATTTGTACTTTTGCCCTCACAATGCCCTAGCATTCATTAAATTACTGCCTAAGAAGGTAATCAGTAGTTATACGCTTCGAAGTTTCGAATAGAACGTTATGTTACAAATTTCAATGAACAAACGAGAAGCTAGCAATTATTTCCGCCGTCCATATAATATACCAGGGAGATTAATAACCGACACGTTACGTTGCTAAGCATTTAACCCATCCCTTACATGGCTCACTACAACCGAAACATAGAATATTTTACGACAAAAAACTGCGCCGGCGCACGATCGCGTGTGTACATGTACACTAATACCAGCCATCAATCCTTCGATTGATCGATGTTATTAATGCTTCGATCACTAATAAAATTATTATTAGTATTATTATTAGTAACGACTAATAACTTTCTGTTATTAGTGGTCGAAGCATCAAGCACATACACGCAAATATGATTAAACCTCAATAATTTATAAGGCATATCGATATAACGCATACTCGAGATATTCTAGTCAATAATCCTAATTACTGGCTATCATGTTTCGCGAGCCGTTCAATTGACTTTATGATTTACATAACGGATTCTGTATCTGTGAACAAGGCAGTCTGTTTAGCAGGCTTGAAAACATTTATATCAATTTAATTACGATGCTTTGGAATTTTAGCATTAGGATTATTGATTAACAAAGTTCAGCAGACATCAATTCAGATTTATTATAGTGGCATAAATAAAAATATAAGTAATATGCAAAATAAACAAAAGTGTCCCATTTATTTCCAAAATAGTGGAGAGCGTACTTTTAAAAACAAAACATGGAATTTTGGTCCTCAAAACCTGGTTACAGCAAAAAAATACATTCCTGAATGAAGGAAACAGAAAATAATCTAAAATCCCTAGATACATTTACTGCATGGAACCCTCGTCTCCAAGAATCCAATTCGCACTTGAACAGGATTCAGGTTTAATAATACAATAATACAATAATACCTTGAACCCAGCTCGTGCCGTATTCAAATTAATCCAGGCGTGAGTAGGTGGGTAGTAGGTAGGTGGGTAGTAGATGTAAATGACGGATTATGTCGTCATCTCACCATGTTATAACGACACAATGCGAGTTTGTGCAGTACTGCCAGCACTGTATAAATAAAGGCAACTAGTTTTAATTTATTAAGCAATACGGCAATAACTCATATAATTGATATTTCTTGTATGTGTAGGACATGTACTCAGACTTACGGTGGTAGACCATAGACCTCAGAATACAAAGTTTGATCATAGAGAATTCATAGTAAGATTTCTCCTGTTCTTCGGAGTCTTCACCAGAGTTCAAAAGTGGGATCGTTTTATGGGTTGCAATGACAAAGTATCATTGTAGAAATCGGATTACAGATTACTTATATAAGAATGAATATGTTACGCTACTGCTCTCATAAGATTCGAGTTACAATTACACGTGTAGAGTAAGTACATAGAATTAATTACTGATTAAATATCCGGTACTGCTCTGTTTGTAATAAGTAATAACAAAGGAACTAAACACTAAACTAATCACTGGAACGACTAGACTGGACGGACTTTCTTGCAATTTTAATAATAGCAAGACTAAGTGGTCCATTAGGACAGTTTAAGAACTTGAGATAATCATGAAAACAGACAAAATCTCTGATAAAGACAGGTTACTACTATTTGGTGATAGTTAGGATTCCTGCTTACCGAAAAGTAGCGAGATTGGGTTACCAGTTTATTTAATTTTAATTTCCGCGTGGAAGTAAAAGTTCCTTTACATTGAATTCTTTATAGACACCTAGATTTGGAGGTTTTGACTCTCTGGCTTTGACTATCGTATCTCATCTTATACTAAATGATTACCAAAGATTCACAAGGATGTTTACTTGTTTACTAATATCGTCATCCAGTAGTAAATATTATGGTTTTTCACGACACGCAGATGTGACTGCAGATGACGCTGACGTCACGCTGATAAGAGACGTGCGTAAAGATGACGCGAGACAGCTCATCACTCGATCACACCCCTGATAATGCGGTAGGTTAACGATTCCCGTCACTCGTGTTATTATAACATTGTTATTGATAGTGGTGTTATTTTAAAAACAATTGTGAAAATCGTTAGGGCTGCGCTCTCACTGGCTGTAATGCTGTAATGTACGTAGGTAATTAAGTAATTTCAGCGTTTATAACAATAAAAGTATTATATAGCATCTACTAATAATGATTTATCTGTAAAACATTTTTATTTAGTTTCAGGTGCAGGTTTCGTGTGATCACGATCAAAATATCGTGAGTCGTGACACAGCAATACCCGCATTATACTAGAAAGTGCATACTTTCCAGTTTCCACCATGATATAAGATATGAATGCAATACATTATAAACACTAAGTCACAGTATACATTTGTTTCGTGACTAAGATCTCTTGGCTCCGCCCGCCCAAGGAGTGATGATTATTTTTTGTTTTTAGAAAAAAAAAACCCGTAATTATAAGCAAAAACTAGTTAAGCTCGTAGATTTGCCGCAGAAAAAACGACACATGTAATGCCTGCCTAGAAATACTTCAATCTAATATGTAATTGATCAAATAAAATTGACAACCCTAACTTCTCAAATTACAGAACTAGCGTACAAAACAATTGGTAAAACTACGCTCATGCGTCAAACACTGATTGTTTTTGTCAGCGTCGCCACTCGCCAGTCTCGCCACATAAGCTTTGACACTACATTCTTTAAATTATAATGATGATTGATGGTCCGCACTTAGCAAGGCCAGTTTAAAATTAGCTATGCACGTGGATTTATGTTATTTGCGGGCATTTGGTAATAATAAATAAGATAAGATAATACACGTCAATTTACAGATACGATATCTTTTGTGTAGACTGAGATGGCTGAGGTAGTAGTGCCAATGGCCCACCTCATGGCCAAGGCCGTCTTTAACCTACTGGAGGCCCTGGATATATTATTAAAATAGGGCCCCTATAACTTTGTCAGAACACTATTTTGTTACAATAAACAAGAAAGTAGATAAGCAAACCTCTAGATTTATGCAAAAGCTAAATAAGCAAACTAGTATTGTAGTCAGTAATTTAGGTTCGATTTATTCGAATTAAAAAAGTTTTTCGGTAATAAATATCGGTTATCATTTAGTGATCTGACAAAACCTAGGGGGCCCCTATCGATCACGGGGCCCTGGGCACGTGCCCAGAGTGCCCAGTGGGAAAGAGGGGGCTGCTCATGGCAAGAGGTCACAATCACTAGTGGAAATTTGGACATGAGCAAGCACGAAAGATGTCGAAAAACAGTGCTGCTCTAAAAGATAACCCTTTTTACCTTTTTTTATAGGACCCCATGTCATGGGCCATGGCCCATGAGTGCAATGACGCATTATTAAACTAAACTATTATTTTCGGGATATCTCACAAGGAAGTATGCACATACAATTTTGAACATAATTCAAACGAGAAAACGTACCACATCATGGTAACTACACTATATTCACATTCGAATCAGAATTTACATAAGCACTGTGTTGCCTAGCAACCACAAACAAACAGGTGCATGAAACTTTTTGTCGTATAAAGTGCGTTTGAACTAAATCTGGAGTTCGCAAGTCGCGTTCCGTTCCACTCTTTATAATTTTATTTTATTTTTAAACATAATATTTATTTTGCAAAAGTTTAAAATAACACGGAATAGTTACGTATAAAATCGATATAGACTGTTTTAAAGTACATAAACATAAATATAAAATGTTATTCGGCTTTGTTTAATGAAATTTAACTTATAAATAATTTTATGCTCATGCATATTGAGTGGAATGAAATATCTGTATAATCTGTACAGTGCCATCTCTCAAGAACTTATTTGTGACGTGGCGAAAATTGGAACTAATGCCATCCCATTCATAAATTACTACTATGCGCACTATGATTGGTCCAATGCGTCTGGCAGCGCCCTCCTTATAGTCACAGATAAGTTGATTTCACTGTATTTCGAAATATAATACGACCAAGTTGCAAAGCATGTAAGCGCCATTATAGCTGTGAGGTTTTCGTAGTCATTTCTATTTATAGTCATAGGTAGGCCGGCCTCAAAACAATAAGTTTCTACAAAGGTTTGAAGTCGCTTCACGAAATTAAGGATGTGCGAGCGTGAGTTATTCATGACGAAAATTGTTTTAAGATGTTGGTTTTTACGTCGTTTTCTCTTAGTGTGTTGTTGTTATAGGTCAATATTAAAATAATGAAGTTGTCACAAACGTTATAATGATTATTTCGTTCTTTATTAGTTATTTGGTGTGCGAAATACAAATCAGTTTGTGAAAACCCTATAAAGGAATTTTTACGATTTGTTGACAAGTATTCTGATACGAGTTTGACTCAAGTATAGTCACCACCATTCGTCGTTGAACAGGACGTAATGACGTATTATGAGCAGAGGGAATGACTTATACTCAAGGATTAATGGAGAACCTTACACCGTTAATAAAGTTTTCTGGACCCTGACAACTTCACGTGACTGACTTATACAATACTGTGCTGCACAGTATGTATATTTTCGAATGAGTAGAGCGTTGCTGTTGACCTTAGCGGCCTTGCCAGCATCACGCGGGCATCGACTGATGTGATGTTGCATAAAATTATTTATTATTATACATAAATTACGTCACACGTTAGGGGGGTGGGGGGTCGATGTATTGTGACATTGTGACAAGAGGTGGGAGGGGTCCTAAATTTCGTGACGTCACATTTCAAAATCGAATAATTAGTATGTATAGGTAAATATTAAAAATCAATTAATGGAAATAAAACTGGTTTTGGAATTGCTGTTTTAATATGATAATTTCTAGGTGTAAAATTTTATAATATGTGACGTCACACTATAGGGGAGGGGAGGTCTCACAAAGACCAGATGTGACAAGGACGGGGGGAGGGATCAAAAAGTCGTGAAATTAGTGTAACGTAATTTATGGATGGCCCCTAAGTACCACGTTCTTCAGCCACAAATTGCAATATTTGTAACGTAGTCCGTTACAAACGGTTAATTAAAATTATTCAGGGCACATTAAACCACTCCATTAAGTTCATCCGTCAAAACGTCAGGCGCAGTTGTAACTCTGCATTTTATGGTAATTCTTATAACCCGTTCTAAAGATGTATTATTTTTAATTAAAAGTTTATAACCTGACTGCCAAGGAGGGGTTATGTTTTTCGCGCGTATTTTGTATGTATGTTTGTATGTATGTTTGTATGTATGTATGTGTGTAATATTCTTTATTACCTCCATAAATCATTACCCGTTCTTTATAAGATACCCATTTAAATTTTACAGAGCTGCGTGGGAAAAACCAAACAAGATTTGATTGATTGAAGAATGGGTCCTGCCTGTTAATCCTTCTAACCCCTAAGGTGTAGTTGTTCAGTATTACTTTTAACAACATTCTAAACTACTGGGCTTGTTTTTTTTTAGTTTATTTTAGGCAGTCGGTTTTTTTTTAATAATTGTTTTTATTTGATTTAGTTCTTCGTATATTATGATGATTAATTAGCTGCTTTTATGTTTGGTTGTTTAATTTGGTTGCCTAATTAGTGTTAGTGATAGAGGAACCAATTCTTGGGAGTTATTATCTTTAAAGGGTTCCAATTCAAGTTGCAGTGTTTATGATAATTTTAGCGCGTATAGCAAACGTAAATATCTGACCTGTTTATTATTATTCTAAGTCTGACCTATGAAAAGCCGTGCAGACAGAAGAAATTACAATTTATGAATTTCCAAATAGTTTGCAATTTTGAATCAATGAATCGTACGGAACCCCAAAAGGTGAGACTTCAGAAATTTGAACGCTCGTAACCTTGCGGTCAACCGCGGTAAGTCCGATACCACGTGACTACAACGAAAATAACACCAGCCACATTTCTCGGAACTGGTCGCCCGCGGTAGGCGCGTATGGCCGGTATCGCGGTATCGTGGTATCGCAGGCGCCATGAGCGCATGGCAACGTTGCGCAAGGTTAGCGCGCGCGGTCAACTGCGCCGGCCAATCGCAGCGCGGCATCCGCGTGACGTCAGCCACCACGCCTGCGCGCGCCTCCGCCGCCATGTTGCTTCCAACAGTTCGCGCTTCGAATGTTGAATGATAACGTTCGAACGTCTGTGCAAGTAGGGTTGTCGATTTTATTACGTTCCTGGTTGTATATTAACAAAACATTTTGAAGTGAAAACTTCTTTAGCATCGTTGTCATTTGAAAGTCGATGAAACGAAGAACTGACAGTAAAAAGAGACAGACACATAAATTCATAAGATTTAACTTGGGAGAAAATGGGACAGGAAGCATTATACAGTGTTTCTTAAGTTCGTGTTACTTTAAAAAGTACTAAGTTGTATTCATAGATGGCGCGAGGAACAAGATAGAAGATTCGTTTTATTGCTGGATAGATGGCGCTAGCTGCTCATTTTACTCTTTATATTATGTTAAGAGATGGCGTTAGTTACCACTGTTTTATTTTTAGTACAAAATAGTTTTTGAACGATAAATAACACGTTATTAAATTAATACCTTTATTTTTGAAGGTTTCACTTCTACCACGTATGAATTGCACACATTTTAATTTTTAATATCGTACCCAACCCAAGGCTTAAAGTTAATGAAGTTTTAAACACGTAAGGCACGTTATTTTATATTATAATTCACGAAAATAAAAAAGATAACTTGTATTATTTCAATATTTTGTATTGTAAAATAAAACATCTCTATTTAGGTTGGCGATATTTTGTAAAGACGTTTTGTTTTTTCTTCATAGCTTGCCATTCTAAAGATAAATGTAATAGAAATTAATAAATTGCTGACAAATTAAACAAATCTGTCAACCCTGTACAAGCCCTTCTGACGCCATAACACAGATAATGAAAATAAATTTCCGGTCAAGGCAATTTTATTGGAGTTACTGCCATTCGATCCGCTCGATCGTTTAATTGAACATTAGCGTACCGGGACAAATGACACCCAATGTTTACTCATAAAAGTCACAAACCTCTAAACATTTTGCGTATAGTAATCTACAATTTAGTGGCAAGGCCGAGTCGTGCTTTAAATAGGAATGACACTCTAGCATTCGTATCTATTGAACGCACACTAGGTCACTGATCTGTTGTTATGAACGTCTCTATAATTTAATTTCACATCATGTCTCTGTCATCGAAATTTTACTTGAATTCAGTTATTATGTCTTTTTAACTGTAATGTTAAAACCAGTATATTACTTTAATTGCTCTTGATCTAAAGAAGTACGGGCATTTTATTTAACTGTGTCGCATAAATTAAAACTGAGGTCGATACGATTGTATATCACATGTACATGCACACACTGTAAGTCATGTGGTTAAGGAGGTAATAAACTATAATTGATTTGTAAACTTAAAATAGACTCACAATAGAACATTATTTTACTACATAATAGGTAACACGTGTCTTCGCTATTGCGTCCTAAAGACCTACCGGAATATAATAATATGTATTTCAGATCCTTCTGATACTCCTATACAATAATGTATCCTATGTACTAAAACTTACCCATCATATTAGACATGAATTTCGATCTGTCCATCGGTGGAATCCACTTGGAAGCCATGGGTAGGATAGCAGGCCAGGTGGCTCCGAGGAGGAAGCCCAGCAGGACTCGCAGCGCCACCACCCAGCCGATACCCGCGGCGGCTGCGCCAGGAGTCAGGAGCGTCAGCACGCTGGCCAGCAGAGTGCTGTACCCGAATACTCGCCTGGAAATATTCATGTATTACAATTCTGCTAAATGCAATCATGCCAAATGCAATATTCCATCTATTGTTTGTTTGTCAATTTCCTTGTTTAAAAGAATTTTAAGTATCACAAGTGTGTAGACTGAATCACTTAGTAAATAGGTAGATGGACATTGCTAATTCCACTCAAAGCACGTGTAAGAATTTCAAAGTCGCATTTAAAATTATACTAAACACCTGCTATTTCCAGATTGCAAAAACGTACAGATAAATGAATTGCAATTTCGTTGCAGAACATAAGCTAATGATACGTTTAAATAGGAACCTTAATTGCTCGTATCGGTAATTGCACCCACATGGTACGAGATCTACCACCACTACCACTGCCAACGCACGATACTTAATAACAATAGTAGTTTTGTTCATGCTTGCCCGCATCTGTATTGCTGGAATGTTTCGTATAAATTATACGTCTTTAGTATGTCAGACATGAGCAGTAAGAAAGAATCATTGCTTTTTATTTATAATCAAATTAATAATACACTACAGTTGTTCGATGTAATATCCGATGATAATAAAATTATTTATTAATATAATCTTTTATTCGTATTTTTTTATGAATTTTCTCCTCTTCTGCTACCACTAAGACTAAGTTTGCTGTGGGAAAAAGGAAGCACTAGAAATCCCATAAAACCAACTAACAATTTTGTATTTTTTACGATCAATTAAATATTTACTCTTTTCATAATGTAAGAATATACATTATACACTGATATGATCGACTGCTTATCAAAAGTGTAACACAAATCAAAAGCGGTGATCAATATATTCTACAGTATAATATATTCTATATTGATCACCGCTTTATTATCCTTATTTACATAATTGTAAAAGTCGTAGTTACCCAACAGTATCGCAGCGTGAAAAATGGCAAGTCGTCTGGAAATACCCAATCGTTTATTCATGTGCAATGGAGTAGAATAGGATAAAAGCATGATTTATTTTATCAGCTGGTGCGTGGGACGTATCGACTTTCAGACGCGCTCGGACCGGTTTATGAGTAATCGGGTGAGTAAGCCGGTATCTGGGACGAAATCAACTCCCAATCCGACACAATATGTCGCTGCTACTGCAACTGCTATTAGAGACTTTTGCAACGTTCTTTTTAATGTCAAAGTTAAAACATAACGACATAATCATAACATTTATTGTTCTTCAATATTTGAACAGTCTCGTAAAATATTACAGAAAAGTGACGTGAAAACTTAAAAATATTTAAACGACAGAATTTTGCGCAACCCTAATAAAGGGCACTGGCATATTGACAATATTCCCGTCAAATGTTACATCATAGGCTGGATGTCAAGCTACAATAAATAGTCCGAGATCCAGTGATGCAAGATCTAAAATATCTCTTAAAACAATTTTGGGAATTGAAGTACCAAATTTTGTACTAATAATGAAATCAAGCAGCGTACCTAATGATACAGATTTATAACGAAGTCTGCTGCTATTTTTAGATGGTATAGAACGCATAGAAGTACAATTTAAGACTAAGTTTTCCTTCACAACCGTACGTTGGGCTGTGATGTCACTAATAGTAATTGATAATGTTGACATCGAAGGCAAGGACCCGAAGTATGAGTTAATAGACATCGTTGACTCCCGACCGCTTTATTAACAGATTCTAGAAAGATCGAGGCTCGAATTACTTTCAGTCAAAGTTAATTGGCTTCTCGAAATCATGCGGATGATTTGAAAAATTTACACAGGTTTTTTTGATAAATTAAAGATTCAAATAAAAATTAAAATGACGTTGGATTAAGAAGCTTATTTGTTTTTTTTGGGGATCGCAATTTTTTTGGCTTCGTATCAATTCTCGTTCAACCAAGTCGTTCATAAATTAAAGTAATAAATCACATCGCAAACTCAATAAAGTTCACAAGAAAGGAAAATGTATATAAATGCTGCTACGTAACTTAGTATAAAAACACCAAAATTGTTTACTTATGCTGATATTGCAACCTGATAGTATATGCTGATAGTTTAACTCTCATATGAGAGGGAACCCCTAAGGGAGACCCTAATGAAATCGATCATACAATAGAAAAATGAAAAGGTCTACAATGCAATAGTCTTTTATTTTTATTTTAATAGCCTACAAACGAGCAGACATGCCATCCGACGGACGTTACAATACAAACCATCATCGCCTGCTTGCTTGGCGAGTAACAACAAAAAATAACCGACTCCAAATTTGGGATAACTTAAAAACTACACGTCAGATCTCGCTCAAATTTAAGTGGGACCACATAACAAGCACTAGGTTTCGATTAAAAAAAGAATCATCAAAATCGGTTCACCCAGTCGAAATTTCGGAGGTAACAAACATTTAAAAAAACCGGACATGTGCGTGTCAGACCACGCGCAATGTTAGGGTTCCGAAATAGTAAGTTTATGGACTATTACTCATTACGCTTATGCTAACATAGCCGTGATAGTTTTCCTTGTAAATTCATCATATAACCTATTTCTTTTTTTAATTTTTCACTTGTCGAACTCCAACTGTTTAGCCGGCAGGGGGGGGGGGGGGACACCTGACTCTAACCAGAATTAGCAGTTTAAAGCCAAATATTTCGCAAACGGACCCCTAATTCCAAAAAATGGTCTAAGAAGGCCCATAATATTTTTGGAAGACCTTTTCAACGATACCCCACACTATAGGGTACGCGACAAATAAAAAATTCACCCTTACGTTACCTGTAGGAGAGGTACCTTGAAAAAATATGTTTTTCAATATCTTATTCTACGAGTACGATTCTGGAATTTTAATAAATATTTATATCCATGCCAAATTACAGCTTCCTAGCACTAAGGGTCTCTGCGCTTTGCTTCGGACAGAGGATCGTACTGACATCACGAACTATAGTTTATAAGGGTTCCGAGTTTTCTTCGGAACCCTAAAAACAATGAACACCTCCTACTTTTTTGAAGTCGGTTAAAAACATGTTAAACTGTTCTCATACTCAGGTGGATTGTATCGTTCATGTGGCAACCCTGCATAAATTACGTAATGTCTAGACTAGACGATGTCGGTATAAGCGATGGACCATGCATTTGACTAGCAGTTGTTTTGCTGTAATATTACTGTATTATTCATCTGCGTAATTCCCATGCAACAATTTAGCTGCAACCCACTGAGGGTTTAAAAAACATAATTATACGAACATTTTCGCGTACATTTGATATTATTGCGATTGTGAATAGAATTCAAAAACTAGATTATAGATTCAAAAAATAGATTGAATTGTAATAAGACTTAGTCAAGGGTGAAGATACTGGCGGTCTTCCAAGCGTCGAAGAAACAGTAGCGGAATAGGAAGTTCGGTATCTTTTCGATTAGTCTATGGGTACGGCTTACTACCAGGATGAAATGTTGTATTCAAAGCCTGGGACTAGTTTAAAATGGGCCAAGGAAGGAAATAATACCTTATAGGGTTTGATAACGACGGAATATAAATAGTGTTACTAAGATTCTTATGATATCAGTAAAATAAGTCAACATCGTTAGTTTGAAATTCAAAAAGCAGTCGACAGATCGACTTGAAATTTTTATGCAAGATATCCTTATAACAGAAGATTCCCACGGGAATGACAAAATATCAATCAAGCTTTTGAAACTGACATACCTACGTGCTTCTTATATTGCTACAGCAACCGAACAGTGCCGGTTTTAACCAGTTTTACCAGTTTGTTAATAAACGTTATTAAAGATGACGCATTCATAAATTTTCTTTCTCGACAATAACGCACAGAACTAGCTCCGTCACTCATCGGTATGCAACAGCGCATAGCAACAAACCATTAATTTAATGCGTATCGTGCAGTCGCGCGCATTGTACTACATTCAGACCAGTACCAGTATGTACAGTCGCAGTACAACACAATGTGTGTTATTTGCGAATCAATGCTCATTGGATTACAATATATTTCAGTCCAAAGAGCATTCCTTGGACAATACAATTGTAAAACTACTGTGGTTCGGTTTCTACGCTTCATTAGTGATACGTTTAGTTAAGCTTAAATAGTTTAATTACTTTAATACTTAAGAAAATATACTTTTTATGATTAATGGTTATAATAGTTTTTTTTTTTCATAACTAAATCCTAAGAAATATAAAATTGATTTATTATTTTACCGATTCATAACAACATCTAAGAACAACAACCGTCTTTGGACCATCACGCACATATTAAAAACAAATATAGTCAAATAGGTTCAGCAGTTTTTACGATTTTTAGTTGGGAAAAATATTTCTAACAACTAAACAAACTAAAGCATGCTGTCCGTTCGTCATCCTCTTCTCTTTATCTTGTGTTATCCAATCTTTAACACGATATAGGTGAAAAAGTTAAATAGGTATCTCACCTGGCCCCGATGATCTCCGCCAGCCGTCCACCCGGCAGTTCTGTCAGAACGTAGCCCCAGAAGAAGGAGCCCAGCAACAGATTTTTCTGCTTCGTGTCCCAGGGGTAACGCGTTTGTACTATGTGCTCTGGGTGCTGCAGAAGATAACGTCGATTACAGAGGTTTGCAAAAAAGGAACAAAAGGAAGAATGACAATTAAGAAGTTTGACTGGAGTACAATAAAAGACACTTTCGTCAATATTCAAAGAATTTAAGCCGAAGTATTCAGATCACGGTGAACCCTGACGAACAACGGATGAAGCTATAGTGCCCCGTCACTTATAAAGGGCGCTGAACTCTTTACCAATCCGACGGTGTTCTTGCATCATGGTAAAATTTTTGACCTGCATGGCTAGCTACTAACTACCCTCATAATAAACCTTCTAAAATCGTGTTTCACAGCGATACCATTGACTATCAAATGTCTCGTCGTCGCTTCTCTGTATCAACCTAATCTGTGCCATAATCCGGTAAACAGGGGTAATGGAAAATCCCCCAAAGTACTCCTCTTCTCTGCTAATACTAACAAATGACAAATATGGCATCGTCTTCCAATAATAATTTCCCTTAACAGACTGAGTAATCACATGTAAATACATTGTACTGCCGCTACCACATGACTCAACATAAGATGAAACTTTGGGTCTATGCATTACATGAATGTTATAATATCAAATTGTGCAATGCGTGATTCATTGTGCGTTTGGTTTAATTAGTCACGATGTTATCCATACAGCATTCAACAATTAAAAGATTGTCATTACTATCTAGGATACCTTTTTTTAGAAATTTGTTTTTCAACAAACATTTGAAATTTTTTTGCCCAGATACAGTTTTTATAAACTGCTTATTAAATATGCAAAGTCTATGCGCATGAGTTATTACATCTGAATAAGATGAATGTGAACTTCCGTACCTTCATGCTCTAGGTACTGAGAATTCACACAGTCATCGAACATTTGCATAAACACATATAAACTCGTATTATGACATCAGGAAAGAAGTCGAGGAAGTATTCACCTTGCAGATAATAAATTGATGCGACGTTGCAAGGTAGCTGATCGCTCAAGATGACTCACATTTTTTGCAATGCTACTGCTATATTTCAATTATATACGGTAAAATATCTTGAAAAAGTATTGAACAATTATATAATTCTGTAAAAAGCAGTGTCAGTCGTTCTTTGGAAGGTCTGACCAAAAGTCTTCAATACTACACAACCAGAAGTCGTACATTTATGTACGTAGACGGATAACATCTCAAGCAAGAAAAATAAAGGAAGTCACGCGATTTTGCGCACAATATTATCAAGCATATAAATTGATTTAATACCTTTCTGACCCTGTGAAGGTTTCAACAACACGTGTATCATAAAGTCACATGACAATATCCTCAAAAGTAATAAAAACATGTTTAAACAGGATTTTACATGCGTAAATCCAGCTAGGCGTTAGGTCAGGTCCAAGATCTAATCTACTGATTGTTCCAACAAAATACCTGCGTGACATTCATAGATCCACTGACATTGGCAACGAGGGCTGTGGCATTGTCTTTGTCGTCGAAGACCATCTCCACGATGGCGATGGTGAGGTTGACGCGGAGCGCGTAGTTCAGCATGAAGCCCAGCAGCACCATGATGTTCAACACTTGCACGCAGGTCAAACATCCTGGAAGAGAGGATTTTGTGAACTTTTTGGTCACTTGTGGACGTTTTTCTTAATGAGCTAAAACTATATAAAATTTAGAATAACATTTTTATAAACTAGCTTAGTTTTTATAAACTAGTTTATTAAAATGTTTTTTTTTTTCAACGAGGTACAGTTGTTTAGTAGCTACGTGAATATAATAACCTTCCTAATTTAAATTAATTGTATCCTATCCTACCAAGACAACAAAAACCAATGTGAAGAAAAACTAATAATCTCATTGCATAAAACAATAACTAAAATAAAAGGCAGTCATTATGAAGACTTATGTTCTCAGCTAATAAACAAAACAGTTTATGATGTACCTAACTGCTCATCGCTTTTAACACCAATAAAGATGAGTGATTCAAGATACATAACGAGAGGGTTCAGTGATTTAAGTGGCAGCTGCCATTTTGCTCTGACAAGCTCGGAATATATGAATTATCTATCACCCTGTTGCTAGGTCCACTGTTAAATTTCAGGACGGCAATTTAAAATTATCGGAAATTTGGTTTCCAAACCAGGACAGCAAAGTGATTTGGTGAAAAAATTTTGGTTTTTTCAACCTTCAAATCCGTTTTCTAAATGGCAACCCTGAACGCCGTCCATCTTGACAGTCTTCGCACGTCCACCGTCCACGCTTCATGTAAACATGGAGTTCCGTTTCTCACGAACACTATCCTGTTTCCTTTTTCGACGATCATGTTCTCGTATATCATTCACTGTACTAGATGCAGTTGAATGAAAACATTTGAATTTTGCAATAACATGCTAGTTAGAAGAAGAACCCCAAATGAAAATATCCAGACTAAACTCAACACTACCAGAGTCCTTCATTGAGAGGGACGCTTTCCAAGAGCTCTTGGAAAGCGTCCAAACGTCAAACTTCAATGGACGGTAGTGACTAATTACTTCTAGTAGCCCCGTCTACTCTCCTGGTAGAAGTTTGTACGGCCTGCAAGCCTGTATCATTTTCCTAAGGTATAGATAGAGCGTAATAGACGTCAGTGTTGGCAGTGACCACTTACTTCTGATCGACCGTCTCTTTTGATGATTTATTTTAGCAATTAATGAAAATATGAATAAAGGATAAAATATTCGTAATTGCGTCATTTGAGTAGTTCGCCTTGATCTATTTCGAGTGTCACCAGACTCAACAGTGGAAATGAATGAGGTGAATCCAAAAAATACGTTTTAAAATACAATTGATTATAATGTAATAATGATCAGTAAGTAGGTATGTGTACACCTTCCCTTTACAGCCAAAATATACGTTGGTTTCCATTTATACGTATAGTAAACTCACCTAATTAGGTGACTTATTTTATTCCGTGCTAAAATATAAAACCGGGCAAGTTTGTGTCAGGCCACGCAATGTTAGGGTTCCGAAGCAGTAAGTTTATCGACTACGTATTACTCATTAACTGCTTAAGCTAACATATTATAGCCGTGATAGTTTTCCTTATAAATTCATCATATAACCTATTTTTGAGATTTTTTTCGAAAATGTCGAAAAACATTCTATATTTAATCTGCGGGCACAGATTACACAGCCAAATGACAGACGATATTCGAAATTTAATTTCGAATAAAAACATTTAGAGAACTTCTTTACATTGTCTACCCATATTCATACTCAAACGAAGTATCTCCCAGCCTCTGGAAAGTTACGACACTTACGACGATTACGACACAGAAAATAAGCCCAATTTATATCCTTGGGATACAGAAAACGGATTACACTTAAAGCAATGGCAACCCAATTGCAACCGGTCGCGATTCAAATAATCGAATTATCATAATTTCATGGATATTGTTGTCTACAGGCTCCACAACCCGAATTATGCAACAGACCGGGTCGATCGGTTGAATGATAATGAATTAGGTATTTTAATGCTTAATGATGTGATGCAAGGTCGTTTTTTAAACAATCTTTATTTTATTTCTTACGTGCATCGTTTATAACGGTTTTTTATTCTATTGTAGTAAAAATGCTAATACAACTAGTTTTTACACCAACAACCGGTACTCTTGACGAGTTTAGAACGCATAACCAGTTATCGTTCGGTTTTTAACTGTTTTATAGTCTGTAAATAATATGATGAGACACTTGATTACCTATACCGACTTTATTTGGAAGATGAATTCTTTCTGCACTTCTTAAATTTTGCATAAATTGCATAAGTTATGTCTAGTCCGTTTTTACTTACGTAACACAGACAGATTACATTTTTAATTTTAACCGACTTCAAAAAAGAGGAGGTATTCAATTCGACTTTGTTATCTCAGAACTTTCGACTGGGTGAACCGATTTTGATGATTCTTTTTTTAATCGAAAGTTGGTGCTTGTCATGTGGTCCCACTTAAATTTGACACAACTTACTAAACTAAACTTACTAAACTGTGAAACAACTTACTAAAGTAATACTATACGTTATAGAAACAACAAAGCTTTTTTAAACCTTTACATTTTACCCACGGACGTAAAAAAAAGACGGACGTAATCCAAAGAACAAATTCAGTGAAGCACCCATAGTAATACCAAATCTGTATTCGTACACACCCACACATTGACACCATCCTGATATGACATTGACACCATCGCGAATCAAAAATTACAAAATTACGCACACATGGTAAGCGAGCTGTCAGCTGTCAGCTTCACTCTCGATTAGACAAGGTTACGTCCGTTCTTTTTTTACGTCCGTGATTTTATCCCAACTAGCTGAACACTGAACACACAAGAAAACAATTCGTTTTTAGATTCGCGAACACTCAAGGCCACGGAACAACGCGTAGTTTAGTGCACCTACGTAGGCACTTGACTTTTTCTTCGTCTGCCAATTTTTTTGGAAATAAAAAAAGTTGGCAACGAAAGCACTAACAACCGCTCGCACGTTACCAGAATAACTAAGTGAAAGCTAAAAAATATAGTTTAATCAGACAGGCACCGGGTGTGCTGTTTATTTTTGAGAACGTCAAAATGTGTGATGGAACGTATAGATACAGACGTACAAAATGATGTGTTGAAAATAAACCGTGAATTTTAGGAACACTGGCTATTCATTCGTTCCTACATTAAATTTATTAGAACACTAGCTGACCCGGCGAACTTCGTATCGCCTAACAGACTATTTTTTTCTAAAATAAAAGTAGCCTAAGTTACTCCTTGTTACATCAGCTATCTGCCAGTGAAAATCCCGTCAAAATCGGACCAGCCATTTTAGAGATTAGCCGGAACAAACAGACACAGACAGACAAAAATTGTGAAAAATGTTGTTTTGATATATGTACTGTGTATACATCCAAATGCACTTAGTAAAAAGCGGTTATTTTAATATTACATATGATGTATAGATTATTTTAACCAATATATGTATCAACAATTTTAAGGCGAAACAAACCTTCATAAAGAATTCTGATAGATAACCAATTACCTCAAGAACAGGATACAGACAGGAAATAACATCCAATACCATACAGTCTCGTGACCAAGCTTAGGTACCTCTTTTTGGAGGATGAAGCAATAGCGCCAAGTCGATTGAGGTCATGTAATAAAAAAATTATAAGCCTATTTGTATAAAAGTGCACCTTGCTCCCGATAGGGCTATCAATAAATATTTATACAAAAATGTTTGTTTGTGGCTGTATTGTAGCTGTTCTGTTGATTATTATAATGTAATTCTTAATGGGCACGTGTACAAGGTACAAGGCCTTAACAAGACTGATTAGAGCACGTGCTAAATGCTAATAATTTAGTTGAAAATTGAAATGTTTAATGTTGCACCTCCATTATTTTGCTTTTAATTAATTGTATCTGTTATTTAGACACGATATGCCAATGTGACACATGCAATTAGTAGATATTAATTTAAATTGTAAATTACCGGATACTGTATATACATACTTACCTACAATTCCATTTAAAGTAAATATTAAATGTAAACTATATTTTGAACATATTGCTACGAGAATGATTCTCAATTCGATTGTATTCTTAAGGCGCGGTATGACTACGATTTAAAAACGTTGATTTCACTCACACAACCGCATATCTGCGCTAATCTAATATTACATTTACGTGACGCTGAATAGGGTTCAAAATTGCAGAGCATATTTTTGCTAACAATGTAACAAGATTGCGAATAAACATTTAAATTGAGGGTTTTCCTTAGGTTATTCAAAATATACACATTAAATTCAATATCTGTCCGGTTTAAGTTTTAATAAAACCATATACGTATTATATTCTCAAAAAAAATATGTTGTTACCGCTGAAAATACAGAGAACTTCGACGATTAAGTTTATTTTTGTATAGCAAATTACGATTTTTTATTGGGAATATCAAACAACTATTTAATATTCTATTCGGTTAACATTTTTCTTTAGACCTTTTTCTATGCTCTGTAGTTTCCTCGTACTCAAGCACCAAAGAAACCCAGTTTTGTAAATATTGAGATCACACCGCGCCTTAACACGCTTTTATAAGCTTGACCTGTTTGTATGTATGTATGTATGTAACGGAATATTTCAAGGTAATTTTCACCAATTTCAACTCAAGACGTCAGCTTGAAAATGTGCACGAAGGTCAAGGAGCGATGGAAAATGGCAATACATAATTTCATAAGTCCGGTTTAGTAGATAACTAAATTTTAAGTGCGCGTCCAAACACAATAATTTAGTAAAGCTTTTTAGTTCATACAATTCTTCACGACCTACTTAATTACTTAAACATTTTACTAAATTTTAACTAAAAAGTGCCTGTCCAAATGTGTTAAGTGATAAGCCCCGCCCACCTACTTAACAGAAAATAGAAAAATTTCTAAACTACATGTTTACTTGCGTACTATTAAATTGTCCATTTACACGTACATATTAATTTACTTTAAATTTAGTTGACTACTTAACTACTTAATACGTGTAAACCGAACAATAGTGTCAGTGTTTTTTTTTTTAGTTTTTTAATCTATATATTTATTTCAAAGCATATCATTATGTTAAAGCATACCAACAGTTTTAACTTGAAAAGATTGAAATGTATTTAAAAGTCATTAGAATAACTGCACTTTTTGGAGTTTATAACTTGCGAACGATTTATTTGAATTCCCATATTAATAACTATCATAGGGAATTAAGTCTACACATAATATTACGATCCTTTAGCTCAGAACTTGGCCCCATTTTCGTAGCAATATTTTAGATTGATAACAGACTCGTCACGTTGATATGAACGATAACGTGGAGGCGCGTCATTGTGTCAGCAACGTGTAACACATTACATCACCTACCAGAAACTTGATATATCTGTTTTTACACAATCATTTTATGGATCGTATTAGATTTAATATTTTTACAATGGTTTAACGATATCATTTTTGTGTAGATACTCGTACTTACATACACTTAAATTCTAAACAGAGCATCGTTCACTTAGTTAAGTAAGAAGTTACACCGGGTCAAGTCAGGATGTGTGTTTGTGAGTGACGTATCCGTATCACAGCACCAGCGTGGAAGATTACACGCGTGGAAACTTACGTCAATTTGAACTATGCGTGGAGGGGTCAGTCATACCGACATACATACATACATCTCACACTCATCCTTCTAACGTCGCAACTGTCGCGTCTGTAAACGTTGTTATAAATTTATAATTGCAGCATTCAGTAACCCCTTGCTTAGTAATGATTCGACAGCCGATTCCTATAATCCATTTAAATTTTGATTATTTATTACCAGTATTATAAGTATCGTTACTTCGGTGAACAATTAAGTTAAAGTTGAACTAGCTATAAAAATTCAATTTCCGAGCGTTTGTGGGCGATAGGTAAACCTGAGAACTCTAAAAAGAAGTTCGGTTACAATTTTTAATAAGTAACTTTATCGGCTAGTTAATTCCTACAAAGTCGTTTAGAGGTTAATTAGCAAACTGAGCAATAAATTGCAATTACTTACGTTACTTTAATTAAATACCTAATTGCTAAGCGAATTCACTTATGAGTATTTTAATCCATATTGATTGATTCAGTTTATTAAGCTTGAGGAATACGGTTTTGTTTTCATGTCTTGAGTACCTATTTACCTTAAATGATAGGAGAATTTCCCAATTACCTTTAGCAGTATAACGAGCAAGCGTATAACTAAATTATAAAAAAGTAATTATTATAATAAACAAAGAACAAAAACACGCATTATAGGGAAATTACTGTAATTAATGATTAAATAAAATATATTTTCTAAGATATATACATAGACATACATAGAGGTCCGAGATCGCGGAAATCACGACACGGCTTACAAGTTCAAGCTCTTTAATATTATTATGTTTCTAATGAGCATGTAATGTAGGAATATTGTAAGTCATGATGACGTAACGAATAGTTTAATAACAGTATTTAATTACTAGCCTACCCTTGTACAGTACAGTACAATTAATTAAATCTTAATATATGTAAATTACGTGTCACGTTGTTTGTCCGCGATGGACTCCTAAACTGCTTAACCGATTTTAATCAAATTTACACACTGTGTGCAGTTTGATCCAACCTGAAAGATAGGAGACGGAAGGGTTTTATTAAAAAAAACTTTTGACAGAACGAAGTCTGTCCGGGCAGCTAGTATACACATATAAAATACGTGTCACGTTGTTTGTCCGCGATGGACTCCTAATTTAATCAAATTTGCACACCGTGTGCAGTTTGATCCCACTTGAAAGATAGGATAGCTTACAATGTTCCTTAGGGCACACGGAAGGTTTTAAATTTTAATTAAAAAAAAATACAATATAACAGCTGTCTGGGACGGCTGACAGATGTGAAACATCGAAATGCGTCGCCACGATCGCCAAGTCTAAAATCAGGTTTACCCCTCGCGTAAAGATGTTTCACATCAAAACTTTTGACAGACCGAAGTCTGTCCGGGCAGCTAGTATATATATATATATTTAAGTCTATGCTTCCCTCGGTGTTTCCCGATTAAACAAATTATCTTTTCGGTATTTATGTGGCGACGATATCAGTTGATAGATGACAGACGGACTGCCCCAATTAGCAATGTTATTGTGGTTTATCTCACGTCTATGCCACCCTTGAACTTACGGCGATATCCACTCGTGTCAGTTAATTAACGTGAAAGGTTACCTAAATTGATTAATTTTTAGTCTGCGTATCTGGGCATAATGATAAATATAATTGTACTCGTAACACGTTATACATAAAATTTTAATTAAAAATTTAAAAAACCCCCGACTCAAAAAAAATCAAAATAGAAGTCTGAATAGATAAATATTAAAAAATCATTAAATAAATCTTTAAAAAGTCATAAATAATATGAATATTGAATATTATATGAAGTGTAGAAATCTTAATTTTATTAACCCCTGACGCGGTCCCTCGACACGACAAACTTTTCATTTAAATAATACATTTTCATATTATATTTAATATTCATAATAACTTTAACTTCTATTCATTATAGTATATTTAATATTAATTATAAATATAATATGAAAATGTATTATTTATGTAAATGTAAACTTTGTAGTGTCAAGGGACCGCGGCAGGGGTTAATAAAATTAAGATTTCTGCCCTTTTTTCTCCGTTTAAACTTTAGATAAAAGTACTTACTAAAGCTCAATCTCCTACGTGCCTGCATTATTCTTTAAAAGTGGTAAGTCACAACTAACCACGATTAAAACATTTGTTTAAAAACAATGAACCGGAAGGAAGTGGAATAATTTAGAGGTTATTCTATTTCCATACATCTTGCGCTTATGATTATGACTAGGAGTTATAGTTATGAATTAATTACTATGTCTTGTTGAGTTCTTGAGACCAATTACATTGACAGTTTTATGAAGTTCGCCCTCAACTATAACGTTTCCGCATTTTACTATACAAGTATCTCATGCACGCTTATACAAAACCTCATGTTATTTGTCATGCTTGTGAATTATTTATTCACTGTATTTATAGAACTGCCGATCACTACACTCATAGATATACATTCTGTGACTACACTACATATAAGTACAAAAATCTCTTAGGTTATTTATTTTATTTATTTATACATAAATGACAAAGACGCATAGAAATGACCAGCTCTGCAACCAGTTCCGTACAAGCTAGTGATACTTTTTTGTAATAAATATACCGATGTATTTTTATTTTTAAAAGATGTGCTGAGGAGTTTCTTTATGGCTTTTCTTCTCCTCCATGACAATCCATGACAGCACCTTTGCGAAAAGCTGGTTGATTTAAAAAATGACGTGCATAAGTGTATCAATGATACCTACTGTTGGTGATGGTGCTGGTCAAGTGTGGTGCGAAATAAGAAAAGGCGAGATTCTGGTTGAATAATCGAACCGAAAAATACTGGGAAAAATTTTGTTTGCGGATATAGGGCTAGTGTCATTTGTCGACTGGTATGTCATCTTTTTTCTCAGTAATTTTCGGCTAGTACTTTCTTTATTGAAAATTCAGACAAAGGTTACATTGTAATATTAACGTAAGTAATTATTTAATTTACTTAATATTATTAACGAACTTAGTTAACTCTTTATATTTTTACAGGTTCCAAACAGGTAAGTATAATTTATTATTATTTTAGTGACACATAGTTATAAGTAGGTATATTTTAAATATGTTATATGTTATTTTTTTAGTTTCAGGTATTCAACCGGAGGACCGTTTATCCGTCGGTAACATCCTGCCCCTCAGTGTCGTGATGGCGACACTCATCACGAAGAAGCAATGCTAAACGCGACGCAGGACGTTTCCTAACACCATTGTTTGTTTTAACATCAACAATTCTTACCCGTCCATCTGGTCCAGGATACACCTTCTGAACGACTCCTCTCGGCCAAACATTGCGCGGCGAAGCTGGATCCACAACAACAACAAGGTCGCCGACTTTCAGCTGCGTGCCTTCGCGGTCCCACTTTTTTCGAGGGGCCAACGATGGTAAAACTTCCTTCATCCACCTAGACCAAAAAAGATCCGCAAGACGCTGTGCTATACGCCACTGCTTCTTGAGGTAAAGGTCGCCATCGTCGAAGATGCCTGCTATTGGTAAGTTGGAAGATGAACCGAGTAAGAAATGATTAGGTGTCAAGGATTCTGGGTCATGTGGATCGACTGAAACATGTGTCAATGGACGTCCGTTTATCATATTTTCTACCTCACATAGGAAAGTAGTTAAAGTTTCTTCCCTCGGAGCCCGCTCCCTTAATACAACCCTAAGGGCGGTCTTAACACTACGAATCAGACGTTCCCACGCTCCAGCCATATGTGGGCTAATGGGAGGTAAAAATTGCCACCGGACTCCTTTGTTTAGTGCTTCAGACACTATATGCTGCTTACTTAATAATAATTCCTGGTATGCGCTTTTTTTTTTTTTTTTTTTGACTTAAATCTATTTAATGCTAAATGGTATGAGTCTGGCATAGAGGACTTTTCGGACTTCCAAGGAAGACAGACTGACCACTGACCGTTGTCCAATTCGGCCGACTCGTCAAGTATATTAATGGCTTTCAGCTCATCAATATTTGGACGAGGTTTGTTACATAACCCAATCGAATCCAATGAAAAAGAATGTTTTATTAATTCATGTAAATCTTCATCTGTAGTTGATAACGTGTTAGGGACTGAGTGATGCAATGAGTCGTTATGTTCATCAAAATAGGTAGTGTTTATGTGCGCGCTTGTGTGTACGCTGTCTGAGTGAGAGATGCAGTGTGTATGTTCGTGTAACGTACCTGCATGCTCGTGCGACGCCGACGCGTTGCTGACGCGCGCGCCGCTGTGCTGCGGCCTGCGGGGTTGTTTACCTCGAGATTCACCGAAGCGTAAGGCTCCGTGCATACACCAGCCTAGTAATGTCTTCGTGATAAACGGTCCGCCCGGCATCTCCCTTTTACAAACAATTGGCGCAATTAAATCATAGTTATCTTGACCTATTAACAATTTCGGTTTAATTACAGATTTACAGGGGTCATAATTAACACTATACAAATTATTATAATGCGTACAATCTACGTTAGAGAAATATTGTACAGGTAAATTTAATTCTTTTAATTTTCTAACTTTTAAGTTAAACTTATCACCTTTATTATTACTAATATTAACATTTATTATTTCAGTCTTACATACCAGCTCGGAGTCCCATGCGCTAGTCGCTCGCATGGTAAAGCACTCACCATGCAGGCCGGCCTTATCGGCCACGTCCGCCGCTATGAGGCTCACTGTAGCCCCATCATCAAGCAAGGCGTGCGTTTCTACGTCACCTCGGGGGCCGTGGATGGTAACCGGCACTATTTTCAAAAGTATCATTGGTGCGCGCGGGGTTCCAGGCGTGGGGCGTTGCTGTTCTGTCACGTTGGCAATTAGTTTATCGTCGTGGTCGGGAAGCGAGCAGCTGTTGTCAGTCGCTGGCTGGCGTTCTTGCTGCGGCGGTACCCAGTGCAGCAGACGGTGATGTGGCTTCTCACAGGCATCGATGTCACAATTTTCAGCTGTGCATGGTGATTGCGGTTCGTGACGAGGTCCGAGACATTTATAACACAGTTTATTAAATTTTACATATCGCCATCTATCTTTGCGAAGGGCTCTTTTAAATTTGTTACAGTCCGCTAAACTGTGTTTACTGTCACGTTTGCAAAAATTACATTTTCTTGAGACAGTGTTGGCCTTGACCTCCGTGCACATCAATACTGGCTCCCTACCATCTTGGTGTTTATGAAATCTGTGCATTCCATCACTCTTCTTATTATTACTGTAGTAATGAATATTACTCACACCTGCTGCTGCTACCATTTTGGCTTCCTCGTGTATGAATGTACTAAGTAACTCCAATTTTGGTGTGTCCTGCTTGTTTTTGTATAGGTATTCTACCCACTTAGCGATTAGTATAGGGGGCAGCTTCGAAGTAACAATTGTAACTAGTTCTGGGCTTCGTAAATAATCCAACTGATGAATCATCCGAGTGGCCGTAACACAGTTTTTCAGTTTTATAGAAAAATTGACCAGGTCGTGATGATATGTACCAGATAACGGTTGTAGTTTCTTCAACTGCGTAGTGATTTTATTCATTATGACTTCAGGGCGTCCAAATTTTAATTCCAGGGTGTCCATTATCTCCTGAGGTGCCGGGGCGCTCATCAGCAGTGCAGCTGTAGCCTCCTTGGCTTCTCCTCGGAGGCATTTTCTTAGCCTCCATATGTTTTCCGTGTCGGTGTAGCCACACAAGCGCGATGAGGACTCGAAGGCTTCTTTGAATTGTAGCCACTCCATGGGGTCTCCAAAGTAAAGTGGCAGATCTTTTGATGTGGCCAGTCGTGTCAGTAGTTCCTGGTTGCCTCTTGAGTTTCCGGTGCCCATGGCATCTCGTAGTGCTGCTGTAAGGGCGGTGATGGCGGTATCCAAGCCTGCCCCTGGGTGAGAAGGATGCTGATTGGTCGGTTGTTCCAATGAGGACCCGGGGGCGGCTACCGACTTTTCTAACCATTCTTCAATCTTACTGTTGAATGAATTTTCTGACTTTTGTGTGCACTTTTCTATCACGGCCAAGTCAGCCGCCAATTTCTTCTTAATTAAATCTTTCTCGATGCGAGCCTTACTTGCCGCCAGTGCTATCTCAGCTTCTTTAATTTCTAGTTCTGCACTTTTTTGTGCCGCGATGTATTCAATTTGTAGTCGACGTGCGGCAGATGAACACGACGACGCGCAAGATTCGCGAGTGCTTGGGACGGGGCCGCCATCTTTTTTCACAGTACGTGGCGGCCCGATGTCCGATTTGTGTTCCGTCTCCGATAATCCCGTTTTGTTCGATTTGCATTCGATTTTATCGCCTTCCGTCGTTTTCGTCATTGTATCAATTTTCGTTTGTGCACGGGTTTTCACTCGCGGCGGGGTTTGAAACAACGACATGTTTGTTTCGCGATTTTTAACTTGCTCCGGCTCGATGGACCACTATGTTGGTGATGGTGCTGGTCAAGTGTGGTGCGAAATAAGAAAAGGCGAGATTCTGGTTGAATAATCGAACCGAAAAATACTGGGAAAAATTTTGTTTGCGGATATAGGGCTAGTGTCATTTGTCGACTGGTATGTCATCTTTTTTCTCAGTAATTTTCGGCTAGTACTTTCTTTATTGAAAATTCAGACAAAGGTTACATTGTAATATTAACGTAAGTAATTATTTAATTTACTTAATATTATTAACAAACTTAGTTAACTCTTTATATTTTTACAGGTTCTAAACAGGTAAGTATAATTTATTATTATTTTAGTGACACATAGTTATAATAGGTACATTTTAAATATGTTTTATGTTATTTTTTTAGTTTCAGGTATTCAACCGGAGGACCGTTTATCCGTCGGTAACACCTACATTAATAAAAAAATTTGAATTTCAATTTGAAAATTATGTGTTGGTGTGACGCGATAATCAAGCAGCAGCCAGCAAGCATTTTTGAAGGGACGAGGATTTCTTGTACCACGTTACATGTTACTCAAATAAGGACGTAAACAACGTTTTAATTTCAAATTAGTAACGTGTTTTATAAAGAAAATTTGGTACTATCTATAAAGAAAGATGAACATTCGCCAGTCTAAACCCTCTCTAAGCACATAATCTATTCAAATCTATTCTATACAAATAAATAAAATTGAAGTATCTGTTTGTATTATTAAAATAACCGCTTTTTACTCAGTGCAGGTGGGTGTAGGTATACAAGGTACATATAACAAAACAACATTTTTTATAATTTTTGTCTGTCTATCTGTCTGTCTGTCTATCTGTCTGTTTGTTCCGGCTAATCTCTGAAATGGCTGGACCGATTTTGACGGGACTTTCACTGGCAGATAGCTGATATAACAAGGAGTAACTTAGGCTACTTTTATTTTAGAAAAAAAAAATGTTAGGCGACACGAAGTTCGCCGGGTCAGCTAGTATGTAATAAAATGTAAAATGACGTCTGTACAAGTCGTCTGGTGCGATAGTTGTCAACTTGGCAGCCATACGGGTACCGTTATCGGCTTCACGGCACCTGACGGCACCGCAATTAGCTAGCACTACCAACATTAGCATGCACTTTACTATCGTAAGCTCATTACACACACCACTCGGTTGGTACGACCACGACACGACTACCACCACGATACAAGGAAGAAGACACGCAATAGGCGCTCATTTTGTAATATTAAAAAAAACCGACTTCAATACATCGACAAATAATAAAATGAGAATATCATTAACGTAGTCGAAGCCAATTAAATACGCATGACTCAAAAACTACTCGTCAGATCTCGCTCTTTAAATGGCCCGACCTCATGACAAGGACTAGCTTTCGAATATAAAAAGAATCATTAAAATAGGTACACCCAGTAAAAAGTTATGAGGTACATACATAAAAAACATTCAAATTGAGAATCTTCTACTTTTTTTGAAGCCGGGAATCCTAGTTCTTTGATGAACAGTGCTACCAAGTTTTCTGTGAAATGGCGAAAATTGAAACTAATGCCGCGCCATTCATACGTTTTTTGTGCTCATTCATTTGACATTTACTACGTCTCGAATTGCGTCCAATGATTGGTCCAATGCGTCCGACAGCGCCCTCCTCCAATTCACAGATAAGTTGGAGGCACTGTAGGTACGCCATAACTGTCCCTGTCGGAAATTAAAGCCAGTCAATCTATTATTGAGGCATCTTGGAGCTCTTGGGCCTTGGACACTTGGGCCCAACCTTAGAAGCAACATTCTGTGACTTTCAGTTAAAATTTACTTACTAACATGTTCACACTGTGATATCAGCCGTGCATTTGATATTTGACATTACAAAATCTATATGTTTTATGGGTTGGGATGAAGAGATCGAATTGATCGTGATCGTAGGGCATAATCACCATTAACGGTCAGCGTCTGAATCAATACAGCAGTTTGTTTGTCCGTCAAATGAAGGGTTTTTAGTTTTACAGCTTTACTGCTTATTGCTGGTTGAATCCAGTTTGGACCGAACGTTAACGGATTGTTGTTTGCAACTACATTAAAAGATTTTTTTTTTCATTTTCCTAAAATCAAGCGAAAGCAACGTTATACGTTAATTTAACACTGTCTCCATTATTACATTTTAAAAAGGCTAAAGATATCCTCCATGATATTAGTTATAAGAAATTCTTGAAGCAAGTGAAATCAATGTCTACGGAAGAAGATCGCAATCAATTTACAAAACAAATCTTAGGCTCATTAGAGATCTACGAGGAGTGACAACTGACAATGATATTAGTGATATTACTGTCGCGACATGGTAAGCGGGTGTCGCCGGGAGCCGAGCAACCAGTTTACGTAAACACTGCGATTTCTATCAAAACTTTCTCTCCGACGCTAATAATTGCACTTTGCGAATTGTGCGAGAGACTGCAGATACTCTGTGTAGGCGGGAAGCATAAGGACGATTGAGTTTGTGGAGGACAAGCTGACGTTTGTCTGTTGTTTTTTGTCAATAAATGTAATTTTTAACCGACTTCAAAAAAAGGAGGAGATTCTCAATTCAACTGTATTTTTTAGGGTTCCGTAGCCGAATGGCAAAAAACGGAACCCTTATGGATTCGTCATGTCTGTCTGTCTGTCTGTCTGTCTGTCTGTCTGTCTGTCTGTCCGTCCGTATGTCACAGCCACTTTTTTCCGAAACTATAAGAGCTATACCATTGAAACTTGGTAAGTATATGTATTCTGTGAACCGCATTAAGATTTTCACACAAAAATAGAAAAAAAACAATAAATTTTGGGGGCTCCCCATACTTAGAACTGAAACTCAAAAATGTTTTTTTCATCAAACCCATACGTGTGGGGTATCTATGGATAGGTCTTCTAAAATGATATTGAGGTTTCTAATATCATTTTTTTCTAAACTGAATAGTTTGCGCGAGAGACATTTCCAAAGTGGTAAAATGTGTGTCCCCCCCCCTGTAACTTCTAAAATAAGGGAATGATAAAACTAAAAAATATATATGATGTACATTACCAAGCAAACTTCCAACGAAAATTAGTTTGAATGAGATCTAGTAAGTAGTTTTTTTTTAATACGTCATAAATCGTAAACCGCAAAAAACATCGATCAAAGTTACAACGAACTACAAGAACTTTTATATTATGTTACTTGCTGCTACGGAACCCTTCATGGGCGAGTCCGACTCGCACTTGGCCGCTTTTTTATGTTTGTTACCTCAGAACTTTGGACTGGGTCAACCGATTTTGATGATTCTTTTTTAATCGAAAGCAGGTGCCTGTCATGTGGTCCCACATTTTGAGCGAGATCTGACAAGTAGTTTTTGAGTAATTTTGAAGTCGGTTATTTTTTGTTAGTAAAATTTAGATTATTGTGTTGTTTTGTTTTGATAATATTGTCACAGAAAAAACAATATAAAAATCCAGCATTTTCGAGATATCTTCGTGAAGCCTAGGTTTTTATTTTTTCGGTTGTTCATGTAAAAAATGTCTAGACTAACTATGATAAGAAAAAGCTAGTTTAGTTTGGGGCACAATAATATTAAAAGAAGCTTTTAAATTTAATTCACAAATTAAATCAAAATGTTTTAGAAGTGCGATGCGTTGAATAATGTAGATTTTAAAATAAATCTACTGAATAAAAATAAAAACTTATAGGTAAGTCGTTTGCTGTATTAGTACTGTCTTTACAAAAATATTTTTTTATTAATAAAAAAACTGCCATAGGATGACTTCATGTCCAGTAATGAAACAGTTAACCCAATCCTCAATCGAACTTAACAACCGTTTGCGTAATCCCTAGCATTACCCCAAGTCACTGTGCAAATTTGCATTCAGCCGATACGATAGACCAAGTCAAGACCAAGCAGTATTTGAACAGTGGGTCATGTTGACTTGGTCTATCAGTGCTTGCTGTTGTATGCCAAACCTCGCGAACAGTTATTGCGAATATTTGTGTACCTGTGACTTTATAAATGACTCTTCCTCGCGCGTATATTGAAATAACATCAGATTTTTGTAAATCTTGAATAATTTATTTTATATCATTTTGACGTCATTTTGACGACCCGTGTGGCGCAATGGTTACCATGCCGTTTCGCCGCACCGAGGGTCCTGGGTTCGATTCCCAGCGAGACGGAAATTTGAATGATGAGTTTGAATTTCTGTTCTCGGTCTGGGTGTGAATGTCCTTGTCTAGTGTGTTGTCCATGGCACCCACGACACAGGGAATCCTAGTGTGGGGCTATGAATGTGAAGCGTTATTTATTTTTATTTTTTATTAATTAAAAGGAATTAAAGGATTTCGATTTATTATTACTCGAGGATCGGATACAATTTCCATGAAAACATACAACTTTCAACAAACACAACTTTCATGAAAACAAAGTGATATAAAAAAATAAAACTATATTTAGCTGTTACTTCCATCACGCAATACAAATTTATGTAATGTTTGTTTATACAGCTTGAGAATGGTAATGAAATTTTCGTCATAGACCGCGGTGAACGCCTCATGACGTTAACGATACCCGTCGAGCCGTGTACTCATTGACTGGCTATTTTCAAACACTAGTATTATCACAAAAGGCATATAGTACTTATAATAGAAGTATCATCAGTATCATCACATACGACATAAGTATTATTCAAGCAGTTACGCCAAACTATGGCATTCGCTACAGAACCATTACACCTCAAGAATTATTAGGGTTCCGTACCTTAAAAGGAAAAAAAACGGAACTCTTATAAGATTATTTTGTTGTCCGTCTGTTTGTATTTTGTCTGTATGTTAACTCTCTTTTGCTCCGGAACACGTGGAGGTATGAAGTTGAAATTAATATCTTATACTCAGGTTTGTAATCCCTTGGTGCTGTGAAAAAATCAAGCTTCTATGTCAACGCATTCAAAAGATATGCGTATTTTTAACACTGTGGCCACGGTAAACTGTGGCACTACTAAGAATTTTGCATGCTTCAACTTAGTGACAAAACTGTCCCGTTAGAAGTCACTCTTATCGCATGGTCAATACGCTGACTCTCTTGCCTCACCATGCCATTCTTATACAATGCATCGTTAAAACTATAACTATCAACAAAATAGCTTTAGTTAAGCTTGATGCACTTTACTAATGCACAGATTTATGCTGATTTCATTTAGGGTCGGTAAAGTTACTCCTACAAATACAGGCAGGAACGCTTAAGGCGTGGTATGACTACGATTTAAAAACGTTGATTTCACTCACACAGCCGCATATCTGCGCTAATCTAATGTTACATTTACGTGACGCTGAATAGGGTTCAAAATTGCAGAGCATATTTTTGCTAACAATGTAACTAGATTGCGAATAAACATTTAATTTGAGGGTTTTCCTTAGATAATTCAGAATATACGCATTAAATTCAATATCTATCCGGTTAAAGTTTTAGTAAAACCATATACCTATTATATTCTCAAAAAAAAAATGTTGTTACCGCTGAAAATACAGTTGTATAGGAAATTACGATTTTTTTATTGGAAATATTAAACAACTATTTAATATTCTATTCGGGTAAGATTTTTTTTTAGACCTTTTTCTATGGTCTGTATTTTTTGCGTGCGATATTTTCATTGGGTTTCCTCGTACTCGAGCACCAAAGAAACCCAGTTTTGTGAATATTGAGATCACACCGCGCCTTAACTGGACCTGGTGTGCTATATGACAGGCTCCGGCTTAGTTTAGGCACCAGATCTCTCACAAATTGTAAACTCTGTTCTATGTTAAGAGAAAATTGTAACAATTAACAATTTGTGGAGATAAATAAAAACTATTATTATTATTATTATTATTATTATTATTAACCAAAAAACATGCACGAATCGTAATATACGCATCTAAGAGCCTTTGCACACGGCGCGTTTTGAAGCGCATCCGACGAAAACGCGCGGAATTTACGCGTTTACGGCGCCGTAAAAGTACGCCGTGTGCTGAGGCTCAAAAATTAATTATTACTTGAATCTATTTTGTTCAAGTATTATACATTTTCTTGGTTAAAATATACTAACAATAAAATGGTAGAAACTCAATTAAGCCTTGGAACAGCTGGTTTAGAACACAGTAACAGACCGGCTCAAATCATAAACGATAAACCGTTTGATCTAGTTTATACGCTTGTAGGTAACTTATAATATTCAATAAAAAATATTCAAAATGACAAATGGACGTATGTGGATCATTACAGAATCAGTGATGTATGTATGTAAATGATCTTAATTTAAGAAGTTAAAGAACTGACAGCAGATTGACATTTATAGGAACAATTTAAAACGGTGGTTCAAACTTTATCCACATAGCCAGATAACTTGGTGAATGGTGGCGCTGTTTGCATACCGATATTGACAGTGACATGTGTTATATACGTCCCGATTCATTTTCAAACCATGTCATTTATATTTTTTCTTTGAAATGTTAAAAGTTAAGATTGAGATCACAGCTATCACCAGTGAAACTCAACGATAAAATTATTCCATATAGCGACAAGGTTCGTAACCTGGGTATATATATGGACGAACACCTTTCCTGGATGCCACAAATAGCTGAGGTGAGCAGAAAGTTATTTGCTGCTGTTGGTTCTCTTCAGAGATTAAAAAATGTGCTGCCCATCCCGACTAAAATTTTGCTAGCTCAGTCCTTACTTCTACCAATACTTGACTATGCCGATGTGTGCTACCTTGACATTACTGAGGAGCAGCTAAATAAGCTTGAGCGCCTTCAAAATCTGTGTATAAGGTTCATATTTGGCCTGCGGAAATATGATCACGTATCTGAATTTCGCGCTAAGCTCAAGTGGCTCCCTATTCGCCTTCGCAGGAATGCTCGCATTCTTTCACTGCTCTACTGTGTACTATTTAATCCAAACTATCCCCCCTACCTAAAATCACGTTTCCAGTTCCTCCATGATACCCATGATCGAACTCTTCGCTCCTCTAAAAATCTATGCCTTTCTACTCCTGCACATTCTTCATCCTTCTATCAACATTCCTTTACTGTCACAGCTGTTCGCCTATGGAACGCTCTTCCCAACTGTATCCGTAACGCAAGCACATTAAATTCCTTTAAAAACTTAGTAAAAGCCCACTATCTCCAGAGTTAATCACTTTCCGTCCTCCTTTCCTTTTCCCTTCTTCCATATTTTGTCATCCCTAATTTCAAATTTGTGTTTTGATTTTTAAATAGTTATAGTTTCCTTAATACTTCTCGTGCACCTTACCTCATCTTATCTATCTATATACAGCATTCCGCATCTCAAGGTTGTCTGGAAGAGATTGCTGTGTAGCGATAAGACCGCCTTTTGTA
The DNA here is from genome assembly GCA_951805285.1 of Thymelicus acteon. NCBI lineage: Eukaryota > Metazoa > Arthropoda > Insecta > Lepidoptera > Hesperiidae > Thymelicus > Thymelicus acteon. The sequence continues at coordinate 2,702,085 of OX638227.1, read as the reverse complement.
TCTCATATATTTACTTGCCTACTTTACATTGTTGTTGTCCTATTCTTGGTGTACAATAAAGAGTTAAATAAATAATAAATAAATTGATTGAATGCTTACTTTTTCCTGTTATTTTAAGAAGAAATCAAGAAACAAATATATCTTTTTAAACATTCTACAATCAAATATCAAACTGTACACTGTAAAATTTACAATTTAATTGTAACTTATAATGATAACCGTTAACCTTAAATAAGTATTTTGTTTTACCTCAAAATAATGTTTTATCTGGTAATTACAGGTTATAATTTACTTGTGATAAATAATTTATTATTGCCTAATTAATTAATTAACTAATTTATCACAATGTGTTGGAATGTTGTTCGACAAACCACTTATAACACTGACTAGCAATTAGATTCCTAAATTGAGATGATAAGTCATGAATTCACGACAATGACTGATAAAACCACTTCCGCGAATGATAATTGTTTTTAATATCTTCGTCATAGACAACGCACTAACGTAGACCACTAGATTGGTATTGCGTAATGTAATCGGAATCATTTGTTTTGATAGGGCAATATTTTGCGACTTATAACTCGGTAATTTCCGCATACCACTGACTAACTCTGGTACAATCGGCCTACGTCTTAACACTTAGGTCAATCGCGGGATGTGCGGGGTGAGTCGACCCGGATCTCTAATTAAACTCTGTTAAGGGAAAAGTGTTAGAATTAAGGCATTGTAATATCATAAAAAGTAATGTAAAGAGTAATTTTCGAAATTGTCGAAATAACCATGAACTTCAAATACATTATAAGCCATCGAGTAAAGTATAAAGAAACGGACAGTCACACACAATGTCATACAAAATGAAGAGATCCTATTTAAAAATTATAGCGCGTCCAAATTGCACTAACGCTTTGCCATTTATGTGTTAAATAACAACAAGAAAGTAATTTCTACCTCCCGTACAATATTTACCTTACAAAGTGACACAGTAATTGATTCTGTCGGTTCGTTAACGGTCATCGGCACGATCGGTCTGTCCTAGGCCTTATTAGGTTATTTGCAAGTTGACAGATGTCAAAAGTGGCGGGAAACTCGCTGCAGCCATGTTTCTGTAAATTTCTAAACTTTATCGCTTTGCTAGAATCTTTACCGTACTATTAGAGCTCACGATATCATTCGTTACCGCCATAGGTAAACATTTGTTTGACGATGATAATTTTTTTTTTGATTTTATTTTTGCTCAAAAATAAGTTAATGCTTGACCACAATCCCACTTCATGGTTAGTTTATTTTAGATGTGGTCCTTGATGGTGAGCGCAGTAACTTAGTAAAAGGCTATTCACTCTTTTCTTGAAGACATCCACGACATAGGCGGGCGGGAACGCGGACGCAGGCAAGCTTTTGCAGTCATTCGCGGTGCGCATAACGAATGACGAGGCAAACAGAGTCGTCCGTACAGACGCGGCGCGGCGCGGCGGCGGCGGGATGTTCACGACAAAAAGATGGATGGATACACGCCGTGCGTCATGTCGTTCGATAGAGAACTCATTAAAGGAGGTCATTATCAACGAATTTTTCTGTTATTATGAAAATTGTGTAGTTCTAAGATGAGCAACAACTGTTTTAATAAAATAAATACTAACGAACACATCTAACAGAAAGATAAACTACTGTTGTTATTACGACGGGGTCGGTATTTCACGTGCACCTTTATGCATTTATTTACAAGGAAGGGGTTCACGTAATCGTGATCGAATTCCTTCAGAGATAGTAGATAGTAGTAATAGATTTTACTACGATACCGAAGAGTAGTCATGTATAATTTACGCCAATATTTCCAACCAGTGGTATAAGTACAATACAAAAAATTTATTTGTAGGAAGGTTGGGTTACACTTTAAATGGTGAAGGGTCTTTTACGCCACTTGTAAATACTAATAAAGCCCTTTTAACCCATACGTAACAATAAAACTCAATCTTAGGACCAGTAACTCGTACTAGCTAAGCAGGTGGGTAAGAATTACTAATATGTTAATCAAGTAACGTGCTTCATTCGCAAGAAAATTAATTTTATACTTGTCGTTAAACGAATTCGCAATTTCGCACTTTCCATTTATCGTTGAGCACATCAAGCCCAGCCATCGGAGCAAGAACGGCCAGAAGCGGGATTGCTACTCGGGCGAGCTAGATGCTCAACTAATGTCATCGACGATTAAATCTAATGAAAATCAAATAACTATTCCGCTTTCATATTATGGTCGAGTGAGGCTTGTGATGTGTTACGGGGTGATACGTTTTTGAAACAACATTTAGACCTAATAGATTTAATATTTGGGCTGTGAAGCCTGTGAATAAACAAATAAACGCTTTCAAACTCATACCAATCTCCCCCCCTCGCAGTAGGTTTATACCTGTGTCGCGGGTGGCATGGACTACACATATAAATACATCACAATATAACCCATGACCCGAGTACAAATATTTATCTGTCACATAAATATCTGCCCCAGCCGGGAATCGAACCCGAGACTGTGGTATATTTTTTACTTTCTGGAAGCGATTAAAAAACGAATATAACAACATTTTTATGCCAGATTAGACCCAACTTTGTGATTTACTTCTATGCAGTGAAGTAATGGCTATCGTGTATCAAGTGCGGGGATATCAAGGACAAAGACTGTAAAATAACGTATATTTTTTTTAGAATTTTTTATGTACCATTTATGAACAAAACACCTTCAAAAATACCATTTTTTGGGATAATCCCGCCTTAATCCATTCATCAGTTTAGAATTTTTTCAATACTTCGTTGCACAAAATGCAGCGGCGTGCGCGAGAAAACAAACAAAATTACTCCAATAAGCCAACCTTGGCACCATTGGATTGGCTGCGATATATCTGGCGCTAAAAATTTTCGTGTTTAAAATCCATATTAGCATTTCTAAAATCTGCATGGTGTGATTGCCATGGTATAGAGATTAATGCACGGGTGTGATTGCGCAAATACTGATATGGAAGTTTGCAAATCGAGATCCAATGATTTGGGTGCGGTGATTGCAACCATTTTGGTTTGGAAGAGATTGGAATGTGGTCTTATTGGCACAATATAGAACATGGAATTTTGTTTGTAAATATAGCCGAACAGGAAACTACATTAGCAATTAACATTATTTCATTCATAGGAAGTCAAATCAACTCAAATAAAAATAAACGGATTATCTATTTTTAGAACTTTGGCACTTTCAATGCTGAAAGCATGTTTCCAAGCTGACAGATACTTGGCAAAAGCCCATAAATGTTGATATGCTAATGAGATGACATTACATTTACGATTGCCGAAAGTTAACAAGCGGACTTGGTGGCATTTAAAACTTGTCTCGGATCTTAACAATATACGCAAGTTCAATTCACACATGTATAGTATATCTATAGATACAATATACAAATTTTAATTTATTTTTATTATTTATTTATATTATTATACATATTTAACAAGATACGAGGTACATTCCTCTGAAGCAGCACCCCTGCTATTATAAATTGCGAAATTCAACTCAGGTGTCCTCTCAAACACGCTAAGGGCAGATTAGCCACTTTTACACATACGAGTATATCTTACTTTACCGAATACACGCAACATTCGAATCCGTGTCTCAATGTGTGAGAACGGCTCATCAGCGTATTTCGACAGATAATATGATCACGACAAGACTAGCAATACATGTTTGATAAATATGTAAGTTAAGTTTTTTGATATTTTAGCTAGTCAACATTGAAACGATTTGAAGGTGAGGTCATTCTGATTTATAAAATTGGCAAACCTATCTTGAAATCGCATGTTACGCGAAAAATGCAGCAGAATTTGAATTATCATGTTTATTTTCATTATGGCAATCTGCCAAATCGTCTATGACGTCACGGGCGCCGGACGCGCCCACCGCAGTGTTGCCAACATAAATATGCTTGCATGCATTTATAGGCGAGACTTGGCGAGAACTCAACATGACGTCATCACACAGACACCTACGTAAAATCAGTCAGACTAAACTTATTGTTATCAAAAATTATGCATACATATATTATATATCTTGCAATTTTTATCTTGAAGTGACACTGCGGTATCATCAAATAAATAAACAAATAAATAAACGCTTACACACTCATACCCCCGCAATAGGTTTTTACGGTAGACAGATTGATAGGATCGCGGAATTAAAGTAAAACTAAATAACATTGAATTGATGAAATCAGGTGTTATCAGGCAATAAACGTAGTGTATCCTTGTGCCTGTCGAACAGTGTGTTTTATTTAGTATCCTGGCAGTCCTGACGTATAACTACGCCGACAGAGAGAGATCTATGTTCATAGTACTGAAGTGCTCTTTGATACATGGTTTACAAAGATGATCTGAATATACGAAAGCATACACTCCAACCCAGCCTTCTACGATAGGTTTTTACCACCCTGTGTCGCGGGTGGCATGGACAACACATAATTATAACACCCACGACCCGAGTACAAATATTTATCTGTCACATGAACATCTGCCCCGGCCGGGAATTGAACCCGGGACCCTTCGCTTCGCAGGCAGGGTCGCTGCCAACTAGGCTACAGGGTCGTCGGTGGGGAAATTGGTAATTAATTATTATTTCTAATTAAGTAATTAAAACTTACTTACCCGTAAAGTTTCTTGGAAAGGACTTCTCTGTTTTCGCCATGGTATTTGGTATCACTATCTGCAAAAAATAATGTCATAGTTATATTTCCGACGAGTAACCGCCCTCGCTTTGCTTCGGTTTTCTTATTTTTTACACCTTATTGGAGTTTTATTAAGGATCCCTAATTTTTTTAAATTATAATATAGCCTATGTTACTCGGGGATAGTGTAGCTTCCCAACGGTGAAAGAATTTTTGAAATCGGTTCAGTAGTTTCGGAGCCTATTCAATGCAAACAAAAAATCAAATCTTTCCTCTTTATATATTAGTATAGAAGTATAGATAAGCAATAATCATCATGACAAACGTATCTAAGTGCATATTTGCAAAAACTGACACTGTTACCTCAATACAGTAATCTATGCCTCAATACCAAATTGAATGTAACTGTTTCGAAGAGGACAAGAAGAGCTTGACAGTTCGATGTTGATATTAAGTTTGTTTTTACTGATATGTTTTGAATGGCAATATTGACATATTGGGCACAAGCTATTTGTAATTAACACACTAAAGTCACATCAGTGGAAACTTGTATTATTTTTTCTTTAATATTTTCATGCTTGAATGCAATATCACTTAGTAAGTGACGATGTCCAAATGATAGCGTGCTTTTACTCAGCAAAGTAAGTCAGTCCCCTTCTGATCTTGAAGAAACCTACTTATCTAAAATTAGAATGCAAAAGTAAAAAAAAAAACGTTATCCGATACCGCCACAACAAAAAGCGCATGCGATCAAAATTAGTAATTTGAATGTCAAAATTACAAGTTTCTTTTTAAACATCGAGTACTTTCCCGCTTCCTTTTTTGAAAGTAGCTTTTTATTTACATTTTTTGCAACCAGCACAGAGTGCCACAGAGTAAGCAAAACACCGTTAAACCGACAAGACATTTCGCTGGTCGTTTGGTGGCGCCGGTAACGGACCACCAGCCAGGCCGGCGACACGCGACGATCAGCTGAGAAAGGAAGTCATTTGACTTTCATTATCACGGCTCACCATCACTAGCATGACCGCTGACCGTCGCTTATTTTGTGGATCAAAGCTTATCGAAGCTTCAATTTAAAAATTATACTGTGACAGATTGGGAATATTTGGGGTGCGAATAAGTTCGTTTTTATCTCTCGAAACGACGGAACGAGTCTTGAAATAATGTGTCTTATATTTTATAAGTTCACTTCACAAAAACTTGACAATACCCATAAACGCCTAAACGAACAATTTATTGTGCAGTTAAGCTGATGGCTTAGTCGATGTTGATTGACTATATTATGCCAATTTTCTGTTCATATTAAATCATTCTACTATAGAATCGAGTTGGCTTCCGAAACATAGGAATGTCTCACTTTAGCACTAATTAACTAAGTATAATATAAATTATTAAATCAATATCATGATGTAATTAATGTAACAAAAGTCGACATATTGATTTGTCACTTCTAAAACAATGTTTAACCTTTAAACCCACGCACACACTTAATTTACATAATTTAATGTTAATGATTAATGTTGATACCTGTTATTATTTTAAATATAAGATTTCAATTTATTAAAATGTGTATGTCGCAGGGAACTGATGAAAACCGAGGTTTTATTCATTGAGGTAAATACATAGAGAAGACATCTCAAACAAAATGTGTGTCCCCGCCGGGAGGTTCTATTTTCAAAATTAAGTCCCCGTTCTCCTTTCAAAATCGAACGAATCCATTGGACATTGAAGCCGCGCGACGCCAATTCATTGGAACATACATTGTGTTCGCGATGTCTGTTCTATGCGCTTGTAATATTTAATGGTTACTTCAATGGTTTTATTAAATCCTTTATTTATTAAATTCCACTTGTCCGTTGAAGTTTCACTTCTACTATGTGTCCCAGCACACATTTCGTTTTTTATCTGTGAACTGTGGTGTCTTTTCAAGACTGATAAGTACAGATTCTATCCCATGGGCTTGGCGCCACCATTTGGACTAATTCCGGTTCATACAAAAACAAACAGTGGCATTACAAGACCTGTTTTACGAACATTAAACATCGTAGGTTACGTTGTTTTTGCGATGCACAGACAATGTGACAGACAAGTATTTCGGCACGCCCGGGCCCCAAGGTTAGAGCACGTCAGTATTCGCTTTATTGATTCAATACATTATGTAATAAAATATATTTTTGCTGTACACTATTTAAACAATGAATTGTGGGCGCTAACGCCGCGGCGCCGGTAACGTCAAGTGATAAATTATGCGGTGTGCTATGTAAATACCATAGTAGTCTAAGAGCTACTGAACCATCTGACTAACTCGTTTTCGACAAAGCTAGAAAATTTTTGAATGATGTTTTATTATCAGTCAATTAAGAAAGTACCGTTCTGGCAGGCATCTCGCGGTTGCGTCATCATCCCTTAAGTTTTAGAAAATGCAAAAAAAATATTACTTTATAACCTTCTCCCACAAGGCTACAATTGTAATAGGTTGTAATGTAGATATGCTTAAGCTTAAAAAGAACAACCAATTTCAACTAACAAAAACCAACAACAAATTGTCAACCCATTTTGAGATTCCAAGTATGTACCAGAACAGAGCAAAGTTGTCATCGGGATAGAAATTCATAACCTTCTCCCACAAGGCTCAAACTTTCAGGGAATTATTATATTATTAATACATTATTTCAGTTGTTTAAAAAGTATATAATATGTAAACGGTCAAGCATTCTAGCGGACATTCTAGCGGAAGCTAGGATTTTAAGTTTGATAGCACCTTTTATATGAGAATAGTTCCTACTGAAGTCAATGTTTATTTACAGAGCTTTGCTTTATTTACAAGCAAATATATATATTTATTATATTATTGCAAATTTATTATTTAATGAAAATAATAATATGTTTTACTTAATTACTAAGATAAAAATATAATTATTTGACTGATTTATCAAGTGTTTCATTAACTTTCTTAATTGGAGTAAATTTTACTCACGGTTACTCTTAACGTAGGTTGAAATAAGGTTATCTTTCTACGGTTAAATAAAAGTTCTGTTTTCTGTTGGAAGAAGATATCTCTGTACAAGATAAATTACTTTAGACGTTTTTGCGTCATGGAAAGCAGATTTTTGAGTACATACCAATTTGAAAAAATCTTTGAATATCTTCGAAGCAATCCGAGGGACTTGGTTTCCTCCAAGAATCTAAAACCACCAAACGTCCAAGATACAAGACATAAAATGATCTGAGAAAATCTGACTGAAATTATTTTAATCTCAAACAATTAGGGTAAGTTCGCCTGTTCGCGTCCATCGCCCAATTCGCGTCCATTTTGCGGATCTCCCTTTAAAAATCCTCGAAAATAAGTCAACTAACACACCAATCAAACGAAAAGTCATTACTGCTTATACTTCAATGTATAAGAGGCACGCACACATGGACAAAAGTTCTGTGCGTCAAACCAATCCCGTTTAGAAAAAATTGTTAGTCTCGGCTGTTCAACAAGGAAGTGCGTATGGGCGGATATTTAGATAAAAATTAGTGTGCAGCGGTGCGTTTGATGGTAAGTTTTTTATTGTTTTATGTGAATTTTAGGATACATAGCTGTTTCTACACTTTTATGATGAAAAAAGGAATAATATTAATTATGAATTTCCTTATGTTTTTTATATTTAACGAATAAAATAAGGTGGACGCGAATTACTACATCGAATTTTACAAAACTTCCACTTTGCGTCCGCAATGGACGCAAACTATACCTACAGGGGATAATAATAAACCAAATTGCGTCCACAGTTTTCGTTATATACTTGCTTGTAAAAATAATTTAAAATGTATTTTTTATTATTATCGTACATTTTTTTATTAAGACTACGTATTTATATATTTTTTTTTAATTGAAATGAGTAATTTCTTTCATTCTTATTTTTTTTCATTTAAGATGAGTTCTTCAGAGACAAGAAAGAAGAAGAAAAAAAAACGTGTGGCACTCGGGGACTGCCGCGGTAAAGCTATTGCATATCATTTGTTGCAAAATAAAACCTCATACCCCCCACTTGCAGTCAGTACTAGGATAGCAAAAACATGCAAGCAAGTATGCCAAAACAAAGCTGGGGTTATTAAATTTCTCATCGGATTTGTTCACCTAGTAGCAATTAATTAAAGCGAGTACTAGGCGCACAGAAGTCTTAGAGGATGCGACATCAGTGCGATCTTATTCACTCTTCGATATTTAGCATAGGCACAACAGGGACGTCAATATCACGATCATGCACATTAAGCTATTATTGCCATTTCTCCCGTGATGCCAATCAATATGCGGAAGAGCGACAGTGATAGAACAAATCCATCGCTGCCGCTCTGACAAGTGATGTCAAAGCGGCAGTGATAGATTCACTCTATCACTGTCGCTCCTCCGCATATTAATCGGCATGACAAGAGAAACAGCAATAATAACCTAATATGCATGATCGTAATATAGACATCACTGTTGTGCCTTGTGTAAAATACCGAAGAGTAAATAAGACTGCACTATACTATGGCCTGTACAGTATCACTGATGTCGCATCCTCGAAGACTCCTGTGCGCCTAGTACTCGCTTTAATTAATTGCTACTAGGTGAACAAATCCGATGAGTAATTTAATACCCCAGCTTTGTTTTGGCACACTTGCTTGCATGTTTTTGCTATCCTAGTACTGCGTGCAAGTGGGCGGTGTAACCTTTTATTTCGTTACGGTTTTTCTTGATTCGCTCGCCGCGCTCAAGCCCGCGATAAAAGCTATGCAATAAGCTTAAAAGAACATACACAGAAGAAGATTTAAAGAAAGCGTTAAATGAAATTCGAGAGATTAATAAATCGATACAACCAATGTTGAGAAGATTTTTTTTTATTTTTTTAAGTGCTTTTTTTAATGATAATAATGTTGATTTTTTTAATATTTATATTCTTAAATAAAGAAATTATTAAAATACAATTTTTCTTTACAAATTATTCAAAATTTCACCCCTATATCCCTTTTCTAAGCTGCTGGACGCTAAATGGTCCACGGGTGGACGCAATTTGGATTTTGTGGACGCAAAGTGGGTAAAACGCCTAATTCTGAAGTTAATCTATTTAAAAAGAAAACACAAGATGTTTCTAATAAAACTGAAAGTTAATCTTAAAATAGACTATATAATGAATACATTACATAAATTTTTCATAGAAATTAGTGCTGGGACATTTTTATTATCGCCGTCAAACTTGCCAACTGCACTAAATGGACGCGAACAGGCGAAACGACCCTATAGTCTTACAATTTTATTATGCACAATCTAATCCACTTCTTCACCATAAAACAGGAAGCAGCAACTCAAAAAACCGGGCAAGTGCTTGTCAGACCACGCGCAATGTAGAGTTCCGAAGTAGTAAGTTTATAGACTTTTTTTTTTACTTACAATAAGTTAATGCTTGAACTAAGGTTAGGAGAGCCGTAATATTTTTGAAAGACCTTTTCAACGATACCCCATAGTATAAGGTACGCAACGAAAAAAAACTTCATCCTCACGTTACCTGAAGGGGAGGTTACCCTAAAAAATTTTTTTTTCAATATTTTATTTTACGATTTTGGAGTTTTAATAAATTATGTATATCCATGTCAAATTACAGCTTTCTAGCACTAGTCTCGGCGCTTTGCCTCGGACAGACGAACAGACGGACAGACGAACAGACGGACAGACGAACAGACGGACGAACATGACACTATAAGGACTCCGATTTAACTTCGGAACCCTAAAAACTGTTACTAGTAGATATCAAGAACTGTCTTACTGAGAAAGATCTCGAAGTAGTCAGAACGCACCGGACCGGAACCTGAGACGCATTGCAAGTATCTATTGCCGTTGCAACTAAACATGGAATCATTGAACCGTGCTGCGACGTCCAGTGAGACATCTGTGTTTCCATCCATTGTTTTGTTGGTAGCGTGGAATTAAACTTGAACAGTATCAACGCACATGTCCGGTAGATGACCATTTAAAAAGTAACAACTTATGTACTTAATTGACTGAAATTTTAATACAACGTCTAGCCAAATAGCTACTATTAGATATTATACATTTCTACGGATAATGTTCTAAAAGTTAGTTTTACGTGTGCCAAATGATATGCCTTCAAGTCTTTCAAATCCCTAGTTAGTCAGTTTTCATCATTTCCCTGCGACATATTATTCAACTTCAAACATTCGTTACGGAATACAAAATAATATTTTACATTTTTAGGGTTCCGAAGTAAAATCGGAACCCTTATAGTTTCGTCATGTCCGTCCGTCTGAAACAAAGCGCCGAGACCCTTTAGTGCTAGAAAGCAGTAATAATAATAGCAGCTCATAGCAGCATGTCTAATAGCAGCATGGATATACATATTTATTAAAACTCCAGAATCGTAGAATAAAATACATATTGAAAACATTGAAGTATTATTACTAGCGTATAGAACAGACACCGCGAACACAATGTATGTTCCAATGAATTGACGCCGCGCGGCTTCAATGTCCAATGGATTTGTTCGATTTTGAAAGGAGAACAGGGGCTCAATTTTGAAAATAGAACCTCCCGGCGGGGACACACATTTTGTTTGAGATGTCTTCTCTATGTATATAACTCAATGATTGAAAAATATTTTTTTTCAGGGTACCTCCCATACAGGTAACGTAAGGACTAAGGATGAATTTTTTATTCGTCGCGTACCCTACAGAGTAGGGTATCGTTAAACAGGTCTTTCAAAAATATTAGGCATGGGTCTTCTAAGACCATTTTTGGAATTAGAGGTCCGTTTGCGAAATATTTGGCTTTAAAGTGCTAATTTTGCTTAGAGTCAACACCCCCCTGCCGGCTAAACGGTTGGTGTTGGACAAGTGAAAAAATTCTCAAAAATAGGTTATGTTATGATGAATTTACAAGGAAAACTATCATGGCTATGTTAGCATAAGTAGTTAATGTCGTAGTAAGTAATAGTCGATAAACTTACTACTTCCGAACCCTAACGCGTGGTCTGACACGCACTTGCCCGGTTTTTTTTTTATTTAGAAACGACTGGACCGATGGACGACTGATGCGGTGGTTTTTAATCGGAAGCTTTTTTGTCGAGTTTATATTGAGCTGTTTCGTGAAAATAAAAGCATCGGCTGTTTACTAAGTTTTAAATTTATAGTTATCAGGTCATAAAATAAAAAAGGCTAGTTTTTTATTAATTTACGGAATTACCATCATAATAATATAGCCGCGCCGCTTACCATCAGATGGAATTACAGTGAAGCATACATTTATCACTTCTACAAAAACAGCTAGGTAATATTCTTAAACAAAGACATTGAATAAATACGAAGTGTCAACTTAATGGTGATCTTCAATTACCATTTATCAGCGCCGCAGGAGGCCACTTTATCAACTGAAGTAGTGAGGGTAAATAAACAAACCATTCATATTGCGCTTTCTTAATCTTCGAACATAAACTAGACTTGTATCGAGTTACTGGCTTTTAACAGTTTAAAAAGGAAAATAATTCTTCACTTTTTCGATACGTTATGTTTAACCAGTAGAAGAGAATTAAATACTTAAAGATTTTTTGATCTAGAGTAGGGATGTAACGATTCCGATTCCGATATATCGGCATCGCCGATTATAATACAACCGATATCAAACAGTTCAAAAAGCGCGCGAAGCGACTTTTTTCAACTGCAGGCATCATACAAAATGATTTGCGTAACAGATTACATTATCTGCTAATAATTTGAATAATCGTTCATATTTTCTTAGCAAAAATCTAGCTAAAGTAAATTTTTATTACTGACTATGTATCGGTTTATTTGGTTATTTTGTATAATGAATTAATCACCACTTTGAGTGCTTGATAATATTGAATAAACTTACCTCAATAAATGTTTCTTTGAATTTTGATTTGGCATTTTATTAATTTACAATTTAGCTGGTTGGTTTTACAATATTTAACTGAATATACACAGTAAAATTATATGCATTTATAGATCATCGTTTTACGACATCATTTTACCGCTGGCGCTCCGTATTGAGAATCGCAAACTAATGCGCGAAGAAGCCGGAGCGTAGAAAAAATTCCTAATGGCCATTGAAGGCGGCGTACCAGCATACCTACTTCAGGGCTTTGTCCTCAATTACTTGGAAATAGCATTGTGATGTTAAAGAAACCGTTTTACCGGCTACGCGGCATGGGCACAACATCCTTTTTGTGCCTCTTCATTGATAACTTACGAATAACTTCAATACGACTTAACTTCAATACGACTACGTTACTTTACCCTATAATACAAGTAGCTTGGCCATCAAGGCTGTAGGTATACGATTTATGAGTTCTGCGTAAATTGCCATATTTGCCGCAACTGTCAATCAATTATTTCTGCAATCTGGCCCGAGATTATGACTGTGAAGATTGCTTAATAATGCTTTTGCGAATTTATACAAAATGGTCTTGAGGTCGCCCGTCGCCTGCGGATGTTTACTCGTGTCACGGGCGCCACGGCAATAGCCCGCTGCAATGCAGCGTCTGCAGCAGAGTTTTTACGCTGTAGCTACAGTGGCAGGAGGTGACATTGTCCATACAAGTTGTGGATTAAATTCAGTGTTGCCAATGCGGCAATTACCGTGTTCTACGGCTTTCAGGCCAAAAAATCACAAAATCTACGGTCTACGGCCGGAACCCTAGGGCCGTAGCAAATTCTACGGCTTTTCGCTAATTCTTCGATCTTTTTGTTATTTAATATTTTTGCAGACATTTTACGAATATTAAAACCCTTAAAACAGCGCCACTAGGCTAATGAATAGTGTTCCTTGTTTTGTGGACATCAAATTCACTGCCGATGACCTTTTTTTTAGTCCGAGCGCTGAACCGATGGTATATATTGGCATAATTGGATAGCATAATATATTGGCAGCTGTGGACACGGCCCATAGTTGATCTTTTTCCATATAAACACGGCTTTTTTATCTAATGTACACGGCCTTCCAAAAATTTTCATTGGCAACACTGATTAAATTGAAAATTTAAAAATAAAAAAATTAAAATAAATTGTCGAGGTGTTAACCAGTGGAGACAAACGTGGTGGGGACAAATGGGAATAACCCTTAATATTTAACAAAACATTTGAATTCTACAGATAAAAATGATAAAGATGTAAAAAAATTACATCGCGTCTTCTAAAATGAAATTTTCAGTGTTTTAGGTAAATAATACACGTGTCTTTATCTCCTCACATTATTTTCTAATATAACCTTACGGGCAAGCACCAATGCAAAAGCTGGCCTACTTCGACAAGGCAATTTAGCTTCGTACCTTCCTTACTGTATTAGTTAGCACTTAGCAGATATTTCATGTCACCCTCGCTAATCTTGCCATTCACTGCTATCTCGGACAATGCATTTCCAGAGCCTACCTACCTATCTCATTTGAAATACATAATATTTCATATTAAATCTCACGCAATCACAAAATTCGCAATTCGCAACACGAATGCCGAATTGTCGTCAAGGCAAGTCGATGAATATTCCACATGCACTAGTGAAAGAAAGTGGCTAACAAATTAAATTCATTCGGCTTAGCGATGATCGCGTAAGGAATGTTGACATAATATGCTAATACTGTGCCGATTTGTTCGCTTTTGTTCGGTGCAGTAATGAATGCCGACAGTGCCCTCTCGCCTAATGTAATGAGGAAGATTTCATATTAATTTATTTTAATTTTAAATGTTATTCCATGTTTCTGCTGTATCATGCACGCAGGTGCCTACCTAAAGCTCCTATTTTTAAAACAAAGTTACCTTTTTAGGGTTCCGTAGCCGAATGGCAAAAAACGGAACCCTTATAGATTCGTCATGTCTGTCTGTCTGTCTGTCTGTCTGTCCGTCCGTATGTCACAGCCATTTTTTTCCGAAACTATAAGAGCTATACTGTTGAAACTTGGTAAGTAGATGTATTCTGTGAACCGCATTAAGATTTTCACACAAAAATAGAAAAAAAGCAATAAATTTTGGGGGTTCCCCATACTTAGAACTGAAACTCAAAAATGTTTTTTTCATCAAACCCATACGTGTGGGGTATCTATGGATAGGTCTTCAAAAATGATATTGAGGTTTCTAATATCATTTTTTTCTAAACTGAATAGTTTGCGCGAGAGACACTTCCAAAGTTGTAAAATGTGTGTCCCCCCCCCTGTAACTTCTAAAATAAGGGAATGACAAAACTAAAAAAAATATATGATGTACATTACCAAGCAAACTTCCAACGAAAATTGGTTTGAATGAAATCTAGTAAGTAGTTTTTTTTTTTAATACGTCATAAATCGTAAACCGCAAAAAACATTGATCAAAGTTACAACGAACTACAAGAACTTTTATATTATGTTACTTGCTGCTACGGAACCCTTCATGGGCGAGTCCGACTCGCACTTGACCGCTTTTTTTCTACAAAGTAATTAACTACTTAAAAACGTACTATAAATATGTAGGTATCATTGAGTTCGAATCGAGTAAATATAATCCCTTTAAATTTAAACTACATACTACGCAGAGGTCGAGCGTGGATATTTTTTTTACGCTATTGCCGAGCCCTGCACCTTGGGGTCCAGTTTCATCGAGGGACTCGATGGTCGAAATCGAAAGTGAACAAAAGTACTCACCGACACAATTTATAAATCACTGTTATTTTTAATGGACTTTTATTCGTAGTAATAAATATCTACATAGAACCGTACTAGAGCACAAATCTTTGACTAATAAATACCTATATATTGTTGAGACGTTTGTTCTGTATTCTGAGGTTGAGATAATAATAAATAGTGTGTAAATAAAATGTGTTTTAGACAGTTATCTACACAATATTAATCATATAATTTTTGGTAACGTACAAGGTGATAGTTAAAAATGTGGTCATGACACTGGCTTCGACCACATTAAATGTGGTCACCATATAGATTATATTATTTTATAATATACCTATTATGAATACAGTGAAAATATCTGCAGATAGAAAAGCTTATCACCAAAGCTTTAATCAGAACGCCACACGACTAGGAGATAAGCTGCAAATAGGTAATTTTGCAGTGCCATTTTTATTACATTGCTAATTTGCTAGATTTATAATATTAATTGCTGCATTTAAATACATGCAATTTGTTATTTACTTCTTAATGACGTGTATTCAATTATTTAATTTCTGCAAACTTAAAAATTATTAGATTGTTATGTTTAGTTACTCACCGTCTAATTATTTATAACACAAAAATAAATACTACACACTGAACTAAAAACACTATAAAAAGCTTACACTAGCTTCTTGGTTAACCTAAACTTAAAACGTTATTTTTATTTAACAATTAGCAATAATAAAAATTGCTTTTACGAAAACCTCGAGCCGAGCAAGACGCACACCCGACACCGGCAAGCGCAGAAACCCGACTAGTGCGACCTCACGCGGTTAGCTCTCAAAATATATTTTATTGGAGGAGAACGAACGTTCCTTTTGCATTTAATGGCTTCATTCAAGAATAGAAACGTGTTATATTTTACATTTACATATTTAGAGTAGTTTACACATTATAAATTATAATAAAATATAATATTACTCTACTGAAGTACGAATATCTTCTTCGAAATGGTAATAAAATATATTTATGCATAACAGTATTTACTATTTAATTTATAAGATACTTTTACCTGCCGTCAAAAATGTCTTTGGTCTTAATATCAATTTTATTTTTATGTACACTAAATGTTTTTAATGAAATGGACAGCACGTACCTATTATTATTATATTTTATTACTTAGTAGGTAGAGAGAGCTATGGAAATAAAATTATGCTTGGTGGCGCCGCGCTGCCAAGTCGGACATCCGGTGTCCGTGTAGCAAAGTGGACAAAGTGGTGTGAAGAGATGGATTCTCATTGGCTAATCCGCGCCAGGCCTCCATTCCATTTCACAAAATGTGTCACGACGACTCTCGAATGACGATAATGTATGAATAAAACGTTAATGAAATAAAAAAGGTAAAAAATATATTTGAGTAGTCATAAAATAAATAAATATATTATTTTACTTAAATAGTGATTGATCAAAATGTTTTTTAAAACATTTAAATTATGATCTTCTTAAACGTTATAAAGGTGACTCATACTAAAATACAACATACCCTCAAGATTTGTTTTTCAAATTGTGTTGTATGGTTTCATCTTCTTTATATTTCTTTCGTTAGTAGGGTTTGGCATAGCCATTAGTAAAGTAGGGAGATCCACAATAATAGTGAAATTTTACTATAATTTTATAATTATGTACATGAGATAAATTTATTTGATAACAACTTAATCGATTAAATTGACTATTTTATTATTTAAATCGTACAGTTAGGTATTAAAAATATTGCATACTCGAGTGATAATGTCTTCCACAAATTTTTTATCCGTAAAAACACATTTATCAGAATTTAAAGCAGGATCAGATAGGGATACACTGAGTGAGGTAAGTAAAGTTTAATAATTTTCATTTATTTATGAAGTGACAAAATAATCCGTTACCGTTAATTTTTATAACTGCTCATAAATTATTCACTGTTACCGCCATCTTGTACAAATAATGAAATGAATCAACGTTATTAAGATCATCTCCTTCCATCTATTATCACCTAGTTTTAGGTCATTTATTAAAAGGCTTTTCTTAAATATAGGCATCGGAAAGTGGAACAAGCAATTCCGTGACATCAGCTGAAGACTTACAGAAATTAGCTGTAATACTTGGGTTAAACAGCGCAGAAGATGTTTATCAGGAAAGATTTCGCGTTGACAGGCGGCGTCTGGAGGCTATGTTGGCTGGTATGTTATATCTTACAAAATTGGTAACCAATCACAAACATGGATAATGATTAGCATCAGGTTGAGGAGTCAAAAACAGCAGTACATAATGTAACAAGACAGCAGCATAATTATCATCATTCTCACGTGTCATAGTTTATGAAAGCAGTAACCGTATAGCAAAACCCGTAATACAATTTTTGCTCACACAGTTTTTTCAGGTGTTTCGTAATATTATCGTATTTAGATACAATATTTTATTGAAGTGAATACTTTTTTAGGCGCGTTAGGCATTTTTGAGATGGGATGAGACCATACAGTTCGCGACCGGTAAGCGACACCTACCTGTAGCGCCATCTCTGGTACAAAAATGTAATTAACTACTTAATTTACAGCTCGTATAATATCAAGATTGTAGTTTACATATACTTTACGAGATGGCGTTGGCAGCGATTCACTAAAAATATAATGAATAAAAAACACTTCATTTAAAAGTATTTCCTGCACAATAAATATATTTCCTGACGATTCAAAAAATAAACACGTAATTGTTCAAGTTTTCACTTCTGTCGGCACTCCCGGAGTGCTATTTTAATTTTTTTTTACTTTAAAAATTATTTATACAATATTACAATATTGATCAAATTATATTGAGCATCCGTTCAATGTGGATTGCATTGATATATACAGACAAAATTGTGTAACATACAGACAAAAGAACGCTATCGCGCTAGGGCTTCAATGTTGAATAATTTATTTTAATTTGGTACTTAGTTAATTATTTCTTATTTTCTATTTCTTTTTAGAAAATTTGGAGGATTCCCAAACCGCTCAAGCATTTTTTCATAGGGTAAGTAAAGCCAATTTAAGAGATCTCATTTAAAATATATGCATGCAGTATAAAATAATTATTTTAAACCATGTATTTTTATCATTACAACGAGTTTTGTAATTTGATTAATAATAACTTTTACAAATTATAGGTAATGGATGAAACTAACACGCTAATAAATTGGCCCGCTCGTCTTAAAATTGGTGCTCGTTCCAAAAAAGGTAAGTGAAAATTCTACATCATTAAAATTTAAATGGAACGCACCTTTATTTTTTGAAATAACGGCGGAACGTTTATATTATCTATTAATTTTGGCGGGCTACGGACTGGCGCCAAATAGACTCGCGAACGGACGGCCGCGGCGCCAGTCGGGCGCTCTACAATGAAATGATTTTATTTTTTAGTTCAATTTTTTTTGGTAATGAAGTAACGTGTCTGTTGTGAGATTTATTTTTTATTTTATTTAAAAAAATAATACATGAATTAATTCAATATGGTTTATACTGAAAGTGACGAGTTTGTTTATAATGCAATTAAAAAAATCCGCGACAATAACTTTGCAGAACTTTTAAATTTTTTGGGTAAGTTTTGCGACAAAAAGGTTTTTCATACACAAAACTGAGCATTAGATGTTTTGGAAACATGTAATTTGTGTTCAGATCCCCACGTTCGGATTGCTGGGCGACCTGATGATGTGAAACTGGCGAGAGAGAAGATTATGCAGTTACTGGACACTAGGGTAAGATTTGAATAAATTGAATAACCTATGACAAAATTAACAAAGATTCCATGTTCTGTCGATAGGCCGTGTTGAAAAAGGATTTATTGTATCATTTAACTTAAACGCATCGCATTACTACCACCAGTTCAATCGTCATAGCGCAAAAGTCACTACGCACTAATGCACTAACTACCACGGCAAATCTCTTTGCATGACTATAAATAAAAACGATAGTCGGCATGAATTTTTTTAAATCCAAACTAGGAACTTAGGAACGTCTTGATTTCAAAGCCTGAACCTGCTTAAAAAGTTAGAATTTTATTACGCACGCACTACCAATTTTATATCATAAGCAAACTTATTTTTCTTCAAGCAGTGAACTATGGCTTTAAATCCTCCTAAAGAAAGCCGAGCTCAACAATGGGACAATTATTAGTGTAATGACAACTTTGACAAGATTGAAGCCAATTTAATACTTCCTTATCAATTAAAATTTAAAATACCTTATAATTCATGACTCACCGTAAGGTGCTATGAACGCATTCTTGGGAGAATAACATAAATAGCTAATGAATTAGCATGATAGGCATCCTGAATGCATTGTGTTTTCATGGTCACGTTAAGGCGGCTTTCATTACGAGTGTCGACGTAATTGTAACTACTTTAATGTATTGCTTCGTGTGCACAGAGTAACCGAGTCACGATGAAGATTGACGTCAGCTACACGGACCACTCGCACATCATCGGGAAGGTAAGGCAATGTTGTCTTCTAAATAGCCGATAAACGAGGAGATAAGCGACGAACCGCTAACGGCCGGTCTCAATAATGTACTAACAGATGGGAGATTGTGGATAGGGCTACCATTAGTATGTCATCTGTCATACTTGTCAATTTTTCAGACGCAAAAATTGACAAATATGACAGATAACATACTAATGGTAGCCCTATCCACAATCTCCCATCTGTTAGTACATTATTGAGACCGGCCGTAAGTGGTCACCGTAATCCTTGATAGCCGTAACGCCAAAAGCATAACCAATGCGTTGCCGACAAGACGCGGGAGACTTGCACTAATACTGGATCCCCAGCAGTGCAAATAAAACACGTAAAAATATTTTACGCTAGATTTTTAGAAGGAAGGTGCCGATAGTTTATTTCAATTGACGTATTTATGAGATTACGTAACAGACTATCGAATCATTTAAATTTAATATGGATTTTTTTTTCAAACTGATTTTCAAAGTGCACTAAACAGTATGACTATGGTAAGTACGTACCTAACGTCACGACATGTTCCAGGGCGGTCTGACCATCAAGCGCGTGATGGAGGAGACGGGCTGCCACATCCACTTCCCGGACTCCAACCGCACCAGCACCATGGAGAAGAGCAACCAGGTGTCCATCGCCGGGGACATGGAGCGCGTGGAGCGCGCGCGGGCTCGCGTCAGGGTAACACTTCCACTTACACTTGCAGCTGGGTTCATGTGGCGGTTGACCTGCGTTGAAAGAGTTACGTCAACGCGCGCTTCTGAAGGGCGCGCTTCAGAGCTAACAGCTAAAACAAAGCTAAAAGAAACATATTAAGGGCTATCTGAAAGTTTAATCGTACTTTTGAGACATGGCATTTATTAAAAAAAAAGTCTAATTTAAAATTAGAATACAAGACACGCAAGACACACTATAAAAAAAATAAAAACGCTACATAGCGCCCCACATTATGGCTCCTTGTGTCGTGGGTGCCGTAGACAACATACAGAGACAAGGACGCAACCAGACCGAGAACAAAAATTCAAACTCATCTTATTCTTATGCTTATATTATTATTCAAACTCATTTAAATTTCTGCCTCTGCTGGGAATCGAACCCAGGACCCGTGGCATAGTGATCCAGCATGGTGACCATTACGCCAAACCGGTCGTCATATACCTTCATCATCATTCATCACAGATCATCATAATGTTAACCTCGGGATTATTACTAAGTAGCTTTACACAAATAAGTTAATGCTTGACCACAATTCCACCTGATGGTAAGTGGAGATGTGGTCCAAGGTGGTCACATTAACTGTCAAGTAACACGTGATGACTGTCGCCACGTCGCCAGGCGCTGACGCCGCTGGTGTTCTGCTTCGAGCTGCCCGTGGTGGCGTCCTCGCAGCCGCTGCCCGACATCAACTCTCCCTACGTGCAGCAGATACAGGAGCAGTATAATGTGCAGGTATTGCATTATACACTATGTTTTCAGGGACAATATTATAAGTACCCTATGGGCTTGTTTCACAATCTTCAAGTAAGTCCGAAGTAAGCTATTCGTTGGTTGAGTTAACATTTCGTGTATGTAAAATGACACTTTAACGTCACTTTAACCGGCGAATAGCTTATTCAGGACTCTACTTGAAGATTGTGAAACAAGCCCTATATCTTATTACAGATCATGTTGAAGAATTATGAAGGCAGCCAGCTTCAAATTAAGAACACTCGGCTGTCTGACTTAATATGACAGAATATTTTTCCATGTTGTTTACATAGCTATTATGTATTTTTGTACTCCATATATCATATATTTACAGAAACAAAAACAAAAACTACCCATTGTCTACGAGTATACATCTATCTTCTATCTTCTTCTTCTTCTTCTTCTTCTTCTTCTTCTTCTTCTTCTTCTTCTTCTTCTTCTTCTTCTTCTTCTATACAAATACAATTGGAGTGTCTGTTTATAATATTAAAATAACCGCTTTTTACTAAGTGCATTTGGATGTATACATGGTACATATACCAAAACAACATTTTTCACAATTTTTGTCTGTCTGCCTGTCTGTCTGTCTGTTTGTTCCGGCTAATCTCTGAAATGACTGGTCCGATTTTGACGGGACTTTCACTGGCAGATAGCGGATGTAACAAGGAGTAACTTAGGCTACTTTTATTTTAGAAAAAAAAAATACTTTGTTAGGCGATACGAAGTTTGCCGGGTCAGCTAGTTAATGATATAACTGACAATTATTGTACCCAGGTGATGCTCCGCAACCGGCCGAAGCTGCACGCGAACCTGCTGGTTGTGAAGGGCGTGCAGTGGGAGGTGCAAGCCACCATGGAGGCCACGGGCCTGCTCATGAACTACATGTGTGGGCCGCTCGCTGTGAGTCCTACACTCTCTACCCTATTAATGGATTACAGCATTTATTGTATTATTATGAGTGAGATTAATAATATTTTGATAAAATAAAGCTATAAAATACGGCAAGCCGCCATGTTAGCTTGAACGCCAATCAGTCTCAATTAGCGCGAAATACGTCACACTTCTTAAAACAAATGAATATCACCATACTGATAATGACGTCTTGTCTATTATTTTCCTGAAGAGTGACGTCACATCGACGCCATGACAGTTTGAAGCGTTTTGGTGCGAAGTTATAAAGTTATAAATTGAAATGTATTTTTTTATACTAAACCTAATTTTTTTTTGCGAAAATATGATATACCTACGTTGTAATTATATTATATTTCCCAACAATATAAAACAGTATTTCAATGTCAGGAGGCCTTTACCCGAAGAGGGGTCCTCAGTAATTAATAATTAAATAATAATGCCCTTTGACATAAAACGACAATATATTAATAATCTGACATCATATTAATGACTCCCAAATTGACATAAATTATAATTTTAGTAAGATTTATTATGTAGATAAATTTAAATTAATTTGTTAAAAATACTTATATTGACATTATTAATGTACGTTTTTTTTCACTATATAATTTCAAATAATGAATGAATGAATTGACGGGCATAGCGACCAACATTGTAATTTTATTGTTAACTAAGGAATAAATGGTTTTTTTTTATTTTTTTTTTATTTTTTTTATTTCAATGTCATTATGCCTATTGCAGACGTTAGATTAATTATTTAGGGGGCGGGAACTTAGAAATTCATTGGCCGGCAAGAAGAGCTATCTTAGTTTAAAGGGCGCAACCTTTGAAACTAACAAAGTTTGTTCCTTCAAGTATTTAATCCACCTATTATCTCCCTAGAGCCAAACCCAAGTCCAAATGACGCTGGAGATCTCCCCGATGCACCATTCAGTGGTCGTCGGACGCGGCGCGGAGCAGCTGAAGGTCATCATGAAGGGCACGGGCACGCAGATCATGTTCCCCGACGCGGACGACCCCAACATCCCCGCCATCCGCAAGAGCTGCGTCACCATCACTGGTCAGATCAAGGATGTTTATACTGCTAGGCAGCAGCTTGTGGTCAGTATAGAATTAGTTGGATTATTGCCTATGTACGGTAGAATTAGAATACGTAGCAAATTGCAATGTCTCATACATACTATTGTATGTTTAGAGACAAACGAATGTGTAGAGCACGGACCTGAAAAAAAGACGGACGTAACCTCATCTAATCGAGAGTGAAGCATAGCAATGGCCGCCCGCTTACCATGAGTGCGTAATTTTTGATTCGCGATTGAAGCATTATGGTGTCAATGTATGGGTGTGTGTACTTGTGCGAATAGAGAGTTTGTATTACTATGGGTGCTTCACTGAATTTGTTGTTGGGATTACGTCCGTCTTTTTTTTAGGTCCGTGATGTAAAGGTACAAAAAAGTTTGATACATTAACATTATGTTTGCAAATTCATACTTTTTTTAAATTGTCTATTAAATAAACGCTTACACACTCATACCACCGCAGTAGGTTTTTACCTGTGTCGCAGGTGGCATGGACGACACATCACAATAACACCCATGAACCGAGTACAATTTATATTTATCTGTCACATAAATATCTGCCCCGGTCGGGAATTGAACCCGGGACCCCTCACTTCGCAGGGAGGGTCGCTACCAACTAGGCTACAGAGTCGTCAGTAATGATTATGATTAGTTCACCGTGCATATAAAAATCCAACCTTTGAATTTAGTTATGGCCGCAAAATTCCAAAACCTTCGTATTTTTAGGTTGGTATACTCGTAATGACTCGTATAGTTGAGAGAATGACTTAAACCTACTTATAAACTACCCTCTTCCTAGCCACAAAGAAATCCTGTTATAACCATTGAAGTATTATTACTAGCATATAGAACCGACACCGCAAACACAATGTATGTTTCAATGAATTGGCGCCGACCGGCTTCAATTTTCAATGGATTCGATTTTGAAAGGAGAACGGGGGCTCAATTTTGAAAATAGAACCTCCCGGCGGGACACATTTTGTTCGAGATGTCAGACATTATACTTCAATGGTTATAAGTTATAACCAATTTGACAGTCCCGTCAATCCCCAACAGGGCAGCCTCCCGCTCGTGGTGATATTCGACGTGTCGGACGAGGCGTGCCGCGTGGAGGGCGACGCGGCCGCCAAGCTGATGGCCAAGCACAACGTGTACGTCAGCGTGCGCCGCAAGCCCAAGCAGGGGATCGCTTCCGTCGTCATCAAGGGGATCGAGCGATGTGCTGGTGAGACCCATCATCATCATTACCTACTATGCTATAGTTTATAGTACAATTTTCATAGGGCACCCAGTTTTGGTTCAAGCAAACTCTTCTCTTACGTTTATTCCCACTTGTCCTGTTTAGTAGTCCTGTTGACAGTACTAGTGGGAAAAAAATTCCCAGTAATTCTGTTAGTTGTAACACTATGCTTGACACCCGATTTTATTGCCACCTGTCATCTTACGCATAAATAATTTTTATGGACAAAAGTGCGTATCTACAAATTCTGAAGGGGGCAGCTGCCTGCTTCAGTACGCTCATGCTTACCTTGATAGAGATAAGTACGTAACTCAAACGACTGATGCATTCTTGGCTAATACAAGACGCGGGAGCCTGCAAGGAATAATTCCGGCCTTTGCTCACCTAATTTCACCTGCTGGACCGTTGTTTGTTTGTACTATGTAGCAATGTCTCTAAGCTATATTTTACAAACAATGTATTTTAAAAAATCTGAATACTCCAATCTCTTCGAAGTCTAAATTACAAAGAAATGGCGCCAAGTTTAAAATAAATGTGTTATTAAAATAATTTTGTTGTACCAAGGCGACATCTACGAAGCCCGGCGCGAGCTCCTCGGCGGCAAGGAGCCGTCCATCGCGGCGGAGATCCCCGAGTCCTACACCATCCCGTCGCTCGCGGCCGCCATGCCCAACTTCGGCGGGTTCAACCCCTTCTCGCCTTCGCACAACGCCTCGCCCTGCTCGCCCTTCAACATGCCCTTGCAGGAACTACCCTACAGGTGAGAGACGTTGCTAAGGCTATATATATTGTAATGGGACAGTCTAGTCTGCACCCATTTACGCTTCCCGCCCACGTCAGTCTTTTTGTAGGACCGATAATCGGGCCGATTTTTTCCTCCATATTATTTTTGACCGACTTTTCGACCGACTATTGCTATCAGTACGTTATATTTTTCTCCTACAAAAAAGCGGTCACCGATTATCGGACGTGGGCGGGAAGCGTTAGACGAAGACGTCGGCATTATAGCAACTAGTTAGTTACTATAATACTACTTTATACTGCTAGCTACATTTCTGTTAACGGCTACGGCTGCCCCTGTACGCACTGAATCATTGGAGTTCTGCTAAAAAAGTTTTTTCTCATTCATTCAACACGTAGTAGTTAACCTGTTGTACCACTTTGGTGAATCTGTACTTCATTAAAGTCTCCTGCTCTATACGTATATGAATGTTATGCTGCAACTTTAGAACTTAGTATCATAACCCTAGTTAATTTAACCCCCCGCAGTCTCGGCAGCCCGATGTTCTCAGCGCCGCTGTCCCCGGGCGCGGTGTTCCCCTGGGCGCCGTCGCCGCAGCCGCGCGCCGCGCAGTTCCACTTCCCGCTGCCCACTCTGCCCAGCCCTACCGTCGTCTACAAGAGCCAGCCGACATGGAACCGTGAGTACAGTGCCACGTCGCTGGTGTTACGGGTCAGTTGGAATGGTTCTTCTAGCTACCTGTTGTCGCCGTCGCAGCAGCCGCATGCCGCAGCCGCGCGCCGCACAGTTCCACTTCCCGCTGCCCACTCTGCCAAGCCCCACCGTGGTCTACAAAAGACTGGTGGACGTGGACTGGGAGTGTGGGCACCTTATTGCCAAGGCCAGACGGCCCTTAACCTACTGGAGGCCCTGGGCATATTAGGATAATGGGGCCCCTATGACTTTGTCAGAACACTATTTTGTTAGAATAAACAAAGAAAGTAGATAAGCAAGCCTCTAGATTTAATCAAAAGCTAATAAGCAAATTGGTATTGTAGTCAGTAATTTAGGTTCGATTTATTCGAATTAAAAAAGTTTTCGGTAACAAATATCGGTTATCGTTTAGTGATCTGGCAGGAACAATGGGGCCCCTAACGATCGCCCTGGGCACGTGCCCAAAGTGCCCAGTGGGAAAGAGGGGTCTGCTTATTGCATGGTTTTACCTAAACTACCTCTTGTCTTATTACAAGAATGGTTTACAATTTCTTTCGTAACTAATTAGTACATTATACTATTTTTTTTAAATAAATAGTCCTAATAAATGTAACAAAACTTCAACATGCAAAATATGGAAGAAAATTTTAAAATTCACTATTTACTGCAATACCTACGAGTACTAACTAAATCTACTTTTAAAACGCGCCTCTAAATAAGTAAACGATGTGTGTGCAGCGATGTCAAACAACATGGAGATGAGCGGCATGCAGCCGTCGATGATGATGCAGCCACCCTACTTGCAGATGCCGGCTGATGGCAGGCCCGTGAGTATTCAAAATTTTTATTCTTAACCCCCCATTATCTTATACATACATCCCATACTATATCCTAGTACGTATCACGGGTAGTCACAGGAGGCATGGACACACATTGAACACACATGGACATTACTAATAAGAATCACCCGAGAATAAATACACATTATGTCACATTAATGTCTGTCCAACAGGGAAACAATCCCGGGTCCCTTCACTTCTCAGGCAAGGAGTTACCGTGCCTATAGGGTCGTCATGTTCCAACTTCGTATAAAACATTTATTCCCCTAAATATACACTTCTGAAGTCTAAAGTGATAATAAGTGACATAGCGTCCTCGAACCAAGCTGATGAGGCTATTAAGTGCAAGTGCACTTAACAGTCAACACTGGAGACCGGCAACATATTTGAGTTCAACCCAACGTAACACATTCCAGATCACGCTGAGCCAGCTGCTGAACTCGAGCTCGCAGGCGAGCAGCGGCTACCAGAGCAACTTCACCGGCAGTTCGGTGTCGCTGGACACGCAGAATATATCCGGTAATAACATACACGACATAACACGATTACAATGAGTTGCGGTATACGCGGGCAAAATTAAATAAATTGATTGTATTGTATTGTATTCTGAAGCAGCAGGGGACGGTAGCAACGTGGCGTCGCCGTCGGTGTCTCCGATCAGCAAGACGCACAGCCCGACGCCTTCTTCGGAGAACGAGCGCTCGCAACAAGGTACGATACGTTTGTAAAATTGTGTGTCTGCTCGTTCGCATATCGTGTTCTGATTTGACGATCTTCTTCGTTGTTCCCTTGCCTTGCCTGTCTTAATTTGATAGCTTCTGCTATAGTGTTATTAAAAACTTAATAAGACTATGTCACTAATGTGACCTTTACGAAATGCTGGTATAATAGATTAAAAAAAATGACGTGCATAATTGTATTCAAAAAACATTCATGAATAAATAATTTTGAACTTTGTTGTCTCTGTTTTGTGTTTTTATGCCTTTGGCTTTGACTTTGGATAAAACGTAGTGATTTGGGATCAACTGGACCAAAACAAGTTTTGCAATTTGTATGTAACGCATTTTGACGCATGCTTGTTGGTGCAAATGAGAGGCCAAGATGAATTTTTTTTCTATACTGATATCACTAACAGAGTAAAAGTCCATCATCGTTAAAATTATAGCAGAGCTAGCGAACATAATCTCGGAGCTGCCGCTGGCGGACCGGCGCGCGGTGGGCTGCGAGAAGAAGACGCTGGAGGCGCTCGGCAAGCTGTCCCCGCTCTCCGAGTACCGCAAGATGCAGGCCGAGGCTTCTAAGGTACGGTTTCAAAACTACCATACCTAAGATGTGATGTGGTAAAAGGAAACACATGTAACGAAAAAAGTGATGGATTTGTATCGAAATGACGAAAGGGACGAGGGCGACCAAAGAAAAGATGTATGGATTGTGTAAAATGACGGCTGATAGGAAAGTGTGGAAGAAAACTTGCGCCGACCCCACGGACCTGAAAAAAAGACGGACGTAACCTCGTCTAATCAAGAGTGAAGCATAGCAATGGCCGCCCGCTGACCATGTGTGTGTAATTTTTGATTCGCGATTGAAGTGTGGCGACGACGCGCACATGTCACACGGTGACGTCACGCCGCCCTGAATCACGCTATCGAAGTTTTCAAAGATCGCTAGTAATATATAAAAATGCTCCGACGACATTAGTCGGGGCTCGGCCGCCTCCCAGGCAACACACCTCGCCTGGCGGGAGATCTCCCTTTGCCAAAGAAGCATTATGGTGTCAATGTGTGGGTGTGTATACTTGTACGAATAGAGATTTGGTATCGCTATGGGTGTTTCACTGAATTTGTTCTTGGGATTACGTCCGTCTTTTTTTAGGTCCGTGGCCGAACGAAATAAAGTTGGGAAATGGGCAAGATAATGATCTGTAGCAAAAGACAAAACGTCATGTTTTCCTGCAACGTCTTCATGTAACGTTTTACCGTCACGGCTGCGTTAGTATTCTACAATAATTGAACCGAGTAAACATTTAATCTCTTGTAAAGTTGACATCGTCGTTGCGACTTGCGACTTGACTTCTTATGTGTTTTGTGTCACTTTTGGCTAAATCATTTTTTTACGTCAAATTATTAAATATTTTGAAGAACTATCGAATTCAAAAACTCTCATGTGTGTACGACGTTTCCATCAGCGACTGATCAAGAGATCTGACCGCCCTAGGCTAATTATGAGGACGCGCCCCCGCCAAAAAAGTAGTGAGTAGAGTAGTAGTGTGAAAATTTTAAGATGGTTCATAAAAGTTTTCAGATCGATCTGCAAGCGAAACTAACGTTGTCCTTTAATCTGCATGACATTCAACCTTAGGGTGGCAAACCATTTTTTAAGCTGATCGTACATAAAGGCAAAGTACCTCATTAAAAAAACACGGACACACTAACGCGCTGTCCTACGTGGGCGAATCAACGCGAACGCGAAGCGACACGGCGCGAAGCAAAAATAATAAACACTCGATATGTATTGAAGTGTCCTACGTGACCAAAAGCACGTAGAGGGCGTTGCGGTACGGCGCGGCTTGAAGCGAACGCGATCAGTTGGTTTGATATTTTCGCGCGAACTTCAGCGGCGCGGCGTATGTCAGTGGCGACTGGCGGTGAAGTGACAATTCGCGTGCACGTAGGACAGAGGCGCCGCTTCGCTCCGCGTCGCACTAAATTCGCATCGGATCGCTTCGCGATCGCATTCGCGTTGAATCGCCCACGTAGGACACGGTGTCACAGAAACGCGCGTATAAGTGAAGATTATTAGAACAAAGTTCCTTATCGCGCGTTGCGAAAGGGGGCTAGACGGAAAAAATTAAGAGGAAAAGTTGTAACGACACTTTTTGTCGTCGTTTATTAATTAAAGCGAGTACTAGGCGACCAGAAGTGTTCGAGGGTGCGACATCAGTGATACTGTACAATCATAGTATGTGGCTGTCTTATTTACTCTTCGGTATTTTGCATAGGCACAACAGGGATATCTATATTACGATCATGCACATTAAGTTATTATTGCTATTTCTCTTGTCATGCCAATTAATATGCGGAAGAGCGACAGGGATAGAATAAATCTATCACTGTCGCTCTGACAAGACACTTGTCAGGATTGATTGGCAATAAAGAATATTAGGAGTTGATTTATCTTTTTTCAGTACAAAATGTATGGAAAATGTTTTTAGCGTTTTCTGACATTTCTAGTGCTCATACCTTAAATGGTCCCATAGAGTATTCCCATAGATAGTCTCGTAGGAACGTTTTCCTATAACTATAATGGTTAAGGTACCTGCCCTTACTGACCTGTCTCAAAAATCCACCCTGTATATAGAAAAGACATCTCAAACAAAATGTGTGTTCCACCGCCGGCTTGCCCTCTGTTCTCTTTTCAAACTAGAAGCCTCGTTTGCACACTTGCCATAGAGTAACTTTGTATATGACACTTGCCGAACCAAGACGGCAAGCCTAACACCGTGTTCCCTCGTAGGACACCGCAACTTCCTCTACGTGCTTTTGGTCACGTAGGACACTTCAATACATCTCGACTGTTTGTTATTTTCGCTTCGCGCCGCGTCGCTTCGCGTTCGCGTTGATTCGCCCACGTAGGACAGCGCGTAAGCAAGCTTATTTAGTCCATTAACACGCTAGTGGCTTGCCAAGTTCAAAGGCTCCTTATGATTTTTTCATTAAAAAATGGTGGGAACATTGCACAATAATTTAATTAAATTCGTTTTAGTTGATTTAAGTTAATATTTTGTTTTCTTACCGATGATAAGTGCAATGCACACCCCCGAACCCGATGTTCGCGGTGTCTATTCTATACGCTAGTAATAATAGTTCAATGGTCCAAATGTGTTAAGTGATAAAAATCTACTTAACAGAAAATAGAAAAAAATCTAAATTACTTGTCTACTTGATTTCTAAATTTTAACTACTAAATTGTCCGTTTACAACTTTACACGTATTAATTTACTTAAAATTTTGTTAACTACTTAGTACATATAAGTGCCTGGCAAGTGGCACTCCGTTGCCAGCTCACCCACTCGCTCGACCACCGATCGATTCGAGTAACAAGTCAGTGTTTGTTTTATGCGCGCTTTTTAAAATTTTAAAATTTATTGTTAAAATCAGGGACTCGTCTCTAGGGACTAGACTGTCTCGGTCTAGTTGAAATGTATAGCCTGTGTAGGGTAGATGCAGTGATGCTAGATTAGTACATGCGAAGACACGATTTTAGCGCGCCCCCCCAATCCTCGCGCCCTAGGCTGCAGCCTAATTAGCCTAAGGGTTAATCAGGCCCTGGTTTCCATCGTAATTTATTCACTAAATTCAAAATCACCTATGTGCTTGCTGAACAAAATTTTATCGATTTTTATCGATTCCCTCAAAAAGCTGATTTTTTACACGTAAGAGGTCTTCAAGTCGCAACGACGACATATGTATTGATGACATGGTGTATTGCAGGCGATGCGTGAGAGCGTGGGCAGCGGGTACCGCGTGCCGACGCCGCGCTGGTCCGGGTACTACTTCAGCCACACCTCGCCCTCCGCCATCAACCTCGCTGACAACGAGGGCCGAGCCACGGTCTGACACACATGTTACCTTTTTTTATTAACCCCCGACGAAAAAAGAAGGGTGTTATAAGTTTGACGTGTCTGTGTATCTGTGGATCTGTATGTGTCTGTGGCATCGTAGCTGCCAATCGGTTGAACCGATTTGAATCTAGTTTTTTTTTGTTTGAAAGGTGACTTAATCGAGAGTGATCTTAGCTATGTTTAAGATTATTTATAGAAATAGCCGAAAAACGAGCTGACGATCCACCTGATGGTAAGTGGCCATCGTCGCTCATGGACATCAGCAACACCAAAGACATCACTGATGACTTACCGGTCAAGAAAGAAAGAACAAAGAGAAAGAAACCTAGATTCTAGGTAGAAAAGATTACCTATCTTAAACAATGTGTATAGGGAGAATTACACCGAATATCTTATTATATCAGATTACTGAGTGACTATATCTCGGATAGACTCGAATAATTGTTAAAAAAATCGTATTCGATTTTCTCCGTATTCGAGCCGGGAGGCAGTCAGTGGAACTACTTCTCTCTGTTCGACTCATGCACTCGCCAGTCGCCACGCTATACTAAAAGCGTCTGTGACGATGAGCAGTAGTACCCGTCAACTTCAAAAATTCTAATAAGTTTACGCCCCAACTCAGAGTCACTAACGGTTACTTAAATCGTTCCTTAGTACAGAATTTGTATGGTAATTCTTTCCTAAGGATCGTCATAATAATAACATTCCAGCCCGAGAAAGGCTGGAACCGCTCGGACCTGGTGCGGCCGAACATCGTGGAGACGATGGCGTCCCCCTCGCCCCCCGCACCCCCTTCACACCCCGTGCTCCCCGCGAAGCCGTGCCGCTACCAACAGCTCTACGACTTGCTGCGGGACATTGGACTGCACAAATATATTGGTATACTTCTAACTCTATTGCTTCCATTGCAAACACGAGAAAGACAGCTTTCAAGTGGTGTTGACACATAACATTGAAGTCATAAATGTTAAAAAAAAATACCTATGTAACATCGGTTTGCTAGCGCCTAGCACGCACCACGGCATTCGCATGCAAACACAGTTCGTGTATATAACATAATAATATGAATAATATGATGTCGTTGTCGTGTCGTCCTATGAAGAAACAGGTATTCTGGTACTCCACTATACTACTCCTTGTCTACCAGTCTGCGTTGGATGAGTGATGGAGTATTCTTTAGGCCTCTTCAGGAAAAAAACCATTGCCCTGTAAATGTATGAGTGTATGAGTCGTAACCATACATTGGCTTACCGAGGAGGGCAACAGCCCCCTTCCTGGATTTGCTGACACTTCTACCCATAAAAGCTTTTTATGCATTAACAAAACTCTGAGGAGTGAGGAGCCCATTTATACTGCAAACAGAAACAACCAAAAACATACGACGATCCGTGTGGCGCAATGGTTACCATGCCAGATCCCCGCACCAAGGGTCCTGGGTTCGACTCCCAGCGAGGCGAAAATTTGAATGATGAGTTTGAATTTCTGTTCTCGGTCTGAATGTGAATGTCCTTGTCTAGTGTGTTGTCCATGGCACAACGACACAGGGAATACTAGTGTGAATATTTAATCATTCATAACTGTCACATAAATATGCCGGTCGGTATCGACCCGCCCCCCCTCGGGTCGGCAGGGTTTTCCCACATATCAAATCAAATCAAATCAAATGTTTTTATTCAAAATTGGTTTGGTTTACAAACACTTTTTGAAAGTCATGCAAGTTATGCCAATGCTTCAGACAAGGCCCTACTACATACACATGAACAGTAAAATGGTGTGTTGTGTGTAGATCTGTTCAAGAAACACGAGTTGGACATGTCGACGTTTGCGTCGCTGAACGAGGCCGACCTCACCGAGATCGGGGTGTCCGCATTCGGCGCGCGCAGGAAGATGCTGCTGGTCATTGCGGGTAACTAACTACGAGTATACTAACTACTATACAAGGATACACGTACTAATACACAAAGCAAAAAAGTTCGTTATGCAGGGCATGATTCTAAAACTTTCTGTAACGTTTAAATAACTGTAACGTTGAATTTTGAAAAATCCTTCCTTAGTGAATGCTTACGTCATAAGAGGAATACGTGTGCGAAATTTTAAGTTTCTAGCCCTAGCCTGTGCGTTTATCAGTCAATCACTTTTGCCTTTTATTAGATAGATAGATATATAGATAGAAACATCCAATTTGTTGCAATAAACTACCTTCAGTAAAGAATTAAACTGTATAGACCTATCAAGTTCCTGTATACCAGCTATCTATCCAGTAGATCTACAAGTAACGTTTCTTTCAAAGGGCCATATGACAGCATTCATAATTACCATGGGATTGAAAATAACATGAAGAAGTAAAAAAACAAACACTGTGATAAAAAACACTGCTTTATAATTTATTGTTCTCAATTATAAAACCCATGCCCTTCAGTGAGTCGTTGCTGCTGTCACCAAGGGAACTAAGTACATTTATTCATTCATTTCAGAGCTGCAAAAACAAGCGGGCGCATTTAAAGGTGCGGGCACACCGACCGAGCGCAAGATCATCAACTCGCCGCCGCAGTACAACACGGCTGCGCTCGCGCAGGACAAATGGTAGACGCCACGAATTGTACAAGCTACTCGTACACTCAACGTAATACTACATTCTTAAATACACTTAACTACACTTAACTGTGCTTAAATATACTTAACTGAACTTAGCAGTAGATACGTCCTTTCCACTGATTTAATATAAATCAGATCATTGAAAGGTACTTTCCGAATTTGTAACTACAAGTTCCATTCGGAGTAACGGCGGTTAAGTGAATTTCAGAATGTAGTGATACTTTGTCAACCAAATTTCTTATGAAAGTAGTAAATATGGCGGCACAAATTATTTTTTTAAGTTCTACTCAAAGCATTCGGCCAGTATTTTTTACTTCATGAATGATTTGGTTCCTTAAAAATTGTTTCGTTGGTCTTGATTCTAAGCTCATCCATTATTTTAACTATCAAAATGTTGTAAATCGAAACGATGATGAAACTTTTGTCATCGGTGACGAAAAACATATCGGCTATGTATTTAAGCGTGACAATTTCGATAGTTATTATAAAGGAAGGTTCTACTTTATTCAAAGTACTTTGCAATCTTTAGCTGACTCCTAACTCAAAGAGTTTGATAACAATTGATCTTAAAAAGTAATTCAAGACTGATTAGTACGAGAGAGTATAGTCTGTTGCTCGTGATATTTGACGTCACGTGTATTATGTATGATCGTATGTATGATCGAATGGACAAGTCTCGCAATGAGCCAAGCGTAGCGAGACTTCTCTGCCGTTATCGAGTAAACTTGGTGATTTTAATAGTTTATTTTGTAGTTTTTTTTTATAGATTTTATAATAGCTGAAAGCGATAAGACGATTTGATCTCTACCATAGACTAAATTGTTGAAGTAAACAGGCGAACGCCGAATGAAACTAGTTGTAAGGCTTAGGATTAAGGTATATTTATGGAATTGTTAATCGTATTAGCGAGAGCATGTTTTATTTTTTGATTTTAACCCACCGTTTTATTTAAACGTTAACACAATAGTTGATAATGCCCCTCGTGTTTGATACAATTTTAAATCTATCTTCCGTTTTAACATTTGATTATTTTCAAGTTAATTTCTTTAACATCTGTAATTTTATCGAGTTCGGCCAATAGATATGCTCATTTTAATTTCATATTTTAAATAATATGATTATTAAAGAGACGATCGTAATTGGCGATTGACTACAGTAAATCATTTCATCAAAGTGTATTGTCAACGATTTGGACTACAAAGAAGGAATTATGACTAAACTTGATTTTATGTAGGACTCAATATACAAGTTAAATTTAGTTCAGCGACCGCTGCATCAGACGTTCCAACATTCACATCCGTCGCGCCGCTGAAGATTTTAATCAGTTAACATTTGATATTTACCAACAATTATTGTGTGTCGTAATTATGAATTTAGGTTTTTTACTTAACTTTTATACGTGTGCATTTTTGATTTTAACCATATTAACATGCTAATTTATTGTGGATGCTGTTTTGTTTTAGAATTAAGTATATTTTGATAGATCTATTGTAAGTGCTGGTTTGGTACATAGTCATGGAAGAAATTATATGTAAATTTATGTTTAGAAGGAGCCAGTAATAATGCGGGTACTTCGGCTCCCGCTTTCATTTGGTTGGCAACGCGTCAGTGATGCCTTTGGTGTTGCTGATGTCCATGGGCGACGATGCCACTTACCATCAGGTGGATCGTCCGTTCCTTTGTCGACTAGATGCATAACAATATTTAAATAACCAACCAATACTATCAATTATGTATCGAACCATTCGCTTACATTTGTTTTCGTTTTAGAATCATACGTGTTAATAATTGTTTTAATCATGAACTTGTGATTTCGATCTATCATTAAGATTTATTGTTGTGATTATGAATTAGCTATCTAAGAAATATTAATTTTAACAAGCAAAAGTACTGATTGTAACATAATGAGTTTAAAGGTCATGCATTTTTGGTTAGTTTTTAGTTTTAAGTAAAATGTGCACGTGTTATTAAGTTTTGCTTGTCCTATTAAAGGTTTCAGAATTTTTCAGTATAAGTTGTTATCATTTTATAAGAAAAAAGTTTTGTCTATCACACTTACACAATTTTTACATTTTTAACACTTCTGTAGGCATAATACATTCACAAAAATAGTATTTAAGTCTGGTTTAAGACTGCCGATAGTCGGTCGTCAGTAGCTAAATCTACCACTTACATTATGAGGCGAGCCCTTTGAGAAAAACGGGAAGGCACTTGCCGTCTCTCTCAATGTCTCGAAGAGACGCAACTCGCAATCCAGTAATCAAAGAAAGTTATAAATAAAAATTTATCTCTCAGGCGGCTCAGTTATAGGAAATTGCAGCAAAACTTTTTAATTTTTTTTTATAGCCTGAAGGGCAGACGAAAAAGCTTACGGGCCACCTGATGGTAAGTGGTTACCGTCGCCTATGGACATGAGCAACACCAGAGGAATCGCCAATGCAACGCCGGCCCTGAAGGAGAACTCTTTTTACACCTTTTTTGAAGAATCCCATGTCATAGCGCTCAGGGAATACCTCAGAAGGAAGTTCATTCCACAGCTTGCACGTACGTGGCAAAACAGTTCGTGAGAATCGGACTGTAGAGGTTCTCCACAAGTCCAATCGGTGTGGATGGAACTTCAATCTTCGGCGAGTGGTGCAATGATGAAAAGGAGACGTAGGCATCATGTCAAACAATTCCTCGGAGCACTCACCGTTGTAAAGTCGGTAGAACACGCAGAGAGAACCGATGTCTCTTTTGAAACTCAAGTGTTCTAACCTGTGAGTGACTCGTGGGTCGTTGACAACTCGGACCGCGCGCTTCTGTATGGCGTCAAATGGGCTAAGCTGGTATTGCGGCGCCCCAGCCAGAGGTGGGAGCAGTACTCCATGTGGGGCCTGACTTGAGCTTTATAAAGCATTAGCAGGTGCCTCGCAGTGAAGTACTGCTTAGCCCGATTCAGGACACCAAGCTTCTTTGAGGCCAGCTTAGCCTTGGCCTCTAAATGACGCCGATACTGCACATCACTCGAGATGTCAACTCCCAGAATCCCAACACTTTTACTCACGGTGAGCGCGGTACCCTGGAATTGAGGCGCTATGACGAATGGGGTTTTCTTAGCGGTAAACGCGCAAACTTGTGTCTTCGTGGGGTTGAACTGGACCAAATTAAGTCGACCCCATTCCGAGACTATGAAATGTGAAAAGTCCCTATCAATCCGCCATTTGCAAAAAATATACATTCGAGGTCAAAGTTCACAAATAGAGGTTTTTTTGCGTTTCTCAGCCAAACGGTAAGTTTTATCGAAAAAGTATGTATGCAGAAATTGTAGCTCATGCAATCTATAAAAAATATTGTAATCTCACTTTTTTCTAAGTGTAGGAGATCCGATGTGTATTAATATCACTGTCCACTGGCTCGACAATGCCTACGTATTTTACTATGGCACGTCACTGTCACTATACGGACACAACCGTCCACTCCGAGATCTCAGCAGGGACTGACTCCCGTCTTGTACCGAGTTGGGTCATGTTATCGAGTAATCGAATAATACAATAATCGAATAGATGATCGAATGGACTCGTCCATCAAGCGAGGCGTCATCTAGCTATCACTACGTAAGTGACAGTGACATTTGCCATTTAACACAGAGACACCCGAGACAGTGTATGTATGCTATCGCACATACACTACACTATACTTGAGTCAAACTCGTATCATAATACTTGTCAACAAATGGTAAAAATTCCTTTATAGGGTTTTCACAAACTGATTTGTATTTCGCACTCCAAATAACTATTAAAAAACTAAATAATCATTATAACGTTTGTGACATCTTCATTATTTTACTATTGACCTATAACAACAACACACTAAGAGAAAACGACGTAAAAACCAACATCTTAAAACAATTTTCATCATTGAATAACTCACGCTCGCACATCCTTAATTTCGTGAAGCGACTTGTAACCTTTGCACGAAATTATTTTTTACGGTCCGCCTGCCTATGACTATAAATAGAAATGACTACGAAAACCTCACAGCTATAATGGCGCTTACATGCTTAGCAACTTGGTCGTATTATATTTCGAAATACAGTGAAATCAACTTATCTGTGACTATAAGGAGGGCGCTGCCGGACGCATTGGACCAATCATAGTGCGCTATTATTAAAGTTATCAATGGGATGGCATTAGTTCCAATTTACGCCACGTCACAAATAAGTTCTTCAGAGATGGCACTGTACAGATTATACAGATATTTCATTCCACTCAATATGCATGAGCATAAAGTTATTTATAAGTTAAATTTCATTAAACAAAGCCGAATAACATTTTATATTTATGTTTATGTATTTTAAAACAGTCTATATCGATTTTATGCGTAACTATTCCGTGTTATTTTAAACTTTTGCAAAATAAATATTATGTTTAAAAAGAAATTAAATTATAAAGAGTGGAACGGAACGCGACTTGCGTACTCCAGATTTAGTTCAAACGCACTTTACGACCAAAAGTTTCATGCACCTTTTTGTTTGTGGTTGCTAGGCAACACAGTGCTTACGTAAATTCTGATCCGAATGTGAATATAGTGTAGGAATCACCATTATTGAGAAATAGCGATTCGAAAAATTAAAAATTAAAAACCTGAAAAAAATATTTTTTAATATTTTCTTCTACAATTTTAAAGTTTTAATGAATATGTACATACATACCAAATTACAGCTTTCTAGCACTAAGGGTCTCATCGGCATGCTGCGTTCAAACGTCAAAGTTTGCTACGTTCTTTGGGTTTTTTGCAATTTTCAGCTAAATGGTAACGTTTATCATGAAAATATATCAGACAATGATCATGCAATTATCTATAAAATTGTCTTAACACTTTTTTTCTTAAAAGAGTCACCGTTTCTGAGATATAAAGATTCAAAATATTAAAGTTGTATTGATAAGTGTTGAAAATAATTGTTTAATGTATTGAATTTAGGCAACATCCAGGATAAAAAAAAAATGTATGCATTTAAAATGGGATCATTGAGATAAGTGTGAATTTCTTCACAGCCATTTATCGTCGAAGTATAACTGCAATGCGTCCCACTGTTCTAGTATTCTCTCAACTACACCACCTAAAGATAGCCAACGAGTCTGTGCAGGTCTTAAAATTTTATGAATCTTAACTTGTGCAAAATTTTGAAATTCAAAAAATTCGCTCTGACTCATGCTGCTTGATTTAAAGTGATTAAAAGTACTTGACCGTAATTCGAAGCTTATGGTTGAGATAGGCACTTCCGTTTCCCGTAGATTTTACCTTTTTTACCTGAATATCTAGGTGTTTCCGGTTCCTCACCGCAGATGGCGCCCGAGTTTATAAGTATCCGTTCCGGCGCCATTTTTCCTCATTGAAGTTCTATCATCACCAGGCAGATTTCCAAAGTAAGCTTCGAATTAGGTAAGTATTTTAATAAGCGTTTTCTTTCAGGGGAAAACGCCACTATTAAAAGTACTTGACCGTAATTCGAAGCTTATGGTTGAGATAGGCACTTCCGTTTCCCGTAGATTTTACCTTTTTTACCTGAATATCTAGGTGTTTCCGGTTCCTCACCGCAGATGGCGCCCGAGTTTATAAGTATCCGTTCCGGCGCCATTTTTCCTCATTGAAGTTCTATCATCACCAGGCAGATTTCCAAAGTAAGCTTCGAATTAGGTAAGTATTTTAATAAGCGTTTTCTTTCAGGGGAAAACGCCACTATTAAAAGTACTTGACCGTAATTCGAAGCTTATGGTTGAGATAGGCACTTCCGTTTCCCGTAGATTTTACCTTTTTTACCTGAATATCTAGGTGTTTCCGGTTCCTCACCGCAGATGGCGCCCGAGTTTATAAGTATCCGTTCCGGCGCCATTTTTCCTCATTGGCGTTCTATTTCCCGTAGAATAAAGTAATAAACTACTACACAAGTGAAAGAAGATATTTAAATATAAGTGAAATAAGTTATTTCGATTGTGATAGTGATATAAGTGAGTTTAAGTGAAAAAAGGTAGTGTGAGACCCCCGTAGTGTCCATGTAAGTACAATAGACTTTAATTTTCTAAGATCTAACACCTTGCTCTGCAGAAATATTCACATCATTACTTTTATTAAGTAACCAAAAGTAATGGCTGAATGAAATGAAACGTGAGTAATTATTTATTTTGTTTTTCATTTCCTTTACCGAACGGCTTATAACAGCTGATGTTCGCATACATTTAATTACTTGTTTTTGAAGACCTTTTTCGTAATATTATTTTAGTACCCACTTTTTCCAGTTCATGATTTTAATAATGTTCAAATTAGTAACGAACCATTTACGAGCTAAAAGATATGGTTTTAGTTTTTATACACCATCACATTTTGGTAATTAATTTTTTACCTACCCTTTTAAGTATTAACATTGGTATGGC
This sequence comes from Thymelicus acteon, assembly GCA_951805285.1. NCBI lineage: Eukaryota > Metazoa > Arthropoda > Insecta > Lepidoptera > Hesperiidae > Thymelicus > Thymelicus acteon. The sequence continues at coordinate 2,661,639 of OX638227.1, read as the reverse complement.
GTGTGAGCTGGCAATGGGAGATCGGGAACGGGCGAATGTGCAGACCGCTGTAAATAATACGCGCTACGACATTTTGCGACTGTTTATTTTCAAAATAAAAGCGAAAATGTTTTACATTTTGTATGATTGCTATTAAATTAAAAGATTATAAAATTCACAATACAGGAGTTACGAATTCATTGCTAAGGAAGTGATAGAACAAATTTTGACAGCTAAAGACAACAACTCATGATAAAATTCACTCTACGTAAGGCTTATGCATTTATCTTATACAGCCAATTTATATTCGCAATGGAATGAATATACATAATAATATTTCTATCACTTCCCCTTATTCATTACATTCTTCAAATAAAAGAAAGAATAATACGGACATCACAGTTTCAAGCAGAAAAATAAAACTACATGCACATACATAACATAATATCACAGTTTGTACAAAGTCTGTATATCCTTAACATTTATTCCATTTATAAAATGTTTATGCTTCATGGAACTTAAAGGCTTAGTTAATATATCTGCCACCATTTCTTGTGTTGATAAATACTTAACATCAGCAAAACCTGTATTTATTAAGTCTTTTGGTAAAACTATAGATCTAAGGTACCTGTGTTCGGGGTGGGGAGTGGGGGGGATGGGAGGGGGGGTCAAAGGGGAGCCCCCCACTATAATTTTTATGTACCGGAAAGGTATAGTTTTCGAGTTATGATTTTTTTTGTAAAATCATAATACATAGGAAAAACCTTGGATATTTCTTTAGTATCAGTGGAAGGGGGGTGGAGTTGGGGGGAAGGAAGGGGTTGGGGTAAGGATCCCCCCCCTTAAAGGTAATACGTGAGGAAACACGTAGTTTTTGAGTTTTTTTATTTTTATTTTGAGGATAAATCTGTGAAAACTGCTTAATATTTATCATAAACTAGTGTAAATTACTGTCAGGTTGTGGAGGAAGATGCAAAACTTCGACCTCCGTATGGGGAGACACTACACTACTTCTACTATTATTTTGGAAAAATAATGACACAAATCACTATAATTACAAAATTACATTATATGCACTTTTAGGGAGAATTTAGGGGTTTTTGATACACAAACAGGCTTCCAAACGTCTCCGGCGCTGCGGGAAGTGCAGCCCCTCCGCCCTTGCGTAACAAACTGCAGGCACTCCATGCTCGCCTACGCAGCTTCGGCATTTTGGTCGCCTTCGGCGACCAGCCTCAGCCGCTTCGGCTCACATGGTGCCTGCAGTTTGTTACAGCGGGCGGGGGCTGCTCTCCCTCCGCGCCTCCGGGGTTTACATTCACTCTAGGGGTAGGGCAGACTAGTACCACGTGAGGTCGGGGTTGACTAAGTCGGTTTTGTAACCATTTCGACTTACATCTGGAAATTTTTAAAAATCCAAAACAAACACAAGCGACCAGCCTCAGCCGCTCCGGCTCGCCCGGGTGCCTGTGCTTTGTTACAGCGGGCGGGGACTACTCTCCCTCCACGCCTCCGGCTTCTAAAACACACTAGGGGTAGGGCAAACAAGACTGCGTGGAGTAGGGGTAAGCTAAGTAACGTATGAGAAGAAATCAAATCAGTCCAATAACACAGCAGAGATCGTCGAAAATCCAAAAGAAACAAGAAAGCACATTCACGTAATACGAAGATTAACGGAATAACTGAACACAACATTGACAGTGCAATAAGTTTTGTGCTACCTTCCATTTCACTCGTTTTTGACGAAGTACCCTCTAACTGTAGACCAAATTGACAAGAATTGTCTTTCATAATACGCAATTTTTGTTAAACTTATTTTTGTCGTAATTAATTCAAAACGCATCTCCGGAACCTAAAAATAGTTTTAAACGTTCACACTAAACCCTAGCTACATCTCTCAACTCACACCAATATCAAATTCAGGTACCTTAGATCTATAGCCAACCCAGTCTTTTATGTAATGGTATCTTAAATCAATGTGCTTTGTTCGTTTGTGGCAATACTCTTTACATTCTAATAGCTTTTGTGCACTTTGATTATCGTTATACAATACAATAGAAGGTGATTTATCAATTATTTCATTCAGAAAATTTTTAACAAAACGCAAGTCTTTACACACATCACAAATTGCTAAGTATTCGGCCTCTGTGCTTGATAGAGCCACACATTTTTGTTTACGGGCTTCCCAATTTATAGTATTATTCCCAAGCTTTATTACAAACCCTGTATATGACTTTCTGTCTACAATATCGTTAGCCCAGTCGGCGTCAGTATATGCAGTTATATTTAAGTTACCAGTCTTATAAAAACATAAGCCATAACTTAAGGTTCCTGCTAAATACCTTAAAACACGTTTAGCCGCAAGCCAATGAGACATATTAAAGCCACAACAGAACTGACTTAGCTGGCTACATACAAAAGCAATGTCAGGTCGAGTACACACAGCGAGGTACATTAGACTTCCAATTAACTCCCTATATGGGTATACATTTTCATCTAGACAATCACCATTTGGTTTATCTAATTTATTGTTAAGCATCATAGGAGTTGAGACTGGATTACATTTTTCCATTCCAAAACGCAACAAAAGTTTCTCTATATAACCTTTTTGATTTAGAGTTAAAATACCTTTAGATTTGTTACGAGAGACATCAACACCCAAACATGTTTTAAGAATGCCCAGATCTTTAACAATAAATTCCTGTTGCAATAATTTTAACAACTTATTTTTAATTACAGAGCAATTTCCTAGAACATAGAAGTCATCTACATATAAGGCTATTATGGTTAAACTTCTATCACTCTTATTTATATAGACGCAAGGTTCACATTTGCTCTGTTTAAAACCATTATTAGATAACAGCTGATGCACTTTTTGATTCCACATGCGACTAGCTTGCTTAAGGCCATATATACTTTTTAATAAGTAACATACTTTATTATCATCTGAATTAAAACCTTCCGGTAGTTACATGAAGATATGCTCGTTTAGATCACTATTTAGAAACGCGGTCTCTACATCAAAATGACTGATATCTAAATCATATTCATTAGCTAAAGCAAACAAAGTTCTAAGTGTACTGTGTCTAACGACAGGTGAAAAAGTGTCACTGTAGTCGACGCCTTGCTTCTGAGAAAACCCGCGCGCGACCAAACGAGCTCTAAATCTATCCTTACCTTCGTAGTTTTGTCTGACCTTGTAGACCCACTTACATTTTATTACATTTTTATTCTGTGGTCGATCTACGAGTTTCCAGACGGCATTTTTGAGGAGAGCATTATACTCCTTCTCCATTGCACGTCGCCATTCTTCTTTGTCCGGCGACGACATAGCCTCTTTATAAGAGAGAGGCTCTATCTCGTTGTGAACCAGCAGAGAGAGATCCCAAGAAAGATCATAATCTCCATACCTGAGTGGAGGCTTTCCACGAGTACTACGTACAGGGCGCGCAGCATCAGTTACCAAACCAGGATCCTGAAGGCCGGCACTAGACATCGCTTCCCCTTGACGTGACGACGGGACATGCTCTGACGAGCTGCAGTCCAAATCTGCATGATTTGGACTAGCAGCGGTCTTTGCTCCCTCGTCTCCAGTACAGTACTCCGAGTCCGCACCTGAAAGTATGGTAGTATTAATATCATTCTGACTAGATTCACTATTTTCATTATCACTTAAGCTAATATCACAGTTAATTGCATCATTATTTAAAATATTATTATCATCCATTTCATTATTTTGTAAAATTGTATTATTTAAATTAGAACTCTGACTAGATACATCAACAAAGTGATTAGCAATGTTTTTATTTTTACAATGAACACAAGGATTATCATCCGTGTCCTTCAAAAACTTGTGCTCAAGAAATGTCACATTCCTAGCATAAAAAATTCGTCTTGGATTTTGTGGATCTGTCAACCTATAGCCTTTAGTTGAATCACTGTAGCCAACAAAAATATATCTTTTAGATTCAGGGTCTAATTTAGAACGTTTCTGCTCAGGGATTAATGAGTATGCAATGCAGCCAAAAACTCTAAGGTGACTAAGGTCTATATCTGAACCAGTCCACACTTGTTCAGGCATCAGTCCAGCGAGGGCAACTGTAGGGCTTCTATTCTTTAAATAGAGGGCCGTCATGACCGCTTCTCCCCAATATTCCCGGCTAAGACCAGATTCCTGCAGCATGCATCTTGCTTTCTCTAACAAAGTCCTATTTAGCCTCTCAGATACTCCGTTCTGCTGAGGGCAATACGGAACGGTTATTTGATGAATAATTCCTTGAGACTTAAGAAAAGATTTGAGACGATCATTACAATATTCACCGCCTCCATCAGTTCGTAGACATTTTATGTTGGCTCCGGTCTGTTTCTCAACAAGGTTTTTAAAATCAATAAAACGGGACATTACCTGATTTTTCTCTTGTAGTAGGTACACCCAACTCTTCCTACTGTAGTCATCTGTAAAGGTCAGCATGTACTTCGCACCGCCCCAACTTTTAATCGGCATCGGTCCACAGATGTCGGAGTGAATGAGCTCTAATCGACTAGTGGCACGCTTGGCTTCACTAGAGGGATAAGCTTTTGAGACTTGCTTGCCCTTCAAACAAGCCACGCACCCAGAGAGCTCGTGTTCTTCATCCTGAAACATAAGAGCTTTCTTTTGTCGCAACGTGCACATACCTCCATAACTCATGTGTCCCAGCCGCTTGTGCCAGAGCTCTGCTGACACTAACATTGCACTCTGTTTCTCCTGAACTCCATTCTTCAGGAGACCTGAAGAGCACCTAATTGGCTGCGAAGTATTACCTGCAGGTGTGATGCTATCCAGCTTGTAAACACCATTGATATCAGCTGCATGACCATATACCATACCTGTGATGTTACAATCCCAATCTTTATAAAAGTGACACCCTTTCTTGTCAAAAACAAGTACATAACCAGATTTAATTAGCCTACTAACGGAAAGTAAATTGGTAGCTAATTTAGGAACGAGCATAGCTTCTATTTCTATATTAGAACAAGGAATAATAAATTTACCTGATCCCTCACTATCCAGGTATGTATTATTAGCAATACAAACATGACTCTTCTTATTATTAAAATTTTGAAACATATTCTTATTATTTATCATATGACTGCTACACCCACTGTCAACTATGAAGTCAGTCCGTGTCACTGAATAGGCACAATCAGTCGCAATTGTAGCTTTCTTAGTCTTCTCTTTCTCAGCCTTCTCTTTCTTCTGCTTCTTGAGCTTAAAGCATCTGTTACGAACATGTCCACTTTTTCCACAGAAACTGCAAATTACCTTCTTCTTGGCAAAATAGGCATTATCTGCTGAAGATGTATGTTCATTGCCATTCTTCCGCATTTCTTCTTGCAGTAGTCGTGTTCTAACAAGCTCGCTTGAAAGAGATGTAGTACTGATACATGCAGTTTCCAAATTGCTGACCAAAACATCATATTCGCTTGGTAGACCAGATAGTAAAATCTCCGCTACCTCGGCGTCTTCGATGCTCCGTCCTATATCCTCTAACTGTGACACTAGGGTCATAACAGCATTGATGTATTCTTGCATGTTAGAATAATTTTTGTATTCTATATGGTGAAGTTGCCGGAGTAAGAGTACTCGCCTGTATAGTCCACGATCCTCGAATACCTTGGCTAAGTTCTTCCAAGCCTCACTGGCAGTTTTAGCGTCGCGAACATACTGGTACAAGGCAGGCTCCACACTAAGACAAATCCTTGCTAATGCTCTCTGGTCACGTTGAGTGTCTGTAGTAGTTGATTGATCCGTTGATTCCACACAACTCCAAATATTTTCTAAGGTTAATAGCATGCGCATTGAGAATTTCCAAGATACATAGTTTGACGAACCACGTAATCTCTCAATTGATATAGGTCCGGCGCCGTTGCCCGATTGAGGGGCCGGCAGCTCAGCACCAGATGTCGATGACGTCGGCATTTTGTCAATAGCGCGATAATCCGCACACTCTCTTCCTCTGCCCTTTGTTCCGATTGTATTCTTCTTGAATAATGTATTCTATATTATCTACTCACAGATTTCAGTCTTCTGGGTCACTGGGTTCTGGGCCCATAACCTATTAACATTGGTATGGCGTGTGAGCTGGCAATGGGAGATCGGGAACGGGCGAATGTGCAGACCGCTGTAAATAATACGCGCTACGACATTTTGCGACTGTTTATTTTCAAAATAAAAGCGAAAATGTTTTACATTTTGTATGATTGCTATTAAATTAAAAGATTATAAAATTCACAATACAGGAGTTACGAATTCATTGCTAAGGAAGTGACAGAACAAATTTTGACAGCTAAAGACAACAACTCATGATAAAATTCACTCTACGTAAGGCTTATGCATTTATCTTATACAGCCAATTTATATTCGCAATGGAATGAATATACATAATAATATTTCTATCATTAAGGACTGGTCGCAATTTAATCATAGTTAAAACGGTTTTTCCGTTCGGAATTCACTTGTGTTAAAGATGTATATTGTTATTGTTTAATAATGTTTGTTATACTTATTTGTTGGAGTTTTTGTAGAACCTGGCTGACACGGTCTGGCTAACACAATGAACTAAATCTTGAATACATGAGTAACACACAATTATTTTCAGAATGAGTGGAAATAATGTACCCCCTGAAGAAGAGCTGCTGCCTGGACCTAGTGGCATAAATCGCAAACGGTCCCATAGCAGTAGCAGCTCTTCCGGCAGCTCGACTGCAAGCTCGTCGTCGCCGACTTCTAATCCTAAATATTCCCGCCGGCATCGCCGCAAGAAAAACAAAAGTCAGCGGTCTAAAATAAGGAAGCTAAGCAAGGAAATCCGTGAGTTACGCAATATGTTTTCTCATCCTGGTTGTTATAACAATAAATATGTAACTAATGATGGAATGGATCATGTATCAATTTGCTCCAAAGTTAGCGGGGACCTGTACGAACAAGTTGAGGGTCCTCTCGATCCTAATATTATAACGAACTCTGATTTTACTTTTGATATAGAGACAAAATTAAAGGAACCGGCCATTCCTAAGACACCTGCAACCTATCTCAAGATGTTGACTGATGTTCAACACTTCGGATGTTCAACCTGGTCTGAAGTTAGGTACGCAGACACCCAGAAAAATTATAATCATTCTCCTGGTTTCATTGACCTTGAAGTAAACAGTGAAGTTGCACAATATGATTCCCTGCCTCACTTGGCAAAGGCTGATAAGGCATATGCTGCTATAACATTTGGCATTCTTCAGCAAAAGGAATCATTACAAAATTGTCTTCGTAACTTACTGGCTTGGGCTAAGTCCGAAAGTAATAACTTTGAAAACTTCAGTGCTAAGATTGAGGAATTATTTTTAAAAGGGGATTTTCATAAAAATTCATCCGACCTTTTACAACTCGTTTGTGGCCATAGGGCTGAGGTTATAGCTTCAAGGAGGGATGCTATTATCAAACGGGTGAAGGACCCTCTTGTTAAGACACGTTTAAATAAGATACCGCCATCAACCACGCATCTTTTTGATGCCGATACGTTCGCCTCTACGTTAGAAAAGGTAGGTGGTATTCGCAAAGCATTCTGGCCGGCCAAATCTGAACCTTCACAGAGAGGATCTAAAAAACCGTACAGTCAGCTTCCACCCTCACGGGGAAATGACATAAGGACATTCATGGCACAATCTTATGGCCCCCAAAATAATTACAATGTACCAGGCTCGTCTAGACCTGTACATAATACTATACCACTCTCGAAGGGTGGCAATCACAATTTCGGCTATGATACCATACCAAGTAATGTAACAGGCCCGAAAATGAGGGGTTCTTTTCAAAATCGAAGCTCAGGGCTTCGGGGTGCAAAAAGAGGGGGGAGGGGAAGCGCTCCACATGCCCCAAGAGGAAATTATAGACGTCATCCACAATGACTCGAGGCCTTTCAAAGCCGGTCAATTAGACCAGCATTACGAGAAATGGAAGGAAATGGGAGCACCAGCAATAATATTAAAATTGATCAAAGGTTATCGAATTCCATTCTTTCGGAAGCCTCCTCTGTCTTTTCCAACAATAAACAACCCGTTTCGCACTCATGTCTCCGAAGAAATGACTACCATAATCAACAAGATGAAAGATCAAGGCATTCTAAAGTTAGCTCCGATATCCCCCAGTTTCATTTCGCCACTTTTCCTTGTACCGAAAAGCGACGGATCTTCCCGACCCATTTTCAATTTGAGATCTCTCAACGAATTCGTAAAATCAGACCAGTTTCATCTGCTAAACATGCAGCGGGTTCCGGACTTTCTTCAGGCACAGGACTGGATGTGCAAAATAGATTTAAGTCAAGCTTATTTCCATCTCAAAATGTCGAAAAGTCACAGGCGCTTCCTTCGGTTGATCTACAACGGAGAACTCTTAGAAATGACATGTTTGCCATTCGGCCTCAGCTCTGCTCCCAAAACCTTTTCCATTCTAACCAATTGGATAGCACAAAAATTACGTCAAAAGGGTATAAGAATACTTGTATACCTAGACGATTTTTTGATTGCCCATCAAGACGATGTCACACTTCACGGCCACGTTCAAATACTTCAAACTCTCGGTTGGAAAGTAAACCTGGAGAAGTCTGTAACGATCCCTCAAAAGGATCTTACGTATCTAGGTGTGCGATGGAGAACATGGGAAAACTGAAGTCGTTGCCAAGAGACAAAATTTTGTCACTGACAAACAAAGTTTGCGAAATCACAAACAAAAACAGAGTGACGCTGAAAGAAATACAGAGTCTTGTAGGCCTGTTAAATTTCGCCAGCTTTGTAGTTCCGCGAGGCCGATTAAACCATCGCCTGCTCTTGACGTTCATGAACAGATTATTGCACCATCCATCCAAAAAGGTAGTACTCCCCGAAGCTGTTCAATCAGAACTGATATGGTGGAATCAAAACAGTCATCTATCATCAAAGCTCTTCTTCCCTCCTCCTGTTCACTTTTTGACGACAGACGCATCAGACCTTGCCTGGGGGGCCCAACTAGACAACCTTGCTATAAGCGGCCAATGGTCACTCCAGGAGAAGAACTTGCATTGCAATCAGAAGGAGATGCTTGCCATTCTTCACGTGGTTCAAATGCATGCGCAGATGTTGAGTCGGAGTTCTATCTTAATTCAGTGCGACAACAGGACAGTGGTAGCACATCTCCGAAAGGAGGGAGGAACAAAGTCAGTAGCACTAATGAATCTGACTCGACGATTGTTGACACTGTTAGACCAATACCAGATTTCCTTCACCATCCATTATATACCGGGCAGATACAACAATCACGCCGACCACCTGTCCAGGAATCGTCTACCACCGGAGTGGCACCTGCTACCAAACTGTGTAGAAGTAGTATTCAGGAAATGGGGAATTCCGACTATAGACCTCTTTGCCTCGGAGAGAGCTCACGTGGTTTACAATTACGTGACCCTGGATGTGAAAGATCGCAAGGCACTTCTTCACGATGCGTTCAGTTTTCAGTGGAATTTCCCCTTAGCTTGGATATTCCCCCCACCATTCTTAATACCCAAAGTACTATCACACCTGAACAGTGCGACAGGAATATTCCTGATAATAGTTCCTCGGTGGGAAAAAGTATTCTGGCGAGCGGATCTCAAAACACGAGCCCTTGCAGCTCCTTTTGTCCTGACAAATCTGCAGACGAATCTGATAGACAAATCAACAGGCCTACCGCCCCCAAACCTACAAGATCTAACCCTCGAGGTGTGGAAATGTGGGGGTGGACTAAGGAGATAAGGGGTTGGAATAACGAACAAGTGTCTTTACTAAAAAGTTCCTAAAAGCAGCAAAGCAAAAGCTCAATTTTTAGCAGACTTGCATATAACACATCATTTATCGTATAATACGATTCTGTTGCACAAATCCGTGGTCTCCACGCTCTGTAATACAAATATATCTAATCAGTTAAGTTCTCATGTTCTAGTCAAACATATATTAAAGTCAATAGCTCTTAAAAATCCAAAAATTACAAAAACCACCTGTTTGGGATGTTGACCAGCTAGTAAATTTTTTATCAACCTATTCAATAGATTTGAATAATATATATCAAACTTCTCGACATACAGCTATTCTCTTGCTTTTATGTTCTGGACGACGGATCCATGATTTAACCCTCCTAAGAGTAGATCCAGAACATTGTATTAGATCTGAAACATCGATAATTTTTTGGCCCGACTTTGGCTCAAAAACTGATACTTCTGACTATAGACAATCGGGCTGGAAATTGACTGTTAATAAGGACAATGATCGAATTAACCCTGTATTTTGGATTGAAACCATGATTTCTTTGTTGAAACATCGACGTGAAAGCGCCAATACTTCCAAATTATTTATGACTGTGAGGGGACCAGCTAAACCCGCGTCACGAGCGGTGATTGCTGGTTGGATTAAACATTTATTTAAAGATGCTAATATTCAGTGCACTCCTGGCAGTGTACGGTCAGCAGTTGCATCCAAAAATTGGCTTAATTTTTCACTCGATGAAATTCTAAAGCGTGGCAATTGGCGTTCCGCTAATACATTCAAAACATTTTACAGGCGAGAAATAATAAGGAGTAACGATTCTGTTAATGTAGCACATTTATTTAATCCTATTGATTAGATTATTAATAAAATAATTAATAAAAGTAACAGTTTATACCAATAGAAATATCTTTTGATTTCTTGCTTTATGATTTTTGTATAAATTACATTAAAAATGTTTTGTTTTCTTAATAAATTAATAGATTTCATACTGTCACATTGGCGTTTTTATTATTATTTAGTGTTTCCAGAGCCTCACCAGGCGATAACAGACACATCTCAACCATAAGCTTCGAATTACGGTCAAGTACTTTTAATAGTGGCGTTTTCCCCTGAAAGAAAACGCTTATTAAAATACTTACCTAATTCGAAGCTTACTTTGGAAATCTGCCTGGTGATGATAGAACTTCAATGAGGAAAAATGGCGCCGGAACGGATACTTATAAACTCGGGCGCCATCTGCGGTGAGGAACCGGAAACACCTAGATATTCAGGTAAAAAAGGTAAAATCTACGGGAAACGGAAGTGCCTATCTCAACCATAAGCTTCGAATTACGGTCAAGTACTTTTAATAGTGGCGTTTTCCCCTGAAAGAAAACGCTTATTAAAATACTTACCTAATTCGAAGCTTACTTTGGAAATCTGCCTGGTGATGATAGAACTTCAATGAGGAAAAATGGCGCCGGAACGGATACTTATAAACTCGGGCGCCATCTGCGGTGAGGAACCGGAAACACCTAGATATTCAGGTAAAAAAGGTAAAATCTACGGGAAACGGAAGTGCCTATCTCAACCATAAGCTTCGAATTAGGTAAGTATTTTAATAAGCGTTTTCTTTCAGGGGAAAACGCCACTATTAAATAAGTTACGGAATACTGCTTATTTAATAATTATAAAGGTTCTTTGTGTGTTTTATTGAATTGATGTAGAAAATTTGCCTGCAAATATGCCTTGTCTTACAGTATAAATGGCACCGTAATTACATCGTTACGATATGTGGTAAATCGGAGCCAAATACGGTAGATATACCATAATTTATGTGGTACCTGGCAGCACTGGTTTTGCTGCACTATGAGAGAACGAAAAGTTCTATAATCTGAGGATAGAACGTGGGTCGTAGTGCCACAAATAAAATGAAACAAATCTCACACCGATTTGTTTTCAAGAGTCAAACTCAAGCAGCAGTTCGATCGTGACAAAAAATACTTTTGTAAGTAGTCTATGGTGTAGCTGTTGTCTGTGTTACTTGTCTCAAATCAATACTGTCAATTTAATGACAAAATGACAGTTACGTCAATGTCTGTCAGTAATGTCATGTGACATGTGACATATTTATTGTCAAAAATGTCAAAATAGAAAAGCCAAAAGGAAAATTCAGAATTGACGACTTTGACGAGAAAACGAGAATAGCAAGGAGAGCAAAGCGAGATCGAATTTTGTTTTTCGGTGTTAGAAAATAAGTATTTAAAATGGGCAATGCTAGTGCAAAGGCAGTGGAAGTGAAAGTGGCCGAGGCGCCCTCAGCGGCTGGCGGGGAGAAGCCCAAATTGAAGCCTTGCTGCGCGTGTCCCGAGACAAAACGAGCGAGAGATGCATGGTAAGGTTATTTTCAGACGGTCTCATATTATTACGCAATATTTTCTGTTAATATTCGCCACCAGTTTTGGAAAAAGCTTGCATTTATATTTATTTAAGTTGACGGGGTCACTGTAGACTCAATTTTTTAAATCTAAATGCAAATAATATTTTGTATGACAGTCGGGTATACTTTGTAATCATAATCTTAACCTACACCAAGATACCGAGATAAATGTGGATACATATTATTAATTTTAGTAACAATATCATGTGTCTTTATTACATAATTATTTAGAAACAATTTTACATTACTCAATGTTTGTAAAATTTTGTTTTTTCAGTATCATCGAGAATGGCGAGGAAAACTGTGGACCTTTGATAGAAGAACACAAAGCATGTATGAGGAAAATGGGTTTCAATATCTAAACTCCTGAAGGAATCTGCCCACTATAAGTACCCTGCTGTGGCCATGCTATGAACCTGTCAGACATGGGAAGCTACATGAGATGCTTTACTATGCATATATTTTCGTCAACAATTATTGATGTTCCGTGCATGATAATATGTGACAATGTTGGTGGGTGACAGCATTCTAGTGGGCACAGTATCATGCTTTTACAATTTTTTTGTTGCATTAACAAAGAAAATTTTTTTTTGAGTGACAAGTTCCTAGCATGGCTATTGTGTGGTATGATATAGACTTTAGTAGGCAAAACGCTTTAGTATAATATTTATTTTAGAGAATGAGTTTCATTTATTTTTTTAGACTTTTAAAAATCGAAGAAAAGTATATAAAAAAAATTATTGTAATTTTATTCAAATCTGGATTTAAAACACATTCCAAATGTATCTTAAAATGAATGCCATATCCTACTAGGAATTATATTCCGTGTTCTATTCTACAAAATGTACTTAAAAAAACAGTAATATGCGTTTTTCATGAACCTTTAACCTTTTTAAAATGGATAAACTGCTTGAGGACATTTATTTCGAAAAGTCTAAGATTAATGCATGTGTAAGTACACTATTTCTGCTGAGCTACAGATAATTATTAAATCGATTGATTGAGAAATAAACATAATGCTGTAGATTAATCTAAAATTTGATGTACCAAATTCTACACAGCTTTGTTGCTATAAACAAAATTTAATAAACTAGATACAGAAAAAACTTCTATTGTCTTTGCTACTAATGAGGTCTTGTAAATTTAGAGCTAAACAATTTTTGCAATGCAAAATATTGTATATATTTAAAAACTTACATTAATGTACAACATTATATACTATACCAACTGGCAAACCTATGCCTTAAAGTGCTAAAAGTACACCAAAAACTTTATGGTTAATAAGTGTGATAGCTAACTAACAGGCGAAAAGCCCTATGGCCTTATGTTTTTTGAATTATAGGAAATTGATAATATCTAACATTAACACAATCCATGGTAAGCAGTATTTTTTTTTGTATAAACTAATGTTCTCATTAAATTGTATGTAAAAATTTTAAAATAAACATTATAATATCTTTAAATCAGATTGTTTCACACATAATTTGTCACTGATTTTTTCTGTGGTAATCAAGTTTGTAAAATATCTTTAGTTAGTCCAAAAACTGACAATACTTTTAGTTCGTTGTGATGTAGCCAAAGATAAATTTTAGTATACTTTTCACAAAACTGTCTAATGTATTTCAATTGTTTCAAGATCTGTTGACAGTTTTAATTCAAGTGCTTGATTTATTGTTAGTTGTAATTTTACTGTAAATAAAGTTTTCGTTACTATTTTTTTTTCTTTCCTGCAGCTCATTATAGTTTCACAATAGGTAGGTAGTTTTGTGTTAAATATGAAATTGTTTTCCGTAAATTAAAATTATATGAACCTCAAATAACAATATGAATTTAAAAACAGCATTTTCAATATAATATGTCATAAATTATCAAAAAAGTGATTATTTGAGGGAACCTATTGGCTATTGCAAAAAGAAAAAAATACCAAGCAGTCTACCTGTCCTATATTACATACAGTAATCATTCAGTTAATGAATTTTATATTTAAAATTTACAAATGACAAAAAAATCGAACTGTATTGTTATTATATTAGTATTCATTAAAATACACTGTAATAATATAGGTGTGATCAATTATGTTATAAGAGTAATTAAAATAAAAAATAGCAAACAGTACTCATGCAACTTTATCTATAACCTATAACCACAGAATTTTACAATGTTCTATTTATGTCAGCCTACTGAGTGCGTCCAACTATCACTTTGTAATTTGACTTATATCTTTGTACAATGCTTCTCAAAGTATATATTAGATATTACGATAATCGATTTCCAAACACGTCTTATACTTAAAATATTTGAGGGTAGGTGTTATAAATGGCATTACGGTACTTAGTTCCAATAGGAACCTCCCGATTTTAGGACGGGGACATTTTAAAAAAGTTAGAAATAATCAATAATTAAAACTTCATTTCAACCTTCCAATCCTACTTATTCAGTAGTTTCGTAAAGTCGACAATACAATTGTGCTTTTATTTTATTGATATTTACAAAAAGGTGTGGTGGTGGTGATATGAAATATGGCGAATATTTTATTATAATTCAGTGTGAAAAATTTTGGAAAAAAAAACGGTGGGAAACATTCAAAGTAGGTAAATGAAATAGTCTATAATAATATTATAAAGAGGAAAGATTTGATTGTTTCTTTGCATTGAATAGGCTCGGAAACTACTGAACCGATTTTAAAAATTCTTTCACTGTTGGGAAGCTACACTATCCCCGGGTGACATAGGCTATATTATATTTTCAAAAAAATTAGGGATCCTTAATAAAACTCCAATAAAGGTGTAAAAAATAAGAAAACCGAAGCAAAGCGAGGGCGGTTACTCGTAGGTAAATAAGTAAAGATATAATGGACACAACGGTTGCATCATGGTTATATACCGACCTCTTTTAGATTTCATCCAAAATCAATTTCACACCAGTGATAGCACTCGTCTCTCACATCTTCTAGTGAGATGGATCTGAGAAAATTGTAAAAAGAATCGGGGACAAAACGCAGCCTTGTGGCATACCGGCAGATATGAACTACGACTATAGTCGGATAAGAGATTTAAGAGTCACGTTATTCTACACGTTGCCTGTACTTATGCAATTAATTAGGACCTTACTCAATCGTAGGTAAATATAATGTAAATGAGCGACAATGTAGGATGTAAAATCCAATGTATTAAAAGCGTTATTCAAATCCAGTGAAAGTGAACTGAATATTATCTTCCATGTAAATAGCAATTATTGTATTACAGCTTGTAGCAAGTTTCCTAGCTAAAGGTGTTCTTTCAGGAAACGACGAACGAACCACATGCTTCCATTTCCATAATATAAAAAATCTCTGCTGATACTGAGATGAGTTCACTTACACTGTTATCTTACAAGCAATTATTAATACATCTCTAGGTATTTATTCGCGAGCTGCCCGATTACAACTCAAACGTCACTAAATCTCCGACAGCGTACAATCTTTATTTACAACTAATTATTCTGTAGTTAATTTCGTAGTCTCATTTGAATTCGCGCGTCAACATGCGCTTGATACGAAACGCTCCGCAAAAAAGCGAAGACGAATCCGCTTCAAGTTCTATCGGATCTGTGGATAGTTATGGGTGAGTAATTTGCTAATAGTTACCGTTATTAAAATAATATACTTTAAACAATAAATAATAGGTGAACCCTCTTCCATTACAATTAGATTTTTGTTTATAATGAAACCGGAAAATGTTGAACAAAGTTGTTGTTTTAGAAGTAAATTTAACTTCAGCTCATTATTTAACTTCGCAATGGTTTAAATATTTTTAACAGACTTCAAAAAAAGAGGAATTCAACTCGACTGTATTTTTTTATGTTTGTTACTTCAGAACTTTCGACTGGGTGAACCGATTTTGATGATTCTTTTTTTAATCGAAAGCTGGTGCTTTCACATCTACAAGACATCTCGCTCAAATTTAAGTGAACCACATGTGGTGAGACCTGGCGAGTAGTTTTTGAGTTATCCCTAATTTTGAATCTGTTATTTTTTGTTAATACTTTAAACGTTCTTTTAATATCTTGAAATCAGTAACAGTCAGTTTTATTTAGCTTGCCTAATTTGTTTATTAGTTTGGGTCTTTTGTAATTAAAATTTTATCCCCTTCCTGCTGACAGTTTTTTTTGTATTGATACCTACCTAGATAGACAATATAAAACTGTATGTTTAATAATTTTAAACTATTATCTTGTATAATTTAACAGACAAACAAAAGAGAAATGCGGTAGGTACAAATATTACCCTGGGTCTGATTGTAATGACGTCTTCATGATGAAATTGATACAATTGTTCATACCATGTCGCATGTGACAAGTTCATTCGTTATCTTGTCAAATTTTAAGGACAGAACAATTTGAAACACCAGAATTCATTGAGATTTACTTATGTTAAGTGTAAAAAATGTCGATAGTTTGCTCTCCTTTTCACCACTATGTTTACATGTGCCAAGCAACCGGCCTATATAGACGGTACAAGACCTAGACGGCCTAGACCAACAAATAAACAGTAAACAAACGCTCACACACTCACACCCTTGCGCTAAGATCTCCTTTCGGGCAACCATCTTTCTGTCACATAAATGTCACAATCATGTACTGTTTTCGAGATATTTTCGATGTGTTCCAAATAAAAATTAGCCACCTTCTTAACGTCACTATGGCGGGTTCGATATAGGTTTAGCACTTCGTACTCCGCGCGGTCCTCTATCTATACATTGTCGTAGCATTGACATAATTTTTAAAGATTTCGTGTCAACGCTCTGCTGGGTGACGACATGATAGTCAGTGGCCGTTGCTACCCGGTGATTCGGATTGCATTTTTTTTGACGAGTCTTATTTGGTTTGTTCACATGGCATTTAAAGAAATAGGCATGGAGCATTGATGGAAATCGGTATACTTACAGTAGTTTCCCAATCTAATATATAAAATTCTCGTGTCACGGTGTTAGAAGTGAACTCCTCCGAAAAGGCTCGACCGATTTTTGTGAATCTTAGCGTGCATATCGGCTAGGGTGGAGAATCGGACAACATCTATTTTTCATCCCCCTAAATGTTAAGGGTTACCACCCCTGAATTTTATTTTTTATTTTTTTAAACTTTTCACAGAACGAAGTCTGTCTGAGTAGCTATAAGTGTGTATATTTTAATAATTAAGTCTTTATACGGAATAACATAACTGCATACAAACAAAATTGTGACTTCAAATAGCCAAACAAGAAGGATGCATCAGTGGGCTACCTCTTCGTACCCTCTTTCAAAGTGCAGCGTTCTTTTATGGGGCTCGGTATAAAATTTTATAATAAAGTCCCAAAGCAAATACGTGACTTGCCGATGGAATCTTTCAAGAAACGTGTAAAATCTCAACATATTATATAATATTTAAATGATAAGGATGCATGGAAATGACCAGCTGGCAACGTTCTCCTCAGGTTAGATAATATCTATTTTTGTAATAAATATAAATTGTATTTTTTAAAAGATGCGCTGAGGAGTTTCTTTACGGCTTTTCTTCTCCTTCATGACAAAGCACCTTTGCGAAAAGCTGGTAAATTAAAAAAATGACGTGCGTAAGTGTATCAGTGATACCTACATGAATAAAATATTATTTAATTTCATTCATTTTTGTTATATTAATTTAATTTACCTTAAAAAAATATTATTTATCTTTAAATCATTTTTTTTTGTGTGAGCCTTATATTTAAATTACAAATACAGTGTAATGCTTCCCGCCCACGTTAGACTTTTTGTAGGACAGGTAATCGGGCCGATTTTTCCTGCCATATTATTTATGACCGACTTTTTGTAGGATGTGTGCGTTGCACTATTGCTATCAGTACGTTCTATTTTTCTCCTACAAAAAATCGGTCACCGATTATCGGACGTGGGCTGGAAGCGTAACAGATTGTTTACTAAATAGGACTCATAAAAATAGAGTAGGTTATCTACTAGTGGTGTGCTGGTGGTTGCGTCATTTTTCATACGCCAAGTTAAAATACAATTACACTGATATATTTTGCTGTTGCAAGCATAATATTCGTAGTGCATTATTGTTTTAAAAATATTTAATAGACCCATAATCTATAATGCAGTTTTAAAGATTGGACATCTAGTTCGATAACGTGAATGTAAAATTGAATTATTCAGTTGCACGCAACAAGATACTGAAATTTTAACTCTTGCTTCAGCAAACCTACCGTGAATGGTCTTGGAAGGAGCGGCAAGACACTCCTAAGGAGATTTTTCTCCTATATGTAGTTAAAGACTGCACTAATAGTATAATACTGACTGACACTTATGGATGTCCAAATAGTCTTGTACTGTTGTTTATAAAATAATCACCGATTTTTAAATTATTAACCTCTCGTCTTTAAAACCTTTTTTCATCAAAAAGACAGATAAGTAGGCATTTGGGAATGATTAAAAATGCAGGTACCTATATAAACTATATGTTAGATAATATTGAAAGTTCGTAAAAATATTTTCAATAAATATCTATGTAATCTACATAACATATATCAATAAATATGTAACTGTTAATTGAAATTAAACAGTTTTAACTTTCAGCAATCCAGTTATTAATAAATATTGAAATAAACTTTTTATCTATACTAATATATAAAGAGGAAAGATTTGATTTTTTGTTTGCATTGAATAGGCTCCGAAACTACTGAACCGATTTCAAAAATTCTTTCACTGTTGGGAAGCTACACTATCCCCGAGTAACATAGGCTATATTATATTTTCAAAAAAATTAGGGATCCTTAATAAAACTCCAAGTTGTAAAAAAATAAGAAAACCGAAGCAAAGCGAGGGCGGTTACTCGTTATTCATATTATGAATGTAATGTTTACATGTTTACGATATAATAAATAATTAACAAAATACACAATTCTATAACAACTTTTAATCAACATGACAACAAAGTAGGTAATGATAGATGATGAAATATCGATAAAACTTTCGTCAGACTGTTAATATTGAACTTAGGGAACTTATCTGCCCAGTGCAGTCACAGGCACAAAATAATGTGTGATCTCTGACCTCTACGTGCCTCCATCCGTATATTACGGAAATACAGAACGTACCTACCTAAAGTTTCTTAAAAAATAATAGGAAGTATCTAAATTTTCTGTAAGTAGGTAGAATTTACCAATAAATATTAAAAACTACCCTTACTTTGAAATTTAGCTACTGAATAATCTAAATATTATTTAGAAAATCGTTAAAAACAAATGATCAAACACGGCAAAGGAAGGAATAAATGAATAGAAGAGTTGATAATAAAATAGGTGCTTACTGTAGGTATATTATATTCTGTATTTCTATATTATGTATAGTATTATATATTATATCCACTTCTACTATCGTCACCACGGGCATTATCAACCTATAAGTATTGATCTAGCGAGATAATGTTTTTTTTCGTACAGATAAAGTCACTCCGCACTACTGCTCTTTCGAAATTAACCCTTTGTTAGGATTGAGGCACGGGATTGAGGGTCCAAAGAAGAATCAGATACGCTCTTATAGGTACTTTAACAGGAAATGAAAAACAGCTATAAATAATTTGCACATTTACATTTTGCATCATCCGATGAGATGGGATCAAGGCTGGTTAAATAAAATAGTTAATAATGTTGTGACGTGTTGCCTTGAATCTTGAGATAATAAGGTCCTTATAAATAGCCAGCTACTCATATAACATGTCCACCATTTTGACTTTGTGTAGGTACCTTTCTCAGTAGATACCTAACCGACTTCAAAATGTTTCTCAATTTGGTTGTATTACTTTTTAGGGTTCCGAAGTAAAATCGGAACCCTTATAGTTTCGTCATGTCCGTCCGTCCGTCTGTCCGTCTATCCGTCTATCCTTCTGTCTGAAGCAAAGCACCCAGACCCTTAGTGCTAGAAAGCTGTAATTTGGCATGGATATAGATATTGATTAAAACTCCAGAATAGTAGAATAAAACATTGAAAAACAATTTTTTATCAGGGTACCTCCCCTACAGGTAACGTGAGGATGAATTTTTTATTCGTCACGTGCCGTATAATATGGGGTATCGTTGAAAATGTCTTTCAAAAATTTAATGGGTCTTTTAAGACCATTTTTGAAATTAAGAATCCGTATATGAAATACTATTTGGCTTCAAAGAACTAATTTTGGTTAGAGTCAAGGGTCCCCCCTCCCTGCCGGCTAAACAGTTGTAGTTGGACAAGTGAAAAATTTTCAAAAATTGGTTTTATGATGAATTTACAAGGAAAACTATTACGGCTATGTTAGTATAAGCAGTTAATTAGTAATAGTCTATAAACTTACTACTTCAGAACCCTACATTGCGCGTGGCCTGACACGCACGCACTTGCCCGGCTTTCTTCATGTTTTTTACCTCATAACTCTAACATTTATCAACCAATTTGGAATTTTTTTACATTATTCTAAATTGGTCCCTTTATACAAAATCCGATACTTGGATCCTTATGAAATTTTGGGAACTCCTTGAATATGATTGTGGTGATTTTGGTATTCAGCGATAATTTTGGTGGACCTTTTTTAAACATTATTTCTTTGAAGTCGAATATTTTCTTTTGTAAAAAAGTGTAAATATGGCTGGTCTTGACTCGCCGACTGCACCACACGAGTTGACACGAGTCACGACCACCTCGTTCGATAGCGAATTCTTATCCGCTTCGCATTGGTGAAAAATATGAAAATACTCTCGCCGCCGCTCAATGTGTTATCTATACTAATACTAGCTGACCGAGCGAACGTTGTTCTGCCAAAAATTTTTTTAGGGGTGGGGGATGAAAAATAGATGTTGTCCGATTCTCAACCCTAGCCGATATGCACGCAAAGATTCACGAAAATTGGTCGAGCCGTTTCGGAGGAGTTCAACTTCTAACACCGTGACACGAGAATTTTATATATCTATATAAATAAAATTAGATTATAAAGAGGAAAGATTTGATTGTTTGTTTGCATTGAATAGGCTCCGAAACTACTGAACCGATTTGAATAATTCTTTCCCTGTTGGGAAGTTACACTACCCCCCGGGTGTCATAGGTTATATGTATTATATTTTCAAAAAAATTTGAAATCCTTCATAAAACTCCAATAATGTAACCCAAAGTGCAAAAAATAAAAAATAAACTGAAGCAAAGCGAGGGTGGTTACTCGTACACAATAAAAATTTAAATGCACCCAAAATTTTGCGTTAACGTACATACATAATGGGCATTAAAGCGATATTGAATTCGAAACAATGATGCTTCGGTAAATTAACTTCATGAAATGAGAAAATTAAAATATATTATGTTGCATGTAACAAAGTTGGACTATTAAATGAGCAATTCCATCTATTTCCGTTTAGATCACCAGAGCTAAGAGGAAGAGATAGACGAGATAGTCCGATGTGTTCGGAATATAATTTAATATGTTTGATATTTTCTAATGCAAAACTGGCGATAAGCTATTTAGCCGGTGATAAAATACTTACCTATTAACTGTGCCATGGTCAAGTGTCGTATCGTAATTCGTAGTCCGCGGCATTTGACCGCTAAACAATCTAAGCAGAGACTGGACACTGGAGATAACTGATTATTTTATTGAAATTCGCAGAATATTCGGCAGCGCTTGCTCTGATTTTTCCGACTGCGAGTGTGCTGAAGTCAGGAGGCAGTATAAACATAAGTAAGTATACTTATTTGTTATTTTATCTTCGAAAATAATACTGTGAAATTACTTATTACCGTGGCCGCACTGTAGTTTGCGCCTAGGCTAACAGTTAGTTATATTAAGTTCTAAAAATACTTCAGACTTTAGTGTATCTCTATTATTTGTGTTATCTGAGGTGATATTATAAGCTCGTGAACAATATGTCATTATAGATTAGAAAATTGCTTATTGACGTAAGGCTCGTGCCACGAGGCTGCAACGGAGGCCGGCGGGCGGCGGCGCGGCGGCGCTGGCACGCGAGCAACGTTCTCTTATCAAACTTATCATTATGAATGATTTCAAAGTATTGGATACATTGTTACTTACGCCCTAACTCAGAGTGACTAACGGTTACTTCGCTGCTTAGTAAAGAATCATCATACAAATTCTGTACTAAGGAGCGATTTAAGTAATCGTTAATGAATCTGAGATAGGACGTTAGATTTATAGATGGGCCACTCAGAAAGCGCTGCGAAGATAAAATATTTACAGTTTTTTTAATTCTTATTAAACCGAGTCGTTCAAAGTAATTAAAAAATGCAGCAAATCTTGTAATTACTATCATTCTTCAACTCTGGTGTTAATCCTGTGTTACTATTTGATGTTACGGTTACGCGCGGATATGACGATGACACCGACGAGTTAACCGTATTATACCGCCGCGCATTAACCCGTTTGTTCGTACCCCGATTGCTGGTTTTCATGTTGTGCTCTATCATATTAAAATAATCTATACTAATATGTATTATAAAGAGTAAAGATTTGATTGTTTGTTTGCATTGAATAGGCTCCGAAACTACTGAACCGATTTGAATATTTCCTTCACTGTTGGGAACACAGAACATCTAATAATTAGTTGTTCTGTGGTTGGGAAGCTACACTATCCCCAGGTGACATAGGCTATATTATATAAAAAAAAATAGGGATTCTTAATAAAACTCCAATAATGTAACCCAAGGTGTAAAGAAATAAGAAAACCGAAGCAAAGCGAAGGCGGTTACTCGTAATAATTATTAAAGCTGCTTTACTCTTTCCTTTACCACTCTCTTTATTTTAATCTCTTTACTCTTCTCCACGTTGGCTCTGACGCCAATTTTACGTTGTGGTAAACTCCGTAAACCACTGAATCCGTGACGGTAAAACGTTACAAGAAAACGTTGCATTTCTTGTGTTCAACCATCAATCGATACAGATATTATGAATCTTTTCAGCAGGTCAGGGACCCGCCCTGGGGAGCAGTATGAGCCCGGGGTACAGTGTGCGCAGTGCCAAGGGCTGCTCGGAGGCCTCGCCCCTGCTGGCGGGGACCGTGCAGGCCTCCCCCTACAAGACTATCTCCAACGACAGCAGTGAGGATTCCCTGGTATGATTGTAGTTGTGTCTCTCCGGCTTTGGTATAGAAACCTTTTGTGCTACGACGGTGGTATGTAGATATATCTACTATACCTACACCGTATTGTTTTCAGGGTAGTCAAGAATAATTTATTTATATTTATTTATTTATTTAAAATTTATGTCACCTTATACAAAAGGATGAACAAAGGGCAAACTTAATGCCTAATGGCATTGTCCACCAGTCAACCCTGGGTGGATGTATAATAATAGTCACCTTATTTATCTTTTATAAAGCTAAAGTAAAATCAAGTCTACCTATTAATATTTTCTATGCAGATGGAAAATCCCCTACCTAATTAGAGGCAAAGAACAGTCAAATTATTTGTATCTTTTAGGTAGATAACCAAGAGACTGAGTCACATTTATAAATTCTTTACACAACATAATAATATATCGAAGAGTCAAAGATTACCATTATCTAAAAATTAAACGTACCTACTAAATATCGAATCATCTATTTCCTCAGAAAAATTGCGACTTCAAAATGGAGGTCATAATATTTGAGAGGACACCAGAAGATATGATTACATAGCTATAATCTAGGGGTCAAGTATTTAAAACATTAACAATTTGTCGTAATCGCAAAAACATATAATAAATAGCTTTTATATGTCACTTGTGATGTCATATCGTTGTATCTCCAATATTTTTATCAATACTTAAATTGTTACCAAAAGTAATTCTAGTGATATTTTAACGACAATGACTTGAATAAATTTGCTGTTTTAAAATATAAGATGGTGATATTTTAAAAAATAAAAATCTTGAAGTAAATTAGCTGTTTTAAAAAATAGATGGTGATATTTTAAAAAATAAAAATCTTTAACAAAATTCGGTTATATGGTATTATTTTAACAATTTTATAAATTTACTAGCTGACCGGGCAAACTTTGTTCTACCAAAAATTTAGGGGTAGGGGAATGAAAAATATGTAGATGTTGTCCGATTCTCCACCTTAGCCGATATGCACGCCAAGATTCACGAAAATCGGTCGAGCCGTTTCGGAGGAGTTCAACTTCTAACACCGTGACACGACAATTTTATATATTAGATTTTACACACGTTCTTATATACTAGACAACGTAATTAATCTCATTAGCAACGTTTGACGTGACTCTTCATTTTTCGTGCTCCAAGTTCCAACACGTGGTTGGTTTTTTGTCATTATTGATTCTTCCTCAACTGATAATAACTAATTTGTATAGAAAACATGACACAACACATCCGTCATTTATATTTGATTTGAGGTCTTCTGATAAGTTAAATTTATACACAATGTTGTTTTAAGATTACATGTTTTGCACAGGGCCCAGCTGATCTGTCGGCGCGAGAAATTCTAGAAACTTACAAGCGGACATTTCAAAAGCCTGCAAAACCGGAGAAGAAAAAACAAAGTTCTCTTGTTACAATGTAAGTTGATTACTTAAGTAAAAAAAAAAAAAAACTATTATCCGAATATGCTCGCCTGGTAGTTAAAGGTCTGCTGTCCGCGACTGACATACTCACGATTTTTTTTTACTTTTTTTATTGGGGCGTAGCTAGGTGTCGTATCAACCGTATCATTTATAACGAACCTCTACCCAACTGGGCCCCAATAATGACCAGCCAAAACGTTCAAAACGTGGTACCCCCAAAAAAAGCTCGCCTGCCGCTCCAAAGGCCGCTACTGTTAGCCCTTTTTTCTCCCGTTTGACAGCCCAAGTTGGAAGGGCCCCTCATCAAAATATTGATACAGGGGCTACTTACTTAGGGCAAGCTACGCCACTGTAATTTTATGTATGTTAAGCGCACAGACAGATTAGACACACTAACTTATTAAGAGCCTTTTCCGCCTTGCCTTGAATACGCTCGTTACATTCGATCTCACTTGACGATCCTGTAGCCTAGTCGGTAGCGACCCTGCCTGCGAAGCGAGGGGTCCTGGTTTCAATTCCCGGCGGGGGCAGATATTTGTGACAGATAAATATTATTTGTGCACCTTATCTCATTTAATCTTACTTTATTCAGCTCTCCACATCTTAAGGTTGTCTGGAAGGATCGCTGTGTAGCGATAAGACCGCATTTTGTACCTCTATCTACTTCACTTGTCTACTTTTTTATTGTTATACTATTTTATTGGTGTACAATAGAGAGTTAAATAATAAATGATAGATAATAATAAATATTTGTACTCGGGTCATGGTTGTTATTGTGCTGTGTTATATGTGTCGTCAATGCCACCCGCCACACATAAATACCTACTGCGGGGGTATGAGTGTGTAAGCCATGTGTAAGCGTTTTCTTTCGTTTCGTTTTTCCAGCTTCTCAGTGTGGAACACCATAATGGGGTCCTCGCTGCTGACGATGGCGTGGGGCGTGGAGCGCGCGGGGCTGGCGGCGGCGCTGCTGCTCGTGGCGCTCATGGCCGCGCTCTGCCTCTACACCGCGCATCTGTTGCTGCAGGTCAACTACTATCATGGTGATTACACTTCTTTGAGCTCAATTGGTAAATTGGTAAAAGGAGCACAGGACGCCCCCCGACCAGGTGGACCGATGACCTGAAGAAGACAGCGGGTATCCGCTGGATTCAGAAGGCTCAGGACTGGTCTGAGTGGCGTAGATTAGGGGAGGCCTAATGTCCAGCAGTGGACCTCTAAAGGCTGATGGATGGATGGATGGATGGATGGAGCTCAATTGAACTTTATACGGCTTATTGGCGCTTTTTGAAAGGGTTATTGGAGCTTCTTGAAATACTTATTGGAAGTTCTTAAATCTTTATGGCGCTCGATAAAATGTTCAATGCAACTTTCTAAATAGGTGGGTCAATTTCAACAAACACGAATTTTGCCTAATTACAGTGGCGAATTTAAATTTGCTGTTTCTGATAAATTTTTTTGGCTTAAATAATAGGTAAATATTAGTACTATTTAATCATATACTAGAGATCGAAAAAAATTTGTTAGTTAATGAGATATTTCCATTTGAAATTATCAAATGCCACCGAAATTATTAAAGGACCACCGGAATTAAAATCCGAGCCACCGAAATTGATTAAATTTAAACCTGCTGTTTCTAATACATTTTATTTGGCATAAATAATATGTAAATAGTAGTAGTAATTAGTCAAATAGTAGAGATCGAAAAAAAAATTATTAGTTCCGGAGATATTTTCAAATTACATTGTCAAATGCCACCAAAATTAGGACCACTAGAATTAGAATCTGATCCACCGAAATTAATTATGCCAATGAGAAATAATAAAGGCAAGATCATATTTTAATACTTTAAAGATACATTTTGAAGAGTAGGAGTCTAGATGAACGGACTCATTTAAGCGGTGATTAGACACGCTTGTGTTTCTATGGCCTATTAGACCAGTGCCGATAGCTTCAAAAACGGTAAAAAGTGAAAAATATATGTAGTAGGATGAAATCCATTTCAAAAGGAAGAGGATGTAACAAAAATTAAAAGGAAAATAATTTACGGGCGATCTGAGGTCGGGAAAGGGGAGGGGGGGTTTAAGGGTAAAAAACGGTTTATCTCGATCGACCAAGAAATATTTTAAATCAAAAAAATTACAGTATGTTAAGGACATACAAAGGTACGTTTTCACTAAATTTCGTGATTTTTTTATAAAAGATAAAAATAAAAAACCAAAAACTTGGTTATCTAAATTTTTCACATAAATTTTGAGAGTATGTAAAAAAAGTGTAAATACAAAAGTTGTAGAACTTTTTATTACCTACAACTTTGCCATTTAACTTTTTCCATAGGACTTGTAGTGTTGCTGGAAATTGAGATAAACCGTTTTTTACCCTTAAACCCCCCTCCCCCTTCCCGACCTCAGATCGCCCGCAAATTATTTTTCCTTTAATTTTTGTTATATCTATTTCTGCTACATATAAATGACCTGCTTATGCCCGGTATCTATGGGTACGCAGACGATAGCACAGTGGTAGAGAGATACCTACCAAGTTCCAGGGCCAGTCGGGACGAAATTCAGTCTGAAAGAGAGGCCATGGTGGCTCGTGTGAATCTCACACTTCGGGCTGTGTCCGAGTGGGGCGAAGCCAATCTTGTGAGATTCAACGCCACTAAAATGCAGACGTGTCTATTCACCGCCAAGAAGAGCCCGTTCACCTTGGCTCCTACTTTTCGGAATGTGTCCTTGGATTATACCGACTGCCTTCAGTTGTTAGGAGTAGAGATATCCTCGAAACTCAACTTTGGGCGGTTCATCGAGACCAAAGCTAAGGCTGCTGCAAGGAAACTTGGTGTCCTTGCAAGGGTGCGACGGTACTTCACACCCAGGCAACTCTTAAGCTTGTACAAAGCTCAGGTTCGGCCGTGTGTGGAGTACTGTTCGCACATTTGGGCAGGCGCAGCCAAATGTCACCTTTCTGCTTTGGACTCGATGGAGAGGCGTGCGAAGAGGCTCATTGGTGACCCAGATTTGGTTGAGACCAATCTTCAAAGCCTCGAGCACAGGCGCAGAGTAGCCAGCCTCTCGGTTTTCTACAGGGCACATTTCAGAGAGTGTGCGCAGGAATTGTTTGAGATAATTCCCCCATCTCCGTTTCTCCATCGAATGACACGACGCACGGCGGGTATCCATCCTTTTGTCGTGAACATCCCGCCGGTACGGACGACGCGGTTTGCCTCGTCATTCGTTATACGTACCGCGAAGGACTGGAATAACTTGCCTGCGTCGGCGTTCCCGCCAGCCTACGACGTGGATGTCTTCAAGAAAAGAGTGAATAGGTTTTTCTAAGTTAATGTGCTCACCATCTTGGACCACATCTACACTTACCATCAGGTGGGATTGTGGTCAAGCATTAACTTATTCGTGTAAAAAAAAAAAATCTACTTGACGGCTTCAAAATCGTGGAAGAATTCCAGTACCTTGGGTCCGTCATCAACAATAAGGGCAGTTGTGAGCCAGAAATACGACGACAAGCAATCGTAGACCCTAAAAGCCACAGACAGAAAAAGCTTGGAAGCGTTCGAAATGTGGTGCTGGCGCCACTAACTAAGAATCCCCTAGACAGCTCACCGTACTAATATCTCTGTCCTCAAGGAACTGAAAATACACCAATCCCCAAAACTTTCCAGCATTTGCCTGCACCGTATTCTCAAATACTTTGGACATAATGCAAGGAGACCGCATGACAATTATAGAGAAATTGATGGTGACAGGCAAAATTGAGGGCAAGAGACCGCGGGGCCGCAGTCCTAAGACATGGTCGGATCAGGTATCCAAACATCTGGAGATACCAGTCAGCAAGGCACTCCATCAAGCTACCGATCGCCATAAGTGGAGACAAACTATTGAAAAAGCTTCGCGTCAGAATCACAATCTTCAGTAATGAGGCATGACTGAAGAGAGAGAGATTTTTTCCCGACCTCAGATCGCCCGTAAATTATTTTTCCTTTAATTTTCGTTATATTCTCTTCCTTTTGCAATGGGCTTCATCCTACGATTATTTTTTTTCGTTTCAAAAATTATCGGCACTGGTCTATACACGTCCCTATGCGCCTTGGTTTGCCACCGGAACCACCGAGATTAGGCCACCGAACTTAGAATTAGATTCAAAACTTGAATTTTAAAGAACACCGTTATTCACAGGTTAACTTTTATTTCACAATTATGGCTGAAAACCTTTAATGGAAGCCTCCATAAAATTTCTTGATAATCTGCTTTGTACTTTTACTAATATACATGACATCGGAATTGGATGATTTTGTATTCCTGCGCCACCGCAGTGAGTACTTACGTGTTTGGCAGGAAAATTACGCAGCCAGTCGGTCATCCTAACACGCAGTTTGCAAGAACACAACTGAACGGTGCGGGGAGAGCCAGTAAGGTGTCTTCCAAATCGTGTCGTAACAAGTTATGAAGTATACAAAATGCGCCACCGGTATTGCTTGTTTTTGTAGGACATTTTTAAAAGATGTTTTAAGAGCTGTTGCACTATCTTAAAGTACTCCGTAAATATATATTAGTTGTGTTATTTAATGTATTTCTAAAAAACATTCCTTTTTAATAAAAATTACTTACCAAAAAAAAATTAATTTATAAAATATGTAAATAAATGGAGGTCGGACAGTACACCGGAATTAGATTTTAGGTCTTAGATATTTTTTTATTAAGAATCTATGTATTAAATACATCTGAATACTTTACTGTCATGTAGATCACTATTAAAACTACCTATATAAAATTATGCATAATTGTAGTTTACCTCTACACATTAATTTTCAACCTCGCCGTCTCAAAAATGCACTTGGGAAATTCACCCAGGTACATAGTGGAATTTCTCGAAAGACTCACTGGAACTTCTAAAATGTCTGCTAACTATCTACATAGTGGAATTTCTCAAAATACTCATTGGCCCTTCTAAAATGTCTACTTGTCCTTATCTTGGATCGGGGAGTGAGTAAAGCCATTTCTTTTTACACCCTTTATGTTTTGTTCGACTGTTTTAAATAATATGTTACCGGATATCTGTATAATGCTGGTATTCAACACAATTCCTAGGAAATGTGTATAATACCTGGGTTGTTTTGGCAATGTATTAAATTATATGAATATTATCACCATTACATAGTTTGCCTAGGTAATGTATACGTTTCCCAACTACTGTACAGAATACCTGCAGGTCCACCGGCAATGAATAAAGTTAGATTTGGGTATGTATAGTCAACTTGGATGGAGGTTGGAATTAAGAATTTACTTAAAAACACACTCAAAACAAATTATAACCTGCATGAATAGATATTTTTTTATACATTTTAAATTAATGCTTGACCGAAATCACACTTGATGGTAAGGAGAGATGCAGTCTAATGGCTCCTACACTACACTGCTCGCCTACGCAACTTCGGATTTTTCAAAATTGGTGACAGAACCGACTTAGTCAACCCCGACCCCACGTGGTACTAGTCTGCCCTACCCCTAGAGTGAATGTAAACCCCGGAGGCGCGGAGGGAGAGCAGCTCCCGCCCGCTGTAACAAACTGCAGGCACCATGTGAGCCGAAGCGGCTGAGGCTGGTCGCCGCAGGCGACCACAAAGCCGAAGCTGCGCAGGCGAGCATGGAGTGCCTGCAGTTTGTTACGCAAGGGCGGAGGGGCTGCACTTCCCGCAGCGCCGGAGATGTTTGGAAGCCTTTTTATGTATCAAAAACCCCTAAATTCTCCCTAAAAGTGCATATGTCACCGGAAGATGACTATTTGCAAAGCATGCTGTGGTTACCTGTAACTGTAGGAACAGTAAGATTTAATATGATAAGTAACAACTTGTATTGCAAATGATGAAACTGTATCTTATGTTGGTAATCCTATAATAAATAAATAAATAAATAAAAATAACAAGAACCGCAAATTTACAAACCTAGGTTTATAAACAATATACAACCAAATGAATATTACTCTAACTGAAACATTCGCTACTTGAAAGTTGGCCTTTTGAAAAGTGTCATTATAAAAGGCAGACCAAACGTACAGTTGGCAACTGTTAGGTTGGGAAATTAAAAAAAAATGTGATAAGTTGGCAAATGATTATTCGGCGAAATAAAATTCTGCGAAACGTTAGTTGGCAAGTGATAATCGGCCAAACAATTTTCGGCGAAAAGGCAGAGAACCGTCTTTTACACACATTACCAACTACGCATGGAGTATTGTATAGAATGCCTGGGCTAAGTATGAAATAAATAATATTCAAAACGTTACCTGAACGTTTTAGATATTCTATACATTGCCTAGGTATTGTATAGAATGCTGAATTATACAGATATCCGGTAACAAATATAATTAGGTAGGTAGTGTGGCAACTCCCCTTTCGGACAACCTTTTTTTTATACCGAATAAGTTAGTGCTTGACCACAAAACCACCTGATGGTAAGCAGTATGAAGCCTTGGATGGTAAAGCACACTAACTTAGTAGAAGCCTATTCACTCTTGACTTGAAGACATAGACTAGCTCATATAAAATCCTTATCACAGTCAATGTGTCGGGTTCCCCAGGCAGCGAATCCTGCGAGGTGCCAGCGCTGTGCCGCGTGCTGCTGGGGCGGCGGGCGGAGGGTGCGGCGCACGCCTTCAGCCTGCTGGTGCTGCTGGGCGCCACCGTCGTCTACTGGATCCTCATTACCAACTTCCTCTACTTCACTGTTAACTACTTGATGGGTAAGTTGTAAGGAAAGCTGTAGGACTCCGATGGCTTATACAGTGTTTTGATAACCCTATAGTAGGTACAAACATTATACCTACTTCGTTAGGACCGAAAGGGTGAAAGGTGGTACCGAATGCTGAATGTGCTGACTCGCATATTTTAGACTTAAGCTTTTAATTGTCTCCGTGGCCGCGTGGGAGTCAATCTAGTGTCATCCACAACGTAGTGATTAAGTACTCTGTGGTACTTTGGTGTCATCCTTCATGAATAAACTTTTTTTATGTCAAAGAACATTGTCTAATCAAACTGAATCTGCACAACTTAACTTATCAATGTAAATTGCTCGTTGAATTAACTTAGTAACGTTTGTAATATTTTAGATCTACCTTCAAACAGCACGTCGTACAACTCGTCGTTGCTGTGTCCGCGGAACGAGCCCATACTGGAGCCCGTGGTGGAGTCACCGGCGCCTTCGCCCTACTGGGGGCTGCACTCCACCGTGCCATTCTACGTGGCCGTCCTTGTGTTTCCACTCCTTAACTTTAACAACGTCTCCTTCTTCACCAAGTTCAACTCTTTAGGTGAGTATTGAGGTAACTGCAACATCATTTCATTTAGTTCTACTTCTATAACAGGCTTCAAGACAAGGAACAATTTATAAAATTTTATCACTATATGTCCCCTATACACTTACACTCAACTTGAATTATCATTTTCAAGTGACATTGTTTAATAAATGAAAATTTTCTTGCCATCTAGAGCTAAGAGGACCTGAAGTACCTACCGACTAGTCACGCCATCTCTTATCAATTTCCAGAAACTTTTTGTAAAAAGATTTTCTTTTCTTGTATTTTCCAGGCACGTTATCCGTGCTGTACCTGGTGGTGTTCGTGATAGTGAAGGGCGTCATGTGGGGGGTCAACATGGACGTGACGTCAGCGGTGACGTGGGCGCCGGCCGGCAAGGACGCCGCCGTGCTGAGTGGGATGCTCGCGCTCTCCTTCTACATACACAACATTATTATTACTATTATGACGAATAATGAGCGCCAGGAGAACAATGTAAGGAGAGGTCATCTAATTTTAAAATGAGTGCATCTCCACTTATAATTATTATTACATACAAGTACAACCATCATGGTTGTATGATGTGGATTGGTTGTATGAAGTGGATTTTTTTAAATACAATATTCGAGTGGAACCTAACATTACACAGTTGACGATCTCTAGTAGAAATATTAGACCACTCTCGAGCACAATTTTATTACCCTAATCACATTTTTTTTATATTCTTTAACTTTTGCTACCAATTTATCAACCAACTTTCGATTATTTAGTTTTTCTTATAAACTGTGCTTGTACAACACTAGATTTACTTTGACGGCTAGTTACAGCGACTGTTGTTCGCAGGGGCGCGACCTGTCGATAGCGTTCCTGCTAGTGACGGTGACCTACACTCTGGTCGGGGCCATCTTCTACATCTGCTTCCCGCTCGCCAAGTCCTGCATAGAGGACGTGAGTTTCTTTGCAATTTGTTAAGCCACGTATCTATTTGAGACAGCCACGGGTCGAACAGCTGCCTCGACCCGCGGTAGAGCAAGTAAAGGCGGTGCCGCGAGTCGAGGCTTGCCGCGACTTGAACCAAACGATGCGGCCGCGCAGCGAGTCATACCATGTCGGTGAACGTCCTTACTCAAAGGCGCATCAATGAGAGCCGTGTGTTCAGTGGAGACGGTCAAGTACGAAACTGAGAGAAATGTGGCTTGGGTAAGGCTTGTTGCCTCGATGCTCTTGTACGTGGCTCAAGTGTAGACGCATGAACTTTCTGCAGCCCAAGGCACGCTCACGATGAGACAGCTTG
Organism: Thymelicus acteon; assembly: GCA_951805285.1. Taxonomy (NCBI): domain Eukaryota; kingdom Metazoa; phylum Arthropoda; class Insecta; order Lepidoptera; family Hesperiidae; genus Thymelicus; species Thymelicus acteon. The sequence goes on along the minus strand of OX638227.1, from coordinate 2,628,295 downwards.
TCACGAGGCTGCTCAGATGGATACGCAGCTTTATGTATAGTTAAAAAAAATAACTCTAACATCTCTTATGCTTACACATTGTACGAGGCAGTCCGGAGGCGGTGCTAAGACGATTTTTAGCCGTTCAATCTTATTTAAAATGTATTTAAAAACACGTGGAATAAAAGTGACAAGGTACTAATGTTATTTGCATTGGCACTCAATAAAAATGGACCCCAAATCAAGTGTCCTACCTGCACCTTGACTGGCCTACAATGTGTAGACCGCACCGCCTCCGCCCCAGTGCAATGTGCATTTTGTTATCAGAATGTAAAAAAATACGATTTAAGACATTTATTTTCTACTCTCTTTTTTTCAGAACATTCTAAACAACTTTGAGATGCATGACGTCATGACCGCCGTGGCTAGAGCACTGCTGCTTTTTCAGGTAAAATTCAATTAATCCAGTTCACTGTCGTTAAAAATTAAAAATCCAGTCATCCGCAACACTAGTAATCCATGGTACTGGGACAAGATGTACAGGGGAGTTTCTTTCACCGTTTCTTCTTTTCATAATACACCTTTCCTAAACGCTTATAAACGCTAACACATTCATACCCCTGCAGTAGGATTTTACCTGTGTCGCGGGTGGCATGGACCTACACATATAACACATCACAATCACACCCATGACCCGAGTACAAATATTTATCTGTCACATAAATATCTGCCCCGGCCGGGAATCGAACCCAGGACCCTTCGCTTCGCAGGCAGAGTCGCTACCAACTAGGCTACAGGGTCGGAAACGGTGGTAGATTGAAAAGATTTGACGTTCATAAGTGTTTTGATTAATACCTATAAGAAATACGAGTAACCGCCCTCGCTTTGTTTCGGTTTTCTTATTTTTTTACACCTTGGGTTACATTACTGGAGTTTTATTAAGGGCCCCTAATTTTTTTGAAAATATAATATAGCCTATGTTACCCGGGGATAGTGTAGCTTCCCAATAGTGAAAGAAATATTCAAATCGGTTCAGGAGTTTCGGAGCCTATTCAATGCAAACAAACAATCAAATCTTTCCTCTTTATATATTAGTATAGATAGTAAATGATTTGAGTTTGAATTTGATTCAGTGTGTGATTAAAATATTTGTTTCCAGGTGATAACAGTGTACCCCCTGGTGGCGTTCATGCTGCGGTCGGAGGCGATGCTGCTGCTGCCCTTCAAGGGCGGCACGCGGCTGAAGCTGGCGGTCAACCTCGCCATCGTGGCCGTGTGCATCCTCGTGGCTTGCCTCTGCCCCAACGTCGGGACCATCATACGGTAAGATCGGCAGTTCGTGACGAACAGCTGTATACACGTATAATGTCATTTATCTCTCAATATAACTGGGCTCAAATCACAAGTGTCGCGTAAAAAGTACGGTCTGAGGAAAAATCTAAATTATTAACTTTTATTTCTGCAGTTTGAATATTTTCATAATTCATATTTAAATTAAATGTGGCGTTCTTTTTTGACTCGTTTAGGGTTTAAGGAACCTAGTGCGGGGATGTGAGTCGTGGTAGTGTTTTTAGGATTAAGCTCGTTAAAGGCTCTTGAGCCTAAGACTCGCGAGCCCATAAAAGATCGAGCTTAGAAGGCTCAGTAGCTTCGACTCAGAGCTCGAGTCTCGAAGCTCATTTTTCTCAACTTCAAGTATGAGAACAACAACAGAACAAAGAGTTAGGTATACATGGAATGATACAAGAACGTCCCGTTATATTTTTTATTTTCGTTTTCAGTGCCGGCGTTAGAGTAGGGCAGGTTGGGCGACCGCCCAGGGCGCCAGATTTGAAGGGGTAATCATAATAACCCATATAGTTTCGACATGTCTGTCCGTCCGTCCGCAGCATAGGACCACTGACTGTGGTCGAGGCCCTTGGTGTTGGAAAGCTGTAATTTGGCATGGACTTACATAATTTTCATATGTGTTTTTTAATGGCAGATAAGGGGAGCCGTAGATATCTCGTCCAGCGCGCTAGCAGTGCTAAAACCGGCACTGTTCGTGTCGTGCCCTACATACCTAACTCTTTTGCTCTGTGCATTACTATATTCTGTAACATGACATAGTGTTGTGTTGTGGTGTCGTGTAGGTACACGGGCGCGGTGTCCGGGCTGGTGCACGTGTTCCTGCTGCCCACGCTGCTGCACGCGCGCGCGCTGCGGCTGCGCGGCCGGCTGTCGGCGCGCCGCGCCGCGCTGTACGCCGCCATCGTCGCGTTCGGCGCCGCCAACTTGCTCATGCAGTTCTTTATTGAGTAGCTACTAGCTAGTGGCAGCACTGGCAGCTATTGGTGATATGTTACAAGGGATTTAATTATACCAGGATTATTGGTGACTTTATGACCATGTTCATGTTCAGTATCATTCAAATAGGGTCCGTAGGTAACTCGATTAGTTTTGAGACAAGATTTTTTTTTAATATTTTGCTAAATGAGGGCTTTTGAATTGCTCCGTGTTATTCATTCTGTTGTATAAATGTGTTTGTTCTACATTCAATAGTATTACTCGCAGTTCTTGTATAAGTACCTAGTAGTAAGCTAGTAGTAAGGGCGTCTGAATTCATATTATTGAAGATGATGCTTAAATATTAGGTAGGTAATGTAGGTTCTGTATTCAGCTTCTTTGTAAATACGATGCTTCAGGATAACATGGAATTCGTATGCGTTAAATATTTTGAAACATTCTATTATATTTTTTGACGTGATAACGTCTATTAAAACGATGAACGCCGGGCGCACGCACGAAAAAATGTAGCGTTCCGCGAGCGAGAGAGCGGCAAAAGCAAGAGAGAGACCCGATCGGCTACGATCGGCGTATCGTAGCCGATGCCGTAGGCGATCGTAGTTGAGTGTAGCGGGGTGGGGCGAGGCGGAGCGGAGCGGAGCGGAGCTTTGTCATGACGTTGTCACGTTAAACTACCGTCCGTAAACCGACTTTACAGACAACCATTTTTGATTTAAAAATTATGTAATAAATTGAAAATATAATTAAGAATTGTATATTTGAATTGTTATCTTTTTATTGTAAGATGACATTTATATGGTCTAAGAGAATATCTTGGGATCTTGTAATATATCTAATGTATATTTTAGTACATTTTGGTACATTCAACCTTTACACGTCACTCATGCCAGTGGCTCAACTATTATCAGGGTCAGAACTATTTTTTTATTACAAAAACTGAAGTACAGTTGCCTGTTCCTAAGATGTATTGTCCATATTACATGTGTAAGTTATTATAATAAGTTAGGTATCACTTATGAATGTAAAATGAATCTACACTGGACATTGGATAAGTAATGCCCCTGAACAAATATTACACAATTATATCGTTTTATCGAGATATTTCATATTTATTTTATATAATGTACACCATTATAACAATTTACAATCGAATGTTATTTTAAATTTCAGGTTAATTGTTGTGTTATCTGCCTAACTTACTCTCAAAAGAATTCCTTTTGAAGTTAGCCAGTAAAGTCCGGTTTAGACGTATTAAGTAGTTATGTAGATAACTAAATTTGAACTAAAAAGTGCTTGTCCTTGTTGTGTTAAGTGATAAGCCCCGCCCACCTACTTAACAGAAAGTAGAAAGAAATCTAAATTACTTGTTTACTTGCTTACTAAATTTTAACTACTAAATTGTCCGTTTACATGTATTAATTTAATAAAATTTAGTTACTCGTAACTACCTAACTACTTAATACGTGTAAACCGAACATTACAGTCTGGTGGAATGTTTAGTACAGGGGCAATAAAGAAAATCTTACCTCAGAAAGTGGTTCTTGGTTGGTTACAATGTCAATGATATAGATGTGTATATACAACACACGATGGTCTAGTCATAATTTAGGAGTAGCTATAAATAAACATTAGCATTTTATAAGGTTTTTATTTAAACAAATTTAAGTCCCTCGGGAAAACAATAAATTAATATTAATTTTTAACAACTGATATTCTTTCATTCCTATCCAATAACAATTTAATTGTGATATCCCATATTTATATTACACTTTATAAACTTACAATCTATGTTATTGTACAGTGTATTAAAAGTGAACACATCACATAAAACCATTTATAAATATTGTAAAACGTGTTGTAAGTATTTATAAAATTATCACACAAGCCTCATTGATTCATTGTCTTTTATAACATTAATAGGAAAATCTTTGAATTGACTTAAAATTACCAATTACTTTGATTGAAGTAAACTTACCAATTACAAGGAAAAAATCATCCCAAACCACGCGTTCTATTACTGTTATTTCACATTAAAGGTAAGAATTATACAATGGTAAAAACTATTAAATACATTTTTGGACAATATTTTATTTATCAAAACTTTGTTTATTTTCATTTTAATCATTTAGTGACGTTTGACACAGTGGGGGAGCCCATGATGCTAAATGTGGATTTACTCGAGCGTCGCGAAACCTATTAGATTTGGTAGATGATAGGAAGAATAAATGGTCCTATAATGTTTCCTCTTTCAGCGGTGGGGGAAGAAGCCTTTACAGATTTTCAAAAATGTAAAAACAAACAATGACATGGAATACTCGAGCGCGTCAGATTAAATTAAGGGGGGTTAATTACAAGCTAAAAAGTGTCAATTTTGCTAATCTGACGATTTGAGCGTATAATGACCTAAGGAAGTAGGAGGGTAACAAAGTTTGCAAAAAAAAAAACGATGAGTAAATCAAGACTTGATGGCGGTTTTTTTTTGTTTATTTCAAAGGTAATAATACCAGAATAATAAAAAAATATAATCTGACGATTTCCGATTTACTAACACATTTTGTGCTCCTTTTGTAGTATGTCATGAATAACAATTAATTGAACTTTATAACGCACACATTGTCATTTGCCTTCAACATTATTGTACTCGTCGAACATTGCGGAAACTGGTCACAACGGGTACAAAATATATGGCACTCATGGTTTATCTTCACATATGTATACTGTAACGCGCTGCCCTTCGTGGGCGACTCGACGCAACGCGAAGCGACGCGGCGCGACGCGAAAACAATAAACAGTCGAGATGTACTGAGGTGTCCTGCGTTACAAAACGCACGTAGAGTGCGTTGCGGCGCGACGCGATTTGACGCGAACGCGCGATCAGTTGGCTTGATATTTTCGCGCGAATTTCAGCGGCGCGACGTATGTCAGTGGCGGTGAAGAGATAACTCGTGCGCTCGTAGGACAGAGCCGCCGCATCGCACTGAATTCGCATCGGATCGCGTTCGCGTTAAGTCGCCCACGTAGGACACGGTGTTATAGTTCAATGAATTATAGATTACCAAAACACTATACACTTATCGCATGCCCAATACATGAATAAATTTTAATTGTTTCAGTTTTATTTTCAACCTTATTGTAAGTCAACGTGAACTTGTAATTTGTGCTATTACTAAATTGCGTATTCACCTTTCCTCGGCGAAATATACAAGGCAAGTTAAAATACAAACATCTGCTAAGCTGCCAATGTTTCATAATCTTACCTTTTATTATGAAACGTACAGTACGGCCGACGTATCTTGGCGTCTGAACATAGGCTTTGCGAACTTCAGCGCATGTAAGATAGAGATAGCGACACGAACATGCTAACGTGTGACTGAGACACAATACGTCGGCCGTACTGTTAGGAGTGAACTTGTTCTACAACTGGTGTTATAGACCTTGCAGACAGACTTACGGTACTAGGACGTGATGAGATGAGCTAAGAATTAAGATACATAATGATAAGGCATCCAGGACCTAAAGACCGGATTGGAAAGTACAACTCAAGTTTTTTGAGTATGAGTGATGAAAAAGATGGTGATGATGACGATGTTGGAGTGTAATGATAATAGAAATAGAATAGATAACACCTAATGAATAACCACTGAAAATTCATCTCAGACACTTGGACTCTATCGGTATCGGTCAATCTGTTGCTAAGGAAATCGTAATCAGATGTTGACAAAACCATAACTACTCTATTGTCTCTAAAAAAACTGCAGTCTCATAAGGTATTTACAAGCGACAATAATCTGAAGTCGGCCTGACTACGGATGCGGACGTAGCGTGCGATATAGATAGGTGTAGTATACGTTTATATATACTAAACAGTCGGCTTGAAGAGGTACCTGAAGACGGATCACGTCACATTGGGTGAATATCTGCACCCTATCATTGGTCGATACAACGACACCTAGGGCTTCCAAAAATACGGATTTGTTAATTACGTAACTAGATACGCATTTTGATGCTCTAAATACGTAAATACGTAATTACGTAACTGATTAATTTTTTAAGGCTCAATTTTTTTGCGTTTAAAATACCTTGTATTTTAGGAAGTAATAGAAATAAAAAATCAAACATCTTCAAATGTTCAAATTTATTATATTAAAAAGATGCTTCAGAAAATAATAATTTTACAATTAAACTCCAAATCTAAAATCAATTACGTACGAATAGACTCAATCAACAAAGTTTTATTTATTTAATCTTTGTTCTTGATAATATGATCACATAAATGATAATGATATGAGATTAGAGAGGCTCGCTCTCAAACAGCTTAAAAACAACAAGGCACCGGGAGATGACGGAATCACAAGACAACCGAGCTACTAAGAGCTGGAGGTAAACCCCTTCTAGTGGCGCTCCAAAAACTGTTCGATTCCGTCATTAATACTGGAACTACCCCAGAAGTGTGGTGACGCTGTTCTTTAAGAAAGGCGATAAAGCCCTTTTGAAGAACTACAGGCCCATTGCACTTTTGAGCCACGTTTATAAGCTGTTTTCGAGGGTGCTCACAAATCGCATTGCATGCAGGCTTGACGACTTCCAGCCTCCCGAACAAGCAGGATTCCGAAAAGGCTACAGCACCATAGACCATATACACACACTGCGACAGATTATACAAAAGACCGAGGAGTATAATCTGCCGTTGTGTTGTGTGTTGCCTATATGGACTATGAGAAAGCCTTTGATTCTATTGAGACCTGGGCGGTACTAAATTCTCTCCAGCGGTGCCGGATTGACTATCGGTATATCGAGGTGTTAAAGTGTTTGTCATCTGGCACCATGTCCGTCAGAGTACACGACACAGCAACGAACCCCATCCAACTGCAGAGAGGTGTCAGACAAGGGTATGTCATATCCCCAAAACTGTTCACCGCTGCGTTGGAAGACGTGTTCAAGCTGATGGAGTGGAAACGACGTGGCATCAACATCAATGGCGAATACATCACACACCTGCGATATGCCGATGATATAGTCATCCTGGCGGGTTCCCTGGAAAAACTTGGTACAATGCTCAGGGACTTGAACAGCGCCTCACAACGGGTGGGTCTTAAGATGAACATGGACAAGACGAAAATCATGTCGAATGTCCATGTCACACCCGGTTGTTGTTGATGGCGCTGCTCTCGAATTTATAGACGAATACATTTACCTGGGACAAGTGATCCAGATGGGTAAGTTCAACTTCGAGAAAGAAGTCACTCGTAGAATCCAACTCGGATGGGCTGCGTTCGGGAAACTGCGTCATATCTTGTCGTCCACAACACTACCTCAGTGCCTGAAGTCGAAGGTGTTCGAGCAGTGTGTGTTGCCAGCGATGACATACGGATCCGAGACGTGGTGCTTCACTATTGGCCTAATCCACAAGCTCAGAGTAGCGCAGCAGGCTATGGAGAGGGCTATGCTCGGTATTTCTCTACGTGATCGCATTCGAAATGAGGAGATCCGTAGGAGAACAAAGGTAACTGACATAGCTCAAAGAATTAGTAGGCTGAAGTGGCAATGGGCTGGCCACATAGTTCGAAGGACCGATAACAGTTGGGGAAGAAAGGTCCTCGAATGGCGCCCACGTCTCGAAAAAAGGAGCATAGAACGCCCCCCGACCAGGCGGACTGACGACCTGAAGAAGACAGCGGGCATCCGCTGGATTCAAAAGGCTCAGGACCGGTCAGAGTGGCGCAGGTTAGGGGAGGCCTATGTCCAGCAGTGGACCTACAAAGGCTGATGGATGGATGGATGAGAATAATAATGAACTCAATGTTCTGTCACCAAGGGAACTTCTTAGTTTGGAACAAATATAGCCGGCGGAAGAAAAGGCTCGTTCTGCTTTAACACTTGTAGGCATTAGGTATTAATTTTTAAAGTGAAACTTTTATTCTATCGCCCAAAATTTTTCGTCCATCAATCGCATGTCGCATTCTAGCCGGATATCCAATATATGGGGGTAGGCCAATATAGCGTCGCCCATAGCTTGCATCATAATCATTTCAATTATTCGTGCAAGTGTTGCTGAAGACAGAATGCTGATAGAGTTCGTGCTTATAGGAAAGGAAAACGGCTCTCGGTTAGTTTATTTTTTATAGTGAATTTAATAATAATAATAAATATTATTAAACGCTTACACACTCATACCCCCGCAGTAAGGTATTATCTGTGTCGCGGGTGGTATGGACGACACTTAATTATAACACATCACAATATATTCACAATCACACCCATGACCCGAGTACAAATATGTATTTATCTATCAATTTTTTAGTTAAAATTTTTTAGTTAAATGCCTACAAACCGAAAAAAAGTTTCACTTGCATCGTAGTTTCATAAAACCACACTTTTTTAAAAATTAATAATATCCTATAGATACTTACGTTATTACGGATTTGAACCCTTCAGTTACGTATTTGTAAAATCTGTCCGTAATTACGTATTTGCGTAATTACGTAAGTACGTAATGGAAGCCCTAACGACACCCTACGAGTGGCTACAATTCTTACCGCTCATTTACATGCGCGTCTCGCGGACCGTCTCGTGGCGCGTCCGTAAGCCACGCCCCCTACGCGCGTGTGACCATCGCGCGAGCGCTCGCGCGAGCCCCTTTGGCGCGCGCCTATAAAACCGCTCCCGACGCGAGCCCTGCGAGCCACGAGACGCGCCGCGGTCTGGTCCGCGAGCGCCCTGTACACACGCGCGCGTATGCGCGCGTCTCGCTGATTGTCTCGTGGCTCGCGCGCGCGTGTAAATGGGGCATTAAAGTCAACATCAATTAGACCTATACTCGAAATTGTTCATCCAATGTCACGTGATCCAGATGTATATATAATGTTCTTTTTTTATTTATTTACCAATGAAGACTTACAAAAAAGAAACAGATTTAATTTCTGCCAAACTGTAAGCCAGTTTGTCGGCAGTTTACACTTGGTTTGGTACATAGATGTTAGGTGGGGTAGAACGATGGTGGGTGATGGTGGATGATGGTGGGTGATGGTAAGTCTACGTGATGACAGTGGGCGCGTCGCGGCCGGTGTATATCTGGAGCTGGGACAGCTGCAGCGCCACTTCGATGAGCGGCTTCAGCATCACCTGCGCGTCGCCCAGGACATCCGTCGCCTCGTACGAGTCTATGTACAGTCTGTGGGTTACATATACTAATTAAAAATACAGTATTATTGTACACCAGACAAAAATATAACATACAAAAAATATCCTCCCCTTTTTGAAGTCGATTATAAATAAAACTAGCTGACCCGGCAGATGTTGTTCTGCGACATGCTGTTAATTTTTTTCTAAAATAAAAGTAACCTAAGTTACTCCTTGTTACATGAACTATCTGCCAGTGAAAGTCCCGTCAAAATCAGTCCAGCCAGTCCAGAGATTAGCCGAAACAAACAGACAGACAAAAATTGTAAAAAATGTTGTTTTGGTATTTGTACCGTGTATACATCCAACTTAGCACTTAGTAAAAAGCGGTTATTTTAATATTACAAACAGACACTCATATTTTATTTATTTGTATAGATTAGCCTATAATTGATAAAATAATTTACTAACGTGGAAAACCATTAAATTGCAAGACTGGAATTGATATAATGCTGACAAAAATAAACTTGAAAAAAACTATAAAATGGTAAAAATAAACAATTCATTACTTTAATGTACAATTAATAATAATTAAACTGAATTGGTTTAGTATGATAAAAATTGGTAAAAGGTAAAAATTATACAAGGGTACAAAAATGATACCTTTAAAATTTATAAAATAGTTAAACAGTTTACCGGACAGTGGCGCCCGAGCTGCCGGTGCCGCTCAGCCGCAGCACGACCCGCGAGCCGTCCTCGAAGATGATGCGCAGGCCCTGCAGCGCACATGACTCGGGTTATTGACTACCAGGTAGACATAATAAATACCCTATTGACTATGACCCCAGGTCACAGTCAAGTATATTTAAAAATACACGCGTGAGAAGTTATACTTCTTTGGCATCATTAAATAAATATTTAAGTATAGTATTAATAATTAATAATTATTATTGTTGTGTATTAAGGACGTAGGTATAAATTATTTTGTTTTTTCTAACCCTCTTGTACAAGCTAACCAGTTCCATTGTAATAAACCTCATTCTGCGATCGTCCGTCTTTTATTCAATACACCACAATTATATTATATACCTAATAATATTTTACTTTATATCAATAAATAATACATACGGATAGTTAGGGTTTAACTCTCTCACTCCCTCCCCTCCAACCTCCTCCCTTCATCTTTTTTTCCATTTATTTCATAACGCGCCTAAAGAAGTATAACTTCAAAAATATAGATAAATTATGCCCTTACAAATCAAAAATCTGTTCCGAAAAGAGCTACAACTCATACACGTTTATCTTTTGTTTCACTACACCAATCACATTGGTATAATACACGAAGGCATTTTAACGCTGCAGCTGTATGTCAATGTCAAGCACTTCTGATAACAACAAAAGCGTGCGTATCGTCTTGTATTGACAGAACGACTACGAGCAGAACAGTCAATTGCCTGTTCTTACATTATAATACATAATATCATCATATAATCTTTACATTTTTGTATATTACATTTGTATATTATACAAATGTATACTAAAATATACTATATACAAATGTAATATACAAAAATGTAAGTAACAATAATGTAAATATTATTTACATGATTTGTCAGTTTACTTGTGTGCTAACTACTAAATTTCATGAAAATATATTCACTGGCTTTTACGTAAAATAGTAAAAAATATCAAGTATGATGCATACGACCCTGTAGCCTAGTTGGTAGCGACCCTGGATGCAAGGCGAGGGGTCCCGGGTTCTATTCCCGGCCGGGGCAGATATTTATGTGACAGATAAATATTTGTACTCGCGTTTCACAGGAATCTACAGCATTACAACGAGCCTGATTCACAGACAAGGGACGTTTACAACTATGGCGACTAACAGCCACGAGCCTAAAGGTCGCTGCATACTTAATGTGGACGGGACGTTTCCGTCCCGTCTGTGCCACCGTGGGCTCCGTGGCGTATGCGCTATCGTTTACATTTTTTATGAAACGATGTTTCCAAAACTTCACGTCCCGTCCCGTCCCCGTTCCGTCCACGTTACGTATGCATCAACCCTAACAGAACCTATATGTCCCCAGGATGTATATATATATTGTGTATTGTATTCAACTGTATCAGTACAACTGTACCTGTTTCATAGCCACGCTCTGGTCGACGGGGTCCATGTAGGAGAAGTTGTCAGCCTGCGCGACGACATAGCGCTTCCCCCCGGCCGAGTGCACGGAGCCCACGAACCCCGGGGAGGTGATCCGTTTCTCCAGCGCTTGCATCATCTCGCTGCACGGGTCGCTCGCGCACTCCTCGTAGTCGTACCTGTAGTGAACACAGGTTATAATAAAATCATTATATAGTTGTGTCATCTATACTGGGCCCCCATTTTACAGTAGCCTCGAACCAAAGCGCCCTCTTATCGATGTACTATGCTACATATATTTCAAACGCCTTCTAAAAAAACTTGCCTATCGCGCTAACGCTGCTACTATTGACACCCTTGCCGCCCTTTCATCTCCCAAAGACTCTTAAAATATCGGAACATTACGAACCCCATTAGAGCGGGGTCCCTCACCAATTTTTAAGGTCCAAACTTGTGCTGCCCAGTAAGACACCCGACATCTTTCGGTCACATACACGGCGGTACCAGCTCAAACCACTGACCTAGTAAAGTAGTTCCGTCCATACTGCCTCCAGTGCTCCACGCACGTCTCCTCCACGCTCTTGCCCGTGGCCGCGAGCACGGACAGCCAGGCCAGCGCGGCCCACAGCCCGTCCTTCTCTCGCACGTGGTCGGAGCCGGTGCCGAAGCTCTCCTCGCCGCACAGGGAGAGACGACCCGCGTCCATCAGGTTGCCGAAGTATTTCCAACCTAAAAATTATTCGTGAGAACCGCTCGATAACAGGGATTTATAAACAAATCTTTATGCCATAACTGTGACACAAGGCCGGTCAATAGGAGGGCCAGCGGGCTCAAACCTAAGTTGGTTCAAGCCCAAAAAATACCTCAATCTTTAAGAATAATAACAACAACGACGCTTCACACTCATAGCCCCACACTAGGATTCCCTGTGTCGTGGTTGCCATGGACAACACACTAGACAAGGACATTCACACCCAGACCAAGAACAGAAATTCAAACTCATCATTCAATGTTTTTTAAACAAGTAATGGCTTAGAAACAAGTAACAACACATAGTATGCGCATGTCAAAAGTATTGCCGCAAAACTCCAGCTTCAACTCAACGCTCCGATAATTTTTACTTTTTTTTTTTATTATTCTTTTTCTGAATCGACCGGCACTCGATTTTTCAATAGATATTTTTCAGTGTTTTTATTTTCTGTTGTCAAGTAATACGTAGGTATTTAAGTATTCACTCCTGAACGGTTACAGTTTATTTCATTAACATAGCATACGATCTTTAATAAGTAAGACATTAGTTCGCACAAAACCAATACGCACCAGTAGGCACTTCAAACATCTCCTTCCCCTGCGCCTTCGCGACGCGGTCCACAGCGGCGGCGGTGGGCATGGAGCGGGCGAAGCCCCGGACTCCGGTCCGCTGGAAGTACGGGATGTGGGTCAGACTGGCCGCGAGGACCGCTAGCGAGTCCGACGGCGTCACGAAGAATGCGCCGCGGCCGATTATCATGTTGCGGTCGCCTGGGGGAGACGAAATTAATCATAATAATTAAAAATTGTAAGTAACCATTGATCAAATATTTAAAGCTGATGACCTTGAAACACGTCACGTCATCTTGGTGAAGAAACAACAAAAGCAACTCCTTAGCAACAACATTTATTGTTTACCATCACTCACAGAAGCTCATCCAGCCGACACAACCAAAAAAACTCCTCAGCCCTTACAAGTCGTCTTGAGTCCCAGTAACTCACCGTCCCCATCGAAAGCGGCGCCGAAGTCATAGTCTCCGTTCTTGACGGTGTTGACCAGGTCCGCCGCGTACGTGAGGTTGGGGTCCGGATGCGCGCCGCCGAAGTCCTCCAGCGGAGTCACGCGGGTCACGGCGCTCGGGGCGGCGCCCAGCTCCTCGATGAAGATGGATTTCACGTAGGGACCGGTCACTGGAATGGCATAGTATAGTCAGACTTCGATCTAAGAGGTTTTTTAGGGTTCCGTAGTCAAAACGGAATATTAATCAATATTACCAATATAATCCCTCTTGAGGGGGGTTATTACCAGGCACCAGCAGGCCAATTTTAGTCGCCTCTTACGACACTTATCCGGCGTTGGGTTAGTTTTCTAAGCCGCCTCAATACGGATAAAAAATCTTGAAATTGAACATAAGTTAGGATGGTTAAGATGACATTTCAGAATATAAAACGACATACTTTTCAAGCAAATAAAAAGTTTGTTTAAAAAGCTGCAAACCTCCGCTCATAGAATCAATAAGCACTTTGAATGGTTTCCTCTGCTCTGATCCCTGCAGCAGAGTCTTGATCTTGCCGAAGTCGAAGATCTCCTTCATGTAGGCCACGTAGTCCTTCACCGAGTCCATCACCTCCACTACAAACTGGGTACCGCTGATCTGAAACGAACATAGAATATACAACCATCTAGACTTCTAGAGACAGTGCCGGATTAAGCAAGCGCTGGGCCCGTAGCCAATTCTTTCAAAGAGCCCCTGATCTACTATGGGTTCTTAAGTATAAAGTGGTAAAAAACAATTCAACACTCAATATGTTTATTTGCTATCTATAGGTTACACTTTTGTGAATCTTTATAAGTTTCACATTACATCTTAATAAGTTTCACTCAAAAAAAATATGCTCAGGCAGAGATTATTGGGTTTAAATATGCGGGGCCCCCTTTTGCGCAGGGCCCGTAGCAATTGCTACTGTTGCTACGTGGTTGATCCGGCACTGTCTAGAGATACTAATGATTGACCATAATTCGTATTATCGTTAGATTTTTTTAAATTCTGTTTTACCACTTAAAAAAATATTGTATGCTAGTCAATATATCCTGACAAGTTAATACAATAAAATTAATACAAAAAAAAATACAATAATTTTATTATTGCGGAACCCACATATTATGGTTCTTAAGTATTATTTCTAGTATCTACCCAGTAGTGCATGACACTCGAAAATAACAAAAGATAAATCAACTTAATCTTTTATGTGATTCTGATTATGAAGTGATAAAAAAAACTTTGATATGTTCAAAACATCTTTAGCTGTAACTATAACGTACGCGACGCGAAAATAGTTACTTATTTTAAACGTTATTTAAAAACAATATTTTAAAAAATTGTTCATTTATTTATTGTTTTCAAAAATGAAACATGGAAATTTTACTACAATAAATAGGAAAATTTTTGGATGTTTGGGTTACCATCACGTTCTAACCGTTATATAAATTAAGAAGTGGGACAGAGACAGAATATGCCTAGATTTAAAAAATAGGGTAGTTCTTTTCCCGTTTATGTTCAATAGGGATGACTTTTATGTTTGTACTTTTCCGCGGGCTGAACCTAGTTATTTCATACTAGCTTTCGCCCGCGGTAGAGATTTTTTACAAATCCCGCGGGAACCCTGAACGTTTCCGGGATAAAAAGTAGCCTATGTGTTAATCCAGGGTTTAGGCTATCTCCATTCCAAATTTTAGCCAAATCAGTTAAGTAGTTATGGCGTGTATCTTCACAAATCACATTTATAATATTAATTAATAGGATATTATCTTACATCAAAAGTCTGCGTGCCAATCTTGTCCACAGCGCAGACGAGGTCAGGAACGATCTTGTACTGCGTGATGGCGGTGGTGAGCGCGTATATCTCGTTGGTGGTGTGGTCCGGGGCTGGCCCGCCGTTGCTGCAGTTGAACTTGATGCCGAAGTCGTTGTTGATGCCGCCCGGGTTGTGGGATGCCGTCAGGACTATGCCACCTGAGACCGTAGCGGATATTAGCCGAATGTTTTTCCTTGAATATATCTATAGCTCATTGGTATAATGAATTTTAATTGATAGCTTGCCATCAGGGAAAATACCCCTCCACTATCATGCTAATCATGTATGTTATTTATGTATGCATGAATGAGTAAAGCTGTAGTGTAAAAGATTTTGCATGTCACATTCTTTATAGCATATAGATATAGCAAATATAACTCTTTCAAGAATAAGGTATAAATCAGTATCAAGTAACTTTTAATCAGCGAGAAATATTAATTTGCAAATAGATATCACATATGAAGGTTAAATTTGCAAACCACAGACTGAGATAGAATAACCACAAGATATTTTACCTTATCTGAGGCAACTATGATATTACAGAAACATCAGTAAATGATTTGTTGTTTTGAAGCAAGTATCACAAAATTTATCAATCACTACAATACATAACAATGATATCATAGTAAAATATGCATAATCATGAAGATGTTTGAGTTTAAAATGATATGGCAAAATAAAGTTACCAAGTCTTGCTGGCTGAAATATAAATAAGTATAATCTAGTTTAAAACTTTGACGATAGGAATTGTTCTCAAGGCAAAATTTGTAATTGAATATCACGATGATATGGCATTGTTATTCAAACCAGAACCAGAGGCATTTAATTAAAGCTAATTACTTATGGCTCCAAGCTACTTTTCTATGACACATTTCGGTGATGACGAGATAAACACATTGTACTGTATAGTCTATTTTATTATCTAAAGTTCTATTTGCTAAACAATCTTACAGGGTCTTTTTATCTTGATTTGTAATTTAAAAATAAGGCACAAGACAAAGAATTTAAAGACATGTTTTTTATGGAAATAGCCTGCAAACCAGCTGACGATCCACCTGATGGTAAGTGGCTATCGTCGTCCAATCACTGATGCGTTGCCGGCCAAGAAAGAAAGAAGAAAAAGAAACTAATAATCATTTAAAGTGAAAACTATTTTTTTTAATTAATATAAATTAATATTTTAATAAAAAGTAGCCCCAACTCAGAATCACTAACGGTTACTTAAATCGCTCCTTATTACAGAATTTGGATGGTGTTTCTTTACTAAGGAGTGATTAAAGTAACCGTCAGCACTAGATAAGAGTGAATTCTATACAATATATATATATAAAAATTATAATTTCTTCCATATTTTTTTTTTATGGAAATAAAAAAGCAAAGCAAGCAAAAGGAAGAAAGAACTGGCTCTCAAGCCCCCAGCCGGAACACGACGAGTCATTTGGCGGCTGACTCATGCTCAAGGGTGGTAGCTATCGAGGCGAACCCTATGGAGAAATAATAATAGTAATAATGGTATTAATTAATAATTAAAATCAATATTACTAATATAATCTCTCGAGGGGTCCTACCACCAGCGGATTTAGTCGCCTTTTACGACACCTATCCGGGGTGGGATTGGTGTTAGTATTCTAAGCCGCCCCAATACGGCGAAATAGAAATAATAACAATATTATTATGGAATAAAAACCTTATACTTGACACTAATGACTCTATTACAGTATCTTAATTATAAATTAAATATTTGAGATAAGATAATATTAAAGTCTAGTGTGCGCTATTAGCTATATGTCAATAAAACATTCATACTATGGATAGATATTCTAGATAACATTAGTATGAAAAATATCTAAATTTAATTACGGGGATATAAGAAAAACATATTCATAATTCAATATCTTTTAAATATAAAGATTAAGAAAAAGACCAAAATTTAAGATAAAAAACTTTTAGATCAAAAGGCCCTTCAACCTTTTTTAATGTTTTTATTTAAAACAGATGTTTTATTAATTTTAATGATTAATTAATATTTAAATTCTAACTATAAATAATGCTATGTTTTAAATGAGTATTGCCACATTCTTTAAGCTTTTTGGAAGGTAATTTTTGATGTAATTAAAATAACGAATTATTCTGCCCAAACCAATAAGGGAATAAGGTCACACAGAGTCAGTGAATTTCAGTTAATAAAAAAATTATCTTCATTTTACACAGATTTTTACACATTTTACACAATATTGCTTACCTAGAGTTTTGTATTTTCTTATGATACATGAAACAGCTGGTGTTGACAGGATGCCGTTTTGACCCACCAGCAGCTTTGCCACCTAAAATAATAATGCCTTCATATTTCATATATTGGGACATTTATTTACATTTTTGAGAGTAAATGCCTTCATATATTGGGACATTTTTGTGCGTAAATATATTCATAATAATAAGTTTTAGTAAAATGAAATGACTTCTAACCACGATTATAAATCATTAAATTGTTTGTATAAAGTTTTACCATTATATTTTATAATCTTATTTTTAAAACTGTTTAACATTAATAGTTCAGTTGCAAAGCCATGCATTGCTCTTTATTTTGATAAAAAAAAAATACTTGCCCCATTAGCGGCGGCAATTTTGATGATTTTATCCACGACTGCTTTGACCAGGTATCGGCCGTCGCCCCCGACCACCAGGGTGGAGCCGACCAAAGCATCTTTATTTGCGTCCAGAATACTCTGGATGAAGTTCTCCGTGTAGTTTTCTTGCAGAAAAACTTTAACTTTCTTCCTCAACCCGCTCGTACCCGGCTTCTGTCCATCGTATGGCTTAGTATTTACTACGACCACGCCTGGCATCTTTTATGAATGAAGGAATCTTCTAGCTTCAGCTACGTTTGATTTATGCAAGCTTTTGTCCTCCTGACAATATAAAATAAATGTTATCTCAGTCACAGTTCGTAGGTCAAGAAAAGCAAGTTACGAACGAACGAACCGCAAAGCCAAAGTTAAAAAAACTGTGCGAATCTGTCAAAGCAATGTCAAACAAGGTCAACAAATCTCGTTCCGTTCTATGCAAACAAAGAATGTAAATTGTTAAAACCTCAAATAATTTTTAAAAATCCAATGAATTTTCATTAATATTAACTGATATTTTCAATATCTTTAACAAACAATATCTTTAAATATCCACCCATATTATAACGTAACTCCGTAGCTCCTGCAATTTTTTTAATAGCAAATAATACATAAATGCTAGCCACTCAAAGTAAGAAACCATTAAGGCGTTTTATGTCAGACCAAGGCCGTCTTTAACCTACCGGAGGCCCTGGGCATATTAGGATAATGGAGCCCCTATGACTTTGTAAGAACACTATTTTGTTAGAATAAAAAAAAATTGTATTACTGTATTATATTATTTTATTGTAGTCAGCAATTTAGGTTCCATTTATTCGAATTAAAAAAGTTTTTCGATAATAAATATCGGTTATCGTTTAGTGATCTGGCAGGAACCGAGGGATCGGTCACGGGGCCCTGGGCACGTGCCCAGAGTGCCCAGTGGGAAAGAGGGGTCTCTGTTAGACAACTTGTTTTCATGCAAATGTACTAATCTGCTAATAAGTAAATGTACTAATCATAGACACTAATTATTTTATTTAATGGTGAAGTGTCAGTATAGTCAACACAACTTTTAGCCCGATCTAAAACAACTAGGACCTGCTGCAGAGTAGACTTAGCGGTCTCTCCTATACCCACAGCCCATCGTGTGTAACTACAGTCGATAAAAGAATCAAGTATGCAGCGCACGATTCTAAAACACTATGTAATTTTTAATATTACATACTGTTTACGTTATTATCAGTTTTAAATCATATTTTAAATATAGAGGTATCATTTGACATTGATAATAACACAAACAATCTATTAAATCAATAATTACAGAAGAGAAGGTTTTAGAATCATGCCCTGCATATTTAATTCTTTTGCCGACTGTACATATTATTAAGCTCATTTTTTGAAGTCCTTTAAAAATAGAATTTCAATTATTCAACAAATTTTCTCATAATGTGCAGTAATTAACAGTTATTTCATTAGTAAAATTTTAGACGCTACCAGAACCAGATGTAGAAAGCCTGACGCGATCCTACTCGGAGACGCGTGAACGATAATATAATTGGATACATTCACTTTTATTCAGAAAATCTTAAATTGTCATAACAGAGCAGCCTAATTAAATCAGATTAGTTATGTTATTAATATTGAAATCGCAATCAATGTATGTATGAGCAGTTAAAGTAACATTCAGCTCAAAAACTCACGGCAAAAACTATAATGATTGTAAAAACTGTGAGTGTAAAAACTTGATAACATTCCGTCAAACGGAACATGTTGCTGAATTTCGAAGGTAGGTAATGAAGGTAGGTAGTAGATTTTTTGCCAGTTTTTTTCGAATGAACTCTAGCCATTACGTGGACAGAGGGGCGAACCTGGAGAGGGTCATTGTAAAAACTCTACTTGCTCCATTGAAGTATTATTACTAGCATATGGAACCGACACCGCGAACACAATGTACATAATATGTCCCAATGAATTGGCGCCGATCGGCTTCAATTTTCAATGGATTCGTTTGACTTTGAAAGGAGAACGGGGACTCAATTTTGAAAATAGAACCTTCCGATGGGACACACATTTTGTTTGACATATTATTATCTGTTCTATGACATTATACTTCAATGACTAGCTCACCCTCTATGATACGAGAAATAGGAATTGCGATTAGGCAGTCTCTGTGGGGAAATTCTACTGTGATATTCATCCTCCTTGTGAGAATCACGTTGGTCGCATCGAATCATAGATTTATAAGTAAACTAGCTGCCCGAACAGACTTCGGTCTGTCAATTTTTTTTCTATTATTTTGAGATGTATCATGATGTATGAGCTGTCCCATCTATCAAGTTGAATCCACGGACATAAAAAAAGAACAGACGTAACCTTGTCTAACCGAGAGTGAAGCTGACAGCTGACAGCTCGCTTACCATGTGTGCGTAATTTTGTAATTTTTGATTCGCGATGGTGTCAATGTCGCAGCCGTATGGTGTCAATGTGTGGGTGTGTGTACTTGTACGAATACAGAGTTGGTATTCCTATGGGTTCTTCACTGAATTTGTTCTTGGGATTACGTCCGTCTTTTTCTTACGTCCGTGGTTGGATCATATTGCACACGGTGTGCTTTGATTAAAAACGGTTAGGTAGTTTAGAAGTCCATCGCCGACAAACAACGTGACACGTAATTTATATATTAAGATGTAATAGGGATAAAAAATGAATGAAATTGCCATAATATTATCGCAGTGTCCACTAGTATGAAATGGCAATTTATATCGAACACTCATTTTATTCACAACAAGTTATATCGAACATGGACTAAAGAAAACATTTGTAACCACTATATTAATAATACATTTAAAATTATGGAAACTGGTCCGTTTCGTTTCGATACACGATTAACATTGAATTCATCAAGTTGAGAAATGTCATAAGTCATAATTATCATACATAATTATTATTATGTGATTCTGTTAACAATTTATGATTTTAAACTTAAAGGCACCTGTGGATATCAGCACGGACTAGGGTTACTAGCATACAGGAGCACTTACTTAAATATCAACGTGGCGCCCCTTGAAACATTACTGTTGGCGTCCCTTTAATTGATGCGTAATCTGGTGAAAAGTCTAATAACAGGAAATAGGATACGGAACAAGACATAAAATTCCGGGACATTCCCCGAATTTCCCGGCCGTCTGGCAACCCTATCGCGTAATCTGTCGACCCTGTAGCCTAGTTGGTAGCGACCCTGCCTGCGAAGCGAGGGGTCCCGGGTTCGATCCCGGCCGGGGCAGATATTTATGTGACAGATAAATATTTGTACTCGGGTCCTGGATGTTATTGTAATGTGTTATATGTGTCGTCCATTCCACCCACGACACAGGTAATAACCTACTGCGGGGGTATGAGTGTGTTAGCGTTTATAGCGTTTATAGCGTTTATAATCGCAGTCACTAATAAATAAAGCATGTTAAATACTGATTTTTCTATTTTGAACATTGTTGTAAGTATAATACTCGTATTGTACTAAGTACCGACATCGCGAACAAAGTGTCGCGTCGGGAGGTTTTTCTTTCAAAATCGAACGAATCCATTGAAAATTGAAGCCCATTGGCGCCAATTCATTGGGACAAACATCGTGCTCGCGGTGTCGGTTCTACGAGTATATACACCGTGTTCCTGAGGTTGTGCACGAACTTCAGCCTGTTATTCAGACCATTAAATTGGTCATCTTTCATTATAAATTCATTATTGAAATTTTTATTTTTTTTATTTTTCATTTTCATACAAACTAAATACTTGAACGTAAATTGCTTAATGTGTAATCTCTTTACGCAAGCTGGGAACGTCGCATTATGATTGATATGAAACTTTGACATTAGTAAACTTTTATTGACGTTAACAATTATTTCTCATCGATTTTGCTGTCTGTGCGACCAGTGACATTGACAAAACCAAATAGGTAATAATACTAGTTCGAAAAGTTTTACGATGTTTGTTTACTTTAAGGCCCATTTAGACGGAGAGTTTCTAGTATCTATCGTACACTACTATCACTAGTAATAATCGCCATAACATTATCGTATCAAATGTTTACATACAGGAAAGAACTAAATTCTCACCTGCAAATAAGGGTTGCCGGCTGTCAAAGATATCCAGCTGCATAAATTAATTAAAAATAATTTAATTAAAAATACTAGCGGCCAAATTTTGACAGGCAACTTGGTATTATTATATATTCTCCTAATTATAAATAAGCATAAGAATTCGGGTTTGAGCAAAAATCGATGAGCGCACTAATCCTGCAGCCGGATATCTTTAACAGCCGGCAACCCTTATTTGCGGCCGGATTTAAGTAGGCAACCATATACGATAGTAAATAGAAAAAAAATATCTTTAATTTGAGATATAATTTATAAATGTACGTTATGAACGTATAAACGTGTCGAAATCATACCTGTTTACACCAGGCTGCGAAGGAGTTGCGGCCGTTTGCGCAAAGGCAACCGTGATTTTTTAGAATCTTTATATAAGTGGCCGTGACGTAGATGAGGTTTTATTTAAAAAACAAGTGAGCGAAATTTTTTCCCAAAAATAAATTAAAAATAATTTAATTAAAAATACTAGCGGCCAAATTTTGATAGGCAACCTAGTCATTTTATATTCTCCTCGTTATAAATATTCATAAAAATTTGGTTTGTAGTAAAAAACAGATGAGCACGGAATTTTGCGGCCGGATCTTAGGCTATTACCATCAGGTAGATCGTCAACTCGTTTGCCGGCTATTTCCATAAAACAAAATCTCTTACCGACCGCGACATTACGAATTACGAAATCACTGCTTATGTCCGACGTTTGCTGTTACGTTTATTACTTACTAGGTAGGTACTTAATGCTTGCTGAGTTCGTAATCTAGTTTCATAGTTTGATAGCTAAGCCGGTTAATCAGCCTATGAACAAACGTAACAAGCAATACCACAACAGTACAGAAGCATTCAGTGGCGCGAGTGGACGATTTAACACGCGTAATCTATTAATTAAAATATATCGATAAAAAAAATTAACTAATTGCTATTCTGTGGTACCGGTTTTCTGCTGTTTGGAAATAAAGTGTGATTAGATTGCAAATTATATCGGCCCGCTGACTTGACAAACAGTGATTGTAAGTAATAGCTGCAATGCATTTTTGTAACACTTGTGCAAATATGAAGGGTCACGAAGTTTATTTGGGTTTATTTATTTATTTATTATCTTTAGTAATGTTATCATCATCCACAGACATGTATACGTGTTTGTGTCATCATCAAACACTTTTCTGCAAGAAAGACGCTTCTTTCTGACTGATTCTTGTGGACTGACTTATTAATGGCACTCGCAGGCTGCAACTGACATAAAAATCATACAATACAATACAAAATATATTTTTTGTACCTACACATAAAAAAAAAAAAAACACACAGTAATACACAAAAATATAGATAAATATAATTTACACATAAAAATACGCGGCTGATTCTAGGAGGGTAGAATTAGAAACGAGACATTATTAATTTTATCACTCACTTATGTTCGGTTTACACGTATGAATTAAGTAGTTAACTAAATTTTAACTAAATTTTTATTAAATTTTAACAATTTTTAACTAAAAAGTTACTAAATTGTCTGTTTACACGTATTAATTTACTTAGTTTTCTACTTAATGCATGTAAACGGGACTTTAATTATTCTACTTGCAATAATTAGGTACTAGGTAGATACGAAGGCTAAGTTCAAAGAGCGGCTGCGTTGTTGAATAACAACAACAACAACAACAACGCTTCACACTCATAGCCCCACACTAGGATTCCCTGTGTAGTGGTGCCATGGACAACACACTAGACAAGGACATTCACACCCAGACTGAGAACAGAAATTCAAACTCATCATTCAAATTTCCGCCTCGCTGGGAATCGAACCCAGGACCCTTGGTGTGGCGATCCGGCATGGTAACCATTGCGCCACACTTGTCGTCAAATGTGTGGGTTATATTATATTATAAGAAAAAAATATATAGATATAGATATAGCCTGTCAGGTTAGAGTTAGGAGGTTATTAGAATGAAGCAATGGTTGTTCTTTACACAGCAATGACCTTGTATCATATAAATATATGTATATCTTTGTTACACAGGTTCTTTAGGAAAATTACGTATTTATTGTGAACATTAGACCCTGGAAAACTGGTTGTGGTGATTAGGTTAGGTTGTTTATGTACCTGGGTGTTTTTTATGCCCCATTTACATGCGCGCGCGAGCCACGAGACAATCCGCGAGACGCGCGCATGCGCGCGCGTGTGAACAGGGCGCTCAGAACCAGACCGCGACGCGTCTCGTGGCTCGCAGGGCTCGCGTCGGGCGCGGTTTTTTTGGCGCGCGCCAAAGGGGCTCGCGCGAGCGCTCGCGCGGTGTTCACACGCACTTAGGGGGCGTGGCTTACGGACGCGCCACGAGACGATCCGCGAGACGCGCATCTAAATGAGCGGTTAGGGTTCCGTAGCCAAATGGCAAAAAACGGAACCCTTATAAGTTCGTCATGTGTGTCTGTCTGTCTGTCTGTCTGTCCGTCCGTATGTCACAGCCACTTTTTTCCGAAACTATAAGAGCTATACTATTGAAACTTGGTAAGTAGATGTATTCTGTGAACCGCATTAAGATTTTCACACAACATAGAAAAAAAAAACAATAAATTTTGAGGTTTCCCCATACTTAGAACTGAAACTCAAAAATGTTTTTTTTAATCAAACCCATTCGTGTGGGGTATCTATGGATAGGTCTTTAAAAATGATATTGAGGTTTCTAATATCATTTTTTTTCTAAACTGAATAGTTTGCGCGAGAGACACTTCCAAAGTGGTAAAATGTGTCCCCCCCCCCTGTAACTTCTAAAATAAGGGAATGATAAAACTAAAAAAAATATATGATGTACATTACCAAGCAAACTTCCAACGAAAATTGATTTGAACGAGATCTAGTAAGTAGTTTTTTTTTAATACGTCATAAATCGTAAACCGCAAAAAAACATCAATCAAAGTTACAACGAACTACAAGAACTTTTATATTATGTTACTTGCTGCTACGGAACCCTTCATGGGCGAGTCCGACTCGCACTTGGCCGCTTTTTTCAAAACTGCCAACTGCCATTTATTCATGTTATTCAATTTTCTGTCTTGGAATATAAATGTAATCACTCAAAATGTTTACTAAATTTGTTTTTATGTATTTACTATACATACAACATCATTGTATTTACTTAAAAGTCGTACTAAGTTAATTAAATAAATTCTGATGTTAGAATGTTAAAAACTTAAAATAATGCTCGGAAAGTCATTAACCTCCCCTGTTATTTCACAGTATGTTTTTATTAATGTAATGTAGTGTAAGGAACTCAAAATACCGCCCTAAAAATTGCTTATTTACTCTCTACACATAAGAATTAATGTCTAAGCTGAATATTCACAAATGTTTTTCAAGCATAAATTATCTGTAATACCATTATTTGACCGTTTAAAATTTTATCACGAGATTTCGTCATTAACATCCGTGTTTTTTGTTTCGTGAAATTTGTTTAACGAAATTACTATTTGAAATTTTCAAACTCAATCAATGCGTTCCTTGGATCCGCTTCTCTCAGTTGCAGTCAAGTTTTGGATGAAAAATGCATTGTGAATATGATAAAGTACGTGAAAGGCATCGTCATTAAACTCTTGAATATATTTTTGATAAAAAAAAATCAACAATAAGTTCCCATGAATATCGCCTGATGTTATTACATAAAAAACAACTTAATCCCATTTTAAATGATATATTATTGAGCAAGTTTTGGTATGTTTTGTATTGTTTTGTCATAAATCGCAACATCATTTACCGCAAAATTCTAGATAGCGTGAATGATTCCTGTGGAGGAAAGTGACAAATCCAAATAATATTAACAACTAGATTGAGTTTAGCCACCAAGAACTTAACTCAAAAGATGCCGTTAATCCACAAAATCAACCGAAAAGCATGTTTAGACTTGATAAATATGCAATTTTCAGATTTTCTTTGTATCTTATACTTGTAAATAGATCTGATTCGCTTTTAAAGATCCGTCGATTTGAAAGGATGATGTAAACGAAGTGGTTCGTCAAGGACTATTTCATCCCTTTTTCTGTCAGTCCTTACGTTGGTGAAACTTGTCTACGGGTTATTGGCGAAAGCATTTAAGCTGAGAAGCGCAAACATTTGTCATATCTTGCCTGGATCTATGCTCGAAGCTAAAGCTAAAGCTCCGGATATTAGATATATGAAGAAAGCTTTATAACCTAGCTGCTTAGTCCTACAAAAAGACATTCAAAAGAAAACTTACTATCGAATCGACCGTATTAAACAACGACGTAAAGCCTTTGGCCAACCAATCTCCCAATAGAGCTTTTGGGTCCTTCGTCAAAACTAAGACTAACTAACGTCATGGCACACTTAGAACAGAATGATCTTCTCAGTGACTGGCAATACGGGTTCCGCTCAAGCTCAATGCATATAGGTGCGCAGATGACAGTATTGTGATATGATATTATTATGGAGAGGTAATTATCAAGCGCTCGGATGGTCCAATAAATACAGTCTGAAGGTCTTGGTCGAGCATGTGAATCTCTTCTGGCAGTCAGTGATAGGGCGATGCCAACCTTGTGAGATGAGTGAGATGTGAATCTCACAGGATTCAACGCTACAAAAACACAAGCGTCAATATTCAACGCCAAGAGGAGCCCGTTCACCTTCTTCTTCTTCGTTCTTCAGAAGGTATCTTTCGAATACATCGTCAGCCTTCGGTTGTTAGAAGTGGAGATACACTCGAAAATACAATCTGGCCGGTTAATTGAATCCAAACTATGGCAGCTTCTAGGATTCTGGGTGTCCTAGAGACGAAAGGAAGAAGAAGAAGAACCAATTCTCATCTATCAGTGTGTGATTCCATGTTGGGGCATGCTTTAATGGTGACCCCAAATTGAGACCAACCTACAAAGCCTCGAGCTACGCGTGCAGAGTAGCCAGTTTCTAGTTTTCTGTTGTTTTGTACAATTTGGAGTTTGCACGGGACAACACGACTAAAACTGTTAATCTCCACAATAACATCCAGATAAAACATCATCATCATGCCTTGCCGTAAGCATCCCTATGACTTCTATGTGCAGACGATCCTTTGCATGATCATTTAGTATGCGAACCACGAAGGTCAGGAATAAATTTCCCGCGATAAATTTTATCTTGTTTGTCTTCAAAGTTCAAGTTAAGAGCAAATAGGCTTAATAAAGTTAGTGCACCTTATCAATCAAGCAATACTTCATTACCAGTCACCATCGATTTTAGTCATGCATTAAGATAAAAGTCATGTTGTTTTTATGACTGATGAATTTTTATTAAAAAATGTAGTCAATCATGAAAATACATCAATAAGTTATGTTGATTTTATGAAATCAAACTAATGTTGTTATTTTTCTTGATAAAAAAGTTGATTACAAGTTGAGATTTAAATTTTCATCATTACCCTCTACACCTCGTCATTTACGTACATAATAGTACTAGTTACGTACATAACTAGGTACCTACTACCTAATTTTTTAATTTTTCGTCTGGAAATGTCCTTATAAGCGCAAACCTCAAGGCATTACGTTCTAACTAGTAACTAGGGCAATAAAAATAAAAACACAAAATTTTGTTACATATTAACTAGGGTTGCCAATCATATAGGTAGGTAGGTACATAAAATCAAAAATAAAAATTCAAAAATCAACCCTTGTTGTCAAGCAAGGGGTTCCGTATTCGGTCCCGGCTATATCACGTATTTATCACCTATTTTTTATTCACCTTAATATGTGACCTATAAATTTATTTTTAAAGGTTTTATAAAATTTGTAGTTTTTTTTATGCATCCATACCTTTCGTGCCACAAGGCGAATTTATTATTACCAATGATGTTTTAATTTTTATAATATCATTGTTATGCACCAACTGTATTTCCAACTACTTATAAAATTACCTATTTCCATCCATTTTTGTTGTTATGAGTGTATAGACCGTCAAAAATTTTTGGAGGGATGTCTTTTAATATTAAAACAAAGCTATGTGTCACATTTCATTTCGATATTCGGTTATCACCTTTCAAAATTACACCCCAAGTCCCAAGTACAGAATACATAATAGTACCTATGTACAGGTACCTATCCAACCAGCAAAGATAGGTACAACCCTACGTACCTACACATTACTCGTACATCAAAATAGTCGGGAATGTAATCACAGTATGATGAAATGGTCGGCTGCGGCCTGCGGTCATTACACTTTCGGGTTTTGTAATAGTGCGATGCAATTTTGCGTGACTAAGTCTAACCGCTATGTAATTTGTTTTCAACATTCGTATAAGTATTCTTAGTTGGCTACTTTTAGTTTATTCATTGTAGATTTTTTGGCGGCATTATTTATAATTTTGCTGCTATATTGTACCTTTATGTGAGTACCTATAGGTGTACCAGAATCTGATGGCAAAATGGGGAAATTAAAATTGAAGACAACACACTTGTCGTTGGGGAAACTAGAATAAAACTTGTTGATCCTTGATATTTTTGACAGTGTTAGTTTCATAATAGGCAATATAAATTATGTAGGTATGGTTTATTAACTTCAGATAAAAATATATAAAAGACAAAGCTACACATTTTTTACATAAGCACATATTTTTTATATTATAATTAATTACATTAATTATTACAGTGACTAACAGTAATTTATGCAACTATAATTTAAAATTTGCCATCTGTATACATACTAGTATTTTTTATTCATTTGATGAAGAGAACAAATAGATAATAATAATAAATTGCTCCTCCACTGTTTCAGTTACGTGAACTTGTATGATGTAGGTAAGTTTTCATTTCATATTCACAAAATT
Source organism: Thymelicus acteon (assembly GCA_951805285.1). Taxonomy (NCBI): domain Eukaryota; kingdom Metazoa; phylum Arthropoda; class Insecta; order Lepidoptera; family Hesperiidae; genus Thymelicus; species Thymelicus acteon. Next base: position 2,599,608 of record OX638227.1, on the reverse strand, counting down.
TTTGCTACCTATAATTTGTAACAATGTTTGTATTATTTATTTCAATTAATTTAATATCATTTGCTAATCTTACTTACATACAAAGAAATCATATTATGTAGATTATTTACTAAGAAAATATAATCCCGAAAACTAAGTATCAAAACGAGTTAATCCTACAAGATGAATAATATTAATAATGCAGATTGTCGCTTAAATACAACTTTTTCCTCACATGTTTTTCATTAAACATTGAAAATAATATTTGTGGCTTGTGATCGTAAAGTTGTTTTCGGCAGTACATCGAAAATAATCATCATTTTAGAAAAAGAAAAATATTCCATACAACTCTTTTTTTGACTTGACAAGCCGCTTGACAATAGTTAGTTTTAAAAATTTTCATTGCCATATTAAAAACCCATTTTTCTGTTTGTCAAAAATGCCATGAGATGCTGGTACAGGGTGAATTTTCATTTTTGCCATTTTTATGGCGTTTTTTAGGTAACTTTTTATTTTGTCCAAGAAATTAAGGAATAACAACTGAATTAGATTAGTTTTTTATAGAGAAAGCTCATTATATATTGCAACTATGATTTAAACAGCAAATTCAGGAGAAAATCCAGAAAAAAGGAAAAGCCCTGTTGAAGTAAATGATGTTGTGTAGAGGAAAATGATATAGCCCATTGACGTAAATGATGAGGTGTAGAGGGTAATGACGAAAATTTAAATCCCAACGTGTAATCAACTTTTTTATCAAGAAAAATAACAATATTCGTTTGATTTGATAAAATCAACATAACGTATTGTAGTATTTTAATGACTGATTACGTATTTTAATAGATTTTATCAATTATAAAAACAACATGACTTTTATAACTTAATGCAAGACTACAATCAATGGTAAGTGGTAATGAAGACTTGCTTGATTGATAAGCCACACTTACTTTATTAAGCCTATTTACTCTTAACTTGAAGACACCCAAGGTAAAATCGCAGGAATTTTATTCCTGACCTTCGTTGTTCGCATAATAAATGATCAAGCAAAGGATCGTTTGCACATAGAGGACATAGGGATGCTTATGGCGAAGGCAAGATAATGATGTTTTATCTGGACATTCGATTGTGGAGATTGACGGATTATGTCATAATATTGTCCCATGCAGACTCTCCAAAATGGTACAAAAAAAACAGAAAACTAGAAACTGGCTACTCTACACACGTGCTTGAGGCTTTCTAAGTTGGTCTCAATGGTCATCAATACACCTTTAAAGCATGCCCCTACATGGAATCACACGCTGATAGATGGCATTTGGTTCTTCTTCTTCCGTTCGTCTCTAGGACACCCAAAATTCTAGAAGCTGCCATAGTTTGGATTCAATAAACCGGCCAGAATATATTTTCGAGTGTATCTCCACTTCTAACAACCGAAGGCTGACGATGTATTCGAAAGATACCTTCTGAAGAACGAAGAAGAAGAAGATGAACGGGCTCCTTTTTGGCAGTGAATATAGACCCTTATGTTTTTGTGGCGTTGAATCTCAAAGAGTTGGTATCGCTCCATTGAGTTCCAGAAGTGTGAGATTCACACGCTCGACCAAGACCACTTCTTCATAACTGTATTTATTGGACCGTCCGAGCGGTAGACAATTACCTCTCCACAATTGTACTGTCATCTGCGGACCTATACACATTGAGCATGAGCTGATTTCGATGTGCAGCAAGAATAGAGTTGAGGCGGAACAGACCTCTGGAATTCCAGCAAAGGTTGTCATTGCTAATGTCGAGCAACTCAGCTGAAAGGCTAGCTTGCCAAACCCTATGATGAAGATGATGCCTTTCAAGATGTCAAGAGAAACGAGGTCATATGGTAGAAGGTCTGTCGAACGGTTTCAGCGGAACCCGTACTGCCAGTCACTGAGAAAGTCATTCTGTTCTAAGTATGCCATAACGTTAGTTAGTCTTAGCTTTGATGAGGAATCCAAAAGCTCTATTGGCAGATTGGTTGGCCAGAGGCTTTGTGCCATTGTTTAATACGGTCGATTCGATAGTAAGTTTTCTTTTGAATGTCTTTTTGTAGGACTAAGCAGATAGGTTTTTTTTATGGGAATAGCCGGCAAATAAGCTGGCGATTCACCTGATGGTAAGTGGCTATCGTCGCCTATGGATATCAGCAACACCAAAGGCATCACCGATGCATCAACGATCATGCAAGAAAGAGATAAGAAAAAGAAAGAACTGGCTCTCAAGTCCCCAGCTGGAAGACGACGAGTCGTTTGGTGGCTGACTCATGCTCAAGGGTAGGTGGTAGTAGGTGGTAGCTATCCAGGCGACCCCATGAAGAAATAAAAGTTAAAAGCTTTCTTCTTACATATAAAATCCGGAGCTTTCTAGCTTCGAGCATAGACCCAGGCAAGATATGAGAAATGTTTGCGCTTCTCAGCTTAAATGCTTTCGACAATAACCCATAGACAAGTTACACCAACATTAGGACCGTTAGAAAAAGGGATGAAATAGTCCTTGACGAATCACTTCGTTTACAGCATCCTTTCAAATCGACGGATCTTTAAAAGCGAATCAGATCTATTTACAAGTATAAAATGCAAAGAAAATCAGAAAATTGCATATTTATCAAGTATATACGCACTTTTGGGTTGATTTTATGGATTAACGGCATCTTTTGAGTTAATTTATTGGTGGCTACACTCAATCAGGTTGTTAATATTATTTAGATTCGTCATTTTCCTCTACAGGAATCATTCACGTCATTAGAATTTTGCGGTAAATGATGTAGCGATTTATGACGAAACGGTACAAAACAACCCAAAACTTAGTTTGCTCAATTTTATATCACTTATAATGGAATTAAGTTATTTTTTATTAAATACCATTAGGCGATATTCATGGATACTTATTGTTGAATTATATATTTTTTTTATCAAAAATATATTCAGGAGTTTGATGACGAGATTTTCTGACAAACTATACTTATCATTAACTTTCGCGTACTTTATCATATTCACAATGCATTTTTCATCCAAATCTTGATTTAAACTGAGAGAAGCGGGTGTAAGGAACACTTTGAATTGCTTTTAAAATTTTAAATAATAATTTCGTTGAACAAATTTCACGAAACAAAAACCGCGGATGTTAATGACGATAATCTCGTGACAAAATTTTAAACGGTCAAATAATGGTATTACAGATAATTTACGCTTGAAAAACATTTATGAATATTCAGCTTAGACATTAATTCTTACGTATAGAGAGTAAAAAAGCATTTTTAGGGCGGTATTTTGAGTTCCTTGTGACATTAATGAAACATACCGTTAAATAACAGGGAGGTTAATGACTTTCCGAGCATTATTTTAAATTTTTTAACACTCTAACATCAGAATTTTATAATTTAACTTAATACGACTTTTAAGTAAATACATAATTAAGGTTTTAGTAAACATTTTGAGTGATCACATTTATATTCCAAGACAGAAAATTGAATAACATGCATAAATGGCAGTTTTGAAAATTCACCCTACACCTATACACAAGTCCTACAAAGATCCCTCATATTATTATCATTTTAAATATCTGCTTTTGCAAGCATCAACCTGTTACAATTTAATTATAATTAGGTAATGATTATAAGGCATTTCTTGTATTAATTACAAATTATTATTGTTTTCTGCCTCTTAAATGTTGAATTTTTGCTATGCGCAGATTTTTACTGAACTTTAACGCACCATAACTTGGAAACTATAAGTCGTATGAAAATGAATGTAGGAACATCTGTAGGTAGGTAATTTATCAATAAATAATTTAGTCCTTCACCGTTTTATTCTAGCTTGTACAGTTTTTCTCAAAATTAAGAAAATCTGCAAAATGGGACACTTTTCAAAGGGGGAGGGGGGGGGGGGGGAGGGGATGCGGACGGGGGAGGGAGGGGGAGACTTGTTTTTTAATATACTCACATAAAGGTACAACATAGCAGCAGTTTCACAAAATTATAAATTTAATCTAGAATGAATAATTATCATTTAAATCTAGAATGAATGGATTATTTATTGGATATGGTCTGTTGCCCGCAGCTTCGCATACGGAAATTATGTTTTAACAAGTACTATTATTTCTTCTGTGGTTTTAACTTAATTGTACTTCTTGCAGTTTTTTTAGAACAGTAAATTTATATTGAAGTAGGTAGGTACTTAAATTTAGGAATTTATAATTATACTGAAATCCATGATACAATTACAAAGGATTTCTCCGAGAGCGGGTTTTGAAAAATAAACAATATTCACATTAATTTTTTTTTTTTCTTTTTTTTTTTGAAAAATTTTGAAAAACTGGTAAATATATTTTCCATCAATTATGGCAAGGAACGTTGGTTGCAAATTTGAAGCAAATCGGTTGATGTTTTAATTTATTTCCATACAAACTTTCATTGTGTTTTCCAGAGAAAGCTTTTAATCTTCCGGGATGAAAAGTTTTCCAAAACATGACCCGGAGTATAAATAACAATTCTACCAATTTTTATCGAAATCTGTTCAAAGGTTTTTATGTGATGCCTAGGCCTGGACAGGCAAACAGACAGACAGACAGACAGACATAATAATTCTAAAACAATATATTTTTGTGCTCTAATACGTTATTGAAGTGCCCCTTAATCGAAATTTTGTAAAAATATTCAATGTAGAGAAAAATTGCCCTTTGAGTTGATATCTTCATAACCTATATCCTTGCACCGTTTTAATATAAGTATAATGGGTACTCACGAATCTCACGATTGGTATTCTTCATACAACCCGACGACACGACGAGTTAAGGCGCGGTATGACTACGATTTAAAAACGTTGATTTCACTCACACAACCGCATATCTGCGTCAATCTAATGTTACATTTACATGACGCTGAATAGGGTTCAAAATTGCAGAGCATATTTTTGCTAACAATGTAACTAGATTGCGAATAAACATTTAATTTGAGGGTTTTCCTTAGGTTATTCAAAATATACACATTAAATTCAATATCTGTCCGGTTTAAGTTTTAATAAAACCATATACGTATTATATTCTCAAAAAAAAAATATGTTGTTACCGATGAAAATACAGAGAACTTTGACGATTAAGTTTATTTTTGTATAGCAAATTACGATTTTTTATTGGGAATATCAAACAACTATTTAATATTTTATTCGGTTAACATTTTTCTTTACACCTTTTTCTATGCTCTGTATTTTTTGCGTGCGATATTTACATTGGGTTTCCTCGTACTCAAGCACCAAAGAAACCCAGTTTTGTGAATATTGAGATCACACCGCGCCTTAATAGATCAGTCGCGTCGGTATCAGTAAACCAAAAGTACATAATTAGGAAGGTTTCATCTTGTCCACGATCATACGAGCTCGACACCAAAAAAAACTCATTTATATTCCAAGCTCCGCCACAATATGAATATAACACGAACTCGTATAACTTTAACATACTTTTTGAAAATTTATCTTACTTGAGTAAAACGGGATAAAGGCGACACAAATAAGGTTGCCAGTAAGCTGGGAAATCCGGGATTGTCCCAGAATTTTAGTTCTTGTCCCATGTCCAGGAGTTACACATCTATGTCTCAGATTCCCCCGTTATAAGGACACAAAGGGGTGCCAACAGTAGCACGGTAGGGGGCGACTGGTGAGCGATTTTTAGAGGGCGCCACTTTGATATCTAATCTAATGAAGTGCGTCAACAAAAGGGCGCTGCCGCCCTGCCCCTGAACTATCCTCGATCCGCCAGTGCATCAGTGCATCGAGGTCTAGTAGAATTGTCCCGGAAATGAGCCTTTATCTGGCAACCTTACGATCCTCATCTAATATCTCTGTTACAGGTCAATTCAAGAGCGCTGCGATGTCGGCATGGTCGGCAGTAGTGCCAGTCCTACAGACAATATTGCTATATTTTCGTCTGTTACTGGATAAGGTGATAGACTTCATGTTCTCTTTATACTGGGATGACAAGAAACAAATTATCCCCGATGTTGACAAGAACCACGCGTTCCTCGGCCAGAGCGCCACCACGCTAGCTAGAAGAATTAAAGACAAGGAGCTCAAATCAGAAGATTTGGTTCGAGCCTTCATTGAAAGGATAAAACAGGTAAGTAACGAGTAATGACAGAATAAATATTACTGTATGAATATTGAATACCCTTCAGATCAATATTCGAGGGATCCTTTACAAAACAGAACAAAATAATTATAATTAATTTTTATTTATATATCTACTTGCTCACTATTCGCGAAGTTGATAGTGAGCAGTGAGCATGAGCAGACTACTGCTCATGCTCACTGCTCACTGGACTGGAGAAAAACAAGGTTATGCTTGACTGGTCCTTCTTCCATCAGGTAAACCCCATGTTGAACGCTGTGGCGGAGGAGCGCTACGAAGCCGCATTGAAAGAAGCCAGGGAGATCGACGAAGCTATCGCAGCCGGCCTCACTGAAGAGCTCGCTAGTAAACCATTCTTAGGTAGGCATAATAAACCAGGATAATACTTATACAGAAGTGTAAATAAAGACATTAATTGAGGGAACTTATCTTGTGCCAAGTACGATTTGATTCATTTGGATTATAAAGAGTCTTCTGTCAAAGATCGTTGGATGAGGTGGACATGGTAGAGGATACTGGGATCTATATCACCAATTTCATGAGGGATGAAGAGATTCTTGATTGCATAAACTGCAGTAATAATATTTGTAGTGCACTGAGAATACAAACCGACTTATTCTGTTTTTTGTTTTTATTACCTGCTAATTTACCATATAGGAACTTTAAAGACTGTACAGTAGTTCACCGTGCATCATTATAGTCCAGATAGTATCCCAGTTTTGTTTATTTTTGTATAGTATCTTTTGTGAAGTATGAGCAAAAAAAAAGATGAAATGTTGCATATTTTTTATTATTTCTGAGTTAATGCCATACTATTCTGAAGGTGCAAATATCGAGAATATCGAAAATGTAAAAAAGTTCATAAAAACTGTTATAATTTTTTATATTTTTTTATGTTGCTTAGTACATTAATTATCACAAATGTATGGCTGTTGTTATCTCTAATAATAATAAATAAATAAATAAATAAATAAATAAATAAATAAATAAATGAATGAATGAATGAATGAATGAATGAATGAATGAATGAATGAATGAATGAATGAATGAATGAATGAATAAATAAATAAATAAATAAATAAATAACCAAATTCACCATATTTTCTAATTTTAGGCGTACCATTCACAACGAAGGAATGCCAAGCGATGAAGGGGATGTCCCTGACCCTGGGGGTGTGGAGTCGCCGCAACGAGAAGGCCACCGAGGACAGTGAAGCCATCGTCAGGATGAGGGCAGCCGGGGCCATCCCGCTGGCCAGCACCAACCTGCCAGAGATGCTTATTTGGTAATAAATGCTGACAAATTTACTGATCTCGTAGGAGAGGTGCGCTTGAATCAGCTTTGTGGCGCTTTGTAGAACTTGGCTATATCATAGGCGGAAGATGAGATGACATCGAAGGATGAAAGTACAAAACCTGTCTTACCCCTGAATGTGGCAAGTGTAAACCACACCATGCAGGGCTGATTGGAGTATAGACCTTAATGTTAGACATATTTTTTTGATTTTATTTCAACTAGATTTTTAGAGCCAAATTCCACTGCGAAAAAAATTTATTCCAAAAATCTCCATGAGTTCACCTCTAGCGGTGATTTTCAGTTTTTTTCAGAAATCCCCAGCTCCATTTTTTCCGAATACACACTTGCTGTTGGCCCTTTACATGGTTCTCACGGGGATAAAGGTTCTTTTATGTTCTGTTCATCGTTGTAATCAGTAAAACGAGCCAAAATTATCCACTAGGCTGTAGAGGAGATTTTTGGAAACATTTAACTAGCCGTAATGCTATACGGGCTCTGATTGTAAAATTGCTTGCAGGCAGGAGACCCGCAACTCCGTGTACGGGCGCACCAACAACCCGCACCACACGGGCCGCTCCCCCGGGGGCTCCAGCGGGGCGGAGGCTGCCCTCATGGCCACGTATGCATCGCCCATCAGCTTGTGTGAGTATTTTAAACTTATGCATTTTAAATATTTAAGAGGTTTCACACACATGTAGTCATGTAGATTCATATTGAGGCAATCGGAAGGCTTCGCTAACCTGAAGGCTCTGCGTGCTCTATGTGAAGCCTTGGTAAAGAGTAACTTTAGTAACTCCCAGCCGGAACACGACGAGTCGTTTGGCGGCTGACTCATGCTCAAGGGTGGTAGCTATCCAGGCGAACCCCTCGGAGAAATAATAATAGTAATGAAGGTATTAATTAGCAATTAAAATCAATATTACCAATATAATCCCTCCGATGCCCTACTACCGGCGGAGTATATCCGGGGTATCCGTAGCTGTATCCCACTTTGTTCGTCCTTGGCATTTATTTACAGTAGGTATATAATTATTTATATATAAATATTTATATAAATTATTATCAATCATTTATTTATAATTATTGAATTATGCAATTGTTACATGGCATTGACTAGTAAATGAATTTATGGAATTTTATGAGTGATGATTATTAATTGTTTTATGACTTAAATTGTTAATTTATAAGAATTTTCATTTTAATCTCGTGTTTTATCTATAATAATTTTAATTTTTAATTTATATTTCTTTCTCTTTCGTTACGCTCTTGTCAGAGCGGTCGTGGTCATCATTTCTCAGTCACATGTTTGACGATCCGTCTCCATTCTTCCCGGACAACTGCTTTTCGTGAGCATACATGTAATGGGACATCCACTGCAGCCTTTACTTGGTCCGTCCATCTCATAGGCGATCTGCCGCGAGGTCTAGTTCCTTCTACTTTCCCTTGGACGACTAGACGTTCGATGGAGACATTATCACGTCTAGTCACATGACCAAAGAATGTGAGAATTCGAGCCTGTACGATGGAAGATAGACGCTGCTTGATGCCGAGTTCTTCCAGAATGGACTTGTTGGTCCGGAATTCATTCCAGGACACTCTCAACATTCTTCTCCAGCACCACATCTCGAGAACGTCTATTTTCTTCTTCTCACTTTCTCGCAGGGTCCACGTCTCCGAAGCGTAGAGGAATATGGAGAATACCAGTGCTCTAACTAGCCGGGTCTTAGTGGCCTTGGTGATTTTACGATTCCTCCATATTTTCTGCAGCTTATCCATAGCTGATCTGGATATCGCCATGCGCCGTTTGATTTCGTCTATACAGCCTCCGTTGTTCGAGATCAACGCTCCTAAATAGACATAGGATTGCACCACCTCACAGTTCGCTATTTGTGTCACTTCTGGCGAGTTGTTGTTAATTCGGTCGACAATCATGACTTTAGTCTTGCTGCGGTTGATCTTGAGGCCGAATTCAAGACTTACGGATTCCATCCTTTGGAGAAGTTCTTCCATATGGCAGATACTGGTAGCGAATAGGGTGGTATCATCCGCATAACGTAAGTTGGAGATTTTTAAACCTCCAACTGCTGCTCCATCTGTCCAGTTCTCAAGAGTTCGTCTCATTATCATTTCTGTGTAGATGTTAAACAGAATCGGGGAAATAATGCACCCTTGTCGAACACCGGCACTAGGTTGAAAGTTAGCCGAAAGCTTATCGTCTGTCTTTACGGATGCAGTACCACCCTCGTATAAACGCCGTAGCAAATGAACAAGGTGTTTTGGTGTGCCCATGTCCAGTAGAGTCCTCCAAAGTACAGGCCATTTGACAGAGTCAAACGCCTTCGAGAAGTCCACGAAACATATATATACCGCTTTGTTGAACTCACGGGATTTCTCAATAATTTGGCGCACAATAAGTATTTGCTCCCTGGTACCTTTGCCCTTGACGAAGCCTGCTTGCTCAGGTGCAATCTCTTTAGATAAGTAAGACTTGAGACGCTCATTAATAATGTGTAGTAGAATTTTGCTCGCATGCGGTATGAGTGCAATAAGGCGATAATTATTGCAAATTTTTGTAGAGCCCTTTTTGTGTAGTGGTATGAAGACACTGTGAGCCCATTCTTGCGGCCATGTACCTGTTTGCCACACCTTGTTACACAGCAAATGATAGATCTGGACACCATACTCTCCCGAGGCTTTGATAGTTGCAATGGGAATGGAGTCCTTTCCCGTGGCTTTTCCATTCTTCAGATGTTTTATTGCCGCTCTTATTTCATCTTTTAAGATGTTTGGCTCTTTTTCATCATCCAATGGCTCTGTTGAATCAAAACACTGTGATTGCGGGTCTTCAAACAGCGACTGACAGTATTTCCTCCATGTTTCGGATATTTCTTCTAGCTCTGTCACTGTTTCACCTTGAGAGTTCTCGATAGCCCATGTTTTGGATGACAAAGACCGTGTGAGTGCACGAATTTTTTGATGAAGGTCTCTTGACTCGTGCTTGTTAGCGTGTGCTTCAATTTCTTTGCAGATGTTCTGAAGATGAGCGTTTAGATCTCGTCTGCAAGCAGCTTGTATTTTTGCAGTCTTTTCATTCAAAGTCCTCACATCAGCCCCCGTTGCCTTCATCCGTCGTCTGTCTTCTACAAGAGCTAGAGTATTGTCGCTCATCCAGTGTTGCCGTTTACAAGCGCCTGCAGGTGGAGTTGTATTTTTGACGGCGCAACTAATTAAACTTTTCGCACGATCCCATATTTTGTCTGGACATTCGGTGTCATGGTCCACAGACACCCATTGGTCCCACTCTTTTTCCAGTGCAGCTGTAAACTGTGATTTATCTCTGACTTCGAGCCTTCGACGTTGAACAGGTTGTCGGGCTGCTCTTAGTTTAAGCTGAATTTTAGCCATCAAAAATTGATGATCCGATCCACAATCGGCTCCTGGTAGTGTGTGAGTGTTCCTAATAGATGTTTTCCACCGTGCCCTAACCAAAATATAATCGATCTGATTGCGATAGTTGCCATCAGGTGATATCCAAGTGTACAGTCGTCGAGGATGATTTTGAAAGAAACTATTAGATATCACCAAGTTGTTATCGGCGGCAAACTGTACTAGACGTTCACCTCTTTCGTTGCGCTGCCCTAGTCCGTACTTTCCAACACAAGGATTTAACAAATGAGAATCTGAACCTATCTTAGAGTTGAAGTCTCCCATAATAACAAAAAGCTCCCTTCGTGGAATCTTGGAGATGGCAGCCTCCAGGTCTGAGTAGAAAGACTCAATGTCCTCAATGTCCTTTTAATTTATATTAGTCATTACGAATTTAATTTTAATGTATATTAGTCAAGCTGTAATGTTAGATGTAATTTTGAATAAATAAATAAATAAAGATGTTTAGGTAAGTTGCGATGCCGAAGTGGTCATGGCTTGATGGCTTGTATCAATTGAATCATAAGTCAACAAGTAATACCTACATAAGTATATCTGCTTCAAATGATCAAGCTACTTAAGCAACTTCAGGTGCAATCCATACTAGGCACTAGGCAACCTTGGCAGACGTACAAATTAGTGAAAATTTAAATGTCCCGCGCGGAACAAACAAATTACAGTGCTACCAACTTATCTGTGAAATGGCGAAAATTGAAACTAATGCCGCCCCATTCATAAAAGTCTTTGTGTTCATTCATTGACATTTACTACGTCTCGAATTGCGTCCAGTGATTGGTCCAATACGTTCGACAGCGCCCTCCGTCAGTTCACAGATAAGTTGGAGGCACTGTAGGTAGTATCTAAGTACCCCAGGTGCGCCATACATTTGGAGGTTTGTTAAAGATGATTATAGATCATCCCTGGCGATTTCCCCTCTATAGTAAATTAAAAAGTTATCTTCATCGTTCTATGCTTAGGTTGTATGTAAGATCAAGGCTGTAGCCATTATTATTGCATGAGACGCAAAGTCCATGATTGCATTACATCCTTTACGTCGTAAAGTTTACGACAAGGTTAAGTTGTTATTTGTTATCGTGTTGTAATCAGTCGGTCGTGTACTGTAGTAAAATAAAAAGTTAAAGTCCGGTAGGCGAACAAAATTACCGACCACAAAATTATGGATAACTCAGAAACTTCTTGTCAGATCTCGTACTTTGAATGGGACCACATGACAAGCACCAACTTTCGAATATAAAAATAATCATCAAAATTGGAAGGTACACCCAGTAAAAAGTTAAAGGGTAACACATAAAAAAAATACAGTCGAATTGAGAACATCCTCCTTTTTGGAAGACGGTTAAAAATAAAGAAGATTGATAATTTTTATTTTATTTTTATTTTTAACTTATGTCCACAGACGTATTAACTTAGACCAATTGGTCTGAGGAATCTGAGGATGTCATGTAAATGTAATAAATAATTGTTGTATGCTGTTGACACCCAGGTTCGGATATAGGAGGGTCCACTCGCATGCCGGCGTTCTACTGCGGGATGTTCGGCCACCACCCCACACCCGGCACCACCAACACCAGAGGTAACAGACCAGCTCTATTTCCACTTATTAGAAAACGAGGTGTGTAGTGCGTTGGATAAATAAGAATAGCTCTGATTTTTAAGACTTTATTAAAATTTGAGATAATATATGTATATACAATTATACATATATTATGTCTTCACATTTATCTGACAAACTATGAAATATGTATATGCATGTATCTACGTATTTGTATATCTATCTGTGACATCATAGCTCCCAAACGGATTCCGAAAGAAACCCGATTAAAGTTGCACGTTTTTTGTTAATCGAAAGCCTTAGTTTTAGCTGTTTTTTTTTATGGAAATAGCCGGCAAACGAGCTGACGATCCACCTGATGGTAAGTGGCTATCGTCGCTCATGGACATCAGCAACACCAAAGGCATCACTGGTGCGTTGCCGGCCAAGAAAGACAGAAGAAAAAGAAAGAAAGAACTGGCTCTCAAGCCCCCAGCCGGAACACGACGAGTCGTTTGGCGGCTGACTCATGCTCAAGGGTGGTAGCTATCCAGGCGAACCCCATGGAGAAATAATAATAGTAATAATGGTATTAAAGCTTTGTTTGGTGGAAATAAAAGCAGTTGTCGGTTTTTATTTACTTTTCTTAATTTAATAAATATCGGCAGGTGTGCTATTCAGAAAAGGAGATGAAGACTCCATGTTTAGTCTGGGCTTCATTTCGAAACACGTGGAGGACCTGGCTCCCCTGACCAGGGTCATCGCGGGCGACAAAGCTAATACCATGAAGTTGGACAGGCGGATCGATTTGAAGGTATAGAAAATAGACCGACTTATCTACTTTCCTAACGCCCCAACTCAGAGTCACTAACGGTTACTTAAATCACTCCTTAGAATTTGTATGGTGGTTCTTTACTAATTGTAAGGAGCGATTTATGTACCGTTAGTGACTCTGAGTTGGGACGTAAGAATCCTAAGTGACTAAACGAGCGAGATAGGATGTGCCAATGTTTTCGTATTTCCTTTACAGAGTCCGAAACTAAGATACCAAAGTACTATTATAATTAGAAACTATTCAGAATTTATGAAGTAACTAGACATTTTTTTAGCACGACTGCTGAAACATTAGTTTTATTAATAGACATAGTAGTACCTAAGTAATAATTAAGTACTGTTTATTACTAGGTACTACTTTTGGAAAGTTTTCTCAATAAAAACATTTTTTTTCCAGAATATTAACTTTTATTACCTCGAGGACTGTAACGATTGTCTAGTGAGCCCGCTGAGAGCGGAAATGGAGAATACATTAGACAGGTAAGAATACAATAGCTACCTATTATGGTTTTGATTCTAGTTGACCTATGCCCGACCGAGGCCGGTGCATGCAAACACTTGGTTAATTTTTTGCGTTATAAAGTAGTATAATTTATTTATTATCTAACTAACATGGACCTCCTAGTCTAACTTTAATGTCTAGTAAACAATAATGCACATGCTTCTCGGCTTACAAAAAAAGCAAAAAAGCAACAACCCATAATTGTCCCACTGCTGGACTCGAGGTCTCGTCTCACAATGTGGCCGTATTCTACCACGCTGGGCAAGTGCGGATTGGTAGACTTCACACACCTTTGAGAACTTTATGGAGATCTCTCCGGTGTGCAGGTTTCCTCACGATGTTTTCCTTCACCGAAGCAAGTGATAATTAACTTCTAATACTCACAAAACCAGACCCCAAATAATATTTTTCAATTATTTTATTGTAAGCAATAAACGTGCTTACTCTGTACCCAGCGTGATAACGTCGCTTCGGCAAGCCGCGAGCACTGAACTAGCGCCGAAGCCGTACTCCCACGAGGGTTTCAACCACATGTACCGGCTGTGGAAGTACTGGATGTACAGGGAGCCGGAGGACTACTTGCGCCTGCTCACCAACGGCCGGGGGCAGTTCAATCCTTACGTGGAACTCGTTAAAAAGGTATATCTTTGAACTTAACATGGTAATGATTACATGTCTTTACCGTGACAATAATATCAAGTCGTTCCTCAGGTTATCACGGTTAGGGCCCCTCGACACATGACGTAAATATATATTTTTTAGCAATATAACTTGTATATTTTTTAACGACTCCAGTGGAACTTAGGGTTAAACTATATAATGCTAAGTTATTATTTCAGGTGTTCGGCGCCAGCAAGTACTGTTTGTTCACAATCATGCGTATTTTAGAAGACTTTCTCATCCCGAAACCCGACGCGGAGTGGGCCGAAGATCTGTCGAAGAAGATGAAAGCTGATTTATTCGTGAGTAAACGTTGAATTTAAATATTGTAGCGTGTATCTCTCCACAGTATGTCTACGGCTGATGCTCATTGGTCGTCTGCCGACTGCAACCCTGGACATATAGGCTGCAGTAACAGGGCGCTGTAACACGAGCCCTACTGGAAGTATTATAATTATAGAACTTGTTAAATGTGTCAAAGTATAGTTATTTTGGTTGGACAGACGTTTAGTTTACACGTTATTATGACCGCAGAGCAAGTTGGGCGACAACGGCGTGCTCCTGATGCCGAGCGCGCCGCACGCCGCGCCCTTCCACTTCTCCTGTCTGCTGCGCCCCTACAACTTCTCTTACTTCGCCATCGTCAATGTGCTCAAATGTCCCGCTACACAGGTAACTTGTATAATATAATACTCTTAACTCTTATAGAGTTAACTAGACCGGCAGCTTACAAGCAGTATAGAGTAGCGCTAGAAGAGCGATCGCTGTAGACACCGAATGGCATAATGGCTTTCTTACTTTCTTATTTTTCTTCTATCCTGCTGGCGACGCATCAGTATTGCCTTTGGTGTCACTGATGTCCATGGCGACGATAGTTAGCCACTTAGAAATTCCATATCAAAAACTTTTGCTATTGCTGCCTCAGATATAACCGAAATACAATGAACGTGAAGTAAAGGCGCTGTAAAACAATCTCGCTCTACCCTAATCGTTAAAGCTTAGTCTGTACAAACCATATTGTGATTTTACTCAGTTTACAAAATAATGTATTTACAGCCTACTATCTCAGAATATGACTTCCAGAACTTTTTTTTAATAAATTGGTCCTTCGAGTCGGCTTATATCCTTGCTTGCTCTATATGCTCTAATCTTTGTTCCTATTAATTGTTTTGGTGATTCTACATTTCTGCACTAAGCAATCGAAATATAGAAAATTTGAAAGGTTACGAAAATTTTCACGTAGTCAGAGATTAGTTTTTAAACCGTATTAAAGTTCATAGAGTTATGTGTTTAACTTTATTAAGCAAACTTTATCAAGTATTTTTTGCGAATGTGATTCATGATGTAATATGATATTTTCAGGTACCCATTGGCACTAACGGGCAAGGTCTGCCCATCGGCATACAAATCCTGGCGGCTCCGTACAACGATGACCTTTGCCTCACCGTCGCCAAATACCTCGAAGAAAAGTTCAGTGGGGCAATAATGGCGTGCAAAATTAAGGAACATTAAATAATAAACCTTGTTTACACTTTGA
Source organism: Thymelicus acteon (assembly GCA_951805285.1). NCBI lineage: Eukaryota > Metazoa > Arthropoda > Insecta > Lepidoptera > Hesperiidae > Thymelicus > Thymelicus acteon. The sequence goes on along the minus strand of OX638227.1, from coordinate 2,583,677 downwards.
TCTTTACTGTTGTTTTTACTATTTGATTTTATTGGTTGTTAATAGTATATTATGTATATTGTCGATATTAGGTAAACCTAAGTTATTACCTTATATTAGATATATAAAAATATGTAGATCAGGTAAGTACATTCCACGCTCAGTATACTTAAGTCATAATTTTTCATAAAACTTTTAGAGAGATGCTTTTACTGAATAAAGTTTTATAATAAAATTAATAAACGTAATGATTTTTTATCCTCATCCTCTGTTGTCCTTGTCGCACATGAATAGTAGTAAATTTCGTTATTTATCTGCCTACCTGATACGTTTAGATTGCAATGTTTGAGCGCCAGATATGAGCTTCTTTACACTGCGACGCATCTGTTGCAAGTAGGACTTCCATTACGTAAATTGATGTCGCCAGACAAAAATCTCTAAACCCCGAACCTCGAAAGGTTTGGGTGGTTTTGGTCGAAACCAAAAGGTTTAAATTTTTTCCCGAACACCATCTCAACGGCACCCCTTCCAACGCCTTTTTTATCTACGTAATTCGTTATATTTTATTAGAGACGCCCGCTGAAAAAAGCTCGCCTGCCGTCGACCGCGAACGCCAGACTGAGGAGCCGCATGAGGGAGACAAACCGCTCCAAGCGGTCCCGGCCGCCGCGGCGCCGCGATCACGGGGAACCCAGACGCTGCGGCTCACCATGCGATACATCACGGCCCTGTCAGCGGCGCTGCGAGACACGAGTCCCAAGCCGGAGAGCGGGTCGCGGGCGCGCTGGCCGTCGCCGCTGTGGTCAGACCCCTCTTTCCCACTGGGCACTCTGGGCATGTGCCCAGGGCTCCGTGATCGATAGGGGCCCTCTAGTTCCTGCCAGATCACTAAACGATAACGTCGATAACCGATATTTATTACTGAAAAACATTATTAATTGGATTAAATCGAACCTCAATTACTGACTACAATACCAATTTGCTTATTAGCCTTTGCATAAATCTAGAGGCTTGCTTATCTACTTTTTTCTGTTTATTCTAACAAAATAGTGTTCTGACAAAGTCATTGGGGCCCCATTATCCTAATATGCCTGGGCCTCTAGTACATAGGTTAGAGACGGCCTTGGCTGTGCTTCGACCTGTCGGAGTTCTTCACGGATCAGGAGACTCCGTCCGAGTTCGTAGAGGACTCGTTCTCACCCTCGATTTCGACTCGTTCCTCGCAGAGTTCGACTACCTTCGAATACATTAACATGGACAGAACATTCGCGTGACAGTGCTGTGTTGGATTGCCTTAATTTAGGTATCTCGTAAATTATTTTTGTTGGCGCCCTGTGCTTAATGCTTGCTGAGTTAATAATCTAATTGATCTAGTTGATAGTCTACGAACAAACGCAAGCAACAACACAACAGTAAGGAAGCATTCAGGGGCGCGAGTGGACGATTTTACACGCGTAATCTATTAAATAAATATCGATAAAAAATTAACAAATTGTTATTCTATGGTGCCGGTTTATCTGCTGTTTGGAAATAAAGAGTGATTAGATTACAAATTATATCAGCCAGCTGACTTGACAAACAGTGATTTAAGATGGGTAAGTACGCTGCAATGCATTTTTGTAACACTTTTGCACAAATATGTTTTAACTGTCTTTAGAAGGGTCACGAAGTTTATTTGGGTTAAGTAATATTATCATCTCAGAATAAAGGTTATCATCATCAAATACTTTCCTGCAAGAAAGAAGCATACAAATGATACAGTGCAATACAAAATATCTTTTTGTACACATAAAAAACAAAACAAACAGTAACACGCAAAAATATAGATAAATACATATATTTAGGTACACATAAAAATACGCGGCAGATTCTAGGAGGGTAGAAACGAGACATAAATTCTATCACAGTCACTTAATTATTCTACTCTGTTACAGGTCAATTCAAGAGCGCTGCGATGTCGGCATGGTCGGCAGTAGTGCCAGTCCTACAGACACTATTGCTATATTTTCGTCTGTTACTGGATAAGGTGATAGACTTCATGTTCTCTTTGTACTGGGATGACAAGAAACAAATTATCCCCGATGTTGACAAGAGCCACGCTTTCCTCGGCCAAAGCGCCACCACGCTAGCTAGAAGAATTAAAGACAAGGAGCTCAAATCAGAAGATTTGGTTCGAGCTTTCATTGAAAGGATAAAACAAGTAAGTAACGAGCTAACGAGTAACGACAAAACAAATATTAATTTATGAATGACTGCATTCTCGATTCTCGAATTAACACGTCTTTACTAAGAAAGAATCCTTTACAGAACAGAAAAAAACCTATTTACCTATTTGATTTTGGGCTGGGGACGGTAGGGCTATGCTCGTAAAACAGAATATGGTTATACTTGACTGTTCTATCAGGTAAACCCCATGTTGAACGCTGTGGCGGAGGAGCGCTACGAAGCCGCATTGAAAGAAGCCAGGGAGATCGATGAAGCTATCACATCCGGCCTCACTGAAGAGCTCGCTAGTAAACCATTCTTAGGTAGGGATAATAAACCAGGATAATACTTAAACAGAAATGTAAATAAAGAGATTCATTGTGGGAACTTATCTCATCATATGCCAAGAATGATTTGATTCATTTGGATTATAAAGAGTCTTCTGGCAAAGATCGTTGGAGGATGTGGACATGGTAGAGGTTATTGAAGGTTGAGGGATGAAGAGATTCTTGATTGCAAATTTGTAGTGCACTGAGAATACAAGTAAACCGAAATATTTCTGTTTTTAGTTATATTACCTGGTAATTTGTCGACCCTGTAGCCTAGTTGGTAGCGACCCTGCCTGCGAAGCGAGGGGTCCCGGGTTCGATTCCCGGCCGGGGCAGATATTTATGTGACAGATAAATATTTGTACTCGGGGCATGGGTGTTATTGTGATGTGTTATATGTATAGTCCATGCCACCCGCGACACAGGTAATAACCTACTGCGGGGGTATGAGTGTGTTAGCGTTTATTATTATTATTATTATTATTATTATTATTATTTACCTAATATTTACTTTCAAGACTGTAGTGCACTGTGCACCATATAGTCCAGATACCAAAGTTTTATTTGGTTATGTTTACCCAGATCCACCATGTTTTCTACTTTTAGGCGTACCATTCACAACGAAGGAATGCCAAGCGATGAAGGGGATGTCCCTGACCCTGGGGGTGTGGAGTCGCCGCAACGAGAAGGCCACCGAGGACAGTGAAGCCATCGTCAGGATGAGGGCGGCCGGGGCCATCCCGCTGGCCAGCACCAACCTGCCAGAGATGCTTATTTGGTAATAAATGCTCACAAATTTACTGACCTCGTAGGATAGATGCGCTAGAATCAGCTTTATGGCGCTTTGTAGGACTTGGCTTTAACATAGGCGGATGATGCGATGACATCGAATGATGAAAGTTCAAAGCTTGTCTTACCCCTGAATGTGGCAAGTGTAAACCACACCATGCAGGATGATTGCTGATTGGAGTATAGACCTTAATGTTAGACATATTTTTTTATTTTTGTTATTAATTTATTTCACCTAGATTTTCTGATTCAGCCAAATTCCACTGCAAAAAAATATTCCAAAAATCATCTCCAAGAGTTCACCTCTAGCGGTGATTTTCAGTTTTTTTCAGAAATCCCCAGCTCCATTTTTTCCAATACACAGTTGCTGTTGGCCCTATAAGCCCTTATAATAATAATATGGTTCTCACGCAGATAGAGGTTCTGTTCTGTTCTGTTCATGGTTGTAATCAGTGAAACTAGCCAAAATTATCCACTAGGCTGTAGAGGAGATTTTTGGAAACATTTAACTAGCCGTAATGCTATACGACGTAAATTGGGAAAAAATGCTGTACGACAAAATAGTAATATTAAACGACAGCACAAAAAACAAATACAAACGGGGATACACGCAACCAGAAACGGAATCTATTCGAATCACCTGAACTCTCACCCCATATCACCGCAAAAACGATTGACAATGGAAGTGTAAAACAAATGCAAAAGAAAAATAAGACCCAAAGTATCACCTCTTACATGAATATTGCGTCATCAAAAAATATTTCTGAACCAAGCGCCGTTGCGTCGTTTTCGACGCAAAAAAACGTTAAGATGTAACCCTTCCACCTCCTCAAAAATACCCAACACGGCTAGACACTGCGGGCGAGAAAGACGGAACCAGTATTTCTGTTGACTATAAACTTCCAAGTACACATGAAAAAACCATATTAAATCAGAAAAACAAAGATATTTTTATATTAGTACACAATGAACGAGAACGCTTGCAAGTAATACGAAATTGTTAGAACTCACAAACGCTTTGAAAGACATCAAGTATGATATTATTGGACTGTCAGAAGTAAGAATACGATGAATTTATATTATGCTATAATGAACAAACACTGAAGATTCGCATAAGATTTGGAAGATTCTGAAATAGACACATTCTAATACACTCTACATAAATCTCATGAAATTGCTTGCCCTAATGTTATAGTCATGGGCGATTTTAATGCGAAAATAGGGAACATGAACTCTACCGAAAGCCAACTACTTGAAAAGTTTGGATACGGAACAAGGAGTACAAGGGGACAGAAATTAATACACTAAGCTCACGAAAATAACCTCTCTATTATGAACACTTTTTTCAAGAAAAAGGCTAGTCGCAAATGGCATGGAAGTCTCCCGATCAGACACGGAAGAATGAAATAGATTACATTTTTACAAACTTTCCAAACCGATTTCATGACGCACATGTTCTAAACAACATTATATTCCCTTCATCAGAAGTCACACAGATTCGTTAGATCAAAATTATCACTGTCACCAATCAAAAAGAGTAGAGTAAAATACAAATGCTCTACATACAAATTAGTAAATCAATGTGAAGCAAATAATTACCTAAAAGAACTAAAGGAAAATATTCAAGCATTACAATTCAAAAATATAAATTCAGTCCAAACTCTATATAATGAGCTCGAAAATTGCTTACTCGACAGTATGAAATCAGATAAGAAAACAGAGGAAAGCAAAATCAGCAACATTTTCTCAGGAGACACATTAAATCTAATTAAACAACGGCACCAATTACAGAATCTTAAGCCTAAAAGCCAAGAAGATAGACAGGAACTCAGTTCCATCTACAAAATAAAAACAAATAAAAATATTAAAAAATATTGTAACAATTACAGATCAAAAATGATAGAGAAATATCTAAGTAATACGGGGAGCTGCAACGCGCATATAAATAACTCTGCACACACAAAACTTGGATACCTAGCTTAACAGAGAAGTATACTACTCGTAATACAGTTAATAGAGATAACATTCTTAAAATAGCAACAAATTTCTACAAAAATCTTTATGACTAAAATAATTATATCACCGACTCCATAACTATTAACTATGAAGAAAAACCGACTGTTTAATGGAATGAAAGAGAAATTTATCGGGAAATAAAAAAGTTGAAACAAGAAAAGAGCTCAGGGCCAGACGGTATCACAAACGAGGCAATAAAATTTGCGAGAACTCTACTGACACCCATAGTAACACAACTATTACTATATACTAACCTTATAAACAAAGAGCAGAGAGTGCCCGAACAATGGACTAAATCAAACATTATTTTATTATTATAAAAGGATATCCAAAGAATATAGGCAATTATCCTCCCATTATTCTACTACCGAGTTTATATAAAATATTTACATCCTGCATATTAAGCAGAATAGCAACAGTTATTCAACTAGCGATCACATACAAGTTCTAGAGTCGATATTAGAAATTTCAAAGACCTCTATACCTGGCCTTTATTGACTACCAAAAAGCGTTTGACTCTATTTCTCATAACTCAATCTGGGAAGCACTGAAAGAAAACAAAATCGAGAAAACTTACATCAAAATAATACAAAAAATCTACAAGAAGAGCACAAGTACATAGAGTCAGGCTAGAGACAACAGGCCCAAAAATTAAAATTAAAATTAAAAGGGGAGTAAAGCAAAGCGACCCATTATCCCCAAAGCTATTTATCGCAGTGTTGGAAATGATATTCAAGAAACTGACTGGAAAGATTATGGTATTAGGATTAGGTATTAGGAAACAACCACCTGAGTCACTTGCGCTTCGCTAACGATATAATACTTTTCTCAGAATCAAGTCCGCAACTCGAAAAAATGATACTATCCCTACAAGTAGAGAGTGCACGTGTAGGCTTGGAAATGAACCTGCAAAAAACAAAACTGATAATGACGAAACTGATTCTGAAAAACTGCCTATCAAGATCAGGGATATAAACCTCGACTATGTAAAGTCCTATATATACCTCGGGAAGCAGGTTATTAAGCAGGCCCACAGATAAATATTAAAAGGAGAAATGCCGTTCTCTGTGAAAAAGAAAGTGATCGATACGCTATCCTTCCTTGTGTAACGTAGGGTCATTTCGCCTGTTCGCGTCCATTTAGTGCAGTTGGCAAGTTTGACGGCGATAATAAAAATGTCCCAGCACTAATTTCTATGAAAAATTTATGTAATGTATTCATTATATAGTCTATTTTAAGATTAACTTTCAGTTTTATTACAAACATCTTGTGTTTTCTTTTTAAATAGATAAACTTCAGAATTAGGCGTTTTACCCACTTTGCGTCCACAAAATCCAAATTGCGTCCACCCGTGGACCATTTAGCGTCCAACAGCTTAGAAAAGGAATATAGGGGTGAAATTTTGAATAATTTGTAAAGAAAGATTGTATCTTAATAATTTCTTTATTTAATAATATAAATATTAAAAAATCAACATTATTATCATTAAAAAAGCACTTAAAAAAATAAAAAAAATTCTTCTCAACATTGGTTGTATCGATTTATTAATCTCTCGAATTTCATTTAACGCTTTCTTTAAATCTTCTTCTGTGTATGGGAATGTATAGGCGTGTGGTGAGTGTAGCAGGCGGTGCGCGAGCAATAAGGTAAACTTCGTGATGAAGTAAATCGTTTATTACACAAAGCACAGAAAGTAAAAGTACAGGAACACTACACAAGAAAGTACACACGAGAAACGTCCATAAAACAAAGAAGGAGAGAGAGTGATAGAGTAGAAATGATAGCACAAGCACAAGCAACACGAAAATAGTCTTAGGCACTAGTTAGGTACGAGCTAGGTTACAGCGTATGCACTGGGTAAGCGCGGGGTAGTCAAGCGATCGAGCGACACGTATGAGCGCGGTGCGTGTGGAAGGCTGACTATGGCGTGTTGCGGGTGCAGCCTGGCGCGGAGCGCTGGTGGTCACCGGCGCCGCGCGTCGAGGTAGCGGCTGGCGATGGTGAGTTGTGTCGTCGGTGGCCTGGCGCGGAGCACTGGTGTGTTGGTCAACCTCGCGCGCCAGACGCTGGACCATGTTGGTCAGCTCCTTGAGCTGCGTTGCGGCGACGTCCGGAATAGGAGCAGCGGGCGGGGCGACCGGGCAGGGAGCTGAGATCTCCTGCAGGCGGTCTGCCATGTCACCCAACTGCTCGAGTGTGTCCGTAGCCAGCGTGGATAACACTGCTTGTATGTTGTGCGGCAGGCGGCTGCACCAGATGGTGCGGATGAGGCTAGCAGGCGTGGTAGGACCCGCCAGGTCCTGCAGGTGACGCAGGAATTGTGACGGCGTCCGTTGTCCAATTGCCTCGTTGGTGAGGAGCGCCTCGATCCTCTGAGTGTGAGAGGCGGTGAGTCGGCTTATGAGTTCCGCTTTAATGCGCTCGTATCTGTTGTCGACCGGAGGGTTGATGACAACGTCCCTCACGGTCCGCGCTTGCTCGATGGTAAGGTTCGTAATTACGTGGTTGTACCTTTCGGGGTCCGAGTAAATGTTGTGAAACACGAACTGAGCCTCCAGAAGTGCGAACCAGAGCTCCGGGTCCTCTGAGTCAAATGGTGGCACTCTGAAGGCTGCACTGGTGCCGGTTGCTGCTGTCGCTGTAGTTGCTGCTGGTAGTGCTGCGGCGGAGGTCGCGCCGCAAAGCACGTGCTGCGCCATTGCGCGGCAAGTAGGTGCGCGGCGAGCGCGTGCGCGCCGCGTGGCTGTAAGCGCGTGGCCGCGGGGCGCCCGGGCGGCGCATAACGGCGAGTCACTACGGCACGTCTCGAAATGTTCATCGTCACTAATACTATAGTCACTATCACTCATTATTCAAGTGTTCAAAGTCGGGTCACCAGTTATGGATTTGTATATAGCGTGTGTGGCGTAGCAGGCGGTGCGCGAGCAATAAGGTAAACTCCTTAACGAAGTAAATCGTTTATTACACAAAGCACAAGACACGGAAGAATACAGTTTATACTACACTAGATACACAACGCAAGAAGTCCACATAATATACAAGAAGGAGAGAGAGTGATAGGAAAGTACAAGCACAAGCGACAGTCTTAAATTTAAACGTAAAATAATAGTTAGGGCACAACGTAAGCACTATGTTAGCGCGAGGTAGCCGGGCGATCGAGCAATACGGGTTAGCGCGGAGAGCATAGAAAGCCGACTATGGCGTGTTGCGGGTGCAGCCTGGCGCGGAGCGCTGGTGGTCACCGGCGCCGCGCGTCGAGGTAGCGGCTGGCGATGGTGAGTTGTGTCGTCGGTGGCCTGGCGCGGAGCACTGGTGTGTTGGTCAACCTCGCGCGCCAGACGCTGGACCATGTTGGTCAGCTCCTTGAGCTGCGTTGCGGCGACGTCCGGAATAGGAGCAGCGGGCGGGGCGACCGGGCAGGGAGCTGAGATCTCCTGCAGGCGGTCTGCCATGTCACCCAACTGCTCGAGTGTGTCCGTAGCCAGCGTGGATAACACTGCTTGTATGTTGTGCGGCAGGCGGCTGCACCAGATGGTGCGGATGAGGCTAGCAGGCGTGGTAGGACCCGCCAGGTCCTGCAGGTGACGCAGGAATTGTGACGGCGTCCGTTGTCCAATTGCCTCGTTGGTGAGGAGCGCCTCGATCCTCTGAGTGTGAGAGGCGGTGAGTCGGCTTATGAGTTCCGCTTTAATGCGCTCGTATCTGTTGTCGACCGGAGGGTTGATGACAACGTCCCTCATGTGTATGTTCTTTAAAGCTTATTGCATAGCTTTTATCGCGGGCTTGAGCGCGGCGAGCGAATCAAGAAAAACCGTAACGAAATAAAAGGTTACACCGCCCACTTGCACTCAGTACTAGGATAGCAAAAACATGCAAGCAAGTGTGCCAAAACAAAGCTGGGGTATTAAATTTCTCATCGGATTTGTTCACCTAGTAGCAATTAATTAAAGCGAGTACTAGGCGCACAGAAGTCTTCGAGGATGCGACATCAGTGATACTGTACAGGCCATAGTATAGTGCGGTCTTATTTACTCTTCGGTATTTTACATAAGGCACAACAGTGATGTCTATATTACGATCATGCACATTAGGTTATTATTGCTGTTTCTCTTGTCATGCCGATTAATATGCGGAGGATCGACAGTGATAGAGTGAATCTATCACTGCCGCTCTGACAAGTTGTCAGAGCGCTCTGAAATCACTGGTCAGAGCGGCAGTGATGGATTTGTTCTATCACTGTCGCTATTCCGCATATTGATTGGTATGACGGGAGATATGGCAATAATAGCTTAATGTGCATGATCGTGATATTGACGTCCCTGTTGTGCCTATGCTAAATATCGAAGAGTGAATAAGATCGCACTGATGTCGCATCCTCTAAGACTTCTGTGCGCCTAGTACTCGCTTTAATTAATTGCTACTAGGTGAACAAATCCGATGAGAAATTTAATAACCCCAGCTTTGTTTTGGCATACTTGCTTGTATTTTTTTGCTATCCTAGTACTGACTGCAAGTGGGGGTATGAGGTTTTTTTTGCAACAAATGATATGCTAGCTTTACCGCGGCAGTCCCCGAGTGCCACACGTTTTTTTCCTTCTTCTTTCTTGTCTCCGAAGAACTCATCTTAAATGAAAAAAAAATAAGAATGAAAGAAATTACTCATTTCAATTAAAAAAATAGAATTATAAATACGTAGTCTTAATAAAAAAATGTACAATAATAATAAAAAATACATTTTAAATTATTTTTACAAGCAAGTATTTAACGAAAACTGTGGACGCAATTTGGTTTATTATTATTCCCTGTAGGTATAGTTTGCGTCCATTGCGGACGCAAAGTGGAAGTTTTGTAAAATTCGATGTAGTAATTCGCGTCCACCTTATTTTATTCGTTAAATATAAAAAACATAAGGAAATTCATAATTAATATTATTCCTTTTTTCATCATAAAAGTGTAAAAACAGCTATGTATCCTAAAATGCACATAAAACAATAAAAAACTTACCATCAAACGCACCGCTGCACACTAATTTTTATCTAAATATCCCGCCCATACGCGCTTCCTTGTTGAACAGCCGAGACTAACTATTTTTTCTAAACGGGATTGGTTTGACGCACAGAACTTTTGTCCATGTGTGCGTGCCTCTTATACATTGAAGTATAAGCGGTAATGACTTTTCGTTTGATTGGTGTGTTAGTTGACTTATTTTCGAGGATTTTTAAAGGGAGATCCGCAAAATGGACGCGAATTGGGCGATGGACGCGAACAGGCGAACTTACCCTATGGCTCACAAACTTGGACATACACAAAACAGGTGAAAGAAAAAATTAGAATATGCTAGGCTGCAATGGAAGATCCATCTTAAAAATACGTAAAATAAATAAAATACGAAATAGTAAATAAATTAATAAAATAAGAAAAAAAAACAAAACCAATAGATTTCTTACACCAATCCATGAGATTAAAGTGGAAATGGGCATGACATGTGGCCAGAACGGAAGACTCTCGATGGACCAAACGAGTAATAACATGGACGGGACCTACGGGAAAAAGAGAGGTCAACCATCTAGAAAATGGATCGATGACATGATGACAAAGAAGTAGCGGGAGACAAGTGGTGTATTGAAGCGAGAGATAGACAAACTTGGAGGAGGCCTTTACCCTACAGAAGGGTTCTCATATTTTAATCTAATAAAAATTTCAAATAATGACATTTAGAAAATAGAATTTTATCAATTTTAAATTTAATTTTGTTTTTAAATAAATTTGTTAATTATATTTTTAATTTGCACAAAATGATTAAATTTGATTTTTTTTATTTTATATTTAGATGATAATTGATGATTATATTTTTTGTTATTTTTTAAATTTATAATTTTAAAATTGAATCAATCATTTATTAATATTTAAATGTTATATTATAGTTATGTATTATTACTATGAATTTATGTTATGAAAATGAGAAAAATAAAAGGCTTTATTATTATAATGCTATACGGCCTGTGATTGTAAATTGCTTGCAGGCAGGAGACTCGCAACCCGGTGTATGGGCGCACCAACAACCCGCACCACACGGGCCGCTCCCCCGGGGGTTCCAGCGGGGCGGAGGCTGCCCTCATGGCCACATATGCATCGCCCATCAGCTTGTGTGAGTATTTTAAACCTCACGACAGTCGGATCAAAAGAGGCCGTAGGCGAATAAAATAACAGACTTCAAAATTATGGATAACTCAAAAACTTCTTGTCAGATCTCGCTCAAATTTAAATGGGACCACATGTCAAGCACCAGCTTTCAAATATAGAAAAATCATCAAAATCGGTACACCCAGTGAAAAGTTATGAGGTATACACATAAAAAATAAACTCGAATTGAAAACCTCTCCCTTTTTTTGAAGTCGGTTAAAAATAAAGAAGATTGATAATTTTTATTTTTAAGATATCGCTCACCTAGTAATATAATGGCACATCTACGTTTGTCACATTTTACAGAAACGAGGATCAAAGATTTTATAAAAATGTTTAAAATTAATTTATGGGTTCTTTTTACGTGTTTTACAGATTGTATGGGTTTGGTTACTAGTATAGACGTTAATACATATTTACCACTATGTAGATTAGGTATGTACTTTTATATATACCATATAAACTCAATTTCGTATTTTTTAGAAATGTGCCATTATAGGGTCGTTTCGCCTGTTCGCGTCCATTTAGTGCAGTTGGCAAGTTTGACGGCGATAATAAAAATGTCCCAGTACTAATTTCTATGAAAAATTTATGTAATGTATTCATTATATAGTCTATTTTAAGATTAACTTTCAGTTTTATTAGAAACATCTTGTGTTTTCTTTTTAAATAGATAAACTTCAGAATTAGGCGTTTTACCCACTTTGCGTGTACAAAATCCAAATTGCGTCCACCCGTGGACCATTTAGCGTCCAACAACTTAGAAAAGGAATATAGGGGTGAAATTTTGAATAATTTGTAAAGAAAGATTGTATCTTAATAATTTCTTTATTTAATAATATAAATATTAAAAAATCAACATTATTATCATTAAAAAAAGCACTTAAAAAATAAAAAAAAATCTTCTCAACATTGGTTGTATCGATTTATTAATCAATCGAATTTCATTTAACGCTTTCTTTAAATTTTCTTCTGTGTATGTTCTTTAAAGCTTATTGCATAGCTTTTATCGCGGGCTTGAGCGCGGCGAGCGAATCAAGAAAAACCGTAACGAAATAAAAGGTTACACCGCCCACTTGCACTCAGTACTAGGATAGCAAAAACATGCAAGCAAGTGTGCCAAAACAAAGCTGGAGTATTAAATTTCTCATCGGATTTGTTCACCTAGTAGCAATTAATTAAAGCGAGTACTAGGCGCACAGAAGTCTTCGAGGATGCGACATCAGTGATACTGTACAGGCCATAGTATAGTGCGGTCTTATTTACTCTTCGGTATTTTACATAAGGCACAACAGTCTATATTACGATCATGCACATTAGGTTATTATTGCTGTTTCTCTTATCATGCCGATTAATATGCGGAGGAGCGACAGTGATAGAGTGAATCTATCACTGCCGCTCTGACAAGTTGTCAGAGCGCTCTGACATCACTTGTCAGAGCGGCAGTGATGGATTTGTTCTATCACTGTCGCTCTTCCGCATATTGATTGGCATGACGGGAGATATGGCAATAATAGCTTAATGTGCATGATCGTGATATTGACGTCCCTGTTGTGCCTATGCTAAATATCGAAGAGTGAATAAGATCGCACTGATGTCGCATCCTCTAAGACTTCTGTACGCCTAGTACTCGCTTTAATTAATTGCTACTAGGTGAACAAATCCGATGAGAAATTTAATAACCCCAGCTTTGTTTTGGCATACTTGCTTGCATTTTTTTGCTATCCTAGTACTGACTGCAAGTGGGGGGTATGAGGTTTTATTTTGCAACAAATGATATGCAATAGCTTTACCGCGGCAGTCCCCGAGTGCCACACGTTTTTTTTTCCTTCTTCTTTCTTGTCTCCGAAGAACTCATCTTAAATGAAAAAAATAAGAATGAAAGAAATTACTCATTTCAATTAAAAAAATAGAATTATAAATACGTAGTCTTAATAAAAAAATGTACAATAATAATAAAAAATACATTTTAAATTATTTTTACAAGCAAGTATTTAACGAAAACTGTGGACGCAATTTGGTTTATTATTATCCCCTGTAGGTATAGTTTGCGTCCATTGCGGACGCAAAGTGGAAGTTTTGTAAAATTCGATGTAGTAATTCGCGTCCACCTTATTTTATTCGTTAAATATAAAAAACATAAGGAAATTCATAATTAATATTATTCCTTTTTTCATCATAAAAGTGTAGAAACAGCTATGTATCCTAAAATTCACATAAAACAATAAAAAACTTACCATCAAACGCACCGCTGCACACTAATTTTTATCTAAATATCCCGCCCATACGCGCTTCCTTGTTGAACAGCCGAGACTAACTATTTTTTCTAAACGGGATTGGTTTGACGCACAGAACTTTTGTCCATGTGTGCGTGCCTCTTATACATTGAAGTATAAGCGGTAATGACTTTTCGTTTGATTGGTGTGTTAGTTGACTTATTTTCGAGGATTTTTAAAGGGAGATCCGCAAAATGGACGCGAATTGGGCGATGGACGCGAACAGGCGAACTTACCCTATTATGTATTACTAGGTGAGCGATTATATGTTTAGACCCACAGACATGTATCAACTTGACTTAGAGCAATATTTTTTATTGGTCTGAGGATAAATATGAATATATGCTGTTGACACCCAGGTTCGGATATAGGAGGGTCCACTCGCATGCCGGCGTTCTACTGCGGGATGTTCGGCCACCACCCCACACCCGGCACGACCAACACCAGAGGTAACACCAGCGATTAGCGGAATGCCTGGAGCCTCGGATTTCTGTTATAGTGAATGAAATTTTATAATTTAAACTGAAATGTGTAGCTTATAATATATATAAAAAAAGTTTACCTATTCAAAAATAGTGATCCCGATTTAAAAAAATAAATAAAAAAAACACTTCCTTCTAGCCCATACTTTTGGTATACCTATGTATTTCGACGCGCTGATAACGAATATCATAGGCAAAATACCCGCATATTTCATTTTCAAGGTGACCTTGAAAAAACATTATTGTTCTCTTTTCACGTTTATTTGTATCCGAGTACCTATGATATTCGTTATCAGTACGTCAAAATACATAGGTATACCAAAATTCTGATCAAACGAGGGTATGGGTAAAAGAAAATTTATCCATTTTTCATAGGTTTTGATAAAAAAAAATCAAAAGTACAAAAAAAATTTTGGTAAACTTTGCACTTTATACTATAAGAAAGAAAATCCCACTTGAATAATTTAAATTCATTCACTATAACAAAAGTCCGAGGTCAAAACCCCCAGGCACTCCACTAGATCTATTTCCACTTATTACTATTTATTAGACCCAGCCCCGAGCCAAAAACGAGGGGTGTTTGAAGTTAATATTTGCATAGTTACCTCAACAGGTGGAACTTGGTGAACCTAGCTATCTAATGTAATCTTTTATGTACCTTTATCCTATATTACCCATCTTCATGCAAATAAAGATAATAATATTGTTTTGTAGAAGTTTACAAAATGTAGGTCTGTATATCTATCTGTCTGTTTGTGGCATCATAGCTCCCAAATGGATAATACTTATAACCGTTTTGAGTTGCGTTTTTTTAACCGAAAACATTGTTTGTAAAGATAGACTTAGTTGGTTTTAACCTCAGACCAAAAATTATATTGGTCTGAGGTTTTAGCTTTTTTTTACGGAAATAGCCGGTAAACGAGCTGACGATCCACCTGATGGTAAATGGCTATCGTCGCCCATGGGCAACAGCGACACCAAAGGTATCACTGATGCGTTGCCGGCCAAGAAAGAAAGAAGAAAAAGAAAGTTTGGTGTTAAGAAGTTAAGGAATGAAGAAGAAAGTGATGTTATGAAAGAAGGTTAAAATGTTTGGTGGGAATAAAAGTAGTTGTCGGGGATTTTACCTCTCTTATTAATTTAGCAAATATCGGCAGGTGTGCTGTTCAGAAAGGGAGATGAAGACTCCATGTTAAGTCTGGGCTTCATTTCGAAACACACGGAGGACCTGGCTCCCCTGACCAGGGTCATCGCGGGCGACAAAGCTAATACCATGAAGTTGGACAGGCGGACCGATTTAAAGGTATAGAAAATAGACCGACTTAACTACTTAAGTGACTAAACGAGCGAGATAGGAATTAAGATGTGCCTATGTTTTCCTGTTTCCTTTACAGAGTCCGAAACTAAGATACTTACCAAAGTAGTTACTAATTAGAAACTATTCAGAATTTATGAAGTAACGAGACATTTTTTTAGCACGACTGCTGAAACGTTAGTTTTATTAATAGACATAGTAGTACCTATGTAATAATTAAGTACTGTTTATTACTAGGTACTACTTTTGGAAAGTTTTCTCAATAAAAACATTTTTTTTCCAGAATATTAACTTTTATTACCTCGAGGACTGTAACGATTGTCTAGTGAGCCCGCTGAGAGCGGAAATGGAGAATACATTAGACAGGTAAGAATACAATAGCTACCTATTATGGTTTTGATTCTAGTTGACCTATGCCCGACGGGCGCCGCTGCGGGGCCGATGAATGACATGCAAACACTTTTTAGGATTCCGAAGTAAAATCGGAACCGTTAAAGTTTCGTCATGTCATTTAAAGTGCTAATTTTGATTAGAGTCAAGTCCCCACCCCCGTAGGCTAAACAGTTGGAGTTGGACAAGTAAAAATTGTCAAAAATTGCTTACATGATGAATTTACAAGGAAAACTATCACGGATATGTTAGAATAAGTAGTTAATTAGTAATAGCCGATAAACTTACTACTTCGGAACCCTAACATTACGCGTGGCCTGACACGCACTTTCCCGGTTGTTTTAGGGTTTTATTGTGATAAGATAAACGTGTCTACCCTGTACACAGTGTGCTATCGTCGATCCGGCAAGCCAAGAGCGCTGAGCAGGCGCCGAAGCCGTACTGCCACGAGGGTTTTAACCACATGTACCGGCTGTGGAATCACTGGATGTATAGGGAGTACCCTGAGGACTACCTGCGCCTGCTCACCAACGGCTGGGGGGAGTTCAATCCTTACGTGGAACTCGTTAAAAAGGTACACCCTACTAATATTAAAATGAAATTTAGCTCATCGTTGTTTACCTAGAATAAGATATACATAGAGAGACATAGGGTACTTATTGTCCCGAAAAACGCGGACAAAGCTGCGGGCAAAGCGCTAGTCTCTGAAATGGCTGGAACGATTTTGACGGGACTTTCACTGGCAGATAGCTGATGTAACAAGGAGTAACTTAGGTTACTTATATTTTAGAAAAAAATTAGTTTATTAGGCGATACGAAGTTCGCCGGGTCAGCTAGTCTTCTATAACGAACAATTTAATTTTTGTACGGTTGTGTGCCTGTGCACAAGTAATATATGGTTAACATTTCATTTGGCATTTTGGTTTAAAAAAATCACCCTTTTGTCAAAGATCATTTCACTTGACGCCAATGCTCGCCAATCATATCGAGACTCGAGTCGTTATCACAGTCAGAGCTCCTTGCTACAAGACGGGGGCCCTTTATTTTTAGATTTTTACTCGGACAAATTAAAAAGCCGGACAAAAGGCTAAAAGTCCGAATAATTGGCAACCCTGAGCGTAGACCGTGGTGACGACTAGTGACTGCTAGTGGTAAATTTTCAAAAACTTAAAGGCTAAAAGTCCGAATAATTGGCGACCATGAGCGTAGATCGTGGTGA
Organism: Thymelicus acteon; assembly: GCA_951805285.1. Taxonomy (NCBI): domain Eukaryota; kingdom Metazoa; phylum Arthropoda; class Insecta; order Lepidoptera; family Hesperiidae; genus Thymelicus; species Thymelicus acteon. Next base: position 2,566,494 of record OX638227.1, on the reverse strand, counting down.
CGACTCGTGACTGCCAGTGGTAAATTTTCAAGAACTTGACTAAATTATCGCCAAGTTCCTGAATTGAGGTAAACAATAATTAAGTAAGTAGGTATAATGCTAAGTTATTATTTCAGGTGTTCGGCGCCAGCAAGTACTGTTTGTTCACAATCATGCGTATTTTAGAAGACTTTCTCATCCCGAAACCCGACGCGGAGTGGGCCGAAGATCTGTCGAAGAAGATGAAAGCTGATTTATTCGTGAGTAAACGTTGAATTTAAATATTGTAGCGTGTATCTCTCCACAGTATGTCTACGTCTAGGGTTACCATATATAAATTTGAAAAGTCCTGACGAAAAGCCTGAGAGATCAAAAAAAAGTCAAGACATTTTAGGCACAAAATATAAGATAAATATAAGATAGATCTTAGCCACTATAATATCTTCGATGTAAACTACTGTAAATACAATTTAGCATGGTAGTTATTTTTTAGCATCTACATTTACCAATGTAGACATACATGAATAATTTACAACTCGTTTATTCTTTGGTCATCAAAATGTACCAAAAATTATCGTCAAATGGTCATCAAAATGCAAACGAGATTCATATTATATATAAGTATGTTCTGTATTGGTACATAAAAGTATACAATTCGATAATCCGAATAAACCGGTTTTCCGAACACCCATGTCCCCCAATTAGTTCGGATAATCGACGCTCTACTGTAAATACTTAGTTACCTAGATTTTTTCTGCTTATTGTTCTAGAAATTGAAAAAGGGATTTGTATTTGTCATTGTGTCGCAATACACGTTATGACGTTATTATGACCGCAGAGCAAGTTGGGCGACAACGGCGTGCTCCTGATGCCGAGCGCGCCGCACGCCGCGCCCTTCCACTTCTCCTGTCTGCTGCGCCCCTACAACTTCTCTTACTTCGCCATCGTCAATGTGCTTAAATGTCCCGCTACACAGGTATTTAAGTTGTATATAATATCTCTATAGAGCTAACTAGACCGGCAGCTTACAAGCAGTATAGAGTAGCGCTGGAAGAGCGATCGCTGTAGACACCGAATGGCATAATGGCTTTCTTACTTTCTTATTTTTCTTCTATCTTGCTGGCGACGCATCAGTTTGCCTTTGGTGTCACTGATGTCCATGGCGACGATAGTTAGCCACTTAGAAATTCCATATCAAAAACTTTTGCTACTGCTGCCACAGATAAAACCGAAATATAATGAACGTGAAGTAAAGGCGCTTTAAAACAATCTCGGTCTAACCTAATCGTTAAAGCTTAGTCTGTACAAACCATATTGTGATTTTACTCAGTTTACAAAATAATGTATTTACAGCCTACTATCATAGAATATGACTTCCAGAATTTTTTTAATAAATTGGTCCTTCGAGTCGGCTTACGTCCTTGCTTGCTCTATTTGCTCTAACCTTTGTTCCTATTAATTGTTTTGGTGATTCTACATTTCTGCATTAAGCAATCGAAGCATAGAAAATTTGAAAGGTTACGAAAATGTTCATGTAGTCAGAGATTAGTTTTTAAACTGTATTACACTTCATAGAGTTATGTGTTTAATTAAGCAAATTAAAATATCATCAAGTATATTTTGCGAATGTGATTCATAATGTAATATGACAAATTACATTATGAATCACATTCGCCATCGGAGGCAGTATGTGCAGTATAAAGGATACGTCTCTAAGCCTTATTACACGCTTTCCGGAATAAGTCAGGGATCTAATCTTGGACCTTTGTTATTTTTAATTTTTATCAATGATTTGCCCAATATGGTTCGTACAGCACGCTGTCTCCTATTTGCAGATGACCTGAAATTGTTCTTAAAAATTAGGACAACATCAGACTGTAAAATGCTTCAGAATGACATAGACATGGTCTCCGAATGGAGTCTACGTAATAAGCTTATGTTTAATGTAACAAAATGCTCTGTAGTCTCATTTACCCTATCGAACAATCCAATCAGGTACGACTATAAGCTTTACGATAATTTGTTATTAAGACAACCAATTGTTAAAGACCTGGGAGTTTTAATTGATTCAAATCTGAGCTTTAATGATCATATTCGTGCTACAAGTGCTACAACAACTAAAGCTTATAAATCGTTAGGCTTTGTGTTGAGGCAATGTAAGGACTTTGATAGTGTCGCTGTAATTAAAACTTTATATAATAAATAAATAAAAAAAATAAAATAAATTTATTTCGACCAACCATGGATCATATTTTGTTAGTAAGTACAAGTATAATAGCTTCGTAAGAAGCACGTTAGAAACCAATGCAGTTATCTGGAGTCCACATGAAATAAAATATAAGCTCATGTTGGAGAAACTCCAAAAAAAATTTCTTAGATGGCTGTACTTTAAGCAGTATGGCTATTACGTAGGTTTCCCACATATCTATCCTAGTTTATTTCTTTTGGAAATGTTAGGATATGACTCCCTAGAACTAAGCAGAGAGGTGGCGCTGATGGAGTATTTTTATCATTTAATCAGGGGTGATATATTTAATCCATCAGTGCTAGACTTAATATCGTTTAACGTCCCAGAAAGATATATTATAACTCGTCGAAGAAAGTTGTTCTCAGTTCCAAACTGCAGATTAGTTTTGGTCAGACAATCTCCTCTGGTGCGTGCATTGACCTTGCTGAATGGTGTGCTAACTTGGGATTCCAGTCTAGACCTATTTTTTTCGACGCCAGCTGAATTTCGTATGACGGTCAGAGGATTTATTCATTCTCTAGTCTGTAAGTCTTAAGCTAAGTAAACAAATTGGATAAATAATCTGTAATGTTTATTTAGTTATAAATATTAAAAATAAATAAATAAATTTTCAGGTACCCATTGGCACTAACGGGCAAGGTCTGCCCATCGGCATACAAGTCCTGGCGGCTCCGTACAACGATGACCTTTGCCTCACCGTCGCCAAATACCTTGAAGAAAAGTTCAGTGGGGCAATAATGGCGTGTAAAATTAAGCAACATTAAATAATAAACCTTGTTTACACTGTGATCTTTACTGTTGTTTTTACTTTTTGATTTTATTGGTTGTTAATAGTATATTATGTATATTGTCGATATTAGGTAAACCTAAGTTATCACCGTATCTATAAAATAAATAAAATTGGAGTGTCTGTTTGTAATATTAAAATGATCGCTTTTTACTTGGTGCATTTGGATGTAAAAACTTCGATAGCGTGATTCAGGTCAGGCATGACGTCACCGTGTGACGTGTAGTATAATGTGTCGTAACATGGATACGGTATGTTGCTATTGTTATCTATACGTCTATACAAATAAATAAAATTAGAGTGTCTGTTTGTAATATTAAAATGATCGCTTTTTACTTGGTGCATTTGGATGTAAAAACTTCGATAGCGTGATTCAGGTCAGGCATGACGTCACCGTGTGACGTGTAGTATAATGTGTCGTAACATGGATACGGTATGTTGCTATTGTTATCTATACGTCTATACAAATAAATAAAATTAGAGTGTCTGTTTGTAATATTAAAATGATCGCTTTTTACTTGGTGCATTTGGATGTAAAAACTTCGATAGCGTGATTCAGGTCAGGCATGACGTCACCGTGTGACGTGTAGTATAATGTGTCGTAACATGGATACGGTATGTTGCTATTGTTATCTATACGTCTATACAAATAAATAAAATTAGAGTGTCTGTTTGTAATATTAAAATGATCGCTTTTTACTTGGTGCATTTGGATGTAAAAACTTCGATAGCGTGATTCAGGTCAGGCATGACGTCACCGTGTGACGTGTAGTATAATGTGTCGTAACATGGATACGGTATGTTGCTATTGTTATCTATACGTCTATACAAATAAATAAAATTAGAGTGTCTGTTTGTAATATTAAAATGATCGCTTTTTACTTGGTGCATTTGGATGTAAAAACTTCGATAGCGTGATTCAGGTCAGGCATGACGTCACCGTGTGACGTGTAGTATAATGTGTCGTAACATGGATACGGTATGTTGCTATTGTTATCTATACGTCTATACAAATAAATAAAATTAGAGTGTCTGTTTGTAATATTAAAATGATCGCTTTTTACTTGGTGCATTTGGATGTAAAAACTTCGATAGCGTGATTCAGGTCAGGCATGACGTCACCGTGTGACGTGTAGTATAATGTGTCGTAACATGGATACGGTATGTTGCTATTGTTATCTATACGTCTATACAAATAAATAAAATTGGAGTGTCTGTTTGTAATATTAAAATGATCGCTTTTTACTTGGTGCATTTGGATGTAAAAACTTCGATAGCGTGATTCAGGTCAGGCATGACGTCACCGTGTGACGTGTAGTATAATGTGTCGTAACATGGATACGGTATGTTGCTATTGTTATCTATACGTCTATACAAATAAATAAAATTAGAGTGTCTGTTTGTAATATTAAAAGAACCGCTTTTTATTAAGTGCATTTGGATGTATACACGGTACATATACCAAAACAACATTTTTTACAACTTTTGTCTGTCTGTTTGTTCCGGCTAATCTCTGAAATGGCTGGACCGATTTTTACGGGACTTTCACTGGCAGATAGCTGATGTAACAAGGAGTAACTTAGACTACTTTTATTTTAGAAAAAAAAATTGATAGGCTATACGAAGTTCGCCGGGTCAGCTAGTATTATATAAAAATATGTAGACCAGGTACATTCCGCGCTCAGTATACTTACCTAAGTCATAATTTTTCATAAAACTTTTAGAGATGCTTTTACTGATTAAACTTTTATAATATAAAATTAATAAACGTAATAATTTTTTATCCTCATCCTCTGTTGTCCTTGTTACACATGAATAGTAGTAAAATTCGTTATTTATCTGCCTGGCTTAAAACTACCCTATTTCAAAATAATTTGTATTTTTGATATGTTTAGATTCCAATGTTTGAGCGCCAGATGTGGGCTTCTTTACACTGCGACGCATCTGTTGCAAGTAGGGCTTCCATTACGTAAATTGATGTCGCCAGATAAAAATCTCTAAATCCCGAACCTTTTGACCAAAAGGTTTAATTTTTTTCTCAAACACCATCTCAACAGCACCCCTACCAACGCCTTTTTTTATCTACGTAGGTACTTCGTTAACATTGAGACGCCCGCTGAAAAAAGCTCGCCTGCTGTCGACCGCGAACGCGGCAACGCCAGAGAGAGGAGCCGCATGCGGGAGATCAACCGTGCCTTCGAGACCCTGCGCCAAGCGGTCCCGGCCGCCGCGGCGCCTCGATCACGGGGAACCCAGACGCTGCGGCTCACCATGCGATACATCACGGCCCTGTCAGCGGCGCTGCGAGACACGAGTCCCAAGCCGGAGAGCGGGTCGCGGGTGCGCTGGCCGTCGCCGCTGTGCTTCGAACTTTCGGAGTTCTTCAAGGAGCAGGAGACTTCGTCAGAGTTCGTAGAAGACTCGTTGTCACCCTTGATTTCGACTCGTTCCTCGCGGAGTTCGACTACCTACAAATACATTGGAGTTGACATCATAGATTTAGAACCAGTAGATTCTTCCATACATTTGACAGAGCGAAATCACCAGTTACAAAATCTACATGAAAGACAGAGACAAATATATTATTTTTTGTCCCCGTCATCGAGGCATATTACATTTTACATATACATTGTTTGTCACAAGTGCAAACAATGGACGAACAATGAAGAGTGTGTTGGCTATTTGGAAATTTAAAGTTTCAGTTTATTTTTTAAGCATAAAATCGCAGTAAGTTTAAGTAGCAGGTGCGTAGCAGTATTCTGAGCTACTTGTTAAAAATTTATTACATTTCTTTGAGGTTATCCTCAAAAAAAAACGTAAATTCTCTGTCTCATGTGCGGCCACGCCGTGACTGAATCTATCGGTAATAATACATCTATGATTAACGTAATATTCTGTGACACGATTACTGCTATATGACACTGATGTTACATGTCAAATAAGTCAAATTAATATTGTCAGCAATTGTCAGATAGCGTTGCCGAACTATCGATATTAAAACTATCGATAGTTTTCATTCAAAATCATGTACCCTATCGATCGGCCTATCGATAGTATCGATTATTTTGGACTAAACTACATTACTGTTAAAACATACCTAATACTATTGCAAATTGTTAAACTATCGATAGTCCAAAACAATCGATAGTATCGATACTATCGATACGGTCGATTTTATTTGCAACAATTCTATCGATAGTATCGATACTATTGATAGTTTGTTATTAACGAACTACAATACTATCGATAGTATCGATAGTATTGCACTCATTCGATAGTATTGCCTTGTTCTGTGTTATCGATAGTATCGATAATATCGATACTATCGATAGGCCGATCGATAGTCTTACGATTGGTTGGCTATCGATAGACTATCGATAAATCATCGATAGTCGACTATCGATCGGCAACACTATTGTCAGACAACTCGGACAATAACAAGCAAGAGGGTGAATTTTCATTTTTGCCATTTTTATGACATTTTTTAGGTAACTTTTTATTTTGTCCAAGAAATTAAGGAATAACAACTGAATTAGATTCGTTTTTTATAGAATAAGCTCATGATATATTGCAACTATGATTTAAACAGCAAATTCAGGAGAAAATCCAGAAAAAAGGAAAAGTCATGTTGAAGTAAATGATCTTGTGTAGAGGAAAATGATATAGCCCATTGACGTAAATGATGAGATGTGGAGGGTAATGACGAAATTTAAATCCCAACGTGTAATCAACTTTTTTATCAAGAAAAATAACAATATTTGTTTGATTTAATAAAATCAACATAACGTATTGCAGTATTTTAATGACTGATTACGTATTTTATAGATTTTATCAGTCATAAAAACAACATGACTTTTATAACTTAATGCATGACTACAATCAATGGTAAGTGGTAATGAAGACTTCTTGATTGATAAGCCGCACTTACTTTATTAAGCCTATTTACTCTTAACTTGAAGAAACCCAAGATAAAATTTATCGCAGTAATTTTATTCCTGACCTTCGTGGTTCGCATAATAAATGATCAAGCAAAGGATCGTCTGCACATAGAGGACATAGGGATGCTTACGGCGAAGGCAAGGTGATGATGTTTTATCTGGACGTTCGATTGTGGATATTGACGGATTAAGTCATAATATTGTCTCATGCAGACCCTCCAAAATTGTAGAAAAAAAAAACAACAGTAAACTAGATGCTGGCTACTCTACACACGTGCTCGAGGCTTTGTAGGTTGGTCTCAATGGTCATCAATACACCTTTAAAGCATGCCCCTACACGGAATCACACGCTGATAGATGGCATTTGGTTCTTCTTCTTCCGTTCGTCTCTAGGACACCCAGAATTCTAGAAGCTGCCATAGTTTGGATTCAATAAACCGGCCAGAATATATTTTCGAGTGTATCTACACTTCTAACAACCGAAGGCTGACGATGTATTCGAAAGATACCTTCTGAAGAACGAAGAAGAAGAAGGTGAACGGGCTCCTTTTGGCAGTGAATATAGACGCTTATGTTTTTGTGGCGTTGAATCTCAAAGGGTTAGCATCGCCCCATTGAGTGCCAAAAGTGTGAGATTCACACGCTCGACCAAGACCACTTCTTCAGACTGTATTTATTGGACCGGCCGAGCGGTAGACAATTACCTCTCCACAATTGTACTGTCATCTGCGGACCTATACACATTGAGCATGAGCTGATTTTGATGTGCAAGAATAAAGTTGAGGGGAAAATAGACCTCTGGAACTCTAGCAAAGGTTGTCATTGCTAATGTCGAGCAACTCAGCGGAAAGGCTAGCTTGCCAAACCCTATGATGAAGATGATGCCTTGCAAGATGTCAAGAGAAACAGCAAGCGAGGACTTCGCCTCAGGTATGAGTGGCATATGATAGAAGGTCTGTCGAACGGTTTCAGCGGAATCCGTACTGCCAGTCACTGAGAAGTTCATTCTGTTCTAAGTATGCCATAACGTTAGTTAGTCTTAGCTTTGATGAGGAATCCAAAAGATCTATTGGCAGATTGGTTGGCCAGAGGCTTTGTGCCGTTGTTTACGGTCGATACGGTAGTAAGTTTTCTTTTGAATGTCTTTTTGTAGGACTAAACAGATAGGTTTTTTTATGGGAATAGCCGGCAAATGAGCTGGTGATCCACCTGATGGTAAGTGGCTATCGTCGCCTCTGGACATCAGCAACACCAAAGGCATCACCGATGCATTACCGGCCAAGAAAGAGATAAGAAAAAGAAACAACTGGCTCTCAAGTCCCCAGCTGGAAGACGACGAGTCGTTTGGTGGCTGACTCATGCTCAAGGGTAGGTGGTAGCTATCCAGGCGAACCCCATGGAGAAATAAAAGTTAAAAGCTTTCTTCTTAAATCTAAAATCCGGAGCTTTCTAGCTTCGAGCATAGACCCAGGCAAGATATGAGAAATGTTTGCGTTTCTCAGCTTAAATGCTTTCGACAATAACCCATAGACAAGTTTCACCAACATTAGGACCGTTAGAAAAAGGGATGAAATAGTCCTTGACGAACCACTTCGTTTACAGCATCCTTTCAAATTGACGGATCTTTAAAAGCGAATCAGATCTATTTACAAGTATAAGATGCAAAGAAAATCAGAAAATTGCATATTTATCAAATATATACGCGCTTTTGGGTTGATTTTGTGGATTAACGGCACCTTTCGAGTTAAGTTCTTGGTGGCTACACTCAATCAGGTTGTTAATATTATTTAGATTCGTCATTTTCCTCTACAGGAATCATTCACGTCATTAGAATTTTGTGGTAAATGATGTAGCGATTTATGACGAAACGGTACAAAACATACCAAAACTTGCTCAATTTTATATCACTTATAATGGAATTAAGTTATTTTTTATTAAATACCATTAGACGATATTCATGGGTACTTATTGTTGAATTATATATTTTTTTATCAAAAATATATTCAGGAGTTTGATGACGAGATTTTCTGACAAACTATACTTATCATTAACTTTCACGTACTTTATCATATTCACAATGCATTTTTCATCCAAATCTTGATTTCAACTGAGAGAAGAGGGTGTAAGGAACACTTTGAATTGGTTTTAAAATTTTAAATAATAATTTCGTTGAACAAATTTCACGAAACAAAAACCGCGGATGTTAATGACGATAATCTCATGACAAAATTTTAAACGGTCAAATAATGGTATTACAGATAATTTACGCTTGAGAAACATTTATGAATATTCAGCTTAGACATTAATTCTTACGTATAGAGAGTAAAACAGCAATTTTTAGGGCGGTATTTTGAGTTCCTTGTGACATTAATGAAACATACCGTTAAATAACAGGGAGGTTAATGACATTCCGAGCATTATTTTAAGTTTTTTACCATTCTAACATCAGAATTTTATTATTTAACTTAATACGACTTTTAAGTAAATACAAAATTAAGGTTTTAGTAAACATTTTGAGTGATCACGTTTATATTCCAAGACAAAAAATTGAATAACATGCATAAATGGCAGTTTTGAAAATTCACCCAAGAATACTTTTATAACTCAAACGATTTAATTCTTAAAGATCCGCGTGATCGCGGTACCTTTGAGTTCGAAGTCGAACGTGCTGGAACGTTCCCGGTAACCGACGGGTTAATTGTATTTTGTTTATTTTGAATTTGAATTCTTGTAAAATTATTTCGCCAGTGAAAGTGAACACAAAAGTTCTGGCCAATCAATTGATAACGTATAAACGTTAGCTACCTGTCTGTCTGAGCCTAATAGGGCGTTACGAATTCAATTTATGTATGGTATTGTATAAAATAATGCAAAAATTTGCTAAACTAAACAACTAATTCGGACCCGAGAGTGATAGTGAAGTGAATGACCTCAGCGACTGTAAAGTGTAGAGTGAAAGTAAACAGGGGGGTTACTATGACCTTTTAAGAAAACCGCGCAATTCCCAGTCAGTCCAAAAGCAGCGCTGCTTCTGAATCACTGGAAAGTCGTACTATGACATCATAAAAGGTGAACGACAATTGAACGATTATGCTTGTCTGTGGTCTGCTGTAATGTCATGTCTTTTTTACTTTGTAACGTTCAAAAACTTGTCTCTTTAACGATATTATTCCATGTTAAATTACCGGTTTTTTTTAAATAATGTAAACTCGTTTTGTTTTTTTGGATAAATGTTCTTTTTAAATGATTATGTATTACAACATCAAAATACATTATCTTCCATCACTAAAACCTTTATCTTTTGCGATCTTAACAACTTTTTAACCTTGAAGGTTTTAACTGTTTTAGGACGTAAGTAGATGCACTTTTCATGGTTACCAACTTAAGGGTTTTCCCCCAAATTTAGGGGGTAAATATGGGATTTTTTAGGGGTTTTTTTTTCATATTTTTTACTTAGTGATCAAAATAAAGATGTAAGAAGCCCCGGAACAAACTAGGAGACAAGGAACAATCAAAGGAGACTGGGACTTTTTGCCTTTAAATATAGGATATCAGATTAATCTGCAATCTGGAAGAAAAGAAATTCAAAAATGAGTATTTGTGAATTTTCTTTACAAAATAAATCGATATTGTAATCGGAATTGATTTATTTGTAAGAATTTGTAAGTCCAAATTAATGAATTAAATGACAATGAATGAAGAAACAGTTAAATAATATCACCGTCTTTTTTATTAAAATAGATTTTGCTTAAAAGCATAGAAATAAATGCATAATGTATAAATAAATATTAATTATAACAGTTAATAAAATATTATAATATTTTAATTATTATTTACTGTTTCCAAAAAAAAATTTAGAGGGATTTCCAAGTAATTTGGGCGATTTTAGGGGTTTTTGATTTAGTTTTAGGGATAAATATTTTGAGAATTGGTAACACTGGCACTTTTTCTAGTTTCACCGCGCTCGTTTTTAAACCATCTTGACTTTTTTAGCCGATCCCACTTGGAAGTTGCAATTGGACTTGAAACTACTTTACTTTAATTATTATTAAGAGTAATTTGTCTGACCAACGCGATAACAACTTCATATTGTTAAGTGTTTTTTTTTTATATTTTGTTTCCGGGGCGGATTTAATTTCTCAGTCTTGCAGTTCACTGCTTAGAGCTTCAGCTCTTTATTTCATCCTTATTTCTCGACTAATAGTGCATCTCTTTTAACTATGTCGTAAGTTTCTTTTTTCACTTAAAAATATGCTTTTAACTTAGCAAGAAGTTCAAATGGAATGTCGTTTATAATTCATAATTATTTATTTGTATTGACATATACCTCTTTTTTATTATTTGTTTTTGTGATTTGCGTGCATTGTTTTTAGGTATGTAGAAATCCAAAATATATATAACGAGTAAAAGCCTTCGCTTTTCTTATTTCTTTACACCTTGGGTTACATTATTGGAATTTTATTAAGAACCCCTAATTTTTTTTTTTATTGTATCACCTATGTCACCTGGGGTTAGTGTAGCTTCCCAATAGTAAAAGAATTTTTCAAATCGGTTCAGTAGTTTCAGAGCCTATTCAATGCAAACAAACAATTAAATCTTTTCTTTTTATAATATTAGTACAGATAAAATGTGGTAATTAATTTTTAGTGAAACACAAACAAGTCGTCGTGTAAGCATGACCCAGCTTCAGCACCTATGCGAGTTCCTAGAAAATCATAGGGAAATTGCAGTTGGATATAATAAATCCACCCAAGCTCGGGACCATAGTAGGCGAATGTGGGAAAGGGCTGCAGACATTTTGAATTCCACAGGCGATGGAGCAATTAAGTCTTCATCTGAATGGTCAAAGGTAAGTCAACATTACAACACTGCAATATTTCTCATAGATTTCTGTTCAAGTCAATAACTTGAGCTTCCTACATCAGACTTATACCTGTATGAAAAATGAGATAAGACAATGATTTAATGCTATAAAATATTTAGAATGGAATGACATAAACAGAAATTGGATTCAATATTTATTCATGTAACTATTTTGCACAATTATATAAATACATAATTATAACACAATCACTTCTAAGCAATTGCTAAACAAAACTAAGTACAGTACAACCTCTATATAACGAACCTGAAGGGGATTAGAAAAAAATTGTTATCAAGTAATTTGTTATGATCAGGTTTGCTATATAGAGGTTAGATTAGTGTGCAATTCGTTTTAAAAAGGTAAAAAAAAAATCAGCCACTGCAAACTTTAAAACTAATAACAATGACGAACAGCAGTGTTAACATTACTTAACATCAAACAACAATGATTGTCGTACAAAAAAATTAACATTTCTGAACCTATTATTGTGACCTGAAATAATGTGAAATTTTGTGTGATTAATTGATAGGACATGTTATGTCAAGGTCATAAGTTGCCAAAAATCGTTAACTAGAGGTAAATAATACTTTTTGTATTCTGCAATGATTGAAATCTTTATAAAAAGGTTTTTTGATAAAGGTTGGAAATTAATTTTTGTAGTATACTTTGTATTGGCTCTTACTGGCAGTTCTAGAGGATTTGGAAAAATTCTCTAAATCAAGGAAATCGTTATATTGAGGCTAGATAAATTAAGGTTGCACTGTATAATAAAATCAATAGTAATAGATAACCCTTTCATTGTGTAAAATTACATCAGGCAATTTATAAGTAGGTATTTTATACTAATGAACAATACAATTATTATTTAATATATTGTGTAATGTATAATACATTATTATTATTCTATTTTTAGTACTGGGTTGACTTTAAGGCCAAATTGAAAAGGAAGAACAGGCTCATCATTGAAAGCCAAAGAAGAACAGGAGGTGGACCAGCTACAAACTTGGAACTCACTGAAATTGAGAGAAAGTTCATCAGCATCCTTGGGGAAGACTATGGATCTGGGTTGCCTGGGGTCAGGGTTGAACCACTACTTTTACAAGTAAGTTTACCTAACCACAGTTTGCAATGCATTATGCATAATCTACGAACATTATAATATAGTTTATACCTGTCTTGTCATATTTTAATTTTTTTTTCTAGGATATTCAAGAGGTCATTGCAGTTCCAAGCAATCCGGACACTTCCCAATCTACTGCAACTGAGGATCCTATATTTTTAGTAGTTCCATCTAGCGAAGTAAGTACATTATGACTAAATATAATGAAAGTATATTACAAGTATATAAAATATATAAACATATATAAAATATATATTACAAGTATATAAAAGTATATTACAATGAAAGTATATTACAACTATATTATGATGAAACTAACTAATGACCTGCATATTTGTTTTTACAGGAACTCCAACAAAGTGGGCCAAATGAGGCTACGACTTCAGCGTCTCTACAGCAGCGATGTCAAACGCCAATTTGTGAGATTTTACCCACACCTGTAGACCCACAACCATCACCATCTAGACAGGGCGCAACAGGGCAGGGTGCAAGAAGGCGCCTTGTACTACCTGTTGAAGCAGAGCCATCACCCATAACTGGTCAAGTCTCCTCAGAACCAGGTCACATACGGCGAAGAAGACGTCGGGGACAACTGATGAGTGCTGCAGATGCAAGAGAGCGGCTGGTGAGATCTTCAGAAATGAGGTCACAAGCTGAGATGAACAACAGCCGTTCTATAGAAAGGGCTGTGGATTATCTGAGTGAAATAGTTTCAGTACTCCGAAACATACAATCTGGGTAAGATAATTTTAAAGCTAACTAACAAAATTTGCATTTTCATTCTTCATTCATTAAAGTTTTTCATTGTTTATTATATTACTACTTAAAAGTTACAACACAAACATTTAAGTAACTTATCTAAATAATTCTAAGTTAGAAAAGCAATAAAAATAAAATATACAGTTTTAGTTAACCTTAAATAAAAATTATACTCCTATAGTCACCGCGAACTAAGAAGCCCAATTTGTCGTTTGCCATCACAGTGACATTAGAGATGTACAAAAAAATCGGTTCACGAAAGAAACCAATTTTTACAACAAATCGATTCAAAAGTGTAAGACCTTCTAATCGATTCGATAATTAAATTTGAAACTAAAAACCTATCTCGTACCGCGTATTATCAATATGCCAAAAGCATCACTGGTACGTTGCCAGCCAAGAAAGAGAGAAGAAAAAGAAAGACAGATAAATCATGATATAATGAAAGTCCCGCTCAGTTTCATAATATTATTTTGACATAATATTATATTATGAGCGTCAGGAAAAAACTACAGTGAATAAATTCTTGCTTATTTCGTAAGACACATTCATGTATACATAATTATTATTTTGTTGAAAAAAAAAAATGTTTACCGCAACCTTAAATACATAATTACATATAATATAACATATTATCTGCAGTTACTGTACATAGATGGCGAAGTGCCCATACATAATAGAAAATGTCCTTTGTTAGCATCCAATTCGTCGTGGTAGTATTGCGTACCTAATTTTAAATTCAAATGCAAGTAAATAATTTTTAACAATGTAATTAAATTAATAAATTTTCATTTTTAAATTTCTTTTTTAAATTTTTAAATTTTAAATTTAGGCTTCTTAGTTCGCGGTGACTATAGTTACAAGTGTTACAACAACATAAGCCTTTACATTAATTTTTACAATATTTTTTTCAGACTCTCTGACGCAGTTGCCAGAGGCGCCTCACAAGGTCCTCCCTAGTAGCAATGCCAATCTGTAATTCTCTATTTTGTGGATCAGCTGGATCTACATGCGTATCCGTAGGTTGCATGAAAGCTTCTTGTCGAACCTCATTTGCTGAGAGTTCCGGTACAGACAAGTTTGCTGCATTACAAATGTTGTGTAGAATCACACATGCATTTGTAATACAACCAGCTACTTGCGGTTGGTAATGTAGCGCTCGTTGGACTAATAAACATCTGAATCGTGCCTTTAGTACACCTATTGTCCTCTCAATTGTGTTCCGGGCCTTGACATGTTTTTCTGTGTAATAAGCCTCTGGGGATTGCTGTGGTGCATTCAGAATTGGTGTCATCATTGTTTTCCTGAGTGGGTAGCCAGAATCTCCTTAAATAATTAATAAATAAAAAGATTATGAACTTGATTATAAATAAAAGAAGAACATGAATTAAGTTCTATATTAACCAATTCAATGAGCCTCATTTGCCTCATTTGTTTGTTACGCTACATACTAATCAAGTGTAAGTATTAAGTACCCGTTTAATGACAGCAATCATGGAGGATGGACCTTTTTTTATACAGAATAAGTTAGTACTTGACCATAAAACCACCTGATGGTAAGCGGAAATGAAGTCGTGGATGGTAAAGCGCACTAACTTAGTAGAAGCCTATTCACTCTTGACTTGAAGACACCCACATTATAATCAGAGGGGAACACCCACGCGGGCAATTTATTCCAGTTTTATTTGATTCTAGCGGCTCGCCCCGGCTTCGCACGGGTGTACTTTTTTTTTCACACCTTGATTCACGTTACTGATGTTTTAGCAAGGATCCCAAATTTTTTATAATCTATACTAATATATAAAGAGGAAATATTTGATTTTTTGTTTGCATTGAATAGGCTCCGAAACTACAGAACCGATTTCAAAAATTCTTTCACTGTTGGGAAGCTACACTATCCCCGAGTAACATAGCCTATATGATACTTAAAAAAAAAATAGGGATCCTTAATAAAACTCCAATAATGTAACCGTAACCCAGGGTGTAAAAAAATAAGAAAACCGAAGCAAAGCGAGGGCGGTTACTCGTTAAAAATATAGCCTATGTTACTCAGGAATAATGTAGCATTCTAATGGTGAAAGAATTTTGAAAATCGGTTCAGTAGTTTTTGAGTTTATTCGTTGCAAACATACAAAAATACAAAGCTTTCCTTTTTATAATATTAGTATAGATAATATTAACTTTATTAATTATAATTAGTTATTATAACATTTAAGTATCTGCTTTAAAAATTGTCTACCTTTGTTTACTTTATCTTTGTTTACTTTGTTATATTTGAAATTTTTTCATACAAATAGTTTAGAATTATTAATTATGTAAGCTTGTAAGGGCTTTCACTAAACTTACTCATAATATTGTGTAATAAACTGTATAGTTTGTTGTTTTTTTTTCATTATTAAGTACCTTACCTAATAGCCATAAAGCCTCGGCACTGCTAAGATTCTCCAAGTGAGTTTTTAGAGGGTGATGAGACCAAATGAAGGAATCATGATTGGCTCCTGGATGACTAGCGTCAACATTAATGATTTCCATGTCAGCATTACAAATCTGAAAATTATATTATTAATTTTAAGTATTTTAAAGGCTGTGTATTATAATAACAGCTATATTATGTACTACCGTGAAAGCTGTTGTTTTTTTTGTGGAAATAGCCGGCAAACGAGTTGACGATCCACCTGAATGATGGTAAGTGGCTATCGTCGCCCATGGACATCAGCAACACCAAAGGCATCACTGATGCGTTGCCGGCCAAGAAAGAGACAAGAGAAAGAAAGAAAGAACTGGCTCTCAAGCCCCCAGCCGGAACACGACGAGTTTTTTGGCGGCTGACTCATGCTTAAGGGTGGTAGCTATCCAGGCGAACCCCATGGAGAAATAATAATAATAATAATGGTATTAACCATTAAAATCAATACTGCCAATATAAACCCTCGAGGGGCCCTACCACCAGCGGGCCGGATTTAATCGCCTCTTACGGCACCCATCCGGCGTGGGATTGGGGTTAGTATTCTAAGCCGCCCCAATACGGCTAAAAACATATTTTATTTTTTTATATATTTTATTTTAATGCTAATCTCATCAAAAACAAATGTGAAATGACAGCAAATGCTCGGCAGTTCTGTTTTAGCTTGAAATTGGCTTGACACGCTTCCGCGTGTCTAGATAAAGACTTTGATGAGAAATTATAATGACTTACTATTTGCACATTCAAGGAATGGTAATTTTTTCTACAAAAATATCTTTCTTCATGTTCGTTTGGCCTTACAATGGCTACATGCGTCCCATCAATGCAACCTATTACACCTGGGATACCAAACTGTTCATAAAATCTGTCAACAAAATATTGGTAATATCAGGCCTGGCGCACTCCGCATCTATACAAATAAATAAAAATAAATAAAATTGGAGTGTCTTTTCGTAATATTAAAATAATCGCTTTTTACTAAGTGCATGTGGATGTATACAGGGTACATATACCAAAACAACATTTTTTACAATTTTTGTCTGTTTGTTGCGGCTAATCTCCGAAATATCTGGACCGATTTTGACGGGACTTTCGCTGGCAGATAGCTGATGTAACAAAGAGTAACTTAGGCTACTTTTATTTTAGAAAAAAAATAGGCGGTACGAAGTTCGCCGGGTCAGCTAGTTTTAGCTATGACGTTACAAGTACATGCCGCGTTCGACGTGTCTGGCTAATTCAGAAAATTCATAATGGCTGTCACACGTTCGTAATCTATCACACATATTAAAAATAAAAGTTTCAGAAAAAAATACAAAATTAATTAATATGTCATCACACATGTCACACGTTAGTTCGATACAACACGCTGCGTCACGCTATTTCTACGATAAGAACTAAAATGAGGGCAAAAGCATACTGCATCGCATTCCGCTGCTTAATCGATAACATAGATCCGAATCTCACGTTTTTCACACTTTCTAAAGACATTGAAAGTTAAAAAAATTAACTTCTAGCTTATTAGTCATTAGGTTGACGTTGTTGACATTTGTTATCCTTATTTATGTCTCTCATATTCACATTATTAATTATTGTAGTATAGTTACTAGTTTTGTACTTACAATTAAATAAGAATTCAAAGAATATTTGATGTTTGAGATTGAGGATCGACTGTTTTTTCTGTTTCCTAAACACCTAAGAGATAATATTTGTTTCACAGACAAAGTATGTACACTAACATATGCCGTATGGCCATCTTCTCATTTCTTCATAAAAGTAGCATGGGCATTTAACTTGTTATTAAGCTTTCAGATTAATTTTTTATTCTTTCAAAAAAGACTACCCTATCATTGCCAGAGAGGAGAAGCGATAATGTTAAAAAGGAAGGCAACTCAATACGCGTTTTTTATTAGCACTGTGCAACCTGAATTACACTTTATTGTATTGGAGAAAGAGTCACTATTTATTTAAATGTTTTTGCAGAGTGCGCCGTCTTTTTAAGTAATATTAATTTTACATCGTCAAGATATTATGTACAATAGATTAATTAGTTAATGAAAACATAATAATTATATTAAAAATGTAACAATATGAACCCATTATAAACACAAATAAACGACATGCCATAATGTACCTCAATTTATTTGCATCCCGTTCTGCTGCTGTTTGAGGAAACTTAATATATTTATTTCTCATCTCAATATGGTTTATGGCAGCAGTGACCTCTGCCAATACTGCAGATACGGTTTGTTGAGCAACTTGTTGTGCACGCCCAGTAGGTTTCTGATAGGACCCATGTGCAAAGACATAGACTGCTGTTAAAACCTGAAAACAATTAATTTAACCTGTTTTAGCTCCTTGTTAATAGTCCTGTCCCTTATAAAGCTCTTTATCAATACTGTCCTTATAAAGCATTAAACAATAATAATAATCTATTCTATACTATAATAAAACTCAAAAGGGCAAATTTTCAGTACATCAAATATTTTTTTTTAAATTTCGATTAGGGGACACTTCAATAACGTGTTAGAGCACAAAAATATTTATTTTAGTATTATTGTCTGTCTGTCTGTCCAGCTATCACATGAAAACCAAACAGATTTTAATGAAAATTGGTAAAATTGTTACTAATACTCCGGGACTTATTTTAGGACACTTTTTATTCCAGAAATTTAAAAGGTTTCCCTGGGAAACAGGATGAAAGTTTGTATAGAATATTTTTAAAACATCAACAGATTTGCTTCTCTGCAACAAATGTTCCTTGCTTAAATTGATGGAACACATGTTTCTCCGTTTTACAAAATTTTGCAAGAAAAATAATAACAATAGAAATTAATGTGAATATTGCTTATTTTTCAAAACCCGCTGCTGGATGAATCCTTTGTGATTGTAACATGGGTTTCAGTATATAAATTACTAAGTATAAGTACTTTAATATAAATTCACCGTTTATTTAATTTTCTTCTGCAAGAGGTATAAATAAGGTAAAACATAATTCCCATATGCGAAGCTGCACTTAACAGCTAGTTAATTTACAATAATTATGTCTGACATGCAGACTGAAAATTTCTTAAGAGTAAAGTAACAACTTCAAATAGGACAAGGACAGTTTCTCGAACAAAGTGTTCTGAGTTACTATCTCAGCATGCACCACTGATTTAAAAAATGTGCATATTACAAAAAAATATTATCAAAATAATGTCTTTTGGTGAAGGAATCACAAAGAAACCAACACGTGTGAGGTTTTGATAGGAGTTCTGTGTTTGAAGTCTGCCAATTCATACTAGGCCAGCATGGTAGACTACAGTCTAATCCATCTCAATATGAGAGGAGACCTTATGGTTTTATGGTTGTTGAGCATAATTAATATCATTATCAAGTGTTGGCCTCTCACCTTTGTCTCTATGCTCAAATCACTGGATCTATGAGGATTTGTTTGCATTATAGGTTCCAAATCCTCGCACAATTTGTGGACTAAATCCTTTGATAACCTATAAAATGAAAAATAAAAAATTAAATCTACCTCGATTTATCATACTACTATTGACATAGCACATGTATTTAATAAAGATACTTATTGATTTTTAGTGTCCTATTACCTGTATTGGTCGATAAATTCCCTTTCATTCATATCGAAAGGATTGTTTATTTCCCTCATGCGCTGGCGTCGGTTCCTTTTTTCAATCCGGTATTCGCTCTCCAAATATTCAAAGATTTCATGTTCGTCACACTAGATGTGTGAAAATGGAGGAAAGGCAAAAAAAAGTGATGTCGACTGTTTTGAACAGTTTTGAATCACTTTATAACCCAATAAATAATACCACGGGTTAGCAGATATGTATAATTCAAATTGTAACAATTTTTAGAAAACGATTATAATATTGCATTTAAAAGGTTTAAAAGTTAAAACAGCTTACCACTTACCTCGACAGTAAACTATATTATAATAAAATGACAAAACAATGCTGAAAAAGCTGGTAATATAGTAACTTTTTTATTTGACGTTTCGGACGAGCAATGATCGTTCAACAGACGCTCAATTAACGCGTCATGGTACGAAAATCTATACAAAAAAAGAGGTGAACGGTTTTAAAATCAATAACGCAGCAGTCCTGCAGCAGGCCTGCTAATATCGATGTCATGGTACGATAATGCCGCGCAGTTCAATTTCTGTCCTGCTTTAAGAGCTCATGGTTAGGCCCCAGGTATGTGTGCTTGGTGCTTGATATAGCAATAGCAAGACATCATTTGCACGACGTAAACAGATTAGATGAGAAAGTGAAAATATTATGCGGCGTTAATAACCAGTTTTCACTATATTCTGCAGTTTAACATACTCTACATTTCACCTGTATCCGTTCGGTGTTTGTGCTTTAGCTCGTAAGATATTCATTGCATTAGTGCTGATGAATCTACGTTAATAGTCGCAGTTTGGTCGGCACAAATTCTCCGATTGTGTAACTGTGACCAGTTATACGTACCTAATATTTATTATGTACATAATACAACGGTAAACGCGGACTGCGGAGGGATTCAACCAGTCAATCACTAGTAGCTGACGAATCCCCTCTGTCGCGGCCGCACACGGGCAGCGTTCGACCGTCGTATGATAATTATGATATCTACATTAGTATTACGTTAGTATACGTCCGTCGAGCCATGCAATGACTGCTACGAGCGTGAAAGACGCAAAAAAAGAAAGCTCCTCTAGAGTAAGTTGAATTGTGCTGTTTTTTAAGATTCATGTGCATATTTACGTAGATAAACATTTTATCAAGTGAAGTTTTGAAGCTGAGTGAGAGAGTTTCATACTGTTTTTAGTGTGGTGGAAAGTGCCAGGTAACATAGTGATTTAAGTATTCTGTGCAGGTAACTAAGTTTTATTGTGTTGACATAAAAGGCGAATGTGTAATCTTGTCTCTGGCTTATTGTATAATGGGACGGTTTAAAGTTCCCAGAACAATATTTATTGCAGCTACAAAATCCTAATCTATATATATAAAATTGAAAAGCGACACACCGCTGATTAAACAAAAAATCTCAGAAACTGCCAAACCGATTAAGATGAAATTTGGCAGGGAGATAGTTTATGCTAAGGAGACATCCACTAAGAACGGATTTTTGGAAATTCATCCCCTAAGGGGTACAAATAAGGGTTAGAAGTCACTTTCATACAAACCAACTTTGTCAGTTTTAGATTTATAAATTTGAATTTTTTTATGTAGGTTTATAGTAATAAACAAAAGTTAACTTTAACACATTTTTTTGGAAAATCATCCCTTAAAGGGTTAATTTCTTCAATTTAACTTAGTACGCAACTTCGTCATTTTTGAAGATAAAAACATGAAAATGTATATATTACTTCAACATTAGAAACAAAATTTAAAAGTTATGTGTTTTTTTGGAAAATCAACCCCTAAAGGGTTGAATAAGGTTGTTCAAGTTTGTATGGGAACTTCGTCAGTTTTGAAGTTAGAAGGGTGAAAATTTGTATATAAGCTTATAGTTAGATACAAAAAATTACTGTATCACGGTTTTCTCGAAATTCATCCCCTAAAAATAGGGGTTGGAAGTCTTTTACATATAAATCAGCTTCGTCAGTTTTAGAGTTATAAGTATGATTTTTTTTATGTATGTTTATAGTAATAAACAAAAGTTAACTTTAACACATTGTTTTGGAAAATCATCACTTAAAGGGTTAATTTCTTGGATGGAACTTAATACGTAACTTCGTCATTTTTGAAGTTAAAAACATGAAAATTTATATATTAGTTCACAATTAGAAGCAAAATTTAAAGGTTACGTGTTCTTTGGGAAAATCAACCCCTAAAGGGTTGAATAAGGTTGTGGAAGTTAGTATGGGAACTTCGTCAGTTTTGAAGTAAGAAGGGTGAAAATTTGTATATAAGCTTATAGTTATACCCAAAAAATAACTGTATTACTGTTTTCTCGAAATTCATCCCTTAAAAATAGGCGTTAGAAGTCATTTACATACAAATCAACTTCGTCTGTTTTAGAGTTATAAATATGAAATTTTTTATGTGAGTTTATTGTTATGAACAAAAGTTAAAATTTAGCTGAAAATCATCCCTTAAAGGGTTACTTTAGTGGATGGAACAATAATGTGAAAATGTATATGTTAACTTATAATTAGAAACAAAAATTAATTGTACCTAACAGTTTTATTTTGGAAATTCATCCACTAAGGGGTAAAACCAGGGGATGTAAGTTTGTACAAAACTTCATCAATATCGAACTCAGAAATGTGAAAATAAATCAAAAATTAACTGTAAGAGGTTTTTTGGAATTTCATCCCCTAAGAGGTAAATAAAGAGGTTGCAAGTTTTTCCAGAACTTTGTCATTTTCGAACTCAGAAATATGAAAATTAATATGTAAGCTTATAGTGAGAAACAAAACAACTGTGTAGAGGACTTTACGGGCGGTAGGGGGAGAAGAGAGGGACAGGAAGCGAGAGAGGAACCGGGAACAGGAGAGGAACAGGGAGCGGGAGAGCACCGGGGAGCGGGAGAGGGAGAGGGACAGGAAACGGGTGAGGACCCGGGAGCGGGAGAAGGAGAGGGGAGAGACAGGGAGCGAGAGAGAAATGAGAGGGACAGGGGCAGGAAACGGGAGAGGAAGCGGGACAGAAAGCTGGAGAGGGACCGAGTGCGAGAGAGGAATTAGAAGTGGGAGAGGGACAGGAAGCGAGAGAGGGACCGTGAACGGGCGAAGGAAAGGGACAGGGAGCGGGAGAGCGAGAGGGAGTGTAAGTGTCCAGACGGAAACAACAGAACCGTTTTTAAAAATATTTGTACTGTTCATGTTGACATCGTAAAACCAGTTCATCATTGATCCATTTAGGATCTGATGGTGTTACTTCGAGACAAGATATGTAACTGCTGGATGGATGGAAATAACGGCACCTTTTTGTTTTTTTTTTTTCTAATGAAACTCAAGAGCCAGTTTTTCTGTACATATAATATTTTTCAAAATTTCGGTTAGGGGCACTTCAATAACGTGTTAGAACACCAAAAATTTTGTTTTTAAAATTATTGTCTGTTTGTCTATCTGTTTGTATGTTCGGGCATTACATGAAAACCCTTGAACTGATTTCGACGGAAATTAGTTATGTTGTTCCTCATACTTTGGATCACGTTTTAAAAAACTTTTCGTCCCGATAAAATTAAAAGTTTTCACCGGAAACAAGATGAAACTTAGTGTGGAATATTTTGAAATATCAACGATTTGCTTTAAATTTGCAGCAAACATTCCTCATTTAATTGGTGAAATACATGTTTTCGAGTTTTTCAAATTTTTTCATGAAAAGGAAAAAACTAAAGTTAACTAATGTTTTTATTTTTTTTTAATTAGTTCCCGGAGGAATGATTTGTGATTATATCGTACGTTTCAGTATATAAATTCCTAAATAATAAGTACTTCAATATAAATTAACCTGTTTTTAAATTTTTTTCTGTAAAGGGGTACAAATATGATAAGCATAATTTCCGCATGCGAAGCTGCGGGCAACAGCTAGTAATATTATAAATGTGAAAGTCGGTATGAATGTTTGTTAGTCTTTCATGCTTAAAACTACTGAACTTTTCATGGAATTTAGCACACGGGTGGACCATGATCTAAAGTAAGATAAAGGCCACCTATTATCCTGGAAGATGAGGGTACAGCATTATATTATAAAAATTAAAGGTGGGTTTGAGTTATGAGTTGAAGAACCCTTTTGTTTTCTGTTAAAAATTTTGCAGGGGAAATGTTCTGTGAGTTGAGATTTTGTGCAATTTTAAAATGTTAGTCTTCATATAGTGCAATGCTGCAGTGTTATGTGCTTAATAATCCAAGATAAAAATATGTACTATAGTGAAAAAAAACAAGGATTTGATATGATTATAGTTTCCAGGTAAATTTAAATGATAATTGTTTTATTCAAATTATTTTATTCACACAGTAAACAACAGTATACACATCAGGAAACAAATGTAATTTTTTTTTCTTAACAAATGCATTTAAAACTTTTTTAACTGGTATATCTTTTTTTTTGGTGACTAGCTCAGAGCTATAGTTCAGTCAACTACAGAGAAAAGTAACCCATTTTTTACTGTGTGTTTATAAACATATGGGCTACTTTTGTTTACGGGTGACTGTACATTGCTAAATGCATCCATCATACATCAGAGGCACTAAATGTAAACGTTACTGTTGTAGGTAACAACAGTAAAATAATTCTACATTACTTTATCTTACTACTAAGTAACAGCTTATAATATTAAGTCACTTTATCAAAGCTGTAATGTAAAATGAATTATTCACTCCATGTAGCGGACTATGCTTCTAATTTACTATATATTATATGATCAATGGATGTAACATGTCTGTAACTTTTAAGCACATAAAACTAAACCTTCCGTGAGGATTTCTCTAAAATAATAGTAACATACTATGCATTAAACTCTATTAGTAATTTAAAAGAACCAACAGACAAAACTAGAAACTTTATTTTGAAAAGCAACACTGATAACAACTGAGGATATTACAAAGAACAGGTTTTCTTACATTTTTAATTGCATTTTGTTATACTCATTAAACCATTCCATTCCAACCACCTTCATTAAAATTCAATTGCAATTAGTCTAGTTGCCTTTCAAAAGGAAGAATTAATGGCAAAACTATCATTGTTTTGTATTTGCTTTATTTCATTGAATATTATGTTATTAAACATTACATACATAGTACAAGAAAAAGGATTGGTAAGGCTTTAAAATATATTGACGCACGGCGAGTATCCATCCTTTCGTCGTAAACATCTCTCCAATGCAGAGAATATCTTTTGATTTGCAATTCGTTATGCACACTGCGATCCTGCGAAACATGACGATAAGGTCACAACCTTAGATCAAACATCATCATCATTAGGTATCTGTAACATAACGTCTACCCCAGCCGGAAATCAAACTCGACACCTCTTATTCTGCATACAACATTACTACTAACTGATTTAAATTTTGTTAAGTGTTAGGGAGTGTGAATTAATAACGTGAGGCATTTTTAGCGATTTTCAGACCCCTCCCCCTCCTCCCTGGTGAGATGTCATGAGATTCGGCTCGACACCCTTTCCCCCACCCCCCTCTGAATGCCTCACGTAATTTATGGATGCCCTCTTAACATGATAGCTAGAAAAACTGCAGAATCCTCTAGAAAATCGTTATGTTTATTTACAGCAACGCAGTACAAAAACAAATAAGATAATGGGAGGAATGGCCGCCGATATGCTGAAGAACATGTTCCTGACCTTCCGGGTCTACTTTGACCTGGTGGTGGACTTCCTGTTCTCCCTCTACTGGGAGGGGAAGCGCCAGGCCATCCCGGACCTAGAGAAGAGACATGCAGTGCTGGCAGAGAGCGCTTGCTCGCTGGCCGCTAAGATCAAACGCAAGGAGTTGAAGTCTGAGGAGCTAGTCTCGCTTTGCATTGAGAGAATAAAAGCTGTAAGTACGAGTACATTACACGTTTAACGTATATTCACACACACCTTACAGTATGCAGATTATTTCAATGGGGCGTTTAGGTTTGTTCAGTCACTTTTTAGCTGGCTTCGACCCGCTTGTGGCCCATAACAGAGTCATAGAGCATGAGGCATAGAACATTCTCTATCACGCTACTCCAGTACGGATCAGTGGTGGGCTTAGTGGCTAACCCAAGCTCGGAAGTTTTTATGCCGCCCTCAAGACTCCGTCGTGGCTTAACAACTATTGTACGAGCTAATTCGTACATTTTGCATATCAGCAATTATTGCAATGCATTGTTTAGTGCAATTAAAGGTATTTTACGGGACAGTCGCGTTTTTCATTGACATCTTCATTGACATTGACACAGCCTGACTCGTAACTGACCCGTATATTTTGGTCCTTCGAGCCGGATCTTCTGTAATGCCATAAAAATAATCACATTTGTACCATGGGAATAACCAGATGTGTACCATGGGAATAACAAAACGTGAAGTAAACTACTCTGTCTACTGCGTCGATGAGTATAAAAGGCCGATTTAATTTGACTCGATCTCGATTACGATTCAATTGTGACGTTCTTGCATATAAATGAAAATTAACCAATTCAATTAATCGTTTTCAATTTGGGACACATTCATAAATTCTAATTTTAACTTTAATTTAACTGTCAATAATAAAGGTGGATGAAGGTCTGCAAATGGAACACATTCATGTCCAAATTGAAATATTTATCTTAAAAAAAGTAAAATTATGGTAGTAAAAGTCATGGCTGGTGTAATAAATAAATTAATATTGACTTATTTTTTTTATCTTAATCATGAATCATCTTAATCTCTTTTAATTTTAAAATTAAAAGAGTATAATGTTACCGCTTACTTTTATGCATGCAGTTCATCATACCACCCTTATGCTCGACAAATATTGTAATAACAGTGTAGGTACGTTATAATGGCGTTCAGTAAATAAATACGTATATTATTATGTCATCAAATTTAAAGTTCGTATTGCACAATATTACGAAAATTCAAAAACCATTCGTATGCTATTTTAGATTTAATCGTAATGAACGACATTCATTAAAAATGTCTTGTAGCCACTTTTTGCTAGCATGCTAAATCTGCTGGTTTCAACTGACATCATTATGTTAGATAAACCTATTTGGGTATAAACCCAGTATAATGCCGGCCTGTGATTTAAATAAATAAACGCTAAATAAAAAACCCGGTCTCATAAGAGTATTAGAAAAAAAAACTAAATTGTTTTTTTGTGTCATGTGTATTATATTATACAATCCTAGTTTATTATATAATTAACAAAACTAGTTGATACTTAATGTTACACAACAACATGGGTTGACGCACGCTGTAGCTCGTCTTTGTTGGCGATGGTCACCACCATCACACACCGTCCAGTTGGCCCATCAGTTTATTCGTCAATCCTTCCGTCATATACATACACATCTACACGAATAAATAAAATTGGAATGTCTGTTTGTAATATTAAAATAACCACTTTTTACTAAGTGCATTTGGATGTATACACGGTACATATACCAAAACAACATTTCTTACAGTTTTTGTCTGTCTCTCTGTTTGTTTCGGCTAATCTGTAAATGTATATACATGAAAGCAATAAATAAATAAATAAATAAATAAATAAATAAATAGAAATCTCTGAAATGGCTAGACCGATTTTGACGGGACTTTCACTGGCAGATAGCTGATGTAACAAGGAGTAACTTAGGCTACTTTTATTTTAGAAAAAAAAATAGCATGTTGCAGAACAACGTCTGCTGGGTCAGCTAGTTAAAAATATGCAATACATTGAAAATATACATGAGATCAGAAATATACTCACAACTGAAACTGAAAAAAAAACTGAAAAAAAAGTTGAACCGAAAATTAAATAATTCAAAAATAAGTTACTGAAATTAGTAAATAAAAAATTCGGGACCAACATTTTTTTGACGATAAAGTTGCATATTTGCTTGCATCGGCCACACCTACGAAATGTTATTGTTAACGCGTTTACTAACGCGATAGGCCGCAGATGTGGCATTGATATCAGATATAATATGTAATATATCTATGGCTATTTTACCCAATACTTTTATTTAATTAGTTACTATTAAAATTAAAAATATAATAAAGCGTTATATTGTATGTGAAAATGTTTTGTAGGTGAATCCAATATTAAACGCAGTGACGGACGAGAGGTTCGAAGATGCCCTGAAGGACGCACGGGGTGTCGACAAGGCCATAGAGGAGGGACTGTCTGAAGAGTACTTTGAGAAGAAACCATTCCTAGGTATGGAGTTGAAATATAACTTTATGAATGCATTCAAATATTCATAGTGTGATCGGAACTTCATGCAAGGTTCTCAAGTTCGAACACACCCATCTCTAATTTTTCAAATTATCTGCGGGCAGGCTTGGCGCACTCCGCACTTTAGCTATGAAGTTACGAGCGTCACACGTTAGGTCGATAAACCGCACTGCGTTGCGCTATACGATATTAACTAAAATGAATGCAAAAGCATATTGCGTCGCATTTCGCTGCCTAAACAATAACAAGGATCCGAATCCCACGTTTTTAGGGTTCCGAAGTAAAATCGGAACAATAATAGTAATAATTAAAATCAATATTACCAATGTAATCCCTCGAGGGGCTCTACCACCAGCAGGCCAGATTTAGTCGAATCTTACGACACCCATACACCCTAATATTTATGTAAGAAATAAAATTAGAGAAATTTGATGATTAAATTATGTTTTAATTATCTACGTGATGTAATATTACTAATTTGACGCGCTATTATACTCGTATAATTTGATTTGAAACATACGTACATTATCAGTTACATTTTAGCACATTTAGTAATTATTCCTATACAGTAAAATGTTATAATAATTATGTTAGAGATGTATCATTATATAAAAGGAGATGTGTCACTGCGGAAAATATAATTACGTACATTACATAATATACAGCCGTTTCGAATCAAGGCCGTTCAACCAAAATTTCCATGTCTAATCAAACTAATAACCATCAATATTTATGAAGCATAATTCATAAATATTGATTATTTTTTAACCGATGTCGTTAGTACCGGTGTCGGTATAATCCATCTGTCGTTAATACCAATGTCGTTACTACCGAAATCTGTATAACCGATGTCGTTATAAATAACCGATGTTGGTATAATCGTAATAACCAACCTGTCATTATAATCGACTTTTCATCAAAAAAAAAGAAAGAACTGGCTTTCAAGCCCCAGCCGGAACACGACGAGTCGTTTGGCGGCTGAGTCATGCTCAAGGGTGGTATCTATCCAAGCGAACCCCATCGAGAAATAATAATAGTAATAATGGTATTCATTAACAATTAAAATCAATATTATCAATATTAACCTTCGAGGAGCCCTACCACCAGCGTGCCGGATTTAGTAGCTTATTACGACACCCATCCGGCGTGGGATTGGGGTTAGTATTCTAAGCCGCCCCAATACGGCTAAAGCTTCATTGGAACCGACGTGTCGTTGTAATAGATTTCGCCTGTATTTTATCTATCAATCTGTCCCCCAGGGGTCCCGTTCACGGCGAAGGAGTCGCACGCGGTGCGCGGCCAGCTGCACACGCTCGGCATCGCGCTGCGCCGGCACACGCGCGCGCCGGACGACGCGGAGTGCGTGCGGCTGCTGCGCGACGCCGGCGCCATCCCCGTCGCCGTCACCAACGTGCCGGAGATCAATAAGTGGTGAGTTGAGATGGAAAGGAAAAAATCACTATAGGAAATAAGGTTATGGCGCAAAGAAAACGTCAAGAGTTTAGGATTTTTAAAACAACACTGGTATATTAATCCTTTATAAATAATATATAAAGAGGAAAGATTTGATTTTTTGTTTGCATTGAATAGGCTCCGAAACTACTGAACCGATTTAAAAAAATCTTTCACTGTTAGGAAGCTACACTATCCCCGAGTAACATGGGCTATATTATATTTTCAAAAAAATTAGGGATCCTTAATAAAACTCCAATAATAAAAGGTATAAAAAAATAAGAAAACGATAGGAAGTGATACGTCTGTATTCTGTCACGAAGATATCGAGAAGAAGAGCATGAGACTAAATGAGTGACCTTTTATAAAGTCAGACTGAACAGAAAGCGTGAAGTAAATTACAAGTTAAAAACACATAGGTGGCGTTTCCGCCGGAAGTTAATAAAATCAACTTCAGATTAATTTTTGCAAATTAATTTAAAATAAACCAACAATCACTAATTCCCAAATATCAGCTGAACCACTGAATATTGCTGAATATGTAAATGTACATGGGAGTTAAATTGGTAGGTATTGAGGTCCCCCATCCCTGGACCAACGTGGATCCACCCCGCCTCTTACACCCTGTATATGAATAGATGTTTACACTAGATGTTTGTATTTTTTGACGAACGTGATTTTTAAAAGACGGTACTTCGTTTAAGACGTATCCATCATTTTCACGATTCGTGATTCGTGTGAACACGGTCATTTAAAAACCGACAAAAAAATTACCATACCTAAATACTAGCAGCTGACAAATAGTTGTTCTTAATTGTGCACCCTGCCTTGTTCTCAAAATTGTTCACTTTAGTAGCTTAAAAGGTTGTATGGAACAGATTGCTATTTAAGTGAAAAGACCGCCTATTGTACTAATTCCTGTATTATCAAATGTATTTAGATATAATTTTGGTGTGCAATAAAGAGGATTTTGTTGTTGTTGTACTTAAGTGGTAATTGCGATCGTTGGGCATAGAACGTCGAAATTGTCACCGACGCGTTAGGGGCCATCCATAAATTACGTCACACTAATTTCATGACTTTTTGACCCCTCCCCCCGTCCTTGTCACAGCTGGTCACATTTGTGAGACCTCTCCCCCCCAGTGTGACGTCACATATTATGAAATTTTACATCTAGAAATTAATAAATTAAAACAGCAATTCTGAAATAAGTTTTATTTCCATTGTTTTTTTTTAATATTTACCTATACATATACCAATTATTTGATTTTGAAATGTGAGGTCACGAAATTTAGGACTCCCCCTCCCACCCCTTGTAACACAATGTCACACTACATCGACCCTCCACTCCACCTCCCCCCTAACCCTAACATGTGACGTAATTTACGGATGGCCCCTTATGTGTTGAGAAGAAAGTAGTGACTTCTTTCGAGAATGTGTCTGTTTGCAAAGTTGTAAACTACCTACGTAATGCAAAGGCTGCTGCAAAGGCGTAACAATGTTACGTAACGAATATAATCACAACCGGTTAAGAACTTGTTCAGGAAGTGGGTCCGTGACCGCGAGTCGCCCGCCGCCGGCGCCGGAGAAACCAGTTGTCTGTGAACCTATACAATAAAAAAATAAAAAATAACACTACACACTAGGATTCACTCCCAGACCAAGAACAGAAATTCAAATCCTTTCTTTCCGCCTCCGCTGGAAATCGAACCCAGGACCCTTGGTACGGCGATCCGGCATGGTAACCATTGCCTCACACGGGTCGTACGCTGCTCCAGTACGGATTGGTAGAGGGTCTAGTGACCAACCTAAGTGTCTTAAGTTTTCATGCCGCCCGAATGTTTGATCCGCTGGAAATCAAACCCGATACCCCACGTTCTACAGACGTAGGTTGCATATTTCAAGAGTTTGTAGTTCGGTAAATGATTAAGATAACTACAAACATATTCATGAGATTTTGTAGCTAATATCATGTAATTTAATAATAATTGCTAAAATAATAATATTCATAGGGCATTTTCCCAACTTTTTAGCGAAATTGTTAGCTATTGTGTTTTGGACTGTATATATATATATATATATTATGAATGATAGGCGCTTTAACAATAACGTAGTATATTGACTTCAACTTGCAAATTATAAAAACAAATATGTAGGTACTGGCTATGACGCCCGCTTGGCCGTGAATGGCGTTCGCCTCGTAGTCGTGTTGGGGGGCGCGCCGCCTCCTGTCCCCGCACACCGCGGCGGGGCCGCGCTGGTCAGTACAAGTACTGAACAAAATTAAATAAAAAAAGGTAATTAAAAAAAAATCAGTTAATGTCTTTAAAAAATATATCCTATTTAATTTTCGGTAGATTTTATACCTCGAATAGATAAACTATGATAACAACTGGTAAATAAAAAAAACAGAATGAAAATAAATGTAAAAACAAAAAAAAATATGTCGAAAATAGTGTAGCAAGTCAGGTTTCTTTCCGAAAAAATTAAAAAGCTAATAAAAAAAACCAAACCGATTAGACCTGTACTTTATTGGTTTTTTGTTAATAGTTTTGTCCAAATAATCAATAGATGCCGGGCGGTCACTTGGGGCTGGGACACCCTGTATATATTGTGAAGTTTTTCTAGGCTCCCCCCACGTAATATCCAAAATTTTGCCTTCTCGGTTCACATGCATTTCTAATGTAATGTAATGACTGGACTAACTGAAATTGACATTTTAGAATGAGTTTCAAAAGAATGTATTGGGGCCCCCACTAAACTCCCAAAAAAAAAGCTCGCCAGCGGCCTACGACCACTACAGTTGGCACTCCTTTTATATTTGACAGCTGATGTTGAGGGGGCCCCACAACAAATATTGATATGGGGCCTCCTTAAGGCTAGCTACGCCACTGTAATGTGTTTGTGTGTGTTGTCAGGCAGGAGACTCGCAACATGGTGTTCGGGCAGACCAACAACCCGTACCACACGGGGCGCACGGTGGGCGGCTCCAGCGGCGGCGAGGCGGCCCTGGCGGCCGCGCTCGCGTGCCCCATCTCGCTCTGTGAGTCCTCTGAGATATCCCTTCGACGGTCAGATAAGAAAGAAAGAAAACACATTTATTTGCGGCTCAACACAGCACACATAAGAAAGATCGATAATATGAAAAAAGAAAATACCTAATAAGGGAATTTTTGAAGTTATACTTCTTTAGGCGCGTTATGAAATAAATGGAAAAAATTATGAGAGTGAAATGTTTGTGAGAGTGAGGGAATGAGAGAATTAAACCCTAACTGTATGTATTATTTATTGATATAAATTAAAATATTATTATAATAATGTAATTAATACTATAGTTAAATATTTATTTAATGATGCCAAAGAAGTATAACTTCTCACGCGCATACAAAAGTACACGCACCCTTTAATTATTTATTTTTCATTTTATGATGAGATCTTAATAATAAGTGGATAAGTTGTAAGTTAGTAATACCAGGTTACTAACGGTGTTAATTTCCAGGCTCGGACATCGGCGGCTCGACGCGCATGCCGGCGTTCTACTGCGGCCTGTATGGCCTCAACCCCACCGCTGGACACACCAGCCTTAAAGGTAACGTACATTTAGCAGACGAGCTCTCTTTTTTATGGAAATAGCCGGCAAGCGAGCTGACGATCCACCTGATGGTAAGTAGCTATCGACGCCCATGGACATCAGCAACACCAAAGGCATTACTGATGCGTTGCCGGCCAAGAGAGAGGAAAGAAAAAGAAAAAAAGGACTGCCACTCAAGCCCCCAGCCGGAACACGACCATTCGTTTGGCCCCTGACTCAAGCAAACTGCTAAAGTATGATTCAATCACCATTAACCTATTATATATTATATAGGTATATTATATACCTGCTATTAACTATATTAATTATTGTATAATAACATTAATACCTATAAGTATACAAACTACGTATTTTATGTATTATGCGTATGAATTATGAATTTAACGTCCCAGGTTCAGCGCTGCGGTCAGGCAAGGATCCGACGATGGCGTCTATTGGTTTCGTGAGCAAGCACTGCGAGGACCTCGCGCCGCTCACCAAGATCGTGGCTGGGGAGAAAGCTGCGGAGCTGAACCTCGACCGGAAGGTGGATATTAAGGTCAGTGGAAACTTGTGCCTCGGTGAGGTGTACTGAAGGACTGAGATAGCTTGGCTTTCGGTGTTCCGTCTGTCGAGACTTCAGGAAGTTCATAAACATTAAATAGAGAGTCACGGAAGTATAACTCCATATACGGTGTGCTCGAAAATACAATTTGTCTTGCACGCGGCTAGTCTTAGGGGCCATACATAAATAACGTCACACTAATTTCACAGCTGGTCACATTTGTGAGACCTCCCCCCTAGTGTGACGTCACATATTATGAAATTATTAAATTAAAACAGCAGTTCCGAAGTAAGTTTTATTTCCATTAATAATTGTTTTTTTTCTTAATATTTACCTATACATACCAATTATTCGATTTTGAAATGTGACGTCACGAAATTTAGGACACCCTACCACCCCTTGTCAATGCCACACTACATCGACCTCCCACTCCCCTAACGTGTGACATAATTTATGGATTGCCCCTTATAGGCCAGACAAAGATCTTATTGGTTGATTTTTACTACCACTACGTGATGTTTTGTTTGAATTAGTCCGTCAAAGTAAGGTTTTTTATAACAAGCAATAAAATTGCATTGATTTATGATGTGAAATACATGAGTACTAAATTTAAACTCGTTTGGTCCAGTAGTTTCGTAGTAAATTGGCTGTAAAAGGCAGACAGACAAACGAGTGATCCTTTGTGGGTACCGTTTTTCGTTTATCGTACGGAACTTTAGAAATGTTCTTGTTTTGTTTTACAGAATGTAAAGTTTTACTACGTGGAGACAGCCGGCGACCTCCGCGTGAGCCCCGTCTGCTCAGACCTCAGGAAAGCTATGAAGAGGTACTAAACATAGCCGTTGTTTTCTTTACATAAATACATTTACTTGTTTGAAGTTGGTAGTGCGACCTATATAAATGTATGTATATTATGTTTACCAGCGTCAAAGTTTTTTTTATGACAGATTGACATCACTGTTTAATGGATTAATAATTTGACATTTGTTACACCTATTGACATTAATTAAAATTTTATTTAAATTATTATTAGAATAAAATGTTACAATTTACTTTAAATATTTGCATGCTTGGAAGCTAAATGTGTGAAAACCATATTGTATTAAAATACCACCATTGTACTACCACATTTATAGCAAATAAATTATGATTATGCAGAATAAGTTAGTGCTTGACCACAAACCCACCAGATGGTAAGTGGAAATGAATTCATGGTACTTAGTAGAAGCTTATTCACTTTTGACTTGAAGACACCCACATTATAATCAGACGGGAACACCCTCGCGGGCAATTTATTACTCAATTCAGTTTATGTTCCGTTCTGCAAGTTCGTACAGAATCCTCAGTGCGCGAGTCTGAACCATAGTATCCGGTTACTTTTAGTAATATACAGCAAATACAATACAAATACACTTTATTTGTACACTAACGTAACACACAAAAAAATATTAATATTACAATATGATATACAAGACGGCCTTATCGCTAGAAAGCGAACATAGAGTACAGGAAAAGAAAAAAACAGTAGAACAAGGTTTAAGCAAAGTATAACGAATAACCCTGTGTATCGTGCGCTAGGGTAGTGAAGCACCTGTCGACAGTGTCGCCGTCCGGCGGGCCGGCGCGGTACTACCACCGCGGCTTCGAGCACATGTTCGCGCTGTGGCGGCACGCCATGACGCGCGAGGCCGACAGCTTCCCGCGCCTGCTCACCAACAACCGGGGCGAGGCCAGCGGTCTGCTGGAGCTGGCTAAGAAGGTAACATAACCTAACAACAACAACAACAACAACAACAATATTTTTTAATGTGCACACTATAAGTACTTAAAATATTACAATGCAAGTAGTATAGACACAATAGGCGGTCTTATCGCTGTAATAGCGATTTCTACCAGACAACATAAGGGTAGAGGACACAGACGTTCAAGAAATGCGTAGGTAGAGGTGCAAACTAAAAATATAATGAACTAATATTTGAAACAAAAGATGAAGTAAAAACTAACCTTGGCTTCGACCCATTAATGGCCCACAGAGCACGGGTCTCTCCTCTTGAGGAGGCCTAGAGCATACATCACGCTGCTCCCAACCCAAGTGTCGGAAGTTTTCATGCCACCCGAGAGCCTTCTACATGGCTTAAGGACTGTTAGCTTATGATAACAACCGAACGGCTTTACGTGCTCTTCAATGCACGGAAACGCTCAAGAAATTTTTGCCACTAGGTCCCATCCAACTACCGACCGCGCCCGCTGTTGCTTTACTGGGTCGGTCACATAGGCTCTACACAAGCCGCCGGGCAGAGAGCACGTCCCCTACTTAATACCCTTTTATGATTACCCTCCATTTTTTATCCAACTTTTTATATGTACAGTGAGCGAAAACAAATCAGAACAAAAAGTAACAGATTAATAGATGTCGTCCCGATCGCACAAACTCCAGTATTCAGCAAATAGTTACAACTATAGTGCTCTTCAACAATCTGCACGTGGGCGTAATGTTGGTAGCATTAAAATAAGTCTTTTATATTTCAAAAACCATTTTGTGGACATAATATTAGCGTTGTTATTAAGTTCATCAAAGGTAATCAACATTACATTACATTACATTAACTTATTATTGTAAAAAAAAAAAAAAAACATTTAGTTGAAGAGCAGTATAATAATAAAGTGTGTGTCTGGTCATGACGTCTGGTGAAGCTGGTGGGCTACTCGGCGTACACGCTGGCGGCCATCCTGAAGCTGCTGGACGAGCAGGTGCTGCCGCCCGTGGACCCGCAGTGGGCCGACTCGCTCACCAGGGAGCTGGCTGACGACCTCATTGTAAGTTGTACTGCTTCTATTAATTGCACAATTCAATACATTATGATATCAACAATGATCCTAATGTGACTGAAACTAAGTAGTAAAGTAAGTCTTAGAAATAAGTAGAACTTTGAAATTCATGGAGAAAAGTTGCTAATTGGGGATTCTTAAAGTGAGTCTTAGAAATAAGTAAAACTTTGAAGTGATAATGTAAAAACAGAAGTTTTTAATAAGTCCTATACTGTAGCAATAGGTTTGAAGCAATCGATATTTTCCGATTTGTGTGTTAAATATTTGAGATATTGTCATGGCCACATTCATAAGGTAGGCTATGTTATTATAATTCGTCACAATAAGCATCTTTAGGGGTACCCAAAACGACGCTAGGGCGGGTCCTGTATACCACTTTAATATCTGTCTGTGTGTCTCAGTCGAAGCTGGGCACTGACGGCGTGCTGGTGTTCCCGAGCGCACCCGCGCCGGCGCCCTACCACTACTCGCTGTACCTGCGCCCCTTCAACTTCGCCTACTGGGGCGTCTTCAACGCGCTCAAGTTCCCCGCCGCACAGGTCAGTGCCACTTGTATAGATTACTATTAACGCTACACACTCATAGGGGCAATCCATAAATTACGTCACACGTTAGGGGGGGGGGTCAATGTAGTGTGACAAGGGGTGGGAGGGGGTCCTAAATTTCGTGACGTCACATTTAAAAATCGAATAATTGGTATGTATAGGTAAATATTAAAAAATAATCAATGGAAATAAAAATTATTTCGGAACTGCTGTTTTAATTTAATAATTTTTACGTGTAAAATTTTATATCTGACGTCACTTCACGTGCGGACGTCGCGCTTTGCTTCGTCTTTTATTATACGTACCGCAAGGGACTGGAATAAATTGCCTGCGTGGGTGTTCCCCTCTGATTATAATGTGGGTGTCTTCAAGTCAAGAGTGAATAGGCTTCTACTAAGTTAGTGTGCTTTACCATCCAAGGCTTCATTACTGCTTACCATCAGGTGGTTTTGTGGTCAAGCACTAACTTATTCGGTATAAAAAAAAAAAAACTCTTGAGGGGGGAGGTCTCACAAATGTGACCAGCTGTGACAAGAAGGAGGGGAGGGGTCAAAAAGTCATGAAATTAGTGTGACGTAATTTATGGACGGCCCCATAGCCTCACCCGAGGATTCCGTAACATGGGCGCCATGGACAACACAAACACGAAAACACATGGTAAAACCGAGAACAGAAATTCGAACTCCATTCAAACCGCCTCGCTGGCAATCAAACCCTTGATCAGGACCCTTGGAATGGCGCGATGGCGGTCCGGCATAGTAATTCTTAAAATGGTTTATAAGATGGTTTACTACTTATGGTTTTATCTTTATAGAGTAGCCCACGAAGGAGCAGACATGCCATGTTTTTAAGTGGTAATCGAAATTCACGCGTATTTTTATTGTCGAGGCCAAGCACTCCACGAAACAGAATATCGTCTTTTTTGCACTACAATTCAAGGTTCCCCGGGCTTTTACTATTCCATAATATTCGTTTGAGAATATTATTCGTTCGGGAGTTCGATTAATCAATGCGTTCTATTGTAAACATTATGGTTTTTAAAAGACGTGCTGAGGAGTTTATTTCGCCATTTCTTCTCCTCCTTGAGAAAGAACCTTTCCAAAACCGTTTGAATAAACAGTCGGTGATCCGCAGGTCCCCCTGGGGGTGAATAGCGACGGTCTCCCCCTGGGGGTGCAGGTGGTGGCGGCGCCCAAACAGGACGCGCTGTGTCTGGCCGTCGCCGAACACCTGAAGGAGCTCGGGGGATACGTGCCACCCTGCGGCCTTCACTAGCCGGTGATGGTGGGAGGAACATGTTGGAAGAGTTGGTAACATTGACTTGTATTTAGTACGAGGCGTGAATAAGTTGATAAATCAGTTGGTGAACAAATTGATGTCATTTATTTTGTTGATAAATACAACTTAGTATTCCCTAAAATTCTGATGTTATATGAAAATTGCTATTTAAAGTCGGATTACTTAAAAATTACGGTCGAATATTATTTTTTTACTTTTTTATATTGTTGTTGGTACAAGTGATATTTTGTTCCTACTTAATCAATGTTATATTAAATATATGTATTATTTGTTGAATGGTAAAAGTGTAAAGTATTTATACAAAGAATTTGTAATTCCAGAGGCTTGAAAAGCTTTTTAAGATTCAGAGACTGTTATGATTATTTTTTTATGCCACTGGTGATGGTGATATATTTTTCATAAATAAATAAAATTGTAAAACAAGTTATGTTTGTGTTATAATTTATATCCTCTATGAAGTATCTTCAAAAATATGTAAAAATTTACTACTTACGACCTAATAGTACCTACTGTTAGGTCAAAAGCGGTAAATTTTAAGCGTAGCTACGCTCAGTAGTTGATGAAGTTAAGGTGAAGTAAGTCGCAAATTAGACTATTTGACTCTACGTGAAAACCATTATAGACATTGAAAACCAGCTACACATCATTAAGAATATAT
The DNA here is from genome assembly GCA_951805285.1 of Thymelicus acteon. Taxonomy (NCBI): domain Eukaryota; kingdom Metazoa; phylum Arthropoda; class Insecta; order Lepidoptera; family Hesperiidae; genus Thymelicus; species Thymelicus acteon. The sequence goes on along the minus strand of OX638227.1, from coordinate 2,527,575 downwards.
ATTTAATGAAAGATAATGATATATTTTAGTGAAGCATCGGCTCTGAAACACGATTGACTAAACTTGACTCGATAGAAAAAAATCTCAAAGTTTCTTAAAATATTACAATTTTCAGTGTGCTCACCGGGGGGAAAATCAATGGCATTCGGTCATTGTTAAAGATATTTTAACGATATTTTTTTTACACTTTCTCAATGAAATGTGTAAGTGAACTATCGGATAACATTTTTGTAAAAAGAAATATTTAATTTTATTAAATTAAGTGAGCATGTAAAAGCAGTCATTCAGTTGCGCGCGAGCCAGACGTATCGCTGGGTCCGCGCCTCCCGCTTCGCCGCAGTCGGCCGTAGCGCCTTGTGGAGAGCAGACCTGTACGACTTTTTCTCAACCTTCGCGCGCCTTTTCTAGGGATGTTCGTTCCAGGTGCCTTGTATCGATACTCTGGATCGATATGGATCCTATCGCAGTGTATCGATCCAAGTGATTTGATACGATAATCTGGATCGATCCAGTATCGAATGATTTTTTTTACACGCTTTATATTAGCTTCACCTGTATGTTTGTTTGTTTGTTGGTTTGTTTGTTTGTAACTTCTCTTTGGACTTGATTTTGACCCACTTCAAACGGTCAGATTTCTTTCGAACTTCGTGGACTTATTTAGGACCGATGACAATTCAATATTTAAAGAAAAAAAGAATGAAAGAAAGAAAGAAACCTAATTACACGTTTTATATTAGCTTTAAATGGTCAGATTTCTTTCAAACTACGTAGACTTATCGAGGATCGATGACAATTCAATATTTTAAGAAATAAAGAATAAAGAAAGAAAGAAAAAAAAAACAACCTAAATTTCATTTAAAAAAATCAAACTAAAAATGAAAAAATAATAGTTAAAAAAAAACTAACAAACACGCTTTTATAGATCATCCAACTAAAAAAAAATTAGAAAATAAATTTGAATTAAGAATCGTGTAATTGTAATAAAAGCGTGGGGTGCATGGTGTCAATGAGTAGAAGGGATAATATCTTTAAAAACACCGCACGCTTTTTTTACAATCACACAATTCTTAATTCAAATTTATTTTCTAGTTTTTTTTTAGTTAGATTTTCTAAAAAGGCGTGTTTTTAGTTTTTTTTTTTTAACAATTATTTTTAATGGGAATAGCCGGCAAACGAGCTGACGATCCACCTGATGATAAGTAGCTATCGTCGCCCATGAATATCAGCAACACCAAAGGCATCACTGATGCGTTGCCAGCTAAGAAAGAGAAGAAAAAGAAAGCAATTTTAAATAGGAATGTTTGATCCGGGTGTTTTATGTATCGATACTCCGGATCGTCATGAATATCCCAATATAACTCCGGAAAGGGAAGATCTAGACCCTGCGTGTTTTGGCTCCCCTGAACCAGCCCGTCGAGGTGTTTTCACCAAGGAGCCGCCACCCCTAACATCCCCATAACCCCCCCCCCCCCCCACCCCCTACCCCCAACCAACTTAGTGGTGACACCGAGCCCATCCTGACATTAAGGAACATCACCCCCTCCCCTACAATCCTGTCACACCCCTATCACACACTCCCCCCCGCCACAAAAAATTAAACTCCACCAATCTTACCCTCACGAAACCCCCCCCCCTCCCCCCGAAATTTTAACCTCACCCCGCGGGCTATATCTCTTGAACCGGAAGAGATAGGATACCCGAGTTTGGGTTCAAACGACTCGTAAGGAGATTTACCATCTTTTGGCTCCGACGGAATTAAATCTCCTCCTGGTAAATTCCTCACTCCCCCGGAAACCAACTTTTGACCCAGGCGAGATAGGATACCCGAGTTTGGGCTCAAAGTACTCGGAAAGAGATTCTTTACCATCTCCATCTGACAGAATCTCGCTATCCTATCACGCACACATCAAAATCACAGAAGGAATCGAGGTTTACTCCGGCCAAGATACGCCGCAATTACAGGACCATCACAGTACTTTTAAGTTAATATCGTTATATAAACTATCGACATGCTTAATTCATTGGGTTTCTAAATAAAGATATATCATTCAGCCAATATTATGGTCAATCGTTTTAGATTAAATTTTATAATATATTAAATTTTATTCAAAATATTGCATATTTAAATATTGAAAACTCACTTAAGTTTTTTTAAAAAAACAATGTGGTATGCAGTAGGAATATCATATTATAAATAATAAAATCTCACTTTGTAACACTATATTTGAATTAGAACTCTTGTGTCTTTTAAACTAAATAATCAAATAAATTCATATCATGCAAAGCTACATTTGCCTATCCTTAAATTTTAATGAACGCAGGAATAGTAAATTGGTAAAACGCTCAGGATCCAATCGACAACGACTTTCGCAGTGCTATTTGCTCGTTAGCAACTAATATATATAATATACTATATACTATACTATATACTACTATATTCGTATGCGCATCATTAAAAGTACCCTAAGAAAGGTACTCGATACTTTTATGAGTCGGTGGTCCACAACTGTAACGGAAGTTTTCATTCTAAGTATGATACTTTTTTTCGATACTACTCATGAGTACAGTATCGATACTTTCTATTCGATACGTGTCCCTAGCCAGACGAGCGCGCGGGGATCAGGTCCCCGCGCGCCGGCTGCCCGTACGCGTCTCCTTCACCCCCTCAAAACGTCTGTGAAGTCGATACCACGTCGCCTTAACATAAAATCTAGTAAAAGTAAAATACGTTTACAAAGCGTTTTTAGGGTTCCGAAATAAAACCGGAACCGTTATAGTTTCGTCATGTCCGTCCGTCTGTCCGAAGCAAAGCGCAGAGACCCTTAGTGCTAGTGGATATACATATTTATTAAAACTCTAGAATCGTAGAATAAAATATTGAAAAACACATTTTTTTCTTTTTTTTTTTTTGTAGTGGAGGTACACTACAAGTAACGTGAGAATGATTTTTTTACTTGTCGCGTACCCTAGTGTGTATCGTTGAAAAGGTCTTCCAAAGATACTATGAGTCTTCTAAGATCATTTTTGGAATTAGGGGTCCGTTTGCGAAAATTTTGGCTTTAAGGTGCTAATTTTGGTTAGAGTCAAGTGTCCCCTGCCGGCTAAACGGTTGGAGTTGAGCAAGTGAAAAAATCTTAAAAATATGTTATATGATGAATTTACAAGGAATACTCACGGAGCTATGTTAGCATAAGTAGTTAATGAGTAATAATATAATAGTCGATAAACTTACTACTTCGGAACCCTACATTGCGCGTGGCAGACACGCACTTGCCCTGCCCGGTTTTTATATACAAAGTACATAGTGTTACCACAGAAGAAATAATAGTACTTGTGTTACTGAAATGTGATGTCAACTGTCGTTACCATGACAATAATTCGCAGCATAGAATAGTCGAATCCGCTCAAGTCATATTAGGAATGTCTAGAATTTCACAAAATATATTAAACATTCCATAAAATATATTTCAACTTTTTGTAGATAGGTATCAGTAATGTTTAAGCTGTTCTGCATACAATACTGAAGGAGATAATTAAAAAACAGATAAAACTGAGAAGAAATGTTTATTATAGATAATTAAATCTGGCACTCCCCGCGCCTGCCCTCCGGCCCACACGAGGACTTCCATCTGTTCGCAACAAATTGACCCCGGGACAACCCTCGCCCTGCAGAGTCACCTCACTTACAACACTAGTACAGCATTGACTACTACCAATGTATGCTGTAAAACAATTAAAATTTTAACAACTACACAATTAAATTACAAGTAACGCTACTGTTACATACAAAATGTCATCCATCGCAACATAATTATATTCGCTTAAACAATAGTCAAGTATAAGATTACATTTGAGGATTGTCGATACATTACGCAAGACGCTAACCTTGAATTACAAAAATATAATATTCCAAAAACAATTCATATGCAATGCATTTAAAAATCCCACTCGGGTTTAGAAAACCGATACTAATCCAGCCTTGGGCTACGAAGCACTTTGTACAGATTATACAAATTAACATCAATATCAATTATCATAGTACACTTACATTAAGAGAGTTAGCAACAACTGAACTGCAATATTTCCGTCAATTCGCTGCGAAGTGGGCGGCGCGCCGCTCCTACCTCGTGACGTCACGCGGCGCGCCGTTCTACATTAAACGTTTACTATCACTTAGGATCACGAACATGGAATGGAATAGTTACATCACATCATCGGCACCCTGCTGTACAGCCGGCACACGCTCAAAGGAAACTGTGAGCGAAACGCCGCCCCCTCTCCCCCCTTCCCCTCGCCCACATCAAGTTCCCCATCACAATTCCGTTTCATCGCATGCCCAGCGAAGTCTTAACATACGTAATTAAACTTTAGTTTGTACACGCTCGTCTGTAGATTACAGATAGAAAAATATTGTCTCGATTCTCTACCCAACTATGTTTGGCAAGATTGGCGGCGAAGCGAAGCGAATCCCGAACCTACAGACTATCTACGGGCTCTAGTTATTGAGATACAGACAATTATACAATAAAATCGAACGTTTTGTACAAAAAGGCCACTAACTAGGCGTCACACATCTAAATACTACTTGAATTGTGTTAAGTGATAAATTGTGCAAAAGTCTAAATAAAGAAATAGGTCCGAAGCTCCCCGCGAGTCACTTAAAATAGTTAAAAAATCTCTTAATTACTTCACGGATTTTCTACGGATGACAATGAAAAAGGTTTAATGTAAAATATACCCTATACCTAAGGAGCTTCGCACCGGTGCGTGTGCCGACTACAAGCGGTGCCGGGGCGACCGGCGGCGCCCCGCGAACTACGCGCCCAACATCTACGTCTCGGGGACAACTGGGACTCGAGCTACAGCTACAAAATTCACTACAAATTCGATAATTTTTCTGTACAACTACGTGCGTATTCCACGAATACGAGTCACATGAGCGATTCAACGCACACTAAACATAGATTTTTGATGTTGTGTGCATATTATCCGCTAAAGCGACCTGCGCATATCGGTGTAGCTCATATTCGCGGGAGATACTACTGTGCTTGCATAAACGTGCGCGACGAAGGTACGAATGTAAAGTAATATAACACATAATACTAGCTGCACAACGATAGTTTAAAATCACTGCAGGAGCGTCACTGCCTACATCGACTTCAAACCGCCCCACACTCGGCCGTAGGACGAGCGAGCTATACTGGTATGAGAAGGGTGGCCTGCTACTGCGGCTCGCGGCCGCGGCGTTCAGGCGCCGCTCGCCCGCCAGCGGCACGCCAGGATGGCGCACGCGAGCCGCATCAGCAGCGCGCCGGGGTGGTCGGCCCGCCGCTCGGACTTGTCGGGCCGGTCGGGGCGGGCGGGGCGGGCGGGGCGCGGCGGGCCCGGCGGGCGCGGCTGCTGCTGCGGGCGCGCGGCGCGGCGCGGCTCGTCCCGGGGCGGCGGCGCGGCCGGCACGGCGGTCAGCATGTCGGAGATTTCTCTGAAGATTTAATTATTATTTTAGTTAACTCATGTGCTACTGTACTCGATGCAGTACTGTATCGATGTATTCGATGCAGGGGTAACGTTGCGCATAGTAAACGTACCTTATTTTTTCTTATAAGTATACTACATTAATTTTAATGTATGTACTGTTAATAATGTATGTTTATTAATTAATGTATGTAGTTAGTTTTGTAACTTTTACTTTTAAGTGAGCCGTTTGTTCCTATAACGAAGTAAACATTTGAATTCGGCTTCGATAAAAACCGTAGTAAGTGTCACCTGCGGGGTGCGCTATGCTTGCGGCGCGGGGTGTGCAGTCGCGGGGGCGCGGCGGGGGGGCGCGCGGGGGGCGGGCGCGCGCGCCCTCAGCTCGGGAACTTGGCGTAAAGGGCGTAGTGCAGCTCGTAGCCGGAGAAGCGGCACAGCTGCGCCTCCTTCTGCTCGTAGCCCGCCAGCGACGGGAACTGCTTGAGGCGGCGCGGGGCCGACGCTCCGGGGGAGTCCTGTAATACAATACAAATACACTTTATTTATGCATCCGAGGAACAAAGAATTTTTTTTTAAATAATGTGGTTTTAGAAGCAATCTCTTTCAGGCAACCTTTGAATATATGAAAAAGAATGAATGGATGGTTTGGACGGCTAGTCAAGAGTTGATTTTATGGAAATTATGCTTGTTTGTAAGACATTATTGCTCAATAATGGCACATGATATGGTGGTGATGATGAGGTTATCTATTTGTATTCTGCATATTGTATGTTAATATCTGATTGTTGGTGTTATTAATAACTATAAACAAATAAAATTGCAGTCTGTAGTGTGTACCGGAAGGCGAACACGCGACATGTTATAGAAAAGAATATTTTAAATTTCAAATAGGATTCGCTGTCATACGTTCCTTTGCTAAATGTCTTCATGTATATATGTGCTATAATAAAATCCCTTATAATCTGTTCTGCTTAGTATGTTTTTACCAAAACCCTTCACTGATAACGTACGAGCGAGTGTCTGGTGAGCGATGTGGTGAATGGTAAACGATGATTGCTACGACCGAGACCTGAGGCAATGAGGGATTATGGGAAGTGACTAGCGAGTGAACATACCGGCGTCGCGAACACGGTGAGCACGAACTTGGCGGGGCGGAAGGCGCGCAGCACGCGCGCGATGACCCCGTCGTAGCAGCTCACCGGCACGTTGGACTCGAACGACACGTACGAGCAGGACCGCTCCGGCGTTATGTGGATCGTCATGTAGCACCCCTGGGACACATATTACACTTTAATAATAAATAAACAGTGCATTGTGTCGTGGGTGCCATGGTTGTCCATACAAAGACAAGAAACCACACCCAGACTGAGAACAGAAATTAAAACTCAATGCAACTGTTATAAACAATATTTAACAAGTATTATAAAAAAATATGAGAGCTATAGTGTATAACGAGAAGAAGATAATAAAGATTGACTACATTTTATATAACGCTACACACTCATAGTCCCACACTAGGATTCCCTGTGTCGTGGGTGCCATGGACAACACATTAGACAAGGACATTCACACCCAGACCGAGAACAGAAATTCAAACTCATCATTCAAATTTCCACTTCGCTGGGAGTCGAACGCAGGACCCGTGACATGGCAGTGCGGCATATGGGTCGCTAGAGAGATAACACAACTCCATACAAGCTCCAGCAACGCATATAAAGACACCGTTCTCGGACATGAAAAATACGATCAATAAGAAATAAGTTCAGGACGGACTGGATCACTCTTATATTTCGTGTCTGTCTTGGGGCCGCTCAGAATATAAGGGTGTCGTATGAGGCGACAGAAACCGGCTTGGTGATAAGGCTTTAACGATTTTTCGTGTTCCGGCTGGGGCTTGGAAAACAATTCTTTCCTTCTTTCTCTCGTCCTTCTTGATTGGCAACGCATCAGTGTTGCCTTTAGTGTTATAGTTGATGTTGACCACTTAAATAAACGCTAACACTCTCATACCCCCGCAGTAGGATATTACCTGTGTCGCGGGTGGCATGGACGACACATATAACATCACAATACCCATGACCCGAGTACAAATATTTATCTGCCCCGGCCGGACATCGAACCCGGGACCCCTCGCTTCGCAGGCAGGGTCGCTACCAACTAGGCAGCAGGGTCGTCAATTGAAAACTGTGTTACAGCTGTACAGACGTCAGTGACCGCTTTCTATCAAGAAGCCCGTGAAATCGTGTCTCGATATTATCATAAGAAGGCAACGTAAACAGTAACTGATATGAAGTTCAAGGGGTGAACAAAATGCTTGCTAATCTGTTAGCCCCTCTAAACTGCGCCACTACTCGTGCAAGTACTGCTACCCCCCTCCCCCTTTCTTCTCCGAACCCGATACTGCTAATCAGGTTTATATTAAATTACCAACAATTGATTAAAAAAGCCTTAACTTACTGACGGCGAATCCTTTTCTCCCTTTGTTAGCGAAAAAAGAGTGATATAAAAGTTAGTATTTTTTTAATATATCTACTAACTAAAGTATAATCATTGTTCTTAAAATACGTAACTAAATGGTCATAATTGTGGAGACGTATTGTACAACGGTAGCACCGTTGCGTAGTGGCCAAATAACCAGATAAACAATTAAAATGGACACCCCACTTATCCTGCTCAATAAAGTAGGAAAACGCTCGCTGATATTTATATCGCCACTCGCGGTCACATATTCAACTCCTAACAGCATATAATGACCGTTTATTTTGTGTGACATCTAACAAATGTGTGACACTTACATCCTTAGCGACCCCGTTCATGGAGTAGCCGCACGGATCGAACAGGTAGTCGTCGATCACCATCCCCGGTATTATCTTGTCTATCCCCGACTCCTGTGAACAACATAACTGATTAGAATACGTTTATATATTACTTCTTCCAGGACAACAATATAATTTTACAAATATTTAGATAAGGGTTTCACTATATTTTTTACTAGCTGACCTGGCGAAGTTCGTATCGCCTAACAAACTATTTTTTTCTAAAATAAAAGTAGCCTAAGTTACTCCTTGTTACATCAGCTATCTGCCAGTGAAAGTCCGGTCAAAATCGGACCAGTCATTTCAGAGATTAGCCGGAACAAACAGACAGACAAAAATTGTAAAAAATGTTGTTTTGGTATATGTACCGTGTATACATCCAAATGCACTTAGTAAAAAGCGATTCTTTTAATATTACAAACAGACACTCCAATTTTATTTATTTGTATAGACGTATAGATAACAATAGCAACATACCGTATGCATGTTACGACACATTACAATACACGTCACACGGTGACGTCATGCCTGACCTGAATCACGCTATCGAAGTTTTTTTATAAACTACTAACGGTGCAAGTTTAGAGTTAAAACAATTGGAGCTCGGCTGCTCCTCAGACATGACACCTAGCCTTGCAGGAGATCTCTTTACTAAAACTAGTCAAACTACCTCCTACTAGTTCAACTCACCCTAGTTGCATGCGCAGCGTCAACCGACGCGGCCCTGGTGAAGATGTCCATGACATCGGGGTCCAGGTCGGACATGAGGATCTCGATGGTCTGGTCGGGCTCCCCCTCGCGCCCCGCCGCCGCCTCGCGCTGCTCCTTCTCTAGCGCGTCCACTGTGCCTGGGGAATTGGGAGAGTGATTTATTGTTATCGGCTCGAAGGACCAACATAATGAGAGATTGAGTGTAATTGTAAACTTTTATGGATATTTGTAGCAAATATTTATACAGGGTTCAGAGTTTCAATGAGCACAATTAACTAGTGCTCCTTGTAGGAAGAGTAAGACGAGACCTTGAACTCTTAATTAATACAAATAATATATACCTTATTTATTTATTTACTCTTTATTGTAAACCTAAAAAAACAGATAACAATGAGTGAAGTTAATGCCTGATGGCATTCTCCACCAGTCAACCTTGGGCGATTGCTAAAAGTTGCAGTAGGTGCTACAAAAAAATTATATATAAATAATGTAAATATGTACTTCCTAAAATGCAAATAAATATTCTGTTCTGTCCTATTGTTATCGTCTTATAGTAGCCGATGATGCGTGGCATAGACCTTCAGGTCTACTGTGCTAATATGCCAAATTACAGGTTACTTATATATTTATGTTCTTACCTTCCAACGGTAGCAGGGTGTACAGATACCAGCAATCCTTCTCCGGCCCCATGATGTAGGCGCGCCCGTCGCCGAAGAACGAATCCAGCAGCTCCACCTAGAAATAAATATTACAATGTTTTATCACAGACTCATTGATCACTAGTCTCTATTTAGTCTGAACAGAGTTTACAAATATCGTACTAAATTATTAGTTCATTTTGTGACTGGAGAATGATGCACTACAAAGATAAATTGTTCAATTGGTGTAGAAAAAATAGATGACAGTACAAAAAATATTATTCTACATTATAGGTATCTGCTATTAAGCCCTAGCTGAGATGAGCTGTTGTACATTAACACCATCATGATGACATGGGTCATCTCAAATACTGAGAAAAAATCTCACCACTAAAAAGATTTGGTAATGTCAAGCTAGACGTAGCATCTATATAGATTGAGGAGACAGGATGATCTCGTGTCCAGAAACAACTGAGCTACTAAGGGGCCATCGATAAATTACGTCACACTATTTTCATGACTTTTTGACCCCTCCCCCCGTCCTTATCACAGCTGGTCACATTTGTGAGACCTTATTTATATATATTATTAAGAGATATTATTTTGAAATGTGACGTCACGAAATTTAGGACCCCCTTCCACCCCTTGTCACACAATGTCACACTACATCGACCTCCCCCGCCCCTCTAACATGTGACGTAATTTATGGATGGCCCCTAAAATGTTGCTAAATATATACAAACAGAGTATGGTTGTAGCTTTAATACTTGTCGAACTAAAATTCCCATCGCACTCAACGGCGTGATAATCCCGTCCACACGCGTCCATCCGTCGGCTGCGGACGGCCACTTACATAAGGTAACTCGATGATTGCGGCTGTAGCTCGTTATAATAAAGCTTATGTACATCCCAACCATCCATCAACTATGTATAGCACCATCAGTGATCATTGATCAGGTCATCAGTGCAGTCGCACTGCATGTGTATGGTCTGTGTATTATCTATATTATCCCACTCTATATACTCATACACTTCATCTATACAAATAAATAAAATTGGAGTGTCTGTTTGTAATATTAAAATAACCGCTTTTGGATGTATATACGGTACATATACCAAAACAACATTTTTTTCTGACTGTCTGTCTGTTTGTTCCGGCTAATCTCTGAAATGTCTGACCGATTTTGACGGGACTTTCACTGGCAGATAGCTGATGTAACAAGGAGTAACTTAGGGTACTTTTATTTTAGAAAAAAAAATAGTTTGGGCGATACGAAGTTCGCCGGATCAGCTAGTATTATATATGTATGACAATATTATTAATATTACGCCTTAGATTAAAATTCATCCAGTTTTGCAATAGCTAACACAAAAAATACTGCAATTTATTTTCTTGAATTGACTAGATACCTACTTAGTATTAAAAATAGACCCTTCTATTTGTTGCTTGTCTATCTAATCACGTCCAATTCATTCAAATTGTTCAGACATTCAAATCGTTGTTCACTCTGTTTTTTCAAAATACTTTTAATCATAGTGTGATGTCGTGCGCAGTGCGGTGTAAAGAATAACACGTGTTGTTGCAACGATGTCTTTATTAGTACTCCTTATTGATTAGAATTAACCTAACTTATATAAAGTGTCTTAGCTACACACTACAATAGAAGAATACAGGTAGAAATATTATAGGTGTCCTATTCCAGCCATAGTCCTATAGTAGCTTTCTTTATGGTTTTTCATAAGAAGGCCAGTATTATTTATAATACATACATCAAACATTTGCACAATTGTAATCAAATCGAAAGGTAACGGTACGTCACAATGGGGCGATTTAAATAAAATAAAGTTGTAACTATGTTTGGTCGACGATAAATTAATTAAAATATTTATTTTGACGTTTATTTGAATAACACCAGTTGTATATTACTCCTCCTTAGAATCTGATACTCTGATACTAATTAAAATATCAGCGTTGCCGTAAATAACTCACTAATATCACTATAGTTTGTAATTCATTTTACGCTTTTATAATAAGTGTAACAGAATCGTTCAGCGACCTACACTATATTCACATTCGGATCAGAATTTACGTAATCACTAGTTACCTAGCAACCACAAACAAACAGGTGCATGAAACTTTTGGTCGCATAAAGTGCGTTTGAACTAAATCTGGACTTCGCAAGTCGCGTTCCGTTCCACTCTTTATAATTTAATTTCTTTTTGAACATAATATTTATTTTGCAAAAGTTTAAAATAACACGAAATAGTTACGTATAAAACCGATATAGACTGTTTTAAAATACATAAACATAAATATAAAATGTTATTCGGCTTTGTTTAATGAAATTTAACTTATAAATAATTTTATGCTCATGCATATTGAGTGGAATGAAATATCTGTATAATCTGTACAGTGCCATCTGTGAAGAACTTATTTGTGACGTGGCGAAAATAGGAACTAATGCCAGCCCATTCATAAGTTACTAATAGCGCACTATGATTGGTCCAATGCGTCCGGCAGCGCCCTCCTTAAAGTCACAGATAAGTTGATTTCACTGTGTTTCAAAATATAATACGACCAAGTTGCAAAGTATGTAAGCGCCATTATAGCTGTGAGGTTTTCGTAGTCATTTCTATTTATAGTCATAGGCAGGCAGACCGTAAAAAATGATTTTGTGCAAAGGTTACAAATCGCTTCTCGAAATTAAGGATGTGCGAGCGTGAGTTATTCAATGATGAAAATTGTTTTAAGATGTTGGTTTTTACGTCGTTTTCTCTTAGTGTGTTGTTGTTATAGGTCAATAGTAAAATAATGAAGATGTCACAAACGTTATAATGATTATTTAGTTCTTTAATAGTTATTTGGTGTGCGAAATACAAATCAGTTTGTGAAAACTCTATAAAGGAATTTTAATGATTTGTTGACAAGAATTATGATACGAGTTTGACTCAAGTATAGCTCGCTACCACCGTCCATATCTTTTTGTTATGGTTGGTTGATTAACGCCTCAACTCAGAGTCACTAACGATTACTTTAATCGCTCCTTAGTAAAGAATCACCATACAAATTCTGTACTAAGGAGCAATTTAAGTAACCGTTAGTGACTTTGAGTTGGGGCGTTAGTATAGCTTCTATCGGATAACTCATTATTTACATTATACTCTAAATTCTCTAAAACAACTTCAAAACACGAAGATACATAAAATAGATGCATTGCTACATTTCAAGTCTGATTTATGAAAATGAATAAAAAAAACTCATTTGTACTAACTGCAGACTTCCAATACTTCACACTCCTTTAATAGTTATGAAGAAAATTCAGGATCCCTCTCACCATGCAGAAAACTTAACCACCATTGGCTTTATCAGAATTGTTTAATGAAGCGAGGTCAGGTTGATACCCCATATACGCAATTAAAACAATAATAATCAAAACTATTAAAAACAATTAATCATCACTCGGTATTTTCCTTGCACAGAAAATTTTTAGAAAATAAATTTTCCTCAATGCAGTGTTGCAGTTAACGTTAACAGTAACGTTAGATAAACAGATTGAATGTTTAATAGTGGCTATTATTTATTAATGGTTTATAGAATTTTATGAACCATAAATAATGATTTAATGTGCGGCCGACATGTGTACTGTCAGACTAAGTACCCATTTATTTATCTGTTAATTAAAATAACAGTAATGTTACTCAATTCATTATTTCCTGCCAAGCACACTGACTGATTTAGTGATTACCACCATTATGCAACAGATATAAACTTTTGTTTTATGTTCATTGCCAACTGTTTTTTATGAAAGTATGTATCTACAATTCTACATAATATTATAGGCAATCATAGGGCCGGGTTATACGTGTAAACTAAAGAACCCTTCATGGTGTAAATATTTTAAATTTTACTTATTATGAAATCTTTGCTTGTTTAATAATAATAAATAATTAATATAGTGATGTAATCATTAAAGTACATTTCAATAACTATCACTTGTAACATTTTTCCTGTTCAAGTTCGTTGCGACAATTATTATTGAGGAAAAATATTACTGTGAGTTTCCAACGACACATTATTCATGTGATAGAGAACATTTTCCTTAGAGACACCCAAGCAACCACCCTGTCGCCTTTCTGTCGCTGTATCTATTATTCCCAAGGTATGCATATCACGTTCATTTATAAAGTAGCACGCAGCATGCAAAATGGTGCGTAAAGGACAATCCGATCATTAATGTGTAAACATCTATGTATAATTAGGAAAAAAATTGAAAATTGGGCAACTATTCAAAATAGCATAAGAGCGAGTTATAAGATTTTAAGGACGATTTTTAACGTCAATATTAATGAACACTCAACAATATCGATTATAACTACTACTACTACTACTTAGGGGTATTATTATAAATTCAACTATGCTGTAATGATCAGAACATCAGTAGGTTTTAGTTTTTGGTCATTCGATAATTACATAATCGAAATTTTACCTATAATAATTACCTATTATATTTAAGGAGTTTCCCTAATTTTTAATGCCAGTTAAATACCATTATCACAACTGAAATTTTATAAATTTGGGACCTGAAAATGTCCCCTTTCATGCACAAAAATAGCTTTCCAAATCGGTTCATAAGAACGGAGTAACAAATATTAAACAATATTCAATGTATTAAATTCAATGAAACAGTATAATGTAATGTATTTTAAATTGTAAATTGTATTAAATTATATCAAATGAAATGAAATGAAATTTAAATTAAATTAAATTAAAAAAATTAGTTGTAATAGAAAGACACAGTTTATAAGTAATAGAATTGTTACTAATAACTCTATGGGCTAAAATTTACTGAAATATATATTTTTTATTATTAAAAAAGCGAACAGCCTCCATTTTTTGAATACGGTTAAGAATCATAAATTTGTAAACGGTGACCACGTAGCGGCCGTCCCTGTAGGTGACCCCACCCCACCTGTGAACCGAGTTTTATTCCAGGCCAGGCAGACATTTAACAGATATGTACATTTATGTAACAGATAAATGTTTGTTCCCGTCCCGAGTCATTGTTGTAATTTTGTGGTGTCGTGTTGTGTCGATCGATGTGTTTTTGTGTTGACCAAGCCACCAGCGACACAGGAAGTCCTAGCTGGTGAATGAATGTGTAAACATTTATCTTTCGCAACAAGTTAATTACATTTTTCTAGGAACATAATTTAATTTTCAATACACAGTTCACATTCCCGGATCTCGGGAGATAACACAAATGTGTCATTGTAGCAAGAATGATAACAGTTTGTTCTTCTCTTTGTAGGTACATCTTTTTATGAACGAGCTCTAAGAATAGCTTTTTATAATACCTACATTCAATGACGGCATACTTATAATTACGTGCAAACTACATTTATAACACTAAAATTAAAACGTTATCTTGTAGTACGAATGTTGTTTTATAAAGTAGATGTTCTCTTAGTTTCTTCAACAAGATCATAATCGCACCCTTAAAATGAAAGTGACCTAACTCAAAATTCCTGTAATTTCTGTTTTTGCTATAAACTTACCTTAATATGCGTACCCTAAAACCCTGTCATGAAAAAGAGCTCAAATTATGAGTAAGAAAAGGACAACCTAATAATCGGTCACTTTCAGTGATCGCTTTATTCATCGATATATACTTTTTTGAAAACTTTATTTCTCATTTCCCACAAATTCCAATTTTTGAGTTAGGTCAGTCTCATTCTAAGGGTGTGATATTATATTTCATCAGACTATAATCGCAAGTAGACACAGCGGTTCATGCAATCAAAAAATGTATTTATCAATCTACAAATACTTCGCCAACAAACTTTCAATCTATACGTATGTATACTTTCCTGGCTAGTTAAAATACCTATATAATTCTTGACAAAAAATAACAGACTTCAAAATTAGGGATAACTCAAAAACTACTTGTCAGATCTCGCTCAAAAAGTGGGACCACATGACAAGCACCAGCTTTCGAATAGAATCATCAGAAGATTAGAATCATCAAAATCGGTTCACCCAGTCGAAAGTTCTGAGGTAACAAACAAAAAATACAGTCGAATTGAATACCTCCTCCTTTTTTGAAGTCGGTTAAAAATAATCGAACACTGATCATTAAATTTTTTCACTCTAGTTAGTTAATTTGAATATTACTTGACCAAATTAACTGGTTCAGGAAATGATGCAAATTAAAGGTAGAAATATACACTTATCTTTCTGAGAACATAAAAGGAGAAGTCCAAACTGATATAAAAAAAAGCAAAGCAACAACCCATAATTGTCCCACTGCTGGGCTCGGGGTCTCCTCTCACAATGTGAGGGGTATTAGGCCATAGTCTACCACGCTGGCCAAGTGCGGATTGGTAGACTTCACACACCTTTGAGAACTTTTATGGAGAACTCTCCAGTGTGCAGGTTTCCTCACGATGTTTTCCTTCACCGAAGCGAGTGATAATTAACTTCTAATACGCACATAATATTTGAAAATCAGAGGTGCGTGCCAGGATTTGAACTCGGGCCCCTTCATTCGGGAGACCAACGTTCTAACCGCTAGGCTATCACTGCAAACTGATATATCAACGCCAAATATACGGAATCTCAATAGATTAGACAATCTTAATAGATTTCCTAACAATATTCTACGCGGCCAATATTTATGATAGCTAGCGAGCGTATTATGCGAGCCGGGTCGCATCTTACAGTGCATTAACACGTGTTAATAAATGACTTGTTCCGCGTCCGCGTGTCAAACAGTTTACACGTGCGTCGTAGGCGACACGCGTGTTGAACCACGATGATGATGACGTCGAAACAGATCATATCACATGCTCCTAATATTACACTGAGAATACAATGTCCTCACTTAAGTTCAGCTAGACACGCGCGACCACACGTGAACGGTAAAGCGTCTTAAATAAAATGAGATTTTTGTATCGAATACTCAGCCAAGTAGGAAAAAGGCTTCAGCAATAAATAAAATGGAACTGGATTTACTCTGCATCTTTGAAAAGAGTTCAAACTCTCGGTTATAATAATCTTTGTTCGAGTCTCTTTTCATGGATTTTTAGAATTACTGAAATTTTTACGCGGTTATAAATCTGTACGTTTGGAATTGCGTAAATTCGCAATATGGTTAGATTAAGGTGTACCTAACACGCGTGTGTGCGGCATGTGATAATATTACTAGTTAAGAGCACAATTAATAGCCTCCTGCTAATAATAGATGTGAGCAACTGAGTTTGTGCATAGCATAGCAGTATACGGCCTCATTAACCCTCCACGCGACTACATACCTATTTGTTCTTTCGAATGAACAGTTCCTGCTGGCTCTGGCAGCTTTAGCCACACGCATACAGAGGCTGCGGCTAAAACACCTTATAAATGCGCATGTACGACATCAACATCGCTGCCTGCAAGCGCTGCAACTCACCTCCGAATCAAAGTTATCGTGCGGCTGCAGCTGTGCAGCGGGCCGCGCGAACTCGCGCCGCGAGTAGAACACGTTGTGCACGCGCGAGTGTCCGGCGGCGTCGCGCGCTAACGCGAGCACGGCGCGCACGCAGCGCAGCGGCGTCGTCGTGCCGCACGTCTTCAGGATCCAGCGGCGACGCGACACGAACATGCTGCTCTCGCTGGAACAACAGACAATAGCGTATAGAGTAGCTGAATTACATGATAAATAAAACTGGTCAGAGTAAATTCGACGAAAAATTATACGCTCACATTGAATTTTGATTTGAAATTGAATTTTAATTTGAAGTTTTACAGGCAGATTGTTAATGTACTTGTCTAATTTAAAAAACCTGCCTGTAAAACTTGAAATTAAAATTTTGTTACGATTCGTTTTGCCACTCGTCCGTTGCGATTCGTTTTTCCACTTATCCGTTGCCATTCGTTTGTCCACTTGTCCGTTGCGATTAGTTTTTTCACTTATCCGTTGAAGTTTCACTTCTTCAATGTGCCCCAGCACACATTTCAATTTTATAACAAGCTCTTTGCACTCCAACACCAATTTACGAATGTCCAACGTCATGAGTGTTTACTACCGATATTTAGTGATTCTGTTATTTAATTACGGAGGTATTAATATTGGCTAATACATAATATAATTGGTCTATTTGTTTGCACGGTTTCATTAGCCTTATGTTTACTCTCGCACCTAATGATGAGCCAATATATCGACAGGTCATAAACGTCAGTTTTTAGGTCATAGTTGTATTGTGTCGTCACTGTATGGAATGCGTATAGCATAATCTCTTTGGCTTCAATTCAACGTATTAGCCTACTACAGAGAAAAAGTCTCTCTTCACTGGAGGCATACTTTCAGGAAGGAGGAATACTTGTCAATAAACCATTAAAATTCCTTTATAGGGTTTTCACAAACTGATTTGTATTTCGCACACCAAATAACTATTTTTGTATTTCGCACACCAAATAACTATTAAAGAACTAAATAATCATTATAACGTTTGTGACATCTTCATTATTTTACTATTGACCTATAACAACAACACACTAAGAGCCTGTCCAGATGAGGCGTTTTACGCGCGAGCGGACTCGCGCGTAGTCACTCGCGCGTAACCGAGATACTAGAGCTACATACATCCCGTCCAGATGCTCTCGCGCGTTTTCTCACCGCGCGTAAAACGCGCGAGCGACGCGCGAGTCGAGATACTCGGGCGCCATTGCTCCGTCCAGTACTACGCGCGTATCCACAGCGGTGAGTGGTCGAATTTCGTTCAAAATGAAGCGTGATAATTTTGATAATGAACTTTTTATCGATGAGGTTGAAAAAAGAGTAGGCATATGGGATATGGAATCTCCAGATTATTCGTAGGAACTGGGAATAATTCTTGTATAATTGTTAGTAAATAATCGAAAGATGTTATTGACATCCGAAAGTAGTTAAAAAACTTTTCACTGTGTTCTCTGCTTTGGGTATAATGTTATAAACATGCTATGCGTCATTCTGTCATGTAGAATTGGATGCACGTTAAATTTTCGATTTTCTCTTTGTTTACGACGTTTCCATCGATCGTATGCAAGCGTATGCGAGCATCGTATGCAAGCCACAATACAACTGCTGTGTCTACCTCCATGTTTATAACTAGTCCCTTCCAAAAAAACTGGCGCGTAGGTACGCGCGTAAAACGCAACATCTGGACGCAATACAAAAGAGTAGCGCGCGAGTCCGCTCGCGCGTAAAACGTCTCATCTGGACAGGCTGTAAGAGACAACGACGTAACAACCAACATCTTAAAACAATTTTCATCATTGAATAATTCACGCTCGCACATCCTTAATTTCGTGAAGAGACTTCAAAGTCAAACCTTTGCACAAAGTTAATGTTTTAAGGTCTGCCTGCCTATGACTATAAATAGAAATGACTACGAAAACCTCACAGCTATAATGGCGCTTACATGCTTTGAAACTTGGTCGTATTATATTTCGAAATACAGTGAAATCAACTTATCTGTGACTTTAAGGAGGGCGCTGTCGGACGCATTGGACCAATCATAGGGCGCAATTCCATTGAAAGTAGTAACTTATGAATGGGGTAGCATTAGTTCCAATTTTCGCCACTTCACAGTAAGTTCTTCACAGGTGGCACTGTACAGATATTTTATTCCACTCAATATGCATGAGCATAAAATTATTTATAAGTTTAATTTCATTAAACAAAGCCGAATAACATTTTATATTTATGTTTATGTATTTTAAAACAGTCTATATAGATTTTATACGTAACTATTCCATGTTATTTTAAACTTTTGCAAAATAAATATTATGTTTAAAAAGAAATTAAATTATAAAGAGTGGAACGGAACGCGACTTGCGAACTCCAGATTTAGTTCAAACGCACTATAAACGACAAAAAGTTTCATGCACCTGTTTGTTTGTGGTTGCTAGGCAACACAATATTTATGTTAATTCTGATCCCAATGTGAATATAGTGTAGTTAAGTGTTGATCGGTGAAAGGTATTTTATTAATTAGGTACTGTGATTTTATTTAAAACCGTCTCCATGTAACATAACTTGGTTGACTAAACGCAATGTTCATAGAATTAGACGATAAAGAAAAACCACCGTTTTAATCACACAGTGACATTTGAACCAGGAAATTCTAACATTACATTTTTACAAACCACAATAATGCAGCCACAGATGGAAATAGAGTTCAGTTAATTAAAACAATTATACTATACGTAGGATATATTAAGTATCAATAAATAGATGGTACAGAGATAGTTTACGTTTAGATGAAGTCAGTCTTTTTATATACCCTTACGTTATAAGAAAAGGCTAGCTGTTACTGTACACAATGTATTTTAAGGGTTCTTTATGTACCTTAATAGCATTTTGTAAGTGGTCAAACTTGCCCATGGCCATCAGGAAAATCAAAAATCAAAATCAAAAATCAAAAATCGTTTATTTCGTTTCAAAAAGGCAATACAAACAAGTGGCAAGGGCCCCTGTACTGGGTTGATGTAACCTGTGTTACGGGGTACCCCGCTCTTCCAACAGAGAAATTTTTACAACTTGAAACAAGCATCAGTAGCCACTGTAAGGTTGCGGGGGTTGACCGGTTGACCCTTATACCTAGGGTCAAAGAAAGATTGAAGATTTATATTTATTAGTGCAATTTATTTATTTATTATTAAACAAAATACCTACTTGTTGTGTTTTACAGTTTACATCAAAGCGCACTACAAATCAATACAATATTAAATTTGTACAACAAGTAATAATTAATATTCATTAAACAAATAATTTAATTACTTAGTTACAGTTTTCATGGTAGGAACAAAATCCAGCTAATTGGGTCAATGTGCCCCAACCCCCCAACCTCAGTCGGGCACATGCTGACCTCTGAGCACGGACCTTGACCTAATTGTGACCCATAGAAAACACCATGCACCTTATATTACGGTCTATACAGTAACTTCTTAAAAATGCAAGCATAATTTAATTGGGCTGCAAGTAAGCTGATTAAATAACTAGTTTATAATCGTAATTGGACGTTTTATACTGTATGGTTTTATTCTGTTTAATTTTTATTACTTTGTAGTTATGTAATATTTTTATATATAATATATTTTCCCATGGCCCTCAGTTGACTGATAAGATAATAAATGAACTTGATTTGAATTACTTATAAAAAGTATAAATTTTTATGTAGGTAATCCCAAATTAAATAATCAGATTTTCCGTTTACGAAAATTTGGGAAATTTTAAAATTATTCATCCCTCAATAATAAATAATTTCTCAAGTGCAAAATTTAGGCAAATGTAAGAGTAAAATAATACCTAACTGATATTGTTCGCAGTTCGCACGGCGCGGTGGCTGCTTACGCATTATTATTTCATGTAAACGAATCTTCATCCAGGAGGTAAACATCCGTCGATATCTATTGTAGGGTGTCCACGCGTTGCGTAAAACCATTTAACATTTTAATACAGGAAGGAAGTTAACATTATTGCTATATTAAAGAAATGTTAACAAATACAATTAAAGAAATGTCAACAAATTAGGAAAGAAAAGGCGACAGAAAGACGCCTGTATCTCCATTTGCCTTCTGGTGCTCGTAGCGTTAATCTGATTGTGCTTTTCTTTGTATGCACCTACTGAGTACCGACAGAGTTTATAATTCATAGCGTCATGGTATTCATTTTTAAATTTCAATTAATAGTCAAGTAATGTTAAAAAGTTTGTATTTAAAAAGGTATTATATCGTAATAACAAATGAAAATATCTTTAGTCTTCTTAAGACTATTATTAATTTACAATGACCTCTTCTATACTTTAACAATGTTTCTACTTGTTAGGCTATTGTCTAAATGGTATTTTTACGGGTCGCGGATGCCTTTGAGTTCTTATGTTTGCATTTATTATTATTCAGCTTTTTAACCGGCCAGGACAATATGACAAGGCTCACAAGAGACCGAACGTTTGGCCACCGCTCACCGCTCACGCCGACTGCGTCACAGGCCCAGTGCAGCGCGCGCACCGCGATCGATACGACTACGACTCCGGCACGGGACGGACACGTACACGGACAACTCACTTCACAACACCCGCAAAGTTGACTACAACAACAACAATAACACCACCTACTTACAGTACTGACACGCTAATACTAATAACCACTGAGCTCATTATTACATTTCATTTTTTGTTATTCTTTTTTTCATTGTGAAACTAAATGTTAAATAATGAGATCCATGTAATTTATTTTTTGAAGTCTTTTTTGTCGTCTGGAGATCACTTACTGATATAATAAGAACGCCTATTGTACTAAGATTCTGCATCTCAATCATCGTAATGTATCCATGTTATTTGGTACAACAATGAAGAAGATTTTGTTGTTGTTACAGCGACACTAAGTAACGAACAGACTCCCAACGACAGTTGATGTTATAGAATGATGCCTTTAATCACAAAAGAGCATACAGTGATGTTTGATATTATTTGACTTACGTATACGAGAAATGCAGGGTGGCATTTTCTATCGATGGCAAAAGTTTTCAATGCGATCTCAAGATTCGATTTGGGTTGCTGAAATATGTCAAATCGTATGATAATTACAAAGATCTATAAGATTGCGCTCTTGATTCTGGAGGCTCAGGCTTAGAGAGGTTTTCACCGTTCCAGCAACGCTACGCCTAATGCCGGCCGGGCCTGGCCATACACGATCAAGTTTACTTATCAAGTTTGCGGACTTGATGCGCCATCCAGTCTACATCAGCGGTCTTCCATACATATGTACACTATATTCACATTCGGATCAGAATTTACGTAATCACTGTGTTGCCTAGCAACCACAAACAAACAGGTGCATGAAACTTTTGTTCGTATTAAGTGCGTTTGAACTAAATCTGGAGTTCGCAAGTCGCGTTCTATTCCACTCTTTATAATTTAATTTCTTTTTAAATATAATATTTATTTTGCAAAAGTTTAAAATAACACGGAATAGTTACGCATAAAATCGATATAGACTGTTTTAAAATACATAAACATAAATATAAAATGTTACTCGGCTTTTTTTAATGAAATTTAACTTATAAATAACTTTATGCTCATGCATATTGAGTGGAATGAAATATCTGTATAATCTGTACAGTGCCATCTCTGAAGAACTTATTTGTGCCGTGGCGAAAATTGGAACTAATGCCATCCCATTCAAAAGTTACTAATAGCGCACTATGATTGGTCCAATGCGTCCGGCAGCGCCCTCCTTAAAGTCACAGATAAGTTGATTTCACTGTATTTCGTAATATAATACGACCAAGTTGCAAAGCGTGTAAGCGCCATTATAGCTGTGAGGTTTTCGTAGTCATTTCTATTTATAGTCATAGGCAGGCAAACCGTAAAAAATAATTTTGTGCAAAGGTTACAAGTCGCTTCAGGAAATTAAGGATGTGCGAGCGTGAGTTATTCAATGATGAAAATTGTTTTAAGATGTTGGTTTTTACGTCGTTTTCTCTTAGTGTGTTGTTGTTATAGGTCAATAGTAAAATAATGAATATGTCACAAACGTTATAATGATGATTTAGTTCTTTAATAGTTATTTGGTGTGCGAAATACAAATCAGTTTGTGAAAACCCTATAAAGGAATTTTAATGATTTGTTGACAAGTATTATGATACGAGTTTGACTCAAGTATAGTTAGCCATACACCGTCAAGTTATGGATAGTTACTGGATGCCGCATCAAGTCCGCTGCTAACTTGACAAGTAAACGATCGTGTATGGCCAGCTTTAATGTTACCTATGTCTATGGGCTAAGATGACCACCACTTACTACTTATCAGCTTGTTTGCTCGTCCGCTAATTACATAAAAAAGAAGTAAGCTCGTCAATGCCCCAATGGCTACCGACGCTATAAGTCTAGAAGAAATTCTCCAAGCTCATAACAAGATAGTGACAACTAAAACTAACTAAACTACTAACTAAACGTTGTCAACATCTGTACTGAAGTTTCAAACAAGGGTAATTTATTTTGTTTCATAAATAAAAAAAACGAGTATTAATAAAAAAATAGCCAGAATCGGCTATCTGCATTTAAATAAGTAATTACATAAGCAAATATACCGTGATAATACTCGGCATTTTTATTTGTGTAGGTGTTGCTAGATCTTACTATCATGTTAAGTCATCATTTACGATATAGTTGACGTATTACAAAATGTGAATTCGCTCTGCTTCAGGCTTATTTAATTTGTAAGCATATATGAAGTAAACAACATATAAATGAGAAAACATCGAATGAGCGTTTTGTACCTAATGAGGTCAAAAAATGCCTTTAGTGATTTGAGGATGTGTTTATTAATGTAGGTGTAGGAGACTTCACAAGACTTGAAATAAATGGTCCCTATATACGAAGTTACCGTTTTTTCTCAACGATAAAGCACCTTTCTGTAACAGTGGCAAAAGTAGAAAAACACGTTTGTAAATATGTATATGATTATAACGGCGCGGATTAGCACGGCAGCCGTAAAAGATTTCTAGCAATCTAGATATAGATATATTAGACAATAGTATACATAAATTTAAAAAAAAATGTTTCTAATTACCTTTCAGACCTTGATTAATCTGGCTATTAATTACGCAGTTTAACTTAATTATGCAGTGTTAATACTTATTAATTTTTATTCTTTTTTAACCGACTTCAGAAAAAGGAGGAGGTTCTCAATTCGACTGTATTTTTTTTATTTTTTTTTATGTTTGTTACCTCAGAACTTTGGACTGGGCGAACCGATTTTGATGATTGTTTTTTTTAATCGAAAGCTGGTGGCTGTCATGTGGTCCCACATAAATTTTATTGAGATCTGACAATGGCATCCATGAGAAAACCACATAAGTCATAAATTTTTGTTAAGATGTGCGCAACAAATTGACGAATAACTCAATAACACGCCAACCGATTTCGATGATTCTTTTTTTAATCGAAAACAGGTGCTTGTCATGTGGTCCCACATAAATTTGAACGAGATCTGAAAAGCAGTTTTTGAGACTTTGAAGTCGGTTATTTTTTGTTAGTAAAATTAAGATTATTTTTCTTCAATTATTGTATAGCTATCGAGCATGTCTTAACAATATTTATATTGAGTTGTGGTTGCCTATAATTGGGAAGGCCCTTGTATAAGTTTGTATAATTGCTATCTAGATTTCAGGAGTAGTGTACTTTCCGTTGGCAATCCTTCAAATAAATAAATAAATAAATAGCAATTAGAGCGCGATGCACTGATATTGTCTGACTCTGGAATAAAGCATATGATCCGTCGCTACCACCTGTAGAGTTATGTAAATGCCACCCGGCATCCCATGCACGTTATGCGCTATTTCCACGTCAAAGCTGTAAATACAATCTGTAGCTAGCGAGCCATCTCATCTCATCTCTTCTACAATTAGTCAAAAATACGCGCACGTATGACATTGCGTTGGCCATCGTTCTTCAAGTTACCGGGACATGAAAATATAACATACTCGTACATCTATATCTATACTAATATATAAAGAGGAAAGATTTGATTTTTTGTTTGCATTGAATAGGCTTCAAAACTACTGAACCGATTTAAAAATTTTTTCACTGTTGGGAAGCTACACTATCCCCGAGTAACATAGGCTATATTATATTTTCAAAAAAATTAGGAATCCTTAATAAAACTTAAATAATGTAACCCAAGGTGTGAAAAATTAAGAAAACCGAAGCAAAGCGAGGGCGGTTACTCGTACATAATATAAATATAAAATAATTTTATTTAACAAAATCTACTGTTTCAACCGAAACATTGTTGCGGGCGTATGTTGAACTGTGTAAGTCTGTGTATGACGTCAATGTATTGTATTTAATCGATAATCTGTTACTACTGTATAAAATTAAACAAGTCATTGACACTACTATGACGATTCCAAAGTGACACGGAAATATAATATTGTTTGTGGAATCGTTACCATCCGATTTTGAGGGTGATATTTTGAGGCTAGATGAAGTTTACGAAAACACAATTTTCCTCATTTTTTTACTTCATATAAGTTATCAAGAGAAAAGACTAATATTTAATTATACCTCATACATAAATTATTTTATTAAGTTTTCCCGCATAATTTCCGGATAGTCCCAACAGCGGAGCACATCTTGGTGTCCCTATAATACGGAACCCAGTAGTGACACGAGCAATGGCTGCCACGACTGCCGAGAGCAATCTATTGGCACTGACACCACACCAACCCTATTTTCGACCGCACGTGTCAACACGCGTGCATCCTGGTGTGCACCGGTGCAGCTGTCTGTGTACAAACACTCGTGAGTCACAGGTCGTACATCCCTCATAAATACGCTCTAGCTAATTAAACATTACTGATATTGTCTATGGCTCTGAGTATTGATACAGTCGAAGGCATAAGCTCATCTTTGTAACCCTTATGAGTTCTTGTGCTCTTGTCTCACAATTGGAAATGATACTGTTATAATTATTATAGTCCACTATGCAGGCTAAGTGCGGATTGCCATACTTCATAGACCATTGAGAACGGTATGGAGAACAGCACAGGTTTCCTCAAAATGTTTTCCTGCAACGAATTACGAACAATAAGGATCTTCCCCACGCAATAAGGAGGCTGGGACCGCCATCACACCATTCAGAAAAATACTGCAGCACTGGAGTTACCATAACATTGTATCACAAGAAATCATATACCTAAAACTAACGCGAAGGCATATTTTCTTTTCAAACACAATTTACATGAATTATAGTATTGTTGAATTAGTCGCAGTACTGCCTTTCAAATGAAACCATTTTGGGGCATATCGGTAGGATAGCTTCGAAGTCTCTAAAGGACATTCCGTACAAAAAAATGTTTTGGTTTTTTTTTTATAAGAAAAAAAATATCTGGGTTTTTCCAAAGAATTTTCACTGGAATCTGAAATATAGGGAAATCTCCATCATATCTTTATCGCAATGAGATATTACCTATCTCTGTGATTACATTTACATATTTATTTACACGAGACGTTTTTAAATCAGTCACCAGAACGTCGCTAGGTCATTCGACAAAAGAATCTTAGGCTTAAGTCCTGACCCAACCACAATCTATCAGCAAACAATAAACAAGTTTCCAGGAAAATATTCTAGAAGCGTCCAAAGAGAACTCAAACTCATTACTCAACCCATATCTCAACGCAAGCGAAGCGACTCAATTCGGCTCAAACCGAAGCCATTGTCCACTGCAAAGTGGTCTGTCGCCATACTAATAGTGTTCAAATAAGATAAAAATACGCGTTCGCATCCCACGTGGCCTTAACACTCTCAAGGTGAGGGCCGGTTTTGTAACAGACGGCAGAGTACGGCGCGGTTATGTCTTGTTGCCTCACATGGTCACTCACTGACCGTATTTAGTTGAAAAGTTATGACATCATCCGCGAATTGCACAAAATATGACCAAAACAATTCTCTTGTTTTTGTTCAAAGTCGAGTAACTCGAGATATGGCAAGGCTTAAATAATGATCCCTAGATATTAAACCTCCACGTATTGTAAACTCTGCCCCTGAAGCAATAGTCCTGATGAAATGCGACTAACCTCACAAGTCACAACCATGACCGGCCACTATCTAAAGAATATTAAAAATAAATAAATAATTTCAATTACTAAGGAGCTGTGAATTGTAGAAAAGTTGCTATTCTAATTATAAATCTATTAGTCTCATGGATAGGAAATAAAAAATCCAAGGTGCATATATTTAAATACATTGTTTCATTGATAACGTGAAATGAAGGTTATTTCGGTACGATAAATATTTGGGTTATGTTATAGAAAACTCGCACTGCCTTGAACCAAATTAAATCGAGATCGTTTCAGCCTCAGCAAAATGTCAGTGAACTCGCGTCCTACCGGTGGAGATATTTTGATAAAACATTCGATTGTCTCATGTCTGCACACTGCAGTAACAAGTTAACAACTACATTTACAGTAACACTCTGCTCTACAACACATCAACTTCACAATAGCGGCACATTGCGTATTGAATCACAATGTCAAGATTCAGAAGTTCATAATATTTTGACGGCATCAATTGATTTATCGTTTCTTTTGATTGCCTTGAATCCACTTGGAATCATTTGAA
This sequence comes from Thymelicus acteon, assembly GCA_951805285.1. Taxonomy (NCBI): domain Eukaryota; kingdom Metazoa; phylum Arthropoda; class Insecta; order Lepidoptera; family Hesperiidae; genus Thymelicus; species Thymelicus acteon. The sequence goes on along the minus strand of OX638227.1, from coordinate 2,499,790 downwards.
ACATCAGTTGTAAAAAGTATAAATCATGGACTTGCATTGCTTGCATGAAATTACAAAATACGAAAAATATATAGAGGTATATGTTTTATTTCGGTAAAAGGAGCGCAGGTCGCCCTCCGACCAGGTGGACTGACGTCCTAAAGAAGACGACGGTAAACCGCTAGATTCAGAGAACCCATGATCGGTCAGATCAAAGGCCAAGTGGACAGTGGACTTCAAAAGGTTGATTCCCTTCACTCTCACAATAATTTGTGAGGTCAGCCCATTCCGACATTTTCTTTTGCAACATTTCTTCAGAGTGACAACCCTAATTAAATAGCCAAAAAGTTTTGAGGCAAATAATTACACGTGGGTGGTTGCTATTCGTAGTATTTTAATGCCAACTGGCCAATGAACCGTTTCTTGTGATGTCATTTAAAATTAATAGTCTTTTTTGTTGCCCTTGCTATTTTACGTAGACAGATTGATAAAGTTATTTATTAGAGATACCTACTACACAGTACCAAGAATGTTTTTGTTATGATAATAATATTACTTGTTTTGTATTGTAGACAACAAATTTTTTATCATCTTTTAATTTAGTGTTTTCATTACTCTATTATCCCGCTTCCTCCCTACGGTACTCCATATCCATCCACATTTTCTTAATGTAATTCAATTTCCTTCTTTCTTACCCGAAACAATTATCTAAACTACACAGAAAAGCATTTACCTTACGTCCCAGCCACTCTCTTTACGAATCCTATATGCATTAAAATTAAAAAAAAAAACCCGACAGTTTTATTTACACTAAACATAGCTAAGAACACTCGATTAAGTCACCTTTCAGACAATAAAAACTAGATCAAAATCTGTTCATCCGTTTGGGAGCTACGATGCCACAGACAGACATACAGATACACAAAACACCTATCTTTTTCGTCGGGCTTTAACAAAAATGTACATGAAAATGAGAAAAAAGCAAAAATATAAATACCCTACTACGACAAAAAGCCAAAATGTGAAAGTCTTGCAGGTAAAGCTCAACGAGTTGGAAATTTCCTCGCGTGAAAGATTCCTATCCCCTATCCCTCGGCCTAGGTTCAACATCATACCTATACCTACGTTATAAAATTATAAAAATGCTTAAAATGCTTACACACGAAATAACTTTTATATAGTATTTACGTAACAAAACTAACGCGTAATGAAAAAAAGAATTACGAAAAAATACTTCATTAAAACTCTTATAATACATATGAAATGAATCATCATCATTGTCTCCAAACGGTGCAATGCAACAACAGGAAAAGTCACTAAAACACAACATATCTTATCAAAAAGCAAAGCTAGAATTGCAAGAAATAAGGTAGAATTAATTAGGAATTAAGGTAGAAAGTATAGTCTTATCTTATAAACAACAATTTTCAAGTTAAAAATACAAACGAATTTAATTTTTAAACAAATATAATTTCTCGAAAGACAATGAAACAATGGCAACTACTTGGAGGCAGACAACAATAAAATGCCTTTTGACCAAATCATCACGATCACGCTACCAATTAAAAGGAAATTCCTTTCCTAAATAGATTTAAGACCCTAGCGCCTACGTGCCTAGTTACAACACCACCAACAGTGCACCGGGGAAACCGGGGTGCACTGAGCATGCGCCAGCCCAGCGCCACCTTGACCTTCCCCACACCCCACCCTCCCCGGGACGGCATGTCATGACACTCTAATTTGCCCCAATCAATACCCTTTATGCACCCAAGTACTTTTACTGTGCACTGAACATTGATTTATTCATTGTAAGTAAGTAAGGGAAGGGAAGTGAGCTTGAATACTATAACTTACACGAATAGGTACTTATTAATACAATAGCGGTTGTTATTTTGACTGCCGTATAAAAAATACTTTACTTTAAACAGTACAATGTTTACTTGAACTATACTCTAACTGTGGGTTAACACAAAAGTAAGTTTGCAATCTGTACCATATTTTGTTTCGATTTCTGGAAAAGACTGTTTTCCTGTTTTCGAAAAGATTGGCTATTGCTATATATTTTTTGTCAGCACAAGATAAATTATTTTAACTGGAGTAATATCACCACCTATATTATAATATCACGCAAAATCACAAAAACGCAAAATCTCGCGATTTTAAATGGCTTTAAGCCTGTCAAACAACGACAATACTATAGTGATAGCAATAAGTAAATATACTATAACCCAGATTAGAGATAAGAAATCGTTGGTCCTTGTTGGAACGAGCACAGTTTTATGAGGGTACCCAGATAAAGTTAGTAGCTAGTACGCTTTGTTTCCTATGTCAGCATAATACCGCTTCACTGGAACTAAAATGTTAATGTTATTGTATGATGTAAGCACATGTAAATATTCTATGTATAAGAGGAGAATATTATGTAAATTATTTTAATGATCACACATGCTAACTCTTATCTCATATCTATACCTACATATAAAAGGCAAAAGGGATTGACTGATGTACATATCAAAAAGGCAAAAGTGATCGACTGATAATATCAACGCACAGGCCAAACCCTTAGGGCTAGAAACTTAAAATTTCGCACACGTATTCCTCTTATGAAGTAGGCATCCACTAAGGAAGGATTTTTTTAAATTCAACCCTCAAGGGATCACTCCCTTAATAGGGGATAAATATGATAAGCATAATTTCCGCGTACGAAGCTGCGGGCAACAGCATAATACCACTATGATTCTCCTCATTTCTTGCACAAAAATAATTCTAAAAATTGTCTTTATGGTCTGATGTAAATGACCATCAAATGGCCAGTATGGCCACGCATCAATATGTTGTGACAAAACATCGCATTTTATCAGTGATAGACCTATCCTTTATCTTGTTACCAACCTTATCTTACGTCACACACGGACGGAACATCATGGAACTTTCAACATTTTAATCATTATGAGTACACATTAGATTATGCCTCTCTTACGTCATTAGTCGATCTGTGCAGTTACCTCAACGCGAATAAAATAAATAAACTTGACAAGCGCGAGTTAAACTCGCTTGGAGAGGGTTCCGGACGTTGATTATGTATTTACAGTTATTTTTCTATTTTATTTATTTTTGCCCTTTTTTTAAGACGATAGACTTCTTATGGGTTTTCCTGTAATATATAAGTAAAGAACTATTAGGGGTAGGAATGGCCAATTTTCGTCTTCAATTGTCGTTCTTTCTTGAATAATTTTAAATATATTTGAGATCCTTACAATAAGCCCTTTTATTTGACATGCCACATAATACAGTTTGCAAAACAGTTCTTTTTTAATTTTGATTTCGTTAATTTTTTTTTTCAAAATTACTTTTTTTCTTTATACCTTCGTCTTTGGGTTACAAAATAGCACATGAGTACCAGATTTCAAATCATTTGGTCCAGTAGTTTCAGAGAAAATTGGCTGTGAAGGGCGGTCGCCTTATTATCCTGTTCGGAACCCTAAAAACAACAACAACTCGTACTTTCCGCCAATCGATACATATAGTATTACAGCTATAGTAGTACAGCTATTTATATACATCGGACAATCCCAGCAAACTTTCACAAACAAAATAAAGTAAATATAAATAGAATGGAATGATGGGAAGGAGGCACGTAAAAAATGATGAGCGCTCTCGCAGCGGCCGCGTTACGGGGAAAATATTTCAGTTTCCATCAGAGCGAACCCTGTAAAGGCATAAAACGTCAAAGGCGTGGGCGGGAGGCGTGTAATCCTGGTTAAAAAACCTAAAGGCATAGGGAAGCTACCAGCCGCTCCGCAAATCGACAATTCAATGCAACGCTAGGGTTGGCACTTGACAAATCTCCTAGATAGACTACAACTCCCGACAATAATTTTATTCTGAAAGATCGTGGCGGTCGCAAGCAATTAGACTCCTGACTCTTAGCCGCTTATGATTACCATAAGTTGCCTAGAGAGTAAATAAGGAATCATTTTACTTTAAAAATTCATTAACACAGAGATGTTAAGTAAAGACTTAAATCTAATTGGATTTTTCATTGCAATTTAGGTACGTAATACCTATAGCAATCCATCTATTATAATTTTAGGACAAATAGGGCATACTATTTACCGCAATGCTTACACCACACCACCACTATCTTATTGTTTATTCAAATTGTTAGCGCTCTTACACGAGCAGCACGTTGCAGTCGACACGTCGACTGCAGGCCGACTGTAGGTCGATTGCAGCCGCCGACATTTTAACTTTTAATTTCAGCGGTAGCTGTCGACCACTCTCTTAGTATAGGAGCCAGTTAGCAAAATGGAGACATAATCTGTTAAATGTAATTTGAGTTATTTTCATAATTCAATAAAATTAATAATTAAATTACCAATGGTGTTTTTTTCATCTATGGATTTATTCTTAAAATCGTTTAAAACTTCCTCACATACAGCCATCCATGCTCGGTTTTTTTATAGTTTTATTACTATATTCTTGCAATTTATAATTCCAAATACAAGGATACTTTTTTACTGCCACAATCAGCAATTTCAAATCAATATCGGCACTAGAGCACATTTTATAAATCTGCGACACTTGTACTCTCCTGAACTATATGCAGTCGACTGACAAAATGACTGACGCGGCATTCTACAACTGCAAGCATTGCTATAGGTCGACGGCTGCAGTCGACCTGCAGTCAACGTGTCGACTGCAACGTGCTGCTCGTGTGTAAGAGCGCTTAGTTGTAGCTAAGGAAAGTCTCAACATTGTACTCTCCGATTATGTCAGCCCTGACCCCGCAGTGCACCCGTTCATCGGTTTATCCGTCCATCCATCCCCTAATCCTCTCCTCGCGGCGAACATCTTTTTGGTTCCACGCAATCCCCACTGTTTGCTCTCACTGTTTATTTTGTAGCAGCCGTCGAAAATTTCCATATGAAACTACTGAACGTTAACGTCTGTCTGACAAACCAATATTTTCCGCAGTGGAAAAACTTCGGAACGGGGAAAGTGAAAACACAGATTTAGGTTTAAGCCGGCGCCAGATACAGCTCAAACATTTGAACACTTCTTTGATTGCTATGTGTGGAAATACTTTGAATATGTGTTCAGTGTTTGAACAAAGATTTGCAATTTGCCATGTGGTATCATCGGTTTTTTAGCGCACATCCAAGCGTTCAAACTTGAATGTGTTCAAATGTTTGCGTAGCTTGCCACACTTGCGCAAAGTCTAGTTGCGGGACCGTTGCTGTGGCGAAAGGTCGTGCGCGGTAGGTAGTTGATGGAATACTAAATCCGAACAAAACTAATTGGTGTGCCATGATTATGACTTTCGATCATCCAACTGGACATTGGAGGACATTTGTTATAACTTATAACTTTTATGAATTATGCTCGTACTTCAAAGTATAATAATGCATACCAAGTACACCAATTTTTTTTTCTAAAGTAAAACGGTTATGTACTTGTTTTGCACATGTAAGAAATAATTACAAGCACTTAAATAATAAAGGCATCCACAAAATCTTCGTCCATGTTGTTTGTCGTCTACCAGCATACTGTGGAGAAAAATGATTGCAAAGCATGTCTGGTAGGCTGCGACAATATGTGTTCAAATAATTATGTTTTCAAAGTCTTCAAAAAAGTGTTCAAATGTTTGAGCTGTATCTGGCGCCGACTTTACAAACGAATAATGACCCAACGAATTCTGTACACTCTAAGTACATATCAGAGATTACAGGGAAAACTTATAAAAAAAAATCTAGATACAGAATATAAAACAATGGAATACCTCCATCTCTACAGCTATATTCGTATTGATAGCCGATATGCATTCAGTCTCGTATATAATAGGAGCAGGACGAGATAAATACATACGTTATCTGAACAGTCTTCGTTCACCTTTCGAATTGATTTTTACATAATAGAATTCAAATAATAATATGAATTTCATTCCGTGCAATGAATTGAATTGAATGAAACTGAACGAATTGAATTGAAATTGAATGAATCGTTTAGGTTCGCGGTATTACTGTTTATTGCGTACTGTTTATTCTGAGAACGAGTAAAATGAGTTAAATAAGTATTTATCAAAATCTACAAAATATTCATAAGTTGCTGTTCATTGACGACAATAACAATATATACATATTTTGGTTTTGGCCAGAAGCAGAAAATCTAGGAGTATCTAAATAATAATTCTTGACCAAAAATAACAGACCTCAAAATCAGGGATAACTCAAAAACTACTTGTCAGATCTTGCTCAAAGTGGGACCACAAGACAAGCACCAGTTCCCAAATAAAAAAAGAATCATCAAAATCGGTTTACGCAGTTCTGAGTTCTGAGAAAGTTCTGAGTTAACAAACATAAAAAAAAATTATAATACTTAAAAAAATTGGAATACCTCCTCCTTTTTTGAAGTCGGTTAAAAAACGAAATGGCTTCCATTATCTAAAGTTCGAGAAGTTCGTCAATGGCAAGGTTGGCAAAGTGAAAAATCGATCAATTATTTTTGCAATGTCATGCGAAACCTTAAACCGTACCAGCTATTATACGTAGCCATCCATTTTCTTTCCGACAGAATTGATAGGGGAGGACGTAGCTTCTAATAAAGACTGGGAGCACCTTTGCTAGAACTATGGAACACTCCATTCGAACTGCAGAAAAACTAGATAGAGCCGATATCGGGCTTGGATGACGCTTGTCTAAAAGTGGCCCTAGGTAAATGAGTAGATTAATGTTTGCAGACGTAAATTATTATGTTAGAATGGATCAAAACTATCTTGAGTAACACGATGTCAACTACATGTACAACTACACTGAAGCATATTGACACTTGGTCACTTGTTAACTAGCGTGTTAGCGACTGATTGAAACCCTGTCGTGACCATGTTACCATTCAATTGACATTTGATCAACTGCAAATGATTGAATGCACTTGAGACTCTATTGGGACTGTGCTGAATATAGAGACAATGTTGACGAAGAACTTAGGCTGTGCTACATAAGGATTCTCTATGTTGCACGTAGCATGAACCACAGAACAGCTAGCCGTTGTATTATTGGAACGAAGTTCCTTATCGCGCGTTGCGAAAGGGGGCTAGGCGTAAAAAATTGGGACGAAAAGTTGTAACGACACTTTTTGCCGTCGTTTTTTAATTAAAGCGAGTTACTCTGAAAATTGAATTATACTGACAAGTGTCTTGTCAGAGCGACAGTGATAGATTTATTCTATCCCTGTCGCTCTCCCGCATATTAATTAGCATTACAAGAGAAATAGCAATAATAACTTAATGTGCATGATCGTAATATAGATATCCCTGTTGTGCCTATGCTAAATACCGAAGAGTAAATAAGACAGCCACATACTATGATTGTAATGTCGCACCCTCGAAGACTTCTGGTCGCTTAGTATGTATTAATCGAAAGGAATTTCGTTCTATCCGGGTGTCCCTTGATATCTCTCATTTTTTATGTGATCTATTTGATGTTCTACATCATTTGATCCACACGAGCGTTTTTTTCTGTAAGATTCTCCCATCGTCTTAAACTTACTTAATCTTAATCTTAAGAAAACAGCACACGTCCGACAACTTATCCTCAACAAGTTCACGTATCACGTATGTACTGTAAGTTCATGTCGTGTGCCGCCTTGGTTTACGTAACGGGCGTCGAACGTTCTGGAGCGCGTCTATTTCAATCGCGCTTGTTCGATTCAATTGAATGAGTTACTGGGATCGTATTAAATCAACTTCGCTTTATAGAGCTGTCTGCGCTTTTCGAATCACAATAGGTCAGTTCCTTACGTAACTGGGACTCGTGTTCGACGGAGCCATGAAATAAACAAGTGATATTCATCGCTTCCATAGATTATATCGAGTTGTGTTGTTGTCATGACCATGACGTATTTAAAGAGTAGCTGTACACCTGCTGAAAAATAGACGAGATTTAGGCTCTAGGTCCTATTGGGATTACGGATTTCTTACCACAGATTAATACCAATAGTACTGGTAAATCGTGGTCGGACTTTTTATTGGTTTGGCTAGTGACTACCACTAGTACCATCACCACTCCCTGGAGCTCTGTCCGCATGAAACTGTAAAAGCCACTGGGGTCAACAGAAACTGACCATTGTAAAAAAATCCGAAAATCAACATTCTTGTGATTATCACTCTCCTAGAATCGATCAAACTATTTGACAAAATGTTTCTCCGCTTTCTTCTTCGTCTTAGCCGAAGACGCGTCGATGATAGTGTTGATCTTCTTTTCTTTTCACAATCAGCCCCACAAATCTAAAGACCAAGGAAAACACGGTCTTATGTCTCAACTCAGAGTCACTAACTGTTACTTAAATCGCTCCTTAGTACAGAATTTGTATGGTGATTCTTTACTAAGTAGCGATTAAAGTAACCGTTAGTGATTCTGAGTTGGGGTGTTTGTTTTACCGTTTGCGTGAATACTTTCACTATCAATCGGTGTTGGCTCCGGGCCGGGAGCACAGCGTCACTGCAGACTGCGTACGTTTGTACCGTCAACCGTCAACGTCCGTGCACGTACGTAGTGCACCAAAATACACTAAACACGCACCAACCAGCAACAAAACGATCCGTCTATGCGGTTTATTTATGACACCGGCATCGGCACCTTTGACTTATTGTACATTTGGCCAATAACAGTAAATTCACACGTCACTATTTTCTTTCTTCCTCCTGTCCCTCCCTTATTTCCTGATCGACAACGCATCTATGTCTTTGGCGTAACCATGGCGTTGGTGGTCACTTACCATCACGTTACTTATCTGTTCATTAATCGGCGATTTACATTAGGAAACCAGAGATATGCTAACTCCGCTCAAGTGAACAGGCACCCTTATGTCCGAAACGGTACGGTAAATATTATGGTAACCTTGTGTGATCCACGGCAATACGAAGACGAACATTCGTTGCTTGGAAACGAAACATTGCGTTGCCGGCTGTTAGGATAGTAAACAAAACATATTTTTTTAACATATTATGACTTTACGTAACCTCGCTCTAGTATGCATAAACTGACCATTTTTCTAAGCACTGAAAGCGGGACGGGCACTAAAAAAACTTCTTCGGGCACCTTCGTGTCAAAGCGGGACGCCTACGGAATTTTGTATACAATAATTACTATCGAGAGCTAAAAAAAAGGTCGTCGTGCGTCTATTATTTTGTCTACAATCAGTAGTATTTATAGCTAAAAAAAAAGATCATTGGGCATAAATCTCATAGTATGAATGACTTTCATGTTCACAAGTAAATATAAACCAAAGCGGGCGCCATTTGGTACAAAGCGGGACATTTTTTGATCTCGCGGGGGACAGCGGGACAGACAGCCTCAAAGCGGGATAATCCCGCCCAAACCGGGACGTATGGTCACCTTAAATATGCAGGATTATAAAAATGTGCCATATGGATTGGAATGTACTAAAGATTAAGTCTTGGTATAATGGGGTAATTTATTGTATAATGTCCCTATTTTTTGATAGTTAAGAATATACTTGTAGATCGCCCCACTGCATTTTGACACAATATCATCTATTTGATTTCAAAATAATTTAACAGAAAAAGTAGCTACAAATCGACAACATATCGTTGACTCGTTCCAATGTATCTCAAGGCATTGCATCACGCACCCAGCTGCTGATATTATATCGATCTTCTTATCCAAGGTCCGAAACACACGACCCGTAAATTACCAGATTTACAATGTACGGGTCTGGTCCGTGGGCTAGCAACCACATTATCTTCAGACGACTGCTAGTTTACTATATCTCAGCGTACGATAACGTGTGATAACCTCTGGCTGCGATAAGTGAATTGACTTTGATTACGACTGGATTTGTCAACGGACTCGCGCGCCCTTATGACATTTCGGAATAAAGAACGCGTCATGGCTGTAATCGGGGGTCAGTCGAGATAAATTTAATATAAAAATTAAAAAGTATGAACATGGTGTCAATTCGCTGATAAACGTTCGGCAATATTCTATCGATATCAAGAATAATGATGAAGTTCATTGAATAATCTAAATTTTACTAACAAAAAATAACCAACTTCAAAATTACTCAAAACTTACTACTACTTATCAGATCTCGTTCAAATTTATGTGGGACCACATGACAAGCACCTGCTTTCGATTAAAAAAAGAATCATCAAAATCGGTTCACCCAGTCCAAAGTTCTGAGGTAACAAACATAAAAAAACAGTCGAATTGAGAACCTCCTCCTTTTTTGAAGTCGGTTAAAAAGAATTATTGATAACGAAATAAGAATATATTTTAATTTAAATACAATTAAAATTGCGTTTCTTACGTAACATGGACGTATTATCTTTATTCATATCGTAACGATTTGCCTCTTCAGGATATTCAAAGTGACGTCACAAATACGGTGGAACAACAGTTATTTTTCCGTCATTTGCTATTCCGCAGGCTTATCGGCGCGGCGCGGCGTTGCCATGCCTTGTCAAAAGACTTTTTGTCGCAATGATTACCATGCCGGATCGCCGCACCAAGGGTCCTGGGTTCGATTCCCAGCGAGGCGGAAATTTGAACGATGAGTTTGAATTTCTGTTCTGGGTCTGAGTGTAAATGTCCTTGTCTAGTGTGTTGTCCATGGCACCCACGACACAGGGAATCCTAGTGTGGGGCTATGTGTGCGTTATTTATTTATTTGTTCACATCTTGAATGGTATACAGATAGCGGGATAGGTAAGTGGAACTTGTTGTAACCAGCATATTATATTAAGGTAATGTGCGATCATACGAGACGAGTACATACGAGTAAATAAGTCTGTAAATAATTAAGTTTCGCGTTTACGAGTTTCTCGATAACCTCAAAGGTTTGAGATAACCCAAATTGTACACTACTCCACTAACATGCCGAAACGCTACGTATCGCAGATAAGTAATATTAAAACAGGCAACTAATATAGTAAACATAATTATATACGTATTTTCTTCTAAATAGACTACTTATTAGACGACCCTGCAGCTGATTTGGTAATGACCCGGCACGACGAGCAAAGGGTCACCGTTCTATTCCAGGACATATTAATTATGTAACAAATACGTTTGCGTCTATTTGATGATCTTGTTTGATGTTTGTATTAATAATTCATAACTACCTATGTACATGGTAAATTTTTGTATTTTTAATTTAGATCAAAAGTATCCATTGTGTCTCAATTTTATTAGGTACCTACATCTTAATACAAAATTTGTGTTAGCTATCTACGTGTTGATACATATAAAAACTGATAGATCATCAACACGATTTATAAAATAATAATAATTTCGGCGCTTATTACCGCCAATTAGAGCGTTCACATCACATCGACAAACTAATTCAAACACCAGCTGTTTCAAGTCAACAGTCAACCCTGGCAATGACGGCGGAAACCTTAACCCTGGCCGAAGCGAGCTCGTGGGGTCAGCGGGACCATATATCACGTCGTTAACCGGTTGACAGCAACCGAGAAACGCAATAGCGTTATCTAACGTGTTACAAAGAAGCAATCTACATCCTTCAGAGCTAGTATCCACATTCTTGATGAATAAATTGGTAAAGATGGCGTCGACTGACGTCAAGAAACGCTGGTTTTGGCAACATTGAAGTACTGAAGGTATAATAATATTATTAGTTCACTTGAAGCTTAGGGTTTGAGTTACTAAGGCTGTCTTTAGCACTAGTAGGAGTAGTAGGTAAGTAGCAATTATGTACTTACGATTTGGCAACTTAAACAATTATGAAAACACTGAAGAAAGCTCCAACAAGTTTCGACAACCAATTTAACCTTTCAGACAGGTCCGATAACTTCCGTTATTTTCGAGGCGCTCTCAAAAGAAATAAGGTATGTTTCTTAATTATCGTACCTACCTAGTATCCATACAAAATATAAATTAATAATACACGAAACATATTTTACCAAAAAACACTAAAACTTTACTATTATCGAAGAACTTTGAGTGTTTTACATTTACTTTTGTCCCATATACCTACCTACCTACCGTGGGGTTATGTATTTGACATGCCCTTTTACGGGGAGCAAAAATATGGTAGACAGAGTTTGGAGTTTGGACCCGCATAGTAATAGGTGTATGGATAAACTGACTATTTTTCTGAGCACTGAATGCGGGACGTGCACTTTTGGCTAAAAAATTATGAGATTTGTGCCCGACGAACAAATCTCATAGTTTCAATGAATTTCATGTCCACAAAGCGGAACAAAATGGGACATTTGGTACAAAGCGGAATGTTGTTGATCTCGCGGGGGACAGCGGGACAGACAGCGTCAAAGCGGGACAATCTCACCCAAAGCGGGACGGTCACCTTATGTATGGGTTATAAATAAGTTCGTTTCCACCTAATCCAGTCGGTGATTTTCGCGCGACGGCGCGGCGGCGATGTCATACCGTAACAAAAATAGGTTTCAGTCTCCATAACAACGTCTTCAAATTTTTTTTTACAAATTCAACCCGATAATTCAGCCCGCTATCGTATGTTATAAGTATAATTTTAAAAGTTACCCTGCAATCACAGTCTATATTCGTACTACTTTCCTGATGACCGATGTCCTTGATTAAAACATTTAAAGGTCACCGTGAGCTCTCAAGAGCACTTGCCAAGTAACGTCTTACACTCTAATATTGGAATATAAATTATTATTCGTGTATCTCTTTATTCTATATTTAAAGATTAGTAAAGATTCCACGTCATATTTCATCGTATAAAAAACAGGTGAGCGGAGACGCGACTGTATACTTTTACAGGTCAAAAATATCCTGTAGATTTAGGGTTATATTTGTACCGGTTTACAAAATTTATTTCCCGTTTTCTTTGTTTATCAAATGAGTTTCACCTTTCAGTTTTCAAGTTTCGGAAGCATGCTAACAGAAATTGCATATCTACATAACATTGTTTTTTTAATTGTTGTAATGAGAAACACGTCCTAATTATAGCGTTTCTTGCAACGTTCAATGTATTACGTAATTTTTTTGTTTTTATTCATGTACTGAATCCTAAAAGGATACGAAATAAAAACTATTTTTTTCAGAACGGAAATAAATAGATTCCCTATTCATTTTAAAATTCGTAATGCATTAGGTAGTACTACTATAAATAATATAAAATATGTTAAATCCTACAGTTTAGGCTGCAACTAGTTTAACCATGACTAAGATGACTGATTGAGATTATAATATTATCAAACGTGACCCCCAGTTAGTCACAGTTGATAATATTATAAGAACTCAAAGATATGCAGATTTTATAAATGTTTCCGAGAAACATAATAGCATGTAGCTTAATGTAAATATTATAATGTATAATTTAATTGTTTGAATTAAATATACCTCTTCCTATTTAGAAATTAATTTAATAATTGCTAGAAGTAAACAAAAACATCGTGAAAGTAATTCATTTTTGACCCAGTTAAGGGCTATGACACCTTTTTTACCCACAATGCTATTTAGCCTAAGATCCGGCCGCAAAATTCCGTGCTCATCTGTTTTTTACTACAAACCAAATTTTTATGAATATTTATAATGAGGAGGATATAGAATGACTAGGTTGCCTATCAAAATTTGGCCGCTAGTATTTTTAATTAAATTATTTTTAATTTATTTTTGGGAAAAAATTTCGCTCACTTGTTTTTTAAATAAAACCTCATCTACGTCACGGCCACTTACATAAAGATTCTAAAAAATCACGGTTGCCTTTGCGCAAACGGCCGCAACCTCTTCGCAGCCGGGTGTAAACAGGTATGATTTCGACACGTTTATGCGTTCATAACGTACATTTATAAATTATATCTCAAATTAAAGCTATTTTTTTTCTATTTACTATCGTATATGGTTGCCTACTTAAATCCGGCCGCAAATAAGGGTTGCCGGCTGTTAAAGATATCCGGCTGCAGGATTAGTGCGCTCATCGATTTTTGCCCAAACCCGAATTCTTATGCTTATTTATAATTAGGAGAATATATAATTACCAAGTTGCCTGTCAAAATTTGGCCACTAGTATTTTTAATTAAATTATTTTTAATTTATTTTTGGGAAAAAATTTCGCTCACTTGTTTTTTAAATAAAACCTCATCTACGTCACGGCCACTTACATAAAGATTCTAAAAAATCACGGTTGCCTTTGCGCAAACGGCCGCAACCTCTTCGCAGCCGGGTGTAAACAGGTATGATTTTGACACGTTTATGCGTTCATAACGTACATTTATAAATTATATCTCAAATTAAAGCTATTTTTTTTCTATTTACTATCGTATATGGTTGCCTACTTAAATCCGGCCGCAAATAAGGGTTGCCGGCTGTTAAAGATATCCGGCTGCAGGATTAGTGCGCTCATCGATTTTTGCCCAAACCCGAATTCCTATGCTTATTTATAATTAGGAGAATATATAATTACAAAGTTGCCTGTCAAAATTTGGCCGCTAGTATTTTGAATTAAATTATTTTTAATTTATTTTTGGGAAAAAAATTCGTTCACTTGTTTTTTTAAATAAAACCTCATCTACGTCACGGCCACTTATATAAAGATTCTAAAAAATCACGGTTGCCTTTGCGCAAACGGCCGCAACCTCTTCGCAACCTGGTGTAACAGTATGATGGTGGGTAAACAGGTATGATTTCGACACGTTTATACGTTCATAACGTACATTTATAAATTATATCTCAAATTAAAGCTATTTTTTTTCTATTTACTATCGTATATGGTTGCCTACTTAAATCCGGCCGCAAATAAGGGTTGCCGGCTGTTAAAGATATCCGGCTGCAGGATTAGTGCGCTCATCGATTTTTGCCCAAACCCGAATTCTTATGCTTATTTATAATTAGGAGAATATATAATTACAAAGTTGCCTGTCAAAATTTGGCCGCTAGTATTTTGAATTAAATTATTTTTAATTTATTTTTGGGAAAAAAATTCGTTCACTTGTTTTTTAAATAAAACCTCATCTACGTCACGGCCACTTATATAAAGATTCTAAAAAATCACGGTTGCCTTTGCGCAAACGGCCGCAACCTCTTCGCAGCCGGGTGTAAACAGGTATGATTTTGACACGTTTATGCGTTCATAACGTACATTTATAAATTATATCTCAAATTAAAGCTATTTTTTTTCTATTTACTATCGTATATGGTTGCCTACTTAAATCCGGCCGCAAATAAGGGTTGCCGGCTGTTAAAGATATCCGGCTGCAGGATTAGTGCGCTCATCGATTTTTGCCCAAACCCGAATTCCTATGCTTATTTATAATTAGGAGAATATATAATTACAAAGTTGCCTGTCAAAATTTGGCCGCTAGTATTTTGAATTAAATTATTTTTAATTTATTTTTGGGAAAAAAATTCGTTCACTTGTTTTTTTAAATAAAACCTCATCTACGTCACGGCCACTTATATAAAGATTCTAAAAAATCACGGTTGCCTTTGCGCAAACGGCCGCAACCTCTTCGCAACCTGGTGTAACAGTATGATGGTGGGTAAACAGGTATGATTTCGACACGTTTATACGTTCATAACGTACATTTATAAATTATATCTCAAATTAAAGCTATTTTTTTTCTATTTACTATCGTATATGGTTGCCTACTTAAATCCGGCCGCAAATAAGGGTTGCCGGCTGTTAAAGATATCCGGCTGCAGGATTAGTGCGCTCATCGATTTTTGCCCAAACCCGAATTCTTATGCTTATTTATAATTAGGAGAATATATAATTACAAAGTTGCCTGTCAAAATTTGGCCGCTAGTATTTTGAATTAAATTATTTTTAATTTATTTTTGGGAAAAAAATTCGTTCACTTGTTTTTTAAATAAAACCTCATCTACGTCACGGCCACTTATATAAAGATTCTAAAAAATCACGGTTGCCTTTGCGCAAACGGCCGCAACCTCTTCGCAACCTGGTGTAACAGTATGATGGTGGGTAAACAGGTATGATTTCGACACGTTTATACGTTCATAACGTACATTTATAAATTATATCTCAAATTAAAGCTATTTTTTTCTATTTACTATCGTATATGGTTGCCTACTTAAATCTGGCCGCAAATAAGGGTTGCCGGCTGTCAAAGATATCCAGCTGCATAAATAAATTAAAAATAATTTAATTAAAAATACTAGCGGCCAAATTTTGACAGGCAACTTGGTAATTATATATTCTCCTAATTATAAATAAGCATAAGAATTCGGATTTGAGCAAAAATCGATGAGCGCACTAATCCTGCAGCTGGATATCTTTAACAGCCGGCAACCTTTATTTGCGGCCGGATTTAAGTAGGCAACCATATACGATAGTAAATAGAAAAAAAATAGCTTTAATTTGAGATATAATTTATAAATGTACGTTATGAACGCATAAACGTGTCGAAATCATACCTGTTTACACCCGGCTGCGAAGAGGTTGCGGCCGTTTGCGTCAAGGCAACCGTGATTTTTTAGAATCTTTATATAAGTGGCCGTGACGTAGATAAGCTTTTATTTAAAAAACAAGTGAGCGAAATTTTTTCCCAAAAATAAATTAAAAATAATTTAATTAAAAATACTAGCGGCCAAATTTTGATAGGCAACCTAGTCATTCTATATTCTCCTCATTATAAATATTCATAAAAATTTGGTTTGTAGTAAAAAACAGATGAGCACGGAATTTTGCGGCCGGATCTTAGGCTAATTGTGCTATTATAATAAAGACATGGCTCATATAGCGAACTCAGACTTATCCATATCAAAACGTATTTTCTTGGTCACTGGTGACCACAGACGACTGCGAATCACTTACCACCAGGTAGCTCGTATGTTCCTCCAATAATCCGCACTGGAGCAGCGTGGTGGAGTATGCTCTAGGCCTCCTCGAGGGGAAAGACCCGTGCTCAGTAGTGGGCCATTAATGTTGAAGCCAGCTCATATGTTCATATGTCGGCTATTCACATACTTATAACATCGTCACACAGGATCCTTTTAACATATTTACATGAAATATGTGTATAAGTTCGTTCGCATTATTACCGTACAAAAATAATATTTATTCTATTATTACACAAGTGGCTCAATCGACTCCCACTAATACTCGAAAATAAACGTATCTCTTCTCAAAAATAAATATAGCACAATATTGTGATCGTCACAACACAACATAAATACATTATACTGTAATAGCATACTTAAATATAAACAGAAACTTCCGTTGAACATTTTACTACAAAATTTACTGCAAGATCTACAAAATATGTCCTAGTTAGTTTTTAGAAATAGAAAGAACTGAATAAAATAGGTAACCCTATATGATTATAAACTTATATCATCGCGAACATTAAACATTTTAGCTGAAAAGCATTTTGACCCAATTCCATGTAGGCAGGATCATGGTCATGCGGAGTCTCGCAATACAAAATTTCATTTAAACAGGAGTACAATTGGGTCAATTGGTATTCCATTTTATTTATTTCTCTTAAAAACCAATAACAGTTTTGCACAATTTGCAACAATTATGATGCTACTAAAAATGTTTCATTCATATTAGCACATAGTTGCGAAAATTCCACAGCAGACGCTGGTTTTCAATTCGAACGAGTAGTATAAATAAACAAACGATAAAACAAGTAGGTACCTACCTAATAATAGATTTTCATAGGGATATTCCGACACAAGAATATTCCGAGCAATGATACATTCCACGTATTGTTTGTTCCAAACCCAGAATTTTTTAATATTTATTTGCCGAATTTGGCTGACGACTGATAGTGCCCTCCGAAGGACAAAATTCACTAGGACTTCAAAATTACTTCAGAATAATACTGTATAATTATGTAATCTTACAAACCTGCACACATTGTCATGCAGTTTTTACCAGTACGTAGAATTATCTAAAATTAAGATTTAAATCTGGTATAAAATAATTCATAAGATGACCAATGAAAAAGTGATAATTGTTTCAAATACAGTTCATTTGTTTAACGAAAAAAAAAACGTATCCCTAAGATTTACCAGAACGGATTAATAATACTCGTAATAATAATGTATTAGTTTATTTATTACTTACCTAAGGACATATGCATCGACTTGCTCGCTCTGCGTGAAAGAAATTATCTCGCATCGGACAATTTTCAGCACGTTCTCCCATTGTTGTCTGAAAAAAAAAACACATATACATACGTTTTTTTATGATAAATTAATTAACTGAGCAGTGCATTTTTCCTCATGCTATATTTATATAAATATCCATACTATAATCTAAATTTTACTAACAAAAAATAACCGACTTCAAAATTACTCAAAAACAACTTATCAGATCTCGTTCAAATTTATGTGAGACTACATGACAAGCACCTGCTTTCGATTAAAAAAAGAATCATCGAAATCGGTTGGCGTGATATTGAGTTATTCGTCATTTATCGCGCACACACTTAATTCAAATTTAAGACTTATATGATTTTCTCATGGATGCCATTGTCAGATCTCAATAAAATTTAAGTGGGACCACATGACAAGCACCAGCTTTCGTTTAAAAAAACAATCATCAAAATCGGTTCACCCAGTCGAAAGTTCTGAGGTAACAAACATTAAAAAAAAAATACAGTCGAATTGAGAACCTCCTCCTTTTTTTGAAGTCGGTTAAAAAATCAAAATGGTAACACATTTTGAATACACACTAACCTAACTTCAAAACATGAAATAGATGCATTATTTGAAGCCAGTGAGAAATCGACACACAATAAAATACTGGAGGACCAAATTATCTAGCAGCTCAATTTCAATATTACTTGAGGATAAAATTATGACCGTGATAGATGAGGCTTGAATTGAGTCCAATTGAGAGTGGAATGGATTCCACAATTATTAGGAAACAACATGGTATAAGCATTTTGTTATATTAAATTTCCTACGATAGGCCTTTGTCACACTGAATTGATAAAGGCGATCTAATTGCAGTCAGATGCACAAGGTATCTCACATCCTAAATAATTGAAACTAATAAATAACTAATTACATATCTATATAGATTTTTACAATCATAAAACAATTAGCTACTAATTGGAGTTGGAGTGTCTCACTTTCTCTCATTTTCCAAAAAAATCAAGTTTATTATTTTATTTATTTATGTACCATACAGAAAGTATAGAAACAAAGGCAGACTTAATGCTAAAAGCATTCTATTCCAGTCAACTTTCGTGTGGTAATAAAACAACAATATGTCTCAATACTCCTGTACTAATTTATTAATTTTATAACCTGGTACTTGTGTCTTAATTTGGTATTATTGGACTTCAAATTAACCCCTTTAGATGAAGTTTCAAAAATCCTTTTGTAGTGTTCCTTCACACAATACCTACGGATACCTAAACAATACACAATACCTAAGGATCTTGTACAAACTTTCAAGCTTCTCTCGTAAATCTATGCTGTAGTATGTTTTAATTAAGATTTCTGGTAAAATTCTATGATATAACAAATCACATATCTCAATTATGTTACTACAAGTAGGTACATCACATGAAATAAGTAATTTAACTTGTTGTGAATTTAAATATTTAAAATGTATTGAAAAGTCATTTCAGCCAGTCATTAGCTTATATTCATTTTAGTAATTCATGATATACCAGAGCCAGCGGCCAATCTGGCAAAAAGTCATGTAAAGTGTAACTGCTTGTGATAACCATGTATGGTGGTTTCCCATCACAAAACAGGCTCAGGACTTTTTGGAAAAACAAGTTTGGAAAGTTTGTCCTCCCTTTAATGATGGGGAAACAGGTTTGGTTGGTAATTGTGGTCAAGCTTCATTACTTTGCGGTTCAAGTATTTCAAGCCTTTTTGATGTACAATTTTAATGGATACAAATTGCATTTCTGTGATTAAATTTTCAATTGAAAAAGATTTGTATTTAATGTAATGAATACATAATGTTATTAGTATTATTTTTATAAATTATGTGTAGCTGCTATACTTAACTGAATATTTTTCTTTTAAAATAAAATAAAAGGAACATATTTAACTACCCTCATTACAAGTAGAAAAAAAGAAAATGTAGTATGAATATAGGTACCTAACGAGTTATATTTTAATTTATAGTACCTGACAAAAACCAATAGAAATGGGGCCTACCGAGACAGGCGGGCCTGGCGTGACCAGCAGCTGATTCCAGAACTTTCCATCACAAAAACATCCATCGAAGGTCCACCATGCCTGAATTATAAATATCTTTCGACCCATTCATGAGAATTATAAATATTTCCATATTAAAAAAAGTGTTAGTCAAAATAGCGCTGCGTTTTTAATTCATTTGTATCAGAGGTTATCTAATAACTTCCGTTAAAGTTGCCGGTAACCTCAGGGTAACCCGTACGAGAAGTAGATGCGAATGCGATTACAATTCCTTTATAGTAACGATTCTAAATTACAGGTATAGTTAGTTGACATTAAAGGCAAATCGTAGTAAGGGTAGGTAAATCGTTTAAGCATAGGTACTCACCGCGTAATTTTTCTCAAGTCTGCATGTTTAGCCGGCGTAAACCAAATTTCAATTAGCTTTTCTACACCTTCAAAAAATTGATCGTTATTTTCACTATTAGATATCATTTCTGTTTCAGCCATTGCTGTATTCTTTTATGTATTAAAAAAGGAAAAGTTGTATAGAATTTACGCCACTGAAAACTAAAGACACAGCCACAGCGCTCAACAGCCGGAAATTGACTGAAGAAAAGAACACAGAGTATAAATTTGAGTCAGCTGAACTATGGCTGAACTGAATAAGATGGAATGAAATGAAACAAAATTATTAGCAAATTGTAGGTGATAGAAGAGCTGCGCCTATCAGCAACAGCATCCCCTCCTTTCCATTCAGAGCGAGCGAGTCGAAGCAACACGGGCCGCCACAGGCGAGTGACTTCGCGGTCGAATTCGAACTGATAAAATTATCAACTCGAACATGTTTAAATATTTAAAGTGTTATGTAATAACATAGTACATAACGATGACAATAATCAGTGGCGTAGTTAGACCTAAGGAGGCCCCATATCAATATTTGTTGTGGGGCCCAGCTGGGGCGTCATGAGTCAAATATAAAAGGAGTGTCAACTGTAGCGGTCGTAGGCCGCTGGCGAGCTTTTTTTGGGAGTGTTAGTGGGGGCCCCTATGCGCTGGGGGCCCCGTATAATTGATACGGCGGTAGCTACGCCCCTGACAATAATATAATTGAAACTAAATGATATTGATATAATTCCTCTAGCTTGTAAAATATTACTGTTTTACCGCAAGGCAAAATATAACACAGAGTACCTACTTTATAATTATACTGATGGGATTCAGAATAAGTAAAGCATAGACCAAAGTACATACGGGAACAATGATGTTTTAGTATAGATACGTTATGCCCTTACAAATCAACCGAAAAATTTGTTCCGAAACACACACACGTTTATCTTTTGTTTCCCTACAGCAATCAGGCAATCACTACATTGGTAAATTATGTAAAAGGGATAGCTTTACTAAAACTATAATAGTGAAAAAGACAGCTAGTGTTTGTCGTTCGCGTAACCCACGGAACGTGTCTGTGTTCCGTGGCGTAACCAAACGTTGACCAGTGTTGCCAACAAATAAAATTGTGCAAAACAACTTAATATTACGTTATGAAAATTATACTTATATTCGTACATCAACTTTAAATCTTAACAATTTCTACTAAAACTGACTTGTTTTCAATCTACACATCCTCTTGATTTTCAGTTTAAACTAGATTTAATTTTGGTGGTCTAAACTAAAAACTGTGAAGATTTCCACAATATTGTGGAGATTATCGTCACAATATTTATCGTGCAGATGATTTGATTGGTTGGCTTCGGCAAAGACTAACAAATTCAGTACAGTCAGTAGATTGAAAGTACCTAAAAATAAACTTAAGGAAGGAAGTTGTAATTTCAAAACTATTTTAAGCAATATTTTCGGATTTCGGTGATGAAATATTAAATATGGTGACACATTTACGAATAAAGTAAATACGCTAACTTATAGGGACCACGACCTTTTTCATGTATATGTCAGCCTAAGCAGTAGGTATGGCGTGTTATTCATTAACTTATTACATAGCATCTTATTTATTCTGTAGATAGGTTGAACCACAGTATAAATATATTAGATTCCTTTACTGTGGTTGAACCTTAATCGCGTATGGTGAAAGACGTACTCAATACGAATACGATTAATTTATGAAACCACAATTTATTGCATGTAAACAACTCATCAATACATACTTCACATCTAATATATATTTACACTAAGGGTTACTATATTATATATATATTATACGAATATTTTTACAATAAGGGTTAAATTTTTCTATTTGCTTATCGACGGATACAAAATAGTTTTAAGTATTATAACACTTTTTAATTTATATTATACGAGTAACCGCCCTCGCTTTGCTTCGGTTTTCTTATTTTTTTACACCTTGGGTTACATTATTGGAGTTTTATTAAGAATCCCTAATTTTTTTGAAAATATAATATAGCCTATGATACTCGGGAATAGTGTAGCTTCCCAACAGTGAAAGAATTTTTCAAATCGGTTCAGTTGTTTCGGAGCCTATTCAATGCAAACAAAAAATCAAATCTTTTCTCTTTATATATTAGTATAGAGTATAGATTATTCATGAATTTCTTTATGTTAGGCTCTATTACAATACTCGATACTAATACGGTACGGCTTTATTACAATAGGTACGTGTACCCGTGAGAAAATTATCTCTGTACTTAACAATAAACATACAAATAGGGACAGCATCGATATATCGTCACTTCTGTATATGTTAATCTATGTCCGCCCTATCTGCCGTCCTAACGAAGAGTGCAATAAGTCCAGTTTTTGGGCAAATTGATTTAAGACCTTATGTAGTTACGGATATGGTCTAAAGTTAATTTGCCCAAAACCTGGACTTATTGCACTCTTCGTTAGGACGGCAGCTATGTTCGGCCGGCGTTGTCATGCCGCCATATTTATTTTGTTAGATAAATATTGAAATTATATAAAATGCAATAAATCATGATAACTGACGTGTGGTATGTTACTCCATGAATTTTAATTCTTTTACTTGTGTAATTAGTGCATTTACGCATAATACTTGAGGGCATTTTAACGCTGTATGTCAAATCTCAAGGATTTCTGGCAACAATAAAAGCGTGCGTATCGACAGAGTATTGACAGAGCGACTGCGAGCAGTTGGGCTAATTAGCCCAAGTTACGCTCTTCATCTTCGGCGCGCTAGTAACATATCTACCTCTATTTTTATAATATCATTGTACGGGAATGGAAGCGGCTCCACGCTCTTCGCACTTCCTTTAATTGAATCCCTTTCTGTTTATTTCATGTGACTCTCTGCTAAACATTATATATGATATACTTTTATCTAGGTATGTGAACAACATAAGAAACACTTGTTTATGTTATTTCACAGATTACTATATTTGTAGTTAGGTTATTTCATTCGGAGCTACCGCCGCCGTACCGTATCAATTATGTGGGGCCCACAGCATTCAGGAGCCTCGACTGACCCAAGAGCCAACCAACAGGGGCCCTCTAGTGGCCGATGAGCTCTATTATCGATGTACTTCGCTATCTTTTAAACGACTCGCCGCCCTCTTCCGGGAATTTCACTTGTAAAATAGTGAAATATTACGGAACCCCATTGGAATGGGGAGCCCTCTACAAATATTGTTACAGAGCAGATCCCTGACGATGACATTCTTGCGCGGTGGCATGTTTATATCTTGCCTGCAATAAACTGACTGCACTGACTTTGCAGTAAATATGTATCATTAATTAACTGAACTATGGGTGATTCCCCGAAACTTTAGTCTTAAGTGTTTATATGCATTAAGGAATTTAAACACTTATAAATATTAAGTGCATAATAATAATTGATGTAAATCAATGATTAATAAAAAATATAATTTTGATTAACTTCAAATATGTAGTTATATTTATTTACTTCGAATTTAATAAATATCTATAGTAACATATTAAAATCACGGACATTGGTCAAGGGGTATTGGATGAGGCTTTGGATGGGGATAACCCTGTGGGCTGTGAAATAGAACAACTGAAACATGCTTGTGAGAAAATTTGGGAAGGAGAAGAAGCAGGGAGAAAGTAACTTATATTGTTATTAACTAAATCATTTAATTTATATTATGTAAATTGAAGGAAAGCTCACAGAAGGCAATGGCTAATATTCACTGTGTCATAAACATTCAAAGGAAGCAACTAGCCTATGTAAGTGTCCATTTCCAACTTGGCGAATTGCTTTAAATTTAGGTTTTATCACAGGAATACTTGGACACAAATCAACTTCATCCTCGTCGTCACAGAAGTCTTCTATTCTAGGCTCCAGATCTTTTTTCACACTGCTAGGTCTTACGAATTTCTTATCTTTTTTATTATTTTTGAAGCTTGCTGTGTCTGCATTCAGTTCTACTAAGTTTTTATAAATCCTGTCATTAAAGTGAAAGTTCAATTTCTTGGTCATCTGTAACAAACCCACTTGAATATATTCAGTTTGGTAACAAACACATATTTTAATGCTCTACTAAAGCAAAAGAAATGTAGCATAAATTTTAATAATTAAAATGATTAATTTAATAGGTACATACTTCTTAAATAGCATGTACCTACTCAATTATTTTTTGTGATAAAAAAATGTAAGGGTTGGATTTAGAATCCGGTAGCAGGAGTTCGTACATGAGAATGGTTGAAGCTTATAGAGGTTTATCAGCCGATTACAACGGTACCACTCGCAACTCTCGGCGACGCAGCGTTTTCGAGAAAATTGAAAAAAACTTTCATAACCTTAGTACCAAAATACGACACTTTATCTCGATTTAGAACGCCAGAAATGTCTTTTTGACAATTCAGAGCTGTCAAATAAGTCCCAAATAAGTCAATAATCTATGCTTAAACTGTCAAATCGGTGCCAAATGTCTTCCGAGCTATGAAATAAGTCCTATGCATAAACTGTCAAATCGGTCCCAAATGTAAGTACTCTATGTATAAACATTGGCGAAAAAAGAGGAACGGCGGAAGGCATCACGGGGGGCGAAGCCCCCTGCTAAGGGGGGCTCGGGGGGCGAAGCCCCCCGCAATGAAAAAAGCAACAGGAACCCAAAACAGAATGGGTTAGGTTAGGTTCGTATAATTTTTTTTTACGCGGAAATAGGGACCCCGCGAAGCGGGGTCCCGTCGACATTTATGACGAAGTGTAGTTTTGTGACATAATTGAATAATTTAAATATTGTTGTGCAAGAAAACACATCATGAAGTTTGTATGATTATTATTTTAGAATTTTGAGGTTAGGTTAGTTTTTCTCAATTTTCTCGGAAACGGTGCGTCGCTGAGAGCTGCAGGTGGTACCATTGTAATCAGCAATCACCCCTCCCTCCTCTTCCACCCCCCTTTCCTCCCCCCTCCTGCTACCGGATTCTAAATTTTGGTACTAAGGTTATGAAAGTTTTTTTCAATTTTCTCGGAAACGGTGCGTCGCCGAGAGTTGCGAGTGGTACCGTTGTAATCAGTAATCACCCCTCTCTCACCCCCCCCCCCTCCCCTCCCCCCCCCCTCCTGCTACCGGATTCTAAATTTTAACCAAATGTAAAAAGTTAGTTATAAAAAATAAATTGAATTTCATACTCTTGCAGTGATTTGTCCTTTGTCAATATTAAAATCATCAGCTTGCAGTGGTGATAAAGACTTCTTAGTGCCTTGTAAATATTTAGCTAACGCCTCGCTGGAGCATAGCGACGGGTGCTCCAGGTCGTTTTCCTTCGAAAGGGAGCCACTAGAAGTTACTTTTGATGATGACGCATCAACATCATAAATTACTCGCTCTCGTTGTTTCCGTATTTTCTGTTCGCAGTTTCTTACAAGAGTTTTCTTCACTTTTGGGTCTGTACCTGCCTTCTTCATTTCAGGTTATTTATTTCGAACTATGGTGGAACTATGTAAGAATTTCTAGGAATGCTCACAGGTGCCTATTATCAGCAACTTCTGTATTTTTCTACATGAGTTTCAGTCCTATAAATTTGTACTCAGAAATGCAAAGAAATCCAAGAACTATCTTCAGATTGTACTAAAAATTATAATGATGAATTGATAATTTAAATAATTAATTTAAATCTCAATCAAAAGTTGAATCAAAATAATACAAACATTCGTTGAATTCAAACAAAATATGTCAAATTTCAACTTGACATTGACATATGTACGAATTTGACATATGTCTGAATCGTCTGATGACGGAGTTTGTGAAGTGTTAATTATCTCTTTCTTTCATAAACTAATTCCATGTAAAAGAATGAGTTAGTATTAGCTTCCTGGCTTTTGAAGTTTGAACCCTGATCACAAATCTTAGAGCCTAAAATGACAACCACTAATGTCAAAGTTACAAATAATGATACCAGCTAAAGTACGATCTACTTTTCCGGTTTTTTTAATCGTAAACTATGTCGTAAGACTATTCAGAAGCGACATGCATATCTACCTAGATATTTAGTATTCGACTAAATAGTATAAAATTAACTATATACCGAATGTAACCATAACCAAATACTCGTTCTTGTAAGCAGAATAACTTTTTAATTTTGAGTAAGTGTAAATATATTATGGATATTATGTATGGCTATGGTTGCTACAACTTATTTTAATACTAGTTTTAGGGACTCTTCAATAATAATACAATTAGTCGACCCACCATAAAAGCTGCGAATATTTTTCCGATTTACTTTCCGGTTTAAGGTCATCGCTATTTAATTTGCACCCGAAATGGTCACCCATGAAACGTCAATTTAGTCTCTAAAGTCCGGTTTACACGTATTAAGTAGTTAAGTAGATAACTAAATTTTATGTAAATTAATACGTGTAGACAGACAATTTAGTAACTTTTTAGTAAAAATTTAGTTAACTACTTAATTACTCAATACGTGTAAGCCGAACATAAGATTTGTGGACGGACTTTAATCATAAATTGTTTATTGTAATCTTGACTTGACAAGTCTCTAATGTTCGGTAAACATGTATTAAGTAGTTAACTAAATTTTAAGTAAATTAATACGTGTAACGAACAGTTTAGTAGTTAAAATTTAGTACGCAAGTAAACAAGTAATTTAGAAATTTTTCTATTTTCTGGTAGGTGCTGTGTGTAATGCTTAAGTAGGTTGTGAAGAAATGTATGAACTTAAGAGCTTTACTAAATTATTACGTTTGGACATGCACTAAAAATTATTCACTTATTTATTGTTAGTTGAAATTTAGATATATAGTGCCCCCCACGTGCCCCAACTTATCTGTGAATTGACGGAGGGCGCTGTCGGACGCATTGGACCAATCACTGTACTAAATGTCAATTAATGAACACAAAGAACTTATGAATGGGGCGGCATTAGTTCTAATTTTCGCCATTTCACATATAAGTTTGTCGCACTGTAGACTACATAATAGTCTAAACCGGACTTTTGTTTACGATAACTGTCAATGACATTGACACATAGATGACACAATGACAGATTAGTGACAGTTCACGTCTGGTTTTCCGTCTTTCAGCTTAGTTGCAGGCGTGTAATTTTTTGTTTCTCTAAAAAATATATGTTATTTTATTAAGTTTTCAATACTTTTCGATTGTATGTTAACTATATTACGTTGTGAAGAAATATGAATAACAAGCATATCGAATTTCATGTGAGTATAATGTTTTTCATGCGATCTACTCGAATCACAGTATGTAAGCAAAGTACTTGAATCATTTATTGAAAATGCAACGCGACAAGTACATTATTGCAAATTTTCTTTTCAGAACCCAGAGAACTTGCCTGTTGAGGAACTAACTTTGTCTGTATCGAATTCTGGTGTAGTTCAACAAATAAAAGCTTTGGTAAGAATATAAAAAAAAACCTTTGTGAATGGTGACAAAGTGACAACATTGATATAATTATTAAATTCATCAATGAATGTAAATATAGCTAATTTATATTAAGCACAGTATTATGAAAATTGCCAATATTCACATGAACATGGTCTGTGGTCTTGGCTAAACAACACATTGTCATAAAATTATAGTGCATTAAAGATGAGGACAATTCATAAGTTTAAACTGGTGTAAATATTAAACATTTATTCATGTCGTAATATTATTTGTAAATATCGACTCTAGAAAGCAAACATAGTAACCCGCAGATATCAAACTGTTAATCAGAGCCAAAAAACTTTTTGATTTCTCGAAAAAAAAACATAACTTCTCTACTAGAACAGAGAAAAATTCATAACTTTTCTACTAAATAGAGAATTTATGATTTTTAGGGTTCCGTAGCCAAATGGCAAAAAACGGAACCCTTATAGATTCGTCATGTCTGTCTGTCTGTCTGTCTGTCTGTCTGTCCGTCCGTATGTCACAGCCACTTTTTTCCGAAACTATAAGAGCTATACCATTGAAACTTGGTAACTAGATGTATTCTGTGAACCGCATTAAGATTTTCACACAAAAATAGAAAAAAACAATAAATTTTGGGGGCTCCCCATACTTAGAACTAAAACTCAAAAATTTTTTTTTCATCAAACCCATACGTGTGGGGTATCTATGGATAGGTCTTCAAAAATGATATTGAGGTTTCTAATATCATTTTCTTCTAAACTGAATAGTTTGCGCGAGAGACACTTCCAAAGTGGTAAAATGTGTGTCCCCCCCCCTGTAACTTCTAAAATAAGAGAATGATAAAACTAAAAAAAATATATGATGTACTTTACCATACAAACTTCCACTTAAAATTGGTTTGAACGAGATCTAGTAAGTGGTTTTTTTTAATACGTCATAAATCGTAAACCGCAATTTACCTCGATTAAAGTTACAACGAACTACAAGAACTTTTAAATTATGTTACTTGCTGCTACGGAACCCTTCATGGGCGAGTCCGACTCGCACTTGGCCGCTTTTTTTTTATCAAGAGATCAATAAGTTTTTCGGCTCTGATTAACAATTTGATATCTGCGGGTTACTACATATTTGCTTTCTAGCGTTGATATGTTAAACCATATTTTTATGATGCTGGTCATACCAACATGGGCCTTAACCCTTTTAATGTTTATACATGTAATAATAATAAATGTTCCCAAATAGTTACAACTGTTGGTTCCAGGATCCATACTGGGTGGAGAAACGGGAGCTGATATTGTATGAGAAGCCTCCAACTGGAAACTCCTTGATCCTGGGTGCTGTAGAAGTGTGGAAAAATAAGACAGATATCTACTTGGAAAACTTAAAGTGGTTACTGCAGTTGGAACATCACAGGTATCCATCCATTTGCCATTTTCAGTAATAATAAATAATAATAATAATAAACGCTTTCACACTCATACCCCCGCAGTAGGTTTTCACCTGTGTCGCGGGTGGCATGGACGACACATATAACACGTCACAATAACACCCATGACCCGAGTACAAATATTTATCTGTCACATAAATATCTGCCCCGGCCGGGAATCGAACCCGGGACCCCTCGCTTCGCAGGCAGGGTCGCTACCAACTAGGCTACAGGGTCGTATAATAATAATAATCATTTATTTCAGATTTAAATCCATATTTTGTTAGTAGGTTTATCTTACAAGCTAGTGTTAGTAGACGTAAAATCAATACAGTAATCACACATTCATCAGATCACAATAATATTACATAATTTAATCAAGTTGAATTTCCAAATTATAATTGTCATGTTACAATATAATGAAATTAATTAATTAGAAAAATAATAATAAATGAATAATAATAATAACAATAATAATTACAGCTAAATGTCAATTAAATCCAGTTGCAACTTTGGTCATGATAATACATCTATGCATTATCTTTAACTGATCTAAGGATTGTGAATAGACAGAATATTGAGTATGGCGGTCAAAATTCTAATAGATTAATGGCTTATGTTTCTGATCAATAGGATAAAAGTAAACCTGTATTGAGAATTTGTTATTTCTCGCCAACATAGGGAATCCTAGGATAAACCAACTGTGCGTGTGATGTGAAGAGGTTACATCATGGAATATAAACAATTTAAGTGTGAAAACCTGTATAAACAAGATTTTAGTAGAACTAGTCACATTCTAATGTCAGAACACCTTCATACAATGTATTAAAATGAGTATCTGGAGAATAAGAATGGAAAGAGTTGATGACAGCTATGCTCTGACCACTTTAGGCACACTTTACTTCCAAACCTTTTTTCATACAAAAAAAACTCTTGTTTTCAGGTTCTGGAGTACAATCCTCTACCATCCACAATGCATGGACATGGTGGTGTCGTTCCTACAAGAAGCCAGCCCACCATACATGCCGCCGTATGAGAACAGAGAGGTGCAGAGACTGTACGAGGAGGTACGGCGGCTCGTGCTTGTCGTGTTGAGTAGGCTTGTCACCAATAAGGAGAGTAAAGTGAGTGGGATTTCATATTTCTAATATAGTCTACTATAGATATATTTATATACTAATCTACTATAGTAATACTATAGTCCACAATAGACTTGTTTTTACTAAAATATTTTATATCGTGTTCCTTTAGCTATTTACTTGAAAGAAATCCATAACATTTATCAGCTGTAGATTCTTCCCATACCTGCAACTTACTCCGATCTCACCTAAAATTGAAGCCTAAGGAACACAATATTAGAGCTCATATTTTAATGCTTTCTTGACAGTTTTAAGCGTGTTTGATTGGAACTTTCAAAAGTGATGTTCTTTTAAAAAAAGCTGGTCAGCTCAAATATACGGACGGAGGGCTAAAAGTCCGGACAAATCCGTTCAGTTAACATCATGTCCGCCTTTCATTGCGAGCAATACAGACTCCGAACGAACTCCGATCGACTTGCAATAGTAAATTTCAAAACTTCATAGAAGCTCGTTGGTTGGCAGTGGAAGCACTTCTATGAAATTTAGCATTGCGAGTCAAACGGAGTTCGTGCGGAGTCCGTTCCGCTCGCAGTGGAAGGCGGGCATTACACCCCTCCCAACAATACCAATGTCCGCAGTCCCGCTGGATGAGCAAGCAGTACATGGGGGAGCTGGTGTACAACCAGTTCGTGTGGAGCGTGCCGGTGCTGTGGGACGCGTGCCTGGCGTTCGGCGCCGACAACGCGCGCCACGTGGCGCGGCTCGCGGCCGCCGTGCTGGAGCTGCAGCCGCGGTACGAGCGGGATGTGGAGCAGGCTGTCTCGTTCGTTAGCGAGGTACTTGGACTAGGTCGTGGGAGGTGGAAGCTCCCTCGGCATTTTCTTCTACAAATGTTCAACTTTATTGCCATGTTTCAGCCAATTTATACAAAAACTTGCACAAATGCACTTAAAATATTTTGCGTTTTTAGTATGATTATAATTTTGATTATTTAAAAGTTTCGTCGAATATGTGGTTTTCCAAAAACGTTTCGTCGCCAAATAAGTTCGCAAGGATGATAATGTGCGCACTGTGGAGTAAATATCCAGATTTTTTAAGCATACGCATAAGCATGTGCATGTAAAGTTTATGTAGTGGAGTGAACTCAGTTACTTGATACCCTTCCAGGTGTTCAAATACATAATACTTCAAGTGAACAAAGACTACGACAGCGACGAGCCGCCGAACCTTCCTGAAACCTTCAAGGGTTTCGGCGAGATCCGCCGCCCCGCCGACTCGGACAAGGCTCACGACACCATCCCCTTCG
Source organism: Thymelicus acteon (assembly GCA_951805285.1). Classification (NCBI taxonomy): domain Eukaryota; kingdom Metazoa; phylum Arthropoda; class Insecta; order Lepidoptera; family Hesperiidae; genus Thymelicus; species Thymelicus acteon. The sequence goes on along the minus strand of OX638227.1, from coordinate 2,468,072 downwards.
ACATGTTGCGGGACCTGGTGCTCCACCTGCTGGACACGGCCATGACTTTGAGGATATTCGTCGAGGCCTACCCCAAGGCAGCGCATATTCTCAAGAAGAAGAACTTCGTTTTAAGGTTTACGTTATTCCATTATTTATGACTGGTTTCCGCCCGCGGGATGGCCGCCAAAGAGTGGTTTCATAAAACGAAATAATAAACATAAACATATCTACCATAAATATCATAAAATTACCCTTATCTACCTTTTTTGCTTGTCCTGGACATAGTTTGTCCTTGTGCCAAGTTTGGTTAGCGAGTGATGAAAAGATAAATATAAAAACATCGTCACAAACTTTCACATTTATTAAATTAGCAGGGTTTTGGTTGCGTATAGTTTTTAGAGTAGACGCACTACTTATTGGTAAGTAGTCACTTACGGCAATGAACATTATGACAACAACACCAGAAGAGTCATTGAAACATTAACACCGATATTATACTATTGTGCGTCCGTGTACAGTTCGGCCGCTGTATCTTGGCGCGTCTGAACTTCGCGCAGAAGGCTGCGCAGTAACATAATTCGCCAATACTCGATACGCGGTGTATTGTGTCTCAGTCATACGTTAGCATGTTCGTGTTGCCATCTCTGTCTTACATGCGCTAAAGTTCGCAAAGCCTATGTTCAGACGCGCCAAGATACAGCGGCCGAACTGTACGTTCCAACTCTTGACCAGTGTCAGCGTTGCACGAAAGGCGACGCTCGTATCGCATAATCCAACGCTCCATACGGAGGATTAACATGTGCCATACAGTGAGACACGCAATGGGCCTACTGTCCACGGTGCGCGGCGCTTCATTTGACGATTGCATGCAAGCTGCATAATGAAAAGCAATGGGCTTTAACGGTTCCTGCACTTGGGTAAACACACTTTTACTACGGTAGGGAGCGTATGACGTGCTGACGCGGACAGGAGACCTTAGTATGTCAGCGGCCCAGCAGCGCCTAGATCAATAGTATCGTTCCAGTATAGTCCAGCTGTACGAGTACGGCATCCCCCAGCTGTACGAGCGGCTGGAAGACCTGGGCGATGGCGCGGCGGGCGCGGCCGAGGTGGAGGGCTACCTGGACGCCGCGCGCGCGGAGCTCATCGACCTGTTCAGGGAGGTGCTGGCCGTGTACAAGAACTGCATATTTAGCGGCGAGTGAGTAGCACACGTTTTAACACATTGGCTGCTTCTTCATTGGATAACACCATAACAACACCACACTGCAGTTATTATATGTTTCGCTAAAACACACAGCGTTGTGATGAAGAAAGCTGCATGTGAAAAACGTCTTTGCTAAATATCTATGGTAAAACTTACCGAATTCTCTCTGGTTTTACTACCTTTTGCCGCTCACCAGAAGGCGCCCTCTAGTTTGGCGCCATTGTTGACAACCAACTTCATAGCGTATGTGAATTTTCGCCGGTAAACGTCAAAAATTTTCATAAGTTATATTTTTTGGAAAAAAGTATAATTATTGAAGTGTTTTAGTGTAAAATCATCACACAGCGTCAGTTTTATATGTAAAGTATAGTTTTAGTGTGTTTTTGTGATGGATTCTGAAGAAAACACGAGAGTATAGTTCGGCCGCTGTATCTTGGCGCGTCTGAACTTCGCGCAGAAGGTTGCGCAGTAACATAATTCGTCAATACTCAATGCGCGGTGTTTTATCATTTTATGTCTCAGTCATACGTTAGCATGTTCGTGTTGCCATCTCTGTCCTACATGCGCTAAAGTTCGCAAAGCCTATGTTCAGACGCGCCAAGATACAGCGGCCGTACTGTAAGTATGGGAGGTGACCAAAGTTCGAGAACTGGTGCTTCGGAGGGAGACCAGCATTCGAAGGATAAGAATTCGTATGATTCTTCATCTTCTTCATCCTCGGAGGATGAGAGAGGCATTGCGTCACCTCCACCGAATAAAAGACTGAAAGTGTCACGTAAGTACAAACAGGTTCAATCGTGTTCGGACCCACGTTTAGACACTGTTATTCAACAAGTTAATTACATATCACAATATTTGACACATATTCCTCAAATTATGACAAGTACTTTGCATAACGTGCAAACTCCGAGTCCCGAACCAATTCCCTCGACATCGGGTCAGGAATTTTTGAATAGACCAACCGATTTATTGTCTCAAAACAACAAACTTTCTTTAGGTGAGATCGAAACGGACTTTGATAGTAAGAAGATTATCCCACCAGCCAATAAAGAACTTTTAGGGGAGTTAGCACGTTTGCAACAATTTGATACACCTGCATGGCAGGGCATTCGGTACAAAAAAGCTTTGCAATCTAGCTTAGCTCAACCAGGTTTTGTAGGTCTCAAAGTCAATGAGGAGTTGTGTCATTTTAACAAGAGTAAGGATTATTTAGCTTCCACTGAGCAATTACTAGCAGGGTTGTCTAATAACATTCTAGAACAAAGACAACTGTTGAAGTCTGGATTACAAGAGTTAGTTGACTGGGCTTCGGCAAATTCTAATACTTTAAATTCTAACACATTGTTTGACAAAATCACGACTCTTTTTGGTCCAGGTTCAGCTACATATAAAAATTCAGAGACCACAATGCAAATAATCTGCGGTAAAAGAGCAGAATGTATTGAAGTCAGACGTGATAGAATTTTAAAAGAAATTAATAATATTAACTTAAAGACAACCTTACAAAAGATCCCACCAAGTCAGGAATATTTATTTAGTAGAGAAGCTTTACATCCTGTAATTGCTTCCTTAGGCGGTTCTCAGATGTGGTTGAACACGCCCAACTACTTAAAAGAGAAAAAATCTGTTCCAATTTATCAAATACATAAAAAATTTCCTAAATCTTCTTTCAAAGCCCACAAACCAGAGAAAAGGCAAAACACAAAGTTTAGAAAGAATCAGCCCTTTCGTCAATACAGTACACCTGGAGACAAATCCACCAACACCAATAATAAACAAACTTGACTGTCGGGACAGGAAATTCGAGGGGGGGTGCCTACAAAACTATGTCGATATATGGAAAAATCAAGGAGCAACCAATTCAATACTGAGGTTAATTACCAGTGCTCGCATACCATTCATAAGGAAACCCCCACTACAATTTCCTGGCCATCATGTGGTAAAGAGATTTACCACCAAAGTAACAACGGAGATGACAAAGATGATTTTGCAATTAAAAAGTATGAAAATACTAGAGACACCACCAATATTAAATCCAGGCTTCCTTTGTCGAATGTTCCTAGTAAAAAAATCAGAGGGGGGGCTTCGCCCCATATTCGACCTGAGAGGGCTGAATGCATATGTAGCAGTAAAGAATTTCCAATTAATTTCTCAAATAGATGTAGCAAATTTTCTGCAAATAAACGATTGGTTAGTGAAGATAGACATTCAGCAAGCTTACTTTCACTTACCAATTGCAAAGACACACAGGAGATTCCTCCGTGTAATATACAATGGAGAGGTTTTACAACTAACAGCCCTACCATTTGGCCTATCATCGGCCCCAAAGATGTTTGCAACCGTCTCGAATTGGATTGCGGAAATCCTTCGAGCCCAAGGTTTTCGTGTAATAGTGTATTTGGACGATTTCCTTTTGGTCCACCAGGACCGAGATGCACTTATTTCTCAGGTTGCGGAAACTCTGAGAATGTTAGAAACCTTGGAATGGCACATAAACTACAGCAAGTCGATGCTGGTGCCTGCTCAGGAGACAGAATATCTTGGCCTTGTTTGGAACTCTCAGAAAAATCTTGTAACACTGCCAACAAAGAAGGTAGAGAAAATAAAAGCAATGATCACAAGAATGCTGTTCTCTGGAAGCAGTTCTCTCAAAGAAGCTCAGAGTTTATTAGGTTTGCTAAATTTTGCAAATTACGCGACGACCAAAGGTCGATTACGATGTCGCAAGATGCAACTTTTCCTGAGAGAATTCAAACAAAACAGACTCCGAGAAAAAAGAATTCTGCCTCCACCTGTTCAGCGAGATCTAAATTGGTGGTTGGAGACAGTAGGTCACAACGCAACACCGATTGCCAAAAGAAGTGTAACCCACTTTTTGACAACAGACGCAGCGGATGCGGGCTGGGGGGCCCAGCTGAACAACACTCTCCTATCAGGGAGATGGGCCCCACATCAACAACATTGGCACTCCAACATGAAGGAGATGTATGCAGTGTTTGCAGCATTAAACAGTCAGCGGATGACATTAAAAGATGCACATGTACTCGTGCAATCAGACAACAGAACTCTGGTAGCGTATATCAGGAACGAGGGAGGCACCCGATCCGTGACCCTGCTGAGGTTAACTACCAGACTGCTGCAACTTACAGAGAGTTTAAACATAACTCTATCAGCCACTTACCTCCCGGGGAGGCTAAACGGAATTTCGGATCACCTATCAAGGGGTCGAAAAGTACCAGAGTGGCATCTTCTGCCCCAGGCCGCGGAGGCTATTTTCAAAATGTGGGGCGTCCCAGACATAGATTTATTTGCGTCAAGGGACACCGCTGTCGTACCAAGGTATGTAACTATCGACTCAAAAGATGGCTGCGCATTTTATTGCGACGCTTTCAGCCGACAGTGGGACTACCAACTGGCGTGGGTGTTTCCTCCACCCAGTCTAATACCAAGGGTACTATCCCATCTGAACAGTGCAAAGGGAATATATATTCTAATAGCACCTCAGTGGACCAAGTGCTTTTGGCTACCAGATCTGCGAGCACGGGCCTTGATAGAACCAGTCCCAATACAGAACCTGAGAAACCTGTTAATAGATCAGACGACAGGCAAGTGCCCTCCACAAGTAGACAAACTGTCTCTACTCGCTTGGAAAATTGGGGGTGGTCCGACCAAGTTGCCCACTGGTCCACAAAAGAGAAAAATTTACTAAAGAGTAGTTGGCGGACATCTACCTTGGTTACATACAATGCTCCAATTAAAAGATGGATAAGCTGGTGTGAAAGCAAAAACATTAGTCCTGAGGTACCAGAGGGTCATGACGTTGCTAGATTTTTAGCTAAATTGTTTTTGGAGGACAACTTTGCTTACAGAACTATTTTGTTGCACAAATCAGCTATTGCTACTTACTGTGCAACTACAAAAGTAGATATTTCAAAAGATTTTTTTGTGCACCAAGTTCTAAAAGCTATTGCTCTTGCTAGACCTGCAGTTAGAAAACTTCCAATATGGGACACAAGCAAGTTATTTAACTGGTTGAAAACATCAGCAACTTGTAAATCATTGTTTGAAATATCAAGACGAACGGCTCTAATACTTCTGTTAACCTCAGGTCGACGACTGCACGATCTCACATTATTAGATGTTAGTAAAGAAAATTTCTTATCCTCGGAGGATGAAATCACTCTATGGCCAAGGTTTGGTTCAAAAACTGATTCAAAGACACACAGACAATCAGGTTGGATGTTGCGGAAACATCCAGACAGAAGGATTTGTCCTGTCAGGCACATTACTGAGCTAGTGGTACATTCTGAAGAGAGACGAAGCTCTGATAAAACCATTACTAGTCTATTTCCCTGTCTGGGAAACTGAAACCTGCTTCGAGGACTGTGATTGCAGGTTGGATACGTAGTATTTTCAAGGAGGCTCATATTGATGCTCCACCGGGCAGTATTAGATCTGCCGTAGCCTCCAGAAGTTGGTTGGAGAATAGACCAGTACAGGAGATCCTTAACAGAGGCAATTGGAAGAGCATTGAAACCTTTAGGAAATACTACTGTCGTCCTGTGGACAAGATTAAAGACAACACTGATATTGATTTATTACATGCAAATTTTATTAGTATTTAATTTTATAATTTGATTTATTATTTGATTATAATAATACTTAATTTCTTAAGTTGAGTTATTACAAGGTAATTTTATGGATATAAAAAATGTGATTTAAAAGCTAATGACTAAATTTATCTCAATAATTGATCTCAAAGAATAAATTTATTTTTGTTATAATTATGCTAAGTAAGCATGTCACTAATTTGTTTTTATTTTTTATGATTATAATGATAAATAATTCTTTCACCATGTGTATTTATTTAATTCATCATAGCGTATGTACATCTCACCAGCAGATACCAAACAGGTCTTCATCACAACGCTGTGTGTTTTAGCGAAACATATAATATAACTGTTTTGCATTACAACAAAACAGATATTATGTGTTGAATAAAACACACAGCGTTGGAGCAAGGTCCTTGCTGGTTTGTTCTGAAGACTCTATGAAGTTGGTTGTCAACAATGGCGCCAAACTAGAGGGCGCCTTCTGGTGAGCGGCAAAAGGTAGTAAAACCAGAGAGAATTCGGTAAGTTTTACCATAGATATTTAGCAAAGACGTTTTTCACATGCAGCTTTCTTCATCACAACGCTGTGTGTTTTATTCAACACATAATATCTGTTTTGTTGTAATGCAAAACAGTTATATTAAATGTTTTCATATCGGCAACGACAGCAGTGGAGGCATATTTCTATGAAATTGTACTGCACGACACATTTCGTTATCGTGGCCAACAAGGCTCCAGCTGGTGTCGTGACGACACTTAAATCATGTATGTGTGTTTATACATACGAAAGCTTCCATGTGTGCGTGCGTACACAATACATCAGATGTCGTTATCATGTCGTCCATTTAAGAAGCTGCCATTGGCTTTAACCACTAACAACTCAGTACACAGACAGGCCTCTTCTCGAGGAGGCCTAGAGCACATCGCTTAACAATAATAAACACACCAGTCCATGCTCTTCTTTAAACAAGTTTCCCCTGCTTCTAACATTTTGAAGCGATGGCGTATGTTAACGACAAGAGTTTGACAAACCATTTTTTTTAAATTTATTTATTTAATTTATTTATTTATTCATTCAACTTAAATCTAACATTACAGAACATTTCCAATGCGTTAGAGTAATATTATTACATTTAAAATTTTATTAAAAATTAAAATTAAATTCATCATCATTCATAAGTATTAAATTCATCAAGCATTATCTACATATAATTAAAATCACACATTTCTTGATTTGTCAAAGTTACTGAAGTTAATATTAATCATTGATGTCATTAAAAATTCTAAAATGATAAAAAATTACAATAAATAATAATTAAAAAACATAAAAAATTACATAAACTTATAAGAGAACCACGATGCACATTACAGTAATTCGAATAAAAACGATTATTTGACTTGACATGCCTGTCTGATGGTCCCAGAGGCAGCGTGGGCTCGCACGTGGAGGGCTACCTGTCCCTCATGCTGGACGCGCTGTCGGAGCGGCTGTTCGTGCGCGACTACCACGCCTGCTACCCCGTGCACGAGGACCTGGAGGTGCTGCGGCAGGCGTACCCTGATATGTATCCTTTGGTTTAGCTTATAGCGTACACCTTTCAACACCTGCATACTATAGTACGTTTTTACTATAGACTACAGTACGTTTTTACTATAGACTAAAGTACGTTTTTACTATAGACTATAGTACGTTTTTACTATAGACTATAGTACGTTTTTACTATAGACTATAGTACGTTTTTACTATACTTAGACTATAGTACGTTTTTACTATAGACTATAGTACGTTTTTACTTCAGACTATAGTACGTTTTTACTATAGACTATAGTACGTTTTTAGAAACATACCTTAACTGTATTAAGGTTGAAATCCATGCCTAGGTACATCGGCATCCCTGTTTTTGTAGCCATATGTAAGTGCGAATGAGGTATATTTCTTTGTCACATAAAAATGTCTACTCGTGCCCTTAGCTAAGCGGTGCAGGCTCTTAGCTATTTTGAACAAACCCTTTCCTTTGGAGGTCGCTGAGATCTGTACAGTACGACCTAATCATGGCACGGTACGCCTGCATGATAGGCGAGATATTCACTTGTCTGAGCTGATTGAGTCGTTAGCATTTTTTAATGTATTTTTAGCAGTTTTTAATGTATTTTGGTTGAAAAGGGGAGCTTCCCTGGCTTTCCTTAAATCAACCAATCTACTGAAGAGATGTTAAAAATGTTATTATTTAAAAAAAAAAAAAAAACAATTAATTTACGCCTACACCTAATTTTTTTATATATATTTTAATATTTTTACATTTATATGACACAACAAAAATATGTGATTCCTATAAAGACATCCAGAGATACTGTAAAGACTGACTTTATTTTACAAGCAATATATTCTAATATAGACGAACCAGTTCCTGAAGAATTATTAGGTAGCAACACTGAAGCATTAACAAATGGACATATCGGGCCCGCGGACGACGGAAACGGTCCAGATGTGTCCCCGGACGTCGAGATCCCGGATAATATTAGGGAGGAATCGTTAATAAGTGAAGTGAAGGACATTTTGCCGCACTTAGGAGATGGGTTTATTCTAAAATGCCTGCAGCACTACGGATTTAACTCTGAGAGAGTTATAAATAGTCTACTAGAAGGCACGCTTGCGGAACCTCTAAAAGGTAATTAAGTCAATTTATTATTAATTATTATGTATTGCAGTAAGCTTCATACAAAAAAAGTTTTGGAAGTGGTAAGAGTGCCCATTGCGGATGATTTATTTCCATGAGGAAATAAAAAAGTGATTGTGTTTATATTGTGGTCTGCCTAGACATATAGAACCCTTGTGCTTAATAGTCGAGACGTGGTATAAGAAATGCAACGTTTTTTTTGTAACGTTTTATCGTAACGATTGTATGGATATACAACAACAAAGTAATAAATCCGAATTTCAACCACTACTAATTACTTAACCAATTTTTTCCTATATTATTAACACATATAACAGGGTAACCAAATTGACAAGACAAGACAGTTGACACATTTACTACAATTCGCACAGAGCACCTATACCCAGTGACGACATATTGACTATAACTCCACAGAGTAACAACTTATGCACAGATCAACCAAACTTAAGACCACAGATAAATAAATTTCAAGGATGAAATTTACCACGTTACAGTAAAATAGACCACAGTATTTCACAGTTCAATAAACTAAAATAAATTAAAAAAAAAACACAAGAACCTCCACTTCGTATGTGTGTACACGCACACACGCCTATTTTATTTCCAGGGCTAGACCAAAACCTACCGCGGATACCAGAAGACCCGTTAGACCAGAAGTTCCTGGAGACGGGCGTGGCGCGGCTCAACGTGTTCGACGGCGACGAGTTCGACGTGATGACGCGGGACGACGTGGACCTGTCGCGGATACACGTCGGGAAGAAGCGGTCCAAGTACAAGGACCTCAAGGCCATGCTGGATGACAAGACCGAGGTCCGGAAACGGGTTGATATCTACAGCAAGTATAAGTGAGTACTAATATGAGCACTGCTATATGGCCAGGGGCGTAGCTACCGCCGTATCAGCCGTATCAATTATACGGGGCCCCCATCGTATAGGGGCCTCCACTAACACTCCCAAAAAAATGCTCGCCAGCGGCCTACGACCGTTGGCACTCCTTTTATATTTCACAGCTGACGTTGAGGGGGCCCCACAACAAATATTAATATGGGGCCTCCTTAGGGCTAGCTACGCCACTGTATATGGCACAATACTTTATCAGCAATGTGGGAATGAAAATCATCGGTATCATCGAGATTCAATTAAATGAGGTCAGCAACCTCTACGAGAAGATACATTGATGGTCTTAGACCAGTTCGTCTCTTCTTGACTTTATATCAACTCCATTTCAAATCAACTATTAATGAAGTATTGAAATATAAACTTTATCATAACCTTCTTTACGGTCATTTTCGGTCAGATCGGGTTGCAGTATGGTGTTCTAATAAAGTATTGCTACAGAGTCGATAGATGGCGCCTTGCTCGAGAGTCTAGTTCACTAGTTACCCAATTACGAGTCAGACTTTGCTGGGCTGTTTGAGCGGACAGTCATGTCTCTATAGTTACATGCCTACTTACTGTTAATATTATTGGTTTATTCTAAATCTGATGATGAATACCGGTGGTTCGTATAGTACATGACTGATCACACAAATTGTTTTTTTTTTCTTTTTTGACGACCCTGTAGCCTAGTTGGTAGCGACCCTGCCTGCGAAGCGAGGGGTCCCGGGTTCGATTCCCGGCCGGGGCAGATATTTATGTGACAAATAAATATTTGTACTCGGGTCCTGGATGTTATATGTGTCGTCCATGCCACCCGCGACACAAGTAATAATCTACTGCGGGGGTATGAGTGTGTTAGCGTTTATTATTCTTATTATTTTTTATTTGAAAGGGACTTTGTCGCTGAACGACCACATCATCCGTACAGGATAGGTAATTACATAACATACAACAAGAATCACAATTAAAACACGAAATAATCAACATACAACTCCAAATTAACTACTAACTAATAGTCATTGTTGAAAAGTGAACCGTAAACAGCACACTATATGCGTGAGTATCCTTCCAGCATGGTGTGCGACGAGGAGAACATGTACTCGGACGAGTACGACGACACGTACGACTCGGAGGCCGTGGCGGCGGCCGACGGCGAGGAGCCGCGCCGCCCCTTCGTCACGCCGCGGGCGCTGCAGGCCACGCGACGAGACCTCGAGGTACCACCACTAACACCAATACCCTATTTTACTATAATACGGGCAATTACGATATTTATTACACGGATAAGTTCATCCGTGACCACGATCCATGCAACTGTGTCGAAATATACATGTACAAAATAAATATTAAATAAATATATCATCGTGAGTATTATAGTAAAATGTGTTCAGTCCACGATGTGTTAAATTTAAAATCTCATATACCCTATGTCACCTACTAAAAGTAAGGTAAAGCTGTTTCAAGCTTGGTGTCCTGAAGGCCATACTATCATTAGTATTACTAATATTATTTCTCACCGCCTAGATAGCTACCACCCTTGAGCATGAGTCAGTCGCCAAACGATTCGACTCGTATTCCGGCTGGGGGCTCGAGAGCCAGTTCTTTCTTTTTCTTCTCTTTCTTTCTTGGCCGGCAACGCATCAGTAATGCCTTTGGTGTTGCTGATATCCATGGGCGACGATAGCCACTTACCATCAGGTGGATCGTCAGCTCGTTCGCCGGCTATTTCCATAAAAAAAGGTGTACTTCTATTCGCGTAACAAGGGGTAGGAGGTTGTCCCCTCCCTGAATTCTGTATGTTTACCAGGACGTATCTAGTTTTATATATAAAGTTATTTACAATGCATTAAGGAGGGTTCTAATTTGCCCCTCAAACTCCGGAAACTGCTATTTGCCCCACCCCCTGGGCCAGAAGCTGGGTGAGACCATTATTACTGGTTTATAAAACACAAGTTAAGTCCCACCTGGAATACTGCTCTCACCTAGCGGACAAAAGTAAGGGTATATTAGTAATCACTAATCATACATAATTATTTTCCAGGAGGAGTCAGAAGAAGAACCGTCGGAGCAGCCTGAGGAAGACAAGGCCGGCTCGAGTAGAGAGCAGCGGAGTAGGATGGAGTTCTGCAGCAACCCGGAGGAGGTGCGGGCGCGCAGGGAGGCTGCCTTCCAGGCGCGCCGGGGGAGAGCGGGGCACCGCGCGCCGCCCGCTAGGTTACATTCTATATCATTGTTTCTAAATAAAAGAAGACCCCGTAGTCTACTTGGTATCGATTCTGCCTGCGAAGCAAGAGGTCGCGGGTTCGATTCCAGGCTGGGGCAGATAAATATTTGTACTCGGGTCATGGGTGTTTTTGTGATGTGATATGTGTCGTCCATGCCACCCGCGACTCAGGTGAAAACCTACTGCGGGGGTATGAGTGTGTAAGCGTTTATGTTTTTTTTTTAATTTAATGATATAAAATGTTGAGTAAAAAAAAATATTCGCGAATAAATCGATGTAATGAATGCCGAAGATATACAGAAACGTATTAAATTGTATAAATCAAATTCAAACTTAAATTAATTATTCAAAATAGGTTTTTACAAATATTTAAACAAGTAAATCTACATGTATGTCATTCAGATCCAAGCAGTCTTAAAATTATCATCAAATTTGTAAACCCTTCGTCACAATGATCATCAAATGACCCGCAGGAACACGGACGTGACCGGCAAGCCCCGCGGCCAGGGGCAGGAGAAGGAGGTGCTCCACAACCGGGACAAGAAAGAGAAGCAGAAGTCCTCCCGCGGCAACCACTCGCGGCGGCAGGGCGCGCAGTGGAAACGGAGTCAGGGGATGATGCCGTCGTAACGCACCTTGTGGCTGCGGGATACGGTACATCCTAGGTACACAAAGCAACAGATTTACATGCACGGCATTAATGGCATGGTATAAAAACGTTCTGTAATGTTAAATGTTCAATTGTGTACGATTTTAGAAAAGTTAAAGCATACTTTATGTATATGGTTAGCGTTTAACATTGATGAGATGAACAGGTTCAGGTACGGAATGTTTTTGTATCAAGTAGTCAACGTGATAACCATTTTATAAATGAAAAGTTCCCCAATCCCATGCATGTTTATTTTTGTATGAACAACAATTAATAATTATAGTTGTTACTTGCGCGTGAGAACTTGTTATAATAATACTATTTATATAACGTAAAACATATTTTATGTTACTATACTTGAACATGTATGTTGTAATTTTGTATATCGAATCACATTTAAAATATTATAAATGTTTGATTTGACATCATTTTTCACCAAAAATATTGTTATAAGTTAATACAAAATGGAAATTTCGGAACATGTGTCGAACCCATCAATATTTCCCATACGAGAAATATCTATTTAGGTATACATCGATTATAGTTGCTACTTAGAACTTCAGTTATAATTCAACAAAAATATCCATAGTTAATTTATTAATATGTAATTAGTTTTTAGCATAATTTACATTGTAAAGTTCAAAATTAGAAGATTTAGCGAAGTAACTCGTTTGTGGACTGGACTGATGATTTTGAAATAAATAGTGCCAGTTTTTTTAACATGACGTTAATTGTTAAATGTTGCAGAACAACGTCTGCCGGGTCAGCTAGTTTTGTATAAAGCTTATTTTGCATACTGTTCATATTCATGTTATTCAAACTATTTGCACTTGACCCACATTTATATGTATAAGCAAACTATTAGACTATTATAGTAAACTAGCTGACCGGGCAAACGTTGTTCTGCCAAAAATTTTAGGGATAGGGGGATGAAAAATAGATGTTGTCCGATTCTCAACCCTAGCCGATATGCACGCAAAGATTCATGAAAATAGATTGAGCCGTTTCGGAGGAGTTCAACTTCTAACACTGTGACACGAGAATTTTATGTATAAGATATATATAAGATATTTATAATTACAATGTTAGAATATTATTGTGATTATTATCTAATGTGATATTCAGTAAATTGGTCAAATGCAGCTGTAGGAATGCATCACCGACTAATATTATTATTATTCAGTCACGCCAGGAAACCATATTACTAATTTATTCCTCGTTCAATGTAGTTTAATAAATAGTAAAGATCGTTATATTGTTAAAATATTATATTTTTCCACTTTAAATAAACTATAGTTATTGGCTTTCTAGCTTTCACATACCAATAAAGATTGATAGTGCCTATGCCTACAGTTATATGTATACATACATACCACATATCTCATATACAATAACCTAATACATTATTTCTTATATTTCTTATATTATTTCTTATAGCAATAAGTCTAATGCCTCATTCTTTAAATAAATAAAAGCTTACACACTCATACCCCTTAGGTTTTCACCTGTGTCGCGGGTGGCATGGACGACACATATAACACATAATATAACACACCCAGGAGGGTGTTATTGTGATGTGTTATTTAAATGTGATGTGTTAGACCCGAGTACAAATATTTATCTGTCACATAAATATCTGCCCCGGCCCAGAATCGAACCCGGGACCCCTTACTTCGCAGGCAGGATCATGTTAAATACATGGCAGTTAGAAAAGTAGAAGATTATGATCAGGTAGCACATCTGACATTATTGTATGTTCCAAAACAATTAAATTATTATAACATACATTAATGATAATGGCGGTGCAGTTTTACATATTTCTTCTGACCGTAGTTTTTAATACCGAAAACAGTATATGTTCGCGTGACCAGAAGTAATTTTTACACGATCGTTCCTTACATTAAAGTTAAATATTTGCCTTAAATTACGTTAAATAAATTAACTTATGTATGTAACCTCTTGTTGGCATTCTTGATTTGAACCTTGTTGTTGAAAATAGGAGATGTTATGTTTAATTATTTATTGCTATATGTATGAATGTAACACAGTGGAGAGGCGTTCATTTTAAATTAGATCTCTACTGTAATCTGCTGGTTGGTTAGTTGTAGCTGTGTTAAGTATGTTTTGTATTAAACACTAACTTATATGTTATGAAATAGAAAATGTTATATGTATATGTACCTATATTTATTAAAAGTTTTATAATTAAATATGTTTTATTTTTATAAAATCCTGCTAGTCAACGCGTGGATGATGCTTTTGGTGTCGCTAATGTCCATGAGCGATGATAGCCAGGTGGATCGTCAGCTCGTTTGCCGGTTATTTCCATAAAAAAAATAAAAATGTGTGCAATTCACACGTGGTAGAAGTGAAACCTTCAAAAATTTTGTTTTCAAGATGATGAGAAGAACCCTACTACTAGGGAGGGATCCCTACTTCGAATAAAACAAACATTTCTAATTCAACTCAACTCAACTCCCCTCCCCCTCCCCTACCCCTGTACAATGCTTCCTATCTCACTTTAGAATTTATGTGTCTGTCTCTTTTTACTGGCACTGGACAGTTTCGTTTCATCGAATTTCAAATCACCCCCGTACTAAAGTTTTTACTTCAAAAACCTTTCAAAGAAGACAAGGCCATAATTTGAAACATAACAAATATGCAATATCTAGAAGTGTTCAAAATTAGCATAACTACGTGTAAGGCGCAGGCCGGCACGCTCGACTGTCTACTCTACACTCTGCACGAACCACGTTCCGCGTTATGAATAGCGAGCGTGTGCCGAATGCAATAGCAACAATGGCTCATCTGCGATACCGACGCCGCGGCGCGCCGTGCGCTGGTGACAAGCGGAGCGGAAGCGAGCCGAGAGTCTTTCACTATTAGTTATCATGGGAATATAGTGGAGTTACATTTAAACCTTGGAAACCAAGTGCTTTGAATGCTACTACTTTTTGACGTGATAACGTCTATTAAAACGATGAGCGCCGGGCACATTTCAAGACGTTTAGACGATTTCGTCATGTTGCTACATGGGTATTCTGATAGTCACCCGTTTGTACTCGTATGGACGTTCCTTACTATTTCACTTGGAGCTACTAAACAGATTTTCATGTAATTTAGCACACATGTAGGCCATGATCTGGAATAGAACATAGACTGACAGACAGAATCACAACCGAGACCGTCGGATTTATGTACCGTCCGAAGCTCAGAAACGCTTATGAATTTCTTTCCGGTAGCACTTTTTCACCCATCGTGCTACCGACAGCCGACCGCGCCTGCTGTTCGCTGTTGCTGTATCGACACATCCCGCAGGGCTTGCAGCTCTTTACTAACGATTAAATATTGCTGAATATTGTATTTGAAGTATTGTGCAGTGTGCTTATCCGAAGTTAAAATAAGTTCTCTCCTTTTCTAACCACTGAGCCATGACCCTAACATCAAAGGCGGGCCGCCGGCCATAAAACCGTCATGGCGATGCCATAAGTTTATTCTATGTCTTCATATTATAGCCGTGCGAGTTGCTTGAACAACAATGTCGGCCGTCATAACTTCACTGAGTGCGCGCCGCAAGCCGCACGCCGCGTGACGCATGCCGCACGATGCCACAAGCAAGGCCCACAAGTTTAATGCCGTATGCCGCACGCTACGCGCCGCGCGGCAACTGCGACCCCGTCTATTTATTATTTTACTATCAGCCAGATTGTAAAGCAGGGAAAAACGTTTTATAGTTCATCAAAGAGCGATGGTTATTGCACAGATATGAACAGCGTGCGTGCCTAACGTAGATGAGTGGATGGATTAAAAATATGTTCTTGTAAAAAAGCAGTAAAGCCATAAATGCAGCTGACTCACGTGTTTTAGAGCTAGGTTACATACCTATTTCTTGATGTGTTTCGTTTTTATTGAAAACACATGCACGACAACGGAGTTAACTTCACCATAAACTTCACTGATCTGTAGCTCGAGCACGAATATTTGCGAGAAAGTATTCGTATGGTTAACGTAAGCAATTTGTATGGCATTTTTTCAAAAGCGCCCCTATCGTACGTAAATGGTACTAAAATGCCATACAAATTTGACAAATTGCTTACGTTAACCATACGAATACTTTCTCGCAAATATTCGTGCTCGAGCTACAGTTGCAAATAGGCAACTTTAAGACCTTTTACAATTAGATGACTTTTGGAAAAAGCAGCAAGGGTGACACAGTAGGTACAGCCTACAGGCCTCAGGGCAGCTGGCGAACTTTCATCAGAGGGCGCCACGTTTGAAACGTCAATATGTATGGGATGTGCTATCGTTATTTTTGAGTAACTTGTAATTTGGCAGAACTTTAAAACATTGTAATTTTTTGAGCTTATTTTCGTCAGAGGTGGCAACCCTAGTTGCAGGTCAAGAATAATGCTGTCACACCTGCCACGCCCCTGTTACACACAAAGTCTCTTATATGCTAGATCTGCTAGGTGACTTCCTTCATCCTTCATCAATGCTTCCGAAAATTTTAAATATTATCATTCTTAATTTGTTAAGAAGACTACACTTGCAATGGACTTTAGCCAGCAAAGCAAGCTATATTGATGCTACTCCTACTGACTCAGCCCAGTGAAACTCCTAAGTTATTAGTAATAAGCTAATAAGTAATTAAGTAAGCCGGTTAACTTACATAATTATTTTAAATTGCTACGGTTGCGTTGACAACTATTTCCCATGCAAAAATAGTAACTTCTATAAATTCCAGGTGTCCATTTATATCTGCCCACATGACTAGCGGTTACATAATTGAATAAAGCAAATGGCGCATGGTGCTTGCCCCCATGCCGCGTTATTTATTGAAAATTGCTTTACATTTATGATGTCGGCGATAAAGCCGCGCAATTAGATGGTTTCGAGCCGCCTGTTTACATAACGTAATGGCGGGATAGTTACTGCACTTTCTGCTCTCGTAGCGACAGATCAACGGTTCGTATTGCTTATATACTTCCTCTTCCTTTCTCTAGCGAACCTGGCCATTAATTATATTTAAGAAAGTTATCATGTGTAGATTACTATTGGATGGAGTTTTAAACTAAATTGTGGTGTTCTTGCTTCGGTAAAGAACATCGTGAGAAAAGGTTTTCTAGAAAACCATTTAACATTTTACATATTCGTGGGCGTACCGGCAGTTTTCTCTCCCCTTGGATTTTTTATGCTTTTGATTACCAGAACTTATCCATTTTTGTCCATAAACGTCCTTATACAGATATATTAAGAGTTAACAATTTACATAGAGTCTGTGAAGTTTGCTCCTCTCCTCCCCTCCTTTCACCAGGACCTGGGTACCAGGTACGTAAATCTTATTTAAATGTTGGTTTAATTTAAGATTTTAAATATTTATTTTAGGAATTATGTCTAATAGTCTACCATAGTATATATCTACTTAGAAGGTACGCAAGAAAATATTTAGATTTTAGATAATAGCCCTGCAAGTTGCAAGCAGGTATTTGAGTTGCGGTCTAGGATAATTTTGATAGGTTGATACAATTTTACAGAATGCCTGCAGTATTGTGAACGAATGAGTGATGTATGCATGAGTTGGTTGAATTTTTCTTTATTTTATTAAATTAAATTGTAAATTTTGTTTCATTGTTTTTGTTATTATTATTTTATTGTATTAAGTTTCATGTTTTATTCTATATTATGATGACCTTGAATGATATTTTGATTTGACATTCTTTTTTTTATTTTGTATTGTTTTGTTAGCTAATATTTTATTTTGTTTTGTTCGTGTATTAATTAGTGTAATTGGTGTTTACGGTACTAATTAAATAAATAAATTAATTAAATAAAACTTTTTAAATTAGGTAAGCCTTTGCCGCACTATTAAACGTAACGACGTTTCCTGGAGATCTGCGCCTGCAAATATAAATTATAATGTTATTTGATTACAATTTAAGTCGCATCATTCAGTCTAAACTGCAACTAATGTTGTAAATTTAAACGAATAAGGACAAAATGGGCGATTATATTCCTTTACGAGGGTAATTGTCAGCTTGCGGCGCCAGTCGCCACGCACAGCGAGGGGTACCAGTGGACCACCAGTTGTAGCGTTAATTGCTAATGGTTACAATGTTTCAATGTTTTTATACATATCTACTTTTAACTAGATTTTGCCATTTAGCACTGAGCACGTCAGAAATTTAGACCGTTAACAGCGATCTTACCGAATGCGAACACGATGCTGCGATGGACGTAAAGAGACATTAAGACAAAATTGCGTGGTAGTTTAGTAATCTCACAACAAATACAGCGGATTTTTGTAGAGATTCAAGGATTTTGACGTGAACTAAGTAGGTACAAAACTAGGTAAGGCAATATGGGTTTTATTACCCCGAGCATGCCTTTTTGATGAGTTTGTCCGCTTTGTAATTTTATCAAAGTAGAATGCTTAAAATGTCTTTGTTTGACGCAAAGTTCAAATGAAACGAAACGGAAACGATATTTACTGGGAACATACAGATAACGCTTATCAATTATCACCGAATGGTTTTCTTTTCAAATCGCTTCCTTTCTCCTTTCTGAGATAAAAACAATTAAAAAACAAAGGCGACCCGTGTGCCATAATGGTTACCATGCCGGACCGCCGAGGGTTCTGGGTTCGATTTGAATTCGGATGATGAATTTGAATTCGGCCTGGTGTGTGTGGTTTTTGTGTGTTGTCCATTGCACCACGTCACAGGGAATCCTAGTGTAGGGCTGTGTTTAGCGTTATTTATTACTATTATTAATTATTAACTTATTATACTTCTAAGTACATCAGCAAGTGTTTGGTTTAAGACAAGCAAGAAGATGAGACAGCAGTTCGTTTCAAGGGCCTTGGTGTCCTGTGGTTCAGCTGTGGTACCAGGTACCAGAACCAGAAATATCAAGTTATCAACTGGATATAAAATAACACACTCACACACTCCTACCTCCTATACCACATTCCTTGTGTCACGTGTGGGGTTGCGTTGCGATGGACACGATTTACGGCCCTTTCCAAACCAACATTTATCTGTTACATAAATGTCTGCCCAGCCGGGAATCAAACTCGGGACCCCTTGCTTCGCAGGAAGATCTTCAAAAAGATAACAAGCGAGTCTGCTTCTTTCTAGGCTGGCACCAGGTCTATCTCTTGCCATTGGTTTGTTTATGGTCAGTATGGGCCAGCTGATGTTGTGGTGCAGTGTCCAGGGAATATTTTATTGGGATACACGTGGCTGAATTAGTCTGAAACAATTTTTAGGTTAGGTTAGTGGACCAACTATGTACGCACAACTAGTGTCATTTTAAAAATTGGTGTTTATCTTTTTTCTACTTTCCTCCTACTACTTTAGCTTTCCTAGATTTCACTGTAGTTGTATTTCAAGGAATGGATCATGGAAAATAGTTTTGCTTATTGTATTTAGTTAATTGTATCAATCAACACTTTCTGGAATGGCACAACTAAGTAGTTGTACATCTACACGAGGAAACCGCGCTCTTACCATAATATGTATACCTATCCCTCTTTTTATACATAATTATATCTTTATCATTATCATAATAACAGATACGTACTTAAATAATCCGACATCATTACAAGTTTAAATGATTCATGTTAATATAGTTACATACGAGTATAATTGCTTGGCTTGGCACAGTCTTAGTCGTGAAGATGATGGCAAAATTATTATACGAAATTACAGATTGGTCCCTAAATAAAATGCAATTTTATAGTTTCAAAACAAAGTACTTAGTTGTTCTACTCGCAAGGTCTGTTTCCACCTGAACAATTCGTAACAGTTTATATATTTTATGTGCGAGCGGTGCCGCTTCGTGGAACAATAATAATAATCGAGGCAAGTACACTCAATGGGAAATAAATTATACCTGTCTCATAGCCTCTTTAGGGATGGGGTTGTTTATCGATATCGATATTGTTGATGTCTGTTTAATAATTGCAACTTGGATGTAGTGCACAAAAACTTTTCGCCACTGTTCTACTGTTGTGGACATGCTGAGTAGCCAATAGCCAACTTAAAATTGGTATAAGTATATCTTAAATTTCGAAAGATAAAGCTTTGTCTTTATCTAGCCGGCAGTACTGGTACTGTAGTTAACTATTATCAGCCAGCAGTACAGGCTATTATCAATTATGTATTCCGTGGTATGGTAGTACTTATGTATCTAATTTGGCATGTGACAATTTAACAACCATAATTATACATTTTCCAATTAATTCAATTTGTCACTTTTAGCAGTTTTAGCCCTCGGTCCTGGATAATAACTAGTATATTACATTACAGCAGCAGCCAGTTTGCAATCATGGAGGCCTTTTGTATAATAATTTATGTCGCTTGGTTTAATTGACCGCTAACAGTAATGCTGCAATGTCGTGGATTTCGCAGCACAATTTCACGACACAGGCACAGCACGAACAATTTTTTTTTCAAATGGGCATTTGCAGCCTTTATTGCTTCACGCGGACAGAAGCGCCAACTTGTAACGTGAAACAATGCAGCATCGTTTTATCCAATAGTACATAAAGATAACAGACCCATCAACAAGATTAGAAACAGTCAAGTGTCAAGGGTCGTCGCCGCTATCAATATCCGCTGTGACCACAAAAAAAATACAAAAATTGAGAACAGATATGAGATAAAGCACACAGTAGTCATGTTATCGATATCATCGACATGGGACCGAATACGGCACCCCTTCCCTACTGTCAGCCGCCCGGGGCGCTGCGTACGCGGCGAGCGAGCGAGCGTCGCAATTTCACCGTGTGCCGCGCACCGCTCGCTTATTAAATCCTTCCGCCCCGCCCTAATGCCCCCCATTACCGACAATATAATAAAACGCGTCCCAAGATCGATGGGTCTGTCCGTCTGTCCGGACTGTCCGTTCCCCGTAGCCGGCTATTAAAGAGACATTAACGTGCTCGGAACGCACAAATACTGCGCCAGTAATTGAATGTCTACTGCAGGTAGCGCTAAGAACTAGTGTGCTTGTATGATGTATGTGCATTGTGCAGTGGCCAGTGTGCACTAGCAAGCTGTTTGTTGCGGGATTCTAAACACATGCACTTCTAGCGCTAAAGATTAGCTTCTCTCTTCAGTTCAAAGCCTGACTAAGACTTCCGCAACTTTGATTGAATAAGCTTAAACATTGTATACTCTGTACCGGTATTGATTGAATTAAACCCCTATAAATATTTCATGAAAAATTTGTTTTATGGGAAGGTATGATTTCATAATTTTATCTAAATTAAATTAACCGTATGATGGTATTTTTACAATTTTTACATACCCATGTAATGCCATGCTGCTTGCCCTTTGTTTCTTAATGGGCAATTAAAAAGATACGATACATTAACGAAATAGAGATATTTCTTTATAACATAAAGTGCATAGCCCGGCTGAAGAAATGTCTCAATAAATTACAAGTGAAGTGAACTTTACATTGACGGACTAGCCAACAGCTAGCGCGCATAAATTACATCAATGGTGGCAAAAGCGGCTAAATGAAAGGGTTATTAATTAATGCAATAGCAATAAAGCCGCCCAAGATACTTCACGCCGCAATTACAATTTTTTACCCACGCTCCACGCTCTACTTAATTGGCTGTTTACATTTTTAACTGTCAAAAGATACCATAGAAGGTAAAGTATGTAAGTAGTTTCAAATTTTAATATAACACGCTGAGAATTTAATTTTAATTCTATTCTATTGTTTTGTTGTTGTTTTAAAAGGGTAGCTAAATTAAGAGAAGTGTTAAAAATCGTTTAAGTCGATTTCAAACTCTACTTCTGCAGGCCTGGAAATATGTACTGAATATGGCAAAGGCTGGCTCCTTGTTTGAAAGTCGCAGAGCTCTGTAGTCTGACTGTACTACCCAGTACCCAGCACCTAACTTCACTAAATTCTTGGATGGTGGTAGAATTTTTAATACGTTACAATAATACACGTAAGTATTTTGAATTATGTACCGAGGTAACTTTTTTCAGATAAACAACTTTTCGACTCTTTTTCTTGACTTCATAAGATTAAAAAATCACCATTAGACTCTGATAGGTACCTAATGTGTTTTCATTCCGTGCCATAACATCCAATTATTCCAATAAAAGTTAAATACACAGTTGGATAGGTAGGGGAGGGGCAATTATTATTACCTTAACGGTATTGATAGCCTATACCCTACTATTACGTATATGTATTATAATTCTATATCTATCTATCTAACAGCCTTTCAAAGTCCACTGCTGGACATAGGCCTCCCCTAATTGGCGCCACTCCGACCGGTTCTGGGCCCTCTGAATCCAGCGGCTTCTCGCTATCTATTTTAGGTCATCAGTCCACCTGGTCGGGGGGCGACCAGTGCTCCTTTTACCGATATTATAATTATACCAATGTAATAATTAGTCCTAGGAAAACATTATTAATTTTTCATCATTTATCAGTAATTTTTTGATTAACCACCGTTCTGGTGGTCGAGAAGAAAAAACAGAGAAAGAAACTCCTTAGCACATGTCAAGAAATTTTACCCATCAGTCACCAATCTATTGGTAGTATCTACTGTAGGTCAGCAATCTAAACTCGGTCGATCATTCTAGAAAAACAAAAGTAAAATCCTCTATCTAACTTCTTTCCCAGTCACCCAAATCCATCACAATGAAAATTTTAGTACAGTCGGCCGCAGAAGTAGCTTAACATTTTAATACCTTGTCACATTACATTTCTTGAATTTGTCACAGATGTTGCTAGGAAACCGTCGAAACGGTTACTATTACAAAGTACTAAAATGTTAAGCTACTTCTACGGCCGACTGTACACTTTAAATGAACCCGAACACAAGTAAAGCCGCAGGGAACACAGCTAACAGTGGACCACGGGCGTGTGGTACGCGACGGCCCGACCGTTCGCTTTGGCATTTCAAAGCATGCAGCGCTGCAGAGTGCAGCGTGCACCTGCTAACGAATTGCGACATTAATTACATCCCCCAGGCTCGTGATACAACGCACGACGCACAAACTGAAATTAATGTTCTGTCCTGTATGTGGTGGTATGTGGAAAGTTGGGTGTATTAACATTACTTGGGTTGCGTCTAAGATGTCAGCTCCATTATTGGACAGCACAGCACATTAGATAATAAGAAAAATGTGTGCTTCTTTACACACGTAGGAACAATGATATTATAATGTAAAAAAGAGGTAGATATGCCACTAGCGCGCCGACGATGAAGAGCGAAAGAACAGGCAATTGACCGTTGCTCATAGTCGCTCTGTCAATACAAGACGATACGCACGCTTCTGTTGTTGTCAGAAAAGCTTGACATTTGATATACAGCATTAAAATGCCTTCGTGTCTTCGTGTATTACACCAATGTTATTTTTGTAGTGAAACAAAATATTTAATAAACGTGTGTGTTGTAGGTCTTTTCGGAACAGATTTTTTAGTTGATTTGTAAGGGCATAACGTATCTATATTTTTTTATATATCATTGCGTAGGAAGAGAAACTTTTATTTTTTAGATTTTTTTAGTTTTACTTAAGCGCCCCTTAGCGAGTTAACGCTTATACATTTCGCTGACAACAATCGTCGATAAATCATCAATTTTATATAGAAAATTTCAGTTTCAAGTACCTGTTCTCTGTGTTTGCATAGAGGTCATTAATACCTGCTTTTTGTCGATTGTCGACAACAAGGGCTCGTGCAACCGATTTCCGTCAGCACCATTGCACCTTGCCGTTTGCATAATCGTAACGTACATGACATTACCAGCTGTTGACAGCAAGTAGGTAAAGGCAAGTAGCACTTGCCGAGTATTTATTGTCATGTTTATAATGAATACAAATAAATAATTGCAAAGGAATTGAAAGGAAGGAGATGTGATGTTTTAGTGTTTTCCTTTATAAAGTCGTTTCTGCTAAACATTGATCAGAATCTCAGACCATCATCTTAATTTACGCAATACAAAGCTTAATCTAACATTACTTACGCCCCAACTCAGAGTCACTAATGGTTTCTTAAATCGTTACTTAGTACAGAATTTGTGTGGTGATTCTATACTAAAGAGCGATTAAAGTGACCCTTAGTGACTCTGAGTTGGGGCGTTAGTAACTAACAAACTAAAAGATAGCATTTCTTTCGAAAACTTTTGTTCAAAAGTATTTAAGCTAAACTCCGAGACAAAATTTGACAAAACCTAATGTCAAGCAAAGATGATTAAAGAATTATACCAAAGTACAGAACAAAAAGCGTACCATTAAGTTGTAATTCATGTTCTGGATGCATTTTAACGGCCGCATTGAGGTTAATCCGCGCGGACGGTGGACGGCGACGGAGTGGACGCAGACGACGGAATGGACGGCCATCGGTTCATTACAGATAATATAATTTTTTCTCGACGTTGTCAAGCCGATCGTCACGCCGCTGTGGGCACAAATCGGCCGCGCGATCAACACTCACAGCTACTATATAAAGAACAAAAACTTAGGGCTGCCGCTGATGCTACATTTTTAACAGATTACAAAAATATATTCGAAGTGTGTTAATTTTTTTTTTCTTATAAGTTTTATCCAATTATTATGGTAGCCACTAAACTAAATATTACGTATTATTTAAGCAATTCTAAGAATAAAACTTTCTCCTTAAATATTAAATATGTTTTTAAGTCCTTTACTTTATTTTTCAGGTAGGTAAAGTACATATTATTATTTTTAGTATAATACGGGTACTCACGATATATATTTTATACGCCGATATTTTCACTCAGTTGTAGGGATCGTGGTCACGGCTAGACTGCGGTGACGCCGAGAAACTTCAGTTATATCGGCGTATAAAATATATATCGTGAGTACCCGTATTATACTAAAAATATGTTTAGTCCACGATGAGTTAAGTTTAAAATCATGTATTACATATTATTATGTCTACTAAGCAAATATAAATTCATGCAAATACAGCTGCAGAACGACAGCCCTATGCGTCGTACAAAGCAGCCGCGGCGCATCTTTGTCCTGTCCGTCGATCACTCGTGCGTGACAATATCTTTACGCGGTGGAGCTACACCCTGCCCTTTGATGATGAGGAACGGCCATCCTGCCCACCGCGCGCACCGCCACGGCCGTCCTGCCAACGACTGCTTTTGATCCTTCAGTGCGATAGCTATCTGCGCCTGATTAATATATGGACGATTGGAGATTGGACGCACTACAAACGAACGTTATCCGGGCGTGTTTGCTAATTTTATACTGTGGATAGAATGCTATTGCCAGCTTTACTAATGCAGCTTATGTCATTACTATGTTGAATTGAACGAATGTAATTGTGAGCTAAATACTAATATGACGGGAGATGCCTTTGCTAAATATGAGTAACTAGTAAGTACCGATTAAAACGAATCAGCTTCGAGGTTGCACACGCGAACGTGTTATATTCAGTCAAATATATCGTGGCAATTTCGTACAAACATGGGACATTAGGGAGTGAATTTTAGGCGATTTAACCCATCATTAAAAGTCCTCACATTCGTCATCTAGCTACAAGAACCGCGGTCATCTATTTAGCTGGAAATCTCCTTGGAATGACAATGTTGCGGTCACAAAAAATAGCGTCTTCGTCCGTACCAAATTACACCTGACAATCATGTAGAGCTGTTTACAGTTGAAGGATACGAAACGATTGCGTAACGAGATTATACGAAAAGTGGATATAATACAACGAAGTGATTAGGCTCCAAAATATGCAATGTATTTGTACAATGTGTCTGTTCAAAACACTGTTCATCGCGTACGATAGCAATCAAATAAATGAGTTAGGGAGAACCGTAACAAAGTGTGCAATTTTATTAGTACTGCACAGCCGGTCTAGTAGAAATTAGAATACACTACCCGTAAACAAATCCCCTGTAACTTAACTTTAATAATATCAACAAATTATTTAATTAGTTAATACATTACGTACATATATTATTTTACTTCGCTTCTCAATATTTTAAACGATCTACTATTTAATTTAATTTATCAAGCACATCTTAAGTACCTATCTGTATGGATCTAAAAATAAATGTTCATGAACGTTTGTCTTTCCACGTGAGTGCTCAGTTAAACCTGATATTAAGACATTAATAATGCTTCGCGATAGTTATCTCGTAATGTTTCTAATTAAAGAGTGCAGTGTGGGTTACATTTAGATCGCTATCAGCGGAGAGCGGTTCACGTGTCGTGAGGTCGTGACGTCGTGGCGTCGTGGCGTCGTGAACTATAAGTGAGGTTTTGTCGGTGAGCCGTCACAAGGCTAATTATTTTTTTCTACTCGACCAAAGTTTTGAAGCTGATAACACATAATAACAATAAAGTATCCGGTCCCGCGTGGGATATTTTGAAACGGGGGATTCGTTATAGTTTTTGTGATTACGACTATTAGCGAAAGGAATAAACATTTAATTGTACGTTTGGAATGTTTGTAATGAACGGAAAGCAAAGCACGGTTTAAGGGTTATCTGAGCTGAATAACTCGTGGCAATTGTGACTTGTGAGTCACCAATAACTAAATACAAGAACAAGTGGATAACAACCAACGGGTTTTCGATCTATGGATCTTATTGGAATGGAAAAAGATGTCCAATAGAATACCCTTACTTTACACTCAGGCAAACCTTACGATACCATGCGTACAGTGTAGTACTGAGTGTTTCGAGCTTCGGAAAGCACATTATACATGTACCTATGTATTTAAATTAGCAGTCGTTTTTAGGGTTCCGAAGTAAAATCGAACCCTTATAGATTCGTCATGTCCGTCCGTCCGTCCGTCTGTCCGTCCCTCTTTCCGTCTGTCTGTCCAAAGCAAAGCGCCGAGACCCTTTGTGCTAGAAAACTGTAATTTGGCATGGATATACATATTTATTAAAACTCCAGAATCGTGGAATAAAATATTGAAAAAAAAAATTTTTTCAGGTTACCTCCCCCTCTTTGTTCGTCGCGTACCCTATTATCATTGACAAGGTCTTTAAAAAATATAATGTGTCTTTCAAGACCATTTTTGCAAATAGAGGTCCGTTTGCGAAATATTTGACTTTATGTGCTAAAATATTTGGGCAGAGTCATGTGTCCCCCCCTTGCTGGCTAAACGGTTGGAGTTGGATAAGTGAAAAAATTCTCAAAAAAGGTTGGTTTTATGATGAATTTACAAGGAAAACTATCACGGCTATGTTAGCTTGTAGTTAATGAGTTATAGTCGATAAACTTACTACTTCGGAACCCTACATTGCGTTTGGCCTGACACGCACTTGCCTGGTTTCTTCTTTCAAGCCTTTGTGCAGCCTATACAGTTATAAACTTTCAACACCCAGACTCTATTTATTACCTTCTCCTTACTTTTTTATGTGCCTATGATATTATACCATTTAATCGAACCGTAATGATATTGCGGTATTAAGAAGAAGGATTGAGACATAATTTGATTGCCATAACAATGATACTGAAATATCATCTTTGATTGTATAGATTATTGCAAATGACTTGCATTTAATATCCGCATATACTATCCCTTATATAATAATGATGAATCATTTGATCAAAGCGCGTTAGTGTTTTATTGTAGACGAGTAACCGCCCTCGCTTTGCTTCGGTTTTCTTATTTTTTACACATTAGGTTACATTACCTATTGGAGTTTTATTAAGGATCCTTTTTTTTAATATAATATAGCCTATGTTACCCGGGGATCGTGTATCTTCCCAACAGTGAAAGAATTTTTCAAATCGGTTCAGTAGTTTCGAAGCCTATTCAATGCAAACAAAAAATCAAATCTTTCCTCTTTATATATTAGTATAGATACAACGATGCCCTCAACACCGCTCGGGGCGAGGGGGTGAGGCGAGGGTTATACTTAGCCTGTCTGAACTAATATTTTAAATTTGATTTTTGTTTTTAATATAATTGAAATGCCTACTACTGGACCGCTTTCTAAATTTCTTTTACCAATAGGAAGCTCTATTGTTTTTGAGTAGCATGGGCTGACGGGCTCTATAACATTTTAAAAACATAGGGATTCATACGAGACCCAAGCAAAGCGAGGGCGGTTGCTAGTTACATATAAATAGCAAAATAATATATTATATAAAATCAAGATAAGCAAAGATGCAAAGTAAATAATGTCTCTGATCAGTGTTGCCAACGTAGGCGATTTTTCGCCATTTAGGCTACTCAGAACGAGAATCGGCGACGAAAAAATGTAAAAGGCGACTGGTCGCCTATTAGGCTACTTAGGGATAAGTTATTTAAATCAGCTGACTCGCAAAATAAGCATGCGTTTATGAAAATAAATCCATGTTCACGCAAATGTAAACAATTTGATGTTGAGATGGTCACCCTATTTGTTTATGATTCGTTTGTCCATGAATAAAATTTGGCTTATTGGTAACCTTAGACACGTAGTGATTAAGTACTCTGTCTGACCTTAGAAAGCAACAAAGTGATGTATATTGTATTGTAATTTGTATTCTCATTGTGTCTCATTGAATAATGACTACCGCAATTAGCCGCAATATTTGTAATAAACTGTATGGTTCAGATTCAGAACTTCAAGAGAAGTCAGTAGTCACTTTCGTTTAAACAAAACGTAGTGATTATGTTCTGTGTACTGACTACTAGTGACTACTGTGTAATACAAAGTTACTCTATGACTTTCGTTTCGACTTTCGTACAATTTCAACTTCTCTTATTGCGTAGTAAGTAGTTTCAGAATAAAACTATGTAACCTAATTATTTTTTATATTTCAAAGGCATCGTTTCTGTGAAAAATGGGCAAACACAGTAAATATGTCAAGCATTATCGTGACGAGTGGGAGAAACTACCAGCATTTAAAAGTAAGAATCACTAGATTATGTTAAAGATATTAGAGAATAGAGACTAAATGTTGTTTTGTGAATGATAGGTATGATGATTGATGGATGACTGCTGTGGTCTTAAGACTTCCAGATTATAGAAAAGGTTGTGGGTTTTAGTTTCGCAGTGTTTTTTATTATATATATGATCACCAAACATAAGTACCTACCATACCTGGTACCATACAATTATACTACCTAGCGTATTATTGAGTACAATTTCCTTTACAGATTGGCTTAGTCGAGCACCTGTTAAACTCACGGATGGTGGCAAAGGCGAGGCATTTTGTAAATTATGTGTCACACCACTCCGTGCGCACAAAACCGATTTGGAAAAGCACATGAAAACTAAATTACATAAAGATAAAGAATTAAGTTTTTCAAAAAAGCAACTCAAGCTTGCATCATTTGGTTACTCCTTAATTAGAGACAGTTCATCAAAAGAAAAAATTATAGATATACAAATTTCTACGTATGTCGCTGCTCACAGCTCCATCCACAGCATTGATCATCTAACAGAAGTATTAAAAACCTGTGGGACAGGAAGTCCGCTTGAAAATATTCAATTACATAGATCAAAGTGTTCTGCCATTATAAAGAATGTTCTAGAACCAGCCATGCTTAAGGAACTTTTAGAAGAAGTTGGTAACCAGAGTTACTCTATTATACTGGATGAATCCACTGATGTAACAACAGAAAAGTACATGGCATATTGCATCCGATACTACAATTCAAAACTGGATAAAATAGTTGTTGATTTTTTAGGCTTTCAAGAAGTATTTGAAGCAACAGCTGGCGCCCTTTATACATCATTTAAGGCTTTTATTTTTAAAATGGGTTTGAATCTTCAAAATCTAATTGCAATAGGAACTGATGGAGCTAGTAATCTTTGTGGCAAGCATAACTCCCTTTTCACTCTCTTACAAGCAGATATACCCCGTTTACAGCTATTGAAGTGTGTGTGTCACTCCCTTAGTTTATGTGCATCCAAAGCGTGCACTGAATTACCATCTTGTCTGGAATATTTACTTAGGGAAACCAGAAATTGGTTTGCCCACAGTCCACTGCGAATGAAAATATATCAAACCTTATTTGAAACTATTAATGATGGTAAAAAACCCTTGAAACTAACTCAACTATCCGCAACTAGATGGTTGGCCTTTTATACAGCGGTTAAAACAAACATCACCCAGTGGCTTGAGCTAAAAACTCACTTTAATATGGTGAAATCATCAGAAAGATGTTACACAGCAAGGGAGCTTGCTGCCATGTATAATGATGACACAAATTTATTATATTTCTTGTTTTTGTCTCCGATATTAAAAGAAGTAACAAATGTGAATGTTATATTTCAAGCAAATGATGCAAATATCACAAAAATATACAGTGATCTCCGGATTCTCCTAGTTTCCACTGCAAGACGTGTTTTCAAACCAATATTTCTGAGAAGTCAAAGTCAGTCTGAAAATGCCTCAGTAACAATGCTTCATGAAGCAGATATAACAGCTGTTAAGCGAGCTTTAGAAAAAGCCGAAGTTCCATTTGAAAATTCACTGCTTCCACTGGACTCTATCGATTATGGACAAAAATTCAGTGATTTTCTTGCAAACAAGACTGTTTCTGCCGATAAAGCCAAAGAAGTTAAACAACGATGCACTGCTTTCCTCGTACGCTTAATAAGAGAACTAGTTGACAGGTTACCTATTAATGTGTCAGTGGTGGAAAAAATTCAACTCTTGGCACCAAGCCATGTATGCCTCTCAACCAGCAAACCCAACATTGAAGATTTTCCCTGGCAATTAGGTGATCCCAATATTGATCGAGAAGCTATTATGAATCAATGGCGCGTATTAAGCACTATGCGCATTGAGGAGATAATCGGAACAGCTGCTTCTCCTAATGACATTGTAAATTTTTGGATACAAGTGCTAAAAATGAAGAATGCTGGTGGAAACCAGATGTTTAAAGATCTAGCAGAGTTTTCCATACGATGCCTATCATTACCTTTGAGTAATGCTGTTGTTGAAAGAATTTTCAGCGTAATGGGGACAATCAAAACAAAATTAAGGAATCGCATGCAACTACCCATGCTTATCGCCATTCTCAGAATTCGTACTCATATGAACGTAAGAGGTATGTGTTGCAACAGATTTCAACCAAGCAATCACATGATTAGTTTACACGCTGGCAGAAAAATGTATGTCTCCAGTGAATCTTGCGCCAGTACTAGTGTAGCAACTACATCAACTACTACTGACGACGGCGAAAGTCTTGTTGATGCCTTATCACTGCTAACAGAAGACGAATCATAATTATATTAATTTTTGTTTATTTTTACTTTCTTTGAAGATACATTGTGTTATCATTAGATATTATGTAGGCTTATGTCTATTTATCAATATCATTATAAATAAGTTGATATTTATTAAATTATATTTTGTTTTAAAATATTACATTAAAAATATAGAAGTTATAACAATTTTCATTAATTAGACTTTCATTGTATTACTACCGCCATCTGTAAGAAACCTAAAAAAATAGTTCCATGTGTAACTTCTTCATGTAAGTTTCTGTTCTGAAATTGTAGATAGCTCTGAATACATTTGTTCAGTGTTGTTTTATCGTAGGATTTTTCTTTTCAGAATAATATTACAGTGTGCTTAGTACCTACGAATTTTATTTGTCATAACGACGGCGTAAAGTAAACGCACGTAAATTAAAATTTGTTTAAAAAATGTATGTAAAATGTTTAAATTCAATTTTATAATTTTTTACCGCAAACATTTTGAAGAATCATATCAAAATAGGACATATTTTCAACCGACGAAAAAAAAGGAGGAGGTTCTCAATTTGACAAGTATATTTTATTATTTTTTTAAATGTATGATCACGCAGCAATCGGCATAGGGTGGTCCGATTTAGATGATTCTTTTTTTAATGGATAGGGTATGTCTTGAAGTTGGTCCCATATTTTTTTGAAAATTTTATTCCTCCCCTAAAGGTACGAAAATAGGGGATGATTGATATTTCACCTTACATTTTTACCTGGTAACTGAATCTACCATCAACTTATTATTCATTTTCATAGCAACTACAAATTGAAAAATGATTACTTTTTAACAAAAAATAAAACCAACGAAAAAAAAACTGAAAAGCGAAAAGTAAAATAAACCATTTAATAGTATAAATTAAGATCCTAAATTAACTGTAAATAAATAATTTTGAGGCGGTGCCAAACCAATGAAAAACAAACGGCGAAAAGAGCACCACGCTGCTGCTGCCGTGTGCATTGCATGCCGCTGCCCTCATAAAATGAACTTTATATAATTTATTTTGGTTGTTTATTTGGCACGGTCTCAAAATAATTTATTTACAGTTAATTTAGGATCATTTTATAATATTAAATGGTTTATTTTACTTTTCGCTTTTCAGTTTTTTTTCGTTGGTTTTATTTTTTGTTAAAAAGTAATTATTTCCAAGTAGGTGTGGACACCCTACAATAAAATTATGAAGAACAACCTCTATCCGGCCTGTGGTTGGCCGAATAGTCATTCCGTTGTCACGTCATCCATCTTCAAGTACCTCTACGAAGTTATGTATCCAGTTAGAGTAATATATCCATTCCATGGACGATTCCATGGAGTATAAAGGCAAGGAGAGTCATCTCTGTGTATGAAAAGTGTACGTAAAAACGCGTCCATTAAGGGTGGCGCTCTGGTAGCCTACGATAAATTTGATTGAAAACAGCAAACTTTTTTCCAACGCCAGCGCTATTGTGGTAGATACTGGAACCTTTATTTTCAGTATACAGCCTGATACTTTTCAACTTCCCCCCCCCCCATAAGAGATGGCTCTCCTTCTATACTCCATGGACGATTCGGTGAGGCTCAATGTTGCCAGGACGTATCACCATAATTACGGTGCCGTATTCAGGTTCAATCTACCGTAAAGGTAGAAAACTTTGCGAGCCCTCCTAAAGCACCGCTTTTTAGCTAGTTTTGTTTATTGATATTGTGGCGTTTGGGCTACTTTAGGCTACTGCAACTGAAATTCGGCTACATTGGGCTACTTAGGGCATGAGAAACGGCGATATTAGGCCACGCGCTGTTGGCAACACTGTCTCTGATCGCCGGTCGCCAGTTCGCCACAAGGCGGCACCGCATGTACCGCATGCACCGCACCGGCTCTCGTTGCAAATTAATTGCACGTCTCCTGGCTTGACTCTCGCGACTTGACATATTCACTTTGATAACTCAAACCGCACCGCACCGCACGGACTGCACTGCACCGCATCATACTCTTTTTGGTTCAAATAGTGTTGGGTTACTGGATACTGATATTGATACTTTCACATAAATCTGAAAAAAGATACAAAGTAGGTATGTTATAGTTTATGTTACCCTTGTAGTTTATGTTACCTTCGAAAGAAAGAAAAAACTAAAAAAAAGACATTTATTCCGGGATATCTATCAATTAAACAATCACAATAATTAAATAACTACGGATTTTTTTTAATTGGTTGTTTATTCGGATTTTAAGGGTAAGCTTTAATTCCAACTTGACTACAATAGTATGTATGTCTATAGCGTTTAAAATGTGTCAGTGAGTATCGATTTTTTAAAATAAATATAACTAGGTAAGTACATCGGTAAAAATTAATTTACATTCAAAATTCAAATTTTTCATGTAGGTAGGTATATCAATAACATTGCCGCATCATTGCCGTAAGATTTGTAATTTAAGGTAGCGAACAGGAATAGTTTCCAATGTCAAACTTGATTGTAAAGACCTAAAGACTACAGATATTAAAAGGCAATACCTCTCGCGGCGCACTAATACCCCACGGGAGCGAGGCAGATCTCTAATGACTCGTAATTACGATCAAGGTAATGGACTCTGGTAATGGCGGGCGGCCACAAAGCGCGATGCCTCCATTTTGTTTTTATTTTTTCGTTTTTTACTCCCGCGGCGCGATGTCTCGGCGGCCAGCCATCGGCCAGCGCGTTGCATCAGAGGAGCAGTGAAATATTTTATTTGTGAATTAACTTTTATAACTTTGATTTGATACTTTATTCTTGCAAACAAAAAATATTGTAGAGTTCTGTGAATTTCTCGATGTAATTGCGAAATGTTCATTGTGATACAACTCATTGTCGAATTCTATTAGGTCGGTAAAGCTCAGCATCGTTATGTACATTAATGTACAAGTCTCTCATGGTCTCCCTATCGGCAGTTACTCTTGTTTAACCCTTAACTGGTATCGTGGGGTAATTTTTAAAATTTTTAAGATGTCTTAAATACACACTGCAAAATGTTACGTAAAATTCAAATTCATAGTATTATGCGATACTTGTTGTATGACTTATTATAAAGATAAAAGTCGATTACTATGTTCTAAAAGGTATGTTATTTTAAAATATCAAAACATTAACCTTTATCAATGCATAAAACACGATTTATTTACTTTTTTTTCTATTGGGATCACTACGGACCGTCGATACCAACAACGTTATTTTAAATATCGATATCGGCTAAGGGTTAATTAGCTTGATATCTTAGCATCCTGATAGTTAACTTATGGGAATGCTTCTATAAAGTAATATTTTTATTAGGATTTATCAAGAATTATTAAATAAATACTTATTGGTGGAAATAGTGTCCAAAGAGAAGACTCGTCTAAAAATGAAAAAAAAAAAAAACTATTAAAATTAGTAGGTTCGGCATATCGTATCATATGATGTATTATTAGTATTACACACTGAACCAAATTACGATATTAGGCGAGTGTTCTATTCTGAGTGTAGTGATAAGTGTATAACTGTGAGTGTGATGTACCACCATTAACCACTAATGCTCAGGCCGCATCTCGCCAATGATTTAGATGTTTTTTGTACTACGATTTGATTACGGTGTGTGGTTGATTATCGACGCCTCGCCGAGTTAGATGGATTTTATCTTTGCGCTTTATCTGAGACATTAAAAGAAAACCAACCATTTATTTAATGGTTCAGTATAATTTTAAAACAGAAATTTATTTCACTTAGTAGTAGCTGAAATATTAATGAAATCATTACCAAAGCTCTCTAACATAAGTAAATATTTTACTAATATCTTGCTAATAAAACGCTTACGCCCCAACTCGGAGTCACTAACGGTTACATAAATCACTCCTTAGTACAGAATTTGTATGGTGATTCTTTACTAAGGAGCGATTAAAGTAACCGTTAGTTACTCTGCGTTGGGCGTTAGTACCTAATACTAATAGCTAAAAAATATTTTAAGGACGCGTTAACAACCTGTATTCTTCTCGTACAAGTACAACCTGCAGAATTCCTACATTTACTCCTAATGATTCCCAGTCACGGTACCGCTGAATGCGCTTCAGGGCTCAAATAATAATTTGAAGATATTGATATTAATTCCAGGGAGATATTTTTAATCGATAAAAAAATACGCTGACGTCACTATTACTGACACGATTTTACTTTGAATTAGTATCTAGCTGACTGGATAGGCCTATTAATTTCTTATTCTTATTTGTACAAAAATAATTAGTTTTTATTTTGTTCATGAATAACAATTAGGTAGGTACTGAACTGTTGTTACTCTTATTACATACTAGCTTTTGCCCGCGGCTTCCCCCGCGGTAAAGTGGTTTCGAAATGAGATTTTTAATCAATTAATTAGATATTAGACGATGCATGTGGCTTCGCGCACGTGAATATTGATTTTTTACACATCCCGCGGGAATCCTGAACTTTTCCGGAATAAAAAGTAGCCTATGTGTTATTCCTGGGTATAGCCTATCTCCATTCCAAATTTCAGCCAAATCGGTTAAGTAGTTGTGGCGTGATTGAGGACAAACATCCAAACATCTTCACAGACGTTTACATTTTTTTTATAATATTAATAGGATTCCTTTCGTAACTACAATTATCACATTAAAACAAATACATACATCTATCTACATTGCCAACTTATATTATCCAATTAACAATGAATTAGCAAGGCCTTATCCTTTTCAAGTTTCTAGACTAGCCGAACAGGTACAAAAAAAGGGTGCGTGTACTTTTGTACGCGCGTGAAAAGTTATACTTCTTTGACATAATTAAATAAATATTTAATTTAATAACGTGTATCAGTTTTAATTATCTCTCAAAAACTATTTTTGTACTAAATAAAATAAAACACTGGTAACTAACGCCATCTCTTAACATAATACGAAGCGTTGAACGTTTAACGCAAAGTGCTTTCATACCCCCTCCATGGTAGCGTTAAACGTTTGACGCAACCTTGTCGGAAGTCGCATTAATAGTTTCACTTCAATTAATTTAATAACGTGTATCAGTTTTAATTATCTTTCAAAAACTATTTTTGTACTAAATAAAAATGAAACATTGGTAACTAACGCCATCCCTTAACATAATATGAAGAGTACATTGAGCAGTTAGCGCCATCTATCCAGCAGTTAACGCAACAGTGCAGCGCAAACGTTTAACGCAACCTTGTTGGAAGTCGTATAAGAAGTATAACTTCAAAAGTAAAAAATAAAATATGTACGGGATAACCCGATTACCTTTTTGACTCCATAGTACCTACACCATTATGCTCATCCAGCATACATAGATTCATACATTACGAACGGAAAGAATAAAAAGAAAAAAGTTGGGCATTCATTAGCTGTTATTGAAAGCTCACTTCCATTTTTAATCGACGTGCTCTTGGTTTTGTTTTAATGGCTTGTAATTATTCTCGCCTTTGCTCTTCGATTGCATAGAGCGTGATCACGTCTCTACACCATCAACATAAGACTGTGTTTTGTAGATGATTAGGCGTACCGACGAGTAAAGATTTAATTCTGAGTATGCTATCGATAAGTTCAATGTTATATGGAACTTAGCTGTATTGAACATTATTTAATTAATAATTCCTAATGTAATTGAGCTCTTCGGGTTATTCTGCTATAATCTAATACATTTATTTTATGTATGCAGCAGCTTTCCTCTTCATAATATTATCTACTGCTTCGAACAACTTCCTTCATATAACTACAAGGGAGACGTCGTAATATCATAAACCAATAGTACCCGATAATAAACATTTATCTACCACATAAATGTTTGCGGGAATCAAACCCGAGACCCTTCGATAGATAGCAAGATGATCATTATTTACGAGTGCTATAACCATTACTTTTAGTAAGTGAACGACCTATAGCGCGCATTTCTCTTTTGAAGTAGGTACATTCTGAAAGTAAATTGTCAAAGTCTGATGACCCTAGCACAGGTGGTTCAGTAGAAGGCATAGGTAGGAGGTAGGTAGTGATGGTTCCCTGGCTCCCTGCTCGTTCGATTCCCGGGGCAAATACCTATATTAATGTTTCTCCTTGGGTCGTCAGGATTAAATAATATTAATCAGATTAAATAATATTATTAATATATTATATTGTCGGCAATATAATATATTAATAATATTATTTAATCTGTGCCTTAGCATTAAATCGATTGCTTAATAACCAAGAATATTTTTTACCATCATAAGCATGTAAGGGATCATTAATTTTATCGCACTACCGCATAATTATTGCGCTGAAACTATAATTAGCATATCCAGATATTAAATCACGCTCTAATGACGTTATTTCTTTATTTATGCATCTTTATTTTATGCAACTTTTAGAAATAACGATGCAAAATTGGAATCCGGGGTACATATTTGTTATCATAAAGATTATTCGACATGGGGTCTTTTAATTAAGCGACGTGGCTAACCTCGATCGCTCATTAAACCCATTTGCTGATTCCGATTGGTTTTTATTTACTTTTTATGTTCGTTGCTAATCGAACGAACCGACTCGGACTACGGCCGATTGAGACGCAGATACAAGTATAAATCCATCGACAAATCTGATCTTATCGCGGTTTGAATTGAGTTTTTTTATGTAATTATAAGACTTATAATAAGTACAAGTATGCACTTAGCTTTTAGAATGTATTATTAGTATTATTACAATACCTGCTATTTTCTTTCAGTATTATAACAGCCTGATCGATGTCTCTACATGGACGATATTTGAGAAAAACTATTAATTGAGGCCATTTACTATCGGAATAGATCCCATAACAATATATAGTAATTTTGACAGTTGTAAAAAATATTTTTGCATCTATGCTTGACTTTTTTTAATTGATGCTATAATTTTTATTATGTGTAGTTACTTACATTAGCCGTGTGGTTATTTATTACTGTTAAAAGACACAATTACCATATTTGAATATATATTTAGTAATAATAAATTATCGGTAGGCTGTCTTTTATACTTTTATTTTTATGAACCCCTCACTGAATATCCGCCACTATCGGAATGCATTGTCCGAGCAATTTTTAACGTCATTGAAGATTGCGCGCTCAAAACAGATCTGACAGCACAAATCTTTATTAACTTAATTCGGGCGCATAAATTTCAGAATTAGGGCCCAGGTGGCGATATATTCATATTGGTACGTATAAAAGAGGTATGTGAGCAATTCAGCGTGCCTCCGTTCTGTGGTATTCTCGGAAGGGCATTAGGTTTTTTTTTCATTGACAACACGGAATTATAGCGAAGGTAATTTGGTGCCGTTGTGATGTGCCGTGTGGTCAATCGATTCCCCACGACTCAGCGGTTCGTTTTATTCCCTGCTAATGCCGGGTCGGCCTTTATTACTCCAAGATTTTTTTAGATGTTACTTTTTATGTGCCTTTCACCGAACACCCTTCAACAAAAACTCACTATTGTAAGAAGTGATGAAGTTATGTTTTTCATTAAATTGCTGTAGGTATGTTTTATTTGAAGATGACGAGCAATTTTTATACTCACGGTTTTTAGGATCCCACCCAGTATTAAATGCGGTTCGGGAGGGCTAAAGATTTACTTTTTTATGGAAATATCCGGCAAACGAGCTGACGATACACCTGATGGTAAGTGGCAACACCGAAGGCATTACTGATGCGTTGCCGGCCAAGAAAGAGAGAAGAAAGAGAAAAAAGAACTGGCTCTAAAGCCCCCAGCTCGGAACACAACGAGTCGTTTGGCGGCTGACTCATGCTCAAGGGTGGTATCTAGCTATCCAGGCGAACCCTATGGAGAAATAATAATAATGGTATTAATTAGTAATTAAAATCAGTATTACCAATATAATCCCTCCGAGGGACCCCTATCACCAGCAGGCCGGATTTAGTCGCCTCTTACGACACCCATCCGGCGTGGGATTGGGGTTAGTATTCCAAGCCGTAACTTTAGCAACAAGATATACGTCCCAACTCAGAGTCACTAACGGTTAATTTAATCGCTCCTTAGTAAAGAATCACCATACAAATTCCGTACTAAGGAGCAATTTAAGTAACCGTTAGTGACTCTGAGTTGGGGCGATAATAGATACCTAGAATTACTTAGTAAAGCAGTTACTAAGTATGAATACTAAGTAACTAAGAACAAAGTAGCTTTTTCTTCAGAACCCTTATAAACTAATTTAATATTAGGTTGTGAGCCCGTAAATCGCAATCAAAACTTGTTAAACCCGATAAATCTAATGATACCTAAACTACATTAATAAAACTTATTATAATCTCCTCTTTAATTCTGGTGTCTTTACTTATAGCCACCAAGATCCATTAAATAATATTGACTTACGATTATAATTATTCAGCGCTGAACAAATCTCTAAATCATTCATACCTACTAAACTTAATTGTTTTGCGACAAATTAAAAATAGACCTAGAATTAATTGGAACTGGACACAATTTTATTACGACAGACGCGACGTCTAGACGGCGGCGAATCGAGATGATATTATTTGGAAACATTCCAGGAAAATTTGGAAAAACTCCGTTCTCTTGCAGAATGCACTACGGTCCACGAGCTAAGTCTAAATTGGAGTCAAAACTAAACGTCAAATTTAAATTTGAGTTTAGTGATGTCTATAGATATTCGATTTTATTAAGTTAACTTTATGTAGGCATTTTTTAAACAACAGAACAATTTTTAAGTTAAGTTTAAAGTCAAGGTGGTTTGATTCAGTTGTCTGGAAGCAATCTGGAAGTATATTATTAAAAACGCGATTTGATAGCTCCACATAACTATCTTAGCTATCAAAAACCAATTAGCTCTCAAAGTCGTAAAGAAAATTGCAACGACGGGAATAAAAGTGGGCAAACAATAAAAATGCTCGTTTCGGCATTTCCGATTGTTCTAATTCAGGATTGGTTTTTAATGACATTTCGTAGGGTTGCACGCGACAGGCATTTCAATATTGACTGAATATCGCTGCAAACTGCCTGCAAAGACCCACTGATTTTCAGTGTAAGTAAAACCTAGTAAAACGTGTAATATGAATGAAATTCTGATCTGGGTTGAACTATATTATTAAATTCAATAAGTCACGAAAATAATAGATAAGGAAAAAAAACTACAATAATCATAACTATTTCACAGCTAGTTGAGCTCATGGTATATAGAAAAACAACTTTCTTTAAGCAAAAGCTAATATTTACATACCTATAAGCATTTCACAGTAATCGTAAATATCTAGATACACTTATCATCAGGTAGAGTTGTAATCAACCATTGTAATAACAAGTAAAAAAGATATCTAATTAAAACCATTAATGATCAGCAGTCAGCCAACCCTAACACACAAGCTGCATCAGAGCACGCGAGGTGCATCAGCCCCGCCCCCCGGCGCCAGCAAGCCGACACCTCCAGAACAAAGCCACCATAATTACTGGCCACAATAATGGGATCCCATGTTAATGCCGGGGATCATCCGGCGCACGCATGATTCGATATGTAGATTAGTTTAAATGCAACGACACGCTCCACGATGAATAAAACAGTGATGGATACATAAGTAGGTACTCGAGAAGAAAAAGAAAGAAGAGAAGGATATACATTTATTTCTTTTTCTTATTTATATATGTATATATTTATTTATTTATGTAAACTTTATTGACCACAATATAAAATATTATAGTACAAATGGTGAGCTTAATGCTAACTGCATTATTCTCTCTTTCGTGGTCGGCAACGCATCAGTGATGCCTTTGCAGCCTTTGGTGTCGCTCTTGGTTATGTATATTTTCTCTTTCACACAATTAAACTACTGACTGAGCGGATTTTCATGAAATGTAACACAGGTACACCCTAATCTGAAATAGAATTAAGGATTTGGGGTGTTTATTAACCCGTAAAACGCGAGCAAACCCGCGGACAGAGCGCTAGTAAAGTATAAATTTAAATAATTCCACAAAATTACATCTTTGCATATTATCTGAACTGGAAATGGTTAATCGCCAAGCTACCGCTACTAACGCAAGGTAAATAATATACGTATTACAAATTTATTAATGAATTCTATCTTTAATACACTATATTCATGTTGTATTCAAATATACGTCTGGATTACATTAAGAGCGTCGTTCTATAAATTCATACAGATAACGCGAGGTTCTCATTAGTGGCGATAAGAAGTAAGAACCACTATTGGGATATAGGACCGCGCGGCCCAGTATTTCGGACTCGAATGTCAATGGAGCGATATCTCAAAGCTCAAAAATAAATTTTAATGATTATTAGGACAACAAGATTTGTTCGAATGTTTCGAGTTTTCGTAGACTGAGAGCTTACAAAATTATATTTTATTTAATAAATCTACTGTCGGCTGCCGCACCGTAGAATAATAATCTCATGCCAATGCTGCAGTGACGATAACAGATCAATGCTTTGTGTAGGTACGTTTACGTTTTTCAACATAAAATAGTTTTTCTTTATTTTAAAATCAATTAATTTGTCGTGTTAGTTCTTTGTGTTAATGATCGATTTTTTTATATTTTTAAATGAAAATATGAAAATAGGTATTTGTTCCATAAATATATAAAAAAGAAAATATGTTCCCAAGTAAAAAAGCCTTTTTCATCGACATTTCAATCAAATAAATTCAGGTACCTACTGTATTTCTCTGATGTTTTGCGATAATGCAAATGCCTTGATAAAATCAATAAAATAGGCTTTTAAAAATTCTTTACCCATGAATAGTCCAAGCGGTCATGGTAATTAGCCACAATTAAGTATCGTAAAGTGGTTGTCGCCGCTTGCTAATCGTTATTCCGCCTAACTACCGGTCATTATGTTTTTGCAACAAAAGAGCTTCTTAATGACATCCAAAGAACAACGAACGTACGGCATGTCTCTTTCTTTGCCTGTCGATATTTTAATTATTAAGTATTTAATTGAGGTTACCTGGGAGGTAAATAACAGCTATCTGGTTTTTATATTCATCGCTGTTAGCATGTAAAGTTAATACGATCATCTTGACCATAAAACAAATCATGTTTGTTGTAATTTTATTGTAGCTAACTGTTGGCCGCGACTTCGTCCGCGTGGCATTTAATATTTTTAAATTTTTCATTGATCCTATTTTTTTTTCTAAAACTTGTTTTCTAAAATAAAAGTAACCTAAGTTACTTCTTGTTACATCAGCTATCTGCCAGTGAAAGTCCCGTCAAAATCGGTCCAGCCATTTCAGAGATTAGCCGGAACAACCAGAC
This sequence comes from Thymelicus acteon, assembly GCA_951805285.1. Classification (NCBI taxonomy): domain Eukaryota; kingdom Metazoa; phylum Arthropoda; class Insecta; order Lepidoptera; family Hesperiidae; genus Thymelicus; species Thymelicus acteon. Next base: position 2,425,365 of record OX638227.1, on the reverse strand, counting down.
AGACAGACAAAAATTGTAAAAAATGTTGTTTTGGTATATGTACCGTATATACATACATCCAAATGCTCTTAGTAAAAAGCGGTTATTTTATTATTACAAACAGAACAGACACTCCAATTTTATTTATTTGTACAGATATATAGATAAATGTTTAATCAACTCCCTTTGACCGCTCATTTACCTTCCTTTCTCTTAAATTCTTCATCTACTAAAAGAGTAATGTTTAAAAACTGAGCGGTAATTTTGTTACTTACCTAGTAATAAATATTTTACTAAAAAGTTTATATAATATAAATAACGGATCTTCTGTTTATTAAAGGTTCGCACTTTTTCGCTTTCTTCTGTTTATTAAAGGATATCCTCACTTTTTCACATTCCTTGAATTGTGGCATTCGTCTGTCGGTAGTCATTAATTCATGGAATGGTATAATTATGCTTATAGATAGCATAGGGGGTGCGTCTTTTTCATCATAGTTTTTGTAATAAGTAAAAAAAATGATATCACATTTATCGAGCAAGCTCCTAGCCTACTCTGCAGTACAAAGCGGCCGACTATAATCGAATTGATTCGTTAATTACCGCTTTATCTCGACCACCATTAGGCGGCCGTCCCACGCGTTTTTTAATTGGTATCAATTCGAGTTACGGACGGTCGTTCGTACCACCGCGACCGGTACCACGGATGTGTATACACATACGTGCGAGCCAGGTGGTTACGTTACTACGTGGGTCAATTTCAACAAACACGAATTTTGCCTCATTACAGAGGCGAATTTAAATTTGCTGTAAATTTTTTTGGCCTAATATTTGGATAATTTTTAATAGGTAAATAGTAGTACTAATTAATCATATACTAGAGGTCGAAAGAAAAAATTAGTTCATGAGATATTTCCATTTGAAATTTTCAAATGCCACCGAAATTATTAAAGGACCATCACCACATTTTATTTGGCATAAATAATATGTAAATACTTAGTATTAATAATTAATTAGTCATGTAGTAGAGATCGAAAAAAAATATTTGTTCCGGAGATATTTCCAAATTACATTATCAAATGCCACCGAAATTAGGACCACTGGAATTAGAATCTGATCCACCGAAATTGATTTATGCCAATGAGAAATAATAAAGGCAAGATCATATTTTAATATATTAAAGATACATTTTGAAGGTAGGAGTCTAGATGAACGGGCACCTTTTAACAGTGATTAGACATGCTTGTGTTTCTGTGGCCTTTTTTTGGTTCTTTTTGGTTTTTTTTGGTTTTTTTTTTGGTTCTTTTTTTTTGGTTCTTTGATTTGCCACCGGAGCCACCGAGATTGCGCCACCGGACTTACACTTGAGTCAAACTCGTATCATAATACTTGTCAACAAATCATTTAAATTCCTTTATAGGGTTTTCACAAACTGATTTGTATTTCGCCCACCAAATAACTATTAAAGAACTAAATAATCATTATAACGTTTGTGACATACTCATTATTTTACTATTGACCTATAACAACAACACACTAAGAGAAAACGACGTAAAAACCAACATCTTAAAACAATTTTCATCATTGAATAACTCACGCTCGCACATCCTTAATTTCGTGAAGCGACTTGTAACCTTTGCACAAAAGTATTTTTTACGGTCTGCCTGCCTATGACTATAAATAGAAATGACTTCGAAAACCTCACAGCTATAATGGCGCTTACATGCTTTGCAACTTGGTCGTATTATATTACGAAATACAGTGAAATCAACTTATCTGTGACTTTAAGGAGGGCGCTGCCGGACGCATTGGACCAATCATAGTGCGCTATTAGTAAGTTTTGTATGGGATGGCATTAGTTCCAATTTTCGCCACGGCACAAATAAGTTCTTCAGAGATGGCACTGTACAGATTATACAGATATTTCATTCCACCCAATATGCATGAGCATAAAGTTATTTATAAGTTAAATTTCATTAAAAAAAGCCGAGTAACATTCTATATTTATGTTTATGTATTTTAAAACAGTCTACCTCACACTAGGATTCTATGTGACGTGACACTGACGTGGTGCCATTGGTGCCTCGCTTGGAATCGAACCCAGGACACTTGGCGCGGCAGACCGGTATGGTTACCTACCGACGCCTGACGGATCGTCGATGGTTTTAGGAATTCTTCATAGATTTTTTCATAGATTTTTGAGATTATGTACTAAGTTGCGGGTACTACAATATATATAATAAGTAAATTGCCAGAAATAATGTTTTTTGAGTTTTTGAAATTTTGGGTTATGCAGTTCATGCAACTACATGTCATTGTTTAGGCACTAGGTAGGTACTCGAAAAAGCATAAAAAACGTTTCTTCATTAGCAGCACTTTAGATATAATTAAACATCAAACAAAAACCATCCACGAAGGAAGCGTTTATCTCCGTCCGCTGAATTCTTGGACGTAACTACTGACCAGCGTAGCTTGGTCTCTCGGAAGGTTAAGTTTAGGCGTAAATATTTACTTACGACTCGATTGGAACGCTGGCTAAACTAAACACAGGTCTCTCCTCTTGAAGAGGCCTGGAGCAACTTCACCACGCTGCTCCACTCTCCAGTGCGGATTGGCGGAGGAGGCAGTGGCCAATCCAAGAGTCGGAAGTTTTCATACCGCCTGAGGCCCTCCGACATGGCTTAACGACTGTTATCTTCTTACGATAACAACCGGGACCGACGACGGCTTTATGTATCCTCCGAAGCACGGAAGCGCTCAAGAACTTTCGCCACTAGTGGTGGGTAAATTGGTGATAATAACTGGTGATAATAATATTATCTGCTAACCATGGTTATGATGTACCGCCACCGAAGTTAAGTGATGTCATCGCAGAGCATTCGCAGAGCCATAAAGATCGGAAGCCCGATATTATTACGTGTGTCACATAAAAAATTGCGTATTATCTTAATACGTCCGTCGCGCGTCGTCTTTGGATTGTTTAAAAGATAAAATGTGAACAGATATTATTATAGGTACTATAATAATGTGCCTACCTATTACAGTAGGTACGTATTCTTAAAAATAAAAGGGCTATACCTATTTTTTCATGGATTTGTACTGAAACAGAAAAAATCCTGGAAACTTGGAGGAATTTTTCGTTCATCAAAATCTCATTGAGACAAATCGTTACTTGGCTTCGCCAGATCTTCTTCACACAGACACAAAGTATATTATACTCAGATATTCTTGACTGACAAGTTGTGAAGGAGCTCTGAAGACACACCAGCCAACCTTCGTGCGCGGTAGTGGGGCTCCATATAATTTGGCGGTGGCCGTGGAACTAACACCGGTTATTAAGCTATCATTAAGCGTTCTCGCGGCCTGCAATTTGCCGCGCCGGGCTGGTGCGGGGGGAGGGGGCAGGGGAGGGGTTAATTAACAGAGCATTCTGATAGGCAGATGCGATCCGCGGCGACGCTTCAATCGTGGGATGGTTGTAATTGCTCGATAGTTTTGTTTATATCCAATAGACTGGATTAAGAATCTTAATCGAAGTTTCCTCAAAGCGTAGATACCACTTAATTTAATTACAAGTAGGTATTTAACTAATGGCTGTAGCTGTATGACGTATGACGTAATGACTCAGATCAATAAATAAGGCACTCCGAACAAAAAAGTGAGGAAAATTCACGTAACCATAAGTGTGCGTAAATAAAATGTTGTCAAAGCTAAGTTCAGTGTTAAAAAAGTAAAGATGCAGTAGTACACAGTAAACTATACCTGTCTGTCTATCTATACATATCTAATAATATACTGACATACAACAATAGGTTGCAATAATTAAGCATTACTAAAAAATATCATAATGTGTAGGTAATATGAGATCTATGTACGAGCGCATAGTAGCGTGTGTTTTTGTTTTAATAATAATATTATTCTTTAATTTTACACAAATTTTATACATATTTACATCTCTACATCTGCTACCAGCAGTTCAGCAGAGCATATCGGGGTACGGGGGTAGTTTGCACCCTTCGTGTGTACGTCCCGGACGTCCCGTTCGTCACGGTCTGCTGACGGAAGTGATAACAGAGCCAAGCCAGAGACGATACACGATATTGTTGCCATGGAAACACTCATGGTGACCATACACGTTACTAATCGTTCAACTGTAGTGAACGCACGATTTTATGTAGGTAAGTACCAAACAAGAAAAAATACAACCGAATTGAGGCCTCCTCCTTTTTTGAAGTTTGTTAAAAATGGTTACACTGTGCAGTTGAGCAGGTGCTTCATTGAAGGATCCCACTGGTACAGCAGTTGCAGTTGCCTGCAGTCTGCAACTACAGAGACGCCTACAAGGCTACACTAACGCTACACAACTAAAGAGTGCACCTCGAGCATGTGAACGCGTTGCACGGAGCAACTGGTGTGGGCACTGAGCCGGTGTAAAATTAACCAACGCGCCGACATCAAACGCGCCGCCGCCCCTTTGAGCCCGCCGGCCGCCGCGCATTGTCTCCCGCCATGTTGTTTTAATACTTAATTTCGTGTTGTCATGTTAATAGTTTATTACCCGATATCCGATCGTTGTGCAATTCTAACCCTTAAGATTTCAATACTAAGACCCAACATTTACATCGGATTGACTCATCATTTTCAACGTAAAAATCAACACGCAACTTACGTCTTTAATCCTCGGCCGATAGGAATCTTTTACAGAAATGGTGAGAAGTTCTTCTCCCGTTGTCTTAGATCATTAATAGCGGAAGTGTTAAAGTTAAAGGGTTTCTAAAAGGAGACGCGGCTCGGTAGTCGACGTGATCGTTTTTTGTTTTTTTTTTTTATCACATCACTCGACTTCGTGACATCAAAGTGTTGCCCACACACTCAGGTTTAAATATAAAAACCTGTAAAAACGGAGTAGTAAAAAACTTCCATAGCGCGACTAAAGGAGTTCGGTAATTTCCTGCTGAAGTAGCTTTTCGTTTTTTATTTTTTATTTTTAAGCTACTGGCCAAAACTCCTGATTGTTACTTATCAATCATCTTAACCAAGAGAGGCATCGGTAATCTAGGGGCTTCATTGATGGACTACCGACGCGACCGTCCCACCGAGAAGAATATCATTCTTCAGCTCTTTGACCTCGTTGTGACCACCACTCCACCAGGCAGCCAGTCTACCAGTTTATTGACCAAAGTAGGTATTACATTGTATAAAAAAACCATGTCTCTATAGTAGGGTCTGAAAATAAATGTAATGGATAATTATTTTTCAAATAAACACTGAAACTCAACTGTTGTTCTCCGTGATTTTGTAACATTCTAACGCCTTCGCTACCATCACATTTTTTTTATGGAATTAGCCGGCAAGCGAGCTGACGATCCACCGGATGGTAAGTGGCTATCGTCGCCCATGGACATCAGCAACACCAAAAGCATCACTGATGCGTTGCCGGCCAAGAAAGAAGGAAGAAAAAGAAACAAAAAACTGCCTCTCAAGCCCCCAGCCGGAACACGACGAGTCGTTTGGTGGCTGACTCATGCCCAGGTTGGTAGCTATCCAGGCGAACCCCATGGAGAAATAATAATAGTAATAATGGTATTAATTAACAACTAAAATCAATATTACCAATATAATCCCTCCAAGGGCCCCACCACTAGCGGGCCGGATTTAGTCGCCTCTTACGACACCCATCCGACGTGGGATTGGGGTTAGTATTCTATGTACGTATTAGGTGAAAAACTTATTCACTGTTTATTACTTTTCTGTAATGCAATCTTAGTTCTTGTAGTAAGGAAACGGCCAAGCCACTTAATTTGACTAAGGTGTAGAGTCTGTAGCGTTAGGTCGTGTAGAGAGAAGATTGGCTCTACATGAGATCTGATTTTTGGTGGGATACCTAATGTACTCTGAATGATAATAGCTGTATGTACACGTCCGTAAACACATATAAATTTAATAATAAAAGCTTGTTAAAAACGATACCCATAATATTCTATTTTACTTAGTACAATAACTGAAACAGTTACGTAATAACTTGGAGTCTCAGAATAAAGCTTGGGGTTATTTAAATTGCACAAACTTTTCTTTAGATACCTTTAGAGTACAACCCCTTTACAATCCCTGCATAAACATTTAAGAAAAAACATATTGCTCTAGTCCTTTCATTAGTTCATTACATTTAACGAAACTTAAACTCTATTACATCGCAATAAGAGCCATCTCAGAATTAGTCGGTGGCGTGGTCTGGGTGCTATTGTTATGTTAAATAACCCCATAAACACTTCTTTCAAGCGGCAGGTTACCGACGTCTCTTGGAAGTGTGAAATTCGTCAAACCGTTAAGGAATAAATGTGTAAAAAGTTTTAGGTAAGTAAATTTAGCTTTTTGTGAGCGTTAGGTAAAGTTATGATGAAATTTAGCTTTGAGTAACGTGACCGTTTTCATATTTAACGGGAGACATGATTTCGAATAGTAATGTACTCATGTGTGAAGTGACTGAACTCGGAAATCGAATGAGTCTTGGTACCTACTTCTTCGGTGTGATTTGAAACTTCACTAAATTCCCCAGACACTTGTTGCCGTCATAATAAAAAAAATTAAAATGAAAAACTGAACTGGCTCCCGAGTTCCGACCCAGAGGAGCTTTAGAAAGGGGAAATGTGTATTGCTATGATGCAGAGGTCGATAATGAGGCTGTGGACTCCTTACCTACTGCATTTACTTGACTTACACTGTTGTACCTGAGTGTCAAGTTTCCCACGTGGTGGTAGGTACTACTTTCCTTCCAAAATCTACCATGAGATCTGATATTGACGTACCTGCCGAGGATGATAATTATCTGGTTATCACGGAGCCTGATCTTCCTTTTGTCGACTCTATAGCCCACCAGTTAGTGCCCATTGCAGAGTAAGGGGCTTCAGGTTCGATTCCTAATAAACATTTATAGGTACCACAAATAAATGTTATTCTTAGGGCGTGGACGGTTGTCTTTTTGTAGATAGTTATAGGTAATGTTTTTATTGGTTATGTATGAGTTATCTATTGGTTATCTATGAGTCCATGCCTCAATAGTCTAGGGCTCTACAGAATATTCTATTGCAGAGTGTGAAATCTGTAGGTAAGCGTATTTTACGACAAGAAATTGATTTCAAACACATTGCAGGCCAGTGAAACTAGTCAAGATTTGGCATATCAACAACTTAGGTTGACAACGTTCGCTTCCGTTCTCTGAACAGGGTTCGATTCTGCCGGTCATTGTGTCAGCTTTATGGAAATTGCGGCGTCAGTATCACACCGAGAGTCGACGGCTCCCGAATACATGAATATATAAACTACATTGTATTGTACCGAACTACCGACACCCGAGCTCGCCTCGTGACGAATAGTGCACAGAGACATAGGCGTTGTCTGCTTCCAAATAAAAAAAATCAAAATCATTTAATCATAACATACTTAGAATAATCACTGACACACGTATGAACGTCATTTATTTGATTCTTCCATCATTTCGGAAGTGTGCTTTAGGAAGGAGAAGAAATTGCGAAAGAAACTCTTGAGGACATCCTTTAAATTAATACAGAAGTACAGAATAATCAAGAATAATAATAATAAATAATAATAAAATAGAATAATCAAATCTTCTACGCGGGACTGGTAGCGGCACAGTTATTTCCAGGCAATCCTGTCACATAAGTGATATGTCCCTCAAATAAATTGTACCTACTCGGTACACGCTAGCGCTAGGGCTATTGAATTTCAGAAAAGTTCACTATCTATTATTTACTATATATTCAGCATCCATGATGTTCTGTAGCTTCCAGATGGCCGTGCACCTGTAGCATAAATTCGCTAATTTAATTTTAATAAACGATAGAGAAGCTTCGATAGTTCATAAAACGAGCAATCGCTCTCCGGCCGGCGTTGCGGCGATGCGGCGCACGCGCAGCGGGCGGCCACATTAACACCTCGGGCGCTGCAGGACGCCTGTAATACGTTGTTTTTTTTCTCAAAGTAACTTTCGTCGTTCCGCCCCGACGATGTGGCTTTGTGAGCGGAACAAAGCCGTAGATGAGTTTGCAAAAACTACTGATAGTGTGATCATCTTGGGTGTAAAGTAATTCTGGCTATACTATACGATGTTAATTAAAAATATCTTAAAAACATGCAGTTTAAGCAAGGTGACATCCTAGTTCTATGGAAACGGTGGAAGAAGGTTTAATTAACGGTAAGCGACAACTGTATTGTTAAATTAAAACATTTTCAGAAATTTCAGTGTATTGAAACGGAGGAAAGTTCGAGTATAATCATGGCATTGATATTTGCGTATCCTAATTTTTCAAACGTAAGTTCTATATGATTTTCGTACAACTATTTTTTAATTGATAAACATACAAATTTGGTTAGCACGTGAGGAATCCCTAGGTACACCGATTAACTGGCACGACATGAAGAACGCGCCTTGTTAAACAAAAAGCAAATTAGCTTCTTCTCATTAGGCATTCCGTCACAATTTATGACATAGTGCCTAATGGCTAATGCCATCTAATTAGGTGCGCGCACTGGCCGGCCGGCCGAATCGCCATCGCGCCAGCGTCCGCGGCTGCGGCAAAAACGCGCTCGTCCGCGGCTGGCTCGTCATAGTTTTTGCATGACGGCGTTTTGCCGACGCCAGCATTCCGCTCAAATTGTACCCCCATTATATTGCGGACTCCATTAACAATGTCTTTTTTAGGACTCTGAGAAACCATTAGGTAAATATCACTCTTGTTATGATAGAGACGTACATTAATGTAAAATGGGAATCATGGTAAATGAAACTGGTATTAGATGTTTGGAATGAAATGAAATAAAAGTCAGAATGAGCATTCGCAATATTGTAAATTAAAAGCTCAAAGAACCATGTTTAAAGTGTTTTTGTGTGAGTTTAATAACTTTGAAACCTTGGGAGTTTCTTGCCGCTTCTTTGTCCAATTTTAATCATCGATGTTGGAACAATTTATAAAGTGCATTTCTCGTTATTTTTTATTATTGAAGTTTTTTTCGTTTTCTTTTGGTAACTCGTCAGCAAATAAAACGGCACATTCCCTACTCGCATTTATGACTTTCGAATGAATTCAAGAACCAAACAGTTTTAATATGCACACCTATTTAATTACATATATTTTAAGGTACAATAGGGATATCCGAATCGCATCTCGAAGCGTGGTCACCGCAAACAGCGTCCATACAGTGACGCATCTCGTTTTTGCGGTCCCGTGGCAAATTCACTTAATTGTGTCTACGACCCCGGGACGCGCGAGTCGCGCGGTAATTGTCCGCCGGCTTTTTGGAAGGACCACTTTCCGCTGATGTCGGCCCTGCGAACGGACCTTGCAAGTTGCATGGGAAGTTTGGCTGGCTTTGGCTTTCGTTCATTTTAAACAGTATTTTAGGTTCAATTTGGCTGGGGAATGAATATTGATTAAACGCTGGAAATGCTCAGAGAGATATGGATTCAAATCCTAGTCGTTGAAAATTATGTAAGAGGTAGATCAGTAAAGATATTAGTACTTAATAGACATAATAGACATCACACAGAATGCGCACGGGTTCTCCATAACGTTCTCAAAGATAAAAAACGGTCCCCCACTGACTTGTTGGATAACAAATGTGGTGCAGCGGACATCCATCGGCGAGAATGACCTAAGTAGCCATTCTTACTATTTACGAGCTTACCTTCTTCATCTTACCTTTGATCACTTGTAGATCGATGACGAGTACTTATTTTGGATAGTTTTTATGATGCAAAGTGGTCCTCACACACATGAACTTGTAAATTGTGAATTCCATTACATAATATAAGTAGGTTCGGAAAACTGTGCAGATTTTAGCGATTAACAGAGAGAACGGTAGGCCAAACCAACCACGACACGCCTAATCCCTTTTCAACTAAGCCATGGGTGGTCTCTTGACATAGCTAACCTACCTGGTCTACGGACGGTGGACGGACAAATGGACAGATGATTAGACACTTCATTATTATCATATTCTAAAGTTGTATTTTATTATAAAATAAGTACGACTATAGTTAATACCACATGTATTAAGATAATTAAACATTGCACCCATTAACTGTACTAAAGACTGTACCATTTTTTTTTATGGAATAGCCGGCAAACGAGCTAACGATCCACCTGATGGTAAGTGGCTATCGTCGCCCATGTACATCAGCAACACCAAAGGCATCACTGATGCATTGCCGGCCAAGAAAGGGTGAATGAAAAAGAAAGAAACAACTGGCTCTCAAACTCCCAGCCGGAACACGACGAGTCGTGTTCCCGGCTGCTGCTGTCTCATGCTCAAGGGTGGTAGCTATCCAGGCGAACCCTTAATGGTATTAATTAACAATTAAAATCAATATTACCAATACATATAATCCCTCCGAGGGTTCTACCACCAGCGGGCCAGATTCAGAATTATGTGTCAGTAATATTGTTACGAAAAGTGGATTTTTGGGAACTCCTTTGAGAACCTCAGACATATTTATCACATCATATCACATAAACTAGTGTTTTATAGCGATGTGAAATTTAACAACCTTAATGAAGGTGAAAGCTGAAAGAAAATTAATATACCTATACCTACCTGTATTTTATACAAATACCTATGTCCAGTGTGTAGGTATATGAGGTTTCTGTCAGTCTCATAAACTTAATTTTATAACGTAGTACACCGCTAATTAAAATAGTTGAGCTAACTCATTAATTGAGTTATAAATAAATAAAAATTACAAAATCGATTTTTTTTCCTTTATTACTTTTTACAGGTTAGGATTGCAGGTACCTATTAACTACGGATCTATATTCCATCCCATTCGTCAGACCCTCGCTTCGATCAATTATAACTGTATATCGATGGACCCTCGCGATATTTTGGACGTCTGTATTTTGCTATTTAAGGCCTACCTAACTGACTACAGAGACCGTACAGACTACAGACGGTTCCTCCTACAGTCAATGATATTTAAAAAATATAGATATGTCACACATACAACAACAAAAGGGTGCGTATCGTCTTGTATTGACAGAGCGACAACGAGCTAACGGTCAATTGCCTGTTCTTACGCTCTTCATCGCGTCGGCACGCTAGTGATATACATATTTACCTCTTTTTACCAATGAATTATTTACATTATAATATCATTGCCTACATTACAATTAGGGAATGCAATCTTGTTCTCGCGAGATCCCGTTACCATTCGTTTTTATACTTGTCCGTTGAAGTTTTACGTCTTCTAAGTGTCCCAGCATACATTTCAATTTTTTGTTGTATACGGCTAAACACTAAATATTATTTTTAATTTCCGCGACAGTAAAATGGCCAGCGGTCAATTCGGTCACATGTCGCTAGTGGACGATGGACAGTGGGCCGTCAGCCCGTGCATTACAATTGGGCGGCAGTGGCGGCAGTGGCCACTTCCTGCGCCACATTTGCATGTCCCGTCAATCGCGCCGACTATCTGACGTTTTAATTACAATTCTGAACCGAATGTGACGGACCTGTGGCCCCAGTGCGAACGAGTGCGGTGAGCGGGGAGCGATTCACTCCGCATAGCGATTAGCGGTTTTGAACATTTATTCTATATTATTACGGCTTAATACTAGGATTATTGGTTTGACTTAATATTTAATTATGAGCTATGATGACACATTTTGTAGTTTTACATTTTACAACAATTAATGATAGAAAAATGCCAAATTTATATTTCTCCCATAACAATGATATTATAATGTAAAAAGAGGTAGATATGTCACTAGCACGCCGACGATGAAGAGGGTAAGAACAGGCAATTGACCGTTCTGCTTGTATTGCTCCGTCAATATAAGACGATACGCACGCTTTTGTTGTTGTCAGAAGTGCTAGACATTTGACATACAGCGTTATTATACTTCGTGTATTATACCAATGTGATTGGTGTAGTGGAACAAAAGATAAACGCGTATGTGTTGTAGCTCTTTTCGGAACAGATTTTTGGTTGATTTGTAAAGGCATAACGTATCTATATTTTTTCATACACATTAATTCATTAAAACATATTCGTAAATGGGACCATTTTATCTCTAAAACCAAGTAAAGAAACAGACTCAGTTACTATCTACCTACTGGCATGTGATATCGGAAATTCAGAACTATTCTCAATACCGGAATTATTTTTCGATATTGAGCCCTGATTCCGGAATTCCGGTAGTGGTTCCGATATTGGTTGTTTAAAAAAATTGTCGAGGACGAAGTAAAAGATTTGAAACTATGTATGTTTTATGAACTTCTAATTATTTACAAAAAATTAAGGTGAAGTAAGTAAAATCTTAGTTTTTATACAGACAACAGTATTCAGTCTTCATTTAGCCTTGTTTATAAAGAGTTTCCTGAACGTTTATCAAAATTACTTTAGGTACATGTCTTCATAATCATCAAGTAAAACAAATACCTACAATAAAACAAAAAGCTATATTGCAACAACAGCTCGCTGTCAATCAGGTCCAAAACATGTTTGATGCCGTCATCCATAGTGAGCAGAAGATAGTTATTTGTCATCTTCAATAATATCCATAGTCTCCATGAATCATGGACCATAATGGCTATGATCTCCATCTGTCGTCTATGGACTTTTATCAGAACACACTACATCGCTCACGTAGTGCAGTGCGTTAAGGTATTAGATACTAAGTATTCTTTAAGTAGGTAAGTCTACTTTCGGTAATCTGAAGTTCACCAGTGAACTATTCTTATCCCAAATTAAATACCACTGGTCAATTTTCTAGGGATAGTTTTTGGACCAGAGTCCACACCCCACAGTCCACGCATGCGTCCTTAATTAGGCATTCCGCTCTCGTCCGGACTGCGTACGCGCACCGCCGGCGGCGCCTTTGACGCCGAGTGCGCCCTCTCGCTCACACAATGCAACTATTCATGAAACCGACCAACGTAAGCTCGCCTCTGAACATCTTTCAACATGAAACACTTTCTCTTAAACTGGTGGCTCAACTCAAATTGGCCATGACCAGCAAAAAAGATGTTCGCCCGGTTCGGTAATTTGTATTTTAGTTGCTAACAAATAAAGCACATATTGTTTCGTTTGGTTTACAATATCAAAGGTGTTATTGGAGTGATGTAATGAGGGGGCCTAATTGTGTATTCTAGTTGGGATGTTAGTGCGCAAGATAAAAGACTGGGTGATAAAGGTCGCAACTCGCAGGTATCTTTCTGCGAGGAAAGGGTTAAAACTTGCAGGCAGAGGACCGACGTTAAGGATGATCCATGATCTATATATGACATGATTGAAGCAAGGAGGGGGTACCAACATCAACGTCGATATTACTTTGATAGTAATTAGATAGGTAAATCGCTCCATGTGGTGCCAGGACTGCCGGGTCCACGATCCAGATTCAAGACCAAGTGGACTGAAGAAGAAAGCCGCTGGATTGGTGATGGATGGTCCAGCTGTGGACCTCAAAAGGCTGATAGATGGATGTATGGCCTTTGATATTTCGGTTATTAAATGAAAAAAGAAATCATTACCTGGGCTAGATCACTGACTGACGAAGTGGATAAAAAAATCGGACATAACATAAATTTTATTTGCATCAATGCCAGTTCTGTCTAAAGCCATCAAGGCGTGTTCTAAAATTTCTGTACCTCTCAATTCCTCAACACTTTTATTGCAGTGATTTCGTAAAATAAAATCCGTCCCTACGGGCAGATACACTTAATTTAATATGAGGCTCATTGTCTCTACCGTCCTTGTCTCTCTTGAGCACGACGCGGAGACGCAACACAAAATAACTCCCACTGATTGCAGTGAGCCGTACACGAATTAGGCCCTTTTCGTCGTTTTTTTCTTCATAATGCCCTGTTCATGCGTTCAGACCTTTTATCGGAACATATGCATGTTTCTGAACACCGCGCCGCCGCACCGGCCGCCCGGCGACCGGTTTCTTTTGACTTTTGAGTTTCTCGCCGCGCCGCATTCGTCGAACGAATTCAAAATTTGAATCAGTCCGCTCCGAGTCACGACAGTGGAAGGACGTTTGTTGATTCAACGTTGTCGGATAAGATAAATGTTTACGATACTTTAGTGATTAGTGTTTTTGTGACTGAATTGTTTGAACATGACACAAAATATTGTTTTTACTTCGTATTCTGTTTACGTGAAGGCATGATGTCTCGGATTTTGAGTGTGGTTTTCCTCGCCTGGTTGGTTGCTGCCGACCAGGAGGAGTCTGAAGGTGGCAAGTGCGAGAGGATCAGGCTGAAACAGTGCCAGGATCTGGGATACAACTGGACCGCGATGCCCAACCTGATGGGGCATAGGGATCAGAAAGAAGCTGAAGAATCGGTGAGTTACTTTTCTGTTTAGTCCTTTCTCTACTCGAGTTCTCTTGTAACAGTTACGTGATCTATATAAGTACAAATTTCGGAATCCTTATTTCTATTACTTTATAAAAAACATTACAATTCATCAAAAGATTTAAAAGTATCTTATTATCGAGTTGAATTCGTAACATTGAGATAGCAGTAATATAAGACTCGTTACATATTTCGTTTGTTACTTTATGTTCCAAAATAGGAGTTTTTCTTAATTCCGGAAACTTATTTGAATAAAAGAGTGTAGTTTTTGTACATACAAAACTATGCATATAAAAACCTATGGTCTTTTTAATCCAAAGACATGAATCATAAACCTCATACTTTACGTTACGCGTGTTACTAGGGTTGGAATTTGAAAAAGGTTTCTATGGTAGTCAATTTCGGACAACAGATTTACGAGTGATCGTTGAATGGGTTTAATGGCTTGTTACGTCGATATTTTGGGGTATCTGTATCAAGGGGTGCCTGGGGTGGGAATTACTTTCGCTTCTGTAATTCACTTTTGTTACAGCTAATAACAATTTCGTAGATAACTTTCTATAGGGGATTAGGGGTAGCATGCCATTGATCATAAGCGTTACTGATTCCTCCATTGTACCGCACCTACTACCTACCTATTCTATTTCTCTTCTAGAATTTCTGTCTACAAATACATTTTATTGTCATTCTCGTCAGCTCTCGTATTTCCATCCGGTGTAAAGTTGAAACAAAATCTTCGTTCCATGACTCCGTTGCGCGTTGTTGTCAGACTCGTTCGTCCCAGGTTCGATTATAAGCCGATAATTACGTTTATTACAATACAATATCAATTATCAATTTAAACAATATGCTTTCGTCCCAATTGATTACAAATGCGTGTAAAATTCGAACCCGGAACACTGCTTTGCTAGATCAAATTGTATGCCATTGAGCATATAACAGAATCGAATCAATAATTAATATGGTAGCAATAATGTAGAACCTACCTAACATGGTAAATAATTTGGTAACATCGAGTTATCAAGCACAACCAATTCGGCTGCTATCCGACCCAGTTATCTAGTCAACTGGCATTATCAGCTGTTCCAAATTGTTTTTATGGCGACTATAAACGCCATAAAGTGAGTGTTTGCGTACGGCCGTGTGGGCGGTGCGGTGCGCCGCGTGCGATACGCCGCTTCATGGGACGACACGACTACGACATTGCAACGACAGCAGTATAATTCAAGTTCAGTTGCTGGATTTCAGTTATAAACAATTTGGAATTATTCGGAACAATACTTAATAGCCCACGCCAGTCCACACAGCCTTTCACGCACACATGGAAGTTACCTTATGTAGGTACATTCAGCAAAAGAATTAGGTGTACAGGGCTGCGATGTTGAGATCCAGCAGCGTCGATAATAGAAAGACGTGTGATTCTTTATACTGAAGTTTATTGACTAAAGAGTAGATGTGCTTATAAGCTAACTATATCTATATGTATGATTCTTAAAACCTTCTGTAATTATTTATACTTATTACAGAATGTTACTGTTGTTATCATTATAAAATCATACCTTATGTACCTGTAGTGCTCAATGATTGTGATTATTTATTAGTATGTATTACTTGTATGGCTCGTTGTGCCACCAGTAGCCAGGATCATCTCTAACACAGTTACACAGTCACTCACTTCACTCGTAACAACCTGTCAGCCCTCCAGAGTAGTTAAACCATAGAGTTATATACTATGTACAGACTACCTGCTACCCGTGGACTCGAGACAACATAGATACTCCCATAGCTCGCATAGACAAACACTACATCCCTTTCTTATCAATCTTTATTTAGATTATACTGCCAATTATAATCATAAACAATGTTACAACATTATTATCAATGTTTATTGGATTTAATCAAATGTATTTAATTAACCTTTACTTTACTCACTATTTTTATCATCTTCATTCTTATGTTTTCCTTTCCCATCATTGATTTAATCAAATGTTTTAATTTAACCTTTACTCATTATTTCTATCATCTTTATCTTTATGCTTTCTTTTCCGTCATCTTCATCCTTAATTTTTTTTTTAAATAATCAAATGATTTAAATTAACTTTTAATTTACTCAATGTTTCTATCATCTTCATCTTCATGCTTTTCTTTTCCATCATCCTCATCCTGAATTTTCCAATCTCCTTCTACTCTTTTTAGATGAATGACGTTACGTCTTAATTGTTTTCCTGTTTCTTCATTTCTTACTAGTACATCTCCGCCTTCTGACCGTTCTACAATGTGGGGAGTTGCTTTAAAATTTGCTGAGAGCTTGTTTCCCTTTTCAGTCTCCTTTATGTATACCTTGTCGCCTTCTGATATAGTAGACTCTTTTGCTTTTCTCCTCTTGTCTCCATACTCTTTTCCTTTTTCCTTTTGTATTATGTCTCTATCTCTAACTTCGGAATCATCAGCAAACCTATGTTCATTATTTAATAATGAAGGAATTTTGTCCCTATTTTGTCGTCGGAAAAACAATTCAGCTGGGGTCTTTCCTGTTACGGAATGTGGTGTCGAGTTATACATCATCAAATAATCCCACACACTTTCTTGTAAATCTTTCTTCTGAATTTGACTTATCTTTAACCTTTTCAGAATATCCCGATTCTGTCGTTCCACTTCTCCGTTTTGTTGCGGCCAGTATGGAATTGAATTAAACAATCTTATATTACATTGTTGACAATATTCTTTGAATTCTTCACTTACAAACTGACGGCCATTATCTGCAGTAATTGAAGCGGGATAGCCAAGACGACTGAAAATTTCTTTTAAAATTTTTATCATTTGTGAACTCGTTATTTGTCTGGTAAATTTGATCTCTTTATACCTGCTGTAATAATCAACGATGACTAATAAATACTGGTTATCGGGTAACGGTCCAAGCAGATCTAAAGCGACATCCACCCATGGAGATGCAGGAAGCTCGCGTCGTTTCATTGGTACTGGATGAGCTGGTAATCCCACAAGTGTACATCCTTTGCATTGCTTTACAACTACTTCAGCATCCTTGTCTATACGTGGCCACCAAACTTTGGATCTCAAACGACCTTTCATTGCTACGATGCCAGGGTGACCCTCATGAGCTGCATCTAATACGCGTTTCCTTAACTCTTTAGGTATGACAATTCTATTTCCTCTTAGTAGGATATTATCATAAAAACAAAGTTCCTGCTCAAAAATCTTGTATCCTTTGACAGAGTCATCCCAATCGTTGTTATAAATTCCTCTTTTGACACTTTTTATTTCTGTATCATTTTTTGAACTTTTTTCAATAATATGCATTGGTACAGCACAAGGGCAAGCCTTTTCAACAATATTATGCACACAGTCTTCAATAGTTCCCAATGGTACGTTTGCATATGTACAGAGACGTGATAAAGGGTCAGCAATGTTTATTTTTCCTGGCATGAATTTAATTTTAAACTGATACGTCTGTAGCCTTAACACCCAACGTTCAACTCGTGCACACGGTTTCGATTTTGGCCCAAATAAAAATTCCAGTGGCTTATGATCAGTAACAAGTTCAAACGTTTTTCCGAACAAGTAAATGTTAAAATGTTCTACTGCCCAGACTAACGCAAGTGCCTCTTTTTCTGTTTGACTATATTTTCGTTCACATGCCGTTAATGTTCTGTTACCATAAGCAATAATTCTTGGACCTTTATTATCACTTTGAATCAGAATAGCCCCTAGTCCGACTGGACTTGCATCAGCAATGACTTTTGTGTCATCATTAGCATCGTAATATCCCAGGGAATTGATAGTAGATAATGCTTGTTTTAATTGTTTAAACGCCGTTTCTTGCTCATTCTTCCAAAGGTACTCTATGCTCGCTTTTTTTCCAATCTTTTGCCTCAATAACTCTTTCAAAGGTTCTGTCATGCTTGCAAGATTAGGCAACCATTTATTTATATAATTCACTAGTCCGAGAAAGCTCTGCAATTCTTCTATTGTTTTTGGAACTCGAAAATCATTAATGCTGTTTATATACTTTTTTAATGGTTTTGCTCCATTCGGTGTCAATTCGTGTCCGAGAAAGTTAATTTTCTGTACCTTGTAAACACACTTATTTTCATTAAGTAATACATTATTTTCATTCAATGTCCTCATAACTTTTGACAGTCGTTCCTCATGTTGTTGTTCATCTTCTGCGTAAATTAAAATATCATCTATGAAATTGATTACCCCCTCTAGTCCAATCAACATTCTTTCTAATATTTTTTGGAACAACTCCGGTGCACAAGTTATGCCAAACATTAATCTCTTGTAGCGATATAATCCTTTGGATGTTATAAATGTCGTTAAATGTCTTGAATTTGGATGGATCTCCACTTGGTGGAAAGCATTTTTTATATCCAATTTGGAAAAATACTTGGCTTTTTTAATTTTTGGCAATAGACTATCCATGCACGGTAATGGATGGTTTTCTCTCAAAATTGCCAAATTAACCCGCCTCATGTCAACACAAAGACGTATTTCGCCACTTCCATCCTTAAGTATGGGGACTACAGGCGAAACCCATTGAGAAGGCTCATGCACCTCCTCAATAATATCACTGTCGAGTAATTCCTGTATTTTGCATTCCACTTTATTTTCAATGGGGATTGGTATTCGCCGATAGGGTTGAGACACAGGTTTGCATGTTTCGTCAACGGGGATTTCAATATAGACATCTTTGAATTTGGGAAACGGTTTGCATTTTTGAACAACTTCATTTATCCCAATGCCTAATTTTAAAACTCCCAATTTAATCGCGGTTTCCTTTCCTAATAAATCTCTTGACCCTCCATTAATAACAAAAATGGTAGCCCTTACTGACTGATTATTTGTTTCAATAATAGTTTGAAAAGTCCCTTTCACATCCAGGGGTATTTTGCTACCATAAGGGTACAAAGTTGACTCTGATCCTTTTACTTGATTGGATACTTGAACTCCCTTCTTTTTTAGCATGACCCAAGTTTTTTCTGTGATTAGGTTAAGTTTACATCCAGAGTCGATTAATAATTTTAATTTAATTCCTCCCATTACACATTCTATTGTAGTATCGTCGTTCATATTAAAAATATAATCCACATTATCTGTTGTAGCTTCAATATCAATAGAATCGACTGCCTTTTCCTTCCAATTTCTTTTATAATTCTCATCCTTATTTTTATCTCCTAATTTCCGTTTCTTCTGTCTACTTCTGCACAGACTACTAAAATGTCCTACGATTCCACATTTGAAACATTCTTTTTTCAACGCAGGACACGCCCCTGGAATTCTATGATTACTAAACCCACACTTACTACATTTACTTTTTGGATTATAAGACCCTTTTCCGAAAGTTTTTTTTCCAACAACATTAATCTCAGACTTTATTGATGAAGAATTTTTGTATCCTTCTAATTGACATCCAACAGCCTCTAATGTATTCGCTTCAGCTATTATCTGATCTAGCGTAACATCTCCCAATGTTAATATTTTCTTCCGAAGTTCTGAAGATGAACACTTCTCTACTATTTGATCTATCAAGTGTTCTTCAGAGCTCGTAAATTTACATTTACTTGCTTGGTTTCTCAACTTGACCACAAACTTTTCAAACTTTTCCTGTTCTTCTTGTTTAATTTGACGAAAGATGTGCCTTTCGTAAATTTTATTTTGTTTTGGAAGGAAGTATGCGTCAAGTT
Source organism: Thymelicus acteon (assembly GCA_951805285.1). NCBI lineage: Eukaryota > Metazoa > Arthropoda > Insecta > Lepidoptera > Hesperiidae > Thymelicus > Thymelicus acteon. The sequence continues at coordinate 2,405,311 of OX638227.1, read as the reverse complement.
TATCAATTGCCGTACTGAAAACATCAACTCCTTCGGAAGCATTGACATATGCGCCTGGTAAATTATATATGATCTCATGGAGGTCAGGTCCGCCTAACAATAACAATGTTGCCCTTTTCTTTTCACTGCCCTTGATTTCAGTAGCCTCTAAGTATATTTTTAAAGATCTCTTCCATCTTTCCCAACGTAGAGCAATTGTAGTATTATCGCCTTCTAGTTCAAGTTTTTCAGGAGCGGGAAGTGAGTTGAACATATTCAACATTTTATGACAATCTGAAAATAAGCATTAGTTTTAGATAGCCAAAGTCAATATCAAAAGTAAAAGTCTTTGGATATAAGTATAATATGGTTTTCAATTTCATGAGGCCCATACTGCCGACTACTGAATCACATATGATTTTCAATTCCATGAGGGCTCATACTGCCGACATCTGAGTAATGTATGATTTTCAATTTCATGAGGGCTCATACTGCCGACAAATCAGTAACATATGATTTCAATTTCATGAGGCTCATACTGCCGACAACTCAGTAACATATGATTTTCAATTTCTTGAGGGCTCATACTGCCGACAATTCAGTAACGTATGATTTTCAATTTCTTGAGGGCTCATACTGCCCATACTACTTTAACTTTGAATTTAAATTTGACTTTGATTTTGACTCTGCCTTTGAGGTGACGTGACCCTACTCGTCACGAAAATAAAAAGAAATCACTTAATATAAACCTCTTTCAATATTGTCTCAATAAATTTTGCAAGTATGCCCACTAATTTGACCGATTAATGACCACAAAGTACTTAGAATAACTTTTAAACATGGCGCATTAGTTCCAATTTTCGCCATTTGACAGATAAGTTGGCGGCTCCGTCGATCCAAATGGATGATTTTATTTCAGAAATGATTACAGGTTGACTTATTTGTCATTATAAACACAATAATGTTCTCGCTTATGTGGATTCTCTCAACTCGACATTAAATTAAGGGTTTACAAATCCTACACGTCTTCTTCTTCCAAAACAACATCATCGTGGAACTGTAAAGATATATGTTTTTTGCACTAACCTTTATCCTCGTCGTCACTTGTAGTGCTCAATGATTGTGATTATTTATTAGTATGTATTACTTGTATGGCTCGTTGTGCCACCAGTAGCCAGGATCATCTCTAACACAGTTACACAGTCACTCACTTCACTCGTAACAACCTGTCAGCCCTCCAGAGTAGTTAAACCATAGAGTTATATACTATGTACAGACTACCTGCTACCCGTGGACTCGAGACAACATAGATACTCCCATAGCTCGCATAGACAAACACTACAGTACCTATACATAATTATAGGTAGCATTTAACAATGATAATAACACACGAACATTCTGTAATAGAAGGTTTTAGAATCATGCCCTGCATATCTAATTCTTTTGCCAACTGTGAACTGTAACGCAATGCATAGTTATGATGTCGTTGTCGTGTCGTCTAATGAAGAACCGGCCATACACCTGAGCGACATGGACACGGCCGACATGAGCGACATGAGCCGCCGACAATATGCGTTATCGCGGCGGACATGAAACGCGCCGATCGGACCCGATCTTGATTGTACGCCACTAGTGCGTTGGCCTTGCGGGACCGTCCGCCGCACATGCTCGCTGGAGACGACACTATGTGTTGTATCCACACTCTCGCATGTCATCCAATCTAATACCTTTAAACGAGCAATTCTCGGAAACGGCTCCAACGATTTTCATGAAATTTAGTATGCAAGGGGTTTCGGGGGCGATAAATCGATCTAGCTAGGATTCATTTTTATAAAATGTTGTTTTATCCGTGTTTTCAAGCAATGAAAAACTGCTACTACAATAGACTCTTCCTGACATCTATTGGCGAGTAGCAGCACTAAAGCTACTTCAGTAGATGGAGTTTTTAAGCAATACATGATTTACCAGTCTTTTATGATGTGATTGATCATTTTACCTTTGACTAGTAAGGCTCTAGTAACGTCAACAGGCCATTTTTTATTATTTTAGAAATCTATTACGACCATGCGTATGCTAAACTCATGTGATTATTAAATAATATATTCCATGCACAGACCTGGCTTTTTAAAGATCCACGTTTAGAACGTTCTAGTTAAATCTAGTTAGATTTGTTTTAAATGTCAAGCGGTACATTTGAGTTTATCACGAATGTCATCGGGAGCCATTTTGTAAGCAGTCGTATTCTCACGCTCGCCATTTTGGGCGTTATCTGTTGTGCAAGGATAGCATCTCAGAGACAAGTTTACTGCCCTGCAAATAGCGCAGTCGAATTCTATTTTACGTACTTAAACAGGGCTACAGACAAGTTTCGTCTATCAGATCTGCGAGGTTTGTGTCTCTGCGATTACTTACAAACTCATGCATACATGAGTATACTCATGCTCTTCATGGGCTTGTCCAGAAGTGAAGTGATCGCCATGCGTGAGCGATAAGATCGTCTCTTGTACTAAGGGATGTTCTCGTCTCAGGTTCTCGCTGAGCAAGTTCAAAATGGCAGATAATCTCGGGACCTATGTAATGGAATAGGAACAAGGCCGTCTTTAACCTACTGGAGGCCCTGGGCATATTAGGATAATGGGGCCCCTATGACTTTGTTAGAACACTATTTTGTTAGAATAAACAAATAAAGTAGATAGGCAAGCCTCTAGATTTATGCAAAAGCTGAAAGGAAATTGGTATTGTAGTCAGTAATTTAGGTTCGATTTATTCGAATTAAAAAAAATTTTCGACAGTAAATATCGGTCATCGTTTAGTGATCTGGCCGGAACTAGAGGCCCCCTATCTATCACGGGCCCCTGGGCACGTGCCCAGAGTGCCCAGTGGGAAAGAGGGGTCTGAATAGGAATGTACTTTTTTTAGGTGCACGCTCAATTAAGTAAGAAAATTTGATATCAAATATTATGACTTTTTTTAATTAGGAACTCTTATACCCTCCCCCTCGATATGGCTATGCACAGTATAGGAAACATCTTACGATTCTACCATATACTTTTTATTTTTACACGGCAGCCTATCTCCCAGTAAAAATTGTCAGTTCTATCCATTCAATCCATTAGTAGATAAGCCGTAATCGACATGTCATTACCAGTAATGGTACATTATCTGAACTACAGATATAAATCTTTATTTAATTAACGCAACTGGCGTTATAATTGCCCTTAACGATGCCACATTTTTAGCGCAAAACTTTCGACTTGCGATAACGCAAATCGACTCATTAACCTTTACCTACTAAAAAATCGCTTAAATGCTTAATGCATTTAAACTGCATTTAAAATTTATTGGTATTAAGTAGCTATGACTAATAGGCAATTTTTTTTTCTAAAATTAAAAGCTTTAAAATTCTCTAGTGTAAAGTTGTCAACATGTCGCTTGGTAATATTTGCCTTTCAAGCGTCGATTTGTTAAAGATGTTTTAGATACTTTACATTTTAATATCATTGTTAAGGACTGCACTGTTGAAATAAAACATTTCACCTAGACATTACCTGAAACACTTAAATTTTTTACCAAGCGTTGTACATTATATAAATCATTATATAATGTATTTATATAAAAAAAATAATATAAATCTTCCTTATAAATAACGATTGCTAAGTCGGATTAAAAGTATTAAAAGACAGTATTTCTTGCAGCAGCAATGGTGTGGTAATTGGGTACATTTTGTTCTTGTTTTTGCAACAAATTTCTACCGCTACAATTTAGAAGCTGAATTGTAGCGTTAATCCTACATTTGCTATAATCTATGATCTCTTATCAGCAGTAAATTGTATTTATCTTTCATTTACATTAAACCCTAAGGAGTTTCTTTCGCCGTTCCTTCTCATTGCTAAAGCACATTTACAAATTGATGGCAAAGTAAAAACGACGCTGTGATGACGTAACTAATGATTGATTAAGAAACTGGCTCTAAACGTAACCTATCGGATCGCCGCGCCAAGGGTCCTGGGCTTTCCTGGGTTCGATTTCCAACGAGGCGTAAATTTGAATGATGAGTTTGAATTTCTGTTCTTGGTCTGGGTGTGAATGTCCTTGTCTAGTGTGTTGTCCGTGGCATCCACGACACAGGGAATCCTAGTGTGGGGCTATGAGTGTGAAGCGTTATTAATTTATTTGTTATTATTTAGTCGAAATGGACCAAAACTTGCAAGCACCTTCCCTCACGTCCTTGCAGCATGGCGCATGGGATGAAATGTGCGCTGCCGGCATCGGCCGCGGCGGCTCCGATAGCGGTATCTTTACACCAAGAGGAGCCATTTATTTTTATTTATATTCCTTATCGCTATCGGCCTTAAGTGCCGATGTGTATCGACTAATGCGGTATCGCGGCATCACAAAGACGCGATACGATATACCGGCGGCGCGGCGGGCCAAACAGCTCCGCGAATTTCAGGGTACGTTTTTGCTACGTCAACAATTGGACTGGTTGGGTATCTGATAAGTTTTCGCTTAGTACAACCTGTTGAGGATAGGAGTAGGGCATTTGCTATGAAGAAATAATTATGATTTATATATTTCTTTCCATATCATGTTATGTTGTGAAAGTAAGGTGTCTCGAAGGGGCCATCCATAAATTACATACGTCACACTAATGACTTCTAATGATATTCTAATAATTCATGACTTTTGACCCCTCCCCCCCCACCCTTGTCACAGCTGGTCCTTGTGAGACCTCCCCCCCTAGTGACTAGTGTGTTATTCGATTTTGAAATGTGACGTCAAGCAATTTAGGACCCCCTCCCACCCCTTGTCACACAATGTCACGTGTGACGTAATTTATGGATGGCCCCTAAGGTGAATAATAGACATGCCGATTTTTTTGCAAATTATTTTTGTAAATAATTATTTTCTCGCATTCGCATAGTTTCGAAATCTGAAGTACCTAACTACCTATTAATAAAGTAATGAAATTATCAAGTTACTATGTATTTATTTTCTATTGCTAAGTGGTCAAAGCTGCCAGTGGAACTAACTGGGCTCTAATTACTATGCGCAGGCGCACATTCCGACGCTTCAGTAATGTTCATGCCTTCATGGCGCTTTGTTTAGTAATCCGAAGCCGAACTTAGGTATACCAAGTCGCGTCCAGTGTCAAGTTCTTAAGGAATTCACGTGGATTTACACAAACAAAATTGACTTTGGGTTCGATTCTCTACCTTGGAATTTAAAAGACGACCCGTGTGGCGCAATGGTTACCATGTCGGATCGCTGAACCAAGGGTCCTGGGTTCGATTCCCAGCGAGGCAGAAATTTGAATGATGAGTTTGAATTTCTGTTCTCGGTCTGGGTGTGAATGTCCTTGTCTATGTTGTGTGTTGTCCATAGCACCCACGACACAGGGAATCCTAGTGTGGGGCTTATGAGTGTGAAGCGTTATTTTACAGATAATTTTGACATCTTAGAATTGTTGTAAATCCCGTAGATATGACTGTGTGTGTAATACGTCCGCAGAAAATCATCAGACACAAAATAATGAATTGTTTTGTGGGCATCTAACTATGGATTTCATTGTTGTGTTCCACGAATCAATTAGTTGAAAACGTTGAGAATAGACCTAACGAGCTTGTTTCAAATTGGTGACAATTATAGCTAGGTCCTCAGGGGTTCTCCAGTGAATACACAAATGGATCAAGTGAAGGCGGCGATATAATATATACTAATATTATAAAGAGGGAAGATTTGATTATTTGTTTGCATTGAATAGGCTCCGAAACTACTGAACCGATTTGAAAAATTCTTTCACTGTTGGGAAGCTACGCTATCCCCGAGTGACATAGGCTATATTATATTTTCAAAAAAATTAGGGATCATTAATAAAACTCCAATAATGTAACCCAAAGTGTAAGAAATAAGAAAACCGAAGCAAAGCGAGGGCGGTTACTCGGTATTAATAATTATTAAATAGTATCACGAAGCACAACCGCGTCTTGGGCGACTTTAACCGGATCTGTGGCCGCCATCGCATTCGCGCCAGCCGGCCGGCCAGCCGTGAGAATTGCCAGTGCCAATGGTTGGCATTGGCACTTGCACTGAGATGGCACCCATCACACTATCGTATTCAGGCACAGATAAAATAATCTATACATATTATAAAATGAAATCCCTCAGCCGCATCTGTCTGTCTGTATGAACGCGATTAACTCAAAAAATACCGAACTGTTTTTGTATGGTTTTCACCGATGGATAGTGTGATTATTGAGGCAGGTTTCGGTGTATTATATCATTATGGTTTTATGTAAATCGACCGAAATCCACGCGGGCGAAACTGTGGTCGGAAGTTAGTAAACAATAAAAGGTTTCCAATGGTAAGAGTACAAGCGTTTCTAAAATCAAGATGCGTCAGCAGACCCTTGAAAATTGGAACATCGTATCGCTTAGCAATGCTTACTAAATACTTAGGCCAGAACCAGAATAGCGCCGGTTCGTGTGTGACGTGTGACAAACACGTATATCCTCCATCTAGAGGTCTGCGGCAACCAGAAATTGGAGCGTCACGTTCCAAGTCAGCGTTGATGCCGCGATGCCGTTCCGTTGATAGTCCCGTTGGCTCTTTCACCACTCTGTTACATTTATATTTACAGTGCCACCAAGTTATCTGTGATATGGTGAAAATAGGAACTAATGCCGCGCCATTCATAAGTTCTTTGTGCTCATTCATTTGACATGTACTACGTCTCGAATTGCGTCCAATGATTGGTCCAATGCGTGCGACAGCGCCCTCCTCCAATTCACAGATAAGTTGGTGACAGTGTATACTATGTTAACTATGTACTTCACGAATACAGTGCACACCGTGCCGTAGTACCATAGTACCGTATCATGGTGTGTACATTTGCGCGCATTCACTGCGAAAAAAGATACAAAAAATATAGTATTTTTGAATAGGGCACGTTTCTAAAGGTTCCAGAATGCAATTTGGATAAAACAGGGAAGCGAAGCCCTTCATTCATCTTGCGGATCCACAAGCAAGCTGAAATAACAGTCGGTAAAATTTTAAACTTTTTTTCTGCCTGGGCAAAACAACGATATCCTGAAATAAACTATTTTATGAAACGATATTGTGTTCAGAAAATATTTATTAAAAATTTCATAAATTATTCAACAATTCGGATTACGATTGATTAGAGTTAGATTGGACTTACGATATAATAATAATAATAAACCTTTAATTCAGGCAACGACGCCCATAACATAAATACCTTACAGACTAACATACATACAAAATATATACTTAAAACTAATTCACTTATTCGCGAAGTGAGACGCGCTTCCGGTGACTCCCGGTGGTCGTCGACGTCCACGAAACTTTCGGAAGACGACCCCCTTTGGCCACAGCTCCTCCTTCAGGAAAACCGACAGGAGATCGGTTGGAACACGCACAACAAACGAGTTGAAGTTCACTGCGTTGCTATGTTGATATGCCCGCAATGAATTACATAACGCTATAACATTGTAACATGATGATACCCAAAACACGAGGAAAGAGTTTGTCGATTGTGAGGGGCCAGTCTCTTTATGCATACAATATCAGTGAGAGACATTAATAAATTAGTCTCACTCTCACTATGAAGTCGTGTGTTCCCCTAAGTAGGTACATATTCGACTTATCTCGCATCGCACGCTAGTCGTAGTCGGTAGTGGGCCGGTCCATTCACGAAAGTTTCATCTGATCTCGAACGGCCGGTCGTTGCTCCCACGGCAATTACTGCAGGAGGCAGCAGCCAGCCCAGGGTTTAACACTGTTACGTGCGCCAAGTTATGTCGGTTGCTAAGGTTCCAATTTGGCAACGTTTTCGCTTTGAAGTTTGAACTACCCCCTTAACCCCGCGACGACAAAAGTTCGAATTTTAAAATCAAACCGGCATGATAAAGTTGAGATTTAAGTTGATTTTATTTTATTACTAGCTGTGCCCTGCGGTTTCACCCGCGTTAATTTGTGGAAAAAATTAACTACAAAAATATATGATGTTATTATAGCATAAAGCCTTCCTCGATATCAAACACAAAAATATTTTTTTTAAATTCTAACCAGTAGTTCCTGAGATTAGCGCATTCGACCAAACAAACAAACTCTTCAGCTTTATAATGTTAGTATAGATTTTTTAAATCTACATTTCCATAAATAGAACAGTAAAAATTTGTTGCACAATCAATCCCATTGCACATTTCAATGCATTACACGACTTCCAAATCTCCTGAAATGGCCTTTATTAATCTCCTGAAATGGGCAGACCATTTGGTTAGATTACAATAATGCCTCAACAGATATACATAATATAAACGCATGAAATATTAAACTATGTTAGAAAATAATGTTGTTTATTTAAGCCAAATGTATACGTAACGGGTTTTTTCCCGTACGGGACGGAACGTGAAGATTTGGAAACATCGTTTCATAGAAAATGTATACGATTTCCCGAACGGGAAAAAACCCACTACGTATGCATTGGGCTTTACTTTCCGTTACGCCAATGCTACGTTATTTATAAAATGGTTATTAGTTAAATTGAAATTGTAACATATCGTGTTTCATCATTGTAGTCTATTTAGGTATGTAATTATATTGTTTATGAAAGCAGTATAGCGGTCCCACGATCATGTGGATCGCGTGTCGACCGGCGGGCGTCGTCTGACTCGACAGGATGTCATTTATTGAACCAACAATAATTAAAGTGCGGTTTGTCTGCGCTTATCAACAAAAGACGCGACGGTTTACTTCTCGCTATAATGGTAGTACAGACGGTGCAGCAAGGCTATTCTGTTTTGTAACTTGACAGCGGAATCCGCGATGATTTTCAAAATTGAAGTTAAAGCTCGGGACTCACTTCGCAAGTGCGTACTAGATGATTAGAGAATGACATAATACCGAGGCCATCTTTAGTCGTTTGACGTTCGAGTTCGAGACTCACTTCACTTCGCAAGTGCGTACTAGATGATTAGAGAATGACATATCAAGATCTCGAACTCGAACTTCAATTTTGAAACTCACCGCGGATTCCGCTGGCGCTGTCGTGTTACAAAACAGAATAGCCTTCCAGGCAACACAGGCTGATAATGTCATGTTCGACATGTTCACATGTGTTCGCAGGACGTTACACGCGGTCTATTGAGGCTATAGGCTCGCATTTGGCCGATTTTTTTTAGCACAACTGGAATGGCATTTAATAAAGGTTCGATATACACATAGACGCAGTTACCTAATGTGTGCCCGTTCGATATGATAAAGATATTTAGGCGTCATTGACATCACAAGCCTCTTTGTAATCTCAACTATTTATCGACTTATCAACCATTATCATTCAACGATAATATCGATTGCTTTTCTTTAAATGTATTCGCGAAAATAGCGCCCAATTTACTACTTTGCTAAGTGTCGTATCTATTGAAAAAATATAAATTTATTGATACACTATTTTATATTGCTACCTGTGTACTGTGTAGAGTGTAGACATAACACACATAATCTACCTCTCGAAATTATTTCTCCAGTAGGTCTGCGGGAAGAAATTTCTTGAGGAATGAATAGTACTTTTGTAGGATCGATACTTATATCTCCCTATTACTTATATTATTTTGTGTAGGTACAGAATTAAATAAATAAATCTTATATTTAACACTTCCATTACAATCGTTGTTGTTTTATTACTTTAGTTTAATTTTGTAACAGATCAACGGCTTAAAGCAGTTGTAATCAACCTTTTTTTATACGGGTCACAAACACGTGTTAGTCATGCTGTCGCGGGCCGCAAAACAAGGAAATAAAAAATTGGTATTGATTTCTTATCTATTATTATAAAATAAAGTAACCCCAGATGGGCCAACATAAATACTCCTTTGCGTCACTGCTAAAGTAAGTAAAATAATATCATTTTTTCATGCAATATTAGAGGTGCCTGTATAATATTCAAAATAGCATCTTTCCATATTAAATTTTGTTATATTTATGAATATACATAATTTAATTATTTCCCAAACGATCGAATTATTTGATAGTCATCAATGCATTAATATTTCTTTTCTCTCCTTTACGCCCCATGTTATGCTTTTAAATAAAAAAGATTACGCACATCTGCAACTACTGTTCTTTATGAATGGCACGTTAAAATTATATCAAGGTGTCCATTATCTGTAAAATTATTTTTAACAAGCACAATAAAATAACAATAAACATTTGAAAGAACGCGGGAATTGCGTATGATAACCCATTTGCCTACATCTGCCGGTATCTTTGTCCACAAATTATCCATCTTTTTCGAAGCCTTAGGGCAGCAGCCGAGGTGTTATTGGGCTGCCTTTCCGTGAAGCGCCCCCTATTATTATCCCAGGTATGCGGGATAATATCCGCCACAAAACACCGGCTTTCGAATTTGGAAGAAAGTTTTTTTAATCAGGTTTTCTATGATAGGGTCGTGTCGTGTCTATTGTAGTTACGTTTTTGTTAAGATTGTTAATTTAATATTGATAAAGATCTTTATTGTTATGCATTATAGTAGGTATAGATTAATGATTTACCAGTAGATGAGTAAAACGTTTAGTTACAAGTTCCAAAGATCTCACCTAATAAAAATGTTCCGTACGTGTGAAGCTGTCAAGGCCGCAACACAGTGTCTATTCGAAAAAAATTGTCCGTATACTAACAAAGATAACTATTCAGATCATAGTAATGCAGTATGTAAGCAAATATATTACAGTTATGTGCTGTTTAACGACATAGTTTAGATCTAGATCAGTAAACCGTAACCTTTTCGAAATGAGACATAAATCGACATCCTAGCTACACAAAACAGCCGCGGCGGCGCGGCGGCGCTGGCTCCGTCCGCATTCGAATTCGAAATTTGAAACGCAAGCAAGCGACTATTAGCTCGGCCCCGCGGCGCCTGCGCACCGACACAGCAAAAACGGCAAAAAGGCCCGGAGACGAACAAATTGCCCCGCCTAATTACATCAGGTAGGCGGCCACACAAAGCACGCTTTTTTTTACTAAAAAAGTGCTAAGTTATTCAAAAACTGGTTCGTTACAACCATAAATATAGAGTCGACGTGCTCTCCGTATGAGAGGATTTTATTTATGAACCATCGTAATAATATTGATGGAGGAAGTTGTTCAATGGTTTTAATTTGTCGTTATTTTTTTCTTCTTTTATATTATATAGTTATTATGAGTTATGGATGTATGTATATTTGATGAAATAAATACAAATACAATACAAGTGTTATGTTCAGTCAAATCTAAGCAAACAAACAATTTACAAAAAACAACAGTTTTAGAAGATGAGCAGAGAGCAATCAACGATATTATAATGTAAAAAGAAGTAGATATGTCACTAGTGAGCTGACGAAGAGCGTAAGAACAGGCAATTGACCTTTCTGCTCGTAGTCGCTCTGTCAATACAAGACGATTTTGTTGTCAGAAGTGCTTGACATTTGACATACAGCGTTAAAATGTCTTCGTGTATTAGGTATACCAATGTGATTGATGTAGTGAAACAAAAGATAAACGTGTGTGTATTGTAGCTCTTTTCGCACGGACCTTAAAGAAATACGGACGTAATCTCAAGAACAAATTCAGTGAAGCACCCATCGGAATACAAACTCTCTATTCGTACAAGTAAACACGCACACATTGACACCATCGGCCGCCATTCCGGCGCCGGACCGCACTCGAGTCATACGGACAACGGGAGTTGATAAAGAATAATAAAAATACCTTTGTGTGCTGTTAAAAGTTGCAAGAAAAATATTAATTCAGTTAAAAAACATAAAGGGATCACCTTTCACAAGTAAGCTTGTAATTTAATCACTGATTTCTTTTATTTTTCCTAAAGTTATTAACAAAATAAAACTAGAAAAATTGTAACCACAAAATCAGCCAGTGCTGCCAACAATATTGCATATGCTAATACCCAGAATGTGTAGGAAAATTATAGCATATATAATACTCGAGTTTCTTATTTTAGTTTAAAAGTATATATTTTTGGGGTTCCGTACTAAATAACAAGGAACCCTTACCTATATGTTTGCCATGTCTGTCCGTCTGTCCGTGGTATTGCTTACAAACTAACAATATTAAAAAGCTGAAATTTGGTATAGATTAAGGTATATTAATTACGTTAAGATAATGGTAAAACAAAATTTGAAAAAAAAATTTTAGGTACCTCCCCTATAAGTAAAGTGGGTAAACCGGTGTATTTAATCTGTTGTCAATTAATAAAATTCATTAATCTCATCAAATATAACAATTTGCATTTATTGAATGTGGAATGTGTAATATTCGATTTACATGCATTAAGTATTTAAGTAGATAACTAAATTTTAAATGAAGAATTTTTAGTGTGCGTCCAAACGTAATAATTTAGTAAAGCTCTTTAGTTCATACAATTATTCACAACCTACTTAATTACTTATGCATTTTTACTAAATTTTAACTAAAAAGTGTCTATCCGAACGTTTTAAGTGATAAGCGCCGCCCATCTACTTAACAGAAAAAATTCAATCTTTTTTTTTTGTTTACTTGCGTACTAAATTTTAACTACTAAATTGTTCGTTTACCTTATTAATTTACTTAAAATTTAGTTATCTACTTAACTAATTAATACGTGTAAACCGTACATTACGGAATAACTATTCAGTAAGTAATACATTTATTACATAAAAAAAAATGGGGAAATGCTCATATTGTGGTAACCCCAAAATTACGCACACGTAGTAAGCGATCGGCCATTACTATGCTTCACTCTCGATTAGACAAGGTTATGTCCGTTCTTTTTTGACGTCCGTGTCTTTTCGAAACAGATTTTTTGGTTGATTTGTAGGGGCATAAAGTATCTATATATATTTAAAAATCATTGAGAGCAATCAATACCTTCAATTCTAATAAAGTTAAAAAGAGCCATATTGGTACAATGTTATCAAAGCATAGGTTGGCGAGTATTAATTGCACAATAATGATAACTCAAGCTATAATAGCAATAGCATAGCAATAAAATCTAGTATTGGTAAGGCTTGAGGGCTGTCGTTGTTGTCGGTAGAGCGGTACGATCAAAGGACGATTGGCGGACGATGCGCACACGCCGCGCCGCGCCGCGAGCCGTGCAACGACCCCAGATGTAGTATGCGATTGGTTTTGCATCGTATCAACTGCACCTACTGTACAGGTATTTAACGGACTGAAGAGGGCTATTACGAGCTTAGCGTGTTGTGGGCATATCGTGTATTAACAGTATCTTCATACATACAAACACAAATATGTCTTAGTAGCGAAAGAATAACTAACATTCTCACAAACTTTCATGTTTATAATATTAGTAAGAGTTGTGACTGACTGGATTCAATGATATTTAAAAAAATATAAATACGTTATGCTCTTACAAATCAACCAAAAAAATCTGTTCTGAAAAGAGCTACAACACACATAGGTACGTTTATCTTTTGTTTCACTACACCAATCTTAATGGTATACTTAATACACGAAGGCATTTTAACGCTGTATGTTAAATGTCAACCACTTCTGACAACAACAAAAGCGTGCATATCCTCTTGTATTGACAGAGCGACTACGAGCAGAACGGTCAATTGCCTGTTCTTACGCTCTTCTCTTTATCGTCGGCGCGCTAGTGACATATCTACCTCTTTTTACATTATAATGTCATTGAGTGGACCGAAAACTTCTGACACGCGGTCTTACTCGACTCACTTTTCGTGTTTCATACCCGAAAGTCGGAACGAACACAAATGGTCCTTGCTAACTAAATCGTAGTAATGAAGGTTTGTGAAATACAATACCGGTAAAATAGATCTACATTGCTACAACGTATAAAATGAGTGGTCTAACGGCTAAAGCCTCACGGTTCGATAGATCCTTCGGCGCTCAGTCCGCACTCCGCACTAGGGTTGCCAGATACAGAATTATTATTTCCGGGATAATTTTACTAGACCTCTATACACTTATGCACTTGCGGATCCAGGATGTTTGCTGGGGAGCAGCAGCGTCCTTTTGTTGACGTTCAAAAAAATTCAACGTAGCGCCCCATTAAAGAAATCCCACCAGCAGCCGCCCCCATGTCACCTATTGTTGCCTCTTGCACTCTTCTATTAGTCAAGTCCAGGACAAAGAAGTCTTAATTCCAGGGACGAGGCGTAAAATTCCGGGACAATCCCGGATATCCCGGCCACCTGGCAATCTTACGCACTCCGCTCACATCTCTTCGTTGTGGGAGTCAAGGAATGTTGCCCAATTAGATAGACATCGGTGCGATCATTTTAGGATCACATCATTACAATAGGATCGGTATTATATGTATATATATATATAGGTATGTGTAATTGATTAACGTGATAAACTATTGAAATTGATATTTCCCATAGAGTACTATAAAATATTTCCGGTCTAGGAGCTCTACATATTTACTTCTTAATCGAATTATACCATTAATATTGAATTATTGTAAATAACTCTTAGTAAGTGACTATTTTATATCTATACTATTTATTCAAAGTGATCTCCTGTTAAGTAGCGTCTTTATGTATCACTACAGTAATACAATTTATGCACGTCATTTTTATTATCTGCAAACTGGTGCCAAGTGTGCCAAGTTGCCAATTATAATATCAATGCTTCCGATGAAAAATGTCTAATGATTTATTCATTTCCCTTACACACTATTTTAGTTTTTTCTAAACCGTTTCAGAAAAGTGCTTTATCGTGAAAGTGAATAAAACTATAAAAATCTTAGATAGGTATAAAAGATCATAGATTTTAACTACCTACCTACTTAGCTTCATTTCAAAATCCGAAGTCCGTATCATTAGAACAGAACTTCGTTACTTATCTCCGATTAAACCTATCATTACATCTCCATTTCCTTAATGAATGCTATCCCATTTAAATTGTGGCGAGTCATTAAACTCAAGCGCATAACTTACATCCTCGCGTCTATCCAACCGACATAATGAAAATTCATGTCCGGCGAATGGCCAATAAAAAGCGGAGAGATCAAATCGGCCCGTGTACAGTACGCACTCAGGTACATTGGTACAGTACGGCCGCTGTATCTTGGCGCGTCTGAACATAGGCTTTGCGAACTTTAGCGCATGTAAGACAGAGATGGCAACACGAACATGCTAACGTGTGACTGAGACACAATACACCGCGTATCGAGTATTGGCGAATTATTATGTTACTGCGCAGCCTTCTGCGCGAAGTTCAGACGCGCCAAGATACAGCGGCCGAACTGTACATCGGTACACGCATTAAACATTGAAAAAGCTACTCGCATTAATTCTCATTTAATTCAAGTCGTGCCTTTTATACAGCTCGTTGCGTTTGCTACGCATTTATGCGCCGCGGTCACATGACGGGCTAAAAGATCTGATTTCGTATCGCAAACGAATTCTAAATGATAATTTTAGGGAAAATTAGCTAACCCGGCGAACTTCGTATCACCTAACAATCTTTTTAGGGTTCCGTAGCCGAATGGCAAAAACCCTTATAGATTCGTCATGTCTGTCTGTCTGTCTGTCTGTCTGTCTGTCTGTCTGTCTGTCTGTCTGTCTGTCTGTCTGTCTGTCTGTCTGTCTGTCTGTCTGTCCGTCCGTCCGTCCGTCCGTCCGTCCGTCCGTCCGTCCGTCCGTCCGTCCGTCCGTCCGTCCGTCCGTCCGTCCGTCCGTCCGTCCGTCCGTCCGTCCGTCCGTCCGTCCGTCCGTCCGTCCGTCCGTCCGTCCGTCCGTCCGTCCGTCCGTCCGTCCGTCCGTCCGTCCGTCCGTCCGTCCGTCCGTCCGTCCGTCCGTCCGTCCGTCCGTAGATGTATTCTTTGAACCGCATTAAGATTTTCATACAAAAATAGAAAAAAAACAATAAATTTTGGGGGTTCCCCATACTTAGAACTGAAACTCAAAAATGTTTTTTTCATCTAACCCATACGTGTGGGGTATCTATG
This sequence comes from Thymelicus acteon, assembly GCA_951805285.1. Lineage (NCBI taxonomy): Eukaryota > Metazoa > Arthropoda > Insecta > Lepidoptera > Hesperiidae > Thymelicus > Thymelicus acteon. The sequence continues at coordinate 2,389,337 of OX638227.1, read as the reverse complement.
GATAGGTCTTCAAAAATGATATTGAGGTTTCTAATATCATTTTTTTCTAAACTGAATAGTTTGCGCGAGAGACACTTCCAAAGTGGTAAAATGTGTGTCCCCCCCCTGTAACTTCTAAAATAAGGGAATGATAAAACTAAAAAAAATATATGATGAACATTACCAAGCAAACTTCCAACGAAAATTGGTTTGAATGAGATCTAGGAAGTAGTTTTTTTTAATACGTCATAAATCGTAAACCGCAAATTTCATTGATCAAAGTTACAACGAACTACAAGAACTTTTATATTAATAATGTTACTTGCTGCTACGGAACCCTTCATGGGCGAGTCCGACTCGCGCTTGACCGCTTTTATTTCTAAAATAAAAGTACCCTAAGTTACTCCTTGTTACATCAGCTATCTGCCAGTGAAAGTCTTGTCAAAATCGGTCCAGCCATTTCAGAGATTAGTCGGAACAAACAGACAGACAGACAAAAATTGTAATAAATGTTGTTTTGGTATATGTACCGTGTATACATCCAAATGCAGTTAGTAAAAAGCGGTTATTTTAATATTACAAACAGACACTCCAATTTTATTTATTTGTATAGATGTATAGATTTAAAAGGCAAGGCAAGGTAAACTAGTAAAATTATGAATATCTACTCCTCTCTGTGTCTTACTAAGTTGCCTACTCTATCTGTGCTTTCACTCATAGATTTTTTATAACTTTTTTATCAAATTGGAGCTGCAACGTACGGACCACGGAACACAGACACAAGGTACGGACTACGGGTTGATCGAAAAGGTTATCGAGACCGGAATGACATAAAAATGCCGTAAAAATCAGAGCCATCGAGCAATGTGCTCGATGATCGGAGCATACCTACTGTTATTGTTTACAAAAATATTTTACAGTCATGTAATTTAATAATAACAGAACAATCAATGTGTATATTGTACAATACATGCACTAGAGCTAAAACTGACTAGAGAGGCTCTAGCCTCTTTAAATAAAAATAGAAAAAAATACTTATTTAAATTAAATAAAAAAGGTGGAGTGAAACTTTAATAGATTGTTGAATCCTAAATAAAACATACATAAAAGTCTCAATAGAGCTACCTAAATACATTTTTCCAAAAAAGTAAGTAATTTTTTTATTCCGGTCCGGACACGTTGCGAATGTACGCGGCTGAATACGAAGCCACATGTCTGCGCGAGGCGAGGTTGTTTAAAAAGTTTTATTTCCCGCCAAAGCTCAAGTCTGGCAGCACACAGACTATACAGTACACTTGTCAATTGCCGCAGGCCCGCGAGCCCTCGACATCAATGGCCAGACTTTATCCTTGCATCGCATTCAAATAAATTGCCATTTAAATGCACCTTCGGCCGCTTTTCAACGAGCTACTGCCTACTCGGGTGCCTGGTAAAAGCAAATTAAGGCGGACGCTGGATGTTTCAATAAGTAAAACAAATTCTATTCGACAGTGATTGTTAATTTAAAAGTAAAAGCATCTGTTTAGGAATTATTTTAAAATACCTATTTATAGCTTTACCTTTGTGGAAATAGGTAGGTTTTCCTACAAATGCAACTCTATCTAAAAGATAAAATAATATTTGAAGTTTTACGTTGGAGTATATAGAGAAACTTATAAGTACTATTATTGATTAGATAGTACTCTTCTATGGAGAAACTTAAAAAAATAAAAATTTCCTGTAAATAAATAAAATTAATTGAAATATTTAACAATAATTCAAGATTAAGTCAGTAGGATCAGAAGACGCTTGAACCTTGAAAGCGAGATTAAATTAAAATGAATGTTTAACTTGGGTAATAAAGTTAGTTCCAATCAATGCCGGAAAAGTTGTTCAACTCGTACTTCGGAACTGCTATCTCCTGAGATAACTCCGTAATTAGATCAGAAAGTTTAAAAAACTTCATTACGCTCGAAAGAGTCGTGATTTAAAAGCATCGCGCAACGTAATCAGGCGGAATGCGACCGCGCAGATAGCATCGCCTATGAAATAAGTACGAGAGATCGCCCGACCAGGTACTAGCGATAAGCTGGCTGTGCAAAGCAAATGTAGCATGTTCAATCTGTTAGTCGGTCCTCGACGCATCATGGGTTTCTCCTCGTAATTGCTAACAGCGTCCTTTATTAGGCTTTAGAAGATATGTCTGTCTCTTTGCTTCAATAACGTGTTATCTTGAAAATCACAATTTTACAGGGGCCCATTTTTTGGTTCCGAAATAAAATCAATTTAATTTTTCAGTCTTTATCTTTTCCAAAGGCTTCTAATAACGACAAACTTGAGACCTTGCGATGCTCTCTGAATTTAAGGAGTAAAGGCATAATCGAATCCCATCCTACTCCTTTTCTCAAACTCAACTCCTTTCAAAGGTCGCTCAGTTCTTCTATTTGCTCAGTTTTCTTCTTGTATGGGAACAGGTCGTAACGTTGCCGAAGTGCACCGACATGACATGACAGTGATCACTTACAGTCAGGTGACCTGACACTTGTCTTCTCCTTTCTTCGTTTGTCAACTAAAAGAGACAGAACTCCTAACTGGAAAGCCACAAGTGAAAACGTAACAGGAAGGTAGCCATTTAAATTGATCATTGGAAGTAGGGTTGCCAGGTCTGCCAACCAAAAAGCCGGACAGACCAGCCAGTTTGGCCGGACATTTGGGTAAAAAGGCCGGACACCCTAAATTATCAAGAATTTTATGAATTAATATTACTAAGACAATTTTTTAGAACTTCTTCACTAAGTAATAACATTTAAAGTAAACATACTAAAATATTAAATAATTAGAAGAAACGTGCTTTGAAAGCTCAATATTTTTCAAAATAAAGTTGTAATAATCTTTAAACGTCAAATTAAAAGCCATCTGGACTACTCTCATCGATTTAAAATAGGCTACTCATTTCTTGTATACCTAATTACCTACTAACAGCTTCTTGAAATCTACCATCAACATCCCCATTTTTGATCAGAAAATATTTAAGGTTTTGTAATTGGTCAAAACCTTTGCTATCGTCAACTTTAACGTTTTTTTCGTGGATTCTAATATTTTCGGAAACTTGATTACATGCAGGAACGTCTTTTAACAGTAATCAATATAAATTGTTTTTCGTCCTTGTATAAGTTTCTTATAAGTTGGTAAAATGTAAAAAGCCTAACAAAGCCGGACAAGCCGGACATCGTTAAATTTGGCCGGACACGCATTCAAAAAGCCTAACCCTGTCCGGCTTTATCCGGACGTCTGGCAACCCTAATTGGAAGTTTAAACCAATGTCGCTACCGGTTTCACTAATGCCAGGTGTTACGCAGTTTCAATGTAAGTATAAGTTATTAAATCAGGCAAACGGTTCATGTTTATTCAGCCTTGAGAAAAGGCAGTGTGGTAGTATTTATTCTATTACATTAGCTATACTTATTGCGTAATTTTAATGATGTCATTTGAGTAGTACTTCGTAAGATGTGGCTGGCTATCTTTGGAGAAAATTATCATATATTCATATTCGTTTATTTGCAATAAATGTGGTGGCATATGTTGTTATCGAATGTTAAAAAGTTAAAACTTCAAGCTTTTTGCAAAGCTCATTTTTTGACTTTTTGATATGTTAAGAAGGTTATTTAAAGACAAGAAGAAAGAGGCTGGAATTAGCTATAGTGGGTGCTCTTACAGCCCGAGACTTTTTCACCAAACATCAAGTGAAACATTAGTCAAGCACTGATTCATAATTCAAAGTTTCTCTCCGGGCATTGACTTATATAAGTCAATGTTCTCTCCGGATTAAATTAAATGATCATTTATTTAGTAAAAGTATTTTGCAAACTTTTATCTCATAATCTATGCGAAATATTCACTTATCGATAAAATTTGTTATTTTTGGCATTTAACGAATTCCAAGGTACGTTAATCATTAAATCATTGAATAATTTTATTATGATTAGGTAGTATTAACATTATTCAGTAAACAATACTGCGCCAATCAGCACTGGAGCAGCGTGGAATGCTCTAGGCCTCCTTAAGTGGTGAGACCCGTCCTCAGTAGTGGCCTAGTGGGACATTAATGGGTTGAAACCAGCCACAAAATCACCGCAGTAAGTTGACGTGTAACGCCAGGTAAAGTCAGTGTCCCCAATGCGGTAATCAGCTGATAACAGCTAGCGCCCGGGGCTACACTGCTTTCTCGCGTTACAACAATATTTGTTTATAGAGCCCTGGATGGCCTCTTAAATATTCAGTCAGTCAAATACTCAGTGATTTCGTTTTTCATCCCATGATGGCTATGATACTTTTTACATCTGCTTTGTGATTGTCACTATAGTGCGGTACACGAGAGATCCCTTTGCTACCATAATTATAATTCATTGTTTGCTACGATATTACTGACAACGAAGGAAAGGGAACTAAATATGTTTAAGATCTTTAGGAAACTCGCTGTATAAATCTGAGATTTTCATTGTCTTATTGACTTATCCCCACTTGATAAACGTGTTGGAGGCTTCTGAATAATGTTTGTTAAGAGCTTGTAAAACACTACTAAATAATAATGTCTCCACTGCCATAAAAAACTTAAGTTTACAAGAACCACGTCGGAGTTTTAACTTTTGCTACGATAGTGACAATGTATGTCATACAAACAGAACAGCTGTAGCCGGGTAGCTGAGTACTAACTGCTTCTTGTGTTGCTCGAGATACGGTTTTACGGTGATAACAAATGGAATTTATACTATGAATATTTAATTAAACATTCTACACGCTCAGCTAATTGTAAAACATTTTAATTAATGTTAGATATGAAGCAAAAACCTTAAATTACTTTATTACCGTGATATGACTAACTCATCGTGGATTGTGCTGTGCACGCGTTACGTCGTAGTGTCATGTTTATTATTGTTTGAAATATTTTATAAATAAAATCACACAATGGGTAATGAAGTATCTACCTATTACATTGTGGATTGATAGATTAAAAATACCGGGCAAGTGTGTGTCAGGACACGCGCAATGTAGGGTTCCGGATTAGTAGTAAGCCGTGATAGTTTTCATTGTAAATTCATCGTATAACCTTTTTTTGTGAATTTTTTGGTAGTCCAACTCCAACCGTTTAGCTGGTAGGGGGGGAGACTTGACTCTAACCAAAATTTGCAATTTAAAGTCAAATACCTCGCTAACGGATCCCTAAATCCAAAAATGGTCTGAGAAGACCCGTAATATTTATGAAAGACCTTTTCAATGATTTCCCACATTATAGGGTACGCGACGAAAAAAAATCATCTTCACGTTACCTGTAGTAGGGAAGGTAATTTAAAAAAAAATTATTCCATGATTTTGGAGTTTTAATAAATATGTATATCTATGCCTAATTACAGTTTTCTAGCACTAAGGATATCAGCGCTATGCTGCGGACAGACGGACGGACGGACGGAGGTCATGACGAAACTATTAAGAGTTCCGATTTTTGTTCGGAACCCTAAAAACTAGTCAGTATCTCAGTATACTTTTCTCTCGTGATTCTGTGTTCGGTACGTTTATACATTCAACGTATCGTTCCCGGAAGCTACTAGGATGTAGTCCGGGGTAAATAGACTGTCTACAACCGGTGTATCGATGTGATGCGGTCAGCGATGCGGATCAATCTCTCCCGCCGCTGTTCGCTAGCCCTGCGCCTCGGAGACCGGAGCCTCGTGCAGTTCAGATCGTACTAATATTATAATTGTCATAATTATGTGTGGATGTTTCAGATGTTTGTTACGCTTTTATCCAAAAACAGCTGAACAGATTTTCATGAAATTTAGCACAAAGGATCAAAGATAGACAATGCTCAGGATTCACCTAGCTTAACTTTTCCTAACTCTTGTAGCGCGAAGGTGAGGTCAGCTGCCTCAACTGGTGTCAAATTATAGATTATAGTTTGATTTTTCGAGACCTTTCGCCTTTTGTCTGATTGTGAGTTTTTCGTTGTTGTATCTGGACAACTTTAACCCTGTGTGGTTAAATAATATATCCAGATTATCCAGTAATTCCCTACACGTCCATGAGATATTATGTAGCAGTGTAGGTACTACATGCGACTGACAATCTGACGTGCTATGTATGCGGCACAGAGCCGTGTTGACGGAACAATTAACGGGATTTACGACGTGTTAAGTGCGGTCGGGATCGACGGACAGCCTGTCAGTACCTACTTCTATAGAAACACAAATATTTTAATATGAGCTCTTAGATCCGCTTAAGATCTCACGGATGTGAAATATGGTCTTTGTAAAAAACGTACTCGTATTTTTAATGTGTATAATATACAGATGAAAACCTATAATATTATTTTGTTGTGTTTTCAAGTTTTCATCCGTTTATTGGTCGTGGTCACGGCTGAACCCTGAAACGAGACACTCTTGATAAAAGATTGCCCATATTTATTGGGAAATGTATCCAACTACATTGTTTTGATCCATTTGAGAGAGATTTGGAAATTTTAATTACCCAAACGTACCTTAGTGCATATTCTTGTTTTTTTCATTGATAAGATAATGCGAATCACCTAGTTAATGGCTGTTAACTTGAACAAAACTAACAAAAATAAACTTCAGTTGTAGCTACCTAACAATTTACGAGTAGTTAAAAGTTTAAAACTAGGTAATTCAAAATTCCATCAACTGTCTCATTTTTGCTCCAGTAAAAAAGTACTACACATTTTTTAAAATAATCTATTTCCGCGCAAATAAATTATTCTTGCTCTGTCTAAAATTGTGTTAATCAAAGCAACAGAACAGAATTAATGATAGCCCATCAACCGAGAATAGAAAAAAATGAATGATGTAAACGCATTAAATCAAAAGATTTAAGAACACGAATCGAGGAAATGAGTATTATCTCATCTGAGAAGCATAAAGAGCGGAGCCGGCCGCGAGCGTGGCCAATTCATAATCGGGACTCGGCCGATCCGAGATCCCACCTTATCCTCTACTTCTGTACCACCACTAACTTAACGTATTAAAGTTTAAATTCGATTAAACCCACTCTTCTTTAAGTTGGCAGAATGAATACGATCGACTGATAAAGTCTGCCTACATATTTGTACCTGCACCTGTTCGTGGCCTTATCTCGATGTAACAAAAACCGCTTTGGCTCATCTCAGCTGGCCATTGAGGCCGGTGAATCGATTCGACAGGCCTGGAAGACGACCCGGCCATGATTGCCGATTGGAGCCGTCCGAGCGATGCGTGTTAATTCCTAATAATGGCGGCAACGTCTATAGGTGTCTATAGTCTGTAGATATTGCTACAGATAACGAATAAAGGGCATTGCACTCGGACGAATGGCATATCTAATTAATCTCAGCTATGACTGATAAAAGGAATTTTGATTGTGTTCGGGTAACATTACGCTCCGGTTATTAAATTATTTTTATGTTTTATACTTTTAAGTAGCCGATGGTATTTGCCGGTGTTGCTTTTATAGTTTTTTCTTGCTTCGACATTATTGATTTCAATAATTATTACAAGGGTTGGAAATGTTTGCCTACATTTTGTCTCTTTAAATGAGAAAAGTGTATATGAGAGCGTACAAGTATTAGTAGGAAATTGAAGTAATTACACTTCAATAAATCGTAAACCCTTCATCTTATAGAATCTTCAAACCAAAATTAGCAGAGTTCTATAAACTTCAGACCACACCCGACCGCCTTGGAATCTTAAGTAATTACTGGTTCTTCAATGTCCCTAATGACGCGATGACGTCACCAGCTTGGAGCCCAGTTGATTAGCTCGTGGGGCTGGCTGTAAAGATCGTCGTAAATAGTCCGCGGCCGCTCGTAAAGTCACAATTAATCCGAGCTTCCTTTATCGACTAGCGAGAATAAATCCCACTCAATGGCGAACGCACTTCAGAATGTTCGGATTACGTAAATAACTAGGAGTAATGAGTGATTTGTATGTTTCAAGATCATAGCTTGTTATAGTAAATCCAATAAGTTTTCACTATCTCATCAGTGGGAAACTTTTAACTTTATAAACGATTTCAAAATTAGGAATAACTTAAAAACTACTCGCCACATCTCACTCAAATTTAAGTAGGACCACATGACAAGCACCAGCTTTCGATTAAAAGAAGAATCATCAAAATTGGTTCACTCAGTCGAAAGTTCAGAGGTAACAAACAAAAAAATACAGTCGAATTGAATACCTCCTCCATTTTTGAAGTCGGTTAAAAACAGCATTCTCTTAGTAATTGGCGCTCGTAATGACCTTTTAATGGTAAAACGTAATTGCTTTTCAATATGGGGAAAGGTTAAATTCTCATTAACCTAAGCCTTAGACATTTTATGAAGCTCTAAACAACTTTACTACAATGGCTCGATAGTTATGTCGATGCTTGGTGTAGTTAAGAACATTTTAGTGCAGCTGTTAAGCAATAAGCATTACAAAGTTGGCCCAACATATGAGAGTAAAAGAAAAATATAAGACATCGCAGGATTAAGAGATGAGGATCTTCAATATTCGTTGTTCCTAAATTAATCAAGGAAGGATGGTGCCTAGAGGTACAGACTTGAAGAGTAATTTGCTTTGCGCTGTGGAGGCATTCGTTTGATGTTACAGAGCCATTTAAAATGCCGGAAGGATGCCGATTGTTTTTTAACGGCTTAGGTTCCCATAGAGGCAGTATCTTTGGAAACATTCTTCAGATACGAAATAAAAATTTGAGAATGAAGTTTAATTGGTGCTTGTACCGAGTAATTGAAAAAGGAACGTCAAATGGTTATCCTGACATTTAACGTAAACGTAATCCAAGTGAATGCCGACGGAGCAAATGCAAGAAACTTTAACGACGCACCGCGTACCGCGCACCACGCACCGCACCGCGCACCGCACCGGTTATTTTAATTAACTCATAACTCGCCAACCCTAATTGCGGCGCGAAGATCAAACGCTCGGCCGATAAACACACCGAGCGCACATCTTGTTGATAAAAAGCGCGGTTCGAATTACTCGAGCGCTCGGTTTATTTTGTTAGGGCCACAGAGCCGTGCCAGACTAGAACGGGCATCGGTCATGTCGTCGTGTTACAGAGCTGTGGCGATAATATAAGTAATTTATGATTCTGATATAAGTGGATTGAATCATAGCAGAAGTTGTACACCAAAATAGTAGAAATAACTTTATGATTATTTATTGGTATATCTGATTAAAGTACCAACATTTTTTTTTAAATAACATTAAACAAACTTCGGATTTTTCAACTCTGTCGTCTTTCTCAAAATACCTGATCTTTTTTCTTATGAAATAATGCGGTTCTCTTGCTTCTTAGTTGACATTGTTACCAACAAAAAAATTTTAAAGGGGCGCCACGTTGTTTAGTCAAGTGCGTCAACAAAAGGGCGCTGCCACCCAAGCAATCCTGGATTGGCTAGTGCATCTGATCAATGCATCACGATCTGGTAAAATTGTCCGAGAAATTATAAGCCCGTATTTGGTAACCCCATGATTCTGGCATTCAGCTCTGGCCTCTGACGATGATAACTGCGTAACCATTTCTACCGGTTCCTTCTCCATCTCGCATTCTCGCAGTATCTACACTATCCTATCTACCTTTTGTAAACCGCGCGAATTTTTAATTTATCGTAAAAACGGCCACTAGTTTACTCTAGCGCCCATGTGTTAGCAATTTTGTCTGTCTGTTATAAATTGTAATATTTCAATTGGAATATCTAGCATATACTTAATAGATGTTTGAATTATATTATGTAGTACGTGGAACACCTGCTTTGATCAATGGTATTAGTGATATTAGTATACATAAAAAAGAGGTCCTATTTTTGTCTTTTATGCTTTTTCATGGCCGCAACGCCGGCAACATTAAAAGTTTAATCGGCCTACTGATAATGACCCGGTATTAACAGCTTCTTGAAGATAGTAATATGTGATACTTAAGTTGTATAAGAATTATTTGTACGATACCAATATACACTGACGTAAAAGAGTGTCAGTGGGAGTAGGGTTGCCAGATGGCAAGACTGAAATATCTGGACAAAACTTCATAAAGTTGGGATTTCTAGGGACAACAAAATTTTCCTTGGAAATAGCCGGCAAACGAGCTGACGATGGAAAAAAATACGGCTAGAGTGCGTGTGGCAAACGCGTTCTGTTGGATTGAGTGAATTGTCGTTGAAATGTTGGGACAATCCAGACGAATCCCGACCATCTGGCAACCATAAGTGGGAGGGGTCAAAATTAATACATAAATGCCTACTTGGATATGAGAGGGTCTCTTGTTTTGCGGGTGTCATGACTGCATGAGTCACGCTCATGACAAACGACTTCTACGATGAAAACAATGTGAGCACCATCACTAATCGAAATCAGAGCCTTCCATCCAGGATGCAATTTTATCAACTCATCACTTATATTCCGACTCACTGACATGGAGCGAGCTGCCCTGGATCTTGTACCAGTTCGAACCCATTTTTGTCCATAAGTTCTTATTTCTTATGAGCTCTCACTTCATAGACAGCTTGCACATAGGCCGCTTGCATCGGCGCATGTGATCAAAGGCCCGCTTCTACATCTATTAATTCCTTTCGTTATACTAATGATCTACCATGTGCGCGGGCTGCGCAGCTATTTTCACCAATTACACTTCATCATTGTGAGGATAAGAAAAACCATAAAGCTTTTCTTGAGAATATACAAAGATGATACAGTAATGCACATTCTTGCATAAACTTGGGCCAGTGCTAATATCTATGTCAAGTCGTATTGGAATTAATTAATATGAATGATGTGAATAAAGTTACTGAATTCAGACATTGAAAGGACACTGTTCGGTTTCCAGTGATCCTGTTTAGTGCGTTGGTGGTTACTGGTAGTTGTGGGTCTGTTCAACTAACATTGCAAACTTTACCTATTTTTTCCACACGTACCACTATTTCTCATTAATGAAATTTGAACATAAATCACTTTTCAAAATAATTCTTAGGGCTTGTTTCACCATCTTCAAGTAGAGTCCTGACTCCTGAATAAGCTATTCGCCGGTTAAAGTGACGTTAAAGTGTCATTTTACAGTAGAGTCCTGAATAAGCTATTCGCCGGTTAAAGTGACGTTAAAGTGTCATTTTACATACACGAAGTCGAAATGTCAACTTAACCAACGAATAGCTTACTTCGGACTTACTTGAAGATTGTGAAATAAGCCCTTATAGTAAAGTTCCTATAACAAGATGATTAGTTGATTAGATATGCATTTAATTATACTTAAGTATTAGGTACAATGGAATGGAATACTAACCATTCGTAAGTAAATTTCAATTTAGCGCAATGTAACTTACCCCTGCTCCAGAAAATAAGCTCGTCACTGGCCCCACTTACATAAGTCGTATCAGGCAATCTACTTTATTTTTTTAATTATCTGTGCATTGCGCATCAAGTCGCGTTCATTTCCCGCCGCAGCGAGGCGCAACATCAAAGCGTGCGCCTGCGCCGTTCTCGGCTATTTTCGGCTCACGTCGGTAATTAATTTTTTGTCCCCTTGTCTGCCTTTGTTGTGTACTCTTCAAAGCCATCCCGGTCTCCCAAGTCCCAGTGTCTGCATTGCATCAAGTTACAGACAATAGTGAATTAAATGGTGATATTTACAAAATCAGTTTGTCTTTCAAACCGTTTATTTCTTTCTGATTTATATGATTTGTTCGACCGCCCTGAACGACTTGAACCTAACATTAACAATGGAGTACTTACAGGCTTACGTTCGTCATAATAATATATCAACATGTATAACACGACGGCTTAAAATAAATTTCAATGAGCCTTTCACGATTTCACCAGTCAGCGTTCAAATATCAAATGTTTATCCAAGCAAATAAATAATAGCTAAGTACCGAGAATCGGGCAACTCAATGGATTACCTAAACCAAACAAACTGTAAGTGGTTGCCAACAACCGGTTAGCTATTTTATGCTTTGCATGTTTGAAATAGAGCTGCATTTACATTATGCAGGATAAAAGCGGATTTGTATCAATAGATACCCTTGTATGTGACCCAAAGACATCTAAAGGAGAGCGCTTGAGCAAATGTTTGTTAACATCGCGCTATTACATCATTGCCTAGGCTTTTGTATTAAAAAAGTAATGTTTTGGAAATGGACTTTTATTCCTGACGACCCGTGTGGCGCAATGGTTACCATGCCGGATTGCCGCACCCAGGGTTCCTGGGTTCGATTCCCAGCGAGGCGGAAATTTAAATGATGAGTTTGAATTTCTGTTCTCGGTCTGGGTGTGAATGTCCTCGTCTAGTGTGTTGTCCATGGCACCCACGACACAGGGAATCCTAGTGTGGGGCTATGAGTGTGAAGCGTTATTTATTATTATTATTCATGTTCATCATCATCATTGCAGTCCATAACCGTCAGTCAGTCAATAGCCTTACAGCCTTACAGGGCAGGCCATCCACCATTCGGTAGACTTCTCACTTCTCACACATTTTGAGAACATTATCGAGAACTCTCAGACGTGCAAGTTTTCTCGCAAGGCTTAACTTCACCGCAGCATGATAACTGTGCCGGTACCATTGCTACGCATTTCTATCACTACATTCCTATTAAAATTCGTCAAGTATATTTTGCTTATGAAATTATTTCGATATAGTTTCAAAAAGTAATCGTTAGATCAAGATAACTTCTTTTTGCCGTAGGCCAAATTACTGACATCCGTCTGTCTACCCTTAAAACATATTTGACACAATAGATTTTTTGAAATAAAATCCAAGTGCGTCTCCTTAACCGAAACATGTTAAGTGGTGCCGACATCCTAAACCTTTTCTGAAGGCAAACACGTCTGTTTGCTCGCTATTGTTGGCTCAAAACGTAACGTTATTCTATAAGAAACAGGAAAAAACGCTTCAGTTTGAGTGCAATCTACCGTTCCCTAATAGGATTGTTTAGGCCCGCGACGGCTGAAACCATTTTGTTTGGCTAATCCTGTTTTTTTATGTAATGGATCTCCATTTTATTTGAAATTCCTACTGTATGTAATGTACTCTGTTGGTACATTTTTTATGGTCCTTCAATAAGCTATTATTAAAATAAACTTTTTTTTGTTTAGTATTGTATCCGACAGTTGATTGCACTAAAATGTAAGGTTAGGTTAGGTTATTACATCATAGTAAGTTTCTCTTCAATATTCTTCCTATTTGGCTCATAGCTGTCATTACGAGAATTTCTAAGTACTATAAAACACATGCCCTTTACTTAATACAAACCTCTGTGTGTCCTATAAATCTATTTAGTTTTAGTCAGCCATGAAAAATACTGGTTCAGTCTACTTAATTGTTTCATTTCAATCTATTACCCAACCCATGGGAATGATCTACTTTTAATTATAGTTCTTAGAATTAATGTGAATATATTTATAATTTGATCGTTATTTTACCTAGGCAGAGCCTATGCCTCTGCCGCAGGGACAAATTAAATAACAATATTCACGTTTTTATTATACTCATAATTTAATTATCAACGGATATACACTAATTGTGAAGAGCAACCGGAACGACATCATCTTGAAGAAGTATTATAATTGCTCCCCAAGGCCACCCATTCTACGAAGCCTCTATCGAATTCTTTTTGTGCCTCAACCGAGTACACTCAATGAGTGGAATTCAGCTTCGTTGTGTACCTGTCAACGATAACAATTAAAGAGTAGAAGATGAGAACGGGGGCTATCACTTTTGTTAGTTTTCTAAGTTTAGTTACGGCCCGCGGCTTATACTATATACCGGAGAATGGAAACAACTTTAATTTTTATGTCCCCCATGACTGTGTATGTAATTATTTTTGCCGAGACCGCTATGAGGTAAGCCGCCGCGCGCCGCCGTCGGCATCGTTGCATAATTATAATAACATACGAGATTAATAATAACAATACTTATAAATTGTTGCAGCTAAACTCGAAACTCAATTAATATTTGAGTAGCGTTTCTCAATTACTTCTAAATAAAATCGCCGGTATAATGTAAATTGATGAAATAGGCATTAGCAATCGAAACCAGCGACCACGACATTAATTAATTCTTTTCAAAGTATATTGATTAGGAATCAGTAATTTCGTATTGAACCCGAGCGACGGACAGCCTTAACGGACCAAAACAAGACTATAAGGAAAGGCAAGCGATCAGTTTTAAACTGGTCACGTGCATCCCTTTCTAATTAGCTATCCTCACTTGATGACTGATGTGCAAGTGAGAACAATACGAAGGCAGGCCAAAGTTTTAGGACCGTTTCTCGGACGTGGGGTGCATTCTACACGCGCGCGTCCTTCAGACAACGATCGGGGCGGGCGCATTAGCCCTCGAATCGTTTCGAATCGATCCCACGACATCCGTCAGCGGACAAAAACATGTCGTCGCGAGCGCAGGCGCAGTTTACCCGCGACCTTGCCTTTGTCCCGCCGGGGGCCGTGGGCCGTCATTCGCGCCCAGTTTTTGCTAAACGTCAGGCTCGAGGCTCCAGTCACTGACGCTGTCTTTTCATTTGATACTTTAGATTGAATAAAAGATTATGTAATGAAATCACAAACGACTATGATGCCGTTATTAATTTTAAGAAGCATGAAATCCAATATATTATAAAGAATTAAATTGAAGAATGTTGGACCTAAATATTAATAAAATTATATTTTTTATTTTCAGATGGCGTTGTTCGCTGACGTTCTCTCGAGTGACTGCTCCGTGCACGCGCGCTTCCTGCTGTGCTCGGCCTTCGCCCCGCTGTGCTCGGAGCAGGTGTCGGGCACCGTGAGCGCCTGCCGCGCGCTCTGCGAGCGGGTCGCCGCGGACTGCCGGGAGCGGCTCGCGGGCTCCGCCGCCGCCGCGCTGCTCGACTGCGCCGCCTTCCCACTGCGGCCCGACCGCCGGCTCTGCATGCGCCCGCCCAACGCCAGCGAGGTGGAGGCCGAGCCGCCGCCCCCACCCCGCTGGCCGGAGGGCGCCGCGCGTGGGGGCGGCTGCCCGCCGGCGCACGCGCGCTCCCCGGCCGGCGCCTGCTGGCCCGCCTGCGGCTCGCCCGCGGGGTACTCCACGGCCGACAAGCGCGCCGCCGAGCTGTGGATGACGGCGCTGGCGTGGCTCGCGCTGCTGTCGACGTCGGTCGCGCTGCTCACCTTCTGCGCGGAGCCGGCGCGCTACCGCTACCCGGAGCGGCCCGTCGTGTGGGCGGCGGCGTGCCACGCGCTCGTGGCGCTGGCGTACGCGGCGCGCGGCTGGCTGGGGGCGCGCGCCGTGTCGTGCGCGGGCGGCACGCTCGCGGTGGACGGGCTCGCGTCGCCCACCTGCGTCGCGTTCTTCTCGATGACGTACTACTTCACGCTGGCGGCGGACGCGTGGGTGGCGAATGCGTGCGTCGCGTGGTACCTGACGGCGGCCGGGGAGTGGTCGACGGAGGCGCTGGAGCGCGCCGCGGCGTACCTGCACGCGGCGGCGTGGGGCTGGGCGGGCGCGTGGACGGCGGCGGCGCTGGCGCTGCGGCGGGTGGCGGCGGACGAGCTGACGGGCACGTGCGGCGTGGCGGACGCGGCGGCCGCGGCGCTGGTGGGCGTGCCGCGCGGCGCGCTGCTGGCGGCGGCGGCGGCGCTGGCGGCGGGCGCGTGCCCGGGCATCGTGCGCGTGCGGCGCGCGCTGGACTCGCGGGGCGCGCGGCGCGTGGGGCGGCTGGCGGCGCGCGCGGCGGCGGCGGGCGCGCTGTACCTGCTGCTGGCGGCGCTGGCGAGCGGCGCACGGGTGCTGGAGGCGCGGCGGCGCGAGGCGCGAGGCGAGGTGGCGGTGGCGGCGGGCGGGCTGCAGGCGGGGGCGCCGGTGTCGGTGTGCCTGTGGCTGGCGTGCGGGGTGGCGGCGGGCGCGTGGGCGTGGTCCCGCAAGTCGGCGGCGGTGTGGCGGCGCGCGCTGTGCCCCCCGCGCAAGGCGCCGTGCTGCGCGCCGCCGCTGCTGCGCTCGCCGCACCCCTACTATAAGCGGCCGCTACACGTCTCCCGGGTGTGACGGTGTGACAGTGTGTGGCAGGGTGACGGCGGACGGTGACAATGTACAGTGAGACTGACTATAGTGTTGTGCGTCAGGACGCAAGTGTCTCCTTCCTGCCTTCTGTGAAGGCGCTCTCTAGTGTTAAGAAGCGCGTGTAAATAATGTAAATTAATTATTATAAATATGCTGTTGGTTTTTATACAAGTTAATCTTTTATTTTATCCTTTCCAAGTATACCGCTTGAATCGATCCTACCAGTGTTGCAACACTGTGCAAAACTGTAATTACGTTAGATACTAAAATATTGACATTAGACTCACAATGTATCAATCTAACTGCCGCACTATAGGTACTGCAGTTACATTGATAAATTGCACTACCGCACTGATTCTGTACTAAGGAGCGATTTAAGTAACCATTAAGTAACTCTGAGTGCGGCAGTTAGACTAACGCCCCAACTCAGTCACTAACGGTTACTTAAATCTCTCCTTAGTAAAGAATCACCATACAAATTCTGTACTAAGGAGCGATTTAAGTAACCATTAGTGACTTTGAGTTGGGTCGTAAGTCAGTGATCTGTCGGAGTGAAGTCAATACCGCTAGGGCCAACAGATTCCATTCGAAAAAACTGGTCAGTGTTCATTATTTTCAGTATCTACACTAGGTCCAGGTCAATCGATAAACTGCGAAGGACTTTAACACAAGATTCATATCTTGGGATGCAAATCAAAAACAAGCAATTTGTTAAATATGATTTTAATTAACGTTTTTAACATTATATTACACGGATAATCAAGTATATAACTCTCTATACAAAAAGAAACAATTGAACATACCACTAATTACATAATTTACATACTGCTTGTCCCCTCCACACATCATTAGCCAATTGTAGTCTACTCGTAGCTTTATACACACACGCCACTACTAGAAGTTCATAAAATAAAACAAATAAAAATGTTACATTCAATACACAAATATTTTACTAGTACATTTAGGCCTATCGCAGACTATCCATTTTAATAAATAAATCGAATAAAACTGAACAAATTTTTTTATTAAATTTAAAAAATCCTCTTGATTCCAACTACTTGAACCTATTAAATCCGAGAAATATGATTAAATTATAAAAAATACATACCTATCATAATTTTTTATGGAATTTGACAAATTCAGTCGTTATGCTTGACATCACAAAAATTTATACAGTTTCTGGATATGAGGTATCAATCTTATCATGTGTATAACAAGATCTAAGTCGTGCATTTATGTCCATCTCAGGTTTCCTTATGATATCAGTTTATGAAAGCAATCGTTACATAACCCCTGACCTTACTGTATAATAAATACCTAATACATAATACATATAATGCCCGAACTTATCAATCCAACGGTCAAAATAACACATCAAAATATACACAAACATGACATAGACGTTTATTTCCACCATCGCGATTCTAAGTAGCTGAAGTGCAGTAGCCGCGCGAGTTGAATGCAGAGCTTAGGTATGCGGTTAGATAGAGAAACTCCACATTTAACTCGCACGGCTACCGCAATGTTTAATTTTCATATTTCTTCAATCTAGTCGACTAGCTCGATCCGATCAGTCCAGTTAGCCGGGTAGTGCGCAGCGACCTTTAGGCCCGTAATAATAAACCGATTTAAAATCGTTCATAAAAATGACATTTGTAAGATTTCTCAGCTCGGTTTATTCATATGGGGCGTAGACAACGACTAATACAAATAACTTTGAAGAATAAAGACTTTACAAGAATTTTCTAATTATAAACTTTAGAACATTAGAATGACAATACAAATACTTTGAAACCATATGTTGTAGTACATTAGTAAAAATATGATATACAGTACATATACATAAAAATATATTTCAATATCTTCAAATTAGTGACTATAAATTTGGAGCTATCTATTATCAATTTGGCGTTTTTTTCTGCGCGTATATCTGACCCAGACAAAAATTAATTTTAAAATGATACGAGTACTCACGATATTTCTTTTTAAGCGTATAAAGGTACCCGTATCGTATCGTACTAAAATGTGTTCAGTCCATGAGAGTTAAGTTAAATAAATCATGTATTGCAAGACAAAAATACTCAGACCACAAAAAAAAAATTCGTATGCCACTGATGCGTTGCCGACCAAGAAAGAAGAAAAAGAAAGAAACGATAAGCAATACCAACGGATTTTTCTGATATGCTGAGACTTCAGTGGCCATACGTAATTTAGCCGAGTTACATGAATCGTCTTAGTTATTACAACAAATAACATTTAAAAAAATTATATAGAATATACACACATATTTTGACATGAGATTGGAAGAGAAAAAAAAATGCAAATGTAATTATTTTATTATGAATATTACAATGTAATACCGGTAAATTTATAAATAATGGAAGTCAGCATCAAAACAGTTTGCTAATCAATCGAGGTTATTATTACGTAAAATTTAACCAGGGTGAATGGTTAGAGTTAGAATACTAACTACCTATGATTTAGATTTGTGAGTTCATACAATAACCGCCATTTTACCTCGTATATTTTAATGCTGACTGTACAAGACGTGCTGATTGTACGGCAACGGCGACAAGGCGTGCTACGAATAACTACGGAACTGTTTATAGTTAAATATATCAATATAAATAATAAATAGCTCTTGGAATGTATGTAATAAATACTAAGAATAGATACTAGAAATGTTTTGCATATTCTGTTATAAGTCTCCCTACCATGAGTTGCTATGGTATACTTATTCCACATTCGTATGAACTTGTGTCGCTCTCTTGCGGTCACAATCGGTACTAAATGTAAACATTGTACTTAATTTTTTACTTTTCGTTTTACCAACCTGCTTAATGGACAGAAATTAATATTTGTTATAATAAAAATATACAAAAATCCATTACATCGACATCAATTTTATAACAACATATAGTTCGGCCGCTGTATCTTGGCGCGTCTGAACTTCGCGCAGAAGGCTGCGCAGTAACATAATTCGTCAATACTCAATGCGCGGTGTTTTATGTCTCAGTCATACGTTAGCATGTTCGTGTTGCCATCTTTGTCTTACATGCGCTAAAGTTCGCAAAGCCTATGTTCAGACGCGCCAAGATACAGCGGCCGTACTGTAAGTCAATGACCATCGCGAAGGACATCAACTCATGGTGGGTGCACACATGAAGGGGGTGAATGAAATAGAGTCCATAGCACACAAATCAAAGCCAGGTGCCTACATCCAGCTCCGCATCCCGCTATCCATCCTGACTGGACATCAGGGTATCGAACACCTCTGACCCGGGCGACAGCGTCTCATTAACCCCGAAGTAGCTAGAGAAGTTGAATATGCTATTCACGTTATCCGTCGAGTTAAATTGAGCCTTACTCTTAATATGCATAGGGGTTGCTTCTGCACTGAACGACTTCTGGGAGATTAGGGTCACGCTCTCCGGCTCTGGGACGGTCTGATCCGTCATCCGGTTTTCCTCCGGATCGTACAGGGTTGCCTCCTTCGGGGAAACTTCCTTCGCGTCGTTGTACGGGTTCGTGAGGTACTCTGCGTACAGTTCGCTCTGGTGTACGTCCTTGTCGACGCTCGTGGGCTCGGCAGTGATGGGCTTGTCAGTTGGTTGGGCCTCTAGTTGCGGGTACAGGATCGGCGGCTGCGCTTGCAGCGATATGCCGATCGGTGTTGATATCATCTGTGAGAAAATTTAGAAATGTTTTAAACCTGCCTAAAATTAAAACTCAAGTAATTGCGAACATGATTTGACCGTGATCTAATACTAGTAAAACACCTCAAATTTTCAGTAAAGAATGCGATAGTGAGAAAAACACGCTCAACGTTTCATAAAACATTTCATAGTTGTTTTAGGGTTATTTACCGTTGTATACGGAAGCGCTCATAGCCCGGCGGCTTGCGTCGATCCTAAGCGATCGACAAAATTAAGCAACAGCGGGCGCGGTCGGTAGTTGGATGGGTGACTGCTAGTGGCAAAAATTTCTTGAGCGCTTCCGTGCTTCGGAGGGCACGTAAAGCCGTCGGTCCCGGTTGTTATCGTAAGATAACAGTCGTTAAGCCATTTCGGAAGCCATCGGGCGGCATGAAAACTTCCGACAATTGGGTTGGCCACTAACCCCTCCACCAATCCGCACTGGAGCAGCGTGGTGGAGTATGCTGCAGGCCTCCTCAAGAGGAGAGACCCGTGCTCTCTAGTGGGCCGTTAATGGGTTGAAGCCAAAAATGTCGTATGAGGGGAAATATCCCGAAGCTACACGAGGACAAGTTACTGGTTAAGATTTAAGTTTTAATTTGATGTGTTTTACATGCACATATGGCGTGTTATATACGTGACATTGAATAACATACTACAAAGATTATATCCATCCATCCATCCATCAGCCCTTAGAGGTCCACTGCTGGACATAGGCCTCCCCTAACTTGCGCCACTCTGACCGGTCCTGAGCCTTCTGAATCCAGCGGATGCCCGCTGTCTTCTTCAGGTCGTCAGTCCACCTGGTCGGGGGGCGTCCTATGCTCCTTTTTCCGAGACGTGGGCGCCATTCAAGGACCTTTCTTCCCCAACGGTTATCGGTCCTTCGCACTATGTGGCCAGCCCATTGCCACTTGAGCCGGCTAATTCTTTGAGCTATGTCGGTTACCCTTGTTCGTCTACGGATCTCCTCATTTCTGATGCGATCACGTAGAGAAATACCGAGCATAGCCCTCTCCATAGCTCGCTGCGCAACTCTGAGCTTGTGGATCAGGCCAACAGTAAAGCACCACGTCTCGGATCCGTATGTCATCACTGGCAACACACACTGCTCGAACACCTTCGACTTCAGGCACTGAGGTAGTGTTTTGGACGACAAGATATGACGCAGTTTCCCGAACGCAGCCCATCCGAGTTGGATTCTACGAGTGACTTCTTTCTCGAAGTTGGACTTACCCATCTGGATCACTTGTCCCAGGTAATTGTATTCGTCTACAACTTCAAGAGCAGCGCCGTCAACAACAACCGGTACGGGTGTAACATGGACATTCGACATGATTTTCGTCTTGTCCATGTTCATCTTAAGACCCACCCGTTGTGAGGCGCTGTTCAAGTCCCCGAGCATTGTACCAAGTTCTTCCAGGGAACCCGCCAGAATGACTATATCATCGGCATATCGCAGGTGTGTGATGTATTCGCCATTGATGTTAATGCCACGTCGTTTCCACTCCATCAGCTTGAACACGTCTTCCAACGCAGCGGTGAACAGCTTTGGGGATATGACATCCCCTTGCCTGACACCTCTCTGCAGTTGGATGGGGTTCGTTGCTGTGTCGTGTACTCTGACGGACATGGTGGCAGATGAGTACAAACACTTCAACACCTCGATATACCGGTAGTCGATCCGGCACCGCTGGAGAGAATTTAGTACCGCCCAGGTCTCGATAGAATCAAAGGCTTTCTCATAGTCCACATAGGCAACACACAACGGCAGATTATACTCCTCGGTCTTTTGTATAATCTGCCGCAGTGTGTGTATATGGTCTATGGTGCTGTAGCCTTTTCGGAATCCTGCTTGTTCGGGAGGCTGGAAGTCGTCAAGCCTGCGTGCAATGCGATTTGTGAGCACCCTCGAAAACAGCTTATAAACGTGGCTCAGAAGTGCAATGGGCCTATAGTTCTTCAAAAGGGCTTTATCGCCTTTCTTGAAGAACAGCGTCACCACACTTCTGCCCCACGCTTCCGGGGTAATTCCAGTGTAAATGACGGAATCGAACAGTTTTTGGAGCGCCACTAGAAGGGGTTTCCCTCCAGCTCTTAGAAGCTCGGTTGTGATTCCGTCATCTCCCGGTGCCTTGTTGTTTTTAAGCTGTTTGAGAGCCTCTCTAATCTCATACAGGCTGACGTCCGGGATATCCTCTGTGTAGTGTCGGGTCAGTTTAGCTCTCTTATCGCTCTCCTCGCTAGGAGGTGGAGCTTGAGAGGAGGCATACAACCGTCCGTAGTATCTCTCAGTCTCTCTCAGAACTTCCGGTTTCGACGAAACCATGGTGCCGGACTCGGTCTTCAACCTCGTAAGCTGACTTTGCCCAATAGACAGATCCCTGGCGAACACTTTGGAGCCTTGGTTTCGCTCAATTGTGTTTTTTACACGATTTGCGTTGTGTTTTCGCAAATCGCGTTGCCTGCCCTTGGAGATCTGCTCATTGAGCCGTCGGTATTCCCTCATAGAGGTTGGAGACTGCACACATAGTTCTCGTCGATCCCTCATAAGACCGAGAGTTTGTTCTGAGAGAACTTGAGATCTACCACTAGGGTGGGTCTTGAAGTACTTCGACCCTACCTCGTGGACAGTTGTTACCATCCTGGTGTTAAACTCGTCGACTGACGTGCACGATTCTAGGCACGCAAAACGGTTTTGCAGCTCCAGTTGAAAGTTTTCGGATCCCTGGATTTGGACGGATGTTGGGCGGAGCGTAGACTTCATCAGGCGTGACCGTTCCAGCTTCAGATCGATATTTAATGTTCCTCTCACAAGTCGGTGTTCGCTTCCGGTTTTGAACCTGCTGATCACAGAGACATCATTAAATATGTGCCGTTTGTCTGCCAGAATGAAGTCTATCTCGCTTTTCGTGGAACCATCAGGGCTTATCCAAGTCCACTTGCGTTGTGGCTTCTTTCTGAAGAAGGAGTTCATCATAAAGAGATCTTCCTTCTCCAAAAAGTTGGCCAGCAAGTGTCCTCGGTGGTTCCGTCGTCCAATTCCGTAGGGACCCACCTTCATCTCGGCGCCGCTTTGCGTGCCCAGCTTCGCGTTGAAGTCCCCCATCACAACATTGAAGTGAGCTTTTAGAGGTATGTATGGCTCTACTTATGTCCTCATACATAACCTCAACCTCGTCGTCGGGATGTGTCGAAGTCGGCGCATATACCTGTACAACCTTCAACGAATACCGTTTGGATATTCTGAGTGTAAGGTACGCTACCCTGGCCGACACGCTCCCAACTTGCACAATGCTGTTGACGAGGGACTTGTGAACGAGAAACCCGACACCACCTTGGGACAGATGTTCGCCCTCCCGGTGATAGAACAAGTTTCCGGATTTGAGTGTTATCGTGTCCTCCCCCTGTCTTCGGACTTCAGATAAACCCACAATACTCCAGTTTAACTTGTCTATCTCTTCTTCCAGCTCTTTTACCTTGTCGTCGGTCCTCAGTGTCCTGGTGTTGTATGTTGCCAGGTGCAGAAGTCGTCGTTTGGATTGGTAGCCCGATCTCTGCCGGCGATTCTTAGCACCCCCTGCCCCGCCGTTACCATAGCCGCTACCGTAACTAGGAATAGCGGGGCTGCCGGGGACTGGGGGCCGAGGCTCATTCGTGACTATCATGCGGGGGTTTTAGCCGATAGTCACCACGCTTGGCTAGTGCGTGTTGGTGACCGCAGGTGACCTGACTGGCATTCGTCACACACAGGAAGATGCTGCTGCCCACCTTCCTGGATTTGTCCTATTAGTCGCCTTTTACGACATCCCAGGAAGAACGGGAGTGGTGCTATTCTACAAAGTGAACCCGGACACCACACGGGGTATAGATTTATATATTTTTATTTATATATTATACAAAGATTATATATTTTTATTTAAAGAAGCTCTTTGTATTTTTGCTTTTCCCACCCACCTCATTCAAAGGCTGCAGTAGAACAGAGGAGGTCAAACCAGATTGGTCGTACAGGGGGTTCCTGATGGGCACCATGCCGCTGACGGGGGCTGCACCGATAGGGGGCGACACTTGTCCCGCGCTCTGTGCAGCCAGGATGTTCGGGGGTTGGACTGGCCTTTGGATCTGAGGTTGTGGTTGGATGGGGGGCGAGGGTTGGAGTTGAGGGGCGTTGGGCATTAAGGGGGTTATGTAGGCTTGAGCTGTTGTGTTAGGTGATGTGGGCGGGGCTATGGAAGTGGTCGTACTGGGCGGGATGGGCGGGATGGGCGGGATGGGCACGAGGGTGGGCATCGTGGCGGGCAGCGCGGTCTGCATGTGCGGCGGGACGGACTGCGGCGGCCGCGCGTTGTCGTTCGCTGCAAGTATCGAGACGCATGTCATTTATACTCTATACAAATAAATAAAATTGGAGTGTCTGTTTGCAGTATGTATTAAAATAACCGCTTTTTACTAAGTGCATTTGGATGTATATAAGGTACATATACCAAAACAACATTTTTTAAAATTTTTGTGTGTCTGTCTGAAATGCCTGGACCGATTTTGACGGGACTTTCACTGGCAGATAGCTCATGTAATAAGGAGTAGCTTAGGCTACTTTTATTTTAGAAATAAAATAGTTTGTTAGGCGATACGAAGTTCGCCGGGTCAGCTAGTTTAAAATAAGTTAAGGACTGTCTGTAAATACAATGTTCAAACTTATGTCAAATGAAGGAACTTGAAAGTGTAATATATAAATTGTTACGGGGGACGATATTTTAATATCACTGATAAGTGCTGTAATGTGACTTTAGAGTCTTTGACTTGTGTCATATCTTTTTATGGCAATAGCCGGCAAACGAGCTGACGATCCACCTGATGGTAAGTGGCTACCGTCGCCCATGGACATCAGCAACATCAAAGGCATCACTGACGCGTTGCCGGCCGAGAAAGAGAGAAGAAACAGAAAGAAAGAAAGAACTGGCTCCATGCTGGAGTGTTCGATTATTTCCACTACGATTTACCATGTACAAAAAAATTAAGGCGTAGTACATCTTTAGCTAGCGCTCTTCCCGCGTTTTCCGAGATAAGTAAGTATAAGTAACCTGTAACCCATTCTAGATCATGTGTGCAAAATTTTATAAAAATCCGTCCAGTAGTTTCTGCGTTCTTTCACGCAGAAACGCTTCCCGCCCACGTCCGATAATCGGTGACCGCTTTTTTGTAGGAGAAAAATAGAACGTACTGATAGCAATAGTCGGTCAAAAAGTCGGTCAGAAATAATATGGAAGAAAAAGTCGGCCCGATTATCGGTCCTACAAAAAGACAGACGTGGGCGGGAAGCGTAAAGGTCGATGCATAAGTAACGTGGACGGGCTATAAATATACGTGCGTGCTTCATTCCCGTCCCGTGCGTGCCTCCGTGGCGTATGTACTATCGTTTATATTTTTTATGAAACGATGTTTCCAAAACTTCACGTCCCATCCCGTCCACGCTATGTATGCATCGCCCTTAACAAACATTCATACATCCCACAACACAAACTTTCACATTTATAATATTAGTAGAATAACTGCTAAAATGTTAGTGTAAATGTAACCACTATTGGACTTACCCTCCGGAAACAGTTCATCCTTCAAGGTGGGCAGAAACTCTCCGATGATGTCCCAGGTGATGTACCACAACTCATTGTAACCATCAGCGTTAGTAAATATCTGGAAATTTAAATCCTACAATATATATAAATCTTAATGTTGCGCACACAGGGCTGTATATTTAAATACTATAAAAGAAAAATATTAGCAGTCAAGCTAAGTTATTGTAAATAACTTATACCACATTTCATTATGCAACTGTGACGTAACAAGTATATGAAATAACGAGCAACTGAAACTATTATAACTTTCCAATAGTTACAAGTGCAGGACCTGAAGGACAAACCGCACTCGTAGACTAGATACGTCTTACAGGAATGCAATAGCGCATTAATTTGTTATATCCCTGCTACGTCTGCGGTCTACCGCACATTAACAATGACATCACACACTACCAAGGTGTCTACCACCAACTACTACCAACAGTCTAACGCGCTAAATGGGGTGTGGCCGTTTTAACGTTACACGTTTAGCGATAACTGGGATGGCGGTTTCTTTTTTGAGTTGTTCAAACGATTTTAATTATGTTGGATACATCTGCGGCCTAACGCGCTAAGTACAGTGCCTCCAACTTATCTGTGAACTGACGGAGGGCGCTGTCGGACGCATTGGACCAATCACTGGACGCAATTCGAGACGTAGTAAATATCAATGAATGAACACAAAGAACTTATGAATGGGGCGGAATTAATTCCAATTTTCGCCATTTCACAGATAACTTGGTCGCGCTGTAAGTGACATTCTGACGCAGACGTTATCGTTAACATGGTAGTGAACGTAAGCCGTACCCTGACGGAGTGCATGACGAGCAGCATGTTCTTGAGCGACTCGAGCGCGGCCTCGCGCAGCGGCTCGGCGGGCGCGGCCAGCAGCGCGCGCTGCACGCGCACCACGCGCGCCCACAGCGCCGCGAACGAGCGCCGCGCCGCCAGCGCGCCCAGGTGCTGCAGGAACACCTGCACGCGCACACACACACACACACGATACTAGGATTAGTTAGGCGCGTGTTTAGCGATAAGTAGTGTGAGCCGATAGAACGCGAGGCCTGAGTTTGAATCCTGCTCGCGTCTCCATTATGTGCGTATTAAAATGATCACAGTTTCAGTGAAGGAAAACTTCATAAACTATCGAGTTTATAATTTTAGGATAATGAGTTGTATTTATTTTACATGCGTATTTATCGCTTACTATTTATAAATTACTTTTATACTTTTAATTTATAGAACATCAATAAGTTCACTCAATCGAAAAATCTATGTCAAATGAAAATCGTTGAAAAAAACTACTTTCATGCCCATAATCGATTTAAAAACTACAACTGAAAAAAATTATAGAACGCTACTCGCACTTGATTTTATATTTCTCGATAGTAAATTGACGTGACTACTGGCATGCGTCAATGTCAGGTGACAGGCCGCTAGTACAGACCTTGCACATGAGCGTGTCGGCGCGCGCGGCGGCGTCGGGGCGGCGCGGCGGGCGCTGCAGCAGCGGCAGCAGCACGCAGTCGAAGCACGCCTCCCAGCCCGCGCCGCCCAGCGCGCCCAGCGCCGGCGCCAGCAGCGCGCGCTGCAGGTACAGGATCGCGCTGTTGCTCACCTGCACCACACACACACATGACACACACACGTGTACGTTACAACGACAGGTGGCACGGGTCTCTCCTCTCGAGGAGGCCTAGAGCATACTCCACCACGCTGCTCCAGTGCGGATTGGTGGAGGGGTTCGTGGTTAACCCGAGTGTCGGAAGTTTTCAAACCGCCCGAGGGCCTCCGACATGGCTTAACGACTGTTATCTTACGATAACTACCGGGACCGACGGCTTTACGTGCCCTCCGAAGCACGAGAACGCTCAAGAAATTTTAGCCACTAGCAGTCACCCATCCAACTACCGACCGCGCCCGCTGTTGCTTAACTTTGTCGATCGCTTAGGATCGACGCAAGCCGCCGGGCTATGAGCGCTTCAACACACAGCACACAACGACAGGCACGCACTGGAAATATTGTAGTACGTAGACGATAATCGAATATAGTAGTACCGGTGTAGAGCCACTGACACCCCGGGCAAGAATATTGTGGCGCCCACTTAAGGAAATCAAAATCGAGTGTTAATTTTTTACTGAACCAGTGTGAACTTATATTAAGTATTTTATCTTTCCTTTTTTCTCGCCCCTCTCCCCAAATTTGGCGTCCTAGGCCGTCGCCTCATGGCGCCCCCCCTAACGCCAGCACTGCGTGTATATACGATAATCGTTAACTATTAAGGCAATAGTTTTTTTTTAATATGCCTATGATATTTGATGAAACTAATATATAGGGAATAGGAAGCTTATTAAATAAATAAATACGGTGCGTGAACTAAAACATTGTATTAAAGCAATAGAAGTGAGAAAAAGACAATAGTGAAAATATTATGTCATCTTAAATAGACAGCAGTGTGTTCTTTATTTGAAGCTGGCTGCGTTCATAATTTATCAATATTTACCATTCTTCGTCTGTCCGTACAAAATTCTGCAATTCCTTGCAGCAGGGGCTTCCACGCAACTTCCCACAAATCGTAATCCTCTGCACCTGCAATAATTAAGTATTTTTTGCAGTACTTCTATACGAATTCAAAAAGGAACAAAACATGTATAAATATGATCATTATACTAAGTAGTTTAAATTTAATGTTCTAATATTAAGATTTTAAAACAAAACCTTTAGGCCGAAATTAGCATGAGCGCATTTTAAGGTAATATAGAATAGATATTACCTTGTCCCGCGTCGGACTCGTCCCGCCACCACTTGAATATCTGCGCCGTGCGGCTGTGCAGCGTGTGCATGAGGTCTAGAAGCTGAAATTATATTTCGTTACTCACTATAGTAAAGGTAGGTTAAGGTACAAATAGGCTTTAGATAAAAAAATTGATGAGATTAACAAATCTGATACTATGGAGTAGGTTTACTAAGATCATTCGTGCATTTATAGTAAAACCGGCTCGAAGGACCAAAAATTTTGTATGAGTGTAGCAAAGCAGCTACATTCGAGGTTTTTTTAACTGGTTATATTTTTTAGAAGCATCCTATTTGGTAAAAATATTTCAGTGTATTTTTTTAGTAATTTGTAATTTAAAAACAAGGCTGACACAAAATTAAGAGCATTTAAAGACAAATAATAATTGAATGCCAAAACTAATCTCAATTTATATTACTTTTTTAATAATTTAAATTATGTTTACAATAAAGAGCAGTGTTAAGATTGTTCACCGACGTCTAAAAAACTGACTATAAGGTAAAGCCAACTCGAAGGACCAAAAATTTTGTAAGAATATAGCAAAGCAGCTACATTCGAGGCTGGTCTAACGGGCCATACGCACACATATACCTGTATGCTAACGTTGTGATACTGCTCGTGCGTGGTGTCCAGCTCCTCGTCGCTCGAGTCGTCGCCGCCGCGCCGCCGGGTGCTGCGCTTGCGGCCCTCGCGCGTCTTGCTGGCCTTGCCTGCGTGATGCACAGTATAATAATAAATAAATAATAATAATGTCAAAATAAATAATGATATGTTATCTGCATCTATAAGATGGTAATTGGAAATATTTTTGGTACTGAGTTTGGTATGGTTTCGTACTGTTTTTAATGTAAGTGCAATTGATACTTAAGTTAACCTATCTAGTGTGGAATTTGGATTCTAATAACTACATATGAAAATAAGCACGAGGTGCTAACATGATTTATTTAAGCTAACGCTCATATATTTAACACATACAGATACATATAGACACACGCACGCTTGCATCATCCAAATTCAAAAGTGACTTAAACATGTAACAAAGCTGTACCAACACAAAGTTACGTATATTGGCGTGGTTGACATATTCAGCATTTATCATTGATAATTATAATAACATTCAATCAACACGCCAGACGTCACACACACACACACACCCATACACAGACCAGAGTGCAGTATGGCGAGCTAGAGCAGCCGCAGCTTGAGCGTTGTTAACATTTCACACGTTACACACATCACCAGGCGTTAACACACACACACACACATCACTAACCAGAGTGCAACGTAGCGCGCGCGAGCAGTCGCAGCGCACGCGTCGCAGCCCGACAGTTGTGTGGCGTGACGTGCGCCACGTCCCGCACGACGAGCGCCAGCGCCTCCGCGCAGCGAGCGAGCGCGGTCACGCGGTGCGCGCGCAGGGAGACTGCGTCCGCGTCTAGCTCTAGCGCCTCGGTGGACGCGCCGTTCGCACCGGTGGGGGAGTTCTGCACCTGTCGTCAATAATAATAATAAATATAATAATAAAATACTTTATTTGCTCTCACAACATGATCTTACAATTAGTTTACAGTAGACTTAACTTAGTTACAAAATAAAGAACTGTGGTGTATTCAATAAAAGACGGACGATCGCAGAATGAGGTTTATTATAATGCAGTGGGTTATAACTTGTACAAGAGGGTTAGATGAAAACAAAATAATTTATATCTACCTCCTTAATACACAACACTATCCTTCCTTTAATGAAGTTTGACAAGAAACAAACGATAACAAATTAATATAGTTAAATAAAATGGAAATTAAAGATAAGTCGCTAATAACTAGTTGCACTTATAGTTTATACCTACTGCACATGATTACATAGATGTTTTGTTGAACTAATTTTAAACAAAACTATAATCACTTAAAAACTACTACTTAATAACAGCTTTTGTTTGGTAAACTACTTCTAGATAACTACTTAAAACTAACTTTAACAATATTGTAAGAAATTCTAATTGAGCATCATGATAAATAATTATTTATGTTTGTATGAAATAATGTACACAAATAAATAGCCTTTTGGTAGGCGTACATTTTTAAATAAGTTCTACGGATTTCTATGTGGTTTCGGTCTTAACATTATTTTTCGGGGCTCAACGCTTTTCAGGCAATGACGCGGAGGTAAGTACTCGCTAGTGCGATTAGCTTGAGTTGTCAGGCTATCAGACGGCGATACTTCCTTTGGGCTACACGGTGATCTACATGTAGGTGGTGTGGAATAGACGTCTGTAATGTTTGATTCATCATTAATATTCGAGTCATCGGTGTTGACCGTGCCTACTGCTGACAACGAGTATCGAGATTTTCGCGAATTGTTGCCTATCAGCTGATCGATGTGCCGCTTACAATGTACATTGTCTAAAGTTTTAACGTTATACGACACCGGCCCTGTCTTCCCTAACACTATCCCCTCCTTCCACTTTATATCTTTATCTTTGTTAGAATAATTACGTACGAGCACCGGCTCGCCCTCAGCCAGCTGCCGCGGCCGCGCGCCGCGTGCGTCATGCGTCGCGATCTGTGAGTGTTGCGCCGCACTGACTATCTCACTCGTGTCCGGCCGCAGCAAGTCTAATCTACTTCGTAATCTGCGCCCTAATAACGCGACGGAAGGTTCCTTTTGCGTTGAACAATGTTCTGTATTTCTGTAGGTGAATAAAAATTGACAAAGAGCCTTATGAAAGTCTACGTTTTCTAAAGTAGCCTTTTTTAGCACACGTTTAATAGTACGAACGGCATTCTCCGCGGCCCCGTTACTAGAAGGATGATAAGGAGCTACTAGTATTCGTTTAATTCCGTTCTTATTTAAGTACGACTGATACTCGGAAGAAGAAAAGGGCGGACCGTTATCACTCACTATACACTTGGGCAAACCAAATCTGGCGAAAATTTTTCGAAAACACGAAATAACCGCGTTTGCACTCGTGCTTGGTACGTTTTCTACTTCTAACCATTTAGAATGGGCGTCTAGTATAATTAAATAATGTTTTCCTCGGTAAGGTCCCAGGAAGTCTACATTTAATCGAACCCAGGGCTCCGATGGCCAACTCCACGGATGCAGCGGCGCGGGCGGCGGTGCATCGCGCTGTGAGGCGCACGCGCGGCACTCGCGACATATTCGTTCAATGTCCGCGTCGATGCCCTCCCACCAAACATAATTCCGAGCTAATTGTTTCATTTTAACCACACCGATGTGACCACTGTGTAGTTCATCTAAGATAACGGTGCGGAGACTTTCAGGTATAACTATACGGTAACCCCACACTAAACAATTATTTTCTATGAACAAGTTTTCCTTACGATTAAATAAATTCTTTTCCCGTGAATCGTTTACTTTAGCGGGCCATCCAAATTTAACATATCCGATTATTTTATTTAACAAGAAGTCTTTTCTAGTTTCCGATCTCACTTCGTGAAAAGTTATAGGTAACTTATCCTCAATAAAGTTTAAGTAGCTATAATTGTCGTCACTACTATTTTTGGAGTAATTATTTAACGGTAATCGGGATAACGTATCCGCGAAACAATTCTTACTGGACGGAACAAATTCAATGTCAAAGTCGTAAGCGGCTAGCCGCACCGCATACCTCTGTAAACGACTCGCCGCCGTCTGCGGGAGGCCCTTATTCTTACCAAATATGTAACTGAGGGGACGATGGTCGCTGCGCAAAACGAAACGCCTACCGTACAGGTATTGATGATGTCTCGAAACTCCGAAAACGATGGCCAAGGCCTCCTTGTCTACTTGAGAATAGTTACATTCGGACCGCGTGAGCGTGCGAGACGCGCAGCTGACGGCCCGCTCGCTGCCGTCCGGCTGGCGCTGCAGCAGCACGGCGCCCAGCCCGTACGCGCTGCTGTCCACCGACAGGATCAACGGCAAACTCGCGTCGTAGTGAGCCAACACCGGACCGCTACTAAGGAACTTTTTAATTTTATCGAAAGCTATTTTACAATCATCGCTCCACGTCCATTTCACACCTTTTTTTAACAAACTATAAAGAGGCTTTAGCGTGTCGCTTATGTTTGGACAAAATTTAGCATAAAAGTTAACTAAACCTAAAAAACTTTTTAGTTCAGTTACATCCTTGGGAGTCGGGGCTGCAACTATGGCTTCAATTTTTCTTTTATCGGTGTGTAATCCGTTTTTATCTATGCGATATCCCAAATATGTTACACTATTCTTAAAAAATTCACATTTAGAAAAATTTACACGCAGTCCCGCCTCCCGCAATCTACTTAATACCGCTCTTAAATTTTGTAGGTGTGTGTGCTTATCTTTACCGGTCACACAAATATCATCCTGAAAAGCCACCGTTGACGGCAAACCACTCAGCGTTTCTTCGATTAACTTTTCGAAATATTCCGGCACACATTTAATACCAAAAGGCACGCGTTTATAAACGAAAGTTCCGACGTGAGTCGTGATCGCCGTCATCGGTTGCGAATCCTCTGCGAGGAGGACCTGTTGGTAGGCATGAGACAGATCTAGCTTTGAAAACTGCTCTCCCCCCGCCAGAATGGCAAAAATATCTTCGATGCGTGGCAACGGATAGTGAAAATCTTTAAGTAGCGGATTAATGGTAATCTTGTAGTCACCACAGATGCGAATATCCCCATTCTTTTTTACAACGGGCACTATCGGAGTGCCGAAGTCGGAGCGCTCGACTTTATAAATGACGTCATCGCGCTGCAGCCGCTCGAGCTCGCGCTCCACGGGCGCGCGCAGCGCCAGCGGCAGCGCCCGCGCCTTCATGGCGCGCATAGGTCGCACATTAACTCGTAGCAGGTGACGCCCACGTGCGTTATTAACGTGGCCACGTGTAACTCTTCTTTGATGTCATTTAACGAGATGAATTGTTTTATGCGTCTGCAATATGCCTCCCAGTTATGCACCCCAACTTCGAAACTTTCGACTTTTCCAAACGGCATTTTACAAAAGTGAAGTACGTAAGTACGTTAAGAAAAAAGAAACCGACTGCGCCAATGTGGTGTATTCAATAAAAGACGGACGATCGCAGAATGAGGTTTATTATAATGCAGTGGGTTATAACTTGTACAAGAGGGTTAGATGAAAACAAAATAATTTATATCTACCTCCTTAATACACAACAAGAACTTATACCGAAAGATCTACTTTGTAAGAGCTTGGTGCCTGAAGTAGATATCCGAAGAACCTGAGTTACAGGTTATGATGAATGACGTTGCGGTAAGTTTTATGGAAATAGTCAGCAAAAGAGCTGTTCATCCACCTGACGGTAAGTGGAAATAGTCACCCATGGACATCGGCAACACCACTCATGCGTTGCCGGCCAAGAAAGAGAGAAAAAGAAAAAAATTACTAACTTCTATTGATCGTCTTATGAATACATTAGACGTGGCAGCGCAGTCACATTACGGCTATCAAATCACGAATTAATTTTGAGGCTAGCAAAACCAGTTAACAGCAGCCTAATTCACGTAACTTCAAGACGCATCGATTGAGTTGCAGTGACGCTGCAATCAAGTTGCAGTGACGCGGCAATCAAGTTGACGTTGGTTGACGTTTAGTGTCTAAACCGTATTCTCGTAATTTTTGAACTGCGCGTCGACTGCACGCAAACTGCGCGTGAACTTCACTTCTCCTTCACGCATCCTGCGCGCCTGCCAAACTTTTCTTCGGCTATTTAGTACTCTGTGTTAGTGTTGTCATATGAGAGAACAAATAAACTTATTAATTAATCAAATACAATTTATTATGTTTCCCTTAAAAAACAAAAGCGTCAACAAAACTGCATAAAAACTTGCACCGAGAAGTTTATGAGAATACCCTCAAACTGCGATCGGAAACACGCTATCTTGACGCGCATCAACAGAATACCTTTTTGTGACGTGAGCGTGTTTGACAAGCGCTCGCGTGACGTGAGCGTGTTTGACAGCGCTCGCGAAAGCTAAGAGAATACGGAAAGTGTTATTTTGATAGGAACGTCACTGCAACTGCACTGCAATCGAACTTGTTAGCTTACGTGAATTAGGCTGCAGGACTAAGATTTTTTTATTGCAAATAGCCGAAAAATTAACACTTAGCTGGAAATTGGCAACCGTCGTCCATAAACAAAGGACAGTCGGCCGAGAAAGAACAGAGAAGAAAAAATAATAGTGTCTTTTATAACCGTAGTGTGTCAGCTCAACATGAATTATAAAGCTGTATCGCTGTCATATCGTGCTATGTGTGTGTGTGTGTGCGCGCGTGTGTGTGTGTGCGTGTGTGTGCGTGTGTGTGCGTGTGTGTGCGTGTGTGTGTGTGCGTGTGCGTGTGTGACCGACCAGTATCCAGCCGTGCGTCTGCGGCGAGTGCGACAGCTCGCTCTCCGAGGACGCGCTGGTGGGCCGCCGCTCCTCGTCCTCCGAGCCCTCCGACCGGCTCGACGCTGCGACAACCACATACATATTACTTTACAAACGCAGTCGTAATATCACTTTCTTAGAAGGCGTCAGTTATACTTATTTTTTTAACAAACAGTGTAACGTTTTCTTGTAACGTTTTATTGTCACGGCTGCTTGAACGCGGGCGCGGCCAGTGGTTGGATGGGGACATGGGTCATATCGAAAACATTTCTCGAGTGTTTCCGTATTTCGGAGTGCACGTAAAGCAAAGGTTTTCATCGTAAGAGGCAGCATGAAATCTTTCAACACTTGATTTGGCCACTAACCCCTCCACCGCACTGGAGCAGCGTGGTGGAGTATGCTCTAGGCCACCTCAAGACACCCGCGCTCAGTAGTGGGCCGTTAACGTCACGGCTATAAAGTACAGTGTACTAGAGCCCTCACTAGAAGCGAGTCCGCTGTTCGCGTCGCGCGGCCACGCCCCCGCGCCCGCGGCCGCCAGCAGCGCCAGCAGCAGCGCCCAGTCCTCGCCGCTGTGGATGTTCTGCGCTGACGTCTTCACCAGCTCGTACAGGCCGCAGGAGATCTACCGCGGCGGAGACACATACTTAATACTGGGGCCATCCATAACTTACGTCACACGTTAGAGGGAGGGGGGGTCGATGTAGTGTGACCTTGTGTAACAAGGGGTGGGAGGGGTCCTACATTTCGTGATGTCACATTTCAAAATCGAATAATTGGTACGTATAGGTAAATATTTAAACAATCAATGGAAATAAAACTTAATTCAGAATTGCTGTTTTAATTTAATAATTTCTAGGTGTAAAGGGCATCGAACCTAATTGGCACACCTACAAGTCCGCCATTTTGAAAAAACCTCGATTCGGCGGCCAGTGATGAAACATGTGTCAATCGATAGACTAAATTATTATGATCAAAAAGTATTCGGTGATGAAATGTCGTAAGTGATATACTTTCTGAGATAAGTGAGTTCAAAACTGTAGAAAAATAAAGCAAAAAAACTTCGTTTCGGTGGACATTGATAAATCATATGTCAATCGATAGGCTAAATAATTACGATTAAAAAGTATTCAGTGATAAAATGTTGTAAGTGATATACTTTCTGAGATATTTGAGTTCAAAACCGTAGAAATATAAAGCAAAAAACCTTCGTTACGGCGGACATTAATGAAACATATGTCAATCGATGGGCTAAATTATTACGATTAAAAAGTATTCAGTGATGAAATGTTGTAAGTGATATACTTCCTGAGATATTTGAGTTCAAAACCGTACAAAATAATGCATTAAAAAGCGGCCAAGTGCGAGTCGGACTCGCTCATGAAGGGTTCCGTAGCAGCAAGTAACATAATATAAAAGTTCTTGTAGTTCGTTGTAACTTTGATCAATGTTTTTTTGCGGTTTACGATTTATGACGTATTAAAAAAAAAACTACTCACTAAATATCATTCAAACCAATTTTCGTTGGAAGTTTTCATGGTAATGTACATCATATATTTTTTTTAGTTTTATCATTCTCTTATTTTAGAAGTTACAGGGGGGGACACACATTTTACCACTTTGGAAGTGTCTCTCGCGCAAACTATTCAGTTTAGAAAAAAATGATATTAGAAACCTTAATATCATTTTTGAAGACCTATCCATAGATACCCCACACGTATGGGTTTGATGAAAAAAACATTTTTGAGTTTCAGTTCTAAGTATGGGGAACCCCCAAAATTTAGTGGTTTTTTTTTTCTATTTTTTGTGTGAAAATCTTAATGCGGTTCACAGAATACATCTACTCACCAAGTTTCAACAGTATAGCTCTTAAAATTTCGGAAAAAAGTGGCTGTGACATACGGACGGACAGACAGACAGACAGACAGACAGACATGACGAATCTATAAGGGTTCCGTTTTTTGCCATTCGGCTACGGAACCCTAAAAATGATCATTTACTTATTTCGAATTTATTGGGTCAATAATGAAAAATAAGTATATTATACCATATGTGTATGTGCTGCATAGGTACTTGATTTATTAATAACGGGTAGGTTTGAATTTAAAAAAGAAGCAAAGCAATAGCAAACTACTAGGTTGTTTTATAAATAATTTATTTGCCACCAGCGGCTACAACTTTGGCAATTACTCTAAACCAAAAGTTAAAATTCATTATTGGCTTAGTTTTCTATATCATGTCTGACAATCACTGAATCTAAAAATTCCGCTGGTGATAAAGGCAATGTTTCCTGATGTCGAGCCCATGCCAAGAACCATATAACACACATTATATGGGAACAACAGGACAAGGTTCTTTTTTCCACTATGCATGAGCAGTACCATCCCGCGATTTTATCTCTACCCTTAAGTTGTTTGTTTGACGAATTTTTTTAATTTTTATAATTGTGAGTATATGGAAGAATTACTTCAGAGAATGGAACGTGTGAGCCTTGAGTTTGGACTGAAAATCAACCGAAAAAAGACCAAGGTGATGATTGTGGACCGCCTCAACAACAACAACCCTCAAATAACGCAACTGGCGAACTGTCAGGTTGTCTCATCCTACGTCTACCTGGGCTCATTGATCTCTAATAATGGAGAAAGCATGGAAGAGATTAAAAGACGTATGGCGATGACAAGGAATGCCATGGATAAGCTAAAGAAAATATGGAGGAACCGAAAACTCACAAAAAGTACAAAAATAAGACTTGTTCGTACACTTGTGTTCCCTATTTTTCTGTATGGCGCTGAAACGTGGACCTTGCGAGAAATTGAGAAGAAAAAGGTAGACGCTCTAGAGATGTGGTGCTGGAGACGCATGCTAGGAGTATCTTGGACCGAATTTAGGACTAACATCTCTATACTCGAAGAACTCGCCATTAAGGAGCGTCTATCGGCAACAGTACAAAAGCGCATTTTAACATTCTTTGGCCACGTTTCGCGAAGAAATGAGGCATCCATAGAACGGCTGGTTGTGCAGGGCAGGGTCGATGGTACAAGACCTCGCGGTCGGTCGCCTATGCGATGGACTGACCAGGTTAAAAACGCAATAGGTGGCCCCTTATGTGAGTGCACCAGGATGACGACCAGCAGAGAGAGATGGCGAGATTGCGTGAGGCGAATTACATCTGCCCCCAACTCCACTACTACGTGACGACCACGTCAGCACTGTCAAGAGCTTATCGGCCGAGAAGATAATACATAACGTAACTGAGGTAAGGAAAAAAGTGACCGGTACACTTCAATTGCTGTATCGCCGTAAACACCTTGATTATGCTATGTGTTGTACAGATTTGTCAGAGGAACTTCTGAATACATTGGAGCGCCTTCTTAATTAAGTATTAGATATATCTTCGGCTTACGTAAGTATGACCACATTTCCCAGTTCCATTCCTAACTTAAATGGCTACCCATTCGATACAGGCGAAACTTCAGAATTCTCTCAACATTTTATGCTATTTTGAACAATGTGTCTTCTCCTGTTTATTTAAAGGAAACCCATATGATAGCACTGCTTATTTCAAGAATTCCTTCACAATACAGTTCATACTGTTCTGGAACTCCTTGCTTGTAGACATCAAAAAATCATAGACTACCAAAAGCTCCTTCAAGAAGTCCGGCAGCACTACCTGAAGCAATTAGAATGTTGTCGCCCGTGATCTTCAACCAGATGTTATATATGTATTTATAATTATTTATTTACTTAATATATAATATAATATGTATAATAAAAATAAAAAATAATTAACTATAAATGTTTTATTTTTATACGGGTTTG
Source organism: Thymelicus acteon (assembly GCA_951805285.1). Classification (NCBI taxonomy): domain Eukaryota; kingdom Metazoa; phylum Arthropoda; class Insecta; order Lepidoptera; family Hesperiidae; genus Thymelicus; species Thymelicus acteon. The sequence continues at coordinate 2,351,016 of OX638227.1, read as the reverse complement.
AACTCAATTATCTCAGAAATCATATCACTTACGATATTTTATCCCTGAATACTTTTTCATCGTAATCACTTAGTCTATCGATTAACACTTGTTTTATCAATATCCGCCGAAACAAAGTTTTGTACTTTATTTTTGTAAGGTTTTGAACTCAAATATCTCAGAAAGTATACCACTTACGACATTTCATCACTGAATACTTTTTGATCATAATCATTTAGTCTATCGATTGACACATGTTTCATCACTGGCCGCCGAATCGAGGTTTTTTCAAAATGGCGGACTTGTAGGTATGCCAGGCTCCATACAAAAATGTTGGAAGCCCTTTCATAGTATGTGACGTCACACTAGATGGGGGAGGTTTCACAAATGTGACCAGCTGTGACAAGAACGGGGGGAGGGATTAAAAAGTCATGAAATTAGTGTGGCGTAATTTATGGATGGCCCCTTTCACAAAAAAACTACTGAACGAATTTTCATGAAATTTAGCACACCGGTAGGACATAATCTGGAATAACGTATAGGGTAGTTATTATCTCGAAAAACTGAACTAAGCCGCGGGTAGAGCGCTAGTGCAACGATAATTTATTTATGTGGGTATTTTTATTGTATTATCTTAAGATTTTATCCTATCATTGTAAACATGATAAATATACCCAAATTAGAGCTTCCTAGTACTTAGGATGCCTGAGCTATGCTACTGACGGACGGACATGACGAAACGATAAGGTTTTATTTCTCGCAAATTTTCCTCCTAGTGAACGTATACCACTCAAGTGTTTTTTTTATTTATTTATTCATAACACATCTATCATTATAGGTGAAAATAGATGTGTGTTATCTATACTAATATATAAAGAGGAAAGATTTGATTTTTTGTTTGCATTGAATAGGCTCCGAAACTACTGAACCGGTTTGAAAAATTCTTTCACTGTTGGGAAGCTACACTATCCCCGAGTAACATAGGCTATATTATATTTTCAAAAAAAAAAAAATAGGGATCCTTTATAAAACGAATAATGTAATCCAAGGTGTAAAAAAATAAGAAAACCGAAGCAAAGCGAGGGTGGTTACTCGTGAATAAATAAATATACACACACAAATCAACCAACCGACAAAACCAACTCACCACATCAGCCTGCTGATAGAACAGTTTATACGGCAGCCGGTACAGCAGCGACAGATGGTGCAACACGCGCGGCGCGCACAGCTCGCAGCGCATGAGCCGCGCGCACGTGCGCAGGAGGGCCGTGAGCGCGCGCGTCAGCGTGGCCGCGCCGCGCGCGCCTGCCCACAGCACTGTCGCCTCTAGGTGAGGGGCTGCTTCCTCCCATACGGAGAGGAGGCGGTCGCTGTTGGGTGAAGTCCGTGTAGTTGTTAGATAGATAAATAAATAAATAATAAATAACGCTTCACACTCATAGCCCCACACTAGGATTCCCTGTGTCGTGGGTGCCATGGACAACACACTAGACAAGGACATTCACACCCATACCGAGAACAGAAATTCAAGTTCATCATTCAAATTTCTGCCTCGCTGGGAATCGAACCCAGGACCCTTAGCGCGACGATCCGGCATGGTAACCATCGCGCCACACAGGTCGTCAGATATCGAGGATTGTATCATTTGTATCCGTGCATAATAACAGCTTGCTCCGGCTAAGGGTGTATACCATTGGCAAGCCAAGTCATTTTTATGACGAAAAGAAATATACCTTATTAGTATGGGGATAAAGTTGAAATCATTTTTTGATGATAAGTTGAAGTCACTTTATTATCGTTCGATTAAGGTATATGCCATCAAAAACAAAACTTGTAAAAAAAACCAAGTCTCGCAACTCAGTTCTTCTACCGTAAAAAGTTGTGAGATCCATGTAATACCAAGTCGGTTAATTTATTCAGTTCCTACTTAAGGGTCCTTCTGTCTTAAGTTATCACATACTTAGCTAACCTAACAAGTAACAACATCTTATAGTGACCATATTATCAATATTAAAAATCTTTTATGTTTTAAATAAATAGATCGACTTGACCATCGCATGAAAACACAATATATCTCACAAGTAATACCTACATATTATATTAAATTTGATTGTTTAGTGCGATTGCCAAGTCAATCTATTTATTTAAAACATAAAAGATTTTTAATATTGATAATATGGTCACTATAAGATGTTGTTACTTGTTAGGTTAGCTAATTACGTGATAACTTAAGACAGAAGGACCCTTAAGTAGGAACTGAATAAATTAACCGACTTGGTATTACATGGATCTCACAACTTTTTACGGTAGAAGAACTGAGTTGCGAGACTTGGTTTTTTTTACAAGTTTTGTTTTTGATGGCATCTCATTTCTTTTTGTAGATAGTTCTACTTTTTTTCCTTTTACAAGTTACCTTTGAACATAATTATATCTAGGTACCTATCTACACCTATTATTCCATTATATTATATACAGGTACACTGATTCATTCACTACAAATGTTACTTTGTTATACAGGCACAGTAATTCAATAACTGCAAATGTAACTTTGTAATCCTATATATTTATATGGGATTACAAAGTTATTTATGCAGTTGATGTATCTAGAAAACCAGACCGAAATTGCAAAATGTTTTAGTTTTTCCTTGATCTATACACTAAACACTAATTGTGTTCCAAATTTGAAGCTTCTATGTCTGCTAGAAGTGCCTTAGAGTTTTGATGATCGGTCAGTCAGTCAGTGAGTGACGAAATTAAGAAACTTTGACTAGTTATAATTCTTAAACTACTGGTTCAAATTGAATGAAATTTGAAATATAACGTGTTTATACAATGCCTGCTTGGCTACTAAAAATTCAGGCTTCTAGCTTTATCCACAACGAAGTTATAGGGGGTCGAAAATTGCCTGAATTGCTTCGAGAAAAGGATGGTACGGCCGTGCCGCTTTTTTGCTCGACTTGGCGGGGGCACTGCCGTGCCCCCAGATTTTAAGGTATAAAAATGCCTGGGCATACCAGTCGTCGCAGGCCGTAAGAGTAGTGATATCATATTATAATATAGTATATTGCATTCTGTAATCAGTAAGTTTTCAAGGCAAAAACACCTGAGTCACATCAGTCAAACATTATTATAGTTGTTTTTTTGTTGATGATACAAAAGAGTGTAACTTATACACAATCTTGGTTGGACGGTCGGAACTGTCGGAAGTTCGGAAAAGCCTGTAAAAGCGTCATCTCACCGGTTCTGTATGAGCGTCTGCCCCAGCAGCTCGAGGAAGAATATGGTGATGTCCTCCAGCTGGGGGTTGGCCTGCAGCGCCTCCGCGTCCGGCGGCGCGCCGACCGTCACCATGGCGTGGACTAGCTCCTGCACGGACAGGAACACGCATGTAAACGGGTGACATTATTATATACTTCGTTTTTTGAGACTTATTTGATAAACAATGTTAGCCCTACTTTTTATGGAAATATTAATCCAAATAAGTTTAAAAAATATACAACATAAGTTTTGACATAAGACTTGTCTAAAAATTGACTTTACATGTTACCACCTTAGTCTAAGAGCTGTATTAGAGGCGTTTCGCGTTTTTGCACCCATCTGCTTACAAATATAAGGATAAAAGAATAAAATGTAAGGATAAAAATTGTTTTATATCAAATATCATATGTAAAGAAAAGTATCGCGAATGGGTTGCCTAAAAAAATATGTTGAAGACTATCATTATTCTACTTAAATTTTCAAGTAACTCATATTTTTCTTGGTCTTCCTTTAATTTAAGATACTATGTTGCTCAAAAGAAATTGATCCTTGTGAATGACTCTTTCGATTGGTATCATAAAGTACAGGGTGTTATTTTTTCATATTTTACAGGTTCGATTTCTGGCTCAAACAGGTGATTTATCAAAATCTTTGAATGTAGTTTTACTTATTCGTGAAAATAAAGGAATGTTTCCTTTCAGTAAAATTTGGTATCATTAATATTCAGCGTATTTTTCCTCCAACCACATTTTTTTTTCACCCCGTATATAAATTAATGATATACCATATATAACATATTTTTTAAGCAACCCATTCACCGTACTTTTCTTTACATATGATATTTGATATAAAACAAATTTTTATCCGGTAAGCAGATGGGTGCAGAAACGCCTCTAATACGGATCTCTGGACGTCTCTGCGTGACAAATGCGTGCACAAACGCGTTCGTGACGTTCAGCACGTGAACCTGCACGTTACCTGCAGGCTCTCGAGCTGCAGGAACTTGGTCTCGGCGACGAGCAGGCCCGGGATGTTGCACTTGGCCACGCACTCCGCCGCCGCCTCCATCAGCGCCTTCTCGTGCGGTGTGGGCGTGCGGATACCTGCATACACCACCATCACATGTTCTATTACTATAGGTGTTAGGATTGTGCATGTATAACAAGAGAACATGGGTAAATATTATCGTAGTACGAGTGGGTATACCTTAAAATATAGAAGGACAACCTTTACATATAGTATACACGAAGAACGAGAACAGAATGAAATAGGTATTCTTCCAATAGCTTCTTAATCTAAGACAAACAATTTTTTTATAGAAAAAGCCGACAAACGGGTAGACGGTCCACTTGATGGTAAGTGACTACCGTCAACCATGGGCATCAGCGAAACCAAAGAAGAAGAAGAAAGGAAAACGGGCCGCTCGGAAGGAAATTCCTACCGAAGCGGCACCAGAACTCAAGGCGCGCCCAGGACCTTCATCAGTGACGCAGGAACCCCTAACGGCAGCGCCTCCAAAGCCACAAAGGCCACCTAAGGCCACGAAGGCCACGAGGGCCCAAACCACCCAACCGCCCGTTATCGCCGCTGCACAGGTGGAGATAGGAAGAGGCACAGAGTACCAAGGTACAGGGAGACAGGAGCGGAGGGCACCGGAGGGTACAACACCCGCCCCAGCCCCCTGCCCCAAGTCCTCGCTCACCCCTACAACGGCTCTTCGACCCCTACAGGCTCTAGGGATCGATACGCCCGCGGAAGAGGTGGTGGCCGCCATTGCGACCATCGCCGAAACCCTAGCGGCGTACCCGGACCTAGTAGGGGCCATAAAGAGAGTCGTAGCCAGCTTATTCGGGTTCCAGTATGACAGTACATCTTAGAGTGCTGTACTGGAACCCGGGGGGTATAGCAGGAAGGACACGGGAGCTGCGCACGCTCGCCAGGGGGCAAGACATTCATGTCATCCTCCTCGGCGAGACCAAGCTGCGACCGGGCCAACGCCTCTGCCTCCCGAACTACCACGCCTACCGTCGTGACGAGATATCACCGGCCGGCTATGCGTACAGAGGCACGGCCGTGCTGGTGCGTCACGACGTAGTACATACCGCCTTGCCCCCACCGGCCTTCACTGTGACCCGGGCGTTAGGGGTCCAAGTGAGTATGGCCGGTGAGGAGATCAAACTCTATGCCGCCTATCGTCCGCCTGGGAACCTTTTTAACCCCCAGGACATCCACACCATCTTCAACGATGGGCCGACCCTCCTGGCTGGCGACCTGAACGCGAAGCACACAGCTTGGGGTTCTAGGATCGTCAACCCGGCGGGCCGACAGCTGTACGCCGACTCGGAGGCGTTTGGGTACGAGGCGATCGGTCCCGATGCGCCCACCCACGTCCCCACGTCGGATAAACAGCATGCGGATGTCCTGGACATAGTGCTCCACAAGGACCTGCCGTGTCCGGTCCATGTGGAGGTGCTGTATGACCTGGATTCGCAGCACCTCCCCATTCTGGTCTCTTTTGGCCTGGGGGCAGAGTGTGTGTCACTACCGCGTGTAAAACGTAGGACGGACTGGGAAGGCTTCCAACAGCGCTTAAGCGCGTTCAAATACAACAGCCCATTAGGCACGCCCGAGGGGGTGGAGGCAGCCGCCACGGTGTTTACCACCACTGTGCAAGATGCACTGGCGGCTTCCACCACCCAGAGCCGGGTCGACACAAATAGGTTGGAGGTCCTCCCAGTTCGACTACGCAATATGATTTTAAAGAAAAGAGAACTACGAAAGACCTGGTCGCACACACGTTGTCCCCGGGTCAAAGGGGAACTGAACGCCATGGTAGAGAGACTGACCGAGGAGATGAGGGAGTACCGAGGAGCCTCCTGGGAGACTCGAATCGAACAGGCGGGCGACTCGGCTACTTCTCTTCACCATCTCGCACGGCAGCTCTCTCGTGCCAAAGCACCCGTATATCCGCTTCTAAATAGGAGCGGTGAGCGGGTCTATTCGGCGCAGGACCGAGCGGATGTCCTTGCAGAGCACCTGGAGGGGCAATTCGCGCCGCAACCGGCCGCGCCTGCCGTCCGCGCGCATCACAGATGCGTCGAACAGCGCGTACGGGAATTCATGCATGGCCCGATGCCGTCGCTCGAGGGTGTTTCTTTTATAGCGCCCTCAGAGACACGGTCGGCGGCCTTGCGACTACCAAAGCGCAAGGCCCCAGGCATGGATGGAATTCCCAACATGGCCTTGGCAATGCTGCCCAAAAGAGCCATGGTCGCTTTGACCAGGCTCTTCAACGGTATACTCCGCACGGGGCACTTCCCGGAGTTATGGAAGTTGGGGAAGGTCATCGTTCTCCCGAAGCCGGGTAAAGATAGGAGGGACCCGGCCAGCTACCGTCCCATAACGCTGCTGTCGACACTGGCGAAGCTCTTCGAGCGGCTGGTGCTGAAACGCATAGTGCCATCACTTGATATAAGGGATGAGCAGTATGGGTTTCGATCCGGCCGCTCGACTACGCTTCAGCTGACGCGGGTGATCCACCATATTTGTAACGAGCTCAACTATGGGCGACACACGGTCGGGGTCTTTCTCGATATCGAAAAGGCATTCGACCGCGTGTGGCATGTTGGGCTCGTCTACAAATTGTTGGAGACGCCCGTGCCGGCTATGCTGGTTAGACTCATAGCGGCGTTTTTAACGGGGCGGTCGTTCGTAGTGTCGGTCGAGAACGTGACCTCAGACCCCCGCCCCATACGTGCGGGTGTACCGCAGGGCAGCTGTCTCTCGCCAATGTTGTACGCGCTGTACACCAACGACATCCCCACCCTTGAGGGACACCTCAAGGAGTGGGAGCGCGACGCGGTGCTCGCTTTGTTCGCGGACGACAGCGCGTATTTCCTATCGTCCCGTAAGGCAGAGCTGGCTGTCAGTCGCATGCAGCGCCTGCTGGACATACTACCGGACTGGTTGGACAAATGGAGGATTGCCGTCAATGTCGGTAAGACGGTCCCCATTTTGTTCACCAGAGCACGAAAACTGCCGCCGCCGCTTCGCCTCCGTGGTCGTGAGGTGGTGTGGCAGCCTACCGTTAAGTACCTGGGATGTACCATCGATAGCGCGATGCGGATGAGCCAACACTGTGACCAGATGGTCCAGCAGGCTCGAGCCGCACGCGCTATTCTCCGACCGGTGTTTACATCCCGGCTACCAGTACGTACAAAACGGACGGTGTACTACACTTACGTCCGATCACGATTGGCCTATGCGGCGCCGGCATGGTATGCATTGGCCAGCAGGTGGCAGCGCAAGCGCCTGCAGCAACAGCAGAATCTGACTCTGCGAGTTGCCGTAGGAGCGGGACGCTACGTCAGGAACGACGTGGTAGCGCGCGACCTGAAAGTCCCATCAGTGGAGGAGCATGTGACCAGGCTGGCGCGGACGATGTTCGACCGCGCCGACCACGGGCCACATGTCTCGCTCAGGGGTGTCGCGCCGCACCACGCTCGTCCGCCTGAGGGCTACCCGCTTCCGCGGGAGCTCTTGGAGTCAGACTGAGCCCCCGCCCATCTGGGGGCCGCTGTCTGGCTGCGACACCAGCTATGTCTTACGGTTTTTACGATAGGAACCCCCGCTCAACAGCGGGGCCCGCCCCTTCACCGGGAGACTCTTGTTCTCCCGAGTTTATGCCCGGGTAAAAAGGTTCGCCTTGAGGCCCGCAGACCCCTCGCATCGGTCCGCGCTAAAGGCGCGGCAGCGATAGGATGACAGTATAGCAAAGGCATCACTGACGCGTTGCCAGTCAAGAAAGAAAGAACACTAGATCAAAAAAAGGAAATCTTACCTGATTCCCCGAGCGCTATGTATGAATACAGACTGGAGAGAAGGCCGGAGTCGGGTCCGCGCGGCGCTTCCCTCACCAGCGGCACTTTGCCGCCTGGGGCCAGGTAGTCTTCGGCTTCCATTAGGCTCTACAACAACAAAAAAATTAATGAGTGTTAGTGCCTGTCCAAACGTGTTCAGTGATAAGCTCCGCCCACCTACTAAACAGAAAATAGAAAATTTTTATACGTTATACGTTGAATTATCTCGCTTCAATATGCAGCTCGCAGTATCTCAGTAGCCGGGGGTAGATAGGAAATAAATATTTTCTTCAGACCTTCGCCTTCTGCGTTATAATAGTAGCAGGGTGTACATTATTTATTTACCCTTATTTGGCTGCTACACTACATTACTTGTTTACTTGCGTACTAAATTTTAACTACTAAATTGTCCGTTTACACGTATTAATTTACTTATTTAGTTAAAATTTAGGTATCTACTTAACTTAATACGTGTAAACCGAACATTAAGGATATCAAAATAATAATACAAAAACTGCTGTTTATTGAAGGTAAGGTTACAGTGTGCTTGCTTGGTGAAGTTGCTTCCCTTGTCTGTACGCTTTAATCTTTCAAACTAAGCAATGGATTTTAATGCGGTTTTCATCAATAGACAGATTGATTCACGAGGAAGGTTTATATGAATTACACAGGAAGATGGAGTGGGAGAGGATGGAATTGTTAGGCGGTACGAAGTTCGCCGGGCCAGCTAGTTGTTTATAAAACAGCTATGATATCATTGAGCATTTTGATTCACTCAAAATTGTTAAAATTTATTTTTAATTTAAAAACTTATAAAAATCCTGTTACCTTAGGCAGCAGCCGCCCCATGTAGAGCGTCTTAACAATCTCCAACAGATGGCGCCAGCTGTCGCGCACGCAGTCGGCGTGGCGCGCCGCCACCGCGCACGCGCGACGCAGCGCCAGCTGCGCCTTCACCGACTGGCCCAGGTACACGCCTGGACCGTTATGTTCTTTTGTATTGTTTTTAAAAGTAAATAGCCGATAACTATTCAGCTATTGGTAAGTGCTCACTAACGTGGAAAAAACAAAAAAAAAAAAAAAAAAAAAAAAACATGTACACCCCTACAGTAGCTTCAGACGGGGGGTCACTTCATCAAAAAAACACTGGTATAGTGCGTACAACGTTTACTGAACCAAATTTCAATAACAACAAAATTTACATTCCCAACTGGTCTTATAGAATCTACGAAATACAAACGTTAGCGCGATTCAGCCAACTGTTCCGCGCCATCTATTGAGCAGCGGAGGAACTACGCGAACCTATTTACATTCCATCTCCTTTTATTGAATCTACGGAGTACAAACGTTAGCGCGATTCAGCCAACTGGTCAACGCCATCTGTTGAGCAGCGGAGGAACTACGCGAACGTGTTCACATTAAAAGCTCCTCTCATAGAAATTACGGAGTACAAACGTTAGCGCGATTCAGCCAACTGGTCAATGCCATCTGTTGAGCAGCGGAGGAACTACGCGAACGTATTCACATACCGCCCACCAAGGACATATTGTCCTTACTAGAGTTTAAAATTGCAGTTAAAAAGTTTAAATTATCAACTTAAACTAATTTAACTTAAATTTCTAACAACACAAATGTTCATATCCATTTACATATTGCACAATTTAGGACATTGGCAATAGACACAATTTAGATACAGGTCTTTTAATGGTTGAAGCTTTGGTACGCAGAGTGACTACTCGGGTTAGGCCGTCTTTACCGGGATGTTTGGTTGTTATTATACCGAGTAGCCATTTAGCTGGAGGCAAATCGTCCTCTTTAACGAGCACAACATCTCCCACATCTGGCTCAGGAGTCTGATGTGACCACTTGTGTCGTTGATACAACGTGGACAAGTATTCGCTTGACCAGCGACGCCAAAATTGTTGAGTCATGCGCTGTACAAGCTGCCATCTTTTTAAATTCGTGATGGAAGCTGCCTCGAAATTGTAATCTGGTGCGTTGATCAACGGTTCACCGACCAAAAAGTGACCAGGGGTCAACGCATCAATTTGGTTGGCATCATTTAATCGGCATATTGGACGAGAATTTAAACATGCTTCTATCTGACTTAATAATGTAGCCATTTCCTCATAAGTCAGAGTAGAGCAACCGATGACTCTTTTTAAATGTTGCTTACAAGATTTAATTCCTGCTTCCCATAGTCCGCCGAAATTCGGAGCATGAGGAGGAATGTAATGCCAGGATGTTCCGTTATTAGCCAGTGACTCCGCGATTTCTGGCGCAATTAGACCTTTCTCGGCTTGAAACAATGCTTGCAGCTCTTTAGATGCTCCTTGAAAATTTGTTCCATTATCGCTCCAGATCTCAGTGCAATGTCCTCGTCGAGCTACGAATCTCTTAAACGCAGCCAGAAACCCTTGTGTAGTCAGGTCACTAACAACCTCTATGTGAATTGCACGTGTTGCCATGCATATGAATAAACAGATGTAGCCCTTGTATGCATGGTGACCTCGTCCCTTCGCAGTTCTCAGACTAATAGGACCAGCGTAGTCTACTCCTGCCTTTTTAAATGGTTTACCTGGCGTTACTCTAGCAGACGGCAACTGTCCCATGAGCTGATGTTGTTTGGATGCACTATACCGCAGGCAGGTCACGCACTTGCGCACAAATGCTCTAACTAAGGCCTTTCCCCCAAATATATAATACTTCATGCCGATGTAATTAAGCATTAACTGAGAACCACCGTGAAGGGTTTTAAAGTGTGCATCTGCTATTATCAAATCGGTAAAATGTGATTTGCGTGGTAATATGATCGGATGTTTGTAATTCATATCAAGATTTGATTGTCCTAACCTACCGCCCACCCTCAATATATTTGAACCATCTAGGAACGGAGTTAAGGTATGTAATGCATTTTTCTTCGGAATCATGACTTTTCTTTTCAAATTTGATATTTCATCCTTGAAGTACTGGCCTTGGCATTGTTTTATGCAGATTTCTAAAGACCCTTTCAATTCACTAGCAGTCAAATAATTTGATGACATTCTTTCTGTTTTGGGTTTTTTCCATTGCAGCACCCTTCTGCAAAAAGCAACAACCCTGATGAGTTTATGTAGAGATGAATATTTGTTCCAGATGAAGTCATCATTGACATTAATTGCGTTATGTACCTTCACTTCTTCGAGAGAAACGTTATCTTTGATTTTTACTTTAGTAAATTTAATATTTGTTTCGAGCAAAAAATCTGGTCCATTTAACCACGTCTTACTTTCCAGAAGCTCCTCAGGACGCATTCCACGTGACGCATAGTCCGCTGGGTTCTGTTTTGACGACACGTGATGCCATTGCTGGGGTTCCGTGACACTCAATATTTCCGAAACCCGATTCGCCACGAAGGTTTTCCATTTACAAGGATGGCTATTCAGCCATGCTAATACTATTTCCGAATCAGTCCAAGCGTACACATTGGATTTCGGTATTTGCATGGTTACTGCAACTTCCTTTAGCAGTTTACCTAACAAAACTGCTCCACACAATTCCAGACGCGGTATTGATATAGTTTTGATCGGAGCTACCTTCGTCTTCGCGGTTACTAAAGTGACGTGTATTTTATCGTGGACGTCGACCACTCGCACATACACGACGGCTGCGTAAGCTGTTTTGGATGCGTCGCAGAAACCATGCAAATTAACCTGCTTATCATGATTTGTCATGCCCAGCCAACGAGGTATAACCAACTCCGACAGACACGCTAGTTCTCTTCGGTAAGTGATCCAGTCATCATATATTTTTTGTGGAATTTCTTCATCCCATCCAACGCCACTCAGCCATAGCCTTTGTATATACACCTTTGCCACTATAACTACGGGCGCGACCCATCCCAATGGATCGAATAACCGAGATATATCGGATATAATGTTTCTTTTTGTTACAGGTTCCAGGAGCGGCTGCAGTTTCACCGAGTATTGGAAGAAGTCATCGCTTCGGTTCCAGGTAAGTCCCAAGGTTTTTAATATTTCATCTTGTTTTATAGTCACGCTTGTCTTTGCTTCATCTTTATTATTTATAGCTTTTATGTTATTTAGTAATTCATTGCTATTGCTTGACCACTTTTGTAGCTTGAATTCCCCTTTAGCTAGAAGTGCATTCATTTGAGTGTATATTTCTAATCCTTTTTCCACAGTCTCACAGCCAGTCATCAAATCATCTACGTAATAATCTGTTTTTAGTACTTCAGCAGCAATGGGATGCCCGTCTCCTTCGTCAATTGCCAACTGTAGCATAGATCTCACTGCTAAAAAAGGCGCCGATGCTGTACCAAAGGTGACAGTAAGCAATTCGTAATCGTCCATTTCAGCGTCTTCACCGTCTCTCCATACTATACGCTGAAACTGGGTATGCTTGTCTGCCACTCGTACTTGTCTGTACATTTTGACAACATCCGATACGAGACAGATGGGATGCATTCTCCATCGCATTATTATTTGTCTGAGCTCTTGCTGCAACGTTGGCCCAATCATAAGGTCATCGTTTAACGACCTGCCATTTTTTCCCTTACAGGAAGCGTCAAACACTACACGAATTTGAGTCGTGTCCTTATCATTCCTAATAACTGCGTGATGCGGTAAGTAAACCGCATGAGGATTTTTCTTTTCAGCTGCTGACAGTTTTCTCATGTGACCAAGTTCGAGATATTCATTGATAACATTGGTATATTGCTGCTTGAAATTGGAGTTCCTATTCAATTTACCTTCAAGTGCATTGAATCTCTTAACCGCTATTTCCCTGGTATCACCGTACTTGCACTTAGGATCGTCGCTTCGAAACGGTAAGTTGACAATGAAACGCCCGTTTTCATCTCTAACTGTTGTAGCCGAAAATATTTCTTCGCACTTTGCTTCTTCATGGGTTAGTTGATTGGCCTTGCTTGGCTCTGACTCTAACTCCCAAAATTTCTTCAAAAGTTCATCTTCCGTTGTGAAAGCATGCATGACCATAATATTTGACACCACATTATTTTCTGAATTTATAGTTCCCGAAATAATCCACCCTAAAGTGGTGCACTGTGCAATTGTTGCGCCACTTGGGTCCCTTTTAATACCATCTCGCAATACCTGCGTGTATACATCTGCTCCTAGTAGCATATCTATACGATCCGGTATGTAATATCTGGGATCTGCCAATTGACTCTCTTTAATGTCCACCCAGTCCAGAGTTACCGTTTTCTGTGCAGGTAAGAGAGATGTGATTGATTTAAGCACGTAAGCCTGAATCACTACTTCAACAGTGGGATCGATCCTGGATTGAATTTTGATTTCCACTATTGCATTTGATTCCAATTTGTAACCCCCTCCAATTCCAGATATTATTCCCTTTACAGATTTTTTTTGTAAACCCAGATTTTGTACAGTTGACTCAGTTACAAATGATGCTTGAGAGCCCTGGTCCAAAAAAACTCTCAACGTATACCTAGACCCGTTTTTCGATACAGCTTTCACCCGAGCTGTTGCCAACAATACTTGTTTGTTAGATTCGCCCTTTGAAAAACAAGCGACCACATCATTTTGTTCCCGAGGCTCTACATTATCAACGACCTTATCAATCGTGCGCCCGTCGTTCGACTGCCCGAAATTCTGAATTTTATTAACAGCACCCGGTTCATCTGTTGAATGCAACAGTTCGTGGTGCTTGCGTTTACAAATGCGACACGTTGGTTTAATTTTACAAAATCTTGCAGAATGATTGTTTCCTAGACAGTTATAACATAAATTTTCGTCTTTAACGAACTTGCGCCGAGTAGTCACATCCTTGTTTGCGAAGTGAGTGCAATTAACAATTTGATGATTTTTATTACAATAATGACAACATACACTAGAGGTCGCATGTAATACCCTCTTAACAACTGGTTGATTCCCGCTAACCCTATTAACATTGATGTTTGGATTTTTGTGATGAGGTTTAGATTCTAAGAACTCCAGCGCTCTATAGCGGGTTATTATGAAATCTTTAAATTGCTCGAACGTGGGTAATTTATCAGATTCATTAGTACTAGTCACCTTCAATTCCCATTCCTTCCTGCTTTCAGAATCTAATTTTAACGTGAGAATGTGAATTATTAAAATATCCCAGGACTCGATGTCTATACCTAAATTTTTTAAGGCACCTAAGCAATCTGTGGTAGTATCCATCAGGTCTTTTAGAGAACCAGCCGATTCGTGACTTAAATTCTTTTGACTTAAAAGCCTTCTTAAAATGCAATGTGAAAGGTATTTTTTATTATTATATCTCGATTCTAACTGATTCCAGCATCTCTCATAATTTGCTTCAGAAATTGGAATTTGTCTCAACAATTGTTCGGCTTCTCCACTCAGGTAACTTTTCAGATAATGCAACTTCTGTACTTTATCTAAGCCTTTATGTTTGTCAATTACCGAAAGAAATAAGTCGCGAAACGTTGGCCATTCAGTGTATTTGCCAGAGAAAGTAGGTATAGTGATTCTTGGTAATTTTACATCAGCACCTATTTCTCCAACTTCATCCTTGCTGGTGGATGCCTGAGGTACTAGTTTAATCTGTGACATTGCGGTTTTTATATCGCCTTTTAAGTTTAAATACAATTCTTCTGTGCCATCATATAAATCTTCAGTCATATAAGACGAATCAGTTAATTCTGTCGAATTATAATCCCTCACTATTTCGATATGATTAAGACTGAATTTTGCCCATAACTCCTCTATAGCATCTAACCTCGTTTCTAAATGCTGCAGTGTCAACCTATCCTTTGGTGATTTTTTAAAGTTAATTTTTGCTTTCTCAAGTCTACTACGCAAATGGTCTTGGACCGATAACAACTTTTTTAACGTAGACATATTTTTAAATTCAATTAAAATATAATATTTGCCGAAAGAGTAAAGACAAAACACTTAATATTCGAAAATTTTTACAAGTTTTAAGTATCAATCGCGAAAATTTTACAACTGTTTTTGTCGTTACTATTTCTATACAAAATCGGGCATGGATTCCCCGTCTCTGACAAATTTACTTAAAATTAGGCTAAGTCTAAGAACAATTCACATGCAATTTTTACAAGTCCCAATTGAAGCAAATTTTTCTAAGTCCCGATTGTTGATGCAAATTTTTCTAAGTTGAATTGCACTCGAAATTTTTCTAAGTCCCAATTATTGAAGAACACTTTAACTTGACTTTGATAAATGAATTAATGTACTCACTGTTGGCTTCACTTTATCACACACTTTACCACTCACTGACTTCCAGTCGCCGATCCGTGTAGCAGCTAGACTCTGGCCTGGTCTGCTCCTCCCTTCTGGGTCCTTGCTGCAGCCCTCAGAATTCCTCCTTCAAATTCCGCACCGTGGAACTTCGACCTTAGGAATCTCCTGCGTTGCTGCTCGCCTCTAAACTAGCGATGGGCAACTCGACGAAATTTACTCGAGTAACTCGAGTAAATTCTTTGGTCGAGTAACTCGAGTAACAATTTAACGTACTCGAGTAAACTCGGCCGACTCAACTCAGCGACGACCGCGACGCGACGTGTTACTCGTTCGTCAACTTCGTCGAGTTGCCGCCGACGCGCTTTTACTCACGACGATTTTACTCAGTCAACTCATTACTCGGTCGCGTCGGCTACTCGCTGACCTCGCTGTCGCGTCGGTTCGGTTCGGTTCGTGTTGCGAGTTGTATTGTTTGTACTCGGACAGTCGGCTCGGGATACGGTACGGGGGAGACTAATTAAATTTATTACGCCCGGTTACGCAAGTGCAAGTGCAATAATCTTAATTATTTAAAAAGTAAACACGAGTTGCTGTTTTGAAAAACGATACCTAATTGTGTTTAATGTTTTCTCGTTTTGTTATGTTAAGTTTGTTTTTGTTGTTATTCTTTTCTTAAATATGAATATGTAATGAAATTTAAGATGTGAGATTTTATATTGTTTTTTAGCTTTCCTCGAGATCCCGTGTGGCGTGGAAAATAGATATCTATTTTAGCACGTCAAAGATTCGAAGAATTCTTTAAGCCAACCCAGGGAAGCGTTGTATGTTCGAAGCATTTTACGAAGCCTACCATCACCAGTCAGTTTCCTAGTTGCCTAGTAATAAATGTAAGAAAGAAAAAGAATAAATTATGACTATTTGCATCAGTGTCATTGATAAATTAATGTACTTCCGTATCCAAATAAATAGTTAAATTCTGGTAAATTATAATAATTATGTTCATTACACATATCGCCATTAACAAATTTACAAAAAAATATCATTTATTATACAGTATAAAAATATTTAACAGTTTGACTCCACACTCCTTCCTTGTCCTAGAAGCGAACCTCAGTCGTAAAGTCGTAAAATGTTATTGTTTATTTTTGTGCTTTGTAAATCGTACCTTAAATCTTGCGTATAAGGTTGAACTTGTTATGATGGATGTTGACCAGCTTGCTTCGGTCACAAAAAATATTGGTTTTTGTGCATGGATTTATGAATACAACTTTAAGTCATAATAATATAAGGTTTCAATTTGTACCAACGTATTTTTATTTCAACTAGATGTACTTAAAAACAGTCGACGACACTTTTCAAGCTAATTTTTATATGGGATTGTTGTAGTACTTGTAGTTCTGTTATTAATTAGTGATCGAAGGACTGATCCCTTGATTTGACGTTACATGAATCAGAACTTCGATTTCGCACTGTGACAACCATCATGGGCCAAAGCCATCATGAATAGTACAAAACAAAAAATATCCAAATCGGTTCGTTTTCACGGTTTCTGGTTATCAACAATTACTATAATTATTTTTTTATTTTTAGGAGATAGATATCCAGTTAAATCATGCCATTCATACCTCGACACGGTTACATCTTCGTATTTATTCCCCAACTAGCCAGCTCGGTACCTACTCGGACTCGCTTAACTCGAGTAACTCAGTAAGTTCGACGCGACGAGTATAATTACTCGCGAGCTCGCGACTACTCGCAGTACTCGCTACTCGTGACTTTTGACATTAAGCTTACTCGAGTTTTTACTCGAGTAAACGGTTACTTTTGCTCGAGTAACTCGAGTTGTAAAAAGTATTACTCGGCCCATCGCTACTCTAAACCACAGAACCTAGGACGGCTCACAAAAACTTAGTCGGATCTACTGCATCCGGCTCGAAGGACCATGTACACTAGACATGAGTTCGTTATATCAAAACGTAACTTAAATCGGATATGTGTTTGATATCATACCATATCGATAAACTGTCCAACATAACTAATATCACAAAAACTTTATTGTATCGATTCAAAAAACATTTCCTTTAGGTTATATCAAAACTTAAAACTGCAACGACGCAAACATCATGAACGATATGAAGCATATTCGCTACCTCTCTTTCTAAATATACATTATTTTACTGGTGTAAAAGAGATGAGGCGAATATGAGGTTATTTCAGCTACTTAGCTACCGGCGTGCATAATAATAATAAATGTCTTAAGAAACTAGCGATAAGGTTTAGTTTCTATTGTATTATAGTTACGATAACGTTTTCAAAGTTCAAATTTTGGCGGCTGGCGGCTATGGCTACTGGATATTAGTGAGATACTCTACAAAATATACCTACAGAATAAAGTAATAAGGTTGAACTTTAGTTGTTACAATATGGTATATGGATAATTATTATAAAAGGGCTATAATAATAATTGTTTTTGTTTCGTGCTTCGACTTTATTTTTATTTTTGTGATAGTTCTGCAATGCTTTTGATCTTGGCGACACGTGCCATTATTTACGTAAAAGAAATTCTTTGCGTTTTCTTTCTATTTTTGTAATGTGTATACAAGAGTATAATATTATTATATATTTGTGGTGAACTGATAAATAAATAGCTTTGAGTGTGTAGGTACTTAAATGTATGTAAAATGTATGTATGTAGGTACTTAGATGTACTAAAAACTGTAAGGCGTTCGTTGTTAGTTTTCGCATCTAAATATCATGTTAACGTTTGCAAACCATTCTACTGATATCGATATCTGAAAACCGTTTTCTATATCGATATGAAAACTTTATATCGGATATGTAACCGTTTGCGGAAAAAACCGAAAACGCCCATGTCTAATGTACACCCCTACAGTAGCTTCAGACGGGGGGTCACTTCATCAAAAAAACACTGGTATAGTGCGTACAACGTTTACTGAACCAAATTTCAATAACAACAAAATTTACATTCCCAACTGGTCTTATAGAATCTACGAAATACAAACGTTAGCGCGATTCAGCCAACTGTTCCGCGCCATCTATTGAGCAGCGGAGGAACTACGCGAACCTATTTACATTCCATCTCCTTTTATTGAATCTACGGAGTACAAACGTTAGCGCGATTCAGCCAACTGGTCAACGCCATCTGTTGAGCAGCGGAGGAACTACGCGAACGTGTTCACATTAAAAGCTCCTCTCATAGAAATTACGGAGTACAAACGTTAGCGCGATTCAGCCAACTGGTCAATGCCATCTGTTGAGCAGCGGAGGAACTACGCGAACGTATTCACATACATGTATACATGTGTATATGTGTATATGTGTATGTTATCTGTCATACTTGTCAATTTTTCAGACGCAAAAATTGACAAATATGACAGATAACATACTAATGGTAGCCCTATCCACAGTCTTCCATCTGTTAGTACATTATTGAGACCGGCCGTAAGCCATCACCAACATATTGCCGGAGAAGATAGTAAAGAAGTCAAAGTAAAGATAAGAATATATTTTCATTAATTTGATACCCATGGCATCTTTGAAAGTTACAAAAATATTACTTTTACTATCCTAGTGAACATTAAAAATTCTAGAACCTTTAAAATATTTTTCATTAAATTTATTACTAAATGTACTATCTGTTTATCATATTGAATTTAGTGTAACCTTTCCATCAAGACGATTCTGATCATTTCTCATTTGTTGAATTACGATGAGTACCCAATTGAGTACTCAACCCTGCATTTAGCTTCAAACACTCACCGATAGCGATATAGGAGGTATGCTGCGGCGTCAACAGCCCAGTGAACTTGCACAGCGTCAACAGCAGTGCGTCGACCGTGAGCACGTCGTGCGGCAAGCGGCCCGCCAGCGCCGCGCCCGCCGCGAGCGCCGCGCACCGCTCGAGCCCGCTCAGCGCCGTCAGTGCGCCGCACTCGCGAGCGTTGCGCTCGATCTCGTCTGCGGTGGGTGCGGGCGCGCGTTCAAACGCTGCTGATAGGGCTGTCACCTGCGGTTTTTAAAGAACATTAGTGGAAATATTAAATGTAAAAGTTAGCTATTATATGCATCCCCCTTAAGCAAAGAACCGTGTCATTAATTATAATAATATTTAATTAAAAACATTAATCTTGTATGTTTTTTTTTAATTAATTCATAACATAAATAAATATCACATTAACAATTCACATAATTGAAATCTTAGGAAAATCTCTAATAAAGCATCAAGATTTTACCATATAGAACCTTAACGAAAAATAGATTACATTAATTTTCCGATAAATTTCACATTAATTTTAATGATATTAGCGCCTATTAAATTTTTGCGTGAGAATAAAAAACAGACCAGCGTTCCCCAAACAAACGAACAGACACATATCACGGCATTGAATTGACGACTAGACGAAGATACTATATAGTATAATGTATACTAGTATATAGGTATACTGACAGCGAGCGGGCATGCGACGGGCAGCAGCCGCGCATGGTGCGCGGTGTGCGCGGGGTGCGCGCGCGGCGGCGCGGCGCGGTACGCTCCGGCCGTGCGCCCGCGCCGCTGCAGCACGCGCCACAGGTACGCGTCGCGCACCGGGCCGACGCGCTCCGCCGGCATCACCATCTCCTCGTTCCTGGGACACAGACACACAGACATACAAACATACATGTTGATAGCTGGCACGATTGGGTCGTTGGAATTATACTCCGCTTTTTACGACGAGTCCTATTTAGTAAATAAACTTACACTATATTTTTATCGTAATTTGTAATTTAAAAATAAGGCACATAAAATGATTATAACTTAAAGATGAATAAACCACCATTAATTTTTTTTAATTAATTTAAATCACAATTTCCCTTAAAGGTAGTCCTAAGTTCGTTTACCAAAAAATCTTCTAAAAAAATTTGTACATGTATAATGCCATCAAACCGTGTGTATGACTTTGCATTGTGACGTCACAATCGCTATCTTTCGCCCGTTAGGTAGGGTTAACAAAAAATAATTTAAAATATTTATTGAAAAAGTTAATATCAGCCAGTTTTAATTTTTCACGAGCAGACCAAAACTTGTGGTTAATATGTGTCAGTGTCACTCACTTGATAGAATGAAACACGGCCTCCAACATGGGCTGCGGGAAGTCCCCGGCGCCGTTACAACCGCGCAGGTTGCGCACGAAGTCCTCCACCGTCATGGGCACGTTCAGCTTCTTCGCGTTGTGGTTGTGCTGGTCCATGTTCAGCATTATCACCGCGTACGCCAGGCGGAACGCCGCGTCCGTGTTCGCGAATGGCTCGCCGTTTGTTGACTGTGGACAAATATTAAAAATAAATCTTTCAAACTGGGGTTTTTATGAAAATTCTTACCTAATTAGTAGCATTGGTAAATGGCAGTAAATAGATGATAACTGCATCGGGAGTTTATGCCTATTATGATGCAACCGTGACGGTAAAACGTTACAATGAAACGTTACATTTTCGATTACTCCACTATGTCAAAAAGAGTCACTTCACAAAGAGTTCCTCAAACTTCTCCATGACAAGACAGACGACCCCATCTAGTCTATGTAGTGAGACTCAACAAACGACAACCAACGACAACCAACTCACATGCCAGCGCTCCGCAAACTTCTCCATGACGAGGAAGATGAGCGGCGCCTCGCCCGGCAGCCGGAAGGTCTCCAGGTACAGCCGGAGCGCCTGGTCGATGCGCAGCCCGGTGTAGTCGAAGCTGTCCGCGAACGCAGTCAGCACGCTCGGGGAGTCGTCGGACGCGTCCTCGCCGCGGGATGAACGCTTGCAGATGTATTCGCCTGTTTAGACAAGAGACACTTGTGGCATGTAGATAGAATATGAAAGTATAATTCATGACTATTAACTAAAATAAATAAGACTAAGGTGGCTTTGTGAAGGCAACGATTTAAACTTTCCATAAGTTTAAAAGACCTTTCCACGAGTTTGATCTAAGAATATTTCATTACATATTCCAGAGAAAATGTGAGAGCTTAAAAAGGCCTCCGAAAACACGTACATTCCGTTATCATTCGGGCGGGAACGCGGACGCAGGCAAGGTATTCCAATCTTTCGCGGTGTGGATAACGAATGACGAGGCAAACCGCGTCGTCGCTACCAATGGAACGTTCACGACGAAAAAATACCCGCCGTGCGTCGTATTGATCGATGGAGGAGCGGGGAACACCATACTGACCGATCATCTTCTTATCCAGGTCGGGGTTCTCCCGCAGGAACATGGCCACCTGGTGCGGGTCGAGCGGCGTGGCCAGCACCCCGTGCTCCTGCAGGAACTCTATCCCGCGCTCCGGCTTCTGGTTGAACAGCTGGGTTCCTTGCGTTACCCACTGGGAAATAAACCACCAATGGAGATATTAATTTTCTATATACAATGCGACCAATTTATCTGTGAACTGAGGTAGGGCGCTGTCGAACGTATTGGACCAATCACTAGACGCAATTCGAGACGTAGTAAATGTCAATGAATGAACACAAAGAACTTATGAATGGAGCGGCATTAGTTCCAATTTTCGCCATTTCACAGATAAGTTGGGCGCACTGTATTACGATTATTACTGAATGATATCGCACATCTTTGGCCATCTCTACAACATGTTGATCCAAAAGGAAGGTTGTAGGTGGCCCAGGTTAATAGAATAGTACGCGGCACGGAACTTGAGCGCTGAGACCTACATGCGCAGAAGCGATTTTTACGATGCTCTTTTAAGTTTACGACGCCAACTATACTAGATATAGTGAGGTACAGAGTCAAGCGACCTCTAACAGTAAGGACATGGTTCAATATGTATCCAAGCCGTATGTAACTTGAACAACAGTCCATCCATCCATCCATCAGCCCTTAGAGGTCCACTGCTGGACATAGGCCTCCCCTAACTTGCGCCACTCTGACCGGTCCTGAGCCTTCTGAATCCAGCGGATGCCCGCTGTCTTCTTCAGGTCGTCAGTCCACCTGGTCGGGGGGCGTCCTATGCTCCTTTTTCCGAGACGTGGGCGCCATTCGAGGACCTTTCTTCCCCAACGGTTATCGGTCCTTCGAACTATGTGGCCAGCCCATTGCCACTTCAGCCGGCTAATTCTTTGAGCTATGTCTGTTACCCTTGTTCGTCTACGGATCTCCTCATTTCTGATGCGATCACGTAGAGAAATACCGAGCATAGCCCTCTCCATAGCCCGCTGCGCAACTCTGAGCTTGTGGATCAGGCCAATAGTAAAGCACCACGTCTCGGATCCGTATGTCATCACTGGCAACACACACTGCTCGAACACCTTCGACTTCAGGCACTGAGGTAGTGTTTTGGACGACAAGATATGACGCAGTTTCCCGAACGCAGCCCATCCGAGTTGGATTCTACGAGTGACTTCTTTCTCGAAGTTGGACTTACCCATCTGGATCACTTGTCCCAGGTAATTGTATTCGTCTACAACTTCAAGAGCAGCGCCGTCAACCACAACCGGTACGGGTGTGACATGGACATTTGACATGATTTTCGTCTTGTCCATGTTCATCTTAAGACCCACCTGTTTTGAGGCGCTGTTCAAGTCCCCGAGCATTATACCAAGTTCTTCCAGGGAACCTGCCAGGATGACTATATCATCGGCATATCGCAGGTGTGTGATGTATTCGCCATTGATGTTAATGCCACGTCGTTTCCACTCCATCAGCTTGAACACGTCTTCCAACGCAGCGGTGAACAGTTTTGGGGATATGACATCCCCTTGCCTGACACCTCTCTGCAGTTGGATGGGGTTCGTTGCTGTGTCGTGTACTCTGACGGACATGGTGGCTGATGAGTACAAACACTTCAACACCTCGATATACCGGTAGTCGATCCGGCACCGCTGGAGAGAATTTAGTACCGCCCAGGTCTCGATAGAATCAAAGGCTTTCTCATAGTCCACATAGGCAACACACAATGGCAGATTATACTCCTCGGTCTTTTGTATAATCTGCCGCAGTGTGTGTATATGGTCTATGGTGCTGTAGCCTTTTCGGAATCCTGCTTGTTCGGGAGGCTGGAAGTCGTCAAGCCTGCGTGCAATGCGATTTGTGAGCACCCTTGAAAACAGCTTATAAACGTGGCTCAGAAGTGCGATGGGCCTGTAGTTCTTCAAAAGGGCTTTATCGCCCTTCTTGAAGAACAGCGTCACCACACTTCTGCCCCACGCTTCCGGGGTAGTTCCAGTGTTAATGACGGAATCGAACAGTTTTTGGAGCGCCACTAGAAGGGGTTTTCCTCCAGCTCTTAGAAGCTCGGTTGTGATTCCGTCATCTCCCGGTGCCTTGTTGTTTTTAAGCTGTTTGAGAGCCTCTCTAATCTCATACAGGCTGACGTCCGGGATATCCTCTGTGTAGTGTCGGGTCAGTTTAGCTCTCTTATCGCTCTCCTCGCTAGGAGGTGGAGCTTGAGAGGAGGCATACAACCGTCCGTAGTATCTCTCAGTCTCTCTCAGAACTTCCGGTTTCGACGAAACCATGGTGCCGGACTCGGTCTTCAACCTCGTAAGCTGACTTTGCCCAATAGACAGATCTCTGGCGAACACTTTGGAGCCCTGGTTTCGCTCAATTGTGTTTTTTACACGATTTGCGTTGTGTTTTCGCAAATCGCGTCGCCTGCACTTGGAGATCTGCTCATTGAGCCGTCGGTATTCCCTCATGGAGGTTGGAGACTGCACACATAGTTCTCGTCGATCCCTCATAAGACCGAGAGTTTGTTCTGAGAGAAGCTGAGATCTACCACTAGGGTGGGTCTTGAAATACTTCGACCCTACCTCGTGGACAGTTGTTACCATCCTGGTGTTAAACTCGTCCACTGACGTGCACGATTCTAGGCACGCAAAACGGTTTTTCAGCTCAAGTTGAAAGTTCTCGGATCCCTGGATTTGGACGGATGTTGGGCGAAGCGTAGACTTCATCAGGCGTGACCGTTCCAGCTTCAGATCGATATTTAATGTGCCTCTCACAAGACGGTGATCGCTTCCGGTTTTGAACCTGCTGATCACAGAGACATCATTAAATATGTGCCGTTTGTCTGCCAGAATGAAGTCTATCTCGCTTTTCGTGGAACCATCAGGACTTATCCAAGTCCACTTGCGTTGTGGCTTCTTTCTGAAGAAGGAGTTCATCATGAAGAGATCTTCCTTCTCCAAAAAGTTGGCCAGCAAGTGTCCTCGGTGGTTCCGTCGTCCAGTTCCGTAGGGACCCACTTTCCTCTCGGCGCCGCTTTGCGTGCCCAGCTTCGCGTTGAAGTCCCCCATCACAACATTGAAGTGAGCTTTAGAGGTATGTATGGCTCTACTTATGTCCTCATACATAACCTCAACCTCTTCGTCGGGATGTGTCGAAGTCGGCGCATATACCTGTACAACCTTCAACGAATACCGTTTGGATGAACAACAGTAAAAAAGATAAAATATACAAATGTACATTACATACCTTCTTCATATTCTTAATATTATCCAGCTCGGCCTCAGTGGGCAGTTCAGCAGTGGGCTTGTGTCGGCCCCTGCCGCAGTACTGGCTGATGTCGTGCGTCACGTGGTCGCTCGCCACCGACGCGTCGTCCAGCCCGCCCAGCTCCAGCGACACGTGGCCTCCGCGCCCGTACTCCGAACTACACACCGCGTTCTCCTCTATAGTGGCTACCTGAGATAACATTGTGACATATCTATAGTATAGTAATAATAATAAAAAAAAATACTTTTAACATTTGACAGAACGAAGTCTGTCCGGGCAGCTAGTTAGTAATATAATTATACAAAACAAAAAAAATGTTTGTACGGATGTCCTTTATACACTCTGAAACCATCCAACCGATATGACTCAAAATGTTTTAATTTGAAAGTCAATATTATCCGAAGTTTGTTTGAGACCACTAAAACAATGCATTAGGCATTTTTCGACTTTTTCCATACATTTTTTCTATACAATTTTAATTTAGATTGTGACATAATTAACTCAATTTGTTACTCAATGTAAATAGGAATGTACATGCTTCTCAATCAAATCATCTAATTATGATAACGGTAATAGTTAATAATTTTAATAAATCATTTGCATGCGTCCATTCTTGGCAAATGTGAGCGATATTCGACAATTTACTAACACCATTTTCTAACCACATTCATCATATCATCATAATCATATTATCATTATCATACCTCGTCGCCCGTAGACTCTTTCTGACTGGTCCCCATTTCAATGGCCTCGATGATAGTCAACAAGACCTCCAACGACAACGCGTGCGTGTGGTAGTCCGTCGAAGAGACCACGTTTTTCGACAGCAACTTCGTCAACTCCTCGAAAATATTCGAACAGTACACGTCACAGTCGAAGTTCAGATATAGTTCTGTACACAAGCCGGGTATCCTGAACATCTGGGAGAGGCTCTCCAGCGCTAAATGATGGAACTCCTTGACCTCGTACACCGCGTTGGTGATGTCAGCGGATATGATTTCTAGGATCTTCTTGAAGAACGCCTCCATTTGGAATTTCAGGTGGAACCGGAGCGCCTCGAAGAGAAGGAAGGATATTTGCAGGTCGAGGGCGAATATTGATATCCGGTCTGTACTGAGGAGCTGGAAAAATAATTATTTATTTAATGTAAGTAATAATCTCGAGTAGCAATTACATTTCGCTCATAAAAAAGAGATTTCTGTAGTGTTCTCAAAGGTGCGTGAAGTCTGCGCATAGCTCAGAATGGTGGATTATAGACGACTCACATTATGAGAGGACCAGAAATGGGATAGTTAGGGATTTAAATCGAAAATCATAAAAAAATTAAGATTTAGGAGTCAGCACTCTCTTTCTTCTCTTTCTTGACCAGCAACGCATTGATGACCTTTGGTTCTGGTGTCCATGGGTGGTCACTTACCATCAGTGGCTCGTCTGCTCGTTTGACGGCTTACACAAAAAACCTTTAGTAGAGTAGGAATAGTAGAACAAAAAGTTGGGGCGGCATATCACATGTCACATAGTGACGTCACGCCGACTGAATCACGCTATGGAAGTATTCAAGATAGCATATATACAAGTTCCGACTAGATCAGTCGGGGCTCGGCAGCCCTCCATGCAACACCTCGCCTGGCGGGAGATCTCCCTTTGCTGAAGTAGGTAGAACTAACATTAAGCAGATTCCAGCACAGCGGATCCCTGACGAGGTGCAGCAGCGAGGGGTACCGCGCGAGCTGGTCGGCCGCCACCTCCAGCGCCGTGCCCGCCAGGCTCAGCCCCAGGTGCAGCATGGCCGGCGTGTTCTGGCTGTCCAGGCGGTTGCACAGGGATATCAGGAATCTGGGGACGACCACCGATAAAGTTACAGATTTGATGGAATATTTTAAAATTAATTGGGCTTGAGAGCCAGTTCTTTCCTTCTTTTTCTTCTTGCTTCGTAGCCGGCAACGCATCGGTGTTGCTTTTGGCCATTTAAAAAACTCCTGAGACCTATTTTTACAAACATCTTGATCACGTCAGCTTTTTGCAAAAAAAACCGCATCAAAATTGCTCCATTCGTTTAGGAGCCACGACGCCACAGACATAATGACACACATACATACATACGAGTACACACACACATAAAAAGAGACATACAGAGGGAAACGTCTAGTGCATAGAGTTGCTGTTGTTGCTGTTTTTAACGTTGGGGATTCAAATTAAATTGATTACCTAAATACAATTTAATCACAATACCTCTATAGTGCAGAACACATCAGTTACCTGAACAGCTCCCGCACACAGACGAGCCCATACGGCTGCAGGTGGAGCGCCTCCTCCTGCGGCGTGAACCGTACGCCACGGTGGTTTACGTACTCCTCGAGCTTGTCGCTCATGTCGACGGGACCCGCTGCCGTGGCTACCTCGTTGCTGTCCTCCGGCTGATGGGGTTCTTCTGGAATTTGTAAAAGGATGTTATAATGATTGATTAGTAGATAGGATCTGGTGTTAAACACACATTACAAATATTTATTAAAATAAAATGCAATAATTTCATACATTAACTTATAGTATATTATGTTATTTATATTAGTTAGTATAGTATATTAATTCATTCCTGGATTAAAGATTATAACAAAGTAAATGCATACAATATTATTGAAGTCAATACCGAAAATTGAATCTGTGGCAAGTGTCTAAGGTCGGTCTTTAAATAATTCACTTGGAACTTTGATCCTGCGTCTTTTATTAAGGTATCAAAGTCACCAGGGTTACCAATATAATGATTTAATCCTGTCTAGTATTACGGGCCGGTTACCGTTAGAAGAACTCATATATATATATATCTACTGCTGTTACAAAGTACAATTTTATCAAAATTCTACCATCTCAAAACACTAACCTTCAGCGACTACTGCAACCTCCTGTGCAGTTTCCTCTACGTTTTCGGTGTCTTCCCCCTCATTTCCCTTCTCTTCTTGGTCCCCCTCATTTCCCGCTTTCCCCTCCCCATCGAGGGCATCGACGCCGTCCACGTTATTCACACATTTTTCCAGTAGCTGTGTGATGGAGGCGTTCCCATTCGCTAGGTCCATTGAGGAGTGGCGCGCGTGCTTCTTGCTGGGGCTCTTCATTTGGTCCATTGGCTCTATCGTTATCTCCGCTTCGTTTATTAGGTTCTTGTCTTGGCTATTAAGATGAAGAATTGGCAAGTCATAACATATATTTTATAAAGAAAACGCTACTACTATCGGTATTGTGAGAAATAAATGCTTACATAATTACTTAGGGGCCATCCATAAATTACGTCACACGTTAGGGGGGAGGGGGAGGGGTTGATGTAGTGTGACATTGTGTGACAAGGGGTGGGAGGGGGGTCCTAAATTTCGTGACGTCACATTTCAAAATCGAATAATTGGTATGTATAGGTAAATATAAAAAAAAAAACAATTAATGGAAATAACACTTATTTCGGAACTGCTGTTTTAATTTAATAATTTCTAGGTGTAAAATTTCATATGTGACGTCACACTAGGGGGGGAGGGAGTCTCATAAATGTGACCAGCTGTGACAAGGAGGGGGGGAGGGGCTAAAAAGTCATGAAATTAGTGTGACGTAATTTATGGATGGCCCCTTAATGGGTGGTTGTTAGGGTCTATACAACCGCGAGAACACAGTCACTACAGTCAAAATACGATAGCATAATCAGATTTTACCTCAAAAAATTACAGACCAAGTCGAGCCTACCCATATTTAAAAGATCCAGGTTTAAAGCCTCCAAATTATAATTCCGAAGTTATATGCGTATTGAAAAACATTGTATAATTTTATGTAAACTTTTATCATCGTTTTAACGATCCATCATCGTTTGATAATGCATCATAGGTTGCATAGGTTGTAGTTGCACTATTATAGTTGTGTGAAGAAATCAAATATTATACTAACGTAAGTCTCGTAGTGACGTCGGATTTGCTCGGTACGCGATCTGTTTCATTGCTTGGCTGTTCTGGGGATGATTTCGTTTCCTGGACACTTTCTGTAAATTTAAATGATTCATAGATATTTAATAATAATTAATTATTAACTTCGTTTTTAATTTAAAGTTGAACTCAAAAAATAACTTATAATAGTTATCCCTATTTGGTATAATAATCGAAATAAAAATGTTAATTTTTTTATAGAAAATCTACAAATTGCTGTTTCTAAAATTTGGGTATAAATAGACAAAAAAAGTGACATACAATTTCAACAATATAAATTCTTTAGTGGGTACAGAACAGAATAAATTTTAATACTCGTACTACTTTTCTTTATACCAGAAAAGGTAATTAAAATAATAATTCCGTCAAATATTTATAAAGTTGTGCCATTATGTACATGTTTGTTAAATAAGATATTAGGATTTTCTAAACCTAAAATCATTACTGTTGAATTTTATTTTTATATACGAGGCGCCGGTACATATGGGTAGCCAACTGCCTCGCGAAAACAAAAATTACGTGTTGGGTATGTCTTGATGGCCATACCCCGCGCGCCGTCGCCGGCACGCGCGCCATCCAAGCGGCGAACACCCTTTTTAATTGAACATGTACTGCCTACTTCTTGTACAAACCACAACGACCAAAGGTTAGCGTGATTCAGGAATATGTACAGCGCCATCTGTTGGCGACTTCGCAAATTTTCTATCATCTATACAAATTAATAAAATTGGAGTGTCTGTTTGTAATATTACAATAACCGCTTTTTACTAAGTGTATTTGGATATATACACCGTACATATATCAAAGCAACATTTTTTACAATTTTTGTCTGTCTGTCTGTTTGTTCCGGCTAATCTCTGAAATGGCTGGACCAATTTTGACGGGACTTTCACTGGCAGATAGCTGATGAAACAAGAAGGAACTTAAGCTACTTTTATTTTAGAAAAAAAATAATTTGTTAGGCGATACGAAGTTCGCCGGGTCAGCTAGTTATATCTAATCTTTAGTATGCTGAAGAAATATCTCCAAACCAATCACTGCAGCCTAGGTTCTAATTAGTTTGGGAATGCATTGGTGACAGCAAGTACCCTTGCTGTACATCACCCATTTTGCCACCTAACAGTCACATGGTGGCATTCCCTTTATCCCAGTCCAAAACTCCAAACTCTAAAAGCTGATAAAACAACAGACACTTTCATCTAGTGCATTTATACTAATAACTATACATTTTAAGATTTAAAAAACCCCAAGAGTTTATTTACACTATATACATAGCCAATATCTATATACATAGACATACAGGCACATCTAACTTATAACACCCCTTGTTTAAATTCGGGGGTTAAGTCAATGTTTCTACATCTAGGTCTAAGTCTCCTCACCATGCATAGTGAGCGCCTTCATCTTCATCTTGGCGCCCTTCTCGCGCCGCTTGAGCGAGAAGCCCACGCTGCTGGGGGGCGCGGCGCTGTCCTCCGGCGGGAACTGCGGCAGCCGCATGAAGATCAGTTGCGTCATGTCGCGCAGGCACTGCTCTGCGTTGCGACGGAGAAGTTCTGGGACAAACAACCAACAGCTTACTGGCAATATCTTTAACTTTTTTTAAGGAAATAGACAACAAATGAGCTGACAATCCACCTGATTGTAAGTGGCTATTGTAGCCCATGGACATCAGCAACACCAAAGGTATCACTGATGCTTTGCAGGCCAAGAAAGAAAAAAAGGGAAGAAAGTAATAAAACAATCCACTGACCAGTCAGTCGTATCTCGAAGCATATGCGGAAACAGCTGAGCATAATCTCACACACACTCTCGTCTGTTAGCATTGCACCTTCAGGACTCAGCATCAGTGTACGGAGCACCTGCAATAAAGTTAGTCATGTAATTAGTGAGGCAAACAAAACCTGTCTTGATGTCAAGAGCTATTAACAAAATAAAAACCGGACAAGTGTAGACATGATATGAGACACTTGACACTAACTAGAATTAGCATTTTAAAGTCAAATATTTCTCAAACAGATTTTTAAGAGTACCGTATCACTTTTTTATAGAATAAAAGTAGTGTGCTAGTTCTCAAAAGCATCAAGTTTTGTGTAATCTAGATTGACCATAATGTTGGTGGGGCAATTATTTATAATTGTTTTCATTAAAATTAAAAAATATTTTGCATTAATAGCAGAGTAATCATATTATTATCTATAATTTAACTGTATAATATTTATCTGGATTTCATTTATACGTTAATTATTGATATCCATGTAGTTGAAATATTTTTTACAGTTTTTCTTTGAATATTACCTGCAATATCTTCATGAGGACCACTCCATCTGAAGAGTGGTCAGTGCCAACAAACCTAGCGTGTGTCACAGCATCTGCTATGTCCTCCACGGTGGCTGGTACGCTTGGGTGTGTGGGATCTGAAAATATCATATTTATTTATTTCTTTTCATAATGGAATAATAATAAATAATAATAAAGTCATAGTTAAACTTTCTCTACATGACTATAGATATAGGGTAAAGTATATATAGTATAAAGGATAGAGTTGTTGACAAAAAGAAAAAACTTTTTAATTAACCCAAATAAATAAATAAACCCAAATAACCCAAAAAAAAAAAACAACTCAGGAAGAGTTACCTACATCCATAGTAGTCAAGATTTAAGCCTTAAGTTCAATCCATCATTAATTGCTATTAATTAATTTATTGAAAACATGTAACAATGTATAAGTCAACTGTTGACAGCATGATTGTAGTAACTGTAAAGGTAAAAGGTACCTTTATTTTTACTATAATTATCATAATGCTAATGAATTATTTATTATATTTTGTAATTTATTACTTTGACAATTTTATTCTATTGTGTGCAATAAAAATAAGTCAAACTATGCTTACCAATCAGACCATATGATAAAAACTTGTGTATCGCTGACAGAGCTAGACTGGTGACTGGGCCGGTGGTGTCCTTGCTTCTGATCACTTCTAGAAACGGGCTTAAGTATGTAGCTGGGTCCAGCAACCGCAAATCATCAACTTGGGTCAGGATTATCTTCAGGTCTTGAAATGTTCTCATCAGCACGTCGTACTCTTCGTTGGGAAACGAATGTGAACCCCAACGGGTGCTCCGCCGCATGGCCGTCACGAGCATGGCCATCTCCCCTTGTACCACAAAAATTCCATTTCCAGGTAGCGACATGGTAAAGAATTTTCCGATTGCAAATTGGTACTTAACGCGAGCAATGTTTTTGGATGAAGTCTTATCACCATTTAGTTAAAACTACATAATTATTTAAATTACACATGCAGTCCACGGCAAATAGATGCTTTTTTCTATAAAATACTGTATTTTTATAAAGCAAATGAATTTAAAATACAGATTTTGATTAGATTTAGATTCCTTCCACCACGGTCATGTTGACGTTTCAAATTTTTAACTCTACTATTTGACAGCAGATGGCGTGTCCAACCTTACCTTGGATTCCAGTATTTTGAGAAATTACGATACAATATACGGTTTATCGATTTTTAATTGATACAGAATTAAATGAATAGAAATCTTTATTTTGTTTTCTAAATATTGGTAACATTGTAAAATTACAAAGATCAAAGATGTCGGACGACTGTGGTTTACATTTCTGACAAATTTTCTACATTAATTTGAAAATTTAGTAATCGTGACACTTTTAGATAAATTATTTGCTGTCGCATGTAACTGTAAGTTTTATGATGATAAATTAGTATGTGTATTGCTTTAGTCAGGTTCAAATTCGATATTATCGTGGTGAATGTGCGTTGTCACGCGTGCCATTGCTATCGACACAGATTTGTCAATTTGTTCTTTTTGTGTTCGTATGGTTATTATTATAAGTGTATCTGATTACGTTGCAGGCGGTCCGCTGCCTAATTTAACGCTACAATGGTTAAGAAAAAGAGACAAAGCGACCCTAGCGAGAATGGAGATGAATCCACGGAATCATGCGATGAAACTGTGAAATCCGCATGCCCTCACGTCGCAAAGGCAGTCGACCTGACGAAGCTGAAAAAGTCCCTGAAGACGGGTGGGTTCGAGAAGGAATGTTCGGACTGTAAGAAGAACCCCCAAACGGAAGTGGAAGATCCTAACTTTGAGGAGGATTTGTCGTTGTGGATGTGTCTGCGCTGCGGCACACAGTTATGTGGTCGAGCGCGGAACAAGCACGCTCTGAACCACTTCAACACGCCTCACTCCGATTGCCATGCCCTCACTGCCAACACCACCTCCTGGGGCATCTATTGTTACTACTGCAATAATGAAGTTACTGCATCCAGTGCTAAAAAGCTGCACGAGTGCATAGAGTACCTCAAAAAGCAGGCTATGGGCAACCCTAAATTACCGCCCATTGAGCTCTTCTATGATTCAAAGGCAGTTAATAGTTTAGAAGATTCGAATTTGACAGAATCTATAATAAAAACGGACTCGAAGGGCAAAGATAAGGCAATGGCGCTCAGCTTGCCCAGAGTCAGAGGGCTTTCAAATTTAGGGAATACTTGCTTTTTTAATTCTGTAATGCAATGTTTAGTCCAGACTCCATATTTGTTGAATGTCTTGCAAGAAATGGCAACTCCTGGTGAGAGGTTTACATTGCCAGGTGGAAAACTTAAACTAAAGCCTGAACAGAATGATGAAGAAGCTAAGGAAGTAGAGCTGCCACCGATTACTGGACAGTTAGGAGAATGGGGCACCTTGACAAGGATATTAGCAGAGACGCTGGCCGAGTTACAAGCAGGTATGTCAACAGCTATTTTAAAATTCAAATTGAACCAATGCCACGACAATAGGAATCATTGAATTTTAATACCAACCAAACAATTCTAGAACGTTATGAGAACATGTTAACTTTTTGTAGAAGAAAAGCCTTAAATATTTTTATATCCAGTGAAAATAGAAATACAAAATTTGCATTTACTTGCACATAAACTCGTTAGTAAATTATGGCGGAGTGAATTTCATGTATTTGTAAATACCAAAAACCCTTTTAGTTTAATATTATTATTTTAGTCATAATTGACTGGTTTAATTCATTGCTTTGTGTTTTCTCAAGTACAGTAAATAATTACACACAGTACAATATCAGGAAATGTCTAATGATTTCTCATAAAATACCAGTGTTGTTGCAATCTTAACCTTCTAACCTTCATCCTATTGTTTGATTAATTTGTCTGTTTTAAAAGAAACAGGAAATGTTGGCCTGCTGGGGTACATTTAATAATTAAATGAATAGTTTTATTTTGTATTTTTTAGTTAATTACAAAAAAAAACTTAAGTATTGGCAAACATATGTATTGACTATTGATTTAATTATATTTGTATGTAAACATGAGAACAACCTTTTTAATCTTCATTCAAATTAGATTTTATCATTGACTCAATTCATGGCACTCTCATGAAATAAAGTACAATAATTTAAATTTTTATTCAAGAATAATTAAAAACAAAATGTTCATGCACATTAAAAATGTATGACTTGATGTATTATTTCAACATTATACATGTACAGATAATGATATTAGTATAGCTATTCTTTATTAATGTTAAAGTCGATAACATTAATACAATGAAATACTAACAAAGGAAGCTTAAGGAAGTTATAAACTATTATCCAATCCAAGGTTATGCAGCTAGCTATGTAGGCAAGGAAACTATTGATGCTACTGTGTAGATACTGTGGATAAATGGATGAAACAGTTATTTACATTAGCTACATTTAGGATAAGTTATTAATACCCATGTCCTACTTTCTATGCCAATGTTTATTTGGAAAGACTTAAGTCTGGCATATACTTTTCTATGATGTTGAAACCTGAGAGATCAATGATGCAATATTTTTTTCTGTAGTGATTATTGGAAGGGTTTTTGTTAGATTGGTTTATTGACTCTTTAATTATGTAGTTGTTTAACCTAAGAGTCAATTAATAAACTTAGCATTACTTCCTTTACAAACAAGTCTGTTACACTTGAATAATTATAACAAAATTACTTGTTGTATTTATATAAACCTCAATTAAGTGTATTCTGATTCATCATCATTAATTGCCTCTAAAAATAACTATCTATTTAAAATTTTTAGAGATGTTTCTAAAATTAGTATAGGAAGTTGGGTAATATTGTCATAGATTGAGGCATATGTATACTGCCTATAATGTCAGGATAGCAATACATGAAAACTAGGTTTTCAGGGTCATAAGAAGGCAGTGTTTTCATTATGATTAATTCAAATGGAGCTTTTTATTTCTGTAAATATAATTGTATAAGAATAGACTGCATAGTATAACTGGCATGTGGACATGAGGATAAAAACATTGGTATACTTTTCTTGTCCATATACTGTATCCCATAGAAACATATACTAACTAGCCCTGCTGATGCCGCTTCTCCCGCGTTGTCTGGAATTATAAGTACCTTATACGTTATTCCAGAGCACGGTCCACCTGTGTCCTAAATTTTATGAAAATACATTCAATAGTTTTTGCGTGACAAGAGTAACAAATATCACAAACTTTACAATTTAAGTAAGATAATGCGCAACCAATAAGTTTTTACCAATTTCCAATTGGACCGTTATCTGGAGTAGTTATTATTGGATTTACTCTCAATTTGGTTTGATTAATTTGTGCGATGTTGTCTCCTTTCCAGGCGAAGGTGGAGTGTACACACCAAGGAAGCTGCTGTCAGCTCTGGTCAACAAGTTGCCGCAGTTTGGTGGCGGTGATCAACATGATGCTCATGAGCTCTTGAGGCATATGCTTGAAGCTGTCAGGTTAGTTGTGTTATGTCAATTATGTGTAATATAATGTTTATGTAATACTAGCTGACCCGGCAAACTTAGTACCCCTAACAACTACCCTTCTCCCTCCCCCTTACCCTCTCCCTCGACTGTCAGTTATAAAATAAAAAAGTTATGGTCGAATAAGCCGGTCCCTGTCAGTCTCTGAGTACCAGGAGTTAATATATCTGACATGCTTTGCCTGCTATCTATCAATTATAGTGAACATTATAATGACATATTATGAGTCATATAAGGCAGTGGGCTATAAAAACGAGTACTAGTATATTGCATAAAATATTTATATCTACTCTACATTGTCGCACTAAACAGAATTTTATTAATTAAATAATTTCTTATCTATATTAAAGTTGTGTAATTCATATCTGACCTTTGAGTGATAAGATTAATACGTAGTTTGATTGATCATGCAACTTGGTACATATGTTTAGCGGTAAAACCTTCAAAGCTTTTTATGTACATTTGGGTACATATTACATAACAAGAAACTCTCTAGATTAAGTTACACTTAGATGGCAATTTGCAAGTAAACTGTGACTTATATTTTTTAACCGACTTCAAAAAAAGGAGGAGGTATTCAATTGGACTGTATTTTTTTTTTTGTTTGTTACCTCAGAACTTCTGGGTGAACCGATTTTAATGATTCTTTTTTTAATCGAAAGCTGGTGCTTGTAATGTGGTCCCACTTAAATTTGAGCGAGATCTGACAAATAGTTTTTGAGTTATCGCTAATTTTGAAGTTGGTTATTTTTTGTCATCAAATATCCAGAGACTCCACAGAGACGTCACTAACAACATCTCTTGTCTAATTATACACACATTGTCAAGTGGTTTGATAAAGCATTGTATATTTATTAATTCACCTTTCAGCACTTTCATTGTATTGTGGTGTACGTGAGCACATTCAGTGTTAACTCATCCATCATGGTGTTTCCAGGTCCGAGGACCTCCGTCGTTACCAGTCCGTGATCCTGCAGAGTCTGGGCATGAGCTCCAAAGTGGACCCCGCGAAGGTGGACGGTGAGGTGAAGCAGAAGGTCAAGTTTTATGGCCAGCAGGCTTCCGACACCATGTTGAGACCAGAACAGGTATTGTCATTGCATTCTTGAAATATTGATGTGAAACTCTAAGATAATAAAAGTGTATTAAAAAGACAAATTACGCTTTATAATACTATTTTTTTTTTGAGTTCAAATGTGATTAGAATTTTAATAGATTTATTGTTATTAGGAACATTGTATAAATTTTCAAGTTAAAGAGAGATTTTTTTTTTTTTATTTGATAGGTTTTTCAATTGTGATGTGAGATATAAAGTACTGAAAATTGTCACAAACTTAATTGCAATTGGTGTTTCTAATTATAACAATCCAGCAAAAACGTGATTCCATAAAAACATAAACATGTTAGACTGATTCGCTTCAGGTGTTCCGAGGTTTCCTCGTATCGACCCTTGAGTGTCAGGAGTGCTTCCACCAGTCCGACAGGGCTGAATACTTCCTGGACCTGTCTCTCCCCGTGGCCGCGTGCCGGCCGCAGCCCCCGGCCGTCGTGAGGAGGAAAACACCCAACGGTATCACTTTTATATTATCAAGTTTGAGATTAGGTGTATGTACTGAGAGTTTACGAAGTATTGAGAGTTTACACAGTTTACAAAGTGTAAAGCCTAATGTTTGTTTACACGCTTACTTGCAAGAAAGTTTTGTGTTGTGAAAAATACAAAGTTCATATGTTGTTACATAGTATACTATGAACAGGTTTTGACCTGTGTTTACGTTAGGTCAAGGCTGTCTAAAAAAAATTTAGGCTCTATGGCGCCTTATCCTGGGCTACTTTGCCACACATCCCAAAATTGATTGCAAAAAAAGTAACACTATATGTACTACATATATATTAAAAGGTTTGGTTTCTATTGAAATTGTAAAAAGCTGTGGATTTTGTAATAAATAAATAAATAAAATAAAATAAATCCTTCCCATCTCTGAAAAGACGAGTCGAATTTCGTTGTAATAGGACAAATCAAACTTTCTTGCAAGTGTATTATCCATGGCCTAGTAAATGTGTGTTGTGTCGTTTTAAAATAAATCAGCCATAGATAGTTATAATGATGATTGTTTTTTTCTTTTTATATTTTGACACGTTTTTGCTTCCCTTTGTTTCTGCCTAGTACGAGAACCTAAATAATATTAATCACTGAATATCGTGATTAATACTGTTTACGTTATGTTAATTCGTGCCCCAAAATGTTGTTAACACTTCCATATTAATATTGATATCAAACATAGCCTTTGCGTATGGGCACTGAGGCGTATAAATTGATTAAAGGAAAATTTTCAGAAGAGAATGCGTACAATTCGCTAGAAGACAACAAGCCATCCAAACAGCGGATGAAGGAAAGAATAGCTGCGAAAAAGGCCGCGCGAAAGAACAAAGGTGGTACTTGCATGATTCACTTTGAGAACCAGAATATTAACAATATTAATATGTTGTGCTTGCTTGGATTTGTTTATTATATTATGCCCTTTAAGGTTTCCCTATGAAGAGAAATCTATAGATTATATATTTGTAAGATTCATCACTTGTCACTGAATTGATAACAGAATCATTTATAATTGCATACTTCCATTGTTTTTAGGGTTCACGGGATGATCAATAATCTAAATCAATTAAGTCATTCAACAGAAGAAGTTATTCATTATTAGAAAGCCTTTAGAATACCTTTCTCAAATTCTCATCTGGTTTGGAATATAAACATTTTATTTCATCTATATATACTTCTATACTAATATATAAAGAGGAAAGATTTGATTTTTTGTTTGCATTGAATAGGCTCCAAAACTACTGAACCGATTTCAAAAATTCTTTCACTGTTGGGAAGCTACACTATCCCCGAGTAACATAGGCTATATTAAATTTTCAAAAAAATTGGGATCCTTAATAAAACTCCAATGATGTAACCCAAAGTGTAAAAAAATAAGAAAAAGGAAGCAAAGCGAGGGCGGTTTCTCGTTGTTATAAAAATTAATAATTTCAGGTACCACCTCCAAGGATAAGTCTGGGGAAACGAATGGTGCTACCGAGGACGGCAAGTCGTCTCCGGAACAATCGGACGCGGACGTGGAGGACAACCTCGAGGACGCGTCGCGCCCGGACGGAGACGCCGCGCAGC
Source organism: Thymelicus acteon (assembly GCA_951805285.1). Classification (NCBI taxonomy): domain Eukaryota; kingdom Metazoa; phylum Arthropoda; class Insecta; order Lepidoptera; family Hesperiidae; genus Thymelicus; species Thymelicus acteon. The sequence goes on along the minus strand of OX638227.1, from coordinate 2,312,244 downwards.
CCCTCGCGCACACCGCCGCCAACTTCGCCGCCTACCACATGGAGTCCGGGTACAACTCCGAGAAGGTCATCAGCTCCGACTCCATCCGCACCAGCCCCGTCGACCTGGACAAGGAGAAGACCGACAACACCCCCGAGTCCACCGACAAGGACAAGGCCGACTTCGACGCTGCCGCCGCGCCCGGCCCGCTCGACTACAAGCCGCTCATCTCGCTCGAGAACCTCTCCAACCCCGACTCCGGCGTGGCCAGCCCCGAGGCCACCAAGCACAACTCCACGGAGACCGTCGACCACGTGGACTCGCCCGGCAACGGCAAGGAGCTCGGCAGCCCCAGCTCGCTGTCCAGCGAGATCAACCTCGACCTGTCCAGCCCGCAGCGCGCCAAGCTCTCGCCGGACAAGGCCGAGGAGGCGCGCCCCGTCTCCAGGATATCCTTCGCCCCCGAGTACCCCGACCCCGGCGCGTCCGGCTCCAAGATCGTGCTGGTGAACTACAACCACCACGGCTCGCAGGACAACATCTACAACGAGCTGAGCACCCACCGGGACGTGGCCGACAAGCTGGACAAGCTGAAGCTGGACGCGACGGAGCCGCGGCGCGGCGCGCGCGCCAAGGTCTACAACCTGGAGAGCGAGCGGCCGTCCTCCGCGTCGCCGCGCTACGTGTGCGACGACGACGAGTGCAGCGTGCAGTCCTGCCTCAGCCAGTTCACGGCGCTCGAGCTGCTCACCGGCAACAACAAGGTAGGCTGCGAGACGTGCACCGAGCGGATCAACGGCAAGGGCGGCAGGACGGTCTACACGAACGCCACCAAGCGGTTCCTCGTGTCGTCCCCGCCGGCGATCCTCATCCTGCACCTGAAGCGGTTCCAGATCGGGCCGCGGTGCATGTTCCGCAAGATGTCGAAGCACGTGGACTTCCCCACGATCCTGGACCTGGCGCCGTTCTGCGCGATGGACAAGGTGCGCAAGCTGCCGAACGTGCGGGGGCGCAGCGAGCTGCTGTACTCGCTGTACGGCGTGGTGGAGCACTCGGGCGGCATGCACGGCGGGCACTACGTGGCGTACGTGAAGGTGCGAGCGCCGGTGCGCGCGGGCGACCCGCGCTGGGGCTTCCTGCCGCGCAGCGCCAACAGCCCGGCGGCGGGTGGCGGCGACGCGGACCCCGACTCCGAGTCCGACCTGTCGGGCTACGAGTCCGGCGAGGGCGCGCCCGCGGCGGAGGCGCCGCCCGGCCGCTGGTACTACGTGTCCGACAGCATGGTCTCGGAGGTGAGCGAGGAGAAGGTGCTCCGCGCGCAGGCCTACCTATTGTTCTACGAGCGGATCCTGTAGGGGCGCCCCTCGAGCGGCATTTAAGTGGAAGACTGAAGCTGGACGGAGGCGGTGTGCTGAGACGGGTGCGCTGGGGGCGGCCGCGGCTGCCGGTTGTACGATAGCAGTGACTGTTCATGTTATGTTTTTGCCGAGATGTGTTAAGTGTTCCGGTGATGTCTTGGCACTTTTACCCTTGGTGCCGATTAATAAATGCTGTGTAGTAGTGTTTTTAGACTAATGTAATTCTCTCGATAATTTATATTTATTGCTTCGTGTAGTAATCGTTTCGGCTTTGTTTATTCCGTTTTATGATCAGCGATCGTGTACCGAGCAGTGTGATGTTGATGGTATGTATGTCTTATGGACGTTATATCTACATATACAATATTTTAGTGATATAATAAACATGTATACATGCATTATATATTCACATTTTTTTAAAGAGCTGTACTGTCGGGAAGGAGGGTAACTTCAGTTTTTCAGTTACCCAACAATATTTTCTTTTAACTGATATCACTCATCTCATAGATATGTGTAATGTTTAACTAATTGATTTTACTGTGGTTTCAATAATTCTAAAGTTGTAATGTTGCGTAATTTCTGCAAATGAAGTAATGCTTTCAGTCTAACCTATAAATATAAACAGGTTAAGAATAAATGTATTACTAAGGTACATTTCAATTACCTTCATCGGTACTTGTATGGTTTCATTTAAAAAAATAAAACAGCTTTTTTCAACTATGCGTCTTCCATTCTGTGTCAATTTAATATTAATTTGTGTTCACTGTGTTCGTAAATAAACGGCAGGATGGTCATTTGAAAGATTTTTTTTTAATGCTTTAAATACACAAAAGACTTGCATATCATACGCATATGCACGGATGAGACAATTACGTGCGTATGCAAAGACAGGGACGAACTTTGACGGTAGACAAAAAATCTACCTTTTATAACGAATTTTATACCTTTCAAAACATTAAAAATTTATTGCAAGAACCAATTATATATATGAACAGTTGTCGGTATGCCAATCAAAGCCGAGATAATAGTGAAATGAAAGTTCCTTCGAGTAGAATTTGACCCCATTTGAAGATGTAGTATCCAGTTGATCGCTTGGCGTTTTTATAATACCCAGTAAGTTCATGACTAACGGATTTTTCAATGTTGAATACAGTTGGCTTACTTTTGAAAACAAGTGAACTGATTTGTTTTTGCTTGTGCTTTCATAGGTCGATTTTAAATTCATTTAAAAAGTAGTTTACAATCTAGAACATATTTTTGTATAAAAAAAAAATTAAAATGACGTGTCCAATTCCCACGTGGTAGAAGTGAAACCTTCAAAAAGGTATTAATTCAATAACGTGTATTAGTTTTAATTACCTTTCAAAAACTATTTTGTACTAAATAAAATGGTGGTAACTAACACCATCTCTTAACATAATATGAAGAGTAAAATGTACAGCTAGCGCCATCTATCCAGCAATAAAACGAATCAATCTTGTTCCTCGCGTCATCTATGAATACAACTTAACACTTTTTAAAGTAACACGAACATAAGAAACACTGTATAATGCTTCCTATCTCATTTTCTCCCACGTTAAATCTTATGAATTTATGTGTCTTTTTTTACTGTCCCTTTTTCGTTTCATCGACTTTCAAATGAAAACGATGCTAAAGAAGTTTTGACTTCAATAAATTTGTTTTGATGAACGCTCAATAGTTCGCTTGCTACAGACACAGTTTAATACACAACTCTCAATTAAAATACAGTAGAGATTCGATTAACCGGACTAATTATTGTCATTAGGTATTCGGATAATCGAAAATCCGGATAATCGAATGTATGAAGAAAAGCGGTTTTTGTACACGACAGATTATAGCATACCGCATACATAATGTTAGGTAATTATTAAAAACAACAAAAATAAATTAAACTTTTTATCAAAGATAAATTTTTATTAAAAAAAATATTAAAAAAACAGGACCATTACTAAAATACTGCACCTTGAAGGGTTAAGTATTTGATAATTGTCATCTGACATGACGTATTGCATCGCGGTTAATATAGTCCGGATAATCAAGGCAGTCTTTAACCTACTGGAGGCCCTGGGAATATTAGGATAATGGGGCCCCTATGACTTTGTCAGAACACTATTTTGTTACAATAAACAAAGAAAGTAGATAAGCAAACCTCTAGATTTATGCAAAAGCTAATAAGCAAATTGGTATTGTAGTCAGTAATTTAGGTTCGATTTATTCAAATTAAAAAAGTTTTTCGATAGTAAATGTCGGTTATCGTTTAGTGATCTGGCAGTAACTAGGGGGCCCTTATCGATCACGGGGCCCTGGGCACGTGCCCAGAGTGCCCAGTGAGAAAGAGGGGTCTGCGGATAATTGCGAATCCGTATAACTGAGGGCCGGATAATGAGTTTCCACCACTGTAAATTCTTTCCGACGTTGACTTTCCGATGTTGTCGGGAGTAAAGGCCAATGCATACGTAACGGGTTTTTTCCTGTACGGGACGGGACATGAAGTTTTGGAAATATAATTTCATAGAGAATGTATACGATAGTTCATATATAGCGGAATCCCGTTCGGAACGTGGCACTTACATCGTCGGCGACGACGTTTTTCCCGTCCCGTACGGGAAAAAACCCGTTACGTATGTATGCATTGGCCGTATGCCTCTTGTCTCCGTCATAACTAATTCATAGGCTTACGAATCGAAGTACGAATCATCGAACATCTTCAAATCGTCCCAAAAAATCTCAAGTATTATTTTCAAAATACATAGGATCAATATTATTAATTTATTCCATAACAGTTTTAACTGAGACTCGTTATGTAACGGCTACGAATCATGCAATGTTATCGTTGTAACAGATTCAAATATTAAGTTTTAATTTTATTGTAATGAATATTATTGATTTGAAGATGAGTGCTCAATTTATTTAATGCTGCTTCTGTGTGCGACTAATCGCGTTTTAAATAAGAGGCTTGGTGTAACATTGTGGTTGGATTACTTGGAAACTATGTTATTAGCAATCTAACCAATTCTAACTGTAAGTACTTTAACTATGCTATAGAGCAGAGGTTCCCAAAGTTTTATTCTCATAGAACACTTTCAAACTTTAGCTAGTTCCGGTGGACCCCTGCAGGCCCTGTAGCTAAACTTCTACCATATTCCCAAAACTCGACAAAAAATGTGAAGATTAGATCTAACTATGGTTTGCGTTGCGGCTGAGTTTAGATTAGGTATATCTACATAATTATAAAGATTAATAGCTATCGAAAAAAAAGTGAGAATTGATTGGTTAATTAATTAATTGTTTTTTTGTCACAACAATGAGACGCAGAAGACAACGACGGGGGCGTCGAGTCTCCCGTGAACCCCTGGATCACTTTGGGAAGTAAGAGTATAGAGTATGTTGGTAATTGGCGTCATGTATTAGTATTTCCATCTAATTAAGTTATTTGCAAATGTTATGCCGAACTAAAATAGATTTTTTGTAAATAAAATGGATCTTTTGTTGATACAAATTGTAAACATTCAACTGTTGGTATATTTTTAACAGACTTCAAAAAAAGGAGGAGGTTCTCAATTCGACTGTATTTTTTTTTTTTTTTATGTTTGTTACCTCAGAACTTTCGACTGGGTGAACCGATTTTGATGATTGTTTTTTTTTAAACGAAAGCTGGTACTTGTCATGTGGTCCCACTTAAATTTTATCGAGATAAAAAAAACCATACAAGTCTTAAATTTGCATTAAGTATGTGCGCGACAAATGGACGAATAACTCAATATTACGCCAACCGATTTCGATGATTGTTTTTTTAATCGAAAGCAGGTGCTTGTGGTCTCGCATAAATTTGAACGAGATTTGACAAGTAGTTTTTGAGTAATTTTGAAGTCGTTTATTTTTTGTTAGTAAAATTTAGATTATGGTGTTACATTAGGCCTCTGAAATATGTTAATATTTGCATTTGTCGGGAGCGGGCTCGTGCCGTTAGCTAGCCTGTAGCCTGTGTTCATTATGTTATTATTACGTATTTGATAATTTTTGTATATTGCTGCACACAATTATGTGCTACGAAAAAGTGTATTTAAAGTAAAATATAGTTGTTAAAGTCAATTGCTTTTTATTTTGTCATAAACCATGTGCCGTAATCTGTTAAGATTTGGGTATTTTTTACTGTTGATTATGTAGATAGTTCAATGATAAGATATATTTAAATATTTGATTGCAAGGATTACTATTGATATATCCTTTCAAGCAAACCCTTTCCGTGATAAACTATGCATTGCTATTTTTAGCCAATTATAAAAGAAAAAACAGTTTTATTAATGTGTGAATATGATTTGTTAAGATTTTCTTTTAAGACTTATGCCTAAATATGGTGCTAACGCCCCAACTCAGAGTCACTAACGGTTACTTAAATCGCTCCTTAGTAAAGAATCACCATTCAAATTCTGTACTAAGGAGCGATTTAAGTAACCGTTAGAGAGCGAGTTGGGGTTTTTTTACTAATATTATAAATGTGAAAGTTAGTGAGGATGCGTAGATGTTTATTGCTCTTTCACGCAAAAACTGCTGAACGGATTTTGATGAAATTTAGCACACAGGTAGACCATGATGTGAAATAAGATATAGGGCACTTACTATCCGGAAAAGGCAGGCAGCCGCGGGCAGAGCGCTAGAAATAGATAAGGTCAAAGTAGAAAGAGAAAAATCAACTTAAATAAAAACTCATCTTAAACTTATTTTTATTGCGACCTCCTCGTTGTTTAGTCGTTTCTTTAACAAATCAAAGTGCGAATCTTCGAAGTCTATTAGCCTTGTTATTTTTGGTAACGTGCACATCGTCAGTTCCATGATACAGTATAGAGTCCTCAAGGTCTCCGCTGTTTTTACATAGGCCTGCAACAAATTGACAAGTACAGTGCCACCAACTTATCTGTGAATTGGAGGAGGGCGCTGTCGGACGCATTGGACCAATCATTGGACGCAATTCGAGACGTATAAATGTCAAATGAATGAGCACAAAGAACTTATGAATGGCGCGGCATTAGTTCCAGTTTTCGCCATTTCACAGATAACTTGGTAGCACTGTAATATTAACGTACAAGCGTGGAACATAGAAGGTAGAAGGAGGGCCATCTCATATGAGGGAAAAGATGAAAAAGCTGTTTACTGAATACAGAGGTCCCAGTAATGGCCATTTTAGAATGGCGCTAGTGTGTGAAAAATAGATATATGAACATGGCTGTTGTAGACGGAGTGAAATTTGCTGAGTTATGCCATTGAATGGCGCTAGTGTTTGATAAACAGATATTCGAACATAGCTGTGGTAGACCGCACTGCAGCGCCACCCGTAATTGGATGCGTTTTTACTGACACTTTTCATACATAGAGATGGCCCTTCTTCTACTCTATCCTCCATGCGTGCAAGATACAATGCGCGCGTACGTGACAACGGACACGTATTGAGTCAAACACATGTGCCTATAGGTAGAGGCCAAAATAAATAAATTGAGGTGAAATAATTATTCGAAGATTTCCTACAAAGTCTTCATAATAAGGCAATACTGAATATTTATTTTAAGCAATTAGAGTAGCAGTAATGACTTTGTGTATAGAAAAGTTATGAAATGATATTTTAACCTCAGATTTTAACCTATTGCCAAATATTTGTGGTAAACGTAGACAGAATATTTAAAGATTTTATGATTGTTAAAATGTGAAAGCCTTCTACATTTTATGTTGTCTTTTAAAACAAAAAAAACTTAAAGCAAGGAAAGGTCGTTATGAAAAATTTCCATCCCATCCATCAGCCCTTTGAGGACCACTACTGGACATAGGCCTCCCCTAATCTACGCCACTCAGACCGGTCCTGAGCCTTCTGAATCCAGCGGATACCCGCTGTCTTCTTCAGGTCGTCGGTCCACCTGATCGGGGGGCGTCCTGTGCTCCTTTTACTGAGGCGTGGTCTCCATTCGAGGACCTTTCTTCCCCAACGGTTATCGGTCCTTCGAGCTATGTGGCCAGCCCATTGCCACTTCAGCCGGCTAATTCTCTGAGCTATGTCGGTAACGGTTCATCATTTCTGATTCGATCGCGTAGAGAAATACCGAGCATAGCTCGTTTCATAGCCCGCTGGGCGACTCTAAGCTTATGCATTAGACCAACACTGAAGCACCACGTCTCGGATCCGTATGTCATCACTGGCAACACACACTGCTCGAACACCTTCGACTTCAGGCACTGAGGTAACTTTTTAGACGACAAGATATGACGCAGTTTCCCGAACGCCCATCCGAGTTGGATTCTACGAGTGACTTCTTTCTCGAAGTTGGACTTACCCATTTGGATCACTTGTCCCAGGTAAATGTAATCGTCTACAACTTCGAGAGCAGCGCCGTCAACAACAACCGGTACGGGTGTGACATGGACTTTGAAAAATTTACATAAGTAAAATTGTATCCTTTAAAACCTAATAATAATCGCCATATTTAACTACGTATAGCTAACTAAAGTCACACCTAAATAAAAAAATAGCAAACTTTGATAAACTTACTGAATTGATATCACTCTTTATCCCTGGATTGGTAGCAACTTTCTTTTTAAGTTCGCTTATATTTTCAGGCGTGTAACCGAGAAATTTCGAGAGAATGTCACTCGAAAACTCCACATCCATGCAGCCGGTGCCGTCAATGATGGTGCACTTTAGATGCCACTCCTTGTTCGGTGTCATCGTGAGTTTCGTCAGGACATTTTGAATCTGTGCTTTGACTTTGAACAATTTCCCGCGTTTTTCTGATTCACTCAAATCGTTTATCTGTTTGATGTAAACGAAAGGCTCCGGTGACATCATCACAGGAGTGTTAGAGGTGTAAAGCCGTTCGCACTCCTCGATTGCTAATAGATCCTCCTCCTCAAGCAAGTCTAAATCCACATCGCCCATACTGACTTCCTCGTCGAGTCTCATTTTCTTTTCTATCACTGATTCTGTTTCCAACGGTCTTTTACTAGGATGCGAATTTATGTTCGGTCTGTTGTTACTAGACGACCCAGGATCTGAGTGAGTTACAGTTTGTCTAGGACGAGGTCTGTCCGTGACGTCATTCTGACGAGGTCTGTCCGTGACGTCATTCTGACGAGGTCTGTTCGTGACGTCATTCTGACGACTTCTATTCTGTGCTGCTGGTGAAGGTTCATCAGATACAACACCATCAGTAATGTGTGATACTTGCGTGATTTCACTCGGATCTGTGAAATGGAAGAGATGAAACTTGTATAATCTAATTACGAATTAGATGTAAATGCTGCAATAAACCATGTAGGGGAGTCCCGTTAGGTTTGAACCTCCGAATCGAATTACTTTGAGGTATGCATTGAGATTAAACCTTTTTATTACAAGTAGATTTTGTAGGATTCCAAGGTTTAGTCCTTTTTAGGGTTCCAAAGTAAAATCGGAACCCTTATAGTTTTGTCATGTCCGTCTGTCTGTCCTTCTGTCCGTCCGTCTCTCCGAAGCAAAGCGCCGAGACTCTTATTGCGAGAAAGTGTAATTTGGCATGGATATACATATTTATTGAAACCCCAGAATCCTAGAGTAAAATATAGAAAAACATTTTTTTCAGGGTACCCTACAAGTAACGTGAGGATGATTTTTTTATTCGTCGCTTACGCTATAGTGTGGGGTGGGGTCATCGAGCACATTGTGCTCGATGTGTGGGGTATTGTTGAAAAGGTCTTTCAAAAATATTATGGGTCTTCTAAGACCATTTTTGGAATTAGGGGTCCGTTTGCGAAATATTTGGCTTTAAAGTGCTAATTGTTAGCTGGCAGAGAATGCATTAAGCATTAAGCTTGCCATTTGTACCTTAATCCTGTATTGTGGTCAGTAAAGATTAAATAAATAAATAAATAATTTTGGTTAGAGTCAAGTGTCCCCCTCCTGCCAGACAAACGGTTGGAGTTGGACAAGTGAAAAAATACTCAAAAATAGGTTATATGATGAATTATCAAAGAAAACTATCACGGCTATATTAGCATAAGTAGTTAATGAGTAACAGTCATTAAATTTACTACTTCGGAACCCTAACATTACGCATGGCCTGACACGCATTTGTTATTGCTAACGGGACTCTACTGATATGCAAGGATTATTTTATTAGCCTTTACCAATTATAGGTAGATTAAGTTTAGCCGCGAGCTGCGCGGCCAGGGAGTGTGTCTGCAACATATCCTGCACCTCCCCGCGGAGGAACTCCACGACTGAGCTGGTTAGCAGTAACATCCCCTGTCGACACTGTACCGGACCTGCGACACCAACGAAATTCAGTCAATTAAACCTGAGTGGCGCAATGGTTACCATGCCAGAGCGCCACGCCAAGGGTCCTGGGTTCAATTCCCAGCGGAAATTTGAATTAGTTTGAATTTATGTTTTGGGTCTGGGTATGTGTTCTTGTCTTTGTGTGTTGTCCACGACACAGGGAATCCTCGTGTGGGGCTATGAGTATGACGGACACATCCAAACTGGAAAAACAAATTTCTGCCTAGCTGGGAATCGAACCATGGAAGTTCGAACAAGGGGTTCAGAATGGTAACCAATAAGCCACACGGATCCTAAAATGATTCATTATTACCTTTAATAAAAATTTTGCTGCCTGGCAGAATATCTTCAGTCTTCATTTTACTCAAAGTTTCGTATTCCATCCCTGATATGATTTGCTTGCCATCTGTCAATTCAAATTTTAACATTCTGGAAACAAATGTATATCTTGTATATGTTATGCTCGAAGACCGAAACCACTCGTTGATCAAAAAAACAGCTCAGAACGCGTCGTGGCATCTGTAAAACGTCCACAATGCGTAACTCGTATTGTGGCTCTTATGAAAACGCTCATGGCGCGTTACGTCATGGCAGCCAGTCACAGACAGATCATATAGCGAAATTGGCATATAAACATAGTTAGATGCAACAATGTGACTGTTTGTGACTTTACTTGTATTGTATGATTTCTACTTATAATGGTTTGTCGGACGATGAAAATTGAAAAACTTGTTACTCTCTTGATATTTTATTTTCTTGTGTCATAACTTTTTCTGACAATTACATTTTTTATGAAAAATAATAACAAAATTAGAATGAAGGTTTCACTGACATTAAATGAATCGGACATACCGCCCACCAAAACAACAGTTTTTTACAATAAATGATATGAATAACTCAGGTTTAGCTACATTCAAATGGACTGTATATTTTGAAATTTACGATTTTTGACAACCCTACCTTTTTTACAATTTTGACAACCCTACCTTTGATGTATTTGATGAAAACAATTTACAAGATGTGACTTTGAAACATATTACAATACTTAACTTTTAAACATTTATAAAATTATGAATTTCTAAGCATTTGTTTTATCATTAACAATAATTAAATTTTTTACATTATACATTAGTACCGCCCACCATGACATATTTGTAAGGTTTAAAACTCCTTTGGAAGCGGTATCAATTTGTATAATGGTCTCTTCAATACGTGATCTCCCTTGCACTGTACAGTGACAACTCGGACAAGGTTATCGGCACCAGGATGTAATTCTTTAATTCTACCTAATAACCATTTTGTAGGAGGCACAACCTCATCCTTAATGACTACAACATCTCCAACCGCAGGTGATGGGTGTATCTGTTGCCATTTGTGCCTTTGTTGTAATGTGTTAAGATACTCAGTTTGCCATTTACTCCAGAAGTGTTATTTCTGTATCAACTGCCGCCTGGTTAGCAAGTTGATGTTCCTGGTATCATATTTTACTATTGGTGCTGGTTAGTGGCCCATAAGTTGATATTTTGTTTTAGCCTTATCCACAATACAAACCTTACAATTATGGATACATTGTTTGACAATAGATTATAACCCCACTATCCAGTACCCTGTTCTTAAATATGACATCATTAACTGAATACCCCTATGTAGTGTTCTAGTGTGAGCATCATTTGAGTAAATTTATGATGTGTTGATTGATGAGTTGAGTGAAAGACTGATAAGGGAACACCATTGAATCCGTCTAAGCAAATATTCTAGCTTTTGAATTTTTTAAAATTTCCATCAATTCGCTAATAAGTTTTACAAGTAGTGCCGCAGCACATAGCTCTAATTTAGGAACTGATAACTGTTTTATCGGTGCAACTTTAGTACAGGATGCAATCATAATTACATGTACTTCTTCACCTTCTACTATTCTCAAGTAAATAACAGCTGCATATGCTTGAGTACAAGCGTCAGCAAAACCATGTAGAGTAACGTTATTATAATTTTCTGACGTTGTTTTAAACCACCGAGGTATCTTCATATCTTGTAAATGTATTATAATCCTTCTCTGTAGTTTATCCATTCTTCACAAAAGTTACATGGTAATTCATCATCCCAACCTAAGTTGCAAAGCCACAATTTTTGAATTAAATTCTTCGCACTAATTACAACTGGTGACAGCCATCCAAATGGGTCAAACAAGCGGGCAACATCAGATAAAATAGACCTCTTCGTTATAGGATATCTCATTTCAGGTAAATTTACTGTTATTTTAAATTCATCCTCTTTTCTATCCCATATCAAGCCTAGTATTTTAATTATACTATTCAGTTTTATCTCTACTATATTCTTAGTTTTCTTTTCTTGTAAATATTCTAAAACTTTATCACAGTTACTAGACCATTTTTGCATTTCGAATCCACCCTTTTTTAATGTTGTTCTAATTTCATTACACATCTTCTTTGTTTTCTCTACATTAATTTACTGTTTCCTCAATACTCATTCTTAATGGTAGATGTACTATATACTTTCCATTAGCGTCTCTTCTTGTTGTATTTTTGTATAACTCTTCACATTTTTCTTCTTCTTTTGTAAATAATTTCTTCTTTGTATATGAGTCTGTTTCTATTTCCCAAACCTTTCGTAACATATCATTGTCTTCCTTTACTATTCTACTGATATGTAATGTTATTATATTATGTTTGTTGCTGTTCATTGTTGTATCTTCTCTTTGACCTGACAGTATCCACCCCAAACTTGTTTTCTGAGCCACTACCCCGTCAACCATCTTGAGCAAACCATCTTCTATAATCTTACAAAAGATGTCAGCGCCAAGCAGCATATCAATCCTGCCTGGTGTGTCAAATGTAGGGTCAGCTAATTGTAAAGCTTGAAGCTGTGAACAATTAATCGCTATGTGTTTTGAAGGCAATCTTGCAGATATAGTCTTCAGCACATATGCCTTAACTTGTATAACATCATTCGTATTAAATCGCGAAGTAATTGTGAGGTCAACTAAGTGTTTGATTGGTATCTTTCTTCCTTCTCCAACTCCAGAGACAATACCACTGATATTCGTTTTTGATAAACCCAATAGGTCAACTACCCTTGCAGAAACGAATGAAGCTTCAGAACCCTGGTCAATTAATGCACGAAGTAGATGTTTGTGTCCATTACGTGATGTAACCTCTACCTGCGCTGTAGCTAGCAATACTTCATGACCAGGTTGTTGTTGAGAAAAATGTGCAGTTGTAATCTTAGGTTCTAATTGTACTGCTGTTCCTAAATCCTTTTTCTCATTATTGTCTCTAGACTGGTGTAATAGAGAGTGATGTTTCTTCTTGCAAACTCGACATGATGTTGTTTGATGACATTTGTATGCATTGTGATAAGGTATAAGGCAGTTGAAACATAAATTATTGTTTTTTACAAAGTCGCGTCTTTCCTCTACAGATAATTTTGAAAAGTCTTTACATTGAAATAAATAGTGACTGTTCTTGCAATAAGTGCATGTAGGTTTTGTAGTTACACCGGCATGTGCAGATTGGAACGTATTATCATTATTGGTAGCGTGAGTTGAGGCATGAAATAATTTGTGTGTGTGAGGTTTCTCTCTTGAATGTATTTGACATGGCATAACTAATTCAAGTGTATGGAACTTAACTTCAAGAAACCCTTTCATCATATCCCATGTAGGTAATTGATCAGTCGTTGTTTTGTAAGAAAATTCCTCCCAGTCCTGTAGTGTCTCCGGGTCTAATTTCTGACTTACCAAAAATATTACAACAGGATCCCAAGAGCTAGTGCTAATCTGTAAATTATTTAAGCTGTTAATACATTCTGTTGTTGTATCTAAAAGATTTTTAATTTGACCAGACGACTGATTAATAACCCTCTTTTGACCAAATAATCTCTTTAAGAGAGAATTTAAAATCATCTTTTTATTACCAAAACGCCCCTTTAGTAACTCCCATGCTTGTACATAATTATTTTCTAGAGTTTGAATATGTCTTAGTAACATTTCTGCCTCCCCAGATACACTAGTTTTTAAATAATGTAACTTTTGAACATTGCTTAAATTTGTATTGTGAACAAGAGCTGTAAACAAATCCTGATATGTAGGCCAGTCCTCATATCTTCCTGAGAACGTAGGTAACTGAATTTTTGGCAAACTACTTACATATGGCAATGACTGAGTATCTTGACTTACAGCTACGGCTGACTTGTTGACGACTTCCGACGATTCCATGTTTAATAGGTGATCAGTTAGGTCCGCTTGAAGCACCAGGTAGATATCTTCAATTTGGTAAAATTCTTCGTTGACAAAATACGGTAATATTACCTTCTGATCCCTCGGAGTGCATGTTGTAAGATCGTTGTGCGCCTGCTTGAATGTGTTCCAGTAGTCTTCGAGACTCTTCAGTCTTGCTTGTACATACCCTTTAGTCAGTCTTTGTTTAGGACATTTCTTGATATTAATTTGTGTTTTTTGTATTATACTCCCGATCTCTTGCAATGTATATATGTATTTATCTTGTTCTGCCGTAGTTTGTTGCGACATTGTTCTTGTTGCAATGTAGTTCTTTTCGATAGATAGAAATAATATATCAACTTATCTTTTGTTTGAAATGCGACTGCCTTTTGTCTTATCGGTTCGTCGAATAAACCGAACACTTTTGCTGTCGAGTAAGCTAATCGTCCGTAAAATCAATCCGGCTCGAAGGACCAAAATATGTTTGTGACTTTACTTGTATTGTATGATTTCTACTTATAATGGTTTGTCGGACGATGAAAATTGAAAAACTTGTTACTCTCTTGATATTTTATTTTCTTGTGTCATAACTTTTTCTGACAATTACATTTTTTATGAAAAATAATAACAAAATTAGAATGAAGGTTTCACTGACATTAAATGAATCGGACAGTGACTATGTTACAGAGTCGACGGAACCCCGCTCGGCGGGGTTCCTTTTCCCCTTGAATAAAAACAGCGACATAACGCTCCTAAGTCCTAACCAACACGAAATTCGCGTTGTGGACGTTTTATAGATGCCACAAGGATTTGGGAGTTGTTTTTGAAGTGAAAACTTCTTTAGTACGGGGGTGATTTGAAATTCGATGAAACGAAACTGTCCAGTGCCAGTAAAAAGAGACAGACACATAAATTCTAAAGTGAGATAGGAAGCATTGTACAGGGGTAGGAGGAGGGGAGTTGAGTTGAATTGAGTTGAGTTGAGATGAGATGAGATGATTATCATAAAAATTATTATCTTGAAAACAAACATTTTTGAAGGTTTCACTTCTACCACGTGTGAACTGCACACATTTAATTTTTTTCTTTCAATGAGCGTTTTCGGTCTTTGTGCATAACATATACACTAGCATATACCAATTATGTATATGTGTTATTCTGTATTTTCACAACTTTAAACCAGGGTTGGAAAAAAACATGATTTTTTTAAAAAATCGAAAAAATCATTCATTTTTTTTATTTTTTCATTTTATTTTAAAATATTTTTGCGCAAAACAGAACGCGCCCTCAAGGGATTGCGCGGACATAGCGCGGGGATTTCTCTTTTGTCTGACATGTGAATGCCAAGCAAATGTGCAAAAGCAAGTGAATGCAAATTCTAAATTTGTTTTTAGGGTTCCGAAGTAAAATCAGAACCTTTATACCCCATTTACACGCGCGCGCGAGCCACGAGACAATCCGCGAGACGCGCGCGTGCGCGCGCGTGTGAACAGGGCGCTCGCGGACCAGACCGCGGCGCGTCTCGTGGCTCGCAGGCTCGCGTCGGGAGCGGTTTTTTAGGCGCGCGCTAAAGGGGCTCGCGCGAGCGCTCGCGCGGTGTTCACACGCGCGTAGGGGGCGTGGCTTACGGACGTGCCACGAGACGATCCGACACACGCGGGTGTAAATGAGCGGTTATAGTTTCGTCATGTCCGTCCATCTGTCCGAAGCAAAGCGCCAAAACCCTTAATGCTAGAAAGCTGTACTTGACACGGATATACATTATAAATTATTAAAACTCCACAATTGTAGAAAAAAATATTGAAAAAAATTTTTTTTCAGGGTACCTCCCCTACAGCTGTAACGTGAGGATGATTTGTATCGTTGTTGAGTGGGGTATCGTTGAAAAGGTCTTTCAAAAATGTTATGTGTCTTTAAGACCATTTTTGGAATTAGGGGTCCGTTTGTGAAATATTTGCCTTTAAAGTGCAAATTTTGGTTAGAGTCAAGTGGGACCAGGAGGGGACCCCCCCCTGTCGGCTAAACGGTTGGAGTTGGACAAGTGAAAAAATTCTCCAAAATATGTAGATTATATGATGAATTTATAAGGAAAACTATCACGGCTATGTTATGTTAACATAAGTATTTAGTTAATAAGTAGGTATTAGTCGATAAACATACTACTTCGGAACCCTACAGTGCGCGTGGCCTGATATGCATTTCCCCTGGTTTTTATTTTATTTATTTTTATTTATTTATTTATTTATGTATATCGAGTAACAGCGACCCATATTTGTTAGTAAGACTTATGACTATGTTAGTACCTAACCTAAACAAAACTAATTTCTAGTATAAGGTATTGTGAGTCACCGCTTTTAAATCGTGATTTAAATCATGATTTATATCAAAATGATTTATTCATGCCGACCCTGCTTTAAACATACTTGTATATTCTGAAAAAATATATGAATTTTTATTTCTTCAGGCTGAATGTGAAGGTGTTTATAGCTTAATAAAATAATTACCTCTTACTAGAAATTTTTTCTTCGGGATTCATTGTGGCCTTAATATTTTCTATATCAGTCTTCTTCATCTTTAAGTACTGCTGGTATGCTGGTACACCTAAAAAATATTTTAAATATTACATCTGTCACAGAGCAATTTTGTATGCCAAGTAAAATTATATATTTATGATTCTCTTTACATTTAATAAAGGCATGTAAGTTCAGTGGGGAAATTACATGTACTGATCATATTTTTTTGATAAATAACTTTCTGAGATTTCTGCCTTCATGCAGATGTTTTACAATGAAATGTTAAATATGTACATTTTAATAACCATACAATATATTTAAAAAAGATTGCCAATGCTAATAAATTTCCTTTGAAAAAAAAAATTGTAATCTAACAACAGCAACACTATATGAATACCTGTAAATAAAAAGTAGATGAAAAAACAATAATTACTTATATCCAGCACACTGTTTATCTGCAGCACAAACTGACCGTTCAGTGTGGTCTTCTCCAGGTCTGCCAGGTTCTCCGGCAGGGAGCCTGGACAGATGTACTTCAGGTCATTCAGCAGCCACTGCTGGTATGCATTGTCTTTAATTTCTGTTAAAGAGAAGCCCTCTTCAATGAAGTACTCTACACAGCTGAAAATAATGTTTTAAATTTTGTTTAGTTAATACATAAAATTAAATAAATAAAATAATTAAAATTTAATAATGTAAATGTTACATTGATATGAATGCATTAACATACCTTGGTTCTAAAGTGATATCAATGTGTAGGCAGATAGAAACACTTTCAATTAGTCATATTGGCTTGAGAGCCAGTTCTTTCTTTCTTTTTCTTCTCTCTTTCTTGGCCGGCGTCAGTGATGCCTTTGGTGTTGCTGATGTCTATGGGCGACGGTAGCCACTTACCATCAGGTGGATCGTCAGTTTGTTTGCCAGCTATTTTCATAAACAAAAGTCATATCAAATTACTAATTTAAAATTACAATTAATTAAAATGTTAACTTTAATTCTTTGCACCATCAGATTGCAGTCTGATCCTGAATATTATGGAAAGAGTGAGTAGGCTCTTACTAAGTTAGTGAGCTTTACCACACTAGACTACATCTCCACCTAACATCAGGTGGAATTGTAGTCAAACACTAACTTACGAAAAGTAAAAAAATTACAATTATTTTTGAACATTAAGTAGGGATTTATCATAAAAATTGTTGTTTCAATTCAGAATTAAATTAAGTATTGGAGGATTCAACGTACCCCGAGATCCAACTATCATAGGCCAGCATGTGACGTGATCTTAAATGTGTTCTTACATCTTGGATTATATTATCTTTATTCCGTAATGCTGTCATCTTCCGGGTCCATTAATTGCTCCAGTGGAAATAGATTTCTGTTTCAAGTATATTACCTGTGAATGGATTTAGAGTTTTAGACCCTATTTTAATAAGACCACACAATAATAGTTATGCTGAGCAAAAGTTTATCCTGTCCATAAATAAAACAATGGTTAATATATTTGTAAAGAATTATTTAAACATGTAAAAAGCAGCCTGCAGTAGGTACTTTAAGAATATTCTTGATTGACTGTGTTAAAATCATTCGTGGTTGGTATCATGGATGGACTGATAAGTGAGTCTGTGATAGTAGCAAAATATTTCATTGGTTGTTTTTTGTTATCAATATATACATGTAAATACGGTGTATTGGTGATCTTCAGGTGGTAGATATAAGAATTTCTAATACTAACTTTGGCCAGTAAATAACATATTCACCAGTTTAGTATTACTGCAACGTGGTGAAGTATTTTAATTGTCATCGGAACTTTATGAGTACCATGTTATTTTATTTTTATTGGTTGTTAATCTTTTAAAATGATCAAAATTAATTATTTCACCAACTATTATGGAAAGGAACCAGTTTTTGATTTTGATTAGACATTCAATTTTTGTTGACAAGATAATTGACTTGACATCATGATTCATGACTTAACTCAATTATCTCATTGATAAATTGACTTTGAGCGGGGTGACAGAAATGTATTGACACTTGACAGTTTAGTGATGGAAGGTACAAATCACAGAGTAATGTCAGTGGGTGTATACTTTTACCGGTTTTTTTCTTGGATAAGGCCGAATAGATGACATCCAAAGCCGCGTAACTTTTAAAAGACATAAGACATTCTAATACTTCACATGGCAACATTATTATATTATTTTGTGTGTGAATGTGAACGCAAAAAGAGCTTGACTATAAATTTCATCCATCTCCCTCGTAAATTCTGGACATAGGCCGATTGACAACAAAAAGCAGTACCTATTCTTCGGAGCATTGTTGTTTTACATGTTTCGTTGTGGAGTGTTGTGAACTGAAAGCCTGTATTCGTGATTTACACGGTGGAGGAAAAAATATGAAGAGGCGAAATGCCGAATCAGGAAAGATGCGGCGCCCTCTAAAGCGCACCAAAATCACCGAGGGAATGTCCGGAAAGTGAGTGGAGAAGTCTTTTCTGGATTATAAATAATGTGGTAGCGATAAGGACCCTAGAGATATATGAATAGGTAATGATCTGCAGTTACTGTATACGCGCTAACTGCAGAGAGTACAAAAATGTGTGGGTTGATTATACCATCTGGTGATTCGAACCCCCGTACATCGGAGTCGGATAAATAAAACTAAAAAGGAACTCGCTTCACACGTGTGTCCTGCTCGAGCCTGCGGCCGGGATGTGTCACAGATGTATCCTGATTCGTTTTGTTGTTGTCACATAAGTATATTTCTGTTTAAATTTAGAATATTTTAACAACGATAGTTAAAGCTCCTCGTAATTTCCTTATGAAATTTATTAAAAACATACATTTCAGTTGCTTATTGGCTATTTGTGTAATTAAAATAGCATTTGTTAATACCACCTGTTGGGTGGCTGATATGACTTTATAATACGTTATCATCCCACTGCCAAGGTCCAGAATTTAAACTTTACCTGGTCAATGAAACAATAATTTAATTGAAGGTATATTTTTCCTATAAAACCGCTAGTCTATTACTTATTACTGGCAGCTAACTACTAAAATAGCAGAGGCTGTAGTAGTAAGTGTGTTATGTGATGAAATGAGGGATTAGATTAAAAAGCAAAAATACCAAATACCTACATGCATAATCGTCTATTCTAGACCTCATGACATGAGGCTCATGTGCAAATGAGAATTATAGTTTAAAAAACTAAAAGTATAGCCGCTTTAATTATAGCCATCTTCTGGCTTCATCAGACCCTGGATACCATCTAAGACTAGAGTAATTCTTAAAACAAATCAAATGATCTCAAACACAATATGGTAGCATTGTTTTATTTCAGAGTTCCTATGGCCAACTTCTGGCTCCCTCATCAGACCAGCGCCATGACATCATTTTATTGCATTATCCTATTTATATATGTGTACAAAGTTTCAAATCAATCAACATCCAAAATTGGATCAAATTTAACTTGTAAGATTTCAGATGGGACGTATGGAATGATGACTATATTTATGACTTAAAATTATTAATTTTATATTCTGTTGAAATGGTTGGCATACAATAAATTAAACAATAGGAGTGAAATAAGACAATCCATAACTGATACATATAAAATGGACATCATAAATTTAAAGGGCATTATGATTAGACATTTATATCAGACATACATAACATTTTGTTATTACAAATTTTTATCTTTATATCTGGCATTATCATGGTATAATACCTTAAGTAGGTAATGCAATATTACTCAATTGCATGTATGATTGTGTAAGTTTTTATTGAAATGATTATGCCACCAGTGGTTGACATAAGATTATTTTATAATCTCTTTTAAAAATTCTGAGGTAATGTTTGTAAAGAAGTAGTAGAGCAGTGAAGAATTTCTAAGGTGTATTTTTGGAGATAATGAACCCTTTTCCTAAAAGTGATGGTAGTAAAAATATGTCTAAAATAAAAAAATATTAGTTTCGAGGAGCTAGTAAAGAATGTCAATATGTTATTGTATGTTGAGTATGATTGCATGTTTTAACATTTACACATATTGATATTTGATTAATAATTAATCAATAAAATTATTGTTTGATGAAACCAGAATTTATAAAATGATCATAAATATGATTTTTTCCACAAACTTTGATATAAACAATAATGGTTTCCTCCTTTCCTTAGACAATGTATTCATAACAACATCAATTAATTTATAATTATCGGCATGACAATGACTAAACATAGACACTACATTGACAATGATTGACACTAAGCCCATATAATTATGTAATTAGCTGCAATGATTAAGACATTCATGGGTAAACAGTCATTTTAATGGTATTTCCTTATCTTAACACCTTAAATATAATAGGCATTTGTTAATTTGAATTAATTCTTATCAGATGTGCTAACTACTAAAATGTTAGAAGTTGTTTCCTTTTTAATACAATTAATATAATAAGAGTGATTAAATGATGACAGAATAAATTAATAAAACACCTGGATATTCTGTTTTGGCCATGTCATTTTTACAATATGGTCTTACAGTGTACAACAAATAAGGGCCTTGGATAAGAAAAAAAAATAGAAATCCATTGTGCACTATTGTGATAATAGGTGTATTAAATTGGTTCCAGCTCTATACTGTACCTGAAGTTTGTGCTGATTTGGGCAGTGGTCGTGATGGCAGACTACTTACTGGAGTTCAGATTCGAGTTCCTCTGGCCCTTTTGGATGATGCTCAGATCTGTGTATGACTCCTTTAAATATCAAGGACTTGTAAGTTACCATTTTGTAGAAATTCTGTACATCAAATACTGTATCCACACTATTAGACAAATATTTCTTCTGAAAAATAACCAACTTCGAAATTAGGAATAACTCAAAAACTACTCCTCAGATCTCGCTCAAATTTAAATGGGACCACATGACAAGCACCAGCTTTCGAATATAAAAATATTTATCAAAATCCCAGTAAAAGTTATGAGGTAAAACACAACAAAAAAATACAGTTGAATTGAGAACTTCCTCATTTTTTGAAGTTGGTTAAAAAAGGTCCATAGTCTAACATAGTATTTTTTTTTAAATAATATTGTGTAATATTCTTTAATTTAAAGCTTTATTATGAGACTTGAAGATTGAAAGTACTATGAAAGAATATTATTTGCATTCATAATATGATTTTATCTATTATATAATTTCAATGTCAATTATTATGCTGAATTTGTTTATTATTATATAGATTGATATCGCTTTATGATACTGCCAATATCTCAAAATTACTGCATTACATATTATCATTGATAAAAAAAATAGGCTATTATTTTAGAATGGGGTCATTCATTTATTTTAAACATTAATAAATAAATCACGGACGTAAAAAAAGACGGACGTAATCCCAAGAACAAATTCAGTGAAGCACCCATAGTAATACCAACTCTGTATTCTTACAAGTACACACACCGACACATTGACACCATACTGCTACGACATTGACACCATCGCGAATCAAAAATTACAAAATTACGCACACATGGTAAGCGAGCTGTCATTGCTATGCTTCACTCTCGATTAGACAAGGTTACGTCCGTTCTTTTTTTACGTTCGTGAAATAAATAAAAATAAAATAGCCTTTTATTTCCTGCACATTTGTTACAATATTTAAATTTACAAAATTCTTGTATTTTCTTTTGTACATTTTACGCATTAGTAATAATATATTGGTTTGTTTCCAGGCGTTCTCAATATTTTTCATCTGCATAGCGCTGACGTCCGATTTGATATGTTTCTTCTTCATACCACTGCAGTATATATTCTTTGCTGCCAGTACCTATGTGTGGGTACATTATGTGTGGTTCACATGTGAGTATGTTTAACGGCCGGTCTCAATATTATACTATCAGTTGAGCTCTGGTACATAACAGAGATAAAAAGTAAAGATTGATCTCCCGGCAACTGCCGTCTCTCAAATCAAAAGTAAGCAAACAAAAGTAAGATCATCGGTAGATAATATTTCAGTGACATTTCTGCCTCTGGTTTTTACGTCCCTCTCAAAATTTAGTTTTCGCATAACAATATATTTTTTATACTTTTATACTTTTTTATACTTTTTATTATAAAAAGGAACTCAGTGTTTTTGATTATAAACTTATTTCATTTTAATATTAAAATGATAATTTGTTCCAAATGTATTGTGAATTTCGCGGATGAAGTTAATAAAATAATGATAAATGTAACCTGGAACAATGCTTCAGTAATAACAAAACGCAGCATTTGACGTTTAGTACTGACAAGTTTCCTAGACAACGATGACATGTTATTGTCATTTGACATTCGTTTATGTCGTTTGGTTACCCAAAATATAAACAACGTGTATGTTCTCATAATTTTAGCAATATTAATTAGTTTTATAAATAAATGAAACACAGTTCAACAATTACCGTGAGTATAGACTTTATTTGTTAATAAAATAAAATAAAATATATTATTATTATGTTTAGTAAACAAAAATTTGTAGTAATTGTAAATTGTTGTAATTGTAGCAGTGATAGCCTAGCGGTTAGAACGTTGGTCTCCCGAACGAAGCGTTTATTCCCACTTGTCCGGGGCCCGAGTTCAAATCCTGGCACGCACCTATAATTTTCAAATATTATGTGCGTATTAGAAGTTAATTATCACTAGCTTCGGTGAAGGAAAACAACAAACATCGTAAGGAAACCAGCACACCGGAGAGTTCTCCATAAAGTTCTTAAAGGTGGTTGAAGTCTACCAATCTGCACTTGGCCAGCGTGGTAGAATATGGCCTAACACCCCTCACATTGTGAGAAGAGACCCGGAACCCAGCAGTGGAACAGTTATGGGTTGTTGCTTTTTTTTTTGCTTTTAAACAAAAAAATTGTTGCCAAATGTACTAAAGGAAGTTTCTTTGCAGATGAAGTCCAGACCTTTCACAAAAAATGAAGTACATAAGGCCAATAACTATTGATGTAGCAGGGATACACCATTATTTCTGAAAAGGCGAAATTTTTTTGTTATAATTTCAAAATATATCTAACTTAAAAAGCTTAGTGTTCTTGTTTTATTAAAATACCTACCTACTTACCTAAAACTTTAAAGATAGGAATTGTCCTCAATTCTCATTCACTGCCGTTTTTAACCGACTTCAAAAAAAGGAGGAGGTTCTCAATTCGACTGTATTTTTTTTATGTTTGTTACCTCAGAACTTTCGACTGGGTGAACCGATTTTGATGATTGTTTTTTTTTAAACGAAAGCTGGTGCTTGTCATGTGGTCTCACTTAAATTTGAATGAGATCTGATAAGTAGTTTTTGAGTACCTAATTTTGAAGTCGGTTATTTTTTGTTAGTATAATTTAGATTATGTTTAATCTGAATATAGGTATATAAACAAAATTGGATTCACACAATTCAGTCATATATTTTATACGAGGATAATTTCGACGATCTTGGTACCGTATTAAAAAAGGCGGAATCAAATACACAGGCTTCATAAAATTCATTATCACTCATCACTGATCAATAAATTCATGATTTTTTCATAAATTTTCTTTACAATACGAGAAATCTACCAATTATCCGTCGAAATCGAGCGACATGAAAAACTCCGATAATTGGTAACTTCTATTACCAACAGTTAGCGGTCAAAGCGTTATTGAGACGCAAGTATTTATTTTTGTATGGACCAACATACCTACGGTATGACTTGGCCCTCCGAACGGTAGATCAATGTCATCGGTAGATATTTTCTATCCACCGAAGGTTATTGAGACGCAAAAATTGACAAATATGACAGATAACATACTAATGGTAGCTTTATCTACAGTTTTTTAAATGTTAGTACATTATTGAGACCGGCCGTAAATCGTTATACACACTTTGTAGTCAACCATGACTTAATCTCTAATAATAGCTAGAAGTTACTCAAGGTCTAGAAGTAGCAATGTATCTTTTTTTTAAAGTAAATAACAGACAAACGAACAAATGGTAAGTGGACCCTTACCCTATGGGCCTATGGACATGTGCAACATCAATGGAGTTTGAAAATGACATCAACAACCCAATTGTTACGGACTACACTGGACGTTGTGCCTAACATTAGCCTCCTAGCTACTATAATATGGCATATCGTCGTTGCTAAGACCTCTTATGTGTAAAAAATCAGCTTTTTGAGGGAATCGATAAAAATCGATAAAGTTTTGTTTAGCAAGCACATAGGTGATTTGGCATTTGGTGAATAAATTACAATGGAAACGTCGTATACACATGAGAGTTTTTAAATTCGATAGTGCTTCAAAATGTAGAATCATTTGAAGTAAAAAAACTGATTTTGCTGAAAGTGGCACATAACACATAAGAGGTCTTGTCGCAACGACGATATTATGCTGAATGGTGTATATTGACTTTTAACTATTACTACTTAGACAGGATTAACGCGCGCTTGAAACGTGGCATTGAAATTGGTCCAATCAGACCAATGCTCAGGTAAAGAGATAACGCTACGTTTTGCTTGTATGAAGAACATCTGTGTGAAATGTTCTAACCAGCCTATGTTTACTCCATTTTTTGAGAGTCTTAATTGGTAAACAATCTTACTCCCCAACTCGGAGTCACTAACGGTTACTTAAATCACTCCTTAGTACAGAATTTGTATGGTGATTCTTTACTAAGGAGTGATTAAAGTAACCGTTAGTGAGTCTGAGTAGGGCGTTAGTGTCTTTTTATCGTAATTTGTAATTTAAAAAAAAATAAGGCAGGCGCAAGATGAAAATAGTTTTAAATATGAATAATCATTTAATATGAAATAGTCAATAGTCATTTATTCATATGAAAAATACACGTCACCACTATAAAAAGTAAAATTACAAATACCTATACAACGTATAACATAATTTACTCACTTTGAGAAAGTATCTTGCTCAAAATCGGCAACTGAATTGATTCCACGTATTTTTAATTGTGTTTTATAGCTTAATAATTTTTTATTTAAGAAATTAGTTATACTCATTTCGAACGAAAAGTGTGAACATTCTACCCAGCGGCGCACGCACACATGAGAGCGAACGAGCGCTACGTATACAAGGTCGGTGCGCGCGTGTGTGCGGTACACCCCGACGTCCCGACAAAAACAGCTGATATTAGCGATCGAGCGATCATTACATAAAATATGTATGTAGTAAGTAATGGTAAGAAGATTAAATACTAAACAAATTATGATTCTCTCTTTCCATTACATTTTTCAGGCTTTGTACTGTAGACTGTGAATAATTTTGAACTCATTGATTAAACCTCACATTAAAGAACAAAAAAATTAATCAATGTCAGTAATAAGTTTAAGTTTATTTAATACCTACTACAGTCTCACTTTCACTACATTAAATGCATAAATGACGTACACCCCTAAACACCCCAATTAGAATACCTATTCAGTTTTAATCATAATACATACACTGAAATATTTTTTATTAGCTTAATAATTGTTTATTCAAGGAATTAGTTGTTCTCGTAGAGGGATAAGAATGTTCATAATATTCTAAGCAAGCATACAGATTCACGCACACACGAGAGTGAGACCCACGTCACAGGCCACAACGCGGGCCGCGGGGGCCGGCGCGCGCGCGGCTATAACAGCTGATAGACGAAAACGAATTAGACATTGTACATTAGATATTGTTAAACACAACATGTTTGTTACCTGAGTACTCATTTCATTTAATTGGTAGGTGTGTTATACTCGTATCACTTACTGAACTCATCCAATTAGGTAACGATTCAAAGATTTTATTGAACATAAACATTATTACCTACATATGCCTAAAATAGTAGCTGAGCCCTGTTTCAATCACTTTTTACAGGTTTTGGACTGTCGACTTTGAATCATTTTAATTAATACAATGTTAATCGTTTTGGCATTAAAATGATAAGATACCTATTTATTGAAATATTGATTGTTTAGAAGTAGATATGTAGATAACTAAATTTTAAGTAAACTAATAGGTGTAAACGGACAATTTAGTACTTAAAATTTTGTACGCAAGTAAACAAGTGATTATGAAATTTTTCTATGGGCGGGGCTTATCACTTAACACGTTTGCGCAGGCATTTTTTAATTAAAATTTAGTAAAATGCATAAGTTTGTAATGTATGTGTAATAATACAACAAAATAAAAAAGACTGCATGTTTAAAAGCTGTGAATTATAAAAATATTTACAAATATTAAACAACCAATTAAATTTAGTTAGTGTAGGTAACTTACAGGTCTGATAATAATTGGTTTCTTCCCTCATCCTCATCCTCGTCGTATTTTAATGACATTTTCAAAATGTCCACCACCTTGTTTGATACACATTAATGCACGTTTTGGTAATTGTCGTTTATGTTTATTTAATACTAGTGTCACTTTTCACTACGTCAAATCTAATGGAATGTTTGAAATAAACACGTCCCCACAGAAAAAAGTCTAGTTGGGTCAAATCAGCTGACCTAGGAAACCTAATTTATCCAATCACTTATACGGCCGGCGCGTGCGGTGTGACTGACTTTTTAATTTACTAAATCGTAGATCACAAAAGCCGCCGGCCGGGAGTGATACCATCGTTACGTCTCGCTTCCTCCCGACTGTTTTTAAATATGCGGAAGAGAGAAAACGTAAGGAAGTGTGCGAACTTTCTTTATAATATTTTTTTGATCTATTGCGTTTGTAGTGAATTTCTTTTACGTCGTACAACTACGTACGTTTGGCAGTGTGCGTTTGTGGCTGTGGCTCAGTATAATAATGCTTGAAAGGACCCTATTGCATTGACTTAAGTTTCATTTTTGTTTGTTTCGACTGTTTAAAGAATTGGGTGACATCATTTACTTAATTTTAATTTCTTTTAGGGAAAAAAAATTACCTACATTAAAAATACGTGGAATCGATTCAGCTGCCGATTTTGAGCCATGTACTTTCTTATGTTACATATATATATGTGACAGATTGTATACGCAGTATATAAGTTGTAAAAAAATGATTATTATAATGGAAAATAATATCAAGAATAAATAAGTGACAATGTCAATCTTAAAAAAAAATATTAATATAATAAATTCATAAGAACAGTCATAAAACCAATATCTTTCTGTCAAACCAATATCTTTCTGTTTACCGTTAATTATTTTTTGACGTGACAACGTCTATTAAAACGATGAACGCCGGGTGCACGCACGAAAAAGCATGACTCACTGTCACGTTCTGTGACGTCATGTCACGTTCCGCGAGCGAGAGCGCGGAACAAGCGATAGAGAGGCACGATCGGCCGAAGCGCTCGGTTCGTGTCGCATGTATTTTATGACATTATCACGTAAAACTATCGTCCGTAAACCGACTTTACAGAGTTTACAGACAACCAATTTTATTTTTTTAAACTAATTTAAATTCATATTTCATTAAAAAGCAGCGCCAAGATTACCAAATAGGCTCGTCTGAAACAGTTTACTGTATGTATGTAACGTTGTGGTGTGCGGTCCAGTCGCGGACAAGGGCATCTGCCTGCCGACGGTGGCGCTGTGCTGCCTCGTGGTGTACGCGGAGGGGGCGCTGCGCGGCGCGCGCGGCGGCCCGCTCGAGCTGTGGCGCCCGCTGGCCGCGCACTGCGTCGGCTACCCCGTGCTCTCGCTCGGGTTCGGCGTTAAGGTGAGAACTGAGAGACGGTTTACTTTATTAGGGTCCGTATGTAAGAGGAAAAAAGCGGAATTTTTATAGGACTACTTGGTTGTCCGTCTTTCTATCTATCTCCCTGTCAATATGCCTGTCAAGAATATGTAACACAGCGGTTGTCAACGGATATCTATCCAAAGCTGCCGTTGACAACCTAAACAGCGGTCGTTTATCCATCTATTTATATTCACTGTTTTTATTTACAAAGTTAATATATTATAATCGTTAACGGGGATAGTTTGCCCTCTCCCCGAATGTAATCACAAGGTCAGAATCTGGGTATGCCCATGCTAATTGTATTATGTAAATATGTATATGTGGTATGTGTGTAGGCGTACGTGGGGCGGAGGTTGCGGCTCCGGCGGCAGCGGCAGGTCCGCACCGAGAACGAGTTCTACTTCCAGCTCATGCGGGACGCGCTGCCCGAGAGCGCGCTCGTAGATCAGGTCACTATCATATTATCATCATTATGCTTAGGGTAGACAGACTTCACATACTTTTAGGAATGTTGTAGAGATATTTTAGGTTACAAGTTTACTTATGACGCTTTTACTGAAGAAAGTGACAATTAATTTGTTCATCTGAACGTGAGTTCATCTTTGAGGTGGTAGCATAGGCATTTTGCAATTTCTCGGCACTGCCGAGGCATAATGTCGCATCGCACAAAGAAAAGCCACTCAAAATCATAGACCTATATGTATATACTATACTAGACAGGCTGTTCAGTACTAAAAGTTTGGACACCTACGTTGACACCATATGATGCCAACGCATTTTAATCGGCTGCGAGCAAGCGAGACAAGTAGATGTAACTTTTGAGAAACCCCGACCGTTTAAGAACACATAATAACGCATATTCTTTATTGAGCATAGTTAAAGCGTCTTCATTATTTACGTTTGAACTTTATTTGATTTTATTTAAATTATAATTGGTAAATAACTGTATTTTTATTTTCTTTTAAAAAAATATTTAGTGCAAAATATTTGATTTAAAGCGCTGTCACAGAGTATGAAAAATGCTTGAAAATGTGACACGGATTTTGTTCGGAACAGCCTGTCTATATATTTAAGTCTATGCTCGAATACTCGTATTGCGCGTATACACATTACACTTCATTAATGTTCTCTAACTACGTGCTAAGAAAGCTACTCTAACGCCCCAACTCAGAGTCACTAACTGTTACTTAAATCGCTCCTTAGTATAGAATTTGTATGGTGATTCTTTACTAAGTAGCGATTAAAGTAACCGTTAGTGGCTCTGAGTTGGGGTCTAAGTGAATAGTGACTAACGCATGACGTCACCACGTGCTGGTTACAGAATCAGAGCAAGGAGGAGCGCGACGGCAGCGCGGGCGAGCCGTGCGCCAACGGGTCCGCGCGGGCCGACCACGACGGGCTGTGCGAGCAGCACGCGCAGCTGCACGTTAAGGTATGCATACCCCATACCGAGCGGACGGACAGACGGACGTATAGACACTCGTGTGCTTATTGTGGCGTCTCTTTTATTATAGATATAGCTGCCGAATAAGCTGACAATCTCCTTGATGGTAATTGGCTATCTTTGCCCATGAACATCAGCGATACTGTTGCCGGCCAAGGAAGGGGAAGGAAAAGAAAAAAAGAAAAAAAAAATGTCTTATTTATAACATGAAACTGTATAGTAATATTCTCTCAAATGGCTCGTCTTGTGCTGGCTGAGGGCTTGAAAAGTAGTGCTTTTTTCTTTCCTTATCATTAGGTGGCTTTTCCTTCGTTTATCAGCAGTCTTCACGCATAGGTGGAGATAGCTTGGATGGATACCCTCTTACACGCGAAACGTAACCTAACCTTGTAAATTCCATTTTGGTTTCCGCAGTTAGAGAAGCTAGAGAAGCACCTAGCGCAGCAGACCCTCAGCCGGGAGAGGGACAAGCTGGTGGCGGCGTTCGCGGCGGACAAGGCGGCGCAGGCGGCCGCCAGCGCGAGCGCGAGCGCCAGTGCCAGTTCGAGTGCGAGCACGAGCGCGAACACGAGTAGCGCGACTAACAGTAGTGTGAGCACGCACGCGTTCAGCAACGGTGCGGCGAGCGGCGCGGGCGCCGACGAACATGATAGCCGGCACGACCACAGTAGTAAAGGTAACATCATCGTTATATAGTCTGTATGAAATTATTGTACATTAGTGACAATGAGAGCTAGATCAAAACGACACTCCGTAACTACAGACCTACATTTTAAAATTAACAAAATCCCGACACTTATTTACACTAAACAAAGCTTCAAACTATCTCAATCACGTCAACTTTAAAAAACCGCATCATAATCGGTCCATTCGTTTAGGAGCTAAGATACCACAGACAGACACAGAAAGACACAGACATACAATATAACTTATAACACCCGTCTTTTTTTATGGGGGGTTAAAAAGTATACCTTCATACAAGCGCACTCGAGCAACGCACATATAGACGCCGTTCACGGACACGAAAAAAGAATAGAATAGGATCAGTAGTGATCCAGTACTGAGTAGATAGTGGTAGTTAAACATTTCTTCGTGCTTTTCAGGAAGTGCCAGGCCGTCGAGATGTGAGAAGCGAGAGGCTATTAGTATAAGGGAAGAAAAAAGAAAGCATAAAAACAAAGATAAAGATAAGGATAAGGAAAAGGATAGCAGTGATAGTCATAGTCATAAGAGTACAGAACACAGTGAGTATTACTTTTATAAGTCTACTAAAATTTCTACTATTAGTACCTATTTTGGAAAATAGTAATTTCATACATAAATTAATGAAAATTTTGCAGTAAAAGAACAAATATTCAAAGAAAAAGAAGTGGAAAGTACAAAAGAAAGTATGAAGAGTCACAAAGAAAACAATAATCACAAGGAGAAAGAGAGGGAAAGGGAGCGGGAGCGAGAGCGTGAGGCGAAAGAGAAGGAGAGAGAAAAGGAACGGGAAAGAGAACAGGTATGTCTACATCATGCATATTGCATACGAGTTATTTTGAAGATTGATTGAAGGTGATGATAAACATCCCAACTCAGAGTCACTAACGGTTGCTTAAATCACTCCTCAGTACTGAATTTGTATGGTGATTCTTTACTAAGGAGCGATTAATGTAACCGTTAGTGACTCTTGAGTCGGGGCGTTAGCCGTGTACCTTATTTTTTCGACTTAAGTTACAATTCAGTCAAAATCTGTTTGCGGAATTTCTCTGACGAAAGGTTTTTCTCTCATGTCCCTACCATTACTGCTTCGTAACGCATTAAGAATAACTTTATGACCGTGTTACATCTGCGTTAACGTTAAAGCTCACAGGTTTGCCGCTTTACTTAGCACGTTAGGCTGCAGATGCGACCAACAGACTTAAAATCCTTTGATGTGTTGCAGAAACCGCCACCCGAGTTATGGCTTAGCTTGTAATGGCATTAACTAAATTACTAAATTTATTTTAATAAGAATTGTATTATACTGAGGTTAGGTAAAATGATGACTTTAAAAACCATGTAAGTGTGCATACTTGAACGACGACCACGCCCCTTTTAACGTGCTAACTGTTGGTGGCGCCAGCGTTGGGACGCAGGTACAGAGACACTACGCTACGTCTGCTGTCTACCGTCTGCTGAAGACTAACTTGTACCATTTTGGTGTAATCTGTCGAGGTTTTATAACTCCAACCTAAGACTGACTTGTAACTTTAGTATGTAACACTTTTGAGTGAAGTGAGTGAGGGAATTCGCGAAAAATCCGAAGTCGAGTGAAGCACGCGGCGCTAGCCGCGAATGATACATTACAAACAAACGCTACAGGTAATATAATTCTCCAACTTAACATGCCCCCCCTCCCCGCAGCGTCTAGCGCGCGAGTGCAGCGAGGAGCTGAAGCGCACGCGCGCGGAGCTGGCGGCGGCGCGCGCGGGCGAGGCGGACGCGCGGCGCGCGCTCGCGGCGGCCGCGGCGGCCGAGCGCCAGCGCCGCGCCGACCACGCGCAGCTGCGGCAGGCGCACGCACAGCTGCAACACAAGTATGTGGGGAAAAATAAATAAATAAACGATTACTCACTCATCCGCAGTACGTTTTTACCTGTGTCGCTGATGGCATGACACATTGATGACACATAACACATCACACTATCACAGTAACACCCATGATCTGAGTACAAATATTTATCTGTCACATAAATATCTGCCCCGGCCGGGGACCCCTCACTTCGCAGGCAGGGTCGCTACCAACTAGGCTATAGAGTCGTCAAGGGATCCAAAAGGGCTCACACGAGCGCGGGTGGCGAGTCCAGAACACGCAGCCGCGAGCCGCGAGCCGTGAGTGTATGAGCCGTGAGATGTTTGATGGTGAGTGGTTGCCGGTGCAACTGATCAAGAAAGGAGAAGGAAAGAAAATGTGTATTATTATTATTATTATTAAGGTATTATTAATAACTTTTAATTTTTTAATGTAATTGACTAGCATAATTATTTTTTGACAAAAAATAAAACCAACGAAAAAAAAACTGAAAAGCGAAAAATAAAATAAACCATTTAGTATTATAAATTAAGATCCTAAATTAACTGAAAATAAATAATTTTGAGACCGTGCCAAACAAACAAAATTAATTACATAAAGTTCATTTTATAAGGGCAGTGGCATGCGATGCACACGGCAGCAGCAACGCGGCGCACATCTTTTCACCGTTTGTTTTTTCATTGGTTTGGCACCGCCTCAAAATTATTTATTTTCAGTTAATTTAGGATCTTAATTTATAATACTAAATGGTTTATTTTATTTTTCGCTTTTCAGTTTTTTTTTCGTTGGTTTTATTTTTTGTCAAAAAATAATTATTTTTTAATTTTTAGTTGCTATGAAAATTATTAAGTTATTGGTGATATATTCAGTTACCAGGTAAAAATGTAGTAGGTGAAATATAAATCATCCCCTATTTTCGTACCTTTAGGGTGGGAATAAAATTTTCAAAAAAATATGGGACCAACTTCAAGATATACCCTATCCATTAAAAAAAGAATGATCAAAATCGGACCACCCTGTGCCGATTGCCGAGTGATCATACATAAAAAAAAAATATACGCGTCGAATTGAGAACCTCCTCCTTTTTTTTCGTCGGTTAATAAGCAAAAAGGAACTGCTGATCCGATCGCAGGCTACCTTCACAGGATCAACCGCTAGATTAATCAGACGACAGCCTGAAAATTTCACCAGAATCTGTTCAGCCACTTAGAGTTCACAGGGTACATACGGTCCGATACAAACCTATAATAGCACATATACATTTTACTGTGGCACACACTATAGCACATTACAATTTATAACCTTAAATTAAAATAAAAAAAAATCCGACAGTTTTATTTACACTAAACATAGATAAGAACACTCGATTAAGTCACCTTTCAGACAACAAAAAACTAGATCAAAATCGGTACATCCATTTGAGGAGCTACGATGCCATAGACAAACATACAGACATACAGATACACAGACACGTCAAACTTATAACACCTCTCTTATTTCGTCGGGGGTTAATCATGTGTAGTGTGGTCATTGAAGTATAATGTCATAGGACAGACATCTCGAACAAAATGTGTGTCCCGCCGGGAGGTTCTATTTTCAAAATTAAGCCCCGTTCTCCTTTCAAAATCGAACGAATCCATTGAAAATTGAAGCCAGTTGGCGCCAATTCATTGGAACGTACATGGAGTTCGCGGTATCGGTTCTATTTGCTAGTAATAATACTTCAATGAGTGTGGTTTAGTTGTCGCGGGCCGTAAGATAACACGTGCGCGGTGTACGCAGGGTGACGGCGTGGCGGACGGGCGAGCGCGCGACGCTGGAGCGGCGGCTGAGCGAGGAGCGGCGCGCGCGCACCGCCGCCGAGCATCAGCTGCGCGCCGCTAGGAACGTCACTAAGACGCCCAGGTACAACACTACATGCCGTGACGTGCTTCTACATAAGTAGCACGTCTAATGTAAGGTTAACGTACTAAGTAGTTTTAATTTTACGTGATTAAGTACGTGTAGACAGCAAGTTGTTTGGTATGTTTTTATGTATGTAAATCCCGTATGAAGTGAAAATGTTGAAGGCTGACTTTATTCTGATTTAGTCGTTTTGGTATACGTGGCATAAAAACCATTTTCCACTATATAGGAGCAAAAGTAGTTCGCATTACCGATCAAAAAAGGGTGCGCTTGTTAATGTACATTCCGTATGAAGTGAAATTTCTCCACGACCTTTTTTTGCATTAAATTAAACCTATTTTTTTTTACTTTATTGTAAATTTTCACTTGCTTTATACTACAAACCATTTCACAATAAACACGAACTCTATCACCCCTACGACGCCACGACGGCCCACGACAACTACATCTGTCTCTATCTCTTCCAGCGGCGAGTGCGAGAGCGAGCAGTGCCTAGCGCGCGCGCGCGCCGCCGACACGGAGGCGGGTGCGTTGCGGCGCGACCTGCAGCGCGCGCGCGAGCGGGCCGCGCAACTGCAGCGCGACTTGCATCACGCCACCGAGCAGGTCAGTGACGGGGCCCCGCCGGGATGGGGGTACCCCTCACATTGTGAAAGGAGACCCGAGCCTGGCAGAGGGATTATAGTTGTGACTGACTTTGTCCCTATTAGCCCGACTCTCTCGCAAAGGAGCTGGATATACTACTGTGACTGAGGGGGTGGGTTTATTATAGTCTTATTGGTGAGCGATGATGTTTTTAGACGTGGTTAGGCTTAGAGCCTGAGGCCTACTATCGGTACGACATGCTAGGTGCATGTAGGTACATCGGTGACTTTGTTTTTGAAGCTACGATAAGCTTATAAAATTCCAACCTTATAACCATGTCGTTAAGGTATATTTCAACACAACTGCAACACAGTATGCTAAAAACAGATAGTTTCAGAGTCTCTAAATATTGAATTGATGTTAACTTAAAGATTATGTATAAAATAAAAGTATACTCTAAAATCATTCGCTAAAACCAACCACCCAGGTGCGAGCGCTAGAAACGCGGCAAGAGGAAGCAGCAGCACAAGCAGCAGCAGCACAAGCAGCAGCGGCAGCAGCAGCGAGCAGCACGCCGTCGAGCAGCAGCCGGCTGGCGAGCGCGCTGCAGGCGCTGCAGGAGCGCGCGGCGCACCTCGAGCGCTCCCTGTCTGCGGAGACACGGGTCAAGTTGGATCTGTTGTCCGCGTTGGGGGATGCTAAGCGGCATATGCATATACAGGAAGGTAAGTGGTTGCAACGTGCTAATGGCACATTAGTGAGCCCGCGAGGAGCCAGTGAGGTGTAGGGTATGCTCCGTCGTGCTGCTCCAGTGCGGCTTGGTGAAGATAGAGACTTGAAGATAAAGACCATCAGCCTGGCGAGATGTGTTACCTGAGCAAAGGCCGCGCACCGACTGATGCCTTGTCCGAACTTCTATCATATATCCGAATGAATGATGATTTTGATGTTTCTGATATCCATGGGTGACGATCGCCACTTACCATCAGCCTCGTTTGTCGACTAGTTACATGAAAAAGATTAAGTTTTGATACTCGGGATTCCAAACCTATCCTGCTAACTAGCTCGAAGGACTAAAATGTAAATACAATTACAAGTTTGTGTGATATCCTAGTAAACCTCGTTTTGACTCATAAACACTACTTCCCAGGTCTAATATCCCGCCAAGAGAAGGAACTCGAAGAGCTGAAAGCACAGATGTTGGCAGTGATGCCAACGGAGTACATGACGCCGGTGGGCGGGGGCGTGTCCAAGCTGCGGCTGTCCGACGGGTCGCCGCTCGACCCCAACGCCTCCGTCTACACGCCGAAACAACTCTGTTCTGACGCGTGAATACACACACACACACATATAGACAGAAGTGTAAGTCTATACAATTGCGTACGCGTATTTTACGTGTCCGTGACGGTGTCTATGTGTGTGTTAGCTCTTGTATTGAGTTATACTTCTGTTGTCTGTGAATTTTGTACGGCACCCAGCGCGTCCCGTGAGTACAAACCGTACAGAGAGTTGTTGTTGTTGTACCATAGAGTAACTAGAGTAACTAGATGAGCGACGAAAGCGACTAGTCGCGACGGAATGCGACGATGATTTTAAGCAAAGTCAAAGTCAAATTATTTATTTTACGGCTCACTTAACTAAACTCAAAATTTACAAAATAATAACGACGTAATTGTAAACTTACATTATGTGTTACATTTTAACTATTTTATTCAGATCAAGGTTTTGTTTATGATGGGTCGCGTCGCGTCGCGGCTTGTCGCTTTCGTCACTCGCCTAGGTAAAGCGTTAGGTTTATAGTTGCTAACGTTTATACAGTCCGGAGTCCATAATTGTAAGAATCTTAATTTTTGGCGCGCGAATTTTATTTTGACGTGTGTAAGAAACTTGACAAATAGATTCGGTTTTTTTAACCAGGATTCATAGCAAAAGAAATAATTTTTGTATCAGTTCCTAAAAATTCGTAACCTTATTAATCTACTGTGGACTCTGTTGCAACTCTGTGGAAAAACTATATTTCTACAAAATCTTACCTTCCGTAGTTTCAAAAAAATGCGATACTATTATTAACTTTTGTTTATATGTTGATAAAAGAAATATTAAATATTCAACTGACAGATCAGATTTTCCGTATGAATGTAACGTTTAAGGTTAGAACAAATAAACCACGAAAAATAACTTGCATTTCGTCAATACCACACTAGGCTACAACTTTGAATTCTGATTCTATTGCAATAATTAAAAATAGTATCCGAACCGAATTACATTGGTATCCGTTTTTTCTGTCAGTCTGTGAGCAGTGATTAGTTGTAATGTAACCCTACAAGATTTCGTAAAGGGGTTCGAACATTTTTGTATGGGAACCTGGCATACCTACAAGTTCGCCATTTTGAAAAAACCTCGTTTCGGCTGCCAGTGATGAAACATGTGCCAATAGACGGAGTAAGTGATTACGATCCAAAAGTATTCAATGATGAAATGTCGTAAGTGATATACTTTCTGAGATATTTGAGTTCAAACATAAAAATAATTATTATTAAACTCAAATATCTCAGAAAGTATATCACTTACGACATTTCATCATTGAATGCTTTTTTATTCTAATCACTTCGTCGATGGACACATGTTTCATCACTGGGCGCCGAAATGAAAATTTTTCAAAATGGTTGTACTTGTAGGTATGCAAACTAGATTGATTCAATGCCCTTTCTGAGTGGAATTATAATCCTTTACAGTAAAATTATGTAAGTCACATATTATATTTTAAACTGTATTTATAAAGTTCTTGGATTATTGATAATATGTATGTGTGCTATGGAAGTTTAGATTATAGAAAATATATTCGGCAAAATAATCGTATGAAATTAGCTCTCTGTATGGTTTTTACTCATGTGCCCCTAGCTATGAGGGAGCGAAGACTTAACGAGAGATTGAAATTAGCATGTATGGTAACACTAAAAAAATATATGAATAAAGCCAAGTACGACGTACGACGTCAAATATTACACGTCAAAATTTAGAGATTATCCTCTCACATCAGCTTCGTAGAGTATCGTCTCTGTCGCACGTACACGAAATGTTGAAGGTGTGAGTGAGAGAGACGTTGTTCTAGGAAATCGAATCCGTTATTGATATGTTATACTTAACTCAAGTTTCATAAGTGGATCTGATGAGCTTTGTCTCACAATCTAACTTTAATTCAGTAAGAAAGAAGGAGTAATTATTATATATGCTAGTTTCAAGTAATCTGACAAATAAGTCTTCAACGTGCTCTGGGTGCCGACATCTCTGACTAGAGCCTATGACACCTGATTCTCCCATAGAATGGAAATTGAATAGAAGTGACATCATTTGGGCCGATCGAAAAATATAGAGCAAAAATGTCCACGTGTAATGTGTTAAATGAAATAGATGCGATGTCATTTCTACACAATATGCAACTCTGTGGTCGAGGTCCAGCCCGCACCGCGCATACTGGTTTTTGTATGGGCCTTTCACTGATCTCAACCGTTTCTTTTATTATTATTATTACTTTTTGTTTTTTTTTCTACTATTTTTTAAGTGTTTCGCTCCCGTTTGTTACTTAAAACGTCCATACAAATATCGGTACGATGTAATCTAAAGGAAGTAGTGACTGACTAGAGAAGCGCAAATCCGTTAGTTTTTTACCCGCGTGAGGCGATAGATATCAGAGCGTTTATTTTTTCATCGATGAAAATATTGGATTTAATCTGTTTTTGTAACGGAGTGGAGGTTGATGATATTATTGCATTTCTAAATAAATATTCGATGTACCTGCGAACTTGAAGTTTTTAAACGTTTGTTTTTAAATAAACCGACTGATGTAGAATTTGATTCGATCGTTAACTTTGTGGCGGAGGTATATTTTGTAAGTCGCAAGGTTTTACGTCCGTGGAGGGCCGGTAGCCGTATTGACGTCTTGTGCAGGACTCTCGCCTCCTAATACGATTTTATCATTGAAAACATGCGTTGTCCATCCCCAAAAAATTAAGCTTACGCCTCAGAATCACACTTCGGTCGCTTATGTTCTGTAGGCGGTAAAACTTGCGAGAGTACCTTAACTTCCATTGTAAAAATAAAGATCGTTCCTCCCTCAAGTGAACGTCTAAAGTAGTTGTAATCAACGACGCCCAAAGTCCTTCCAACCCCTTCCATTCGTACGTCGTCGCAGCCAGATGCGTGTTCTTTTAATCTATGTGATAAATGTACAAATCGAGATCTGAATTGAGTCTTCTTTCTATTACGAGTAAATTGTAGTTCTATTGACGTTTTAGTCGAGTTGTCGCGGTATGTCGCGCGTCCGCCACTGCACTATGACCACGATGCTACATTGTACCCTGACGTTTAGAACTGAATTTGATCGAAGATAATCGTATTATATAAAATTCCTTTATGTGTGTAGAGATTACACGTTTCTCTAACGCATGAATTGTGCGTTTTATTAACTTAAAGAAAGTCCGAGTTTAACAGAGTTTAAAATTGTTATACGAATGTTATTAATAAATAAATAAAAATAGCACAATCAAAAAAGGAGTTTAAGGTGGTCATAGTAAGGCAAGTGAGCCGACGTTGCATTGTTCTTGTTGAAATTTAAATAATTAATAATAAATATTGTGGACACGCAACTTGACAGTTATCGAACGAAGCCATGACAGTTGTTGTAGTTTGACTGGTCCCACTGAGCAGCAGTGTTCAGGGTATGATAGTTTGTGTCCGTACAGCCATTAGTGCTCAGTGCATGATGATATGCGTCTGCGGGGAATAACTTTGTAAATTATATTGATTCAGTTGTTTCAATTACTTGCCAATAATTATTTTACAAATTGAAAATCTTTTAAAAGCTGTTATAAGCTTGTCAATTGATTTGACACATAGCTTTCTATACCTTTAGCATTGACAGTATTCATTATAGTTTATGGATAATAGGCACGATGACAGTAAGTAAAAATCACTAAAATTATGTATTTATTTAATGAAACCCTATTAAAGGATTACAAAACACGCATTTATCGTATTATTATGAGCGAGATTAACAATATTTTTGATAAAATAAAACAACAAAATACGGCAAGCCGCCATGACATCTTAAACGCCAATCAGTCTTAATCAGCGCGAATTACGTCACACTTCTTTCAACAAACGAATATCACCATACTGATAGTGACATCTTGTCTATTATTTTCTTGAAAAGTGCGAATTTTAACTTATAAATTGAAATGTATTTATTTTATACTAAACCTTATTTTTTTTGCGGATATATGATATACGTTGTGATTATATTTCCCAACAATATAGAACAGTATTTCAAAATCTGTCATCATGCCCATTATCTGTTAAACTTTTGCTGTAGATTGCAACCCGCAGTTCGCTTTTCATCGTGCGCGAGGCACGTGCACAACGGTCTGTTTGTAACTCCTAGTCCGATGAATATCAATTTGTAATCTGTGAATTATTTGTTCGGCGCTTCGACCGCATAATATTTTACAGATATATTTTTACGTGTATAGTTTTAAGAGTTACTTTGGCATTGCGTTTTGGCGCCTGATGGAGGTTTTAATTGTAAGGCCGCATGTACACTTAGGGGCCGTCCATAAATTACGTCACACTTTAGGGGGAGGGAGGGTGTCAATATGGTGTGACAAGGGGTGGGAGGGGGTCCTAAGTTTCGTGACGTCACATTTCAAAATCGAATAATTGGTATGTATAGGTAAATATTAAAAACAATTAATGGAAATAAAACTTATTTCGGAACTGCTGTTTTAATTTAATAATTTCTAGGTGTAAAATTTCAAAATATGTGACGTCACACTAGGGGGGGAGGTCTCACAAATGTGACCAGCTGTGACAAGGACGGGGGGAGG
This sequence comes from Thymelicus acteon, assembly GCA_951805285.1. NCBI lineage: Eukaryota > Metazoa > Arthropoda > Insecta > Lepidoptera > Hesperiidae > Thymelicus > Thymelicus acteon. The sequence continues at coordinate 2,271,770 of OX638227.1, read as the reverse complement.
GGTCAAAAAATCATGAAATTAGTGTGACGTTATTTATGGATGGCCCCTTACAGTTGAGAATTAATTTCACTGTGATGCGATCAGAGCCTATTTCACGTGTATCTATGGTTTGGCCAGCGAGGTGTGTCACAATTTATAATTTTTTTTTTGCGTAACATAGTCGTGTCACACCCTCAGATAATACATATTGAACGACACATAGGAATTTTACGACGATGGTTTTAGATTTTAAGTTTTTTCGTTTCCGCAAAACGCTTGTAGAGCAATTACATAGTCTGTGGTCTCAAGAATAAAAAAAAGCAGCCAAGTGCGTGTTACTCCACGCGCAATGTAGGATTCTGTAGTTCGACTATTACTCATTAACTACTTAAACTACCGTAACTGCTAGTTTTCCTTTAAAATTCACCATATATACTAGTGCTGTGAATTTTTTCACACTTAGATGTTACCTACCTACTTACCATGTCTAAAAATAGTATTGGTAATGGTGATGGGCTCCGATTTCCGCACTTAGCCTCTAGGTTGGGCCATTGTGCGTAGAAAAAAATTGTGTTACAGTACAGAATAGTGAGAAATACACAAAAACCTCAAATGGAAATGGACTCTAAAAAATGACTGGACGCTACACTAACGCTTTGCAGAAACAAAGGAAACTAGTTACACAGAACTGCTCAAAACTATTTATGTTTAGGATAAATTAAAAAAAAAAAACGACATTTATTTACACGAAACAGCTAACACTCGTTTAAGTCACTTTAAAAAAAAAAACTAGTTCAAAATAAATTCACCCGTTTGGGAGCTACGGTGCCACAGACAGACACACAAATACACAGACATGTCAAACTTATAACACCCCTCTTTTTCCGTCGGGGGTTAAAATATTCATCATTAAAGATCATCATTTATTGTATAATTATGTCAAACTGGTGACACCTTCCCTTGTGACAAGATTCTCTGGCCAAACTATATCTCACATATGAAAACTCGTTAGTTTAATAAATTATTTTTGAATAAACATGTCTTCGTGCACCTCTAAAATTTGAAAATAAACTTTTTTTAGTTGCATGTACTCGGTTGTAGTAATAAGCAAAAAAAATAATAATTAAATTGTTTTCTGTTTAAAATAGTTGTTTAATGATTGGCTAAAACATTTCATAATTTCAATGCATTTTATATTGCATTGTTGTAGTTTTATTTAAATATTTGATTTAAATATGGCATTTATTGAAGATTGATGTTTAATTAAATATGAACACTAAATGTATACTTCAAATTGATTGTAAAAGAAATGAAAGATATTGAGACTTCAAGATCCTTAACAAAACAACTTTTACCGCTCATTTACACGCGCGTGTCGCGGACCGTCTCGTGGCGCGTCCGTAAGCCACGCCCCCTACGCGCGTGTGAACACCGCGCGAGCGCTCGCGCGAGCCCCTTTGGCGCGCGCCTAATAAACCACTCCCGACGCGAGCCCGCGAGCCACGAGACGCGCCGCAGTCTGGTCCGCGAGCGCCCTATTCACACGCGCGCGTCTCGCGGATTGTCTCGTGGCTCGCGCGCGCGTGTAAATAGGGTATTAGAAAACAAAATCTTCAACATGGTTTAATGAGTAAAAATGTAAGTTGTTTTTTATTTAAAAATACCTAAATGAGTGCAATAAATATGCAGTTAGTGTCCCATTTTACTTGTTACATTATGTGGAATAATATGTTTGATATGATATGATCTTACAAATAGCATTAAATCTTTTTACCATACCCCTTAGTCATTGGGTTTACATCTAAGCTTGAATCTTCCATTTTGTAATCAAACTGTTGTACTTTACAATAAATTAATAATAGGCCATTCTTTTGTTATTAAGTGAGATTACTGTTTTTTTAAAGGCTTGTTTTAATACAATGTTTTCTTGTAAGAACAGTGTAGTATTGTGAATTATGATTCAGTTTTACTGTTCATTATTATTGGTTTATTTTGTAATTTAGGAGTCTGTATTACCACTGTGAGCAATTTGATCACTTTACGACATGGCATGAGCAAAATTTGTTATTTTTAATAGCTTGTAACGAAAAGTTGTAAAATAGGCCCTTACGGTCCACAGATAACAATAATTAATGTAAAAATGGATAGACCTTACTGGCCCGTCTCCGTCGGGCGCCAAGGACTGTACGCACATTCGATTGTCCGTTGTATTATTGTTGAGATTGTGACAGTTTGTCGTCGACTCTAGTCTTACCGTGATCGGTTGACGGTCCCGCCGGAAACCGACTGCAGTTATTATTTAAACCTAAGTTTTAAGAACGTTTAGTTTAAAATCAGAATGCGCACTGCCTTCGAAGTCAGACTTCCATTTTTTTTTGTAATTTAGAAACACTGGTTATGTTTACGTAACTCGAGTACTTAATATAGCGTTAGGTTTGGATGTGATTTACCCACTGACACTTTTTGGATATGAAAATGTTAGCAGCATAGACGCGATGTATATTTTTTCATGAACATTTTTCTTGGATACGATGCAACACATGCGATATTGTTGGAACGATTGGTACAAGCGGTCGATCTGAATTTTCACTAGTGAAATGTAAGCGACAATGTTTGTTTGTATTATAAACGGATGCTGTAACAGCAATAAAAATCAGACTTGCAATCTCCTTTTTTATTTCGTCGTCTATCCCGCCGTTCATCACACATAAACACAAAACACAACACACTGCTAATACCATCTATCATGCTGTACAATAAAATTATACTGTGCCCGAATAAAAAATGTTTTATGAAAAATATCATAAATGAATGAAATAAATTCCAATATTTTTACATTAATTTCTTACAAAACAAAAGTAAGTATAACAAAGTAAAAAATACTTGGGCACCGACAGGTTAATTCAATATATTATTAGAATGTTAGAACTTATTCATACCTTGATGTGTTTTCCTCAATAAAAGTAGCCATTAGCAGTACGTATATACCAATATCACTATTGACCAATCAGTTGTTTTAATTATGTATTATATTATGTATGTATGTATAACACATAATTACATATTACAATATTTATAATGTCATGAAAGGAAGGTGTGGAATTTCAACAATCAAGGCTATCATATTTTAACACTAACCATAGTATTATGCTGTCCAAAGAGTAACTATGCGTTCTGCAAAGCCAGGACTGTCTGGTATTTTGAGATATTTTACAACTAGGGGGCATACTGACCTTTTCAGTATAGATTTCTTATATTATTACCTCTCAAATTACATTAAAATATAAAGGCAGTAATGCACGTGTATCCTATATCAAATACAAATTAAGGTTACTTATTGATCAAAAACTACTGCTTTTATTAGCCTTAGGCCGTGCGCTGCGTTAGCGGGTCCCCGGCGCGGACAAATAGCCTGTCGCTTAATGCAGCGCCGCCAGTACAATTTCAGTCGTGAGAGTGTAGTCGATTCGTAATGGATTACTTGTTGATATACTACCTAGTCAAAAGACGACGTAGACAACAGCGACAGCATGAAACAGACATGAATAGGGTTGCCAGGTCGTCAAACCAAAAAGCCGGACAGACCAGTCAGTTTGGCCGGACATTTGGGTGAAAAGGCCAGACACCCTAAATTATTAGGCATTTTGTATCTTAGTACTAATACGACAATTTTGTATGTAAAACTATGTAACTGTAACTACCTTATGTATTCTCTGGAACATCTTTTAACGTCATTCATACATATATAAAACGTTCTGTGTTCTCGAAAACGTCGGTGAAATGTAAAAAGCCTAACAAAAGCCGGACAGGCCGGACACCGCTAAATTTGACCGGACACGCACTCAAAAAACCTATGTCCGGCTTTATCCGGACGCCTGGCAACCCTAGACATGAAACAGCATGCTGCGCGGGCGCCCGCGCCGTGCACCCGCTTAACGCAGCGCACGGCCTTACTAGATACTATCCAAAGTTGTAGGTTGTGACAATGATGGGAACTTTAATAAGTTCTTCCTTTTCTCTTCCAGATCTCCTCTTAAGCAAAGCCGAGTATCCCATTATATCCAGAAGTGTAAGGTCCTGCGCTCACTGGCAGGACGGCATGTCCAGGAATTTAATGCAGCTCGTTCATTGTTGACACAACATTGTTGCTGATGTGCCTGGCCATGCATTTCAACCTTATTATCATACAATTAAGGCATATTTCTTTTCGTCGCGTAAAAATGCCGAGGTATGCCGTGCCGCCAAAGGTCACAGGCTTTGTGGGTCCATAGATTTCATCCTTCAAAATTTAGTTTCAGTCGTCCAATTTTGCATCTCAAAATGACAAACATTATTTCCATTGCAATATTTTTGTGTATGAAGTACAATGTACATAATGTAAAAGGATTTGCTTCAGGTGTATGAAGACTAAGGCAGATCTAGTAATACTAAAAAATGAGATATGTTACGAATTGGTGAAAAATAAACATAAATTTTTAATTACTTAATAATTAAAATATTGATCACCTTAAGTGCGGTACTTCACCGGGACGCCAGGGCGCCGTCGCCGGCCACGTATACAAACAGTTTCTATTGAAATGTATGGCGGCTACCTCACTTGGCGACGGTGACAACGTAGCCAATAGCCACAATTCTATATAAACTGTTTGGATACGTGGCCGGCGACGTCGCCTTGGCGTCCCGGTGAGTACCGCACTAACTCTCAGATTTCAATGTACAAAAATATTACATATTGTATAAAATACACAGACTTGTTTTTGTTATGCATTGTTAAGTGTAATTCATTTTGAAAACAAGAATAGAAGACTTAACAACACCACATTTCAGTTATTTATTTTCATTATTTCAATGAAAAGTTCATTATTATCATTACTGTTATTTACTTGGCAGTTCTGAGATCCTGGCTTCACTCACTAATCCCTGTATTTCTAGCTGCAGTCTCAATGCTTTTTGTAAATCCATTTGCCTCAATTGTGATGCTATGTATTTGCCGTAGATATCGAACTCATCCTCCTTGGTATTCGGTTCTGTGCTGGAGTCCATGCTACCCCTGAAGGTTCTGTCTGAGAGGTCGGTGCTGGGGCTTCGGCGTTTAATTTTCTTACGCTTAACTTTGTAAGTGTTATGAGTAGTTTCGATCTCAGTTTTACATTGTTCTTCAGGAGGCTCCGACTTTAAAATATAAACATATGCGTCATTGTTTTGAGACACAAAAGGGTCTGCGTCACCATCCTCGTTGACATTGTCAGCACCTTCTCCAGCCAACCATATTTTATCAGCATCTTCATTATCCTCCTCCTAAAAATGGTTCAAAATTAAAAAGGTACGTAATAAATGAAATAATTTACTCATGAATCCACCTTCTAGCACTGTGATTAATAACGGCAAAGATAGTTTTCGTGAGGCAGCGAAAATCAAGAATCTAAAAAAAAAATTTGAGTAAAGTTGAGAATTATTTTGTATTTTTATTGAGTGAGTAATGTAATTGCAAGTATTTATATAATACATGCAAGTAAACTTGAAATTACTTAATTTTATCATTAAATGATAATTTCTTCTTAAAGCCTTCTTTTTAAATTCTAATAATTTATGACTTAAAGAGGGTCTGTTTCACAATGTATGGATAAGTTCTGAATATACTATTTGTTACATAATGGTAGGATGAAAACTATTGTTGAGTTTCACCATTGTCAAATAGTGCTATATGTCACATAAAGTCATCCATGATAGGTCAGACGAAGTGGCAAATAACAGATTTATCTACAATATAATTATCATGGACGTAAAAAAAGAACGGACGTAACCTTGTCTAATCGAGCGTGAAGCTGACATCTGACAGCTAGCTTACCATGTGTGCGTAATTTGGTAATTTTTGAATGGCGATGGTGTCAATGTCATATCAGGATGGTGTCAATATGTGGGTGTGTGTACTTGTACGAATACAGAGTTGGTATTACTATGGGTGCTTCACTGAATTTGTTCTTAGGATTACGTCTGTCTTTTTTTTACGTCCGTGATAATTATATAGTGTATTCGGAGTGTGTATGGAAACTTTTATCTTTTATATAATTTATGTGTTGAATTGCTGTTCAGTACTTCATCCATACATTGTGAGAAAGAAATTCCTAAAAAAATTACGATATAGGAGTCCAAGTATAAATAACAGACTGACTCTTGTTTTCATCTGAGTTGTATATCTAAGTCACAATATTATTTTGTCGAACGCTTATTCAATCGCACAAATTCTTTAAAGAACGAAAAAAGAATAAAAACTTACTTCAGTTTGTAATTTATCAGTGTTGTTTGGATTTCTTTTGTTTTGTTGATAACACTTGTGCCAGTCAGCGAACCACCGTATTGTCGGCCTATACGTACATTCGGGGCCCGAGCGCCTTCTTATTTTCGCTAGCTCCTGTGTATATGTCGACCTCAGATTCTTAATTTTAATTCGTAATTCTTCTTCACTCAGCAATATGCCTGTTGCGGCTCTCAAGTCGGTTATGAGGTTCCTGTAAGCTTGTATTCTCGACTTGTTATCTTTGTATGATGGTAATTTTCGATTCCACAACGTTTCATGTCTCAAGTATAATTTAACGAATTTACAAGTCTCGTTCTCACTCCACCTCATTATTGCTGAACGTAAGGTTAATGACAACTATTTTATTTAATTGTGCCCTCTTAATCTTGGTTCAACGCAAACTACATCAACGTGAAATCGCAATCAACACATGAAAATTGCTGGTATAGACTATAGGTTTCACTTTAGACGTAAGCTAGTTTTGTGAGATGTTGATTCACAAAACGGAATTGCTGAAATATTATGATAGTATTCGCTGCGCATTCACATGAAATACGAAAATTTCAAATAAAAACCAAACAAAATATTGATTTCATTTTTACGCATTGACAACAATAATCTCACATTGACGTTTAATCGTTTATCATGTTAATAGGGATCCGCAAAAAGTATCGATACTTCTAGGTATCGATACTTTTGTTGCGATACCAAGTACTTTTGGTATCGATACTTCAGTTCCGATACTATTGAGGTATCGATACTTTCTAGAAGTATCGATACTTTCCTTCTCCCATTTCCAATAAATTATTACATTATGAAAAATAACAATTATTATTCGAACTTTTAACAAAATATTTGTCACAACACTACTAAACCTAAGACATGATTCGGTGAATTCCCACTCATTGACGAGCACTTTATGTGTGTTACCATTTTATTCCATTGAACTATCTTAGAAGTTTTTTACGAGTACCTAACCTTTACGGGTTGAATAATCTGTGTAGTGCTTTTGTCTTTTAAACTGTTTCACTTATTCAGTTACTGATAACTGTAGCCCTTAAAAGTATTATTGCATTATTTGCACAGCATCTTTCAATTCCTTAGTTAAAGGGAAGTACTTCTCTGACATAGGTACGCTTATGACTAACTCATGTAGTATAGAGGTAAGGAGAGCCATCTCTGTGCACGAAAATTGTCCGTAAAAATGCGTCCAATAACGGGTGGCGCTGTGGTAGCCTAGGATAAATTTTATTGAACTCAGCAAACTTCACTCCCCAGCTCCGTCTACAACATCTATATTCATATGGTAGTTATTCCAATGCCAGCGCTATTGTCGTAGGATGGTGGTAGGTATTGGAACCTCTATTATCCAGTAGTGTAGCGTGGGGAGGGGCCGGGGGGGCCCTGGCCCCGGGCGGCACATGAAGAGAGGGCGGCAAGCCACTCGATTTAAAAAAAGTATTAAAATTAATTATTTTATATTTTTTAATGTAAATTGTGTTATTAAAAAAAAAAACAAGAAAAGTGCATTTTTAATTAATAAAAAAAATATTTTAAATAATATGGAGGCGGCAAAGTTCATTGGGGGGGGGGGGGGGGGAATTTTCGTCGGCCCCGGGCGGCGGGAGCCCATGCTACGCCACTGCTATTATCAGTATATTTTATATTATGTATCATTATACAGCTGGACACTATTTCTACTTTCTCCTATGTGAGATAGCTCTCCTTACCCTCTATACTTTATAGACTAACTGTCTAACAATTTCTTAATATATAATATCGTGCGATTTGCAGCCCAAACAAATATAAACAAACGATTATAATCGTTTTCTACTATTTTCACCAACTAACTTAAATTTGTACACCAAATGCGTTTTATTTAGACAAACTATTCACTAAAACAAAATAGTATATTATGTTAAAAGTTTCAAATCGCTTCTTGGAAATAAGATTGTCATTGCAAAGTGTTTGAATGATGACAGTGTTATTTAATTTTGTTTGTTTCCACATTTATAATTGTTATCGATCAATATGTATTTATTTAAGTTTTCACAAATACCTTAATCAGTAGTTTGTCTAAACAAAACGCATTTAGTGTACAAATTCATGTCAATTGGTATAAAATCCTATAAAACGATTTTAATGGTTTGTTTACATTTGTTTCGGCTACAAATCGCATGGAGTATAGTGGATACTCGGTGTGTCCACTACGCAAAATTTTCTGATATCTATCATAGATCAGTGTTTGTGTGTTGACGTTGTCGTTAATGTGCCATCGTTACATATTATCTTCAAATTGTTGTACATATTGGAAAAGTAGAAAATCGACTTTGTCAATGGACTGAATGTGCTTATTGCATTGGTTTATTGCCTTCGGATTATTGCCTTTCAAAAGAAACCATTTTAGAGGCATATCGGTTGGATGGTTTCAGTTTCTATAAAGGACATCCCTACAATTTTTTTTTATGTTTTAACGTTCCTGCTAGATTTTTTGCGAAACCTTGCAGCACAAAATACATTCCATTCAGGTTTTTTATAAATGTTTTAAAAAGTACTCGATACCTTAAGGTATCGATACTTTTGTTCCGATACTTTTTTGGTATCGATACTTTTGATACGATACTGGTATCGAGTAAGGTATCGATACTTTTGAAATTTTGCGTAACCCTACATGTTAACTAATTGTCTACACAGAGTACTTAATCACTACGTATTGTCTATGTCTACTAGACATCAACAAGCATCATCCAATTCAGTAGTCTATGGTATCCATGGATATTAATTCTGCCTGGATACATAACTTCGTAGTCTAGTACTCGTATAGGTAATGAAGACGGACCACAGTAACGAAATGACCATTTTTCGATTGTGTCTATGTTATTTAAAACCCCCAGGATATCATAATATCATTCGATTGTGTTAGTGCTGCAAAAATAGATTACGGTAGATTATTTCGTGACATACCGTAGATTGTAATAAAAATACGGTGGATTGTATGAGATTAGAGGTTTTTTCCTACTAAAATCTGATTTTTGTGTAGGTCAAAATACGGTAAAATGTTAAGGATCTACTGTAATTATGTGGTACCTGGCAACACTGGATTTGATTGTGTTCAAATTTTTTTTTAAATGCGGTACAGTGTACAAAATATACCGTAATAATTAAAAATTGTTTTTATTTCAATAGCACAATAAACAAAAATAATCATGACGATCAAACGCACCCTTACGAGTGGCTGTAAGTCAATGTCAACGTCAATCAGATCTGATTGAAAATCAGGTCTGGTCTGAAAAATATTGTTATTCTCGCTCATATTAATAAGATAAATGCGTGTCTTGTAATCCAATAATAGGGTTTCATTAAATAAATACATAATTTTTTTACTTACTGTCATCATGCCAATTTTATTATTATTAATACAAATTAAGACCAAAAATAAATCAATAAAATGGGGCTGGTCAATAAAGGCAATTACAGACAAAATCATAATATATGTATTTAGAAAATCAATTCTAATAAACAGCTAATAAATTATTCAACACTTCAATCACTCTCAATGGTTTGGATACTGACTCTGAATTATTTGATTTCTTATTATCGGTCTAGTTATTATAGTGGCACTTCATAACTAAAATTTTTGAATTTTTAGGACTAAAAAGCAGACTGACCTTGTAACAAAACCTTGTAACAAGCACTGGGTAGGATTCTTTTGGTTATTTTTGACCGAAAAAATTAAATTGTTGTAGTTACACCTAGACCGATAATATTTTTACCACAATTTTACACATCTTAAAGATAAAAATTACTAATCAACTAATATAATACTCATCCATAGATCAAATTTACTATCTTATATTTGTTCAGCTTAGATAATATATAATGTCCCTTACAGTTTCATAGGTCTAACTAGATCCTAATCTCTCGCAAGGACTATGGTTGCCTATCAGTGAAATGCAATAATTAATATATTTTCACAAGCATAATCAAGCTTAATCAAGTGAAAAACATAATATTATGGGAATGACTCACACCTGGTAGAATAAAATGCCAGATGCTAAGGTGGTTCTGCTGATTGTCAATCAACAAATTAAATCTTAACACTAGTCACTGATATCCGAGATCCGTGCTTCATTAACAAGAGTATGTATATGTAATTGTAGCCTAAGAGCTTTCTGTATGTCCATCCTTCTTAGCTGTGTGGCTATAAATTTGCCATAAACATCAAACTCGTCTTCAGTATTCGTTGTATCTGAATCTACGGAATCAACATGTTGGAATACCTTGGATTTAAATTTTTTCTTCCTAATTTTCTTGTGAGTTGTTTTCTTTGATCTTTCCTTTTTTATTTGAGAGAGTGGTTCATCAGGGAGTGATGATTCATACTCATCATCTATCGGCAAACCTTGTGGCACCTGGGGAATTTGTGGCACCAATGGGTCAGGGTTAAATTCGTCTTCTTGATCATTGTGTAGTCCTTGATCTACCCATATCTGTGAAGAGTCCACTTCAGGTATCTCCTGGGACTGTAAACAAATTCATTCATTGATCAAAATCACTCTTGCAATGTAGGGTTATCAAATACTTTTATCAATTCATTACTGTAATTAAAAATCATACTGGTTAGAAAAGTACTAAATCGTATATTATTATTTTATTATACAAATTAAACAATAGGTAGAAACTGTTGAAAATATCTTACAGAATTAAATGTTGCTTTAGTTGGTATATTTTTCAGACACCGGTCCATTTCATGAAACCAAACTAAAGATGGTTCATAAATGGAATCTGGACTAGATTTTTGCAGAATCTTTTGAACTTGTTGAATGTAAGTCGTTCTCAAATTCTTAATTTTATTTTTCACTTCCAGGGTCGTTAATATTTTCATTGTAGATGATTTGAATTCTTTACATATATCGGAGTATGCAATGTCTCTTTTGTATTTCTGTTTGTATCCTGGATGTGACGGGTTCCACAAGCATTCATGCTTTAGATATATCTTCACGAATTCTAAAGTAACTGCCTCGCTCCATCTCATTTTCCCATTCACCTTTAAAATTTTACTCTTATGTTAAGTACATTACTTGAAAATCAAACTCAAATTAACAAACATTTTAAACAATAACTTCAATATACAATTCCTTATTTTTAATATTAGTCTTGCTGAGACTGAAATAGTAAACCTGAGTAGAACAACAACAACAAATAACGTAAATAAAATTGTAAAATTTGTAAACTGTAAAGATTGTCAAGAAGTTACTATATGTTGTCAAGTGTACTCATCAGTCATCAATATCATTCGACTTGACTCACTTGACGTCTCACGCAGTGTTGCCAGATAATTTTTTCTCGAATAGCCTTGCCGGAGTGCGCGTGTAGCCCCGAGATAGCCCTATCTAAGGCTAAGCGCAGATTGAGACTTTTTGTCTCGGAGACTTTTTGTCATTGTCTCCACGGTGCGCCCACTTGAAAAGTCAGTTACGTTACGTTACGTTACGTGTTGCCAAGTCAGTGAACCAAGAAATGGCTAAAAACTTTTAAAAAGTGGTTACAATGTTAAAATTTCGTACCCTTTAAAGTGGCTAAAAATGGCTAAAAATTTTGTACCCTCTTTTTGGATCAGGAGTTAAAAAAAAACACCATCAAACAGTTATCTTTTAATAAAATCAAACTTTGGAACATAAATTATTTGTATACGATTATATTAAGATTAAATCAAAAATCATTAATTTGACGTTGATGGTTCAGGTTCTGAGACCAGGAAAGAATATTTTTCTTGTTTACCGATTTGGCTTAAAAGTCTTAATACTTCTAGCGGTATTTGGTAGGTATCTTCATTCAATGCCATTCTATTCATTAATTGGACTCATAAATTCTTACAAATAAATCAATTTCGATTACAATATCGACATAATATTTTGTAAGGTAAAATCACAAACACTCGTTTTTGGATTTCTCTATTCCAGATTGCAGATTAATCTGATATCCTATATTTAAATGCCAAAAGTCCCAGTCTCCTTTGATTGGCTAGTTTATTCCGGGGCCTCTTACATCTTTATTTTGATCAATAAATAAAAAATATGAAGAGTCACAAAAACCCTAAAAATAACACTAAACATATACCTAAGACCCCTAAAAAATCCCATCTTACATATTTACCGCCTAAAGGAGGGAAAACCCCTAAGTTGGGAACCCTTTCGCCTTGTGAGCGCACTTCCCGGCTGGGTGACAGTCACGTCACTAGATGTTGCCGTCTGCTAGGAACTATTTGTCACCGTGCTGTCATGTCACCATAGTCAGCGCACTCCCATTTAACTTCATAGCACTCGACTGGGTAACAAAAAGTCTCCGTGACAAAAAGTCTCAATCTGCGCTTAGCCTAAGGGTTCAAAGTATAGGAACTAAAAAAAAGGGTCATCGGCAGTCAATTTCATATCACTTTCTTCAGAAAGCCAAGCCCAATGACCTTTTTATTTTGGCCCAGCGCTGAATTGATACTAAAATATACATTGGCATCACTGAAAATAGCCGATCGGCTACGTGTAGCCAACGGATAAAATATGATAGCTGCTCGGTAACGGAGATAGCCCCATTGGCGCTTAATAGCCCCATCTGGCAACACTGATCTCACGTCATATCATATGACGTACGGGAAAACGGGATGTTAATTTCAACATGGATATTTTAGTCTAACTGGATCACAAACTTCGAAGATGTACCAGATTTATAGATTGACCTAGCCACAGACATATATACTAGAGTCATAGATTACCCCCAATAGATTCCGCATTAGTGAATATTTCTTAGACTTCAAAGTCACAATTTGGCGGAAGGTGCGGTTTGCGGGGTACGAAACAGATGCGCTGTGATTGGATATTTAAAATTCAAACTTGGAATTTATCGAGCTCAACACTGTCCATAGTGACTGAGTATGTATGATCGGTAAATCGTACGATCAATGTTTGTGATTATCATTATTTACTTTCATCACATTTATAATGAATAACAATACAATATAAATATCGATACTTTTAATAATATAATATTAACAGTGTTTATATTATACAATGTCCGATTAGATATAAATCAAATATACATTGCTATTCGCGGCTAATTACATTAAAATAATAACATAACTGTTCGTAGTAGGACTGCTTCTTAGCTTCATGAACTTAAAAACTATATTTTTGGGTTTTTAAGACATCATTTTTAGGAATTATTTTTATTACAAACTAGTTGACCCGACAGATTCATTTCATTAGGTTTGTTACTTTTCCTTTCGTGTGTATATTATTTTTATCACACTGATGTTTTTTCTCCTACGGTTTCAAAATTTCGATGTTTGTCATTTCATATTATTATTATTTTATTGTTTGGCTAATCCCTTAACTTCCAAATGAAGTATAACAAACCATAATTTATTATAGTAATTCCTAATCACAATTTATTGCTTTTGTTATAACAGCATTTCAATATCTCTAACTGTTAACTGGTCACTGGACCCTTATTAATGTACCACATGAAGAACTTCAGACCTCTAGTTTTATTAAATTTTTATTTTACTTTAAATTCTCATTACAGTGAATAACTTTTGCTTAGTAGGCAAAATGGTATAAAAAAAGGAAAGAAAAGAAAAATAATTATAATTATAATACGAAAATATGTATAACATATCGAGTTAAGTATATATAATATGTACCTATCTACCTACCTGATATTCGCGCAAATAATAATAAATAATAATATAATCAATATTTAGCTGATTTTCCACATAATTTCTCCATAACTAAGAAAGCACACGAATTTGAAAGTTTCTATACATTTACATTGTTACTTTTTATACTTAGACAAAGTAAATGTATTCTATTCTTTTCTATTCTATTCTCGATAAGAAGTATAAGACCCATAACAAAACTGGCAAGTATAACTATGATACAACTGAATCCATCAACTGTCATCTGAAAAGTGTGTTGAACAAACGACACTGTATTTGGTAGGAAACCATCCCTGTCCACGGTGTATTGATTCTTTCCATTTTTCCTTCCTCTCGGGGGATCTAGGAAATCTATAAAAACCATTACCACAATGTTTTTTCATATAATAAATAATGTTATCCTTGACTACAGCAACCTTTGTCCCACTTGTAACCTGTTAAAAATTATCGATTTCATAGCATTATCCTCAAAATGAATATCGATACGTCTTTAAAATGAAAAGTTCACTTCCCTAGTATTTCTTTAGTCAGAAACAAGATAACTATTTTGAATTAGGAATGAATTTTTTACAAAATGTCACTCTAAAACCAGCTTAAGTTGAACTCTGCTTCATTATAACAAAATTTGTAAAATAAATATGAATTACTAACTTATTAAATGATATGGCATTTTTTGGGTAACTGTTTTTTCGAACTGATTTTCCATACCATTTAACACTACAATAAGCCATGGTTTCATCAGCAAATTCTTTTTTGAAATTAATTAAATTCTGAAAGATCAGCGTGTGTATGGGTCGAAGGTCTTGGTCGATACTAATGTCGTGAATGCTAGTATAGCTTTATGTGCATAGCAAAAGCACTTCTATGTTGCCGCGCGTCAGTTGCCTTGTATGCGGTATCTTTTGGGGGTAATCTATGACTAGAGTAGACTGCGCATGTAGCTCGAATTGTATGAAAACCAAGCGTGTCACTTTTTTTGACACAATGTTTTATCACAAGAATATTTTAGTGATTGATATACCTCATCCTAGCAATATCGATACGAAACCGATTTCTTACCGATTCTCGATATCGATAACGGATTATAATCAGTATGGTTGGTTGTTATTGTATAGGATAGTGCTGAATAAAACCAAATAAATAATTTTATTTTGTCAATGTTTTCATATATCATTGGGGTAATGCACCAATTAGTTACGCCGTTTTACCGTCTTTCTAAAGTGCAGCGATTTTTATGGGGCTTGGTGTATAGGTCTATAATAAAATCCCGAAGTTAATACCTGATTTGCCAGTGGAATTGTTTAAGAAACATGTAGAATCTTAACTTTTAGGCAAAGATTACTATACTGTAGATGAGTACTTAAATGACAAAGACGTATGGAAATGACCAGCTCTGCAACCAGTTCCGTACAAGCTAGTGATATTTTTTGTAATAAATATACCAATGTATTTTTATTTGTAAAAGATGTGCTGAGGAGTTTCTTTACGGTTTTTCTTCTCCTCCATGACAAAGCACCTTTGCGAAAAGCTGGTTGATTAAAAAAAATGACGTGCATAAGTGTATCAATGATACCTATATGAATAAATGATTTTGAATTTGAATATTAAATTATTATTAATATTAAAATTATAAACACGTTTCAAAAATATAAACAAACAGATCAATTTTTATTCTACGACTTTGTAGTTTTAATAAATATGTACATCCATGCCAAATTACACCTTTCTAGCTCTTAGGTTCTCAGCACTATGTTGCGAGTGGACGGACGGACGGGCGAACAGACATGACGAAACTATAAAAAAATTACACTTACCTTTGGAATAAATTTTTTGTTGTAAATATTATATCTATGAGAATATAATTATTCGTCGGTTCTCAAAATCGATTAGAATCGAGACAAGATTGGGCAAATGAAAAACACTATAAACTATATTTGACCGAAAAACGACAATATTGACAGTACTACGAAGTGAAGCGTTGCTTAGCAACGATTGATAGTAACGATTGTTGTACTTTCATTGCGTGTTCCAACAAAGAAGCCTTACAATTTTGTGACCAAAATGAGCAATGTATTGTGTAGTATGTAGTGCATACTCAGTAATTGCTCGTCATTGTAAAACATGGCAAAAGCACAAGAAACATTAAATTAATTTATTTTAAATAGATAGGAACACAATTTTATAACGAAATTACTTAGCGATGAATGAAAATGTTTTATTTATCTTTCCTTACTATATTTGTAGATTTTCTACAGTTCTTAACATTAAAATCAGGCATTTTTCGTTATTTCAGTTGACATCTGTTGCCAATAGCAATTAAAGGCCGACTAAATGACACGGCGCCTAATTAGGATTTCAAATCCTAGTTGTCCCACGTGAAATGTATGAACTTGCCCCATCTACTCTAGGTATATAGGTCTGTGGACCTAGCAATGATTAATTTTTTCATCACGGATCACTTTGACAATTACAGTGTTGCTATCTGTAGGAATAAAAAGCTGGCGTGATATTTGCAATTTTACTTTATTTTCACTATTTTTACAGTTTTTTCTATGGAGCGCGTACGCAGCCGACATAAGTAGAAAACGGAAGGGGCGAGAGTTGCCATTACAAATTTTATCACTCTCACTATTTAGTGATGCCATATGAAAAATTCAGTATTAAATATTTAAAGATGACAATTAAAAACCTAAATTAAGATATTTACTTATCATGTTAGATAATTTAATCTAACATAGTTGGGCCCAGGGCCGGAACTCTACAACAATAAAAGTGCTACATTACTTTAAGTATAAAAAATAACTTAGATTGAAAGGCAAAGAGAAAATTTAATTAATAGGCATAGGACATAATTTTCTATAGGACCTAGTAAATATTTTATTTCCTATTTTTATTTCTGACACCCTCACCTTGCCATCAGGGCCAGGGAAATTTTTTACAATTCGAGCCATAGGCCACTGGAATGGAGCTGTGTTATCTGACCGCACAATCACTAGATCTCCTACCTTTAAATTAGGATGCTCATCAATCCATTTAGGCCTGCTCTGCAGCTGGGTGAGGTAATCCCGTGACCAAGCTTTCCAGAAATCTTGTTTAATTTTAGACAAAATGTTCCAAAACTTTAAATTATTAATATTTTTATGAGAAAGATCAATTTCTGGATAATCTGTCATAGCAGTACCTATAATAAAATGCCCTGGTGTGAGATAATTGGTGTCAGACACGTCAGAGGACATAGGAAGCAGGGGCCTAGAGTTAAGAATGGCCTCAATTTCGGTGACCACTGTGTAAAGACCTTCAAAGGTAAGACAAATATTGCCAACCACTCTCTTCAAATGAAACTTTAAACTTTTTACCCCGGCTTCCCACAATCCACCAAATTCCGGAGAATAGCTTGGAATGAATTTAAACGTTATACATTTCTCAGAACAAAAAAATATTACATCATCTTTATGAATTTTTGAATTAAAAAGATCATACAATTCTCTTAAATTATTAGATGCACCTTTGAAAGTTTTTGCATTATCACAATAAATTTGTGTGGGTAAGCCACGTCTTGCTATGAAGCGCCTGAGTGATGCCAAGAAAGCCTCAGTGGTTAGGTCAGATACCACTTCTGCATGAATCGCCTTTGTGACAAAGCAAACAAATAATGCAACATAAGCCTTGGCTACCATAGGCCTACGTATTCTGGCAACTTTTATGTTGAAAGGACCACAAAAGTCGATACCTATTATTTCAAAGGGTCTCTGCGCTGTGAGTCTTTCTTTTGGTAGAGAACCCATGAGTTGTTTTGCAACTGCAGCCTTGACACGATGACATTTAATGCATCTGTGCACTACCTTTTTAACTTCCCTCATGCCACTTATCAAATAAAATTTTTGTGAAAGAGAGCTAAGTACCAACTTAGGACCCGCATGGAGCAGTCTTATGTGTTCCCTATCAACCAGCATGGAGGCTATATGAGACGATTTAGGTATAATTGCAGGATGTTTCTTTTCATAAGACATATTTGTGGCGTTCTGAAGACGACCTCCTACTCTAAGAATGTTGTTTGCATCCAAAAAGGGATGTAAATTGGCCAAGTTTGATTTTATTTTCTTACCCTTGGCCAGTGACTCTATCTCAGTAGAGAAATGCTTTCTTTGAAATGCACGTATAATTATAATCAAAGCTCTATTTAATTCATCAGGAAACAATGGACCATGGACTTTTTCATTTTTATTTTGACAGTTATGTTTGAATCTCAATAACAAAGCTACTACTCGCTGTAATTTTATAAGTTTTGAATATTTTTCAAACATCGAAAAATCTATATTTTCTGTGACACATACATTGCTTGTACACATATCTTCATGAGCGGATTCATCCTCAAGAGAAATGGGTAAATCAAAATTAGCAGGTGAGTGAGTAAACTCTACATCAGATAAGTGTGGCGGCCCATACCACCACAAGTCACATGACCTAAGTTTCTGAGGGTCATAGCCTCTAGATAAGAGATCTGCTGGGTTACTACCAGATCTAATATAAGCCCACTCTACATTACTACTCAATTTTCGAATTTCGTTGACTCTTCTAGAAACATAGATATCACGGATTGCTTTGGAAGATTTCAACCAAGCTAGAACAATCTGTGAATCACTGTATAGGTACACTGTTAATGGAAATCTACCTTTTAAATTATTATATACCTTCTCTGCTAGTTGTGCTAGAAGGAGAGCACTGTTAAGCTCTAGTTTGGGAATAGTTAGAGTTTTTCCTTTAGGTGCAACTCGTGATTTTGAGCAAAGCAAATTAACAACTACAGTTCCTGTTTCATCAAAGACTCTTAGGTAGAGACAGCAACCAAGAGCCTTGAGAGAAGAATCTGCATAGCCAACTAACTCTACGGACTGATAATTTTTACAAAATATTCCTCTTGGGACTTCTATAGTGTCCATCAACTTTAAACTACTCATGAAGTTATTCCAATATTCCAGATGGGTTGGAGGCAATTTAGTATCCCAATCAATTTTGCTTGACCATAATTCCTGCATAAATAACTTTGCAACAACTATAATTGGCCCTATTAAACCTAAAGGGTCAAACATTTTGCCAATATAGCTTAAAATTGATCTCTTTGTTTCCATACATTGATTATCCTGTGCTGGGCATATGAAGCTAAATTTATCTGGCATTATATTATACTTTAAACCTAGAGTTTTAATGATGTTATCTTTACTGACATCTATTTCTTCAAAATGTCTGAGATCTATAGGTATATCATTTAAAACATCTGGCACATTGGAGCACCACTTGTGCAGTTTAAAGCTACCTTTATTTAAAAGCTCTATTAACTGATTTTTGAGTTCAGTAAGCTGAGTAATATTGTCTGCTCCACTGAGTACATCATCTATGTATGTATTTAAGTACATGGCTTGAGCTGCAAGTGGATAGGTATCTTTATATATTTGAGCTAACTCTATCAGACACCTGGTGGCCAAGAATGTAGATGGTTTGAGCCCATATGTGACAGTCTGCAGCTGCAAACAAGTAATGGGTTTTGATGGGTCATCCCTCCACAAAATATTCTGAAGTGATGTTTGTTGTTCATTAACACGGACACATCGAAACATCTTTGTAATGTCACATATCAAAACATAAATGTAAGTTCTAAATAGGACAAGAATGTCAAATAATTCACTTTGAACAATAGGCCCATTCAACATAACATCATTGACAGAAATTTTATTTTTTGATTTCATACTCCCGTCGAACACAACACGGAGCTTAGTTGTCTTGCTACTAGGATTGAAAACTGCATGATGGCCCAGAAAGTAGACGGGACCATTGTGTATATCATAGCAACCAATGTCGACTTCCTTGGCATGTCCCAGAGCAACATATTCATCTATGAACTTTTTATACAACTGGCGATAGATAGGATCTTTTTTAAATTTATTCTCTAGTGCTAAGAACCTCTGCAAGGCGACTGAAAAGGAATCCCCAAGTTGGATCTGCTTCAAATCAGTGATTAAGGGCATATCTACGAAGAACTTGTTATCTTTAAGTTTGACAGATTCTTTAAACTTATTTTCAGCTCTTTGGGAATTCTGAAGAAGTTTTATTAACAATCTCAGGAACCTTTTCACTCAACCAAAATTGCTCCATTACATTTTCTAATTTTTCAGGGTCACAAATAGCAAGGTTTGAAGATAAATTTACACTTAAATTTTGTGGGACCGACAAAGCTCCCCCAACAACATAGCCAAATGCTGTATTTTGTAACAGAAGACCATTGACCAATTTGATCTGCCCATCTCGCAAAATGCTAAAGTAGGCATCGGCTCCTAATAGAAGAGCAATGTTATCTGGCACATTAAATTTATTGTCTGCTAAATTAATTCCATCCGGCAAATCAAAGTTGGATATGTCAAAATGTTGTTGAGGTAACCTTGTTGTGATTGAATCCACTACATGACATTTCACATTTAATTGGATATCTTCCACTGCAGACTGCACAACAATAGTAACACATTTATTGATGGTGTTATTTTTATTAGTTATACCAATTATATTGGTTCTTTGAGTAATAGGACTCAAATGTAATTTTTTCACTAAGGAATGAGTGATAAATGAGGCCTGGCTGCCACTATCGAGCAATGCCCTAACAAATAATTCATGTCCCCTACTATCAAACACTTTTACCTTTACCGCAGGTAATAATACCTGTGTACAGGGATTATTTGCATGAAGAGCAACCGGTTGCTCCGGATCTGGCATGACATTTGGATGCAGCAGAGAATTGTGTCCCATTTTACAAATTTTGCATTTAAAATGAAATCTGCACCGTCCCTTGTGCGCGTTGAGACAAGTTGTACACAACTTGTGATTGTCAACGAACTTAATTCTATCCATTTCTGTGGCCATTTTGAACTTGGGGCACAAGTATAATGAATGACCTGCACCGTTACAGAATTTGCATGAGGCTGTTACCTTTGTGGCAACATTGGATAGTTTATAGGACTTTTTTGGGGTGCTCTCATGAGCTACTTTATCCCCACTTTCTTCAAGCGCTGTTGCTCTTTTTTCTAAAAAGCTTATAAATTCAGTCAGTGTAGGTAAAGCATCTGCGTTCCTATCGAGCTGAAACGCCCTATTGGTATACTGATCTAATTTTTTCGTTAGAATACAAATAAGCAACATATCCCATTGATCGATGGGTTGATTTAAATTTTTAAGCGCATAAATTTGTTGTTGCACTTCCGATATGAAATCTCTAATGTTGGCCGCAGTACCTCGCTGCATCATTGGCAATTGCAAAATATTGTTAATGTGATTGCTTATTAATCGGGCCTTATTATCATACCTTTTATTTAGTAAATTTATAGCCTCTTTATATGATTCATTGACTAATGGCAGGTTTATGATAATGGCCAGTGCCTCATCAGCTAAATATTTTCGTAAATAGAACAATTTTTGAACATCTGATAAGGAACTATTGTTATGAAAAACTGCAGTGAATAAATCCATGAATGGAGTATATTTCGTAAAATCGCGCCCAGTAAACACTGGTATATCTATATTGGGCAATTTAGAGGATCCTACATTTGGACAATTTGAGACATTTGATGCAGATAGGGTTTTTATAGTAGCATCTAATTTAGATACAATGAAATAGTACTTCTCCTCTATAACCTCCACAGCCTCATCATCGTCAGAGTCCAGCGACAGAATATCAAGCTGCACTTGTTCATATTCTCTTAAAGTGTTAAGTAACTTGTCCTTACGCGCTTGTAACATCTCTAACGTTGCTGAGGCCAGGTTAATGGGGTCATTAATATAATTTTCTATCCTAGTCACAGTACCTTTAAGAAGGCCGCGGCGAGCCTTAAGCTTTTTTAACTCCATAATTAGCACTTTAATCACACACTACTTACGCACACTTTACTAAATTTGCACTTAGCCGCACTGCTTTTGTACCGAAAACGAAGTTTCAAAACGATCCGTTGATTGATGTTTGTTTACAAGCAAATGTCAAACAGAAAACGGCGCCAGTAGAGGTAACTCGCAACACAAGTGACAGTGACAGCCCGCGTCGAGTGAAGTGGACGAAGAATGGATGAATTAGTGCTCTGCCCGTATCTATGGTGAGTTGTCACCACTGGCAGTCGATGTTGTCACTTGTCAGTTGACGTCGATGTTGTCACTTGTCAGTTGACGTCTGTGTCTATCACTCAAATCTCAATGGCAGAAGTTGACAGAACTCGTTCGCTCGGATACCGCGTTTTTATTGAAGTAGGTATGTGGGTAGGTAAGTAGCCCCGTACAAAATTATCAATCTCGAACAATGAAATTGCACAACTGAAACGAGATTTCTTCGAAAACTTGTGGGAACTGATATCTTCTGATGTTTCTCGGTTCTCCGATAGCTCGCACACGAGAAATATTATGATCGCCGCGATCATTCACCGAGCCGCAAATGCACTTAGCACACGGCGTCACTATCTCGAAGAACGTAAAATATCACGAAAAACACCAAATTTGCACTGGATAACACTTCGAAGGACCACAGCCAGCATGTAGGAATAAAAAGCTGGCGTGATATTTGCAATTTTACTTTATTTTCACTATTTTTACAGTTTTTTCTATGGAGCGCGTACGCAGCCGATATAAGTAGAAAACGGAAGGGGCGAGAGTTGCCATTACAAATTTTATCACTCTCACTATTTAGTGATGCCATATGAAAAATTCAGTATTAAATATTTAAAGATGACAATTAAAAACCTAAATTAAGATATTTACTTATCATGTTAGATAATTTAATCTAACACTATCTATTGCAGAAAATTAATAGTGAGCGGTAAGTGTCGATAATTCAGTATCGACGTTTGATCGATGTTTTAAAATAGTTAACAATTAGTGTGTAACGATTACTCCTTATCTTATAAAAATACCTTCCATTTATAATGATTCCATGCTAACTAAAATAAATAAACATAAGTTGTATTTAATTTAAACAAAATACAGTCACACTTTTATTATGTAAAATGCATGAAAATAGAGTTAACATGATTTTGAAACTCACGTAAAATTAAGATGTAACTTTTCACAAATTCGATCTGAAAATAGAGGTTCCAGTACCTACCACTATCATCCTGCGACAATAGCGCTGGCGTCGGAATAACTACGATATGAACATAGCTATAATGTTGCAGACGGAGCTCAGAAGTGAAGTTTGCTCAGTTCAATTGAGTTCAATACAATTTATCCTAGCTACCGCAGCGCCATCCGTTATTGGACGCGTTTTTACGGACACTTTTCATACACAGAGATATGGTTCTCCTAACCATGGATTCGACGAGACAAGACTCTTTTTGCAAACGCTCATGTCAAACGCTATAGTCGAATCACTAATCCACCGGACCTATTTGACAGAAAATAATGTCACTTTGCGAACTATTTTTGCCGTAATAATAGTAGGTAATAGGTAGCGAATTCTCGGTCCATATAAAAATACATGTTTCAAATCTTAACGTATCAATTATTCACATCAGAATCGGTTTACCACAATTATATTCATTACGAGTGACGCTGCGGATGTACTAGGCATAACTCAGTAAACTTCACTCCGTCTACAACAACTACGTTCATACCGTAGTCATTAATTAAAAAAAATCACACTACTAAAAATTAAGTATTCTCACAGCAGTATTTTGGTTATTTTATTTACTAAAACTTTTGTAAGTCTAACATTATATTTGACTACATATTTGTTTGAGGTTTTGTAACTAGCATTAAGGAGGGTACCATGAAAATGTTTAAATATTTGAACTCAGCAGACTTCGCTGCGTCTACAACAGCTATGTTCATGGTTCATATCGCTATTTGTCACACAATAGCGCCATTCAGAAATAGCCATTATTGGAACCTCTATTTTCTGTAAACAGCTGGATACTTTTTCATCTTTCCCTTTATATGAGATGGCCCTCCTTCTACCTCAATACTCCATGCTGAAATTCACGTGCTCATTTTCCCGCACCTAACCTAATGTCATTCCTATACACATTTTGAAGGCAGCGTAAAACGTAGTGATTAAGTACTCTGTGGGCAGCGTATGGCGTAAGCGTTTACACTTTTACAGAAAAGAGTGTTGTCTAGACCCCCTGAAGAGAAAACGTGTCGTCCTCGTCACAATCGAATTCGCACATTGCGAAGAAGGGGTTCCAAAATGGTCTTTTAAGACCATTTTTGTAATTAGGGGTCTGTTGGCGAAATATTTGGCTTTAAAGTGCTAATTTTGGTTTGAATTAAATGTCCCCCCCTGCTGGCTAAACGGTTGGAGTTAAACAAGTGAAAAAATTCTCAAAAAATTGGTTATATTATAATGAATTTACAGGGAAAACTATCATGGCTATGTTAGCCTATGTAGTTAATAATGAGCAATGGTCGATAAACTTACTACGTCGGAATCCTACATTGCGCGTGGCCTGACACGCACTTGCCCGGGTTCTAGCTATCGCATCATAAAAGTTTTACTCTCATATTTTTTTCCAAACTCCCCTTAAGTAGTATATTATAAATTCAAAAATGGTGATATTCTCCGGTGTGATATTGAAGTTATTGAATATGCACACTGCACGGACCTAAAAAAAAGACGGACGTAATCCCAACAACAAATTGAGTGAAGCACCCATAGTAATACCAACTCTCTATTCGTACAAGTAAACACACCCACACGTTGACACCATATTGCTTCAATCGCGAATCAAAAATTACGCACACATTGTAAGCGGGCAGCCATTGCTATGCTTCACTCTCGATTAGACGAGGTTACGTCCGTCTTTTTTTCAGGTCCGTGGCACAGTTATTTATTTTTAGGATTGTTATTTTTTTCAGGATTGTTTGATAAAGAATAAGGATTTTAATGGACAAAATTAACATTTTAATGAAATATGTTCTTTAAGGTCGACCCTTGTACTTCCGTGCAGGTATGGTTTTCAGCTCCAAGTCGATCGAACCAGCCATCACCAGTTTGCCCTTGTATGTATGGTTGGCAAACGCACGCCCTTTTACGAACGGAAAATTTGTGGGAAGACTCACCAAAGGCAACGTCCAGTTCGGATAATAGTATATGCCCTGAAAACGGAAAATAATTAATATATTCTCAGGCCCCAACTCAGAGTCACTAACGGTTACTTTAATCGTTCCTTAGTAAAGAATCACCATACAAATTCTGTACTAAGGAGCGATTTAAGTAACCGTTAGTGACTCTGAGTTGGGGCGTCAGTCTCATAATCTTAAATTTAAAAATCCCCGACAGTTGTATTTATACCACACATATGAACGCTAGATAATAAGTCATTATTCAACCAAAAAACTAGGTGCCGTCGACTTTATTCACCTGAGTTAATTCACTAGATCAAAATCGGTTCATCCGTTTGGGAGCTACGATGCCACAGACAGACACAGATACACAGACACAAAGATATATAGACACGTCAAACTTATCACACCCCTCTTTTTGTCGGGGGTTAAAAATGTTAGCTACGTAACAAACAGTAAGGGGGGGGGGTCCATAAATTACGTGAGGTGTTTTTTTAAAATTTTCTGTCCCTCCCTCCCCCTTGGTGAGATGTCGTGAGATTTTATTCAACCCCCTCCCCCATCCCCCAATCTCAAGTGAGATTTTTCAAAATGTAGGTTTCTTACGTAAACGCGTTGGGTTGTTATTGTAAAAAGAAAAAAACGTTGAAATATGAATGAAATTATTTTCTTTCGAACGAATTAGTGAATGATCTTAATCGTATTACGATTACGCTTATACGCTTAAACGATTAAATCTTAAGCATGTACAATCTGGATTAAATGGAACAATTAATTTTTTTTTTCAATCCGAAAAAAAATTGCGTGATATTTGCCGAGACCCCCCCTCTCTCCAACGTAAGATCAGATGAGATTTGACTCGACCCAATCCCCCTTGAACATCTCACGTAATTTATGGACGCCCCCTAAGTAATGGATAGATAAATAAATATATAAATTAAATAATAAATTATATCTTTTTCAGTTTAAATTAATTTTTAATTATTGGAAGTACCTATACCTGTACCTATTGAAAATGATGTTTAAAATAATTTTTAAAATACCTATTTTAAAAAATATGCTTTGGCTTTGGCGTTTTTACACCAGCTTCATTCAAACACCAAGTTTCCCATGATGTAATTTTAAATCTTTGAAATTTCTTACTTTCTTGAAATTCCTTAATTTCTTTTTCTTTTTTCTTTTTTGGCCGGCAACTCATTAGTGATGCCTTTGGTGTTGCTGATGTTCATGAACGACGATAACCACTTACCATCAGGTGGATCGTCAGCTCGTTTGCCGGCGGCTATTTCCACAAAAAAAATAATATATATTTAAAAGATTGAAATTATCTGTAACTACAATATACACTGTGAAGTTTGAAAAGTTCATAATTATCATTTAAACGTATGAGCTCCTGTATCTCCTAAATTCCGACTTCCGTTGGTTAACTCACAAGTCACGAGACAACCTGTGGTGCCGGTGTCTCGTAAGTCGTACGTAGGTATAAGAAATACTTTTTTAATACACTATTAGATAATATTATACTTACTGGCTTAAAATAGCATTCTTTATTAAATCTGGAGTGTACAAGCGGTATTGATAGGTTAGTTGTGTAATAATAATGATTGTTTTTAATAAAATCATTAAGATAATCACAAACTTTAAATCTAAATATGACGAAACTCGGCCGGTACTCGTTGCTCAAGAACTCGTCAATTGTTATAATAATCTGAAACAGAAGATTGTTCTTTGTTTGTTTGTTAATTGGTTAGGTATACCTCCGTAAGGTGGGTGGGAGCTGGTTAGTGGTCATCGGAGTCTCCGTCTACCGTAGCGCTACGGGATGAAGAGTACTCTACTCATCTAAAATCTATCACTTTGACCCCCTAGTTTAGCTTCCTCCGAATGTTCAAAACGAAGGCACTTCAGAAAGGGGAGTAAATTTATCTGTAAGTACCTAGTCAAAAAAAGTCAAAGTAACAACCCATAATTTATTGTCCCGCTGCTGGGCTCGGGGTCTCCTCTCACAATGTGAAGGGTACCTACAGGCCACGCTGGCCAAGTGCGGATTGGTAGACTTCACACACCTTTAAGAACATTATGGAGAACTCTCAGGTGTGCAGGTTTCCTCGCGATGCTTTCCTTCACCGAAGCAAATGATAATTAACTTCTAATACACACATAATTTTTGAAAATTAGAGGTGCTTGCCAGGATTCGAAATTGGGCCCTGCGTTCGGGAGACCAACGTTGTACCGCTAGGCTATCACTGCTTCACTTGTAACTGTACTAAGCTATGCTGCTTCGATAAATGATTCACTTCATCATCACACAGCATCTGTCCAACAGCTGGACTAGGGTCCTTTCACAATGAAGGGTACAGTGCACAAGTGCGTTGGCAAACACTTACTTCACCGCTACTGTCCATGGGTTTGTAGTACTCTACCCAGAGCTGGATGTAGTGCGTCTTGTCGAAGCGGCCGGGCCGGCGCGAGGTGACGTTGATCACGCGAGCCAAGTCAGGGTTCACGTCGACTACACGGGGACGTTCCAACGATAATGATATCACCTGTTAAGGAATAATCTAAATTTTACCAAAAAATAACGTTGACTTTATTTACCTTAGTTAATTCACCCAGGTGTCCTAAGTCTACTTTCAGTAGACATTATTAATCTATGCAACCAGGTGATTTAAGTCTACTGGCCGAGGTGAATTAAGTATACTAAATCAGTAGACATAATTCACCTAGGTCTTCGAGTAAGGTCGACTAAAATTATCTCTTATCATATATGTATATCAAAGTCACCTATATTTTTTGAGGAGTTCCGTCGACACCTCATGGATCACGTCATCAGAATACATTTTTGTTGAATGAATATGATATGGGACAAATATAGAAGTACCTATACTTGTCTTATCTGTTCAGTTTCAATAATTTCATTTTATGGTAATAGCGCCATTTTGGCGAAAATGAGTTATATACGTTTTTGGATTGGATGATTTTTTTCCAATCCAACGATGTATGTATGTAACTCATTTTCGCCAAAATGGCGCTTCATACGTAGTATTTTTGCCTTTCCAGTGACGTTATGTTCATCACATTGAATAGGTAATTTTTTCCTTAGTAGATACGTTAACACGGTTACAGTATTTCTCATTTGATTATTTCCAATTGTTTAGCTAATCCCTCAAGCTTTCAAATCCAGTACTTATGTGATTATTATTTTACTAGCGTTAAATAATTTGTTACCCATTATTTTCCGAAGTTAGTTTATATTTGAGCCACTGCCTGGTCTCCCTGGTCGGGAGCTGTCTTCAGTCAAATTAGATTCGATTCCCGAATTTTTGGCGGAACTTAGGAAAAGGTCCTGGTCCATTCCTTGCCTATTCTGAAATTTCTGTGGCAATACCTACGTTACTTACCTAATAAATAAATAAATAACACTTCACACTCATAGCCCCACACTAGGATTCCCTGTGTCGTGGGTGCCATGGACAACACACTAAACAAGGACATTCACACCCAGACCGAGAACAGAAATTCAAACTCATCATTCAAATTTCCGCCTCGCTGGGAATCGAACCCAGGACCCTTGGTGCGGCGATCCGGCATGGTTACCATTGCGCCACACGGGTCGTCGTAAATAAATAAATAAGTAGTAATAAGATGTAAACCGTTGACTTTTTCATTGATTTTGTACCTTTCTGTTCAACTGGAAACTGCAGTGGTCCAACAGATAAAGCCAAAATATCGTGACGCTCAGTGCAGCATTTTTCCATAATATGTCCATATTTCGCGGTATCTACTGTTATGTCATGTATGTACGGCACGAGTTTTAAGTAAAAACATAATTCTTATGTACTCTTTTAAGGTTGCTTTAATAATTTATACCGTTGTGTCCCGGAAATAGTATCCATTGTTTAATTGACAGGAAATTGACCTATTAAGCCTTTACAATTAGTATACTCGTAGTTATTGGTATAATAATATTTTGATTGTATTCTATTGTGTAAAATGATAAATAATTTCTATACAATCAATGCATGTAGCTATAATTTTTTATCGTATGATGTAAAATTATGGCTATTTATTTCTTCATAGTGAACTAATTGACTGAATTCACTAGAGGTTGTAATACTAAACCGACATAATAATTAAATCTAGACACGCAGTAGCGGCTCAAGCCATGTTCAAGCTAACGGAACTAACGAACAGCATCGTGTGTAATATTACACGAACCATTTGGAGGCACTTTTGACCCCCTCATAACTCAAAAACTATTCCACATAAACCGGTCAAATTTGACTCATATTATTGAGACTTACGAAATACATATATGCTTCAAATTTCATAAACACACCTCAAACGGTTATTTAGATATTAATGTCCAAAAATCGTCATGTATATGTTACCGGCCAAACCCGATTCCAGGTCAAACTAGTTTGGCCTAGGCCAAACTAGTTTATCCTACTCATGTCAGGTCCAACTAGTTTGGCCTAGTCCAAACTAGTTTGGCTCGACGCGATTAGGCAAAACTAGTTTCTCGTCAGTCTAAAACTGATTAGAACCGAATTGTTACGGATTTATATATTTATTCAACAAATCTTTGTACTTAAAACCTCATAGCCCGGTGGTTTGTTTCGATTCTATTCTAAGATCGGCCAGTTAAGTTAAAAGTGAAACTTATTGAGCTTTTCCGTGCTTCGGAGTGCTTATACAGCCGTCCGACCCGTGCTCAGTAGTGAGTGGCCCATTGATGGGTTGGAGCCAGATTGTTGACCTCTTTACCTCTATGCATCTATGAGAGTCAGAGAGGACGCTGCAATTGTTAATTTTTTTGTTAAGTTCAGTTCGTAGTCGGAGTCTAGTTTGTAGTGGGAGTGTAATTCGTAGTCGGAGTCTAGTTCGTAGTCGGAGTGTAATTCGTAGTTGGAGTCTAGTTCGTAGTCGGAGTGTAATTTGCAGTCGGAGTCTAGTTCATAGTCGGAGTGTAATTCGTAGTCGGAGTCTAGTTCGTAGTCGGAGTGTAATTCGCAGTCGGAGTCTAGTTCGTAGTCGGAGTGTAATTCGTAGTCGGAGTGTGATTCGTAGTCGAAGTATGGTTCGTAGTCGGAGTCTAGTTCGTAGTCGGAGTGTGGTTCGTAGGTGGAGTGTGGTTCGTAGTCGGAGTGTAATTCGCAGTCGAAGTATGGTTCGTAGTCGGAGTGTAATTCGTAGTCGGAGTCTAGTTCGTAGTCGGAGTGTAATTCGTAGTCGGAGTCTAGTTCGTAGTCGGAGTGTAGTTCGTAGTCGGAGTGTAGTTCGTAGTCGGAGTGTAATTCGTAGTCGGAGTGTGATTCGTAGTCGAAGTATGGTTCGTAGTCGGAGTGTAATTCGTAGTCGGAGTCTAGTTCGTAGTCGGAGTCTATTTCGTAGTCGGAGTGTGGTTCGTAGGTGGAGTGTGGTTCGTAGTCGGAGTGTAATTCGCAGTCGAAGTATGGTTCGTAGTCGGAGTGTAATTCGTAGTCGGAGTGTAGTTCGTAGTCGGAGTGTAGTTCGTAGTCGGAGTGTAATTCGTAGTCGGAGTGTGATTCGTAGTCGAAGTATGGTTCGTGGTCGGAGTGTAATTCGTAGTCGGAGTCTAGTTCGTAGTCGGAGTCTAGTTCGTAGTCGGAGTGTGGTTCGTAGGTGGAGTGTGGTTCGTAGTCGGAGTGTAATTCGTAGTCGGAGTGTAATTCGTAGTCGGAGTCTAGTTCGTAGTCGGAGTCTAGTTCGTAGTCGGAGTGTGGTTCGTAGGTGGAGTGTGGTTCGTAGTCGGAGTGTAATTCGTAGTCGGAGTCTAGTTCGTAGTCGGAGTGTAATTCGCAGTCGGAATCTAGTTCGTAGTCGGAGTGTAGTTCGTAGTCGGAGTGTGATTCGTAGTCTGAGTATGGTTCGTAGTGGAAGTGTAATTCGTAGTCGGAGTCTAGTTCGTAGTCGGAATCTAGTTCGTAGTCGGAGTGTGGTTCGTAGTCGGGGTGTAATTCGTAGTCGGAATGTAATTCGTAGTCGGAGTGTGGTTCGACTCCGATTACGAATTACACTCCGACTACGAACTACACTCCAACTACGAACTAGACTCCGACTGCGAATTGCACTCCGACTACGAACTAGACTCCGACTACAGATCACACTCCGACTACGAACCACACTCCTCCTACGAACCACACTCCGACTACGAACTAGACTCCGACTACGAACTAGACTCCGACTACGAATTACACTCCGACTACGAACCATACTTCGACTACGAATCACACTTCGACTACGAATTACACTCCGACTACGAACTACACTCCGACTACGAACTACACTCCGACTACGAACTACACTCCGACTACGAACTACACTCCGACTACGAACTAGACTCCGACTGCGATTACACTCCGACTACGAACTAGACTCCGACTACGAATTACACTCCGACTACGAACTACACTCCGACTACGAACTACACTCCGATTACGAACTAGACTCCGACTGCGAATTACACTCCGACTACGAACTAAACTCCGACTACGAACTACACTTCAACTACGAACTAGACTCCGACTGCGAATTACACTCCGACTACGAACCATACTTCGACTACGAATCACACTTCGACTACGAATTACACTCCGACTACGAACTACACTCCGACTACGAACTACACTCCGACTACGAACTACACTCCGAATACGAATTACACTCCGACTACGAACCATACTTCGACTACGAATCACACTTCGACTACGAATTACACTCCGACTACGAACTACACTCCGACTACGAACTACACTCCGACTACGAACTACACTCCGACTACGAACTAGACTCCGACTGCGAATTACACTCCGACTACGAACTAGACTCCGACTACGAATTACACTCCGACTTCGAACTAGACTCCGACTACGAATTACACTCCGACTACGAACTAGACTCCGACTACGAACTAGACTCCGACTACGAACTAGACTCCGACTACGAATTACACTCCCACTACAAACTAGACTCCGACTACGAACTGAACTTAACAAAAAAATTAACAATTGCAGCGTCCGCTCTGACTCTCATACATGCATAGAGGTAAAGAGGTCAACAATCTGGCTCCAACCCATCAATGGGCCATTCACTACTGAGCACGGGTCGGACGGCTGTATAAGCACTCCGAAGCACGGAAAAGCTCAATAAGTTTCACTTTTAACTTAACTGGCCGATCTTAGAATAGAATCGAAACAAACCACCGCGCCGGGCTATGAGGTTTTAAGCACAAAGATTTGTCGAATAAATATATTAATCCGTAACAATTCGGTTCTAATCAGTTTTAGACTGACGAGAAACTAGTTTTGCCTAATCGCGTCGAGCCAAACTAGTCTGGCCTAGGCCCAACTAGTTTGGACTAGGCCAAACTAGTTGGACCTGACACGAGTAGGATAAACTAGTTTGGCCTAGGCCAAACTAGTTTGACCTGAAATCGGGTTTGGCCGGTAACATATACAAAGGAAAAAGTATAGAAACTGAATATTATTGATAAATTAGTGAAAATAGTGAATTAGCGGGTCCACTGCATAGAGTAATTTTACAAAACTTTTGCCATGGGTGGCTTAGAATACTAACCCCAATCCCACGTCAGATGGGAGTCGTAAGAGGCGACTAAATCCCGCCCGCTGGTCGTAGGGCCCCTCGAAGAATTACATTGGTTACGTTGATTTTAATTGTTAATTAATACCATTATTACTATTATTATTTCTCCATGGGGTTCGCCTGGATAGCTAGTTGAGCATGAGTCCGGCTGGGGGCTTGAGAGATAGTTTTTTTCCTTTCTTCTCTCTTTCTTGGCCAGCAATGCATCAGTGGCGACGATAGTCACTTACCATCATGTGGGTCGTCAGCTCATTTGCCGGCTATTTCCACAAAAAAAAAAAAAACAAATAACAATAGGTATATTAATTATTAATAAATATTAACACAACAACATGTAATTCAAGCTTTAGATTTAACTTGGCTAGTTTTCATTAGTTAGCAACCAACAAACCAAAATTTTGAAAAGTAATATAGGTGTAGCAGCCAAATAAGGGTAAATAAATAATGTACACCCTGCTACTATTATAACGCAGAAGGCGAAGGTCTGAAGAAAATATTTATTTCCTATCTACCCCCGGCTACTGAGATACTGCGAGCTGCATATTGAAGCGAGATAATTCAACGTATAACGTCTCCGTTTAGAAACATGAAACAGCCGCAAATATCATCAGCGCCGCATCGTCTTCACACGCAGACTATCTTCAATTAATCTTCATGCACCCGACGACCATCTTTGAGCAAGTTTCTTCAACGCCGCAGTCGCTTCTTCCGAGTTCTTCTTGCTGTTCCGGAGATGTGTTCCGCGCCGTCGCCGCCCGCCGAGTGTGCGCGCACACAGAGGTCTTCGCGGCGTCCCGCAAGGGGCGCGCGGAATCGCTCGGGACACTATGGTCCCCTTTGCGAAGGGGTCTCACGCGACACGTGAAGACGTGTCGGTCCTTGGGTGGGAGGGGCTATTGTCCCTCCTTCTTGTGGTGTCATTTGTCTTGAGTTGGGGGTGTTCTATCTTGTTTTTTTTTTCTGGTCAGGTCCGGTGGGGCGGCCCTAAGGCCGCGGTGTCCAAATCCGTGGTGTCTAATCCGGTGTAGGTCTTCGCTCCGCCCGGGCGATCTAGGCCCTGCCAGGTTGATCCCGCTTGTGGGAAGCCCAGCAGAGGCCGATCAGCGACCGGGCGGGGACTATGAAGCCCCTGTACCGTTGTTGGGCTCGTCCCGCGCAGCCAAAAGGTCGCGCGGGAAAGCCCTGCCGTCGGGTGGACGAGCGTGGAGCGGCGCCAGGTCCCGCAGGTGCGGGTACCGCGACGCGTCGACACGCTCGAACATTCTGCGTGCCAGGCTGCTGATGAAGTCGTCCAGACTCTCGACTCGAAGGTCCCTCTGGATGACGGAGTTCCTCACGCACCACGGCGCGCCTGTTAGTCGGCGCAGCGCGACGGCTTGGGTCACGCGCAGTCTCCTGCGCTGCGGTTCGCTTGCGAGCGCGTACCAGGTCGGTGCCGCGTACGTGAGGCGGGGTCTGACGTAGGTCTTGTAGACCCCGAGCTTCACCTTCAGAGGGAGGCTCGAGGAGAGTACTGGACGGAGGATCGCCATTGCAGTTCTTGCACTCGCGACGGCGTGGTCGATCTGGGGCTTCATCTTGAGGCGTCTGTCTATTATGATCCCCAAGTATTTGGCCTTTGGGGACCATGGTATTTCATTTTCTAGAAGCTTCAGGTTAGGGTCGCGCGGGGAGCCGCCTCCTATCCTGACGGCCTGCGTCTTCCCTACATTCACCGACAACCTCCATTTGGCAAGCCAGTCGGGGAGGGCATCAAGCGTGCGCTGCATCTTCGCGATGGCGTGGGGCATATTGAGAGACGTGGTGATGTACGCCACGTCATCAGCGTAGAGGGCGAGCGATGCCCCCCCTGCCGCCGGGATGTCGTCGGTGTAGATGTCGTAGCAAGCCGGGGACAGACAGCTCCCTCGTGGGACGCCGGCTGCGATTGGGCGCTCCGTCGATCGGGCGTCTTCCACCGCTACCCTGAAGCTTCTTCCTTCCAGGAAGCTGGAGATCACTTTGACGGCACGTCTTGGCGCCGACGTCTGAGAGATCTTGTAGATCAGACCGTCGTGCCAGACACGGTCGAACGCCTTCTCCATGTCGAGGAATACTGCGCACACGCGTTCTCTCTTGTTAAGAGCCGCGGTGGTGGTGTGCAGCACCCTCGACAACTGCAGTGTCGTGCTGTGTTCCGGCCGGAACCCAAACTGTTCCGGGCGAGGTGTTAGGTGGGGAGTGAGCTTTTGCAGCAGGAGGCGCTCAAAGATCTTCGAGAGCGTCGGTAGCAACGTGATTGGCCTATAGCTCTCGGGCCTCTGGGAGTCCTTTCCCTGCTTTGGCAGCATGATCACCTGTCCCTGCTTCCAGGACTGTGGGAAGGTTCCCGTGCGCAGTATTCCATTAAAAAGCCTCGTCGCGGCTGCGATGGTGTTTCTCGGAACATGTTTCCATGCCCAGTTCTGTATGCCATCTGCGCCGGGGGCTTTCTTGGGAGGTAATCTGTTGATCAGTCTCTTGACGGCTCCCGGGGACAGGATGATAGGCTCCTCCTCGGGAGCTATAGGCTGTGCTAGGTACTCCTGGACGTGCTTCTCTACTGCTGCTACGTGCTCCACCTCGTCTGTCGGGTTGGGCCGGAACTGGCGTTCGAGATGATCGGCGAAGATCTCCGCTCGATCTTCCGCCCGGTATCTTAGTGTGCCGTCTCCGTGGCGCATCGGGCGTACCGGAGTTGGGGTATTCTTGAGTGCGCGGCACAGGCGGTGTAATGCCGGCCAATCATCGTGCACCGTATCTAGATGTCCCTCCCAACTCACGGCTGCGTGCGCGTCCAACTCGGCCTTGATTCGGTCAGTGGCTCTGTTGAGCTGGTTCTTCAGCTGGGGGCACCTGGTCAGCTTCCAGCGTGTCAGCAGGTGCCGTTTCTTTTCCAGGAGGACCCGAATCTGGTGTGGCAGCGGTGGTAGTCTCCCCTGGTCAAGCTTTTCCTGTGTGGCTCTTTCTAGGGCGTTCTGTACGCTGACTGTCAGGTCTGCCGCCAGCTGGTCAACGTCCGCTCCCGTGCGGATGGGCCGAGTTGGAGTTGTGATCTCCAGCTGCTCCGTGAAGGTAGTCCAATCCGTGATGCGACGTGGCCTTCTCTGCGTGATCCTGGTTGGATTCTTCGCCAGGACGAGCAGGACAGGAGCATGATCGGACCCCATGCTGTCCTGCAGGGTCTCCAGCACCGGTTGGCAGTGGAGTCCTTGGCATACGGCTATGTCGAGCACGTCCGCCGCCCATCTCTGATCTGGGAAGTGCGTCGGGGAATCTGGGCCGTACACCTCGTATCCCTGCCTTTCGGCTTCGTTAAACAATCTCCTCCCGTGTTTGCTGGTCGTGAGGCTGTGCCACCCCGGGTGCTTGCAGTTCCAATCTCCTGCAGCGATCGTTGGGTGCGGCGAGTCCATGAGTTTTCGGACATCAGCCAGCACGATTTCTCTACGGGGCGGTCTGTAGACCGCAAACAACCGGAGCGGGGCGTTCTCTATGCAGAGCTCTACGCCTAGGGCTTGCATGCCTTCTAGCCTCACGACTGGGAGGGGTTGGTGGACGATTCTGCGTCGCACCAACACTGCCAGTCCTCTAAAGGTCTTGCCGGTGTCCGATATTTCGTCCTGGCGGTATGTGTGGTATCCTGGAATCTTGAGTGGGTCCGATGAGGATAGTAGGGTCTCGCAGATCAAGGCCACGTCGACTTTTTGATCCCGCAGGAGGAGTTTGAAGAGGGCGGTCTTCTGTCTTAGACCGCGGGCGTTCCAGAAGACTGCTCTCAGTGGACTACTATCCATAGTAGTCCACAATCTTCTGCAGGGCGCTGACAGCCACGCCCAGGGGGTCCTTCCCTGTGCATATGGCTGTCGTTACTTCCAGCAGCAGGTCTAGCGCCATCTTTCTGGCCGGATTTTCTGTAGTTTGATCCCACGCCTCTCCGTTCGCCTTTGGATGGCGGGACGAGGCGGGGGGAGGGGCCGTCACCTGCTTTACGGCTTCCCTCTTTCCTGCTGCCGGGGCCGGAACGCCCGACGTTGACGGTCGTGTGGGGGGTTGGGTGGCCTGGGCCTTCTCCCTCTTGTCCCCTCTCGTCGCCCTCCTTCTTCGGGCAGGAGCTCCGCGTGGAGTGGGATCGTTGGCGGCAGCCATGAGCGAGCCTTCCTGCTGCGGCTCAGGCTGCGCGTCCTTGTTCGCCCTGGGACCGGATTTTGATCTTGCCCTGGGGCGGCTGGTGTTTGAGCCTTGCCCCGTGAGTGCCACCGGGCCGGCGCGTTTGTTTCTTGCCTCCCGCTTGAAGACTGGGCAGGAGGCGTGGTTTGCTGGGTGGGGGCCGCTGCAGTTTGCGCAGGTGGCCGGCTCCTCCTTTGGCCTCGGGCATTTGTGGGCGGGATGTTCTTCACCGCACCTCACGCATTTCTGCGGGAGGTGGCAGTTGTGGGAGGAGTGCCTGAACTTTTGGCAACGGTGGCACTGCGCCGGTCCCTTTTTTCCCCTCCAAGCTTCAATTTTAATGCCGGGCATATTCAGCATCTCCTTTACAGTGTAGATGCCCGGCAAGAGATCTTGGGTTCTCTTCAGGATGGCCAGGAATATGCATCCCGGCCTCCCTCGACGTGCTTGGATCGGGCGAACGTACTCTGGCTCGTAGCCCAGTTCGCGGAGCTCCTGCTCGATCTCCTGCGGTGCTGTGTCCAGTGGCAGCCCCCTGATAGCCACTTTAACACTCCGTTCCGCTGGAAGGGAGTAGCAGAACCAGGACAGCTTCTCTGTCCTTTCCAGCTCTGAAAGGTAAGCCTGGATCGTTCTGTACTCCCTTTCGTCTTTGGGCGTGAAACGTACGCCTGCTCCGAAGGGGCGCGCGTTTGGGGCTCTGCCAATCTTGGCGCGGAGTTCTTTGAAGTGGGTTGCCCAGTTGGGCAGGCGTTCGACTACCAGCGGCGGGTATCTTGTCTTCTCGGTGGGAGGGGCTGCTGTGTCCATGCGTGATGGTGCTGATGTCGCGGCGCTTGTTGCGTCTGCGGGGGTGTCCGTGGTTGCGCCGGTGGTCGCGGTGGTCGCGGCGCGGTTGGCGTAATTGGGCGCGGCACTCTGCGCAGGCGGCGCGGTGCTCGGCGCGGTTGATGTTGTTGTCGCGGCGGCGGTTTCGGCGTAGGTCGCGGTGTGCGCTTTTGTGGGGGGCTCAGTGCGGTTGCGGAGCCGTGGGTCGCGTTCCCATTGCAGTGGTGGTGGGACGGGGGGCACTTGCAGTTGTGCATTGCCGCTTTGCATCTTCCTCCTCCTCGTTTGGGCTGCGTGGGCGTCTTTGCGGTCTCTCGTGGGGGTGTGGCGCCTGGATACACTGTTCCAGTGCTTCCCTTTCTTTGGCAGTTAACTCATTCGGCTCGTCTGCCAGTAGCCTTTCCTCGATGCTTAGGTAGCCGAGCAGAGCATCCATGGCGCCCTTGCTGAGCCATGCGTTTTCCGCAATCCTCGCCACTGCGACCGTGTCCAGCTCCAGGGCCAGCTTCGGTGAGCGGGGCTGATTTGTTGTTGGTGGTCTTCCATGGTTCGGCGTGTCCTGGCGCTATTCGGGCTGAGGGAGGCGCTGCGCATCGGCGCGCGGTCCATGCTCCTTCCTTCCAGCGGTTGGTGTGCCTGGTGCGTTGGTCCTTTGTTCTTGGCTGCGGTCCCGTACTGCGCGGGATCGGGAGCGAGCGCGTGCGGACTCGGCTCCCGTGCGGGTGCGGTCTCGTTGGCGCTGCGTCTCGCGTTCCTTCGACGGCGGGTCGTCAGTTGGCGTCGGTGGGCCTTGTGATGGGCCTCCGGTATCCCCCGATGGGGGCATGCTGCCGATTGTTTTTCGCTTATCCGGGGGTACTTGATGAAAAATTTTCCCCGCAGCTGTGGGTAGTCTTGAAAATGAGACGACCGACAGTGGTCCCTTTCCCTCACCGGAATTCACACGGAATTCGGGAGGGAACCGGGGGGTAGAGCGATATCACTGGATTTGCGGGTAGTTGCTTCAAAACCGTAATCAGCAAGCTTCGGCAGTCCGAGTGTGCGCGCGCGCTGTCCTGCGCGCTTTTATAAGACCGTCCGGCGGAGCATCTGCGAGAGGCCGCACACGAATCTGCACGACCGCCCGGCGACCGGCCCATCGTCGGTTAGAGCGCGACAGAACTATTATGCGTTTCGTCTATTATTAACGATGTACATAATGTTTTAATAATATTATTAATATTTTAATCTCGTTGGACAAAATTTATGTATTACAATTGGTTAAGAAAATAAAAGTAAATGCTATTGGTCAATTGTAAGTCTAGCCAGGCATATAAATATAGGCAGGGGTACCCAAATAAAACATTCCTATTCGCTTGCACATAGAAAGCAATCAAGACCAGCAGTTTCATTTCTCAACCTTCTGAGCATCATTCTTATTGGAGTCTGTTAATGGTGGACCCCTACACCACCATTACATAGGTATTACATCAACCTAACATACTTAAGGTAGGTAGGTACGTGAAAACTAACCAAGTCAAATATAGAACTTGAACATGTTTTTGTGACTACAATTTTAGACTTTTCTGCAATGAACTTGGCACCCATTTAGATCACAATTATTTTTTTGTGAACTTGTCTCTCATTTCACATTTATGTTTTTGATGATACATTTTTAGGATACCGTAGGGTTTTAGGATATTGTAAGGGATATTTTTATGATTGGTTTTTTTTTCAGGATTGTTTGACAAATAATAATTAATAAGGATTTTAATGGACAAAATTAATATTTTCATAAAATATGTTCTTTATGGTCGACCCTTGTACTTCCGTGCAGGTAACGTTTTCAGCTCCAAGTCGATCGAACCAGCCATCACTAGTTTGCCCTTGTATGTATGGTTGGCAAACACACGCCCTTTTACGAACGGAAAATTTGTGGGAAGACTCACCAAAGGCAACGTCCAGTTCGGATAATAGTATATGCCCTGAAAACGGAAAATAATTAATACATTCTCAGTCTCATAATCTTAAATTAAAATTTAAAAAACCCTCGACAGTTGTGTTTATACTTAACATATTATGTACACTTGATATTTAGTCAACATTCAAACAAAAAAACCAGATCAAAATCTGTAATTTAATTGTAATCATTTAACTCAATAAAAGTTTTTCTTTCTTTCTTTTTCTTTTTTCTTTTTTGGCTGGCAACACATCAGTGCTGATGTTCATGGGCGACGATAGCCACTTACCATCAGGTGGATCATCAGCTGGTTTGCCGGCGGCTATTTCCATAAGAAAATAAACATTTTATTTAAAAGATTAAAATTATATATCTATATCAATAAATCAAATGTAAAGCTTGAATTACATGTTCCTGTGACTAAAATTTTAGGCTTTTCTACACAGAACTTGGCACTCAATGAAATCTCAATTCTGTTTTTTTTTAACTTGGCTCTCATTTCACATTAATTTATGTTTTTGATGAGATATCATTACTTTTTGTCTAAAAATGATTAGTGTTTATAGATAATGAATATACCTATTGTTATTTGTAAAATAACTATATACAGTGGAACCGCTAATTTACTATACCCTGTTCAGAAATCTTAGAGACTAAAATGACAACCACTAATGTCAAAGTTCGAAATAATGATACCAGCTAAAGGGCAATGAACCTAACTGGCATACCTACAAGTCCGCCATTTTGAAAAAACCTCGATTCTGCGGCCAGTGATGAAACACGTGTCAATCGATAGATTAAATGATTATGATCAAAAAGTATTTAGTGATGAAATGTCGTAAGTGATATACTTTCTGAGATATTTGAGTTCAAAACAGAAGGAAAATAAAGTAAAAAAACTTCATTTCAACGAACATTGATAAAACATATGTTAATCGATAGGCTTAATGATTACGTTTTAAAAGTATTCAGTGATAAATTGTCGTAAGTCATATACTTTCTGAGATAAAGAGTTCAAAACCGTAGAAAAATAACGAAAAAATACTTGGGTTCGGCGGACATTGATAAAACATGTGTCAATCGATAGGCTAAATGATTACAATTAAAAAGTATTCAGTGATGAAATGTTGTAAGTGATATACTTTCTGAGATATTCGAGTTCAAAAACGTAGAAAAATAACGCAAAATTACTTGGTTTCGGCGGACATTGATAAAACATATGTCAATCGATAAGCTAAATGATTACAATTAAAAAGTATTCAGTGATGAAATGTTGTAAGTGATATACTTCCTGAGATATTTGAGTTCAAAACCGTACAAAAATAATGCAATAAAAATTATCATTTACTTCTTTTCAATTTATTGGGTCAATAATGAAAAATACGTATATGTATTTGTGCTGCATGGGTACTTGATTTATTAATAACGGGACTACTAGATTGTTTTATAAATAATTTATTTGCCACCAGCGGCTACAGCTTTGGCAACTCTAAACCAAAAGTTAAAATTCATTATTGGCTTCGTTTTCTATATCATCTCTGACAATTACTGAATCTAAAAATTCCGCTGGTGATAAAGGCAATGTTTCCTGGTGTCGAGCCCATGTCAAGAACCATATAACACACATTATATGGGAACAAGAGGACAAAGTTCTTTTTTCCACTAAGCATGAGCAGTACCGAGCGTACCATCCCGCGATTTTATCTCTACCCTTAAGTTGTTTATTTGACGAATTTGTTTTATTTTATAATATATAACTTAACTGAGGCAAAGAGAAAAGTGACCGGTACACTTCAATTGCTGTATCGCCATAAACACTTTTTACCGTTTAAGACCAAAATTATGTTGATGCAGGCTCTGGTCATCCCTCACCTTGATTATGCTGATGTGTGTTGTACAGGTTTGTCAGAGGAACTTCTGAATAAATCGGAGCGCCTTCTTAATAACTATTAGATATATATTCGGCTTACGTAAGTATGACCATATTTCCCAGTTCCATTCCTAACTTACTTATATGGCTACCATTTGACACAGGCGAAACTACAGAATTCTCTCAATATTTTATGCTATTTTGAATAACGTGTCTTCTCCTGTTTATTTAAATGAAACCCATAGCACTGCTTATTTCGGGAATTCCTTCACAATACAGTTAATATTGTTCTGGAACTCCATGCTTGTAGACATCAAAAAATCATAGACTACCAAAAGCTCCTTCAAGAATCACGTCCGGCAGCACTACCTGAAGCAATTAGAATGTCGTCGCCCGTGGTCTTCAACAAGATGTTATATATACGTATTTATAAATATTTATTAAATATACTTAATATATAATATAATATGTATAATAAAAATAAAAAATAATTATCTACAAATGTTTTATTTTTGTATGGGTTTGCACAAATATCGCAGAAAGCATATCACTTACGACATTTTATAACTTAATACTTTTTGATCGAAATCACTTACTCTA
Organism: Thymelicus acteon; assembly: GCA_951805285.1. Classification (NCBI taxonomy): domain Eukaryota; kingdom Metazoa; phylum Arthropoda; class Insecta; order Lepidoptera; family Hesperiidae; genus Thymelicus; species Thymelicus acteon. The sequence continues at coordinate 2,229,646 of OX638227.1, read as the reverse complement.
TCGATTAACATCTGTTTTATCAATATCCGCCGAAAAAAAGTTTTTTACTTTATTTTTCTATGGTTTTGAACTCAAATATCTCAGAAAGTATACCACTTACGACATTTTATCACTGAATACTTTTTGATCATAATCATTTACTCTATCGATTGACACACGTTTCATCACTGGCCGCGGAATCGAGGTTTTTTCAAAATGGCGGACTTGTAGGTATGCCAGGCTCCATACAAAAATGTTGGAAGCCCTTTGTGCGATCTACTTTTCCGGTTTTTTGAATCGTAAATGTCGTATGAATAGTGACATATTAATAGCAACACTCATATCTACCTAGATATTTAGTATTCGGCTAAATAGTATAAAATTAGCTGTATACCGAATGTAAGTTCGGAAAATAAGAATGTGTTCATGTAAGCAAAATAACGATTAAATTCAGTTAGTAAGGGTAAATATATTATGGATATATGTATGATATGGTTGCTTAAACTTGCTTTTATACTAACTTTTAGGGACTCTTCAATAATTACACAAATAGTGGACCACCACAAAAGCTGCGAACATTTTTCCGATTTACTTTCCGGTTTATGGTCATTACTATTTAATTTGCACCCAAGACTAGTCACCCATGGGTGACGTTTCATGAAACGTCAATTTAGTCTCTAAGATTTGTGGACGGACTATAGTTACACAAATTATAATCAATAATTTCCAGTTTTTAATTTTTTCTTTTACATACTCCTTTTATATTACTGCCTTGATGCAAAATATCAAGTTTCTAGGTCATCTGAAAGTAGATTATGTTTTGATCCTATGTCAGTGAATGAGTCACCAAAATACGGGTTTTTAAACATTAATATATTATATCAATATCAATAAATGTGCCAAATTTCACGTATGTAGGATAAATAGGTCTTGAGTTATGAAGAGGTCAAAAGTACCTCGAAATGATTCGTATAATATTAGGTACACACGGTGCTGCTCGCCAGTTCTGTTAGCTTGAATTTGGCTTGACACGCTACCGCGTCGCCAGTTCTGTTAGCTTGAACTTGGCTTGACACACTACCGCTTGTCTAGATTCCATTGGTTAATTCATAAGTCACGCACAAGACAACCTTAGTATGACATACGTATAAGAAATACTTTTTTATTACACTACTGGATAATATACTTACTGGCTTAAAATAACAATCTTTATTAAGTCTGAAATGTACGAGCGGTACTGATAGGTTAGTGGTGTAATAACAATGATTGTTCTTAATAAAATCATTAAGATAATCACAAAATTTTAATGTAAGTACGACGAAACTCGGCCGATACTCGTTGCTCAAGAACTCGTGAACTGTTAAAGTGATCTGAAACAGAAGATTGTTCTTTGTTTGTTTGTTAATTGGTTAGGTATACCTCCGTAAGGTGAGTGGGAACTGGTCAGTGGTTATCGGAGTCTCCGTCTACCGTAGCGCTACGGCTGAATAATAAATTTAAGGAAGAAGAGTATTCTACTCATCTTAAGTCTATCACTTTGACCCCCTAGTTTAGCTTCCTACGAATGTTCAAATCGAAGGCACTTCAGAAAGGGGAGTAAATTTATCTGTAAGTAGTCAAAAAAAGTCAAAGTAACAACTCATAATTGTCCCGCTGCTGAGCTCGGGGTCTCCTCTCACAATGTGAAGGGTACCTACAGGCCAACATTATGGAGAACTCTGGAGGTGTGCAGGTTTCCTCACGATGTTTTTATTTACCGAAGCAAGTGATAATTAACTTCTAATACGCACATAATATTTGAAAATTAGAGGTGCTTGCTAGGATTCGAACTTGGGCCCTGCGTTCGGGAGACCAACATTCTAACCGCTAGGCTATCACTGCTTCACTTGTAACTAAACTAAGCTAAGCTGTTTCGATTAATGACTCACTTCATCATCACACAGCATCTATCCAACAGCTGGACTAGGGTCCTTTCACAATGAAGGGTACAGTGCACAAGTGCGTTGGCAAACACTTACTTCACCACTACTGTCCATGGGTTTGTAGTACTCTACCCAGAGCTTGATGTAGTGCGTCTTGTCGAAGCGGCCGGGCCGGCGCGAGATGACGTTGATCACGCGAGCCAAGTCAGGGTTCACGTCGACTACACGGGGACGTTCCAACGATAATGATATCACCTATTAAGGAATAATCTAAATTTTACCAAAAAATAACGTTGACTTTATTCGCCTTAATTAATTCACCCTTGGTCACCCCAAGCAGGGCCTGATTAACCCTTAGGCTAATTAGGCTGCAGCCTAGGGCGCGAGGATCGGGGGGGCGCGTTAAAATCGTGTCTTCGCAGTCTAGTCCCTAGAGACGAGTCCCTGATTTTAACAATAAATTTTTAAATTTTAAAAAGCGCGCATAAAACAAACACTGACTTGTTACTCGAATCGATCGGTGGTCGAGCGAGTGGGTGAGCTGGCAACGGAGTGCCACTTGCTAGGCACTCAGTGCCTAGTGCGCGTTTTGATTAATCCGCCTCGCAATAATGTTCGGCTTATATGTACTAAGTAGTTAACTAAATTTTAAGTAAATTAATACGTGTAAAGTTGTAAACGGACAATTTAGTAGTTAAAATTTAGAAATCAAGTAGACAAGTAATTTAGATTTTTTTCTATTTTCTGTTAAGTAGATTTTTATCACTTAACACGTTTGGACCATTGAACTATTATTACTAGCGTATAGAATAGACACCGCGAACATCGGGTTCGGGGGTGTGCATTGCACTTATCATCGGTAAGAAAACAAAATATTAACTTAAATCAACTAAAACGAATTAAATTAAATTATTGTGCAATGTTCCCACCATTTTTTAATGAAAAAATCATAAGGAGCCTTTGAACTTTGCAAGCCACTAGCGTGTTAATGGACTAAATAAGCTTGCTTACGCGCTGTCCTACTTGGGCGAATCAACGCGAACGCGAAGCGACGCGGCGCGAAGCGAAAATAACAAACAGTCGAGATGTATTGAAGTGTCCTACGTGACCAAAAGCACGTAGAGGAAGTTGCGGTGTCCTACGAGGGAACACGGTGTTAGGCTTGCCGTCTTGGTTCGGCAAGTGTCATATACAAAGTTACTCTATGGCAAGTGTGCAAACGAGGCTTCTAGATTGAAAAGAGAACAGAGGGCAAGCCGGCGGTGGAACACACATTTTGTTTGAGATGTCTTTTCTATATACAGGGTGGATTTTTGAGACGTCAGTAAGGGCAGGTACCTTAACCATTATAGTTATAGGAAAACGTTCCTACGAGACTATCCATAAGTTTTTAAGATATTCTGAACTGCATTCACAGATTTTTGAGAAAATGTACGGTCAGCGAAAAAAGTGCTAAAATCCAAAAAAAAAAATTATGCCTATCGATCCTACTTCGTATGGGAATCAAAATACTCTATGGGACCATTTAAGGTATGAGCACTAGAAATGTCAGAAAACGCTAAAAACATTTTCCATACATTTTGTACTGAAAAACGATAAATCAACTCCTAATATTCTTTATTGCCAAACAATCCTGACAAGTGTCTTGTCAGAGCGACAGTGATAGATTTATTCTATCCCTGTCGCTCTTCCGCATATTAATTGGCATGACAAGAGAAATAGCAATAATAACTTAATGTGCATGATCGTAATATAGATATCCCTGTTGTGCCTATGCAAAATACCGAAGAGTAAATAAGACAGCCACATTCTATGATTGTACAGTATCACTGATGTCGCACCCTCGAACACTTCTGGTCGCCTAGTACTCGCTTTAATTAATAAACGACGAAAAAAAGTGTCGTTACAACTTTTCCTCTTAATTTTTTCTGTCTAGCCCCCTTTCGCAAAGCGCGATAAGGAACTTCGTTCTAATAATCTTCACTTATACGCGCGTTTCTGTGACACCGTGTCCTACGTGGGCGATTCAACACGAATGCGATCGCGAAGCGATCCGATGCGACTTTAGTGCGACGCGGAGCGAAGCGGCGCCTCTGTCCTACGTGCACGCGAATTGTCACTTCACCGTCAGTCGCCACTGACATACGCCGCGCCGCTGAAGTTCGCGCGAAAATATCAAACCAACTGATCGCGTTCGCTTCAAGCCGCGCCGCACCGCAACGCCCTCTACGTGCTTTTGGTCACGTAGGACACTTCAATACATCTCGACTGTTTGTTATTTTCGCTTCGCACTGCGTCGCTTCGCGTTCGCGTTGATTCGCCCACGTAACACCGTGTCCTATGTGGGCGAATCAACGCGAACGCGATCGCGAAGCGATCCAATACGAATTCAGTGCGATGCGGAGCGAAGCGACGACTCTGTCCTACGTGCGCGCGTATTGTCACTTCACCGCCACTGACATACGCCGCGCCGCTGAAATTCGCGCGAAAATATCAAACCAACTGATCGCGTTGGCTTCAAACCGCACCGCACCGCAACGCCTTCTATGTGCTTTTGGTCACGTAGGACACTTCAATACATTTCGACTGTTTGTTATTTTCGCATCGCGCCGCGTCGCTTCGCGTTGGCGTTGATTCACCCACGTAAGACAGCGCGTGAGGCGAATTAAACAAAACTCGCACTAGGCACTCAGCGCAGCTTGCCGCGCGCAATGAAACACATCAACGATGTGCGGGGACACCCCGGTGTGGTTAATAGTTATTAGGTATATTTTGCCTCGCTTCATTCATTTGTCTTATCTCTTTTGAAATCGTCGTTCTTCCGTCATATGAATCACGCACTCGCGAATATTGTGATTGATATTTATTGTCCTTTCCTTACACCGTGTCCTACGTGGGCGATTCAACGCGAACGCGATCGCGAAGCGATCCGATACGAATTCAGTGCGATGCGGAGCGAAGCAGCGACTCTGTCTTACGTGCGCGCGAATTGTCACTTCATCGCCACTGACTAGCGATGGGCAACTCGACGAAATTTACTCGAGTAACTCGAGTAAATCCTTTGGTCGAGTAACTCGAGTAACGATTTAAAGTACTCGAGTAAACTCGGCCGATTCAACTCAGCGACGACTGCGAGTCGACGCGGCGACGCGGATCAACTCGGTCGGTGTTAATCGTCGAGTTCGTCGACTTCGTCGAGTTGCCGCCGACGCGCGTCGCGTCGCAACGATCTTACTCGTGAGTATATTTACTCGCGAGCTCACGACTACTCGCTACTCGTGATTTTTGACACCGAGCTTACTCGAGTTTACTCGCGTTTTTACTCGAGTAAATGGTTACTTTTGCTCGAGTAACTCGAGTTGTAAAAAGTATTACTCGGCCCATCGCTACCACTGACATACGCCGCGCCGCTGAAGTTCGCGCGAAAATATCAAACCAACTGATCGCGTTCGCTTCAAATCGCGCCGCACCGCAACGCCCCCTACGTGCTTTTGGTCACGTAGGACACTTCAATACATCTCGAGTGTTTGTTATTTTTGCTTCGCGCCGTGTCGCTTCGCGTTCGCGTTGATTCGCCCACGTAGGACAGCGCGTTAGTGTGTCCGTGTTTTTTTAACGAGGTACTTTGCCTTTATGTACGATCAGCTTAAAAAATGGTTTGCCACCCTAAGGTTGAATGTCATGCAGATTAAAGGACAACGTTAATAGTTTAGCTTGCAGATCGATCTGAAAACTTTTATGAACCATCTTAAAATTTTCACACTACTACTCTACTCACTACTTTTTTGGCGGGGGCGCGTCCTCATAATTAGCCTAGGGCGGTCAGATCTCTTGATCAGTCGCTGACCCCAAGGTGTCTTAAGTCTACTTTTAGTAGACTTTAATAATCTATGGAACCAGGTGATTTAAGTCTATTGGCCGAGGTGAATTAAGTATACTAAATCAGTAGACTTAATTCACCTAGTTGATTAAATAGTCTTCGAGTAAGGCGGACTAAAATTGTCTCTTAACATAATATCGTCACTGGAAAGCCAATAATACTTAAGCGCCATTTTGGCGAAAATGAGTTATATATATCGTTGGATTGGATTTTTTTTTCTGCGTCGATTGAACTGGGTTTCATAACGATCTGAGCACTTTTTTGGCGCTTAAGCAACTGAAAAATTGGATAATTTTCATAATTTACAGTTAGGGAATATTACTAATGTAATACAAATTATGATAAAATTTTAAATTTTGTCAGTTCAGTATTTTTTTTTCGCTGACGATTGCCATATTAAGGCTGTTCAGCAGCGCAAAATACCCTTTTTTAGGCGATAATGTTACTTTAGAATATTTTGCCGGCCGTAAATACTTGTTGATATAAGACGTTAGTAAACTTGCTTCACGCAGAAATTGCTAAGCGTAGCGCATTAGTATATTTTGTTTACGCACTTTCAGACAGGAAACACTTTTAAGTTAATTTGCTTCACGTATCTTAGTATTTAAGTGTCTATTAAGAAAATTTTGCGTGCAGTGAAATTGATAAATAATTATAGTAAGCTGCACTAATTTACTCGACAAAATAAAAAATAGGTTATTCAGCATTTTGATGTGTGAAATCGTGCCAAAATTGTTTCGTTTAATCTTTTTAAATACCATTTTGTTTTGGTTACGATTCGGTTAGTATTTATTAACTAATATTTTGCGCGGGAGTATGCGGCACTTTAGTTGATCTTAGCAGTTTGCTTTAGCGATGCGCGATTGCGAGAAGTTTCAACAATCGAGACAATCGCGAATATCCGAAATTTACAATCGAGATGACCGATTACTCGCTGACCGAGAAAACAATCGAGATGTTTTTCGATTGTCTCGATTGTTCCCACCCGCTCGAGTCATCAAGCTATCGCCTCTCGCTCGCTCGCTTACAATCGATCTCGTTAGTCGCCGTTCGTTAGTTTAACTTACCTATTAAATACCTACCTACCTTATAGTCGTGTGTGTCGTCGACCAACATACGTAATTTTGGAACGAAGTTCCTTATCGCGCGTTGCGAAAGGGGGCTAGACGGAAAAAATTGGGACGAAAAGTTGTAACGACACTTTTTGCCGTCGTTTATTAATTAAAGCGAGTAATTAGGCGACCAGAAGTGTTCGAGGGTGATACAGTACAATCATAGTATGTGGTTGTCTTATTTACTCTTCGGTATTTAGCATAGGCACAACAGGGATATCTATATTACGATCATGCACATTAAGCTATTATTGCCATTTCTCCCGTCATGCCAATCAATATGCGGAAGAGCGACAGTGATAGAACAAATCCATCACTGCCACTCTGTCATACCTATAGTCATACCGTCATCATAATATAGTCATACCTATATGCCAGTGGATTCGATGCATTCGGTAATAGAAAAAAGCGTAGCTAATATAATAATTTGGGCACCTTCACAGTGGTCCACTGTTTTTATGTTGGCCCGAAAAAATCCCAAGCCCTATAACGTAGAAGTGTTAACTAATAAGGATTTTTATGGATGGGATGTTATTGGAGACAAATATTTTAAGGGGAATCTTGTGGGTAAAATATCAAAGGTGATTCTAATGTTCACTTTTCACGTTTATATTTAAAGGCATCAGATTAACATTGCATTGTAATGTATTATAACTTTATTTCACTTTGCAGATACGTACAGCGACATTAAAAAAATCTGAGCCACATAAATTATTTGTCAAATATACAATGGCGACAGATGGTCCAGTAGAAGAGATAGAAGTAACAAATAAAAATAAAAATTTACAACTGAAAAATATTTATAAAACTAAACTGCCCGTGTCGAAGAAAAAATACCAAGATTTATGTAAACTTTGTACATCAAAGATAATTCCTGAAATTTTTCATCGCGAATATGAAAATTTACCTAATGCCCTTAATGTCCAAGATAATCTTCAAGATACGGATATTGAAGACAACATTTAACGTATTTTTTTATTGGTGAAGTACTGTTAGGTTTTGATTTCGAAGAAGTTTATAATTTTTTTGTCCGCTTTTGTTTTTTTGATTTGCCTTTATGGTTTTTTTCATATTAACACATTCAAAGTAATTGGATTCCGAGGTTTCGTCACAATTGATGTTGTGTGTACAAGTAAGTAAGAGGTTTAATATCTACTTACTTGTAACTTATATTTGTTGTTAATTATAATATAATTAGGCAACAAGTTTAAAGACTTAATAGAAATATTTTCATATTTGTATTATAGTCCCCGCGAACTAAGAAGCCCAATTTGTCGTTTGCCATCACAGTGACATTAGAGATGTACAAAAAAATCGGTTCACGAAAGAAACCAATTTTTACAACAAATCGATTCAAAATTATAAGACCTTCTAATCGATTCGATAATTAAATTTTAAACTAAAAACCGTAATATTTAGGTATCTAGTTACCTACCTCGATTGAGCTATCTCGTACCGCGTATTCTCAATATGTACGGTCTATTTACGACTTCAATATAATATTCTTTTATCCATTCGCCCATGAACATCAACAACACCAAAAGCATCACTGGTGCGTTGCCGGCCAAGAAAGAAAGAGGTAAAAGAAAGAAAGATAGATCATGATAGAATGAAAGTCCCGCTCAGTTTCATAATAATATTTTGATATAATATTATATTATGAGCGTGAAGAAAAAAGTACAGTGAATAAATTCTTGCTTATTTCGTAAGACATTCATGTATACATAATTATTATTTTGTTGAAAAAAAAAATTACCGCAGCCTTAAATACGTAATTACAGATAACATATTATCTGCAGTTACTGTCCATGGATGGTGAAGTGCCTATACATAATGGAAAATGTCCTTTGTTAGTATCCAATTCGTCGTGGTATTATTGCGCACCTAATTTTAAATTCAAATGCAAGCAAATCATTTTTAACAATGTAATTAAATTAATCAATTTTCATTTTTAAATTTCGATTATAGTAATGTATCGATTATGATTGGTTTTATAAACGGTTTCAAGCCGTCACATCACCCTACGTCAGATTAGATTTAGGCTTCTTCATATAAGATTGTTTCGACGTCATAATTTTTTATTAAATTTTGCATAAATTATGATGTGATGGGATTTTTACTAGATTTTAACGTATTATATAATTTATAATCAACGCCAATGAAAATGAGTAGGGATTTTTAACAAATTTTGGCAAAATCCTTTGTCCGTAAGTATTCAACTATTCATGTCAAGTAAATGAATATTCCATTTTGCTCAAAGACACCCATACAAGGTTAGTTCATATTAATAAATAGCAGCTATCATTATGGGCATCTTAGATAATTTTGACTATAGTAATAGTATTTGTATACATCATAATTAATAAACACCTATTTCATTAAGTTGTTAACTGAATTTGATCTCATACAGTGATAAGTAGATACCACTTGTATTAATAAAAAAATGTATGATTAGAAACAATTTTTAAAATCGATTTAATTAAGCTATTTACTTTTACGACATTTGATCTTGTATAGTACCTAGGTACTCTTTATTAATTAATGCATCCTTGAAACCAAATTTAAAAATTGTTAAAATATCAGTATTTTTTTTATCGTTATTGGTAAAAACCAATTTAATCATGTTTTTTTGTGTTGCGTACCTGTTCACCGTAAAAATATATAAAAGACAGATATTTTATTGTTCATTAAAGATTATTAAGTAGTAACCTAGTTTTTTTTAACCAATACACCAATAAAGTCTCTGCGCTATGTTCCGTCTGCGGAACCCTAAAAACGAGAAAATTTGATACATTAGAATATGGACTGTTTCTTTCATTTTCTTCTTTTGTTGGTATACATAAATAATACAATAAAATTGTCACAAGCGTCGAATAAGTAAAATGGATTTGTATTTCAATGATAATATTTTCCTGTAAGTCCTTTTGATGCGACAAGAATACCAACTTATAATGCTATAGGTTGCTTTACCTTACGGTCTTTACCGCCGTATTTACTGTTAAGTACTATTACCCTGAGACATTATCGACTCATAAGGCGTGTTAGTACTTTTTCCTTTCATGAATATGAAGGAACCTGACTTGTTAGTATTTTTCGATCGCTGTACCTAAAATCTATCGTGAAGATTAGTTATTTTTGCTTACGATGTTTTCAGAGTAGCTGTACTAAAGCGACAGCTATCCCCTGAATTATAAGAAATATGACAAAAATATTAATTCAGGTAGGTAGATAACATTACCACAATCATTTTTTGCTTTTATTTCATTCAGATTGGACAATAAGAAAAAAGTTATGCTCAGTTTTGTGAAAAAAATAACTTTAAATCGCTCTCCTGTAAAATGGCCTTTTGGCGCTTTAGTATTATTGGCTTTCCAGTGACGATATGTTATATCAAAGTCACCTATGTATATTATTTGAGGAGTTCCGTCGACTCCTCGTGGTTCACGTCATCAGAATAGATTTTTGATGAATAAATTATATGGTATAGGACAAATATGGAAGTATCTATACTTATCTTATTCGTTCAAAGTTTCAATTATTTTCTTTTTAACCGACTTCAAAAAAAGGAGGAGGTTCTCAATTCGACTGATTTTTTTTTTAATGTTTGTTACCTCAGAACTTTCGACTGGGTGAACCGATTTTGATGATTGTTTTTTTAAACGAAAGCTGGTGCTTGTCATGTGGTCCCACTTAAATTTTATTGAGATATGACAAGGGCATCCATGAGAAAGCCATATAAGTCTTAAATTTGCATTAAGTATGTGCGCGACGAATAAATAATAATAATAATTTATTTGTCGCGCACACACTTAATGCAAATGGACGAATAACTCAATATCACGCCAACCGATTTCAATGATTCTTTTTTTAATCGAAAGCAAGTGCTTGTCATGTGGTCCCACATAAGTTTGAACGAGATCTGACGAGTAGTTTTTGAGTAATTTTGAAGTCGGTTATTTTTTGTTAGTAAAATTTAGATTACATGGTCATGATATTATGTAATATTATTATCGCTGGAAAGGCAATAATACTAAACCGCCATTTTGGCGGAAATTAGTTATATACGTTGTTGGATTGGATTATTTTTTTCCAATTGAGCGATGTTTATACGTAGTATTATTTCCTTTCCAGTGACGTTATGTTTATCACATTGAATAGGTAATTTTTCCCTTAGTAGATACGTTAACACGGTTACAGTATTTCGTCGTTGTGACTTTAAGACCTCTTATGCGTAAAAAATCAGCTTTTTGAGGGAATCGATAAAAATCGATAAAGTTTTGCTTAGCAAGCACATAAGTAATTTTGAATTTGGTGAATAAATTACGATGGAAAAGTCGTACACACATGAGAGTTTTTGAATTCGACAGTGCTTCAAAATGTAGAATAATTTGACGTAAAAAAGTGATTTTGTCCAAAGTAGCACATAACACATAAGAGGTTTTAAAGTCGCAACGACGATTTCTCATTTGATTATTGTTTAGCTAATCCCTCAAGCTTTCAAATCCAGTACTTATGTGATTATTATTTTACTAGCATTAGATAATTTGCTACCCATTATTTTCCGAAGTTAGTTTATATTTGAGCCACTGCCTAGTCTCCCTGGTCGGGAGCTGTCTTCAGTCAAATTAGATTCGATTCCGGAATTTTTGGCGGGACTTAGGAAAAGGTCCTGGTCCATCCCTTGTGCCTATTCTGATATTTCTGTGGCAATACCAACGTTACTTACCTTATAGGTATCCAGTAATAAGATGTTAATGTCAATTGTTAGGCAAGGGATATTACAGTGTAGACGATTATTTAAATGACAAAGATGCATGGAAATGACCAGTTCTGCAATCAGTTCCGCTCAGATTAGTAAATATTTTTGTATTTTTTTTTTTAAAAGATGTGCTGAGGAGTTTCTTTAGGGCTTTTCTTCTCCTCCATGACAAAACACCCTTCCGAAAAGCTGGTAGATAGAAAAATGATGACGTGCATAAGTGTATCATTGATACCTAAATAAATGAATAAAATATTTTGACTTTTGATGTAAACTGTTGACTTTTCCATTCGATGTTACGTACCTTTGTGTTCAACTCGAAACTGCAGTGGTCCAATAGATAAAGCCAAAATATCGTGACGCTCAGTGCAGCATTTTTCCATAATATGTCCATATTTCGCGGTATCTACTTTTATGTCATGTATGTACGGCACGAGTTTAAAGTAAAAATATAATTTTTATGCACTCTTTTAAGGTTGCTTTAATAATTTATAGCGTTGTCTCCCGGAAGATGCATCCATTGTTTAATTGACAGGAAATGAACTTATAAAGCCTTTACAATTAGTATAGTTATTAGGTATAATAATATTTTGATTGTATTCTATTGTGTAAAATGATAAATAACTTCTTTACAATCAGTATAGCTATATAATTTTTCAATATTTCTATCGTCGATCTACAAAGATGGTGACTCCAAAGAGCCACCCAATTATAGACCAATTTCATTACTGCCATCTGTTTCTAAACTCCTAGAAAAATTTGTTACTAAAAATCTTCTAAGTTCCTAGAAAAGGAAAACCTTGTGGCTAATAATCAATTTGCCTTTAGACCAAATAAAACACAATATATCTCACAAGTAATACCTACATATTATATTAAATTTGATTGTTTAGTGCGATTGCCAAGTCAATCTATTTATTTAAAACATAAAAGTTTTTAATATTGATAATATGGTCACTATAAGATGTTGTTACTTGTTAGGTTAGCTAATTACGTGATAACTTAAGACAGAAGGACCCTTAAGTAGGAACTGAATAAATTAACCGACTTGGTATTACATGGATCTCACAACTTTTTACGGTAGAAGAACTTGCGAGACTTGGTTTTTTTTACAAGTTTTGTTTTTTTCCTTTTACAAGTTACTTTTGAACATAATTAATATCTAGGTACCTATCTACACCTATTATTCCATTATATTATATACAGGTACACTGATTCATTCACTGCAGATGTTACTTTGTTATACAGGTACAGTAATTCATTAACTGCAAATATAACTTTGTAATCCTATATATTTATATGGGATTACAAAGTTATTTATGCAGTTGATGTATCTAGAAAACTAGACCGAAATTGCAAAATGTTTTAGTTTTTCCTTGATCTATACACTAAACACTAATTGTGTTCCAAATTTGAAGCTTCTATGTCTGCTAGAAGTGCCTTAGAGTTTTGATGATCGGTCAGTCAGTCAGTGAGTGATGAAATTAAGAAACTTTGACTAGTTATAATTCTGAAACTACTGGTTCAAATCGAATGAAATTTGAAATATAACGTCTTTATACAATGCCTGCTTGGTTACTAAAAATTCAGGCTTCTAGCTTTATCCACAACGAAGTTATAGGGGGTCGAAAATGGCCTGAATTGTTTCGAGAAAAGGATGGTACGGCCGTGCCGCTTTTTTGCTCGACTTGGCGGGGGCACTGCCGTGCCCCCAGATGTATTTGGCCCGAGTGTCGGAGAGCCAGAAAGATTGTGGATCCTCTGCTTCTTTATTGCTTCGTATTGGTGTTACGCATGTCCACGGGTAACGGTGACCTTTTACCATCAAGCTCGTTTCCCAGGCTATTTACAGAAAAGGTGATGAGGTATCTTTTAATAAATTACTCTCTACTCTCTACTCTCAGTTTTTATCGCTTTAATAGAATTTAGTTCAGTCCACGATGGGTTAAGTTTAAAATATGTGGTGAATAGTGGAATCAATTTTTTCTTCGACGTTTTAATACAGGTTTCAGCTCAAGGTCGATACTACTCCGTGCGGCGATCTCTAAATTTTTATACGTTAAATTGAAGTAAAGACGCGATTTTTGAAGGGGAAAGTTCACCGGAAAATTTACCTTTGGTAGTAGTAACTTCGTAAAATAGTATGTGCCCTGTAAAAGAATAGGAATAATCAAAATTTTACCAAAAATATGCCAGCTTCTTCCAGCTAGCCTTCGAAAAATATAGAATGTTGTAATAATACAGGGTGATTCTTTTAAATACATCGCTACGTGTATGTATTGCTACAGATAGATACTTACGGGATCCAAAAAACAATTATTATTATTCTCAAATTTAATCTCACTGGGCGCTAATGGTTCTGTGATATTCTTCTTGTAATACAAATCAAACTTCAACATTTTCAGGAATTCACAAAACTTGTACCGCAATTCCAAGTAGGTCACTGAGTATAACTGGACTTGGTTATCCTTAACGTTTATATTTATCTGTAACAAATTTGTAAAGTAACACAAAAGTAGCTTATATATGATTAGATGGTTAGCGCTAGCTGTTGCAAAGTTACAAATTACATAACTTAACAAACCTCTTTTTATACAATGCAGACATACAATATAGTTGTTGACAGGTGACTAATATCGAGAGGGGAATCTGGATACTTAACACTAGTTAGAAAGGTTATCATTTCGTCCTTTCAGTCCGTTTGCAGCTGCCTTCTGCCCCAGGCCTCCTACCTGATCCGCCCATGGTCCCTTGCACCTTACATCACAGTCTCTCGATAAATACTTACTATAAAACTGTTGTTGAAAGGCCAAACAAAGGTGAGACACATGTGGACATAATGATTGGGATCGGAGCGACCAGGACGCCGCGAGGTCACGTTAACCACGTGCATAATCCGAGGATTCTCCATGATGACTCGTGGACGTTCCAATGATATCATTAGTCTCTGTAAAATGAAACTCTTCAAACGATAATCATGTCATTACATGATAAAAAGTTTTATAATATGCTATGAGGTTGCTACGGTCAAAACCAATAACCTTTTATTGCGTATTAAATAAATAATTTTTTCAGCTTTTAAACATTACAAAAATTTCACCTCACTAGCTACTTCTTCAAAATAGCTCACAGAAGTGGTAGAGTATACCCAGATACTCATTATAGCGCTCCCTAATAATAATAATATGTTCATTTTAATCAAGAAATGTATTGCATTGTACAAATATTGAAGGGAAAATAACTAAATTTTACTTTTTTTTAAATGGTTGTCTGTGCATCAACTATTGTCATGATAACCAATTACAAAACCAATTTGTGAGATGCACATGTGATCGAAACACAAAGAGATCAGATTAACCAAACATGAGAGCTATATTAACAAAAAAAAAATTAATATTACGGTTAGAACAAAATGATGGCATTATTATGTTATTCGACGGCCCGTATCGCAGGCCGCAGCTGGTTCTATGCCGAGAGAAGCTGCTTGGATTTGTTCACCAAGCGGTAGAATAAGCGCACATCATTTTAATTTCATTATAACACCTTTGTTATCTTTTTGTCACAAATAAGTGATTTGATTTGGGTTACATTTTTGATATATTATATTATAAATCACAGAATCGCTATCTTGGATTATTAACATACTTAATAATATTATTATGTTTCTTTTTGTGGAAATAGCCTGCAAACGAACTGACGATGCGCCTGATGGTTTGACTAAAGTTTTAAGTAAAAATATGTTACAAGTTCAACGCCCCAACTCAGAGTCACTAACGGTTACTTAAATCGCTCCTTAGTACAGAATTTGTATGGTGATTCTTTACTAAGTAGCGATTAAAGTAACCGTTAGTGACTCTGAGTTAATGCAAGACTCCAGCAATTTACAGTAAAATCTTTTACATACCGATTTTTATTTAATGTTTATATAATTTTAGTGGTCCTTATCCAACCCTATTTCATTGACGTTGGTTTTTTTTTTGGTAACATTTTGACTGGCTACAGGTCAACAACCAAATCTGGTCGAGTACTGAGCAGGGATCTCTCCTCAAGAGAGCGTACTCCACCCCGCTGCTCCAGTGCGGATTTGTGGAGGGCTTAGTGGCCAACCCAAGTGTTGGAAGTTTTCATGCCTCCTGAAGGCCTCCGATATGACTTAAAAGACATGTATCTGGCGATAGCAACTCAATCAGTCAATTGTTGTTAAGCAATAAGACAAGGGACAACGTCGCCCATGGGCAACAATAAAAAGTATAAGAGCTGGAGCCCCGACCCGCTCACTCTACTAAGTCGTAAATTTCGCAAGGCTACGATCTTGTTCTTAAGAAAACTATATTTCACAGCGTGTCGCCATAAGTCACTCGGTTCCAAGTTCGGATTACTATTCCGATCCCAAATCTGGCTCCAACTTAAATCATTGTTTCTCAAATCAAGATGTCATTATTTATAAACGAGACGAATATCGCAAAACATAGCCTCCGATTCTCGCGTAGTGATAAAAGGGTACGAACATTTTTGTATGATACAAATTTGAGTACAAAATTGAATTTCTGTACTTACTTTTGGATCGTAATCACTTAGTATATCGATTGACACATGTTTTATCAATGTCCGCCGAAACGAAGTATTTTGCTTTATTTTTATACGGTTTTTAACTCAAATATCTCAGAAGGTATATTATTATCCCTTACGATATTTCATCACTGAATACTTTTTGATTCTAATCACTTACTCCGTCGATTGACACATGTTTCATCACTGGCCCCCGAAACGATTTTTTTTCGAAATGGCGGTACTTGTAGCTATGCCAACTAGGTTCAATGTCCTTTAAGTTCAAGTTTATTATGGCTTGGTCCCACTAATAGTTTAGTTAACAAATATTTTGTAGGTGGTCGAGATAATGAAATGATTAATTAATTCGTTTGGTAATTTATTAAGTTTTTAATAAAAGTAATTAATAATATTACTGATATTATTATCATTCTGTGAGACCTGGCTGGCGTCTATCTAGGTAGGTACTTACCCGCCAAACGGTTCGTCGTTTTCTATCTTGGACTTGAGAGTTGAGTCTCAACTCATGGGTCTCAACCCAGTATTTTTTTCTTTAATGCTTAAAGTATGTTTCTTCAATAACTACAAAGTACAAACTCTAATTAAAAAACTTCATACTCGATTATGGGTTGAAGCAAATATATCGTGCAATCAAGAATCGCCCTTTCGGCCACAGATGGCGTTGTTGACAAAATCCGATTTATTGCCGGCGGCTATGATAAGTTGTTGTCATATCTTTGGTACTGCGAGATATTTGGACTGTCTTTAATAACTATCGTAGCTAAACTGAACCTTAGGTACCATTACTTAAAGCCCATTTATTTGCAGCTTTGATAGAGGTTTTTTCAGCCTACACTAATATTTTCTTGTTTGATGGTATGATTTTGCTTGACAAACTAATTTCTAGAAAGGGTTGTGATGTGAGCTGTTTGATTTTTTATAGCTGTATTTAAGTCGCAGTAAGGCTGCAAAGATGTGTAGGTAATACGTGAAATGGTGTTACTCATCTTCAATAAATTAAACATCCTCAAATGTTTTATTCAACAGATTTCAATAGATAGCTTCGACGTTTTATTCTATGATACACCCATCAATTCCAAAGTAGTATTTAACAATATTACAAATCAACGCTAATTTACAGAGGCTCGGAGTATGGCTCCGGATGATCTATCCAGTTAATCCCACCGTCCC
The DNA here is from genome assembly GCA_951805285.1 of Thymelicus acteon. Lineage (NCBI taxonomy): Eukaryota > Metazoa > Arthropoda > Insecta > Lepidoptera > Hesperiidae > Thymelicus > Thymelicus acteon. The sequence goes on along the minus strand of OX638227.1, from coordinate 2,212,255 downwards.
GTGACGCGGTCTCGCCACTAATCGTGCTATTACGTTCGTCCTGGGATTAGCTGGGACCGATGCCTATTAGAAACTATTACCGAAGCTAAGGTCAGATTACTGGCACTTATCCCACAAGAACTAACGCTATACGTAATGTTTAATTCGATAGATTCATTTATTTGAAAAATAAAATGTTACGATTTTAAAGCTTTATGAAATAACTTCGCCGAACTTCATATCGCCTAATTAACTTTTTTTTTTCCTAAAATATAAGTAGCTTAAGTTACTCCGTGTTACATCAGCTATCTGCCAGTGAAAGTCCCGTCAAAATAATTGGTTTAGCCATTTCAGAGATTAGCCGGAACAAACAGACAGACAGACAAAAATTGTAAAAATGTTCTTTTGGTATATATACCGTGTATACATCCTAATGCACTTAGTAAAAAGCGGTTATTTTAATATTACAAACAGACACTCCAATTTTATTTATTTGTATAGATGTATAATGTATCAAATCAAATCAAAATCTTTTATTCATATAGGTATCACTGATACACTCATGCACGTCATTTTTTAATCTACCAGCTTTTCGGAAGGGTGCTTTGTCATGGAGGAGAAGAAAAGCCGAAAGAAACTCCTCGCACATCTTTTAAAATCATGAAAAGTTACATAATATCTTCTAACCTACGCGGAACTGGATGCGGCACTAATTTCCAGGCGTCTTTGTCATTAATATATTCATTTATGCTATAGTATCCTTTTCCTACTAGCTGAGATTTCACATATCTCTTAAACATTTGGATAGGTAAATCACGTACTGACTTGGGTAATTTATTGAAAAAAACGTACACCGAGCCCCATATAAGAACGTTGTACCCTACTTAAGTGAAAAGATGACGTCACCAAATTATGTCTGTTTCTAGTTAGATGATTATACGTATCACTATTCTGCTTGAACATACCTAAGTTGTTTTTTACGAATATAATATTGCTGTAAATAAATTGAGAGGCTACTGTTAATATGCCTATTTCTTTAAATTTCTCACGCAGAGAATCACGTGCTTTTAATTTATAAATGGCTCTGATTTTCTGCAAAACAAATATAGAATCAATGTTAACCGCTGAGCCCCACATCAATATACCATAGGACATGAGGCTATGAAAGTATGCAAAATAAACAAGTTTAGCAGTTTCTACATCGGTAAACTGTCTTATCTTTCTAATGGCATAAACTGACTTACTTAGCTTACTCGCGAGAGCCGTTATATGGGTGCCCCATTGTATAGATTAGCTGTTTAAGATTTATCTTAATATATTTTTTCAAATTGAAAACAAAATAGCGGCGTAAAAGTACTCTCATATTTTTTTCCAAACGGCCCTTATGAAGTATACCCAAGTAGCACAAATGCGCTGTATAACCGTATTTCAACAGAGCACAATGGAAACGCTAGCTGATAAGTTGCAGTATAGTAGCGTTATAAGCGCTTAAACAGCTGATATAACTCTAATTTGGGCACAAATTTGACAGCACATAGCTGTATAAGAAATCCCATTACTAAAATAATTGGGTTATATCAGCATTATATTAGCATTTTATGTGGGTAACAGACATTACAAGAGCTGAACGCTGCCTGATTAACAAACCACATGTTACCCTATAAACACAAAGTGAACATTTCTAATGTTTTCATAGAGCTGAAAGTAAACGTCGAGCGAACTTGTGATATGCATTATCTTTATTTTCATTAAAACTGTCAGTATAGTGTCAATCCTTAAAACTTGTTGTGTGCAAGATCCCATGGTGCCATTTTGTGACATGAAAAATATAATTTAAGCCTAAGTAAAACTTCGATTTCTTACTAATATATTTGAAATCTTATTGGGAAGGTAACTTTATCGTGAAATACCACATATATATCGTTTAAAATTTTCACGCGCCCTCATAATAATACAGAATACGAAAAAAAATGTAACTTAAATTGATTGTAAACAAAATAAAATATATTGTTTTGGCATATTTATATGCATGAAGGGCTGTTTATGTGTTATTTAGTAGTATCTTATTTAATTGTTGTCGATATCTTTTAAAATAAACCAAACCAAAAGGGCTAAAATTTTATAATGATACACAGTCAGGTAGTAAATATGGCGGATAGGCAAGTGAATAGTTGTAATCTTGACATAGTGCTAAGGGCTGCATGAATGCTCGCATGTGGCCTGTTATTGTAGGCTGTATATTATTTCCCGCATCGGCCATATCATCATGAATAATCTTCAAGTACTCTGCATTAATTTTACGTCGTATTCCACCAGTTCTTTTTTTATCTTTCCACATTTTGTAAAACAACACTCACTAGTTCGGAAATTGCCACACGTTATAAAATAATAAAATTCATGATTACATATAACTCAATCAGCAGTATAGATGACCACACAAGTTCAAATATTCTGCTCAAACAAGAATTACGAGCTTAAAAGTGAACTTTTTTAAGGCAGCGGGCTGCTATGTAACTGCATAAAGTTCACAATTTAGGTCTGACATGGCCTAGACAAATGCTGTTATACGAGTATATACTGACACCTGATTAATAGAGTAAAAGTCCATCTGTGTGCAGCGTGAAGCATTTAATCATTGTTAAATAACTTCACAAAGTAACTGTTTGCGTTACAGTAGTTTACAAAGTTCTCTCTTAAAATGCAACAGTTTTAGAGCACACTCGTGGCTATTTATTCAGAAGACTGCATTGCTAGTGTTCCACAGCATACGCTCATGCAGCAGATAGAAGAAAATAGTACCAAACGCTGCATAACAGTGACGTCTGTGGCATGTGTGTGGTGCCTAATAGAATCACAAAACAGAATAAAGCATTTTAATTAGCCTCGCTTCTTTTTATACAGCTGTTACGGATTGAAAGAACTCTTATAAGTAATTACAAATGCTTAGATTGACGATGTGGGCCTTGAGTGAAAGTTTATATTGCTATTTTGTGCTACTTGGGTATTATTTGTGGCATAGAACTCAGGATCGATTCCGGGCAATCAGTTCTTTTTTTCTTTTTCGTTTTTATTTTACTTTTTTTATATTATTTTACTACGAAAATGAATACATGTCAAAGTTACAGAAAAAATTTGAAATCCACTGAAAAAATTTCGTGCCCGCAACAAATTTGTGGCAAAAATTTGCACTTGCTCTGTGTTAATTTGAACACAAGTTAAGGAACTGAAGAGTTGGAACTGTCCGGAATGTTCTGTGTGAATGCTCGCAGCCCAACGTAAGGAGAATTCAACACCTGTGAAAATGACTTCCTGTTCAGTTGATAATACTAATAGTGATTCCCAAAACATAACAATTAGACGTACTCGACCTCCTGCTCCAACCGGTGAAACATCGGGAACAAATCAAGACTTTGTACTTCGCTCGGAAATTTCGACTATCATGCGAAGCGAGCTTAGAGCCGCACTTCGGAATATTTTTGACGAAGAGTTCACGAGGATTAGAAGGGAAATACAGGAGTTGCAAGAATCTATCGCTCACATGAGTAAGCAGCTTGATAACGCAATCTCAGACATCAAACTCTGCACTGAGCATACTAAACAGATAGAAACTGAAAATACCATCTTAAAAAACAAAGTTTACGACCTCGAAACACGAATGGCTCAAATTGAACAAGATGCTCGTCAAAATAACCTTGAAATTCACTGTTTGCCAGAGCACAAAAATGAAAATCTCTTAAAAACGGTTATCCAGCTGTGTAACGTCGTTTCCTTTCCCTTGACAGAAAATGATATACTATCCTGCAATAGAGTTCAAAAGTTCAATTCTACGACAAAAATGCCGAGAAGCGTTACACATATGCAGACTTCCCAGTAAATTGAAAAGAGATAACCTCTTGGCTGCAGTCTTAACTAACAACAAAGCCAATCCAAAACATAAGCTCAACACAAAGCTTTTAGGTTATGGCGATTTAGAGTCACGAGTTTTTGTAAGTGAACATCTTACACCATCACCAATAAAAGTTTACATGCGACTACAAGAATCAGAGCAAAAGAGAAACACTATAAATTTGTATGGATACGTAATGGGAATTTTTTTGTTCGTAAAGATGAATCATCACCGGCGCTGGTCATTACCCACAAAGAAGCCCTTCAAAAGTTATTAAACTAGTTTTTTTTGTAACTCACTTTCATTTGTTTTGAGTATTGTGCTATTTTATATTAATATTATTATTTATTTCAGTGTATATGGTTCTTATAGCTTATGGCTAATCTACTCAGCAAATATTATCAAAATATAAAAGGAATCCGTACTAAACTGAAAGATGTCTATAAAAACGCTCTTTCGTGTAACTACCAAGTAATTATATTCACTGAAACCTGGCTTAATGACAGTATATGTACAGCTGAAATTCTAGACGATAGATATCGGATCTACAAGAGGAATAGGCAGTCAAACACTTTTAATAAGGGTAAAGATGGAGGAGGAGTTCTCATAGCCATTTCTAAATCATTAACTGCTTCTCGTTATACTAACCTCGAAAGTTGCTGACCTATGGGTCACTATTGAGTCTCATAATCAATACACCGGTACCAAAATTCATATATGTGCCATTTACCTATCACCCCCAGTAAGTATTGAGTGCATCTCACATTTTACAACTTAATTAGAAAACACTATTGATAGCATGGATAACCAATTCCAAGCAACAATATCGTGACCCACACGCTGCAACCTACGATTCTAGATGCTTAAACAACATACGAATTACTAGCACTAAAATGGTAGTGATAGCATTCCTCCCATTTTCTTTATGGAATGCGCTAAACCTTTATCTATTCCTCTTCAAATTATTTTTAATAAATCCTTAACAGATGGAATATTTCCAGAGGTTTGGAAAGACGCTATTGTTATGCCTATCCCGAAAACTGGTGACAAACAGCTAGTTGAGAATTATAGACCCATCAGTATTCTACCAGTGGTGGCTAAAGTATTTGAGCAAATCATTGCTCCTCATATTAGAACTTTATAACAAATCTTATGCGAGCAACAACATGGTTTTGTTGCCAGGCGTTCTACAACTACTAACTTAGTATCTTTTGTTAAACTACTGCTGTTACATATGGGTTCCAATGAGGAAGTCGATGTGATTTATAGTGACTTAAGCAAAGCGTTTGATCTTGTAGACCACGATATACTTCTCCACAAATTAAAACACCAATTTCATATAAATGGTTCGCTATTGCTATGGTTCAGCTCTTAGTAAAAAAACCGTAAAATTCGCATTTTAGTAATAAACGGTTTCAGTTCGTATTTCTGTACTCCCTTATTTGGCGTCCCAAAAGGATCTATTTTAGGCCCTATTTTATTTAACCTGTTTACAGATGATATCAAGCATTATATGAAACACTCAGAGTTCCAACTATACCCTGACGACTTCAAAATATTTAGAGTAGTCCAAAATAAGTCGGATGAGGAGTTGTTACAGAGAGACATAGAGAATGTTGCAAAATGGTGTGTAATTATTAATTCTATGAATTTGAACATCGAAAAATGTTCACATATGAAATTTTCAAGGAAATGCAATAAATACGACTCTAAATATTTGGTAATGAACTAAAAAGAGTGGAGGAAGTACGAGACTTAGGTGTATTGGTTGATTCAGAGTTACGGTTTGCTGGTCATATAAATTATGTTATTAAAAAAGCTTTAAAATGTTAGGATTTATTACAAGAAACACCTTCACATCTATTTTGGCTCTAAAGACTGTAAGTGCACTCGTACGTAGTCAAATTGAATACGGCCCTCTTGTATGGTATCCCAGTTATCAAAACAACATTCAACGTATCGAAAAGGTACAAAAAATATTTACAAAAAGACTAGGTATAATTTAAAACTGGAAACCATCATATATTTAACAGCTATCATGACCGCTTGCGCCACTTCATCTACCATCTATTATTTAAAAGAAATCAGGCTTTAGGTAGTGTTTTTCTGTACAAACTTCTTAATCAATTAATTGGCTGCCCCTTCCTCTTGAACCGAATTAATAATAGCGTACCGAGAATATTGTCCAGGGCAACATATTACAGGATTTATAATCCATTTTATTTATATCCCAATAAAACCAAATATGTGTTAAAAATGAATGTGTTGCAACGAAATTTTAATAGTATATTTATTAACAGCGATATAGATATCTTTGCAGATGCATTAGGTCTATATAAGAAAAAAATACATAAGGCAATAACAGCCATTTGAATTACTCCCTCTTTTTTATTACAAACTTTTAATTTGAAATCTATAATTGTTATATTGTATCGTGCCTTCTGATTACAATGTCATGCAAAAATGTTGCGCAAACCTTTAATTTAAGTGCATAAAATGTCAGGTTAGATTATAAAGGAGGTGGCCAACATCTGTATGGGCGTTTGCCCCACTTGTGAAGTATAATGTACACATTTTATTTTTACCTTACATTAAAGCTTACAATATCTACTTTGATAATTTTATCAATAAAAATCTGTAGAACTCGGGATTCTCCTTTTACGAGCAGTTTTAGCTCTTGTAGGTTGACAGTCTGATCAACATAAGTAATCGTGGAAAAGTGTTTTAAAGAGAGATTTTTATATTAAATACAAACTATTTATCTTTTGGATAATTCATTTATTTATTTTACTTTAATTATGACGTGCCCACCCCAAATACCAAACTAATGTAATCACATGAAAATGCCATACTTGTACTGCAGTGATCCATTCTACCAATATGGATTGAAGGTTTCTTGCTAGCGAAGATATTGAGTGACGTGCCATGCGCTCAATATCAACCACACAATTAATGCACCTCATGACAAAAAATCAAACACAATTATTATTTTGCAGAAATCAAACTCAAAAATCTTCTTTTGGCATTTGACAAATGGCAATTAGCATATATTCGTATTTCTGTCAGTCAATTGTCAACCTCCAGTGATAGCAATGGAGGTAGTAGAAGATTAAGTGTATACAAGACAACTTATTATTATTGTTAATTTAATAGAACTACTCACTGCGGAGTTCAGAAGAAAATTACAATTCTAGTTATGTTATAATAAACGGAAAACATGTCTTTTCAGAGGACTAAAACCTTGTACAAATAAACGTATTTTAACCATTTCCGGAACAGTGTATATGTTACCGGATATCTGTATAATTCAGCATTCTATACAATACCTAGGCAATGTATAGAATATCTAAAACGTTCAGGTAACGTTTTGAATATTATTTATTTCATACTTAGCCCAGGTATTCTATACAATACTCCATGCGTAGTTGGTAATGTGTGTAAAAGACGGTTCTCTAAGCTGCCTTTTCGCCGAAAATTGTTTGGCCGATTATCACTTGCCAACTAACATTTCGCAGAATTTTATTTCGCCGAATAATCATTTGCCAACTTATCACATATTTTTTTTAATTTCCCAACCTAACAGTTGCCAACTATACGTTTGGTCTGCCTTTTATAATGACACTTTTCAAAAGGCCAACTTTCAAGTAGCGAATGTTTCAGTTAGAGTAATATTCATTTACGGCCGAAATTAATAAGCGATCCTAATCTATTTTTAGCGATCTAAGATTGAAAACACAATCCTTTTTTGTGTAAACTGTGCTAATAACCAAACCACGGATTGACATTGCAATCTGAAAACACGGTCAATCTTTGGGAGGACGGATCAGAGATTAAAGATTGACCTCTGTTCGTAAATGACAGTTTGGGTGTGTTATTAACCAATCTTTCCATTTTGACATATGGTTCGATCGGTGTAAACGATCTGAGATTGCAATCTAAGAAATTCCGCGGATTGAGAGTTACTTTGATGCTTTCAATTAATATAAAATTAAGAAAAATGGCCTTTGCGTTATTTTTGAGTGATAGTGAGAGTAGTGTCGCAGATAGGTCTCAAAATATGGATATGCAAGATATTAGTGGAAGGACTAATCTTATAAATATTTTGTTTTGTTCATAGCCACAATATCCTATAACTATTTGCAGGTATATGATATACCTACCTAATAATAACAATAGGAATTAATTTATTTGCTCAAAATGTAAGTACAAAAAAAGGTCTTCAAAAATGTGTTAATAGCGTCACATTTTTATTCTTGTATTGCTTTCTAATAATAAAAAAATATTCAGTCAAAAAGCATTTATTTGGAAATCAGTTACAGGAGCCTACTCAGCAAGAAAAAAATGTATGGATGGAAAGTTAATAAACAAATTCAGTTTTATAATTTTAATAATTCAGATTTTAATTTTTCTACTTCTAAGGCTAATCTTTGATTTTCTAATTTTAAGTTTTTATTTTCCAGTAAAATATTATCGGAAGTGTCTTCCAGACATTTCTTTTTTGTTGAGCTAATGCAATGTTTCTTGCGGTTCTTCTCTCATCTGGTTTCCTTTTCTTTGTACCTGGAAAACAATAACAGTGAATGAATGGTGTTTCCTCATTGAGAGGTGATTCCTGATGAAAGGTCAGCCACACATCTGGCCTCAAACTGTGATTTTTGTACCATAATTACCTACTAGAGAGACAGCACACAGACATAAAAAGACTAGGCCAAAACCATTTTTAAAAACCCTTACTACCAGGAATAATAATAATATAACCCCGACCCGACCGACGACCCGTGTGGCGCAATGTTTCATAATAAAATTGTAACTAAACCAATGCGCGGGAAACGGTAATTTATAACTTAAAAGGACGCGACGCCCAAGAAATAATACGTAACAATATGACTTACCACTTCAGAATCCATTTCAAATGAAATTATTATGATTCTCCACACAAAATAATTTTTAAATCGTATTTTGTAAAATTGACAACAACTTGACATTTGACAACACAATAGAAGGACCCGTTTTTTTTAAGCTACATTCCATTATAGTAAAACGTAATTCGTCTAACGTCAGAATTGAAAATTATAATTAATTTATTACACGTTTTAGGTTTGAAATGCGAAATTTTATACTAAAAATATATTATTTTATAAAATTTAATAAATATACGGTAATATCAGTCGTAATTTTGCGCATTAAAAACAAATAAACACACCATAGCGCGTACTACGTTCGGCGTAAAACGAAACGGTCAAGAGGGAAAGGATCGTCGGCAATCTGCAGACAAAAAAGGTAGCAGCTGTAGAATTTAGTTATTAGGACGCAGATCGAAGATCGATCCATCGGTATATATCGATCCGAGATTGATCTCATTCTCGGATTGAGGATACATTATTAATTTCGGCCGTTAGTTGTATATTGTTTATAAACCTAGGTTTGTAAATTTGCGGTTCTTGTTATCTTTATTTATTTATTTATTTATTTATTTATTATAGGATTACCAACATAAGATACAGTTTCATCATTTGCAATACAAGTTGTTACTTATCATATTAAATCTTACTGTTCCTACAATTACAGGTAACCACAGCATGCTTTGCAAATAGTCATCTTCCGGTGACATATGCACTTTTAGGAAGAATTTAGGGGTTTTTGATACATAAAAAGGCTTCCAAACATCTCCGGCGCTGCGGGAAGTGCAGCCCCTCCGCCCTTGCGTAACAAACTGCAGGCACTCCATGCTCGCCTACGCAGCTTCGGCTTTTTGGTCGCCTGCGGCGACCAGCCTCAGCCGCTTCGGCTCACATGGTGCCTGCAGTTTGTTACAGCGGGCGGGGGCTGCTCTCCCTTCGCGCCTCCGGGGTTTACATTCACTCTAGGGGTAGGGCAGACTAGTACCACGTGGGGTCGGGGTTGACTAGGTCGGTTCTGTCACCAATTTTGAAAAATCCGAAGCTGTGTAGGCGAGCAGTGTAGTGTAGGAGCCATTAGACTGCATCTCTCCTTACCATCAAGTGTGATTTCGGTCAAGCATTAATTTAAAATGTATAAAAAAATATCTATTCATGCAGGTTATAATTTGTTTTGAGTGTGTTTTTAAGTAAATTCTTAATTCCAACCTCCATCCAAGTTGACTATACATACCCAAATCTAACTTTATTCATTGCCGGTGAACCTGCAGGTATTCTGTACAGTAGTTGGGAAACGTATACATTACCTAGGCAAACTATGTAATGATGATAATATTCATATAATTTAATACATTGCCAAAACGACCCAGGTATTATACACATTTCCTAGGAATTGTGTTGAATACCAGCATTATACAGATATCCGGTAACATATACAACACAACTTATTATTATTGTTAATTTATTATAACTACTCACTGCGGAGTTCAGAAGAAAATTAAAATTCTAGTTATATTATAATAAATGGAAAACATGTCTTTTCTGAGGACTGAAACCTTGTACAAATAAACGTATTTTAACCATTTCCGGGGCACATGTTGGCCACCTCCTTTGTTACATTGTAAAATTTAAGTTAAATACTTAGTTGGTATGCCTTAAATAAATAAATAAAAATGGTGATATTCTCCAGTGTGATATTGAAGTTATTGAATATACACACTGTTATTTATTTTTATGATTGTTATTTTTTCAGGATTGTTTGATAAATAATAATTAATAGGGATTATAATGGATAAAATTAACATTTTATTAAATATGTTCTTTAAGGTCGACCCTTGTACTTCCGTGCAGGTATCGTTTTCAGCTCCAAGTCGATCGAACCAGCCATCACCAGTTTGCCCTTGTATGTGTGGTTGGCAAACACACGGCCTTTTACGAACGGAAAATTTGTGGGAAGACTCACCAAAGGCAACGTCCAGTTCGGATAATAGTATATGCCCTGAAAACGGAAGATAATTAATACATTCTCAGTCTCATATTCTTAAATTAAAATTTAAAAAAACCCCCGACAGTTGTATTTATACCAAACAGTTTAAATTAGTTTATAATTATTGGAAGTACTGAAAATAATGTTTAAAATCATTTTTAAAATACCTATTTGGCTTTGGTGTTTTTTTACACCAGCTTCATTCAAACGCCAAGTTCCATGACGTAATTTGAAAATAGCACACGTTTTTGCATCTTTGAAATTTTTAGTATCACAATGATAACACAGGAGATATTATAATCACTTAATACAATAAAAATAATATAAATATAAATAATAATTCTGCTCGACACTGACATTCGCCGGTTTAAAAGGAATATAAATAATTGCTTGTTATCTTGTTCCCATATTGGCTAGTTTTAATTGAAATTTTTATCAAATATCTTGACATTTTAATCTTTTAATGAAATTTCAAACTTACTGTATCGAGATATTGTTTTATTTGTATTTAATTCTCAATGTAAATTAAACTGACATAATTTTATTGTTTATTCGTTGAATCGTATTGTACTATTGGTGTTTAATTTATATGACATTACTGTTTCACATTGTATTATTTTAATTTTAATTAGGTTTTAATTTGGTTTTATTTTACGATATTTATAATTTAATGAACTTCTTTAGATATTACCACTTCTGTTACATTTTATTTGTCACTCGTTCTCTCTTTTTCATGCATGCAGTCTACACCTTTAAGTATAATGACACTAACCTATCAATTTGTGCTTTATCTGTATTTGTACTGGTGTACATTATGTTGGTGTTCTAAAAAAAAAAAAAAAACATAAACGTGTACTTATGTACGCGCGTGAGAAGTTATACTTCTTTGGCATCATTAAATAAATATTTAACACTAGCTGTCTTGGCGAACTTCGTATCGCCTAATAATCAGTGAATGTACTTTGTTGTTACTTTTAACTTTTATACTTTTGGTAGGTTTAACAAATCAGAGAACATTAAATTGCCTCTCCCTCTCCCTCTGCCCCTCCCACACCCACTCCCTCTCCCCTCCCCTCCCCCCTGCCTCCCTCTCCTTTTCATTCAAAAAATAACCTACTGAGCACGGGTCTCTCCTCTTGAGGAGGCCTAGAGCATACTCCACCACGCTGCTCCAGTGCGGATTGGTGGAGGGGTTAGTGGCCAATCCAATTGTCGGAAGTTTTCATGCCGCCCGAGGGCCTCCGACATGGTTTAATGACTGTTGTCTTACGATAACAACCGGGACCGACGGCTTTACGTGCCCTCCGAAGCACGGAAGCGCTCAAGAAATTTTTGCCACTAGCGGTCACCCATCCAACTACCGTCCGCGCTCGCTGTTGCTTAACTTTGTCGATCGTTTAGGATCGACGTAAGCCGCCGGGCTATGAGTGTTTCATAATTTTATTTAAAAGATTGAAATTATCTGTAACTACACAGTACCTATGAGAATTTCAAAATAAAGTTTGAAAAACTTCATAATAATATCATTCAAACGTAACAGCTCCTGTTTCACCCACATTCCGTTGGTTAATTATTCATAAGTTACGCGACAACCTGTGCTGTATACATACGTATAAGAAATACTTTTTTAATACACTATGTTACTTACTGGCTTAAAATTACATTCTTTATTAACTCTGGAGTGTACAAGCGGTATTGACAGGTTAGTTGTGTAATAATAATGATTGTTTTTAATAAAATCATTAAGATAATCACAAAATTTGAATGTAAGTACGACGAAACTCGGCCGGTACTCGTTGCTCAAGAACTCGTGAACTGTTAAAATAACCTGAAACAGAAGATTGTTCTTTGTTTGTTTGTTAATTGGTTAGGTGTACCTCCGTAAGGCGGGTGGGAGCTGGTCAGTGGTCATCGAAGTCTCCGTCTACCGTTACGGCTAAAGAATAAAAAGAAGAAGAGTACTCTACTCATCTTAAGTGTATCACTTTGACCCCCTAGTTTAGCTTCCTACGAATGTTCAAAACAAAGGCACTTCAGAAAGGGGAGTAAATTTATCTGTAAGTAGTCAAAAAAAAAAGTCAAAGTAACAACCCATAATTGTCCCGCTGCTGAGCTCGGGGTCTCCTCTCACAATGTGAATGGTACCTACAGGCCATAGTCAACCACGCCGGCCAAGTGCGGATTGATAGACTTCACACACCTATAAGAACATTATGGAGAACTCTCAGGTGTGCAGGTTTCCTCACGATGCTTTCCTTCACCAAAGTAAGTGATAATTAACTTCTAATACATACATATTTTCTGAAAATTAGAGGTGCTTGCCAGGATTCGAAATTGGCCTGTGTTCGGGAGACCAACATTCTAACCGCTAGGCTATCACTGCTTCACTTGTAACTATACTAGGCTAAGCTGCTTCGATAAATGATTCACTTCATCATCATACAGCATCTATCCAACAGCTGGACTAGGGTCCTTTCACAATGAAGGGTACAGTGCACAAGTGCGTTGGCAAACACTTACTTCACCGCTACTGTCCATGGGTTTGTAGTACTCTACCCAGAGCTGGATGTAGTGCGTCTTGTCGAAGCGTCCGGGCCGGCGCGAGGTGACGTTGATCACGCGAGCCAAGTCAGGGTTCACGTCGACTACACGGGGACGTTCCAACGATAATGATATCACCTATTAAGGAATAATCTAAATTTTACCAAAAAATAACGTTGACTTTATTCAAATCAAATCAAATCAAATCAAATGTTTTTACTCAAAATAGGTTTGGTTTACAAACACTTTTCGAAAGTCATGCAAGCTACGCCAATGCTTCAACAAGGCCCTACCGTGAGAGGGCCCGGGAGAAGAAGCAGCAAGAAACTACCGGGGTTGTTTTTTTCCTGCTCACAGTTACAGATGACACTTGTCATCTACTACATCTTCAACCACATAAGTGTTGTGAATAATATTTGTATTTTTTCTCTATGTTTATATATTTATGTATGTGTGTATATAGGTATATATGTATGTATGTGTGTATTTATCTTTATTTACGATATTTTACGTATATAATTGTAGTAGCACCCCTACCTCAGCTCTTCAAATGTATTTTGTCCTTCGCTCAAAGGGTTATCTGGTAGAGATTGCTACTATAGCGATAAGACTGCCTGTTGTGTTTTTTTTTTGTTTGTTAACTTCTCTTTTGTTTGTTAACTTGTCATTTATTAGTGTGCACAACAAAGAATATTGTATTGTACAATCTATATTCGTAAAACTCATGTCCAAGCAGTCTTGTCTTTAAAATAATCATCTAATTTGTAATATCCTTTCGTCATAAGATATATACCATTAGAAAGTAGAGATTTCAACGAACAGAAAAACCACCGACTTTTTTAAAAAATCAGATATTTTGATGTGAGATTTTTCGACTGAAAATAGGGGTGCTTTTTCGATATAAGGTCAAAATAAGGTGAAAAAAAATATATTTTTGAATCAAAAAAATTACAGTATGTTAAGGACATACAAAGGTAAGTTTTCACCAAATTTCATGAAAAAAGATTTTTTTTGTGAAAGATAAAAATAAAAAACCAAAAACGTGGTTTTTTTAATTTTTCGCATACATTTTGAGGTTATGTAAAAAAGTGTCAATACAAAAGTTGTAGATCTTTTTATTACCTACAACTTTGCCATTTAACTTTTTTCAATAGGACTTGTAGTTTTTCCGGAAATCGAGATAAACCGTTTTTTACCCTTAAACCCTCCCTCCCCCCACTTCCCGACCTCCGATCGCCCGTAATTTATTTTTCCTATAATTTTCGTTATATTCTCTTCCTTTTGCAATAGGTTTCATTCTACTATAATTTTCTTCCACTTTTTACCGTTTTTAGAGCTATCGGCACTGGACTATTTCCAGTGACGTTATGTTCATCACATTGAATAGGTAATTTTCCCTCTAGTAGATACCTTACCACGATTACAGTATTTCTCATTTGATTATTTCCAATTGTTTAGCTTATTCCTCAAGCTTTCAAATCCAGCACAAAAGTGATTATTACTAGCTAGCATTAAGTAATTTTCTACCCAATATTTTCTGAACTTAATTTATATTTGAGCCACTGCCTGGTCTCCCTGATCGGGAGCTGTTTTTAATCAAATTAGATTCGATTCCTAATTTTTTGTTCTGTGGCAATACCTACGTTACTTACCCAATAAGTAGTAATAAGATGTAAACCGTTGACTTTTCCATTGGATGTTACGTACCTTTGTGTTCAACTGGAAACTGCAGTGGTCCAACAGATAAAGCCAAAATATCGTGACGCTCAGTGCAGCATTTTTCCATAATATGTCCATATTTCGCGGTATCTACTTTTATGTCATGTATGTACGGCGCGAGTTTTAAGTAAAAATATAATTTTTATGCACTTTATAGCGTTGTCTCCCGGAAAATGCATCTATTGTTTAATTGACAGGAAATGAACTTATAAAGCCTTTACAATTAGTATAGTTATTAGGTATAATAATATTTTGATTGTATTCTATTGTGTAAAATGATAAATAATTTGTTCACAATCAGTGTAGCTATAATTTTTTATCGTATGATGTAAAATTATGGCTAATTTATCTCTTCACAGTGAAGTAATTGACTGCTACTATCGATTTGCTACTATCGATCCCCCATCCAACTACCGACCGTGGCCGCTGTTGCGAGTCATAACATTTTGATTATTTAATTCTAATACCTATACGAAATCACGAAACGAGGTGCTGTCCACTTTATTCACCTATGCACCAGGTGATTTAAATCTACTGGCTGCAGGTGAATTAAGTATACTAAATCGGTAGACCTAAATTCATCTAGGTGATTAAGGCAAGCTATACACGAGCCTACTGCCGAGGTGTATTAGTAAACTTAATTCACCTTGCTAAAAAATATTTTAGTATAACATCGAATCGAGCTGTTGAGTCATTTGTTGGTAAGCAATAAGACAAGGGACAACGTCGCCCATGGGCAACAATAAAAAGCATAACCGTTGTTGGCAAGACAGAAGCCCCGACCCGCTCCCTCTACTAAGTCGTAAATTTCGCAAGGCTACGATCTTGTTCTTAAGAAAACTATATTTCACAGCGTGTCGCCATAAGTCACTCGGTCCCAAGTTCGAATTACTATTCCGATCCCAAATCTGGCTCCAACTTAAATAATTGTTTCTCAAATCAAGATGTCATTATTTATAAACGAGACGAATATCGCAAAACATAGCCTCCGATTCTCGCGTAGTGATAAAAGGGTTTGAACATTTTTATATGGAACCTGGCATACGTACAATTTCGCCATTTTGAAAACACCTCGTTTTGGTGGCCAGTGATGAAACATGTGCCAATAGACGGAATATGTGATTGCAATCAAAAAGTATATGATATACTTTCTGAGATATTTGAGTTCAAAAATAAAAATAATTATTAATAAACTCAAATATCTCAGAAAGTATATCACTTACGATATTGCGCCACTTACTTTTCGATCGTAATCACTTAGTCTATCGATTGACACATGTTTTATCAATGTCCGCCAAAACGAAGTTTTTTGCTTTATTTTTATACGGTTTTAAACTCAAATATCTCAGAAAGTATATTATTATCCCTTACGATATTTCATCACTGAATACTTTTTGTCGATTGACACATGTTTCATCACTGTCAGCCGAAACGATTTTTTTTCAAAATGGCGGTACTTGCAGCTATGCCAACTAGGTTCAATGTCCTTTAAGTTCAAGTTTATTTTTGCTTGGCCCCACTAATAGTTTAGTTAACAAATACTTTGTAGGCGGTCGAGATAATGAAATGATTAATTAATTCGTTTGGTAATTTATTAAGTTTATTAAGTAATTAGTAATTTTACTGATATCATCATCATTCTGTGAGACCTGTTGGGCTGGCTGTCTCAGATTAAATAAAAGGCTGGCTGTCTACTTACTTGAGTTTCCCGCCAAATGGTTCGTCGTTTCCATCTTTGACTTGAGAGTTAAGTTGAGACCCAGTATTTTATTTCTTTAATGCTTAAAGCATGTTTCTTCAATAGCTACAAACTCGAATTAAAAAACTTCATACTCGATTTATGGGTTGAAGCAAATATATCGTGCAATCAAGAATCGTCCTCTTGGCCACAGATGGCGTTGTTGACAAAATCCGATTTATTGCCGGCGGCCATTGAACTAGTATTACTAGCGTATAGAACAGACTCCGCGAACATTGGGTTCGGGGGTGCGCATTGCAGCCGGCCATTCATTCTGTCACTCGGCTGTCACTCGGCTGCGCTCATGGCGGCCGCATGCCAAAATTGTTTATGAAAAAAACTGAAAAAATGCCGTCGTGCGTAATAAGAACGTGTCACAATTGCACGACAAAAACAAAAAAGATAATGGTATCACATAATATCATCGGTAAGAAAACAAAATATTAACTTAAATCAACTGAAACGGATTTAATTAAATTATTGTGCAATGTTCCCGCTATTTTGGAATGAAAAAATCATAAGGAGCGTTTGAACTTGGCAAGCCACTAGCGTGTTAATGGAATATATAAGCTTGCTTAGGTTGCCGTCTTGGTTCGGCAAGTGTCATATACAAAGTTACTCTATGGCAAGTGTGCAAACGAGGCTTCTAGTTTGAAAAGAGAACGGAGGGCAAGCCGGCGGTGGAACACACATTTTGTTTGAGATGTCTCCTCTATGTATGTATCTCAATGCCGGCGGCTATGATAAGTTGTTGTCATATCTTTGGTACTGCGAGATATTTGGACTGTCTTTAATACCTATCGTAGCTAAACTGAACCTTAGGTACCATTACTTAAAGCCCATTTTTTGCAGCTTTTATAGTGGTTTTCTCAGCCTAAACCAATTTTCTTGTTTGATGGTATGATTTTGCTTGACAAACTAATTTCTACAAAGGGTTGTGAGCTGTTTGGTTTTTTATCGCTGTATTTGAGTCGCAGTATATAATATGATGCAAATGCAAAGATGTGTAATGGTGCTTTGAAATTGTGTGTTACTCATCTTCAATAATTATACATATTCAAATGCTTTACTCAATAGATCCCAATAAATAGCTTCGGCGTTTTATTCTATGATACATCCATCAATTCTAAAGTAGTATTTAACAATAGTACAAATCAACGCTAATTGACAGAGGTCTCGGAGTATGGCTCCGGATGATCTATCCAGTTAATCCCACCGACCCGTGACGCGGTCTCGCCACTAATCTCGCTATTACGTTCGTCCTGGGATTAGCTGGACCGATGCCTATTAGAAACTATTACCGAAGCTAAGGTCAGATTACTGGCACTGATCCCAAAAGAACTAATCCTATAAATAATGTTTAATTCGATACATTTGAAAAATAAAATGGTACGATTTTTATGAACTTTATGAAATAAATTACGTACGTAAATCGTAAATTAAGTACGAGATTTATGAAATAAATTATCTCTTTAAGATTTAACTTGAATTGGGTATTTTTTTTTCAAAGTGAAAATAAAATTACGGCCAAACATTGCCATTATTACCATTACTGCTTTACGTAAAGAGCAGTGTCCTTCGCACTATACAGGATAATCTAACGACACTTCAGAATTATGTTAAATATATCAAATCGACTGCAGGCTACAAATCGTGTCAATAAAATCGTCATACATATTTCAGCCTGTTGTACACAGCCGGGCCAACGATATTTAAAATAATATAGATACGTTATGCCCTTATAAATCAACCAAAAAACCTGTTCCGAAAAGAGCTACTACACATCACGTTTATCTTTTGTTTCACTGCACCAATCATATTGGTATAATACACGAAGGCATTTTAACTCTGTATCCTTGTATTGACAGAGCGACTACGAGCAGAACGGTCAATTACCTGTTTTTACATTATAATATCATTGCATACATACCCTTGAAAAGCAAGTCCTTGAATTTTCGGAATCAAACCAAATTTAACCAAAGTTAAGCCATATTCAAAATGTACTCAAACCAACATAAATGATCTAGTTGTTCTGAAAAATAACGACTTTATTAGACAGTTATGCCCTACAACCGTCAAGTAGGGTTACATTTGCCTTTAAAATAAAATACGAAACTAGACAAGTAGACAGTACGACTGCACAGCGGTTCACGCTATACTGGTTACAAATAATGAGCATGGCTCGTACACTTAACGTAGTAGCCGCGCTAGTCAAAGGAAATTGCGACTTCACAGAAATGTAGAGCAACTAGCCTTTTGTCCAATAAAAATGGCCCTGGTACTGCACGGGCAGGAAAAGGACCTTGTTTTCAAATGTAGATGTACACAGTGCTTCCGTAATTAAAAATACCACATTGAAGTAACTAGATTTCTTTTTTATTTATACAATATCATGTCCTTTATGCTAAACGGTAAGTGCCCTCGCTTTGCTTCGGTTTTCTTATTTTTTTACACCTTGGGTTACATTATTGGAGTTTTATTAAGGATTCCTTTTTTTGAAAATATAATACCTATAGCATATGTCAACCGGGGATAGTGTAGCTTCCCAACAATGAAAGAATTTTTCAAATCGGTTCAGTAGTTTCGGAGCTTATTCAATGCAAACAAACAATCAAATCTTTCCTGTTTATAATATTAGTATAATGTCATCTTATGGTTCTACTTCTATGCATTGCAGCGAGGTAGTTAATGTGTGGGAGAGGTCAGATTTTTGAAAATCCTTTCCTTATGGGATATTTACCAATCCGCATTGTATCCTCTAGACCAGCTATACTCAACGTGCGGCCCGCCAGGCTTTTGTAATTGGCCGGCCCATCTGGGGTTACTTAAACTGATAAAAATCGCGAAAATCTAAGAAATCAATTTTAATATTTTTTCTTTGTTTTGCCGCCCGCGACAGCATGACTAACACGTGTTTGTGGCCCATATGAAAAAAAGGTTGAATACCACTGGTCTAGACCTTCTCAAGATGGGCCAGCCTTACGGGATAAAGTCGCGGGTAACCGCTGGTTAGAATTATAAAAATATTTTACTTGGTATTTAGGTTTCAATCCGTGAGAGTGGTAGGTAGGGTAGGTACGTATATAGTTAAGCTTTGTGCGAGATTTCACGACAGGCGAACGGTTCACGCTCCACCGGCCACGAATAGAACTCGTACCTGCAGACGTACCAGACAAAGTGATGGGGATTTTACTAAAATGGATTTTGTCATACCTTAGTGGTTTGAGTCGGTCTTCCGCTCGCAGTATTCGAATCTGGCACGCGCTACAACCTAAATATCTGAGTTTTAAAATAAGCGTTTGCAAAGGTAAATATTTGAAGTGAAAACTTCTTTAGCATAGTTATCATTTGAAAGTCGATGAAACGAAAAAGGGACAGTAAAAAGAGACAGCTACATAAATTCATAAGATTTAACGTAGGAGAAAATGAGATAGGAAGCATTATACAGTGTTTTTTAAGTTCGTGTTAATTTAAAAATTGCTAAGTTGTATTCATAGATGGCGCGAGGAACAATATAGAAGATTCGTTTTATTGCTGGATAGATGGCGCTAACTGCTCATTCTACTCTTCATATTATGTTAAGAGATGGCGTTAGTTACCACTGTTTTATTTTTATTTAGTACCAAATATTTTTTGAAAGATAATTAAAACTGATACCCGTTATTAAATTAATACCTTTATTTTTGAAGGTTTCACTTCTACCACGTGTGAATACCATTTGCTTAGACTTAATACAAATAAAAAAGGTAGAAGCTTCTTTCTTAACCACCACAACACGAAGGTTTGTGATTGACACCTTCGCGTACATGTTGTGGAGGTCATTGCAACCACGTGTCTCGGGCATAGGTACGTTTATCGACTTCATAGGTAAATAATAACAGTGAATGGTCTAAAATTTCAAGTCTCCTAGATTAAAGCTTTAGCAATATTAAATAATACAAAGCGAGCCAAATATAAAATAAATAATGACAATATTTCTAAGAACATCGGAGTTTGTTAAGCGAAAAAGCATGTTATTTGTTCCAAAAGCCATTGTGTAAAGTTTTCAACGTTTCGCTTTAAAATTTGTCATCGGTTTGTGGCTTTAATTACTTTCTTAATGAATCGTTCCGGAGGTCGTTTATAAAATAACTTCGGGAAATCCCGTCGGGTTCTCGCCTCTGTAAGAACAGCGTAATCTTTATTATCTTCTAAGTTATATGAGTTTAAGGAAAGAACAACAAATCAAAAATGTGTATAATGAACTGTGTGTGAGAGAATATTCATAACTTGCTTGATTAATTTAGCTATTAAGTGATGGCCATGGAGTCCAATCCGAATTCGTGTGGGATACATCCAGGAATTCCTTTCATGTAAAAATTAAGAAGGAAGAGTTATCCTCTAGCCTTTCCTTTCCAGGTGAAAGGGTATACTTTCGGCATACGATTTTAATTAAGGTTAGGAGGTTGGGTTTAATTTTTATTTCATCAGCAATGCCCACATTTTTAAATTCTAAATCGTGTCTTAGTCTTCCGTTGGAACAATATTAATAATCCTAAATAATATGAAGTAGCCGTATTGGGGTGGCTTAGAATACTAACCCCAATACCAGGCCGGATAGGTGTTGTAAGATGCGACTAAATCCGGCCCGCTGGTGGTAGGGCCTTTCGAAGGATTATATTGGTAAGTAATTTAATTGTTAATTAATATCATTATTACTATAATTATTTCTCCATTCAGCATGAGTCAGCCGCCAAACGACTCATCGTGTTCCGGCGGGGGGCTTGAGAGCCAGTTCTTTCTTTCTTTTTCTTCTCTCTTTCTTGGTCGGCAACGCATCAGTGATGCCATTGGTGTTGCTGATGTCCATGGGCGACTATAGCCACTTACCATCAGGTGGATCGTCAGCTCGTTTGCCGGCTATTTCCATATATAAACCGACCGATATCATATTTCGAGTGGTGTGGTGGAAAACAGCAAACTATGCCTCTCCGGGGCTTGCCGCTGTTGAGGACAGCCCGAATAGTATGGTGCAAACGTGAACTAGATCTAAAAGGACAAAGCAAGGCCAAGGTATTTCGTAGTTCCGCAATCCCCGCCAATAAACTTAATGACTTCCCTCAATTTGCAATAAAACCATCAATTACAGACGGCCCTCGTTTCAATTTGGAAATCGGTCCGCAATTATAAACTTGGGGAAGACGAAGTAAGACAATAAAATTTCCCTTCTGGGGGACGTTCACTTGGACGCGTAAAAGCTTTAAATTCAGATAATTAACATGGTTTTAGATGAGAATTCCGTTTTCGGGGAAAAGTAGTGCTAATTGGACGGTTTTTAAATATATATTGGTTTTTAAACAAAATTGTGACTTATCAAATCGGCAAACAAGAAGGATGCATCAATTGGCTACATCTTCGTACCGTCTTGCTAAAGTGCAGCGTTCTTTTATGGGACTCGGTGTAAAATTCTATAATAAAGTCCCAAAGCAAATACGTGACTTGCCGGTGGAATCTTTTAAGAAACGTGTAAAAATTGAGTTGTTCATTTAAAAAAAAATATATAATTTTTAAATGTATTTTAAATCTTTAACACAAATTATATTGACTGGCATTGTTAAAAACGCTTAAAAACTATGTTTAATATTAATAATAATGAATTCAAAATTGATAAAAGTTCAAAAAGAATCACGTGACTACAAACGCGCCAGATTTGGTCGCCATGTTAGTGACGTCATTTTGTTAAAGCAATTACACAGTGTTAGAAGCTTCTACGTGAATTGAGTAAAAATATCCGAAATTTAGTGCAAAAAGATATTCATACCACGTAATTTTATTGTAAATTTAAATGTTAAATGATTTATTCTTCATTAAATATTATAATAAAACTCTCTATTGATTGTACACACTAAATAAATTTAGATAAGGTTACACTGTTAACTGGTAAATCGTGTCTGGGAGAAATCAGGGCAGGGTGTTAGGGTATAAATCAGGGTTGTATGATAAAATTATATTTCATTTATCATACAACTAGCTTCTACCCGCGACTTCGTCTACCTAAATTTCAGATATGGATCCTGAGAGAAGTGAAGAATGTGATTAATAAAAAAATGCACAATGCAATACTCCAGAAATTATATGCTAGTAGTAGGTACATACATATGACGACCCTATAGCCTAGTTGACAGCGATTCGATCCAGCCTGCGAAGTGAGGGTCCCAGGTTCAATTCCCGGCCATATCTAATAAAATGTGACAAATAATTATTTGTACTCGGGTCTTGGGTGTTATAGTGACGTGTTATTTGTGTTGACCATGCCACCCGCGACACAGGAAAACTTACTGCAGTGGTATGGGTCTGTACGCGCTTTATACATAAAACTGGTACAATATATATTTTTTTTGTCTCCGAAATACGCCAAGTTGGTCAATGATCACGACTCGTGTGGCGAATCGTTACCACTCCAGATCACTAAGTCAAGGGTCCTAGTTTCGATTCGATGCGAGGTGGATGCTGCGAGATGATTTGAATGATTAGTTTGTATTTCTGTTCTTGGTCTGAGTGTGTGTCCTTGTGTTGTCTATGGCACCCACGACACTGGGTATCCTAGTATGGGGCTATGAGTGTGAAGCGTTTATTTATTTATTTATTTATGTACCTACTTGTTTTACAATGTTAACGATAATATTATCTAATATCTTCAAACACGGTTCCGTTTTACTCTACCTACCATTGTTCTACCACGTGTTCCACTTTGTAGCCCCAGGACCCATCATCAGATCCTCATTGAATTTGAATAGGATCAACGTTGCAAAATTCCTATGCTAATAAAATAAAACCATGAGTTGTTTTATAAAAAAACGGGCATGTGCGTGTCAGGCCACGGGCAATGTAAGGTTCCGAAGTAGTAAGTTTATCGACTATGACTCATACATACGTTTTCCTTGTAAATTCATCATATAAGTACCCTATTTTTGAGAATTTTTTCACTTGTCTAACTCCAACCGTTTAGTCAACAGTTGGGGGGGACACTTGACTGTAACCAAAATTAGCAATTTAAAGCCAAACATTTTGCAAACGGGCCCCTAATTCCAAACAGACCCATAATATTTTTGGAAGACCTTTTCAACGATACTCCACACTATAGGGTAGGCGACGAATAAAAAAATCATCCTCACGTTGCCTGTAGGGGAGGTACCCTGAAAAAAAAATGTTTTTCAATATTTAATTCTACGATTCTGGAGTTTTAATAAATATGTATATCCATGCCAAATTACAGCTTTCTAGCAGTAAGGGTCTGGCCGCTTTGCTTCGGTCAGACGGACGGACGGATGGACGGACAGACGGACAGACGGACAGACAGACAGACAGACGGACAGACGGACGGACGGACGGACATGACGAAACTATAAGGATTCCGTTTTTACTTCGGAACCCTAAAAGCGAATCTATGAACGAAAACTAAAATTTTACCTCATATTCCTCGGGAAAAGGTCACAGGTACACATTTAACAATATCTTTGGGGTGTTTTTTTTTGTAGTTTTCACACGTAATGGTACAAAATAAGCACGATAACTTTTAAGGTTTAGCATTTTTGATATATTTATCAATATATTGACGATAATATCAAGATTTTATCAGTTAAAAGTCAATTCACAGTAGGTATCAGCTGTATGTTGCAATGAATAGCAATTAACAAAGTGACGTCACACGCGCGCTCGGTTCTATTCGGGAATTGTCGGCGTGTTTTCGGTACTGGATTCAAAAACGTATTTTTGATTTGATGTAACTTTTAAATTATAGCGAATAAAAAAAACTAAAATAACTTTGTTATAAAACTTATATATGAACTTTCCATTTATAACAAAAAAAAATTTTAGGAAACAACTCAATTCAACTAGTAGGCAAGGGTTATTATAACATAGATGATTATTTAAATGATAAAGATGCTTGGAAATGACCAGCTAGGCAACCAGTTCTGCTCAGGTTAGAGAAAACCTATTTTTGTAATAAATATAAGTCTTATTTTTAAAAGATGTGCTGAGGAGTTTCTTTACGGCTTTTCTTCTCCTCCATGACAAAGCACCTTTGCGAAAAGCTGGTAAATTAAAAAAATGACGTGCATAAGTGTATTAGTGATACCTACATGAATAAAAGATTATTTCATTTCATTTCATTATATACTAGCTGACCGGGCAAACGTTGTTCTGCCAAAAATTTTTTAGGGGTAGGGGGATGAAAAATAGATGTTGTCCGATTCTCAACCCTAGCCGATATGTACGCAAAGATTCACGAAAATTGGTCGAGCCGTTTCGAAGGAGTTCAACTTCTAACACCGTGACACGAGAATTTTATATAAGATCAAATGCCCACTGCTGGGATGGAGCAGGCAAACCTATCAAATAATTGTGACTGATGAATGAGAGGGATAGATATACAGTTACCTACTGGTCTGGGGAAGGACAAATTAAACGTTTTTCAAAAGGATATGGCGAAAACTCATAGGTGCACATAGTTGCTCGGTATTGTTTGCCATTACCGAAAAAATAATTAAAATTATCAGGGGTTTGTGTATAATTAAGTACCATTCAAAGGAAAATAGTTTTTCGGATCTAAAGTTTATCGACAAAAAAAATGTGGTCCCGCCCCGATGCCCAATTGATACTTTCCATTATTCTTAAATCATTAATTTTATCATTAGATTATCGATACGATTTTAAACGTGTTTTTCTGTTAGTTAACGCAATTAAGCGATATCTTGTGTTAAGAAAATCGGTTCATTGTTAGCAATAGATTGTCGAAAAACGAAAATTTAAGTTTTATAGGAGGAAAAAAGATTTCATTTAATTTGACTTTTTATTTTTCTAACGCGGAGGAAATGAACTCAACTTGAAAACTAAAATTATATCATATTTTGTAATAAATTTAATGAAAGTTTTTTTGGTAACTTCCGAAATAATACGCCAAAGTTAACTGTGATTCGCTTTTATTTCCTTACACTTATTAGCAGTGGCGTAGCTAGGCCCTAAGGAGGCCCCATATCAATATTTGTTATGGGGCCCCCTCAACGTCAGCTGTCAACTATAAAAGGAGTGCAACTGTAGTTTTTTGGGAGTATTAGTGGGGGCCCCTATACGGTGGGGGCCCAGTATAATACGGCGGTAGCTACGCTCCTGCTTATTACACTTATTCAGTTCACAACTGCATTCTATAAACTCTCGATACGCAATGTTTATCCTGCCGAGTGTTCAGAGCGCTCCAAGCCTCCCTTGGTATGTCCACGGACGTAAAAAAAGAACGGACGTAACCTTGTCTAATCGAGAATGAAGCATAGCAATGACAGCTCGCTTACCATGTGTGTGTAATTTTGTAATTTTTGATTCGCGATGGTATCAATGTCATAGCAGTATGGTGTCAATGTGTGGGTGTGTGTACTTGTACGAATAGAGAGTTGGTGTTACTATGGGTGCTTCACTGAATTTGTTGTTGGGATTACGTCCGTCTTTTTTTTTACGTCCGTGGTCCATACCTTCTATATAATAATTACCTTGGCCGAACTACTAGCGCCAATGTTGCTAGTTTGCGAATTTTGTTACATGTTTTGATAATAAATTGTTAACATACTTACAATTTACTGTGATAAAAATCGAGAACTTACACGTATTATCCAACAAATTTACAAGTTAAAAATTAGTCCCAAATCTGCGTATGTATTTCGGGGTTGTTTGAAAACGTTGCGAACAGTGGTAGGTCGCGGATAGGGCACGCGAACTTATAAAATATTTAGCTTGCCTACAGACGTCATTACTGCAATGGGCTCTGAATTGCACTGAAGACAACGTGCGTTACATTACGAAACTAGGTTTTTCACTTATTATAAATGAATGCCTGGCTTTAATCCCAGCTACGATCTCAGCTCAATACTTTCCTACTGCTAGTATCCTCCCATTATGAGACATGCATAACGTGACCATTTTTTTCGTGTCAAAGCGGGTGCGGGACGGTTACGGAATTTTGTATACATAATTAATAAAAAAATATATAAAAATAAAATTAATAAATTATTTCTCGAAAAAGTAGACTTAGGGCTTGTTTCACAATCTTCAAGTAAGTCCGAAGTAAGCTATTCGTTGGTTAAGTTGACATTTCGTGTATGTAAAATGACACTTTACCGTCACTTTAACCGGCGAATAGCTTATTCAGGACTCTACTTGAAGATTGTGAAACAAGCCCTTACAGTAAAAACGGTTCAGTGCTCAGTGTAAGAATAGACTAGAGTTGTGATCGGGACGTGTGTGCGTCAGCCCGTAAGGAATAGAAACAATGTAACACGACCAAATTGAAATGCATAAGAAAATAACCGCTTGGCTTGATATTATTAGTCTACTCAATTTGGGTATTTACACTTTTGCCACAGAGTACTTTATAGTACCTATTGTTACAGAAGAATCACTTTGCAAAATTATTTAAATAAATAGCGATTCTTGCTCCGACACAATAAACTGTCATTCAGGTTGCACAGCGCTAATCGTCAACAGTCCTTATAGCCTTATTATCCTTTCTGAGAACGTCAGGGTTGTCTTCTTTTTTGTGACGATATGTGTGATAGATTACGAATGAAACCCTTTTTTGTGATGAAATGTGTGATAGATTATGAAGAACACGGCCGGCGTGGCGCGGCGCGGCGACGCGTGGCATCCCTTCTGAAATTGGACACGTCGAACGCGGCACGTACTTGAAACATTATACCAAAAGTGCGGAGTGCCCCAGGTTTGCTTCTGCTTCGACTTTTGACAATGAATCTTCTTAGTCTATATTCAATAGAAAGACAAATCAACAATACAAGAAAACAACACTTTTTCAATTTACAAATTAGAATTTCGGCTAGATACAAAAATGACTCGAAGTTATTTGGCTTAATATAATAATATCCATTATGCCTACTTATTTAAATAATGCAAGACTGACAAGGACTGTCTCCGAGCTTCCCGCGGCGCGCCCGCGCTGCGCTGCCGTTTTTCGTGCGACTATAGTGCAATTAATTTGAAGTAGACAAGTATGTGGGATATAAATTAGGTTTGTTTGGAGAAGCGGGATTTTTTTGTTCTTGCTGAGGACAGCGGGACAGAGAGCCTGAAAGCGGGACAATCCCGCCTAAAGCAGGAAGCCTGGTCACGTTAGACATGTAGGACACATAGGCGTAGCCAGGGGGGGGGGGTTCGGGGGTTCAAACTCCCCCCCCGAAAAGTTAAGATATTGACATTTGTAGGAGCTTTATTTCTATTTAACACGTTTTTGAACTTTTGACTAAACTAATAATAGATGGCACTACATACGTCGTGAGAAAAAATAAAGGACTCCCTCAATTCTCAATTTTCTATAAGGTATGTACTTTTAGTCGTTGTATTTTCTTGAAACCCCGAAACTAAAACCTGGCTACGCTCATGATAGGACATACGAGGGAGATGATTTCTTGCATTTTTAAAATGAGTAGTTGCTGTTGGCTCTAGCGGCCTTTACAGCGTTACGCGAGCATGGGGGAAGTCCGAAAAGTGTCAGCCGACGAAGGGAGTTTTTATTACATTTTATTACCTCATTCAAGTGCTACACTGAAAATTAGAAATAGGTTTGTGTATGGATGTTAATGTGTAAGATAAAGATATAATTATGTAATGATATGAGGTCGTTCTCGTTGCGAAGTAAAAATAATTGACGTTTAGAATGTTATAGGGAATACTCTATGATATAGGAGATATGTAGGAAACTTCGAAGGTTATCCGTAAGTACAACAAGTGATAACTTTGAAACCAGGTAAGTACGATCAGGATTCGAAACTGCTGCTTTTATTTGCAATTAGTTAACAATAATAACAAAAGTCGGTATTTGTAGGTGGAGATGAACGGATTGAAAAGTATTAGGACATTGAAAACACTAAGTATTATTACTGAAATTAGCAACAATAGGTACATTGCAATTAGGTACATATATACTTATCGTATAACTACAAAATGTTCTTAACTACATGGACTCCATTGGACATTAGGTATTCATGGATGGACATTGGACATGGGGCTGGTTTTGCCCGACCCGACAACAAAATATTTATGTTACACATCAATGTGTATCCTGAGTTGTGTAAGGATATTTTCCAGAAAAAGCCACTGCGTGTCCATAAAGTTACGTAACAATGGACTGGACTATCCCTAAGAATGTAATGATGTTGACAGCCTTCACTGCAATTAACAAAGTTGAGAGTCTGACAGGATATTAAACTTGACACTGCGTTCGAGGGAGGCGAAAAAAGCGGTCAAGCGCGATCCAGCGAGAAATACGCAAGTGCTTTTACTTATTGTACCTAATCAGAAAAAAGTTAATCTTTTAAAAAAGTCTTAAGTCGTCGTTAGATCGTCGAGGGTTCTCTCAGTCGTCAAAATTAACTATAATCATTATTAAAAAACTTAAGAAAACATGTACATTTGCAAATTTTGAAAAAAATCCTACTCTGAATTCATTATCGGTTATAATATTTGAAACAATTTTATGTATAATCATACAGAATAGTTTTATAAGTACAGTCGGCCGCAGAAGTAGCTTAACATTTTAGTACCTTGTCACATTACATTTCTTGAATTTGTCATAGATGTTGCTAGGAAACCGTCGAAACAGTTGCTATTACAAAGTACTAAAATGTCAAACTACTTCAACGGCCGACTGTACCATTATAATAAAATGAAAAAAAAAATTAATCCAAATAATTTTAAATGTTTACCAAACAAAACCAAAAATAGCTTAAATAAATAGAGTTGTAATAAAATAAAAAAAAAAATTGATAAGCCCTTTACTTACATTTAATTGCTTAAAAAAACTGCACGTCGTCATCATATTAAATACCTATCAGATCTATTAGGAAGTTTTTGGCTTAAATTACAACGGGTTTTAATCAAACGGAACCCTATCGAAGAAAAGTTGATTAACTTCAAAGTCGATTGAAACCGTCCTCTAACGTTAATCTGCGCTCTTTTTGTCTTTCTAAGACTTCTTGTTGTACCGAGGCCTAATAATAGAGATGCCTTTTTGGTAGGATTTTCAAGGATTTACTTTTTGAGTGCGGTACGGAGTATGGTTGGGTGACCGATGGTGGCACAGTTTTAACGGTTCACGGCGCTTCATTTGGCAAAAATAAATAAATAATTAAACAAGCAGTGATAGCCTAGCGGTTAGAACGTTGGTCTCCCGAACGAAGGGGCCCGATTTCAAATCCTGGCACGCACCTCTAATTTTCAAATATTATGTGCGTATTAGAAGTTAATTATCACTTGCTTCGGTGAAGGAAAACATCGTGAATAAACCTGC
The DNA here is from genome assembly GCA_951805285.1 of Thymelicus acteon. Taxonomy (NCBI): domain Eukaryota; kingdom Metazoa; phylum Arthropoda; class Insecta; order Lepidoptera; family Hesperiidae; genus Thymelicus; species Thymelicus acteon. The sequence goes on along the minus strand of OX638227.1, from coordinate 2,182,177 downwards.
ACATCGGAGAGTTCTCCATAAAGTCCTCAAAGGTGTGTGAAGTCTACCAATCCGCACTTGGCACAGACCCCCAGCCCAGCAGTGGGACAATTATGGGTTGTTGCTTTTTGCTTTTTAAATAAATAATTGGAGGGATCTGGTGTTTCAAAATATTAAAAGTATTTCTGGGGAATGAACGTAGCAATCACTAGAAAAGTCATTGAATGAAATTGTTGATTTGCATAAATTACTAAAACTTCGTAGTTATTGAAAGAAACGCTAACACACAATGCATACATACTTACTTACACGTATTCAAGCATACCTCTTTTTTAAGTGCTTAAAAATCCTACTTCCTACTAATATTAAAAATGTGAAAGTGTGTGAGGATGTATGGAAGTTTGTTACTCTTTCACGCAAAACTACTGAACAGATTTTCATGAAATTTAGCACGCAGATAGTCCGTGATCTGCAATAAAATATAGGGTACCCTAGGGTAGGGATCCCTTTTTTGAGTGTGCCTACACTAAGCGGGACCCCCTATCCTAAAACGATTCCACTTAGATCGTAATAAATGAAAGTAGAATTAAAGTTTGACACCCATTTGAAGTTTCTGTGACCTATAAATAAAAAGTGTCCCGCTGGCTGGAGGTTGAATTAAAACCAACGCCCTTCTTTCATTTTGACGGAATAAAATCTAATTTTGACTGCATTTGATAGAACTAATTTGGAACTAAATCCTAGACATACTCATATCGTTTTAGCATAGAGGGTCCCGCTTAGTGTAGGCACACCTTTTTTGACGCACTAATTTTCACGCACCAATGTACGTAATGCAATCCACTTTGACATAAAGTTTTGCGATCGTGAGGGTTTGAGTGTACGACATTTTTTCCCGCAAAGCGAGACGTAGTTAGTTACTGCCGTTACTGGAGAGCAGTTAAAAGTTAAGCTTTGAGTGATCGATGCCGGTTTACGGCCCGACTCGATGATGATTGGTTCTGCTTGGTTTAACTCCTATTAATTCGTTTGTTTACCGGTTGATAGGATTTTATTACGGAATTATATTGTTTGTTATGTTTTATGTTGTTGTCTATTTTGTTGCTATATTTTGCGCTTTTGTCATTATTTTGTTTTGGGTATTTTGTAAAACGATTCCAATTATCTGTCCACTTTACCGTACCACATTATAAAGTGCTAGGAACTTGTCAGGTTGATAACAAGGTTATTCTGTGGTATACTGTACCACAGTATCGTAGACTTACAGCAACTTCCCTTTTAAATTACATTTGTCATTAGTTTCGTTAAATAACTATTGGAAAAGTACCTAACACATATTAGCGACCCGCTGACCTCATTGGTTTCCCTAACTTTCGTCTGTGTGTACATATGTAACAACTACCATCCTCACATCCTGCTGAAGTTGGTAATATCACAGAAGACATAATAGTACTTATAATAGGTAATATTATATATTAAGTATTGTAATTTGTATCCTTTAGCGTTACTTTATAGGAAAATTTCTGTAACTTGTTATTTTGATACAATTCTTTTAAAAGATACAATAAAATAAAATAAAAATGTATTATATTATTAGGTTTTAACTTGGACTTTAGATTAAACTACATTGTAGCATGATGCCTCCACCTGGTTGGTTTAGACACATTGGCCACTGATTATATTATGATACTGCAACTTGAATACATATAATATACTATCTAAACCGTGATACGAAGAAATTTTTAAAAACATTGGTGCACTATAAGTGCAAATAAAAGATCGTCCCAGAATGTACATATCCCTATTGGAAATTTACACAGTAAAGATCATCGCATAAATATACATAGGTATATTATATGGACAGTTTAGAGTAGACTTTCCTCGTAAATAAACATAACTGTGACATTTTTCATGACCTCATACGCCAAAAGATGAATAAGGACATAAAAAGCGATTGAATTTTAAAATAATTTGATTTTTATTTAGATTTACGTCCGATTAAGCTATAAAAGTTTTGAATTGTTCCACGACAGTTTTCTAACCACTTTATAGGAGTATTGTGCCGATGTCCTGTAAATGGGTTGCGCGGCAATAAATAAGGCACGGACACGCAATTGCGCGCGGACGCCCGCCACTTGTCGTCGGAATGGCCGCAAGTGACATACTGCCTTATTGGACACAGATACTATTTCACAGAGAAGTGTCTATAAAGTAGTTTGCAGGTCACCATTAATTTTTATTACACGCTTGATGTTACCTGTATGATGAAGAATGAATGAAATAAAAAGGTGTTCAGCTCCGACGCACTACTGGAGTTTAACGCCATGGTGATGATGATGATGATGATGTTCCTCATCATCAGAATAGGATTTACCAAGAGTATTATTATCATTAGATGGCGTTGTTACTGATCAGGCATCCAACGCCCTCTAGATTCTGTGTTAAGAATTATAAACATAACGCATAACGTAACGGAAAAAAATTGATTTTACTCCCCATACAATTTCATATGTAATTGATAGATAAGGAGTTACGCCCCAACTCAGAGTCACTAATGGTTACTTTAATCGCTCCTTAGTACATAATTTTTATGGTGATTCTTTACTAAAGAGTGATTAAAGTAACCGTTAGTGACTCTGAGTTGGGGACGAATTAATAAAACAAAAACAAATTAATAAATATACTTTCAATGAATGATTGAATGTCGCACCCTTAGGTCTTTAATGGTGAACTAGTAACTGTACTGTAAAGGGGTGTGTACATATGTATGGATACGGGCTAGCGACTTAAATACCTGAGCGGCGAGCGCTCCAGTTGTAGTGCCTATGCTGGAGGAGTCACTAGTCAGTCTGTTAGTCTGGGGATTTGGGGGTTCCCCAGGGGTTATATTTATACCAATCTGTTAAATCCTTAAAATTCTAATTACACCCTTATTTTACCTTGAATTCTGAGTTACGCCCCTTTTGGTTAAACACTCGGAAAAAAGATCGATAAGCGACGGAATAGCCGCGAGCTATCGTCCTTATTGCCCTGTTTAGATATTGATAGCACGTTAACCTATTTCTATATTGTTTTCGGTTTTTGATGGAAAATCACTTTGAATAATAAAATTTATGTTGGAAAAATGTGTTATACAACAAAGATTATTATTATACATTTTTTATTTCTTTAAGGAGAAATTTGTCGTATTTTCCCATTTCTTCATTATCTGTCTGTTTCTGACCCTTTGCCGGTCTTTGATCTTCTCTTACAATGTGAATGGTAAAGACTCTAGTGCTTGGGTTAATGAGGAAGCGGTTAATATCCGGTAGTTTAAGATGTAACACGGCGTCGGTAATTAACGCTACACATTAAAAGCCCCACACTAGAATTCCTTGTGTCGTATGTGCCATGGACAACACACAATAGCAAGAACACTCACACCCACACTGAGAGCAGAAATTCAAATTCATCATTCAAACCGCCTCGCTGGGAATCGAATCTAGGACCCTTGGCACGGCGCGGCGGCGCGGGCGGTCTTGATCAACCTTGGGAAATTATTCTAGACTGGTTTATCGTACCAAAACTTGCTGACAGCTGACGATGGCTAAATTACGAGAATGCTCGCAGACAGCTTTCGAAACAATAAATAGGATCTATTCGTAAAACAGTCTAGTTAATGAAAAGCTCAGAGTTGCTAGTAAATGGTAAACTTTAACCATTGAAGTATTATTACTATAGAACCGACACCGCGAACACAATGCATGTCCCAATGACTTGGCGCCGATCGGCTTCAATTTTCAATGGATTTGTTCGAATTTGAAAATAGAACCTCCCGGCGAACACACATTTTGTTCGAGATGTCTGTTCTATGACATTATACTTCAATGACTTTAACTTTGTTACTTCATCTCAACGTTCGCTCGCAATTCAACGTCATTAGAGTACTCCTTCGCCGTAATATTAGCTTTAGTTTACATCTAAACAAAGTTAAAAACATGACTTTTCTGCTTAAATTAATTGTGTGAAGGAAAATCATTTTTGGGTCGAATAGTTGACATACGGTGCTAGCGACCTACTCGAAATTAGTTATTAAATAAATAAAAATGCATAAAATCTATTAATTTCATTTTTAATATTTGGGATACGTCACAAGTATAAAGGTCGTAGCACACATATCAACTCGTGAACGGAATGTAAACGTATCAACTCTTGCAACGTATCTCCCTACTGTAAAACACACTTATCGGAATCGTAACGTAATCGCCTCGCCTCGAGACAAGCTCACGAACCGCGGTACGGTGCGTGGACGACTTGCCGTACCCGCGCTTACGTCTCACCTTACGCTACCCTTCGACTTTCCGTTTCCTCGTGCACGCCCCGCGCTGCGGCTACTGCTGCGTCGGTGAACTGCTATCGTTCACGAGATCTTTTTTTTTTCGTTTCTTTCTATTTTCTGTTTCCGCTTCCTCAAGTGCTATGGCAATGATTGCCATCTCGCGTATTGTGAACCAGGACATAACCGTACGCTACACTTCACGTTCGAATACTGACCCGCGCGGCAACCCGCCTAGCCATCAACCAGCGGCCGGCGAGCCGTAAGCGCGGCGTCGCCTAGCCGTAGCCGAGTCGACTCGGAGCTGCTGGTCGGTTGGTAACGCGCTTACGTTAGGTTGATGCTTGGTTGACGGCGAGGCGATCCGGTAACGATCCCTTTCCGAGTTGATATGTGTGCTACGACCTTAATCTGTATCAGTGTATAAATGGTTATGTCGACACGCGCCAATAGATGGAGTTGATCCTGAATCACGCTTACGAGTGTATCATGGAGTTAGCATAAGTAAAATGTGAATTGCATTGAAATAGATATTGAATCCATTTGTTTTATTGGTTTCCAATGACCTAAGGTTTGGCTGCTAGTTCATCCAATCGGCAATCAGCAATATTTGTATCTCTGTTTAGCTTTAGAGCAACAAGCTTTATGCTCTCTTGCAAGTCTTGCATGGGTCAGCCGCCAAACAACTCGTGGACCTCGTGCTGTTTGTTTTAAGCGCAATTAAATACAAGCAGTCAGTTCTTAATCTAACGTCCGATATTGTGATTTAAAATACGCATGGTACTAAAAAAAAACACTTGATGTAATATTCATGACGGTTTAGAAGGGGTACCGTCGTCGCGTCTTTTCATTGTATACAACGCCAGAACGCAGCCATAGGAAACTGCTCGCGTATATATTGTAAGGCTGTTTTTAAATTTGTTATTACAATGTATACACGAATTTTGCGTAATGATCGTGTATAGTTTGTATCGTAGATGCTGTCCTTCTTCGTTCCAAACTATACTTCACTTCGGGATCTCTGCCTTTTCGCCGAATATTGTTTGGCAGATTATTAACTGTACGTTTGGTCTGCCTTTTATAATGACACTTTTCAAAAGGCCAACTCATTCATTTAGTTGTATATTGTTTACCAAATGATGTAATTCAGGGGTTTTTAATATACAAACAGGCTTCCAAACGTCTCCGGCGCTGCGAGAAGTGCAGCCCCTCCGCCCTTGCGTAACAAACTGCAGGCACTCCATGCTCGCCTACACATTACATTCACTCTAGGGGTAGGGCAGACTAGTACCACGTGGGGTCGGGGTTGACTAAGTCGGTTCTGTCACCAATTTTGAAAAATTATCTGCCCCCACCCCTCCTGTCACGGGGGTTCCGATACACACACGATTAGTCCGTATGCGTAATAGCGCTGTACATTGTGGAACAAGATATACTTCTACGTCTTCTACGAAGTATACGCGCGTTCTGCTCGTGTATGGATTGGAAGAACTTAGTACAAAAAGTTAGTTCCAATCTATACGTGGTTAGTTTCATACCCTTGCGTTCTGGCCTTGTACAGAACGGCAAAAAGCACCGTCGTCCTAGATTTCGGTTATTATTCTGTGAACGTAAAAAATATCTCTCCTTAACCAAATGGCGTTCACTTTTGGTTATTATTAATTAATAAATCACAAGCAGACGGTGTCGGATATTTTAGCACCAATTGAAATCGAATCTCTAATTCGAAAGCGTCTAATTTAATTAATTAAAAATTCCCAGACAACTCCAATTCAATATCGTTAATATAATATGATGCTGAAAAAGCTCTAGAGGTAACCAAACTTGAGGGTATTGCGGGAAACTTTTAGGCCGGAAAGTTCTAGAAATATTAATATTGCCGTCTCCCCCACTTTGATTATGTTAGAAGGAGATGGTCATTCATCTTCAGAATCGTCATGAGGGGTAAACCAATTGGGTAAACCAAGGCAAATTGGATTAAAAAGTTTTATGAGAGGCCGAAATACATTCGTTATTACGAATTCCTGTAGATATAATAGTATAGCTGTACTATTGTAATAGCAGTATCGTCGTGAAGGTGGTTTGAAGCAATGAGCAAAGTTTGCTCGCCGAGACCTTCCATTACGGAAGCGCGGGCTGGTTCTTCGTATAGCTTGACGAGGTTTTAACTTACAGTCAATATTGTTTAGTGTTTAGCGGCTACTTCGACAAATGCATCGGCGTGTTTCGGTTGAGGGCGTGGGAGCCAGTTCTTTCTTGTTTTCTCTCTCTTCTTTCTTGAAGACAACGCATCGGTAATGCCGTTGGTGGTCACTTGCCATCGGGTGGATCGCCAGCTTTTTTCTCAGCTGGTTTCATAAAAACAAGTTTTTAACAATTTTTTTTTAATTTCTTTTATCTGTTGATATTATGAATTCTTTAGTTTTTAGATCTTTAACTCTTAAATTATATTCTTAAAATATTTTCGACATAAACACTCACATAGGATAGGAAACCCCATTCAGTGTAGGGGTGACACAAACAAACAATTAAATGTAGATCAAACAGTAGGTATGCGTCTCTAATTTTGGTACACATAATGTCTATTCCAAACCACCTGGTGTATTCTTTGTTTGGAAGACAACAAGTTCTATCATTTCATATAAGAGAAACTTGATAAGACAAGTATTTTCTTCCTGAATTAATTTCATTTCAAAACGAACTCTCAAAACCTTAAAAATTTATTTTGTGTCTGCTTGCGTACAAGTAGGATTAATTTTTTTTTATCTGTCAATTAGCCAGTATGGATTTGATAGATAGTCGGATAGACACTTGATTTTAAGAGATTTAAATTACACTGAATTTTCCTATAACTTTTAAATAGTTAACGCGCAGTTAATTGCCAGTTTGACGGTGGTATCACCAGCCCTGGAATCAAACAGCGCGCGAAGTTGTTGCACTTGTTAGACATCGATTCGGATGCAAATGCGGCGCCGAGCGCTCTCGTTACAGTTCTACTACCGCCCTCGCTGCCCTCGCTGCTATATGAGCTGTCTGAACTGTATTTAATAAAGTTAATAAGTAATCTATTAATATTATAAATGTGCAAGTTTGTATGGATGTTTGTTACTCTTTCACACAAAAACTACTGAACAGATTTTCATGAAATTTAACACACTGGTAGACCATGATGTTGAATAGGATATGGGGTACTTATTATCCCTGGAAACGCGGGTGAAGCCGCTGGCAGAGTGCTAGTAAATAATAAATTAAAGACATTATGTGCGGCTACAAATGAGGTACTAATTAAAGAGCAAATTAAAAAAAAGGTATGAATGAGACTCGGTTCTGGATTAGGTACCCTTTTGAGACTAGCCATGTCTGAAGGTTTCAGTATAGCACCATTTCTATCATGATAACGTTTTGCTTGTGGATCCTTGCAAAGTACGCTAATATTAGCGCCTGATTCTATGAATTATAATTTATGTTTCTACGAAAGCTTCTGATGACCTTTTAAATTAAAAATATAAAATGTCAGTTCTCAAACTACGTCAAAGGAGTACGAATTAACTATAAAATGTTAACCACAAAAAGAGGTATATAAAAACTGGCAATATACAATATAAAAACTGGCAGTATAAAATAAAATAAAAACTATATTTTTTATATCATGGAACTGAGGAACTAAGATATTTCCTGTTCCAAATAGTTAGTTTATTGGTAGCCACATTGGGACACTAGCGACCGACAAGATAGTGGTTGTACAAAGTGCCCCGTGGGGACACATTACCCTTACAGCTGGGTCAGGTTGGGTCACCAAAAATACAGCCCCAGAACAGCACTTCAGACTCTTCGTAACACTTTCCTAGTTACTTTTTTATTGGGTGACTTACTTTGAGATAATGATAAAATCGGATCTCAATATATTGAGGAAGGTTTCAGGTTATAAAATAAGTTTTCAAATTATCAAAATAATGGTGTCAAGACGGAAAATTTTCCATCTATTAAAATCATTCGCATTTAGTCCGTGGAAGTACTCAATGTAAAATAAGTGTAATAAATATTTTAGACTTCGAAACCTTATAGATCGTAAAACATACATTCCTTTTAAAAGAATGTCACGAATTACAGTCAAATATTGATAGAAACTTAATATTTACACTGTATAAAATAAAAATAAATACTTAACACGTTCACTGCGTAAGGATTTTTAGTGTACTTTTTGCTGGTGCGTCGTGAGGTTATATTGACCCACAGAGGACCTTTTTACAGTGCGGCGTGAGGTCAAATAAGCCCTCATTCAGTTCTGTCTTGATATAGGTTTTTCTCAATGGGGATATGTATTATTGAATATATTTTATTTTGAGGTCAAAGACTAATAACCAAGCAATATATACCTAGCTGCGTTTTTAGCTCGCTTGTTTCGTTTAGCCTCTAAAAGAGAAATAATTTGAGAGGTCAATTTGACCACACAACGCACTGAAGATATCAAAACACTAGTGATGGGAAACACCTCTATTGTATAGCACTCGACAAATTTTCCCAGAAATTTATTGACAGTTTAATTTTTAACCGTGTAAGTCACATACGTGAAAAATAATAATAATACTAATAAAATTTTATTTCGGACAAAGTCCATATGATGTTAGTAAGTACAAAATTCTTATAAACTACTAGCAGCGAAACCCGGCGTTGCTCGGGTTAAAATACATCACAAGTTTGATGGTATAAAAATATGTAAGGATCTATAGAAGATTCCAGATCGATTACAATAGTTGCACACATTCTGAAGTTTTCAAGAACATTCTAGAATTTTTTTAGAACTTTCTAGAACATTCCAGATCGATGACAACAGTTGCACACATTCTGGAGTTCTAGAACATTCTAAATTTTTTTAGAACTTTCTAGAACATTCCAGATCGATGACAACAGATGCACACACTCTGGAGTTTTCTAGATCATTTCTGAAAATTTTCGAACTTTGTCAAAGTTCTCATGAGTTAGAAAAGGACAGAGATATGTTTTTTCACATTTTCGCCACCCCCAACCACCCCCTTCCACCCACAGCCACCAAACTCTCTTACTTTCATCAGGAGACCAAGTTGCACACATTCTGGAGTTCTAGAACATTTTAAATTTTTTTAGAACTTTCTAGAACATTCCAGATCGTGACAACAGATGCACATATTCTGGAGTTTTCTAGATCATTTCTGAAATTTTTCGAACTTTCTAAAAGTTCTCATGAGTTAGAAAAGGACAGATATATGATTTTTCACATTTTCGCCCCCCACAACCACCCCCTTCCACCCCCCGTCACCAAACTCTCTTACTTTCACCAGGAGACCAAGGGGTATCTACCACCCCAACGGGGAGTCGATTGGAATTGGTGGTGATAGAGAAAACTGTCTTCACGTACTAACATTAGCATTTTTTAATATATATTAGATTGTTAGTAACATAAAAAAGGCGGCCAAGTGCGAGTCGGACTCGCCCATGAAGAGTTCCGTAGCAGCAAGTAACATAATATAAAAGTTTTTGTAGTTCGTTGTAACTTTGATCGATGTTTTTTGCGGTTTACGATTTATGACGTATTAAAAAAAACTACTTACTAGATCTCGTTCAAATCAATTTTTTTTGGAAGTTTGCATGGTAATGTACATCATATATTTTTTTTAGTTTTATCATTCTCTTATTTTAGAAGTTACAGGGGGGGGGACATATCTTACACTTGACGACAACACCACACGACTTTACTAATATAATACTATATAATATTACTTTACTAATATAACTAACATATCAAATTAAAAGTTGCAAAACATATATTTCGTACGCGCGAAAAATGGCTCAAAGCGACGTTTTCCTTATCGATCGCGTGGCACAACACTAAGCGCGCGAAATGGCGCTAGCGCAACGTTCAGTGCGGGTGTGAGGTGCGCGGAGCGCTAGGTCATATTGACCTCACACCGCACTAGAGTGAAACAATTTTCTTTAAGTGCGGGTGAGGTCATATTGTCTCACGAGTGTTTGAAAATATAGGATTGTTCACGTTAAAGCGGCAATTGCAATGGTATATAAATCTTTTTCCTACGATAGAAATACACAAAGTTAAGCCTTCCGCACCAGGGGAAAGAACGCTATTTTGCTCGCCGCACCACATGAAAGTTCGCTGTGAGTCAATATGACCTCACAACGCAGTGAACGTGTTAAAAGTAAAAGTAAAATTAATTAAAATAAATGTGTGTAACTAGGCCCCTGAGGTGCAGTACCTAAGATGCTGGCAGCATTCCCACGCTGTATAGCGATGCTAACACGCTGAGCAAGGAAGCTGCCAGCTCGAGGATCGCTCGTCTTGTCTTTTTATTTCTTCTTCTTACTTCTTTCTTCTTACTAATTTCTTTAAAAAGATAGTGAGCGTCGGGACCCCACGGACCAAGTGTTTCAACACTGAATGCTTTGAAGATATACATATGATGATCTTAGATTTCTAGATTTGACATGTTTTATTTTTTCAGCCGCTTCTGCCGTAGCACCCCAAGTAGCACAAATGCGCTGTATAACAGTATTTCAACAGAGCACAATGGAAACGTGAGCTGATAAGTTGCAGTATAGTAGCGTTATAAGCGCTTATACAGCTGATATAACTCTAATTTGGGCACAAATTTGACAGCACATAGCTGTATAAGAAATCCCATTACTAAATAATTGGATTATATCAGCATTATATTAGCATTTTATGTGGGTAACAGACATTACAAGAGCTGAACACTGCCTGATTAACAAATCACATGTTACCCTATAAAAACAAAGTGAACATTTCAAATGTTTTAATAGAGTTGAAAGTAAACGTCGAGCGAAATTGTGATATGAACTGTCAGTGTCAATACCTTAAAACTTGTTGTGTGCAAGATCCCAGGTGCCATTTTGTGACAAGGAATATATAATTTATTATAGTTAAAACTTCGATTTCTTACTATTATATTTGAAATCTTATTGGGAATTTAACTTTATCGTGAAATACCATATATATATCGTTCAAAATTTTCACGCGCCCTCTTATTAATGGTGAACACAAAAAAATATTAACTTAATATTGACTTTAAAAAAAAACAAAAACATTCTTTTGTACATTTATATGCATGGAATGCTGTTTTTACGTATTAGTCAGTGGTATTCAAGTTAAATTGGTGTCGATATATCTTAAAATAAACCAAACTAAAAAGGTTATAATTTTAAAATAATACGCAGTATATTAAATATGGCGGATATGTTAGTGAACAGTTGTAATCTTAACCTAATGCTAAGGGCTGTATGTAATGTTCAATTGTGGTCTGTTATTCAGCATTGAGTAAAATAGTTAAGCACTTGTGAAAAACAAATCAGTCACGTCACAAACACAACATTTTCGTTGGCAGCAACACCCACGCGCGGGCAACACCGACGCGCGGGCGACCAATAGGAAGACAGAAAATTACAAACGTCATTCGTCACTCTGCGTTCTGTCAAAACGTCATCGACATCCACCTGTCAAAGCCTTCAATGTCAACCGGCTTGTCACTAGCAGTGCGTTATAGTTGTTCACGAGATCTGTCTTAAAATGCAATAGTTTTAGAGTACCCTCGTGGCCTATTATTCAGCGCTCTTACAGCAGATAGGGCACAACAGTACTAAACGCTGAATAATAGTGACGTCTGTGGCGTGTGTGTGGTGCATAGTAGAACCACAATACAGAATAAAGCATTATATTTAGCTTCGCTTCCTTCTATACAGCTGTTACAGACCGAAGGAACTCTTATAAGTCATTACAAATGCTAAGATTGACGATGTGGGCCTTGTGTGAAAGTTTATAATGCAGTTTTGTGCTACTTGGGACCTGCTCTGATTTTGCTACCATGAAGATGGGACGGAGCCAATGTATCTACGCAGGTAGCATCCCACACCAGCGACCGCCTTATGAGGCGGTGTATGCTCCATGGGCCATGGAGTATGCTCCATGGCACAATTGACATACCGTCAGGTCTCTTGCCATCATTCCGAAAAATGCCATTTGGCTCTAAAGTCGTAAAACCAACTTTACGAAGTCTTTTAGAAGGTAAGAAATAATGTAAGAATATAATATACGGAATTGAACACAGGCTTGAATAAACATTGGTTCGAATGGTTTGAATGTGAGCAACCAGAACTCAGAACTGATCAACGAAACGCGAGAATGAATGAAAACCTGGCTTGAGTGAATGCAGGTACGAATGAACGGGGAAATTAATGAAAGTTGACTCTAATGAAAGCGAACTCGAATAAGCCCACATATGAGTGTTATTGGACGCAAAAAAAACGTGGACACGAATGAACATGGACATGATTGAAAATGAATACTTATGAACATTGACACAAGTGAACGTGGACTCAAATGTACAGCGCGACCAACTTATCTGTGAAATGGCGAAAATTGGAACTAATTCCGCCCCATTCATAAGTTCTTTGTGTTCATTAATTGACATTTACTACGTCTCGAAGTCGTACGGTGATTGGTCCAATGCGTCCGACAGCGCCCTCCGTCAATTCACAGATAAGTTGGAGGCACTGTACATGGACTGTAATGAACATGGACACAAAAGAATATGGGCACAAATGAACATGAAAACAAATAAACTTGGTCATAAAGTAATAGAATTATGAATAACTGCAAAAGTTTTTTTTAAAACACTAACACACTCATACGCCCGCAGCAGGTTACCTGTGTCGCGGGTGGCATGGATGACACATATATCACATCACAATCACATCAATGACCCGAGTACAAATATACGTGTCACATAAATATCTGTCCTGGTCGGGAATCGAACCCGGGACCCTTCGCTTCGCAGGCAGGATCGCTACCAACTAAGTTACAGGGTCGTCAAGTTATCGGATGTTGGTTCGTATAGACCATTTTTTTAGACGAATATTAATTAGTAAACAATCTTACAGGGTATTTTGTCGTAATTAAAAATAAGGCAATCATAAAATTAAAAGAATTTAAAGATATTATTATCACAATAATATCGTACCTACAGTTATTCTGCGAGCATTATTTGAGAACGCTTAAATATTGTTTTACCTTGGTATGTATTTATAATTTTAATTCTTTATGACATTATTTAAAATAGTCATCCTGCCACAAAGTCTCTTAACGTTCTGTATAATTTTGTTGGCGAAATGAATTTAACCAATAAACTTTATCTATGGGCGTTTCGTATGGCAACGCTGACACACGCCAGGTCGAGGTATACCCCTCCCATACCATGTTCCTTCGCTAATTTACATTTCTTCCCCTAAAATCAACAAAACCTCTTTTTATATTCCTCAGCCTACCTCAGCAATTGTTTCTCTTTTGTTTATTTTCCTCAGCGTAAAGATACACCGTCCAAAAAGTTTAACTTTATTTTATTCTAATATTCTTGTACATTTATTCCTGTGTACTTGTATTTTGTACCTATTTTATTCATAAGTATATTATGGAAGACGGTCTAATTGTGTCGAAATCGAAATATACGAAAAATATACAGTGTTTTACTTAAAGTGTAAAATTTAAACTGAAATATATTTGTAAGTTTTGTACGGACTAATTGTAAGTTTTGTATTTAGCTATAGTGAAAATCATGTCTTCACGGAGGCATAAATAATATAATCAACTGAGAAAAACTGAAACTTTACATCTTTTTGTCCTGTGATACTAAGAATTAATTGCGTCGTTGAAAAACATTATTAATAGGATGCACAAAAGGAAAGTTTTATATAAAAACTTCAGTTTTTTCTCCTTCGCACCCAGAGACATCCGTTTGTAACATAAATATGTATGCCCCGCGGTTTCACCCACGTTAATTTGACTTGGTTAATAAAATATATGATCTTACATAGCCTATAGCTATCTATGGATATCTCGATAAATAGAAGAGATATCCAACATAAAATAATTTTTCAATTAGAAGCAGCTCACAAACTCTTCAGCATTATAATATTTTCGAATAGATAAATTCATTATTGACATCGCGCCACAAAAAAGGGTAGATTTCGGATAACCAATTTACTCATTTGTGAATTCAATTTACTTACTTTTTAATACAGGCGACAAACCCCTTCCTTTCCTTGAAGTACGAGTAGGTACAGACGATGTGACGTTATATGCGATATATGATAATATGTAATGTTTACCACGAAGGAATGGAATAGTTTCCTGCGTCGTTATTCTAATATATTATATATTATATATATATTTTGATAGGGGAGTTTGTAACGAGATTGGTTCGTTACTACTTGGCTGGCAGATGATTTTTTTCTAAATTTCAGATAATAACATTGCGTTTGCTGGGAAAAATTCATCTGTCAGCTAGGGCCTGGTATGTAAGGGCATGGTACAAATATTATATTATATACTGTGGTAAGGGGATAACTGGTAACAGATGTATATCATTAAATTAGTTTTTTTTTTTATGGAAATAGCCGGCAAATGAGCTGACAATCCACCTGATGGTAAGTGCTATCGTCGCCCATGGACATCAGCAACACCAAAGGCATCACTGATGCGTTGCCGGCCAAGAAAGAGAAAAGGAAAAAAAGAAAGAACTGGCTCTCAAGCCCCCAGCCGGAACACGACGAGTCGTTTGGCGGCTGACTCAGGCTCAAGGGTGGTAGCTATCCAGGCGAATCCCATCGAGAAATAATAATAGTAACAATGGTTTTAATTAACAATTCAAATCAATATTATCAGTATAATCCCCCGAGGAGCCCTACCACCAGCGTGCCGGATTTAGTCACCTCTTACGACATCCATCCGGCGTGGGAATTTCTAATGTATAATAAGTTCTAAATACCTTTCTTTGTTTGCTAATTTAACAGCATGTTGTGAATTGATGATTTTATCGTAATACAAGCTATTTATATAACATTGGACTGTTTTGCCGTTCATTTTCTAAAGACCATGCCCTGACAAACAATTTGGATGTATGAAAAAAATGACATGGAGGAATCTACAGCCTCAAAGTTTTCAGGATGAGAGTGTATATCGCACACCTAGTAATATAATGGCACATCTGCAAAAAATGCGAAATTGAGTTTATATGGACATATGTACGTGTTTAAAAGTGCATAATCTACATAGTGGTAAATATGTATTAATGTCTATACTAGTAACTAAACCCATGCAATCTGTAAAAAACGTAAAAAGAACCCACAAATTAATTTTAAACATTTTTATAAAATCTTTGATCCTCGTTTCTGTAAAATATGACAAACGTAGATGTGCCGTTGTATTATTAAGTGAGCGATATGTTTTATGCTTTTTACTAAGTTAGTGTGCTCACTTCAGACTTCAATTCATCTTCATTCAGCATACAGATGGTACGAACAGGTGAAGGAAGAGGAGATAGAGTTTATAAATAAAGAAAAGATGATAGGTGAGAGTATACCGCCCTGCGGTACGCCACTGTCAAGCTTCATCGCCACTTTCAGGTGGGATTGTTGTCAAATATGTACATACTTAATATAAGAGATATATTTTAATTTTGTTAAAGTTTTATCACGAGAAATGTAGGAGGCGCAACAACGTGGACTACTTTTAACGAGCAGGATATTAATTTGACTAATTAATGTCACGCTAATTTATGAGAGAATTGTCGAGGAATGCCCCGTGTAATTACTTTACGGAGAATAAATTATTGTTTCTTGTTTTTCCTTACTTATTTTTGTAAGCAATTTTGAAACTTATTTTGTTTGTTATGGTTTTAAAAGGGTCTTTAAAATAGCATTGTAATTTTTAGTAAGGTAAGTTTTATAAAACGGTTTAATAAAAATAGATTTCAATATTTTTAGGCAATAAAGATTTATTGCCTGTAATTATCAAATCACTTGTGAACATGGATTTATAAATTATTAGTTTGTCAAGCTCTTATTAAGTATACTCGTATCTGTGTTTATCATCAAAAATGAACTGATAATGATTTAACTATGGTTTAGATAATCAGGTCATTGGCATCAAAGAAACAGTGGTGTCCGCAGTTCGTGTTGCAGCACTCGTGCACCACATCTGGGACACTAGGATAAAGTTTGTAGATAAATGCATCCCAAGAGTTTGCTTACCAAACTTGCTTTGCGGTTTGTAAAACAATACGAGTGTTATAATTTGCATTTTTCTTGACACATTTTTTTTATTTTAATGTTAGTATCCTTCTGACAGATAGCAAATAAAAATATGTGAGCAGTGCGAGTACCCGATTAATAATAAAAATGTCACTTTTACGTTGTTATATGTCAAGGTTTTCAGTGTTTTAATTATTTATTTTATTATACAATAATAGCAATTTATCATAGCAACAGTTTAATCATGACCATGTTTCATGCATACGTACAATACTAATATCCTTAGTACCACTGTCCCATGTCACACTAAAATGTGTATTATTTACATTTAGTTAACTTGAATAACATTATTACCTACTATAGCACACGGACGTAAAAAAAGACGGACGTAATCCCAAGAACAAATTCAGTGAAGCACCCATAGGAATACCAACTCTGTATTCGTACAAGTACACACACCCACACATTGACACCATACGGCTACGACATTGACACCATCGCGAATCAAAAATTACAAAATTACGCACACATGGTAAGCGAGCTGTCAGCTGTCAGCTTCACTCTCGATTGGACAATGTTACGTCCGTTCTTTTTTATGTCCGTGCTATAGCATTATTATTTATTTTATATGAAACATTCTGAAGATAACGAGTCGTAGCACTGCGCCTACGGTTGTTCGTAGACAGGCTCGTAGCTCACTACTGAAAAGTGCTAGGAGATTTTTTAATATTTTTTAAAATCATTCGAACTTAATAATCAATTTCTTTTAAATCATACATAATATGTGAGCACCTTTCTTATACAGTCTTTAACAATTTTAATGAAAGATTTCACCATATACGGTGTAGATGTCATGCATTTCATTTGGTAAAAATACTACTTACCAGTATGTTATGTTCTAGCTATGTTCTTTTGTGAACGTCTTTGGTCATGAGCCCACGTATACCTTTAATTATTATTTAGCTTAGTGCATGAGAAAATTTAAATAAAAAATTAGACAAAGAGGTATCATACATACTAAGCTAAATTAAATGTAAGACTTAAGACTTCGAATACCATAAACTCGTTAAAATACGTCCCTTTCCTTCACACTGCATGCTAATAGATAAACTTTGAAGCTAATAAAACATTGAAGTTAATTTTAACTCTAGAAAATAAACAGAATCCTTTGTAAACCGGTATTCGCAAAACTTATAATGAATTTTACCACGACAAAATAACCGACTTCAAAATAACTTAAAAACGACTGGTCAGATCTAGTTCAAATTAAAGTGAGACCACACGACAAGCACCAGCTTTCGATTAAAAAAAGAATCATCAAAATCGGTTCACCCAGTTGAAAGTTCTGAGGTAACAAACATAAAAAATGCAGTCGAATTGAATACCTCCTCCTTTTTTGAAGTCGGTTAAAAACGCCGTAAAAGGTAGTAAGGTCTATAAATAATGTTGTGAATGAACAAAACGTGCATTTCAAACATAAAACAACTAAAATTTTCAAACTGTCGATTCATATGTGTCGTTTCATGTACAAAATAATGAATAACTGTTTGTTTTACCGCCTACACCGAGTACATAATACAGGATGTTCAGTTTATTGGTTGATAAGATTTGATGCTGAACCTAAGGTTCTTCAGTCAGAGGTCTGCTGGTTGCAATTTATTTCAAGAATAAAAATCAGTAGAAATTATAATCAGTACGTTAAAAAATATCATAATTGTTTACATTTTCCTGTCCTTAATTTCATTTGTGAACTATTGAACTGAATCTATCTAACAGCCTCTTAAAGTCCACTGCTGGACATAGGCCTCCTGCGCCCTCTGAATCCAGCGGCTTCCCGCTGTCTTCTTCAGGTCATCAGTCCACCTGGTCGGGGGCGACCAGTGCTTCTTTTACCAAGACGTGGCCGCCATTCGAGGATTTGCGGCTCCATCGGTTAAATAACTGACCTTCGAACGTTGTGGCCCTTGCCACCATTGATGTTTGTTACTTTTACACGCAAAAGCTACTGAGCAGATTTTTTTTTAATTTAGCACACAGAAGTGTTCCGGCTGGGGGCTTGAGAGCCAGTTCTTTCTTTCTTTTTTCTTCTCTCTTTCTTGGCCGGCAACGCATCGGTGATGCCTTTGGTGTTACTAATGTCCATGGGCGACAATAGTTACCATCAGGTGGATCATCAGCTCGTTTGCCGGCCATTTCCATAAAAAAAAACCTTCAATAAAACATAGTTAGGGTACTTATATCCCAGAAAACGCGAACAAAGCCGTAGACAGAGCACTTGTAAATAATATAATTACTTTATGTTTGTACCACGGACCTAAAAAAAGACGGACGTAATTCCAACAACAAATTCAGTGAAGCACCCATAGTAATACCAACTCTCTATTCGTACAAGTACACACACCCACCTTTTATTTCCTTCATCTGAGACCCACACATTGACACGTAACTGCTTTAATCGCGAATCAAAAATTACACACACAAAAATTACACACATTGCATCAAAAATTGCACACATGGTAAGCGGGCGGCCATTGCTATGCTTCACTCTCGATTAGACGAGGTTACGTCCGTCTTTTTTTCTGTGTTACGGCGAAGCGTGTATTTGCGAAGGGCTAATGTTTGAGCTCGCAGAACGTTCTATTAAAAGCCAGTTAATCGGAGCTGGCGGTCACGGGCTGGATACCGCTACTGCGTTGAAACTTGAATGTCAAATACAGTTTCAATCAAAATTAGAATATTTTGTAAATAGAACATTCTGCTTCAAATTTATAAATGAGTTTTTTCTATTTGTGTAATTATAGGTGTACCAGAAACTCATAGCATTCTTGACAAGCAGAAAAATTGGTTTTTTATATGGCAATGAAATTTTTTAAAACTATAGCAATTGTCAAGTCAAAAAAAAGAGTTGTATGCAATTTTTTTCTTTTTCTAAAATTATGAATATTTTCAATTGAATACCGACAATACCTTTACGATCAGTAACTAAAAATATTATTTTCAATGTTTATTGAAAAACATATGAGAAAAAAGGTGTATTTAAAAGACAATCTACATTATTAATATTATCCATCTCGTAGGATTGACTCGTTTTGATACTTATTTTTCTTGATTATATTTTCGTAGTAATTAAAATAATTATGTTTTCTTGATATTAAAATAAATGAAATTAAGAATACAAATATTGTTACAAATTCGAGCTTGCAAACATGTTGTGAAATATGACATGAAAAGTTACATCATGCAAAGTCACGTAACTGAAATGTTAGAGAAGCAACTCATTATTATTATCTATGTATTTATTCTCTTCATCGAATGAATTAAAAATACCTATACAGATAGAAATTTTTAAATTGTAGTTGAATAAAATAAATTACCTAGTAACTCTTATAATTAATTATGATATAAAAATATGTGCATAATATAACATTTTTCTTTATATATTTTCATCTGAAGTTAATAAACCAGACATATAATGTGAATTATTAAACTAACACTATGATAAAAATATCAACGATCAACAAGTTTTATTCCAATTTCCCCAACGCTTGGGAGTGTTGCATCTCCAATTTTAATTACCCCATTTTGCCATCAGATCCTGGTACACCTATAGCTTATGTACTACAATGATATTATAATGTAAAAAAGAGGTAGATATGTCACTAGTGCGCCGACGATGAAGAGCGTAAGAACAGGCAATTGATCGTGCTGCTCGTAGTCGCTCTGTCAATACAAGACGCTACGCAAGCTTTTGTTGTTGTCAGAAGTGCTTGACATTTGCCATACAGCGTTAAAATGTCTTCGTGTATTACATCAATGTGATTGGTGTAGTGAAACTAAAGATAAACGTGTGTGTTGTAGCTCTTTTCGGAACAGATTTTTTGGTTGATTTGTAAGGGCATAACGTATCTATATTTTTTAAATATCATTGATGTACTACAACAATATCATACAGTCTGCCAAATTAAAAGCCAGTTTGTCGGCAGTGGTAATATTCTGCTGATAGTAGGTCTTCAAATTTTTATGGATGTTTATTAAGTTTTTTTTATAGCATGTGGGTCTGACCAAAAAAGAAACGGGCCTCCTGATGGTAAGTGGCCACCGTCGCCTATGGACATGAGCATAACATAGGAATCGCCAATGTATCGCCAGCCCTGAAGGAGAACTCCTTTTACACTTTTTTTGAAGAACTCCATGTCACAGCACTCCGGGAATACCTCAGAAGGAAGCTCATACCACAGCTTGTAAGTGCGTGGCAAAAAAGATCGTAAAAATCGGACCATAGCGGTTCATCACGAGTCCAATCGGTGTGGATGAAACTTCAATCTTCGGCGAGTGGTGCAATGATGGAAAGGTTTATTCTACTGCTGCTAATAGTATTCTGATGACTGAAAATAAATGAGTTAATTTGTACGGATGTTTGTTACTCTATCAGACAAAAAGTATTGAACGGATTTTCATGAAATTTAGCAGACACATAAATCATTTTCTGGAACAGGACAAAGAGTACCTATATTTTTGTGTCCTAACACATTATTGAAGTGCCCTCATTCTTCGTCATTTATTACGTTAACGAAGGACTGGAATAAATTGCCCGCGTCCGGTGTTCCCTTTTGGTTCGCTAAGTACGTTTTATCTGTCTTTTGATATGTATTGTTCTCGTTGACCCTAAAGATAAATTAATCACAAAACCAGTCCAATATTCGATATCTTGAAAGCAGTGATAGCCTAGCGGTTAGTACGTTGGTCTCTCGAACGGAGGGGCCCGAGTTCAAATCCTGGCACGCACCTCTGATTTTCAAATATTATGTGCGTATTTATTAAAGTTAATTATCACTTGCTTCGGTGAAGGAAAACATCGTGAGGAAACCTGCACACCGGAGAGTTCTCCATAAAGTTCTCAAAGGTGTGTGAAGTCTACCAATCCGCACTTGGCCAGCGTGGTAGACTATGGCCTGTACCCCTCACATTGTGAGAGGAGACCCCGAGCTCAGCAGTGGGACAATTATGGGTTGTTGCTTTGCTTTTTTTTTAATTCGATATCCAAGATCCATTTTGGTGTCGTAGCTGGTTGTTATCGTTCTGTGAAGCCTGCCTGGCTAGTAGTAGCTACATCTTGCTTGAATCAGACGCAAAACTAGTCCTGAATCACCCACCAAACTTGACCGATTGATTGCTTGGGAGCTTCTTTCTTTTTAATTAGTCCTATACTTGAAACATACATCCTAATGCATATCTATGTATGCGTACATAATATAAGACATGTACAATAAAAGCATCGATTATTGTAACTACAAAAATCGAGGCTTTAGATAGGTAACTACCTATCCTAGGTTGTGTTAGAATTCTTTTTTGTAAACTTCTTGAGTAATTTAATTAATTAACTTAAGTTCTTGGTATATTACCAACTTTAGTTACGAGATAGTGAACCCTAGCTTCCCCTAGCAATCCTAGTGTGGGAACTAGTGGCACTGAGATTATTGTAATGATTGTTGCTGAATAAATCATTTTTCATTTTCTTTCTTTCTTTTTTCTTGATTGGCAACGTATCGGTGATGCCTTTACTTATATCTACATGTGTCACTGATGTCAAAGCCGACAGTGGCCATTTACCACCAGGTGGATCGTCAACTCGTTTTTCGGCTATTTACATAAAAAAGGTTACATTAGGATACAGGTACTTTACAGAAATCAGTAATTCAGTTAGCCCTCGTTAACATTCAGGGCCATAACGGCCGGGGGCGTGTTGGGGCGTGTTATGAGTCGTTATGAATTTTTACTGTTATCGTCCTCGCTCCTGTTTACAGCCGTTCACATCTTAATGCGATATCTCAGGTGTTGACAATTGTTCGGGTTTTGGTTTAACGGGAGTCAGCTGATACCTTATCTAGAGCTGTTGCTAGCTTAAGATATGAACAGTTCTCAAAGTGTCGACGAGTCGGTGTGTTATTTATTTTTAAATGTAAATTGTCGACGAGTGAGCAGACGTGCTAGCCATCAAGTGAGAGTTACCAGTCATCCGTCCCATCCTGTCAGTTGTGGTCATCAGGCCGGAGAATGAAAAAAATAACGAACTCTTTAGCTCCCAGCGGGAACACAGCAAGTTTTTAAAAACCAAATAAAAAAGTAGTTTGGCATTTAACATGTTACATAATAAAAAAAATAAATCGAGTCCTTTCCAAAAGGAACAGGACTGGACGGTAGTTTGAGGAAAAAACCCTAAATATTGATGATGGCGAAAAAACCTAAAAATATCTGAAAGGAAACATTTAATTATTTTAAAAAATAAGTAAAACTGCATTCAAAGATTTAAAGCCGGAAATCTAACCTGTGAAATGTGAAAAATAAACGTCCTGTATTTTATGATACTTAGCGAAAGGGTCATTCATAAGGATCAATTTCTTTTAAACAACACAGTAGGTATCTGTACATAAAGCAAGACCAAGAAAAATATGAGTTAATGAATGTAATGAATGTTGAAAAATGATGATAAATTTTGAAATTATTACAGATGTTTCATATTTTCTCAGAAACATGGCTGCATGGATTTGTAGGAACATGGTTGGTGAAGTGAGCAAGTCAATAAAGCAGTCTAAAAGTAGTCATAAGACAAATGTCGCTTTTTTATATGATTTGACATATTTCAGCAATTCAAACTGAATCTTGAGATCTTAAGTTCGGTTTATTAATACGGGCCCTAGACGCTGATGAATTGAGCCTAACACCCTAGCTACTCAAAGAGTGGTAGAACCGGTTACATTCTGATAGATTAAGGGAGTAAAGATTAAGGCCGCATTCTCTGAAAACTTGGGTTCAGTAATTAATTATTTCTTTTCGCAATAAAAAGACACATTCCGTTTTTGTCTCTCTCTTCCGGTCTACAACCTTAACTTGTTTAATGTTTTGTTTGATTAAAGAACGCAATAACTTCGTTTATATCATTGGAGGGCGCTGAGGTGCTACTGTCAACATCGACTCTGAGTATTAGTTAGTTTTTAGAAGTGAAATAAAACGTTTTCCTACGAAAAAAGACTTTAAAAAGTGACAGTGAACTCTAACTCACCACGGAAAAGTGAAGTGCAAAACTATAAATAAAAATAACAGTGCTAAACTCGATAAAACCAAAAACAAACCAAAGCAGTGACTTTTCGTTATAACAGTGATATTGACATACCTAAATGTCTAAATATAAAGCCAGACAATAGCTACCACACTAAATCGAAGAAACCTATTCGTAAAACTACTTTAAAAACAAAGTGATAAACTTCATAACCTAAAATAATGCGGTACAAGAAACAAAATTGAAAATCGATCAAGTCAACGGAATTGCACAGTGCCATCTAGCGGAGTGGAAGTGGAGTGGCAACTACCACATGTGATACTGTTTTACCGACAATACCCAATAGAGTCAGCTACTCGCCGCTGGAGGCGCTGCCATTCACGTGCAACCGTATCATCAGCGACATTATACAGCGCCATCTAGCAGAGTAGAAGCTTCAACTACCGCATGTAATACTGCTATGTGATACAGATCTATCGACAATACCAAGATATTCAGCTACTCGCCGCTGGAGACGCTGCCATCTACGTGCTACTGGAACTGCGAAAAGTTCTGCTACTAGCCCCAATCGCAGTGTCGCCACAATCTACGTGCAATTCCTAACACCCTAGCAGTAAGAAAAATTAGTTCCGCTACTAGACGCGTAGAACGCCACTGTATAACAAGACACTAAAGCTAAGTGAAAATCATGGAAGAAATACTAGCTACGCTACGTAAGATACAAAAAGAGCTCGATGAACAAAAAACAGCAATACTTAAAAACGGGGAAAAAGTAACTGCACAAATAACCCAAAATGTCAATAAGATTCTCGAGGAAAAATTCGTTAAATGGGAAGAAAAATACGACACACTTAGGAAAAAGGTGGACATCCAAGAAAAGAGAATATGTATCATAGAGAAACAGGCGCGACAAAGAAATCTCGTTTTCTTCGGAATGGAGGAAAGCAAATTTTCATATTCGGAGCAGGAGAGTAACATCATCGAATTTATCAAAGAACACTTAAAAGTCAAACTGGACTATAAGGACATACAGGCTATCAGAAGAATAGGGATAAAAAAGGACAAACCTCGTCCTATCGTGGTAACATTCACGACACTAGGCACAAAAATCAATATACTTAAAAATAAAAAATACCTAAATGGCACTCAGTACTATATCAAAGAAGATTATCCACCAAATGTTCTAGAAAAAAGGAGAGAGCTGCAGAATCAAATTAAAGTGGAAAAAGTGAAAGGAAATAAAGCCATAATTAAATACGACAAAATAGTAATAGTTGGGAAAATATCTGACACAACGACTGGTAAAAAAAGGAACCTACAACTGTCCCCGGAGACCAATCAGCAGTATCAAGAAGACCACAGAACACAGATGACAAAGAAAAATAAAATTGATTCTGCGCCTTTGCCGATACAAAGATCACCAAGTATGTCGGAAGGAGTCATAAAGCCATCTATAATGAATTACTTGGTTAAGAATAATACAAATAAAAAAGGAAACCAAGACATAAATAAATAGCAATTAGCACCCCCACCCTCCTCTCAACAAAAAATAATTTACAAAAATAAAGAGAATAAAAAACAGAAAGCACATCTTCCAACCCGGATGGTCCCCGAGGAAGATTACGACCAAAACCCTCCAAAGCAAAACTCTACAAATCAAGGAAAACAAGGGCAAAAGCTTCACCTTATTACCTACAATGTCAGAACGCTAGCATCACACGAACGTCTTATAGAATTATTTGAAACTCTAGAGACAATAAACTGCGACATAATGGGAATATCTGAAGTGAGGAGACTTGGAACTAAAATCGAAGAATATAGAGACTACATCTTATGCTACACGGGCCAGACACCTGGCAGGCACGGAGTGGGCTTTATTATAAACAAACTTTTTAAACAAAATATAGAAAGCTTCACCGGCTTCACAGAACGTGTAGCTCTGTTAAACCTCACCTTCGATAAATACAAATTATCATTGATACAGGTATATGCACCAACAGAGGCAGCAGAAGAAGAAGAAATTACGCTCTTTTATGAAAATATTACACAAGCTATACAGGCAGCACACAAGGTCTTTATCGTAATGGGCGATTTTAACGCTAAAATAGGTCAACCGCAACAGAGTGAATACCTAGTAATGAGATCTCATGGTTATGGGCAGAGAAATCGCAGAGGCCAAAAACTAATCGATTTCGCTATTGAAAATAAACTCTCCATAATGAACACCTTCTTTAAGAAAAAATCAAACCGCAGATGGACCTGGCGTTCACCAAACAACGAACACAAAAACGAGATAGATTATATTTTATCAAACCGTCCCGATCTATTTCAAAATATGGAAGTTCTAAATATAATCTATCCTTCGGATCATAGACCAGTCAGAGCGAGTATACTTCTAAGCAATATAAGAAAAAGTAGAGCCCATTATAAAAACAAAACAATGGCGACATTAAAAAACGAACATGAAACTCTGAAGTTTAGAGAGAGACTTGCCGTCAACATGGCAAAACTACCGAGCTGGCAAGATTCTAAATGTATACAAACATACTATACCAAATTACTTTATACAATTACCCAAAGTCTACGAGAAGCACATTCAATCAGCACCGATATCGGAACTCAGAAAATATTATCACCGCGCACTGTGCTACTTATAGAGAGAAGAAGAATGTTGCATAAAACCAAAAATAAATCCCGAAGCGAAAAAAACGAGATGGCAGCACTATATAAACTAATTAGTAAGTACATTAAAAATGACTACGCAGAACACAGAAAAAATATAATGTTAAAACATCTAAAGCAGTCTGGAAGCACCAAAAAAGCTTATAAAGAATTAACACCAAATAAATCATGGATAGAGGGACTTAAATCATCAGGAAAAACCACAAACAATCGCAGACAGATCATAGAAGTGGCTACTAGCTTTTATAGAGACCTATACCGTGAAAATCCCTTTACGAATAACTCTACATCGAAAAACCCAGGTGAAACAAGAGAAGTAAGTGAAATAACCGAATTAGAAGTACTAGAGGCAATAACCAGATTGAAGAGAGACAGGAGCCCAGGGTCAGATTATATACACAACGAAGCCCTAAAGATAGGTCAAACAATATTAGCTCTACCTTTAGCAAATCTGTTCAATCACATACTAAAAACAGCCGAAATACCATCACAATGGGCAGAATCAAACATCATTTTGATCTATAAGAAAGGGGATCCCAAAGATATCTCAAATTACAGGCCAATTAGCTTACTATCATCTGTCTACAAACTCTTCTCGTCAATCATCAACAAAAGGATAAGCACAACATTGGAACTACACCAACCAGTAGAGCAAGCAGGCTTTAGAAAAGGGTTCTCAACAATAGACCACATTCATACATTGGAACTAATTATAGAAAAATATCAGGAGAAAAGGAGACCACTCTATATTGCCTACATTGATTACCAGAAAGCATTTGATACGGTGTCACATGAAAGTATATGGGAAGCCCTAAGTAACCAAGGTGTAGAGCAACAGTACATAGAATGCATCAAGAGTATCTATAAGAATAGCACAGGTAGAGTCAGTTTGGAAACCAAAGGTCCGAGCTTCCCTATAAAAAGAGGCGTGAGACAGGGGGATCCCTTATCTCCAAAACTATTTGTAGCAGTACTAGAATACATATTTAGACAACTGGACTGGAAGAAATACGGTATAAATATAAATGGTAAATACCTAAACCATCTCCGCTTCGCAGATGACCTCGTTATATTAGCAGAAACGTGCTTGCAACTTCAACATATGATTGGATCTCTACATAGAGAAAGTTTAAAAGTGGGCCTGGAAATGAACTTAGCTAAAACAATGGTAATGACAAACAGCACAGAAAAACCAATAAAAGTGGGAGGGGAACCCCTAAAATATACAAATAAATACATATACCTAGGCAAACAAATAAGTTTTGATAAGAAAAATAACGAGAAAGAAATCGAAAGACGAACGCAGAGTGCCTGGAACAAATATTGGAAACTGCGAGAAATATTCAAAAGCACCCTGCCAGTATCGTTGAAATCTAAAATTATGAATTCATGCATACTACCATGCCTAACATATGGTTGCCAAACATGGAAGTTTACGAACAACGTCCAGAACAAAATAAGAACTTGCCAACGAGGAATGGAGCGGAGCATGCTTAGTCTTAGAAAAATACACAAAATAAGACATACAAAAATAAGAAAAGTAACAAAGACTACAGACGCTCTACAGTATGCGAAAAAATTGAAATGGAAGTGGGCTGGCCATGTTGCCCGACTCCCAGACCAACGTTGGACTAGAAGAGTGACGTCGTGGAAGGGCCCGCTCGGAAAAAGAGGCAAAGGAAGACCCATAACAAGATGGGATGATGAAATAAAGAGTATCGCCGGCCCAAACTGGACACAAGTAGCCCAAGACCGGGACAGTTGGCTATCTTTGGAGGAGGCCTTCACCTGTGAAGACGGGGTTCTTGCTAAAGACACATGAATTAATTTGTTAAGAAATATTTTAAATAGGAATAATAAGTATAAATACAGTAATGAAATATACAATATAACAGAATAATAATACAAAATAATAATAATAATAATAATAATAATAATATAGTAAAAAATTAAAATTAAGTATCATAAATTTTACATGTAAAGAATAATAATATTGTTATTGTATGTATGCATGCAAGAAATAAAAGGCTTTTTTATTTTTATTTTTATTTTTATTTTTATTTTTATTTATTTTATATCATGGAAGATAGAATAGAAGGAAGGCCATCTCTGGATATGAAAAGTATCCGTAAAAACGCGTCCAATAACGGGTATCGAATATCTATTTTTCCGACACTAGCGCCATTCATTATGGGTGACGCTGCGTATGCACTAGGCATAACTCAGCAAACTTCACTCCGTCTACAATAGCTATGTTCATATCGTAGTTATTAATTTAAAAAATTCACACTACTAAAAATCACGTATGCTCACAGCAGTATTTTGGTTCTATTTACTAAAATATTGTAAGTCTAACATTACATTTGGCTACGTAAATAGTTGAGGTTATGTATACTGGCATTATGGAGGGTACCATGAATATTTTTAAATATTTGAACTCAGCAAACTTTACTCCATCTACAACAGATAAATAATATGTTTGTTCATGGTTCATATCGCTATTTGTCACATACTAGCGCCATTCAGAAATGGCCATTATTGGAACTTTTATTTTCTGTAAACAGCTGGACACTTTTTCATCTTTCCCTTCATATGAGATGGCCTTCCTTCTACCTCAATACTCCATGGTTTATACGACACTTGTTACGACAGATTACAAACGGAACACGGCTGGAAAAACTCGTAACAGCTTAATAATCTGTTGCTCCCGCGAAATGACGCGAGTTGGCGCGCAGCAGTTGGTATCCGCTAGGTATATTTATTTATACGCTGAGTTCAGTTTCTTAAGATAAAGTGTCTAGGCCACTATTTCAGGGGATGGGTAAATGTTTTTTAGTAAGTCCTAAGAGTAAGACATGGTTATTTAGAACCTACTGTGACATACATAATAATAAAAGAGTATCTGTACTACCCGCACACGAGGCAGTCACCATCCAGCCGTCAAGTGCGCGGGTTGTGTTGTATCACTGAAAACCATTTTGTGTTTTATTTCTAATACCTAATCAGGTAAACCCAGACAGCACACTTGGCGACCGAGGTAAAATATAAAACAAAAGGAAAAAGTGTGAGTAATTTGTGGTTCTTTTAAGTTCACAAAATTTTAACCTTGAGTTATCATACGAAAATGTCGGTGCTATTTGAAATATTGGAAACGCATGCTATGCTTAGTTTTGGAAAGTTTTAAAAGAATCGTATGTTTTTACGGAAAAAGAAAAGACAAGAGAAGATTTGATAAAATACTAAGTACCTACCTACAAATGCATTTGTGTTCAATCTTTGATGATTCTTGATTAACAAAGTTGATTGTTGAATTAACGAAGGTATTTTCTTAACAAATGCATCTAGTACATTAAATTACATTCCATATATTGTAGCCTGATATTCGTATTGATAACACATAGGTTACAAAATACACATATTAATGGTACAAAATAAAAACTATGCGTGTTGGCGCAATAATAGGTAATATATATCTAAGATATTGTTTCATTCTTGTATGGTCGGTATCGACACGGCCAGTTTACTTGAAATGTACAAGCATTGGGATTATTTGGGATCATAAAATGCGATTAAAAGGATCTTGTTCGTGTGATAGGTTAAAAACTAAATAAGTAATATTTAGTTTACATGTGAAAAATGTTTGATACTTATACCTGCCAAAATGATAATAATAATTTAAAATGTCAATATAAATCCAAATTCAGTCTTCACATTAATATATCAAATATCTTAATAAGATAACCGTAAACAATATCATAGCGATATTGCTATACGGTATCTTCATAGTTTGTCTCAAAAATAGAGATACTTACTAACTTACTATGTTATTTAAAATAACGCTTCACACTCATAGCCCCACACTAGGATTCCCTGTGTCGTGGGTACCAAATTTAAATTTAAAGTATAGTACTTACGTAGCAAGTAAATTCAACGATGTTATTTTAATGATGTTATTCTAAGCAATGATATTATAATGTATAAAATATATTTTTGAATATCATTGATTCTAAGCAAAATCTATATAATAAACCACAAACAATGTTTGTTGCCATGTCCTTTAGACTGAAACTATCCAACCGATGTGTTCCAAACAGGGTTCAATTTTGAAAGGCAAATAATGCGAAGATGGTTTGAGACCACCAAAACAATGCATTAAGCACATTAATTTGCCGGTACCTATTAGTAGAATATAGGGTGATAGATCCTGTTGTAAGTGAAGATCCTAACCATACATACATGAAACTGTACCTGTTTACATTTTCGAAATTAAAAGAAAAAACATACATACAAATATGTAATGACTACATATGTAATCAAGTCAAATACACTGCAAAATTGTCAGATGAGTGAAAACTCGTCAAGAACATAATATATTTGACATGTGTAAAACATTGGATTATATAAATCAAGAAGTCGTTCCAATTTTAATTATGCTTTAATGCCATTAAAATGATCACGTAGGGGAAAAATAATAATATACATTACAGATTTGATAAACAAATGATATTTAGTTTCTGAGATACAAAAATATGATAATGATAATTAATAAGTATTTGCTTATTTATATCGTATCGAAACGTGTTTCCGATTTTATTGATGGAACATTTCACTAAATAAGCGAGCAATTTTGCATATTGCCTATCTCATTTTGAAAATATGTATTATTAACGTCAAATGGACAATTGTAATAATCTAAAATACCGAAGGGACTGAATTATTACTGTTTCCAAATCGCGGCGGAAACGATCTTGCGTATTCCTCGCTAAAACAGTAATCAGTATCTCGAAAAAATGCTCTAAATATTTCGATGAAATTTTGTAGTCGAGGATAAGTGCAAGGCCATCGAATTATTTGTGTTTTTGAAAAAAAAAAAATATACACCACATGCGTTGGTTACACCATTTGCATAAGTTGATTCATGGTAAAGTACAAACCAGTTATAGGAACCGTATCACCATGATTACCAAGTAGTTCATTCCGGGTAATATTGTTCCTAACTTGATTCAAGATTATAAAAAAATTTATGTTTTAAATGGATTATACTCTTATGGTCAAAAACGGAAAAAGTCAAAATTATTTTAACAAAATAATTTAGAACATTCCTTCATTGGCCGGTATAATACTGATTCTACCTGGGTTGTACTAGAATGCAACCTATAAGCTTAGTTTTGCATCTGCTGAATAATATCGTGATGAATTGAGAAACTGAACAAACAGTTAAACCGTTAAGTAATGAAAGGCATTAAAAAACGAAAACTAACTTTCACGTACCTACATAAAACTGGAACGAGATCAAACGACAACTAAATGGAGTAGACATGGGAACCAATAATCATATTATCAGTAATCAAATATTTTGCTGCAAAATGTCTTAAATGTCGTACTAAAAATGCAAAGGTTGAAGCATAAAATACTTATAAACTGAGTCAAATATAGACCATTAATAAAAGGTATTTATGGTATCGAAAATCAGTCAAGTACTGACAAATAATAAAAGGTATCTGTTATGGTATCGAAAATCAGTCAAGTACTGACAAATAATAAAAGATATCTGTTATGGTATTGAAAATCAGTCAAGTACTGAAAAATAATAAAAGATATCTGTTATGGTATCGAAAATCAGGCAAATACTGAAAAATAATAAAAGATATCTGTTATGGTATTGAAAATCAGTTAAGTACTGAAAAATAATAAAAGATATCTGTTATGGTATCGAAAGTCAGATAAATACAGACCAATAATACAAGATATCTATTGTGGTATCGAACCGCTTTCGAAATCAATGTTGCACTAAACCGTGGGAGGTAATGTTTACCGTAATACGTCAGTTGAGTACTTACACTATTAACCAATACTAAAGATATCAATAATGATATCGAAAACAAAATATGACATGGTCACGAAAACGTCAGTTAAGTACTGACCAATAACAAAAGATTTATAATATTGAAAGAACGTTTTGATAAGTATCGAAACTATTAACTTCTATACCAATTACCCCTGCTGGTCAACAAATATGAGGATATGGCTATTAATGGGAGGATATGTAAACAAAACGCATAAATTAATGGAATACCATTTAATGTTTCCTATGGTTAAAATACCTATATTCATGTATTTGACGGAGGAGGAGGAGGCTCAACGTCATCCGTACGATCCATAATTCTTGAATTCTAAGTTCTGGGCGTCGATGGGTAACGTTGGAGCAAAGCAAGTTAAACACAGTAGTTGAATCAACTTCGTTATAATGTCCAAACACGTATTCAGTAGGTACAGAACTACAGACTACTATAAACTACACTGTAAGAACGCGCGTCGGTTTCAATATTCGACCGCACTGGACGGCTGCTGCTCGAGAACTGACGAACGCGCCGCTCAGCCGATCAGTCATTGACTCCGGCGAGCGCCGAGAGATGGCGCTGGCGTTTCAGAACGATTAAATTGTGACAAATCGATTGCGAGTTGCGACACGGCCATCCTGCTTGCACACGTCCCAGTGTGATGGTTAATCTGCAACAAAACATCCACGAGAATACCTTGTTCCACTCGGTCACTCCTGACCACAATCTATATTCTAGGGAAATCTACAAAGACATCAAAACTTTTAACTGTGTTTTTAATTTCAATCAAAATTGAACCAAATTAGATAATAGGGGATACAAAATTCACTATGCTAATAGCCACAGTCACGCATCACAGTAGTTCGAACTAAATCACAAAACTACTCAGTACAACTGTATACAAAATTCAGACTCAACTCCCGAGTAAGACATCTAGTGCCCCGGCTACCTAGCCGACCAGCAATCGCATTGCTCACATCCAGCGCATGGATCAGATCCCTTGGATCGCCCGTGTGTCACCACCTGGTAACCACACGTGTGGTCTCCACAGACCCCGACCTCTGCCAGAGCTAAACGCACACCGCGCACCCACGGACTACTCGAGTTGCCCCGAGAGATACCGATTTCTAACGGGCTACGACTACGTAATAGCTACTGGTTCAGTCAAACACTACTAACTATGGCCCCTAGAGTCCCCTTACTTGAGTTTCCACCACTACTTAAATTTGAACATCATCATCAACTCCATCTACATCGATCTCGTCTGATACGTGACCTGCTGGCATTTTTCTTAGCCTATCATGCGCGTATTTGTAAGTACGATTTGAATTCAGAGCTTTTAATGTGTAACGATCGCCATCTAATACCTCTACTACTTTAAACGGCCCTTTAAACTTCGGATCTAATTTAGTTTGATTACGCTCTTCGTTCTTTAACAACACAAAGTCACCAACCGAAAAATTATCAATTCTCGCCTTTGTCTTGTCAAAACGAGACTTATCATAAGCCGCACACTTCATGATATTCTCGGACGCACTTTCACGAATCTTGTCGATATCAACACCGACTTCTACATCACTACACATCATTGACAGAGGTCTCGCGACTTTACCTATTAAAAGCTCTAGAGGCGAAGCTTTCGTCACTCGATTCATAGTACAATTTATGGCTAATTGAACCTCGCCTATAGCATCTTGCCACGATTTGTTATCGCTAGTCTCTACCGCAGTTAGCATCGATTTTAAGACTGACATAACGCGTTCTACCTGCCCGTTAGCACGAGACGAACCGGTCGCTATAAGATGTAGATTGATGTTCTTACTCATACAAAAATCACGGAACTCTTTACTCGCGAAACAACGTCCTTGATCAGCAATTATCCGGGTAGGGGCTCCAAAAAGTGCTACGCTTTGAGTCACTGCGTTAATACTACTTTTGGAATCAATGTTTGTCGTGTGAAATAGAAGAACGTACTTCGTAAACGCGTCAATCAGAACGAAAACGTACTCTTTCTTATCGTTCTTTCCGCTGAGCTTACCCGTCGCGTCTATATGTACCGTGTGCCATGGAGTCGTTATCTTAGGTATAGGATGCAATTCGGCTTGAACTTTACCGGAGTGAGATTTCGCAACTTTACATGTAACGCAGTTATCTACAAACTTTTTAACGTATTGTGACATTCCTGGAAACCAGTAAAAGTCGAATAGCTTTTCGGTTGTTCTTTCGGCACCAAGATGAACGATGGAGTCGTGGAAATTATTCACTACTGACCATCTAAGAGCACGAGGTAAATAAGGTAAGCATTTTGACCTGCCATTACGTTGGATCTTACGGTAGATAATACCCGATCGAAGTACATAGGTCCTAGCTATGCTTTCATCTAAACGACCTTCATCTAAATCGGTTTTAATTTTAGAGATCTCTACATCGCGCTGCTGCTCTGCTTGAAGCCAGTTGGGAGAAAGCTCAGTAACGTCAATGCGTTTCAACACTACACGCGATTCTACTGGATTTGGGTCTGACGGTATAGGGTTTCGTGAAAAGAAGTCTACATGCGACATACGTTTTCCCTCTTTGTACACGACGTCAAAGTCAAATGACTGTAGAAAAGCCCACCACCTATGGGCTCGGGGGGTCAGCTCTTTCTTTGTTTGGGAGGATTTTAATGAGTTACAATCTGTAACGACGGTAAACTTCTTACCGTGAAAATATTGTCGGAAATGTTTGATTGAGTTGACAACCGCTAGAGTTTCCAACTCGTAAGAGTGGTACTTGCTCTCTGCAGGGGATGTTCTCTTACTATAGTAGGCTACCACACGTCGCTTACCATCAGTCGTGACTTGGAACAAGATTGCTCCATAACCTAGGCTACTAGCGTCCGTGTGGAGCTCTACCGAAAGCTCTGGGTCATAGATTGTCAATACAGGGTCATTTGTCAAAGCCGAGATGATCCTCTGACGAATCTCTTCGTGCCCGGGTTTCCAAGTGAGCTCACCTTTCAGTGAGGTTAATCGGTACAATGGGGCCATTATTTTGGAGAAATCTTGCACGAATTGACGGAAATAGGAGGCCAATCCAATGAATTGTCTCAATTGAGTCACAGTTTTAGGAGGTGGTAGAGACGTAAGAGCTTCTATTTTCCTGCCATTAGGTCTAATTTGACCGGACTCTACCTCGAACCCCAAGAACTCTACCTTCGTCTTAAGGAAGGAACATTTCTTCAGGTTTAAAGAAAAACCAGCTTTGGTCAGAGCTTGCAGCACAGTATTAAGTCGCTCTAGGCCCGATTCAACATCGGAAGAAACAATTAAAATATCATCAACATAAACTATTACGTAATCATGGGCTAGATCACCTAGTGCGCTCATAATAGCCCTTTGAAATACTGAAATTGCATTCTTCAAACCAAATGGCATGGTCAGAAATTCATATTGACCCTCATTTGTAATGAAAGCAGTACACTCTATGGACTCTTCACATACGGGAATTAAGTGGAAACCGCTAGCACAGTCTAGCTTTGTAAAAAATCTAGCTCCGTGAAGCCGTGAGATTTGATCAGAGATCAAAGGAAGTGGATAACGATCAGGGACGGTGTTACTGTTAAGTTCGCGATAATCAATACACATGCGGTCTGAACCGTCTTGCTTCTTAACTAGTAAAGCTGGGCTGGCAAATGGAGAGCAACTAGGTCTGATAATATTTGCTTCTAAAAGTTCTTTTACACGTTCGCGAATGATGCTGCGTTCGTCCGCCGACATACGATATGGTCGTCGCTGTACCGTGCGATTCGGATCTATTAACCTAACTTTAAGCTCGCCTGTGTTCACACGCGTCACAGGTAGACCTGTGATAAAAAAATCAGAAAACCGATCTAACGTTTGCAAAAGTTTCGATCTATCACTACCTTCAATGTCTGTCGCAATAGCTGTTAAATCCGATTTCCGCGCCTTATCGCTATTCACCGTATTTACACAAAGAATCTTTGTTAAGCAAAGCTCCGTCGCCGTCATGTTCATAGCAAAACCCTGATTTAAAATCTCACGACCTAACATGACGTCACTTCGTAGGAAATTATCGGGTAAAACATGTAACAACACTTCGAGACAATGATCATTAATCACAATACAAGACAGAATCTGTTCTGTGCTGAATACTCGTGTTTGACCAATACCAGTCATAGTAACAACATTATTTAAACGCTTGCCACTAAATTTGGCTGCAAAACTTTCTTTAACTAACGAGCATTCAGCGCCAGAATCATAAGTAAAACGTATCAATTCACCTTTATGTTCTAATATGCCGAATGGGGACTGCACGACGCAGACATCAACGCGTCGCTCTCCACGTGCTGCGCCCACACCGCCGTCGCTCGGCTGGCTGCTGCTGCTGCCGCCGCCGCCGCCGCTGGAACACCGGACAGCAATGTGGCCCGGTTTCCCGCATTTGTAGCACACCAAAGGCCTCGATGCTGGCTGCTGCGTCCCTGGGTTCGGCATAGTAGATCGTCCTCTCACGTCGCTCGTCTTGCTTCGACAATCCACTCGCTTATGACCCGTCTTTCCGCAATTAAAGCACTTCATAGCAGTTAACTTTGCGCGTTTGAAATCGGGTGCATTCGACGACTCTCCGGCGGTATTAAGCTTGCGTTTCAATTGCGAGAATGCGTTTAGTTCTTGTTGTAATTTTTCTCGCGAACTGATGTTCGTTGTGAACGCTAGACGTTGGATTCGCGGGTCAAACTGTGATAAGTGAGCGAGTACAGTAGCTACGGCGATCTCATCTTTATTTACATCCTTCCAACGATTCGTCAAAGAGGCTATTAATCGGCTTGCATATGCTGGCAGAGATTCTTTTTCGCTAGGTTTTTCTTCATTTAATTTAATGAGGTTACCCGCCAACGTTTCCGTCTGTATAAATCTCGTGGTGAAAAGTACCTTGAACTCCTGCCATGTGATTCCCTCGTACGCTATTTGAGATAGCCACGTCGATGCTTCACCTTTGAGGGCCTTGCTGACGGCTAGTATAAGTTGGCCGCCACGTGGTGGATTTTCGGAAAAACACAAATTAGCTGTTGTACACCACGATCTCGCATCTGTACCTTGTTTGTCCGGGTCGAATGTAGGTAGACTGTCACGGTAGACTGGCTTTGGCACTTGCAGGGCTTCGATCAACGCTCGCATGTTCTGATTTTGTTGTTCGAACATGGCACGCCAAATATCCGCTTCGTTCTTCTCTTCATTTTGCACCAACGGAGATCCCACATCTGATGACGGAGGAGGAGGAGGCTCAACGTCATCCGTACGATCCATAATTCTTGAATTCTAAGTTCTGGGCGTCGATGGGTAACGTTGGAGCAAAGCAAGTTAAACACAGTAGTTGAATCAACTTCGTTATAATGTCCAAACACGTATTCAGTAGGTACAGAACTACAGACTACTATAAACTACACTGTAAGAACGCGCGTCGGTTTCAATATTCGACCGCACTGGACGGCTGCTGCTCGAGAACTGACGAACGCGCCGCTCAGCCGATCAGTCATTGACTCCGGCGAGCGCCGAGAGATGGCGCTGGCGTTTCAGAACGATTAAATTCTGACAAATCGATTGCGAGTTGCGACATATTAATAATAACGAATCTTATCGTTTTAATGTATTTGCGTGCGAAGTTGTTATTAAAGGTATTCACACGCGCACCTCTTAACGACCACTCCAAATGATCAATGACAAACCGATATCACTGTACGGCTGTCTAAGTAAATATCTATATATTTGCACATTATCGCTTTATTTTATTACATATCCTCGTAATAAGCCTGAATTAACTTAGTATGAGCCTGAATTCCTGCTAAATGGAATCACAACATTTGTTGTTGTGGACCAGATCTGTTCACTAAATATTGAAAATTCAATAATAATTAAAAACAATCATGTTTGATAAAACAGTTATCACCGACATGTACAGGACCTACTATTTAATTGTTCCAACGAACAAAAAACATTTATTAATCAATTACAAGTACAAAGATACTTTTGGAGTAACTAATAAAATCTTTACTTGAAATGAAACGAAAACGAAATGAAATGAAAATGAAATGAAGTTATAATACGAGTATAATGAAATGAAATGAAAATATGTCATGTATTCCAGGGTACTAATTACAGCAAAAAAAAAATAGTTACAAGAAAGAAAAAGAGATAACAAAAATAAATAAGTAACACGAGATGTATCTTATGAGTGTCAGTGCTGCAGCGTGCTGTGTGACCACCGAACAGGCCCAGACCCAGCATAAGCCGTGCTGCACAACATGAGCCGTGTAAGCACAGCGCCAGTACTTGATACGTAATTGCATTGAAAGTAATGAAGTAATAATTTAATTATGGAAAAAAATGACGTCAATCGTTCTAAGTTTCAAGAATCACAATAATGAATTTCAAGTGTGAAATACAAGTTTTAAAAAATTATAATCCTATTAACATCCCCATGTGTAACACCGCAAAAATGTAAGAAAAGGAAAAAGGGGAATTTGGATAATAACGAAGAATTTGAGGCCGCTGGGCTTCTAGTTGACATAACACGACGCTCAGGAGCGTTGGTGTTTCAACACTCCACGTACGCATTGGTGGTAGACGCTCGAGCAAGAGACGAGATCGAAGCGCTTGATGATACTCGCACAAGGTCATGGAAGTTTCTTTACGTGTATTACAAGCAAGGTAAAAGTATAAAAATGAGTTCAAAGTCATACTCTGCCCATAGAATGTGAATATTGCTTTGTCGATAGACTAAATTACTTACAATTAGTCAATGATAAGGTTATAAATTAACTTGGGTTATTCATTGACGCAATAATTTTAAATGAAATACGCCACAGTCAATCAAACTTTAGTCCGGATGAATTTATTCACTTCTTTGATATAACCTGTTTGACAGGCCTGTTTGAATTTCCTGACCAGAACTTGATAACTAAACTACATTAAAGGCCAGGTCAGCACTAAATTTGGAGAAATGCTCTCATTGTGTTTTGTTGCAGGTCACTTCCAGTGTGAAATATACCCTTTGGTCCAGCCGTGCTGCGACGATGTACTGGGTCAGGTGCTAATAAGTATACAAAATAATCAAATATTTTGTACCTAATAAAAAGTGTTGTTATGGAGTTTCTTCAACTGGTTCTTCTCCACAACGATAACACATAGCGAACCAGTTACGTTAGGAAAAATAAAAAAATAATAATTAAAAAAAAAGGAAAAACAAGGGAAAGCAGAGAGGGCCGTATATTAAGAATAAAAGAGACTAAATAGGAATAAATCATTATAAGAAAATAATGTTATAAATCCTTATAATAGTAACTTATTTTTTTATATTGTAAAAATAGTGATTTAACTGGACAAAAAAAGGTAATCTTTGTTAGATATAAAATGTTACGAATGTTAGAAATAAGTTGTGTACTTTGTTCGAACAAATTATATTTTAATCAAAGCTGAACTTATCAGTTATTTATCAGTGGACAAATTACATAATTAAAATTATGTTGAAAGGGAGAGATGTGACATACATAATAATAAAAGAGTATCTGTACTACCCGCACACGAGGCAGTCACCATCCAGCCGTCAAGTGCGCGGGTTGTGTTGTATCACTGAAAACCATTTTGTGTTTTATTTCTAATACCTAATCAGGTAAACCCAGACAGCACACCTACCACTACTGGTCGGGTTACTGGATACTTACTCTATATTTCGTAATTCCTTTTTTTAATCTATCAATCAACTTTCGAATACGGTATCACGTGAACAAATCTATTACAAAGTTAAAAGCAAATGTAAAGTATGTAAAGCCATGATGATAATTAATCACATTTTTCATGCCCTTAAACAAAATTCGTTAAAATAAAGCCAATTTCTGTAGGAAGTTAATTAATTAAATTCACCCATGCGTATCTACAAGTCGCGCTGTATGATACGAGAGAGTTAAAACGCCCTAGGTTATTCCGTTATTCTATTTTCCTCGAAATTCGCAAAGATCATCAGTATTTCGGTATAAATTCATAAGTTACTGAACGAAACGAAATTACATTTGCGTTGGGACGGAACGCTGAGTAATTATAAAACATGGCGGAGCTACTAAGTTTGAATTTGGAACTCTACGCGACAACCTTGTGTGAGCTCGCTAAATTATTCGCTTTTTAAAATGTTAACTGATAATATTTTTAGGCGTAATATTTTTAAGCGTTTTAATTAAACTATTTAAAGGTTAGTTGTTGCATATACAAGTTGTTTCAAGACGAAGAGGAATAGACAAGTAGGATAAGTACGAAGCATGGAGGATAGAGTAGAAGGAGGGACATCTCAAATGAGGGGAAAGTTGAATAAAAGCGGCCAAGTGCGAGTCGGACTCGCCCATGAAGGGTTCCGTAGCAGCAAGTAACATAGTATAAAAGTTCTTGTAGTTCGTTGTAACTTTGATCAATGTTTTTTGCGGTTTACGATTTATGACGTAATTAAAAAAAAACTACTTACTAGATCTCATTCAAACCAAATTTCGTTGGAAGTTTGCTTGGTAATGTACATCATATTTTTATTTTAGTTTTATCATTCCCTTATTTTAGAAGTTACAGGGGGGGGGGACACACATTTTACCACTTTGGAAGTGTCTCTCGCGCAAACTAATCAGTTTAGAAAAAAATTATATTAGAAACCTCAATATCATTTTTGAAGACCTATCCATAGATACCCCACAGGCCACACGTATGGGTTTGATGAAAAAAACATTCTAAGTATGGGGAACCCCCAAAATTTATTGTTTTTTTCTATTTTTGTGTCAAAATCTTAATGCGGTTCACAGAATACATTTACTTACCAAGTTTCAACAGTATAGCTCTTATAGTTTCGGAAAAAAGTGGCTGTGACATACGGACGGACAGACAGACAGACAGACAGACAGACAGACAGACATGACGAATCTATAAGGGTTCCGTTTTTTGCCATTCGGCTACGGAACCCTAAAAAGTGTCCAGCTATTTTATTTACTGAAAACAGAGGTTTCAATTGTGGCCATTCCAGAAT
Source organism: Thymelicus acteon (assembly GCA_951805285.1). Taxonomy (NCBI): domain Eukaryota; kingdom Metazoa; phylum Arthropoda; class Insecta; order Lepidoptera; family Hesperiidae; genus Thymelicus; species Thymelicus acteon. Next base: position 2,141,154 of record OX638227.1, on the reverse strand, counting down.
GGCGCTAGTTTCTGAGAAATAGCGATATGAACATAGCTGTTATAAACGGAGTGAAGTTTGCTGAGTTCAAATATTTAAAAAATTTCATGTTACCCTCCATAATGCCAGTATACAAAACCTCAACTATTTAGCGCACCGCAACGCCACCCGTTATTGGAGATGGCCCTCCTTCTATTCTATCGTCCATGGTAGGAAAAAAGAGAATTGACAGACTATCATCTATACTAATATATAAAGAGGAAAGATTTGATTTTTTGTTTGCATTGAACAGGCTCCGAAACTACTGAACCGATTTGAAAAATTCTTTCACTGTTGGGAAGCTACACTATCCCCGAGTAACATAGGCTATATTATATTTCAAAAAAAATTGGGATTCTTAATAAAACTCCAGTAATGTAATCCAAGGTGTAAAAAAATAAGAAAACCGAAGCAAAGCGAGGGCAGTTACTCGTATATACATAAATGTCCACAGAGCACTTTAGAGTCACCACATACTTGAAAAGTTTTAGGCCTCCCGCCCACGTCAGTCTTTTTGTAGGACCGATAATCGGGCCGATTTTTCCTGCCATATTATTTCTGACCGACTTTTTGTAGGACGTGTGCGTTGCACTATTGCTATCAGTACGTTTTATTTTTCTCCTACAACAAATCGGTCACCGATTATCGGACGTGGGCGGGAAGCGTTACACAGTAGCCAACAGTCGCTCGAAAGTGTGCACAAAGGATTTTAAGAGTAAGTCTACATTTAGCAATTTACCTTTCTTTCATGTTTATCAGATTTATACATAAATTAACAACAATAATATGTATTTCACGGTGTTAAATGAGATGTTAAGCATTATAATGACAATGACACCAAACCCTTAAGTCGCCAAGAGCATGAGTCGTGGGTAAAACCCTCATTAATACAGGAGATTAGGGAGTTACGGCATGATACATTTTACTTGTGAATTTATATCCTTACCATGGGATCAATGACCGCTGATTTATTGTACAGAACCCACGTAGATTAAATCCTCGTTTACAATCATGGCACCCTGCTTGGTTTTGTAAGTTAGACTTAAGTTTTTTATTAGTTAGTCATGAAACTCAGGGCAGGCGTTGAGTAATTGAGTATGTATTCATAATAGTTTCGAAAGTAATTAATCAATTCATAAATACGTTAGTATTTTTTTATTTAAATATCCAGCGAAACTCTTCATAGAAAATGGTCCCCGTCAGCCATAGACACGAAAAGGAAAGGCACCAGTGCACCACCGATGCACTGCAAATGAAAGACAAAAGAAATAAATAAATCGTTACTTGTAGCTAACCTAAATAAAACTACGCTGGTTTAGTCGAGAAAAAGCTGGTACTTACTTTATTGTCACCATAACATTCCCATATTACATTTACGGAGCTTAGATTTCAGCAATTAGGACAAAATAGTATTGAATGTGGCGTTCCGCACGCGTCGCGCCTGGCTGCATGTGCTCTAATAACGAGCTAGCTTTGATGCAAGTGACGCGCGGTAATATTGTACACAGTACCTTCGCGTCCACCAGTATGATATGATTATTCCGTGATATAAACTTTGCTTTTGTAGGAAACATTTGAGACGGAATTTACACTTGATTACTTCAATTTAAAAAGGCCGCAGTAGTTATACAAGAATAGATTTAGGATGGTTAATTGAATTGCAGTGCGCTTCAGGTAACTTTTTTTCAATAGAAAAAATAATGCTGTTAATTATTACATTACTTTAAATCTTCATGCGGACAGAGAGGCGGGTTTGAAAAAGCTGAACGTGAAAACAATTTTTGTGAAAAGGGAGACCTAACGCTCTCTATTCCTGAAGTACTTAGGAGATGCGAGTATCCTAAGGGCACTTCCTGTTGGGTTTGAATCACGGCTTAGGACTTCACTTTCCTGTTGGGTTTGAATCACGGCTTAGGACTTCACTTGGAGGAGGACATCGGAGCCAGCCAGCCAGGTTACGCGGGAATGCTTAGAGAGGTATTGTGAATTGTATTGTCAAAGGTATTGTATTGTGAAAAGAGTTTCAGAACAACCATATAGGCAATAATTAAGTCTAGGCAGGTAAATTGCATAAAAAATTATAAGTTTCAAGATACGCCTAAAACTGTTCAACAGTAGCAGCATACATAATAAATTAAGGTAACGAAACATTAGTGTTTGTTAAAGCTCGGAAACAGGAAAATCCAACGTGTTTCGTGTGTGATGTGCCGTCAAAGGTGCCGCGCAATGAGATTTGGGTGCGTTACTGACGCTGTCGTCAAACATTAGGCGGGAAAATGTTTACACGCGTATACTATGTACGTTGTACGATACTGAGACATAGATTTAGAATTTTAGATACGTGTACGTCTATACTAGATCGGTCAATGGACTACTGTGAAAAATCTATAATATTTTGTTGATTTTTTTAGTGATATTTAGTGATATGCATAAGTAGTTTGGATCACAAAATACATATAATATGCGTAAGATCACCTGATATTTAGAACAGGTAGTAATAAATAAAGTATCCTATTATTTATTTTAACATAGCTTTTATTTACCAATTTTTTTTTAAAGAATTTCCTCAATGGTTCGAGCTTATGCGCGGAGGATCAAATCCTACGTGCACTTCTTTGTCAAAGTTACTTAATCTGGGCGATTGATACATATCCCAAGGAACTTATAAGCAGAGTCTCATACGCTCATACGTCTTTTAGCAGGCTATAGTATGCAATATAGATAGATACATGGTCAACGAATAACTTTTATCGAGCATACTCTGGTCTATACCCAAACGACTTTCGATTTTGAACAATAATTTTCAGCCGTATTTATTTATTTATTTATTTTACACACATTTTCATACATTTTTTCATACAAAAGTCGGACCTTGCAAACCACGCAGGGTTTATATATGCCCGACGAGTCGTTCATGATACATTTTACGTAACTTATTTTAAATACATAGGCAATCATTGTGTACGTAGGTAATAGGCTTTTAGTTTATTTTTATATCTTTCATTATTAATGTACATAGTTTTTAAGGTATCAGGTAACTTATTTAAGTAATTTGGAATAATACATTTTAGCATTCTACTTCCATATCTGTTGACACATTGAGCTACTATGTAATTTTCTAGTCTTGGTAATGTTCTCAGTTTCTCATGTCTTATTTTTAAGTTTAATAAATCAGGTCTATAGTTTTCAGTGAGAATTAAAAATTTCGTTTTGTTATATATGTTCATAACTTTACAATATTTAAAAAGTTCGTCACTTTTTCCCTGAAACTTATTTTTGATATATTTCGGTACTATTGTTTTGAGTATTCTGCGTTGTAAACAGTAAATATCATTTAAGTTAGTGTTTGATGACCTGCCATAGCTGCTGAGTCCGTAGCCGACGACCGAGTCAGCTAGGGCCATGTAAAGTAATCTTAATATTTTATATGGCAATTTATGTTTTAGTATGGTGAATTTACTGAGTATAGCCCTTAATTTCGCACAAACGTGGTCTTTATGTGGTCCCCAGCTAAATCGGTCATCGATTACTAGTCCAACATACATATGGGTTTTAACCATTTCAAGTTTTGTGCAGTTACAGTTAGTAAAAGACGAATGTAAGCAAAGATGCTCATGTGCTATAAATACTTGGTTTTATGAAAGATTTTATGTGAGCTGAGTGGATATGCATAAGTTTCGTTTTTTGGGTGTTAATTACTAAGCCCATGTCGTGAGACCATTTGCACATTTGATTAAAGTTGTTTTGAAGCATATTTTGCGCAGTTTGTATATTACTATGCGCTACTAGTAAACACGTATCGTCTGCAAATTGATATACTTGGCCGTCATCAAAGATATTAATCATGTCGTTCACATATAATAGGTATTCAGTAGGTCCTATGATCGAACCTTGGGCTGTTCCTTGTGTAGTTAATATCAGGTTACTTAATTGATCTCCTATTTTAACCGTGGTGTATCGATTGTGATGATAATTTTTGAGTAATTCAAGAAGTGGTCCCTGTATCCCACTGTTTGACAGCTTTCTGTTAAGTATTTGTTGATTCAAAACGTCAAATGCTTTACTAAAATCGATAAATATTACAAGGACATGGAGCTTTTGGTTTAGGTAATTGTTCACATCATCTGTAAATTGACTGACAAGCTGTGTGGTGCTTTTGTTTTTTTGAAACCCGTATTGCCTATTATTTATAATCGCATTCCGCTGCAGATAACTGGTCAGTTGATTACATAAAAATCGTTCAATTATTTTGTCTATACATGAGCGAATTGTAATGGGTCGGTAATTGTTGTAGTCAGTATATTTACCTTTCTTATGTATCGGTCGTATAACACCAATTTTTAATAATTCCGGATAGGTTGATGTGGCGATGCAACGATTTATTAAATGAGTTATTACAGGTGCTAAATTAGTTACCATATATTTTATATCTTTAACCCTAATTGTGTCGTAACCCGGGCTTTTTTTATCACTCATGTGTTTTATAATTTGTTCAATATCTTTGTTGTGTGCTGGTCTCACTCTCATGGACTTATCTGGTACGAATTCATAGGTAGATCGGTCAAGCAACGGTACATTACAGAAGTTTGTGATATTTTGAACATTTCTTTCAAATTCTGTTGCGAAATTATTAGAAATAGTATAAGGATCAAGTTTAAATTTTTTAATAATTATTTCATCATTTTTTAAAATTATTTTACCCGATATATTATTTATTATTGCCCATATTTCCTTAGGATTATCAAATTTCAAACATATTTCTTTTTATATATGATTGTTTTTAATATATTCTGAGAATTTATTGGTTTTATTTCTATACTTGTTATATTTTAATCTTTTTATGCTATTTTTATCGTCTTTTACCCAATCAATATATAGTTGATCACGTTTGGAACACATATATTTCAACCGTTGATTAACCCATGTGCATGTTTTTCTTTTACTTTTACAATTAACTATGGTTTTACATGAATTGGGGCGGTTAAGAATACTAACCCCAATCCCTCGCCGGATGGGTGTCGTAAGAGGCGACTAAATCCGGCCCGCTGGTGGTAGGGCCCCTCAAAGGATTATACTCGTATTAGTAATATTGACTTTAATTGTTAATTAATACCATTATTATTACTATTATTATTTCTCCATGGGTTCGCCTGGATAGCTACCACCCTTAAACATGAGTCAGCTGCCAAACGACTCGTTTTCTGGCTGGGGGCTTGAGAGCTAGCTCTTTCTTTCTTTTACTTCTCTCTTTTTAACCGGCAACGCATTAGTGATGCCTTTGGTGTTGCTGATGTCCATGGGCGACGATAGCCACTTACCGTCAGGTGGATCATCGGCTCGTTTGCCGGCTATTTCCATAAAAAAATACTACTTAATATATATACCTATACAATTTGAACTTGGTCGAATGGACATAAAAACTATTTAATGGAGAAAGCATAAGTTTTGGCAACACCTTACAACCTTACACTTTATTTATTTAAAAAAATAATGGTTCTTATTCAAATATTACGCTCAGGGCTTGTTTCACAATCTTCAAGTAAGTCCGAAGTAAGCTATTCGTTGGTTAAGTTGACATTTCGTGTATGTAAAATGACACTTTAACGTCACTTTAACCGGCGAATAGCTTATTCAGGACTCTACTTGAAGATGGTGAAACAAGCCCTCAGACTCTTATCTACACATACCGCGAACGAGCTCAAGAAATATTTGATACCGTTGTCTCCGCATCGTTAATATAACGTCCTTAATTTACACAGCAGAATCAATGGGATATAATTATGGATTTAATTATTATACGTCAGTTCCATAAACGAAAATGGCGGGTGTAAAGTAAATAATAAAGGGGACGCTTTAATAATGAATAACCTATCAACTAGCGGGAACTGCAGCGGATATGGAATACGAAAACAGGATAATCCGGATATGTGTGATATTTGTTTGTAATTCGGAATACTCGGCTCATTTTGTAGAACTATATTAAACCAGCTGACCTAACAATTCCCCCCTCTCCCTCTCCCTCAACTGTCAGTTATAAAATAAAAAGTTATATATGTTGCAAAAGTTACATTAGAAAATTAATATGGTCGTTAAGTTTTCTTTAATTTTCTAATTTTCTGCGCAACTTTCTTAATTTTTTCTTACATAAGAAAACCTTCTCCTAACAATAATGAATACAACAAAAAGAGAATTATCGAAATCAGTCCAGCGGTTCACACGTGATGCCACGACAAAGGGAGCTATGGATTCTTTTATAATCTAATATATGAAATTCTCGTGTCACGGTGTTAGAAGTTGAACTCCTCCGAAACGGCTTGACCGATTTTCGTGAATGTTAGCGTGCATATCGGCTAGGGTTGAGGATCGGACATCTATTTTTCATCCCCCTACCCCTAAAAATTTTTTGGCAAAACAACGTTTGCCCGGTCAGCTACTTATATATATAGATTTGTAAATTTTGAAATTTCAAATGTTTGATTACCTAATGTTGTTTGTATTAACTATAATGTTCCAAAAAATATTTAAAGAGTTTCAAAAGTAGTTTCCAGTTTAGTGTACCTTATATATATACCTATATTGGTTCGTGGGACCGCTACGACTGCTACGACCGCTACGACCGCTAATACCGGCCTGCCGTCGGCTCTTTGTGGCAGTCGGAAATGAGTTATCTGCACCAGGTCTGTCAGGAAATTGTACGCTTGTGTGTACCTGCTCGTACGTGTTAAAGGCGTGTCCTATTTAAATGTATTATCTGTACAAATAAATAAAATTGGAGTGTCTGTTTTTAATATTCAAATAACATCTCTTTACTAAGTGCATTTGGATGTACACGGTACATATACCAAAACAAATTTTTTTACCATTTTTGTCTGTCTGTCTGTCTGTTTGTTCCGGGTAATCTCTGAAATGACTGGACCGATTTTGACGGGAATTTCACTGGCAGATAGCTAATGTAACAAGGAGTAACTTAGGCTACTTTTTTTTTAGAAAAAAAAACTGTTGGGCGATACAAAGTTCGCCGCGCCAGGTCAGCTCGTAATAAATATTAACACGATAAATATAATCTTTTTAATAAATAAAATAATGCCACCAATGAAATCATACAAATCATTTCCACGCCATAAATTTTATTTATTAGATTTTTCTCGTTTGGTGGACAGGTGTCCGGATGTTTTTTTTATATAAATATAGGGACACTTAAAACTGCGCACATGGACCACCTGATTGTAAGCGGTCATTGCCATGAATAACATCTTAGGCGTCCCTAATCTGTAGCCAGTCAGAAGAAAAGAGAAGAAAAAAAGAAAGAATTGAATAACTAATAGGTTTTTTTATTTGTCACATAGTTGAAAAACTCCAAGACGCTATTGTGTAACCGCATTGCTCCAGTGCAGATTAGTGGAGACGTAAGGGGTGAGAATGTATCTATCGAGTCCCAACATTGTTTAAAGGCTGCTCCAAACCATGGAATTCGAGACTGGCAACGTCTAACCTAAGCACAGAAGCACTAAAGAAATTCCAATGTAGTAGTTACTCATCCTAAGCATCGTTCCCGAATTCACGGCCAATCATTTTCGATAAGCCGTCGATGAGCGCTTAGATATTATCTCTAGCATCCAATATTACAGCCTACATCACAACCAGGGCTGCCAGATGATCGGGATTGGTATGGATTGTCCCGAAATTTCACGCAATGTCCAGAGTCCCTACAAAGTACAAAATGTCCAGACAATTACCTCGATTCAACAGAACGCGTTTGCCGCACGCGCTCTAGCCATGTTTTTCGTCGTCAGCTCGTTTGCCGGCTATTTCGAAAAAAAGAATTTTTAGTCCCGACAAATCCTGACTTTTAAAGTTTTGTCCAGACATTTCAGTCTTGCCATCTGGCAACCCTAATCACAATCCATCATTATAGTGTTTCAGCTGGGGGCTTGAGAACCAATCGTTCTCTTGAAAAATAAAGAAGTTTCTTTCTTGGCCAGCAACGCATCAGTGATGCCTTTGATGCCTTGATGTCTATGGGTGACGATACTTACCATGAGGTGAATTGTCAGCTCGATTATCGGCTGTTTCCATAAAAAATATCTCGCTGCTGGGTTCGGATCTTCTCTCACAATGTGAGGAGTACAGGCCACAATACACCGAGCTCGCCAAGTGTTGATTGGCAGTCTTCACATAGTGTTTGAAAATATAGAACTCTTACGAATGTAGTTTTCCTCATGATGTGTCCCTCACATCAATGAACACATTAATTTCAAATATTTTTTAAATTAATTTTTTTTTGGATAACTTACAGCTAGATAAAACAAATAAATTGAACACAATAATAGGGAAAGAAAGGCAACTATAAGTTTTCATGTTTAAAATTTCAACATGGGCAATACTTATAATAATTACATATTATTAAATTGCTAAGTCTGTTGTTACAGTTGTACATAAAAAGAAAAGTTAATACATGTTAGGTTTTAGCTATTATATTATTAATAGTGCCTTGATGGTTATTTACGAGAAGTAGTAGGTAGGTACCTACATAGTTGTAATCTATATGCAATAAGGAAAATCGGTAAAATTATTTAAGTCATGTAAGATTCCTATCAGTGCCTGTATTAATTAGGAATGTATTCAAATTACTTGAATATATAGGTACATTATGTACTAATTAATGGTTTTGAAAAAGTCAAGAGGCCGCTTTATTTTGATACACTGGTGTTAAACAGATCTATGTTACATTGCCGGGTTGCATTTAAAGCTATACTTGCCCTTCTGAAGAAGGAGTTCCGTCTATAGTTGATAATGCGCACATAACTTTTGGAAATTGGAGATAGATCAACGTTGAAACCACTGGGCTATCGCGTTCTCTTAAGGTCAAAGCATACGTAACGTGGACGGGCGGGGACGGGACGGGACGTGAAGTTTTGGAAACATCGTTTCATAAAAAATGTAAACGATAACGCATTTGCCACGGAGGCACGGACGGGACGTTGACGGAACGGGACGGGACGACATCCACGTTACGTATACAGTGACCTTTATTTGTGAAGTATTTGGCATTCGATATACTACCGTTCGATATGGCGTATTAAACCCATAGTGTAGTGTAAGTAACGTTTGCTCTAATAAACAACAATAAATCATGTATCCCAATATCGAGTCGGAGCCGGCTTGCCAATCATTTGTTTCACCCGCCAAGCCAGCCGTGTAGAGGCTAATGACAGCTCGTCATTGACTACGCAGGGCAGTGATGGGGAACAAATCTCCAGTCGTCCAGATAAGTGGAGAATGGCAAGCTCGAATTAAATGGGCCTTTATCGTTTACGTTCAGTCTCCTTTTTACATCCCGGCAAGGAAAGGGTTGTTTTTTGTGGTTTGTTTTTATTATTCTTTATTCCTCATAACATTAATATGGGCCTGAATAAATTGTTGCCTGAATAGAAAGTTTAAAAAAACTTCTTAACTACTTGAACAATTTATTATAATTCAGATTTAGATAGATACCTATCGCTAGATAGTTCTTCACAGCTGAAGGGTTCATAATAAAGAGACGTTAAATAAATAATCCTTGACAAAAATAATCGACTTCAAAAGCAGGGATAACTTAAAAACTACTCGTCAGATCTCGCTTTTTAAGTAGGACCACATGACAAGCACCAGCTTTCAATAAAAAAAAGAATCATCAAAATCGTTTCATCCAGTCAAAAGTTCTGAGGTAACAGACAAAAAAAAATATACAGTCGAATTGAAAACCTCCTCCTTTTTTTGAAGTCGGTTAAAAACAAACCCATCGAGTGTGGTTACACTAATTGAACATATAAGTGATAAAAATAGATATGATGAGAAATTAAATTAAGGTAACAACACAGCACAAATAATAGTACTTATGTAACAACGAAGTAGCAATTGTAGAGAACAAATAGACAAGAAATCTTATTATTGAGTCAAGTAAAATGATAGGTATAATCAAAATGCATAATCACCCTTCATTACAAAAATCTTTTCATCTATGAATTATTTACTCCGTAGTCTTCATCGTCCGCTCCATGGCTAAAAACAAAGGCCCAATCTCACGAATAGCCTATCGACCAAGCCGCCAAGTAGGTAAGTTAGTCGCGCTGGTCACCCCATTTATCTGTACTGTGTCAGGAAGATGGATGGACAACGACTTGCGGAAGGGACAATTGTGTTGATAAGACGAAAGATTTATTACAAGGTACGTCTATGAAGACAAATAAATTGCTTTGGAGCAGAAAATGTATTCAGTATTCTGTAGGGTTTCGGAAATTCCATGAAAAAGTGGTTGTCCTTGTAGGATTACATGCGTATCGGTTTGTCGGGTAAAGTGTAGTCTTTTATACAGCACATTATTATTTATATAAGAACTTATATAGGTCAGTAAATATAAGCTTTAATAAATAAATAGCGGCAACAAGTTATCGCCGCTGTACTGAAGAGAGAAACTAATGTTAAAGACTAAGTTTTTCTATTCCAAGTTTATCACAGCTTCTCATCTTGGCGATAAGCTAGTTAGGGGCCGTGAAGCAAGTTCTTTAAACAAACTTTGTAGTTACATTACCTGTAATCAAATAAAATGACCCGTATTACAAAATACACAATAGGTATCTACTTCAAATAATTTTCTTTGCTTGAAGAAAAACGCGCTTACACGATTCACGATTCATGTTTAGATTTCGGTCTTTGACACTCAAAACAAAGCATAATTAGAGCAGTTTTTTATATAGAAATAAGAATAAAATTCGAATTGCGAAGACAATTCGTTTTATTATAAGACAAAGCCAATTACAGTTGAATATACGAGTATTAATACCACAATCATGACTCGAATCGGCAATATTTTCATACTTTTATGCACATAACTGTAGCGTTGCTATCACAATCAGAATCTGCGTGCAATTTCCTATAATATTACGTCTTCGTCATAAAAGAAATGACGGAGACGTAAAAAGAACGGCGCAATTTGGTTTGAAAACATCGCAGTATTCATTCGTCTGCTTTATGACTTGGCGTGTCACCAACTACGTGTAAGGTTGATGTACTGGATTGGATTAAAGGGAATTAACGCTGAGCGTTTGGATAAACTAGCCGAGTTGTAGTAAAGGCTGTCTAACTATAGGTTTTGGATGAATTTTCGTTAATTTGCTTGTTCACGGTTCTTGGATGTTTTTGTCGTCTCTTTGGTATATTATTTCATTATACATAGGAAGGCTTGCATGGTTGTATGAACTACATATATAAACCAAATCTTCAAATCAATAATGTTAGTATATTTGAAACCCAGAAATAAGTTAATTCTGAGCCTAAAGCCTTATCGATTTGCCTACACTGACATTTATCTGCAGACCGTTTAAGATTTTACCTTTAAATTATTCTAAACACAATGTTTCACGCTTCCCGTCTAGTTTCTGAATCAGCAAAACCACAAGCAACGCAGTCGTAAAGCTAAATCACTGAGAAATGTTGCAGGCATCTCACCTAGTGTCTTATTACTAAACCATACCTTAGTGACGTCACTGAGCTTCCAGTCTTGTGTCTGACGTTACTCGGAGTTCATAAACTGAAAGAATTTATGAAGCACTTGATGTGTTCCGACTGGGGACTTGAGATACAGTTCTTTGTTTCTTCTCTCTTTCTTTTCTTTCATGAGCGAAGGTGACCTCTTACCATCAGGTGGACCCTAGTTTGTTCCTATTGACATAAATAAGCAACGGATAATATTTACTTATATGGGGACTTTACTGAAACTGGGGCAGAGTTTACACGACATGTCGATTTTGCATGCCACTTATAAGACTTCGCTGAGTATCACTATGTTTAAAGAAGCCTTAATTAAGTATTTGAAAAGCACTTTTACTTAATTGTTTAAAGTTTGTATATTTTTTCGTAGGTATCACCTAAAATATCAAATATCTTTTCTTGTATTAAATTGTTTAATGTTGTAAAGTTGGCTAAGGTGTAACATGAATGTAACCCGTAACTCACATGACAAGTTTGCTGTGCCCTGCCAGGGTCATGTTGATACCAATTGCATAATGTTATCCTAACATCTGTGAAACACATGTTATAGCAAATAAATAAATAAATAAATTTCTGGCAGGTGGTAACTTGGCCAAAGTACGTTGGGCTAGCAGGCAATTTAACAAGCTATGCTAAATGTGAAAGGGCTACGTCGTAGCCGCTACGATGATGACGAAACTTTACAAGAAAAGTATTTTTTTTTTTCACTATCCAAAATACATTTTTAATCAAGTAGGTAAGCGTATTTAAAATGAGAATTATAAATTTACTTAATGAAATTCTTAACATTGACTGCAGACAACGTTAAAGCCTAACAAACGTCTAGAAAAACTCTAGAAACTTGACTTCTCTTCTCGCTTAGAACGGTTTTATTCATAAAAAAAGCGGTCAAGTGCGAGTCGGACTCGCCCATGAAGGGTTCCGTAGCAGCAAGTAACATAATATAAAAGTTCTTGTAGTTCGTTGTAACTTTGGTCGATGTTTTTTGCGGTTTACGATTTATGACGTATTAAAAAAAAACTACTTATTAGATCTCGTTCAAATCAATTTTCATTGGAAGTTTGCATGGTAATGTACATCATATATTTTTTTTAGTTTTATCATTCTCTTATTTTAGAAGTTACAGGGGGGGGACACACATTTTACCATCTTGGAAGTGTCTCTCACGCAAACCATTCAGTTTAGAAAAAAATGATATTAGAAACCTAAATATCATTTTTGAAGACCTATCCATAGATACCCCACACGTATGGGTTTGATGAAAAAAATTTTTTGAGTTTCAGTTCTATGTATGGGGACCCCAAAATTTATTGATTTTTTTTCTATTTTTGTGTAAAAATCTTAACGCGGTTTATAGAATACATCTCCTTACCAAGTTTCAACAGTATAGTTCTTATAGTTTCGGAGAAAAGTGGCTGTGACATACGGACGGACAGACAGACAGACAGACAGACATGACGAATTTATAAGGGTTCCGTTTTTTGCCATTTGGCTACGGAACCCTAAAAAGTCTACATTTATGTATTAAGCTGACCAGAATGAGCAGTGAATAACTCGTAAGAAATCGCATGAGTTGTAAGTTCTTGAGTTTCGGCCGAAGAGAAATCCCAAAAGATGCGGCTAACCATCGTAAATTAAACCATTCAACATGTGTTGGTGTCGGTATAAAACGTGACTATGTATGTCTCCATTAAAAATCATACCTAATTGTATTTACCAGAAAACAGTCAAGTCACTTTCTTAACGCTCGTAGCTAAGTGTAAATATGTAACAAACACTGAAAATCTTGAAAAAGCGATAGTAACATTCCAATCAAGACGTTATCTAATATGCTAACGCCACAATTCAGAGTCACTAACGGTTACTTAAATCGCTCCTAAGTAAAGAATCAATCACCATACTAATTCTGTACTAATGAGCGATTAATAATAACAGTTAGTGACTCTGAGTTGGGGCGTAAGATACATAGAGATAAATAAGTTGAAAAAGGGGTTCTTATAAAAGACTGATAAAATGCAGAAATACGCCTCACAACATGACATTTGACATCCATTCGAAGTTATTTGTCTTTATCAAGTACAAAACTAGCGAAAGGACTTACACGCGTCTCGCTTCGTTCTCCCGGGATAATACCAAATTGTTATTTACCGTAATATCTAAAAGGATTTTCATGCGACACAAAACCTCAAATAATTGAATACATCCATAACAATAAAGTGTAGGGTCATGTAATAAAATTTACTGTCGTCTCGGGATGTGAGGAGGTACGCCGCGGACGGCGCTTGCAAGCTTTGTTTCGGGTTTAGCAAGAACATAGAGTATACAAAGGAATAAATATTTTATTGTTGCTCATCGTCTTTTAAGACTGGGCATAAATACGAATATAAAAATACTAGCAGCTTCATCAGGACTTTAAAATTGACTCCAGATGAAAAGTTTATAATTAAAATACCTCTTACCCAATGAAAACAGATCCTTGTCCCACTTCGATCACTTATAACACTATAGGATTATAGATCGATATTGTCCCAGGATAAAATATACCCTATTATATTATTCCAGGATCCAGAAAAAATAAAATAGGAATATATCTAGCTAGTAGCATTTTATAATCACAAGGTACAATACGCTTATACGAGTATAACAAAAAGGTGTCATAACCGGGTTCATTAGAATCAATTTAATATCTATTTAAATTACTTTGCACCCTCGCAATTATTCTTCAGGCCTCTCTCAATTTCCTTAAGGAATAAATTGAAGAATATTTTATCCTTTGAGTTGATCAAGAAGAACAGCTTGCTATTAATTTTATTATATTAATATTAATGGATTATAATAAATCTGGTGCTTCGGAAGGCACAAATATAACACAAATAAACTTATACTTAGTCATAATAATATTACTATAATTAATTATACTACTTTAGTAGTATAAATTTAAAAATTAAAAAAAAAACCCGCCTGCCGTCAAAAAAGCTATCATGATAGACCTTTTTGAAGTCCTTATGACGAGTTCTTTAATTTGATACCCTTAATGCATTTATTTTCCATTATTTTCCATTTATTTTCATTTTTTGATACTTCAAAAAATGGCATTTCACAGCCACCATATTTGTTTTATTTTTATTTTCAATTATCTAAGAACACTTGGGTTATCACAACAAATCCAACTACATCTCAATTAAATAAATCGGTTTAGCGGTTTGGAAGATATGAGGTAATAAAGAATACTACATACATACAAAATACGCGCGAAAAACCTAACCCTTCCTTGGCAGTCGGGTAAAAGGTTTGTAACGATGTTTGTTACTCTTTCACACATAAACTACTGAACAGATTTTGATGAAATTTAGCACACAGGTAGATCATGATCTGGAATACTTATTATCCTGGAAAATGCGGACAAAGCCGCGGCCAGAGCGTATTGGATATTATTGTTGTTCTGAAAACTATTTTTTTCAGCAGCGTGTTGAAGACGAACTGCGTTTAATTGTTTTCTCTTTAGGGGCCATCCATAAATTACGTCACAAGTTAGGGGGGAAGGGGGGGTGGGTCAATGTAGTGTGACATTGTGTGACAATGGTGGGAGGGGGTCCTAAATTTTGTGACGTCACATTTCAAAATCTATTATTGGTACTTATTTCGGAACTTCTGTTTTAATTTAATATTTTCTAGGTGTAAAATTTCATAATATGTGACGTCACACAAGAGGGGGAGGTCTCACAAATGTGACCAGCTGTGACAAGTACGGTGGGAGGGGTCAAGAAGTCATGAAATTAGTGTGACGTAATTTATGGATGGCCCCTTATTTGATCGAAGACCCGTATAGATTTTCCGACTGCCATCGCGCCATGCGTCATTCAGGGTGTATAAAATGCTTAAGGGTAGATTTCACCATGATTTATTTAAATGTCACTAAATCATTAAATAGACTTGATACTAACTTTAAAAAATATTAATAGTTTAAATCATTATTAGTTCTTTAAAAATTATGTATATTTTCTCGTATTTGGTTTTGCTGGTGTCGATTACCGATGGGCGATGGTGACCACCATGTGGCTCGGCCTCACTTTTATACTTTAGTTACATAATCGTCTAATCTTAATATATATAAATTACGTGTCACGTTGTTTGTCCGCGATGGACTCCTAAACTACTGAACCGATTTTAATCAAAGAACAATGCCGAAAAATTATTTTTATTTTTTGTAGCGTCTTATAACCTCAGTTATACCGAAGCAATTCAAAATTTTTCTACGTATTTTAAAATTAATACCTGTACCCGTATTACCCAGGGTAAAATAATATTATTAATAAGTGATGAATTGACTATAATAATAACAATGATGTCGATATTGTCCATTTTCATTCAGTAAAAATGTTACCATTTCATACTTTTCTACTTTAATGGTAGAAAATATTTTTTGATAGTCGTATATATTTCCTGATTTTAATTATTTCATATTGTATAAAGTGAGGAATTTGGGCTATCTTTAATAAATAAGTAACATTTTGCTTGAACTTTTTTTTGTATTTAAAAATATTTCTTTTCTTCATGTTCATGAAATTTTTTTATGTAATTTAATCTTTCAGTAGTAGTAAAATGGCAACTTTTGAATCGTTTTTAAAATTGACGTTGACGTTTAGTGATCAAATTGTGACATCACATACTCTTCCGGCATCGTTGTTTTGTTGTGTTGTGTACCAGGTACTCTATGTATAATACTTCTATGGTTATAAAACATTCAATAACAAAATAACTTGGTTCTGGGGTTTGCCTGCTGAAAATTCTTATATGTATATCTAAGCTCAGAAATTAATGTTGTATTTTTTAGATTGATTTTTATTTTAAGACGCTTAATTTCAAAATAAAATAAAACTATGTATGGCAGTTTGGCATTGTTCTTTGCACACCGTGTGCAGTTTGATCCAACTTGAAAGATAGGGTAGCTTACATCTCAGATGAAAAAAAAACTTTTGACAGAACGAAGTCTGTCCGGGCAGCTAATCTTATATATAAAATTCTCGTGTCACGGTGTTAGAAGTTGAACTCCTCCGAAACGGCTCGACCGATTTTCGTGAATCTTTGCGTGCATATCGGCTAGGGTTGAGAATCGGACAACATCTATTTTTCATCCCCCTACCCCTAAAAATTTTTTGGCAGAACAACGTTTGCCCGGTCAGCTAGTATCTCGTAAAAATCTCGTGTCGCGGTGTTTGTGGTCGCACTCCTCCGAAACGGCTGGACCGATTTTTATGAAATGTTGTGTGTATATTTGGTAGATATGAGAATACTCGTAGGTCGTAAAGTATATTTCATACCGCTGGGTGATTAGGGTGTCCCTATCTAGAATATTTTAGGCAAGGTTTGCCTAAAAAGTTTGGTAAAGGTACTTATAAGAAAAATGTATTGTACTACATATAATGTTTGGTTTTCTTTGTAGGTGGGTTTGGGACCCCCTAACACAGGCATTACTGATGCTTAAAAGGTGGGTCCCAACAACATGTAAATATGTAACATTTTTTGGACAAATGAAAATTCTTCTTTAATTCTTTTTAAAACAATTTTTCAATATACAGAATGTTCGACAACTACCAACGCAGTGCAGTATTCGAACAAGCCTGCATCCCAAAACAACAACATTGAATTTCACAGAAGCGAATCTGTATAGCGTAAACTGGAAGCAAAGAACTCTCCATAAAAACTAGTTCACAACCCGATCGAATAAAAAAGTTATTAACAAGTTACGTATGAGTTGGATACGAAGCTTGCATCGAACTTTATCCGTGATTAACACGGTTACCAGATTTTGTTGGAGCTTTTCATATTTTAATCGACTTCAAAGGAAGAGGTTTTCAATTTGATTGTATTGTTTTTCTCGTTAGCTCAGAATTGCGTCAAAGTGAATGATTGGATTGGTTCCATATTTATCAAAATCATTTCTATTCTAACCGTGACCGCCACACCAAGGGTCCTGGGTTCGATTCCCAGGCAGGCGAAAATTTGAATGATGAGGTTGAATTTCTGTTCTCGGTCTAGGTGTAAATGTCCTTGTCTAGTGTGTTGTCCATGGCACCCACGACACAGGGAATCCTTGTGTGGGGCGCTATGAGTGTGAAGCGTTATTTGCAAGCAAAAGCAAGCAACAACCCATAAATGTCCCACTGCTGGGCTCGGGGTCTCCTCTCATAATGTGAGGGGTACAGGCCATATATAGTCTACCACGCTGGCCAAGTGAGGATTGGTAGACTTCACACACCTTTGAGAACTGTATGGAGAACTCTCCGGTGTGCAGGTTTCCTCACGATGTTTTCCTTCACCGAAGTAAGTGATAATTAACTTCTAATACGCACATGATATTTGAAAATCAGAGGTGCGTGCCAGGATTTGAACTCGGGCCCCTCCGTTCGAGAGACATTGGTCTAACCGCTAGGCTAGCATATTATCAAGCGTTATTTATTATTTATTTATTAATTTTGGCATCTGTATGTAACTGAACTAACTCCTCAAATATCATAAATAGTGATAGTAATATACATGGCGATTTTGATATGTTCAACAATGTTTTTGGATATTTTTCCAAAGACAAGTTTTTTGAAGTTGGTTTTTGTTTTTGGTAAAATTTAGATTTTTCAAGAATTTTATTTTTAAGAGTCGTTTGACATTGTCCATCACCTTTTTAGAGGCACTGAGGTGTCTGCCTAATACAGTCTATCACTTCCAGAAGTTGAAATTAGATAAAAGAAATATAGGAGTTTGATAAATCAATAACCTAACCGAACCGAACTTAAAATTATAGTCTCTGATTTTCGACTTTATGAATAACATGGGATAAGAAATAAGAAAATAAAAAAATTATTTCCAGTTATTATTATAAAATGGGATTACAATTAAACGATAGAAACTAAATAAGACACTTGTAGCGCCTCTTGTGAATTCTACAAGGAATCTGTGAAGATATATCTACAATTATTACAAAAGGATTCCGTAGATAAGCCGAAGCCAAGAAATTTCGCTCTGAATATCGTATCGTATTCAATATCAATAGCATTAATAACTCGATAATCAATTAAGCAGCGTGTGGATATTTTAATCCCAAGACGCCATTAGATAGGCCTGTAATGGGATCCCGGTATAAATGATTCAGTTTAATGTGCTTTAACCATATTGGTTTTGTACAGTGATTGTAAAATGTGGGTTTGCAAGCACACGTGCTATTAGTACGTAAGTTACTACCTAGGGTGATAATTAACTATTCTATTCCCTGCGTGAGAAATGTAAAGAAGTAGGCATATTGACAGTAGCATCTCAATTTATTTACAGCAATATTATATTCGTAAAAAACAACTTAGACATGTTCAAGCAGAATAGTGATACGCATAATCATCTAACTAGAAACAGACATAATTTGGTGACGTCATCTTTTAGCCTAAGTAGGGTACAACGTTCTTATATGGGGCTCGGTGTACGTTTTTTCAATAAATTACCTAGGTCAATACGTGATTTACCTATCCAAATGTTTAAGAGATATGTGAAATCTCAGCTAGTAGGCAAAGGATACTATAGTATAAATGAATATATTAATGACAAAGACGCCTGGAAACTAATGCCGCATCCAGTTCCGCGTAGGTTAGAACATAATATTATGTAACCTCTCATGATTTTAAAAGATGTGCGAGGAGTTTCTTTCGGCTTTTCTTCTCCTCCATGACAAAGCACCCTTCCGAAAAGCTGGTAGATTAAAAAAATGACGTGCATAAGTGTATCAGTGATACCTATATGAATAAAAGATTTTGATTTGATTTGATTTGATCTAACGAATGTTCCATAATTCTTGGCAAAAAATAACCAACTTCAAAATTTGGGATAACTCAAAAACTACTCGTCAGATCGCTCAAATTTAAATGAGACCACAAGACAAGCACCAACTTTTGATTCGATTAAAAAAAGAATCATCAAAATCGGTTCACCCAGTCGAAAATTCTGAGGTAACAAACATATTAAAAAAAATACATTCGAATTGAACTGAATTGAAGTCGAACTCCTTCTTTTTTGAAGTTATTAAAGTTAAAAAGGAAGCCAAACGACACGTCGTGTTTCGATTCGGCTTCACACTGGCTTTTTCTTTTTCTTTTTCTTTTTCTTTTTCTTTTTCTTTTTCTTTTTCTTTTTCTTTTTCTTTTTCTTTTTCTTTTTCTTTTTCTTTTTCTTTTTCTTTTTCTTTTTCTTTTTCTTTTTCTTTTTCTTTTTCTTTTTCTTTTTCTTTTCTCTTTCTTGGCCTCAACGCATCAGTGACGCCTTTAGTGTGACTGTGTCCATGGGCGAAGATAGTCACTTTCTGTAAGATAAATCGTCAGCTCGTTTGTCAGCTATTTCCATAAAAAAGCAGGGGTAGGCCCGTTCGTGTTCAAAACACTATAAGGTAATTGAAGCCTTAGAGATACAGAGTGTACGCAGGCTTGTCTATAAATACATAACTAGATTAATGTATGTCACGTCACTGCCGCGTGATTTTATACGATGGAACCATTGAGTGAGGGCTGCTACACATTGGGCTTGGCATCCGTCGTCACATACTCACAGCCGGGCGTTCAAATTCAAAAAAATTCAAAATGCAAAGTTTTTATTCATTTACGAGTAGGTATCACTGATGCATCATGCACATAATTTCAATTCTTTCTTCTTTTTCTTCTCTCTTTCTTGGCCAGCAACACATCAGTGATGTCTTTGGTGTTGCTGATGTCCATGGGCATCAGGTGGATCGTCAGCTCATTTGCCGGGTATTTCCAAAAAAAAATTTAATCTACCAGCTTTTCTAAAAGTCACGAAGAAGTAGAAAAATCGTAAAGAAACTCCTCAGCATAACTTTTAAAATAAAACAGATGTACATAATTATAAAGTAGTCTTCTAACCTACGCGAGACTGGAAGCGGTACATCATTTTCCAGGCTTTTTCTTATTTACACAATAGTCTATATTGACTACGTTACTATCAGGTATCGTATGCCAGTTCAGGATTAAAAAAAATAAGATTTCGATTTTTTAATGTTTGGTAGCAAGCAGCGTTGCTCTGATTTTTTTCGTGTTAGACATTTGCATAATATAGAAAACTTAAAGTGTCGTATTCCTGATAATAATAATATTCCTATAATGGTCCCACAATTTCTTATTTATTTTGTATACACAATAAAATTTACAAGAAATAAAAATTATATGAAATTGTACAAGAACAATACTTCTTTTCGTTGAATTGAAACTGAGTATAATGTTTTCTTTACCAAATTTTTACTGTATCCCATAAAAGCTATTAAAAGGGTTGTAGGTGTTTGAATAAAGTGTGCATGAAGTGATTATGTAGCGATTACAAGAGCTTCATGTAAATTATTTTGCTTACACATGTTCATAAAAACTGAAATGTTTTCAATTCAGAACGTGATAAAAGAAAACCACGTCATTAAAACGGAAAATAGGAATTTGTTTTCTTCGACCACATGCTGCTATGATTTGTTAGGGTTGTCACAACACAAAATACTACTTGCAACCTGAGATTTCAACAATATAATATTGGCTTATTGAGTCTATTTCTTCGTCTTTCTTTTCTTGCACGTATTTAGTTGAGTCATCGAGAGCTTTCTTAAGTTAATCAAAATGACTTTCGTATTATGACAATTTTATTGCTTATTTTTAGTAAAATGAAACTCTATATTTAACTACATACATATAGTGAGTTTTAAATTAGTAGCTTTCTTAGTCTCAAGAGTATCATTATGATGAGTAATGTTTGTTACAAGCTTAGAAAATAAGTAAATAAATAAATAATTTAAGGTTTTTGTACAGGAATATTTTCCACTTCAATATGATGAGCTGCGTGGCGCAATGGCTGCCGGATTACCGATAAAAGGGATCTT
Source organism: Thymelicus acteon (assembly GCA_951805285.1). NCBI lineage: Eukaryota > Metazoa > Arthropoda > Insecta > Lepidoptera > Hesperiidae > Thymelicus > Thymelicus acteon. Next base: position 2,119,700 of record OX638227.1, on the reverse strand, counting down.
GGTGACCTGAGTTCTATTCCTAGCGAGGCAGAAATTTGAACAATGATTTTAAATTTCTTGTCTTTGTGTGTTATTCAAGATACCCATAACAAAGGGTATGTGGCTATGGTATTTATTTATCTTTTGTACTTCAAAATTTATAGCATAATAAAATGTAGCTCGCTTCTTTTTTAAGTGACAACCCTAACAAGTCACAATTATAATGTAACATTCTCAGGAAACAGCGCGGTGTTTTGTTTTAATGATTCCATCCGAAAGTTTGCTGTAATATATTTTAAGTGGATTTTCCGCAGGTACAAACTGTCAACTGGAGTTCAGTTTTATTCATATCTAGAAAATATAATAGCTACAGGATTTATATTTTATTAATGGCGTTAATCTAGTTAACGTGCATTTTTCTTCTGCCACGTTTTAATTGTGCTCGTGCAGTTGGGGGTCATCTGTGTGCAGCTGGGTACCTACTATTGCATTTAAGGCGCGGTGTGATCTCAATATTCACAAAACTGGGTTTCTTTGGTGCTTGAGTACGAGGAAACTCAATGAAAATATCGCACGCAAAAAATACAGAGCATAGAAAAAGATCTAAAGAAAAATGTTAACCGAATAGAATATTAAATAGTTGTTTGATATTCCCAATAAAAAATCGTAATTTGCTATACAAAAATAAACTTAATCGTCGAAGTTCTCTGTATTTTCAGCGGTAACAACATATTTTTTTTGAAAATATAATACGTATATGGTTTTATTAAAACTTAAACCGGACAGATATTGAATTTAATGTGTATATTTTGAATAACCTAAGGAAAACCCTCAAATTAAATGTTTATTCGCAATCTAGTTACATTGTTAGCAAAAATATGCTCTGCAATTTTGAACCCTATTCAGCGTAACGTAAATGTAACATTAGATTAACGCAGATATGCGGTTGTGTGAGTGAAATCAACGTTTTTAAATCGTAGTCATACCGGGCCTTAAGATGGTCTTAGCAAGCCTGTCGAAGTAATTTTTGTGGGTGTTGTTTGTCTATATTCCTTTTATTAAAAAGAGGAAAGATTTTTATTTTTTTATTTCAATTTATCTATTATTTCCAAACAAAAATAAAATTAGACCACAGACACCACAGTTAATAATTCTTACAGAAAAATAATGCTCTGAGTAACATGGGATATGTCTATACCTACTTACTAATATATAAAAAAGTTATTTTTTTGTATTTTTGTACTGAAGAGGCTCAAAAATTACTGGACCGATTTTATTAAAAGTTATTTCACCAATATAATGCTCTAGTCTTTCTGAGTAACATAGACTTAAAAAATTACGAAAACCGAAGCAAACCGAGGGCGGTTATTAGTTAATTGTAAATTTTTGCTTGACTATTCCAAATTTTATTTTAGAGACCAAGAAGCTAAAGATTAGTGTACTAACTTAATAAAAATTATTCAGACGCCTAAATAGTTACCATTTTCAAAGGTATTTCAGTCCTTCACCTTAATTAGGAATGACGAGGCAAAGTTAATTATTATGTCATAGGCTTCCCATAAATGCCTATAGGGCACCCCCCTTCCCCGTTCCTCCATCGAACGAAACGACGCGGCGACGCACGGCTAGCTTCCACTCTCATCATGAACATCCCGTCGGTACGGACGACGCGGTTTGCATCGTCATTCATTATGCGCACCGCGAAGGATTGGAATAGCTTACCTACGTCTGCGTTTCCGCCCATCTATGGACTTGGATGTCTTCAAGAAAAGAGTGAATAGGCTTTTATTAAGTTAGTGCGCTCACCATCCTGGACCACACTCCACTTACCATCAGGTGGGATTGTGGTCAAGCATTAACTTATTTTAAGTAAAAAAAGGAATGAATCTCTTCTTTGTAATTTAAGAGTGAAGGAGCATTGTGCTAAGACTGATAAATACAAGATCGTTTGAAGATCTCCCACATGGCTTGTCGACTGCTATATAAGGATAACAATATAATTGATGGCTCTTATAATGTGTACGACGAAGCATGAAAGTGGTCTACAAATATTGAGATACCGGTTACCCATGTTACTTCCGAGTCTCGGTCGATTAGTTACAATAAACAAGCTACTAGGCACAGCACTTGTAGGTAAATGATATTACAGTATAGAATTAGATATCCTCGCAAAACCCTTTCTTACTTCATTCCTCCACATCGCAGAACCGTCATAAGATCCATCTCTCCCATAACTAGAATGGTCAAATCGTACAACGAATGTGGTGGTTCGGACACCGATATAGGTATGTAAATGCTGTACACTATGCAAATTTAAAAGTAGTTTGTTCAAAATTTAATTGTATTATCTATCATTATATCATATTTTTAATTTTTTATTTTCAATTTTGTATTTTATATTATGTTTTTTTTTGTAAAATATTTATTTTAAACCCTAGACGGGTTTAAAGTTTTAAAGCGTTTAAAGGCTTTAAAGCTTGCTATGTTCATCTGTAATTGACTGTCCATTTATTGCAACTTGTGTACTTTTAATATATTTTTTGATTATTCAAATGTATGTCGATGAACTTTAAACAATAAAATAAAATAATAAAATAAAATAAAATAATAAAGTAACTTGTTAACTTGTTAACTTAATAGTTTGTAAATCTCAGTGGTGGGGCAATCATTTTTAAATTACATCGTGCCCGTCACCAGTTAAGCCAGAATATTATATTTACCCAAGCGAGAGGTGTGTTACAAAACCCGCCATCCCATGTTTGCGTCCGGATCTCATAACGCAGCCCGAACCTATTGCTCAGGGTTTAGAGCGTTGTAGAAGACACCATTTATACTAACGACATGAAGTTTATATATTTTTAGTTTTTTTTTTGTTGAATCTTTGTGAAGAAGTTAAGATCGTTTGCCGGTACCACCCTGCAGAACATGTAGTTGGCAATGGTGAAAGGTATTTCTATTATTTATTAATTCATGCAACATTCATTAATTCTTATAACAATAATAATTCAATCATTAAGAGTGACGAGTGAGTTATGTTAACAAGTTTATTGCTTACCATACATAATGTATGTAAACTTTCTTTATTCAGTACATTCATAGAAAATTTACTATAACAAGTCAACGGCGATTATATAAGAGTTCCACGTTATTATTACGTTATCATCAATGTTAAATCATACCTTATGTATACAGGTATAATTTAACATGATAAAAACACAAACATTCTGCAATGTCAATAATTACAGAAGATTTGAGAATCATGCCCTGCATACCTAATTATTTTGCCGACTGTACGTGTATAAACAGGTAGTGCGTGTAATTGATTAGTAACTAATTAAGATTTACGTGAGTTGCGTCAGTTGCGTGCATCAGGTCTACTTGACCTGGTAATAGCTCCCTGACCGCAGCTGTCAGCCTGATCGAGATTACACAATGATATCTCATTATCTAGTGCTGCCAAATGATATTTAAAAATATAGATACGTTATTGTAATTGTACCTTTTTGTAATCCTTATGTTGAGCTCTTTAATTTGATACCCATATTGCATTGTTTGATTCATTTTTATTTTTTGATACTTTATACAATGGCACCTCACAGCCACCATATATTTTTTAAATTCCATTTATCTAAGAACACTTCAGTTAACAAGACGAATCTTACGATATCTTAATTAAATAAATCCGCTCAGCGGTTTAAAAGATACGAGGTAATAAAGAATTACACGCACACATAATAATTATGTACATTGTACATACATAAAAGATACGCGCGAAAAACATAACCCTTCTTAGCAGTCGGGTAATTAGATGATATCATAATCGATAGTTGTTAAAAGCATGAAGTTAATAAAATATTTAAAGATATCAAATGAAAGTGCTCATCAAGCATAATATGTCAATAGGTACTTACGCCCCAACTCAGAGTCACTAACGGTTACTTTAATCACTCCTTAAAGAATTACCATACAAATTCTGTATTAAGGAGCGATTTAAGTAACCGTTAGTGACTCTGAGTTGGGGCGTTATTAAGTTATTATTTACTTTGCAGAGCGTGTGTAGACGTAGTCGGGATTAAGTTTCGAAAATTAATTTTATTACATACATTTATACAATTTGACAACCCTATTTTCAAACAACCTATCAACAAACGGAATTTTATAGAAAATATAAGTCCCGTTAAAGTCCATTTAAAACGTTATAGGATTCTCAAACGGTTCAAAACGACTGATAAGACTGAATAATTTAACTACGGATGGAATCATAGGCAGTGTGCCAACCTTGCTATCGCCCGTAACATACCTGTATGTTATGGTATGTACCATCTATGGACTTGGATGTCTTCAAGAAAAGAGTGAATAGGCTTTTATTAAGTTAGTGCGCTCACCATCCTGGACCACACTCCACTTACCATCAGGTGGGATTGTGGTCAAGCATTAACTTATTTTAAGTAAAAAAAGGAATGAATCTCTTCTTTGTAATTTAAGAGTGAAGGAGCATTGTGCTAAGACTGATAAATACAAGATCGTTTGAAGATCTCCCACATGGCTTGTCGACTGCTATATAAGGATAACAATATAATTGATGGCTCTTATAATGTGTACGACGAAGCATGAAAGTGGTCTACAAATATTGAGATACCGGTTACCCATGTTACTTCCGAGTCTCGGTCGATTAGTTACAATAAACAAGCTACTAGGCACAGCACTTGTAGGTAAATGATATTACAGTATAGAATTAGATATCCTCGCAAAACCCTTTCTTACTTCATTCCTCCACATCGCAGAACCGTCATAAGATCCATCTCTCCCATAACTAGAATGGTCAAATCGTACAACGAATGTGGTGGTTCGGACATCGATATAGGTATGTAAATGCTGTACACTATGCAAATTTAAAAGTAGTTTGTTCAAAATTTAATTGTATTATCTATCATTATATCATATTTTTAATTTTTTATTTTCAATTTTGTATTTTATATTATGTTTTTTTTTGTAAAATATTTATTTTAAACCCTAGACGGGTTTAAAGTTTTAAAGCGTTTAAAGGCTTTAAAGCTTGCTATGTTCATCTGTAATTGACTGTCCATTTATTGCAACTTGTGTACTTTTAATATATTTTTTGATTATTCAAATGTATGTCGATGAACTTTAAACAATAAAATAAAATAATAAAATAAAATAAAATAATAAAGTAACTTGTTAACTTGTTAACTTAATAGTTTGTAAATCTCAGTGGTGGGGCAATCATTTTTAAATTACATCGTGCCCGTCACCAGTTAAGCCAGAATATTATATTTACCCAAGCGAGAGGTGTGTTACAAAACCCGCCATCCCATGTTTGCGTCCGGATCTCATAACGCAGCCCGAACCTATTGCTCAGGGTTTAGAGCGTTGTAGAAGACACCATTTATACTAACGACATGAAGTTTATATATTTTTAGTTTTTTTTTTGTTGAATCTTTGTGAAGAAGTTAAGATCGTTTGCCGGTACCACCCTGCAGAACATGTAGTTGGCAATGGTGAAAGGTATTTCTATTATTTATTAATTCATGCAACATTCATTAATTCTTATAACAATAATAATTCAATCATTAAGAGTGACGAGTGAGTTATGTTAACAAGTTTATTGCTTACCATACATAATGTATGTAAACTTTCTTTATTCAGTACATTCATAGAAAATTTACTATAACAAGTCAACGGCGATTATATAAGAGTTCCACGTTATTATTACGTTATCATCAATGTTAAATCATACCTTATGTATACAGGTATAATTTAACATGATAAAAACACAAACATTCTGCAATGTCAATAATTACAGAAGATTTGAGAATCATGCCCTGCATACCTAATTATTTTGCCGACTGTACGTGTATAAACAGGTAGTGCGTGTAATTGATTAGTAACTAATTAAGATTTACGTGAGTTGCGTCAGTTGCGTGCATCAGGTCTACTTGACCTGGTAATAGCTCCCTGACCGCAGCTGTCAGCCTGATCGAGATTACACAATGATATCTCATTATCTAGTGCTGCCAAATGATATTTAAAAATATAGATACGTTATTGTAATTGTACCTTTTTGTAATCCTTATGTTGAGCTCTTTAATTTGATACCCATATTGCATTGTTTGATTCATTTTTATTTTTTGATACTTTATACAATGGCACCTCACAGCCACCATATATTTTTTAAATTCCATTTATCTAAGAACACTTCAGTTAACAAGACGAATCTTACGATATCTTAATTAAATAAATCCGCTCAGCGGTTTAAAAGATACGAGGTAATAAAGAATTACACGCACACATAATAATTATGTACATTGTACATACATAAAAGATACGCGCGAAAAACATAACCCTTCTTAGCAGTCGGGTAATTAGATGATATCATAATCGATAGTTGTTAAAAGCATGAAGTTAATAAAATATTTAAAGATATCAAATGAAAGTGCTCATCAAGCATAATATGTCAATAGGTACTTACGCCCCAACTCAGAGTCACTAACGGTTACTTTAATCACTCCTTAAAGAATTACCATAGAAATTCTGTATTAAGGAGCGATTTAAGTAACCGTTAGTGACTCTGAGTTGGGGCGTTATTAAGTTATTATTTACTTTGCAGAGCGTGTGTAGACGTAGTCGGGATTAAGTTTCGAAAATTAATTTTATTACATACATTTATACAATTTGACAACCCTATTTTCAAACAACCTATCAACAAACGGAATTTTATAGAAAATATAAGTCCCGTTAAAGTCCATTTAAAACGTTATAGGATTCTCAAACGGTTCAAAACGACTGATAAGACTGAATAATTTAACTACGGATGGAATCATAGGCAGTGTGCCAACCTTGCTATCGCCCGTAACATACAGGGTGTAGCGTGTAGCAAGACGAGTTATGACGTAGTAATTTTTGACATAATTTAATACGGCACCTGGTGCTCTAAAGTACTACCTCCGGCTTAGTTTATGCCTGTTTTATGTACAGCGACAGATATACTAGGTTTTAATGCCATTAATTTCAGTTTCTAAACTTTTGTAGCATGAAATTAATTATATTACAGCGTAGGCTTTCTTGTGTTTTAACGTACCTAACAGTCATACATTTTAGGCAATGCATCGGTGATTCTTCTGTTGTTAAAAATATTCGTAGACGGCATTAATAACTTTCCACTAGATGTGATATTTTTGCTTGTGGAAAATTGTTATAAAGATACATTTTACTTTATAAGTATATATCTATCTATTCACTTAAATTCACACCAATAACAGAAATGTTAGCTCATCATTCTTTCAGCATTGCGGGGAGTGGATTAAAGCTGACATAAAAGTGGAAAAAATCCATCAATGGATTTTTCAATGGGTTTTAGCGGACATTGTGTGGGAATTGAACTCTGGACCCGAACGATGGATGGTATTTCGCCACACGGGTCGTCAATTAACTTAAAATTATAATTGGAATAATGTTACACGTACAGTTTACACCCTGTATACGACAGGTCAAAACAAGGATACTGTTTGTTGCATGTTGTACTACACGTTGCTATGGCAACGACTTAATGCTATCGATTGTCTGCTGATGACCTGTAAATACACTCAGTTTCTTACAATGTTATTCATTACGTTGCATTGTATTGTAATACGTGTTTCTACGGGCTCTTTCGGGGCACTTGGAGGCTTGGGATACTACGTACCCCTGATAAATATAGCTTTCGTTATAAATGTGGCTAATATACACAAAAGTAATTTTTAAATTCCGACTGTCAGTTTGTAAAACTCTTTTGAATCTTCGATATTCGAATATGTAAGTAATTTTCCCTTGTTCTGTAATCTGAGGTCATTTTAATATGACTTTTCATTCAGTGGTAACAAAAGAAGTTTTTCTGTCCAAACAACGTTTTACTACTTATTATAAGTACTATTCTTTCTTCTGTGGTTTTACTTTCAATCTGAGCTTTCAATATCCTAGTTTTCTATTGTCGTATTATATTAGGTATATCAATATTATATCAATACAGTTCCAGACATAAGCGCGTGGCCTGACACGCACTTGGCCGGTTTTTAGAGTTCAGAAGTAAAATCGGAATCCATATAGTTTCGTCTTCGTTACGTCCGTCTCTGTCCGTCCGTCTGTACGAAGCGCCCAGACCCTTAGTGCTAGAAAGCTGTAATTTGGCATGGATATACGTATTTATTAAAACTTCAGAATTGTAAAGTAAAATATTGAAAAATATTTTTTTTCAGGTAACGTGAGGATGAATTTTTTATTCGTCGCGTACCCTATAATGTGGAGTATCGTTGAAAAGGTCTTCCAAAAATATTATGGGTCTTCTAATACCATTTTTGGAATTAGGGGTCCGTTTGCGAAATATTTCGCTTTAAATTCCTAATTTTGGTTAGTCAAGTGTCCCTTCCCCGGCCGGCCAAGGGTTGGAGTTGGACACGTGAAAAAATTCTCAAAAATACGTTATATGATGAATTTACAATGAAAACTATCATGGCTGTGATAGCGTAAGCAGTTAATGAGTAATAGTCGATAAATTTACACGACACGCACTTGCCCAGTTTTTAAATATCTGCCACTCTGCGATAACATAATCCTACATACTTAAAATATTAATAATTAAAAATGCCAATAAAGGATTACCCGAGAGCATACATCCCTCTGCTCCGTTGCGGATTGATGGAAGTGTTTCTGGCATCCTAAGGGTCGAGTTTGCTAATGCCAAATGCCGAATGTATCCTACAAGTTGTTTTGTAAAGTTTTGGCCTCCTCTTTAACCGACTTCAAAAAAGGAGGAGGTATTCAGTTCGACAGTTTTTTTTTATGTTTGGGACCTCAGAACTTTTGACTGGTTGAACCGATTTTGATTATTCTTTTTTTAATCGAAAGTTTGTGCTTGTCATGCGGTCCCACTTGGGAAGCGAGATCTGACAAGTAGTTTTGAGTTATTTTGAAGTCAGTTATTTTTTGTCAAAAATTATTAACTGTTACATACGCGTAATTTACCCTTTACCTCGAATGCAACGGTTTACGTCTGCTAACAAGGCCTGGGATTAGACTCAAGTTTCGAGTTAAATGGACTAGACTAGACGTTTGAAGCTAAGCTTACGGTACAAGTGCCCGGAATCGGTTTTCATGAAGGTTTAAAGTTTTGCAAGCGTTTGTCGGGTTCGTATTTTTTACCGATTTCAAAAAAGGAGGAGGTATTCAATTCGACTGTATTTTTATGTTTGTTACCTCAGAACTTTCGACTGGGTGAACCGATTTTGATGATTCTTATTTTAATCATAACCTGGTGCTTGTCATGTGGTCTCACTTAAATTTGAGCGAGATATGACTAGTAGTTTTTGAGGTATCGCTAATTTTGAAGTCGGTAATTTTTTGTCAATAATTATTTATGTTGCTAACAAGCTGATCACAAGCATATGAGTCACCTGATGGTAACTGGTCATTGTCGCCCGTACATGAGTACAACCTTAGGCATCACTGATGCGCTTAATTACCGGCCAAGAGAGAAAAGGGAAGAAAGAAAGAAAGAGAAAAAAATAAAGAAATTTTTAGCTGTATTGGACGCCTTATTGGGAGACTGGTAAGTTTTACACGCAGGATGGGTGTAGTAAGAGGCGACTAAATTCGGCGACATTTTGGTGTCCTTGATGTCCATGGGCGACGATGGTTATTTACCATATACTGGTGGATCATAAAAAACGTATCATAAAAACTGGCTCTCAGTTTTCAAACCGGAATACGACGAGTCGTTTGGCGGCTGATTCAAGCAATGTTAGCTATCCAGGCAGGCTTCACGGAAAAATAATAATATCCAACATGCAATCGTATTAATAAATTAAAATAATCTATACAAATAAATAAAATTGGTGTGTCTGTTTGTAATACTAAAATAACCGCTTTTTACTAAGTAGGTACATTTGGATGTATACACGGTACATATACTAAAACATTTTTTTTACAATTTTTGTCTGTTTGTTCCGGCTAATCTCTGAAATGGCTGGACCGATTTTGACGGGAATTTCACTGGCAGATAGCTGATGTAACAAGGAGTAACTTAGGCTACTTTTATTTTAGAAATAAAAAATCAGTTTGTTAGGCGATACGAAGTTCGCCGGGTCAGCTAGTATTGAATATAATCCTTAAAATCACACTGAGCCCGTTAAGGAAAACCTTCTCTGTATTATATACTTCCTAGCGAATAATCTTCATAATTCAAACTTAGACCCGGGATCATCTTGTCATGTCTACAAGGAAAGACGATGCCGTCTATAACCTGCGGCCACAAATTGATATTACAAGCATATTACTGGCGAGCCGCCAAACGCCTGGTGTCGGGGACGAGCCCGAGACAAGATCAGAGCCTCTGCTCCTTCCAGTTGAAAGGAGTTGTTGAACAGAGCAATATATTCGTTATTATTATGAATATTAACTTATATTCTTTTCTTTCTTTTGTTGTTCTTACTGTCACAAATTCAATATGGTGTGATTTTTCAATGTTTTTACGTAAATAAAAAGAGCAGAAAGAAGGAACTGGCTTCCAAGCTCCCAAGTCGATTGGCAGCAAATTAGATATTAATATATTTATATAGTTATTTGTGTTCCTTCTTGCTGTCTGCAACACAGGGAATCGTGTGAGATAATGAGCGTGTAAGCTTTACTACCGTGAAGAAGAGGTGTTTGTGAAGGGGAGGAAACTTGCATAATTTTCCCATAATATTTTCGAAGATGTGTGAGATCGGCCAATCCACAATGCCATTAAACATTTTGGCTTTAATAAACCATTCTTATTTTGATAGTAAACCTGAGATCAGTAATGGGACAATATGAGTCGTGATGAGTATGCAATACAGAATAAAAATATTAAAAACCGGATACACACAAGGTTATAAAGAACACATTATAAGTTATGAAGTAACGATGTTGTTAATTATAAATTATTTACCAATGATGTAATGTAGGTTGGCAACACTAATGCATTAAATTAAGAGGAGCCTTTGTTATTCTCATTATGTTTCGCGTCAAACACTGCGCATGCGCATGCAATGTGCATTACTGGGTATGCGTGATCGTTCGTCGGCTTGTATGCCATTAAATCATAATTTGACCTTATTTACTTTAGTATATTATTACGTACTAAAATTTAGATGATAAAAGGCTTTGTCCATAATGCCTTGAAAATTAATATTTTCTTACTCGTTACCTACCTGACAAATATGTATTTGTATGTAAATAGCTGATAAACGAGCAAATAAATAACCTGAAGCCATTTAATAGGATCTGGGTTCGATTCCCGGCAGAGCAGAAATTTTAATTTTTGAATAAAATAAAATAAATAAATAAAACTGTCATGTCGTGTCATGAGGTACACGCGACTCAGAAAATCCTAGTGTGGGGCTAGAAGTGTGTATCACAGCGATCTATATGTTCTACTAGATTGAGCGTTCAGGTACATTAATATGGTCCGTTGACAATACCTGACGAGGCAACAACGGTTGCAGTGTACTATTAGCACGCGCGGAGTTAAAACGGCCGCATTGCTGTGACAAAAACAACGTAGATGTGTAACACAGAGTACTTTGTTATATACTGAAATAGAGATCAAACTTCGCGCCTAAAAAGAGAAATGAGCATCAGTGGCGCCTCTTATAGTGTCTTGAGGAACTAATATGATAGCCAAGTGTTGCCAGGTATCATATAATTACGGTAGTACCGTACATCCAGTTTTACGACCTGGCAACACTAACCAACAGACAATGTAGTCTATACCAACATTGCTAGTTTATTTTAAGGTATTTTGAAGGAGATAACTTTGGAAATAAAAAATTGAATCATTTTAGAATTTATTTAAGTTTTCTTTTACAGCATTTATGACAACAATTTCAACGCATCGCCTAACCTTAGACATTGTAAAATCAAGATGCACAAGGAGAAATAGTCTTGTCTCAAACCCAAGCACAACACTATACACAGTATACACTAAAACTCGGATTTTTGTGTAATATTAACCGGAGGAACTATTACAACTCGACTCGACGGAAATTAAACACAAAACACTTAAAAATCAATATTTTTGAGCAAAAATCAGTACAAACATAACCAATGCAAGCGCAAGATGACAAGTGTGCCATCCAAAGACAAAATTAAAACAACTACAACAAGCGTTTTTCTTGTCTACGGTCATTGCATTATTTTATTTATCAACAATTCTAATTATATTTATCTATTTAATTTATTTTTCAGCACTTCAGATTCAATAAAATATAATAAAGAAATTATTTAAAAACAATATTGATATTATGCTAAAAATAAATCTTATCTGTGTTGCGTCTATCTCTCAAGAATGAAAAAATTAGGTGTAAGTGCTGCTCTCTGTATTTGCCTTAAATAACTACTGTTATAATCCTACTAAATTGAAAAAGCCTCTTGCAATGGTTTATTGTATGTAATGAATATGCGTCTTATTTAGTATCATTATATCTGTCATTTTTCCCTATTCATTGTACTAAGTTTGAGGACCCTGATGTGTAAGTATTAAAAATCTAACAATACTTTATACTAGTATTATAATAAGTAGTAATGACTATTCATTGATTAAGTGATAAAAACTTCGTAGTTTGTAACAAAACAAGCATAATAAAAGGTATTTCTTGATTTAATCCAATATTTTATCCAAAATAGTCGGCAGCCATATTATTACAAACCTGACGCTAGTCTGTCTCGTTTGCACGACAACAATCCGTCTATGCGTGCGAAAGAGAGAATCGCTAGGAATAAAATCGTACGACTCGTACATAGATTTAAAAATGTACAGATGTTCCATAGCGGAACTATTGTAGGTATTAGAGACGGAATAAATCTTATTGCGTTTTTATGTCGTTAGGTACATTTGATTACAACTGAAACGTTAATCCGTATAATTCTGTGTTCGCACCCTCATCGTTTCATAGAAAATGTATACGATAGTGCATACGCAGCGGAATCCCGTACGGAACGTGGCCCGTACGTCGCCGATGATGTTTTTTTCGTCCCGTACGGGAAAAAGCCCGTTACGTATGCATTGCGCTTTTTATTCATGAGGGCAAAAACTATTAAGCAACATAATCTGTAATGAGGCAGTTGCATGTCTGTTTCTTTCTGTGTCTATGACCATAGACTTCCCCCACTCTGCCGCGTTCGTTTCGTGCTCGGCCGCTTCACTTGTACCATTGTGCGTTTCTAGTAGAACATATAATTCATTGGTGTATCATTAAAATATTTTAAGGGCCAAAGAAATTCAAAATAAACAAATAAGCCGTGCAAATAAGTGCACTATTTGTTTATTTGACTTTTTTTGTTTGTTTGACTGAATTAGTTAATTATTTAATTCAGATAATTATTTAATTATTTAATTCATTTTAATTGAATTAGTTAATTCTGTCAAACTTGGTAGTTGAAAGTGACTGCTATTGGCGAAATTCCATGATCTTTCTTTTCTTTCGGAGCTCACTAACAATCTGTGTCATGATGAATTATTTTTTGACGACCTAAGAACTTTCTATGTGCGGGTAGCCCGCTTAAGCTTCAATCTACAATGGAGACAGTGGAGCAGCAAGTCGAAGTCTCCTTAATTAGACAGTACCCTGCAGTTGCCCCTTTACGGGTTGAAGCTAATCACAGATTAACTCATAAACTCGATTAATACGTAATCCGTCAATAGCTGTATTTGTCATGCACACACGATTTATATGCACAAATATTGTATCTAATCAAAATCAAATCAAACAGCTGGTTTAACTTTAAACCAAAACTGGATAAACATACTTTGCTTTGAAATGTTTTTGATGGAGACGTAATTTAAGAATCGTGTTATGGATTCCAAGGGCGACGTTCATTTAGGTACAGTCGGCCGTAGAAGTAGCTTGACATTTTAGTACTTTGTAATAGTAACTATTTCGACGGTTTCCTAGCAACATCTGTGACAAATTCAAGAAATGTAATGTGACAAGGTACTAAAATGTTAAGCTACTTCTGCGGCCGACTGTACCAGCAAGTCCGACTGTTTGTTTTGTTGTTAGTTTGTTTAGGTTAATGAGTGATCGTAGAAACGAGGTGGTAGTCAGCAGGTGAGGCAGACAATGAAAATAAAAAGAAAAACACAGACTCAATGCATTATACATGAGTCCTATTGGTTTAAACCGGATAGTACCAAAGACTTCTATGTATACTCCTAGACAGGCTGTGCCTTAGTAAAAATTGCGCAATTGTCAATTCTCCATAACTTTTTTACCAATTTTACTAGGTACTCGCTAACTCTTTCCATGAATATAGTGAGCAGTAATCAAATCGCTGACAGACCGTCAAACTCGCGCGCTATGCCACACTTTTAATTCAGAACAGCCGGTCTAATAGTAAGTATGGCTGACTGGCTTCAACCCATTAATGGCCCACTACTGGGCACGGGTCTCTCCTCTTGAGGAGGCCTAGAGCATACTCCACCACGCTGCTCCCGTTTAGTGGCCAACCCGAGTGTCGGAAGTTTTTAAACCACCCGAGGGCCTCCGACATGGTTTAATGACTGTTATATTATGATAACAGCCTGGATCGACGGCTTTACGTGCCCTCCGAAGCACGGAAACGCTCAAGAAATTATTGCCACTAGCGGTCTCCATCGAACTACAGACCGCGCCCGCTGTTGCTTAACTTTGTCGATCACATAGGCTCGACGCATGCCGCCGGGCTATGAGCGCTTCAACAGTAAGTATACCTACATAGAAGTCTTTGGCTGGTATAGAGCACTGCGGCCTCCATATAGCTTTGTGCATCTATTTATATAAAACACAAAAAATGTTTGTATGGATGTCTTTCATAGAACTTCATTCATTCATCTGGAACCATCCAACCGATTAGCCTCAAAATGGTTCCTTTGGAAGGCAATAATCCGAAAGTGGTCTGAGACCAATAAAGCAAATTCAGTCCATTGATAAAGTCGATTTTCCACTTTTCCTATTCAACAATTTGAAGGTAATAAATGAAGGTGGCTCTTAATATAGCCTGTCAACACAAAAACACTGATCTGTCATTGCCATCAGAATTTTTTAACCGACTTCAAAAAAAGTATTTAATTCGACTGTATTTTTTAAATGTTTTAACAAACATACCTCTACCTCTTGCCTACCTCAGAACTTTCGACTGGGTGTACCGAACTGATTTTGATTTTTTTTTAATCGAATGCTGGTGCTTGTCATGTGGTCCCACTTAAGTTTCAGTTAAATCTTTACGAGTAGTTTTTGAGCTATTTTGAAGTCGGTTATTTTTTCTTGGTAAAATTCAGATTATTTTAGGGTAGTGGAACACCTTGGGTATACATCTACTAGTTGTTTATAAGAATGCAGGAAAATTAAGGAAGGTTTGCTGGAGCTTGGATGATGAGCCTCATACACCACAAAATACACAAAGGAAGCCTGAATTATGAATATATTCAGTTTTCTTTACAAAAGTGTGTCTAATTGGAGACGATTATGGGTCAATGATTTTTTTTTTTCATTTTCATTACATAATACCTAACTTAA
Organism: Thymelicus acteon; assembly: GCA_951805285.1. Taxonomy (NCBI): domain Eukaryota; kingdom Metazoa; phylum Arthropoda; class Insecta; order Lepidoptera; family Hesperiidae; genus Thymelicus; species Thymelicus acteon. The sequence goes on along the minus strand of OX638227.1, from coordinate 2,104,152 downwards.
CCTAACCTAACAACAATCGATTTAGTTACGTAAAATAAACAACAAAGGTAAACACAGGTGGAAAAAATGTAAACACCCAGTACATGTTTGATCGAGCATGCATCAAAAGCATAATTGCATAATTAATATAATTATCATGCTTCATAATTCATATTATTTTGATACGTATCTCCCTTGAGATCGATACTAGTACATAAAAATATGATTACAAGCAAAAATAGTCTTTATGATAAAACAGTATGGAAGAATACCGATTGAAGATTTACAATGTGGTTCTGGATGTGGAATGGATTTAATTATCCAATTACAGTTTTTATTTTAAGTGCTCATAAGGTCGAGAATCTCTTGAAAATGCTTAAGTATTAATATTCTTCTAATACAACTAGATAACTCGTGATTGTCTTGCATACTTTGAACTGGCCTTCGAGCCCTCACGCTTGGTACAGTCGTGAGCGAAAGTGTTCAGATTCTTTGATTGCTGAACGTTCATCCTACTGAAATGCTAAACTTAATCTAAAACAGTATAAGTTCTACGAACGGAGTTTCAAAATTTGAATTTTAAATTTATTCTAGAATGCCATTTTACGAACTTCACCTTCACATTTGGCAACAGAACAAACTTTTCAAAGTTAATAACGGTTCACGCGGTCTTTGTAAGTATATTTTATGAGTAGAAACATTTAGTTGACGAGGATTGTGGTTAAAAACTTTATTAAAAGTTAAGGTGAAATTGTATGGCCCAACTGGCGATGAAATCACCGATCAGTTGGTTATGACAATTTTGATTCATGTTGATGAACTTGTATATTAAAATTGCGTTGCAGTATTTGTATATACCGGAATTTCTGTTGTTGTTTATTCAGGTCTCCATACATTCATAGCCGACTTTACGAAACTTTTATATACGCTGCTCCTTTCTAAGGATTATCGTAATATTAGGAGGGTCAAATAATTATTTCTTCAATATTTTCGCGCACGTTTCAAAGCTGACACAATGATCATAAACACTAAATCTATAGGATTTTGCGTTCGTCTGTACCCGTTCATCAACTAAGTTAGAAGTCAAGTACAGTCGCGCGCTTATGTAAGATCGGCCAACTGCAACCTACTTGCATTGTTTGCTCTAAAGGCCTTATGACCTTCATTTTAAAGTTCACATTATCGTTGGAAATGAAAACATTCTGCAATCACCTAAACACCAAGTCATTTGCACGAACAAAGATTGCTATTGTCTTAACGTCAAGGGCGTTTTTTCTTTGATTTTTGTATCATGAACTTGCCAATTCGAACAAAGATGGTTTAGCTAATAAATTGTTGTATATTGTGATGGCGATAGAGTCGATTTTCGATTATTTACGATTCACTACCGAGTTTTTATAATTGTATACACGTGACGTCATTTATTTTCCCGAGATGTGCCGGGCAGTGCCATCTCGTACTTGCAAAAACATTTTAAAATTAATTACATGTTACAGAGGAAAATTTCTTACAATGCAATGTTATGAAGACGCGTCACAATGAAAAAGAGGTAAATGATTATGAGCGAACAAAATATTTCCTGCGTATTTGTGTTAATTACTTAAATGGAGGAAAACGTGACCGATATCCAGATATATCATTGTATTCGCAGTAAACGATCGATTATTCTCAGGGGTCGTATTGGGAATGATTCGGAATTGAGAGTTGGTAGACTGTTTGAAATATCTATAGCCTTTAGGTATACCTAATATGTAGTGTTGGAACAACATAAATATATTTATTTATTTATAAACTCTTTATTGATTGTACACCGTAAATATTATGTTAAATATACACAGAACTTTTACTACTAAGCACAAAACAAAGGGCGGCTTTATCGGCCTTATTATATTTTAGTTGTTTATTAGTAATTTTTATTCGACATCGATGAGGTTCTTATAGCGGGGTTGATGGTTTGGGTAAATATTTTGAAACCAAAGAAAATATTTATTTTTGAGGCTATACTGTAACTGACATCAAAAATCCAAATGTGCAAACAGGTGAAGAAAAACTGTAGGTATGTACATACGTGACTATAAAGCCGTCAATAAAAAATATCGACCAACAAAAATGTCGACGGGAAAACTTGTCAAAGTTGAAAACTCCCGCTTTTTCGCAGCCAGGAGTGTCGAAACACTGTTACCCCGAAAAAATATTTTTTTATGCCGTACCCATTTCCAGTTGATTTCACCGCGGAAAGCAAAACGAAACAAACGTTCTACATGACTGTACTAGCTAAAAATGGATTATGGATGGCCGAATAAATCGAATTTACTGAGCATTTTTCCGCGCCACTCCGCTGGTTATGAATGGACTTTTTGTGTGCGGTTCAATATTTTTGCCAAGGTTTTCTTATTAATTATATAGAGGATTTTGGGAAAAAAAGAATTCAGTGTTTATTCATTTATTTGGTTCTTTGTAAAATTCTGGGCCAAGTTTACAATGAACATACAGAACGATTTTGCATTTATTCCTTTTCAATAAATTATTGAGAGATATCGTCGGTCTAATTCTTTAAACTGCTAAGTCCATTTTTGGCTAAAATGACTTTTTGATGCAATCAAAAAAAGTCTAAATTTAGACGATTATCTACAGTATGGTAAAGTACTAACGACTGTATCATATATAAAAACTGAGTAAATCCACCCCCGAAAAATATTATGAGAGATATCAAATTCAAAATCATTTATTTGTATAGATATCATTGATACACTTATGCACGTCATTTTTTTAATCAACCAGATTTTCGCAAAGGTGCTTTGTCATGGAGGAGAAGAAAAATCGTGAAGAAACTCCTCAGCACATCTTTGAAAAATAAAAATACATTGGTATATTTATTATAAAAAAATATCACTAGCTTTTACGGAACTGGTTGCAGAGCTGGTCATTTCCATGCGTCTTTGTCATTTACGTACTCATCTACAGTATAGTAACCTTCAGTCGCGAGATGGCATGATAGAGCCATCTTGAGGTATTTCGTGGTAACCTTGGTTGACCTTCAGTGGCTCAGTGGTATGATATTCAAAGATATCTATTTTCTACTATTTTTATTGCACGTGGATTGCATTGCGTTTGGATGGTAGGTTAATAGGTTTTTAGAGGATTTTTTTGAGTCAGGGGATTCCATTAATTCTTAATTTTAAATTTATACTTAGGTACCAACCTACATGTGTTTTGTTTGTACAAGAATGTCGTTATTCATATTCGTTTATTAATTTATTCATTATATTTACCTAATTAATATATCGCTTTAATACTTCAGTGTTATCCTTCTTCTTTTAAATTTTTTTCCATCCTTCTTATTTTATATGATTATTATTATTATTTCATAATTAATTTAGATAACTTTTAATTAACTTTATTTTATAAAGCAACGAAAATAAAGATAATTCAACAAATCATTTGTCCATTACGTGATTATGATGACTTAATAGCCCTGTGGTCAGTGTGGTCACCTTGCTGAGTGAGAGCTATCGGGTAACGGGTTCAATTCTCGGCTGAGCTTCAAATTAGCTGATTCAGTGATGGGTATTATTTACATTGACAGATTTTTTATACTAACGTGTTATTGGTTTTAATAGAAACAAGGCTCTTTGTTTGGCACATGGAGAATAGAGTAGAAGGAGGGCCGCCATTTCTGTGTATGAAAAGTGTCCGTAAAAACGCGTCCAATCACAGGTGGCGCTGCGGTGCGGTCTACAACAGCTATACAATGTTGGAATATGTATTTATCAGACACTAGCGCCATCCACTACGGGTGGCATAACTCAGCAAACTTCACTCCATCTACAACATCCATGTTCATATATCTATTTTTCACAAACTAGCGCCATTCTGAAATAGCCATTATTGGAACCTCTATTTTCAGTAAACAGCTGGACACTTACAACTTCCCCTCATATGAGATGGTCCTCCTTAGAAGTCTATGCTCCATGGTTTGGCACGTACTATAGTAAGAAAATAAAGATAAAATTAACCTCGCCAATTATCACAACACACCTTCAATTAATCCATAACAACTAAGCTAAAACATGTCGTCCTTGCTTCGAACGCGAGTTATTTTTTCTAACAATCCATTGAAATCAATACAGCTGATTCATGAGCATTACGACTTAACATGCTGACATAATATTGTATATCTTACGGCATAGGAAATATGTGTTAATACTGCTTGTATTTAAAATGTTATGTTGTATTTTCAGATAGGCTGTAGGTACATAGGAACAATGTTCTATGGTTTTTATGGTTCATATGAGCGACACGCGTCGACCGTAATGGTTGAAGATGCACGCCCACTTGCTCAGGCCGGTTCGTCGTGCAAAACTTCGACTAAATTCATTTTAAAAATACTGTACGATAAGCTTTCTTATCATTTTCCCTTTCCTTTTCCTTTTGTACTCATACTTACTTCTTAAACGTTGGTAATTTATGTGAATGTGATCCTTATTTAATACTAGTGCTCTGCCAGCGGCTGCCCGTGTTTTCCGGGATAAAAGTACCCTATATCTTATTCCAGATTTATGGTCCACCTGTATACTAAATTTCATCAAAATCTGTTCATTTATAATATTAGCAGGATCGGTAGGATAGTGAGATAAACTTTGTACCAACCGGGTGTCCCAAGAGACATGACATTTTACTTCACTTCGCAAAATTTCATTAAAATTTTTCACATTTTTTTTAACCGACTTCAAAAAAGGAGGAGGTTCTATGTTCCATTGTATATTTTTTTCTATGAATGTTCATCGATTTATGTGGACCGATTTAAAAAACAAATTTGCATTACCATTTCATAACAACGAGACGGGCGTATGTCTTTATTTCTCAAGGTCAAGTCTCAGTTCATCTGTACGTCTGTACGTGATAGACAGACACTTTAATTAAAACGTAAAGTTGATTAATTCCCCAAACTTCATACCCTTAGAGTAGTTGAATGACTGACGGATTTCAATTTGCGAATAACTTGCTGCATGCTACATTGTCTTTTGTACGGAACTAAGTTTATTGCCATTGGATAAAATAATAGCTGTTCTCTATAATATATACGACCCTGTAGCCTAGTTGGTAGCGACCCTGCCTGGGAAGCGAGGGGTCCCGGGTTCGATTCCCGGCCGGGGCAGATATTTATGTGACCGATAAATATTTGTATTCGGGTCGTGGGTGTGACTGTGATGGTTAATGTGTCGTCCATACCACCCGCGACACAATTAATAACCTACTGCGAGGGTATGAGTGTGTTAGTTTATTTATTTAATTTTTTTTGCTTCCATAATCTGCCTACACAGCAACTGTCAAAAAGTCATCATTATTAACCAACCAATTAATTATTCAACCAATTAATGGCCCACTACTGCACGGCTCTCTTCTTGAGCCCTTGAGGAGGCCTAGAGCATACTTCTTTGATATTTCTTTAAAAACCTTACCTAGGGATTATGGATAGACACAATATTGAAATCGACCATCTTACGCAACCGCATGTTCCTTGTCACCATACATGTAAATAAGTCCAAATATTATTATTATTAACAGTATAGGCTATTATTATTATTACTTACTATTATTATTTTTGTTTAATTGTCTAGTGTTTGTTTTAATTAAATTTTAAAATTTATTATTATTGAATGCGTATTTCTGTAGAATTTGATTATTTTAATTATTTTAGTTTATTTTATGAATTGATATAATATTGTATGGATCATTGTTATCTGAAATAAAAATTAAATTATTATTATTTAAATCGTACGGGTACTTCCGTTATTTCATTTACTTTTAATGTGTTCTACGTGACCTAGCACCACAGTTCAATTTGAACTGCGTAATGCTAATCCTATCATGTTTGGAATGTATTATGATAGAAGATCGAAAGTGATATTCATGCTGTACACCACATCCAATGTACGCTATAAATATTTAAAGTTTTTAGACATACCTACTTCGTTATCTAAGTTAGGTGAGGTTCAATGGTTTACGTAACGGAAATGGTGTAGATGTAGTTTTTTTAAGTCGAGGGTTCCTGGTTGCTGTAGGAACTCGTAAGCTATTGAGAAGGAAAGGAAACTCGGGACGGGAGGTGGACGGGTAAAATAGGAATTGGTATTATTAATTTTCATTAAATTCATAAGTACATAACAAGGTCTCCTTCCTTTGCGTCATTTATTCTGGTAACGTTTTATTATCTAACATCGATTTTAATTGGTTAACTTAGTGAAGCTTTGCGTATTTTTTAAAGATGTTCGGCCAAAGACTAAAATATTTCTTCAGAATTTTATTATTTACCATTAATTTTATTGTGCATGAAACACATTCAAAAACATCAACCTCGTATCATCGCATTTAAGGAATTAGAATGGGGACAGTAAACTCCTTTGCAGTTTCCCTTATACCTTTGGAACACCTTTTTAGTGTTAATTTTATATTTAATATCAAATATAATATACTTATTTTATATTTTAATATTGTTTTTTTTTTAAATTGTTTTGTTGATGCCAAAGAAGTATAACTTCTTACGCGCGTACATAAATACACGTTTATGTTTTATAATAAATACCTATCTAACTCTAACTAAATATTTAACTCGTTTGCTTCTGTTTAACTTGGTCAACCTTCAGTTAAATTTATCGCTTAAATAAATCTACATTATACTAAGGTGTCAATTACTTAGTAGCGGTACAAGGCTCGCTAAAAATATCTTCCCGATACAATGTTTATTACAACTATAAATAAACACCCCATCCTAATAAAATATTTTCCGTAAAAATCCGCCAAGATTCGATTTAAATTAATTTTGGTTTAAATGACCAATATTATAATATGCGTCAGTATGCCTCAATAATCTAGCTTACTTTTTAAAGCAAAATTATCTAGGTTGAAATGCAACGCAATGTCAAAAACACTTTTCTAGCATTTCACAAATCTGTCATGTTTTGAGCCTAATGATTGTTATTGAAATCAGCTATCAATAATCTGAATTATGTAAGAAGTAGAATCTAAGCACACTTGCTGATGATGATCATTTTCTTCCTATTAAGGGTGCAAAAAAACGAATTAGTTCTTCCAGAAGAGGCTCGACTGCAATGTTCAACTTCGAACGTTCGTTTTACACTGAACTTGGCGCGTAACTGCCGTGCCTCCGCGCTCTAAACACATTGGATACCGCTAACATGGAAATACGTTTAGGTAATCGTTGTCGATCTCTTTTCGTTCCGTGGCAATGAATCTTTCGTAAAGTGAAATCGATCGCTACGGTGTCGGAGCCGGAACAATCGGGAGATCTGGCTCGCCTCCATTGCCACCATTGCTGCCATTTGTTTGTTTCCCTCAAATCTATCGGTTTGTGAAACACGCCTTACTGCCAGAATAGGTTTTATCCTATTTGATCCAACTTGATTTGGTTTTAGATTTAGGTCAAATCAAATACAACCTTAACAGTAGGTAAGTATGTTATTAATATTATAATCATGTTGGTTAAGTACTCTCTTCCAAAAACCTTTGGGTTAAGGGTGTTATAGAATATTGAGACTCTCATTGTAAAATTTCACTTCTTAAATATTATATTAATAGAGATTTTTTTATACCTAATTATCTGTAGGTAATATTTAATCAATCAAAATTATTTCCAACTTGTTACATCGTTCATCCGATCGCTGTTCGCTGTTGACTCGATTTTTCACAACTCTGTGAACTAAGGAGTAATTATAAACTAAGTACGTACGTACTATAATGGTAGGTACCTATATATAGAAGGAATAATAATATAGCCTTTTTATTCCGAACTAATAAAGTTTTTGGACAATAGTTATATTTATATACATAATGTTGTTATAAGATGTCCCTCAGTTCGGTGTGTCTTTTGACATAGGCCTCCTCCAACTGCTTCCATTGCACTCTGTCGTTTGCCACTCTGGTCCAATAAGGTCCCAAGGCTAGGCGGAAGTCATCTTCCCATCTTCTTGTTGGGCGTCCCTGTTGTCTCCTTCCATCTCTTGGGTACCAGAGTGTTACCTGCTTAAAAAAAAGGCTATATTATTATATATAGAAGGGAGCACAAAGAAGATGGTTGACTTGTTGACGTAGATGAATTAGTGAAGAATGGAGCCCCTAACGCTCCGTATATCTTTGAATCTTTAAAGTTTTCATCGCGTACTCAATAGATGTTATATGTATGTATACATATAAGATTGAGAAATGTTACAATTAAATAATCACAGACATCACCTGAACAATAAACACACACTTACGCCCCAACTCACAGTCACTACCAGTTACTTAAATCGCTCCTTAGTACAGAATTTGTATGGCGATTCTTTACCACGGAGCGATTAAAGTAACCGTTAGTGACTCTGAGTAGGCGCGTTAGGTACAACAGATGTTACAAATGTCATTTCAACCCCCGACACATAAATAAAGGGTGTTATAAGTATGACGTGTGTGTCTGTCTACATGTTAACATTTCATCGTAGCTCTGGAACGGATGAGCCGATTTTGATTAAGTTGCTTTTTTACATACGATTTGAAAAAAACATCTCAAATGAAATCTTAAGATCGCACAGATTAAACATCGCTAACATCTATGGCCCGTGAACTAACATTTAACTGTAACATTGTGAAGCATTAACATATTGTAAGTAAAAAAAAAGAACATAAATGTAGGCAGTGTAGTAGCACTGTTGGCATTGTACCAACAAGGTTATGCTGTCTTCATTTCTTATTATCCGACTTCAAAAAAGGAGGAAGTATTCAATTCGACTGTATTTTTTATGTTTGTTACCTCAGAACTTTTGACTGGGTGAACCGATTTTAATGATTCTTTTTTTAATCGAAAGCTGGTGCTTGTGATGTTATCCTACTTAAATTTGAGCGAGATCTCACTAGTAGTTTTTGAGTTATCCCTAATTTTGAAGTCGGTCATTTTATGTCAAGAATTATTTTATATCCTGTGATAACTAGTGAAATGGTATTATATCCAACCGTTATCTTTATGACACCAAATGCGACGGATATATAAGTTCCGTGATACAAGTGTCAATAAAAACATCAAAATATAATAAAACAGTGATACTGATAATAAAAACTTGCTTAATTTTCACTGTGGACGAATAAACTTCCTACGACACAAACTCGACCTTATCCGACCGTGTTAAAGTACAAGGTGAAGCGTAGTTAGCACCTAATTGACCTAGAGGCTTGAGTCTCGATTATTAACGGTCGCCGATGACGCCGATGTGCTATTTGCTTATTTACTTGTTACAAGTGTCATATATGTTTTTTTGCTCGAGACAAAATAACATATCATTATAAAGGTGCGGTGAAGTTAATCAAGTAAATATTGAAACTTGTAGCGCAGGTTCGACCAAGTGGAAACTACTGGAGATTAAGGTACTATTTGTGCTGATGTCTTCTTTCACATTGTAATAAATAAAAAAGATCAAGACCTAGATTTAGAAGATACTGTCGGGTTGGCCACTAACTCAACTACCACATTTGAATAGCGAGATGGAATATACTCTAGGCCTGTGCCTTATGGTTATGGGTGATTCATTAATCTGTTGGTTGAAGTCAACCAACAAAATGTAGTCGTACCCTCAGTTTTTCTGCTGGTACCATTGGTCCTTAACTTTAGAGGTGTAAGGCTTCATCCTTTCCTAATCCAAAGGAGACTCGCGGTGTAACTGCTGAATAACAAGATCGCCAGGTGGCATAATATTTGGCGTATTGGTTGGCTGAAAGTTGGCTAATCCAGAAGAGTCGGGCATAAACTATACCAGATGAGGTTCGAGACCAAAGGCACCACTGGAATATGCATTATTCCGTAATCTCACAAAATCATAAGTAATTCCGTGGCAATCTCGGTACAACAGAAAAAACAATATTATGCTATATAATGTGTCTCTATACTGCAACATCATTATTACGGTTAATCTTACCATTCATTATGTAACCATTTGGGAAAATTATCCCCACCTAATATATACATATATGTCTATGCACCTAATATTAGATCAAGTACCATAATCACTCGTGAGTTTGGCCTATGAACTTACAGAATTACACTTCTGGACTTACAGCCGCACTCAGAGTCATTTAACAGTTACTTAAATCGCTCCTTGGTACAGAATTTGTATTGTGATTTATTTTTTTATTTACTATTTATTGACCACAATATTTAACAAATACAATTGGCGAGCTTAATGCTTAATGCATTCTCTACCAGCTAACCAAGTACAAGCAGGTCAAACTGAGACAACACGAAGTGCAGTATAAATACAGTACACATACAGGTACTAAGGACAGTTTAAGTACTAAATCGTTAAGTGAATCTGCGAAGTGAATTTCTAACTCTTTTATTAGTCAATGTAAATAACATATTACCGGTTACCAAACGTAAAAGTCAGTGATAGAGGTCGAGTCTAGAGTTTACGCCCTTGACTTTCAAACTGCGTCTGGTCTTAGTCAGCTCTGTATCTATTTCGATTGTGTACTAATGCTTATTTCGTTTTGTTATAAACAATATAATTATCATAGCGTAGCGCGTAAGATTAAGTATAGTAGTTTTTGGGGTTTCGTGGTCAAAACGGCATCCTTAAGTTTCGTCATGTCTATACGTCCGTCCGTCAGCCGCAGAGACCCTTGGTGCCAGAAAACTGGATTTTGGATAAACTTACATATTTATTAAAACTGAAAAATTGTGGAATAAAATACTAATACATATTTTGTCTGAGTACAGTTAAAGCCTTTATTTCAGCTGAAAACCGAAGAACCTGATGATGAGTAGTTTCCGCCCTCATTCACAATCCTAAGACATTGTTGCCGACTAAAAAAGAAGCTATGGACACACTGGAACAAAAATGCGTTAAAACATTTAATGGCTCCTAGAAGCTGGGTCTTAGCAGCTTAGGGCTAGCTAGGCGGGTAATGGTGAAATCACGGACCTAAAAAAAAGACGGACGTAATCCTAAGAACAAATTCAGTGAAGCACCCTTAGTAATACCAACTCTCTATTCATACAAGTACAAACACCCACACATTGACACCATACTGCTTTGACATTGACACCATTGCGAATCAAAAATTACGCACACATGGTAAGCGGTCAGCCATTGCTATGCTTCACTCTCGATTAGACGAGGTTACGTCCGTCTTTTTTTCAGGTCCGTGGGTGAAATTAAATGAAGTAAAATTGTATTCGAATTAAGAAGGTCCGGTTAAAGCAAAGCCTTGTCAGTGGTTCAACATAATGCATGATGCGTATCTACTGAGGGTCGGCTGAAATCTTTCTTTCTGAAGTCTTTCTCAAAGTGGACGATAACATCCCTTTGAGAGTGCTCAAGAAATTGCTTCATAAAGTAAAATATTATGTTTTGAAAATAATGTTTTTAAAGTGAAAACTGCTTTAGGCTCGTTGGGCATTTTTGAGATGAGAAAAAACCATTTAACTCGCGACACCGTTACCAACACCTCGATACCAATGTATATTTTCTTATTATTTTCTTCTCCTCCATGACAAAGCACCTTTCCGAAAAGCTGGTAGATTTAAAAAAAAGCGGCCAAGTGCGAGTCGGACTCGCTCATGAAGGGTTCCGTAGCAGCAAGTAACATAATATAAAAGTTCTTGTAGTTCGTTGTAACTTTGATCAATGTTTTTTGCGGTTTACGATTTATGACGTATTAAAAAAAAAACTACTTACTAAATATCATTCAAACCAATTTTCGTTGGAAGTTTTCATGGTAATGTACATCATATATTTTTTTTAGTTTTATCATTCTCTTATTTTAGAAGTTACAGGGGGGGGGACACACATTTTACCACTTTGGAAGTGTCTCTCGCGCAAACTATTCAGTTTAGAAAAAAATGATATTAGAAACCTCAATATCATTTTTAAAGACCTATCCATAGATACCCCACACGTATGGGTTTGATGAAAAAAACATTTTTGAGTTTCAGTTCTAAGTATGGGGAACCCCCAAAATTTAGTGTTTTTTTTCTATTTTTGTGTGAAAATCTTAATGCGGTTCACAGAATACATCTACTCACCAAGTTTCAACAGTATAGCTCTTATAGTTTCGGAAAAAAGTGGCTGTGACATACGGACGGACAGACAGACAGACAGACAGACAGACAGACAGACAGAAATGACGAATCTATAAGGGTTCCGTTTTTTGCCATTCGGCTACGGAACCCTAAAAATACGTGCATAAGTATATCAGTGATACCTATATTATGAATAAAGATTTTGATTAGATTTGAAAAAAATCGAGAATCTGTACCTTGGAATACAGACCGTAATAATTACACTTCAAACTATCCACACCATTCCAAATTTCGAAAAAATTTAATTTCCATAAATATGTATATATGCCATACAGCACCAGAGTCATTATGGGCATTCGCATGAAATAAGAAGTTATTAAAGTAAAATGGAGCGCCACACGAAAATAAGAGAGCATTTCTTTAGATCGTCGACCTTGCACCGAGATTGGCTCTCAGAGACAATGGCGAGCGAAGGACATCGTCGAGAGGTGCTTCGAATCGTGAAAGTGTTCGGCGGAAATAATAACCTGCTTACGATGTACAAATGCTATCAGTATAAAGGGTACTAGGGTGATTACATAAGGACAAGGTGTGTCGTACGTATATCTTCATCATATTGTCAGTCAATATCCAAGGCCAATCTGCTTTAGTTTCATGTGGTCAACCCATTAAAGGCCTAGAAAAATACTCCATGAAAGAAAGTCCCTTATTGATTATTTCATAATTTTGGTTTTTTAAGCCGATTAATTAGCTGGTCTAAATTTGGCACATCGTAAATGCGAAAGCCCCATTTTTCAGGAGAGGCAAAAACAACTTTGACGCCAAAGCACAGTTCTTGTTTCGAGAGGTCACAAAAGGTATATTTTTGCCGTGAAATGTCATGTAATTGGAGGTCACCTCGTAATTTTCAACCAGAATTATTGTACGAAACTTTCGAGTGTTTCCGTTGGTCTGATTGATGGTGAAATTGGTCTGAGAAGTAGACACACAAAGTAACGCCTGATACTATTAACTATATGAAACTAGTCTGACCAATGGGAATATATTTTCCCGTTGTTCAGATTAGCTTGCCATTTTATAGGGTATTCCTCCTAAAATAGCGTAGGATCCTAAAATATAAAAAAATGCAATTGTTACATCTAGACTGACGATATACATATAGTAGGTCTATACTCTAGAATACACTTTCATTGTTCATTAAGGTTTACTGCCAGAGAATGCTGTTTAGCATTAACTCAATATAGCATAAATAAATCTTAATATATATAAACTACGTGTCACGTTGTTTGTCCGCGATGAAACCCTAAACTACTTAACCGATTTTAATCAAATTTGCAACTTGAAAGATAGGATAGCTCTCAAAATAAATAAAAACCTTTTGACAGAACGAAGTCTGTCCGGGCAGCTAGTAAATAAATATACTAGATCACACCACAACGTACTACTAACTTAACAAATAGTGACAAATACCTAATACATTATGTAGGTACTATGCCCTCGAGAGTCTTCGCACGGATTAGGAGATGGAAGTAATTTATAAAAATTAAATTATGCGAGAAATGAATTATGATTAATATTTTTTAGATGTCAAGGTTGCCTTATTTTCCTTTTTCTCTAGTCTATTTTCTCTTTTTAGATAGAACCTTAATCCATTTCATATTGATATAATATTTTACCTTAAATACGTAAAAAAGAGATTCTTTCGTCGTATATTTTTTATAGCTTCCCTACTGCATATTATGCAAATTATTTATGAATATTAATGTATTTTTATTTATATATCCCTCATCACTACATAATCCTTTAGGGGTCATCGAAAGTCAATAAAAAGTCTTCCACTTCGGATCTGAGCATGAGCAGTATTCAAAGCAAAAACTTGTTCAATTCATGTATTATACTTTTTTTAAAATATAAGCCTCAATGCGAGCTGTATTGGAAAAAACTTTGCCATAGCAACCAGCTCTGAACGAAGAGAACTTTAGAGTGGAATGGTTGCATCCAATATATTAAAGTTAGCCAACTTTTCAGAATCGACCAACCTTCTCTTCCCACATGTGGAAAACTTGGCCGTGTCTCACTTTAAAAGCGTAATGTACCAATTTATAGACATGCGATTTATAATTCGAATGATATATTTTTAATTTGATGAATGAGTTTTTCCTTTGACTTTCAGGAGTTGATTCAGGTCTCTTCATCATTAACCTATTGAGTAAGTACTAAGTACTTATTCGTCATTTACATGACGTAAACAAAAAGCTGTTATAATTATTTGAAAAGCATTTCAACAAGTTCATTAACAGGAGAGGTGCGAAAATAAAATATCCATCTATTCAAAATGTGTCATTTTCCAGAATAAAAATATACTAACGAGCGGACCTCTTCATAATAAGTGCTCTTGGCTGCTCACGAATAATAACAGTATCAAGTGTCCGACGCGTTGCCGGTCAAAACGGAAGCTTTCAATCGCAGTAAATATCTCTTCAACTTTGCTATGAACGAAAACATCTCACAATGCATTGTAACACCGTGTCCTGCGTGGGCGAATCGACGCGAACGCGATCGCGAAGCGGTCCAATGCGAATTCCGTGCGACGCGGAGCGAAGCGGCGAGTCTGTCCTACGTGCGCGCGAATTGTTACTTCATCGGCACTGACATACGTCGCGCCGCTGAAGTTCGCGCGAAAAATCAAGCCAACTGATCGCGTTCGCTTCAAACCGCGCCGCACCGCAACGCCCTCTACGTGCTTTTGGTCACGTAGGACACTTCAATACATCTCGACTGCTTGTTATTTGCGCTTCGCACCGCTTCGCTTCGCGTTCGCGTTGATTCGCCCACGCAGGACAGCGCGTAACATCTTTAACACGTCCATAATGCGAAATTCGTGTATACTCTCACAAAATACATTTAGCCTAGACAAGACAAATAATAAAATATTTAAAAAACATTCATTTCATAAAAAATATATTCATAAAAGCAAGTAAAAGTAACAGAGAATAATAAATATTTAAATAGTCTCAAACAAGTAGAACACTGATTATATTAAGGTCAATTTATTATGTAGACGACGAGAACTATGAAATGAAGAAGATACTGAGCAAATCAAGTTGAAAAGTCTGAGAAAGTTTTAATGTAGATTATTATTTAAAAGTGACATATTATTATTTGGCTCTACATTTGGCTTGTTAATTACATCCATCCATCCATCAGCCTTTGTAGGTCCACTGCTGGACATACGCCTCCCCTAACTTGCGCCACTCTGACCGGTCCTGAGCTTTTTGAATTAAATGCTTTTATGCTTAAATTAAATGCTAATGCTTATTAATTAAATAAAGATAAAAAGTGCTTAAACACACATTGGCATATGAGTTTTCACACGGAGGAAAGAGGTTAGGTGGAATGACTTTGTTGTGAAAAAATATCCGTCAAACTTTGAACTGGTGGCGCCACGGTAGCAACAGGGTAAATTTGGACTACAGTGCCACCAAGTTATCTGTGAAATGGCGAAAATTAGAACTAATGCCGCGCCATTCATAAGTTCTTTGTGCTCATTCATTTGACATTTACTACGTCTCGAATGGCGTCCAATGATTGGTCCAATGCGTCCGACAGCGCCCTCCTCCAATTCACAGATAAGTTGGTGGCACTGTACGTAAACGTATACAGGACTGTCACTGTCTAACTTCAATCCGTCAACAACTGTCATAATCATACCACCTGTGCATCCGCTATAATGCCATTGTTTACTGTTTCTAACTGGACACTTTTCTACTTTCCCCCGAAATGAGTCACTTCTCCTTACCTGTATACTCCATGGTTTTTCATGTAAATTTTTGACAAACGAGCAGCGTAGATGATCAGTGATGACCATAGCCCATGGACGTCGATTACACCATATTAATGTCTCACCATACAAAACAGGCATGTCTAGCATTGATATTAAAAAAATATAAATACGTTATACGATTACAAATTAACCAAAAAATCTGCTCCGAAAAGAACTACAACACACACACGTTTAACTTTTGTTTCACTACAACAATCACATCGGTATAATACACGAAGGTATTTTAACGCTGTATGTCAAATGTCAAGCACTTCTGACAACAACAAAAGCGTGCGTATCGTCTTGTATTGACAGAGCGACTACGAGCAGATCGGTGAATTGCCTGTTCTTACGCTCTTCATCGTCGGCGCGCTAGTGATGTCCAGGAATTGAAAATGCCAACTCTCTGGGCAATCATTTTCACTATTGACAGCTACAGGGTCGCCATAAGATAATATCTATATAGTACGCATTTCAATACTTTGTTATTATTTTCGTATCGTATTTTTATTCTTTACTAGCTGTTGCCCACAGCTTCGCTTGCGGAATTTATGCTCATCATATTTGTACCCCTTGCAGAAGAAAATTTAAAAACAGGTTAATTTATATTGAAGTACTTATATTTAGGAATTTAAATACTGAAACCTACGATACAATCACAAATCATACCTCCGGGAACGGATTTTGAAAAATAAACAACATTAACATTAATTTGTTTTTTCTTTTTCATGAAAAATTTTGAAAAATTCCTAAACATGTATTCCATCAACTAAATGAAGAACGTTTGTTTCAAATTTAAAGCAAGACGTTGGTATTTTAAAAATATTCCATACTAAGTTTCATCTTGTTTCCTGGGAAAACTTTTAATTTTATTGCGACGAAAAGTTTTTCCAAAGTATAAGGAACAACTTAACTAATTTCCCTCGAAATCAGTTCAAGGATTTTCTTGTGATGTCCGGACAGACAAACAGACAATAATACCCCTGTCCTTTTCTCTCCCTCTCCCGCTCCCTGTCCCTCTCCCTCTCTCTCTCCCGCTCCCGGGCCCTCTCCCGCTTTCTATCCCTCTCCCTCTCCCTCTCCCTCTCCCTCTCCCTCTCCCTCTCCCTCTCCCTCTCCCTCTCCCTCTCCCTCTCCCTCTCCCTCTCCCTCTCCCTCTCCCTCTCCCTCTCCCTCTCCCTCTCCCTCTCCCTCTCCCTCTCCCTCTCCCTCTCCCTCTCCCTCTCCCGCTCCCTGTCCCTCTCCCTCTCCCATTCCCGGTCGCTCTCTCGCTTCCTGTCCCTTTCTCCTCCCGCTCCCGTCCGTAAAGTCCTCCACACAAATTTTTTGTTTCTCACTATAAGCTTACATATTAATTTTCATATTTCTGAGTTTGAAATTGACAAAGTCCTGGAAAAACTTGCAACCTCTCTATTTACCTCTTAGGGGATGAAATTCCAAAAAACCTGTTTACGTATTAACGTAGTTTCTTAAATATTTTTAACCCCTTAGTATTATCCCTTATGGGGATGAATTTCGAGAAAACAGTGATACAGTTATTTTTTGTGTCTAACTATAAGCTTATATACAAATTTTCACCCTTCTTACTTCAAAACTGACGAAGTTGCCATACTAAATTGCGCCGTCTTAATTAACCCTTTAGGGGATGATTTTCCAAAAAAACATAATACTTACAAATTTTGTTTCTAAACTGGAGCTAAATGTAAAATTTCATGTTTTTAACTTCAAAAATGACGAAGTTGCCTACTAAGTACCATCCATTAAATTAACCCTTTAAGGGATGATTTTCCAAAAAAATGTGTCAAACTTAATTTTTGTCTATTACTATAAACTTACATAAATAATTTCATATTTACAACTCTAAAACTGAAGAAGTTGGTTTGTATGAAAATGACCTCCAACCCCTATTTGTAGGGGATGAATTTCGAGAAAACAGTGATACAGTTATTTTTTGTGTCTAACTATAAGCTTATATACAAATTTTCACCCTTCTTATTTCAAAACTGACGAAGTTGCCTTACTAATTTGCGCCGTCTTAATTAACCCTTTAGGGGATGATTTTCCAAAAAACATAATACTTACAAATTTTGTTTCTAATCTGGAGCTAATATGTAAATTTTCATGTTTTTAACTTCAAAAATGACTAAGTTGCCTACTAAGTACCATCCATTAAATTAACCCTTTAAGGGATGATTTTCCAAAAAAATCTGTTAAAGTTAACTTTTGTTTATTACTATAAACTTACATAAAAAAATTCATATTTATAACTCTAAAACTGACGAAGTTGGTTTGTATGAAAATGACCTCCATCCCGTATTTTTACCCCTTAGGTGATGAATTTCCAAAAATCCGTTCTTAGCTGACGTCTCCTTAGCATAAGCTAAGCTTCCCTGCCAAATTTCATCATGATCGGTTTGGTAGTTTCTGAGATTTTTTGTTTAATCAGTGTATCTCTTTTCAATTTTATATATATAGATCACCATCCGTGTCATTCACCAGTTTATGCCATCTAACTAATGGTGAACGCACATTTTTCCGCACCGTCCGCGCCGACGCGTCATCCGTATTGGGCTTTCATATGATTTCATACAAATACGATGCGTCCGGTTGTGGACAAATGTGCGTTCACCATAAAGGAAAAGTCAAGAAACTAATAATTTTGAAAGTCCGCAGATGTATTCGACTAGATTGTTATCTTTGTTTGTTTATCTTATTTAGCTAGACTCAGCGTCCTTTGGTTTCAAATATATTTTAATATTAATTATCTTGTGGACCGGTCTTTTTAACAGACTTTATGCAAAGAAGATCTTAATTTCGGTTGAATTTTTTTATGTTTGTTATCTCAGAACTTCGTAATTTATGAACAGATTTAGAAAATTATTTTTTAATATCAAAGGGTCCCATATTTATTAAAGTTCAGATCTGATGGTGGGATCCATGAGGAACTGAGAGGACCCCACAAATATAAAAGGCACACACGGCGATTTTTATATAATGCTTAATTTTAGTGGTCCTCATCGGACGCCATTTCATTAAACTCGGTTATTTTTTTGGTAAGATTTTATTTATATTATGCTTTATACAGAAAATATAAAGAAGTTACGCATATTACGCACATCTAAGAATAAGATGGGAAACTGAAGTAAACGTCTACAAAACGCTTATCACTACGATCTGACTGATTCAGCCTGATCGGGAATTTCCTGAATCCGGAATCTCTTTGATATCCAAAAACCAACGTTATTAATACCGGTTTCGTTTGATGACCGTGAGGTTTGATTTGTTACTGATGTTTTGTAACTGATGAACTGGATCGTGTCGTTGCTAACATTAACATGTTTCAAAACAAAACACAACGTTTGAAGAAGGTTTGAAGTATCTTGCTTCATTTCGTCAGTAATTGTTACAAAGCCATGTTTCAAATCTGGGACTTACCCGTGTATCTCATGAATACTGGACAATCTAGTTTTTGCCCATAAGGAGCGAACAAAAAGTTGCGATTGTACTCTACCAGAGACTTCCACATATTTTTTCTCGCAGCCCAAGCTTAATTATCGCGTTATATTTTTTACCCTTTTACATTATTCGGCGAGCATTACGCGGATTTCGCTACGACAACAAATAAACCTTAACTCATCTCGTTCTCACCTATGCGACCTTGTCGCGAGGTTGCACTCGGGCAAATAAATTGACATCTCGGGTAAGTAGCTTCGTCGCAATCGATTTTGATACGTACGTCTCGATGATAGAGTTGTGTTGGATAATGGGATTGATTACCCTTGTATCAATTACGATGGTAAACTAACGATTCATTGTTTTTATTGCGCGGCCGAAGTCGGACGGGGAAGCGATCGGTTGGCTTCAGTTGGTGTAGTCGTTGCACGGCGGCCGGACGGCAGACCGTGTCGCTTCCATTCCCGTCATTCACGTCGCGAGTGTTCAAAGTGATTTCATTTTCTTTTTTCTTTTTTTCTGTGATCTATCAAGGATTTTTCGGACAACGACTCTTGCAGGTTAGTTTTTTTCTATTTTTTTTTACTTGATTGCCAATCGCTTCGTTAATAATAATACCGTGTTTTGTAATGTTGTGACAGGAAAATTAAAAAAGGAAAATGTTCCATTGTTTTTTTTTCTCAGCGGTCTCTGAATCCTAATTAAATTTCCTTGTTAGCATGCAACAATATTCGCGGGTAAAAAAATATGTTTAAATGGGAAGTCCGCAAGTTTTTGCGTATGTTTTTGTTCGTATCTTCGCGTGCGATATTAATCAGGAATTGTTGATGAATTTCAACGAAATAATTGCCTGTCTACCTATTGGTAAATTTATTGTATGTAGCTGTCAACTATTAATTTATTGATCCAATTTTTTTTTCTTTGTATTGATTAAGAAAATAAATATAAATCAGTATTATTTCTTTTTATTATTTCTTTCTTTTTCTTCTCTCTTTGGTGTTGCTGATGTCCATGGGTGACGATAGCCACTTATCATCAGGTGGATCGTCAGCTCGTTTGCCGGCTATTTCCATAAAAAAAGTATATAACGCTTTACTGTTGGCTTGTGGTGTAATATTTTTTTTGTTTGTATTGGAAGGCAAAGTAAATAAAATACAGCCACTGAAATTAAATTTTAAGTTCAAAAAATAAATAAAAAATAAAGTTACTCATCAGAATACGTTCAAATAGAAAATTTAAAATTTCTATTGCATGCAGAAAAATTCTGCCCAAACAATTACATATAATCGTATGAAATACTAGAAAAGTACTAAATGTGAGACGTCAGATTTTTGTTAGAAATACCTTGATACGAATATGTGATCTACGACGTAGTTCAAACACTGTACGCACGCTGATTTTCCAAGTGATGCGTTTGAAATTGACCACTTTGCTTCGGTGAAGCAAAATGTTTTAAAAAGTCATAAGAAGCTCAGTCTTAGCTCCTGCGTATAAGGACCCTTATAATTTTCCTCGAATTAGGGTCTGTACAGTCGAGAATTGTGCGTTGTTACCATGATTGTTGTTTATTTACTAACTTGTACTGTTTGATTGATTGATTGACTCTTGTTATACGTAGGGCTGCTACACAGTAAGCAGGTTTACCGTGGATTACAAAAATAGTATAACAAAAACTGTAATGTTACTGCATTAACACGAATGTAAAATTGTGTAAAGAGGTTTATTATTCACACCTCACCGACTTGAGATTATTTTACTTTTTTATAGACACGGTAAATTAACGTTGCTTTGATTAAAGTGTTGTTACACCTTCCATCTTCTACAAATATTTTATTAATTTTATACGAAATGAATGTCATTAGATAAAAAAATACTTCAGAAAAGTCTTCGTAACGGGGCAGCATTAACATTGAAAGAATTC
The DNA here is from genome assembly GCA_951805285.1 of Thymelicus acteon. Taxonomy (NCBI): domain Eukaryota; kingdom Metazoa; phylum Arthropoda; class Insecta; order Lepidoptera; family Hesperiidae; genus Thymelicus; species Thymelicus acteon. Next base: position 2,082,909 of record OX638227.1, on the reverse strand, counting down.
CAACATTGAACCTCCGCCTTTTTTATGTCTTTAAAATTAAAATAAAGGACTTACATGGACCACATTTCCCTATCTTATCCTCATCACCCTCAAACCGAACCACGTTTCCTCAAAGTTGAACTTCACTCATATACATCCATAGTGAAACTTTCGCAACGATCGGACGCATTAACGCACGTTTTATGCGTATGTTAATGTATTGTTTGTGCATGTACGAATCAATAGCCATTGTTAACGGTGTTTTTCTTTGAGAATATAATTTAGAATAATACCGCTTTCATCTGTCATCGATCGGGTAACAAACAACACACGTTTGTTTCTTCAAGTCAAGAGTGAATAGGCTTCTACTAAGTTAGTGTGCTTTATCATCCAAGGCTTCATTACTGCTTACCATCAGGTGGTTTTGTGGTCAAGCACTAACTTATTCGGTATAAAAAAAAACCTGAGTTTGTTGAGGTACCTATTTCAGAAATAAATATCTGTCTTGGCCACCACACGCCCCGCTACAATAACTAATTACCAGGTACAGTCCCCTGCAAAGAAAAGTAACCCATCTCATGCACACAGTAAAAGATGCGTGTACAAGTACATCTTTTACTGTGTGTGTGAGATGGGTTACTTTTCTCTGCAGGTGACTGCAGTTCCGTGCAGAGAAAAGTAACCCATCTGTATAAAAATATACATACGAACATCAGCGTTTCTATCACCTTTGATACGACCTTGTAGCTACGTGTCGACCTGTTTATAGGTATAATTATATATACGTAGTGTGTTCAAAAAATAAGAGAAAGTTTCGTTTTTTGAAAAAAATATTTTTATCTATTCGTCTGCATTAATGTTGTCCGCCTATAAAATAGTCCCCACTAGACATTTAAATAAAGTGCCAGTGCTTCTTATAATCCCCAAAAAACTTTTAAAACTCGATTTTTAGGATAGGATGTGTTTTAATGTCATTGCTTAAAAACCACGGCCCTTTCAGGTTCTCTATAGAAAAAAGTCACAAGGAGCCATGTCTGGCTAGCTATGGAGGCTAGAGCATCGTTCCGATTCTATTTTTGGCCAAAAGTTCACGAACAGGTGCAGCATTATCGTGGTGCAAAAGCCATGAATCAAAAATCGCCGAGACCATAAAAACAAGTCTAGACGCTAAGGTTGATATTTGAAAAGTTCACAATGAATACAGCTGAAAATTTTATCATACTTAAGGGGCAATTGTGTCAACATAATAAAAAATTGTTTTACAATCGGACACTACAAATCCGCAAAATGTAAAAATTCCCGTTATTTTTTGAACATACTATATTTAATTATAAATTATAAAATTAAATTAAATACTCGTTACTTAATTGGTTCTTCCGCTATTATTATAATTTTGTAAACAAAATATAAATTAAAATATGGAGAGGTTGTGGTCATAAGGAGGATATATTAACCATGTTAACAGCGTAACTTATGAACTGTAATTTCCAAGAAGCAAAAATAGAATTTCTAAAAAAACTTTGACTTACCCACATATTTTGTTAAATAGCGCATGATCAACCTATGCCGCGAGAATGAATGGTGTGACGTCACACGACGTCTCGCTAATCGATGCTTATCGCTAAGCCTATACTAATTTCGCGGCGACTACCAAGAGCTCTTTGGTCCAGTGGCTAGGAGGTCTCGCCTCCACTTACAAAGTTGGTGGTTCAAATCCTGGCAAGATGATTGTTGTTTTCGCATTTATTTTATAACTAGTTATTTTTTATTATTTTATAATTTATTTCTGAACCCGGCGTTTTCCACTAGGTTAAAAAAATTCTGATGATTAAGACAGATCAGTGTTTTGTGTTGACGTTGATGCGCCATCTTTACTTATTATCTTCAAATTGTTGCATGGGAAAAGTGGAAAATCGACTTCAGAGTGTATAAAGGACATCCGTACAAATATTTTTTGCGTTATATACATATATATAGATTTGTTGATTCTAGTTAGCTTACCATCGTGAAATGAAATATAAATTGTAATTTAGCCGCATCGAAGTGACAGAAACAGGTTTCCGCAAAAACAGTTCGACACGTAGCTACAAGGTCGTGGCAAAGGCAACAGAAACGTTGCTGTTCGTATGTATATTTATGTTTATAAAGATGGGTCACTTTTCTTTGCAGGGGACTGTACTATAGAGGTAACTACTTTAAAACTGTACGTGGGGTACGTTATATTATTCTACATATTATTATAATAACTCAATAGTGGCAATACTTGGGAATTTTTTGTTACATAAATAAATATAAATAAATATTTTCACTTCAATGTTATATTAAATATATAAATACTTTATAAAAAAGTAATAAATTAATAATTATTTTACAGAATAATAACATTAAGTGGGGGCACGTTCATTTTTAAATTAGACGATCTCAATGCTCGTGGTCCTCAGCAATGATATTAAAAATATATATAGGTACGTTATGCCCTTATAAACCAAACAAAATCTTTTGTTTCACTAGACCAATCACATTGGTATAATAGGTATGTTAAATGTCAAGCACTTCTGACAACAACAAGAGCGTACGTATCGTCTTGTATTGACAGAGCGACAACCAGCAGAACGGTCAATTGCCTGTTCTTACGCTCTTCATCGTTGGGGCGCTAGTGACGTATCTACCTCTTTTTTACATTATAATATCATTGGTCCTCAGGTTAAAAAATTGTTGACAAAAAAACCGACTTTTAAATTAGGGATAACTCAAAAACTACTCGTCAGATGTCGCTCAAGTTCAGTGGGGCCACATGACAAACACCAGCTTTTGATTAAAAACAGAATCATCAAAATCGGTTCACCCAGTCGAAAGTTCTGAAACTAAAATACCTATGCATGTTTTCGTACCCATGAAAACCTGCTAAATATCTATGTAGCTGAAGTTTTTGTCGACAAACGAGAAGAGCTACCTGATGATGGGAAGTGGCCATCGTCGCCCATGGACATCATAAGGCCAAAGGCAATGACCCGCATTATTATCATCTTAGCCCACAACGCAGTCGACCATGGCCAACGTCGTAATACTTTGATCATATGACCGGTCGTCTGTAGCTGGTTTCCAGCTGATGACACACAAATATTTACTTCGTGTTTCGGTCATTACCGTGTTAGTAAGCATATAACTTTAGTTACACGAGTAAATAGTTTACAGTCAATAATAGTTTCATTCGAATTGCAATAAACTGTAATTTGTAATTCGAATAAAGTGCTACTTAGATTTAGATAAGTTACAAAAATCACAAATCACACACATGATAATACATAAAACACGCAGGACATGAAAAAAAATCCGTTTCTTGAATGTCTATCCTGGCCTGTCCTGACAGTTTATCGAACTCGGGAACTCTTGCCCTGCTAACAAGACGCATGCACCACTAGTTCACAAGATTTGGTTGCTGGCATGGCACTAACTTTAATCCGATTTGGTGTAATCGTAAGATATCTTCGTTAAAAATAGATATATCTTAACAATCATGATATGACGAGCCACTACAATAAATCTACAATGATTGTACAAGTACATAATGATAATAACATGCATTCTGCTTGCAACGGAACGTAAAGCTAATAATTTAAGCCAGACTGAGTCGGGCGATGACGTAATATCCTTCTAGACATACGGCTGATGCTTGAGTTTGCATGGAAACATAATATGAACAGGTACATAACAGCATTCCTTTATTAACCTGCTTCTAAAATCAACCATGAAATATTTCAAGCGTTTTGTTGCAAAAGGTAACAAATAGAGTTCTTTAAAAAGGACGTAAAAGGAACTTTTCAGGGCTGACGCGACGTCAAGTTAAAGATTCCTCAAGTGTTGGTCATATCCATCTATTGGCAGCGGTGAGTTACAATCAGGTTGCTCTTCTGTATTTGCGTCAGCCGTTTGGTTGTAAATAATAAATAAATCAATAAATAAATAAATATACACTAACACACTCATACCCCCGCAGTAGGTTTATATACCTGTGGCGCGGGTGGCATGTGGGTATTGTGGGTAGCATGGACGACGCATTTAACACATAACAATAACACCCATGACCCGAGTACAAATATTTATCTGTCACATAAGTATCTGCCCCGGCCGGGAATCGAACCCGGGAGCCCTCGCTTCGCAGACAGAGTCGCTACCAACTAGGCTACAGGGTACTACTCCTTGTTTTTGTCAGCTTCTTGCGTGATCTATGTACAGGTACACAGTGTTACAAGATGAGCAGTAGTTAACGCTTACCATTAATTCTTCTTGCAAAAACACGCTAATCAACTGGATGCATAGAACTTCACATCTATGATAACATTGTGGAGAACTCTCAGATGTACAGATTTCTTTACCATGTTCTCTGGCAGCAAATTAGTACTATGCGTTCACTCTAAGTTTGCCCTCGTCGACCGTTACGATTTAACAGCTAACGGTACTGTAGACGAAAAAGTAATCAAATCATTTCACTAACTTAAATAACAAATTACGTTTGCCACTGTGTAAAACATTTTCTATTTTAGTCATTGTAGCGACAGAAATCAAAGAACGTAAAATAAATCGATAGAAAAATAATTTAACGAAAGTAACATCAAAATCAACAACGAACTCAAGAACGCACGCGCCGCACGGGACCTCAAAAATACGCGACTAGTGTTGCTGTCTGTACTAAATGAGCTGCGGTATGAGGAAGCGGGACGGGAGGTAAGGGCAAACTTAGAGTGAACGCGTAGTATAGGATTTTAAATTTAAACTTATGTCAACTCGGAAAAACACAAAGTGAGTACCGCACCTGTTTGCATTAAAAACAAGCATAATGAAAATATGAATTGCGCACAAACTTGCGTGTAAAACTCAAACTGAAATTCTCCCGGAGACCGGCTTTGACAATATTACTCAGCTTTGGCGTAATGCTTATGAAAATAAATGAAAGGCTGATGGAAATATTGCTTTATATTCTTCTTTTAACTAGATACTTGAACCGAAACGATTTAAACTAACTCGAACGCTCGGATACATAATAATATTATGTAATATTTATAAAAAGCCGGGTTCTCGTTGCCTCACAAAGCGTTTTTGCTCAACAGCACACCGACCTTCGCGAGGTGAAGGCAAAAAGTGGAATATCTTTTTTGTACTCGACTGTACTAATTTGTAAGTTAACACTGACATTGGTATTAATTTATTGTATTTAGTGCTAAGGCCGCTCCATACAAATAATTGTTAAAGTATTTGAATAATACCAATTGACAATATTCTATAAAGGAACCCATTTTCTAGTGAAGTATATTTTTTCTCTGATAGCTACAAAAAATGTATTTTACTAAAGCTTTAAAGGAAATTGAAAATGGCTGAAATATAATGATAGAAAAAAATAAATGTGTGCAATTCACACGTGGTATAAGTGAAACCTTAAAAAATTTTGCTTTCAAGATAATGAGACGAATGTATAATTTCGGGAAGATGATAATTTTATTGTAGGTTTTAGTAATGATCATAGTGATGTAAAGAAAACAGTGGTAACTAAAGCCATCTCGTAACATAATATGAAGAGTAAAATGAGCAGCTAGCGCCATCTATCCAGCAATAATAAGAATCTTTTATCTTGTTCCTCGCGCCGTCTATAAATACAACTTAGCACTTTTTAAAGTAATACAAAGAGAACCACGAACATAAGAAACACTGTATAATGCTTCCTATTTCATTTTCTCCCACATTCAATCTTATGAATTTACGTGTCTGTCTCTTTTTACTGTTGCTTTTTCGTTTCATCGACTTTCAAATCACAACGAAGCTAAATAAAAATAAGTTTTCACTTCAAAATACATTTCAAACGGAAACAGACTTCTTTGAAGTCTTTAGAACTAAGATGGAATTAACTTTGTTTAACATCGCAGATTCCAACACCCTCCCTAGTCAAACAATATTTCTCTACACATGTCATGTTTCACGTTATATTAACATACGTAAGTTATCTTATTAGCAATTAAAATTTACATGCGTTAATATTATTATAATTAAGAATTGTAGCAAGCTCCTTAAAGGAAACTTGAGGATATAATATGTGAAATGAAATGAAATGAAATGAAATGAAATATGAAAATGAAATGAAATATCTTTATTTGTAGAAATGTGGTTACAAAGTTGGTCAAGTATTATGCAATCTGTCTCACATTTGCCATATTATGGCGTACAAATAGTTTTAGTTTAATAAGTTTACATTATTTATTATTATATTTTAAATGAGAATATTATTTTATTTATCTTACATTACTTACATCCTATTATAACAAATTTCAATATCAAATTTCAAGGGAAAACAATAATAATTAAAATCTTCATATAAATTATTTTATTGAATAGTAGCATTTGTCAGTTAACCATTTATGTAACTCTATTTTAAATTTAGTGAAAGTTAAAATTTTTATGTTTTCAGGGATTTAATTATATATCGTTACACACATGTGAGTCGAATTTTTTGAACGTATCGCTGATCGAGAAGGTGGTACACATAGTCGATTAGGGTATCTGGTTGCAAAATAACAATTATCTTTTTTTTCCTGAAAAAGGTGCATATTAGTTCTCACAAAAATACAAATCTCATATATGTATAAACCAGTCAATGTTAATAATTTTAGCTTCCTAAAGAGAGGCTTGCAGCTTGTGTCTGGGGTAACATTACATCGTTTTTGAGCAATGAAGACTTTATTGCAATCTGTAGAGTTTCCCCATAAAACTATACCATACCTTAAATTAGAGGCAACATAGCCGTGGTAGGCTTTTAAGGCTGTTGACATATTACTTATTTTTGGTAGGCGCCATAAAACAAAAACGAAACGAGAAATTTTTGTACAAAGTTTTTCTACGTGTTCTTTCCAAGTAAAAGATCGATCTATATTAATGCCTAGGAATGTAATAGAGTCGTATTATTATCGTAATGCACTTTTAGATTGTGTTTTTTTGATCCTCTATTTCCGAATTGTATATATTTTGTTTTGTTTATATTAATTTTAAGATTGTTGTCTTTAAGCCATGTCACTATTTTAATAATTGTATCGTTTATTACATTATTATAATTGATATTAAGATTATTATGTACAATTACTGCAATATCGTCCGCAAATAGGGAATATTGTTGATTGGTAATTTTAACAATGTCATTTATGTAAATAATAAATAGTAGCGGTCCTAAAATACTTCCTTGAGGAACTCCAACTCTATTATATTTAAGGTCAGATTTAAAGGATTCCTCTTCTCCGCTAATCGAATTGATGTTCTGTATTTCAACAAATTGCTTCCGGTCACTTAGGTAGCTATTGAGCCATTCAAGTGGTTGGCCACGGATACCGTACCGTTCGCACTTCCATAGTAACAATTTATGGCAGACAAAATCGAAAGCCTTGCTCATATCAAAGAATATTCCCGTTGATACACGCTTTTTGTCCACATTTTCAAGTATCCGACCTACTAAGTGATAGGCAGCTAATGTTGTCGATTTATTCTTACGAAATCCGTTTTGATCTGGAGTAAGTACATTGTTTCTGTCAATAAAGTTTGTGATTCGCGCAAACATGGCCTTTTCGAAAATTTTTGAAAATATGGATATGAGAGCAATAGGTCGGTAATTATTCATACTTGTTTTTTCATTCTTCTTATAGATAGGTTTTATTATAGATACTTTAAGGATCGTAGGAAACACACCAGTAACAAAAGATAAATTTATAATATGGCTTAAGATTGGTGCTATCAGCTTAGAAACAATTTTTATTATTTTAGTTGAGATATGGTCAAAGCCAACGGATGAGGTATTATTAAGTTTCATTGTAATATTAAATATCTCTTGAGAATTAGTAGGAGTCAGAAATAAAGAATTGTTATTAAAGTCTATTTTATGTTTGTATGTCATTCTTAATAGTGTATTCAGATGTCAAGTCAATAAAAAAGTCATTAAAATTATTTGCAATTTCAATTGGATTAGTAACGACTAAATTATTATAATGAATTTCATCAATATATTTGTCATTTTTTTTATTAATCGTATTATTTTTTATAATGTCCCATGACGCTAGACATTTATTTTTTGCAGAGTCGATATATTTATGATTGCTTATTTTATGTGAAGATAGCATACATTTTTTAAAAATTTTACTATAATTCATATATTTTATTTTAAGTCCAGTATTTTTACTGTTTTTGTAACATTTATACCTTAATCGACGCTTATGTTTAGCAGAAACCTTTATACCTTTAGTAATCCATGAGACCATGTTAGAAGACTTTTGAAGTTTTCTCCTACAGTTGTAGAATTTTAAAATATTATCTTTGTCAAAATCTCTATATTTAATGAATTGTGCTTTTGGAGTGAGTTTTTTGCCGCAAACTGGAGTGATTAGTAGCTGTCCAGTATTATGATCAGATAAATTTAGATATAAAAGTTCACCTGATGCTTCAGGAACATTGCTTAATATTTGATCGAGGCAAGCATTGCCCCGTGTAGCTTTCTTAATGTGAAGAGTCATGTTATAGGCCTCAGTTAATTGAATGAATTGATTGGTAATGGTGGTATTTTTTAATAAATTTATGTTAAAATCTCCTGCTAAGACAACTTTTTGTTTTAATTTATAGCGAAGACTAGTTAAAAGTTTTTCTAATTTGTCTAAAAATATGAAAGGGTTACTACTGGGCGTCCTATAAATGCAAATAATTGTATACTTAATATTAACTAATTCTATACCGCAAATTTCAAAACACAATTCTTGGCCGACATCTTTTTGAAATGTTATTTTTTTGTAAGGGATTCTGTCCCTACACATAATACAGACGCCTCCCCGTCTGTGCTGCGCTCTTGAGAAGCTAGCTGCTAACTGAAATCCATTTAATTTTAAATTTAACTCCTCGCCCCGTTTAATGAAAGTTTCACACATACAAACAATATCTATACACATATTTTTATCACGTAAAGTCTGTAACGCAACTTCTAATGTGTCTTTCTTACTTATGAACCCAGCTATGTTTTGATGCAGTATTAACAAATTACTATTTTTGTACTCGTTATTTACGAAAAAAATTTTTGTTTGAATTAATGGTTGGGGAAATGTCAAGTTTGTTCGGAAAGTAGTCTAAGATAGATTTTTGTTTTAATTTATTTTTTTGTACATTATTTGAATATTTTAATGCAGACTGATGTATTTGCAAGCGTGTTTTTAATTTTTTCAAGTCAAGGTATGAGTTTTTATAGTCAATATAGTCTATACATAGGTTTATTTTAGTGCAAATATCAGTTAGATGATTCCTAAAGTAACGGCTATTTTCTATATAATGACAGTTTTTATAAGCATTACAAATTAGACGTAAATTATTGTTTAACTTTTTCTCATTTAGATGTTTATTTTGAAGAATATTTAAAATAAGCACTGAACAGTTCTTAAGTCGCTTTAGAACAGCACTCAATTCTGTGGTGATTTTCACGGGGTTCGAGTCATTTTCACCTATACATATTATGACTTTATGAGCGTCTTCTGGGGATAGGTCGGTATGACAATTTTTGAGAACTTCTTCGGAATCTGCGTATGGTTTTGTGAACGAAGATACTTTGTATTTTTCATATTTGGAGTTTTCCCTCGATTTTAATAAGGCCAGGGCTAAACCCGAGCATTGTTGAGTCCCATATATATAAATTATATTGTTACTTTCTTCTTTAGAATTTAACGTAATGTCTTCTTTCGGCGTTACTTCTATTGAGGGTGAAAGCTGAGAGTCTGTTATTACTATAGGTGTGTCAATTTTATAGTCTTTATTTATGTCTGAACGATATTTTTGTGCTGAAGGACTGCTTTCATTTGATTTTTGAATTCCGGATGGGATGGTTGATACTTTCGGTTTCTTTTTCTTGATAGTCGGAGTTGGGCTACTAATCGCTAAGAGAGTATTTAGTTTTAGTTCCTGATGCGAAATTTTCTCGAGTAAACTATTTTTTTCTAGTATTAAGCTGTCAATTTCTTGGTGGGCGCTTTCTAGTTGTAGTCTTAACTCTTGGATCGTATGTTTTAGGTCGTCTGCGTCTTCATTGACCCTGGTGGATAAGTCTGGTAAACTTCTTTGGAGATTGGAGTCTATTGATAGGAAGGAGCTATCCTCATTATCAGAGTGTGAGTGAGAGATAATTTCCTGTGTTTGTATAGATTCCTTCTTTTGTCGTAAAGTTATATTTTGGGAATTAAATAATTTAGATTTTCCCAAAAAATAAACGACTTCAAAGATATAGTCTTCGCAAAACATACGTGTCTAACGCCTCAACTCAGAGTTACTAACGGTTACTTAAATAACTCCTTAGTACAGAATTTATCTGGAGATTCTTTATTAAGGAGCGATGAAAGTAACCGTTAGTGACTCTGAGTCAAGCCGTAAGTCTCCTTAATGTATAACTACTTACATTAAATCAGGAGTTGCCTCAATTTTTCATGGAATGAAACTATTAGAAACCAGAGCCAGCCTTTAATATAATTGAAATATGTTGTATAGTAATTTAGTCAACGCATTTTATCATTTAAGATTTTTACATCTAAAGTCGGCAACTACTTAATGAATATGTCAAGTTCTTGTCTTCCCAGTCATTAAGATAGCGGTAATGATTTTTTAATTACTAAACATTTGTTGATGTGACTATTGTTATCGTGGAAATTGTTTTGGTTTTACACGCTTTATATTAGCTTCACTTGTATGTTTGTAACCGATTCCTTTGGACTTGATTTTGAGCCACTTGAAACGGTCAGATTTCATTTAAACTTCGTAGACTTATCGAGGACCGATGACAGTTCAATATTTAAAAAAAAAGAAAAAAAAATCTAAATTTCATTTCAAAAAAATCAAACTAAAAAATGAAAAAAAAATAGTTAAAAAAACTAAAAAAAAACGCTTTTATAAAAAATCCAACTAAAAAATAGAAAATAAACTTGAATTATGAATCGTGTAATTGTAATAAAAGCGTGGGGTGCATGGTGTCAATGAGTAGAAATCAAATCAAATCAAATCAAATGTTTTTATTCAAAATTGGTTTGGTTTAGAAACACTTTTTGAAAGTCATGCAAGTTATGCCAATGCTTCAGAGGGATTATCATTTTGTTAATATCTTAAAAAAGTACCCCACGCTTTTTTTTACAATTACACGATTCTTAATTCAAATTTATTTTCTATTTTTTACTTGGATTTTCTGTAAAAGCGAGTTTTTTAGTTTTTTTTTAACTATTACTTTTATTTTTTTGGTTATCGTAAATCTACCTGTATGGTAACCCTTTAAATGCCCACTACTGAGAACTTTCTCCTCTTGGGGAGGCCTAGAGCATACTCCATCACATTGCTCTAGTGCGGATTGGTGGGGACTGGGAGGTAGTGGCCAACCCAAGTGTCAGAAGTTTTACGCCATCTGAAGTCCTCCGATAGGGCTTAACGATTATTATCTTACGATGAGAACCGGGACCGACGGTTTTCGTAATCTTGTAAGTTATTGAAGTGAAACTTCTATATAGACGGGGTATTAGGATTTTTAACGAAATAAAATCTTTATAAATGTTTTGTCGGTGTAAAATGTTTTTCGGAACAAAATCGAATTTTTGGACGTTTGACTGACCCTTTTACACAACAAAATGCGTTTTAATTTTAATAAAATCTCCCGTCGTTTTGTACGAAAAAATCATATTTCAAAATACCTAGTGAATTTTATGAACACTGACTCAATTTTAAATTCGTGCAGCGAATCATCGTGTAATAAATAAAATATTTAAACACGATTGTTGTACTACTTCCTGAACTTTACAATTGAATGATATTGAACAAATTGAGGTAATAATAATTTAATTATATTGAAATAATAATATTTTAAAAATATTGAAAAAAAATTCATGAAATTTACCACACATGTATTTAATGTCACGGCGTAGCATTTAATAAACTAGACAAAAGTAATATCACCTGCAAAAGTGACATGTACACTCAAACTAACAGCCTTAGAACTTGGGGCTTCCGGAGGGCAAGTCGCGAACGAGAGCTGCCTCATTAACCTAAATACCAGACCTAAATGCACTTCTATCGTCGCGCCTGCAATGGACATCACTTCCATACCTCCTCGCTATTGTACCTGGATTTGCGAATAGAAATATAAAGTCAAAAGTCAAAGCATTTTATTCGAGATAAAGACTTAAAGAAGTCTTTTGGAGCTATTTTTAAATGCTGCTTCGGAGATAGCTGAGCGACTTTAAAAAGAAAAATATATTTTATAGCTAGTGGACCCATGAAGTTTGTTCAGTCGGACATTATTTCGAGGACCCTTTAGCCTAGTTGGTAGCGACCCTCCTGCGAAGCGAGGGGTCCTGGGTTCGATTCCCGGCCGGGGCAGATATTTATGTGACAGATTTTTGCTCGGGTCATGGGTGTTATTGTGACGTGTTATATGTGTCGTCCATGCCACCCGCGACACAGGTAAAAACCTACTGCGAGGGGTATGAGTGTGTAAACGTGTGTAAACGTTTATTTCGATATAGTAGATACGACTTTGTCCCCTAGATTAGGTTACGTTACGTTAATGAAGCTCATTTGCCGGCTATTTCCATAAAAAATAAGTTTCATAACAGACTGCAAATGTTTGAATTGTTTAAAAAATTATGCTTTATTATGAGAACTGACAAGGAAATTCTTCACAGAAATTTTTCACTATATTAATAGGTACTACTATTGCACAGTTTTGAACGATTTTTCTTACCATACGTTTCAAAAAATTTTTATCTTCAGCACGATTTTTTCTCAATTTTTTCATAAATTTCTCTTTAATTTTGAAAAAATATGAGTAACATTTAAAAAAAGAGCCCTCGACCTGAAGCGAGTAACAAAGAGTGTTCATCTGCAACTAACAGGTAAGGTTGAACCTTTAATTTACTCGTAATTATCGTGAACAACGCTTGGAAACTGCACATCGTCGTTGCGACTTTAAGACCTCTATGTGCCATTTTTGGCAAAATCATTTTTTTACGTCAAATGTTTCGGTGACGTCGACTTTATTCACTTGAGTTAATTCACCCAGTAGCTCGAGCACGAATATTTGCGAGAAAGTATTCGTATGGTTAACGTAAGCAATTTGTATGGCATTTTTTCAAAAGCGCCCCTATCGTACGTAAATGGTACTAAAATGCCATACAAATTTGACAAATTGCTTACGTTAACCATACGAATACTTTCTCGCAAATATTCGTGCTCGAGCTACAGGTGTCTTAAGTCTACTTTTAGTGTACTTTATTCACCTATGCACCCAGGTGATTTAAATCTACTGGCCGCAGGTGAATTAAGTATACTAAAGCGGTAGACCTAAATTCACGTAGGTGATTAAGGCAAGCTATACACGAGCCTACTGCCGAGGTGTATTAGTAAACTCTACATTTTGAAGCACTATCGAATTCAAAAACTCTCTTGTGTGTACGACGTTTCCATCGTAATTTATTCACCAAATACAAAATTGCATATATGCCTGCTAAACAAAACTTTATCGATTTTTATCGATTCCCTCAAAAAGCTGATTTTTTACACATAAGAGGTCTTAAAGTCACAACGACGACATATCGCGTCCCGTGTAGTGCAAATTGAGTGCAAATGATGTTCGATGGTGCATCATAATATTTTTAATTTTTAGCCGTATTGGGGCGGCTTTAGAATACTACCCCCAATCCCACGCTGGATGGGTGTCGTAAGAGGCGACTAAATCCGGCCCGCTAGTGGTAGGGCCCTCGGATGGATTATATTGGTAATATTGATTTTAATTGTTAATTAATACCATTATTACTATTATTATTTCTCCATGGGGTTCGCCTGGATAGCTACCACCCTTGAGCATGAGTCAGCCGCCAAACGACTCGTCGTGTTCCGGCTGGGGGCTTGAGAGCCTGTTCTTTCTTTTTCTTCTCTCTTTCTTGGCCGGCAACGCATCGATGATGCCTTTGGTGTTGCTGATGTCCATGGGCGACGATAGCCACTTACCATCAGGTGGATCGTCAGCTCGTTTGCCGGCTATTTCCATTAAAAAAAAATCGTAATATGCATGACAGGATAGCTTACCCTAATAATGTACTAGGAGTCTCACATATAATATAAAATTTGACTTCAATGGCCTTTAAATTTTATTAGTGTATTTTCCATAGCCCCTCGAGTAAGAGCTGAGCTTGTTTAGGATAAATTCTGCAATATCTTACCGGTAGATGTACCTCATTAACCTAAATACTGGGTCTATGCAGTCCTTTGTCGTTGCGACTTCTGGAATTTACCTCGCTCATTCCTACTGTATTGTACTTGGATCACTTGCATTGACGGCCTGGAAACATACGTGTACCGTGTTATTTATCTTCGCGAGTGTACTGCTGTAAGTTTTCATGCATTCCAATTTTAAAACGATACAACCGTTTATGCCACGGAGCTGAAAAAAAGACGGACGTAACCTCGTCTAATCGAGAGTGAAGCATAGCAATAGCCGCCCGCTTACAATGTGTGGGTGTGTACTTGTACGAATAGAGAGTTGGTGTTACTGTGGGTCCTTCACTGAATTTGTTGTTGGGATTACGTCCGTCTTTTTTTTAGGTCCGTGCGTTTATGCATAAAAAATGATTTCCTTTTTTATTGCTTCATTTCATTTATTAAGAGATGACCATAGCTGGAGACGTGAATAATTTTTCTATAGTACAATGAAACACCGTTAAAATGTGAATAACTGTTGTGACTTTATCTCTTCACTATCTTCTTTGATCTTCATGTCTACATTATTTAATTTGGCAATGAACAAATTATTTTACGTGATTTTATAGATCCATAACAAAATGGTAGAGCAATATTGAATTATGTATTCATAGAGATCAGAAGCCGTCTCGCTCATAACTATGGAGATTGAACAGGACAGGGCTATCTGGTTTCATATCAATGGCTCGTAACAATACCTTCTAATTTTAGTGATCAGTATCTAAGCATAATTGACGGTATTCAGGCTACTAGATCGTATCCATTACTCCACTGTTATGTAGCCGAGCTGTTAATTTAAAATCGAGTTTGAAATCAGGAAATTATACCGAAATGTTTGCGGCCAATGATATTATAATGTAAAAAGAGGTAGATATGTCACGAGCGCGCCGACGAAGAAGATGGTAAGAACAGGCAATCGACCGTTCTGCAGGGCTATTCAGTTTTGTAACTTGACAGCGGATTCCGCGATGAGTGTCAAAATTGAAGTTCGAGTTCGAGATCTTGATATGTGATTCTCGAATCATTTGGTACGCACTTGCGAAGTGAAGGGAGTCTCGAACTCAAACGTCAAACGACTAAAGATGGCGATAGCTCTTGACTAACTTTTCGTTTGACAATTGGACACGAGCTTCGACGGTGACGTAATTCGATGATCGAGAATAATAAATATGTCATCCTCTAATCATCTAGTACGGCACTTGCGAAGTGAAGTGATCCTAGAACTCGAACGTCAATTTTGAAACTCCGCTGTCAAGTTACAAAAGAGAATAGCCTTCCTGCTCGTAGTCGCTCTGTCAATACAAGATGATACGCACGCTTTTGTTGTTGTCAGAAGTGATTGGCATTTGATATACATCGTTAAAATGCCTTCGTGTATTATAACAATGTGATTGGTGTAGAAAGAAAAGATAAACGTGTGTGTTGTAGCTCTTTTCGGAACAGATTTTTTGGCTGATTTGTAAGAGCATAACGTATCTACATTTTTTTTAATATCATTGTTTGCGGCCGAAACAATTAATGTGTTGAAAATGCGATTTTAATTAAGTTTTCTCTTGATTGTTATCGTTTTACATTTGATGGATTTGTGATTTTGTATTAATACTGAAACTGCTTTTACATTTATAGTCAAGCTTTTTTTGTACTGGTTGGTAACTGAGTCGTAGTTAAATGAATCTTCAACCAAATAAAGAAAGAATAATACTATAAGAAAAATACTAAGTAGTGATTATAACTTGTACGTCACCAAAATATACTCAGATACTGTCAAAGTTATAAATCATATCTGTTAATAGAGTAGTTAGAACAGAAAGCGAACCATCGAACGTTCCGTTACAGAACGGCTAAAGTTTAATTGAATACCCTCTAGTTTCCCTATCGGTTACTAGTCGTGAGTCCTGAGGAAACAGGAGAGAGAGAGAGAGAGAAATACTAGGAACTCAGAACTAGGAACAGCACAAAGCGACGATTGAGCCTTTATTATGGAACCTTATCGTAGTTTTATTAACACACGAGTAATTTCGCCCTCGCTTTGCTTCGGTTTTCTTATTTTTTTACACCTTGGGTTTACATTATTGGAGTTGGCCACCGCAGTGTAGCCATGACCATGATCCCTGCAACTGGGTCGAAATATCGGCGTATAGAATATATATCGTGAGTACCCGTATCATAGTAAAAATGTTTTTAGTCCACGATGAGTAATTAAGTTTAAAATCATACATTATTGGAGTTTTATGAAGGATCCCTAATTTTGTTTAAATATAATATAGCCTATGTCACCCGGGGATAGTGTAGCTTCCCAACAGTGAACGAATTTTTCAAATCGGTTCAGTAGTTTCGGAGCCTATTCAATGCAAACAAACAATCAAATCTTTCCTCTTTATAATTTTAGTATAGATGACGTCTATGACAATACATTTAATAATCCTCCGATACTGTTATTTTCGCCAAACATAGATAAAAGAAAGGTATACCGACAGACAATACTTCCGATAAAAAATGCATCAGAATCGGTCTATTGGTCTATCTACATATAACTATAAATTTAATAATCCCCCGATGCTTTTATTTTCACCAAACATGGCTCAAAAGTATACTGACAGACAATACTTCCGATAAAAAAAAGCATCAGAATCGGTCCATTCGTTTAATAGCTGTTATGCCACGGACAGATACAAGAGTGATTATTTGAATATTTGAACCAGCTGAAACGACAGGCCTTTTATTATCATATTAGGTACAGCTCCAGCTTTAGGAACCTAAAAAAATGACCCAATAAAGTTACCATCTCCCCTCGACAGCAACAGCTACCCATTGTCTTATTAAGAGAGACAGTCCAGCCTATCTGATACCGGGTATATTACAATTTATCATAATTATCATTATTTACATTCTCCACGAAGCCATCCATCACGCCCGAGTTCCGCAGCGTGTTATTAATTTGACGTAACCGATATGAAACATCTTGCGTCGTGCGTCTTGGCTGAGTAATATTGAATACCTACTGTTGATATCATGCAGAGCGAGAAATCGGCCAGTTCGGCTAACATCAAAGCTAAGCAATTTTAATGTACGCCCATATTTCAAGACAGTTTCGTGGTCACATTTAGGATACTTATACCTGTGGGGTAACCTAGAATGGGCCAGTTGACGTCGATCGACCCGCGCTGTTCTACCGGTTGCATCGATAGATCAATTTACTTACTACCCATGTTCATGCAAATAAAGAATTTGAATTGTAAAAAAAAAAAATTCGATCAAGACAATTTGACGACCCGTGTAGTGCAATAGTTACCATGCCGGATCCCCGTACCAAAGGGTCCTGGGTTCGATTTCCAGCGAGGTGGAAATTTGAATGATGAGTTTAAATTGCTGTTTTCGATCTGGATATGTGTGTTCTTGTCTCTGTGTGTTGTCCATGGCACCCACGACACAGGAAATCCTACTCTGGGCAATGATATTCAAAAAATATAGATACTTTATGCCTATACAAATCAACCAAAAAGTCTGTTCCAAAAAGAGCTACAACACACACGTTTAACTTTTGTTTCACAAAACCAATCACATAGGTAGGTATAATACACGAAGGCATTTTAACGCTGTATGTCAAATGTCAAGCACTTCTGACACCAACAAAAACATGCGTATCGTCTTGTATTGACAAAGCGACTACGAGCAGAACGGTCAATTGCTTGTTCTTACGCTCTTCATTCTCGGCGCGCTAGTGACATATCTACCTCTTTTTTATTTCATAATATCATTGAGTGTGGGGCTATGAGTATGTAGCGTTAATTGATCGGCCTTCAGCGGCTTTCAGCAGGGATGTCAGCTTGTGCGATTTGCTTTAGTACAAGTTACTTTACTTACGTTAAACGGGGTATTCAGTTAAGCAGAAGGTGCGTGATATAGGTAGTATATCCATGACTCTTGAACTCCCTATGTAAAGTCTTAATACTCGAATATGACTGTACTACTTAGTTCTAAAACTAATTGGATACCTACCATATTTATTACTGCTGTATTAAAAAGTCATTTAAACTAGCAGTGCGTCTAACAAAGTCATTCATACTGCTCCAATGTGAACTTTAATGATATGAGCGTTATTAAACGAAGCCATTCTGTACAAAAGTTTATGGTTTAATTAAAATGAGGTTTTAAGCTTTTAATTGCTTCCTACACGAAGATTGCTTCACACCGGAAGGCCATCTTTCGAGCATCGCTGGAGTCCGGAAGTCCCTCGCACTTAGGGATGGCCGCCGAACCTTGAACTTTTATTCTTCTAACGTTTATTCAGTAGGCTTTTGATCTCGACCTTTGAGGAAAGGTTAAGTTGACACGTTTATCTTTGCTTAAACGCTTTGAAAATTGTTTTTAGATTTTTTTAAATAAATTCCTACTATTATTTGAAATGTGAAAGTTTGTATGGATTTTGTTGCTCTTTGACGAAAAAATTACTGAACGGATTTTGATGAAATTTAGCACACAGATAGACCATTATCTGTAATAGGACATAGGGTATTTATTATCCCAGAAAACGTGGGCAAAACCGTAGCTGAGTGCTAGTTAATAATAAATATGATCAACTACCTGTTACCTAGCATTGTATTTGTATTCACATTATAACATTATACTCATTATTGTTACTAGGCTTCTTTGTCAATGATGCTTACTGCAGACAATAGTAGAGTAAAATATTAATCATCGACGCGATGCGGGCTAAAAAAGTAAACGCAACTATACTGATTATTTAACATTGCAAATTAATAACGTTAAAAAAGATGATTAATTTTAGACGTTACGAGGAGAACACGTTAATACCAACAACCAATATTGATAGAAATTCATCGAATGTTAAATGCTTCTATTGTTTTAGTTCTACACAACAAATAGCGTAGTGCTAACACGGTGCAATCAGTACTAGAGAATTCAGAACGCAGACAAAACGGACATATGTAGGTTAGAAACAAACACAAATAGCGCATCTTTTGATACATTCAAATTTAACTTTATCAAGCGAAAGTCCAATACAATGCAAGGAATGAATCTATTTTATAATTAATATTGACTGGCAGATAATGATTTTGTTAAGTCTGCCTAGTGTGCTAATTTATAACATTTTGCAAGGTTTAATATTTAAAATTTCTAATAAAGAATACTATACAATTTTGTTGTACAACTGATTGATGTAGACAAAGCAGATATTTAAGAAAATAATATTAGAGGTCTTTTGGGAGCAACAGAAGACAAAGAAAACATCTTTAGAATAATTCATAATTTTCATAATTTCATAACAACCTTGTAGCCTAGTTGGTAACGACCCTGCCTACGAAGCGAGGGGTTCCGGATTCGATTCCCGGCCGAGTCAGATAATTATGTGACGGATAAATGTTTGTACTCGGGTCATGGATGTCATTGTGATGTGTTATTTATGTGTCGTCCATGCCACCCGCGACACAGGTGATAACCTACTGCGGGGGTATGAGTGTGTAAGCGTTTAATGTTTATAATTCATAATTTCTTTATAGGATAAGACATACAATATTTTTTAATACGCATATCACACCGACACCTTTGGACGCATTTGGATGCGGTATTATTAATTGTACTAGTGGAGGTCTTACTCAAAAACCGGTCTAAGTTTTATCTGGATACGTGTCTATTAGTTGCAAATATTAGGTAGGTATCTAATATCAATGCGTATGAATCAATGGTCCGGAATAAACTGTACAGTGACGTAACATTTAGTAACGTGACAATAATATTGAAGGTCTACCAGTTACCGGAGTAACCGTGACCTGCTCTTAAAAGTAATACTAAGTTCACACTCTTAAAACAATATGGTATATTATATATATAAATATATAAATTATTTTATAAAAATGTAATTTATCGTATGTATTTTATAAAAGGGAGCATTACTTTAAAAAAATATAGTTTTTGGTGGTTTTGCCGCATTCCACGTTTGTAGTGCACATCTAATTTAGCTTTATATTTTTCTTGAAGTCACCCGTCCATGAAGGAAAATAATGCATGCATAATACATAACACACATAGGTGGTACCTTAGCATTACCTTCATCAGATCGAAATATTTTTAAGAATTAGTCGCAAAAATACGTGGAATTTCTAAACTTGGGTTTATTTATTTACTAGCGCTCCGCCCGCGGCTTTGCTCGCGTTTTCTGGGACAATAAGTATCCTATATCTTATTCCAGATCACGATTTACCTGCGTTCTAAATTTCATGAAAATCTGTTCATTACTTTTTGCGTGAAAGAGTGACAAACATCCTTACATCCTCACCAAATTTTACAATAATTAGTATAGAGCCAGTTTTTTCTTTCTTTCTTTCTTTTTCTTTTTTTTCTTGGCCGGCAACGCATCAGTGATGCCTTTGGTGTTGCTGATGTCCATGGGCGATGATAGCCACTTACCATCAGGTGGATCGTCAGCTCGTTTGCCGGCTATTTTCATAAAAAAAATTTGGACACCCAACACTGATAAGACTGGGATATATACAAATGTTGGTGTTGGCCATAGGGTTGGCCGTTAACCCTTCACCAATGCCACCAATACATAATGTACATTGGATCAGCAGGATGATGTATGCTAATACTTTTTTGAAAGTCCACGAAGTTTTTAATATCCTTGTCTTTTAATAAAAAATAAAATAGTTCCAACCTTCCACGCGTCCCGAGGTTTGTTGTTGGTCGTAATGTTTTTGGGAAAAAACCGACTTGAACTCTAATGTTACTTACATAATTATTAGCTGATAAATGAAAGGAGAAGCATTAAATAAAATAAGGCATAAAATAAAGCGAAACCGTCTTACAAAGAAGAGGAATGCGCAGTGAATCTAATATCGGCAACAACTCCCAAATGTAAGCGTCGTCGCCTCACGAGGGAAATGAAAAATTGTTACTTGAGTATATCAACTTGTACAAATAATTCAAAGCATGAGTTTGTTTCTATGTTAATAAACACCCGACGAGAACATTGACCATAATAATTCATTCTTTTTCTTTTTAACCGACTTCAAAAAAGGAGGAGATATTCAATTCCACTGTATTTTTTTACCTGTATTTTTTTTGGCCGGCAATGCATCAGGCATGCCTTTGGGCATTGGCAGTGATAGCCACTTGCCATCAGGTGGATCGTCAGCTCGTTTGCCGGCTATTTCCATAAAATAAACACACCACATTATAAGTGGTAACCTATGAAAGAAAGAAAGAAAGAAAGAAATGTTTATGACATGAGTAATATGACATGAGTAACACCAAAGACAAAATTGATGCGGTGGAAAGAAAATAACCTGATTGTATTTTTCTAATTTCATATGTTTCAACTTGACGCAATGTTGGCTTTCGAACACATTAATGGCCCAGTACATAAGAACTATTATTTCTTCTGTGCCAATACTGAGCACGGGTGTCTTCTCTTGAGCCCTTGAGGAGGACTACAGCGTACTCCAACACGCTGCTCCAGTGCGTATTGATGCCCGATGAACTCCGACATGACTTTACGACTGTTATTTTACGATAAAATCTGGGACCGACGGCTTTACGTGCCCTCAGAAGCACGGAAGACCTCACGAAGTTTTTGTTACTAGCGGTCACCCATCCAACTATCGACCGCGCCCGCTGTTGCTTAACTTTGTTGATCACTTAGGATCGACATGAGCCTGCGGGCTATGCAGAGCGCTTCCAGTATTATTCAACTGAAATAAAGGAAAATACAAGGCTTGCTGTATATTGAATTAAATTTGCTATTTCCATGCTACAATTCATTAAATCCGATTGCCCCTGCATGCTAACAATTATTTTAAGAGAGTATTTTTGTAAGACTGAAAACAACGAAATTGTATGTATTTATCAGTTTAAATGTAGCATTGTTTCGTATCTAAACATGTTTTAAAACTAGAAAACGCAACGCTTCCAGCCATTTATCAACTGTTTGTCCGTGTAGCAAGTTTTGGTTTAAACGCAGTTCGCCGCTATAAATATTCTAGTTCCATAATAAATTGTTTTTAAAATTTCTTTAGAAAATCCGAGCTTCGGAAAGTATTTATAAGCGTATTTTCCGGTTGTTTTCATTAGTAGTCGTACATAATGTATCTAGACTTCAGGAGGCATAAAAACTTCTATCACTGGGCCACTAACCGCACTGGAGCAGCTTGCTAGTGTATGGTGTAGGCCTCTTGGAAGTGAGACTTACCTTTAATCGATTGCATTCATCCATCAGCCCTTGGAGGTTCACCGCTGGATATAGGCCTCCCCTAACTTGTGCCACTCTGACCGGTCCTGAGCGTTTCTGAATTCTTCTTCAGGTTGTCAGTCCACCTGGTCGGGGGGTGTCTTATATTCCGTTTTCCGAGACGTGTGCGATTTGAGGACCTTTCTGCTCCAACGGTTATCGGCTCTTCGAACTATGTGTCTAGCCCATATCCGCTTCAGCCGGCTTATTCGATAAACTATGTCGGTTATCCTTGTTCGACTACAGATTTCACAAGTTCTGACTCGATCACGTAAAGAAATACCGAACAACCATTTACTTCATTCAATATCATTGTGTGCCATAGAAGACAGCTCCCTTGCGCGACCTTGCGCTTGTCAATACCTGCCAGCCGCGATAAACGACGCCTGTCATACTAATTACGATACATAAGCGATAGTTTCTCATTAAGATCATACTTAATTATAAAGTTATATAAGTACCTATCACTGCTGTATAAGTGCTTACACAGAAACTTACCGAAACCACTCTTCAGCTTCCTCCGTTATTCTTGGATCCATTTGACTTTCCGATCAAACTTTAAGCTTGGAACAGATAATTCGAGATCAATCAACAGTGTTTCCAGTGTTCCTGTAATCCCATTTGCTCGAGTCAGGCTCGAGTTTACACAAATACGCCTTTATTTGTATAAGCGAGTGCGCCTTGCTCCGAAGGGTTGGAATGGAATTTACCTGGGGCCTCGTTTGCATGAATAAGTTACTAGACCAAACATCTTTTTGTTGTTCGTAGACGGATTTTTTGGTGAAATAGCTAGGAGAATGAGGTGGTAATGAATGTTTAATATAATGCTTATACAATGGCATTCTCGCGTTCATTGAATGTGACTTTGTTTAACGCTGATACGACACGTAGTTGACCGAGCGGCTACCGCGCCAGGCTAATACTAATCGTGGAATCGCCAAGAGTTTACCTTTTCCAGAGATAGAAAATAGGAATTATAAACTTTCTGTTATGTTCTGTTTAAGAATTCCGCAAGTAAATGCCTGTTTATTTATTATATTTTATGCTTTTTCTTCCGGTTAGTATAGGTTTTATCTTGCATACGCCTCAAATTTTTTATGTCATCTATTTCGGACTAGCTGACCCAGCGAACTTCGTATCGCCTATTTTTTTAAAGTAGCCTAAGTTACTCCTGGTTACATCAGATATTTGCCAGTGAAAGTCTCGTCTAAATCAGTCCAGCCATTTCAGAGATTAGCCGGAATAAACAGACAGACAGACAAAAATTGTGAAAAATGTTGTTTTGGTATATGTACCGTGTATCTATACATCCAAATGCACTTAGTAAAAAGCGGTTATTTCAATATGACAAACAGACACTCCAATTTTATTTATTTGTATAGATTTCGATCCATAGTGCATAGACCATGATCTGGGGTATGACATCTTGGAAAATGCAGGTAAAGCCGCGTGCAGTTGTCGCCACCAGTCGTGACAGTGACGCGGTCCCGCTTTCTACAAGGCCACGAAATATTACCGTCCCGATGTCCTCCAACAGGCGACGTCCTAAGCCGAAGTCCGAACCCCACAGGGATGTTCTTAAGACATCGAGTTCCCTACTTCTCGAAGTATAGAGCTAGAGGAACAGCACTTAGGAACAGCAAGTATCCATTAAAAAAAAAAACCGCGGGCAAAGCGCTAGTATTCAATATACTACTCAACTCCGCTACGAATGTTTATCTATTCTGTGGTTGCGGTTACTTTGTCATCAACTTACTAACCTCTAACTTTAGTTGAGCAACACATTCAATGTTGGTCCTCCCTAACGATGTTACCAAACGACATGTCATCATGAACACAATAAATTGTCGAAACATGTAGCGATGCCGATAACAGTGAGTGACAGATTGTATCTACACGTCACGGAGAAACTTAGCCTTGGAGTTAAAATTTAAACCAGAATTGTGGAATATAAAAAAGAAAAAAAACTTTTATTTAAGGCACAACACAGCACACAAATAACAAAACAATAATAATAATGAAAATTAATTTATGCACTTAATAAAAGAAAAATAAAGTGAGGTGTTTCCAGCTAAATTACAATGTTATTAACCTAGAATCCACAATTGTAGGATCTTATTAGATAACTCATAATGTCTATGTTTGTACTCTGTACCTACATTGCAGTAATTAGGAAAATTAATATGAGGATTGAGGATTCTTTACAGAAGCCAAAATAGTTATTTAAAAATGTCTGTCTATGTATATGCTCGCTCAGTATCACGAAAAACAGGGGGCAATAGTATTAAAAAAAATTCACAATAATTATAGTCCCCATGAATACAACGAAACAATAAAATTTTGGAATATCAAAGGAAATATTAACGTATATCAACATGCAAATGAGGGAACAATTTCCAGTGGATGTAAACATAATTATGGATTATAGGTAGGTATTGTATGGGCAGCTGTTAAAAATTGATAAGAGATTTTATATTAAATAGGTTATTATTACATTTTTTAATGAGGCCTATAGTTAGTGCTAAATATGCTTGGTGTCTCAACTCATCTTTAAAAGTTTTCAATTAATAACCCATTCGATAATATTATAATACGGGTTTTTCGTAATCATTCTAAACGGTAGAAATAATTTAAGTTTAGAATTGTATAAGCAAGAATTAATTGAGAAAGACTTTATTTTAAAAGATGTGTAGGAGTTTCTTTCGCCATTTCTTCTCCTCGTGAATAAGACACTTTTGCTAAATGGCGATTGAAGTACAAAATAATAAATGAGTGAAAATACCCGAGTGCTTTTAATCCACGACACGAGTCGTCTGGAGTCGAGCTTATATAATATTATTACGTCTTTCTCTTTCTGCATGGTTTACTCTGTATTTCTCACGATGGTTTTCTTTCACGAAGTAAAGTCCAACACTTGGACTTTACTTCGTGTCCAGCCCAGGTGCCACAGACCTATGCTGCAGACAGCCATGGCCAAGGACTCTTACTATCTGGTTAATGATCTGTCAGTTCATTTGTCAGCCCTTCTTATATTAAGTCAATGATATTATAATGTAAAAGGAGGTAGATGTCACTAGCGCGCCGACGATGAAGAGCGTAAGAACAGGCAATTGACCGTTCTGCTCGTAGTCGCTCTGTCAATACAAGACGATACGCACGCTTTTGTTGTTGTCAGAAGTGCTTTGACATACAGCGTTAAAATGCCTTCGTGTATTATACCAATGTGATTGGTGTAGTGAAACAAAAGATAAACGTGTGTGTGTGTGTTGTAGCTCTTTTCGGAACAGATGTTTCGGTTGATTTGTGAGGGCATAACGTATCTATATTTTTTTAAATATCATTGATATTAGTACGTTAGTATTGTTCTCATTACAGTCTTAAAAGACCCAAAACCCCAAGTTATTCATAGAACATGTGTAGAACTAACTAGAACACATGAGTCTTCTAAACGAGGCATCGTCTATAACCAAAGTTTCAAAGTCTCATGATGAGTGGCATTAAACTTAGTTATAATATTAATCAATGTAACTTCATGAACCGTGTGTACTTTAGATCTCGGGGTACTAAATTAGCAAGTCATCTAAGTTAAGGCTTGCTAAAAGGTCATTGTGAATACAGACATGATAAATGTCGTGCGTTTTGATGACGATATTTTCTTTTTGTTTGGGAAAATGAATACCTATTCATATTTGTAGAATAATAGTATACCTCATTATCGCAAACTGTATTGTACATTAGGGGATTGACCTTTAATCAGTCATCATGGTCAGAGTATGTTGGAGCCAAGAGCGAATTGGACATCTTCTCACACCTTGAACACTATTCTAGAGAACGTATGGGTCCGTAGTTCCTTATGATGTATTTAGCAGATCCATTAATATATGTCAATTATAACTAGCGCTTTTCCTGCGGATTTGTTTGCGTTTTCCGAGATAATAAGTAGGTAACTACCCTAAATCCTATTCAAGATCATGATCTACGTGTGATAAACATACATACAAATTTTCGCATGTAAGTAGGTATATCAGTAAGATATTACGGCCCAACTCAGAGTCATTAACGGTTACTTTAATCGCTCTTTAGTGAAGAATCACCATAAAAATTCTGTATTAAGGAGCGATTTAAGTGACCTTTAATGACTCTGAGTTGGGGTATTAGTAGGTTAAGTATGCACCTCATTTAAAAAAATAGGTACAGTGCCTCCAACTTATCTGTGAATTGACGGAGGGCGCTGTCGGACGCATTGGACCAATCACTGGACGCAATTCGAGACGTAGTAAATGTCCATGAATGAACACAAAGAACTTATGAATGGGGCGGAATTAGTTCCAATTTTCGCCATTTCACAGATAAGTTGGTCGCGCTGTAAACTAGATCAATCCTCCTTACGCAGTTCTTTGAGGAAAAAAATGTCATAAACTTTATCGAATATTTTGTTTCAACTCCCATCACAATAAACGATCAATCTTGCGGAAGTCCTATCAAAACATGTCAATGGATGCCTAATAATACTCATTGGCGTTGGTTTTTTCATAGAATATCGTAAATATAATACTAAAGCGATATATTAAACCCGCAAGTATCACTCGTCAGCTTGTTATTATGTTACCGCGTCACAAAACCTCGCGAAAAAATTCAACACGCCTTTCTGGGATATTATTAAAATCCTCTTTTCTTGGAAAAGTTAAATTTGGAGATGTGGCGTTTGGAGGCATGATTATACTCAAATTAGATGTCATGTGTTTTTTTCAATTAATTATAATCAAAGTTGTTTTATTGGGAAAAAATTTGTTCAAGGCTATACTCGTATACACGGCTACTCGTATACACGGTGGAAAAAATGTGGTTGGAGGAAAAGTACCCTGAATATTAATGATGGCAAATTTTACTGAAAGGAAACATTCCTTTATTTTCACGAGTAAGTAAAACGGCATTCAAAGATTTTTGATAAATCGCCGGCTTTAGCCGGGAATCGAACCTGTAAAATGTGAAAAAAAAGCGGCCAAGTGCGAGTCGGACTCACCCATGAAAGGTTCCGTAGCAGCAAGTAACATAATATAAAAGTTCTTGTAGTTCGTTGTAACTTTGATCAATGTTTTTTGCGGTTTACGATTTATGACGTATTAAAAAAAAACTACTTATTAGATCTCGTTCAAATCAATTTTCGTTGGAAGTTTGCATGGTAATGTACATCATATATTTTTTTTAGTTTTATCATTCTCTTATTTTAGAAGTGACATGGGGGGGGGACACAAATTTTACCACTTTGGAAGTGTCTCTCGCGCAAACTATTCAGTTTAGAAAAAAATGATATTAGAAACCTCAATATCATTTTTGAAGACCTATCCATAGATACCCCACACTTATGGGTTTGATGAAAAAAAAATTTTTGAGTTTCAGTTCTATGTATGGGGACCCCAAAATTTATTGATTTTTTTTCTATTTTTGTGTAAAAATATTAACGCGGTTTACAGAATACATCTCCTTACCAAGTTTCAACAGTATAGTTCTTATAGTTTCGGAGAAAAGTGGCTGTGACATACGGACGGACAGACAGACAGACAGGCAGACAGACAGACAGACATGACGAATTTATAAGGGTTCCTTTTTTTGCCATTTGGCTACGGAACCCTAAAAAACACCTTGTATTTTATGATACTAATCGAAAGGGTCATTCACAAGTATCACTTTCTTGCAACATAGTATCTTAAATTAAAGGAAGACCAAGAACAATATGAGTTAGTTGATTTATATAGATTACCATCCTGTATGTAGATAGATTAATGATAGTCTTGAACAAATGAAATGAAATAAGTTTTATTCGAAGTAGGTTTGTTACAAACACTTTTCGAACGTCACTCAACGCCATCGCTTCAACAAATCCCTACCGTGAGTGGTCCCGGGAGAAGAAGCGGCAAGAAACTCCCGGGATTTTTTTTTTCCTACTCACAGTTACAGACAGCACTTAATATTATTTATTGCAACATTTAATATTAAAAAAAAAAAAAACATATTTTTTAGGGAACACATTCGCGATACTTTTCTTTACATAAGATATTTGATATAAAACAATTTTTATCCGGTAAGCAAATGGTTGCAGATAGGCCTCTAATATGGCTCTAGTATTAGTATTTATCCAAATATAATTCAATTTATGTTATAGAATATGAAAGTTTGTAAGGACGTTGGTTACTTTTTCACGCAAACTCTGCTTAACGGATTTTCATATAATTCTTGACAAAAAATAACCGACTTTAAAACTAGGGATAACTCAAAAACTACTCATCAGAGATCGCCCAAATTTAAGTGGGACCAGATGATAAGCACCAGCTTTCGATTAAAAAAAGAATCATCAAAATCGATTCACCCAGTCGAAAGTTCTGAGGTAACGAACATAAAAAAATACAGTCGAATTGAATACCTCCTTTTCTGAAGTCGGTTAAAATTTTGCAAAAGGTATTCCATGATATAAAATATGACATACGGTACTTACTACCCCGGAAAAAAAATGTCTTTCTAATAAAAATCTCGTCAGCTTTCCCTCAAGACGTTCATTAAACTTGTCCTTCCCACAAACACAATTCGACGGAGGGATCGTTACCGCGCGCGGTGAAGGGATCCACCAATTATGGTACGAGGGCACAAAAGACGTTTCAGCCATTGAAGTATGATGTCATAGAACAAACATCTCGAACAAAATGTGTGTCCCGCCGAGAGATTCTATTTTCAAAAGTGAGCCCCCGTTCTCCTTTCAAAATCGAACGGATCCATTGAAAATTGAAGCCGATCGACGCCAATTCAATGGGACATACATTGTGTTCGCGGTGTCGGTTCTATATGCTAGAAATAATACTTCAATGGTTTCAGCATTTTTATTTAAAACAAAAATATAACAACAAGTTTTTACAATTAAATCCTTTCAATATTATCATTATCATAAAAATGGCTTCAAAAGTTCTTTACTATAAATTCTAGATTAGACTACTTCCGTCAACGAATGTAATATCTTATATCTCTCATATTTTCAGTTTAGGAGATTTTCCATTAAAAAAATAATATTTTAAAAATAATACCTACATCCAGCAAATAATTTGAAAAATTTCAGATGTGGTAAATGAAGATTTATACTAAATGGTTTAACTGAGATCACAAGCATTACAATGTTTCTTTTTTGCTTGCAATGTTTCTTAATGTTTTTCAAGTTAATTCAACTGTTAGTTAATTAATTTGATCATCATCATCATCATCCTGCACATTTCCCAATTTTATTTGGGGTCGGCGCAATATGTTTTCCTTTTCCACACTTCCCTATCAGCCGTCATCTTTACACTAACTCTCTTATCTTTCATATCGTCTGTAAGACAATCTATCCATCTTTTCTTTGGTCGTCCTCGTCCCCTTCGTCTATCCATCACATTCATATCCATCACTCTTCTCACCACATGCCCAGACCACGACAGTCGGTTCCCTTTCAAATTTTCTGTCATTTTTGCCACTTTAACTTCCTCTAATATACTCATTCCTTACTTTATCCATTATTGTCGCACCCAACTAAAACTTAGTATGGTTGTGTTTCTCAAGGTTAGCTAATTACGTGATTATTATTGGCAACGAGCGGCTCTCTGGTTGTTGGCTCGTTTCGTAAAATGATTGCAAAGAAATTGTAATTACAAACTGTATCCCGTTGACTTATA
This sequence comes from Thymelicus acteon, assembly GCA_951805285.1. Taxonomy (NCBI): domain Eukaryota; kingdom Metazoa; phylum Arthropoda; class Insecta; order Lepidoptera; family Hesperiidae; genus Thymelicus; species Thymelicus acteon. The sequence continues at coordinate 2,052,699 of OX638227.1, read as the reverse complement.
GCAGCTAATTAACCGTGAAACAAATGAATGTCTGTACCGCTACCCTGTGCGGACCATTCTATGGTTCTGCTCTCTGCTTCTATTCTGTAACCTTCATAAACGAAAATAACTATGGTTTGGTTATTCTCAATGAAAAAGCCAACAATTTTATTGTAAATTTAAGTATAACCGATTCAAAATATTTTTTTTCTATATTTTTTTTATTTGATTTGCCGAGTTGGTCAGTAGTTGTTTCAAAACATACTCTTAGCTTTACCCATACCCAATCTGGACTACTAGGTCAGCCTTTTTCGGGACTTGCGACGCTTTGGGCGTCCGAGGTCCTATCACTAGGAGGACCTTCAACATAGTAGGAAAAGGCCGCACAAACGAAAACAACAACACTCATCGCTTTGAAATTTGCCCCGATCGACAAGTCAAGGTCACCGACTAGGATATTTATGATCAATAAAAGATATTGTTCTCGAACAAAGACACATTAAATGTCTCTATTTATTCTCTTTGTTCTCAAACAAGTCTTACCATCCAAACACGGCATAATAACGCTCACTATATTCTTCAAGGCATTTTTATCGCATTTATCGAACACATATCAATGTGTACTGAATTCGGAGTCTAATAAATCAAGTCTAAAGACCTTAAAGGACACAAATCCTATGGCGGACAAATTAAAATGAATACGCTTTTTTCATAGCTGCTGGGGCTGGTGTAAGTGAAAAGCTATCCACAGTTTTATTACCTGTGATATTGGTTTTATCGTCCCAATTGCTAAAGGGGATTTATTGCTAGTGGAGAATTTCATTGTGATGGAATTGTAGTCAGGCTGTGGAGAAATAAAACAGCTGTAATACCATAACGTAGCCTCTATATTGATACCTGTATATATATGTACGAGTACATATACTCGTACTTCCTATATACAGTACAATTGATTTTTTTTATTAAATTATCTAAAGCTCACTAATGGCCTCTTAAGGAGGCCCAGAGTGTGGATTGGTGAAGGAGTAATTGGCCAACGGAAAACTTGGAAGTTTGAATGGAAGAAATCCAAAGCACGGAAGCGCTGAATATTTTGATTTTGCCACGGTTGATCACTTAGGACGGCCACAAGCCGCCTGGCACTTCGATTATGCCCAATGATATTTAAAAAATATAGATACGTTATGCCCTTATAAATCAACCAAAAAATCTGTTCCGAAAAGAGCTACAACACACACACGTTTATCTTTTATTTCACTACACTAATCACATTGGTATAATACACGAAGCATTTTAACGCTGTATGTCAAATTTCAAGCACTTCTGAGTCTGACAACAACAAAAGCGTGCGTAGAGCGACTATGAGCAGAACGGTCAACTGCCTGTTCTTACGCTCTTCATTGTCGGCGCGCTAGCGACATATCTACGTCTTTTTACATTTAATAATACCATTGATTATTCCCCGGTCCCTATGATAACATTTTCTACATTGATGGTTTTGAAACTGATATTTTGAAACCACGTACTACTTTAACTTTCCTGAAATTCTTATTTTTAATTTTTGTTTGTTTGTACCTAGTAAAATGTGTACTTAATAAGTTGTACCATCCAACAAGAAATTACTAGTTTCTTCGTCTCTTAACAAAGCTAGCTAGAATGAAAAATGCTCGTCCGGAATCTTCTCAAGAAAACTGTTTTGAAACAAATTCATTAGCTTTTTCTTTTCCACTTGAAATTGATAAATTTGGTCATTCCGAACTAAGCATGCTTTATGATCCGTTGATGAATGTAATAGTATAGTTATTATTTATTATTATTATTATTAGTATTTATTTTTAATGATTCCAGTGTACTTTTAATAATATTAAACGCAATTATGGAGTGCATTAATTAACAGTTTTGTCAGCTTATTAGGTACTGATCCATTGTCAATTATCTAGGACCTAAAGATACAATATTTTTCATTGTTTAGCGATGTCTGATGTCAATCGATGGATTTGCTTTTATGATAAGGGCTAATTTTCTAAAGAACAAGTTATACTCTCAAGTTAGGTATATATTATTTTACTTGTATAAATCTACAAGCATAAAGAGGAATTATGCTTGTAGACTTGAACCAAATAAAGTTAATAATATGTTTTTTCATTTAATTTATTTTGGGAGAACAATAAATTTTGTCTTTGTTAATTAATGCTGTGAAAAGTTAATTACTTAATTCAAAATTTGAATGTGATTATAATTTGAATTTTATTCAGAAACCAAATGTATCAAATGTAACTACAGTATTGAGCTATCCTATCTCTGTAATAATGTAAGCAGTGATAGCCTAGCGGTTAGAACGTTGGTCTCTCGAACAGAGGGGCCCGAGTTCAAATCCTGGCACGCACCTCTAATTTTCAAATATTATGTGCGTATTAGAAGTTAATTATCACTTGCTTCGGTGAAGGAAAACATCGTGAGGAAACCTGCACACCGGAGAGTTCTCCATAAAGTTCTCAAAGGTGTGTGAAGTCTACCAATCCGCACTTGGCTAGCGTGGTAGACTATGGCCTGTACCCCTCACGTTGTGAGAGGAGACCCCGAGCCCAGCAGTGGGACAATTATGGGTTGCTGCTTTGCTTTTTTTTATCTCTGTAATAAATATTCACAGTTATAAATGTTGGGAAGTTACAAGTACTTTATATTTTTTTCATTCGAATTCAAATTTCTTCAAACTCGAATATTAGAAAAGTATCTACTCATTGTTAAAGTCACTCCAAACTTTTAGTTACGAAAGGGCGTAGAGAATTATTCGTGGAATTACGAAATATGAAACTTCGGAAGTAAAATTTGCCAAAAGAGAAATTTTCACTTATTTTGAATATTTTGATGTAGCAAAAATGTTTCCCTTATTTTAATGGTTATGACTGACGCCCAACTCAGAGTCACTAATAGTTACTTAGATCGCTCCTTAGTACAGTATTTGTATGGTGATTGCTAACAAGCGGTTGAAGTAACCGTTAGTGACTCTGAATTGGGGCGTGTAAGTAAAAGCTGTTTGCGTACAGGATATCTATACCTATTTTTAACCGACTTCAAAAAAAGGAGGAGGTTCTCAATTCGACTGTATTTTTTTATGTTTGTTACCTCAGAACTTTGGACTGGGTGAACCGATTTTGATGATTGTTTTTTTAATCGAAATCTGGTGGCTGTCATGTGGTCCCACATAAATTTTATTGAGATCTACAATGGCATCCATGAGAAAAACCACATAAGTCGTAAATTTGTATTAAGATGTGCGCGACAAATTGACGAATAACTCAATATCACGCCAACCGATTTCGATGATTCTTTTTTTAATCGAAAGCAGGTGCTTGTCATGTGGTCCCACATAAATTTGAACGAGATCTGAAAAGTAGTTTTTGAGACTTTGAAGTCGGTTATTTTTTGTTAGTAAAATTTATTGTTTGTCAGTTTTCACATTGTACTATTTGATTTAATTATTACTGGCTCCTATGATACGGGCTTACCTATTAACTGACCTGACCTGAGTAGTGGCTGAACTTAAAACTTATTACAGACCGGAGCTTATACCTACATCAGAATCACATGTTTTCAACCCATTTATGGCCTACTGCTGTGCTGAGAACGGGATTTCCTCTTGAGGAGGCCGTCCTAGATCATAGTACACATACGTACAGTGACCACGTTAAAATATATTTATTACCAAATGTTATCTATACTAATATTATAAAGCTGAAGAGTTTAGTTGAACCCGCTAATCTCAGGAACTACTGGTTCGAATTGAAAAATTCTTTTTGTGTTTGATAGTCCATTTATCGAGGAAGGCTATAGGCTATATAAATCATATATTTTAGTAGCTAGTTGTTTCCACAAATTAACGTGGGTGAAACCGCGGGGCACAGCTAGTCTTACGAAATGTTGTTTGACTCGGCCTATTACTTAGGACAGACACAAGTCGCACTATGAGCAGAATTAAATATTTTTTAGTTAGTTTTAACCAACTTCAAAAAAGGTATTCAATTCGACCGTTTTTTATGTTTGTTACCTCAGAACTTTCGACTGGGTGAACCAATTTTGATGATTCTTTTTTTTCGAAAGCTGGTGCTTTTCTTGTAGTCCCACTTTTGAGCGAGATCTAACACGTAGTAGGAATAGTCCTGAAGTTCACTAATAATTTTACTACAATCATATTTTTCGTAAAGCAGCAAAACTGGGTAATAGAACCACACTGCAAGGCAGTAAATCACATACTTACATAATATGTCCATGGTTTGTATAAAACATTTAAATACAAAATAAATCAATATATTATTTCGTTCTGATACCATATACTTACTAACTCGCGTATTATATTATTTTGTGTCTAGATAAAAACAGAAAGACATGGACTATGATAAACAATTTCTACAGAAAACAAAGCGATTGTTTGCGGGCTTATAAACAAACACAATACATGTATTGTCGTGTATGATATTAGACTGGGATACGTGACTTCTAGCGAGCAATACATTTATCTGGCTCAGTGTTTACATATTACAAGCAAATTATTGTCTTGGTGAATGTCAATGTGTGAAGAAAATATATTAGGTTTGGTATGTTATCTTATATAACGCAGAAGGGGTATTCTACGCTATTGGTTATTCAAAAATATTCCTTTTACTTTGCACCATGATATATTTCCAATTCTCCTAACTTCACATCAATATTCCTAAGTACTTCAATACTACGTGATCAGTCATAATCTGTTCTCCCTTATTGACAATTCCTTCATCTAAATATGACATGACATTTCTTATATGCCAACCTCTGCATCGGACAAGCGTTGTAGAATAAAGAGGTCCGTCTCTGGACCTTCACTGGAGATTCGTGGCCTCACCGACAGATACGAATGTTTGTGTGTGTGCGAGTCATCGATCAGTGACCGAAGGTACGGATGTATAAAACAGAAAGAGGAAGAGAGAGCGTAAGTGGTGCCATTTTTCAGAAACCTAAGGAATAAAAAAATGTATAACTAGAAGAGAATTAAAAGTTCAATTGGAATAAAATTCTCCCTGGCTTTTCCATTAATTCTTATTTTTCTTACTTTCCTATCTCCATTCTTCTTTCTTCTACCCTACTATGGAGGTAGCAACGATGGATATGGTGTTACTGATATCCGCGGGCAAAGATAACCTGGTGACTTGTCTACTCGTCTCGGCTAATCCCTTCTCAAAATGGTAACTCGATGTCTGCTTGTTCCGATACTTTGATAATATTAATATAGTTACATAGAAGACACCATTACATATCATGGTTATCCCGAACAATGCAAATGTTATTGAGAAACTTGTCCTCATCTGGTACAACTGTCCCGCTGGCGATCCTCCAATGAAATTTGAAACGGCTATATGTTGAACCAGGTCTGACTTAATTGATTAATTAATACATTTGTCAGATAGTTTAAATTCGTTTATATATAATTATATTATGTAGAAAAATTGACCGTGTTTCTGTGGGGTTGTTGTAAACTCGCCACAAAGTAAACTCGCGTGTTATATTAAAATTTAATAAACGTGAATTATTCACCCGATCAAAATTGATTGTTAAATGTTAAAGAATTATTTTTACTTTTTGATTTTCTCATTTTGGCACAAAATAAAAAAAAACCTGTCACCTTTTTTTAATCTTATAAGTTAATGGTTGACTACAATTATGTTTCACATATTAAATGACTGAAGACTAAAAATAAACAATTTGGAAGTGATGTAAGATCATATCACTAGTCAAATATGACACAAAATAGACCGCTTATAGGTTCTCCGCTATTAAATTTGAAAATTGGCATTTACATACGTCATGGACTATCAGTTTCAAAATAAGCAAAATACGGACGATCATAAATTGGAAATGCAGGAATGTTGGAATTACATGTTGGACTCTCGCACCACACTCAACAGGCTGGTATAATAGAGGAATCTCTGTAATTTTCAAGTTTAATTAGTTAACCTACGCTGTCTAGACTTCCGTCGGAGGCTAAGTTCAATTTCCAGACACGTGCGTTTAACTTTTATGATGTTTGGCACATGGTTATAAATGCTCACACAGTCACACAAAACAAACACCACAAGTAACCATTGTCCAAGAAAATATATTAATTTATCACTCCTCTAAAAGGCCAACGTTTTTAACTCGTAGTTCTCTTAAAATAGTTTATTAAAAAATAATTAAAAATGATTTTTATTGGTACAAATGTTACATATTTACATGTTGTTGGGATCCACCTTTTAAGCATCAAAGCTTATGCGAGCATGTAAGATGATTTACCCTATTTAAATTTACCGATGGCTCGACTATTGTTCCCCTGTCCCCACGCATGCCACTATTAACCTATCCGACGTCGATTGGTAGACTATAAAAGAGTGTTACGCTACAATCGTGCTATCCTAAGTAATGAAACCGAAACGTGGTTAAATAATTTAGCCCCAGCAATAAATAAAGGGTACCGGGAGCGAGGCGCGATAACATTGCCTCTATATTGGAAATTCCAGCTTGAACGCCACAATTTAATACGGAGATGTTGGAAACTTCCTAGTCTACGATGCAGTGCGCTGGGCACATAAATCTTATATACCTAAACCGAACTACTTCATTTGTTATGTTCATTTGTATGTATGCAGTTGCAATTTTTTCATAGTAACGAAAGAAAGAAATAAACACACTGTTGACTGGAGGCAACAAGCAAATGCAATGAAAACTAGCAATCGACTGATATTGGCTGATATTGATGATGATGATGCACAATTAAACAAAGTGCATTATTAAAAGAAATAAAAAAAAAATATACAAATATTGATCTTCAGATATACAATGTACATCAAAATAAGAATAAACTAATCTATCTATAATGAGTTCGAAACTATTTAACGTCAGTACGTAGGAAGCATTTGGTGCGAAATAAATTACGTAAATGGGTGAATATCAGAAGCATGCATTTTTAGGGTTCCGTAGCCAAATGGCAAAAAACGGAACCCTTATAAATTCGTCATGTCTGTCTGTCTGTCTGTCTGTCTGTCTGTCTGTCTGTCTGTCCGTCCGTATGTCACAGCCACTTTTCTCCGAAACTATAAGAACTATACTGTTGAAACTTGGTAAGGAGATGTATTCTGTAAACCGCATTAAGATTTTTATACAAAAATAGAAAAAAAATCAATAAATTTTGGGGTCCCCATACATAGAACTGAAACTCAAATTATTATTTTTCATCAAACCCATACGTGTGGGGTATCTATGGATAGGTCTTCAAAAATGATATTGAGGTTTCTAATATAATTTTTTTCTAAACTTAATAGTTTGCGCGAGAGACACTTCCAAAGTGGTAAAACGTGTGTCCCCCCTCCTGTAACTTTTAAAATAAGAGAATGATAAAACTAAAAAAAATATATGATGTACATTACCATGCAAACTTCCAACGAAAATTGATTTGAACGAGATCTAATAAGTAGTTTTTTTTAATACGTTATAAATCGTAAACCGCAAAAAACATCGATCAAAGTTACAACGAACTACAAGAACTTTTATGTTATGTTACTTGCTGCTACGGAACCCTTCATGGGTGAGTCCGACTCGCACTTGGCCGCTTTTTTTCAATTTTTGGTGGTGACATTTTTTCTTCAGTTTTCGTGAAAAGTAAGACCCTGGTATAAGAAAAGAAAGTCTAATTGTTACCCTTTCTTTTCTTATACCAGGTTCTCATTTTTCACGAAAACTGAAGAAAAAATATCACCACCAAAAATTGAAAAAATGCACGCTTCTGATATTCACCCAAATATAAGGTGTTAATACCACTCGGTATAATGTGTCACAAATTCGACACACAATTTTGCTGCGTTTTTCTTTTCACCTGATTTCATTCGAATTACACATTTTATTTAATTATACACCCCTGAAATAAAATGTGAAAAGGTGCGTCAAAGGCGTCCCTAAATCATTTACGGGCAAATCGAATATTTCGCTAAAACAAAAGCGAAACGACGTTTCAACTCCATTGAACACAAACACGGGTTTGTTCGTAAATCCGCCAAATCTGCGAGATCCGCCAACACTAACAACGTTTAGGGGAATATGGTTAAATACGGATTTTGTATTTGCTAGACCTGATTTTCATGAACAATAAAACATTCATAGCTTCGTGGTGTGTCGAAGTCGTTAGCGATTAGCTATTTATGAGAACTTTGACGCTTCTGTGTGGGTGATCCGGCCAATTATTCGAAGATACTATGGAATCGTTTTTTGAATACTCTTTGATTGCGTTTGTAATTAGCATGTCCAACAATAGTTCCTATAATCTCAAAATTTACTATTGATACTACTAGTTCACAAATTCTATTTTGTTAATCTTGTCTTCGTTCGATGAACATATTTTCCTTTAGGAAAACGTAGGTATTGCAAAATTGTGATGTTTTGTAATACGAGTAACTATTTAGTTTGATTGATGTATTAAAATATATCACTGTATTTCATATAAACTTGCGTGTTCATTTCTCAAGCTACGTGATTTTAAATTGCCAAATACTGCGTTCTTTGAAAGTAGCAGCTATATTGTATACAAGCTATTCTAGAATACTATCTAGTGTTCAAAACCAATGAGCTGCCTTTAATGAAAAGGTCTATCTCAATCAATTTGCGCTCTGATCAAACATCTCGCAAGCTATTTAGGATTGACAATTGAGCAATACAAGCGTTTCGCTTAAATAGCTTCTCTAGCAAACAAATTGGACTAGTTCAGTGTCTAATTGTCACCGGATTGTAGTTCGTTTACAAGCAATGTACGTTATTTGTACGAACAATAGAATCCCAGTTCTTTGTCTGTTTCACTCTTCTTCAATCTAACCATTGTCATAGAAATCTGTTTTCTTTATCTATTTCAGCGCTTTACAACTTTAATGGTTAATGAATTGTTGAATTTTGCAAAGATCGGAAATCTTTAAACAATACTGGATTTGGTCAAAATTAGGGTGTGGCCCACTGTGACACGGGTCTCTCCTCTTGAGGAGACCTAGAGCACTGGGCATGGGTCTCTCCTTGTGAGGAGGCCTAGTGCATACTCCACCACGCTGCTCAAGTACGGATTGGTGGAGGGATTAGTGTCGGAAGTTTTCATGCCGTCCAAGGGCCTCCGACATGGCTTAACGACTGTTATCTTACGATAACGACCAGGACCGACGGCTTTACTTGCCCCTAAATTCTGTAGTGCATCTTCCTTAGTTCCAAAATTGTGCTACACTGAACTATTTATAATCCTCTAATGACGAAATTTGAAGTGTGATCTATAGTTGCCACGACTTAATGTCTTTAAAAGAAAAAGTCGCTAATTACGATTACCCATGGGCACTCAATGTTGTCAATATTGACATTCCTTCTGCAATACTAAGTTCAAGGATAGACATGCTTCTTTCTGTATATAATTTAATACTTCAATGATAAAATTTAGTGGAAACTTTTCCAATTGATAAGAAAATTTTACCATGACCAAACACCTCACCAGTCCACCTAACTTCACCAATTATAATTATAATATCTCCAAGATGGTTTTATATATTCCAATCAGAATCAGATCAATTGCAAAGTGCGAGAACCAAAGGATATTTGCTAGAAAATGGACTTTAGCACTTGGAGAATATCGCTGACATTCCTTAGTCACGTAGTCAGAGTCGTCCAGACTCAGCGTAGTGCTATCACCATTTGTAAAATCATCACGCACGCTAAGCCTAAGTGCTTGAATCTGAATACCCGCAATGTTTGGTGTCCCTTAGCAGTTAGATAATACCACGTAAGGCTCGTACACAAGTGTTTAGAAAGCTGGTCTGTAGTGATGTGGCATTGTTATGTCACGGCTAAGTAAGGTAAAATGATTCACATGGCGTAGTGATCGTATGTATTTGGAGTGGACCATATTGCCTAAGTCCATTAGTGGAGGACATAACAGGTGTTTACCTGGCAACTGTAAGGCAGAAGGAGATTATGTCGTTCCTGAGAAGTTCGGGGGAATAGTAGCAAAGCCTTGTTATACCCGAATGACTAAGTATTCAAACATCTATCTGCACTAAGTGTTCAACTGATGTTACATGTACTCCATTCAATAATGTCATCCAAATATCAAAGTAATCTGATTTGATGAAAACCGATAAAGATAAAAGATATTTTACAACAGTGCAATAGCTAAAATTGGTTTGTCAAGCGTTTATGAATAAGACCGCGTCCGTTAATATTTATGATGGATTCAGTACACCGGAGCGGATCAAATCATACAAAGTTTTTGTCGGATTAAATTCCCGATAACCCCTAAAAGTTCCATTTCACAGTAAATAAACCCTTAACATTGTAAGGGTTAGGGATTTTAGAAATTTCGCTGTTTTTGTATTACTTTAGCCCGCATCAAAAGAGGATTGAATCAGTCTTGTTTTCAAATGAGGACATGTTTTAGATAGAGCGGACAAATGTACCTATTACCCAATAATCATGATTTCCGGCTAATGTGAATCGTAGGTGAACGATAAAATCATAGTGTTGTTAAAAAGTGCTGGAAGATTAGATGATGTTTCGGAAATGTTGAAATACCAGTTGTTAAAGCCGGCTGGTGTACTTTCGGAAGTCTTACGACCTTATGACAACTGCAGATCAGTGTGGTAGTCTTGCCTACAGCTATGATAATTTGTTATAGTAATTTTTCAAAAATATGTAAGATTTCTTGGTTACATTGCATATATTTTGCAAAGAACTTATTTAGCAAGAGCAACTTCAGTTCGAGCTTTAGGATTTTTATTTATGCAAATAAACCTACCTACGCATACACCAAAATTTATCTGTAAGTGATACCACAGGAGAAATAATGGTACTTATAATGTGATACTTAGGAAGATGAATAAGCAATAAGCGATTGTAAATCTTCTGAGAAAAAAAGAATCTTAAACCTTAAGATGTGGCTTCCAACATAAAGTGAAATACGTAAACCTTGCTTAATTTAAAAGCGCACAATGCGAGCTTGAAATTAAATCAAAAATGATAAAGAAAGAAAAGTAACAAATAATATATATTTTGTTATTTTTTACCGAGAAAAAAAAAAACAAAATTAAAGCTAGATGATATCTTGGATACGCCGGGCAACGGAGACAGCTGTTTCCTTAATGTGGCTTAAATAGCCCCCTTAAGAGCACTTTTTATATTTTTCTAGATAATATATTAACGAGTGTTCAGAAAGTGGTTTTGACTCTCATCTATATGATAATAGCAAAGCTTTTAGTTCACTCAATTTTAAGTAGCGATTAGCCTTTAGGCATTCGTAACTATACACTGTTTAACTACCAATGTCTTGTAGACTTCAGATTCTTTGCGACCTAGACAGTAACTTTGAAGGAAAAATGTTTAACTCTAAAAGTTAGAATTCTTTAAGTTATCTTAAACAGTACATATTTTTATCTAATCGCATATGAAATAACGCACGGTTTCGTTATAATGTAAAAACCTTTTATGTTCTGAACCTTGTGGGATGCCAAAATCATGATAACTAGCGACTCTAAGACAACACAAACCCTAACACAAACCCTCTTAGGATTTCCAAGAGCAGATATTACCTATTCATCATGAGTAAAATACTCGTACTATTATGTATCGTATAATATTCAACGTATAAAAAACTAACGCAACATCTCAACAAAAAAGTTAACTAATTTACCTATATTACAAGCCCTATTTTTTTCTAAACGAGCACCTTAATCTTCATAAAGCATGAATATAATCTGATCTTTGACCGTCTGGGTTTGATTAAATTGCGTAACTACTATTCTTCCGTTCTTTCTTATTAAAATTTCGTATGCCGGAGTGAGACGGAGTTATGGTTGGGCAACAATGAGATATTCGTGCGGTATTGAGGATGATAAGCAAAGAGTTCGTCGCAATGGGCGCATCCTGTGGGATGCTAACGACTACAGAGTGCTCCAATCTACTCGCCGCTACGACGATATGAGAAGACGTTGCGGAAAAATATTCGTCATTATACTGTTTGTGATACTGTACCAGTTCCAGTTATGGGCTAGGTGGCTAGAGCTTAGATCTCCTCTTATAAAAAAGGCGGTTAGGGTCATCTACGCTGGACAAGTTTCGACATTTCACAAGATTTCACACTCATTTTATTACATGACACAAATTAAGACTAAGGTAACTTAGGGTTTTGTAAACGTTTAATTTTCAAGCATATAATAACGTGATTATTTTATATTATTTATTTTCCATTCATCAATATAATCATTCATACAAACATTCTAATTATTTTGGGTCTGTAAATCTCAAAGCTATATCAGTTTGTCCTAAGTTCAAGAATTTGATTTCAATAAATATGGTGCGAAGTAAAATCTAATGTCAAACGTTAGAATTTTCTGGACATCAAGCTTTTTATCCACATCTTTCAACGGTTTAGGCGCAAAATGTCCGATTCGCATAATGTCCGATCGCTCTATTCGCAAAATGTCCGATTCGCAGAATGTCCGATTCGCAGAATGTCCGATTCGCAAAATGTTCTTTTCTCAAAATGTCCTTTTCGCATAATGTCCGAAGTCGCAAAATGTCCTTTTCGCAAAATGTCCTTTTCACTTATCATTAGGGGCCACCGTCCATTTTTTTTCCGTTTGTTTTTTTAATATTGTTTTTCTCAACGTTCCATGTGGTAACCCATATAATATTATGTACAATATCTTCATGTGTAACAGTTATTATACGTATGTATACGACAAAATATATGTTGCTTTTAAAGAGTACTTAACATTTCGAGAAGCTCTAATTATAAACTCTGTCGAAGGCTGTCTAACTTTTATTTTAAGAGATGCTTTGCGTTATTCGGGTGCTCCAACTTTTCACCTTGTACTCATCACTTCGGTACAGTTTTCAGAAACCGGTTCTTGTTAATGAAATTTGACAGTAAGTTGCGAGAGATAAAAAATCTTTCTTTCTTTTTCTTCTTTCCTTCTTGGCCGGCAACACATCAGTTATGTCTTTGGTGTTGCTGATGTTCATGGCCGACGATAGCTTTACCACTTACCATCAGCTCGTTTGCCGGCTATTTCCATAAAAAGCATTAATAATTGACGATAGCCTGCATATGACGTGTGTCTAAATAAATATAAATAATTAATATTTATAAATAATTAAAAGTCGCCCCCCAAGAAACGCTTTTAAATTGTTAATGCTTCTATTTTACTTCCCATCTTACATTCTGTTTATATATGAAAAAGATGGATTTTAAAGAGTTTTATGGAATTAAACATCGGGCTACAATAGTTTAACTTTAGCACAGGCGAGGTAACAAACTGAACATTTTGTTCGGCTTAGTTAGTGAATGCCGCAATTAACCTGTGTTATTATCTGTATAATTAACAATTGTATTCAATGAAAGACCTGCCAGGTAACATTCTTCTCATCGCTGCACACGTCAGCTACTGGTCCACCTACAGTTATAAATAATGAAGGCTAATGTCTTTCTTGTAACGACAATCTGTAAGCAATTAGTTTTTTTTATAACTGTTATTAGGAACATTTGCTTTACCGACTAGCACGAAAAATGCATTTTATTTCTTTTGCCTTTTTTTTGTTTTTAAAATTAGATAGGTAGATCTACTTATTATTTAAAATCGTAATAATCCTACTAATATTATAAATGTGAAAGTTTGTGAGTTTGGATGTTTGGATGTTTGGATGTTTGTGTTACAATCACGCAAAAACGGCTGATCGGATATAGATGAAAATTGGCATGTATGTAGTTTAATACCTAGAATAAAGTATAGGATACTTTTTATCCCGAGATATTGATCTATTCCCGAGGGAGAAGAAGTAAATTAAATGGTAATAGGAAAACAGTTTGACGTTTGTCTTCACAGTGACATTAGAAAACTCAAAACAGCTGATTGAGTGATTAAATTATATTAATGGTTCATTGTTTTAATATGTTTATTAACAAACACATAAAAAAATTGTGATGAGGCACATTGTGATAATTTTTGTCATACACTGGAAGCTGTAGTAGCCATCGATCTCGCATAAAATCAAATAAAGCCAACACAGCATTTTTTACGCGTAATTAAGGCTGCTTTCACATCAGCGTTTGTCAAGAGTTCCTTGCGCCCAACTCTTAATCAATGAGCTATACAAAATAACAATTTTACGTAGAAGAAATACTGTAGTTTATCAAGGTTTTTCCTAGCTCTCAGTATGAGGTGCGATTGAAATATTATAATTTATACCGTATCAGGTTTTATTAATTGCATAAAATCATCAAATTTGGTTTTTAACATTCGTAAATGTCTACCTATATATTTTTTTCATTTACTTTATAGAAAGAAACATTAATTTTTTAACCTATTTAGCAAATCATTATTCAAGTGTGTCGGATGAATTATAACCCTTATAAAATCCTAGTGTGGTGTCGGCCTTTTGTCAAGATCGGCCTTATGTCAAGATTTCTTTATTTTTCTATTGCTGTGCATGCATATATTACCAGTGCTATTTACCGAAAACTACAAACCTTCAATAAGTTTTTAATGAACAAGACCGTTAGTATACAATGTTTTTAGATAGGAATAGATTCGTTGTTTATGAAGCGATTTTCATGTTTTTTTTTATTGTATTGAGAATTTACTCAAGTTGGTCCTACTTCAATATAGTGAGATGATGGATTGTGGAGATAATGTATGAGCTTCTCAATCGTAAGGAATAACTGAACCGTGTTTAAATATATTAGCTGTCGTCATCATTGACATCGTCCTTAACGTTATCATTTTATCAATCGTTGACATTGCCAGGTATGGTGATGTGTCTTAGATACGAAATATTGGACTCCTCAACGGAACAATTGAAATAACTAAACAATTTTTAACAATATTTGTTGTTCGTAATATTGGCTTAAACTCATTAAAGACCCACTACTGGGCACGGGTCCCTCCTCTTCAGGAGTCCTAGAGCATACTCCACCACGCTACTCCAGTGCGGATTGGTGGAGGGGTTAATGGACAACCCGAGTGTCAGAAGTTTTCAAACCGCCCGAGGGCCTCCGACATGGCTTATGATTGTTATCTTATGATAACAACCGGGACCGACGGGTTTACGTGCCCTCCGAAACACGGTAACGCTCAAGAAAATTTTGCCACTAGCGGTCACCCATCCAAGTACCGACCGCGCCCGCTGTTGCTTAACTTTTTCGATTACATTGGATCGACGCAAGTCGCCGGCAAGTTCGTAATATTAACACTGCAAAACCAGACGCACAGAAAAATTGACTTTTTTTAAATTATAAGTTAATGCTTGACTACAATCCTACCTGATGTAAGTAGCGATGTAGTCTTGGTTTATTATGGGATCTATTTAGTACATGAATATTTTCATACTTTCATACTTTAAGTATGATAATGATGATGTTTCGTGATGACCTGCGATGATTGCCAGGCAAAAACTTAATTTGGCATACTTAAAAATTAAAGATGTATCGTCAGCAAACAATACCGTTTCACACATGTCCTTAGTGAAATAAGGAAGATCATTGATATATATTAAAAATAGCAGTTGTCCTAATATTGATCCTTGGGGCACACCCATGGTCATGTGCACTCCAGGTGACTCTATTCCATTAATAACTACTTTTTTAAATATACCCATGTTATTTAAAGAATGCTATGGTTCGTTTGTGTTACGTTTTTGTAAACATAATTCTATTAATGGACCTGCTGGTTGTTCTAATTGCGGAATAACTTTATAATTTTCCTCCAGAATAATAGTTGTTCTTTTATTTTCTGTGAATCGCAAAATTTACACGCTGTTTTAATTTTTTTCCCTTTTTAGAAGCTTGTGGCTATTGAGACTCGCGAGTTGTGACTCGCATCATACTCTAGCAACAGCCCGTCTCTGTCATTCTGTTTCATGAGCATGTTGCTAACGTCGTTTACCTGCCTGTTCCGGCGTAACAGCTCTCAAGCTGGTTGAAATTATTCCTCACGACGTTCCCTTTCATTTTTATGACCCCTCAGCAGCTCGCTGGGACGCCAAATAATGAGCATGTTGCTGGTGTCGATGATATGCCTGTTTAGGCAGCTCTTAAGTTAGTCTGCCGCTGAACTTACTTATTCCTCACCACATGCCCTATGATTTTTTTTGAATCCTTAGCAACTTGCTAGAACGCGAAATAATAAGCATGTTTTCAACATCAATGATATCCATTCTTAGGGATGAAAAGCAGGATACCGTAAGTTTCATTCACAAACATCCAAACATCTATACCTAACATCTAAAACATCAAAATTTTAGTAGGATCAAGATCAAATTCTAAATTCTCGCGGACGAAGTCGCGGGTAGAAGCTAGTTGCTTAATAATTATAGGACTGAAATCTCAGTTGTTCTTTTCAGCATTGTAAGAAAGTTTTTAAAGTAATTTTATCATGTTTTCGTGTGTACGAGTTCGCTCTCCAAAAATCCCGTATAAATGCAAACACAGATTTAAAATTAGTCCGCCTTGTTATTTACATGAAATATGATATTATGATATTTCACCATGATTGTAAAATTTTAATTCAAACGTTGCACGAGACCGGGAATCTTACTGTACATTTGGACAAGATATAATCTTATTAATTAAATTATTTTCCCGTAAAAACGTTAGGTCCTTTTAGTAAATTGCTCATAAAATTGTTAAAATGTCGTCTATTAGGACGGTATCGAGAGGTCTAAGGCAGTCAAAATGCCTCACAATATTATAAGTATGGAACAATTAACTAATATACTGACGTACATGGAAGCATTCGATAATATCCACAAATTAATTATATTGATACATACACATATTAATTTTATTAAAGAGAGTCTGTTGTACAATCACTTTTTATTAAGGTCAATAGGTCTAAATGGGCAAGTAGATATGGTTAGGACATCAGTAAATATCATTTTGAAAAGCACGATGAGCACGCCATTCTTCTATTCAGCTTTAATTATTACGATAATGTTATTGTCATTGATCAAATCAATCAATCAAAAGTAATCTATCAGCCACTATCAGGTTTGCAAGTTCCTGCACTTATATTAAAACCCTTTTAACCTAGACTCCTCCAACGTTACTGGCAACATTTCCACCCATTAGACGCAGACAACGATCGCTCAATAACAATTTAGAGTGTGAATTTCCAAAAATGGCCGAGTCACGTCAATATTAAAATAATGATTACAGATAAGTATCCTCTGTGAGAAAATTGTTTTTCCACGAGTTGGGTCAATACACCAATCCAGTATTCATTGTTTGTATTTATAATAATAAAGGAAACATGACTTTTTGACCCCTCGCCCCATCCTTGTCAAATCTGGTCACAGTTGTGAGACCTCCCCCCCCCCTTGTTATTAGTTAGAAAGAACTAAGAATAAAGCCCAATGCATACGTAACGGGGTTTTTCCCGTACGGAACGAGACTTGAAATTTTGGAAACATCGTTTCATAGAAAATGTATACTATAGTGCATACGGAGCGGAATCCCGTACGAGAAAAATCCCGTTACGTATGCATTGGGCTTAACATGGGAATCGACTGCATTTTATACTATGTAAATAATCTTTGTTATTTAGACACTTCCACATTATTGTAACTGTACAGAAATCATTAAATGAGTAACGTACAACAGTGATGCTATGGTAATTAATGTTTTTATTTAGCTTTAAATTAAGGATATTTATTCAAACGCGTACTTCCTTATTCTAATAAGCGTGCTAAGTTTGACCCTGGTGCCAGCAGTAGGAAATCATGTGATTGAGTGGTTTATCCGATCCTACATTATTGTACGTAAGAGACTAATCGCTCATAAATATTGATAAAGGTTTTTAAGCTCTAAAAGGCTCTCTAGGTTGCCTAGGTCCACGTATCTTCGGGCCGATAGTGAAATAATAATAACAATAACGCTTCACACTTATAGCCCCACACTAGGATTCCCTGTGTCGTGGGTGCCATGGACAACACACTAGACAAGGACATTCACACCCAGACCAAGAACAGAAATTCAAACTCATCATTCAAATTTCCGCCTCGCTGGGAATTGAACCCAGGACCCTTGACGCGGCGATCCTGCATGGTAAGCATTGCGTCACACTTGTCGTCAGGTGTCAATTGAAGGCGCGGAATGACTATGATTTAAAAGCGTTGACTTCACTCACACAACCGCATCTGCGCTAATCTAATGTTACATTTACGTGATGTTGAATAGGGTTGATAATTGCAAAGCATATTTTTGTTAACGATGTAACTAGGCTGATAAACATTTAATTAGCGGGTTTTCCTTAGTTAATTCAGAATATACGTATTAAATTCAATATTTTTTCGGCTAACATTTAAATAAAACCATGTGCCTAATGTGGTATTTTCCTAGTATCGTTAAGATTGCATAGTGGTAGAGCAATTTACTACCCCAACCTTCATTTTAAAGTAAACTAATATAGCTACGGGTCTTCCCTTTTCTGTAGCCGGCAACGTATATTATTTCCTTACCTTAGGTGTAACTGATAGGCAGGGACGGTATTGAGCTCAGTGCTTCAGGTGGCTCGCATATTTGAAATTACTGTTGTTTGGTAGACAGTAGTTCAGGGGCCATCCATAAATTACGTCACACGTTAGGGTTGAGGGGGTTTGGGTTCGATATTTCGTGACGTCACATTTCAAAATCCAATAATTGGTATGTATAGGTAAATATTATTAAACAATTTATGGAAATAAAACTTATCTTATCTTATTACTTTCAGAGTTGCTGTTTTAATTAATTTTAATAATTTCTATGTGTAAAGGGCTTCCAACATTTTTGTATGGAGCCTGGCATACCTACAAGTCCGCCATTTTGAAAAAACCTCGATTCGGCGGCCAGTGATGAAACATGTGTCAATCGATAGAATAAATGATTGTGATCAAAAAGTATTCAGTGATAAAATGTCGTAAGTGGTATACTTTCTGAGATATTTGAGTTCAAAAACGTAGGAAAATAAAGCAAAAAACTTCGTTTCGGCCGATATTGATAAAACATGTGTCAGTCGATAGTCTAAGTGATTACGATCAAAAAGTATTCAGTGATAAAATGTCGTAAGTGATATGCTTACTGAGATATTTAAGTTCAAAAACGTACACAATTTTTTTTTCTTTTTATCTATTTTTATTTCTTTTCTTTTTATTTCAAGTGGATCTGTTACTGTATCAGTGTAATGCCAGATAAGAAATATTATGAATATTTAGTATAATTACTATATACCTACATATAAAATCACGATATACATAAACAAAATGAAATAAATACAGTTTTATTGATATTTACATATAAACATCTTATATATTAAGTAAATAAATATTTATAAATACATTTATAACATCTGGTTCAAGACCACGGGTGACAACATTCTAATTGCTTCAGGTAGTGCTGCCGGACTTTTTGAAGGAGCTTTTGGTAGTCTATGATTTTTTGATGTCTACAAGCAAGGAGTTCCAGAACAGTATGAACTGTATTGTGAAGGAATTCCCGAAATAAGCAGTGCTATGGGTTTCCTTTAAATAAACAGGAGAAGACACATATTCAAAATAGCATAAAATGTTGAGAGAATTCTCAAGTTTCGCCTGTATCGAATGGGTAGTCATTTAAGTTAGGAATGGAACTGGGAAATGTGGTCATACTTACAGTTATTAAAAAGGTGCTCCAATTTATTCAGAAGTTCCTCTGACAAATCTGTACAACACACATTAGCATAATCAAGGTGAGGGATGACCAGTGTTTATGGCGTATTTATGGTAAAGTGTTTATGGCGATACAGCAATTGAAGTGTACCGGTCACTTTTTTCCTTACCTCAGTTACGTTATGTATTATAAAAATTAAACAAATTCGTGAAACAAACAACTTAAGGGTAGAGATAAAATCGCGGGATGGTACTGCTCATGCATAGCGGGAAAAAGAACCTTGTCATGTTGTTCCCCTATAATGTGTGTCATATGGTTCTTGGCATGGGCTCGACATCAGGAAACATTGCCTTTATCACCAGCGGAATTTTTAGATTCAGTGATTGTCAGCAGTGGCGTAGCTAGGCCTTCCTGGGCCCCGTATCAAAATTTTGCCGGGGGCCCCCTCTCGACTCGAGGGTAAAGATCTTTCTCAAAAGAAATAAAAAAGCTAGCGTGAATTAAAACAAATATCGATTAATAAACCACATACAATCAATACTCTAAAATTTTAATCTGTTGGCAGCTCTGTTTCGTTTCGGGAGATCCGAACGCGAGCGCAGACTCGGTAGCCGATGTGATACGACAGGGCATCATGATCATTGTCAACGACATGGTCATCCGCGTGCACGCCTATAGATATATCCACCTCAGGGCTTAATACAAAGTTTAACGCTGCCTCCTGATCAGCAAAGAAGCAAATGACTAAAAGGAAGGCAATTTAAAGTTCATCGGCAGAACTGGCTAGCGAATGGACGATTACCCCTCTGGTAGTCGAGAATTCTGGTCGCTAGCTCAAGCTGCTGAGGTTAACTTCTGTCGGTCGTCTCTTCCACAATTGCGTAAATCGGACGACTCCGTGGTCCATACGGCAAAGGGGAATGCCGAACTTCTTGGCATCCTTTTTGCCGCCAAATCAACTCTTGATGATAGAGGGATCGCCTCCGCCTAAAAACCTGTAAGAGCTTGATACCAAGAAGTTGAGAGGACCAGACGGTATTCACGAAGTGGTGTTAAAGATGTGTGCTCTCGAGTTGATTCCAGCCCCGGATCTAGGGGGAGAGGGGCAAACTGGGGCATCCGCCCCGGGCGGCAATTCAGGGGGCGCAAAAATCATAATATAGTATGATTAAAAATAAAAAAACTTGCTGCACAAAGCGCCTAGCATACGGAAGCCTGGTTGGGAGAATAAATAAATTTATTAAAAAAGAGTTCTTACTGTCCCATTCACGAAAAATGCCAACTATTATTTATTTGTGAGTTTTTTTTTTATCTAATCTCTATCACTATCAAGTTTTTGCCCCGGTTCGAAAAAATTGTAGATTCGGGGCTGGTTGATTCCCCGTCTTATTCTATACGTGCTTATTCTTATTCTATCTTATGCCACATGATACGTCTTCGTGGAAGGTTACCCTTTTTCATTTTATCCACATAATGGGCGATCTCAGTGACCTGGCTAACTACAGGCCTATAGCGATAAGCCTATAGCCTCCCTGCTTGCAAAGGTAATGGACCGCGAGATTAACATGCAGCTCCTGGGATATCTGGAAGATCATCAGCTGATCTGTGATCGACAATACGGTTTTTGCGACGATCGTTCAGCTGGTGATCATCAAATTTATCTTATGCACCTGTAGGCATCGTCAGGCTATTGATCGCAACGGAGAAGCACTGGCAGTCAGCCTAGATTTCGCGAAGGCCTGTGACCGGATCTGGTACAGGGGGGTCTCACGAAGTTGCCATATTACGGTCACTGTGAGAGGTTATGCAGTTGGGTAGCCAGCTTTCTATCTGAGCGACATATCAAGGTCGTAGTAGATGGTTGTTGCTCATATATGAAACCTATAAAATGCTGGTGTTCCCCCCAAGGGTCTGTGGTATCTCCTACGCTGTTCATTCTGCATATCAATGACAATGCATGAGTGGCAACTGTTGCTATGCAGATGACAGCACAGGGGATGCCTACTACACAGCCCCCCTTAATTCCTCTCAGTTGCAAAATGGTGTCTAAAGTTGAGAACTCTCTGGAGCAAGTCCCGGAATAGGGTTGACTTAATTTAGTCGAGTTCAAACTCGCGAAGACACAAGTTGGCGCATTTACCACTAAGAATACCCCATTTTTCATAGTGCCTCAATTCCAGGGTACCGCGCTCATCACTAAAAGTGTTGTAAGTGTTGTAAGAGTATGATTCTGGGAGTTGACATCTCGAGTGATGTGTAGTATCAGCGTCATTTGGAAGCCAAGGCTAAGTTGGCTTCCAAAAAGGCATGTCGTGTAGAACGTAATTTTTTTGTACATTAAATATTTTGTTTAAATGATTAGGGCCATTTAACGCATTTAAATAACTGATTAGAATTTTTTCTTATTATTATCTCTACTGCCTGTTTGTCTTCAATTCGTCGAGTTTCCAGATTTAGAATCATGGCCTCTTAAAGATAAATTGCATGATGCTAAAGTAATTAATACATTAATACGATGAAAGATGGTCCAGAAAGTAATTTTATTGTTGATTTCACTTTTCAATAAAGTATCGATGCTTTCCGGAACATTTTTCGAATCATAATTTCCGGATCATTTCACGAATTTTTCTAAGGCGCATTGGGGGCCCCCTCGGCCCCGGGGCCCCGTATAATTGATACGGCTGATACGCCGGTAGCTACGCCCCTGATTGTCAGACATGATATAGAAAACTAAGCCAATAATGAATTTTAACTTTTGGTTTAGAGTAATTGCAAAGCTGTGGCCAAAGCTGTAGCCGCTGGTGGCAAATAAATTATTTATAAAACAACCTAGTAGTTTGCTTTTGCTTTGCTTTTTTTTAATTCAAACCTACCCGTTATTAATAAATCAAGTACCTATGCAGCACATACACATATGGCATAATATACTTATTTTTCATTATTGACCCAATAAATTCAAATTAAGTAAATGATAATTTTTAATGCATGATTTTTGTACGGTTTTGAACTCAAATATCTCAGGAAGTATATCACTTACAACATTTCATCACTGAATAGTTTTTAATCGTAATCATTTAGCCTATCGATTGACATATGTTTCATCAATGTCCGCCGTAACGAAGTTTTTTGCTTTATTTTTCTACAGTTTTGAACTCACTTATCTCAGAAAGTATATCACTTACGACATTTCATTACTGAATACTTTTTGATCATAATCATTTAGTCTATCGATTGACATATGTTTCATCACTGGCCGCCGAATCGAGGTTTTTTCAAAATGGCGGACTTGTAGGTGTGCCAATTAGGTTCGATGCCCTTTCATTATATGTGCCGTCACACTTGGGGGGGAGGTCTCACAAATGTGACCAGCTGTGACAAGGACGAGGAGGGGTCAAAAATTCATGAAATTAGTGTGACGTAATTTATGGATGGCCCCCAAGAGCTAATCAAGAAATATTCATAAACAATTGCAATCAGATTTTTTGCAACTTAATTTATATAAAAAAATACGTAAAGTGACGACATCTCGTGAGTTGTAACTTTAATTTGAGATCGTGATAAGTTTAAGTTGCGAAACACGTGTATGGATAGCGTTATGAGAGTTTGAACTTAAACCACTGAGGTCTGAGTTAACATTAACTTTTTAATTTCCTGTAAAATTCAGAACGCGCTTTACTAACAATCTCATGTCCCTATGAATGTTAAACCATCTTTGAAATTCACGCTTTGAAAGAGTCAACTTAACTTTCCTTTTTAATTACGTTCCGTTCCAAGCAGATTATGTCGGAAGCTCATAAGGGAACAGTTTGAGCTCCGTTCAAAAATTCCTTAATTAAAATTGACTTCACTGAAGAATTTTGACTTGAAAAGGAATTTTTTTGATGCGTGATTGAGCTATTCCGTAATGTGTTGTAATAAAATAAAGTGGGTGATGGTCGAAGAAAAATTTTAATCACTTTTTTAATTACATGCAAAAATTCCGTTAATTCATCGGATTTGCCGTCAAGATCGATTTGACACAACGGAATAAGGAATATCTTTTATCATGTTACATTCCAAAGTCGGGTGAATAATTAAATTGCTTGCATAAATAAATATGATACCGTCAGAGAGAAATCAATCGTGGAGCACTATTAGCTATTTATTCAATTGTTTATATAATATAAACAGGTCTATACGTACTTATGTACATACATATACATGTACATAGAGGCTGATCGATATTTTAATATAGTCGTGAGGTGTAAAACAAAAAAATGTCCACGATGATAAGTATTATAATTTCTTAAAATACATACATATTATAATGTCATGATTTGTTCAATGAAATAAGTTGCCGTGTGTCCAATTCACTTATAAATTCAATTTATTCATTACATACATTTATAATTATAACTATAAATTTTGAGAATAACAATTTTTCGCAATTTCTGCATTTTACAATATTATTTCGGCATAATTAAATGGATCATGTATCTAATTCTTTTCATAGTCATCGCCAGGAAATATAAAAAGCGTGTGTCGTAACTGTTATGGTATGTCCACGGACCTCAAAAAAGACGGACGTAACCTCGTCTAATCGAGAGTGAAGCATAGCAATGGCCGCCCGCTTAATGTAATGTTTGATTCGCGATTGAAGCAGTGAAGTATCAATGTGTGGGTGTGTGTACTTGCACGAATAAAGAGTTGGTATTACTATGGGTGCTTCACTGAATTTGTTCTTGTGATTACGTCAGTCTTTTTTTAGGTCCGTGGGTATGACGTAGATGTCGTGTGCACAAATCCAATTATGATAGTTATAAGCCAGGAGGGGGAAGCCCTGCGAAAATTATATAAAGCTTTGCATTTATTCATGTACGTGGATAACCGATGTAAACAAATGTTTACGTGTATAATCTGTCTGTATGTGGATGCTACGTTCACAGTATGACGTAATAGGAATAAATAAATAAAATAAATATAAATAAACGCTACACATTACGATTCCCGGTTTCGTGGGTGCCATGGAGAACACAGAATAACAAGAACACACACACCGAGACCGAGAATAGAATTTTAAACTCTTCATTCAAATTTCTGCCTCGGTAGGAATCGAACCCAGGACCTGATGGATGGCGGTTTGGTAATCATTGCACCACACGGGTTGTCGGAAAAACAAGAAAATAAAAAGGGTAAAGGCATTGAAGTATAATGTCATAGAACAAACATCTCGAACAAAATGTGTCTCGCCGGGAGGTTTCATTTTCAAAATTGAGCCCCCGTTCTCCTTTCAAAATCGAACGAATCCATTATTGAAAAGTGAAGCCGATCAGCGCCAATTCATTGGAACATACATTGTGTTCGCGGTGTCGGTTCTATATGCTAGTAATTATACTTCAATGGGTATTTTAGGTTTATTGATTCTTTATATATTCATAATAGTATTGTCTAGGTGGCGTGCTTGATTCAACAATATTGAATACCTGCCATTCAAGAATTCACAAAAGTTATTATTATAAAGGAACCGCAGACACTAAAAATTATTATAATAACCTTCAAGAACTACGTCGGACGTATACCACGACTCTTGTATATTACGGCATCCTCAATTTATCACAGTAAGCACTCGGATGACGTACAACTCAACAATGGAAGCACTAGAAGATCAATCCAGTATTACATAAATCAGTTACTCGCAGTTACTCTTCGTCATCTAATTGAGGACTTCGTTACTAATTCATTTCTAAATCTATCAGACAGAAAACTATGTCATCTATAATAATAGTATAAAGAAGAAAGATTTGATTGTTTGCATTGAATAAGCTCCGAAACTACTAAACCGATTTGAAAAATTATTTCTTACTGTCGTGAAGCTACACTATCCCCGAGTGGCATAGGCTATATTACATTTTCAAAAAAATAGGGATCCTTAATAAAACTCCAATAATGTAACCTAAAGTGTAAAAAAATAAGAAAACCGAAGCAAAGCGAGGGCGGTTACTCGTTTAACTAACACTGGACTGACGTGTAACAATTCCAATTTGGTCAATAGTCACGTTTACAGTAATTCAATGTGTAACAATCCTTATGGATTGTCAGTATTGTAACGTACACACACATGAGTTGATAATGTGGGATTTGAAGTTATTGACCCTTGAAAGTGCACTGTTGGACAAAGACTACTCGTCTATTGTGGCAACGAATTATTTCCTTCAGACTCCTGCCAGTCAAATTACTTATCACGCGTTTCCACATTACCCCCGGTGAGACCAAGATTTTGATCAGATTTCAGCTCATTTTGAAGATGAAATGAAGTTTGAATTTCTGAAATTGTTCCAAGCTTCTTTATGTAACAGTGTGATAATATAGTAATTTTATCGACAAAAATACCCATATATGTGGGTCCAGATCTCTTCCTTTTGGAAAAGCCGCCATTTTTTTGTTATGCTAGACGACTCTACCGAAAGATATCTATTTCTTTGGACACACTGTATATTTCAGGATTTCTATTCCCTTCGTGTCATAAGCCAATTGCACGTAATTGCGACTAGTTTCAAAGATTTTTGTAAAAAATTTACTTCTATAACGAAATAACATAGGTGATTGTCATTTTCGAAGATATGACCCGTGGTCAATGCCCACGAATTATTTAGGCGCTTTCTATAGAACAATAATAAAATTGTGGTCTACCACCGATTTGTCGCAACAAAGAAATTTCTCACCATTTTGATAATCTAAGGAATTTCTCTGAATGTATTTCAAAAGAAAACTTTCGATTACAGATTTTGCGGTCAAAATTATTTTTAGTATTACGTAATGTTGCCAAGCATAGGCTCTGTTTTCTACACGAGTGATGGATTAGTTAAAAATTAATCTGTACTAATATTATAAAGACAAAAGATTTGATTGTTTGTTTGCATTGAATAGGCTCCGATACAACTGAACCGATTTGAAAAATTCTTTCACTGTTGGGAAGCTACACTATCCCCGGGTGACATAGGCTATTTATATTTTCAAAAAATTTAGGGATCCTCAATAAAACTCCAATAATGTAACCAAAGGTGTAAAAAAATAAGAAAACCGAAGCAAAACGAGTATATCTAACTAGCGCTTTGCCCGCGGCTTTGCCCGTGTTTTCCGGGATAGTAACTACCCCATATCCTATTCCACATCATGGTCTACCTGTGTGCTAAATTTCATGAAAATCTATTCAGTAGATTTTACGTGAAAGAGCAACATGTATCCACACAAACATTTACCTTATTAGCAAGAGCGTAGCTTCTGCCGTATCAGCCGTATTAATTATACGGGGCCCTCAGCGTATAGGGGCCCCCACTAATACTCCCAAAAAGCCAGCGGCCGACGACCGCTACAGTTGGCACTCCTTTTATATTTGACAGCTGACGTTGAGGGGGCCCCACAATAAATATTGACATGGGGCCTCCTTAGGGCTAGCTATACCACTGCTTATTAGTAGGATACCACAGAATAGATCAGCTGATAATAGTACCTTTTTACGCCAAATCTATTACAATTGTTTGCTGTTAAGCAAACGTAGTGTCTGATCTCTATCTAATCTGAGCTCTGGAGCTTACCTCTCCATATTAATCCAGAACAGATATCCGGAAGGGATGTCGCATAAAACTTTCCTAATAGTGACCATTAGTTAACCAACTTCTAAACGTTTCTAAACGCTCGATAGCCGAACTTGGGAATCGATTACGCGTGACAAAAGCAGCGATTTAAATTACATATAGATTACCAGTTTTTCAAATCCATTTGAATCATTTCATATTCGTAGGAACAATATTTCCGTAGACGAAGACGCGAGTACTTAAAATCGATAAATTATCGGAAATGAGTAGCAATAGATGAATGGATGATTAAAGAAATAACACTCATTTGGATACTGGATAGTACTTAGATAAATAAAAATATCCTAACATTTTGGGGGGATAAAAATTGAAACTTGGCAACACGAACGCTTCATTTACGCTTACATACAATTCTTCTTGTTAAACTTTTTGGTTTTGAATGCTTTTAATTTCTATTCTATTAAACTAAGGGGTAGTAGGTATTACCTATGACATTACCCAATATTTTTTTAATAATATCCTAGAAATATCATCCCACATGTGCGGTAGGTTTTACAATCCAAAGTTTCTCTTTGAGCAATAGTGTTGTTCCAAATTTGAACAGACCCTGAGTTAGTTTTTCCTAAACACGAAATTTAACCGCAAGCCAGTATCATAGCGACCGCAAAATGACTAACCCAGAGTTAAATTATAACCGTTGTTTCAAGGTATGCTTAACTGTTAGTCCTTTTACCAACATATTAAGGCATTTTTTGTTAGTTTCGTTCTTTTTGTAATCAAAAATTATATGAAAACTTTTACATAGAAAAATAATATTGATTCAACGTACCTAAGTGAATTTCAATCTTAAGACGCGTTTAGTGTTCCATAATACATGTATATTAACACATAACTTACATGTAACAAATTCTTGAATAAACAAACAAGTATAAGCGGATAAACGTGATATACTTTTATTAATCATTACTATTTTTATTTGCATAAACATATCGATTAAAGTAACCTTCAGGATATTACCTGTAATATGTAGACTTTCAAGTTACGAATGGTAGTTCGCACGTAACATACATTACTTCATAATGCCTCAAACATGTAAATCTTGCCAAGGCCGTACATAATTTTGAATGATTAAAAATAAACATAAATAAACGCACGAATTATCATGATAACTGAAAATATTTCAGTAATATATTCAAACCATAATTTACCATGATATTCAGCTGAAACAGTTAAACATATAAAGTATTTTTAATATATGAAATGAAATGAAATGAAATGAAATGAAATAATCTTTTATTCATGTAGGTATCACTGATACACTTATGCACGTCATTTTTTTTTAATTTACCAGCTTTTCGCAAAGGTGCTTTGTCATGGAGGAGAAGAAAAGCCGTAAAGAAACTCCTCAGCACATCTTTTAAAAATAAAACTTATATTTATTACAAAAATAGGTATTCTCTAACCTGAGCAGAACTGGTTGCCTAGCTGGTCATTTCCAAGCATCTTTATCATTTAAATAATCATCTATGTTATAATAACCCTTGCCTACTAGTTGAATTTTTACACGTTTCTTAAAAGATTCCACCGGCAAGTCACGAATTGGCTTTGGGACTTTATTATAGAATTTTACACCGAGTCCCATAAAAGAACGCTGTACTTTAGCAAGACGGTACGAAGAGGTAGCCAATTGATGCATCCTTCTTGTTTGTCGATTTGATAAGTCACAATTTTGTTTATATGCAGTTATCTTTTTCCTTTTAAAGACTAAATTACTATAAATATATTGGGAAGCTACTGTAAGTATACCTATTTCTTTAAATTTGACACGCAAGGACTCCCTTGATTTTAGTTTATAAATAGCTCTAATGGCTCTTTTCTGTAGTACAAAAATTTGTTGTATATCGGCTGCTTTGCCCCACAGCAAAATGCCATAAGACATAACACTATGGAAATATGCAAAATAAACAAGCCTAGCAGTGTCGACGTCAGTGAGTTGTCTTATTTTTCTAACAGCATAAGCAGCCCTAGCGAGTTTAGTTGTGAGAGATGCTACGTGCGGGCCCCATTGTAGTTTACTATCTAAGGTTACCCCTAAAAAGACTGTGGATTCCTCTATATTTAATGTTTCATTATTTAATTTAAGAGATTTATGGACTTTTTTTACATTTGGTAGCACGAATTCTAAGCATTTGGTTTTCTTTGCATTTAAAAGTAAATTATTTATAGTGAACCAATGTGAGACATGCAACAGAGCACTATTAACATCGTCAAAATTATTTTTATTCCTATCAGTCTTAAATATTAATGATGTATCATCTGCAAACAGCACAATGTTCGCATGGTTATTTACATAATATGGTAAATCATTTATATACACAAGGAAAAGAAAAGGGCCTAAGATCGAGCCTTGCGGTACACCCATAACAGTAGATGACCCTGATGACTTTTCATCGTTTATATTAACCCTTTGTATCCTATTATTCAAATAAGAAGCAAGCAAGTTAAGGGCCTTGTTTTTCACGCCATAGTGACTAAGTTTAGACAGTAAAGTATCATGCTCAACACAATCAAACGCTTTTGATAAGTCACAAAATATACCTATAGCATTTTGAGATGACTCCCACGCTTCATATATATGCTTTAAGAGCCTGGCTCCGGCATCAGTTGTACTACGACCTTTAGTAAAACCGTATTGCTCCGGATGTAATCCTACTAATATTATAAATGTGAAAGTTTGTGAGTTTGGATGTTTGGATGTTTGGATGTTTGTGTTACAATCACGCAAAAACGGCTGATCGGATATAGATGAAAATTGGCATGTATGTAGTTTAATACCTAGAATAAAGTATAGGATACTTTTTATCCCGAGATATTGATCTATTCCCGAGGGAGAAGAAGTAAATTAAATGGTAATAGGAAAACAGTTTGACGTTTGTCTTCACAGTGACATTAGAAAACTCAAAACAGCTGATTGAGTGATTAAATTATATTAATGGTTCATTGTTTTAATATGTTTATTAACAAACACATAAAAAAATTGTGATGAGGCACATTGTGATAATTTTTGTCATACACTGGAAGCTGTAGTAGCCATCGATCTCGCATAAAATCAAATAAAGCCAACACAGCATTTTTTACGCGTAATTAAGGCTGCTTTCACATCAGCGTTTGTCAAGAGTTCCTTGCGCCCAACTCTTAATCAATGAGCTATACAAAATAACAATTTTACGTAGAAGAAATACTGTAGTTTATCAAGGTTTTTCCTAGCTCTCAGTATGAGGTGCGATTGAAATATTATAATTTATACCGTATCAGGTTTTATTAATTGCATAAAATCATCAAATTTGGTTTTTAACATTCGTAAATGTCTACCTATATATTTTTTTCATTTACTTTATAGAAAGAAACATTAATTTTTTAACCTATTTAGCAAATCATTATTCAAGTGTGTCGGATGAATTATAACCCTTATAAAATCCTAGTGTGGTGTCGGCCTTTTGTCAAGATCGGCCTTATGTCAAGATTTCTTTATTTTTCTATTGCTGTGCATGCATATATTACCAGTGCTATTTACCGAAAACTACAAACCTTCAATAAGTTTTTAATGAACAAGACCGTTAGTATACAATGTTTTTAGATAGGAATAGATTCGTTGTTTATGAAGCGATTTTCATGTTTTTTTTTATTGTATTGAGAATTTACTCAAGTTGGTCCTACTTCAATATAGTGAGATGATGGATTGTGGAGATAATGTATGAGCTTCTCAATCGTAAGGAATAACTGAACCGTGTTTAAATATATTAGCTGTCGTCATCATTGACATCGTCCTTAACGTTATCATTTTATCAATCGTTGACATTGCCAGGTATGGTGATGTGTCTTAGATACGAAATATTGGACTCCTCAACGGAACAATTGAAATAACTAAACAATTTTTAACAATATTTGTTGTTCGTAATATTGGCTTAAACTCATTAAAGACCCACTACTGGGCACGGGTCCCTCCTCTTCAGGAGTCCTAGAGCATACTCCACCACGCTACTCCAGTGCGGATTGGTGGAGGGGTTAATGGACAACCCGAGTGTCAGAAGTTTTCAAACCGCCCGAGGGCCTCCGACATGGCTTATGATTGTTATCTTATGATAACAACCGGGACCGACGGGTTTACGTGCCCTCCGAAACACGGTAACGCTCAAGAAAATTTTGCCACTAGCGGTCACCCATCCAAGTACCGACCGCGCCCGCTGTTGCTTAACTTTTTCGATTACATTGGATCGACGCAAGTCGCCGGCAAGTTCGTAATATTAACACTGCAAAACCAGACGCACAGAAAAATTGACTTTTTTTAAATTATAAGTTAATGCTTGACTACAATCCTACCTGATGTAAGTAGCGATGTAGTCTTGGTTTATTATGGGATCTATTTAGTACATGAATATTTTCATACTTTCATACTTTAAGTATGATAATGATGATGTTTCGTGATGACCTGCGATGATTGCCAGGCAAAAACTTAATTTGGCATACTTAAAAATTAAAGATGTATCGTCAGCAAACAATACCGTTTCACACATGTCCTTAGTGAAATAAGGAAGATCATTGATATATATTAAAAATAGCAGTTGTCCTAATATTGATCCTTGGGGCACACCCATGGTCATGTGCACTCCAGGTGACTCTATTCCATTAATAACTACTTTTTTAAATATACCCATGTTATTTAAAGAATGCTATGGTTCGTTTGTGTTACGTTTTTGTAAACATAATTCTATTAATGGACCTGCTGGTTGTTCTAATTGCGGAATAACTTTATAATTTTCCTCCAGAATAATAGTTGTTCTTTTATTTTCTGTGAATCGCAAAATTTACACGCTGTTTTAATTTTTTTCCCTTTTTAGAAGCTTGTGGCTATTGAGACTCGCGAGTTGTGACTCGCATCATACTCTAGCAACAGCCCGTCTCTGTCATTCTGTTTCATGAGCATGTTGCTAACGTCGTTTACCTGCCTGTTCCGGCGTAACAGCTCTCAAGCTGGTTGAAATTATTCCTCACGACGTTCCCTTTCATTTTTATGACCCCTCAGCAGCTCGCTGGGACGCCAAATAATGAGCATGTTGCTGGTGTCGATGATATGCCTGTTTAGGCAGCTCTTAAGTTAGTCTGCCGCTGAACTTACTTATTCCTCACCACATGCCCTATGATTTTTTTTGAATCCTTAGCAACTTGCTAGAACGCGAAATAATAAGCATGTTTTCAACATCAATGATATCCATTCTTAGGGATGAAAAGCAGGATACCGTAAGTTTCATTCACAAACATCCAAACATCTATACCTAACATCTAAAACATCAAAATTTTAGTAGGATCAAGATCAAATTCTAAATTCTCGCGGACGAAGTCGCGGGTAGAAGCTAGTAATTTATTATTGTTGAAGTGGGTAAGCATTTGATTCAGTATGATCTTTCCGAATATCTTACTGAGTGTTGGTAATATAGAAATCGGTCTGTAATTATTAATATCGGTTTTTTCACCTGTTTTAAATAGTGGTATTACTTTACTGCATTTCATTAGGTCTGGAAATACACCAAGATCTATGCATTTATTAAAAACTAGCTTCTACCCGCGACTTCGTCCGCGAGAATTTAGAATTTGATCTTGATCCTACTAAAATTTTGATGTTTTAGATGTTAGGTATAGATGTTTGGATGTTTGTGAATGAAACTTACGGTATCCTGCTTTTCATCCCTAAGAATGGATATCATTGATGTTGAAAACATGCTTATTATTTCGCGTTCTAGCAAGTTGCTAAGGATTCAAAAAAAATCATAGGGCATGTGGTGAGGAATAAGTAAGTTCAGCGGCAGACTAACTTAAGAGCTGCCTAAACAGGCATATCATCGACACCAGCAACATGCTCATTATTTGGCGTCCCAGCGAGCTGCTGAGGGGTCATAAAAATGAAAGGGAACGTCGTGAGGAATAATTTCAACCAGCTTGAGAGCTGTTACGCCGGAACAGGCAGGTAAACGACGTTAGCAACATGCTCATGAAACAGAATGACAGAGACGGGCTGTTGCTAGAGTATGATGCGAGTCACAACTCGCGAGTCTCAATAGCCACAAGCTTCTAAAAAGGGAAAAAAATTAAAACAGCGTGTAAATTTTGCGATTCACAGAAAATAAAAGAACAACTATTATTCTGGAGGAAAATTATAAAGTTATTCCGCAATTAGAACAACCAGCAGGTCCATTAATAGAATTATGTTTACAAAAACGTAACACAAACGAACCATAGCATTCTTTAAATAACATGGGTATATTTAAAAAAGTAGTTATTAATGGAATAGAGTCACCTGGAGTGCACATGACCATGGGTGTGCCCCAAGGATCAATATTAGGACAACTGCTATTTTTAATATATATCAATGATCTTCCTTATTTCACTAAGGACATGTGTGAAACGGTATTGTTTGCTGACGATACATCTTTAATTTTTAAGTATGCCAAATTAAGTTTTTGCCTGGCAATCATCGCAGGTCATCACGAAACATCATCATTATCATACTTAAAGTATGAAAGTATGAAAATATTCATGTACTAAATAGATCCCATAATAAACCAAGACTACATCGCTACTTACATCAGGTAGGATTGTAGTCAAGCATTAACTTATAATTTAAAAAAAGTCAATTTTTCTGTGCGTCTGGTTTTGCAGTGTTAATATTACGAACTTGCCGGCGACTTGCGTCGATCCAATGTAATCGAAAAAGTTAAGCAACAGCGGGCGCGGTCGGTACTTGGATGGGTGACCGCTAGTGGCAAAATTTTCTTGAGCGTTACCGTGTTTCGGAGGGCACGTAAACCCGTCGGTCCCGGTTGTTATCATAAGATAACAATCATAAGCCATGTCGGAGGCCCTCGGGCGGTTTGAAAACTTCTGACACTCGGGTTGTCCATTAACCCCTCCACCAATCCGCACTGGAGTAGCGTGGTGGAGTATGCTCTAGGACTCCTGAAGAGGAGGGACCCGTGCCCAGTAGTGGGTCTTTAATGAGTTTAAGCCAATATTACGAACAACAAATATTGTTAAAAATTGTTTAGTTATTTCAATTGTTCCGTTGAGGAGTCCAATATTTCGTATCTAAGACACATCACCATACCTGGCAATGTCAACGATTGATAAAATGATAACGTTAAGGACGATGTCAATGATGACGACAGCTAATATATTTAAACACGGTTCAGTTATTCCTTACGATTGAGAAGCTCATACATTATCTCCACAATCCATCATCTCACTATATTGAAGTAGGACCAACTTGAGTAAATTCTCAATACAATAAAAAAAAACATGAAAATCGCTTCATAAACAACGAATCTATTCCTATCTAAAAACATTGTATACTAACGGTCTTGTTCATTAAAAACTTATTGAAGGTTTGTAGTTTTCGGTAAATAGCACTGGTAATATATGCATGCACAGCAATAGAAAAATAAAGAAATCTTGACATAAGGCCGATCTTGACAAAAGGCCGACACCACACTAGGATTTTATAAGGGTTATAATTCATCCGACACACTTGAATAATGATTTGCTAAATAGGTTAAAAAATTAATGTTTCTTTCTATAAAGTAAATGAAAAAAATATATAGGTAGACATTTACGAATGTTAAAAACCAAATTTGATGATTTTATGCAATTAATAAAACCTGATACGGTATAAATTATAATATTTCAATCGCACCTCATACTGAGAGCTAGGAAAAACCTTGATAAACTACAGTATTTCTTCTACGTAAAATTGTTATTTTGTATAGCTCATTGATTAAGAGTTGGGCGCAAGGAACTCTTGACAAACGCTGATGTGAAAGCAGCCTTAATTACGCGTAAAAAATGCTGTGTTGGCTTTATTTGATTTTATGCGAGATCGATGGCTACTACAGCTTCCAGTGTATGACAAAAATTATCACAATGTGCCTCATCACAATTTTTTTATGTGTTTGTTAATAAACATATTAAAACAATGAACCATTAATATAATTTAATCACTCAATCAGCTGTTTTGAGTTTTCTAATGTCACTGTGAAGACAAACGTCAAACTGTTTTCCTATTACCATTTAATTTACTTCTTCTCCCTCGGGAATAGATCAATATCTCGGGATAAAAAGTATCCTATACTTTATTCTAGGTATTAAACTACATACATGCCAATTTTCATCTATATCCGATCAGCCGTTTTTGCGTGATTGTAACACAAACATCCAAACATCCAAACATCCAAACTCACAAACTTTCACATTTATAATATTAGTAGGATTAGTAGGATGAGAACTAAACAAGGAGCTATAATATCTATTATGTCACGTATTATTTTTACTGAAATACCCCAGAGATCACCCGCACTTTTTACTTTCAGAGACTTAAAAACTTTAATTATGTCCCTAATTGTAATGTGCTTAAAGTCAAATATTACATTGCATTCATTAACATTATCTTTTAATAGAGAAAATGCTTTTGTTGGAGAAGAGGCTAGTGTACTAGTTATTGTAATGGGAATGTTGCGGAAGTACTCTTCAAAAGCGCTTGCCACTTCTTTTTCTTCTTATATCCAACGGCAGTAGAAAATCTGTATCCATCTAGGCAAAACGGATTTTCAGAATTATTACAAATTTAATGTAATAATAATGCGTTGATCAAAGAAAGTAGTCCTAGGTGACTAGGTATACAATATTTATGTTTTCCCTTTGCAGTCTTCCCCTAACACTGATAGACGGCAATACAGAAATTAGAATAATGATCTAAACGCTTTTGTTAGTATAACGACCATCTGACTGGATTTGTACATTAGGGGCCATCCATAACTTACGTCACACTAATTTCATGACTTTTTGACCCCTCCTCCCTGCTTGTCACAGCTGTTCACATTTGTGAGGCCTCTCTCCTAGTGTGACGTCACATATTATGAAATTTTACACCTAGAAATTATTAAATTAAACCAGCAATTTCGAAATATGTTTTATTTCCATGAATTGTATTTTTATATTTACCTATACATAACAATTATTCGATTTTGAAATGTGACGTCACAAAATTTGGGACCCCCTTCCACCCGTTGTCACACAATGTCACACTACATCGTCCCTAACGTGTGACGTAATTTATGGAGGGCCCCTTATACATATACATCAGTTTTGTATATTTCGTCGATGTAACTAGATGACAGTCTGATGATAAGTGACCCGTCGCCCATAGACACCAGCAACACTTAAGGCATCACCAATGCGTTGCCGACCAAGAAAGAAAAGAGACCAAGAAATTATAACTTTTAAAATAAAGAAATGAATTTTACAATTTATTTATTTTTACTATATCACTTATAACGTGAATGTAAATTTCACCTCAAGAACGCGAATAAAATAATAGTTTTTTTTTTAATTAAATACCAAATAATGAACACTGGCGTGAATTATTTCCCAGTAAATTTTCCTTTATGAACATAACAAAAAATCTTAAATATTTTCGTAATTTATATTTTAACCATAATGCATTATGATATTTTTTATTGTTGAGCTGAGTTAGGTTTACGTTACGAGTGGCTGGTTTGCCAGAAAAATCTTTATTAAATGCTGTTGTATTCATTATTGTTTTCTGTTTTTGCAGGTAATTCATCGGCGCTATGATTTCGACCTTTAGCAAACATTCATTAAAAATCATCAGGTATTTAAACAACATCGTTGGAATTTTAACGCGATACAAAATCGTTCTTAACACAGTACCTATGACGATGTTTTGACCTTACGTAAGTACTTAACGTTTAATGGTTTTCGATTTTGTACATGTATAAAATTAAAATCAAGGGTAATGATGTTACTAGATAAGTTTTTTAAGGTTGCCTAAGAAAATGTCAGAACCCTTATAATTTCGTCAGCTCCGTCTATACATTTTTTCATCTGCGTATTTGCGTACACAGCACAGGATTTTGAAACCATTTAAGCCATTTATTTATTAACCATTAAAAAAAAAAAAAAAAAAAAAAAAAAAATTTGGCAATTAACTGCAACTCTGAATTAGTAATAATAAATAACGCTTATTCACACTCATAGCCCCACACTAGGATTCCCTGTGTCGTGGGTGCCATGGACAACACACTAGACCAAGAACAGAAATTCAAACTCATCATTCAAATTTCCGCCTCGCTGGGATTCGAACCCAGGACCGTCGCTGCGGCGACCCGGTATAGTAACCATTGCACCAAGTCCTTATAATAAGAAATTTATTATTATACCATCTCTATTCTTATCCTACTGTCAGTCACATATCGCATTAATTCCTTAACAGCCAACAAGAAAAAAAATATTTTGCCATTCAAAGATAACTTTCCAACATCGTTTAAAGCAATAACTTTCTGCCATTATTATTAATCATTTGCAACAGAAAATGATATGTTGAACGCACCCTCGTAAACCTTTACGTTGTACAGAAATGAGGGGCGAAGCGGGGTTAATAAGACCGTATTTTCAATTGTTCCCGGCGGGGAGATAGGGGTAGCACGCATTCAAAACTCATGCATGACACATAATCTCTGCTATTAAGTTAAGTCTTACTCTGCTCTAGGGAATGACGGTAGAAGCTGTATGAGTGCTACACAGCGACATCTATGTAATTTGCAGTCTTGCAGCAATTTTCTTCACATAAAAATTAAGTTTTCGGTTTGTTATTCAAGTAGGAAAACGTTCAAAATATTTAGACATTTTAGATTATTTTTGATATTGATGAAATTATTATCATAACTAGCTGTGCCCCGCGGTTTCACCTGCGTAAATTTGTTGAAATAAGTAACTACTAAAATATACGATGTAATATTACTATAGCCTATAGCCTTCCTCGATAAATGGACTATCACACACAAAAAGAATTTTCCAATTCGAACCAGTAGTTCCTGAGATTAGCGCCTTCAACTAAACAAACTCTTCAGCTTTATAATAATAGTAGGTATATGTAGATTTTGTAAATCTTAAAATCAATGATGTTTTATCAAAAACAATAATGATGATTTTCTTAATCATTTCTTTTATTTAGTTTTTCACTGTTTTGTAAATAAAACTGTTACCTACCTGGGCAAAATATCCGTATAAATGAAACTGAATATGGTATCACAGTAGCCTTAAAAGAGGAAAAACATTCATTTATTGTAAATAAAATTACTTCTGTTACAAAAGCATTAACCTAATTGAGGAAAATCATCAAAAATGGATGTTCGTCAGATTTTCTTCAGCCACGAAACAGTAAAATTAACTAATGTATTGTTCACGTTGAATAGATTTATGGAAACAATAAGCAAATTATAGTATAATAATACTATTCTAGTTCAAGCAGGATTTACGTTTCCCGCCCACGTCAGTCTTTTTGTAGGACCGATAATCGGGCCGATTTTTTCTTCCATATTATTTCTGACCGACTTTTTGAAGGACGTGTGCGTTGCAGTATTGCTATCAGTACGTTCTATTTTTAAACCGACTTCAAAAAAAGGAGGAGGTTCTCAATTCGACAATTTTTTTTTTAAATGTTTGTTACCTCAGAACTTTGGACAGGGCGAACCGATTTTGATGATTGTTTTTTTAATCGAAAGCTGGTGGCTGTCATGTGGTCCCACATAAATTTTATTGAAATCTGACAATGGCATCTATGAGAAAACCACATAAGTCGTAAATTTGTGTCAAGATGTGCACGACAAATTAACGAATAACTCAATATCACGCCAACCGATTTCGATGATTCTTTTTTTAATCGAAAGCAGGTGCTTGTCATGTGGTCCCACATAAATTTGAACGAGATCTGAAAAGTAGTTTTTGAGACTTTGAAGTCGGTTATTTTTTGTTAGTAAAATTTAGATTATTCTCCTAGAAAAAAGCGGTCACCGATTATCGGACGTGGGCGGGAAGCGTTAAACTTCCCGCCCACGTCAGTCTTTTTGTAGGACCGATAATCGGGCCGATTTTTCCTGCCATATTATTTCTGACCGACTTTTTGTAGGACGTGTGCATTGCACTATTGCTATCAGTAGGTTCTATTTTTCACCTACAACAAATCGGTCACCGATTATCGGACGTGGGCGGGAAGCGTTAAGCGGATATCTTTCTATTAAAAGTAAACTATTGTAAGTAAGTATTTGTTTCAATTGTCTTTTTGTTTATTTGATCACATTCAATATTTATTTGACAATGCGTTTGACGTAATGGTAACCATGCCGGACCGGGCGGCGCCGTACCAAGGGTCCTGGGTTTGATTCCCCGCGAAGCGGAAATTTAAATGATGAATTTGAATTTCTGTTCTCTGTCTGGCTGTGTGTTCTTGTCTCTGTGTGTTGTCCATGGCATCCATGACACAGAGAATTCTAGTGTGGGGCTATGAGTGTATAGCGTATTCAATAATATTGCAAAATGTTTGTAATATTCTGCATTCTTGTAATTGTTAAGTTTCAAACTCTTTATTATAAAATTGCCCAATTTTATCGTCAAGTTTTCAGTACATTTGGCTAACGTAATTAATTATGCCACCTTTATGAAATTCAATGAGGTATTCCCCGGACCGATCAAAGCCTTATCTGTTGGGATGGTACACGATTATGGCTTGTAAAGACAGCTATTAATATAGCCTTTTGAATTCCCCTCCCTCTTAATGCGAATAAATGACTTTATAATATCATTCCCTTATAGCTCAAGATGTTTATATGTATCCCAGTTGGTAGTGAACATGCCTGTGAAGCGAGGGATCCCGGGTTTGGTTCGCGGGGCAGACATTACGTGGCAGATAAGTGATTGGTCATGGGTCGTATGTGTGTGGTGACTTATTTGTGTTGTCCATGCCACTTGCGACACCGGGGGGGGGGAGGGGGTTATGAGTGTGTGTTTATTATTTTAATTTATTTATTACATTAACCTAATTATTTATAACACACTTTACGCACAGTCTCGTATTTAAAAAGATTTTCTTCTTAAATATACAGTAAGTGAAATATTATCAAAATTTGCAAACTAGAATTGAGCTCAATAAATCAACAAATCATAATAAATTTGTTTATTAACACTCGAACAAGTCCTTTGATTAGCATCGCCTTTACTGAGTAATTACCTGCGATTCCTCCATTTTATAATTTTCCCCAATTTCGCGGAATTGCCCCTTCCATTGAAAGTTGAGGTGACGCCGCATATTTCAAAGTTTCAAAGTAATTTATTCTTTTTAAAGGGGGCTTACTTTGGGGGGACTCTTTGTGTGTTACGAGTTCAAATTATTGTCGGTGTCTGGTGTCTCACTGAGGGGAACAACTTGTTTTTTATTGCAAATTAACTTTAAGGCTTATACAAAAACCTTTCCTCTTTTGTAACCGCGTGATTAACTTTTGAATCCTGATTTTAATAAGCACAAGGAGTAAACTCACTTGTTTCAAGGTTTTAGATTTAATGCTGCGTCTTATATTTTTTTATTTAACCTTTACATCTAAATCTTTCTCGAGAATCATTTTATTCTTTGAACAAATTCGCATGAAGATCCGTGAAGTTTTAAGACTGTAGCGCCAGTCCTAGTGAAACATACCGAGACTTGTGACAAATATTATTTAACTTGCATTAAATGTTTGTTTGTTTGGGTGAAATATTGCAAACTGACTTAAATCTACTTCCTCGTATTCTACGAAGTTGAAGGCATTAACCATTATCTGATACTACGCTCAGAATTGAGTCTAGAGGATGAAACTGTTCAACGCTTAAAAACATAGACTTGAAAATGTACTTATCTCTGTACAATGCATTAAATTAGGCTAGCTCGTTCAAAACTTTAATTTTCTTTCTCTGTTACATTGCCACTCTAACTCCCTTCTGCTTCCTGTCGCTATAATGAAACGCCTTAAAATATACCCGTCAAATACTTTTCCCGGCAACTGTCGTTACAACTTATGGTTGGTACGCAACGCGAATGGTAAGCAGCTACGAGTATATAGACAGTGGCAACGCCAACGTACGTGGAACACTTTTCATTTACGTAACGTCATCGCGTGAGGCGGCCGCGCGTTACTTACGTTCGGTGTGATAGATGGCCGGCTGAGTGATGAGCGGAGAGCGGGTTGATGATAAAACTGAATAAACTCACGCAAATAGTACTGAACTGATTTTCAGCACATTACCCATGATTACCCATGATGATTTGGAATAAAACAGGGTGAGGGTGAGACCAGTTTGGCTCAATTGTTCGATTGTCAGCTGTTTATTATCTATAAATTACGTCACACGTTGGGGAAGAGGGGAGGGGTCGATGTAGTGTGACATTGTGTGACAAGGGGTGGGAGGGGGTCCTAAGTTTCGTGACGTCACATTTCAAAATTTAATAATTGGTATGTATAGGTAAATATAAAAAAACAATTAATGGAAATAAAACTTATTTCGAAACTGCTGTTCTAATTTAATAATTTCTAGGTGTAAAAATTCATAATATGTGACGCACACTAGGGGGGGAGGTCTCACAAGTGTGACCAGCTGTGACAAGGAGGGGGAGGGGTCAAAAAGTCATGAAATTAGTGTGACGTAATTTATCCTCCCCTAATATGTCCCTTACATAAATATTTGGCCGTCAGTGTTGTTATTCTGTTTGATTGACCACTGTAAAGTAACTACCAGAATAACGATAGTGTAATACTTAATGTATGTTATATTCGGTGTACAAAAGTATGAAACTATATTTTTTGTGAAATAAAAAATCAAAATTTGACGAAATATTTAAGTTTATACTTTTGTTACATTTATATGTATTTGCCTAACAAGTTACACAGGCTTCATAAGAGAACTTGATTTAAACAAAAATGTCTCTTTTATTTTTAACCGACTTCGAAAAAGGAGGAGGTATTCAATTCGATTGTATTTTTTATGTTTGTTACCTCAGAACTTTCGAATGGGTCAACTGATTTTGATGATTCTTTTTTTAATCAAAAGCTGGTGCTTATCATGTGGTTTCACTTAAATTTGAGCGAGATCTGACGAATAGTATTTGAGTTATCCCTAATTTTGAAGTTGGTTATTTTTTGGCAACAATTATATTATTATCTGGTAACATTTAGCCTACACTGCAATATTGTAATATTCAGTAATAACGCTACTATGTAAATGCATGTATGTATAAGATACGTATAAGAAGTTGTATAAGATACAAACCCCTTCCTTATTATTATACATATTTAAAATTCAGCACGCCGCCTTCCTCTCCTGTCTCGCACCAAACGCGATAGTGAAGCAGAAAGTGTAGCAGTGGGTCGGTGGTCGCTGGTGGCACGTGCCCGCGCGGCCGCGGTTTCGTCGGTGGTACATTACCAAACAACACTAAAAGTAACAGAAGGATCGCTTCTAAACGCACTAACAGATCGTTACTATAACCTCAAACATATTATTTTACTGCAGTTATGTTCATACATCACGGGGGTCCGTTTTGAATACGCTACGATATGTCATAATTGTTTATAAGTACTTTTGGGAAATATGAGTTGAATATTTGACGTACAGTTACACTTCACTTTACATTATATGTGCCATATCTGAATGAAATTACGAGAAGTGGCTGAATTAAGCCCAATGCATACGTAACAGGTTTTTCCCTGTACGGGACGGGGCATAAATATACGTGCGTGCCCCGTTCTCGTCCCGTACGGGACGGGTAAAAACCCCGTTACGTATGCATTGGGCTTTAGACTGGCTTAAATTCTGCGCGCTCTTGGCTTATCAACCTACTAAAACATAACCAATTCTATGTTATTATTATTTCTCTGGGGAATTTATGAATTTCCTACGAATATATTTGACTTCCGAGAGCTCCCTAGTCGTAGTAGGAGATCCCTTTATAACTTTTTTGTTTTTACTGTAAATACGTATTTTATTAATTTGAATAACAAAAACGTACTTTGTTATTTAGCAACATAATGTATGTTTTTCGAAGACTTTTTGAAGTCAAGATTTTTTTATCAAAAGATTTACCGATAACTGTACTGTTTTACAAAGTGTTTAGTCCTAAATAACATCAGTATATTTAAACTCCAAACAATACAGTACCGAAGTTATATAATTGTGTTACTCGTATTACGTTATTCAAGCGTTGTTACTAGTTTTACTAACCTTATTTGAATACCATTTGTGGAATTTTAGGCAACACGAGTAGCTCATGCCTCATGCTATTTTAGAAGTACAGTTCTAACATTCAGCTGTTTCATAAATGCATCGCGTGATGCACGCAAACCGCAGAGCTGTTTGACCTGCGTCCACTGAGAAGTAGTTAATATATGTTGACCTACTCACTTCTTTAGTGCAGCGGTTTGAAGTAGTATAGGAGTAGCAAGTAATTTTTGTAGAGTTAGCATTGGAAATTATAGGCAGTAATAATAATACTTTATTTATTACTAGCTGTTGCCCGCAGCTTCGCATACGGAAATTATATTTTACCTTATTTGTAACTCTTGCAAAAGAAAATTGAAATAACGGTGAATTTATATTGAAGTAATTATATTTAGTAATTTATATACTGAAATCCACGATAAAATCACAAAGGATTCCTCCAGGAGCGGGTTTCGAAAAATAAGCAATATTCACATTAATTTTTACTTTTTTCCTTTTATTTGCAAAATTTTGAAAAATATGTATTCCATCAATTTAATCAAGGAACATTTGTTGCAAATTTGAAGCAAATCGGTTGATGTTAAAAATATTCCATACAAACTTTCATCCCATTTCCCGGGGAAACCTTTTAATTTTCCGGAATAAAAAGTATCCTAAAATATGACCCGGAGTATTAGTAACAACTTTACCAATTTTCATCGAAATCCGTTCAAGGGTTTTCATTTGATGCCTGGACAGACAAACAGACAGACAGACAATAATTCTAAAAAAAATATGTTTGTGCTCTAATACGCCCTTTGAGTTTTATTATAGTATAGATATACATACGTGACAGATCAGTTTTTTATACAGTTAATTAGCTATTAGACTATCGGGTGCAATAAAGAATAATATTGTATTGTTAATTAGTTCCTTAATTTCATGAATTTATTAACTGACATTGAAATTATTTAATACGCAATTAGATTAATAAATATTAATATTGTACACGCAAAAGGGTCGGACATAGAGTAGTATTTTTTTAGTTTTCAGACCTATAACACAAGCTCACAAATACAGAAAGTACGATATTTGTATATTTCTCAACGTTTTATTCCCCATATGTTATGTTAAGTCTTAAATTATTGTTAATTCTCGATTCTGCTTTAATTTTCCCTCGTGGGGTCGAATGGACGGATAATTTTGATGCACGATACTGCGGCGCGGCGGCGGAACTGTTAAAGAG
This sequence comes from Thymelicus acteon, assembly GCA_951805285.1. Lineage (NCBI taxonomy): Eukaryota > Metazoa > Arthropoda > Insecta > Lepidoptera > Hesperiidae > Thymelicus > Thymelicus acteon. The sequence goes on along the minus strand of OX638227.1, from coordinate 2,008,070 downwards.
GATTACAATCACTTTGTATAATGCTAATTGAGGATTTAAATCGGGTGCAAGCGGTCGAATCGATTCAGTAAATGTAAATTAAAATCGCTAGTAATACCTTCTTTCCAATCAGATCAAAAATAATTTATATGCTTGTTTTTCGTCCTGTTAATACCTTCAAACTAACACAGCCTGACTCGCAATTTAGCTTTATGTAGGTAAATGTTTCTATATCTCCTCGTAATATTTAGGATGCTCAAAAACAACTCAATAGGTCAACAACACGGACGTAAAAAAAAGACGGACGTTATCCCAAGAACAAATTCAGTGAAGCACCCATAGTAATACCAACTCTGTATTCGTACAAGTACACACACCCACACATTGACACCATACTGCTACGACATTGACACCATCGCGAATCAAAAATTACAAAATTACGCACACATGGTAAGCGAGCTGTCATTGCTATGCTTCAATCTCGATTAGACAAGGTTACGTCCGTTCTTTTTTTACGACCGTCAACAAATAAAATATAAACTTAAACTGACCGCCCCAAAAAATATGCACTAAAATATTTTTTAATAAGGTGAATTAAGTTTACTAATACACATCGGCAGTAGGCTCGTGTATAGCTTGCCTTAATCACCTAGGTGACTTTAGGTCTACCGATTTAGTATACTTAATTCACCTGCGGCCAGTAGATTTAAATCACCTGGGCCATGGGTGCATAGGTGGATAAAGTACACTAAAAGTAAACTTAAGACACCTGGGTGAATTAACTCAGGTGAATAAAGTCAACGTCACCGATTTTTTGACTTGTTAACTCACGCCATGTACGGAACAGGTATAGATATCTATTATATTATTATAGACCTCAGGATGACATAGGTATGACACTTGTATGTCATTTCCAAAAAAGAATTAATAAGACACAAAAATCCCGTTAAAACGGCATCAAGCCCTTTGTATCAAAAATTAAATATACATACAATGAACTAATATATGTATGTATGTAATACATATCTATAGAAATTTGAAGCCATTTTCAGAATTTATTCCGTTTTAAATAGTGTTTTAAATTCCGTTTTTCCGCTGTTAAATAGTGAATCGGTTTGCGGGATCACAACGTAATAACCTAATACATTTGTTTTATTTGTAGTCGCTTGTATAACTGCTAATTGTCAGGACTAAAATCTGTTTAGTCTAAATTAACACCATCGAGTACGTCAATTGTGTACGGAAATTAAACAGGTTAAAAGCTCACGATTGCAAATAAAATTGCTCTGGCAACCGGACACTCTGACGAATAGTTAGCGATTTGAATTGTCGGTCAGACATTACACTACTATTACTACTAATTGGAGTCTAATTAACTAATTTAGTCTGATGTATCCAGTTTTTAAGTGGCCTCGGTGTTCGCCGATGTGCACAAATCGATTGTGTTTGTAGAGATTAGATATGTTCTATGGTAATTTTTTTAATACGTAAATAAACGACTAATTAACATATTATGGGCCTGGTAAATGGTCACCCTGGTCTATGAACATTAGTAACACGAAAAGGCCACAGAATTTAAAGGTATCAATAATTACAGAAGGTTTGTAGACTTAAAGGTATCAATAATTTTTAATTGTTTGTAGATTTAAAGGTATCAATAATTACAGAAGGTTGAAGACTGTTCATAACTACGAATTGTTTTTTATGTCACTCATTTTATTTATAATTAAAAATTACAAACGACGATTTGGGTAGGTCACAATTGAAGGGGTAAGTGTAAAAAGGGTTCAACTGATGAAATTACTGAAATTGAGTTATTGGTATCGTTGAATTCGTCTTTCGATTATTAATGTTATGGCATAGGTTTTATAGTGGAAAATTCAATATAATATAATGTTATTTAAATACTTTTTTCGTGAAAAACGCACGGATGTGGCGCATTTTTATTGGGTTTTATTTATTTATTTATTTAATTGCAATACTGACAATATTTACTTATTACAAAGTAATAAATAAAAAAATACTTTATTTATTCGAAGGTATCTTATATAATTTGGAATCATAAAAAACAGATTTGAAGTTGAATACTAAGAATGTAACGAAAATGAAGTCTTGACTTTCAAACGCATTTATATTATTGTTTTTGTTACTTAAACCTTTACACTTACCCCTTCAATTAATGTTTTGCATTTATTACCTGTTGTATAAATATAATCAGACTAATAACTGGCATTCTCAATACCAAGCGGTGAGTAATAAATTAATTGTACCTATTTAAAATAACACTGAAATACGATACTTAGTTATAATAAATTTCGCCTCTCTATCCAAACCACAGATCTAGGTATGGCGGTAATCCCAGATATTAAACTAAACACACAAAGAGGAATATTCGTGTACCTTGTATCAAAATATGTTTCATATTCGATTACATAATGGGATTTCGGTATTGCTAATGGACTGGAATGTGCTAACATCTATTCGCATTTAATAGTGCCTAGTGGTAACTATTACGTAATATTCTGTGGGTTTCTAATAGTATTTGGATCCCACTGGAGCGCCATGTTTTGTTTTTGTTCAACAAATTATTAAATTTCAATTAACTTAGCTATAAATGTAGTTGCTTAATTTTATGCTCGTTAAAGCAATGTAGGCATTACTTAAAACCTATTTTTTTAAACAAATATGTGAATTTAAAATCAAAAACAGCCTGATTACAAAAACGTAAACCAATTTATTTTTATTTATTTGCAATGAACTCAAATACGATACTTCTGCTGTAAATTGGTGAAGAGTTGGGTAACCTGCTAATTTCATGTTTTTGCGTCGAGATTATAAAATAAAATGATACGAGATTTAAAAAACAATGAGAGTAGGGTACCTAGTTACGTATAACGGACATTTTATATCCTAATTAATTAGGTTTATCGACGACGACGCGGTAGATCCTACCGACTGCGCCGATTAAGTTTGTCGATCTTCTACGACACCTGCGGCCTTTGGTCTCACGTGCGTCGCAGTAGGACTACAATCGGACTGCCCAGTATACTCTCGGTTAAAATCTCTACTTTTGTTGTCAATTAAAATCACTTTTACTTTTAAGAAATATTATATTTCAAGTTAAAATGTTAATTGTACAAAACTTGGGAATCGAATGATGTGTGGAGCCGAGGCTTCCGTATTTATACCAATATGACGGCCTTCAGAGAAATAGAAATTCTAAGGATAAATTAGACACGCTTTTAATATTTTATGACTGCTAGATTTCGAATTCTTTGTTTGCAACATTGTAAACAGATAGGAGAAAAATAAATTAACTTTTCTATTCGTAACTTATTCGTCACGCCTATATTATGTTATCTAATCTAATGTCCTTGTTCTCAAGGTGAAACTTATTATGGATCTGATAAGGGAAAGTGTAATTTGCAACTATGTTGCGGATAAGACGGAACTTGTTATGTATTTGAAAAGTAAAAGCGTAGCTGCAACAATGTTGCGAGTAGGCGAGTCGTATTTCTAGATCTCTACCATATGTATTAAGGATAATGGATATAAAATGTCCGTTATACGTAACTCCTCCCTCACTAGAGTGAAAATAATTTTGAAGAAATTAATTTCACGTTTAAGCCTATTCCATACATCATCCAATTTTACAATAAATGAGTTAGTATTTACCAAATAATAAGTGTACCCTTTCACCATTTTTCGAATAGACAAATTATAATAATTTTTATATAAAAGCAAACAATTGCGATATAAAAACATGCAATTTTATACTTATTTAAAACTAACATATTCAATACACTTATTTTAGACAGGATTACTCTATGAATCCTGTTTATACCTTTTTACAGGGGTATAACATTTACATAATTACTTCATAGAATTACAGGGGTATAAAACTTACTTATCTAACTTCGAAGTTTCAATCATACAGAATTATTTCACACATACACATTAGATTACCTTATTTCATTATAGAATTCATAAAATGTAATTCACAAGATTACATTATAGAATATGTAAACTTAAATTCACAAATTACATTATTATTATGTCCAATATGTCGGACATATACCGTTTTCATATTTATGCAAAGATTTATTTTATGAACCCTTTTTATTGGGTCTTTTCACATTTCTCATTGGTACTTTTGTAACTCTTTCGTTTATTTTTACTGGAATAACATTTCTTTCTACCTGATCAATTATTGTAGCCTTTTCATACCTCGGGGAATCTTTAGGCTTTCTTTTATTGACTAACTTTGTATAAATGGTGTCGCCCGTATTAAAGGTGTCGTCAGACGCCTTATCTTTTAAATTATTTATAATTTTAGTTTTATTCTCAAGCATTCTATTAAAAATATATTTATATAGTACTGTTGTTCGTTTTCTGTGATCATTAACTAATCGTTGCATGTACTGATGATTGAATTGTACATCAAATATATTTTTAGTGTCCGTATGTCCAAACAAAACTTCAAATGGTGTAAATCCCGTTACAGAATGTATAGTGTTGTTATAAGCTATCAACGCATATGTCATAGTATCTGATATATCCGTAGATTTCTTCTCATATTTAGCTAAACGATAGATCTCAATTATAGTGCTATGAAATCTCTCAATTAGTCCCATTGAATGAGGATTATTTGGTGTTCCAATATGAAGATTTACTTTATGTAATATAAGAAAATCTTTTAGTAGCGCATTATTAAACTCAGAGCCTGGATCACAACTTATTTTTAGAGGTGTTCCATAATTACTGAAATATTTCATTAGGGCTTTAACAATTTCAGGAGTTGATCTATTTTCAACTAAATTAGCTTGTCCAAATTTACTGAAAGCATCTATGATAGTTAAATATGTTTTTCCTTCAATAGAGGATAAATCAATAAAAATTTCCTCGAACGGTTTATTTTGCGTTTGAGTAAATTGAAGTAAAGGTTTTAACGGATTCCTATCGTATTTCATTCTATTGCATAAATCACAAGAATTTATTATAGCAGAAACAGTGTCTTTCATTTTTGCCCAATAATAATTTCTTTTTATTCTATTTAATGTTTCGTTAATATAATGTTTTACGCCATGCGTAAAATTTGATGGAAATTCTTCACAATAAAATATATCTCTATATTCGTAACAAATAGTATAGATCTGGTTCCTTTCGTTTTCATTCTGAATATGCTTTAATCGTAATTTGCATAAGTTGTCGGTGAGTAGTCTGTCCGTTATTGGTTTACTGTCATCTTAGACAATTATGGACTGGATGATAATAAATTGGGAAACTAATAGAGGGTATCCACAATTTATGACGGGTCAAATCTACCTCAGCATTAAGTTTTTGTAACAAGTCAATCCCTATTATAGCATCGTAAAAGTCATCAATGTCATTTATATAAAATTTATGACACCTGTTACTTTGGAATAATCCACGCATAGGTAATATTATTGACTGAAGAGTGCTTTCATTGCTAAAAGGTTCGTAAATCTTATGACTTGTGAAATATTTATCAGTTAATTTATGGCTTAAAAATGACTTTTCGCTCTTGGTGTCCAATAAAAAGTTAGCACCTAGATGTTTTATAAATATATATGGAAAATGGGGCACATTATCATTTGCTATGTTATTCTGTGTAACAGAGACTATACTTGAAGGGGGAGCCAAGTAACGGGGTCTACTTTTTGGCAAGAAACACAGGAATGGTTTAGAATCGTAACAAGGGACATTACTTGAACCTTTATTCATTTTGTTGCGTCTGTCTGTTAAGCATAATGCCGTATTTTGTGCTGCACTATGTGCTCTATCTACAATGTTTTGAGTTTGTTCTGTTTCTCTAGCGAGTGAATCCATTTTGAATATCTAATTTTATTTTTTAAAGATTTCGAGATGGTATTTTTCTTCGTTCTTTGTCTAGATCTCAACCACAAGAATTAGTAATTGTAGACGTATTATTTAATTGTAACAAAAGTACCAAACTTCTATGAGTTGTGAGTAGTATATAAATCTTTTGCATTTACAATTATTATTATAACTATTAACAATTCAATAGTTTTTATCCTTAATTCTACGTACGTATATGTAATCGATTACTTTATTATATTTCCCTTCTTTATAAATTCTTTTATTATTTTCATATATTCTTTTATAAATCTTTTAATTTTTTAGATCCTAATATATCTTTTAATTCATTTGATCGCGATCTTATATTCACTTTATTTTTTTATTATTCACTTATTCACTTTTTCTCCCGCGAAGTTGTAGTACAGTACAACTGTTGTAGAACGGTCTACGCTGCGATTCTTCGGATGATGCCGATGTCCGCAGATTTGTTAAGGAAGGAGATCTTTTTATTAAAGATTATGGATCCTCCCGATTCGATTCCAAGCCAAAGTCTAAGACGTAAGGTTTAGTTTCCTTACCCGGACCGTAACGAAATCACGATTGCTTAGCGTCCTGATCGACGGTAAATGGTTCTTCTGCAAATCACCTTTGAAAAGGTTGCGACGACGATGTGTTGAAGTTAAGTAAAGATTGGATGGATCTTACTCAATGTTCTTCGGTTCCTCGACGACGTTGCAGGAGATATCCTACCGACTGCGCCAATTAGGTTTATCGACGACGACGCGGTAGATCCTACCGACTGCGCCAATTAGGTTTATCGACGACGACGCGGTAGATCCTACCGACTGCGCCGATTAAGTTTGTCGATCTTCTACGACACCTGCGGCCTTTGGTCTCACGTGCGTCGCAGTAGGACTACAATCGGACTGCCCAGTATACTCTCGGTTAAAATCTCTACTTTTGTTGTCAATTAAAATCACTTTTACTTTTAAGAAATATTATATTTCAAGTTAAAATGTTAATTGTACAAAACTTGGGAATCGAATGATGTGTGGAGCCGAGGCTTCCGTATTTATACCAATATGACGGCCTTCAGAGAAATAGAAATTCTAAGGATAAATTAGACACGCTTTTAATATTTTATGACTGCTAGATTTCGAATTCTTTGTTTGCAACATTGTAAACAGATAGGAGAAAAATAAATTAACTTTTCTATTCGTAACTTATTCGTCACGCCTATATTATGTTATCTAATCTAATGTCCTTGTTCTCAAGGTGAAACTTATTATGGATCTGATAAGGGAAAGTGTAATTTGCAACTATGTTGCGGATAAGACGGAACTTGTTATGTATTTGAAAAGTAAAAGCGTAGCTGCAACAATGTTGCGAGTAGGCGAGTCGTATTTCTAGATCTCTACCATATGTATTAAGGATAATGGATATAAAATGTCCGTTATACGTAACTACCTACTGTTTGATTGAAGCGCGGGGCCCGTAGCAAATTCTTTCAAAGAGCCCTTGATCTACTACGGGTTCTTAAGTATAAAGTGGTAAAAAAACAATTCTATACTCAATACGTTTATTTGCCATCTATAGGTATAATTTTATGGGTAATTATCTTAGTAAGTTTCACATTACATCTTAATAAGTTTTACTCAAAAAATTAGGCTCAGGCAGAGATGAGTGAGTTTAAATATGCGGGCCCTCTTTCGCGCGGGGCCCGTAGCAATTGCTACTCTTGCTACGTGGTTAATCCGGCACTGACCATGACCAGTTAACAAAACACTGCCCTTCTCATAGTAATAAAGACGTTTACCTCTGAGTAATAGAATCGTCAAAATCAAAATGTACATCGCAGATCATTAAAAATCTGATAAATTATAAATTTATTTGAACCTACAATCTCAAATTGTAAAAACAATGTCATTTGCACCAAGACAGTTGAGTGAAGGCGTGAATAAACGGTATTCGTTACAGAAAAGTTGGGACATTATTTAACCGATAAAAACGAAAAAACAACAACATTGAATCGGTGAACGGCCCAGAGATGTGCTGATTTGTTCCGGAACATGTAACAACAGTTTGAGACTACATTTCATTTCTGTACTTTCGGAGCTATCAACCATCGTCTAGACAAATACTGTGTGTAATTGACCTTAAAATTTGCACGATTAATGTCAGATCTGATGCACCAAGTTTTTATTGCATACGATACGATACGATTGGCGACTGGATCTCAAGTTAACTGCGAACTTAACTTAATTGAGGGCTATTTCATTATACTCTCTTTTCTTGTATATCAGTTGGATGGTTTCAGAGTCTATAAAGGACATCTGTACAAACATTTTTTGTGTTATGTGTTTTGTGTTATATATATATATATATATATATATATATATATATATATATATATATATATATATAGATACTAGCTGCCCAGACAGACTTCGTTCTGTCAAAAGATTAAAAAAATAAAAATAAAATTAGGGGTGGACCACCCTTAACATTTAGGGGGATGAAAAATAGATGTCCGATTCTCCCTCTAGCCGATATGCACGCAAAGATTCACGAAAATCGGTCGAGCCGTTTCGGAGGAGTTCAACTTCTAACACCGTGACACGAGAATTTTATATATTAGATATAGATTTACATAAGATGCCTAGACAATAATTAACGTGGTAATTTATAATGTTCATACACTTGCAGGTGCGTATTTTCTATCGTTGGAAAAAACAAAAGATTTACCAGTGCGTGTAATATCTGTGTACGGACTGCCCGCTGTCGAATGTTAATCCTTCCTGTCCGCAAAAACGGAACGTTATACGGAAAACCGATTGGATCCGCCACGTTTCCTGCTTTTTTCTTGTACACAAGTTGTCCACAGTATAACAAAGTTTGTGTTTTTGTATCAAGACTATCAAGTATGGTTAAAGTAGGTTAGCAAGCGTAATTTAAATTTGTTGGTTATGGTAGTTAATATTTTGAGTACTGTGATGTTATCTTTAGGAAAATAGGACGCATATACACTACTTTCCCTCTTATTATGATTCTTAATGTCATATAAACAACTAACAATAATACTTTTATTATTAACACGACTTACGGGGCCCCAGAACAAACAATTATTAATTGTTTTAAAAACATTTATCTACCCGGGCTAGGAATCGTACCCGAGACCCTGAGACGGACGTAAGTAAAATTTTGGGAAATAACTGTTTAAGTTATTTAACGCAACCCACGGTTTTTGTATTTTATACCAATATACCTACCTATTACAATATAATACCTAGTAACATAGATTATGTTCATGACGAGACTGTAGAATTCAGAGAAAATTCTGATTGAGAAAAACTTTACTGCTTACTGTACACGTCACAGATGGAATAGTTTCTTTTACATCTTCAGATACTGACACAGATAATATAATCAAATTATCATAATACTCGTAGGTATTAGATGGCAATTTAGTGATACTTATCAATTGATATTAGATGTCACGCCCTTCTCTTATTAACTCGAGTGACGGGATAATAAATTAGCTTACTGTCAAGTATAGTTTCACATACTTGAACTACCAAAATGAGCTATAACATTTAAAATCGTACAGGATTTTCTTTTAAAAAATGGTGGAGGGGTTGTGAACAATGATGAAAGTTTTTTACTGCCGCTAGAAGACCCCCGACATGACTTAACGACGGCTATCTAACGCAACTGTGACCGAACACTTTAGGTACGTGCATTCGATGTACCTACCACGCCCAAGAAATTGTTGATCAACTGGTTGACACACAAAGTCAAAGTAAGCTTCGAAAATGTTGTCTCTTTAGTTAGATTATTGAGAACAGAGGTAAGGAGGAATGACTCATATACCAGGAAAGTAGAGAAACCGGGCAAGTGCGTGTCAGGCCACACGCTATGTAGGGTTCCTAAGTAGTAGGTACTCATTAACTACTTAAACTAACATAGTCGTGATTAGGGTTGCCAGGTCGGCCGACCAAAAAGCCGGACAGACCAGCCAGTTTGGCCGGACATTAAGGTAAAAAGGCCGGACATCCTAAATTATCAAGAATTTTATGTATTAACTAGCTGCCCGGACAGACTTTGTTCTGTCAGAAAATTAAAAAAATTAAAAAAAATTTAGGGGTGGACCCACCCTTAACATTTAGGGGATGAAAAATAGATGTTGTCCGATTCTCAACCCTAGCCGATATGCACGCAAAGATTCACGAAAATCGGTCGAGCCGTTTCGGAGGGGTTCAACTTCTAACACCGTGACACGAGAATTTTATATATAAGATATTACCAAGACATTTTTTTAAAACTTCTTCACTAAGTAATAACATTTAAAGTAAAGAAACTAAAAATATTAAATAATTAGCAGAAACGTGCTTTAAAAGCTCAATATTTTTCAAAATAAAGTTGTAATAATCTTTAAACGTCAAATATTTTAAATTAAAAGCCATCTGGACTACTCTCATCGATTTAAAATAGGCTACTCATTACACAAGTAAGAGTGAGAGCTGTTAGTAGGTATACAAATACCTACTAACAGCTTCTTGAAATCATCCATCAATATCCCCATTTTTGATCAGAAAATATTTAAGGTTTTGTAATTGGTCAAAACCTTTGCTATCGTCAACTTTAACGTTTTTTTCGTGGATGCTAATAGTTGATTACATGCAGTAACGTCTTTTAACAGTCATCAATATAAATTGTTTTGCTTCGCTTCCTTGTATAAGTTTCTTATAAGTTGGTAAAATGTAAAAAGCCTAACAAAGCCGGACAAGCCGGACATCGTTAAATTTGGCCGGACACGCATTCAAAAAGCCTAACCCTGTCCGGCTTTATCCGGACGTCTGGCAACCCTAGTCGTGATAGTTTTTTGTAAATTCATAATATAATATATTTTTGAGAATTTTTTCACTTATCCAACTCCAACTGTTTAGCCCGCAGGGGGGGACACTTGACTCTAACCAAAATTAGCACTTTAAGGCCAAATATTTTGAAAAGGAACCCCCAAATCCAAAAATGGACCTTTTTACGATACCCCACACTATGGGGTACGCAACGAAAAAAAATCATCTTCACGTTACCTGTAGGGACCCAGAATTTTTTTTTTTTTTCAATATTTTATTCTACGATTTTGGAGCTTTCATAAATATGTATATCCATGCCAAATTACAGCTTTCTAGCACTAAGGTTCTCGGCGCTATGCCACGGACAGACGGACGAACGGCCATGACGAAACTATAAGGGTTCCGATTTTACTTGGGAACCCTAAAAGTGTCCAGTTGTAAGCAGTTAACAAATAGCGCTATTGTCAGCACAGAGTGGTATGAATGTAGCAGTTACTGACGATTGCAGTTAGCCAGTCCTGTACACCAAAATTCAACTGCTTACGTAGGCCAAAACCCTGTTGCTACTTTGCTACCGTGGCGCCACCAATTTAACGCAGTTCGACGGACATTTTTTCACAACAGAGTTATTTCCCCTTACCTCTAGGTAACATACTTTACGATTTATAGTTACGTCAGCGGTATACTATCACGACAAGCCAATAGACTTTCGATTTTAGCATAAACCAGGTACTTGCACAAAAATACTATTTCTCCTGGAAAAAGGCGATGCTAAAATGATATTACAAAACACCCTGCAGTCTCGATATTCAAAGAACACTGTTCTCAAATGGCTTTGACGTAGTTTGTGAAGCAATTACAGTTTTAAACGGACCCAGAGAAAAGTATAAGCTGATTGAAATCTTCCTTCTTCCTCGCACGTGATATCTAATAGATCATCTCATGCGTCATACTTGTATAGAAGTAAGTATTATTAGACATTATTATACTATTAGGCATGCTACACTTATTCGGTTTGGAACATCCGCGCTGTAAAATAGTATATAATATGCGTGGGAAAATGTTTGATAAAAAGCTGGAATGCATACACACATATCCGCAGCCGAAATGAGTAGGTCCAATGTAATTCGGTCATATATTCATTCCACCTGGATACCTAGCTACCACGCTCGTGCTCGAGTCAGCTGCCAAACCAAGAGACAGTTCTTTCTTTCTTTTCTTCTCTTTCTTTTCTTCTCTTTCTTTTCTTCTATTTCTTTTCTTCTATTTCTTTTCTTCTCCGGCAAGTATCGGTGATACCTTTGCTGTTGCTGGTGTACATGGGCGACAATAGCCACTTACCTTCAGGTGGATCGTCAGCTCGTTTGCCGGTTATTTCCATAAAAAAATAAAGCACTTTCGGCTACACGTGTTGGCTCGTCAATCTTTCGTATATTTACCGTCAGTTTTAAAAGCACTTTCACGAGTAAACATGACCTTTTCAACTGTGACCTTATTTAAACGTGCATGTTTATTGAAGCACTGGTTGATTGTTGCCGGCGCGGCGCGGGGTCCCCCGACACCGTGACTTTTTAATTGACAGGTAACGCATTTGCGACAGTAGTTTTGTTTTTAAACTTTACTAGTGAATACCCGAAGAACTAGACTACAAGGTCGTCTATTAATGTAATAAGCGTAACACACATTTAACCAAAATACGTCGGCTTTGAAAACTTGTATTCTTATATTGCTGATCTATATGGCTTCAATCCATTATTGGCCCACTACTGAGCACGGGTCTCTCCTCTTGAGGAGGCCTAGAGCATACTCCACCACGCTGCTCCAGTGCGGATTGGTGGAGGGGTTAGTGGCCAACCCAATTGTCGGAAGTTTTGATGCCGCCCGAGGGCCCCTGACATGGCTTAACGACTGACGTGCCCTCCAAGGCACGGAAGCGCTCAAGAAATTATTGCCACTAGCGGTCACCCATCCAACTACCGACCGCGCCCGCTGTTGCTTAACTTTGTCGATCGCTTAGGATCGACGTAGGCCGTTGGGCTATGAGCGCTTCTATGAGCTGATCTATATAAAAAAAAACACAAAAAATGTTTGTACGGCTGTCCTTTATGGACTTTGAAACCTTCCAACCGATATGCCTCAAAATGGTTTCATGAAAGGCAATAATCCGAAGATGGATTGAGACCACTAAAACCATGCATTAGGCACATTCGGTCTATGATAAAGTCAATTTTCCTCTTTTCCAATACAACAATTTGAAAATAATAAGTGAAGATGGTGCTTAATACAACCTGTTAATACAAAAAAACTGATCTGTCATTGTCATCAGAATTTTTTTAGAGTAGTGGAACACATGGGGTATCCATTAGTACCTAACAGAAATGTCGAGTAAGTTTAATTCTTACATATTGTTAGGGTTTGTAGACAAAGTATTGATGGTTGTAACAAAGTAAACTAGGTTAAGCCTTCAATAAAAACAAAGCCTCTTTCGTGTTAAGACTACACCATTTCTATAATAAAGTTAACGGAGAAATCCAGAGATTACAAGGTAACAACATAAGCCGTCCCGTGAACAGCGCAAAAAAATATAAATAAAATCGGATGTTGATCATAAAACCCGGGATAGAGGAATTCTTTGCGCGTCTTCAATAAAGTATACTTACTTTTTTATTTCTCTGCCCTCAACCGCTATGTTGCCAGTTTACGATCTTTCTGCAGCAATAAATGAGAAATTTTCAGCAATATAAATTTGAGTGTGGCAACACTAGCTTTATTGTATGTTGTTTAATGTACCACTTTTATGTACCTATAATTATACAGAATTGTTTATGGAATATAAGTTAACGATTTTCTTAGCTGTCAACGCGATGTTGATGCCTTATCGTAAGATAACAGTCGTTGCCATGTCGAAAGAAAACTTCCAACACTTCGAACCCTAGCGAAGCGGGGTTAATAAGACCGTATTTTCAATTGTTCCCGGCGGGGAGATAGGGGTAGCACGCATTCAAAACTCATGCATGACACATAATCTCTGCTATTAAGTTAAGTCTTACTCTACTCTAGGGAATGACGGTAGAAGCTATATGAGTGCTACACAGCGACATCTATGTAACTTGCAGTCTTGCAGCAATTTTCTTCATATAAAAATTAAGTTTTCGGTTTGTTATTCAAGTAGGAAAACGTTCAAAATATTTTGACATTTTAGATTATTTTTGACATTGATGAAATTATTATCATAACTAGCTGTGCCCCGCGGTTTCACCCGCGTTAATTTGTGGAAATAACTAACTACTAAAATATATGATGTTATATAGCCTAAAGCCTTCCTCGATAAATGGACTATCAAACACAAAAGGAATTTTCCAATTCGAACCAGTATTTCCTGAGATTAGCGAGATAATACTCGTAATAGTATATGTAGATTTTGTAAATCTTTAAAATCAATGATGTTTTATCGAAAACAATAATGATGATTTTCTTAATCATTTCTTTTATTTAGTTTTTCACTGTTTTGTAAATAAAACTGTTATCTACCTGGGCAAAATATCTGTATAAATGAAACTGAATATGGTATCACAGTAGCCTTAAAAGAGGAAAAACATTCATTTATTGTAAATAAAATTACTTTTGTTACAAAAGCATTAACCTAATTGAGGAAAATCATCAAAAATGGATGTTCGTCAGATTTTCTTCAGCCACGAAACAGTAAAATTAACTAATGTATTGTTCACGTTGAATAGATTTATGGAAACAATAAGCAAATTATAGTATAATAATACTATTCTAGTTCAAGCAGGATTTACGTTTCCCGCCCACGTCAGTCTTTTTGTAGGACCGATAATAATCGGGCCGATTTTTTCTTCCATATTATTTCTGACCGACTTTTTGAAGGACGTGTGCGTTGCACTATTGCTATCAGTACGTTCTATTTTTCACCTACAACAAATCGGTCACCGATTATCGGACGTGGGCGGGAAGCGTAAGCGGATATCTTTCTATTAAAAGTAAACTATTGTAAGTAAGTATTTGTTTCAATTGTCTTTTTGTTTATTTGATAACATTCAATATTTATTTGACGACGCGTTTGACGTAATGGTAACCATGCCCGACCGGCGCCGCGCCGTACCAAGGGTCCTGGGTTTGATTCCCGTGTGAAATTTGAATGATGAATTTGAATTTCTGTTCTCTGTCTGGCTTTGTGTTCTTGTCTCTGTGTGTTGTCCATGACATCCACGACACAGGGAATTCTAGTGTGGGACTATAAGTGTATAGCGAATTCAATAAAATTGCAAAATATTTGTAATATTCCGCATTCTTGTAATTGTTAAGTTTCAAACTCTTTATTATAAAATTGCCCAATTTTATCGTCAAGTTTTCAGTACATTTGGCTAACGTAATTAATTATGCCACCTTTATGAAATTCAATGAGGTATTCCCCGGACCGATCAAAGCCTTATCTGTTGGGATGGTACACGATTATGGCTTCTAAAGACAGCTATTAATATAGCCTTTTGAATTCCCCTCCCTCTTAATGCGAATAAATGACTTTATAATATCATTCCCTTATAGCTCAAGATGTTTATATGTATCCCAGTTGGTAGTGAACATGCCTATGAAGCGAGGGATCCCGGGTTTGGTTCGCGGGGCAGACATTATGTGGCAGATAAGTGATTGGTCATGGGTCGTATGTGTGTGGTGACTTATTTGTGTTGTCCATGCCACTTGCGACACAGGGGTATGAGTGTGTGTTTATTATTTTGATTTATTTATCACATAAAACTAATTATTTACAACATACTTTACACACAGTCTCGTATTTAAAAAGTATCGCTACTTTGTGATTTTCTTCTTAAATATACAGTAAGTGAAATATTATCAAAATTTGCTAACTAGAATTGAGCTCAATAAATCAACAAATCATAATAAATTTGTTTATTAACACTCGAACAAGTCCTTTGATTAGCATCGCCTTTACTGAGTAATTACCTGCGATTCCTCCATTTTATAATTTTCCCCAACTTCGCGGAATTGCCCCTTCCATTGAAAGTTGAGGTGACGCCGCATATTTCAAAGTTTCAAAGTAATTTATTCTTTTTAAAGGGGGCTTACTTTGGGGGGACTCTTTGTGTGTTACGAGTTCAAATTATTGTCGGTGTCTGGTGTCTCACTGAGGGGAACAACTTGTTTTTTATTGCAAATTAACTTTAAGGCTTATACAAAAACCTTTCCTCTTTTGTAACCGCGTGATTAACTTTTAAATCATAATTTTAATAAGCACAAGGAGTAAACTCACTTGTTTCAATGTTTTAAGTTGAATGGTGCATCCACGAACCTAAAAAAAAGACGGACGTAATCCCAACAACAAATTCAGTGAAACCCATAGTAATACCATCTCTCTATTCGTAGAAGTACACACACCCACACATTGACACTTCACTGCTTTAATCGCGAATCAAAAATTACGCACACATGGTAAGCGGGCGGCCATTGCTATGCTTCACTCTCGATTAAACGAGGTTACGTCCGTCTTTTTTTTAGGTCCGTGGCTGCATCTTATATTTTTTTATTTAACCTTTACATCTTAATATTTCTCGAGAATCATTTTGTTCTTTGATCAAATTCGCATGAAGATCCGTGAAGTTTTAAGACTGTAGCGCCAGTCCTAGTGAGACTTATCGAGACTTGAGACAAGTGTTATTTCACTTGCATTAAATGTTTGTTTGTTTGGGTGAAATATTGCAAACTGACTTAAATCTACTTCCTCGTATTCTACGAAGTTGAAGGCATTAGCCATTATCTGATACTACGCTCAGAATTGACTCTAGAGGATGAAACTGTTCAACGCTTAAAAACATAGACTTGAAAATGTACTTATCTCTGTACAATGCATTAAATTAGGCTAGCTCGTTCAAAACTTTAATTTTCTTTCTCTGTTACATTGCCACTCTAACTCCCTTCTTCTTCCTGTCACTATAATGAAACGCCTTAAAATATACCCGTCAAATACTTTTCCCGGCAACTGTCGTTACAACTTATGGTTGGTATGCAACGCGAATGGTAAGCAGCTACGAGTATATAGACAGTGGCAACGCCAACGTACGTGGAACACTTTTCATTTACGTAACGTCATCGCGTGAGGCGGCCGCGCGTTACTTACGTTCGGTGTGATAGATGGCCGGCTGAGTGATGAGCGGAGAGCGGGTTGATGATAAAACTGAATAAACTCACGCAAATAGTACTGAACTGATTTTCAGCACATTACCCATGATTACCCATGATGATTTGGAATAAAACAGGGTGAGGGTGAGACCAGTTTGGCTCAATTGTTCGATTGTCAGCTGTTTATTATCTATAAATTATGTCACACGTTGGGGGAGAGGGGAGGGGTCGATGTAGTGTGACATTGTGTGACAAGGGGTGGGAGGGGGTCCTAAGTTTCGTGACGTCACATTTCAAAATTTAATAATTGGTATGTATAGGTAAATATAAAAAAACAATTAATGGAAATAAAACTTATTTCGAAACTGCTGTTCTAATTTAATAATTTCTAGGTGTAAAAATTCATAATATGTGACGCACACTAGGGGGGGAGGTCTCACAAGTGTGACCAGCTGTGACAAGGAGGGGGAGGGGTCAAAAAGTCATGAAATTAGTGTGACGTAATTTATCCTCCCCTAATATGTCCCTTACATAAATATTTGGCCGTCAGTGTTGTTATTCTGTTTGATTGACCACTGTAAAGTAACTACCAGAATAACGATAGTGTAATACTTAATGTATGTTATATTCGGTGTACAAAAGTATGAAACTATATTTTTTGTGAAATAAAAAATCAAAATTTGACGAAATATTTAAGTTTATACTTTTGTTACATTTATATGTATTTGCCTAACAAGTTACACAGGCTTCATAAGAGAACTTGATTTAAACAAAAATGTCTCTTTTATTTTTAACCGACTTCGAAAAAGGAGGAGGTATTCAATTCGATTGTATTTTTTATGTTTGTTACCTCAGAACTTTCGAATGGGTCAACTGATTTTGATGATTCTTTTTTTAATCAAAAGCTGGTGCTTATCATGTGGTTTCACTTAAATTTGAGCGAGATCTGACGAATAGTATTTGAGTTATCCCTAATTTTGAAGTTGGTTATTTTTTGGCAACAATTATATTATTATCTGGTAACATTTAGCCTACACTGCAATATTGTAATATTCAGTAATAACGCTACTATGTAAATGCATGTATGTATAAGATACGTATAAGAAGTTGTATAAGATACAAACCCCTTCCTTATTATTATACATATTTAAAATTCAGCACGCCGCCTTCCTCTCCTGTCTCGCACCAAACGCGATAGTGAAGCAGAAAGTGTAGCAGTGGGTCGGTGGTCGCTGGTGGCACGTGCCCGCGCGGCCGCGGTTTCGTCGGTGGTACATTACCAAACAACACTAAAAGTAACAGAAGGATCGCTTCTAAACGCACTAACAGATCGTTACTATAACCTCAAACATATTATTTTACTGCAGTTATGTTCATACATCACGGGGGTCCGTTTTGAATACGCTACGATATGTCATAATTGTTTATAAGTACTTTTGGGAAATATGAGTTGAATATTTGACGTACAGTTACACTTCACTTTACATTATATGTGCCATATCTGAATGAAATTACGAGAAGTGGCTGAATTAAGCCCAATGCATACGTAACAGGTTTTTCCCTGTACGGGACGGGGCATAAATATACGTGCGTGCCCCGTTCTCGTCCCGTACGGGACGGGTAAAAACCCCGTATGCATTGGGCTTTAGACTGGCTTAAATTCTGCGCGCTCTTGGCTTATCAACCTACTAAAACATAACCAATTCTATGTTATTATTATTTCTCTGGGGAATTTATGAATTTCCTACGAATATATTTGACTTCCGAGAGCTCCCTAGTCGTAGTAGGAGATCCCTTTATAACTTTTTTGTTTTTACTGTAAATACGTATTTTATTAATTTGAATAACAAAAACGTACTTTGTTATTTAGCAACATAATGTATGTTTTTCGAAGTCTTTTTGAAGTCAAGATTTTTTTATCAAAAGATTTACCGATAACTGTACTGTTTTACAAAGTGTTTAGTCCTAAATAACATCAGTATATTTAAACTCCAAACAATACAGTACCGAAGTTATATAATTGTGTTACTCGTATTACGTTATTCAAGCGTTGTTACTAGTTTTACTAACCTTATTTGAATACCATTTGTGGAATTTTAGGCAACACGAGTAGCTCATGCCTCATGCTATTTTAGAAGTACAGTTCTAACATTCAGCTGTTTCATAAATGCATCGCGTGATGCACGCAAACCGCAGAGCTGTTTGACCTGCGTCCACTGAGAAGTAGTTAATATATGTTGACCTACTCACTTCTTTAGTGCAGCGGTTTGAAGTAGTATAGGAGTAGCAAGTAATTTTTGTAGAGTTAGCATTGGAAATTATAGGCAGTAATAATAATACTTTATTTATTACTAGCTGTTGCCCGCAGCTTCGCATACGGAAATTATATTTTACCTTATTTGTAACTCTTGCAAAAGAAAATTGAAATAACGGTGAATTTATATTGAAGTAATTATATTTAGTAATTTATATACTGAAATCCACGATAAAATCACAAAGGATTCCTCCAGGAGCGGGTTTCGAAAAATAAGCAATATTCACATTAATTTTTACTTTTTTCCTTTTATTTGCAAAATTTTGAAAAATATGTATTCCATCAATTTAATCAAGGAACATTTGTTGCAAATTTGAAGCAAATCGGTTGATGTTAAAAATATTCCATACAAACTTTCATCCCATTTCCCGGGGAAACCTTTTAATTTTCCGGAATAAAAAGTATCCTAAAATATGACCCGGAGTATTAGTAACAACTTTACCAATTTTCATCGAAATCCGTTCAAGGGTTTTCATTTGATGCCTGGACAGACAAACAGACAGACAGACAATAATTCTAAAAAAAATATGTTTGTGCTCTAATACGCCCTTTGAGTTTTATTATAGTATAGATATACATACGTGACAGATCAGTTTTTTATACAGTTAATTAGCTATTAGACTATCGGGTGCAATAAAGAATAATATTGTATTGTTAATTAGTTCCTTAATTTCATGAATTTATTAACTGACATTGAAATTATTTAATACGCAATTAGATTAATAAATATTAATATTGTACACGCAAAAGGGTCGGACATAGAGTAGTATTTTTTTAGTTTTCAGACCTATAACACAAGCTCACAAATACAGAAAGTACGATATTTGTATATTTCTCAACGTTTTATTCCCCATATGTTATGTTAAGTCTTAAATTATTGTTAATTCTCGATTCTGCTTTAATTTTCCCTCGTGGGGTCGAACGGACGGATAATTTTGATGCACGATACTGCGGCGCGGCGGCGGAACTGTTAAAGAGGATTACAATCACTTTGTATAATGCTAATTGAGGATTTAAATCGGGTGCAAGCGGTCGAATCGATTCAGTAAATGTAAATTAAAATCGCTAGTAATACCTTCTTTCCAATCAGATCAAAAATAATTTATATGCTTGTTTTTCGTCCTGTTAATACCTTCAAACTAACACAGCCTGACTCGCAATTTAGCTTTATGTAGGTAAATGTTTCTATATCTCCTCGTAATATTTAGGATGCTCAAAAACAACTCAATAGGTCAACAACACGGACGTAAAAAAAAGACGGACGTTATCCCAAGAACAAATTCAGTGAAGCACCCATAGTAATACCAACTCTGTATTCGTACAAGTACACACACCCACACATTGACACCATACTGCTACGACATTGACACCATCGCGAATCAAAAATTACAAAATTACGCACACATGGTAAGCGAGCTGTCATTGCTATGCTTCAATCTCGATTAGACAAGGTTACGTCCGTTCTTTTTTTACGACCGTCAACAAATAAAATATAAACTTAAACTGACCGCCCCAAAAAATATGCACTAAAATATTTTTTAATAAGGTGAATTAAGTTTACTAATACACATCGGCAGTAGGCTCGTGTATAGCTTGCCTTAATCACCTAGGTGACTTTAGGTCTACCGATTTAGTATACTTAATTCACCTGCGGCCAGTAGATTTAAATCACCTGGGCCATGGGTGCATAGGTGGATAAAGTACACTAAAAGTAAACTTAAGACACCTGGGTGAATTAACTCAGGTGAATAAAGTCAACGTCACCGATTTTTTGACTTGTTAACTCACGCCATGTACGGAACAGGTATAGATATCTATTATATTATTATAGACCTCAGGATGACATAGGTATGACACTTGTATGTCATTTCCAAAAAAGAATTAATAAGACACAAAAATCCCGTTAAAACGGCATCAAGCCCTTTGTATCAAAAATTAAATATACATACAATGAACTAATATATGTATGTATGTAATACATATCTATAGAAATTTGAAGCCATTTTCAGAATTTATTCCGTTTTAAATAGTGTTTTAAATTCCGTTTTTCCGCTGTTAAATAGTGAATCGGTTTGCGGGATCACAACGTAATAACCTAATACATTTGTTTTATTTGTAGTCGCTTGTATAACTGCTAATTGTCAGGACTAAAATCTGTTTAGTCTAAATTAACACCATCGAGTACGTCAATTGTGTACGGAAATTAAACAGGTTAAAAGCTCACGATTGCAAATAAAATTGCTCTGGCAACCGGACACTCTGACGAATAGTTAGCGATTTGAATTGTCGGTCAGACATTACACTACTATTACTACTAATTGGAGTCTAATTAACTAATTTAGTCTGATGTATCCAGTTTTTAAGTGGCCTCGGTGTTCGCCGATGTGCACAAATCGATTGTGTTTGTAGAGATTAGATATGTTCTATGGTAATTTTTTTAATACGTAAATAAACGACTAATTAACATATTATGGGCCTGGTAAATGGTCACCCTGGTCTATGAACATTAGTAACACGAAAAGGCCACAGAATTTAAAGGTATCAATAATTACAGAAGGTTTGTAGACTTAAAGGTATCAATAATTTTTAATTGTTTGTAGATTTAAAGGTATCAATAATTACAGAAGGTTGAAGACTGTTCATAACTACGAATTGTTTTTTATGTCACTCATTTTATTTATAATTAAAAATTACAAACGACGATTTGGGTAGGTCACAATTGAAGGGGTAAGTGTAAAAAGGGTTCAACTGATGAAATTACTGAAATTGAGTTATTGGTATCGTTGAATTCGTCTTTCGATTATTAATGTTATGGCATAGGTTTTATAGTGGAAAATTCAATATAATATAATGTTATTTAAATACTTTTTTCGTGAAAAACGCACGGATGTGGCGCATTTTTATTGGGTTTTATTTATTTATTTATTTAATTGCAATACTGACAATATTTACTTATTACAAAGTAATAAATAAAAAAATACTTTATTTATTCGAAGGTATCTTATATAATTTGGAATCATAAAAAACAGATTTGAAGTTGAATACTAAGAATGTAACGAAAATGAAGTCTTGACTTTCAAACGCATTTATATTATTGTTTTTGTTACTTAAACCTTTACACTTACCCCTTCAATTAATGTTTTGCATTTATTACCTGTTGTATAAATATAATCAGACTAATAACTGGCATTCTCAATACCAAGCGGTGAGTAATAAATTAATTGTACCTATTTAAAATAACACTGAAATACGATACTTAGTTATAATAAATTTCGCCTCTCTATCCAAACCACAGATCTAGGTATGGCGGTAATCCCAGATATTAAACTAAACACACAAAGAGGAATATTCGTGTACCTTGTATCAAAATATGTTTCATATTCGATTACATAATGGGATTTCGGTATTGCTAATGGACTGGAATGTGCTAACATCTATTCGCATTTAATAGTGCCTAGTGGTAACTATTACGTAATATTCTGTGGGTTTCTAATAGTATTTGGATCCCACTGGAGCGCCATGTTTTGTTTTTGTTCAACAAATTATTAAATTTCAATTAACTTAGCTATAAATGTAGTTGCTTAATTTTATGCTCGTTAAAGCAATGTAGGCATTACTTAAAACCTATTTTTTTAAACAAATATGTGAATTTAAAATCAAAAACAGCCTGATTACAAAAACGTAAACCAATTTATTTTTATTTATTTGCAATGAACTCAAATACGATACTTCTGCTGTAAATTGGTGAAGAGTTGGGTAACCTGCTAATTTCATGTTTTTGCGTCGAGATTATAAAATAAAATGATACGAGATTTAAAAAACAATGAGAGTAGGGTACCTACTGTTTGATTGAAGCGCGGGGCCCGTAGCAAATTCTTTCAAAGAGCCCTTGATCTACTACGGGTTCTTAAGTATAAAGTGGTAAAAAAACAATTCTATACTCAATACGTTTATTTGCCATCTATAGGTATAATTTTATGGGTAATTATCTTAGTAAGTTTCACATTACATCTTAATAAGTTTTACTCAAAAAATTAGGCTCAGGCAGAGATGAGTGAGTTTAAATATGCGGGCCCTCTTTCGCGCGGGGCCCGTAGCAATTGCTACTCTTGCTACGTGGTTAATCCGGCACTGACCATGACCAGTTAACAAAACACTGCCCTTCTCATAGTAATAAAGACGTTTACCTCTGAGTAATAGAATCGTCAAAATCAAAATGTACATCGCAGATCATTAAAAATCTGATAAATTATAAATTTATTTGAACCTACAATCTCAAATTGTAAAAACAATGTCATTTGCACCAAGACAGTTGAGTGAAGGCGTGAATAAACGGTATTCGTTACAGAAAAGTTGGGACATTATTTAACCGATAAAAACGAAAAAACAACAACATTGAATCGGTGAACGGCCCAGAGATGTGCTGATTTGTTCCGGAACATGTAACAACAGTTTGAGACTACATTTCATTTCTGTACTTTCGGAGCTATCAACCATCGTCTAGACAAATACTGTGTGTAATTGACCTTAAAATTTGCACGATTAATGTCAGATCTGATGCACCAAGTTTTTATTGCATACGATACGATACGATTGGCGACTGGATCTCAAGTTAACTGCGAACTTAACTTAATTGAGGGCTATTTCATTATACTCTCTTTTCTTGTATATCAGTTGGATGGTTTCAGAGTCTATAAAGGACATCTGTACAAACATTTTTTGTGTTATGTGTTTTGTGTTATATATATATATATATATATATATATATATATATATATATATATATATATATATATATATAGATACTAGCTGCCCAGACAGACTTCGTTCTGTCAAAAGATTAAAAAAATAAAAATAAAATTAGGGGTGGACCACCCTTAACATTTAGGGGGATGAAAAATAGATGTCCGATTCTCCCTCTAGCCGATATGCACGCAAAGATTCACGAAAATCGGTCGAGCCGTTTCGGAGGAGTTCAACTTCTAACACCGTGACACGAGAATTTTATATATTAGATATAGATTTACATAAGATGCCTAGACAATAATTAACGTGGTAATTTATAATGTTCATACACTTGCAGGTGCGTATTTTCTATCGTTGGAAAAAACAAAAGATTTACCAGTGCGTGTAATATCTGTGTACGGACTGCCCGCTGTCGAATGTTAATCCTTCCTGTCCGCAAAAACGGAACGTTATACGGAAAACCGATTGGATCCGCCACGTTTCCTGCTTTTTTCTTGTACACAAGTTGTCCACAGTATAACAAAGTTTGTGTTTTTGTATCAAGACTATCAAGTATGGTTAAAGTAGGTTAGCAAGCGTAATTTAAATTTGTTGGTTATGGTAGTTAATATTTTGAGTACTGTGATGTTATCTTTAGGAAAATAGGACGCATATACACTACTTTCCCTCTTATTATGATTCTTAATGTCATATAAACAACTAACAATAATACTTTTATTATTAACACGACTTACGGGGCCCCAGAACAAACAATTATTAATTGTTTTAAAAACATTTATCTACCCGGGCTAGGAATCGTACCCGAGACCCTGAGACGGACGTAAGTAAAATTTTGGGAAATAACTGTTTAAGTTATTTAACGCAACCCACGGTTTTTGTATTTTATACCAATATACCTACCTATTACAATATAATACCTAGTAACATAGATTATGTTCATGACGAGACTGTAGAATTCAGAGAAAATTCTGATTGAGAAAAACTTTACTGCTTACTGTACACGTCACAGATGGAATAGTTTCTTTTACATCTTCAGATACTGACACAGATAATATAATCAAATTATCATAATACTCGTAGGTATTAGATGGCAATTTAGTGATACTTATCAATTGATATTAGATGTCACGCCCTTCTCTTATTAACTCGAGTGACGGGATAATAAATTAGCTTACTGTCAAGTATAGTTTCACATACTTGAACTACCAAAATGAGCTATAACATTTAAAATCGTACAGGATTTTCTTTTAAAAAATGGTGGAGGGGTTGTGAACAATGATGAAAGTTTTTTACTGCCGCTAGAAGACCCCCGACATGACTTAACGACGGCTATCTAACGCAACTGTGACCGAACACTTTAGGTACGTGCATTCGATGTACCTACCACGCCCAAGAAATTGTTGATCAACTGGTTGACACACAAAGTCAAAGTAAGCTTCGAAAATGTTGTCTCTTTAGTTAGATTATTGAGAACAGAGGTAAGGAGGAATGACTCATATACCAGGAAAGTAGAGAAACCGGGCAAGTGCGTGTCAGGCCACACGCTATGTAGGGTTCCTAAGTAGTAGGTACTCATTAACTACTTAAACTAACATAGTCGTGATTAGGGTTGCCAGGTCGGCCGACCAAAAAGCCGGACAGACCAGCCAGTTTGGCCGGACATTAAGGTAAAAAGGCCGGACATCCTAAATTATCAAGAATTTTATGTATTAACTAGCTGCCCGGACAGACTTTGTTCTGTCAGAAAATTAAAAAAATTAAAAAAAATTTAGGGGTGGACCCACCCTTAACATTTAGGGGATGAAAAATAGATGTTGTCCGATTCTCAACCCTAGCCGATATGCACGCAAAGATTCACGAAAATCGGTCGAGCCGTTTCGGAGGGGTTCAACTTCTAACACCGTGACACGAGAATTTTATATATAAGATATTACCAAGACATTTTTTTAAAACTTCTTCACTAAGTAATAACATTTAAAGTAAAGAAACTAAAAATATTAAATAATTAGCAGAAACGTGCTTTAAAAGCTCAATATTTTTCAAAATAAAGTTGTAATAATCTTTAAACGTCAAATATTTTAAATTAAAAGCCATCTGGACTACTCTCATCGATTTAAAATAGGCTACTCATTACACAAGTAAGAGTGAGAGCTGTTAGTAGGTATACAAATACCTACTAACAGCTTCTTGAAATCATCCATCAATATCCCCATTTTTGATCAGAAAATATTTAAGGTTTTGTAATTGGTCAAAACCTTTGCTATCGTCAACTTTAACGTTTTTTTCGTGGATGCTAATAGTTGATTACATGCAGTAACGTCTTTTAACAGTCATCAATATAAATTGTTTTGCTTCGCTTCCTTGTATAAGTTTCTTATAAGTTGGTAAAATGTAAAAAGCCTAACAAAGCCGGACAAGCCGGACATCGTTAAATTTGGCCGGACACGCATTCAAAAAGCCTAACCCTGTCCGGCTTTATCCGGACGTCTGGCAACCCTAGTCGTGATAGTTTTTTGTAAATTCATAATATAATATATTTTTGAGAATTTTTTCACTTATCCAACTCCAACTGTTTAGCCCGCAGGGGGGGACACTTGACTCTAACCAAAATTAGCACTTTAAGGCCAAATATTTTGAAAAGGAACCCCCAAATCCAAAAATGGACCTTTTTACGATACCCCACACTATGGGGTACGCAACGAAAAAAAATCATCTTCACGTTACCTGTAGGGACCCAGAATTTTTTTTTTTTTCAATATTTTATTCTACGATTTTGGAGCTTTCATAAATATGTATATCCATGCCAAATTACAGCTTTCTAGCACTAAGGTTCTCGGCGCTATGCCACGGACAGACGGACGAACGGCCATGACGAAACTATAAGGGTTCCGATTTTACTTGGGAACCCTAAAAGTGTCCAGTTGTAAGCAGTTAACAAATAGCGCTATTGTCAGCACAGAGTGGTATGAATGTAGCAGTTACTGACGATTGCAGTTAGCCAGTCCTGTACACCAAAATTCAACTGCTTACGTAGGCCAAAACCCTGTTGCTACTTTGCTACCGTGGCGCCACCAATTTAACGCAGTTCGACGGACATTTTTTCACAACAGAGTTATTTCCCCTTACCTCTAGGTAACATACTTTACGATTTATAGTTACGTCAGCGGTATACTATCACGACAAGCCAATAGACTTTCGATTTTAGCATAAACCAGGTACTTGCACAAAAATACTATTTCTCCTGGAAAAAGGCGATGCTAAAATGATATTACAAAACACCCTGCAGTCTCGATATTCAAAGAACACTGTTCTCAAATGGCTTTGACGTAGTTTGTGAAGCAATTACAGTTTTAAACGGACCCAGAGAAAAGTATAAGCTGATTGAAATCTTCCTTCTTCCTCGCACGTGATATCTAATAGATCATCTCATGCGTCATACTTGTATAGAAGTAAGTATTATTAGACATTATTATACTATTAGGCATGCTACACTTATTCGGTTTGGAACATCCGCGCTGTAAAATAGTATATAATATGCGTGGGAAAATGTTTGATAAAAAGCTGGAATGCATACACACATATCCGCAGCCGAAATGAGTAGGTCCAATGTAATTCGGTCATATATTCATTCCACCTGGATACCTAGCTACCACGCTCGTGCTCGAGTCAGCTGCCAAACCAAGAGACAGTTCTTTCTTTCTTTTCTTCTCTTTCTTTTCTTCTCTTTCTTTTCTTCTATTTCTTTTCTTCTATTTCTTTTCTTCTCCGGCAAGTATCGGTGATACCTTTGCTGTTGCTGGTGTACATGGGCGACAATAGCCACTTACCTTCAGGTGGATCGTCAGCTCGTTTGCCGGTTATTTCCATAAAAAAATAAAGCACTTTCGGCTACACGTGTTGGCTCGTCAATCTTTCGTATATTTACCGTCAGTTTTAAAAGCACTTTCACGAGTAAACATGACCTTTTCAACTGTGACCTTATTTAAACGTGCATGTTTATTGAAGCACTGGTTGATTGTTGCCGGCGCGGCGCGGGGTCCCCCGACACCGTGACTTTTTAATTGACAGGTAACGCATTTGCGACAGTAGTTTTGTTTTTAAACTTTACTAGTGAATACCCGAAGAACTAGACTACAAGGTCGTCTATTAATGTAATAAGCGTAACACACATTTAACCAAAATACGTCGGCTTTGAAAACTTGTATTCTTATATTGCTGATCTATATGGCTTCAATCCATTATTGGCCCACTACTGAGCACGGGTCTCTCCTCTTGAGGAGGCCTAGAGCATACTCCACCACGCTGCTCCAGTGCGGATTGGTGGAGGGGTTAGTGGCCAACCCAATTGTCGGAAGTTTTGATGCCGCCCGAGGGCCCCTGACATGGCTTAACGACTGACGTGCCCTCCAAGGCACGGAAGCGCTCAAGAAATTATTGCCACTAGCGGTCACCCATCCAACTACCGACCGCGCCCGCTGTTGCTTAACTTTGTCGATCGCTTAGGATCGACGTAGGCCGTTGGGCTATGAGCGCTTCTATGAGCTGATCTATATAAAAAAAAAACACAAAAAATGTTTGTACGGCTGTCCTTTATGGACTTTGAAACCTTCCAACCGATATGCCTCAAAATGGTTTCATGAAAGGCAATAATCCGAAGATGGATTGAGACCACTAAAACCATGCATTAGGCACATTCGGTCTATGATAAAGTCAATTTTCCTCTTTTCCAATACAACAATTTGAAAATAATAAGTGAAGATGGTGCTTAATACAACCTGTTAATACAAAAAAACTGATCTGTCATTGTCATCAGAATTTTTTTAGAGTAGTGGAACACATGGGGTATCCATTAGTACCTAACAGAAATGTCGAGTAAGTTTAATTCTTACATATTGTTAGGGTTTGTAGACAAAGTATTGATGGTTGTAACAAAGTAAACTAGGTTAAGCCTTCAATAAAAACAAAGCCTCTTTCGTGTTAAGACTACACCATTTCTATAATAAAGTTAACGGAGAAATCCAGAGATTACAAGGTAACAACATAAGCCGTCCCGTGAACAGCGCAAAAAAATATAAATAAAATCGGATGTTGATCATAAAACCCGGGATAGAGGAATTCTTTGCGCGTCTTCAATAAAGTATACTTACTTTTTTATTTCTCTGCCCTCAACCGCTATGTTGCCAGTTTACGATCTTTCTGCAGCAATAAATGAGAAATTTTCAGCAATATAAATTTGAGTGTGGCAACACTAGCTTTATTGTATGTTGTTTAATGTACCACTTTTATGTACCTATAATTATACAGAATTGTTTATGGAATATAAGTTAACGATTTTCTTAGCTGTCAACGCGATGTTGATGCCTTATCGTAAGATAACAGTCGTTGCCATGTCGAAAGAAAACTTCCAACACTTCGAACCCTAGCGAAGCGGGGTTAATAAGACCGTATTTTCAATTGTTCCCGGCGGGGAGATAGGGGTAGCACGCATTCAAAACTCATGCATGACACATAATCTCTGCTATTAAGTTAAGTCTTACTCTACTCTAGGGAATGACGGTAGAAGCTATATGAGTGCTACACAGCGACATCTATGTAACTTGCAGTCTTGCAGCAATTTTCTTCATATAAAAATTAAGTTTTCGGTTTGTTATTCAAGTAGGAAAACGTTAAAAATATTTTGACATTTTAGATTATTTTTGACATTGATGAAATTATTATCATAACTAGCTGTGCCCCGCGGTTTCACCCGCGTTAATTTGTGGAAATAACTAACTACTAAAATATATGATGTTATATAGCCTAAAGCCTTCCTCGATAAATGGACTATCAAACACAAAAGGAATTTTCCAATTCGAACCAGTATTTCCTGAGATTAGCGAGATAATACTCGTAATAGTATATGTAGATTTTGTAAATCTTTAAAATCAATGATGTTTTATCGAAAACAATAATGATGATTTTCTTAATCATTTCTTTTATTTAGTTTTTCACTGTTTTGTAAATAAAACTGTTATCTACCTGGGCAAAATATCTGTATAAATGAAACTGAATATGGTATCACAGTAGCCTTAAAAGAGGAAAAACATTCATTTATTGTAAATAAAATTACTTTTGTTACAAAAGCATTAACCTAATTGAGGAAAATCATCAAAAATGGATGTTCGTCAGATTTTCTTCAGCCACGAAACAGTAAAATTAACTAATGTATTGTTCACGTTGAATAGATTTATGGAAACAATAAGCAAATTATAGTATAATAATACTATTCTAGTTCAAGCAGGATTTACGTTTCCCGCCCACGTCAGTCTTTTTGTAGGACCGATAATAATCGGGCCGATTTTTTCTTCCATATTATTTCTGACCGACTTTTTGAAGGACGTGTGCGTTGCACTATTGCTATCAGTACGTTCTATTTTTCACCTACAACAAATCGGTCACCGATTATCGGACGTGGGCGGGAAGCGTAAGCGGATATCTTTCTATTAAAAGTAAACTATTGTAAGTAAGTATTTGTTTCAATTGTCTTTTTGTTTATTTGATAACATTCAATATTTATTTGACGACGCGTTTGACGTAATGGTAACCATGCCCGACCGGCGCCGCGCCGTACCAAGGGTCCTGGGTTTGATTCCCGTGTGAAATTTGAATGATGAATTTGAATTTCTGTTCTCTGTCTGGCTTTGTGTTCTTGTCTCTGTGTGTTGTCCATGACATCCACGACACAGGGAATTCTAGTGTGGGACTATAAGTGTATAGCGAATTCAATAAAATTGCAAAATATTTGTAATATTCCGCATTCTTGTAATTGTTAAGTTTCAAACTCTTTATTATAAAATTGCCCAATTTTATCGTCAAGTTTTCAGTACATTTGGCTAACGTAATTAATTATGCCACCTTTATGAAATTCAATGAGGTATTCCCCGGACCGATCAAAGCCTTATCTGTTGGGATGGTACACGATTATGGCTTCTAAAGACAGCTATTAATATAGCCTTTTGAATTCCCCTCCCTCTTAATGCGAATAAATGACTTTATAATATCATTCCCTTATAGCTCAAGATGTTATATGTATCCCAGTTGGTAGTGAACATGCCTGTGATGCGGGGGATCCCGGGTTTGGTTCGCGGGGCAGACATTATGTGGCAGATAAGTGATTGGTCATGGGTCGTATGTGTGTGATGACTTATTTGTGTTGTCCATGCCACTTGCGACACCATGTATGAGTGTGTGTTTATTATTTTAATTTATTTATTACATTAACCTAAATATTTATAACACACTTTACACACAGTCTCGTATTTAAAAAGTATCGCTACTTTGTGATTTTCTTTTTAGATATACATACAGTAAGTGAAATATTATCAAAATTTGCAAACTAGAATTGAGCTCAATAAATCAACAAATCATAATAAATTTGTTTATTAACACTCGAACAAGTCCTTTGATTAGCATCGCCTTTACTGAGTAATTACCTGCGATTCCTCCATTTTATAATTTTCCCCAATTTCGCGGAATTGCCCCTTCCATTGAAAGTTGAGGTGACGCCGCATATTTCAAAGTTTCAAAGTAATTTATTCTTTTTAAAGGGGGCTTACTTTGGGGGGACTCTTTGTGTGTTACGAGTTCAAATTATTGTCGGTGTCTGGTGTCTCACTGAGGGGAACAACTTGTTTTTTATTGCAAATTAACTTTAAGGCTTATACAAAAACCTTTCCTCTTTTGTAACCGCGTGATTAACTTTTGAATCATAATTTTAATAAGCACAAGGAGTAAACTCACTTGTTTCAAGGTTTTAGGTTTAATGCTGCGTCTTATATTTTTTTGTTTAACCTTTACATCTAAATCTTTCTCGAGAATCATTTTATTCTTTGATCAAATTCGCATGAAGATCCGTGAAGTTTTAAGACTGTAGCGCCAGTCCTAGTGAAACATACCGAGACTTGTGACAAATATTATTTAACTTGCATTAAATGTTTGTTTGTTTGGGTGAAATATTGCAAACTGACTTAAATCTACTTCCTCGTATTCTACGAAGTTGAAGGCATTAGCCATTATCTGATACTACGCTCAGAATTGACTCTAGAGGATGAAACTGTTCAACGCTTAAAACATTACGCTGTACAATGCATTAAATTAGGCTAGCTCGTTCAAAACTTTAATTTTCTTTCTCTGTTACATTGCCACTCTAACTCCCTTCTTCTTCCTGTCACTATAATGAAACGCCTTAAAATATACCCGTCAAATACTTTTCCCGGCAACTGTCGTTACAACTTATGGTTGGTACGCAACGCGAATGGTAAGCAGCTACGAGTATATAGACAGTGGCAACGCCAACGTACGTGGAACACTTTTCATTTACGTAACGTCATCGCGTGAGGCGGCCGCGCGTTACTTACGTTCGGTGTGATAGATGGCCGGCTGAGTGATGAGCGGAGAGCGGGTTGATGATAAAACTGATAAAACTCACGCAAATAGTACTGAACTGATTTTCAGCACATTACCCATGATGATTTGGAATAAAACAGGGTGAGGGTGAGACCAGTTTGGCTCAATTGTTCGATTGTCAGCTGTTTATTATCTATAAATTACGTCACACGTTGGGGGAGAGGGGAGGGGTCGATGTAGTGTGACATTGTGTGACAAGGGGTGGGAGGAGGTCCTAAGTTTCGTGACGTCACATTTCAAAATCTAATAATTGGTATGTATAGGTAAATATAAAAAAAAAACAATTAATGGAAATAAATCTTATTTCGAAACTGCTGTTCTAATTTAATAATTTCTAGGTGTAAAAATTCATAATATGTGACGTCACACTAGGGGGGAGATCTCACAAGTGTGACCAGCTGTGACAAGGAGGGGGGAGGGGTCAAAAAGTCATGAAATTAGTGTGACGTAATTTATGGATGGCCCCTTACATAAATATTTGGCCGTCAGTGTAGTTATCATGTAACTACCAGAATAACGAAAGTGTAATACATGTATGTTATATTCGGTGTACAAAAGTATGAAACTATATTTTTTGTGAAATAAAAAATCTATGTATATTCGACGAAATATTTAAAGTTTATACTTTTGTAACATTTATATGTATTTGCCTAACCCGTTACATAAGCTTTTTAAGAGAGCTTGATTTAAACAAAAATGTCTCTTTTCTTTTTCAACCGACTTCAAAAAAGGAGGAGCTATTCAATTCGACTGTATTTTTTATGTTTGTTACCTCAGAACTTTCGAATGGGTGAACTGATTTTGATGATTCTTTTTTTAATCAAAAGCTGGTGCTTATCATGTGGTTTCACTTAAATTTGAACGAGATCTGACGAATAGTATTTGAGTTATCCCTAATTTTGAAGTTGGTTATTTTTTGGCAACAATTATATTATTATCTGGTAACATTTAGCCTACACTGCAATATTGTAATATTCAGTAATAACGCTACTAAATGCATGTATGTATAAGATACGTATAAAAAGTTGTATAAGATACAAACAAGACCCTTCCTTATTATTATATTTAAAATTCAGCACGCAAGCCGCCTTCCTCTCCTGTCTTGCACCAAACGCGATAGTGAAGCAGAAAGTGTAGCAGTGGGTCGGTGGTCGCTGGTGGCACGTGCCCGCGCGGCCGCGGTTCCGTCGGTGGTACATTACCAAACAACACTAAAAGTAACAGAAGAATCGCTTCTAAACGCACTAACAGATCGTTACTATAACCTTAAATACATTTTACTGCAGTTATGTTCATACATCACGGGGGTCCGTTTTGAATACGCTACGATATGTCATAATTGTTTATACTTTTGGGAAATATGAGTGGAATATTTGACCTACTGTTACACTTCACTTTACATTATGTGTGCCATGTCTGAATGAAATTACGAGAAATGGCTGAATTATGTCCAATGCATACGTAACAGGTTTTTCCCCGTACGGAACGGGGCATAAATATATGTGCGCGCCCCGTTCCCGTCCCGCACGGGTTTCCGCTGCGTATGCACTATCGTATACATTTTCTATGAAACGATGTTTCCAAAACTTCACGTCCCGTACGGGACGGGAAAAAACCCCGTTACGTATGCATTGGGCTTTAGACTGACTCAAATTCTGCGCGCTCTTGGCTTATCAACCTCTTTTAGTACATAGAATATGATTGCTATACTACTAAAACATAACCAATTCTATATCATTATTATTTCTCTGGGGAATTTATGAATTTCCTACGAATATATTTGACTTCCGAGAGCTGATGTAAGAGATCGCTATTTAACTTTTTTGTTTTTCCTGTAAATACGTATTTTATTAATTTGAATAGCAAAAACTTACTTTGTTATTTAGCAACATAATGTATGGTTTTCGAAGACTTTTTGAATTCAATATTATTTTATCAAAAGGTTTACTGATAAAAGCAAAGCAACAACCCATAATTGTCCCACTGCTGGGCTCGGGGTCTTCTCTCACAATGTGAGGGGTATTAGGCCATAGTCTACAACGCTGGCCAAGTGCGGATTGGTAGACTTCACACACTTTTGAGAACTTTATGGAGAACTCTCCGGTGTGCAGGTTTCCTCACGATGTTTTCTTTCACCGAAGCAAGTGATAATAATTAACTTCTAATACGCACATAATATTTGAAAATTAGAGGTGCATGCCAGGATTTGAACTCGGGTCTCTTCGTTCGGGAGACCTGCGTTCTAACCGCTAGGCTATCACTGCTTTACTGATAAGTACTGTTTTACAAGGTGTTTCGTCCTAAATAGCATCAGTATATTTAACATCATACATCAGTATATTTAACATCATACATCAGTATATTTAAACTCCAAACAATACAGTACCGAAGTTATATAATTGCGTTATTACGTAATTCAAGCGTTGTTACTAGTTTTACTAACCTTATTTGAATACCATTTGTGGAATTTTAGGCAACACGAGTAGCTCATGCCTCATGCTATTTTAGAAGTACAGTTCTAACATTCAGCTGTTTCATAAATGCATCGCGTGATGCACGCAAACCGCAGAGCTGTTTGACCTGCGTCCACTGAGAAGTAGTTAATATATGCTGACCTACTCACTTCTTTAGTGCAGTGGTTTGAAGTAGTATAGGAGTAGTAAGTAATTTTTGTAGAGTTAGCATTGAAAATTATAGGCAATAATAATAATACTTTATTTATTACTAGCTGTTGCCCGCAGCTTCGCATACGTAACTCTTGCAGAAGAAAATTGAAAAAACGGTGAATTTATATTGAAGTACTTATATTTAGTAATTTATATACTGAAATCCACGATAAAATCACAAAGGATTCCTCCAGGAGCGGGTTTCAAAAAAATAAGCAATATTCACATTAATTTTTACTTTTTTTACTTTTTTTCCTTTTATTTGCAAAATTTTGAAAAATATGTATTCCATAAATTTAATCAAGGAACATTTTTTGCAAATTTGAAGCAAATCGGTTGATGTTAAAAATATTCCATACAAAATTTCATCCCATTTCCCGGGGAAACCTTTTAATTTTCCGGGATAAAAAGTATCCTAAAATATGACCCGAAGTATTAGTAACAACTTTACCAATTTTCATCGAAATCCGTTCAAGGGTTTTTATTTGATGCCTGGACGGACAAACAGACAGACAGACAATAATTCTAAAAAAAATATGTTTGTGCTCTAACACGTTATTGAAGTGCCCCCTAATCGAAATTTTTAAAAAATAATCAATGTACAGAAAATTTGCCCTTTGAGTTTTATTATAGTATAGATATACATACGTGGCAATTATAATATACATACGTGACAGATCAGTTTTTTATACAGTTAATTAGCTATTAGACTATCGGGTGCAATAAAGAATAATATTGTATTGTTAATTAGTTCCTTAATTTCATGAATTTATTAACTGACATTGAAATTACTTAATACGCAATTAGATTTATAAATATTAATATTGTACACCCAAAAGGGTCAGACATAGAGTAGTATTTTTTTAGTTTTCAGACCTATAACACAAGCTCACAAATACAGAAAGTACGATATTTGTATATTTCTCAACGTTTTATTCCCCATATGTTATGTTAAGTCTTAAATTATTGTTAATTCTCGATTCTGCTTTAATTTTCCCTCGTGGGGTCGAACGGACGGATAATTTTGATGCACGATACTGCGGCGCGGCGGCGGAACTGTTAAAGAGGATTACAATCACTTTGTATAATGCTAATTGAGGATTTAAATCGGGTGCAAGCGGTCGAATCGATTCAGTAAATGTAAATTAAAATCGCTCATAATACCTTCTTTCCAATCAGATCAAAAAAAAATTATTTGATTTTTTACGTACTGTTAATTAATACCTTCAAACTTAACACAGTCTGACTCGCCATTTAGCTTTATGTAGGTAACTGTTTCTATCTCTCCTCGTAATAAAATTTAGGATGCTTAGAGCATGGTCAATCACACCAGAAGAAGAAGAGAAGTAGGGTTTGTTTGTCAAAAACAACTCAATAGGTCAACAAATAAAATATAAAACTAAGCTGACCGCCCCAAACAATATGCACTAAAATATTTTTTAATAAGGTGAATTTTACTAAGTTTACTAATACACCTCGGCATAGGCTTGTGTATAATAGCTTGCCTTAATCACCTAGGTGAATTTAGGTCTACCGATTTAGTAGGTATACTTAATTCACCTGCGGCGAGTAGATTTAAATCACCTGGGCCATGGGTGCATAGGTGGATAAAGTACACTAAAAGTAAACTTAGGACACCTGGGTGAATTAACTCAGGTGAATAAAGTCAACGTCACCGATTTTTTGACTTGTTAACTCACGCCATGTACGGAACAGGTATAGATACCTATTACATTATTATAAACCTCAGGATGACATAGGTATGACACTTCTATGTCATTTCCAAAAAAGAATTAATAAGACACAAAAATCCCGTTAAAACGGCATCAAGCCCTTTGTATCAAAAATTAAATATACATACAATGAACTAATATATGTATGTATGTAATACATATCTATAGAAATTTGAAGCCATTTTCAGAATTTATTCCGTTTTAAATAGTGTTTTAAATTCCGTTTTTCCGCTGTTAAATAGTGAATCGTTTTGCGGGATCACAACGGAATAACCTAAGTAAGTACGAGTACGTCAATTGTGTACGGGAATTAAACGGGTTAAAAGCTCACGATTGCAAATAAAATTGCTCTGGCAACCGGACACTCTGACGAATAGTTAGCGATTTGAATTGTCGGTCAGACATTACACTACTATTACTACTAATTGGAGTCTAATTAACTAATTTAGTCTGTTGTATCCAGTTTTTAAGTGGCCTCGGTGTTCGCCGATGTGCACAAATCAATTGTGTTTGCAGAGATTAGATATGTTCTATGGTAATTTTTTTAATACGTAAATAAACGACAAATTAAAATATTATGGGCCTGGTAAATGGTCACCCTGGTCTATGAACGTTAATAACACGAGAAGGCCACAGAATTTGAAGGTATCAATAATTACAGAAGGTTTTAGAATCATGCCCTGCATACCTAATTCTTTTGCCGACTGTACATAACTACGAATTGTTTTTTATGTCACACATTTTATTTATAATTAAAAGTTACAAACGACGATTTGGGTAGGTCACAATTGAAGGGGTAAGTGTAAAAAGGGTTCAACTGATGAAATTACTGAAATTGAGTTATTGGTATCGTTGAATTCGTCTTTCGATTCTTAATGTTATGGCATAGGTTTTAAATTAATCCTTAATAAATAAATAATTTAAATCCTTGTTTCGTGAAAAACGCACGGATGTGGCGCCTTTTTATTGGGTTTTATTTATTTATTTAATTGCAAAACTGACAATATTTGCTTATTACAGAGTATCTAATAATTAAAAAATACTTTATTTATTCGAAGGTATCTTATATAATTTGGAATCATAAAAAACAGATTTGAAGTTGAATACTAAGAATGTAACGAAAATGAAGTCTTGACTTTCAAACGCATTTCTCTCGAATTATTGTTTTTGTTACTTAAACCCTTTTTACACTTACCCCTTCAATTAATGTTTTGCATTTATTACCTGTTGTATAAATATAATCAGACTAATAACTGGCATTCTCAATACCAAGCGGTAAGTAATAAATTAATTGTACCTATTTAAAACAACACTGAAATACGATACTTAGTTATAGTAAATTTCGCCTCTCTATCCAAACCACAGATCTAGGTATGGCGGTAATCCCAGATATTAAACTAAACATACAAAGAGGAATATTCGTGTACCTTGTATCAAAATATGTTTCATATTCGATTACATAATGGGATTTCGGTATTGCTAATGGACTGGAATGTGCTAACATCTATTCGCATTTAATATTGCCTAGTGGTAACTATTACGTAATATTCTGTGGGTTTCTAATAGTATTTGGATCCCACTGGAGCGCCATGTTTTGTTTTTGTTCAACAAATTATTAAATTTCAATTAACTTAGCTATAAATGTAGTTGCTACATTTTATGCTCGTTAAAGCAACGTAGGCATTACTTAAAACCTATTTTTTTAAACAAATATGTGAATTTAAAATCAAAAACAGCCTGATTACAAAAACGTAAACCAATTTATTTTTATTTATTTGCAATGAACTCAAATACGATACTTCTGCTGTAAATTGGTGAAGAGTTGGGTAACCTGCTAATTTCATGTTTTTGCGTCGAGATTATAAAATAAAATGATACGAGATTTAAAAAACAATGAGAGTAGGGTACCTACTGTTTGATTGAAGCGCGGGGCCCGTAGCAAATTCTTTCAAAGAGCCCTTGATCTACTATGGGTTCTTAAGTATAACGTGGTAAAAAAACAATTCTATACTCAATACGTTTATTTGCCATCTATAGGTATAATTTTATGGGTAATTATCTTAGTAAGTTTCACATTACATCTTAATAAGTTTTACTCAAAAAATTAGGCTCAGGCAGAGATGAGTGAGTTTAAATATGCGGGCCCTCTTTCGCGCGGGGCCCGTAGCAATTGCTACTCTTGCTACGTGGTTAATCCGGCACTGACCATGACCAGTTAACAAAACACTGCCCTTCTCATAGTAATAAAGACGTTTACCTCTGAGTAATAGAATCGTCAAAATCAAAATGTACATCGCAGATCATTAAAAATCTGATAAATTATAAATTTATTTGAACCTACAATCTCAAATTGTAAAAACAATGTCATTTGCACCAAGACAGTTGAGTGAAGGCGTGAATAAACGGTATTCGTTACAGAAAAGTTGGGACATTATTTAACCGATAAAAACGAAAAAACAACAACATTGAATCGGTGAACGGCCCAGAGATGTGCTGATTTGTTCCGGAACATGTAACAACAGTTTGAGACTACATTTCATTTCTGTACTTTCGGAGCTATCAACCATCGTCTAGACAAATACTGTGTGTAATTGACCTTAAAATTTTCACGATTAATGTCAGATCTGATGCACCAAGTTTTTATTGCATACGATACGATACGATTGGCGACTGGATCTCAAGTTAACTGCGAACTTAACTTAATTGAGGGCTATTTCATTATACTCTCTTTTCTTGTATATCAGTTGGATGGTTTCAGAGTCTATAAAGGACATCTGTACAAACATTTTTTGTGTTATATATATATATATAGAGATACTAGCTGCCCAGACAGACTTCGTTCTGTCAAAAGATTAAAAAAATAAAAATAAAATTAGGGGTGGACCACCCTTAACATTTAGGGGGATGAAAAATAGATGTCCGATTCTCCCTCTAGCCGATATGCACGCAAAGATTCACGAAAATCGGTCGAGCCGTTTCGGAGGAGTTCAACTTCTAACACCGTGACACGAGAATTTTATATATTAGATATAGATTTACATAAGATGCCTAGACAATAATTAACGTGGTAATTTATAATTTTCATACACTTGCAGGTGCGTATTTTCTATCGTTGGAAAAAACAAAAGATTTACCAGTGCGTGTAATATCTGTGTACGGACTGCCCGCTGTCGAATGTTAATCCTTCCTGTCCGCAAAAACGGAACGTTATACGGAAAACCGATTGGATCCGCCACGTTTCCTGCTTTTTTCTTGTACACAAGTTGTCCACAGTATAACAAAGTTTGTGTTTTTGTATCAATACTATCAAGTATGGTTAAAGTAGGTTAGCAAGCGTAATTTAAATTTGTTGGTTATGGTAGTTAATATTTTTAGTATTGTGATGTTATCTTTAGGAAAATAGGACGCATATACACTACTTTCCCTCTTATTACGAGTCTTAATGTCATATGGACAACTAACAATAATACTTTTATTATTAACACGACTTACGGGGCCTCAGAACAAACAATTATTATTTGTCTTATAAAATTTATCTACCCGGGCCAGGAATCGTACCCGAGACCCTGAGACGGACGTAAGTAAAATTTTGGGAAATGATGTTTAAGTTGTTTAACGCAACCCACGGTTTTTGTATTTTATACCAATAATACCACAGACCTGAAAAAAAGACGGACGTAACCTCGTCTAATCGAGAGTGAAGCATAGCAATGGCCGCCCGCTTACCATGTGTGCGTAATTTTTGATTCGCGATTGAAGCAGTATGTTGCTAATGTGTGGGTGTGTATACTTGTACGAATAGAGAGTTGGTATTACTATGGTTGCTTCACTGGATCTGTTTTTGGGATTACGTCCGTCTTTTTTCTATCCGTGCAATATACTTAAGTAGTACAAAATATTACCTAGTAACATAGATTATAGTAGATAGTATGTTCACGGCGAGACTGTAGAATTCAGAGCAAATTCTGATTGAGAAAAAATTTACTATTTGCTGTACACGTCACAGATGAAATAGTTTATTTTACATCTTCGGATACTGACACAGATAATATAATCAAATTATTATAATAGCTATTAGATGGCAATTAGTATATCAATTGATATTAGATGTCACGCCCTTCTCTTGTTAACTTGAGTGACGGGATAATAAATTAGTTTACTGTCAAGTATAGTTTCACATACCTTGAACTACCAAAATGAGCTATAACATTTAAAATCGTACAGGATTTTCTTTTAAAAAATGGTGGAGGGGTTGTGAACAATGATGAAAGTTTTTTACTGCCGCTAGAAGGCCCCCGACATGGCTTAACGACGGCTATCTAACGCAACTGTGACCGAACACTTTAGGTACGTGCATTCGATGTACCTACCACGCCCAAGAAATTGTTGATCAACTGGTTGACACACAAAGTCAAAGTAAACTTCGAAAATGTTGTCTCTTTAGTTAGATTATTGAGAATAGAGGTAAGGAGGAATGACTCATATACGGGGAAAGTTGAGAAACCGGGCAAGTGCGTGTCAGGCCACACGCTATGTAGGGTTCCTAAGTAGTAGGTACTCATTAACTACTTAAGCTAACATAGTCGTGATAGTTTTTCGTAAATTCATAATTTAATATATTTTTGAGAATTTTTCACTTATCCAACTCCAACCGTTTAGCCGGCAGGGGGGGGGGACACTTGACTCTAACCAAAATTAGCACTTTAAGGCCAAATATTTTGAAAAGGAACCCCTAAATCCAAAAATGGACCTTTTTACGATACCCCACACTATGGGGTACGCAACGAAAAAAAATCATCTTCACGTTACCTGTAGGGGAGGTACCTACCCAGAAAAAAAAAATGTTTCAATATTTTATTCTACGATTTTGGAGCTTTAATAAAAATGTATATCCATGCCAAATTACAGCTTTCTAGTACTAAGGTTCTCGGCGCTGTGCCTCGGACAGACGGACGGACGGACATGACGAAACTATAAGGATTTCGATTTTACTTCGAAACCCCAAAAAGTGTCCAGCTGTAAGCAGTTAACAAATGGCGCTAGTGTCAGCACAGAGTGGTATGAATTTAGCAATTGCTGAAGAATTGAAGTTAACCAGTCCTGTATACCAAACTTCAACTGCTTACGCAGGCCAAAACCCTGTTGCTAGTTTGCTACCGTGGCGCCACCAATTTAACGCAGTTCGACGGACATTTTTTCACAACAGGGTCATTTCCCCTTACCTCTATGTAACATACTTTACGATTTATAGTTACGTCAGCGGTATACTATCAGGACAAACCAATAGACTTTCGATTTTAGCATAAACCAAGTACTTGAACAAAAATACTATTTCTCCTGGAAAAAGGCGATGCTAAAATGATATTACAAAACACCCTGCAGTCTCGATATTCAAAGAACACTGTTCTCAAATGGTTTTGACGTAGTTTGTGGAGCAATTACAATTTTAAACGGACCCAGAGAAAAGTATAGGCTGATTGAAATCTTCCTTCTTCCTCGCACGTGATATAGATCATCGCATGCGTCATACTTGTATAGAAGTAAGTATTATTAGACATTATTATACTATTAGGCATGCTACACTTATTCGGTTTGGAACATCCGCGCTGTAAAATAGTATAATATGCGTGGGAAAATGTTTGATATAAAGCTGGAATGCATACACACATATCCGAAACCGAAATGAGTAGGTCCAATGCAATTCGGTCATATATTCATGGATCATCATGCCTGGATAGCTACCACGCTCGTGCTCGAGTCAGCTGCCAAACCAAGAGACAGTTCTTTCTTTCTTTTGTTCTCTTTTTTTTCTTCTATTTCTTTTCTTCTATTTCTTTTCTTCTCCGGCCAGTATCGGTGATACCTTTGCTGTTGCTGGTGTACATGGGCGACAATAGCCACTTACCTTCAGGTGGATCGCCAGCTCGTTTGCCGGTTATTTCCATAAAAAAATAAAGCACTTTCGGCTACACGTGTTGGCTCGTCAATCTTTCGTATATTTACCGTCTGTTTTAAAAGCACTTTCACGAGTAAACATGACCTTTTCAACTGTGACCTTATTTAAACGTGCATGTTTATTGTAGCACTGGTTGATTGTTGCCGGCGCGGCGCGGGGTCCCCCGACACCGTGACTTTTTAATTGACAGGTAACGCATTTGCGACAGTAGTTTTGTTTTTAAACTTTACTAGTGAATACCCGAAGAACTAGACTACAAGGTCGTCTATTAATGTAATAAGCGTAACACACATTTAACCAAAATACGTCGGCTTTGAAAACTTGTATTCTTATATTGCTGATCTATATGGCTTCAACCCATTATTGGCCCACTACTGAGCACGGGTCTCTCTTGAGGAGGCCTAGAGTATGCTCTATGTATGAGTATGGGTTGGCCACTAACCCACCATGGAGCATACTCCACCACGCTGCTCCAGTGCGGATTGGTGGAGGGGTTAGTGGCCAACCCAATTGTCGGAAGTTTTCATGCCGCCCGAGGGCCCCTGACATGGCTTAACGACTGACGTGCCCTCCGAAGCACGGAAGCGCTCAAGAAATTATTATTGCCACTAGCGGTCACCCATTTAACTACCGACCGCGCCCGCTGTTGCTTAACTTTGTCGATCGCTTAGGATCGACGTAGGCCGCTGGGCTATGAGCGCTTCTATGAGCTGATCTATATAAAAAAAAACACAAAAAATGTTTGTACGGCTGTCCTTTATGGACTTTGAAACCTTCCAACCGATATGCCTCAATATGGTTTCATGAAAGGCAATAATCCGAAGATGGTTTGAGACCACTAAAACCATGCATTAGGCACATTCGGTCTATGATAAAGTCAATTTTCCTCTTTTCCAATACAACAATTTGAAGATAATAAGTGAAGATGGTGCTTAATACAACCTGTTAATACAAAAAAAACTGATCTGTCATTGTCATCAGAATTTTTTTAGCGTAGTGGAACACATCGGGTATCCATTAGTACCTAACAGAAATGTCGAGTAAGTTTAATTCTTACAATATATTGTTAGGGTTTGTAGACAAAGTATTGATGGTTGTAACAAAGTAAACTAGGTTAAGCCTTCAATAAAAACAAAGCCTCTTTCGTGTTAAGACTACACCATTTCTATAATAAAGTTAACGGAGAAATCCAGAGATTACAAGGTAACAACATAAGCCGTCCCGTGAACAGCGCAAAAAAATATAAATAAAATCGGATGTTGATCATAAAACCCGGGATAGAGGAATTCTTTGCGCGTCTTCAATAAAGTATACTTACTTTTTTAGGGTTCCGTAGCCAAATGGCAAAAAACGGAATCCTTATAAATTCGTCATGTCTGTCCGTCTGTCTGTCTGTCTGTCTGTCTGTCCGTCCGTATGTCACAGCCACTTTTCTCCGAAACTATAAGAACTATACTGTTGAACTGTTGTATATAAGAACTATACTACTTGGTCAGTAGATGTATACCGTAAACCGCGTTAAGATTTTCACACAAAAATTGAAAAAAAAAACAATAAATTTTGGGGGTTCCCCATACATAGAACTGAAACTCAAAAAAATTTTTTTAATCAAACCCATACGTGTGGGGTATCTATGGATAGGTCTTCAAAAATGATATTGAGGTTTCTAATATCATTTTTTTCTAAATTGAATAGTTTGCGCGAGAGACACTTCCAAAGTGCTAAAATGTGTGTCCCCCCCTGTAACTTCTAAAAT
Source organism: Thymelicus acteon (assembly GCA_951805285.1). Classification (NCBI taxonomy): domain Eukaryota; kingdom Metazoa; phylum Arthropoda; class Insecta; order Lepidoptera; family Hesperiidae; genus Thymelicus; species Thymelicus acteon. The sequence goes on along the minus strand of OX638227.1, from coordinate 1,963,622 downwards.
AAGAGAACGATAAAACTAAAAAAAATATATGATGTACATTACCATGCAAACTTCCAATGAAAATTAATTTGAACGACATCTAGTAAGTAGTTTTTTTAATACGTCATAAATCGTAAACCGCAAAAAACATCGATCAAAGTTACAAGAACTTTTATATTATGTTACTTGCTGCTACGGAACCCTTCATGGGCGAGTCCGACTCGCACTTGGCCGCTTTTTTATTTCCCTGCCCTCAACCGCTATGTTGCCAGTTTACGATCCATTCTGCAGCAATAAATGAGAAATTTTCAGCAATATAAATTTGAGTGTGGCAACACTAGCTTTATTGTATGTTGTTTAATGTACCACTTTTATGTACCTATATACAGAATTGTTTATGGAATATAAGTTAACGATTTTCTTAGCTGTCAACGCGTTGTTGCCTTATCATAAGATAACGGTCGTTGCCCTGTCGAATGAAAACTTCCAACACTTGGGTTGGCAAGTATCCCCTCCACTAATCCGCACTGGAGCAGCGTGGTGGAGTATGTCTAGACCTCCTCAGCAGGAGAGATCCGTACTCAATAGTCGAAGCCATTTATTAAAATAAACAAGTAATTACCAAGTTAATTGGTAATTAGAACCTTTAATTTATTATATTTACCCAATTAATTAAAAGTTGATATAATTACTACCTATACTAAAACGTTCAAGTTCATTCTTGACGTAATCAATTAATTTAAATATAGGTACCTAATCAGGATTACCATAATCAGGATTCTTTAGAATTGTATGATAATAAACTTGCCAAGTGCGACTTAAACTCGCTTGGAGAGGGTTCCGTACGTTGATTATTACTGTATTTACCGTTATTTTTCTATTTTATTTATTTTTGTTGTTTTTAGGGTTCCGTAGCCAAATGGCAAAAAACGGAACCCTTATAAATTCGTCATGTCTGTCTGTCTGTCTGTCTGTCTGTCTGTCCGTCCGTATGTCACAGCCAATTTTCTCCGAAACTATAAGAACTATACTGTTGAAACTTGGTCAGTAGATGTATATTGTAAACCGCGTTAAGATTTTCACACAAAAATTGAAGAAAAACAGTATTTTTTGGGGGTTCCCCATACACAGAACTGAAACTCAAAAAATTTTTTTTCATCAAACCCATACGTGTGGGGTACATCTATGGATAGGTCTTCAAAAATGATATTGAGTTTTTTAATATCATTTTTTTCTAAATTGAATACTTTGCGCGAGAGACACTTCCAAAGTGGTAAAATGTGTCCCCCCCCCCTGTAACTTCTAAAATAAGAGAATGATAAAACTAAAAAAAATATATGATGTATATTATCGTGCAAACTTCCAACTAAAATTGATTTGAACGAGATCTAGTAAGCAGTTTTTTTTTAATACGGCATAAATCGTAAACCGCAAAAAACATCGATCAAAGTTACAATGAAGTACAAGAACTTTTATATTATGTTACTTGCTGCTACGGAACCCTTCATGGGCGAGTCCTACTCGCACTTGGCCGCTTTTTTAAGCCCATAGACTTCTTATAGATTATAGATTTTCCTGTAATGTTTAAGTAAAGAACTATGCTTTGTACTTTTTTAAATTCTAATAATAAATAATCTAAAAATAGTCGTTAGTTTCGGAGTTAAGGGATGGTAAATTTTTGGCTTTAATTTTCGATCTTTCTTGAATAATTTGAAAACTATCCATTGTAGAACTATTACAAAAATATATTTGAGATCCTTACAACAAGCCCTTTCATTTGATATACCACACAATACGGTTTGTAAAACAGTTTTTGTTTAATTTTGATTTCGATAATTTTTATTCAAAATTCAGTTGTTTACTTTATATGTACATTCGTCTTTGGGTCACAAAAAAGTACATGTGTACCAAATTTCAACTCATTTGGTCCAGTAGTTTCGGAGTAAATTGGCTGTGAACGGCCGCGGCGCGGCGGTTGCCCAGAGGCACGAGTGATGATATAAGGGTTCCGTTTTGCGTTTTTTCGTTCGGAACTCTAAAAATACAACCTTTAAAAATTAAAAATATTTTTTACATAATTATTAGTTATGTGTAGGAAGCACATGTATAGGTAGACCTATAAAACCCTGTATACAACGGAAATTCCTACTTAAAAGGTTAAATTAATAACGTTTTAATTGGCGTTTCGGTCGAAAAGGAAATGAAGGACCATTGCATGAAGAGCTTCTTAGAAAAAATGTTACTGAGAAATTTATTCTACACTTTACAACTTTATAGAATTAGTTGCAAAGCTACTTTGCGACATCATCGTAGAGTCAACTTACCCTGATGATGCTCGGTTTCAGGGCGAAACGAAAAGTAGGTACCTACCTATCTACTATTAAGTAATCCTTTATCTTCTCTTGTTAATTCATAACTTTAGTTATGTTTTGAAAAATATATATATATATATTATATTTATTCAAATTTATGTTACCTTATACTAAAAGGATAAACAAAGGCCAAACTTAATGCCTAATGGCATTGTCCACCAGTCAACCCTGGGTCGATGTGAAAAGAACTGATGGCAGGTGTTAAAACAACTTAAGAAAAAACATCTAAAAAAGGAAGAAAAACAAATACTTCAAAAAATGTTCTAAGTAAGATAAATAATTTTCGTCGACTTCTTTCTCTTTCTCCGTCTCCTTTTCTTGTACGGTTTTCTAGGAATTTATTGTAGACCCTGCATCGCAACACATAATAGATCACAATACAGCTAAAAATTATTTTAGTACGCAATAGCTTGCGAGTCCCGCACCTGACACTGATCATTACCGCCTCCTACGGCTGTCAATGGTTTAAAACCAAACTTGTCAACAATACATAGTTTAATATCATGCTAGAACCGTCAATCAAATATAGTGAGCAGTAACTATGTTTAATACTCCATTGTATTGTATTGTCCATGTGATTGGCACTTCCGTTGCTCTGTTTGCGATGTAATGTCAAGGTCTGCGTGTAATGTTTGTTGTTATGTAATGTAATAACCCGTCATAGTCAGGTTGTAGTGAGATAGCAGTCAACATTTTTCTAACAAAACGGGGAAGCGATTATTATTGAGTGTAACACAAAACATTACACAATAAGTACGTCTAAGTTGTCCTGCTGACTAATGTATTAACATTAATACCTATTTGCTTTTAAGAAAAAAGAAAATTTTACAATCTATATATATAAAATTGAAAAGCGACACACCGCTGATTAAACAAAAAATCTCAGAAACTGCCGAACCGATTAAGATGAAATTTGGTAGGTAGATAGTTCCTGCTAAGGAGACGTCCACTAAGAACGGATTTTTGGAAATTCATCCCCTAAGGGGTACAAATAAGGGTTAGAAGTCACTTTCATACAAACCAACTTCGTCAGTTTTAGAGTTATAAATATGAAATTTTTTATGTTAGTTTATAGTAATAAACAAAAGTTAACTTTAACACATTTTTTTGGAAAATCATCCCTTAAAGGGTTAATTTCTTCAATTTAACTTAGTACGAAACTTCGTCATTTTTGAAGTTAAAAACATGAAAATTTATATATTAGTTCAAACTTAGAAACAAAATTTAAGGGTCATGTGTTTTTTTGGAAAATCAACCCCTAAAGGGTCGAATAAGGTTGTTCAAGTTTGTATGGGAACTTCGTCAGTTTTGAAGTTAGAAGGGTGAAAATTTATATATAAGCTTATAGTTAGACACAAAAAATAACTGTATCACTGTTTTCTCGAAATTCATCCCCTAAAAATAAGGGTTGGAAGTCTTTTACATATAAATCAGCTTCGTCAGTTTTAGAGTTATAAGTATGATTTTTTTTTATGTATGTTTATAGTAATAAACAAAAGTTAACTTCAACACGTTTTTTTGGAAAATCATCCCTTAAAGGGTTAATTTCTTCAATTTAACTTAGTACGCAACTTCGTCATTTTTGAAGTTAAAAACATGAAAATTTATATATTAGTTCAAAATTAGAAACAAATTTTAAGGGTTATGTGTTTTTTTGGAAAATCAACCCCTAAAGGGTTGAATAAGGTTGTGCAATTAGTATGGCAACTTCGTCAGTTTTAAAGTAAGAAGGGTGAAAATTTGTATATAAGTTTATAGTTGGGCACAAAAAATAACTGTATCACGGCTTTCTCGAAATTCATCCCCTAAAAATAGGGGTTGGAAGTCTTTTACATATAAATCAGCTTCGTCAGTTTTAGAGTTATAAGTATGAATTTTTTTATGTATGTTTATTAAACAAAAGTTAACTTCAACACATTTTTTTGGAAAATCATCCCTTAAAGGGTTAATTTCTTGGATGGAACTTAGTACGCAACTTCGTCATTTTTGAAGTTAAAAACATGAAATTTTATACATTAGTTCAAAATTAGAAGCAAAATTTAAAGGTTATGTGTTCTTTGGGAAAATCAACCCCTAAAGGGTTGAATAAGGTTGTGGAAGTTAGTATGGCAACTTCGTCAGTTTTGAAGTAAAAAGGATGAAAATTTGTTTATAAGCTTATAGTTAAACACAAAAACTAACTGTATCACGGTTTTCTCGAAATTCATCCCCATAAAGAGTAATACTAAGGGGTTGTAAATATCTATTTAAGAAACTATGTCATTTTAAACTCAGTAATGTGAAAATGTATATGTTAACTTATAATTAGAAACAAAAATTAATTGTAACAGTTTTTTTTTGGAAATTCATCCACTAAGGGGTAAAAGGGGATGTAAATTTGTACGAAACTTCGTCAATATCGAACTCAGAAATGTGAAAATAAATCAAAAATTAACTGTAACAGGTTTTTTGGAATTTCATTCCCTAAGAGGTAAATAAAGAGGTTGCAAGTTTTTCCAGAACTTTGTCATTTTCGAACTCAGAAATATGGAAATGAATATGTAAACTTATAGTGAGAAACAAAAAAATTGTGTAGAGGACTTTACGGACGGTAGGGGAAGGTGAGAGGGACAGGAAGCGAGAGAGGGACCGGGAACGGGAGAGGAACAGGGAGCGGGAGAGGGCCGGGGAGCGGGAGGGAGAGGGACAGGAAACGGGAGAGGACCCGGGAGCGGGAGAAGGAGAGAGGAGGGACTGAGAGCGGGAGAGGAATGAGAGGGACAGGGGCAGGAAGCGGGAGAGGGAGCGGGACAGAAAGCGGGAGAGGGACCGAGGGCGAGAGAGGAACTGGAAGTGGGAGAGGGACAGGAAGCGAGAGAGGGACCGTGAACGGGCGAAGGAAAGGGACAGGGAGCGGGATAGGGAGTGGGAGAGAGAGAGAGAGTTTGAGTGGGAGAGGGAGCGGGAGAGGGAGTGGGAGCGGGAGAGGGAGAAGGAGTGTCCAGATGGAACAACAGAACCGTTTTTAAAAATATTTGTACTGTTCATGTTGACATCGTAAAACCAGTTCATCATTGATCCATTTAGGATCTGGTGGTGTTACTTCGAGACAAGATATGTAACTCCTGGATGGATGGAAATAACGGGACCTTTTTGTTTTTTTTCTAATGAAACTCAAGAGCCAGTTTTTCTGTACATATAATATTTTTCAAAATTTCGGTTAGGGGCACATCAATAACGTGTTAGAACACCAAAAATTTTGTTTTTAAAATTATTCTCTGTTTGTCTGTTTGTATGTTCGGGCATTACATGAAAACACTTGAACTGATTTCGACGAAAATTAGTTATGTTGTTCCTCATACTTTGGATCACGTTTTAAAAAACTTTTCGTCCCGATAAAATTAAAAGTTTTCACCGGAAACAAGATGAAACTTAGTGTGGAATATTTTGAAATATCAACGATTTGCTTTAAATTTGCAACAAAAATTCCTCATTTAATTGATGAAATACATGTTTTCGAGTTTTTCAAATTTTTTCATGAAAAAGAAAAAACTAATGTTAACTAATGTTGTTTATTTTTTAAAATTCGTTCCCGGAGGAATGATTTGTGATTATATCGTACATTTCAGTATATAAATTCCTAAATATAAGTACTTCCATATAAATTAACCTGTTTTTAATATTTTTTCTGCAAGGGGTACAAATATGATAAGCATAATTTCCGCATGCGAAGCTGCGGGCAACAGCTAGTTATATTATATAATTTGTTATTGTTTTTTGTACTGTGTAAGTATAGGTTTTTATTTCATTTGTTACTTGAATGAACAATTATGACGTAAGAGATTGATATAAAGATACTTAATTATCAATCTTTTGATTAAAATAATAGTTATCAGGAGAACTGATGCAGAGTTTAGTGGGGGACAATAAACTGGGTAATTAAATCCCAAGGCCTTTGGCATTGTTTATCAGTTATCAATTACAAATTTACAATCACGATTACCACGCCTTCCAAGCACGGAAGCGCTCAAGAAATTAGCCGTCATATAACCAATCGCACTACGAGTTTTATCTAAAACGATTTTAACATTTCTGCGATTACAAGATTCGATTTGAGATGCTGAAATATGTCAATCAAACCACATGTAAAATGATATTTGTAAGATCTCAACCTGCAGGGCTATTCAGTTTTGTAACTTGACAGCGGATTCCGCGATGAGTGTCAAAATTGAAGTTCGAGTCCGAGATCTTGATATGTGATTCTCGAATCATTTGGTACGCACTTGCGAAGTGAAGGGAGTCTCGAACTCAAACGTCAAACGACTAAAGATGGCGATAGCTCTTGACTAACTTTTCGTTTGACAATTGGACACGAGCTTCGACGGTGACGTAATTCGATGATCGAGAATAATAAATATGTCATCCTCTAATCATCTAGTACGGCACTTGCGAAGTGAAGTGATCCTAGAACTCGAACGTCAATTTTGAAACTCCGCTGTCAAGTTACAAAAGAGAATAGCCTTCCTGAATCTTGAGATCAAGATCGGTTTATTGATACAGACCTTGGAAGATCATTTACGTCATACGATCTCACAAGTCGATCTATGATCGTTTATGTTTAATAAAACATAATCTCTGTTATGGGAAGTATAGTATCCTCAAGTTTTATAATCTGATCGCAATCACTGGAGTCTGCGCCTTTGTTCGATGAAGAATACGGATGTTTTGACAATAGAAGTTGAGAACATGAAGGTTATCAATAACGGAAGAACAGTCACATAATTATTATGAAAATATGTTTACAATTACACGACACCTGCGAAGTTTCCCTAGGGTTATCGTATACATTGAATTAAGCAAACTAAATAATTATGATAATACGAGAAACGGCGCCTTCGCTTTGCTTCGGTTTTTTACTCCTTAGCTTACATTATTGGAGTTTTATTAAGGATCCCTAATTTTTCGAAAATATATAATAATATAGCCTATGTCACCCGGGGCTAGTGTAGCTTCCCAACAGTGAATGAATTTTTCAAATCGGTTCAGTAGTTTCGGAGCCTATTCGATGCAAACAAACAATCAAATCTTTCCTCTTTATAATATTAGTATAGATAAATAATATTATATGTAGAAGTAGGAATGGGATAAGGTTCGATTCTAACCATAAAATGGGCACCGCCCTAATCTTTAGTTCCGAAATTTTTGTGCGATTAACTAACACACAAACGTTTAGTAATTCTTATTCAGATAATGTGAATTTGATTTCCCTTTGTACATAATATAGACCCTATACATTGCCCTATACACACACATAATGTGAATAACTATGTAGTGTCTAAGTATGCAGTGTCTGCGTGGTGAAAAGGATAGAGTTTGATCATATTACAGATACTGGCAGTAATTTATATGACAGTCAATGTATATTATTCTGTGTCTATTGATCCAAAATGAAGCATCGTTGAAGCCAAAATCCGATTATCTTTTTTCGGAAGAACTAAGTAGTAAGTCTGTCTGAATTAACATTCTGCCTTATCACGCTGAAGTCCAAAACAAGATGAAATTGACTTGTCCTGATTCAGCACCTATTGTTACAATTAATGGGCCAAGTTTAATGTGGTCAGCGCAGACACAACGGAGAGCCATTTTATCTTTTAATCAACTTCAATAAAGGAGGAGGTATTCAATTCGTCTGTATTTTTTACCTCAGAACTTTCGACTGAGTGAACCGATTTTGGTGATTCTTTTTTTAATCGAAAGCTGGTGTTTGCCATGTGGTCCCACTTAAATTTGAGCGAGATCTAATCAGTAGTTTTTGAGTTATCCCTAATTTTGAAGTCGGTTATTTTTTGTCAAGAATTATAAATTTATCATCAAGTCCAATTTACTTCAAAGTAACATTGCTTCGTTTTGGAAAACTTTAGCCTTACCTTTAGAAATAGCAACAGAAGCTTTTAATTATAATGAGGTATTACGTAATTCAGATTTTTTGCGTTTTATTATCGAATTTAGGTATCGGTTTTCCCGTTATATGATACAAAAATATTATTGGGATAAATGCAAATAAAATAATCAAATGTATTATAAGTAGTTTACTGCTGTCATAACAATCATCATGGTGCTTTTTCGTAGTTTTGCCGGATAACGCTTCCCGCCTACGTCCGATAATCGGTGACCGTTTTTTTTGTAGGAGAAAAATAGAACGTACTGATAGCAATAGTGCAACGTACACGTCCTTCAAAAAGTTGGTCAGAAATAATATGGCAGGAAAAATCGGCCCGATTATCGGTCCTACAAAAAGACTGACGTGGGCGGGAAGCCTAAGAGTTTAATAATAGTTTGAATTTATATCGATAATTAAGAGAAAACAAATAATGAAAACAAACTGAAATATTTCAAAACAAGTTATACAAGGGTGTGTAAGTCATTATTTACACCCGAGATATTTCGACATAAGAACATGTGAAGCGAGGGAGAGTTTACTGCAAGGTGTAATTTATTGGTAATTTATTACTTACTTTGAACACTCTACTTTAATTTACTATTGTCATGAATTCCATTATTAGGTAGGTTATATTATATAATGGAAATAAGAAATTGTTATGACTAAAAATTTTAAACATCTTAGTACGTTCTTTCCTAAACGAAATTATATTTTTATTTTTATTATTATTATTATTAAAATCTTTTCATTAATTACTATAGAATAAAATTAAACAAAAAGGTATGGGGTAGTAAAAAGGTTTTCCATTTTATTACTATTAGTACGAACTATTTGTTTCCTGGTAACCTACTGAATATACAGTTATATTAATATATTTTTTATGGAAATAGCTGGCAAATGAAGTGACGATTCAACTGATGGTAAGTGGCTTTCGTCGCCCATGGACATCAGCAACACCAAAGCCATCACTGATGCGTTGCCGGCCAAGAAAGAGAGAAGAAAAAGAAAGAAAGAACTAGCTCTCAAGCCCCCAGCCGGAACACGACGAGTCGTTTGGCGGTTGACTTATGCTCAAGGGTGGTAGCTATCCAGGCGAACCCCATGGAGAAATAATAATAGTAATAATTTACTTAAAATAACCGTTTAAAGCGAAATTTGAATAAAAAGAAGAAGTTAAACAAACTGACGTCACATTGAGTTCAACACGACCGAATTTCAGACATGAAAATTGTGATTACCATTTCTGATCAGTGTTACGTAAAACGTCCCCAAACGTCCCTTCACCATTCAGCATAGCTTTGACACCTCACTTATTGACTATGGATAATTGAAGAATTCGATTTTCTTCGAGGGCAAAGCGACAATTTACATATTCCCGGTAAGTAGAGCTGGAGTGACGAAGGTGTGACGGGTCTGCTTGTCGCTTCGAGACAGGCTTTGATGCGCGCTTAATCGAATTCTGTGGTAGCTGTTTCTTTCGTAAGCAACACGAGATTAAATTGTTGAAACAATAATGGGTACTTTAATACGTGTTGGCATTAGGCGACATTTCACTCAAAGTTCTTTTGTTCTTTTCCAGTTTTTCTTGGAAACGCAACGTATGCCTTTGGTGTTACTGATGTACATGGACACCTTCATCCATGGACATCAGTAACTTACCAACAGATGGTTCGTGTGTTCGTTTGTCGGCTGTAGTACATCTAAAATAAATCTTAAACGGACCCAATGTTTTATAGAAAGTGCGTCCCGGTACCCGTAACTACTACAACGTATCATTAAAAGCTTATCACAGAATACATAATAGTACCTAAAGGTACAGAAGAGTCATTCCGCAAAATCATTTAAATAACTAGTGACTTTTGCTCCGACAAAATAAAGTGTAATTCAGGTCACACAGCCCTAATCGTCAAAATTTATATTCATTTAGACGTTGCCTCTCTTTCTAATCATAACTTTTGGCTTCAATCCTTTAATGGCTCACTACTGGGCACGGGTCTCTCCTCTTGTGGAGCAAACATACTCCACCACGCTGCTCCAGTGCGGATTGTTGAAGTTTTCAAACCGCCCGAGGGAATCCGACATGGCTTAACGACTGTTATCTTTTGATAACAACCGGGACCGACGGCTTCCGTGCCCTCCGAAGCACGGAAACGCTCAAGAAATTTTTGCCACTAGCGGTCACTCATCCAACTACCGACGGCGCCCGCTGCTTAACTTTGTCGATCACATAAGATCGACGCAAGCCGCCGTGCTATGAGCGCTTCGTAACTCTTAATCATACAACTGACAACGTCAGACGTCAGGGTTGTCTTCTTTGTGTGATGACACTGATGACATGTGTGATAGAATACGAATGTATGACACAGCCAGCGCGTGGCGGTGACACGTGGCAGCCCTTCTGAAATTGATCCGACACGTCGAACGCGGCAAGTACCTACTTGTAACATCATACCAAAAGTGCGAAGTGCGCCAGGCCTGACTTTATTTACTTTACAAAGGAGTTAAAAATCCGTAACAAACGGATAGGTAAAAATGTAATATAAAGCATTATAATAGCAATCTGTACCCAAAACAAAATCTCGATAGAAGGAAACACTCCATGGTATTAAAGTAATTTTCAATTTATCATGTCTTAATCAGTCAAGGGCGTCAGGAACAAGAGGAAAATAAATTTCGTCGAATAACAAATAACGCTTCTGAAGAAGATAATAAAATAATGATGCTTATTATGCGAGACGACGAGCTGGCAATGAGTTGGGACGCCGCCAATCAACAGGTTGACAAATGTTAAAAGCTGTTAAAATTATAAACACAGATACTTAAAGAGAAGTTTAAATGTAAAATATCCTTGATTTACCAATTATTTAACTTCATAATTTAAGGTATATCTACAGTCATATTATAAATAGACAGCATTAGTTTTGTGAGATTTTATATGTGTATAGAGTAAGCAAGCGTAGGTTTGAAGAACTACAAGAACCATTTAAAATTTCTTACACTATTTGAATGGTACATTATTCCAAGTGGACTTACTTAATAGTGGTGCTGCAGCTGCTCCTAGTGGCCAAACAGATTTAAAGAATTATTCATAATATTCTTTCTTTGTCTTCTCTTTCTTGGCCGGCAACGCATCAGTGATGCCTTTGGCGTTGTTGATGTCCATGGGCGGCCATCGTCATATGGTGGATCGTCGGCTCGTTTGCTGGCTATTTCCATAAAAGAAACCTTATCGGATATCAGTATCCTTACTCAGTTACCCATATTACCGTCGTTGTGACTTTAAGACCTCTTATGTGTTATGTGTCATTTTTGGCGAAATCACTTTTTTACCTCAAACGATTCTACATTTTGAAGCACTATCGAATTCAAAAACTGTCATGTGTGTACGACGTTTCCATCGTAATTTATTCACCTAATTCAAAATCACCTATGTACTTGCTAAACAAAACTTTATCGATTTCCTCAAAAAGTTGACGTTTTACACATAAGAGGTCTTAAAGTCGCAACGACGATTTGTATTTGGTTGTTAGGTATAACAAAAGTAATTTTTCGCACTTTCTAGAGATCTTATTTCACCGTATCTTGCATTTTTAATATAGATTTTTCACACGGATTAACTAGTTTACTGCTGGGCATAAAAAAACTCTTTAGTATTTTAGAAATTATAGTCTGGAAAATTAAAAATGGATAGAACTATTTTTAATTTTTTTCTGAGACACTTGATTGACTCTATTTCGTTTCATGCGATTTAAGTACTGAAATGTTAATAGCTACCCAAAAAGCTTTTTAAACTAATTGAAATAATGAAGAATGACGTAAATACCCTAATGTTTTCTAAATTCGTACACTATAGATAGCGTCCGGTCCGTGAGGGCCGTTTTAGATTAAAATGGCTTTACGGTTTTAAGCCGTATTGGACCTGTGTACGAGCATTAAGTATACCAGGATCCAGATTTACATTCGGAAATCGGAAGTAAAATGTATTTTCAAGCAAATATTCTAATTACCTCCAAAGTTGTCATCAAAAAAGAAATATGATCTAATACAAACTCCTGCAATAGAGTCTGTTTCACTGTCAAACCTTCCTAGTTTGATTTCCTTTGCTTCTATACGGATGATAACGCTTCACACTCATAGCCCCACACTAGGATTCCCTGTGTCGTGGGTGCCATGGACAACACACAAGACAAGGACATTCATACCCAGACCGAGAACAGAAATTCAAACTCATCATTCAAATTTCCGCCTCGCTGGGAATCGAACACAGGACCCTCGGTGTGGCGATCCAGCATGGTAACCATTGCGCCACACTGGCCGTCTTATGGATGAATTATGACATCCCAGTACAACCGTAAAATGCTTGTGTATATTTCATAAGACCTATACATATAACGTCACTTTGGCGCCATAATATATGTCCACATGTCTAGTGTTTTTAAGTCAATACGTAAAGTTAAGGTAGCACTGTGGAGCTTGCATACTAAACATTGATTGTGATTGTAATGATCCATATTAACTAATGTTCTAATAATTACCTAGTTGTCTAATTGAAGATACAGGTTTATGATTTTAAGAGACTATTCATCCTTGGGATAATCTTTCAGTTAGCTTATCCTGTTAGTAAAGGATTTTGAACCTACTTTTATCCTTGATTTTGGAGGGTCCCCTCGGCCTCAGCTTCTACTTCTAAGTTTGTTCTATACGAAACCTTTGTATAAGGACACCCAGTGTGCAATCCCCGTTATTCCTATTACGTGTCAACACTGACAACCCGTTGGTTGGCAACATTCCAAGGCCGAGGAGTCAATGTCGTGTTTGGCATTTGGCATTATCATTAAGTGAGCTTGCGAAAAACGCTAAGTTAATAAAACATAGGTGTTAAAACTTAATACCGGCACAGGAGCTGTTAACAGTGAAAGGCTCGTGATGTGAACGTTGGTCTCTCGAGCACGAGGGCCTGAGTTCGAATCCTGCATACGTGCAGGATTCGAACTCAGGCCTCTAATTTCCAAAATCTATGCGTCTTTATCACTTGCTTTTGCTTGACCACAATCCCGCCAGAATCTGACGGTAAGTGGAGATGAAGTCCAAGAGGCAAGAGTCCAAGATGCTTCGGTGAAGGAAAACATCGTGAGGAAACCTACACAAGAGAGTTCTCCTCAATGTTCCGAAAGGTTTGTGAAGTCTGCAAAGCCTTATTGGTTTGTACCCCTCACATTGTGAAAGAATATTCAATCCCAATGGGACAGTCATGGGGTTGGATCAAATTGAACATGACCCCTTTGAGCATTATTCAGCCGCCAAACGACTCGTCGTGTTCCAGCTGGGGGCTTGATAGCCAGTTCTTTCTTTCTTTTTCTTCTCTCTTTCTTAGCCGGTAACGCATCAGTGATGCCTTTGGTGTCGTTGTTGTTCATGGGCGACGATAGCCACTTACCATCAGGTGGATCGTCAGCTCGTTTGCCGGCTATTTACATAAAAAATACAGGTTCTTACTTAATTAATCTCTCTTACTCTTTATCTCTCTTATTCAATGAATATCTATAGTAACTCAACATCATCATTAGGGGTTATTTTCCGGAAATCCATTGTCCTATACTATGTCCGTTAAGCAAATGTTACACAATTTGTTACAGACAGGGATTTATCCGACGTTAGTGTATAACTAAATAACTACAGAACTTTTACGGCTTCGGTGCACGAATACGATCGAGCCATTATCGATGATTTATTGAAGGGAGTGTTATGGTGAGGTGAAGCTCTGCCAGTTGTTACACGTAATAACGCCAAATTAACTAACTTTATTCCCATGACATTTATGGCCTTCTTAACTTGATATTAGGCCCTTATTATAAGCCGATCTCGGCTTAAGAGCGCGATATCACATCTTAAAACATGTCATTTTTATATACGATTTGACATATTATTTTTTATGGAAATAATGTTATTTTTACATACGATTTGACATAATATTTCAACCACTTAAACTTAATACTTAAACCAACTCTTGAGATCGTAGCGATTTAATAATAAACAATCGGTTTAAGGTCTTACGGCCGCACTTGAGAGATATTGTATATTTATAATGTAGGTATATGTAAAAATTGCTCAATAAATAGAAAATATGAAATTTAGATTTTTATAAAAAGGAAATTTAGGTATCCATTAATGATAACGTTGCAATATTTTAACAACTTGTATTATTTATATTCGTCGTAACAGGAAACACTGTAATAACAGATTATAGGAAATGTGGTAATAAGATAGACATAATATTATTATTGTACGATTTAGTAATATAAGATATACGTAAAATCAAAATAAGGTATTTGAAAATTTATAATAATGTTAAATGTTAACTACTTGATATTTTTTTTATAAATTGGTCTTTATTTGCAACAGGAAGTAAAATTGTTCGCTGGAAGAAATATTTTAAATATAAAATACCATGAATTTTGATAGATTTGAAATAGTTTAAATCAGTTATAAATTGTATTTGTTTATTACGATTTTTATACAACATTACAAGTTATTTTTGTCTATGAATATCAGGCGATATCAGGTGATGTGTTGTGGGGGTAGTTAGTTGGGTTGATAAAAAGCAACTGTTTGAAATGGTCGGGTCCCAATTCAGTGCCAATTACGGAACAGAGCAGCCATCTGCAGAAGTTAAGTACTTTCGATATTTTTATATTGTTACTCTGCCAGTTTATTTAATTATTGTTTTCTTTTATATTCGTAGTAGCATTTTAATTAAAACGATGGTATTATCATAACGTTGTAAGGTTAAACTTGGACTCTGCTACCAGCTCTAAATTCAATAATGTCATAATGTTTGTTCCATTTTATAATGTGTAATATTGATACAAATATGAAATGTGAAATGATATAATATTAATGCGGTGCTGTTATTGAGTTTCTTTCCTTAGTTCTTCTCAATAACTAAAGCACGTTGCGAACTAAGGGCTTCAATAAATTAATTGCCGCAGATATGTGTATTTATTTACCTACCTACATGATAATATGAAAAAGTTAATCACCGTGAAATAAAACAAGTCGTTGTGCTTTTGTGGTATACCTTTATTAATAATAGTATAGGTTACAAACATTTATCGATTCTTGCTTTATAACATGACTTCTAATTTTACATTTCTTAAATTTCCATATCGATCTCTCTTTAAAATCTGACATCAGAAGTGTAGGAATCGGACTCGCGTTTTAAATAATATATGTATCTTAATATGTGTTTATTTTCCAAGTTTCAGAATAGAATAAAAATTACGGCCTTGGACCAGCGGAAGTGTGACGACGAAATAATATATCCAGTCTTCGACGTAAGGATCTGCTACAACGGAACGGACAACTAGTATCGAAACATCCCAATAAGTGACCGAGGGAATCGCCATGGAACAGCACCGAAGTGATTTCAAGAGCGGTAAGGCCCTTATAGGGCTTTATATTAATTTTAAGGCTTTTTTTTTTCCTGTGCACCAAGTAATTTTAATATACAATAAGGAAGCGGAATTCTCTCTGACCAGGTATCGCGAGAAAACCTATGAATTATTTAATTTAGAATAGATTTAACCGGGTTTGAATTGAAGACAAACTTTCAAAATTTTTACGTAGGTACAGTAGGTAGATATACAGGTTTCAAACAATAGAATATACATAACATTGATGAAAATTTAAATGAAAATTACAAATAGCACAAAGTAGGTAGGTATACAAATTAAATCTTTATTCGGTTGTGATTGTGACTATCTCATTGTTTACTGTTTACAAGGAAATGAATCTTCGAACATAAATAGTACCTATCCATACATAATTTTTATATTTGCTTATAATTTATATACCTACCTCATATAAACACTACGTAAATTTCTACAAATTCAACAAGGAAACAAGAGCCCTATTCTTTTTCGACACAATATATCAGATGTGTAAACTTTTAGAATACTCACAACGAATACTCACTCGGAAGTTTTTATTTAGGTAGGTATGTTATTTATTTAACATTCGATTACGTCTAAAAATTAACTTTTTTTTTCCCATGGTTCGTAGGTTGAATCAGTATGTAGGTATCTAACATTTAACTAAAAACAAAACTGCTTTAAGTGTTAGTATATTGTCCTGAGGGTTTAATTTTTTTTATTTAATTTTCATGTAGGTAAGTTATGGTCTTCTTATAATTATATTAATAGGTACATAATTGTTTCATAGCGGTGTCCGCAGATTGAATTTTGAGAAATCATTTTCCTAAATATAAATTTAGGGTTTCAGAATGCAAAGGCAAAAGCCATAAGAGCTTAAATTGTTATTAAGACAAATATTGAATTTATTACGAATTAAAAACATATTATTGTTAAAAGAAATATTTATACTTTAGTACACCTACGATTTCTAAGTACCTTTTAACCTTTTTACATAATGTGATATTACAAAACAATAATAAAACCTTATCTATAGGTATATGTTTCTATCACAGATTTTTAATAAAATATTAAATGAAGCTACCCTTTAATTATTATTCTGAAGTTAAATAATTTTGAAGTTAATTTTTGTACAGAGTTAGCTAAAATTAATAGCAATAAAACTGTTAGAAAACTTATAAAATACTAGTAGATACCCGGCGTGTGCTACTACGCTCAGGATTTTTGTATAGGAAAAGTTGAAATTCTAAAATGTGCCTAATGCTTTGTTTTAGTGGTCTCAAACAATCTTCGCATTATTGTCTTTTAAATAGGACCAGTTTGGGTCATATCGGCCGGATGGTTTCAGAGTCTATAAACAACATCCGTACAAACAATTTTTTGTTTTATAGATTTATTTGAAATCAGGTTCTAGGTAGTGCTGAGTAAGATAAAAGTTTATCTTAAAAGCTAATTAATTTTATATTATTTCGTTCCACTTCATACATGGGGCATGGTTGATATTGAATAGGAACATAGAACTGGTTCAAATGTTTTCGGGTATCATCCTTGGTGTTGGATAGTACCTACACCTACATACATTTAGAGAAACAAGTATAAATATACGACAATATTTTGTAATATAATACGAACATACACTGTAGACTGATGACAATTTGTTATTTATTTGAAACTTAATTAAAGCGATTAAGATAGATAATTGAATCATGTAAATTGATAGGATAAATAACATTAGGAATAATATTTAATGTTCTAATAATTAGATTATGCATAACTGACAGACATAATTACACAAATAAAAAAGTAGGTAATCCAAAAGGAAGACGTAGTTTGCTATGGAATAAACAAACATGAGATATTTGTAAAACCCTTAAAAATACGAATTATGATTTCGGTAGGTATATTATGTTCTACATTCTAAGTAAAATACCTTAACGCTTGGTTTGTTTGGCTAATCAATAAGTTAATCGGATTTAATTAGGTACGTTTAAACTTCAAATTTATATTTATTTTTGTGCCTAAAAACACTAATCGTAATTTCTGGTATTCGCTAGTTCGCTTACGTTGTAGTACCAACACTTAAATACAATATTTACGGCCCAACTCGGAAAGGTTCGTTGATTTAGTCGTAAGGAGTCCATAAGTAATTGACATTAAATATGTAAAGTATCGGTTCATCTCAGTCATATTGTCTACTTTCAATGACCCTAGTGCGGTAGTGTAATCAACGTCAAATAACCTTATCGATAGTTAATCATAATTATCGTTTAGGTTTTGTGTAGCCACATGTAAAATACGTTGATAGTAAATAAAATTTAATATTTATTTTTAATACTTTTAGAACTAGGATTCATAACAATATAATAACAAGAAATTCGTTTAATGTTTCTCCTTACTTAAAAGTATTGCAAAGTACTTTTTTTTTTCTCTTTAAATTTATTTATTTTTATTGTTCACGAGTAACCGCCCTCGCTTTGCTTCGGTTTTCTTATTTTTTTACACCTTGGGTTACATTATTGGACTTTTATTAAGGATCCCTAATTTGTTTGAAAATATAATATAGCCTATGTTACTCGGGGATAGTGTAGCTTCCTAACAGTGAAAGAATTTTTCAAATCGGTTCAGTAGTTTCGGAGCCTATTCAATGCAAACAAAAAATCAAATCTTTCCTCTTTATATATTAGTATAGATTAGAACGGAACATACCACTTACAATAATTAACACAATATCATGTCATATCATTATTATACATATAATTTACCACAAATTCATAATAAACAGTCAAAATAATAAAATAAGATACCAATTAAAATAAATTAAAGAGGTTACGCCATTTTATTTATGGCAGTAGGTACTGCTAATTATCAATATCAATGATGAGTGGTTGATTTGACTTGACATTCAAAAACATCAATACTAATCAACCATAAAATAATTAAAGGTATTTGTATACTTAACTTTAATTGTCCGTAAACTGACTTTGAGAGTGAATTTTTGTGATTCTGTACTAAGAAACGGGTTAAGTAACCGTTATGTGATTCTGACGTGTTCTTTAAATTGACATTTTTTTTTGGTGCGATTAAAATAAAATTTCCAAAGTAAGTTGATAAGTACTTTGTGAAAATTGCATTGGAATCTGTTCAGACATTTCTCAAATAATCTTGAAGAAATTTTAGCTTCTTACTTTTATTACATTTACGATGATAATACTTATTATGATTTGCTATAAGAGTTTTAAAAGGTTTTACGATATAAACATTTATATATTAGGTACTAATTGAACCAATTTGCAAAAAAAAAGAGGAATAAGGTAACTTTCAATTTGTGAAAGAATTTTTGGAATCGGTCGAGTAGTTTTTGAGTTTATTCATTACCAACTTATAAAAATACAAATCTTCCCTCTTTATAATAATGTCGTAATCTTTTTTTTTCTTTTTTTTGTTGTTTAGGTATACACGTAATTTTAGGTTAGTTTTGGGATAATATCCATGAATAACATTTGATACGCAAATCTTATGTAAGATTGTTTCTAACAGTAATAAGTATAATATGTAGTATAGCCTTTGTGATAGTATAGCAAGGAATATGGCTCGATATACATTACATAATATAATCATTAGGATTTATCCACAATTATTTATGATGATCTTAGGTACTGGAAACATAGGTACTACTTAGATAATTAGTGAGTTGTATTAAGTAAATTGAAAGATCTAATTCTATTTAACTTAACAATTATTATTTTTTTAGTTTCAAATAAGTTATTAAGTATAAGTCATAAATAAATAAGTAACGATTGCAATTTATAATTGTCTACGGTTATTGCTGGTAGTCATCACATCTTAAATTTTGTACTATTTGTATTGAATCGGATGGCCAAACGGAAACGTATTTAGTATCTTCGATTTTGTTAGTTTAAATTTTGTCAACACAATTTTATTGTGATATGGGCTGAAATGAAATACAATGGATGTTTGAATTTTGTTGTTTGTCTGCGGAAATGAAAGTCTAATTGTCTAAGAATCATTTGAGATGTGATGATTACTGAAGGAACTGCTGATTATGTCTACTGAGAAGTTCTAGTCTGACTCATGTGCAGCAGGTGGGAGGCTGGAACAAATGTTGGAAGGAACTGCTGATAATGTCTACTGAGAAGTTCTAGTCTGACTCATGTGCAGCAGGTGGGAGGCTGGAACAAATGTTGGAAGGAACTGCTGATAATGTCTACTGAGAGGTTCTAGTCTGACTCATGTGCAGCAGGTGGGAGGCTGGAACAAATGTTGAAGGAACTGCTGATAATGTCTACTGAGAGGTTCTAGTCTGACTCATGTGCAGCAGGTGGGAGGCTAGAACAAATGTTGAAGGAACTGCTGATAATGTATATTAATTTAAGAAGCCCTAGCCTGACTCATGTGCAGCAGGTGAGAGGCTAGTGGGCCCTTCTGAAATGAAATGAAATGAAATGAAATGAAATGAAATGAAATGAAATGAAATGAAATGACATGACATGACATGAAATGAAATGAAATGAAATGAAATGAAATGAAATGAAATGAAATGAAATGAGATGTGATGAAACGAAATGTGATGAATTGAAATGAAATGTGATGAAATGAAATACATTAATTTGTGTTTATCTAAATGTGAAAAGAAACAGTAATTGTAAAAGTAGTAAAAGCTAAATTGTCTTGGTATTTTTATGTACTTAGTATGTTTAACGATGTAGTATTTTTGGTACTTCGAGAGCGAAGTACAGTCAGTCTGGCCGTGAGAGATATTGTATATTTATAATGTAGGTATATGTAAAAATTGCTCAATAAATAGAAAATATGAAATTTAGATTTTTATAAAAAGGAAATTTAGGTATCCATTAATGATAACGTTGCAATATTTTAACAACTTGTATTATTTATATTCGTCGTAACAGGAAACACTGTAATAACAGATTATAGGAAATGTGGTAATAAGATAGACATAATATTATTATTGTACGATTTAGTAATATAAGATATACGTAAAATCAAAATAAGGTATTTGAAAATTTATAATAATGTTAAATGTTAACTACTTGATATTTTTTTTATAAATTGGTCTTTATTTGCAACAGGAAGTAAAATTGTTCGCTGGAAGAAATATTTTAAATATAAAATACCATGAATTTTGATAGATTTGAAATAGTTTAAATCAGTTATAAATTGTATTTGTTTATTACGATTTTTATACAACATTACAAGTTATTTTTGTCTATGAATATCAGGCGATATCAGGTGATGTGTTGTGGGGGTAGTTAGTTGGGTTGATAAAAAGCAACTGTTTGAAATGGTCGGGTCCCAATTCAGTGCCAATTACGGAACAGAGCAGCCATCTGCAGAAGTTAAGTACTTTCGATATTTTTATATTGTTACTCTGCCAGTTTATTTAATTATTGTTTTCTTTTATATTCGTAGTAGCATTTTAATTAAAACGATGGTATTATCATAACGTTGTAAGGTTAAACTTGGACTCTGCTACCAGCTCTAAATTCAATAATGTCATAATGTTTGTTCCATTTTATAATGTGTAATATTGATACAAATATGAAATGTGAAATGATATAATATTAATGCGGTGCTGTTATTGAGTTTCTTTCCTTAGTTCTTCTCAATAACTAAAGCACGTTGCGAACTAAGGGCTTCAATAAATTAATTGCCGCAGATATGTGTATTTATTTACCTACCTACATGATAATATGAAAAAGTTAATCACCGTGAAATAAAACAAGTCGTTGTGCTTTTGTGGTATACCTTTATTAATAATAGTATAGGTTACAAACATTTATCGATTCTTGCTTTATAACATGACTTCTAATTTTACATTTCTTAAATTTCCATATCGATCTCTCTTTAAAATCTGACACACTCAGAGTCACTTACACCCCAACTCGGAGTCACTAACGGTTACTTTAATCGCTCCTTAGTAAAGAATAACCATACAAATTCTGTGCTAAGGAGCGATTTAAGTAACCGTTAGTGACTGAGTTGGGGCATTAATATTATAAATGTGAAAGTTTGTGAAGATGTTTGTATGTTTCCTCAATCACGCCTCAATTACTTAACCAATTTGGCTGAAATTTAAAATGGAGATAGCTTATATCCTAGCTTAACATATAGGCTACTTTTTATCCCGGAAAAAGCAAGGTTCCCGCGGGATTTGTAAAAAATCGATCTCTACCGCGGGCGAAGCCGCGGGCAAAAGTTAGAATACAAATACTCGTATTTAATCAGTGTACCATCCTTGTCCCTTCCATGTGAACAAAGCCTTACATGTACTTTGATTAATATTCGTGGATTAATTTTCTATGACTAATATATTATTTCATCCATCATGATCACGTCTAATTAATTAAATCTAATAAATCTGCCAACCGATGCCCTGGGGTTAGGTCGCAGTGTGACACGGATTGAATAATAGCTACTGTACTAGGATAAGCCGACAAGCAACTTTTGGGTTAATCAGTGTATCTATTTGTCAATAGGGTTGCCATCCGTGTAATTAATCGGTTATTGGGTTTGAGGGGAATTTGAGAACGTCCGGATTTGATAGATCTGCTTACTACACAGGGTAGAGGCACAAAAAATCAATGCTTACTCCGTTTTTTCCAACGAGACTTGCCTACTTGGTAAACAATCTTAGCATACATTTTTATGGAAATATTAATTTGAATTAATTTTAAAAACAAATGGAGATAATGCTGTGTGCCATAAATCACGCAACTTTATTGACTGTCGCATCATAAAAATTTGACTGTGATAATTTTTTCCAAACACCCCATGAAGTATAACCAATAAGTACTACATTTAGTCAGTGGTATAACTTCAATAATTACTGGAAGAAATATGTAGTTTTAGACTATACAGCGACTTATGAGGATTCGGATTGCTATGCGATGCGACATCGTGCTTGAGGCAACGGCGGATCCAGGGGGGGGGTCATGGGGGTCATGACCCCCCCCTGGGCTGGGTCCAGGACCACTAATTAAAATTGTTAAACATAATGTTTTTATATATTTTTTGTCACAATATAGATTTTATTTAAGTACTTTCAATATTTAATTAATTTAATATAATACAAACATAGTATTCGGGAACGTAGTCCAGTCAACAAGTTCAAAAACGTGTTAAATAGAAATAAAGCTCCTAAAAATTTGTGCGATAGCGCATTCGATTCGGAATGACGTCTAGAAAAATATTTTTAGGGCTTATTAGCACATAAAAAATTGCGATTGTTATTAACAAAATAAGATTAAATAATTAATATTTAGTTTTTAATACATAACTTCAAAAATAATGATATTTAAGGAATTTAGGAAAACGATTCTGGTAGAGTAAGGAATTTCCAATAAAAATGTCCTAACTCCCGGAACTTTATCTTTATTATTTACGAGTAACCGCCCTCGCTTTGCTTCGGTTTTCTTATTTTTTTACACCTTGGGTTACATTATTGGAGTTTTATTAAGGATCCCTAATTTTTTTTAAAAATATAATGTAGCCCATGTTACTCGGAGATAGGGTAGCTTCCCAACAGTGAAAGAATTTTTCAAATCGGTTCAGTAGTTTCGGAGCCTATTCAATGCAAACAAAAAATCAAATCTTTCCTCTTTATATATTAGTATAGATAAAAAAAATTAAAGCTGAAAATAGGGCTCCGCGAGGTCGTTACGCCATAGGCGTGCTGCCTAAAAACCCGGTATATCACATAATTTTTTTTTTATAGTATTAAATAACTACTTAAAAATTTGAATATTTTATGGTGTAATCTAACCACTTGAATGAACAAAACCTCGGTGAAAAAAAAATATGTCGATTTTTCAAAAAGTTACACCGTTGTTAACTTATTGTTTTCCAATCTCTGTTTTATAAATTACGGCATAAAAGTTTAAATAATTGGTCTATAAATTTTTCGCTTCGTGGAGCTCTTCTTATTTAGGTACTTAATAAAGTTATGCAAAAAAAATATAAAACTTTATTATTTTGTTAATTTTAATTTTTTTAAGGTAACAAAATATTAAATTTATAAAAAACGATATCGAAAAAGATTTTTTTAGTAAAGTATTATTATTGCTGTTTTTGCATCTAATATAGGTATTAATTAACATTGGAAAAAAAAAATTTACGTCATTTTTAAGAAAATGTTTATAAACAGACTATTTTGAGTTTTTTTTTTAAATTGTTACCATCTTATTGTATAGGTGAAATAATGATTTTTTGAAAAAAAAAATCTTAAATAATTTTTTTTTATTGTTTGTAATCGTTTTTTTAATATTTTTATTGTTTAAATAATTAGTTCAGAAATTTTTTTATTCTTAAAAATCATTATTGACCCTTTTCAATTGGTGGAACCCGGAACACTAGGGGTGGTCACTCCCACAAAATAAAACCCGTAGTAGCACTTTTTTACTTTACTTTATTGACACCACTTATTACTACTTTACACTGGTTTAATACTCCACTAATGTTCTTCCCTAGTGTTCTCTTCACTGTTCTCATTTTACTCTGCTGAACCACAGCTCTTATAGAAACTACGAGTTACATTCGTCACCGTGATTCAGCTTTTCGTATTAAACTTTTTATACTGCCCTCTATATAATGTACAAAACATTATTTAGTACGCATGCTAACTAAATTTAACTGTCAATCAATAAAATATCCAAATTTAAATGACAAACACAAAAGTCATTCGCTGCAGCTAAAAGGTGGCGCTATTTCTACCCGCTGCATACGATTATAGGTCGAATATCAATAGATTAACAGAAAAAATATTTTTTTATAAATAATTTCATTGTTTTTTTAACTTAATAATTTGCTATTAACAAATAATATTAACCGTTATATTTTTTTCGAAAACTTTAAAAAATTGCAGAAACAACCGTATATATTTTTATAACAAATTATTACAATGAGATTATTAATTTAAAAAAAAATCTGTTAATCCATTGGAAAGGCTCAATGATGATTTTTAAGACTAAAATAATTTCTGAACAAATTATTTAAACATTAAAAAAAAACGATTATAAACAATAAAAAAATATTTAAGATTTTTTTTTCAATAAATCATTATTTCATCTATGCAATAAGATAGTAACATTTTTTTTAATCCCAAAATAGTCTATTTGTTTATAAACATTTTCTTAAAAAATGACGTAAAATTTTTTTTTCAGATGTTAAGTAAGTAAGTAGGTATTAAAACCTATATTAGATGCAAAAACAGAAATAATAATATATTACTAAAAAAATCTTTTTCGATAACGTTTTTTATAAATTTAATATTTTATTAGCTTAAAAAAATTAGAATTAACAAAATAATGAACTGTAATATTTGTTTTTTGCATAACTTTATTAAGTACCTAAATAAGAAGAGCTCCACGAAGCGAAAAATTTATAGATCAATTATTTAAACTTTTATACCGTAATTTATAAAAACAGAGATCGGAAAAAAATGTTAATTAATAACGGTGTAACTTTTTAAAAAATCGACAAAAGATTTTTTTTCACCGAGGTTTTGTTCGTTCAAGTGTCTAGATTACACCATAATTTATTCAAATTTTTAAGTAGTTATTTAATACTATAAAAAATTATTTTAAGTGATATACCGGCTTTCGATGTGTGTTATGTGATATAACGACCTCGCGGAGCCCTATTTTCAGCGTTAATTTTTTTATCTATACTAATGTTAGAACAGTGCCGATAATTTTTGAAACGAAAAAAAATTATAGTAGGATGAAATCCATTGCAAAAGGAAGATAATATAACGAAAATTATAGGAAAAATAAATTACGGGTGATCTGAGGTCAGGAAGTGGGGGGCAGGGGGGGTTTAAGGGTAAATAATGGTTTATCTCGATTTCCGGAAAAAACAAAAGTCCTATTGAAAAAGTTAAATGGCAAAGTTGTGGGTAATAAAAAGATCTACAACTTTTGTATTTACACTTTTACATAACCTCAAAATTTATGTGAAAAATTCAAAAAACCACGTTTTTGGTTTTATATTTTTCTTTTACAAAAAAAAATTTCACGAAATTTGGTGAAAACTTACCTTTGTATGTCCTTAACATACTGTAATTTTTTTGATTCAAAAATGTATTTTTTTTTTTCACCTTATTTTGACCTTACATCGAAAAGGCACCCACCCTTATTTTCAGTCGAAAAATCAATATAGTTTTTTATATACCATTAGAAAGTAGAGATTCCAACGAAAAAAAAGATAACCAAATTTTTAAAAAAATCTGATTTTTTGACGTGAGATTTTTCGACTGAAAATAAGGGTGCATTTTCGATATAAGGTCAAATTAAGGTGAAAAAAATAATATTATTGAATCAAAATAATTACAGTATGTTAAGGACATATAGAGGTAAGTTTTCACCAAATTTCGTGAATTTTTTTTTTGTAAAAGATAAAAATAATAAACCAAAAACGTGGTTTTTTGAATTTTTCACATAAATTTTGAGGTTATGTAAAAAAGTGTAAATACAAAAGTTGTAGATCTTTTTATTACCTACAACTTTGCCAATTAACTTTTTTCAATAGGACTTGTAGTGATTCCGGAAATCGAGATAAACCATTTTTTACCCTTAAAAACTTCCCGACCTCAGATCGCCCGTAATTTATTTTTCCTTTTATTTTTGTTATATTCTCTTCCTTTTGCACTAGGTTTCATTCTACTATAATTTTCTTCCACTTTTTACCGTTTTTAGAGGTATCGGCACTGGACTATATATAAAGATTTGATTTTTTGTTTGCATTGAATAGGCTCCGAAACTAATGAACCGATTTGAAAAATTCTTTCACTGTTGGAAAGCTACAATATTCCCGAGTAACATAGGCTATATTATATTAAAAAAAAATTAGGGATCCTTAATAAAACTCCAATAATGTAACCCAAGGTGTAAAAAAATAAGACAACCGAAGCAAAGCGAAGGCGGTTACTCGTAAATAATAAAGATAAAGTTCTGGGAGTTGGGACTTTTTTATTGGAAATTCCTTCCTCTTCCAGGTGCTTTTTCCAAAATTCCTTAAATATCATTATTTTTGAAGTTATTAATTAAAAACTAAATATCATTTTTTTAATGTTATTTTGTTAATAACAATCGCAATTTTTTATGTGCTAATAAGCCCTTAAAAAACAATTTTCTAGACGTCATTCCGAATCGAATGAGCTATCGCACATATTTTTAGGAGCTTTATTTCTATTTAACACATTTTTGAACTTGTTGACTAGACTAACGAACGCATCGAAAACGCGTTTCGGGTGAAGTGACGACGTAAAAGAAAAATTATTTTTTATTTAAGTATAGTTAGATGTTTTTATGTACAGTACTTACATAAATACATATTTATTACTTGTATCTATTATCATCAAAATTAAATTATAACTTCTTGTGATTTGACCACGACTATGTGACCCCCCCCTGGCGCCAAAGCTGGATCCGCCCTTGGCTTGAGGTATCGTTGTTACCACGTAAGGGCCATGTTTCTCGAAGCGAAGCGATTGGTTACTGGTTTTACCTATATACAATCAATGCAATAACTGTCCTAATCAGTCAGTGAAATCGGTTTGTAGACAATATACGGTAAATGTATGCTTGCATATCGTCGAATAACGTAATACTGAATCAATCAATTCAGTGGCCATAGACGATTTAAACCTTAAGCTAGTTATAATTTTAATAAGTGCCTAATCTACACTAAAATTAATATTTATGTATTTTATGGAGATCTTAACAGCAGATATTGTTATCGATATAGAAGCAAAAACATAATTATATTTTTGGAATTATTGTCTGTCTGTGCGAGTATACACGGAAATGAATTGACACGAGATACTTGGCATAGCAACGGGGATCGGCGGCTTAAGTGGCCTTTTTTTCTTATATCCCGCTGGGAAACGCCTTTACGCGTCCCACTCCGTTGAGTGCGGGGTGGGTATGTGGGCTCACATAAATACCCACTAAAACCCAGCGGTCTTCTTCCCTCAGCCTCTTCGTGGGACGTTACGGGATCGCTGTAGCATTACGGCTTAACGGGCCTTGCGAAACACAATAAGTTAGAACTTACAAAGACTAACCAAAGCCACTAGAGGTCACCCATTTAATCATTTCGTATTGCTTAATTCAATTGATGATCCTGATACAATCATCACTCAAAAAATAACTTCCGTAATTTTTAGGAAAGGAAAGATCCTTAACACACCAACTTGACATCAACTCTATTTAGACTTGACTCCTTTGAAAACATTGAATTTCGAACTTTATATCTGTTCGGTACTGTTCAATTTTCAGTCAGATCGGACTTGGCCGTAGCAGTAGGACGTGTCGAACGCCAGGTCCCTTCTAAACACTTCTTTAGAATAAATATTGAAAACATGATATTATCCCTTATTTCAATAGTCGAGTCACATTGAAATTGACGTCTCTATATTCGCACACAAAGAGCTTCCTTATAACTCCAAGTTTTGTGACGTTGATTGGTTTGTGACTCATTGATAGTCCATAGTAGTTGATCAGTAGTTGATATCAATCAAAGGGGCTGAGGGCCTCTTCAAGTCTCAGCTGCATACCGAATGCCTAAAGTGTACCTACCAACTCGTGCGCAGTATCTAGCTCAATCACACTAATACCCATCGATTAGTCATTCATATGGTAATATTTAACTTGCGTTCATCGCAACTTCGCAGTAAAACCGCATAATTTCCAAGTACCTATTGCATTATTTGCATTCTGTACTTAATAAGTACAATTATGTAAGTTGCAAAAATAATTTTAATCTTCTTCTTCTTCTTAGTCGGTGTCTTCATTGCTGAAGGTCGTGTCTAGCTTAGCAAGCTTAGAAGGTCGTGTCGACCAGAGGCGGTACAACCTAACACCCAGTAGGGCAACCATCTGGAAGAGGCTACAGCAGCCTGGGGAACCAAATACTCCCCAAAAGGAATGGTGCAGAAGGCAACGGGAAACCACTGCACTATTTTCACAAGAAATCTAGCATAATTTAATAAAAATCTTTAAAATATAAACCTACACAACTTTTAAAGAAGAACCCAAAACCAGCATAATGAGTAAATAGATTGTGACGAAAACAAAACCCAACATGGACTCAAACCCACAGAGATTACGTCACTTAATATTTACCGATTTTCGTACCGGTCAGTTCAGCCTGTACACAAAAGAATATAAAGTTAACAAGCGAAGACAGCCGTGAGCCGTGACCCACATGGGGTGGCCGTCGCAACTGATGCAAAGGTTTACGGTAATGTAAATCATTTGCGAACATTTGACATTTGACATTTATAGTAAATACACTGGCAAAGTGTTTACGAGCTTCGAACGACGTTATTTTGTCAAACGCTTGCATATTTTGCTCTAAGATTTCCTGTGTTGGAAGACATAGAGGAAGACTCGCAAAAATAGGCAAAAATGCTATTCATTCGGAATTCCTAGCATGCAGAAGTTTCCTTTGTCGAAGAAAATAACAATTATTTTAATTGCACTTTATACGAAAATTCTACGGTCAGTGATGAGTCCGGAGTCATATGTGAAGGAGACTGACATTCAAATCACCAAGCTGAAATTATCCCAGATAATTATTGGGCTCAAAATTAATGGCCCACTATTGAGCACGAGTCCTCTTGAGGAGGCCTACAGCATACTCCACCACGCTGTTCCAGTGCGGATTGGTGAATATAATTATTACTACATTATATATTATGGGTATTGTGCTACAAACACGTGCGTATGACGCAAACAAATTGTTATTGCGCAGTTTCTTACTTATAAAACAATCTTTACAGTTTTTGTACTTCCTTCCATGGATATTATAAACGTTGAGCTAATATACATTACATTGACGCCTTACATTACTTATTCTATATTATTTGCAAAGGAAATATAATATAATGTACGCCTACGATCTGTGATGCTATGTAGTCCATCTTGACTTAAATGAATGTGGCCCATAGATGTAAAGTAACAATTCGAAATTATTTTAAATTCTAAAGAAGGGACAAAAAAATATATTTCAAATTGTTCAAGATTGTTCAAGAAACAAAATTTAATCTTGTTTACTGGACTGGTCTATGAGAATGCTGCTGCTTAATGAGTGCGGGTTTTTGCTTTGCCGGCCAAGAAAATAGAAAAGAAAGAGAGAAGAATGAAATTAACTTTCTAAATAGGGCAGCAGATGTCGATGATAACGGAATCATGTCTTACAGTCAGCGTTCCTTGTGGGTAATGGCGGAAGGGACGCCTTGCTTCGAATAATAAATCGACAATACCCAAAGCGTACCATAACACTTCTTGCATCTAACTTAACACTACGAATTGTCATTGTCATATTAATGTTATTTAAGAGAGATTATTACAGTTCCAAGAGGTTTGTTAATAAGATCGGCCTTCATAAATATTGTACGACTAGCCTAGGGTTTCTATGACATGCATCTTGATCCAGCATAATTTATCGTATCGATAGATCACAATATGGATTGTTACGTGTTATCTTCGCCATTACAATCATTGTCATTACATCATGTATTGAATGATAGATTTCAAACGAAATTTTCCATAAAGGATATTTAAGGTGTAAATTATCAAATAAGTTAATTAACTGATCTACAGTTACTGTACTTAGATTCTAGTATTTCATTATCGAATTCAATCATTCTTACCATAAATCTTCTAGTTCTTTCTAGAAAAAAATAAAAAATAAAAAATAATAAAAGGATTAAGAGCAGAATTTATAAAGATATTAATGTTTGTAATTAATTTGTTTCAGATTGGACAATTTTGGCTGTTATTCGTCTGTAAATAGTATTGTAAGTAGTTTATTTAAATAACTCCTAAGATCGTATAGTTATATTAGCCTTGTCCATGCTATATTATGTTAATAAAATAATAACCATTAATTTTTATTTTTCTCTAAAAATCTTTGTATTCCTCTATGAACCATGAAAGTGACATTAAAACTTAAATCACTTGTACTCTGCCATAATAGAGACAATACTACGCTATTTTGTAGAGAACATATTTCAAAACACTTTTGTTTGTCCAGTCTAAGCTGGAACAAACTCATTCAAACAGAAAACAAGACGTTATTAACACCTTGTCCTACCGAAAATTGATTTTTACCCAACTTCAAAAAAATTTTGAATTTTAAAATTAAATATTTATTTATATTTATTTATCCTCCATGTTCTCAATTTGGTTGTATTTTTTGTTACGAGCGGCTAGTATCAGTCTATTAAATGCAATACTTATACCTCGTATTTCCTGTGTCGCGTATGACAGGTTTTAACATCGCAAGTAAGACTGGAAGGCTATTCTCTTTTGTAACTTGACAGCGGAGTTTCAAAATTGACGTTCGAGTTCTAGGATCACTTCACTTCGCAAGTGCCGTACTAGATGATTAGAGGATGACATATTTATTATTCTCGATCATCGAATTACGTCACCGTCGAAGCTCGTGTCCAATTGTCAAACGAAAAGTTAGTCAAGAGCTATCGCCATCTTTAGTCGTTTGACGTTTGAGTTCGAGACTCCCTTCACTTCGCAAGTGCGTACCAAATGATTCGAGAATCACATATCAAGATCTCGGACTCGAACTTCAATTTTGGCACTCATCGCGGAATCCGCTGTCAAGTTACAAAACTGAATAGCCCTACAGTATCTAAAGATAACGACCAGTTAACAAACATGTATCTGTCAGACAAATGTCTGCCCCAGACAGTAATCGAATCCGCTACCCCTTACTCCCATCTCACTAGCAACTGAGCTTTGAGGTCATAAAATGACCCCTAGCGTGTGCATGATAAAAACATTTACAATGTTATACATTTAGGTCTTCTGTCCACGCAGGCTATCATCAATTACCGCTTACTTGCATTTTACGTAGTTACTACGAATTCTGTACACGGTTCCATTGCCTATGTTTCATTATGCAGTTTGCACTAAATGCAATCGTCAAATGATACCCCGTGAACAGTAGGCTTTACTCGTTGATCGCTAGCGGTGAACGTCGCGCCACGAGCCGACCTCGCAGCGACGTGTCATTGACAAGTGTCACACGTCATGTCAATTGTCAATACGTCGAATGCGCGCGCAGTCAGCAGGTCTTTGTTTACGCTCCGTCATACACGCGTCTTGGTTACACATGCTCTGGTTTCCGGCATCGATCACCAACTATTGATTCGTGTAATTGATTTTTGTGTGGAACCCTAATACCCCATTTACACGCGCGCGCGAGCCACGAGACAATCCGCGAGACGCGCGCATACGCGCGCGTGTGAACAGGGCGCTCGCGGACCAGACCGCGGCAAGTCTCGTGGCTCGCGGGCTCGCGTCGGGAGCGGTTTTGTAGGCGCGCGCCAAAGGGGCTCGCGCGAGCGCTCGCGCGGTGTTCACACGCGCGTAGGGGGCGTGGCTTACGGACGCGCCACGAGACGGTCCGCGACACGCGCGTGTAAATGAGCGGTTATAGTTTCGTCATGCCCGTCCGTCCGTCCACAACATAGTGCTGAGACCCTTGCTGTAATTTGACATGGATTACAAAAATATTACTTTAGCAAAGCGGTAGAAGTTTTCAAAATATCAAAATCCGAACCTTCGGGAAGATCAGATGAGAGCATAAAATAGAATGATTTTGAAATCATTGGCATATCCATCGTTATTTGCGTTAGTACTGGTTAACTATATCAGTATTTGCATTTCTTTCAACCAAAACCAAAAAATATGTTATTTTTAACTAACTTATTACGTCTGATCCAGTGTTTACTTTTTATTTTGCTCCTTTTTCCTCAAAGCTCAATGTAAAAACTAATACCGATGCAAATTCTTTGGAAGCGAAACTTGTTTGCGCTTTATTAAGAATATCAGATGTAGACTCCAACCGCTTTTTATTTGAAATACCTAAACTTTTGCGCGAAAGGCACACAAACTTTGTGTATATGTTTTGAGAAAAAATTGCTGAGTATTTCTTTTTTACACCTCCAGTAACAATTTGCACCAAAAGCAAATGCTTTTTGGTTAACCTGAGGCATAAGATTCTTTAAAATCTTGAAAGTCTTTATTAAAATTTGTTTGTTTCTTACGTAATTATAATAATAATAATAATAATATAGCCGCGTGGCACCGGCAGAGTAGAATAGTGTCACCCCTTCCTACCCCGTGGGTGTCGTAAGAGGCGATTAAGGGAACTGGGGAACAAATTACCATCTAGGTTCCCCAAAAACCGAGCTAGCTGGCTCCAAACAGCCTCCTTGGGGACCTGAGTGGACCCCGAGTGATGTAGCAACCACTCACCCCCCCCCCCCCCCTTTTATGATGATGGAAAGAAATGAGAATGCGCGAATAGGGCCGCTACCTGGGGGGGCGCCAGGGCGCGTCTGGGGCTGGCGCTGGACGTGGCAGCATGCGATCCGCCAGCCACACCAGTCGGCCGCCACTACCACCTCGGCGGCCGGCAGAACCATCATCCCCACCAGAAGGCTTGGCACCGACAGGGTCTTCGACTCAATCTTCGGGGCCCGCCACTGGTGGAGTACGCCGCATGAGATGGACATCCCATATGAACGAAAATGTCATGCGTGCTGTTACGCGGGCTTCTCCGACAGTCTTTTTAAAAAAAAAACTACTTCACCACTAAAAACTTTAATTTATTAAAGTTACAAATTAACCACACAGAAACGGACCGGAATGACTTCCTGAATTTATGTCTGTTCGCGACGGAGTTCTGAATCTAACTGATTTTAATTTGTAAAGAAAATTATGAATACGGAATAAATGATGAATAAGCACCTTTCTGGAAGGAAACTTACTGTGTGCTGATCTAGCATTAGTTACATAGAAATAAGGGTTATAACAGCTCCCCCTTTTTGACGAAGCTTTATCCCTTTAGATATAGCGAAGTTGATTTAGAAAAATTCGAAATTGATTTAGGAAAATTAGAAAATGATTTAGGAAAATTCAAAATTGATTTAGGAAAATTCAGGAAATCATTTACAATGATTGAGATAGAAATTAAAATTAATTACATTGCATTATGATTAGAGATTTAGAATAAAGATTTAGGATTTAGATACAAGATTTCGTTTTAAGATTTTTGATTTAAGATTTAGGATTTAGATTTAAGATTTAGACTTAAGATTTAGATTTAAGATCTAAGTTTACAATTTAGAATTAGGATCTAGGTTAAGGCTATGATGAGATATATTAATCACAATTAATAATTGACAATTAAGAATTAGTAATAAAATTATTTCAACTATCTTTAAACAATTAATAAATCAGAAATTAAGATTTCTGCTAGATGGAAATTGAACTCTATGAGTCGATTTCAAGTTAGGCAAAGATTGAATAGATTTAGAATCATCATTTGATGATGAGGACATCTCTGTCATTTCAATTGAATTAGATATCCTTGATTTAGTTTTATTAGCCTTCTTGTTATAACATTGATTAAAGATTTGAATACAACATCCAGAATTAGAATTAGAACATCTGTTCCTGAAATAATTAAACATCTTATAAGCTAAGTACAAAAATAAACACACAATTAGAATATAAGTAAATGTTGAATAGTAAGGGCCATATTTAATAAAATGAGATTCGTTTTCAATATTATTTAATTCTTGTTCTAAGTTATCCATTTGATGACTTGTATACTTTAAATTATCTAGATTAATTTTACTTAAAGAGATTGGAGAAAGATATGGTAAGCTTTTATTAAATAAGTCCCTTTTACAGCAATCATCAGCTGTTATATCGAAACTAATATCTAAGGGCGATTTCATCCCGAAAACATATGAATTACTAGGATTTAGTTGAATAGTTTTAGAATAACCGATACAGTTAGAAGTTAATTTTACAATGCCTGTACCGACAATAGAATGATCAATAATATTATCATCACAACGAATAGTGAGTTTGTTTGGCGTTGATTGAACAAAAATCCATTTGTTATTACTTAGCTTTTGCCAAATATCGATTTGCCCATATACAATTTTAGAATTACATTCAGGCGGCAACGATAGTGTTACCTCAGTTAAGATTTTGGATTCACAATTTGGGCTACTTAAACAAGAATATATAGAAGTTAGTTCACATATTGAATAATTATTACTTATAATTCTACACTTATCTAAAGTGTCCAGCATAGCATAATGCATTCTATCATCACTTAAAGCGATATATGAATTAGAAGGTTGAATTAGAGCGTATGTTTTGAATGAGTCATCGTGTGGCGTAGGCAAAGGGAACACCTTATAAACCATGAACTTGTCAGCTGTTATCAGCGGAATGTGCAATACGAAAATAACCTTATTGTTATAATAATAAGAACTAAGAGTTGATACATCTATCAATGAATGAATATTTCGGATACTCAATGGTACCGGAAAATCTAATTTTTTATTTATTTGATTGCTATGCTTAGATAATTCATTATAAAGACTTATTGGACTAATTACGCTAGGATGTAGAATATTAAGTTTAGAAAATAAGATAGAACTTAGAGTAGTATCTAGTAAATTAGAAATAGTAAGTAAAGAACCTTCGATAATATTAAGTAAATTATTTAACTTAGATGTATATAATAATAAATTGTCAGTTTTAGTTATTTGAGAAAATATCTCGTTGAGATTATTTATCTGAGCATTTAATTTAATTTCATTTTGATTAAGTTTGTAAATAGTAGAATTAAAATTATTTATAGTCGACTTGACAACATGAATATTATCTCTCATTAACTGAAATATTTCAGATTCACTCTTTTTACAGGACTCGATTGCGGCATCATATTTTCTCGCATCGTCGGCATCTAATGTGCCAAAGAAGAATTTTAAGATTTCGCCACCAAATTCTAAAGATCGCTTAGTTTTAATCGGCTTTTCGTCGATAATATGAGATAAGGAAGTTAGTTTAGTATAACAAGATTGAATTAGGACCTCTATAGGGTTAGTTATATCATCACAAGAATTAAAGTCTTTTGACTGGATTTTGTTACAGAGTGTGACAGTGTCACGTAATAGTGATTCAATTTTATTAAGATAAGGTTCTAGAGAGACTAAGTCGACATGTGTGATTATCTTCCAATAATCGTTATAAAAGTGTATATGTGTCCTCGGCTCAAAATATATTCCGGGACTATGCGAGATAGGAATTATGCTCGATTCTCCTTGACATGATGCATGACAGCATATTAGCCTGAAAAGATAGGAGATAGAAATATGTAAGATATAGAAATATATAGTAAGATACTTAGGAAGTAGCGGGTTTGATCTCATTTGTATGATATTTAATTTTCTTACGGCCTACTTGTAAGGTCACGTTATGTTTATTATGCACTTTGATTATTTTATATGGACCTTTCCAAATAGGTGATAAAGCTTTACGAAGTCGATGATGATGTTTGAGATATACAAGATCTCCTACTTTGTAAGTAGTTTCACGAGAGTTAGTATCATAATATTGTTTAGATTTTTCTTTACTGTTAATAATATTTTGAATCGCTTTTTCGCGACTAAAACGCATTCTATATTGTAATGCGCGGATATATTCGTTATAAGTAGCATTACTTGACGTTTTGTATAAGGAATTTGGAATATTTGGTTTATAACCATATAATAATTCATGAGGAGTATAATTCGTAGTACAATGAGGGGTAGTATTATAAGCGAGTATCGCGGTAAATAAGTAACAATGCCAATCATTTTGATTTTCATTAACAAAAGATTTAAGGTACTCCTTTAAAGTTGCGTGTGAGCGCTCAAGGGCTCCGTTAGTTTGAGGATGATAAGGAGTAGTAAAGAGAGCTTTGACTTTTAATATCTCTGTTAATTGTTTAAATAAATCTGACGTGAAACACGTGCCGAGATCAGTTAGAATAGTTTTTGGAAAACCGAAGAGAGACATAAAGTGAACTAGATTTCGAGCTATCTCTTCGCTAGTCGATGTAACCATCGGATAAGCGCTAGTGAATTTAGTAAGATCATCTTGAAGAGTTAGGATAAATTTGAATTTTTGGAAACCTGCATCGGGTAATGGACCTACGATGTCAAGCGCTAGCCTTTCAAAAGGTCTAGTCGAAGTAGAAGTGATCTCCATTGGAGCTTTATTAGATTTTCTTAGAGGTTTGTTAATTTGACACAATTTACATTTTTTGACATAATCTTCGATATCAGAGCGCGTGCCTTTCCAATAATAAGTAGATTTAATACGCTTATACATCCTTTGTGAACCTGGGTGACCGGCAATAACCGAATCATGGTTCTCTTTTAAGATTTTAGGAACTTCGATAGGAGTAGGATAGATTAATTGATTTTTGTAAATATGAATTTTAATATTAGTATCATGGAATATGTAAGATATCATATTATAGATTTTAGTATACGCTAATTTAGAGAAAGGATCAGAGAAATCAGGAAGAGCTAGGTCAGTAACATCTGAGTTTTGAATTAGCATATTTCTAAGCTTCATTAATAAATTATAAACATCTCTAAATTGCGTTTGCTCATAATGATGGACTTTAGTAAATAAGAAATAGTAATTTTTATTTTTGTCACTGACATGACGAATAGTAAGAGGTTCGCGTTCCGAATTAAGTATTTCGGCTGTATTATCTAATTGA
Organism: Thymelicus acteon; assembly: GCA_951805285.1. Taxonomy (NCBI): domain Eukaryota; kingdom Metazoa; phylum Arthropoda; class Insecta; order Lepidoptera; family Hesperiidae; genus Thymelicus; species Thymelicus acteon. The sequence continues at coordinate 1,926,276 of OX638227.1, read as the reverse complement.
GATAAGATTTCTTCGCAATGAGGCATAGAATAATCGAAGTCTAAGGAAACTGGACACGCAATTGTGTTTAATTTTGATAAATGCAAACCTTGAGTGCATTCTTCGATGCTAGTATTAGAATTAGGAATTTTGTTAAGAAATTGGGTTTTAAAATATTTTTCATAAGATAAATTATTTAATTTTTTAACATCGATAAGATTTACGGGACAGCGTGATAACGCGTCGGCATTGGAATTGAGACGACCTTGTTTATATACGATCTCGTAGTCGTATTCTTCGAGTTTCAGGCGCCAACGAATGAGTCTGCTACCTGGATCCTTGACATTGAATAGCCACACAAGTGGTCTATGATCCGTCACGATTTTGAATTTATTGCCATAGAGATAAGGACGGAATGTTTTAACTGCGAATAAGATAGCTAACAACTCTTTTTCAGTTGTTGAATAATTTCCTTCAGGACGATTCAGTGTGCGCGATGCATATGCAATCGGCTTATCTTTTCCTATAGGGCCTTGAGATAAGACGGCACCTACGGCATAATTACTGGCGTCTGTAGTTACGACGAATGGCTGTGAGAAATCGGGATATTGAAGGAGCGGAGAAGTAATTAATTTTTCTTTCAGGATTTCGAATGCGGTCTGCTGTTCAGAAGACCATTTGAAGACGGCGTCTTTCTTCAGAAGAGAGGTAAGTGGCTTAGTAAGCTTTGAAAAGTTATCAATGAATCTACGATAATATCCGATAAGACCTAGGAAGGATTTTATTGATTTAGGATTTTCAGGAATTGGGAATTCGGATACGGCTTTTACTTTTTCAGGATTTGGAGAGACACCTTTGTCGGTGATGATGTGACCAAGGTAAGTGACTTCGCGTCTTAGAAATTCGCACTTATCTGGTTGTAACTTTAAATTAAATTGACGAAATTTGTCGAAAACGAGTTTTAGTTTTTCGATATGATCTTGAAGATTTTGAGAATAGATTATGCAGTCGTCGAGATAGATATAGCAATGTAGACCTTGTAACCCGGATAATACGGTATTCATAAGTCGTTGGAAAGTAGAAGGGGCGTTTTTCAACCCAAAAGGCATTCTGGTGAATTCGTAATGTCCAGACATGCTTGAATTAGTACTTATAGTAAAGCCAGTTTTTGGCGCGTCTTTAGCAGACATTTTGATTTGGTGAAAGCCACTTGCAAGATCAAGTGTGCTAAAATATTTAGAATGACCAAGTTGATCTAGGATATCAGTGATAAGAGGCAGTGGATAAATTTCGGAGACTGTGACGTCATTGAGGCGACGATAATCGATAACTATCCTCCACTTTCTTTTGCCTGAAGCATCAAGCTTTTTCGGAACTACCCAAACTGGGGCACTCCAAGGGGAAACGGAAGGACGAATTATGTTTTGTTTTAACATTTTACGAATTTGAGTTTCAACTTCCTCTTTGTGACATTCTGGAAAACGATAGGATTTAACATGGATAGGAGGGGATGCTCCTGTATCAATAGAATGTTCAATAGCATTACTACAAGACAGAGGGTCGCCTTCGATATAGAAGATATCAGTATATTCACTGCAACAGTTTAAGAGGGCTTGTTTTTCCTCTTTATTTAAATGAGAACAACGAATTAGATTTAGAACTTGATCGATTCGAGAGCTATAAGATGAGATTTGAGAATTAGTAGATGTGAGATTAATATTTTGATAAGAGTTAGAATAATTAGGTTTTTCAAAAGGTGTTAACTTAACGTGATAATCTTTGATTTCGAGGTCTTTGTCAGTCGTGTTCAGTACAGTTATATTTACCTTTTTATTAGGCTTAATTAACACGATGCAATTAGCGACATAAACACCTTCACTTAAGGTATGATCTAGAACTAGAGCTTCATTGTTTTGATAAGACTCGTGAGAGTAATTTGATATAGCGCATTCAATGACCGCTTCAGAGCGTGCCGGAATGATATAAGTAGGTTTATCAAATAAGATAGGGATTTCGTGGCCATAAAAGGTCATTATTTTGGAAGTGTAGTCTATATTAGCATTAGAACATTGAAGAAGGTCTGAACCTATAATGCCGTCAAACTTAAGGTTGACGTTATCATCTACTACACAAAATTTATGAACATAAGATTTATCATTCAAAAGAATTTGTAAATAAAATGATCCCAAAGTTGAGCAAAACGAATCGTTGTCGTTAATGCCTTTGATTTTAACGATATCGGAGAGAAGCTCTGGCTTATCTTCTAAGCTAGATAATTTCACGATACTGACGCTTGCGCCGGTATCAATAAGGAAGCTCAAAGTTTTATTAGAATGCTTAGTTAAAAGGTTTGTATATGGTAACGAGATTTTATGTTTATGTGTATTAATTTCGAATATAGGATTTGGAGTTGGAGATTTGGAGTTCTCAGGGATCTCATGGACTTGACCTTTGGAGGTCAAAGGTAAGTTATTTTGGTAAGAATTAGTATTTTTATTAGATTTAGTATTATAGTTAGATTTAGTATAAGAATTTGAATTAGTATAAGACTTAGAGTTAATATAAGAATTAGGATTAATATAGGATTTAGTAGGACTCAGTTGTACCTCGTTGGGTAACTGAGATGTAGATTTTGTAGGACTCAGTCTGACCTTGCTGGGCAGCTGAGATGTAGATTTAGTATGACTCAGTCTGACCTTCCTGGGCAGCTGAGATGTAGATTTCGTAGATATAGAATGACTCAACTTACATGGTTGAGGCGAGTTAGATTTAGGAATCAGCTCTTTAGGCTGAATTTTGGAGTTAGGATTCAGCTGTTTATGCTGAAATTTAGATTTAGGACTCAACGCATTAGGCTGAGATATAGAGTTAGGGTTCAGCACTTCAGGCTGAAATAGAGATTTAGGATAAGATTTAGTAGAGTTTTTCGTGTCATTTATGCTACACGATTTCGGCAGACACGGCACCGAAATCTTATTCAGTTTAAATGATTATCACCATTGAATTCATAATGATTGTCCTCGTCATTAAATTCAGTTTGGCTCATATGTATCGATTTATTAGGAATTTTGGACTAAACGTGGGACAAGTTCCGTTCAGGCTGTGAATTGTTACCACCGTTCATGCGGCGCTGATTATTAAATTGGCGCTTACGACATTCATCTATCGTGTGGCCAGATCGCTTACAATAATTACAGGATTTTTGGTGATAATTATTTGAACTAGTAGAAGGATTAGATTGAGGATTTATATGATAAGATTTCTGGAAACTAGGTTTTTTATTTTTAAAGCATTCAGATGAACTATGTCCGACTTTATTACAAATAGAACATTGCCTTTGCGATTTGGAATAATTCGATTTAGATAAGTTATATAATTTTTCCTCGTCAGTGGCGTATTGAACTGCATCACTGAGGGTTGAAGGATTCTTGCAACGGACAATAGTAGAAATAGAAGGATTTAGACCTAGTAAGAATGAATTTAAGGCGAGATCTTCCATGGCGGCTATCCTGCCAGGGAGTTCCTTTTCGTCCTTGCAGCTATAATGAATATCAGAATGAATTCGTGTAAGGATACCCTCTACTCTAAGCGAGTACTTAGTGACGTCCTCGCTGGGTAATTGTTTAGCGTGCTGCAAGTCACATAATAAATGAGTAGCGTGCTTTTTCTCTCCAAATGTAGATCTTAAAAATGTTTTTAATTCATCCCAATTTGAAAAACTTTTGAGACTACATGCGAGTTGTGCTTTACCTTCTAATTGAGAGATTATAAATTTACATAAAATAGGCTGCTGATCTGAGCTAGCTAAGTTCATGGCATTGTCGCAATTTGTTAAAAAGGCGGGGAGTGATTCCCTATCACCATTGTAGGATTTAATGAATTTAGTTAGAAAAGATAATGTGATTTTATCGCTCATTTCGATCTTCTTTTCTGATTCCTTTTTTAAGGACATTATAAAATGCTGAACTTGAAATAGTTACAAAAATATTAAATAAGTAAAGCAACAAATGAATAGAATTAGGAATATAGAAATAGAAAATAAAGTTTTGGAGATCTGCACGAAAATAAATCTGCACGAAATTAAAAAATCACAATTCACTTTCACTGAAATAGTTATAATTTTGCACAAAACCTCACAGTAACCCGATGAGTTGCACCTGCATCGCTGTGCTGGCTCCCGGTGTCCTGTTGCTGGCGCTGCGAGTTGTGACCGGACCGCGTTCTCACGGTTCCGTGGAAATTTCTGGACTCGCTGATGTTGTAGATTTTGATGTAGAAGTTGAAGATTTAGGATTTAGGCTGATTTAGAAGAGTTTGATTTAGATTTGGAAGGATTAGGATTTTGAGGATTTAAGTGAGTTGGTAAGTTGGTGAGTTAGTCCAGGTCTCCCGTCGACTACAGGATACTTTCTTGGTGTGGCTGGAGCGGGCTCAGGCTGCTGCTGAGGCTGACCGTCGTCCAAATGAGTGGCTGGAGCGGGCTCACGCTTAAGAGCGGAGGCTGACCGTCGTCCAAGTAGCTGACGCAGACTTAGCCTTAGGCCAAGGTTTACTGTCGGTCAGAGACTGATGGAGGCTCGGATTCGTATGGATACCAGCGTCTGTCTGACTCTCAGTCGTAAGAACTTCTCTGGTATCCCACTTCTGACACCAATTGTTACGCGGGCTTCTCCGACAGTCTTTTTAAAAAAAAAACTACTTCACCACTAAAAACTTTAATTTATTAAAGTTACAAATTAACCACACAGAAACGGACCGGAATGACTTCCTGAATTTATGTCTGTTCGCGACGGAGTTCTGAATCTAACTGATTTTAATTTGTAAAGAAAATTATGAATACGGAATAAATGATGAATAAGCACCTTTCTGGAAGGAAACTTACTGTGTGCTGATCTAGCATTAGTTACATAGAAATAAGGGTTATAACAGTGCGTACTACAGGGCGACGGAGGGGGAAGCCGGACGGACTGGCTACCGAGCCGCTATGTACCGCGAGTTCTTGCTGCTTGAGCCGACTTTAACTGTCACGGAGCAAAACCTGGCAGACCGGGCTCGGTATATTCAGCGCTCGAACATCTTTAGCGCTACATCACCATCCCACATGACGAAAACCTCGTGAGAGCGGAGACAGAGAAAAAACGAAAGTATCTAGATCTGGCTCACGAGGTTTCCAGCATGTGGCATGTGGAGTTCACTGAAACCATCCCAATCGTCATATCTGCGAATGGGTTGATCCCAGTCAGCCTCGCTCACCATATGAGGCGACTGGGGTTCCGTGGCAGTTCGCTCGCAGCCAAGATGCAGAAAGCGGTGCTGCTAGACTCGGCTAGGATAGTCCGTCGGTTTCTCAGCCTGTCGCCCTGACCCCCGGCCGTTTGGTCTCCCCTGCCGGGGCGTAATCCTCCACCCGCTACAAGTATTATTTATGTAGAGTGTATGTAAGTTTATTTATTGGTATATATTTATGTTTATTATATAACTTTTTTTTTTTTGACCCTATATGTATTTATTTTGTACGCGGGTGTGAGAGTCGAAAATATAATAATAATAATAATAATAATAATAATAATAATAATAATAACGTTTATTGACCATAAATGAGTGTACATTTCAAACGAAGAGCCCTGACTCCCAGAAAAGCGTGAGCTGTGGCCTGGGAGACAGTTCCTTCCCAATTCTTTTGTAACAATTACAGTCTTAAATGTAAATTAAGTTATGAAAAAAGAAAAAAGAAAACACTACTAATAAATATTAAATAGTTAAATAGTAGCAGGTACCTATTTAAAATAATCGCGAGTGTGTGAGTGTTTATGTAAAATAAATAAATAAATAAATAAATATGTGAGTGAATGTATGTGTGTTTGTGTGTGTATATGTGTACGCGTGTGTTTGTGTCTGAGTGTGTGTGTGTGTTTGTGTACATATAAAGTTTAAAATGTGTAATACAACAAATTTTCAGTATCGTCGTAGTTAAGAGTTCGCAACCATTCTATGATTTTTTGTTTGACTTCATAATTGGATAAATTATTACCTTTGTACAGACTGTTGAATTTATTATATAGTGTTTATAGGACGTGTACTTTAAATTATATTAATAATAATATTATTATTATAATGTTTATAGGACGTGTACTTTAAATTTATTTCAGATTAAGGCAAATAGAGAGTTAATATTAATTTAATATAAATAGAGAGGTAAGAGACTTATTAATGATTGAGTTAGGTCTGATATTATTTTCTTCATCTTGTGACCGTATTCTCGTAAATAAACGCTTCACTATTTCTTATCTTTCACATAAATGTATGCCCTGGCCGGGAATCGATTCGGGACCCCTCGCTTCGGAGGGTCGCGTCGCTACCAACTTATATGTATACGTATACCATCATCATCACAACTTATATTATCTGCCCCATTGCTGGGCTCGGGTCTCCTCCCACAATGTGAGGCCAGACCATTTATTTATTTACCTAATATATATACTATTATTTTTTATTTTCTCGTAAAATTTAAATATTAAAAGCACATAAAATTTATTCCTTTAGTTTTTTTTTTGTGTAGGAATAATATGTCATATTAGATTCACATAATATAATATTTCAAATTCAATTTTATTCAAAATTGGTTTGGTTTACAAACACACATTTTATGAACTATCGGCACTATATTTTTGATCTATTACTTGAACTTAGAAAAAAATTTTTTGAGCTTTTACAAGCTATTCCTAATACAAATAACATTCATAATACAAATTTAAGACATATGGTTTTATCATGGATGCCATTGTCAAATGTCAATAAGATTTATATGGGACCACATGACAGCCACCAGTTTTCGATTAAGAATTATCAAAATCGGTTCGCCCAGTCCATAGTTCTGAGGTAACGAACATAAAAAAAATACAGTCGAATTGAGAACCTCCTCCTTTTTTTGAAGTCGGTTAAAAATAGACATTTAATTTATCGCCTGCCGCTCCGAGTCAGACAAATTAGTAAACATGACGTCATTTGAAAATATAAAGACTAGCGCCCACTTGACTGAGCCTCGTTTACAAACTTCACCAATTATAATTTTGTCCGGAACATTTCAACCGGAACCGGAGCGAGATGAATTAAGGTTTTAATTGAATGCCGGATAAATATGAATTCTGGTTAAGGCGCGGTGTGATCTCAATATTCACAAAACTGGGTTTATTTGGTGCTTGAGTACGAGGAAACCCAATGAAAATATCGCACGCAAAAAATACAGAGCATAGAAAAAGGTCTAAAGAAAAATGTTAACCGAATAGAATATTAAATAGTTGTTTGATATTCCCAATAAAAAATCGTAATTTGCTATACAAAAATAAACTTAATCGTCGAAGTTCTCTGTATTTTCAGCGGTAACAACAAATTTTTTTTTGAGAGTATAATACGTATATGGTTTTATTAAAACTTAAACCGGACAGATATTGAATTTAATGTGTATATTTTGAATAACCTAAGGAAAACCCTCAAATTAAATGTTTATTCGCAATCTAGTTACATTGTTATCAAAAATATGCTCTGCAATTTTGAACCCTATTCAGCGTCACGTAAATGTAACATTAGATTAACGCAGATATGCGGTTGTGTGAGTGAAATCAACGTTTTTAAATCGTAGTCATACCGCGCCTTAAGTCATATGATTTTGTGGGAACATTTCCAAATACTTCCGAATAAATTATTAAAGCAAATACGATCTGAGGTTCTATTGATGGGTAGGAACCTAAACTAACGTATATTTATATGGCTGAACATTTATATGTATATGGCTGAATATTTAAATGCCAATGAAAAGCGTTTATTTGACTTAAGAGTTATTAGAACAAATTAATCCATTTTACCAGCTTTAAAAAAAGAAGTCAGAATCTTTTTTTCTATGTTCCCCGATTACTCAAAGACGCGTGAATCGATTTGGAAGATTATTTTTTATTCGAAACGGTTTGCTTCCAGATTGGTCTCACATTTTGTTAGGGTTCCGGAGTAAAATCTGAATCCTTATAGTTTCGTCATGTTTTTCATATTTTTCTCATGGGATCCTTGAGTAATTGAGGGGACTTTTAAAATATTATTGCGATTCAGATATAATTTTTCGAATGCTAGTTCTCTGAAGTCGATTATTTTTTGGTAATATTCAGATTGTATAAATTGCAATATTCTTTGGGTCATATTTTGCCAATTGAATAAGAACTACTTCCTCTTATTCTCAATTCTTGAAATTAAACATTATTACATTGGCGCTATACGAAGAAAAATTAAGGTAGAGCCATTGAACTATTATTACTTGGAAACGACACCGCGAACCCGATGTTTGCGCAATGAACTGTAGCCAATTGGCAACTGTTTTCAGTGGATTAAGTTGATTTTGAAACGAGAACGGAGGCTCAATTTTGAAAATAGAACCTTTTTTATGGAAACAGCCGGCAAACGAGCTGACGACCCACCTGATGGTAAGTGGCTATCGTCGCCCATGGACATCAGCAACACCAAAGGCCTAACTGATGCCTAACATAACATAACGTTACCGGCCAAGATAGAGAGAAGAAAAAGAAAGAAAGAAACCTCCCGGCGCGACACACATTTTGTTCGCAATGTCTGTTCTGGTAAAGCGCGGAGAGTTTGTGCCACGCACTTCGTATCAATCCCATCCACTGTATTATTTAAATATCACTAGCTAAAATTGGTTAATACATAATAACGATACGATACTATTAAACAGGCGTGTAAAACCACCGTTCACGCGTCCATACTACTTTCCCAAGACAGGATCCTAGTTGGAAACACAACTTATGATGACCACGACTCTTAGTCATGAGGAAACGATGAACAAAACATATATAATAAACCATATATATTATTTTATATGAAAAGAAGAAAAAACGAAAACATATATATTCTTTTATATGTATTGAATTTTATTGTTCACTAGATTACCTGCAAAACAATAATACATAATCTGAATTTTACCAAAAAAAAATAACAGACTTCAAAATAACTCAAAAACTACCCGTCAGATCTAGCTCTAAGTGGGACCATATGACAAGCACCAGCTTTCGATTAAAAAAAGAATAATCAAAATCGGTTCTCCCAGTCGAAAGTTATGAGGTAACAAACATAAAAAAATACAGTCGAATTGAAGTCGGTTAAAAAATTCATATTTAATTAACCACAAAAATTATTTATTATCAAGCTGACAACTACATCAAAATGAATACCCAATGTTTAATTGCAGTTAATTATTGCCGAGCAGACCACTTCCCCAATAATTAACTAATAACTACCGGCAACCAGGAAGCGAGACAGACGGACAGATTCACATGTGAGTGGCGGCGCGTGGCGGCGGCGTCGGTCACTACGTACATTATACGTACTAACATACATACTGCACGGATGTTACGGAATCATAATAGTAAGTGACGTCGTAACATGCGTACCGATGAACTCAGGTATTATAATACGAGTATAAATACGTTATAATATAATTATACTATTATACTTTCGGACACGAGAATTGATCACGTAGGGGAAAGGAAAATTTTAGCTAGGGTAACAATTCGTTCTCACTACGACGGACGCAAACACATCCGTCATTATTTTTGCAGAGGAACATACCTACATAGGTATTGATGGACGGAGCCGCAAAGATGTGAAAAATAAACTGATATTGGTTTATGATTTGAATGAAAAACTGCCTACGTATACTAAAATTATAAATCTGAAGTGTTTGTTTGGTTGAACGCGCTAATCTCAGGATCAACTGCTTCGAACTGGAAAATTATTTTTCTGTCTGATAGTTTATTCACCGAGGAAGGCTATAGGCTATATTCATTTTCCATATGTATAAATTTTGCATGCCATAAAAGAGCGGAATATGGCGTACCAAACTGTATACTAAAACCTTAACCCATATTCGAGCAAATAAATTGATTTCATATATTTTAATAGTTTGTTTTTTCCACAAATCGTGGGTGAAACTGCGGGGCACAGCTAGTTTCTAAATAAACGAACGCCTTCAATCGCTTATGATACCTAACATCCAGCGAAAAACAATTTCTAAAACCAGAAACAGCTCAAGGAGATCAAAGTTAATCTAATAAGAACTTAATCTCGCCGTATAACCACATCTCTTCATAAAATCCCGCAGTGAAGTTCAAATCCTGACTTACAGGTTGCAGGAAAAAAACTTCCCAATATTATGGTCCCGCGTAATTGGATATTGAATTCTAATTTCCATGACGGAAAATTCCCACAGTATTAAATGGAATCTTTTAATCCGCGGAAGCCTTGAAGTACTTAGCCGAGTTCTCGCCTGAGTTTAATTAAAATAATTCAATAAAAATTCTCAAACGCCACTCCTGCTTAACAGCTAATAATATTGTCTAATATATTACATAATTGGGCGATTCTTTGAAAATAAAGAAATTGGGCGGCGATTAGAAAATATCATACTTCTTTATTGTTATAGATTATGACAATGTGCTTTTTACAACCACCGAACCGTATTTTACTTGGCGCAGTAGATGTTATACAAAAATAATAAGTCCAAATAGCGCAAATTGTGATGAAACAATCCAAAATCTAATTACCAGTAGTGTCCCTTTTCCCCGATTTCAACAAATGATGCTGTATAAAAAAAATAAACAACCGAAGAACGAAGTTTTCTTCAACGATTTCGATAATAGACTAGTATATGCATGCGTTACATTAAAATCATGATGCAAAGAACATATTTTCGTTATATAAAATCATTTTGAATTTTGTCCCAGCATTGTTATATAATTACCATTCATTAGGATGGTCACTTCAATTTTGTTGCTTATTTTGTACTGTACAGCGCTCCTTTAGGTATAAACATTCGACCACCAATCGTGGCTCCCTCTTCGAACAAACGGAAGTGTCAAAACATGCTTCAGCACGACGTAATATAAAATTATTCCACTGCAAGAGTGCTTTGTTTCAAAATATTTCTCAGTGCCGTTAAATTTTTTGAAGGTAAGTAGATATGTTTTTCTGCCATAATGTAAGTCTTAGGTTCTTGCATAGACAACTATTTTACATAGATAAATAATAAAAATAATAACAGTCACTAAATACAGAGAAATTCAAGAAAATGTGTGATTTTCTAATCACCGTTTATCTAATTACCGGACTTTACCATTCTTTTTTAATAAAACGGTAATGAGCTTGTTTGGATGGTAATTAGATAATGAGAAATTTCTAAAGGGAGTCCTTATTAGATAATCAATATGACCTTTAGTTTATGACAACACTATGTTACATGTTGCAAAGGTATATCTTCTGTATAATTTAAACAATTTTGTACGGATGTCCTTTATAGACTTTAAAACCATCCTACCGATGTGCCCCAAAATGGTTACACTTGAAAGGCAATAATGCGAAGATGGTTTGATACCACTAAAATAGATCAATTGAGAGCAGGAGAGAAGCATTGACTGTAAGTTTGGATGTTGCAAAGGCCTTCGATAGGGTGTGGCATAAGGCATTACTCTCTAAGCTGCCTTCCTACGGAGTACCCGAGAATTTGTGCAAATGGATTGCCAATTTTTTATCGGAGCGGAGCATCAAGGTCGTTGTTGACGAAGTATGCTCGGACACGAAGCCCATAAATGCTGGCATCCCTCAAGGCTCTGTGCTCTCACCTACACTGTTCATCATGCATATCAATGATATGCTTGACATCAGGAATATCCATTGCTATGCTGATGATATTACGGGTGATGTTCGTTATACAGGCCGAACAAATCTTTCTCGGATGCAGATTGAGGAGAAGATTATGAAACTTGTATCTGAAGTCGAGACATCTATGGAGCGGGTCTCGGAATGAGGCAGGCTAAATTTAGTCCAGTTTAACCCTGAGAAGACACATGTTTGCGCGTTAACCGCTAAGAAAACCCATGTCGTCATGGCACCGCAGTTTCAGAACACTCCTCTTAACATCTCCAAAAGCATTGAGATCCGTGGTGTCGACATTTCGAATGAAGTGCAATTTCGGGACCACTTGGTTAGTAAGGCCAAACTGCAAAGAAATTGGGAGTGCTCAATAGAGCTAAGCAGTACTTTACGCAGACGATAAACAAAATGAAAAAATTACATCTAACGTTATAATCAAGACACCATTTGCAGATAATGAGAAAGTAACACTTCTTTCAGCTGTAACTCCTGATAATAAACTACATTTGCAAACTGAAGTTAATATCGACGACAACGTGTATAATATTAGTACTGTCAACATTTCATCACTGAATTCTTTTTGATCGTAATCACATAATGTAATCTTATCAATTTTTTTTTACCGAAGACCTTTTTTTTGCTTTATATTTTAACGGTTTATATTTATTTTCATCACTGAATAATTTTTCATTATAATCACTTACTCCGTTAATTGACACATGTTTCATCACTGGCCGCCGAAACGAAGTTTTTTCAAAATGGTATTTTTTTCCAAAAATAATTGTAGGTATATCAACTATGTTCAATGCCCAAATGTAGTACTAATAATAGTATTAATTATGATTACATTATTGATTTTATTTGTAACTGCTATGTTACTATCCACTATTTTACTATAATTATTTACTTTTAACTATAATTATATCGATATCTCTAAAAAGAAGACTGAATCATTAAAATTGTTATTTCAAGTATTATAAAAATGATTATTTTATTATGAAAAAATGATTGAATGATTTTGGAAGTTACTTCATTTCTAATTGCCATTTTAAATTTTCTAATTACCATTTGTTTCTAATAATTACCATTCGTCTTAAATATCATTACCGTTTTCAAAAAATCTTCTTTTGTCTATAACTTTTACATTATTAGTTTTATCATTGTCCCTTTCACATATATAACAATGTAATATAATAAACTATATAAAAAATCTATAAAGAACAATTTTGGTAACAATCTTTGATACGTTCTTTGAAACAAGCGAATATGCTTATTTTCAAATATTCACCCAATTATCTGTTAAATTATGACACCACAAAAGAACAGTTTTGAAATAAAGAAATCGTTATTTGAACTTTACATCACATCAAGTTCAAGACACATATGTATTCTGAGCTGTCGGTATGAGCTATGTCACTTTAATCGACGGATTTTCTCATTTCAGAGTCCATCACGTTGAATAATACCGAGCACAGACGACTTACATATGTATATGTACATACATTAACCTAACCTAACCTTTAGCCTAGTTGGCAGCGACTCTGCCCGCGAAGCGAGGAGTCCCGGGTTCGATTCCCGGCCGGTGCAGATATTTATGTGACAGATAAATATTTGTACTCGGGTCATGGGTGTTATCACAGACATGTGGTGTTATTGTGATGTGTTATATTATGTGTCGTCCATACTACCCGCGACACAGGTATAAACCTACTGCGGGGTATGAGTGTGTAAGCGTTTATTATTAACCTAATAGGTTGTATGGACTTACATAATATACCTTTATAATAATACCTTTTAGGTTACCACAGTAACAGAGATTAACTCTCAGTTCCATTACTAGCAACACCCGACTTACTATACATCAATCAGATCGGTTGAACACATACAAAACAATTTTACACACAGAGGACAACAAGATATGTATGACACAACTTCCGTCCCAATAATTAGAGATACTAAATTAAATATGCTGTATCTTCCGACTGGTACGACGTGGCCTTCTTCATCGAAGATGATAGCCGCTTTTACTTCTATCAACACGACGCCGACACAGTTCAAGTAATTCAGGTGGTGCTGCTACACACCAGTTATAAAATGTCAAAGCTTTACCACTCACCCTGTACTTACTTAATATTAGTTGTAATTATAGTTAAACACTTTAATTGGTAAAAAAACTACCAATTAAGTATCATTTAAAAAATTAAACGTAGACTGTTCGGTTTACACGTATTAAGTAGTTAAGTAGACAACTAAATTTTAACTAATTTACTAAATTGTCTGTTTACATGTATTAATTTACTTAAAATTTAGTTATCTATTTAACACCTTGATACGTGTAAATCGCACTGCACTATCAGACATTTTCTTTTTTGTGAAGTTAATTTGAAACAAGTTTTTTTCTTCAAAGATGGATACTGGGAGTCCGTTGCACATGTTATGGAACGTCCACGTCGGTCCTTGACTCCAGAAGCGGCTAAACTAGTTTGCGACCGTCTCTAAAGGTCAACTTTGATTGTTTACTAGTCTAATTGGTTGTTTGTTCGTCCGTTGAACCTTCGGGCCGGTCGCGATGATCGCTTTATTACCAATTTATACTGTAACGGGTTTCATTTCGTGTTTTATTTGTGTGGAAATATTTTTGTGTTATTATTTGCTTCGGCAATGATCCAACCGGAATGAATGCGAGGTTTTCTGTCCGTTTCACGTAGGCGTTATGATATTTTTCTTGCTCTGTAAACGAACCGACACCGCAAACACAATGTATGTCCCAATGAATTGACGCCGATCGGCTTCAATTTTCAATGGATTCGTTCGATTTTGAAAATAGAACCTCCCGGTGGGACATACATTTTGTTCGAGATGTCTATTCTATGACATTACACTTCAATGTGTATAAATCGATAAAATTGTACATCTGTATGTCGTTACGCAACAAAAACTTTTGCCTTGACTTTTTCATATTTTTTTATTAAATTATTTATTTATTATGGCTGTCTCAATAAGAAAACCAGGTTTAGATGCCAGAACAGAGTGAAAATTCTTTTGTACAAACTAGACCTGGCTACATTTACTCATAATTTTTTACTTACTGTATTGTACTGTACTATCCTTTTTCTAACACTAAGTTTCTTAGACATCAAAAGGAAGAAGGTTCCATGGTCCGCCCAACATCACGGCACGTGTACAAATTGCTTAGGCTTATTATAGTTCAGATTGTCATGCATTAATCACGAATATATTAATAATTAACTTTACTAGTAACAAAGCCGTAACTGCCGGTTATAATCTACTGTATACATACAGTTTGACTGTTTGTACATCAAAAGTATGCTATAGTTTGTACATTAAAAGTATGCTGTAGTTTGTAGTAATTTGTGCATCAAAAAAGACGCGGTGTGCTGGTGTGATAATATGGATTGACTTCTGATTGAGTTGAGATACTTTTCGGATTTTCGTATTTATTTCATTATGCTACTTAACTATCTTAATATGAATTCAAGAGTAGGTACAATGAGCAGACTAAAAATATAATTGCAATCCTCATTAGTCAATCCTGGGAGCTAATTAGGTACATATATAACATACCATGTGTATTACAAAATATATTCTGTTTACCATAATACACTGTGTAGGTATTATTTTTTTCGGGCGAAGTCGCTTGCAATATCTAGTGTTATATGTATAACTCTAATTGTAGTAATATAATAGTATATATTTGTTTGCAATGCCGCCGGCCTTGGCGAGGCAATGAATACTGATGCTCGGAACACAAGGAAGGTCCCGATATGGAAGCAAGGACGCGCCAGAAATGGGCCCAGCAAATGTTGTGCTATGTTTTGTTGCAATGTTAGAATGATTGACGCTTTTTTTGTTGATTCAGTGTTTAGTCTGATAAACATAATGACAGATCGATTACACGCTCACACGCGTGCCAAGCCAACGGCTGTGATTAAAAAATCAAATGTCAGTTATTATAATGTCCGCTTGGGAATAATGAGCTTGGAACTTATGTGTACTAATATTATGTCTGTTTAATATTAACAAATGAAAATAATATTCGGAAATAAACACAATACAGTTATTAATAAAGTAATTATTTTATAATATTGTTCCATTAGCAAGCTTGGGTTTCCCCTCATCGTTCAAGCCAAAAGGGAAGCGGGAAGTCAAATTACTTCTGGCTCTCCAAAACTACGAAAAACGTAAAAAAACAATGTCACCGATGAATGTAGCTGACCCGGCGAACTTCGTATCGCCTAACAAACTATTTTTTTTTTCTAAAATAAAAGTAGCCTAAGTTACTCCTTGTTATATCAGCTATCTGCCAGTGAAAGTCCCGCAAAATCAATCCAGCCATTTCAGAGATTAGCTGGAACAAACAGACAGATAGACAGACAAAAATTGTAAAAAATGTTGTAGTAGTAGTTAGTAAAAAGCGGTTATTTTAATATTACAAACAGACACTCCAATTTTATTTATTTGTATAGATGTATAGATTAACGAGGGTGGTACCTATCCAGTGGAGTATACGGTAACCCTGCGATCTTTAGCATGAGGAGCCGTCATTTGCTTAACAAGGTGCACGGAGGGATCCAATTGAAATTTTAAATTATTTAATGCAGTACATACACGTAATTTTTTTCTTTTGAAGAATTCGCTGATATAAACAAGTGAAATTTTAAAAACTAAATAAAGCTTTCATAGTAAGGAGTTCTTCTGGAGCTAAATCTACATATAAGAAGGTCATGCTAATCACAAAAATGCCAATCATCAGCATTAACGTAAGATGTTAAAGGAGTTCTCAGGACAAGAGGTCTAATTACGCTTGTAAGCTAACGCCCCAACTCAGAGTAACTTAAGTCCGGTTTACATGTATTAAGTAGTTAAGTAGATAACTAAATTTTAACTAAATTTTAAGTGAATAATTTTTAGTGTGCGTCCACACGTAATAATTTAGTTAAACATTTTACTAAATTTAAACTAAATTTTAATTAAAAAGCGCCTGTCCAAACGTGTTAAGTGATACGCCCCGCCCACCTACTTAACAGAAAATAAAAAAGTTTCTAAATTACTTGTCTACTTGATTACTAAACTACAAAACTACTAAATTGTCCGTTTACACGCATAATTTACTTAAAATTTAGTTAACTACTTAACTACCTGATACGTGTAAACCGAACATAACGGTTACCTTAATCGCTCATTAGTAAAGAATCACCATACAAATTCTGTACTAAGGAGCGATTTAAATAACCGTTAGTGAGTCTGAGTTGGGACAAAGCTAAAGAAAGCGTTTATAGCGTAACAAGATTAAGATTTCTTGTGCATTCTGCATTCGTCCTTACCTTGTATAATATCCTCTTTAGTATTGATCACATATCAACATCGTAATTACAATTAAATCGTGCCATCTGCTATGCAAATGTCCTGATGCCCTAGAAGCCTCCTTGACCCAATGGTGCACTATGGAGACACATAAGGTACCATATTCTATGTTATAGTAATGTAGGCTATGAATGGTCGTGTCACGATCAACATAATGTTATAATGTGCTTAGCAATTATTTAATGATGTGAAATATGTGCGTGTAGCGTTGCTTATTAGCTCGCGTCCTTGTTTGTATTCAATAGTAAAATTTATAGTATATTGTTTTATAAACAACCTTATATTCGGTTTACACGTATTAAGTAGTTAACTAAATTTTAAGTGAATAAGTTTTAGTCCACACGTAATAATTTAGTAAAACTCTTTAGTTCATACAATTCTACTTAATTACTTAACCTTAACCATTTTACTAAATTTTAAATAAAAAGTGCCTGTCCAAACGTGTCAAGTGATAAGCCCCGC
This sequence comes from Thymelicus acteon, assembly GCA_951805285.1. NCBI lineage: Eukaryota > Metazoa > Arthropoda > Insecta > Lepidoptera > Hesperiidae > Thymelicus > Thymelicus acteon. The sequence goes on along the minus strand of OX638227.1, from coordinate 1,908,741 downwards.
CCACCTACTTAACAGAAAATAGAAAAATTTCTAAATTACTTGTCTACTTGATTACTAAATTTAACTACTAAATTGTCCGTTTACACGTATTAATTTACTTAAAATTTACTTAAAATTTAGTTAACTACTTAACTACTTAATACGTGTAAACCGAACATAAGTTGTTGTCATCCCAATCCATCTGTACCACTGCGCACTGATGGGCTCGGGTCTCTTCCAGTGTGAGGGGTACAAGCCATTGGCCACGCTGGCCAAGTACGGATTAGCCGACTTCACACACCTTTGAAAACACTGTGAAAAACTACCAGCCTTGGTACCAACCTAAATAGCTACCTAAATAATCGTTAATAAATGAAATGTGCTTTAAATCATGAAAATAGAGCCATCGTGCATTTTAGGTGCATTTTATAACCACTTTACATCATGCGGCCGCCCGGTCGTTTATCGGATATTTTTTTTGTTTATTGAAATAAAAAATAATCGATCGACAGTGTGGCCTAGTATATTTTCACTCGCAATTACTAAAAAAACCCAGTTATAAAATTTCATAGTATAAACCAGTCCCCTACATAGAATACATGTAAAAACCATCCCTTGCATAATACTATCATAACTTCCTCTAACCGTTCATCCTAAACGACCCTCACGAAACGATAGCAAAAATCATTCATAACTCTGGCACAACGCATCAATATGAAAATATCTTTGTATTCAATTGTTTCCCTGTAGCTTACTGATGCGATATGATATCCTTTCCGCGCGGCGCCATTGCGAAAATACCTTTTATAGGTCATTGAAATATTATTATTAGCATATAGAACTGACACCGCGAAAACAATGTATGTTCCAATGAATTGGCGCCGATCGGCTTCAATGAATTCGTTCGATTTTGAAAGCAGAACGGGGGCTCAATTTTGAAAATAGAACCTCCCGGCGAGACACATTTTGTTCGAGATGTCTGTTCTATTACATTATACTTCAATGTTATAGGTCCATTTTCTTCATAGTAGGCTGTAAATTTTCTCACCTGATTGACCATAATTAGTTATTAGAAGGTTATTAAAAGCACATAAATTTTCTAATTTTCAATGTAATTATCAGGATTAAAGTAAACTCCTTTAATTCATAAACTTTTTGTTGAGGATACCAGTTGGCAATTTACTTGTTTAGCTTCTCTTATTACCACCATTATTACCACAGGTAGTATCCATTAAGTTATTTTTTGATAACTTCAATTTAGTAGGCACGTCAGTTCTATCGTCAGGAAATAAAGAAGAATGTCTGTAAGTTTCAGTCATATTTCAGTCCAGTTGAATCCTAATTCATATCTAACAGGAGATGAAAGCGTATTAATTACTCGTATTTATAGTAAAAAAATCCATTAAACGATAAAATTTCAAATATAAAAATGTTTCATCAACACTGAATACAATGAAAATATTTGATTTCTTTCACTCCAAATGTTTTGGCTATCGGCCAAACTCGAACCAACCGGATCAAATATTATTTTTTTTAGACAAAAAATATTAGTTCACCTCAATATTTCAGCCAGCAATTTGTTTCCACTTACCTGCGTGCTTTGTCTCTGGTGCTGTAAAATGGCGGGAACAGAGAAGAAAAATTTAAAAAGCATAAATCACTGTGACAAAAGGATTGCAATAGTAGAACACGAAAATTATGGGTCTATGACTAGACCATATTCACAGTAAGGATAATATATTTTGTAAGAAGTTTTATGATATTATTTTTAAAGTACTTTTTACTGCAGTTAACTTTATGGAAGTAGGGTATATGTACAAAAACTAGGTCTATCATTTCCATTACATATCCAAATCTATACCAAATTTAAATCATGTAACAAACACCACACAACCTCAACCGATATCAGTATAATTATTTTATTTTATTTGAAGGTGGTCTGCTGGACAAAGTACTTCCCCTAAAATACGCTACTCCAGTCCTATGCCAACGGCATGCATGTATGTATATGCATGTATGTATACAATACATACATGTGATACATGTATATGCATGTATGTATACCTACCTACCCACTGCTTTACAACTGCACCGCCTGCTTGGGGCACATTCAGTGCTCTTAACACCGGAACATTAACCATTGTCCACGGACATAAAAATAACGGACGTAACCTTGTCTAATCGAGAGTGAAGCTGACAGCTGACAGCTCGCTTACCATGTGTGCGTAATTTTGTAATTTTTGATTCGCGATGGTGTCAATGTCGTAGCCGTATGGTGTCAATGTGTGGGTGTGTGTCCTTGTACGAATACAGAGTTGGTAGTCCTATGGGTGCTTCACTGAATTTGTTCTTGGGATTACGTCCGTCTATTTTTTCGGTCCGTGCCATTGTCAAAGAACCTGTTGCCATTTTATGTGCTGACATTGCTTAGTTACAAACGGAATAAAATTTAATTTGAATGAAGATAAAACTTTACAACAGCATTCTAATTTTCAAGAGTTAATTAACTTCCTTACCACACAAACGGAGGTAAAACTTTGGAGCTAAAAACTGGCTGTCCACAGCCGCACTGACAAATAGCTAGAAAAAAATACGATCCGGAATTGCATCACAATATCAGCGTGCGCGGGTCGGCTTCGCGGCCATTCTGAATTTAAAATTCCACTGACAGTGCCACACACACACTCACACCGAAATAAATAATTATGTTTTCGATTTACTAGCTGCTTCTAACTTAAAACTTATTTGTTTTTTTTTTTTGATTGTCATAAAAAATTATCCTGTCTCATCTTATCCAAAATCAATCAGTTAGTACACCTATGAGTGTCTTATCCAAAATTGCTTATTTCTCTAAATCCAATGATCCTTTCATTAACGTTTGACAAAAGTCTTAAGAACTTCATATTTTTACTTTTTTTTTTACATAAAATAAGTTAGTGCTTGACAACAATCCCACCTGATGGTAAGTGGCGATGGAGTCCAAGATGGTGATCGCACTAACTTAATAAATGCCTATTTACTCTTTTCTTGATGACACCTACATTGTTGATTGTAAGTGGACGGGAACACCCACGCAGGCGAGCTATTCCAGTCCTTCGCGGCACGCACTATTATAAGTAAAAAATACAGCACTATAATATCACCTGTTGGTAGAGGTAATAACAATAATACTAAGTAAATAAGTTGCCCCCACCTTCATTTTTAAAGTACACGACTCAACGTGAAGATTTAGACTCATATGGTGAGCGCTCTAAAGCCTCTTCACATATTCACTCTTTTCTTGAAGACTCCCAAGTCATAGCTCGAGGGTGATAAAAAGAAATCTTTTCATTATTTACCAGTGACGTCATATTAAAATAAAACTACAAAAAAATTGCCAACGTGGAGAACATTATCTTTTATTCTTCTTTACGTTATACACAAACAATAAAGTTAAAATTTTCTAATCAGATACCTCTGGTATTCGATTCGGCATATAAAAAGTCATAAAGAATCAAATACATTAAAATTCGCATAAAGTTAATCATAGATTCATTTTACAAAGAGTTAACGCATGAGTTTTTTCTTATCCCAGCGAGAATGTGAAGTCGACACGATTCTATTCCTCTTGCACTAAAAAAATCTCATCAAAGAGAAGTTGTAGGATTCAGGGAGCAATGAAAATTCTTTTTCCTTCACACAGATATTGCCTCGTCCTGTTGTTTTAACTCCGTCGAGTTTGTAAAGCGAATAATTAAAGATGGCTTGTTTTGAACGGAGTCACCTTGTCGCTCCTCATTTTCACTTTTCAACACTTTGAAAGGCTGTTTCATTTAGTTAAAGCTGAAGAGATCTTAATATGAAAAAGTCTTTACGACGTTGTAAATCATTTTAGAGATTTAAATTAATTTACCTGCATAAAAATAGTGGAACTCGTTAACCTGGTTTAGGCGTAGTGTATCTACTTTGATAAAAAATGTTTTCTCTCATTTTTCTCTATACATATTTTTCCAGTTCTGGCTCTATGAAATTTATTTTTTGTAAAAGCAGTCGTTTTCGCACAAAAAATTCCTGAAAATGTCTAGATGACTGATCACATAAATTATTACTGTTTATGAAAGCTCTTTGGTAAAAATACAACCTTATAATGCTTCTCAAGGCTTGTACTACAGTTCCTATAGCGACGCAATATGATTTGTTTTAAGATAATAATCCCATACGAACGGATCGCGTCCCACGTCCCAGACCAGTCGTAACTTGCTTGTAACTTGTTCTCTAAAGTTCGGGATACATAATATTAAGTAGTTAAGTAGATAACTAAACTTTAAGTAAATTAATACGTGTAAATAGACAATTTAGTAACTTTTTAGTTAAAATTTAGTTGACTACTTAACTACTTAATGCATGTAAACCGAATATTAGGGGTACATTAAACACACATTTACACTAATTACTTACAGCACTCATGCTCAAGGGTAGTAAGACTAAACTAAGATTGCAATTTAGTAATTATTCTTCTTGTTTTGCCGAAATTAATTGTGGATCTAAGGCTACTAATGATAGCCTTATCAAACAAGTTTACAAACTGTTTATACACTATGAACTCAACTATGAACAACATTATAAGTGCCGATGACCCGTGTATGTAAACTATTCCAATAATATGTGTGCATCGGACACGAGTCGACCCTCGTCTTGGGCCAAACTTCCCGGCAACTGAACTATTTATAAAGGCTACGTGGATACTGTTTGATGTTAGATGTTATAAATCATCGCAACCTCAACTTACGCTACGCTTTGGGAAATAATAGTCAATTTGCGAATTCTTTGCACGGTAGGTCTTCCTGGCTAACTTCTGCTATCCTTCTGTCAATGGTGAGTAGCGTTTCGGTGGCAATATGTACGGGTTTTCCTTGGGTTCCTTGGGCGGAACGCGTCAGTGATGCCTTAGTATAGGAAGCAGGTGTACCTAAGCTAGCAAGGTTACCTAATATATATTAGTATCAGGTGGTGTGACATACATAATAATAAAAGAGTATCTGTACTACCCGCACACGAGGCAGTCACCATCCAGCCGTCAAGTGCGCGGGTTGTGTTGTATCACTGAAAACCATTTTGTGTTTTATTTCTAATACCTAATCAGGTAAACCTAGACAGCATTGGTGGCATCTCTCTTCTTTGCCGGCTACTTACATACAAATCGTTATCAGTTCAGTGACAGGATCACGTACTTTTTTTTTTCGAGGGGGAAATCTTCCAAAGATACCCAAAACCACAGGTTACGGGTAATGTGGGATTTGTACCCACTAAAACACCCTCGGCAGCCATCCTGTGCATATGGTGAGGCTCCGGGATCTCAAGTGAACGCACCGGAGCCCCTCCTGAGGATCATGTACTAGACATCCATCGTACAAAGTGTCATCTATTTTATGTACTTTATAACTTTGAAATAAAATAACTTGTTAGAACATTCATTAGCAAACATTCTAAATCTGAATATTTTAAATAACCTGTTTGCTTCTATACAAGTATTTTAAAATATGAAACCTAGCATAGAGACTATCTATTTTTTTTGCCATAAAAGAACACAATTTCAAAGAATTCACGAATGTTCAGTATAAAACATTTTAGCGTGATGTCCGGATAGTGCGACCGTCGTAAATCATTAAATCCTCTTTTCTTCGTCCACTTTCAAAAACTGTCATTCGGAAGAATTGTGGCGGGAAAATATTCTTTAGGAGTGGCAAATGCATAAATCTTTATATTTTTTACTATTCAAACTGGGTCAACTCCAAATGCAGAGGAATTTAGGTACTTAGATTCGATGTAAGAGTTGAACAAACCCTTAAACCAAACAAAAATATTTCCTTCAAAAACACAACAAGTTTCAGAACGTTTCTTTTCATTCACTTCGAGACGCGGCTGGGAAACGTTCTTATCATAAAACTGTCGAACCAAGCACAGATCCAAAACTAGTTTTCTAATAAAAGTTATTCACACATTGTCAGAGCCTTATCGTTGTTGTTTCCAACTATTTGTGGAAGACGATGCGCAAGTTTGCGGAGTTGTGATATATCAGCCAGTTGGTCGTAAATGATACCCGGTTATGTACAGCTCAACTTATGTAGTTGCTAGCTTTGCCTCGTAGCCAGAATATTGTTAGGTGGATGTGGTGTTTATCATAATATATTTAGTTATTAACCGACTTCAAAAAAAGGAGGAGGTTCTAAATTCGACTGTATTTTTTTAAGTTTGTTACCTCAGAACTTTGGACTGGGTGAACCGATTTTGATGATTCTTTTTTTAATCGAAAGCAGGTGCTTGTCATGTAGTCCCACATAGATTTGGGCGAGATCTGACAAATAGTTTTTGAGTAATTTTCAAGTCAGTTATTTATTGTTAGTAAAATTTAGATTATTTCAGTTACCTAGTTAATGCAGTATCGTGCTTATCTTTACAACTTATAACTGCCCCAATCCTGGGCTCGGATCTACATTATGATGGTTTCAGGTACTCCACCATCCATCTGTTGCAAAAGACAGTAACCCATCACACTCACATAATAAAACTAAAATTGTTCAAAAAGTAAAAATTACATTCAAACTCAAATAGAGCGAAATAGTGTGCTGCAACCATTACCTGAGCGAATTGTACTAAGCTATAATAATACGAACTCCAAAATCAACGAAAGTACTAGAAAAACACGCCCGCAAGTCGCAATAACAAAAACTAGGAGCAATGTTTAATTAAAATGTAAAACCGTTTCGATATTGCACGTATAGGATGTAAAGTTTAGTTCGTTTATTTCGCCCCCAACAAATACATGGATCACGTAAATTCCCAGCCCGAAAAACTTGACCCCACCAATAAAACGTAAGGACACAATGTTCCAGAAAAACGACTCGCAAAGTACTTCAGCTAAGCCGAGGGTATCTTTCAATTACTGCTTACACGATTTCAAGGGCAGTTGACCGTTTTCAACATTCAATTTTGTGGAAACACGTTATAATACCCTCGGGAGTTGAAACGCATACTGGGAGGGTTTGCTATATTTATTGAGACTAGGAACTTTATGAGGCTTTGCATGTTGGTGTTTTAGTATTTACTAATACGCTAGCGCTCTGCTCGTAGCTTTGCCTGCGTTTCCTGGAATAATATCGCACCCTCAGTGGAAAAAAACATAAGTCGTGTTACTTTTAATTTTAGTTATAAATATGATCGGAAAGAGGGACAAAAGCTGCATATTATTATGCTCAATTTTTTTTTTTAATTATCATCAATCTTGACGGTTTTGTGCAAGAAATCGTAATTCCTTTGACTTTTTACTGATATTTTAACACTTTGTTTGCTCTCCTGTAAATTTGCAAAATTTTTATCTTATGCCTTTTTTCCACTGAGGGTACGATATGTCTACCTGTGTGCAAAATTTTTATCTTATGCCTTTTTCCAGTGAGGATACGGTATGTCTACCTGTGAGCAAAATTTTTATCTTATGCCTTTTTTCCACTGAGGGTACGGTATGTCTACCTGTGTGCTAAATTTTTATCTTATGCCTTTTTTCCACTGAGGGTACGGTATGTCTACCTGTGTGCAAAATTTTTATCTTATGCCTTTTTTCCAGTGAGGATACGGTATGTCTACCTGTGTGCAAAATTTTTATCTTATGCCTTTTTTCCAGTGAGGATACGGTATGTCTACCTGTGAGCAAAATTTTTATCTTATGCCTTTTTTCCACTGAGGGTACGGTATGTCTACCTGTGTGCAAATTTTTTATCTTAAGCCTTTTTTCACTGAGGGTACGGTATGTCTACCTGTGTGCGTGTGCGTGTGTGTGTGTGTGTGTGTGTGTGTGTGTGTGTGTGTGTGTGTGGGGTCCCCATACATAGAACTGAAACTCAAACAATTTTTTTTCATCAAACCCATACGTGTGGGGTATCTATGGATAGGTCTTTAAAAATGATATTGAAGTTTCTAATATCATTTTTTTCTAAACTGAATAGTTTGCGCGAGAGACACTTCCAAAGTGGTAAAATGTATGTCCCCCCTGTAACTTCTAAAATAAGAGAATGATAAAACTAAAAAAATTATATGATGTACATTACCATGCAAACTTCCAACGAAAATTGATTTGAACGAGATCTAATAAGTAGTTTTTTTTAATACGTCATAAATTTGTAAACCGCAAAAAACATCGATCAAAGTTACAACGAACTACAAGAACTTTTATATTATGTTACTTGCTGCTACGGAACCCTTCATGGGCGAATCCGACTCGCACTTAGCCGCTTTTCCACTGAGGGTAAGGTATGTCTACCTATGTGCTAAATTTTTATCTTATGCCTTTTTTCCACTAAGGGTACGGTATGTCTACCTGTGTGCTAAATTTTTATCTTATGCCTTTTTTCCACTGAGGGTACGGTATGTCTACCTGTGTGCTAAATTTTTATCTTATGCCTTTTTTCCACTGAGGGTACGGTATGTTTACCTGTGTGCTAAATTTCATGAAAATCCGTTTAATAGTTTTTGCGCGAAAAAGTAACAAACATCCATACTACTCAGAAGCTTTCTCATTTATAATATTAGTAGGATTTACAGATAATCCGTACTGGAATCATTTGTTCATCTGGAATTATTCTGATCAAGTGATCATCATATTTTCGAGTACGAATCGCTGGAGAATCTAATACCAATTTTGTCTTTATATCATGAGATTGGATATTTAACATGTCTTTATGGGACGCTATGCTTCATGTCATTTTCACTCATGTCTGTAAAAAGTAAATAAATAGAGCGGGAGTGGACACGTGACACTTAATAAAGTCAAGTTTGGCCGCAAGTTAAAGGGCATGTTTTGTGGCCTGTGGGTCTAGTAACATGATTTCAAGGGCAGTTGCCGGCGTTGCCGCTTTCAATAATCAATTGGAGCAAAGTTACCGCTGGGACGTTGGGACCGCTGCGGAACGGGTACAACTCGGCTGACTTATTTGTATTGCTGTTCCATCGAAACTGGTCGAAATACGGGGAAAATTACTTTAACAATAATATTAATACTGTATAAATAGGCTAAGAAAACACAGTTGCCCTTTTCGATATTGTTTTTGTGACAATTAGTAAGCTTTTTTCCACTTGACTATTTTATAACTACTTAAATCAATTTTAGGACAACATTACTCAAAAGCATTAGGTAAATATTAAATAGGAAACCTACTTATGAATAAAATTAAGGTTGGTGCGAGCGAAACGATCGAAAAGACAATTGAATCAACTTAAAAAATACATGAATTGTTCACTGTTCCCTAAGTTGAATTAATTGTGAAAGTGGCCCTTGGCATCCCTTTTTAAAAATAACACATACAGTGTCCGAGATTTGGTATAGTTAAATTTTACATACTTAAAATGTATCAACATAAAGTAACCCTTTGACAAAATGAATTAGTGTGTGGGTCACTGTTTTAAATAAATTGCTTTCTTGTTTCAGGTATCGCATGAAACCAAAGAGTTAGCTGCTGAATATAGGGTTTAGTGCCCGATACCAAAGGTGAGATACTTTTAAATCTATCTGTAATATTATTCAAAATGTAAGACTTATTTCATATTTCTATTTGAGTATTAATGGCAGATGGCAGAAACAAATATAAATATCTTTGTGTAATATTCTCTAAATTATAGAAAAATAGTGGCCAATTTTTGATTAAAATACCGAATTTCTAAGCTAGTAGGTCGGTTTAAATACATATTGTATTATATGTATAATGCATCAAATTGAATCTTTATTTATCAGAAAAACTAAGAGGTCCTTGTCACATTCGGCGTGGAGCTAAAGAAATAAATTTAGTTTTGCTATCGTATAAATAATTCAGATGTTTTGTCGAAATATCAAGGTGAAATATGGTGGTTGGGCCATAGAGTGGAAATCGAATAGAAATGCCTTTTTGCGGTAAGAGGTCATTAACTACGTATGTAAGTCCATATTAGTGTTGCCACCTTTTTTTGAAGGTAAAATAGTATTTTTTTCAAAACATTGCAAAAATATAGTACTATTGGGAAATTCAAGGAAAAAAATAGTACACATTTATTTTAAGTACTTATTTATTTTTCCATGTGTATTTGTTATTAGTCACAGCTTTGGTTAACAAAGTCTTATTATTTTGAAAATAGTAGATAGCAATTAATGTACAAGAACGGTAAATTTGAAGTTGACGTTTACTTGCCGTGACGTGTGAGCAACTATTCTCAATTTAAAGTTAAAATTAAAATTCCCAATACTGTGTTGCGGGTGCGCTCCAGTCACAGTTAAAAAAAGCTCGACAATTGAATTACTGATGAAAATATAGTATTATTCGTACTATATTATTTTGCTATAACATATAGTACAATTGACTGAAATATAGCACGATACTATGTAATATAGTACGGGTGACAACCCTAGTCCAGATATCAGTGCGGCAGTACGTCGTCCACAGGATTTTGCATACGGGTTACCAGCTAATACCTATAGCCTAAGCTTTTGTCAAGGTCATGGTTAAAAGGTAGTGGAAAAATCTTATTTAGTAATAAAAATATTATTGGACGTGAAAATATTAAAACAATTCACTCAAGATACCCAACCAAAAAACTTTTCAACAGTTTATGCTTAATCAGCAAAATGTAAACGTAGGAGATCACATCATACATTTTTATTCTTCTAATGACACCGATATCAGATATATTTCAACCATTGCCCCTTTTACATAAACATCTAAAATGGAATTTCTAATTGTATTTAATTCTATACGAACAACTATGGCCGCCGTATAAACAGAACCTTCTTCTGCTGGTACGATAATATTTTACGTCCGTTTTCATACAGGAGATGGATAGAGCCTGTATACTTTATGGGACGAGAAAAGTTGCCCTTATATGTCTTCATAGTTATTGTACATACAAGCATTTGTAAACCAAAGCATAGTATTGTTTTTTTTATGAAAATAGCCGACAAACGAGCTGACGATCTACCTGATGGTAAGTGGCTAACGTCGCCTATGGACATTAGCAACACCAAAAGCATCACTGATGCGTAGCCGATCGAGAAAGAGAGAAGAAAAAGAAAAAAGATCTGGTTCTCAAGCCCTCTTGCCGCGATGCTGGAACGCGACGAGTCTTTTGACGGCTAACTCAACCAAGAGAGAGGTAGCCGTTATTAACTGGTACCATGATCCCAACCTTTTAATGTCTCCCTCCTGGGCTCACTCCTCACGTGATATCTACAGATTAGGAGCCCCTACAGTTGAAGCCATAGTTCACCACGATAGCCTAATTCAAATTGGCAAACTTGTCACGTAATTAGGATATGTAGTGATGGAAGGTATGATGAGAAATGGAACCAAATTCAACTATGAATATTAATATGCTTTGCTTGATTGCGTATGGGGCTTTGACTACATCTTATCATAAAATCGAATAGTAAGGCTTAATTTAGTACGTATGGCTGAAGTCTAATCGAAGGCTACTATAAAATAAAAGTCTAATATAATATAATTTATGGTCAATGTAAAACACCTAAGGCACCCATGAAAATGTAAGGATCCCATTCACTTTGGTATTGACTTGAAAATCCGCATGGTGTACAGTTATCATACCGGGCCGCTGCTCCGTTAGAAGGGTAATAGGTTCGATTCCCATTGAGGCAGAAATTTGAATGATGAATTCAATCTGGGCGTGTTGCTGTCTTTGTATGTTGTCTATGGCACCCACGACACCGGGAATCCTAGTGGGGCTATGAGTGTATAGTATTGTATTATTATTTATTGAAGACGATAGAGGTGGATTACGTTAATCATGTTCTTATATCATAAAAAACATAAACGTGTACTTATGTACGCGCGTAAGAAGTTATACTTCTTTGGCATCAAAAAAAATTCAAAATATTCAAAAAAAAATTTCAAAAATTTCAAAAACAAAATTTAAAAAAAAACTATTAAAAACATATTAAAAAACAATATTCAAAAAACAATATTCAAAAAAACAATATTCAAACCACGGATTCAAACAATATTAAAAAAACAAGATAATAAATATAATAAAAATCATTTTTCATAAAGCGCTAAAAACGCGCGTTAAAAAATTTCCTGTGACATTTTTCGTCACCTTTTGTGTCACCGTCACCGTGTCACAAATCTTACAATTGCACTCTCATAATTTTTTCCACTTATTTCATAACGCGCCTAAAGAAGTATAACTTCAACAGAATCAATACAACCTTTACCTGTCTTGACACGGGTTATCCATCGCATGATTTGTACAAGGTTTCCTTCCGTGGACAAACTGCGGGTGAGATTTCCTCTAACGGTTTGCGTAAAACTTTATTGGGTTCCGTACCCGAAGGGCCCCAACGGAAGTCCATTGTTGGAAACACATTGTCCCTTCGTCCCTATACGTGCGTTTTCAGCCAATACATTCAATGTGAAATTGACTTGAATTTTATATGAAATGGCTTGTGGCTGGAAAATAAAAAATTGATCAACTGATTGTCTTAAAATTCGTGGGTACACAAAATAGCATTTTATAGAAGTCTTGTATATATTTTCAATCCCGAATTTCCATGGATATTTCTAAAGATTTTCATTTTGGCGTCAAATTTCGAGTTTTTTAAGCCAACAGTCTCACCTACTATTGATTCTATAGCCTCACCTCATAAGACTGCATATCTGCGTACTTACCTTAACGTACTTACTTACCCCGTCCTAGTTAAGAAGTATTGTCCATCTGGCCAGCTACAGTGGACTTCAAACGTGCTTCTGAAATTCACCGTGAAATGTTGCACACATGTTTCGGTCAGTGTTAGAGAGCCAGGACCTTTCTAATCGCATGACTATGCAGTTCAATTTTATAATAGACATATTAATTTGTTGATTGCTTCGTCCTTACCAGTTCTTCTGTTCGTTTGTCGATTATTCATACAAAAAAATGAGAATGTTTCACCAGCATAATTTGCTCGAAACGAAAATAGCTCCACGGTATCAAATGTTCTGCCACCTCCTGCCACCACCTAAATACATTATTATTTAAGCCGATTCTCGGCAAATCACGAGGTATTTTCAACTCTGCAACAATTAAATAAAGCATTTAAGAGGTACCAACATTACGGAGAGGTCGAATCCGCCGGTTGGTTCCTGTGCCGTGAATAATTAAACAGAAGCTTATACATACAATAGGAAACGGGAGGAAAAAGTAACTTAACGACGCATTGTTTGCGAATCGTTGTATTCGAGATTATTTCGCTGAAGAAATCCTGAAGAAAGTTTTGTGATTCTTGTTTGCTCTTCGTAAATTTGAAAACGGCTCGACTTCACAATACAAGCTCCGCTTGCTATACCTTTTTGTACATTCTATGAAAGGAAATGATAAAGCATCTTGTAAGTTAACTAAAAATTCATTGAGGCGTTATTCAAAACCTCGCTTGCTCTTTTTCCATCATACAATTTCCTGTACCACGGGCGGTATAACTAATTGAAGAATATTATTATTTTGTTACCACGGACCTAAAAAAAGACGGACGTAATCCCAAGAACAAATTCAGTGAAGCATCCATAGTAATACCAACTCTCTATTCGTACAAGTACACACACCCACATTGACACTTCACTGCTTCAATCGCGACTCAAAAATTACGCACACATGGTAATCGGGCGGCCATTGCCATGCTTCACTCTCGATCAGACGAGGTTACGTCCGTCTTTTTTTCAGGTCCGTGTTTGTTACGTAACTTCTGCCCTAGAATAGAACTTATAACTCTTCGAAACAGCGTCATTCAACGACGTCAATTAATTTCTCTACTTACGTTCCAATATGTTCAGTTTTCTATTAGCGAAGCGAGTGATCATTTCCAAAGGTTAGAAAGGATAAAGTAATTTATAAGTTCGTGGAGAGTTCCATGTCAGTTTCTCGAAACAGAAGACTATTCTAACCATTAAGCTATTATTTATGTACGAACAGTAGCTTGTAATTAGTTACCTAACCCAGATGTAATGAGGGAGGCATATAATCAATAATTGAACCGCGTACCAATTAGATGTGACACAGGTGTTGGTGGTCGTAGACTTATTGATAATCCTGGAAACAACACTATATAATGCAGATGCTTAATAGTAGTGTTGCCAGATTAAAGGTTAAACTAATATTGTAAATGTGAAAGTATTTGAGGATGTATAGAAGTTTATTACTACTGAACGGATTTTCATGAAATTTAGTAAAATTATCCTCGTGGGGCAGTAAAACATTAAAGGTATAAGTTCCACTTACCTTTGCTTCTGCTTCTAAAACTTTTCTCAATTATTCTATTCATTGATAGACATGACACTGACATGACATGACATGAGAATTCCTCCACTTTTCAAAACAATAGTATGATATTGTTAAAATTACGTAATTAGGTTGAATAAATACCTCTTTTTGGATCGTAAAATCAGCTCTCTAGATCTTATCAATTTACTCAATAACGTACTTCTTTGAAATACGTACCTCAAACGTACTTTTGCAATAGACTTCACCTCAAAGCACTCTCTTCATCTAAAAGTTTAGGCCGAAGCACGCCTGAAAACTTAAAGCACACTCTACACTTACGAACACCAGACAACTTCTTGGAACTTCTGTTACGTAATATTGTGAAGTTACTCGCAATGAAGTATAAGATTTCGAGTGCAAGGTAAATACGTTTACGATGTTCATATTACAATGTGTATTTTTCGTATTCTAGATTATATTGCACTTGTACTACAACTACAGTGTGTCCCTGAAGTATTCCGGATTATTTCCTTTGCTTCGAAATGGTCTCATTCATTTCTTAGTAAAATACTATTTATGGTTAAATATTTAAAATTTGTGATTTTAGCTTTCGTTTTTTTTAGTTTGTAATCAAGTAGGTATTGTAATCACGTTAACAAATTTCTGTGCGAGTATTTTGAAAATTTTATGTAATTTATGTCTGTTGTTTTTCTCCTTATCTAAACTAGTGTATCTTAATTGGTTTCACGCAAAATCAAAGCATCGTGGAACCCAAATGAACTGTATAAGAGACTAATCACCCAAGTCAGAGTCACTAACGGTTACTGTAATCGCTCCTAAAGAATCACCATACAAATTCTGTACTAATGAACGATTTAAGTAACCGTTAGTGACTCTGAGTTGGGGCGTAAGAGTCCGGTTCTTTCCAAAACCAAAAAATCAAATTTTAACTCACTTAGCTTGCATCAAGAATACTGATTTATAGCAACAGTTACGCAAATCTAACCGAGCTACCTTCGAGCGATATGCAAACCCCCAACCCCCTGCGGGCGACCCTTACCCGCATCTGCTATGGCCCTGCATTATTGGATATTGTTTTTTTATTTCTTCCGCTCACGTTACATGAAAAACGCGTTTGTGCCGGAGGGTTTTACTTGATTTATTGCACTGCAATACTCTTTGCGTTTCTCCGTTTTTCTTGCTTCACTTGTAATACGACTTAAAGTATTGTGTTTGTAACGGAGACAATCAAAGTCTTTGTTATTAAGAATCCAGAGACTTTGTCGCTCTACTATGATTTTATTAAATGCATTTGTATGGCTACTTGTTGACTGTTCCGTTTATATAACATGATATTATAGTTTTTACCGGTATTTTGCAACATCATCATAATGTGAATTGCGAAATTTATCATATCCACCTGTAATGTCTCGTTTGTAACATTCATATCTTTTGACAGTTTCATAGACAGACACTACCAGCATTAATGTTTTAACCACTTAGCATTAACAATTTAATTAATAGTTCATATTTTATGTTATTTTGTCCTTAACCTGACAAATATTTATTTTAAATCATGAAGCATCATTTAATAAGCAAAACTTTACCTGCCTACTGGCAATGTGTAGACGGATCAAATTTTAATGTGAAAAGTTAGATGTAAATCAGACTTGTAGTTGACGCTTGTGAACTTGCCGAGAGAACTGGTCTAGAGTAGAGGTCTTCTGATTCCATTATTCCACAAATTAGGTCTTTCTGGTATCTATATGATCCTGCAGAGGGAATTTATTGCAGAAGGATTCAAGCCACAGGATACAGATTTTTGTGACTGATAAAAATTGTTTAGGTCTTGCAATGTCTTAATTGTTTGTCACTGCTATCGTCATGACTAATCCTAGAGCGTATAGTAATACTGTTGGTCATTATAACAAAACTTTTGCAATGTTAAAGAAGCCTGATCCTAACATTGAAAATCTTTAAGGCGATCATGGTTTACGTGAACTGAAAGTCCCATTTGCGTTTAACTAAGAATTTCCTTTGACCTAAAGCGAACAAAAGAAGTTTAAAGCTTGAAAATTAAAATCAAATGAAACCGAGGCGATATCGTGGTGGTGCCCATCTGTTCCATTAAACGTCGGATCCACAACTATCATTAAAACAGGCATTAGGCCCAAGAACCTGAACAATGAAATACATATTAATGGAATCTCCGAAAGCTGACGATTCGTTTCCAAGTTTTCCACGGCAATAAAACGGTTTTTGCTCTAAACTTCTAGTCTTACAGTCAGCGATGAAAATAAAATACCTGTTGACAAGAAATTCACAGGCGGTAGAATTTATCGAACTCAATACAAAAAATCTTATGTAATAATGATCTTTAGTATTTCATGTTATAAAAAAGTTAATAGTTTAAAAATTAATAAACGGTTTTATAGTTCCATTGTAGGAACTATTCCGTCAAGGAGTACCCTCGTCTGGAGCCAATCCTAAGTATTATGACGTCATGCTTATCATAAAAATGTATTGTCATCCGAATCATAGCATCATGCAAAATTTCAACTTCGTAGGATGAAAGGAAGTAGTTCTAATCCAGCTTGTAAGATTTCACCCAAACAAAAAGGGCAAGCTACTCATAAATAAAACCGTTTAAAAAACAAAATACTCTTTGATTGTATAATAATTTCATTCTACGTTTAAATAGTATTTTGAACTATAAATAAATAAATAAAAATAAAAATAAAAAAATAAAAAAGCCTTTTTATTCCTGTAAGTTACAATTACAAAGAGAAAATTATAAATATGTAATTACAAATGCATCAATCAATCACTTAATAAATAATTAACTTATTATTATAATTTTATTATTATTAATCATTAGTGAAGTCAAAATGGCAAAAAACAGTCAATTAATTCATAATTTAAATATTATTTCATTTCTATTAATATTATAAGTTCAAATTATTACATCATTAAATTATTATCAAACAATTGTATTTACTTATTTAGTATTTGTCATTAAAATTGTATTTTCTTATAGTCATGTGTTTTAAATTTAAATGGACTTACAGGACCCCTCTACGGGTAAAGGCCTCCTCCAGAGAATTCCAAATGTCCCTATTTTTGGCTACTTTTGACCAGTTGTGACCCGCAATATTCTCTATTTCATCTTTCCATCTTGACTTTGGCCTGCCTCTTCTTCTTTGTCCATAAGGACCTTTCCACAAGGACACAGTCTTAGTCCATCTATCGTCCGTGTAACGAGCCACATGACCAGCCCACTTCCATTTCAAACTTTGAGCAAATGATAGAGCATCTATTATTTTGGTTCTTTCTCTAATTTTACAATGACGTACTCTATCTGTTAACTTTATTTTAAGTAGGCTGTGTTCTAAAGCTTTTTGGCAAGAAGAAAGTTTGCTTTTTAATTTAGAGTCAAATATCCATGTCTGGCATGCATAAGTTAGACACGGCAAAATACAAGAGTCCATTATTTTCTTTTTCCATTTTACATGTATTTCTGATTTCATAACTTCTTTGTAGGCCCAGTACTTTCTCCAAGTGATTGCAATACGTCTTTCAATTTCTTCTATGTTGTGGGTTTGTCTGAAGGACACCTGTTTTCCTAGGTAGATGTAGTCTTCAACATATTCTAGAACAACATTGTTTATTATGATAGGGTTTTTGTGGTGGTTAGTCATTATTTTTGTTTTTTCTTTGTTCATTTCTAAACCAATACGCAAGCTCACAGCATTTAGCTCTACTATCATATTTTGTAGTTCTTCTGAGTTTTCTGAAAAAAGTACAATGTCGTCAGCAAAACGAAGGTGGTGAAGACGTTTTTCATTTACTCTTATTCCCCTGTGAGACCATGGTAAGTCCTTCATAATGTCTTCTAGTACGGATATAAAAATTTTTGGAGAGATTGGATCACCCTGTCTTACTCCTCTGCCAATTATTATTTTTTGACCTTTACTTTCTAATTTGATTCTGCTCGTACTTTTTTTATAAATATTTTTTAGTATGTTGATATACTTGTCGTTCACATTTTGGTTTTGTAGAGCCTTCCAAATACTTTTATGAGATATTGTGTCAAAAGCTTTTTTGTAGTCAATAAAAGCTAAGTAAAGTGGTCTTCTGAATTCAGAATACTTTTCGATTATCTGTTCAATCACCTGAATGTGGTCAGTGGTACTGAAAGATTTTCTAAATCCAGCTTGTTCTTTGGGTTGATGGTTTTCGATGTCGGAGTTTATTCTGTCTAGTAGGCATGAAGCAAAGAGTTTATATAAGCATGGCATCAAGCTAATGGGGCGATAGTTACCTACATCTTTTGAGTCGCCTTTCTTGTATAAAAGTATTATTTCTGATTCTGTCCAGACTGGTGGAACAATTTCTTCTAAAAGGATTTTGTTGAATAATTGGGTTAGTGGTCTGGTTAATAATTTTTTAGCTAATTTTATTGCTTCATTTGAGATCCCATCAGCGCCCGAGCTTTTATCATTCTTCAATTTTTCAATTTTTGATAATATGTCACTCTCTACAAATTGAGGTATCTCTACATATTGTTCTTGACTTTTAAACGTTTCGAGGCAACTGTTAAGGATTTCGGAATGTGGATCAGAGGCACTATAGAGCTGTTTGTAAAATTCTGTTGCTGTGTTTAATACATCTTCCCGAGTCTGGTGTTTCGCACTCTTTGATCCAAGTGATTGGATCCAGTTTTTTTCAACGTTCAGCTCTTTCGTTGCCTTTTTTAAGCTTCCGGTAGAGGTCATATGTTTTAAAATAGTAGTTTGTCTATGGTCTTTGTAATTTTTACGTATTGCTCTATTACTTTTTTTAAATAAATTTGAAAGCTCTAATTTTTCGTCTTTGTCTAAATAGTTTTTGTGAAGTAGTTCGCTTCTCCGTTTCATAAGATTCAGCGTTTCTTCTGTTATGATAGATGGTTTCGAATTTTGGCTTGTCTTAGTTTTTTGCTGTAAACACCATTTTAATATATTTTCTATTTTTTCGTATAATGTAGAGACAGGTAAATGATTAATATCATTTAACTGGGATTCAAAGGTCGACAGATTTTTTATAAAATGGGATTGATCTTCTTCGGATTTTAGGCTATTTTTAAAATTTGTGAAAGATTTTCTGCTCTTTTTGAATCGCTGTAACTTTACTGTTCCCTTTACCAACTTGTGATCCGATGGAAAAAGTGTAGATACGGTTTCAATATTAGTGAATATGTTTGGTGAACTTGACAGGATAAAGTCAATTTCGTTTTTTGTTTTTCGGTCCGGTGAAAGCCATGTCCACTTTTTAGATTTACTCTTTTTAAATAAGGAATTGATTATTACTAGTTTATGTTCAAAAGCGTATTGTATAAGCCTTTCACCCCGCTTGTTTCTCGTACCGTATCCATACTGCCCAGTAACCAAGGACTCTTCTTTTTTTGGCTGTCCTATCTTGGAATTAAAGTCTCCCATACATATGACATGGTTTCCGGCTGTTGTATGCGCTTTCCGGATATCTTCGTAGAATAATTCAATCTCTTCGTCAGAAGCACTTTCTGTCGGGGCATATACTTGAATTAAAGTTAGTTGGTATGATTCCCATTTTAATTTTAGTACACACACTCTTTCAGATATACCTATAAAGCTCTCGATATATTGTTTGTATTGTTTTTTAAGAGGAGGCCGTGATGGGAATTTATGCTGAAAGTGGGCGTGGCCACTATCTTTTGTCCTCGATGTTCTTCTTTCCGTTATGTCACTCACTTCACAAGCACAGCACAGAAAAACTACGGAGTAGTACTTATTCATTAATTTTTATTGCATCTAAAAATTATAAAACATTTATTTTTTAACAAAAAATTGAACCAACGAAAAAAAATTGAAAATGAAAAATAAAATAAATCATTTAGTATTATAATTTAAGATCCTAAATTAGTAACAGTAAATAAATAATTATGAGGCGGTGCCAAACAGATGAAAAAACAAACAATTGCGGATCAAGGATAGTACAGTAATGTAATGACTTCTTGTATAAAATTTGTCAGACAGCTATACCTACTGAGCCTGCGCTCGGAAGCGAACAACATAAGCGCCAAACTATTTTTTTATTTGGTTTTTAAAACTACTTTATGGATTTTCACAAAAATATATGTGAATTTACATTATTTACATCATATTATAATAAATTTTAATTTCAAATGTCAAGGGAAAACAACAATTATTAATAATTTCTGTTTTTCTTTTTCTCCTTTATTTCTTGGCCAGCAACGCATCAGTGATGCCTTTGGTGTTGCTGATGTCCATGGGCAACGATAGTTACTTACTATATAAAAAAAATACAAATCTCATATAATATGTATATACCTACCTGTCAATGACAATAATTTTAGGTTCCTATAGAGGCTTGCAGCTAGTGTCTGGGGTAACATTACAAATAGCACGTATACATCGTTTTTGAGCAATGAAGACTTTATTGCAATCTGTAGTTTCCCCATAAAAACTATACCATACCTTAAATTAGAGGCAACATAGCCGTAGTAGGCTTTTAAGGTTCTTGACATATTACTTATTTTTGGTAGAACGAAACGAGAAATTTTTGTACAAAGTTTGACGATGTTGAAGAGAATAAATAATCTAGACACGCGGTAGCGTGTCAAGCCAATTTCAAACTAACAGAATTGGCGAGTAGCACCGTGTGTAATATTACATGAACCATTTGGAGCCACTTTTGACCACCTCATAACTCAAAAACTATTCAACATAAACCTGTCAAATTTTATTGAAACTTTAACATTTATTGAGACTTGCGAAATACATATGTGTTCCAAATTTCATATACACATCTCAAACGGTCATTTAGATATTAACGTCCAAAAATCGTCATTTTTATCACTGATTGACCTATAGATCAAGACTCTAACTCAGTTCCAGATGGTCTAGAAAGTTAAAATTTGGCATCCAGATAGGTAATCGGGTGAAGACAAAGGAATAAATCAAAAAAATGTAAATTTTTATCATTTTATTTATTTTTCAAAAAATTGATTCTATTAGAAACACTTATGGCCGGTTTCTGAGGTCCGTTTGACGGGAGTTTATCTATTCAATAACGCTAACGGGTCGATAACTTCAGAAAAATCGTTTCTGAGCACTGCGATAATACATAAACTCAGTTCAAACTAAGATCAACTTATCTAACCAAAGATGGCCGTTTAAAGGTTCCATAACTTTATTTGACGTTTCATTTTAACATTTGGGAGATGAAAAAGCATACGGGCCACCTGATAGTAAGTGGTTACGGTCGCCTGTGGACATGAGCAATACCAGAGGAATCGCCAATGCAACGTGTTAAATTAAATACTTATAAAATTAATGAAATAAATGCAAAACATTTTACTTTTTGCCATTGACATTCATCAATAATAATATATCCATGACAACCCGACCGTCAATGTCACAATTTATTCTTTAGGTACTTCTATCCAAAAAGTATTGTTATGGCATGCAAAGGCTACACTATAATACGATTGATGTATTCCCTTCACCATCTGGCTGCGTCGGCTTGGCTGGTCTGGCTGTAGCTGAAGGGAATCGTCAATATATAACGGGCTTGATATAATAAAAATGAATATGAAAATGATAATATCCCTTTGAAACTTGTTATTTTGAAGAGAGCCATCTAGTGGCAGTTTTAGGTACTCGTTATTGAATTCATAGTTATTAAAAGGCCTCTCGCGTGTTCAGAAACCCAGTGACAGTTATCGAATACATAACTTAAGTTTAACTTTATTGATTCAATAGCTGTTGATCATTTAACTGGAGACTTCAGAAACCGGCCATTATAATGCCTGAAATTTAAGAGTAGCAATCAAAATTGATGACATCTGGTCATTAGGTGGATTTCAAGCTGAACATATAATGAAACATATCAGTTTTAGTACTTTGTGAAGCTTTCAACGGGGGGAAGATGTTAAGTGTCCCAAGTGCCTTTGGGAAAGTATGTGTGGGACGTTATTTCCAGTGTATTACGTCGTTTCATTTTTAATGTGTGAAAAGTTATTTTTCTCTAATCTTGTATGGCGTGTAAACGACTAAATTTTGTACTATTTCCGAAATTATACCAGTTTAAAGTGATTCGAAGTATTGTTTCAAAATATATTGTAGCACGTTATGTCATCGAACATAAACTACTTATAACTATATAACTAGCTAGCTTTTGCCCGCAGCTTCGCCCGCAGTAGAGATCGATTCTTTACAATTCCTACTTACTTTTACTTAGTTAGATTTAGTTGCATATGACTTAAGTAAACATGTGTCATTTGATAGCGTGATTCAGAACTTGCAAATGAATTTTACTAACGCCATCTATTAGCAACATCCGGAACTAAATATTTAGCAACTAACAAAATATCGATCTTCCCATGGGGATGTTTTACCGCGGTAAAAAGTAGCCTACGCTACTCTCCACCCTCCTCACTAACTCCATACACAAAAACCATACCATTTATCAGCTTCGTTGCGACGTGAAAGACGGACAGACAAACAAACAAACACACTTTCACATTTATAATATGAGTATGGATAGGAATATAGTTGAATATCGTATTTATTAATATTACGATATTATAACTGGGATTTAGTATTAATAATTATTATTTCAATATTAGTGGACATCAATAGTGGAACGTCATTACTTATAAATAATGAAATAATAGGTATTTCAGAACACGGCGCACTAACTACAGATTTAGTTGAAGAGCACTATAACAGTTCATGTATAAGGTAAATAATTAATCAGTAACGTTATGAATAAGTACCTTCTAATAATTTCTGTACAAAAAGTAATGATTTCCCATCAAAAACATAAATGTAAAGTGAGAGCGAATTAAAAAAAAAGAATTGAGATCTAAATGGGTGCCAAGTTCTGTGTAGAAAAGCCTAAAATTTTAGTCACAAGAACATGTAATTCAAGCTTTACATTTGAATTGGCTAGTTTTCATTAGTTAGCAACCAACAAACCAAATTTTAGAAAAGTAACATAGTTCATCAACCTAAAAGACTTAACGAAGATAATTACACAAATAATAATAATAATAGTTTTATTTATCTCCACAAATTGTTAATTGTTACAATTTTCTCTTAACATAGAACAGAGTTTACAATTTGTGGGAGATCTGGTGCCTAAACTAAGCCGGAGCCTGTAATATAGCTCACCAGGTCCCCGCATATATAGCTTAGGTAGGTACGTGAAAACTAACCAAGTCAAATGTGCAGCTTGAAGTACATGTTCTTGTGACTAAGATTTTAGGCTTTTCTACACAGAACTTGGCACCCATTTAGATCTCAATTTTTTTAAATTAGTTCTCACTTTACATTTATGTTTTTGATGGGATACGTTACTCTTAAATTCCCTAATACATTATTCATTAATAAAACTCGCATAGTGTTAAGTAATGTATCAATTTGTTTTAAAATAGGCAATAGGTAAAACACAATTGAATAGAAAACAGATTATTTTATGTATACAAATTATATAAAGGTTGAATTTTCAAAGTGTGCGTGGATGGCCAACTCTGAAATTAATAGCGAACAATGCTGAAAGGAGTCTCGGGGCGATTTTGATGAAAACTAAAACTGCATCATTACATCAAAGAAATATGTATCTGTAATAATTTCAAAATTATCATATTTTTTAATATTCATTACGTTATTAATTTAACGGAACGTAGTTAAATTTAAGCGAAACCTATTTAAAAAGGTCAGACCAATACAGTACGTGATAAAATAACTTGATTCAAATTCACTCCTTGGACACTGATGATATCCATCATAATTCGATATAAAAGGCGACACGAAGTGAATTCAGTCGAAGAATAAATCTGTGCATACGTGAAAATAGTAAGTAGGAACTTGACAGAAAAAAACTCATTTTTTGCTTGGTCTTACTTTATGTAGGATACTATCTCATCAAAAACATAAATGTGAAATGAGAGCGAAGTTCAATAAAAAAAAAGAATTGACATCTAAATGGGTGCCAAGTTCTGTGTAGAAAATCCTAAAATTTTAGTCACAACAACATGTAATTCAAGCTCTACATTTAACTTGGCTAGTTTCTACTAATACTATATACACGTATATTTACAATCTGAGTGTGGGTGTATGTTTTAAATCTTCATAAATAATGTATTGACTTCCCTTTAAGTGAGGATTTTCTAAAAAAATGGGTCAAAGTTAACTTTTGTTCATAACGATAAACTTACATAAAAAAAATATATTTATTACTCTAAAACTGGCGGAGTTGGTTTGTATGAAAGTGACTTCCAACCCCTATTTTTACCCCTTAGGAGATGAATTTCCAAAAATCCGTTCTTAGCTGACGTCTTCCCGGCAATCTCCTTGAAAAATTTAATTTTATTCATTATGCAAGAAACTACCGAACCGAATAAAAAGCGGCGAGTCTCCTTTTGCTTTTATATATATAGATAATTTAATACGCAACTGAACAGTAATTTAATTATTCATTCTCTTACATATCATCAAACATTTTTATTTAAGTACAAATAATAAAATATAAATAATAAAACAAAACTACTCCATTTCCCTGTGCTGTTTAGTTTTCCCCATTTAACGTTTTGACAATCATAAGCAAAAGTCAAAAACTTTATACGCTACTTCAAATTCTTTAATAAAAAGCGTGTAAAAAATAGCGCAGAGAGACATACGTCCGACGTCGATGAAGACCGCAGTCGACTGAACGCACATCATAAAGACAGTGTGGGAATGAGTTCTTGTATGAAAATTGTGAGACAGCTATACTGAGCGTGCGCTCGAAACTGACCGACGTAAGCGCCAAACAACGTTTTTATTTGGTTTTTAAAAACTACTTCATGTTTTTTCACAAAAAAACACATGGATTTAGATGTGATAATGTACTATGTTTTAAAAAGAATTCCATGCACAAATTTCTTTAAATATCGCCGTGGCAAGCTATAATGTAAATAATTAGAGCCAACTTCATGATTTTTTTCTATCGAGAAAATTTCACGTTATCGTGTTTTCATTTTCGAGCAGATTTAAAGTATATAGTCAAAAAACATATACCTAAGTATTACGCTAATAGCGTATACACTTTACGAAATATATCCAAAAGAAAACCAACCAAACGGGCGCGGCAGCGCCTTAATCATAAACCCGACACCGTATAAACCAACAGACTGACCACTGTAGCAAAATATGTGATCTTCATCTTCTATGATACTTGTACCCAATCGGCGTACTTCTGACAGCCCAATTATATCGTATTTGATTACCTGAATTTTGAACTATAGACCCTACTAAATACGTAAATCTATACTAATATTATAAAGCTGAATATTTTGTTTGTTTGGTTGAACGCGCTAATCTCAAGAACTACTGGTTCGAATTGAAAAATTATTTTTTGTTGTATAATCAATTTATTACTTAGTTTTTTCATCAACTTAACGCGGGTAAAGCCGCGGGGCACAGCTAGTAATAAACAAAATAAATACGTTAATTAATAAATGATGGGATGTCACGCATACATAAATATGTAAGACAACATAAAGATCGAGGACCCAAAAAGTTTATATTTTGCTATCTCTAAAAATCTTACCCTCCCAACCACTCTCATCCGCTAAGCGGCTTGATTTGCTCATAATTATCGAAAAGCCTACAAACATTAAAAAAATAAAGACAATTTATATCTTTTTCTATTTCCTCGCCGCAGTTCGAACGGCTACCCGAAACATGTCGTCAAAATTTAATGGAGAGCTAGCCGGCCGTGTTCGCGGAATAAAACAAAGTTAATTAATTTAAATTGTTCGGTTGGCAGCCGTAGCCCACGGCAGTTACAACCCCAAAATCTATTAGGGTCGAAAACGCCCCTAGATTTAAAAGGCTACAAAGCTGGTAAAATTTTCGCTTTGACTGCACATCTCGGCCAGTATAAATTAACAAGCCTTTGTAGGTTATAATGCTACCATTTCGGAACAAAATGTGTCTTATTAATTTTTTTTATACAAAAAGCCGGCCAACGAGCTGACGCTCCACTTGATGGTAAGCGGCGATGGACATCAGCGTCGCCAAAGGCATCACTGATGCGTTGCCGGTCAAGAAAGAAAGAAGAAAAAGAAAGAAATCAATCAATCAATCATTGTATCCTTGGGTCGTCAGCAGTTCAGTCTATTCTTGATTAATTAAATTCTTACATCCAGGAAATGGCTTCCACTAAACGAATGGCTACACCACGTTAGTTTAATTCGCTAATATAAGTAGGTAAATATTTATCTACTATCCCATCTGAAAAGTGGCACAGACAAATGTACAAACGTATGAAGATGCTAAAGCGCACAACTTAGTAAAAAAGTGGCCAAGTGCGAGTCGGACTCGCCCATGAAGGGTTCCGTAGCAGCAACTAATCTATACTAATATATAAAGAGGAAAGATTTGATTTTTTGTTTGCATTGAATAGGCTCCGAAACTACTGAACTGATTTCAAAAATTCTTTCACTGTTGGGAAGCTACACTATCCCCGAGTGACATAGGCTATATTATATTTAAAAAAAAATAGGGATCCTTAATAAAACTCCAATACATTGTAAAAAAATAAGAAAACCGAAGCAAAGCGAGGGCGGTTACTCGTATAATATAAAAGTTCTTGTACTTCGTTGTAACTTTGATCAATATTTTTTGTGGTTTACGATTTATGACGTATTAAAAAAAAACGACTTACTAGATCTCATTCAAACCAATTTTCGTTGGAAGTTTGCTTGGTAATGTACATCATATATTTTTTTTAGTTTTATAATTCCCTTATTTTAGAAGTTACAGGGGGGGACACACATTTTACCACTTTGGAAGTGTCTCTCGCGCAAACTATTCAGTTTAGAAAAAAATGATATTAGAAACCTCAATATCATTTTTGAAGACCTATCCATAGATACCCCACACGTATGGGTTAGATGAAAAAAACATTTTTGAGTTTCAGTTCTAAGTATGGGGAGCCCCCAAAATTTATTGTTTTTTTTCTATTTTTGTGTGAAAATTTTAATGCGGTTCACAGAATACATCTACTTACCAAGTTTCAATGGTATAGCTCTTATAGTTTCGGAAAAAAGTGGCTGTGACATACGGACGGACAGACAGACAGACAGACATGACGAATCCATAAGGGTTCCGTTTTTTGCCATTCGGCTACGGAACCCTAAAAACCACAACCTACTCACTCTTCCTCCTCCTAATTTCTGAAATGTTTTTGTAACATCACTTGAGCTAGTTATGCGGCTCGTCTTTTTACCCCACTGTCAGGAAGGGTTATGTTTTTCGCGCGTATCTTGTACTCGTATGTACATATGTATGTATGTATCACACATACAGTATGTAATATTCTTTATTACCTCGTATCTTCCAAACAGCTGAACGGATTTATATGATTAGGATAGCGTTAGATCCGTCTTGATAACCCAAGTGTTCTTAGATAAGTGAAATTAAAAAAAACAAATATGGCGGCTGTGAGATGTCATTGTTTGAAGTATCAAAAAATAAAAATAAATCGAATTACACAATATGGGTATCAAATTAAAAAGCTCACCATAAGGATTTCAAAACGGCATATGATAGCTTTTTTGATAGCAGGTGTGTTTTTTTCATTTTTCTTCCTGGCTTCGCCAAAGGGTCCAGTTGTTTGGATTTGTAGGTACTAGGCGGGGATACATTCAAAGCTGACTTTATCATAAGATGTCACAGCGTGTACTACATCAAGCTGCAGTTTTGCTAGAATCGTAAATCAGTATTGTAGAATAAAATGTGTTGTACTATTCGTTGCAAATTGCAGTTTTCGAAGTAAAAATTTATTTTCCTTCTTTAAAGCCTTTCAGCTACTCGCAGCTAGTTCATGCGAGTACAAACAGAAATAGAAGAAGAAAATCGCTTGTACTCAATAGCTTTGGAGTTAGTACATTGGATAGTAATCCTATCGAGCCAATTATGTAAGCTTTTGTTTATACTCTGTTTTTCTTTGTCAACGTCTTTATCGCTGTCCCACTGCCTACAATTTTTAACCGACTTCAAAAAAAGAAGGAGGTTCTCAATTCGACTGTATTTTCTTTTTTTTATGTTCGTTACCTCAGAACTTTGGACTGGGTGAACCGATTTTGATGATTCTTTTTTTAATCGAAAGCTGGTGGCTGTCATGTGGTTCCATATAAATTTTATTGAGATCTGAAAATGGCATCCATGATAAAACCATATAAGTCTTAAATTTGTATTAAGTAAGCGCGACAAATGGACTAATAACTCAATATCACGCCAACCGATTCCGATGATTCTTTTTTAATCGAAAGCAGGTGCTTGTCATGTAATTCCACATAAATTTGAACGAGATCTGACAAGTAGTTTTTGAGTAACTTTGAAGTCGGTTATTTTTTGTTAGTAAAATTTAGATTATACTATCAGAGAATCCTTAACTTGTCAAAGAGGATGTCAAAATATCGTGGGGCTTTACGCTCCAGACTTGTGAATACAAATTTACAATTAATAGCTGTATTATTATTGCTTATAAAGTCTTGTTAACATAGTTATAAACCATAATATTTTTCCCCGTATATTTTTATAATTGCAAAACGTCTTACGATTTTATTTTGTACAGATTTCTTTAGCCTTATATTTCTTTAGCCGTTTTACTTATACGTCAAGACTGAATTCACCTTCGGGCCCAAGAAAGCTTTCACCTACTTTCCAGTCGGAATAACATTTTTAAATAAGCTTTCAATGTTCCCCTGAAGGTTTGGCCCCTTTCCGATATGAAAGAAATCACTACGCCGGTCAAGGGGTGGTTACGCGGGTATTAAGGAACATATTAAGGCACCGTGTAGAAATATTAACGAGTTGGAGGCCCGGCAGTAGGTGCCTTTTTATTGTAATAGGAATATTTTCGAATTATTAATTTTGCGCCTCCTGTAAATGACTACATTTACAATTTGCGCTCGAGTCATATGTTTTTATTGTAGGTTGTGTCTAAAGCAACTCATATTTTCTGGTAAAGGTTTAAAATCTACACAGGTACTCGCCTCACTTACAAAATTATACTTGGTAAAAAAAGTACCGCTGTATATAAAACTTAAAATTCCGTCATTATAGAAACTTCATCAGAAATTCATCTTAAGTTAATTAAATAATTTTAGTACACAGAACATTTACCTGACATTATGCAAATTATAACTTACTAATTACTAGCTGACCCGGCGACCTTCGTACTGCCTAACAAACTATTTTTTCTAAAATAAAAGTAGTCTAAATTACTACTTGTTACATCAGCTATCTGCCAGTGAAAGTCCCGTCAAAATCGGTCCAGACATTTCAGAGATTAGCTGGAACAAACAAATAGACAGACAGACAGACAAAAATTGTAAAAAATGTTGTGTTGGAATGTGTACCGTGTATACATCCAAATGCACTTAATAAAAAGCGGTTATTTTAATATTACAAACAGACACTCCAATTTTATTTATTTGTTTAGATGTATAGATGTATAGATTTATAATAACGTGGAAATTTTGGTGTGATACTCATCACTGGTGCGATCAGCCTATTACGAATACCTTTGTGCTCAAGTATATTGTTATTGTTTCAGATGAGAGTAGTGTCAGCGTGTGTGGCGCTGCTGGCGCTCGCATCCACTGCGCTGGCCGACTCTGCTGAAGGTAATTCTTATTTCAATTCTAATGACGAATAAAATAATAAAATCAAAACATAGCACAGTACGGCCGAACGTATCTTGGCGCGTCTGAACATAGGCTCTGCAAACTTTAGCGCATGTAAGACAGAGATAGCGACACGAACATGCTAATGTGTGACTGAGACTTAATACGCCGCGTACCGAGCATTGCCGAATTGTGTTACTGCTCAGCCTTCTGCGCGAAGTTCAGACGCGCCAAGATACGTCGGCCGTAGGTACTGGTACATAGTAATAAAACTCACGTGGTTAATTTTGACTAGGGGCCACTTAAATACCGAGTTAACTGAAAACATTTTTAAGAATTATTTTTTGTCAGTCCGGATATAGAAACAGGAAAGCTTTTATCCCGGGAAGTATTAGAGGTTTCCTTGGGAAACCAGATTACTGCGAGTATGCTTTTAATGGTACGATATGCCACACCTCACATTTGCAAAAAACGTTTCTTGTTAAACAAATGAAATACTTATTTCATAATTTTTCTATATTTTACAAGAAATTAAATGCAAATTAATGTCGGCCCGAAGTGAAGCGAGAAATAATAAACAATGGTGACCAGTTTTGTGTGCATTTTACGTAAAAAAAATCTTATTATGCCAAAATTAATTTAACTACAATGCAGCTGCTTGGGACCATCGCCTACCACAGGATTGTCCACAGTCCATTATAGACCATTTGACCAAATATAATGTACTACACAATGTACAATTCACATTTAATATCATTACAAAATTCATCTCAACCTTAAAACCTTCAAGTTTAACACTTCACCACAATTTAGCAAGGCAATTTAGTGTCTACTAACGAAATTAATTTCATTTATAAATGAGATAAGTATTAAAACTCATTGAGAGATTCCTAACTTTCCATCTAATAGAACGTTCCTGTACGCGGTTTCCTAACGGACCAACTACGTACGCACAACTAGTGGAACGGCACAACTAAGTGTTCCCATCGGTACAACTATGTACAACTAAGCACAACTATTTTACTATAACCATTCCTAACGATACAACTAAGTACAATCTGATAAATACGATTAATAAGAACCTCTTCAGACATTATCTATGATGTTGGCTACTTCTGTCATATCTTTGAATAAATTAAATAAGAGAATTTTAAACATCACTTTATGTCATTTCCTGTAGTAAAGTGAAATTAGCTTAAAAATATTCGTGTACATTTATTACAGATGTATTACAGAGAATAGGTACTTAAAAAGTAAAAAAAAAAGCCGTGTGTAGAGTAATGTTCCCAAATTTGGGCAGGTGCAGCCAAATGTCACCTTTCTTTTTTATCTATATCTATACTTCTATACTAATATATAAAGAGGAAAGATTTGATTTTTTGTTTGCACTGAATAGGCTCCGAAACTACTAAACCGATTTCAAAAATTCTTTCACTGTTGACAAGCTCCACTATCCCCGGGTAACATAGGCTATATTATATTTTCAAAAAAAAAAATAGGGATCCTTAGTAAAACTCCAATAATGTAACCCAAGGTGTAAAAAAATAAGAAAATCGAAGCAAAGCGAGGGCGGTTACTCGTATCTTATAATTTAATGCTTGACTGCTATCCCACCTGATGGTAAGAGGTGATGTAGTCATAGATGGTAAAACGCATTAACTTAGTAAATGCCTATTTACTCTTGCCTTGAAGACACATTATAATCGAGCGGAAACACCGACGCGGGCAATTTATTCCAATCCTTCGCTGTACGTATAATAAATGGTGAAGCAAAGCGCGTCGTCCGTACAGGGGGGATGTTAATGACGAAGGGATGGATACCTGCCGTGCGTCGGGACGTTCGATGATAGAAAGGGGATGGCGGAATCAAATTATGTAATTCCTGCGCACACTCTCCAAAATGTATCCTGTTGAACACCGAGAGGCTGGCAACTCTGCGCCTGTGCTCGAAACTCTGAAGATTGGTCTCAACCAATTTAGGGTCACCAGTAAGCCTCTTAGCACGCCTTTCTATTGAATCCAATGCTGACAGGTGGCATTTGGCAGCACCAGCCCAAATGTGACAGCAGTACTCCACACAAGGCCGAACCTGTGCTTTATACAAGGTTAAAAGCTGTTGTGGTGTGAAGTACCGCCGCACCTTCGCTAGGACTCCAAGCTTCCTAGCAGCTACTTTAACTTTGGATTCAATGAACCGCCCAAAGTTAAGGTTCGAGGATAACTCAATGCCCAATAACTGAAGGCGGTCAGTGTAATTCAGGGATACATTCCGAAAAGTAGGAATCAAGATGAACGGACTCCTTTTAGCGATGAATAGACACGCTTGTGTTTTTGTGGCGTTGAATCCCACTAGATTGGCATTGCCCCATTCGGAGACTGCCTGAAGTGTAAGATTCATACGCTCCACCATAGCCTCTCTTTCAGACTGTATATGGTCTTTACTGGCCCGACCCTTTGGCAGGTATCTCTCCACAACCGTGCTGTCGTCTGCGTACCCATAGATACCGGGCATGAGCAGATCGTTAATGTGCAGCAGAAATAGCGTTGCAGTGAGAACAGACCCCTGAGTAACTCCGGCATTGGTTCTCATTGAATGCGACAAGCAACCTCCGACAACCACTCGGAATGAACGGTCACTCAGGAAGTCTTTGATCCTGTCGATCAGGCCAGGGGATAGGCCATACGCAGGAAGTTTGCTCATAAGGCTAGTGTGCCAAACCCTGTCAAAAGCCTTCGAGATGTCAAGGGAAACAGCAAGTGCTTCCCCATTTTTCTCGAGGGCTTCGCCCCAGATGTGAGTGGCATACGCTAGAAGATCTCCTGTCGACCGGATTGGGCGGAAACCGTACTGTCGGTCACTGAGGACATCGTTCTGTTCTAGGTATGCCATGAGCCGTGAGTTCAATATACGCTCCATAATCTTACAGAGTAAGGAGGTTATTGAGATCAGCACGACTGCCTTTTTTAGGCACAGGCTGCACGTTGGCAAGCTTCCACGATCTAGGAACTATCCCAGTCTCGATAGAGAGGCGAAACAAGCGTGTCAACACAGGAGACAACTCGGGTGCATATGTCTTTAGTACTACCGCTGGAATACCATCTGGTCCGCTGGCTTTGTTCACGTCTAGACTTCGCAGGGTCTTA
Source organism: Thymelicus acteon (assembly GCA_951805285.1). Classification (NCBI taxonomy): domain Eukaryota; kingdom Metazoa; phylum Arthropoda; class Insecta; order Lepidoptera; family Hesperiidae; genus Thymelicus; species Thymelicus acteon. The sequence continues at coordinate 1,875,656 of OX638227.1, read as the reverse complement.
AGTACCTCTTTATTGTGAATGCGGACTTCTGACATAGAGGTACCGCAATTAGGTATCTGTGGTGGATGGATGTTGCTAGTGTCTAGACGTGAGTTCTCAGCAAACAGAGAAGCGAAAAGGTTCGCTTTCTCTTCAGCTGTATGAGCCAGAGAGTCATCTGGTTTCACCAGCGGAGGCAGCGTGGGACGACAGAAGTTAGTCTCGACCGCTTTGGCGAGGGACCAAAAAGCTCTACTGCCACATGGCTGGCGAGAGACTTTTGCGCCGATATGTCTAATGCAGTCGATACCTACTTTCTGTAATGCCTTTTTGTTGGACTTCGCGGCAAGGTTAAAGGTTTTCTTCTTAGATCTAATATCCGGAGCTTTGCGGCTTTGAGCATCAACCCAGGCAAGATACGCCGAATGTTTACGCTTCTCAGCCTGAGCGCATTCGGCGTTGAACCATGGGCGAGCTTTGCTACCAATGGGAACGTTGGAAAAAGGAATGATATACTCCATCCCTTAACGAACCACATCGGTTATAGCATCCGCGCAACTCGACGGATCTCCAGGAGAAAAACAGACCTGTCGCCAAGGATAAGATGCAAAAAAGTGTCGCATCTCATCCCAATCTGCTGACCTGTAACGCCATACTCGCCGAATACCTCCCGAGTCATATTCGGGGGCTGAGTACGACGAAACAGATTTCACCAGACAGTGGTCGGAGGTTCCCAGCGGGGAGGAAACCTGAACAACGTACCTGTCTGGATCGGTTGTCAGCAGAACGTCCAGGCAGTTTGCTGTGTGGCCATGAATATCGGGCATCCTAGTCGCTTGCTTTACCAGCTGGGAGAGGCCAAGCGATAAGGCAAAGTTCCTCGCTTCTCTCCCTGCATGGTCGGTTTTCTGGTATGGGAACAGCCAGTCCTGATGACAGGCGTTAAAATACTCCAGAAAAACCAGCTGCGCAGTAGGGTACCGTTGCAAAGCCACATCAGCCGTCACGCTAAGGTGCTCAAATAGACGAGTTGTCTCCTGGTCACCGCTGTGCGAACGATAGACACAAGAATACAAGACTTTGTCTGTACCTGTGTCTACCAAAACCCAAATGGTGGAGAAAGTAGGGTCTTCGGGATGACGGAGGCGCTGGCAACAGATGTCATTGCGGGCATACACACAGACTCCGGCGCGAGGGTGAAAATAATGCTCCAATGTGTAACCAGGGTAGTTTAGGTATGCCGCGCTCAATGGACATCGGATCTGTGTCTCCGTCAAAAAAAGCAAGTGCGGCTTCTCAGTCTCTACGTGGTGGTGGACTGAGGTGAGGTTAGAGTGCATACCTCGGATTTTGATAAAATGCACTTCGAGGGAGGGGACGTGCAACCGCTGTAAATGACGTTTACTCTTGCTCTTTTTTTCATTAGGTTAAAATTGGGAGTGAATAGGATGGAGGATGGCAGTTGAACGAGGCGTTGCGTCGTAAACCAAGTGACAGAATTAGAGTCACTATGTTATTGGGGGCTTAGTCTGGACACCGCGGGGACGTCTGAATCTCCCCGGAGATCGCCATCAGGTCCCCTCATCCGGTCGCCAACCGGCATGATGGAGCCACTCCGGGATTTTTCGCAGATGGCGGGGCAGCCTTTCTTGGGTGGCTTTACCACTACTTGGGCTCCCAACTGTCTACGGTCGGCCAGCGGTGCACCGTGCTTCGGATCTCGCTGCCCTCCGCGACTAAGTTCCCGACACAGTAAACACCAACCCGTCACAACCGGTACATCAACGCAAGCAACTGTTCAGACCCATCCTCCATTCGGCTTCACTAGACATCACGCTGGAACAAGACGGATCGCTTGGCGGCATGGCTTTGTCTAATGGGTGGTAACCTAAGCCGGCAGCCGATGTTGTGGCCTACCACCGGAGTTGCTGCTCGTTTAGCACTACCCAGGGGACACGTGTAGGGTATTCGGTATCCAAGTAACTTCGTACAGACGCGAGCAGCCCATCCTCCTTTCTGCTTTGGATTCGATGGAGAGGCATGCGAAGAGGCTCATTGGTGACTCAGATATGGTTGAGACCAATCTGCAAAGTCTCGAGCACAGGCGCATAGCAGCCTCTCGGTTTTCTACAGGGCACGTTTTTGTGCGTAGGAATTATTTGAATTAATTCCCCCTTCCCCGTTCCTCCATCGAACGACACGACGCACGGCGGGTATCCACCTTTTCGTGGTGAACATCCCATCGGTACGGACGACGCGGTTCGCGTCGTCTATCGTTATGCGCACCGCGAAGGATTGGAATAGCTTGCCTGCGTCTGCGTTCCCGCCCACCTATGACGTAGATGTCTTCAAGAAAAGTGCGCTCACCATCCTAGACCACATCTCCACTTACCATCAGGTGGGATTGTGGTCAGGCATCATTAAAGTATAATGTCATAGAACAGAAATCTCGAACAAAATGTGTGTCCCGCTGCGAGGTTCTATTTTCAAAATTGAGCCCCCGTTCTCCTTTCAAAATCGAACGAATCCATTGAAAATTGAAGCCGATCGGCGCCAATTCATTAGAACATACATTGTGTTCGCGGTGTCGGTTCTATACGCTAGTAATAATACTTCAATGTCAAGCATTAACTTATTGTAAGTAAAAAATAATAATAATAAAGGATGATTAGGAAATGCTATCCCGGGATACCAGCATCCAGAAATACCGGGATGCCGCATACATTTTACGGGGCTAATCTCGGTCGAAATTTTTGCGTGAAAATCATACTCTGCGAGCAGTAGCGCGCGCAGTGTTGCAAAAGTTAAATATTAAAAATCGGTAAGATTGCCAGCTAAAAATCGGGAGAAATCGAGAGATTCTTAATCTGAATAAAAAAGGAATTTTTTATGTTACTATTACAGTAATTTTATTCATAACTAGCTGACTTGGCGAACTTCGTATCGCCTAAAAATGTAACAAATCAAAGATCATTAAAATCGTTCTTAGCCGTTATAGTTTTTATGTTCATATCTCCCGCTCCCGCTCCCTCTCGCTCTCCCTCTCCCCTCCCTCTCCCCTCCCTCTCCCTCTCCCTCTCCCGCTCCCGCTCCCCTTATCTCCCCATGTTACAACTATAACAATTAATTTTTGTTTCTAACTATAAGCTTACACATTAATTTTCACATTTCTGAGTTCAAAAATGACTAAGTATTATCCCTTAGGGGATGAATTTCGAGAAAACCGTGATACAGTTAATTTTATATACAAGCTTAAATACAAATTTTCACTCTTCTTACTTCAAAATTGACGAAGTTGCCAACGCATTATTATTAACTTTTGTTTCTAATTTTGAGCTAATAAATTTTAAAATAACTCTAAAACTGACGAAGTTGGTTTGTATGAAAGTGACTTCCAACCGCTATTTTTACCCCTTAGGGGATGAATTTCCAAAAATTCGATAATATAACATAGCCTGTGTTACTCAAGAATAATGTAGCATCCTAATGATGAAAGAATTTTTAAAATCGGTTCAGTAGTTTTTGAGTTCATTCGTTGCAAACAAACAATCAAATCTTTCCTCTTTATAATAAAGACAATCATTTATTATTTTTTTTAACGCTACTCAATCTTATACCCACACTAGGATTCCCTGTGTTGTGGGTGCCATGGACAATACAACTCACAAAGACACTTACAAATTAGTTGTGCCATATCACTAGTAGTGCGTATGTACCTCTAGGGTATAAGTGTTCTGTGGTATTTACGTAGTTGGTCCGTTAGGAAACTGCGACTGATTGACAGTAATGTAGTTGTACCGATGGGAACACTTAGTTGTGCCGTTCCACTAGTTGTGCGTACGTAGTTGGTCCGTTAGGAAACCGCGTTCCTGTAATAGAGTTCCGCCTACACAACAACCGCATTTATAAGAAGCCTTACTAATTCTCATTAATATTAACAATGAGATCTTACACGTTACAAAATCTTCATTCATAATTCCTTAGCGTGAGTCTAAAATGAGTGCTAAATGAATTTCCATAATAAACCGAATCCCATCACGAACTTACTACTGTCCTCAAACAAATATCAACCTTACCTCCCTTTGATAGAGATGCATTTGGAATACGCCACAAAATACTTGCACACAGAAATAATTTAAATTGTAAGTAACACAATTTGTAGGTGAATAATTCACAAGCTGCATTTAAAGAGATTCGCATCTGATCTTCCATTTACTGGAATAACAAAGTTTGCAACAACTCACCTGGTTAAGTTTGCGAAGTTAAATCAAAATGTATCCTCTTTGGGCCTGATTGAGCAATGAGGATTTATTCAATTAAAGATAAAATTTAAAGTGTGCGTAAACATAGGCGTAGGTTGTAAACTCCAGAACCGTAGCATAAAATATTGAAAAACATTTTTTTCAGGGTACCTACCTGCCCTAAAGGTAACGTGAGGATGAATTTTTTATTCGTCGCGTACCCTATAGTGTGGGGTATCGTTGAAAAGGTCTTTAAAAAATATTATGGATCTTTTAGATCATTTTTGGAATTAGGAGTCCGTTTGCGAAATATTTGGCTTTAAAGTGCTAATTTTGGTGCGAGTCAAGTGTCCCCTCCCCCCTACCGGCTAATCTGTTAAGAGTTAGACAAGTGAAAAAATTCTCAAAGATAGATTTAAATGATTAATTTACAAGGAAAACTATGTTAGCATAAGTAGTTAATGAGTAAAAGTCGATAAACTTACTACTTCGGAACCCTACATTGCGCGTGGTCGACACGCACTTGCCTGGTTTTAGTAGGATACATCAAAAGCAAGAAGTGTGCCGCGTGTCGCAATTATTACGATTGACAGATTGTTAAGACGCATTCGAAGTAGGATGCATCAGAACCAGAAGAAGAAAGAAAGAATACATTAGAAGTATTAGAGACGAGGATTCAAAGATCTCCTTACTCCACAATTTATGTGTAAATTGCCGTTACAAACTCGTTACCAATCCGCCGTACTAATTCATTGGAATAACAACGACCTATTTCTATTTAAAGTTGTGTAACTGTGTAAGCCATTTGAATAATGTGTTTCGTTTCTGAATAACTATTTACAATAGGTATAACTAAATGTTCTAAAAGGCTAAGTTTTGTGCCCTTTAAAGTTATGTTTGTCAGTATGACTTAAGGTTCGTAATGTGAGTATTCTGTTCAACTATTTATGTAAAACTAAGTGTATAAAATGTAAAAACTCTGTTTTTATTCTCTCTGTTCTTATTTAAAAAAAAATGGTTGTCTGTAAAGTCGGTTTACGGACGGTAGTTTAACGTAACAACGTCATGACAAAGCTCCGCTCCGCCCCGCTCCGCTCCGCCCCGTCCCGCCCCGCTCCGCCCCGCACCGCTCCGCCCCACCCCGCTCCGCTCCGCCCCGCCCTGCCCCGCTCCGCTCCGCTCCGCGTCACGCCGCTCCACTCAACTACGATCGCCTACGGCTCACCTACGGCATCGGCTACGATACGCCGATCGTAGCCGATCGTGCCTCTCTCTCTCGCTTTTGCCGCTCTCTCGCTCGCGGAATGGGACACTTTTTAGGGTTCCGTAGCCGAATGGCAAAAAACGGAACCCTTATGGATTCGTCATGTCTGTCTGTCTGTCTGTCTGTCTGTCTGTCTGTCTGTCCGTCCGTATGTCACAGCCACTTTTTTCCGAAACTATAAGAGCTATACTGTTGAAACTTGGTGAGTAGATGTATTCTGTGAACCGCATTAAGATTTTCAGACAAAAATAGAAAAAAACAATAAATTTTGGGGGTTCCCCATACTTAGAACTGAAACTCAAAAATGTTTTTTTCATCAAACCCATACGTGTGGGGTATCTATGGATAGGTATTCAAAAATGATATTGAGGTTTCTATTATAATTTTTTTCTAAACTGAATAGTTTGCGCGAGAGACACTTCCAAAGTGGTAAAATGTGTGTCCCCCCCCCCCCTGTAACTTCTAAAATAAGAGAATGATAAAACTAAAAAAAATATATGATGTACATTACCATGAAAACTTCCAACGAAAATTGGTTTGAATGATATTTAGTAAGTAGTTTTTTTTTTAATGCGTCATAAATCGTAAACCACAAAAAACATTGATCAAAGTTACAACGAACTACAAGAACTTTTATATTATGTTACTTGCTGCTACGGAACCCTTCATGGGCGAGTCCAACTCGCACTTGGCCGCTTTTTCGTGCTGCAGCAGCCCGTGTTTATCGATTTATGAGACGTTATCACGTCAAAATCTCATTTTTATGTTCAAAGTTCCAAAGTTACAAATTTCCAAATTTTTCTTGAAATTCGCTGCGAGCCATGTTTTTATACAAAGTATATATTTAACACTTAACAATATTAATAAAAAGTTTTAGAATAATTCTGAAAACAAAAATAATCTTATGATATTTTGTTAATTGGAAAAAGGAACCGGCGAGTGCATCGCAATTCGTCTCAATAAAAGTCGTGAATGCACTCAGTGGTATTGGCAATATTTCAACCATGTTCTGATGCCCGTATAGAATTTAATTCGGATGCTACATCTGCATCACTGTACTATGTGTGCTACACAGATATGTTTTTTTCTTTTACTGCAAAAAGCCTTGCTACAGTCCCCTAGCAGTCGACTACAAAGAACAGAAAATCAATATATTTCTCTTTTTGTTATACATACAGAGAGAAGTATTGGAAACAACTCAGAAGTGGGACTAAAAAAATCAGTTCAAAAGTAACACCATATAAAAACCGGACACACTCAATGATATTTAAAAAAATATAGATACGTTATGTCCTTACAAATCAACCAAAAAATTTGTTCTGAAAAGAGCTACAACACACACCTTTATCTTTTCTTTCACTACACCAATCACATTGGTTTAATACACGAAGGCCTTTTAACGCCTTATGTCAAATGACAAGCACTTCTGACAACAACAAAGCTTGCGTATCGTCTTGTATTGACAGAGCAACTACGGGCAGAACGCAAAATTTTTATATTGTGTCAAGCATTTTATAGCTATACCTTTGAAATTATTTAATAAAACAATGTGATTGTCACTTAGTGCTCAATAAAAATATATATATTAGCTGCCTGTCCTGCCCTCTATGAGTGTCCCTAATCCATATTACGTTTTGCGATGACAGCAGTTAATTAAAGCCGTTGGCTATCTATTGATTTGTTACCAATTTTTCCCATTAGTTGACTGTCAATTACAGCCGTAGCAGTAGCGATTTATACTTCCACAAATACACCCTATGGAAATCAATAAGCAAATTGCTCAACACAGTTAAAACAAAGGTGTACATAACACATTATTGACCCTCTGCAACTCATGGTAATCTCCTGGTAATGAAAGTAGGATATCTTTACAAGTATCACATATTGCTTCTAGAGCAGCATTTTTTTATGTTCAAGACGTAGGAAACTATTGCAAGATATTGTATAAGTGAGTCTTAGAGGAAACAGTGAATAGATAGTTAATACTATTCCATCATTATCTGAAAACTGAATTTAGATTCTTCCCACAATCCCTTCACTTTATTTGTTTCTTTGTTCTTCCAGGCTTCCAAATAGGTGGCCTAGATAGAATTTGGGAAATGAATGTTTCTTTAATCCAGTAGAGTCGAGGTAACTGCTAACACGTAGTTATTAAGATTTAGGAAACTCTCAAGTATCTCTACATTTTTCTACGAAGATGTAGTGATAACATCATCCAACAAATTATTCTATGGATTCGTAGTCAGGTCCGAATTGGTATGCGACTGTGGAAACACTTGGCTAAAATAAATTGACTTGTTAAGTCCCAAAGATATCAAAAATGTAGAGCAGCTTCCCAAAGGATGACCAGGCAAACAAAAGCATTCATTAATCATTTGACACATTAGCGAATTTTGGTTGCAAATTGATTTTAGGAATTTGGTACCACCAATTTCAGTAAAACATTCTAAATGCCATAGGTAGAACTATCCTCTTTACCCTGATTGCGTCCGAGCTCAATGGCAACCGATAATGAACGACGCTAGCTGGTAATTGATTTGTCAGAGTTACGGAATTAATAGTGGCGCCCAACGTGGGACTGACTTTGTACAATGGATTGTCGAAAATGTTTTACGTTGATTTATGATAATACGAAAACATTCCAGTCAACAAAAAATATTTTAATATGACCTGCCTATTAAAATATTTGAAGTCAGTGCCAACCTTGTCATAGTAATATTTTATTTTAATTGAAGCTATAAATAAAAAAAAAAAACATTTTTGAAGTATTTATGTTAATATAATATTTTTTACAATATTGTTTCGATACCTCATTAGGAGTTCTTTAGTACCTAATCTCTTTCAGAGGAAAATATTTATATCCGGCGATACAGTGATAAAATTGCGATATACGACTTGACCGACAGACTTGCTTAATATAAATTTAGTTTAAAAAAACATGATATGCATGATAGTTTAGCAAACGATAACTAACTATCAGACTGTGGTAGGTATGTTCTGTGTTGAAACTTTTGTATAACATAAGAGTTATTGCAAACTTCGACAGCATAATTCAGAATTGCGTTAAGTGTAATATCGCCATAGAATAGAAGAATCTGTTAGATGCCGCTGTAGTCAAGTAATTAATAATTTATTATATTATGTATTCATAAATGGACATATTACATACCAAATTCTAAAATTATTAAAAGCATTCTTTCCAGGACATATCCAAGCCGATTACCGATTAAATAATATATTTTTAAAGCCACTTTTGATGTCTGAACGGACGTGGTAAGTTTTGATACTAATTGCTGTCAGATACCTAGAAATCGGGCCTCCTCTATAATCTTATACATTTGTGCACTTAACAGCTTCCCTTCCCAAATAAACGCTCCGCAATTATGTTAGCGATTATATCAGCCATAAGCGTTGATCGGCGTTAAGCTGTAATTATCTTGACTTTATGACCAAAATCTTGAACTACCCGCACCTAAATGTGACCTTGATGAAAGGACTTGTCACACCGACAAATATCGTTTGTTCGCTTAAACAAGAAAAATTTAAGTGAACGACAAGAAATAAAATTTTTAGAAGAGGTTCTTTTATACCTATAGTCACCGCGAACTAAGAAGCCCAATTTGTCGTTTGCCATCACAGTGACATTAGAGATGTACAAAAAAATCGGCTCACGAAAGAAACCAATTTTTACAACAAATCGATTCAAAATTATAAGACCTTCTAATCGATTCGATAATTAAATGTTAAACTAAAAACCGTAATATTTAGGTACCTAGGTTACCTACCTACTACCTCGATTGAGCTATCTCATACCGCGTATTCTCAATATGTACATATTTACGACTTCAATAAAATATTATTTTATCCATTCGCCCATGAACATCAACAACACCAAAAGCATCGCTGGTGCGTTGCCGGCCAAGAAAGGGAGAAGAAAAAGAAAGAAAGATAGATCATGATAGAATGAAAGTCCTGCTCAGTTTCATAATAATATTTTGACATAATATTATATTATGAGCGTCAGGAAAAAACTACAGTGAATAAATTCTTGCTTATTTCGTAAGACACATTCATGTTTACATAACTATTATTTTGTTGAAAAAGAAATGTTTACCGCTACCTTAAATATATAATTACATAAAACATATTATCTGCAGTTACTGTCCATGGATGGCGAAGTGCCCATACATAATGGAAAATGTCCTTTGTTAGCATCCAATTCGTCGTGGTATTATTGGGTACCTAATTTTAAATTCAAATGCAAGCAAATCATTTATAACAATGTAATTAAATTAATCAATTTTCGTTTTTAAATTTCGATTATAGTAATGTATCGATTATGATTGGTTTTATAAACGGTTTCAAGCCGTCACATCACCCTACGTCAGATTAGATTTAGGCTTCTTCATATAAGATTGTTTCGACGTCATATATTTTTATTAAATTTTGCATAAATTATTATGTGATGGGATTTTTACTAGATTTTAACGTATAATATGATTTATAATCAACGCAAATGAAAATGAGTAGGGATTTTTAACAAATTTTGGTAAAATCCTTTGTCCGTAAGTATTCAACAATTAATGTCAAGTAAATGAATATTCCATTTCGCTCAAAGACACCTATACAAGGTTAGTTCATATTAATAAACAGCAGCTATAATTATGGGCATCTTAGATAATTTTGACTATAGGTTTAAAATTCAAAATTCGGGGGTTGGGTGGATTTTTGCTTCTACCGTCGTTTCGCAAATGTGTTTTGAGAAGAATAAGCGGCATTCCTAATTTAATGCACACCTACTCCACAGACAGAGCTAATGTAATCATTAGTGTTGTAGTAAATAGCAAATACAAAACAGACGTCCTGTACGCGATAGCAAACAGAGTCTCTAAGTCGATAATCTACTTAACACGCCCTCCGAGGGCAAACAAACAAACGAGAAGTGTTCATAAAATATTTGCCACTAGCCATGAACCACTTAAACTGTGAGTTGTGACCGTGTTTGACACTGTTTAACTTGCTTAACGTTCCTCACCTCTTCCAAACGATAGAGGCATTATGGACATGTAAAGAGCACAAGCGCTCTGATTCGGGATTTTAACTGCTCGTAGTGTGAAGCTCGGAAGATCACCTTCAAAACGTTCTGGAAGAATGTTAATTTATTACCTACCATTATCTCGGTTTTTGAGCAAAGCAAACTTGAGAATTCTAAAGAATCCCCATGGTAAACTCAGTACTGTAAGAAAATCATGTAACTCATCTTTTATTCGGTATCGACGTGTTTCAAAATATAATTATTGATACAGCGTTATTCTCGCCCCGCTGAAAATCAATGTCGTTGCTGTCAAGTCGCGAATAATGCCTAGTAGAAGCCATTTATGTGACTTTGTATAACAGATAATGCATAAATTGTAAAATGTTTTCTTTTATGCTGTGTTTACACAACGTTACCACGTGGTTAAAAATTTTATGTTACTTCATAAGCCATCTCCTTCCACCACTGCCGCCTATCGCTATCACAATCGCAGTGCGACAAGCTGATAATTGTCAAATGGTTGGGAAGGGAGCAATTACGCTTAATGACCGAACACTTAGATAACTATAATTACTGGCGATAATCATTTGGTGACGTAAAAAGGTTCTCGAATCTTCTCGGTTGAAGATAAATGTTTTAACATTGATGGTTCAAGCTGTGCCGACAAAATGGTTTGAGATAATAATCAAAATTCAAAATTCAAAATCATTTATTCATGTAGGTATCATTGATACACTTATGCACGTCATTTTTTTTAATCAACCAGCTTTTCGCAAAGGTGCTTTGTCATGGAGGAGAAGAAAAGCCGTAAAGAAACTCCTCAGCACATCTTTTAAAAATAAAAATACATCGGTATATTTATTACAAAAAAGTATCACTAGCTTGTACGGAACTGGTTACAGAGCTGGTCATTTCCATGCATCTTTGTCATTTATGTACTCATCTACAGTATAGTAACCTTTGCCTAAAAGTTTAGAATCATCTTTGCTTATCATCGATTGTGGGCATTTTAAAACTTCCAGGCGTTTACCTCTCATGTCCAGGCACGTCACGTCCAGTCACGTCCAGTTTACCTTTCATGTAAGGCATCACTAAATAAAATCAGAATTATGAGAGACCACCTATTATGCTAAAATTAATTAAATACTTAAGTGAAGTTCTATCATAATTATCAGAAAAGTTTCTACCTTATATTCATGTAACATTGACGACGAATCTTGAATACCAGCATATTTAAAGCGCTCCGAAAATGTTTCCTATTTGATTTCCTGTTACCGTTCCCGTATAAAGTAGACCGTTGTCATTCAAATTACTTTCCATGAGTTACTTGTTATATTTCGTTTTGATACAAGATATCTCATTATAAATCACAATAAAATAGGTACGTTTTGTCCTATTGTATCCAATCTACGACGAGATTTCTGCGTTTAGTCAAAGGTGCTCTCACTATTATATTATAGTCCTTTTAATAAAATTAGAGGCGCACAAAAGAGGGTAGCTACACAAGCATGATATATCACAGCTCAACGAAATCTTTCATACAGTCCGCCAACACACTCTCACACATCTCACACTCTACACACACTGAAACACAGTTTCTGCCAAATGATTCGTCGTGTTCCAGTTGGGGGCTTGAGAGCCAGTTTTTTCTTCCTTTTTCTTCTCCTCATCTTATAATCGGCATCGGTAATGCCTTTGGTGTTGCTGATGTCCATGGGTAGCCGCTAGCCGCGTACCATTAGGTGGATCGTCAGCTCATTTTTCGGCTATCTTAAGATCGGTTTATTAATGTGGCCTTAGACAGGTCTTGGTAATTATACCAAGACCAAGTCTCCAAGGCTCAATCCATCTTTAAAACCCAACCCAACAACCTACCATCAACAATATTATGCACTGAAAAACAACAAGCACAACACCTCGTTCTGGTGCATCCTCAATTCCTCATCCACACTGACTACTACGAAGCTTCAAATATTTTACAATATTTTTTATAAGTTAAGAATGCTTTCTATCTCTTAGTTTAATTAAAGTAAAGATAATGTTAAACCTGAAGTAATCTTAGGAATCCACACAATATTCAATCTCGGCCAATATATCATTCTAATCTGCCGATATCCGAGCCCTTTGGTTTGGAAGATGTCGGCAAATAAAGTTAATGGATGCGCCCTTCCTATTCGTTGTCTCACTCACGGCCGATATGGATGGACAGTCCCTTACCGTTATTAGTGTATTCAGACTAACAGATTTCTACGGCCCTAATAATAATATTTTCAAGATGCTCTTTACTTCATTTTGGAAATCAAAAACCAAAAACCTGACTGCAATAAAAACAAGATATCCTTCTTGAAATCCTTATGATGAGCTCTTTAATTTATTACCCATAATGCAGTATTTGATGTTTTTATTTTTTGATACTTCAAACAATGCCATCTCACAGCCACTATATTTGTTTCTTTTTTCTAATTCCTCTTATCTTAGAGCACTTTTGCTGTCAAGATGTACCTATCTAACGATATCTTAGTTATACATATAAATCAATCCAGCGGTTTGGAAGATACGAGGTAATATAGAATACAACATAGGTACATACATACAAGATACGCGCGAAAAACATAACCTCTCCTTGCAGTCGGATAACAAAGAACTATGTAAGTATGTAAATTACATCTTGGTACTTTTTCAATAGGTGCTTAACGTATTTATTGCTTCTACCATCGTTTCGGAAAAGTTTTTTAAAACTACTTTATTGCTTCCGTGCTTCAGTAAGAATGTAAAGCCGTTAGTCCCGGCTGTTATTAGATAACCCTAACTAATTTATCCACCAATCCGTACCGGAGCAGCATGATGGAGTATGCATTGATTAGTTATGAGGAGAGGCAAGTATCCTGGAGTGGGCCATTAATGGTTAGAAGCTTCAAAAAATTAACAAACCAACAAAATTTACCTATCTTTAACCGACTTCAAAAAAGGAGGAGTATTCAATTCGATTGTATTTTTAATGTTTGTTACCTCAGAACTTTCGACTGGGTGAACCGATTTCGATGATTCTTCGAGATCTGACGAGTAGTTTTTGAGTTATCCCTAATTTTAAAGTCGATTATTTTTGTCAAGAATTATTTTAGTGTCTGTATGTCAGAAATAGTAGAAATAGGAGGCGAACAGGCAACCGGGGAACAATCTCTCATTTCTTATCTCCACGACCACTCGCGAACATCAGAGTCGGTCGGAGCTCCTCTGTGATGTAACTGTCATTGTGACAGACCTAAATTGAAAACCATGTGTAACTTTGTGTTAGGAATCCCGGCTATCTCGAGCTTAGCAATCAGTTGGGATGATGCGTAATAATCTTACAGTTCTCTCAATGATTAGATTTAAATCAAATGAGAAATATTTTGAAGAACAAAAATGAAAAGAGTAGGAAAGGTAATATAATTTATATATGTAATTATATTATTGTTAGCATTACAATATTTTATTCAAAATTGGTTTGGTTTACAAACACTTTTTGAAAGTCTTGCAAGCTGCACTGCAATTACCAAATGATCACGCAAAAATTCTTCAAGACTTGGCTTCAAAAGAAAGCTTAAGAAGTAAGGACGATGATAACAATCAACGAATCTCATTAAATAACTAACTGCAACGGTTCCGCCGCTTCTCATTGTTCCAAACTAATTTATAAACCCTTTAAATTTTAGCAAACTTCGCTAAGCCAATCGTCAGACTAGTTGCGATTATGGTCTTCTAAAAGTAATAAAACGAATTATTATAAGAAAGGAAGCCATAATTATCATCCACCTGGTTTGCTTCTCCTGAACTACACCTGCTGCTTTAGGGAGTTCAGATAGTTCCTTCTTTTCCACAAAAGGAGTGTTGGTACAGCGATATAGGATTTTAACTTAAGAACAGCAGAACAGTAAATTGAAATCAGCCTCAAACGAGAGTTGATCTAAATGAGGTTAATACAGCATGAATTTCATAGTTACGTATGAATTAATTGAAAAGAATCAAGGCAATGCCTACATCTTAACCCTTATTATTATTCAAATTTAGATGACGTAAGGTGCCGTGTCTATAGAAACTGAAATCAGAGCCGAGCTGAAAGCTGATGGAGAATTATAATGTCCCTATCGGACTTCAGAGCCCTGAGCATTAATGTAAACTGAGTTGAAAGCGTGGCTCAATATTAGCTATCTCATCTAGTAAGACGGCTACGGAAGCCTCCGCGAGCGTTTTATTAAAGCATTTTAATGAAAACGGAATCCACCATAATTTACGAGTACAAGCGGAACGTTACCGCGTTACATTAATGTATTGTTCGCGAATTAAACGAATAATTTATGTGGCATGTAAACAAACATGATCTTGCACTAATTCCTTGTATTACAACGCTGAAGTAACGTTAGTGAGGATATTTACTGCGTTTAATCAAACTGAGAGATCTACAGCAACTAAGACGGTAAATTAAATTGTCATAAATCTACTAGATGGTGTTAGTTGTCAAATATTGTTTTAGCATCGTCCGTAAGGTACCACAAGGAAGGGAGAATGAGATAGAAACGTATAATTTAAAATGACATTTTGATAGATCTATAGCAACAAACATTAAACTAAGATGGTGAATTAAATTGTCATAATCTACTAGATGGCGTTAGTTGTCAAATATTGTTTTAGCATCGTCCGTAAGGTACCACAAGGAAGGGAGAATGAGATAGAAACGTATAATTACAATGACATTTTGACAGATCTACAGCAACAAACATTAAAATAAGATGGTGAATTAAATTGTCATAATTTACTAGATGGCGTTAGTTGTCAAATATTGTTTTAGCATCGTCCGTTATAGGTACCACAAGGAAGGGAGTATTGGGTAGATACGTATAATTTAAAATGACATTTTGACAGATCTACAGCAACAAACATTAAAATAAGATGGTGAATTAAATTGTCATAATCTACTAGATGGCGTTAGTTGTCAAATATTGTTTTAGGATCGTCCGTAAGGTACCAAAAGGAAGGGAGAATGAGATAGAAACGTATAATTTAAAATGACATTTTGACAGATCTACAGCAACAAACATTAAAATAAGATGGTGAATTAAATTGTCATAATTTACTAGATGGCGTTAGTTGTCAAATATTGTTTTAGGATCGTCCGTAAGGTACCAAAAGGAAGGGAGAATGAGATAGAAACGTATAATTTAAAATGACATTTTGACAGATCTACAGCAACAAACATTAAAATAAGATGGTGAATTAAATTGTCATAATTTACTAGATGGCGTTAGTTGTCAAATATTGTTTTAGCATCGTCCGTTATAGGTACCACAAGGAAGGGAGTATTGGGTAGATACGTATAATTTAAAAATGACATTTTGACAGATCTACAGCAACAAACATTAAAATAAGATGGTGAATTAAATTGTCATAATCTACTAGATGGCGTTAGTTGTCAAATATTGTTTTAGCATCGTCCGTAAGGTACCAAAAGGAAGGGAGAATGAGATAGAAACGTATAATTTAAAATGACATTTTGACAGATCTACAGCAACAAACATTAAAATAAGATGGTGAATTAAATTGTCATAATTTACTAGATGGCGTTAGTTGTCAAATATTGTTTTAGGATCGTCCGTAAGGTACCAAAAGGAAGGGAGAATGAGATAGAAACGTATAATTTAAAATGACATTTTGACAGATCTACAGCAACAAACATTAAAATAAGATGGTGAATTAAATTGTCATAATCTACTAGATGGCGTTAGTTGTCAAATATTGTTTTAGGATCGTCCGTAAGGTACCAAAAGGAAGGGAGAATGAGATAGAAACGTATAATTTAAAATGACATTTTGACAGATCTACAGCAACAAACATTAAAATAAGATGGTGAATTAAATTGTCATAATTTACTAGATGGCGTTAGTTGTCAAATATTGTTTTAGGATCGTCCGTAAGGTACCAAAAGGAAGGGAGAATGAGATAGAAACGTATAATTTAAAATGACATTTTGACAGATCTACAGCAACAAACATTAAAATAAGATGGTGAATTAAATTGTCATAATTTACTAGATGGCGTTAGTTGTCAAATATTGTTTTAGCATCGTCCGTTATAGGTACCACAAGGAAGGGAGTATTGGGTAGATACGTATAATTTAAAATGACATTTTGACAGATCTACAGCAACAAACATTAAAATAAGATGGTGAATTAAATTGTCATAATCTACTAGATGGCGTTAGTTGTCAAATATTGTTTTAGCATCGTCCGTAAGGTACCAAAAGGAAGGGAGAATGAGATAGAAACGTATAATTTAAAATGTCATTTTGACAGATCTACAGCAACAAACATTAAAATAAGATGGTGAATTAAATTGTCATAATTTACTAGATGGCGTTAGTTGTCAAATATTGTTTTAGGATCGTCCGTAAGGTACCAAAAGGAAGGGAGAATGAGATAGAAACGTATAATTTAAAATGACATTTTGACAGATCTACAGCAACAAACATTAAAATAAGATGGTGAATTAAATTGTCATAATTTACTAGATGGCGTTAGTTGTCAAATATTGTTTTAGCATCGTCCGTAAGGTACCACAAGGAAGGGAGAATGAGATGGAAACGTATAATTTAAAATGACATTTTGACATATCTACAGCGACAAACATTAAAATAAGATGGTGAATTAAATTGTCATAATTTACTAGATGGCGTTAGTTGTCAAATATTGTTTTAGGATCGTCCGTAAGGTACCAAAAGGAAGGGAGAATGAGATAGAAACGTATAATTTAAAATGACATTTTGACAGATCTACAGCAACAAACATTAAACTAAGATGGTGAATTAAATTGTCATAATCTACTAGATGGCATTAGTTGTCAAAATATTGTTTTAACGTTTACTAAATACATAACTCAGGGCCTCGAGTAACTTTTATTTACTTACATCTAATTCACAATGATGAAATATTATCTACATTTTATTTAAAAAAAGTCAATGCGAATATTTGGTATTCTGTATTTAGGCATCATAGCCCATTTGCCGAGCAATTATAGTCATTAGTGAAGGGTTCTTTGGCAATACTCGTAAATATCCGTAACTACACCGTCCTAGCGGTACTAGCTTGGTAAGACCCAAACATATTGGGGCTTAGTTCGTGATTAATTTTAATTGACTGTACTACACCGCTTTATAAAATTATTTCATGTGTTTGAAATTCAACCATAATCATTATTGAATTTGTATTTATACTATGCTTAATTTATTAACTTGAGTCAGAAGCAACAAAAAATTACGTCACACGTTAGAAGGGAGGGGGGGGGGGGGGGTCGATGTACTGTGACATTATGTGACAAGGGGCGGGAGGGGGTCCTAAATATTTCGTGACGTCACATTTCAAAATCAAATAATTGGTATGTATAGGTAAATATTAAAAACAATTAATGGAAATAAAACTTACTTCGGAACTGCTGTTTTAATTTGATAATTTCAAGGTGAATAATTCCATAACATGTTACGTCACACTGGGGGGGAGGTCTCACAAATATGACCAGGTGTGATAAAGAGGGGGGAGGGGTCAAATAGTCATGAAATTAGTGTGATGTAATATATGGATGGCCCTTTAACACCAAAAACTCATCAATAGTTACCAAATTAAAAAAAAAAAACTAAATTATTTGAAAATTTTACGTGTTATAAACGTGGTATAATTTTTGTTATATACGGAACTATTACCGTGCCCGTTTCTGCTTTAATGCATTTAACTAGTTCACCCGCAACACAAGGAATCTTAGAACATAATAATTATTTTTTATTTATTTATTTAAATGACTCCCAATTATGTATTTGGCAATTATTGCTAACATTCGGAATGAACGAGTCAAGCTACTACGCTGTTATGCTGAAATTTAAATACTAATGTTCGGTTAACACGTATTAAGTAGTAAAGTAGTTAACTAAATTTTAACTAAATTTTAAGTAAATTAATACGTGTAAACGGACAATTTAGTAGTTTAGTAATTTAGTAGTTAAGTAATCAAGTAGATAAGTAATTTAGAAATTTTTGTATTTTCTGTTAAGTAGGTGGGCGGGGCTTATCACTTAACACGTTTGGACAGGCACTTTTAAGTTAAAATTTAGTAAAATGCTTAAGTAATTAAGTAATTTAGTAAAATGCTTAAGTAGTTAAGTAGAATTGTATGAACTAAAGAGCTTTACTAAATTATTACGTGTCGACGGACACTAAAAATTATTCACTTAAAATTTAGTTATCTACTTAACTACTTAAATACGTGTAAACAGGACTTTAGTTTCCAATGCTTTTATCTACGATACATGTTTGTTTTCATTGTCCAACTATTCACACTGCCTATATCCAATACAAACCACCGATAAATAATAGTTGACACAGATTGCGTTCAATAAACGCGATGTATCCCGTATAAAAACATTAACCGCCGCAGTATTAATCTGTGGCGATCTCGTATTAAAACAGCCAATTGAAAACAAACACGTGGTCCGCTCTGGGCAAACTTTCGCGCCAATTTGTAACTACCCCGCGGCAACTCCGTTTCGGTAAACAGAGTTTTGATTGAAATCGCCGAATATCGAGGATATCGACACATATTAAAAACGGACAAGGCATTAACTAGACTAACTTTTGGATCTACTTGTCAGTTTGCAGACTTGATGCGGCATCCATTAAACTTGACAGAATAATTATAGCTTTACTAATCTGAATTTTACCAAGAAAAATTTAACCGACTTCAAAATAACTCAAAAACTACTCGTCAGATCTAGCTCCTTAAGTGAGACCACATGACAAGCACCAGATTTCGATTAAAAAAAGAATCATCAAAATCGGTTCACCCACTCTAAAGTTCTGAGGTAACAAACTCTTTCTTTTCTTTCTTCTTCAAAGGTTCTTTGAAGTCGGTTAAAAATAAAATGTTGTTCCTTATCAAAAGCTTACCTACATCAAAAATATTTTATGCACACATCAGCCTTTTGATCAATAAAATAAGTATTAGATATATAGGTATACTTACAATAAACTTCACAATTAAACTTTCAATGGAATTGTTCTTTCTAGTCATTGCTTAATAAAAAAAACTATGTTCGAATATCAGACGAAGAATTTGGATTTGAAGAAGTTTAACTAGACATGCTCATTAAGACATAATAAACACATTTATGGTAGCAAATAATAGTACACTCAAGTCATAGCTTAATGTAAGTGTAGCTCGTTTTTCATACGGTCTTCAGATCAGCCAGAGCGCTCAGTGCAACATGTTATAATAATTTAACCCGGCGTTAGTTACGTGACCAATCAAAACAAAAAAAAAAACAAAAAAGCTGAGCTGACCTAGGAAGCATGATATAATATTAATTTGAATTCGTTACCATCCCTTGCTTCGCTTTGAACACTGCCACTCATCTTATAAAGAGGAAAGATTTGATTTTTTGTTTGCATTGAATAGGCTCCGAAAGTACTGAACCGATTTGAAAAATTCTTTCACTGTTGGGAAGCTACACTATCCCCGAGTAACATAGGCTATATTATATTTTCAAAAAAAATTAGGGATCCTTAATAAAACTCCAATAATGTAACCCAAGGTGTAAAAAATAAGAAAACCGAAGCAAAGCGAGGGCGGTTACTCGTATTAAAATAAGTTTCATGAATTTTTGTGTCAAATCTGAAACTCACATGCAGACACATCACTACAATAATGGTTCCCTCGATTTGTTTTTCACCTGTAATTACAAAGTACAGAAAAAGGTAATAATAATGATGATTTCTGCTTCGAAGTATAGCAAAATGCACTCTGCCATAATACTATACATGATACATTTTTGATAGAAGATTAAATATGACTAAATTTAAATTTTTGATAAAATAACAATTATACGACATTTGTAGCCTGTCAATCATAGTTCTAAAAAACTTCAACCTATTTTTGCAGTCGATGAAAAATATATTATTATCTCCCAAATCCATGTCAAGTCTCAGACCTAAGCTAGCACGCCACAGGTTATAAACAATACACTCAGCAATGATAGCAAACACTTTATAACACTCAGTTCTTGCTGTCTGAAGTCATAACGGTCTCGCATAAGGAGTGAGAGTCGGAGCGGGAACGAGTCATTTGGGAGAATTTATACGTGACCTTATTAAATAACGCTCAGCGTCTTACATTCCGGCTTTGGGATATTAAAGCGGGCGATGTCAGTTTTACTTCTTTCCGCTCTTCGTAAAATAATAGTTTGTCTGATGTAAAATAAGGACCCGGATAAATGTAATTTTATATTATGATATTGGTTGGATGATCGCTAATTTTGTAAAACGCGTTTTACTTTAGACGGCTTCAGTCCCGATTTCCGTTTCCGAAGTAAAATCGAAACCTTTATAGTTTCGTCCGTCTGTCCGTCCTTCCGTCCGTCCGTCCGTCCGTCCGTCCGAATGGCGATATAACCATTTTGTCAGCAGTGATTAATTATATTCAGATTATTGTCTATAAAATGTGTACGTAATATTTATTTAAAGGGCGTTTAAGGTTAGCTTGTCGGTTGACTACCTTAAAACCTATCAGAAGTTCAGACAGGCGTGAATTATCCAGCTTACACGACGCTTTTAGCGGTAAAATATAAAATAATTTACCTACTTTTTGACGCCTAAAATAATAATAACGTACTTCGGTCTACTTACTTTAGATGAAATTATTTTACATTTTTGTTAATATCTTTCTTTTTCGCCCTTAGGTTTTCCTCTTTGTTGCCTTAATGAAGACAATAGTTTTTATAATAAGAAAGTACAAAGCTAGTATTATTAATAATTAATAAAGTCAGTGACAAGTTTACAACACTATTTTGGTAGTGTAACGAGGATTAATAATCTAAATTTTACTAACAAAAATAACCGACTTCAAAGTTACTCTAAACTAATTGTCAGATCTCGTTCAAATTTATGTGGGATTACGTGACAAGCACCTGCTTTCGATTAAAAAAAGAATCATCGAAATCGGTTGGCGTGATATTGAGTTTCGTCCATTTGTCGCGCTTACTTAATACAAATTTAAGACTTATATGGTTTTATCATGGATGCCATTGTCATATCTCAATAAAATTTATATGGGACCACATGACAGCCACCAGCTTTCAATTAAAAAAAGAATCATCGAAATCGGTTGGCCCAGTCCAAAGTTTTGAGGTAACAAACATAAAAATAAAAAAAATAAAAAAATAAACAGTTGAATTGAGAACCTTCTCCTTTTTTTGAAGTCGGTTAAAAAATACACTTTACACTAACCGTAGTGCAAGCTGGTAGTTTCAAGGGGTTAATAGTACTTAATACAGTCGAATAGCAACACTATTTAAATTGATTACGACATGAAATTTACGATTGAACTGGTCCACCTCGAAGGTGGTGTCCCCTAAATTAATACAAAGGCGAAAAATTCAGTGGAAATCATAATTGCAAAGAAGTCGGATCGGATATCTCTTGATGATTCCCTCGATGAAAAGAAAAGTTCGTAGGTCAAATCAGAATTCTAAATTTAAAATTAATTGGAAAGTTCTAAAGATGAAGATCTAGATTTACTTACCTAAATAATATGGTAGATCCATACAAAAATCTACACCCACTTACTTATCTATAGATACTAATACTAATACTAATCTATACTAATATATAAAGAGGAAAGATTTGATTTTTTGTTTGCATTGATCAAACTGATCGTTTCGCTCAGTAGTCGCCATATAGGCTGTTACACAGATGATGTCTGTGTCAACAATTTGAGTTATGCCGATGATATGGTACTGCTGAGTGCTTCGGTCTGTGGCCTAAGGAAATTGATACAAGTCTGCGACGAATACGCCTGTGAGCATGGATTGATATATAACGCCACGAAAAGTAAGTTTATGGTATTTAATGGAGCTAATGCAGTGTCCCCGTTGTGTGTACCACCCGTCTACTTAAGTGGCGTTTCGTTGGATAGGGTGAGCGAATTTAAATACCTGGGGCATATAGTCACATCCGATCTAAAGGATCACAGGGACATTGAACGGGAACGGAGAGCTCTGTCTAGGAGGGCAAATATGTTGGCTCGCAGGTTTGCAAAGTGTTCGGTAGGGGTAAAGATCACGCTTTTCCGAGCGTACTGCACTTCGCTGTACACATGCAGTCTGTGGGCTAACTACACACAAAAATGCTACAGCTCCCTCTGCGTCCAGTTCAATAATGCGTTCAGAGCGGTGCTGGGACTGCCCCGCTTCTGCAGCGCCTCGGGTATGTTCGCGGAAGCGCGCACGGACTGCTTCCACGCCACGATGCGAAAGAGGTGCGCGTCCCTAGTACGCAGGGTGCGGAGCAGTTCCAATACCGTCCTTGCAATGATCGGTGGAAGGATAGATAGCCTCTATATCCTTCACTGCTGTAATAGACATGTCACACATCATAGGGTAGCTGTATAAGTTAGTTAAATAATTTTATTCGGATTTTATGAGTTTAGGTAAAGTGACTAAAATTATTATTATTATCACTATTATTATTATTATTTTTATTTAATTGTCTGTTATTGTTTTATTTTAAAATTTTAATTTAATTTAATTTTAATTTATTATTACATATTAGATGGATTATATGATGGATAATTTTAATTTATTGAATTTGATTGTTTTGATTGTTTTTGATTGTTTTTGATTATTTTTTATTTTTATTGTTTATTTTGTTTTAAGAATTTGACATAATATATATATTGTACTTATTGTAACCATTTTACCGGACTAAATTACTGTATATGTGGATCAATGTTATCTGAAATAAAAATGAAATTAAATTAAAATTAAAATTGAATAGGCTCCGAAACTACTGAACCGATTTGAAAAATTCTTTCACAGTTGGGAAGCTACACTATCCCCGAGTAACATAGGCTATATTATATTTTCAAAAAAATTAGGGATCCTTCATAAAACTCCAATAATGTAATCCAAGGTGTAAAAAAATAAGAAAACCGAAGCAAAGCGAGGGCTGTTACTCGTATTGTATAAGAAAACTACAAGAAACTAATTCTTACACTCAATTATTGCCCTAAGTTTGCATACATTCTTAATGCAGGGATGTTAATTTTCTTTGTGAATATTCAATAAAAGTTAGTGTAAATAAATACTCAACAAGCATTACATTAAATGATAACTTTACTAAAGTTATTAATATTAACGGCTGCAAGAAAGATTGCTTGGAATAGTGATTTATTATTATAATTAGCTCAGGCGGAGCTGAGCTAAGATGAACTGAACTGGGCTGAAACTTCTTTTAATTGCTTATCCTTTTAGAATAAAGAATCTTACCCTAATGAGATTTGTTAGCTTTACTTGCTGCGATATGATAATACCACTTTTGTTTATTTTTTACTGATTTTTTTTGGTTTATATGAAAAGAGATTAAGAAGAAACGAAAATATGTAATTCGTCTCAATTATTCTAGATTCAATTCAATCAAATCAAATCAAATCAAAATCTTTTATTCATATAGGTATCACTGATACACTTATGCACGTCATTTTTTTTTTATCTACCAGCTTTTCGGAAGGGTGCTTTGTCATGGAGGAGAAGAAAAGCCGATAGAAACTCCTCGCACATCTTTTAAAATCATGAGAGGTTACATAATATTATGTTATAACCTACGCGGAACTGGATGCGGCATTAGTTTCCAGGCGTCTTTGTCATTAACACGTTCGAAGCGGCACCCATTTTTTATTTCTTTCCATTACTGCGGTACAAGATGTTTTCAACCTGGTCCTAAACCTTTCATTGTGGCGATACAAGTTCTATTAGACCATGTAGCGATTCAGAAACTAAAGTCGGTTTTTGGCATCATTTTAACAAAAAATATATATTTTTTTGCTTTGAACATTATCTATAATGAAGTGATTTATATAAATCTGAAGGCGTACGTCAACAGCTTATTTTGTTTAGAATCTGTAGCTAAAATAAGATACAATGTCTTTTGCACCCTGTACCGCACTGAACACGGGAATTTTTGCACATATTTTAGAGTTGAAAAGTAAAAATATCGATAACTTCATGTAATGGTTTATTATAAAAGAAAAAATAAATATATTCAATGTT
Organism: Thymelicus acteon; assembly: GCA_951805285.1. Classification (NCBI taxonomy): domain Eukaryota; kingdom Metazoa; phylum Arthropoda; class Insecta; order Lepidoptera; family Hesperiidae; genus Thymelicus; species Thymelicus acteon. The sequence continues at coordinate 1,851,018 of OX638227.1, read as the reverse complement.
TTTCATTAAAACAAGGTAAACAGAAGTATTTTTGACACTCAGCACATTTCGTATTTTTTTTTTACTTTTTTGTCGGCTTGTTAAAAACGTTCGTAATTTTTCGTAACATCTGACACAATTTCTTTTCTTGTCACCCTTTACCAGATGGAGTTTACTTAGTAGTAGTTAGAAAAAATATATGTATTATTAACGAATTTATATAACAATCTTTCAATCATGGAAAACATAATTATGCGCGTGAATAAAATATATTGTTGATATTAGTTTTCAAAAATTACCTGTGTCAGTTTCCAGGCTGTTTTCTAAAAAAAGCTTCAATACTTTTTTCTACAATTTCTTCTAACTAATTATTAATACAATTTCACTTATACGAGTATTACACGTGATAATAGGTCTAACCTATTAAGAAACTCGGACAAAAAGTAGATTTAGGTCTAAAAAGTTGTACAGTAACTAGACAAGTGGCTCATCTGCTTATAACCTTCTCATTTCACTCAAACATTGACCGTGTTATTTCAAAAAAGCTAGACATCCGTGGTACATTATACCTTTTTTTTCATCTGCACGTACGTTTTTTTGTTATAACATGGAGAAGGTTTATTACGTATCTATTGATGACTTACCTGTTATTGATATAACAATCTATAATTTTCTTTCATTTTGCTGTTATCTTTGTTGTCATCAACATCAAAGTTGAAATCGATGTTTTTTCGGCACCTTTTCTTTGAAGACATGTTGACGGATGCGTGCGTTTTATCGACTGCAACACAACACTGGCCGCGTAAAGCTAGTGCAGGGTGCGGTACAAGGTGCGCGGAGGTACCAGGTGCATTCTACCCGGCACCGCACTATATTTATATTTTATTTCTTCAGTGCGGTACCAGATCTAAAAAATCTGGTAATAAGCTGGCCACTCCTTTGAACTCTACTTTAGAAACACATCTTAGATATATATTCATCTCCTTCCTGCACCAAAGTAAACTGAAGTTATGCCTTTCGCACCACAGGGAAGTCTATGTTTTTCTTAGCCGCACTGCAAGCGAGTCATGTACAACATATTTTCGACCTGGTTTCGCATGGAACGTGTTAATATATTCATTTATACTATAGTATCATTTGCCTACTAGCTGAGATTTCACATATCTCTTAAACATTTGGATAGGTAAATCACGTATTGACCTAGGTAATTTATTGAAAAAACGTACACCGAGCCCCATATAAGAACGTTGTACCCTACTTAGGCGAAAAGATGACGAAACCAAATTATGTCTGTTTCTAGTTAAATGATTATGCGTATCACTATTCTGCTTGAACATGCCTAAGTTGTTTTTAACGAATATAATATTGCTGTAAATAAATTGAGATGCTACTGTTAATATGCCTACTTCTTTAAATTTCTCACGCAGGGATTTGCGTGATTTTAATTTATAAATGGCTCTAATTGCCCTTTTCTGCAAAACAAATATAGCATCAACGTTAGCCGCTGAGCCCCACATCAATATACCATAGGACATGAGACTATGAAAGTATGCAAAATAAACAAGTTTAGCAGTTTCTACTTCGGTAAACTGTCTTATCTTTCTAATGGCATAAACTGACCTACTTAGCTTACTCGCGAGAGCCGTTATATGGGTGCCCCATTGTAGTTTAGAATCTAAGGTGACACCCAAAAAAAACCGTGGATTTTTCCATAGTTAGAATTTCATTATTTAATTTGAGGCTTTTACTAACATTCCGTACATTAGGTAATGAAAATTCAACACACTTAGTTATTTTAGCATTTAGCAGCAAATTATTTGTAGTAAACCAGTGTGATAAACGAGACAGAGCACTGTTTACATCGTCAAAATTCATTTTATTTCTATTCGTCTTAAATATAAGGGAAGTGTCATCAGCAAACAGGACAATCTCTGCATATTTGTTAATATCAATCTCATGAATATCTGCCAGTCTTTGTTTATTTTTTACAGATTTTTTTTTGTTTTATTCAAAGAGATTAAGAAGAAACGAAAACATGTAATTCGTCTCAATTATTCTTCTAGATTCAATTCAAAATCACGAATATCTGCCAGTCTTAGTATTTTTGTAACATAAACTTCAACAACTAACGCTGGAATTAACGCATTTACAACAAATAAATACCAGGTACCTGCGACAGTATAAATGAACACCCTCTTTACACAAATTACCATCACAGATCAAACACGCCATCACTATTCAGCGGTCAAGGTTCCTTGGGGTCACATTAACGACACTTTAAACCAGCACCGCCCGAAGCCTCCATAAATATTTATCGCGAAACGTCAAACAATGACGCTTTGACCGACTCGTTTCGAAGTCAATTTTCCAACTGCAGTGTGAAAACAAACATCAGGGAGATAGGGCTGTACCGTGATGATATTGTTCTTCAATTAAACATACATGTTCTTGTCATGTATGTTCCTTCCGTTTGACTACTGTAGAGTAACATTCGGGGTCCTAATATTTGAAGTTGCAAAATAAATAAAAAAAGAAATCTCTTGCGCACAACTAGCACGTATAAATTCAAAACAGCCAGTATTTAAAGTAATGGAAATATTTTTATAAAAAAAAAGCGGCCAAGTGCGAGTCGGACTCGCCCATGAAGGGTTCCGTAGCAGCAAGTAACATAATATAAAAGTTCTTGTAGTTCGTTGTAACTTTGATCAATGTTTTTTGCGGTTTACGATTTATGACGTATTAAAAAAAAAACTACTTACTAGATCTCATTCAAACCAATTTTCGTTGGAAGTTTTCATGCTAATGTACATCATATATTTTTTTTAGTTTTACCATTCTCTTATTTTAGAAGTTACAGGGGGGGGACACACATTTTACCACTTCGGAAGTGTCTCTCGCGCAAACTATTCAGTTTACAAAAAAATTATATTAGAAACCTCAATATCATTTTTGAAGACCTATCCATAGATACCCCACACGTATGGGTTTGATGAAAAAAACATTTTTGAGTTTCAGTTCTAAGTATGGGGAACCCCCAAAATGTAAAATCGGTTCGCCCAGTCCAAAGTTCTGAGGTAACAAACATAAAAAAAATACAGTTGAATTGAGAACCTCCTCCTTTTTTTCAAGTCGGTTAAAAAAATACTTTAAACGACAAATCGCAAAAAATATTTAAATCTTCACCGAGCTTAAAGATGTATTTAATCAGACTTAACTTAGATTTAACTCAACAAAAACTGGCTTCCCCTAAAAAGTCTCATTGCTCAACGTACTACATCACGCTGCCCCTACATCAATTGGTTGAGAGCTTAGTAGAACACCATGGGGCCTTTTTAACCGACTCAAAAAAGGAAGAGGTATTCATTTCACCTGTATGTTTTTATGTTTGTTACCTCAGAACTTTTGACAGGGTGAACCGATTTTGATGATTCTTTTTTAATCGGAAGTTGGTACTTGTCATGTGGTCCCACTTAAATTTGAGCGAGATATGACAAGTACTTTCTGAGTTATCCCTAACTTTGTAGTCGGTTATTTTTTGTCAAGAATTATTATGCCTTATGAATCTATTGATACTAACCAAGACCAATAACGTGCCCTCAGAAGCACGGAACCGCTTATTATTTCGCAATAAGCGACCACTTATTTCCGATGATAGCCTTGCTTATTAAGTCGAACATTGTAGACGTAAAAGCAGTGATAGCCTAGTAGTTAGAACGTTGGTCTCTCGAACGGAGGGGTCCGAGTTCAAATCCTGGCACGCACCTCTAATTTTCAAATATTATGTGCGTTTTAGAAGTTAATTATCACTTGCTTTGGTGAAGTGAAGGAAAACATCGAGAGGAAACCTGCACACCGGAGAGTTCTCCATAAAGTTCTCAAAGGTGTGTGAAGTCTACCAATCCGCACTTGGCCAGCGTGGTAGACTATGGCCTGTACCCTCACATTGTGAGAGGAGACCCCGAGCCCAGCTGTGGGACAATTATGGTTTGTTGCTTGCTTGCTTGCTTGTAGACGTTAGCCGACGCTAATATGGCCTCAATAATTTTTTTCGCTTAATGTCAATTGCTTGCCATGTAAAACAAACACAAATTAAATCCCCGCACGATCCTCATAAATCCCGCTCGTGCATTATTCATTAAAATAAGAAGCTCAGGTGGGAATTACCTCGAGAGCGTATACAAAGGATAACTTACAGCAACTTTATTTTTATGCGGAATTGTTTGTAACTTTTGTAAGTATTAACTGGTAACTTTCGCAGGTGTTATGTTCAACGAACCACGAGTATTATTATTTATAATAAATCAATATTATAAGTATTATAATATTCACTGCAAGTACGCACAACACTGTAGGGACAACCGTCCGCCCCGAGTTCCCAGTATCGACTGACCTTCTTGTACCGAGTTAGGTACTCGATCATTACTTAACATCGAGTAATCGAATAATACAATAATGGAATAGATGATCGAATGAACTACTTCATTCGATCATCAAGCGAGGCGCCATCTAGCGACACCAGCACACAACTCTATACATAACATCTCTTCCTTTTTTTAATTTATTTTGTTTATAATGCGTGTGACTATATTTATATGTCATTAATTTATTGACACAATTGAGCAAACATATAGTAGAACTAATTTGGATAGATTTAAACAATACACAGCTTTATAATTTATTTCTTCAACGTTCCAAATTCCCGTTGCTTTTCTACTCTATAATATTATGTACAATATTCCTCCTGGATCTTGTGCCAGTTATATTAATCCTTATATTGATGTTACTTCGCTGGAAAGCCTGAAACTAATTTTCATATATTAGATACTTTCGCATACCTGACGTAGTGTTCCCTAATCATATTATCATCTTTTTTTTTGTTTTTGGTAGTAGTAACAAGGTAGTAATAAAAATTTAACCATAAACAGCTGCTTTGGTTGAAAGCTTAATAGACGCTGTTTAATGATATATTTTATACAAAAAGGTTTTGACCAAGGACTTATACACATCTGTCAGTGATCTAATGATAATAATATCATTATTTACTACATGTTTTCACATTAGAAAAACACTTTTATGCTGCTCGAGACCTGTAACATACAAAGTTATTAGTTAACGAAGTAAGATCGCCTGTATAGAACGTCTAGTGATCTAAGGCACTTAGATAAAAAGTGGAAGATCACCTGCTCGATGAAAAGATGCCGTTTGCCACAGGATGTTCCATTGTGAGGTTTTCACATATTGTCACAAGTCCATACCTGGAAACACATCGCCAGTGCTGCTGTTACCCAGGACGTGTACCATCATCGAGACGCCACATCTACAGGTGCTAAGCGGGAAGCGATGCGCAATGGAGAACAAACAGTCAGGAGACTGACAGTTTTTTTAAAGTAATTTATGTAATTTATAAGAATTTATCGTTATCATTATTTTGATCCATTAACATGGTACGTTTTCATAGCATACTGAAATATAGAATTATTACACCGAGTTGCTTCTTTGCAATTTTATTGTGTTTTACGAACCCATGCAAGCTTCTTTTTGGAGTGAATCTGGTGGAGTCCTGATGCTGACCTAGTCTGTTATTTATTTTACTTAACAGTTATTGGTCAGGAAATTAAACTGGCTTTTAAATCACACAATCACAAAAACACAGCCTAGATCTATCCCACTTGATGTTCGGTTAATCTGTTTTCATAGATGGTGAAGTTTCAAATCATAATGTTGATGAATAACTAAGGTAATTTTACCCATAATTAACATTTTCGTCTCGAATGACTGAGTAAATGAATCTGTTGACCGCCCCCCATTTTCATACTGGTCCCCACAAAATGGCTGAAGGTATATTTATCCCAATACCCAAATAAATTATGAATTCAGCAAACTTGATTACTCTGCATACAATTTTTTGATTGTTTACCTGATTACCTTGTGAGATTCAACGCCACTTCATTCACTTCAACGTCCGTTCATCTTGACTGCTACTCTTCAGAATGTATCCCTGAAATACCTCGGCCACCCTCAGTTATTGGCGTTGAGATATCCTCGAACCCTAGCTTTAGCGGTTCATTGTATTCTAAGCTATGGTCCTGCTAGGAAGCTTGGAATCCTAGCAAAACGCTTTTAACGCTTTTGCTGTCACTTTTGGCTGGTGCTGCCAAAGCCTTATGTCAGCATTGGATTCAATGACGAGGCATGCCCCAATGCCTTTTGCTGACCTTAAAATTGGTTGAGACCAAATTACAAAGCTTCAAGCACAGGCGCAGAGTTGGTATCTCAGTATTCATAGTATTAAAACCTACATTAAATCGTCGTCACCACACCAGCTTCACCAGCGTCAGAAATTCAAACTTGAATGGAATCGTGACGATCCGGCATGGTAACAATTGCGCCATACGGATCGCAGAGTTAAAATTTGTATGTGATCTATACTAATATATACAGAGGAAAGATTCGATCTTCTGTTTGCATTGAATAGGCTCCGAAAGTACTGAACCGATTTCAAAAACTCTTTCATTGTTGGGAAGCTACACTATCCCCGAGTAACAAGGGCTATATTATATTTTCAAAAAGTTAGGGATCCTTAATAAAACTCCAATAGTGTAACCCAAGGTGTAAAAAAATAAGAAAACAAAGCAAAGCGAGGGCGGTTACTCGTTAAAGATATTTCAATCGCTTGAACATATAACAATTTACTTGCACTTGGAAGGCTAGTAGGCAATGATATGATATATCCTTATAACAAAATATTATTTTGTTAATGTTTCTTCTTAATTAACCATATTTCGGTCATTGAATTAAGAATATTAGATCGTTGGAACTTCGTGGGAACTTGGAACAATTGACTTGGAATTGGAAGAATTTATTTTGTTGATATTTGTTTTTGATTGACATTTATCTTTTCCTTTATCCATATTTTTTAAAATTAATGTAATAAAATAATAGGTAGTTACCTAATTTTTTGTATTTTGTTAGTAGAAACTATTGAGCTCGATGTAGTGTCTCATTGTCTCTTTACTATGTAGCCAAAATCAATAACCTGACATATTTTCTTTATTTTTCCGCTACTCAAAAAGAATAACTATTGCAAGATATAAGATGAAAATACTACGATCTTCTGAGTCTGTTAGTGCTCATTGCCACATGGATAAATCGTTATTTTTTTCAATAATAATTTATCTAATAAATTATTGTGGATGATATTATATAAGAATTGTAAAAAAAATTAAATAATTATCATGAAAGTCGAGTCCGTTACCGTGAACTCATAACTGCTGTCGTTTGTCATACTTCGTCATAATCTGACTCGAATATGTGAACATATACCAACTCCTCTGTAACGAATCATTATAAAACAGATTTACAGATACCTTACATAATAATTGAATTCTGATGCCGAAAGATTCTGATGTCGAATCTTTTTACTTGATATCTGTGATTCATATTGATTGGGTTAACTTCCTGAAAACCTGCAATTTGTTATTTCATGCCGCGATTTCATATCGGTGAAATGTGGTCGATTATGATGGGAATCATCTTCACATCGTACTACCACGGCTACCACTAACGTAGGATAATGTTTTGTTATAGTATATCGTTAATACCAGCACCAACTGACATTGTCATATCAGTGCAATAACCAGGAGAGAGAGATTACTATTACTTTAAAGTTTAAACTTTGTTAAACAGTCCTTTTGTCATATTTTAATATTTACGTCGGTTCCATGGAAGGAAATGCTGTTTTAGCATTAGTTAAATTACCTATGCTATGAGTAATGTTGGAGTGCAATAAAGTTATAATTTTCCTTATTTTTGTTTTATTTTACAAAACAAACTATCAAAATATTCATTCAATATAATTTGTCTCATTATGATGTTGTTCCAAATGATGTCGTGTCCCATTATGTCCCATTTTGTAGTTTGACATTGATTTCGGAAGTAGTTGGATCCTGGAAAATATCTCTTTTGTGATAGGTCACACTATAGTACTGTTGAACACTTCGGTTTGTTAATTCCTTTTTATTGTCCCTTATGTCTTAGCCTTAAGAAGGGAACCAACAACTATTTATTGTGACGGTACTGTCACACCAGTTGCGTGTAGTTAGAGGAAACAGATACTATCTTTCAGCACATGTTATTTTTGTCACTTTGTTAGGACTAGCAAATATACCTAATTTTAAATACACTCTCTATAGTGAAAGTCGATTAATGTTAAAAGTGAATAGATTTTGAACTGTGAAGTGAATTACCTCGTGTGAATTTTTGGATTTAATTTTTTCACCAATAATTCTCATCAATAGATCTTTAAACAGTTTTAACATGAAGATATAATAATATTTTTATGTTATGATTTCTCGGTAAGTGAGTTATGTTAATTCTTTATGAGAATTAAAGTTCTTCTTAAACCGTAAGATGAGTGTGAAACAGCTTCGAACAAATGTAGTCTTAATTAGTGTTACTAGTAGGTAATACTTGCTAGTTTTAACATGAACATATTACATCGCATCTTTAGGAAGCGAATTGACGCTTTGTTCGAATTATTCGAATTATTGCGTGTTTCTACATGTTTCTGTTGATGTTATTCAGTGGCATTAATGAAGTTTAGGGCACTTGTTGGTTCAACCGGAGTTAAATTATAACATATGTACTTTCTTCGCCTATTTCTCTTTGAAAATGCGTGTCTTCGAATGATCGAAGTGGTACATTATATGACGTATATATAATTATGTCATGTGATGTGTATGATGTAATTTGTTTATTTCTTGGTGCTTGACTTTTTTATGCCGTGCATTTTGCCGGACTTCCAACGTTATCTCATTTTTTAGCAGAAGTAGGTATCTGTGCTTTAGATAAATGTTTATAAGAATAACTTCTATTTTTAAGGATATTTACAATAGCGTATTCATGGTTTGGTGTGAAATAAATAACAAATGCTGATTTATCTATGATTTTATTGATAGGCATTTTATGCATACCCTCCATTTTTCAGTGAGAAAATAGGTCGGGAGCAATATAGACGAAATATTGTGATATATTACTTGTAAGTTTGCTCTCTTGCACAATGATGTGCTCTATAATTTTGTTCATCTCAATTACAATTAAACAGCGTGTATATTGTTATTTGTATTTTGTAAAAGCCATTACGATGTATGGTATATTTATGATGCGCAGTGTCTTGATTTCTATAGACCTCTTGTCTCCAAGATTATATTATTATTATTATCTATAATTTGTTATGATAGGCCCTACTTTATGAGACCTTAAGAGTAAATTAATTTGCATTTACTGAATACCAAATATGTTATTCAGGTGAATACACTTGTAGTGTAACGCAAATAACACCAAAATAATATGGATAACTCACTTTTTATCTTATTATTCCTTTGTTTTCCTTGACTAATGCATATATTTTGCTGTTCGAAATCTAGTAGGCATTATTTAAAGTATTTTTGTGTACATCCTATACACGTGCAATGAATGATAATATCTTTGTCCTTATAAAAGTGTATTTTAGACGTAATAAAAATTTAATGGTGAACCTTACATCCAAGCAATAATTATATTTGTTTTGGTATGCATTACTCGGGAAGCAATAATTAGAAAATGTATTATTTTAGTAATAAATATTTTATGATCGTTTTATTACCAGTAAATAATTGCAACAATTTACACTTTTTAGCCTTAATAGTTTGATGTAAACCTGACAAAGGTTGGACTATTACATTGTGATAATGAACGCTGTAGAAGTTACGCGTTTTAATGAACGCTGTAGAAGCTTAGATTTTTTATAAAAATATTCCAGGTACTTACATGCTTGTGGCTCGTATCTGCGCGATCACGTAATCACGCACGTTCACACGCTAATATTATTATTTTTTGATTACATTGCATCCCTTAGGTGCTTCACCAGCGGATCGAATTTAATCCACTGGTCGTTCTTCATCCTCGTCGCCAATGTTATGTTCAACGAACCACGAGTATTATTATTTATAATAAATCAATATTATAAGTATTATAATATTCACTGCAAGTACGCACAACACTGTAGGGACAACCGTCCGCCCCGAGTTCCCAGTATCGACTGACCTTCTTGTACCGAGTTAGGTACTCGATCATTACTTAACATCGAGTAATCGAATAATACAATAATGGAATAGATGATCGAATGAACTACTTCATTCGATCATCAAGCGAGGCGCCATCTAGCGACACCAGCACACAACTCTATACATAACAGCAGGTATACTGAAAATATCTCCAAGCAAAACTTCTTTCTTTATCGATTGGTATTTAAGTATTAGAGAAGGTTCTTGAGAGAAAAATTATCATTGCCGACTTAATATTTTTGAAAAACCTTTTCAACGATACCCCACAGTGGAATAGACTAGACATTAGTTTTTTTTTTTTAAATATTATTCTAGCACTTTATTAATGTTATAAATATGTATATCCATGCCAAATCACAGCTTTCTAGCACTGAGGTTGTCTGCGGACGGACGGACGGACATGACGAAACTATAAGGGTTTCATTTTGACTATGGAACCCCAAAAATTCACCGAATGAATACATGAATGTAAAGGTCATTGAATGTAATATGTACGGATAACGACCCACACACCTGTACCGAAACCCTGAAGATAGTTTCTCGTGCCCTTTGAGCTGAAGGGTCTCGTGATGAGCTGCGGAATGAGATGACGGAATAGATATGCTAATGGGACACACGGACGTCACCGATGGCGTGCAACTTGACTTCTTTTTTATATCATGGCATTATGCTAATTATGGTGACCAGTCCAAGCGTTGAAAGTTGTTTCGGGTCTATCTCACCAGTCCCTTCGCCCGATCTAAGTAACCAGTGAGAGTACAGCTTAACATGCATTTCGAAGCATTGAAGAAAATTTGCAGTCACCCTAACAGAGCCGTCGGGCTTTAATATTTACGCATTAGAATTAAGAATTTTCATGACTTCATCACCTCTATGAAGAGTTATATTGAAGCTAGATTATAGTACGTTATAACCAGCGAATTATCAATATTCTTTTAACGAAACCATCCTTTTGGTTTCAAAATATACTGGTCCATAAGATGATAAATGAAAAAAAAAATGATTTATTTAGCATGGTTGCTAAATAAATCATTTTTACAACTGTTTCAGTGCACTAACTCCCACACGAGGATTCCCTGTATTGTAGGAAGTTAGGATTTACTCTCTCGTAACAAAAGTGGGTATCAAAGCAAAATATCTTAAGTTAGTTAACTAAACTACTTAAAATTTAAAAGGTTTACAGCAAACAAATCTGATAGGTAACTACAAATAATCACAATAAATATAATCGTACCTATATTGACAGTGTTATAATTTTACTTTTTGTTACACTCAAATTACACATATTTAATTTTAGGACTGTATGATGCCTGAACAAGGATCAAAGCCTGTATTTGGTACCAGCACTTTAACCCATATTAATTAATATAAGAATTAAAACTAAAAGTAGCTCCCAATCCGCCCCGGCCGTAAGCACCATGAACATCACGACACCGTCGTCGTATTCGTCGTTAAGAAAATGTTCCCGGAGTAATATCTCTGCGTGTCGCCTCCGCCTTTGTCTCAACACCTGCATTTAACTTGCAATTTTCACCTCACTTTTACGGTAATACGGTACGGTAATAACCATCCCTGCACTAACCATTATAGCACTAAAAAACAGTTCGAAAAAAAGCTATTGTCGCACCCTTAGTCTATACATCTATACTCTATACAAATAAATAAAATTGGAGTGTCTGTTTGTAATATTAAAATAACCGCTTTTTACTAAGTGCATTTGGATTTATACACGGTACATAAACCAAAACAACATTTTTTACAATTTTTGTCTGTCTGTCTGTCTGTCTGTTTGTTCCGGCTAATCTCTGAAATGGCTGGACCGATTTTGACGGGACTATCACTGGCAGGTAGCTGATGTAACAAGGAGTAACTTAGGCTACTTTTATTTTAGAAAAAAAAAATCGTTTGTTAGGCGATACGAAATCGCCGGGTCAGCTAGTATAAAATGTAAATATCAACACTACTAACGGCCCTTTTCATTAATCTGTCTATCCATTATCTCTGGATACTATCGACAGATAGCATCTTTAGACAAGTGAAGTAAATTTTATATCGATTTATTATAGTTTTTAACCGACTTCAAAAAAGGAGGAGGTATTCAATTCGACCGTATTTTTTCTTATTTTATGTTTGTTACCTCAGATCTTTCGACTGGGTGAACCGATTTCGATTATTCTTTTTTTAATCAAAAGCTGGTGCTTGTCATATGGTTAAATTTGAGTTGGATCTGACGAATAGTTTTTGAGTTATTTTGAAGACTGTTATTTTTTTCTTGGTAAAATTCATATTGTGACATACATGGAGATACCGACACATTTTGAAATAATTACCTACTGTCTATCCTAAAAGGAACATTGCATTAATTTATGCTGAACTCTATCACCATCTATCGCCATCGGAATGAATGATAGGAGGGAACCTAATAAACGTTTGACATTACGAATACATCCTTGTAGATATAAGCAAAAAAATTTGTTTGCTCCCTTCCCTAAAAAATCTTTCAAAAACTTCTATGTAGCAAACGAGCCAATTTGCGACTTCCATCCCGTAAAAGCAACTTAACGGATCAAATTGGTTCAGAGACTGCATTCAATTTACTCGTGAGAGAAAAAGAAAAAAACGCCCAATAATAAAAAGAAATACTGCTTGCGATATTAGAATTCAATTCCATAATCCGCTCGTTCGGAACTCACGTTCCCCGCATTTATTGGCTAACCAGATAAGGATCAATCAACGTTTCTAGCTCAGGGGGATTTCTTCGTTATTTGGAGCTAAATAAAGACGATTTTTGCCTGGAGTCAGATACATCGGCGCTGGAAAGTCGGCAGCTGTTATCATAGAGATTGATTCATCCCTAAGAATATGTGTATGGAGGCGGTCAATTTGCGTTGATTTCTTTATCCCGAGCGCCTTCGTGCGCTTGTGCTGTGAATCTCAATGAAGCTTGGAGCTTAGAGTCTTTAAATGTGGTAATAGCTTTATATAATAGCTTTAAATAAAGTGGAGAAGAAGAAGCGGAAGCCTCTTTGTCATAACCAATGTAGTATTGCACCGACAGGACACAACCATGTCTTGTATTTTGTATGTATGTTAGTCTGTAAGGTATTTTTGTTATGGGCCACGTTGACTGAATTAAAGATTTATTATTATTGTTATATTATATATACCTACTTGTATAAAAAATTTCATATTTATAACTCTAAAACTGACGAATTTGGTTTGCATGAAACTGACTTCCAACCCCTATTTTTACCCCTTAGGAGGTGAAGTTTCAATTAGACGAATTTAACGATATAAATTTATTATAAAAAAAAATTGTATTACCTGATATTCAAATGAAAAGGATAACTTTCTCCATTTGTAAATTGAACTTAACGTATAATATTTTTTTCTCAGAGGATCTATTTATTTAAACACCAGTTTCCGCTCGAGGCTTGACTCGCGAAATAGTAGTTTTAGAAAACTCATCCCACGGGAACGTACAACCCAGTTGTACGTTACACGAATAAAATCTACCCTATTTTCTTGTACTGGATATAGAGTATGCGTATGCCAAAATCTATCTTGATATTCGGTACAACGGTTCATCAGTACATCCGTACTGCACGTGGTCAAATGTAAACATTCCAAAATCTTCACAAATTTTCAAATCTAATACCTTTAAACGAGCAATTCTTGTATATATATATATTCTGAGTCTCGGAAACGGCTTCAACGATTTTCATGAAATTTAGTATGCATATGGTTTCGGGGGCGATAAATCGATCTATACAATAGACTCTTCCTGACATCTATTGGCGAGTAGCAACACTAAAGCTCCTTTAGTAGATGGCATTGGTAAGCAACAAACACGATTTATCAAAAAAAATACCAAGCAAAACTCAGTCATCCAGGTACTTTATTATAATAGTTGGATAGGATAAAATTACTGAAAATTACTTAATGGATTTTGATGTTAGTATATAAAATTTTAAACTCAGTAACTTCTTCTGTTGCGAATACTAGACTTCCCATATCAATCATCAAGTGCTATTGGGGTTTTATGGAAGGGAATATCATTCAATATCATTTAATCAACCGGTATAAAGTCTTTTCTGTGTATCAATCAATACGAACTGAAAAGTTTCTGACTGGCTGTGTAGATAAAATTAAATAAGTTCTGCAAGTGTTCTCAAGGCCACTTCGCTACATCTCGACACGAGAAGCTGTAAGAGAGCGCTCGAATCATTTCAGCTCTCGTCTACCTGAAGCGCTACACGTTATATCATATAATATATTTAAGGCTTCGTTTGTCTGATGAACCTCTAATGTCCCAGAGAATTGAATAATTCTGAAATTGAAGCCATAGAATCAACCTTCAAATAAACTGTGAAACATTAGAAGATCAAAACGCGATAAAAATTCATAAAACGCATGCTCGATAAAATAAGTTTGCAAATAAATTGCTTGGTTACTATAAATAATTTAAGCAATATTGAAGCAAAACTTGTTTGGGATACTAGACGTGAATAAGTATTCAATACCATTACCTTCAAAGCCAAGTGCCTTTAGAGGCATTGTAAAAACGCGCATCTTCGATAAAGAGGTCATCTGCTCGCTTCGTGAGAGAGCGTAGCCCTGTGGGCATTGATGAGGCTGACTCGATGTGCGGGGCCTATTGAACGAAGAATACTAAACGAAAGAATACGTTTATGAGACGACGTGGTTAGAAGATTTTTAAGTATTAGAAGTATTAGAAATACTAGCTGACCTGGCGAACTTCGTATCTCCTAACAAACTGTTTTTTTTTTCTAAAATAAAAGTAGCCTAAGTTACTCCTTATTACATCAGCTATCTGCCACTGAAAGTCCCATCAAATTCGGACCAGCTATTTCAGAGATTAGCCGGAACAAGCAGACGGACAGACAGACAAAAATTGTAAAAAAAAGTTGTTTTAGTATATGTACCGTGTATACATCCAAATGCACTTAGTAAAAAGCGGCTATTTTAATTCCAATTTTATTTATTTGTAGATGTAGATGTAGATATATATTGCATTTAATCTCTTCAAAAATTGGAAAAATCGTCTAGAAGATTTTCGATGCTTAAAAGTAGAAAAATAAATATCAGAATCAGAGACCCATTGACTAATATGATATATTTTTTATCTCTTTATTTTTAACCTAAGTAGTTCTAGTCTTAAAACTATTGATTTATTTTACAAACACAATGTTATAACTGGAATGCAAAACTAGACGACAGAAATCGCTGTCATATTGCATATTAAATCAACGTCATCCTCAGGTTTGCATTCCCCGAATATCCAGAATTGTTCCGAGATAGCCACGAGTTGACTAATTAAATGCTCAAACATTAATCATGGCCACAAACGATCTAATCACTTTATGCAAAGCAAACCACGGCCATTGCATGATGCATACAAAAACGTTATGCAAAACCTTTAATAGCATGGTAATGTATTTGCATAATTGCACGCATGGATTGAAATAACATATGACATAATTAGTACTACATGACGCATTTTTCACATTTAGTTTTGTAACTTAAAATAATGATAAATAAAAACTGCCGTACGACTTCATTACCGCTAAATTTCGATATTCATTTGGTTTACTTAAAAACGGACGGGTTGATTCTATTTACTCGAACATTAATAGATTCTTGGCTTATTTAGCTAGTTGAACTGTCAATACAAGAACAGTAAGAACTTAAGTGCTGTTGTACAAAACTTTTCTCGACTTCCGTACTTAGTTAGTTAGTGTGTATCTGTATGTTAAAGTTCATCTAATATTTTTACGTGAAAATATAGGTACTTAGATCAATGAACTTATGAGTTATGACTGTAGATATAGCTTTGTCTAAAAGGATATCCAAAGTCGTATAATCTCTGGTATATAAAAAAGATATAGCCCAATACGGCTATAGCCGTATTGGGGCAGCTTAGAATACTAACCCCAATCCCACGACGGATGTGTCGTAAGAGGCGGCTAAATCCGTCCCGCTGGTGATAGAGTCCCTCGGAGGGATTATATTGGTAATATTCATTTTAATCGTTTAATATATTAATTATTAATACCATTATAACTATTATTATTTCTCCATGGGGTTCACCTGGATAGCGATAGCATGAGGTTGACTCATGCTATCAGCCAAATCAACCAAATGACTCGTCGTGTTCCGGCTGGGGGCATTGAGAGTCAGTTCTTTCTTTCTTTTTCTTCACCCTTTCTTGGCCGGCAACACACCAGTGATGCCTTTGTTGTTGCTGATGTTCATGGACGACGATGGCCACTCAGATGATTGATAGATCAGGTGGAACGTCAGCTCTTTCGCCAGCTATATCCATAAAAAAATGGCGAGAGAAGATATTATGTCTATGTGCACATGTTCACTACGCTGTTTTCACAATTATTTCCTAAATTACTCCTTAATTTTGAAAAAATATGGTAAACTTTTAAAAAAGAGCCCACAATCCACACGCATACCATTTTAAAATGTTATGGACGTGTTTAAGAGACAAATAGCTCAGCAACTGACAGCCCGCACAAACGTTTAATGTGCATTAGCAATCCGACTACGTTCTTGCGATAATAATTGGCAGCATAAAATGTCTCTCTATTTTGTGTTGATAGTGAAAGCATTTAGGTTACCTACTGTTAGAAACAAATAGCTTATTTGGATCTTTCAATTTAATGAAGGTAGGAACTTAAAATTTTATTACACTTAAGTAGTACCTAACATTAATTTGTAGGAAGAATATATTTTTTTGATTGTTAAAAATTGCTCGTCAAGGGAAATCCTTGCTTGAATTGCATGGATTGGAAAATTTAAAAGAAATTAATGCACACCTCGAAAGTAAATATTTATGATAGGGATTATAAGATTTTTTTCTTTATTCTAAGTTAATTTATGTTATTAAATTATCATCATGTCAATAAACTTAATTATTCTAAAATAAATTGTTATAAAAACAAACAAAAAAATAATGGGATAATCAACAATACTCAAATTAAAAAGGCTTCCTAATAATTATAATCTAAAGTTAATAAAAAAATCGAAATAATAAGTTGAGTTTTTCGAAAGATACCTTGTTTGAATCCATACAGACCAACTGACGTCCAAGTGAATTTTTTTTCAACTAACTTTTTTTAATGACAATCGAAATAAATAATCTTCTTACTACGTCAGAAGTGTTAATTGAAACATCCTCTTGCTATTGGTGTACTTTTTTTATTGTATAAGTGCAATATAAAGCTGGTGGAAGTGATTTAAAACGTGATGCTTCGCGTTCGAGGTTGCTAAGCCTGAGCCGTACTTCTTAATCGATTCTAGTGTTAGGGTTTCAAATTAATAACGAACAATACTGTCTTGATTTTCAACAACGAGAAATTATTTTAATCCGCCGCGGCACCGGTGCCTGTCGACACGTCATATTTATCTGGTTTCGAATTGTATGAAATATGATAGTTACAGGAAAGGCTTGGAATCATGGTGGTCGGTCAAAATGTCGAGGGGGGCATTCGGTCTTAGACTGGGAAACCAGTAATACGGGTGTTTTGCAATCATTCTAAATGGTAGAAATAGTTTAAGTCTAGAGCTGATTAAGAAATAATTTATTGTAAAATACTAAGAATTAGAATAGAATTTATTGTAAATCCTCTTGAATAAGACACCTTTGCGAAATGGCGATTTAAGTTCAAAAGAAATAAATGAATGAAGATACCCAAGTGCTTTTATTCTACAACACGAGTCGTCTAGAGTCGAGTTAAAACTAGGTTTTACTTACAATAATTCCTTATTCATTTTTGTAACCTTAACATAAATAAAAGGCCAAGTAAATCTTAAAACCCGGCTCTTGTCGCTCAGTAGGTCAAACATTCTTAAAATGAGAACATAATAGAAGAAACGTTGCATTTTTTGTTACCTTGCCGTCTACATAGCTAATGATGTTTTATTTTGGAAGCTGAACTCGAGCCCACTTCGCATAACCGTACATGGCCATACCACATGCTAGGGTAAATACCCCAACGTATCGCCATAGTCCACTTTTTTGTTGTATATGGCACAATAAAGTGTAAATAAATATTTTTCGCGTCATAAATTTCGTACCTATATAAATAATGTTACCATAAAAAAAAACTTTTTTTCTTCATTAACATACATAATGTTGCTATTATTGTAAAGCAACACTCACTGTGGAATCACTAAAACATAGTCTTATTACGTTGGATAGAGTCCAACGATAGGACAGTTAATAGGACCAGGAGTTCAACACTATCATTATCCTGAACCATTTTTATGACACAACAGAACCAGAACCTTAATGTTGAAGTCACCGAATAATAAATAACAGACAAGCAACTACAAGTGACGTTGTATTGAAGATAATCATATCAATTATTCGTCATTTACAATTGTGTTCATGCATCTGTAAAAACGTTCACAGGTAAGAGCAACCAATGAGTCTCGCTCCAATAAATAATCCTACGCTACAGGCTACGATATTTAATGTATTCAACAAATGTGTCAGTATTCCACTTGCTTTCAACAGTTTAATAAAACATTAAATTGCGACTTTAGCTGTTCACTTAATATGATTTATCAATATCATTGCTCATAGATAAACGATATTGTGATGTTCGCCGAACCACGCGTATTATTATTTATAATAAATCAATATTATTCACTGTAAGTACGCACAACACTGTAAGGACACAACCGTCCACCCAGAGATCCCAATGTAGACTGCCTGTTACTGCAATGTAGACTGACTGACTGACTGAGTTAGGTCGTGTATAGATAATCGAGTAATCGTATAACAATACCGTATAACAATATCGTATATACAATAATCGAATAGATGATCAAATGAGCTAGTTCATTCGATCATCGAGCGAGGCGCCATCTAGAGACACCCGCGCACAACTCTATACATCACAGATATGTCAAACGAAACGGATTCTGCTTGTTTCCAAACAATACTGTAATGTGTTTCGCTTTTGCTTTACTATGATTAGTGTTATAATTTAAATGAGTATTACCACAGAAGACATAATACACGGAACACAGACACAAATGGAAATGGTACAAGTGTTGATTAGTATGGGAACCGTGCTAGCCAAATAAACACAAGGAAATCCATAATCGTATTATTTACAACTAAGAAACTCACATTTTAATTGGTTGTTACTTGTCAACTACGAATAGTCTAAGAAACTCGCTGTTTATAGTTGAAAATGCACCTTAATCTTTGGATTTAATTCTTATTTTTCCATGTCTTATTCAGTGACCTTAGAACCTTTATCAATTATGATCATAATACTTTTCAAGTTTATCTATCCACCGCTAGATGGCAGTATTCTGCGTTACAAGTAATAAGTATATACTTAACTTCTTTACTAATAAGGTTGACAAAACAATATCAAACAATGTCAATGTTATGGAAAATAATTAAATAATTCCATCTACTGAACGCTAGATGTCGTGACTGGAGTCTACAATAGATTGAATAGCAACCTTACAAGTATTTCGGTAAGTTACATTTTTGGTTAACAACATCATACTGTGTTTGGTTTAGGCTTAGAGATGTGCGTTGTGCTTTTTGCCGCGTTATCGATATTTATCGATATTTGTCCGACATCATAAGATTTAGATCCGTCATATTGGTACTTAAACTTCTTGTTTTTGTACTGTCTATGTGAACACTTGATCATTATTTTGAAAGCTTATATCTCAAACACACGGATCTAAAAAAAGACGGACGTGATCCCAACAACAAATTCAGTGAAGCACCCATAGTAATACCAACTCTCTATTCGTACAGTACACACACCCACACATTGACACCATACTGCGTCAATCGCGAATCAAAAATTACGCACACATGGAAAGCTGGCGGCCATTGCTATGCTTCACTATCGATTAGACGAGGCATTACGAGGCGTAGACGTGACCGTAGCAATTTTTATCAATGTTAGCTATCTAAACAGTCACGGAATACCAAGCCTAGGCATTTTTAGCAACGAAAATAAATATAATTTAATATGTCGATAAGTGAAATTTCAATGAAGCTAAACGTAGCTACAAAAACATTGCTGATATGAACTGGGAT
This sequence comes from Thymelicus acteon, assembly GCA_951805285.1. Classification (NCBI taxonomy): domain Eukaryota; kingdom Metazoa; phylum Arthropoda; class Insecta; order Lepidoptera; family Hesperiidae; genus Thymelicus; species Thymelicus acteon. Next base: position 1,830,825 of record OX638227.1, on the reverse strand, counting down.
GCATTTCAACCTTAACATTATACAAATAAGGTAAATTTATTTTCTTGGAATTACATTTCTTAGACATGCTGTGCCAGTCACGCGCATGCGCTTATATTCCTCGTCAGGATCCTAGATTATGTACCAATGATTTCAAATAAAAAAATTCATTCATGTTAATTTTATACATTTTTATGATACAACACAATACTTTATTGCACACCAAATAGCAGAACTGTACATACATAATTATGACACATATCCCTAAAATAAAAAAAGAATATTATTATTATAATAAATTGTAATATTCATATTATGAAATACTTTTAACTAAAAATAAAATTACAAAACTGCCGATATTCATATATTTGTACCCCATCCCTGCCCGAGTAGCAGAAAATGTTCTAGAAAACAATAGCCGAGTAGCAATATTATCTAAAACATAAAACGAACCTTATTGCCAAGTGACTGAGTAGCTTTTTGATCATAAATTATATCATTTCCTTTATTTATGTGTTTCGAATTTGAGTTATTACGAAATAAATTAAAAACTAGGCTTATTTGTGGTATAAAACACGGCCATTAAATAAATTCATTGCTCGCTATTATTCCTGCCCTCCAAAATTGTACAGTAAGGCATATTTACGTAATTTAAGACAAATTTTATTTTACGTAATGCACAACCGACGCAGCTCAGTGACAGTTGAGTTATGCCGGCAAGTATGCGGAGCTCCTCTTATTGTTAGTCGCTGTGCCACGCCCACATCGCACTTCCACTGGTGTCTGTGTTCCGTGACATAATAGAATTTTACCACCAGACCACCAATTCTTTTTAACCGACTTCAAAAAAAGAAGGAGGTTCTCAATTCGACTGTATTTTTTTTTATGTTTGTTACCTCAGATCTTTGGACTGGGCGAACCGATTTTGATGATTGTTTTTTTAATCGAAAGCTGGTGGCTGTTATGTGGTCCCACATAAATTTTATTGAGATCTGACAATGGCATCCATGAGAAAACCACATAAGTCGTAAATTTGTGTTAAGATGTGAGCGACAAATTGAGGAATAACTCAATATCACGCCAACCGATTTCGATGATTCTTTTATTAATCGAAAGCAAGTGCTTGTCATGTGGTCCCACATAAATTTGAACGAGATCTGAAAAGTAGTTTTTGAGACTTTGAAGTCGGTTATTTTTTGTTAGTAAAATTTAGATTATGTAGGCTCAGGCCTACTCGTGTGAAGGGTTACAGATAGCTCTATGGATGGATTATGGAATCGAAATTAAACTGTCTTTAAAGAGAATTTAAATATTGTTTCCTACGGAAAACCAACGATGTATTTTTCAACGGAAATAATTCATGCAGACTCACTACGCTATTTTGTTGAAAATCCATAATTATCCAATCTGACCAAGGGAATTCACGGAAATTTTTCACTTCACTAGTTATTCGCGTTAAGCCCAAGACCAAACGAATATCGACGCGACGTAATACCATCAACATATCAATGTGTTTCACTTCACAGTCCACATCCACAATGAGCGCAGGGTTTAATTAAAACACCTTTTAATTAAAATTTACGGGTGAAAATGAAATGGCAAAATAAAATCTGGAATTATCTGCCTGACACACACATTAACACCTGGTATAAAATGTTTTTGAGTTAACAAAATGCACTTGAACTATCGGTTCCCGGAATCGATACAATTAACGAGGCATTAATGGTTCGTATGGTTTGAAATGAAATCTCTATTTGTAAGAAGAGTAAAGTACAGCAGAGCATCCGTTGAATTGGATCCCAAGATTTTCATTCATATAATGGGTGCATAAAACCTACTGTGGGGGTATGAGTGTGTAAGCGTTTTCTGAAGCTTCAGCGAGAAAGGGAAATGTCAAGCATTTTTATTGACTTATAAATTATCACTTATAATACCACAAGAGCTTCAAAATTATCGGGTATTTTTCCCGATAGGTTCGTTGCAAACAAATGAAGGAGTCAAGTTTTTCAGGTTAAAAAATCACGAAATCAAACCTTGAGGGAAATGCCAGATAATTTTGAAGCTCGTGTGGTATTCGGGGGATTATTTTTCCGTCCCAAATGTCGGCCAATAGAATTGCACCATGAGACGAAATGTACAATGGGAACATTTCCTTTGACTTTTTTATCGATGGTGGACAGAGAACAAACTCCAAATCGACTCATTTTCATGCAAAATCTCCAATTTTCACAATTGAATTCAACCTGTCAGTTTGACGTGTGGTTAATTTGACTGGATCATGATTTGTTTTTTATATATAGCAACGACCAGAGAAAATTTTCAAAAAATTATCAGTATAATACCATGTAGGTTGTACCACGTGACGTCGAATGGTGCAATTCTATTGGTCGATATTTGGGTCGGAAAAATAATCATTGTTATTGTATAGTTAATTTAGTTGTTGCTGCGATAACGAAGATTTTCACATTTTATAGTTAAATTATAACATAAAACAATATCTTGAATAGTGAACCAACCATGCCTCTGATCGAACTTAAGAATGCTTTTGAATTTGAAAACCGCAAATTTCAACTCAGATAACTTTTGACGTCCACAAATAAGTTGTTAAGTCTCTTTAAAGCTACAGAATAATAGTTCAACTTTATAGACTAGACACTATTCATACAAGCCTGAGCAAAGTATTTCAATAAAGTTTCATTAAATTTTACAGTTTGTAACGTCTCTCAGCGGAAATTTCTAGACTACGATACTTAATCATAACTTAATTTTGATAGTAATATGATACTGAGGATTCATGAAGAAGATTATTATGAAGTTTTAAATATACTTTTATATTGTGTCTATTTTTTAAAAGGTGAATTCACAATAAGTTATCGTGATTTTTTGATATCGTAGGTATATAATTATTATCGTAAATTTTATGCCAAAATACACTTAACCTTCATTAAAGTTTTTTAAAATTGAAAAAGTCGGATTAAAAGAACATTTTAATCCGACTTTTTCAATTTTAAAAAATAATAGACCCAACGTCGAATAAGATTGTCAAAGAAATAACTAATAAATATTTTGACTGGACAACGTCTTTCGGGTCAAGTAGTAAGCTATAAGATCAATGAACTAAACCCCAACCAATTCCCTTGTTACAGAGCCAAAAAGTGAAACAGCGGAAGGCGTCAGCAGTTCCTCAGGTAGTTCCACAGAAGACGAAGAGCCTAAGGAAGCGTGGATGCGAGCGCCAGCAGGGGGCGTGGCGGTCAGGAGCGGCGAGGACGCTCTCCTCACGTGCGTGGTGCTGGGCGCGAGAGGGCGTCCCGTGCTGTGGAAGCGGGCAAGAGACCAAAAGGTGCTGACTGCTGGGAGCGTCAGGGTCACCAGGGATGAGAGAGTGCGAGTTTTGCACGATGATTGTAAGTTTAGTTTTTTCACGTTTTCAAATACAACAACATGGGAAACTGGCTAGCATAATTTATCAATGTTGAGTTGGTTCAAATAACGAGAGTCATAATAATAATCATTTACCTGTGCACATCATAGGTCTTGCTGAATTATTGTTCCTCAAAAAATTAAATAATAAGAAAAAACTCTGGTTTAAACTTCTAAAAACTTATAACTCAATAGATATAAAATTATTCTAAAAAGATAATGGCACATCTCCAATCCAACCTCAAAAAGAAACAAATTAACCAGGTTAACCAAGATTTTGTAGAGGCAGTAAAATAATCAAAAAATATATTTCGCAGCGGAAGAGCCCCTACAAGGGCCTGGGATCAGGAAAGGAGGGGACGTGTGGGCGCTCGTCATCAAATCAGTGAGAGCTACTGACGCCGGCCTCTACGTGTGTGAGCTGAACACTGACCCACCGGTCAGGAGCTTCCACAAACTAACTGGTGAGGAACTTTGCATTTCAACTTCCCATCATTACCAGCGTAAGACTGTCCCGCAAAGTTTAATCCATGTCTCCTCTCACAATGTTACTTTAGTTTTCCACGCAGATCAAATAATGCGGATTGGCAAATTTTGGAAAATCTTAATGTTATCTTTTCTTCATGGACATGAAGTACGTAATGAGTTATTTTTGATAAGCACATAACTTGGAAATTTTATTTTTCTTTTATTCATAACATACATAAAGGCTACACTTATTACTTCGTGTATTAATATTAAGATTAATAAGACTTGATCATTATTTCCTTTAATATAGTAGTCATATGATATAATACAACGGAGTATAATATCCCATACAGTGATATCAAGAGGCCTAACGCCTCCAGAGAACCAGAACACAACTGACTCCTACTCTGCCAACGTGCCAACTCTGTCGACGACGGCGCTGGCACACAACTACACTGACTGTTGCATCGGCGCTAACGTCAGCAACACTTGCCTGGGCTTCTGTAGCATCCAGACCATCCTAGAGGGCACCGGCCAGGACCCAGAGACATGTCAGCCTGACTTCCCGGCCATTGTTAAGTAAGATTTATTTTCTTTAGTCATAGGTGTCTAACGCTTTTTTATGTTCTTTAATTTATATGATGTTTTGGCATATACCAAGGTAGATTATTTTTACCGATACCTTTTCTTCAGTGGATAATAATTATGTAAGTCGCTTGTATTAATTAATACAACTGCAATTAGTGATCGCGAAAAAACACAATCTTAGCTCTATTCTTACTCACGGACAACTGTGAACAATCTGAAACAGAATCACGGTCATAAATTTTTAATATTATTTAATTGATCGTTACACAGTCATCATAAAAAGGGCAACCATTATTTACACATTAATTCTCGACCTAAGCACATTAGGAATTTCCCAAATTAAAAACTAACTGCCTTCATTTTATTTATTAGCCCATTTTCCCCAGATGTATGGCGGACGGTCGCAACCACGTCCCCTGCTGCGTTCAGGAGCACGTCCCAGATATCTGCCAGGACGTGTGCCGAGGGGAATTCACCCCTGTCACCGATAATATTAAGACTCATTATTCTTGCGCAACTTACATGGAGAAGACTCTCGCCTGTATCGTCGAAGGGATTGGTAAGATAATTTAGAATTTATCGCCTTACAAAACCGATTATAGGTTTCTGATTATGAAATTAATTTTTGACATAATCCTGTCCTAAATTGATCCTTTTAGGTATTAAAATTTGGTAGCAAATTGTATTTTCAATAACGAAAATTTTCATAATTGGATCTTAACCAAAAAAGTAATGATGTGTTCCGTCTATTATTTTGCAAATAACACCAATTACTTAATAATATACTTGAAAAATATTACACGTTTAACGCTTCCCACGCACGTCCGATAATCGGCGACCGATTTTTTATAGGAGAAAAATAGAACGTACTGGTAGCAATAGTGCAACGCACACGTCCTACAAAACGTCGGTCAGATATAATATGGAAGAAAAAATCGGCCCGATTATCTCTCCTACAAAAAGTCGGACGTGGCCTGGGCGGGAAGCGTTACTGGTAGAAAAAAATTGACATGTAAAACACATTATCTTGTTTGTTACATTGTATGTGATAAAAGTAAAAGATTTTCCTTAACACTACATAATCATACGTAATCATTACCTACTCTTTGTTATTCTTTAAACAATTCTACTAGAACAAGGAATAACGTAAACCGGTCTACTATATCAGAATCAGCATGATTTATTCACGATATCGGATTCCCTAACGCTTAATGTGTATCAGAATTTATGATCCCGATTAAAAGATTACATCCGTACGTCCAAGTGCTGCATTTACCGGGATTTTAATTCTTCGAGTGAACGTTGCGTATCCAAGTATTATCCAGGTATTATCCGAAATCTGTTCGTAACAATGATACACGAGTTTGCAATGAAATAAAGTTTTAACTTGGAAATCGGTGCTCGAGTTAATTCCATACTATATTTTTACGGCACGTTGATTTCACAATTTAAAGTATCTGTATCGGGAATGCTAGTTGCAATTACGCGCTTATTTTTATCAGTAGGATAGGTTCTTTTAATAATCTTTGCCAAGTTGTTTGTTTTACTTTATTAGTGTTTGTTACCTTATTTATGAAAGACCATAGGATGTGCTAATGAGTTAAAGCTAATAATGTTGACAAGTTTTGTGAACTTTGTACCAGTCCACGTGAAATATCTAAGTGTGGCGGTATAAGTGATTGAGCTTTAATTGCATAATTGCATTTTAAGCTAGATTACTGAAAAATACATGCTGACCTTGCATTGTATTTTCGCGTAAAGAAACGATTATTTTTACCATTCGTCACCAAAACCCGTCCCAAAACTAAAACTGTTGCAAAAATCTGCATTTCAACAGAACTCCTCCCAAGCCCACCAGAAGACGTAGAAGTGGACGCGCTGAACGAGAAACAACTCAACGTGACTTGGTCACCGCCAGTGGAGAACACAGAAAGCGTAACAGAGTACATAGTGAATGTGACCACCCTGAGGTCATTTGACGCTCATCTAATCGACCCATCGGAGAGCTCTATTAGAAACGAGACGAGGATGAGTCAGCCGATGACGTACCGCGTGCCAGCGACCAAGACGTTCCTTGTCCTCAACGATCTGCTTCCGTTCACGATGTACGAGATTAGCGTCACCTCCTACAATATCCACGGATCGAGTCTACCCAGCTATGGAGTCAGGTATTACACAATATTGATTTTTATCCGATTTCATTTAAAACTCGTCATTTTTTATCTTGAATTTTTACTACCACAGTTTAGTCTCGACTATGATTTTGCAGAGAAAAATGCCCAAACTCCACAATGAATAAAACAATATTTTTGCCACTAGCTACCGAAATATCAGTTTCGCCTCTTAGAATAGACTTACGACGTCAGGCTCACCGATTCCATCAAATTCAATGAGGAAATAAGCTCTGATGATTCATTCAAAATTAAATAAAATAGCTTACAATGACGACACAGGTCTTTAACCCTCACTCCGGGTAAGATGAAGCAAACCAAGGTAGAAGCCGCGCCTCAACTTCCTGACGTGAGAGGATGCTGCGTTGCCGGCGGGGTCACCCATTACGGCTGTGTCGACAAGCTCTGCGACCCAACCAAGACTTTCGAGATTGGCGTAAGTTTGATGAAAATCTAAAAGGGTATTATGGTCGTTCATTATTTGTTTACCATCTAAGATAGAGTATATCGTAGCAATACGAACAATGACAGTGTCTCATAAAAAATCAGTTTTTATTTTGAAAAAAAAATCTTATAAAAAATCAATCACTTTTTTAAAAATCAGTTACATCTTGGTTCACTTATCACGTTCATTTGCACCAGTGTGATTTTTCATAAGATCACTACTCAATCGCAGGTAAACACTGGAAATACATATTTCTGCAAAAGTCATACAAACCTAAGTTCAAATAAATAAACTGCAGGATAAAAATCGCAAACCCATCTATTTCAATTGGAGTCACCTATCATTGGGGTCACCAGTTTTGGGCAGCTTTTAAATGTCTATACCATTTGTCTATATGTGCAACATAACTTTATCATTAAGCACCTCACTTGTAACTAACGCACAATCACCCTGTTCCCGTTCTAACCACCAGCTGCAGGTCACAGATCTGATGATCTGCGCTCCCTGGGCGGGGGTCACCTTCGGGTGTCTCGCTAACGGCATGGACCACACACCCTGCTGCCGCTCCAGGGGACTGCCGGACCCATGCTTGCCGCTGTGCAGTGGAAACATCACCTCTCTGGATTTCAATCACTTTAAGTAAGTAATTTTCAAGCTTTTTATGTGGATATAAAATACAGAAAAAGCTTTACATTAAAAAGGGTTAATTGAAAATCATTTGATAAGCTCTTGCACTTAAAATACTCCATGCATCTTGATATTTTGCAATCTAAATAAAAAAAAATTAAAAAATAAAAGGTCTGAATATTTTTTTAATAAACCTTTAACCGAATTGTAAGTGATTAGTGTTGCCCAAACACATGCACAACATAATATATAAAGCGATAAACTTACTTACGTAGTTTCCCCTCGTTACGCCATCTTCCACCAGGTGTCTGCGCTACATGTCATCCTATACCAACTGCCTCCTCCAAGGCTACGGGGTGCTCCCGGGGCCGCCCTCGCGCCTGCACCTCACCAACATCGACACGGACTACGCCGTGGTGCACTGGGCGCCGCCCGCAGCCCTGGCCGACACTGTGCAGTTCTACAATCTTCATTATAAGGCGTACCAGGGTGAAGACGATTATAGGGTTTTGAAGAAGGTATTATTGGTTATTCTTTTAACTTCTGGTTGGGTCTCTTGTAACGTGTACCATTCAAAAAAGTAAAATTTAATTTCCTCAAATAATAGATCTGAAATTGTTTCCCTTAATGCTAAAACATATAGGGGAAGGTCGGTTAATTTGGACCACTTTTTTTCACCTGCATATATTGCACATATTTTTAGGTATTTTAAAGAATGTTTTTACATGGAATGAAACAAAATTTAATTGGTTTTATGTTAATTGAATAGTAATCAACCAGGCATTTATATATTTCTAAAAATTCAACAAAATGTGAGATCGTATCTTAGGTCCAAATTACCCAACCAGTTCGATTAATTGGACCATGGAGTTGTTAAATTGGACTTCAGCCAAAAAGTAACGTAAAACTACATTTTTTTATAATAATTGTGGATTGCACGTTGCCTGAAGGGTTGACGAAAAAGCAGATGGTAAGTGGTCACTGTCGCGTCGCCTATGGACATGAGTAATACCAGAGGAATCGCCAGTGCATCGCCGGCCCTGAAGGAGAACTCTTTTTACACCTTTTTTGAAGAACTCCATGTCATAGCACTCTGAGAATACCTCCGAAGGAAGCTCATTCCACAGTTTGCACGTGCGTAGCAAAGACGCGTAGGTGAGAACAGTACTCGACATGTTAGGCCTGGCTTTGTAAGGCATGAGTAGGAGCCTTGCAGTTAAGTACTGCTTATAGCCCTATTCAGGACACCAAGCTTCTGAAGCTTGGCCTCCAGGCCAGCTTAGCCTTGCCTTCTAAATGATGCCGTCGTCGAACATCACTCGAGGTGTCAACTCCCAGAATCCCAACACTTTTACTTACAGTGAGTGTGGTACCTTGGTGGCTCACTATTGGGCACGGGTCTCTCCTCTTCAGGAGGCCTAGAGCATACTCCACCACGCTGCTCCAGTGCGGATTGGTGGAGGTGTTACTGGTGTTAGTAGCCAACCCGAGTGTCGGAAGTTTTCAAACCACCCGAGGGCCTCCAACATGGCTTAACGACTTATGACAACGTCTTATGGTAACAACGACCAACGGCTTCACGTGCCCTCCAAAGCACGGAAATGCTCAAGAAATTTTTGCCACTAGCGGTCACCCATCCAGCTACCGACCGCGCCCGCTGTTGCTTAACTCTGTCGATCACATAGGATCGACGCAAGCCACCGGGCTATGAGCGCTTCGCGGGGTTGAACTTAAGTTGACCACTTTACGGACTTACTCCAGAGACTTCTCGACAACAGATACAAATTTAATTCTGCTATCCGCCACTGGCATCTGAGAGGCATTAGCGAGGGCTGTGTAGTAGGCATCCCCTGTACTGACTGTCATCTGCATAGCAATGGATACCACTCTTATGCTGCAACATGTCATTGATATGCAGAATAAAAAGCGTAGGAGATAGCACAGACTCTTGGGGATTGCTAGCATTTAATAGATAAACTAGTTAGGTAAATTGGACCGGTCCATTTCATCAAACTTCATGTGGTCCATTTTAATGAACCATACAATTTTGCAAGAAAACACACTTAACCAAAACATAATCTCTTAAAGCCGACAAACGTTAATCACCAGTTGACTGCATATAAATAACGGAAATACAAACAAAATTTAAGAAAATAAAAACATACCTTTCATTTAACTATGCCCTTAGCACACAAATGAGCAGTGATAGCCTAGCGGTTAGTACGTTGGTCTCCCGAACGAAGGGGCCTGAGTTCAAATCCTGGCACGCACCTCTAATTTTCAAATATTATGTGCGTATTATAAGTTAATTATCACTTGCTTCGGTGAAGGAAAACATCGTGAGGAAACCTGCACACCGGAGAGTTCTCCATAAAGTTCTCAAAGGTGTGTGAAGTCTACCAATCCGCACTTGGCCAGCGTGGTAGACTATGGCCTGTACCCCTCACATTGTGAGAGGAGACCCCGAGCCCAGCAGTGGGACAATTATGGGTTGTTGCTTTGCTTTTGCTTTTGCTTTGCTTTAGCACAACCACTCAAAAATAACATTCAAAACATTACAAATTGTTTTTTGCAAATAAAATAAAATCATCTCATTTAATGCCGGATTCAAAACGGCCAATGTACAATGGAGTTAGATGCGCATCTTTTGGTGTAGTCATTTTATAAATAAAATAACTACTACACCAATTTTTGAAGGTGGTCCAAATTAGAGAGCGGTCCAATATTACCGACTTTCCCCTATTTAAATTCAAAACATATTCTATACCCAATAGAAAATATAATATGGTAGAAATTTTATTTTATTGTTACTCTTTCAACTGTATTGAGTCATCATGATAAGACAGAAAAGCACGTAGTAATTATCTGAAATTCCAATATTTTAAGAAATACTTTAAAATTCCACTCAACTTGTAAAGTTAAAAACTTTTCTTATATTAAAAAAATATTTTATCCAGGTACAATCACCATACATTCTAGAAGACTTGGAGTCCAACACCGACTACGAGATCTTTGTGGAAGCCGTCAACGAGCACGGCGTTGGAGAAGCTTCTCCTAGGCTTATCTTCAGGACACAGAGCCAGGTACATTATTTACCCCGAAAGGGAGACTACACAGATACACTGTACTTAGTTTGTACACAGAAAGATTTGGCTTTTGCTGAAAATACGTCTCATGTTTTGTCAACTAATCCGAATACCGCTGATCTACCTTCACCAGGTGTTAGAGGAAGAAGAAGAAACAGCGAACGCATACAACGTGACAGCATGCTGCGAGAAGGTGCAGCTAGCCGGTGTGTGCATGCCGCTGTGCTCATACGACGCCAAGATGTCGGACTTGAGGACGCTGGCGCCACTCTGTGCGCTTGAGTTCCACAAGCTGCTGCGATGCGGTGCTGGAGGTAGGATTTAGGAGTGTCCACAAAATATCAAAGTAACATATAGTAGCTTATACGAATAGTACCTGTAGATGAATGTGTATTAGACTTAGCATAGAATTAATAATACTTCCCAACCTTGATCGAAAACCATTGCATTGAGCATCTTAAAAACATGGTCACGTAACTTTGCGAACAACTTTTTGGTTAAATTAAAAACTTCCTACTATTATATTAGATGCGATACCATATTTATAGACTTATGGTTTGTTGGTCTTGTTATGCCACCTTGATCATTGACAGCATCATTATGATATTATTGATGATTCATTATCATATTGTAACCTACGTGTCTTGTAACCTATCCTTGTAACGTAATGTAGGGTATCTTTTTGGTTCTTGAAGGCTCTCACATCAAAATCGATCGGAACCACTAACAGAGGAAAGCTAGCTTGCCTTCAGTAAATGCACCAATTGATATGTACTGGAATACTCATATACTCATATAGATTCAGTCCTGAAATCCTCACCAAGCAGTCTCCAATTCAGTCCCACGGAATTCACAGTTTTTCCGGAAATCTCCACCAGCTAAATGAGTAGGAATTTCAGGAAAAAATAGTTCATAGCCCCATGACTTGGACTATTTATTCATTTAAATCTTTACGCATCATACAAAAGTACAGAAAACAAATATGGACTTCGTCCTAAAACCATTCTCTCCCAGTTAACTTTCGGGTAGTGTGAGCACAACAATATAGCGACATGGATTAAGCAAATATACCTAATGAAGGAATTAAAATATTGACTGGATCAGGCCGTAACCACGAGGAGTGCTGCGCGCGGCGCGGGGTGCCGCCGGCCTGCCGCGGGGTCTGCGCCGGCGCCAGCTCGGCCGGCCTCAACACCTGCGTGCCCTACATCGGGAACATCGTGCAGTGCTTCGAGGAGGGTAACTATAGCTTGCGTAGCAGCATTCTTGTCTTTTATGATGTTTTTCTCATTGACAGTAAGCTTTTACATTAGTTTCTGTGTCGTGGGTGACAATGTCTTTTTCCTTTGTTCCCATGGTCTATTCCATGAGTAATTTTAATTACCCGTGGTTCCATGACCTTAGGGATTGTTTCCTGGACTTCCGACTATATCAATAGAAAAAAAAATGAAAACCGTCAGTTACATACAATAAAATTTACTCATTCATAAAGCAAATATTTTTTGTCTTAGTCTGAATTTTCTGAATAAAAAATATCACTTTAACAATTGGAATTTTGGAAGTTTTGGAACAAAAAATAGTCAGTTGTATCTATCTTTTAAGTAACTCTCCTTTTCGAAAGTGTAAAACTCTACTTTTAATAATAATAGAGATTCTAAAAATAGGTCCTCCCTAATATTCACCACATTGCAAGGATATTTGCCCATTACAAACGCCTCGAGAATCTCCAACAACAATACTCAATGTAATACGAAATGGTAAAATTATCATAATAATATTTTCATGTTTTATTTGCCGAGTTTCCTTATCAACCTCAATTACAACAATTAAAGAAAATATGTAATTAATTAATTTTAAATTATTTTGTTTTGACTTGTTAATGTAATTCACCTTAAACACTAAAATAAAAATAAGGAATTAATGCCATTTTAGTAAACACCATTTATTTTAATTATCGAGTCGTATACAATATATTATTTCTTATATTTTTTTCGATGATTGAGAGTAAGTTCATTTGAGACCAAATACTACGAGTGTTCTCCAATGATTTAAGTGCTAAAGCGACTTTAATCAAATTTTATTCATTTTGTTTACTTCAAAAGAGATTAATCTCAAACCCTTGAAATAGCAACACGTCACTGCCCAACTATGACACGAAATGCGATGACCACAACATGGTATACACAGACCAGGCTCTAAATGGTATATAATTATGTGGCTAATACGTTAGTAAATCGTTTATAAAATCTTTGGCTCCATAGCTGGCGACGTTGCCATTTCGTCCTACCTGTATGAGCGTTGGATCAAATATGGGGAACCTTATTACCCGAATGTTCTTCATCAGGAACGGGCATCCTCCCCGGTCCACCTCGGGAGCTCCACGCTGTGGTCTCCGGGGACAAGCTGTTCCTGGACTGGTCCGCGCCGCAAGATGGAGCCAACGCCACCTCGTACACTGTGCACTGGCAGAAAGTGGGAAACATCTCCCAGCCCTACTATTATAATACTCTGCAGTTGGATAATGTAAGTACATCAATAACATATTATTTAAAACCAGTAAAATTTTTTTTAATTATGTAGCCGGACCTCTCTACAGCAGTATCGCGCAAGTTAGGAACTTACTATAAAGATGTGCTGAAGAGATTTTTGCTATTTGTTCTCTTCAATTAATTATCACTTATCTTTCTTTTAAATCTCGTTTCAAAACTGTTTCTCCAGCGTGTTCTGAACATTTTTGTATCCAAAATAACGTGAATGTATTTATGTATTCTATAACTGATTGTTTTTGAACAAAACACTTTAACAGAATATTTTGTGTGTGTTTATCCAGCAAGTCAATCCTAGTACAAGTGGTAGGTTCAGACGTTTGATTCATTATAGTAACCTATTCTCACGTTGTGTAAGAACCTAACCTAACCTCACTTTCATTAGAAAATGAACGTGTCAGAGACGATGGCGCGTATCGACTCGCTGGAGGTGAACAGCACCTACCACCTGTTCGTGGTGGCGGTCAACGAACACGGCACCTCGCTGCCCTCCAGCATGCTGCTGCTCAACATCACGGAAGGTACTGAATATCAGTGTTGTCGTGTTTGTTTATGACCAGACTCTGTAACCTAGGCTCGACAAGAGATATGGAAAGTCATAATCATGACAACGCAGTCGAAAGAAGGAACTCATATAGATGGATTTCCCGATAATTTTTGGAAAAGTTATGTAACAATGATGGAGTGCTGGTTAAGCTATCATTATGTTATAACCGCTCTTTCCGTATTCTGATGAGTACCTACCTGTTTTATTGTAGGTTTTTATTTTTGCATACAAAGGACCATGCCTATATTAGTATGGAGCTGAAAGTCAGCAATGCCATGCAATGCCCAAATTGCAGCTCTATGTCATATGATAACTTTTTAACAGTATTTATATGATATCTAGGTTTAATATCATATAAAACACCGGTTCAAAAGATATTGGACATTAAACATGATAACTTCCTAATGGTTTTTTATACATTTTATCGTTTACAGACAGCATTGCTATTAGTTTTTCACTAGGAACTTTATTTTTTATTTATTTTATTTTATTTTTAATTTTTTATCCAGTGCTTCATATGATTTAAAATTAACAACATAATTTTAGTTTTTATTTATTAGAGCAATCTTGTAATATACTTTATCTGGGCATTTCTGGGGCACAGATGGGCATTGTCCTTTCGTGATATATCACAAATTCATTACCCTACTCAACTATACACAGCACCTGTAGAGAAATATCTTGATCCTTCAAACCGGATAAACTAAATTTAGGTACACGCATAATTTGTAAACAAAGTGCCGTATATTGCATGTTCGTACACTATCTCGACGAGACAACGAGCTTTGTTGTTAGGAATAGTGCAATATGTGGCGGAGGGGTACCTATAGCCCCCAGCCAATCTCGGGGGACTCTAACACGGTCGAGCCTTCTTCGCTCTTTATCTTATTACTTTCGCTCGTCTTTTGTTAAACTTTTCACAACAAACACATTTATCTTTTCATATAGCCAGGTATTAGAACGTACATAAAATAGCGTAGAGGATAGGTTTTTGACTAAACTACCAATACAACAGTTAGAAGACCGTTAGTTAAATTCATATGTTTTAAGTACATCGGTTAAGTAAATAATTGACGACAACCATAGACTTAAATAATAGACAGGCTGTTCCGAACAAAATCCGTGTCATATTTTTCAAGTATTTTTCATACTCTGTGACAGCGCTTCGTTCGGTCAAGTTCGGTTCAAGATGGCGGATATCAAATATTTTGCAATAAATATTTTTTAAATGTAGATATGTAAAAATATAGCTATTTATCAATTATGATTTAAATAAACTCAAATAAAGTTCAAACGTAAATAATGAAGACGTTTTAACTGTGCACAATAAACAATATGCGTTATTATCTGTTCTTGAACGGTCGGAGTTTTTCAAAAATGACATCTACTTGTCTCGCTTGCTCGCAGCCGACTAAAATGCGTTGGCACCATATGGTGTCAACGTACGTGTCGAAACTTTTAGTACTGAACAGCGTCTAGTATAGTATACATATAGGTCTATGACGATAACACATTATTAGCCTACTAACTACAGTACTAATAGATTATAATCCTTAGCATGCGTCCACATCGCCAGCCTAGCGCGGTTGCGACGACGGATGCGAAATATTTAACATACGATTTACGAAACCGGCGAAACGAAACATACGAAACGTGATAAAGCGGGCGCGATGGGCCTGAGCGAGATAACTCGCGTAGTTTTCAAACGTCCCTATCCGCGCGTTATGGTCACGCTACGGGCCTAGTCAGCAAGCGATCAAATGCGCGGGTGGCGGGAGCATTAAACCAGTTCGATTTTATCGCTCAGCCTAAGCGTGTTTTCAAAAAATTGTTTTAGAAAATGGTGGAAATACCATCTATACAAATAAATAAAATTGGAGTATCTGTTTGTAATATTAAAATAACCGCTGTTTCCGAAGTGCATTTGGATGTATACACGGTACATATACCAAAACGACATTTTTTACAATTTTTGTCTGTCTGTCTGTCTGTCTGTTTGTTCCGGCTAATTTCTGAAATGGCTGGACCGATTTTGACGGGACTTCACTGGCAGATAGCTGATGTAACAAGGAGTAACTTAGGCTACTTTTATTTTAGAAAAAAAATAGTTTGTTAGGCGATACGAAGTTCGCCGGGTCAGCTAGTTAGAAATACAGCAGCAGTACTGTGGCCACCACTCGCACCGCCGCGGCGTCGTCGCGCCCGCCTGGAGTCCTAGTCACCGCGCGTTCACTGTGGACGCACACTTACGAGGAACCCAGTAGTACCCAGTAGTAATATACGTAGTAGTGTTGATAGTAACCAATCTGTCTAACTATATCGCCTCTTGACGACCCTGTAACGGTCATTTGCGTTGTGGAGTATGAATGTGTCAGCGTTAACATTTAACCGTTCTACTCTGGTTTCTAGTATAGACACACGAACCTAAAAATAAGACGGACGTAATCCCAAGAACAAATTCAGTGAAGCACCCATAGTAATACCAACTCTCTATTCGTACAAGTACACACACCCACACATTGACACTTCACTGATTCAATCGCGAATCAAAAATTACGCACATATGGTAAGCGGGCAGCCATTACTATGCTTCACTCTCGATTAGACGAGGTTACGTCCGTCTTTTTTTCAGATCCGTGTATAGACAGTAGGTATTCTTACACCATTACTCTTCGCTAACACTAACAAACATGTGGGGTACAGACACGGAGAACCGCGAGGTGTCGGGCATCCCGTCGCCGCCGCACTCGCTGTCGGTGGCGTCGCACTCCGCCACGTGGCTGACGCTGAGCTGGCAGCCGCCGCAGTTCTCCTCGCCCGATGAGAAGCTCTCCTACTCGTGAGTTTGCTTTGTTTATTATGCAGGTGTCAAAAAGCAGTGGTAGCCTAGCGATTAGAACGTTGGTCTCACGAACAGAGGGGCCCGATATCAAATCCTGGCACTCACCTGTAATTTTCAAATATTATGTGCGTATTAGAAGTTAATTATCACTTGCTTTGGTTAAGGAAAATAATCGTGAGGAAACCTGCACACCGGAGAGTTCTCCATAAAGTTCTCAAAGGTGTGTGAAGTCTACCAATCCGCACTTGGCCAGCGTTGTAGACTATGGCCTGTACCCCTCACATTGTGAAAGGAGACCCCGAGCCCAGCAGTGGGACAATTATGGGTTGTTGCTTTATTATGCAGGTGTTAGTTGTGCTGATATTCGCGTTGGTGATTTTCCCCGTAAATCCAGATGCCGTGGGAGTTTCGGGGTACACGATAAAAGTAGCCAATAGATTATTACAGATCATGATGTAGATAAAAATCCGTTCAGTAGTTTTTGCGTGAAAAACTAACGAACATCCATATATCTTCATAAACTTTCACATAGGTATATAATATTAGTTAGATTCTTACACCCCAACTCAGAGTCACTAACGGTTACTTAAATCGCTCCTTAGTACAGAATTTGTATGGTGATTCTTTACTAAGGAGCGATTAAAGTAACCGTTAGTGACTCTGAGTTGGGACGGTAGGATTGTTGATTGCAAAATTCTGATGACAATCATCATATTGTGTAAAATTTGAACTTCTTAGGATAAGAGAAATTGGTATAATTAAGCAAGATTTGACCCACAAAAACAGGGTAAGCTAAAACCGTTTAAAAACAAAATACATACCAACAATCACCTCCACGTATCATCTACAGGTTATTCTTCAAGTCCCCCACGCAACTCGGGCAGGGCAACGTGACGAAGATCTCAACAACGGTCCCGGGCCACACGCTGGAGGGCTTAGCACCCAACACGCAGTACGTGGTGTGGGTGCGTGCGCACGCCGCCGCGGGGGACTCGCTGCCGTCCGAGACACTGCTCGCCTGGACTGACCCCGCGTACCCTGCGTTTGTTGAGGTCAGAGAACTATGCTGTCTTAGGTTTTTTTATGGAAATAGCCGGCAAAGCTGACAATCCACCTGATGGTAAGTGGCAGTTCGCTCATGGACATCGGCAACATCAAAGGCCTAATGCGTTGCCGACCAAGAAAGAGGGAAGAAAAAGGAGAAAGAAAAAGAACTGGCCTTCTGTTTTTTGTAGTGTGAAAGACTGAAAAAAAAGATAGATCTTATGGTATATGGTCAACATCAGTAGTAATAAAGGAGCCAATGTAATGCTGGCCCTAAAGGAGCACAACTTTTCCAATAAGTCTTTTGATTCTATTGAGGGCACTGTTGAGCCTGTAAGAATTTGGAGCGCTTTATTATCGTATAGGGCACCTGGCCCATATGCGTTAATTGGGAGTCTGAGCAGTTTGCATCCCCTTGGACCAAAAAGTTACTAGGCTAATGTGTACACTTGTTAAGATGTTTCAACTCAAAATTACTATTCTGTGAACCATCTAGAAGTCTATAATGTAAGATTTCTGTTTGTCATAGTTACTCGTACATGCATCTTATGAAGTATCAATTGAGGCTTTCGTAAATTATAATTCGTGAGTATTTAAAAGAAAGATTTGACTTAAATTAAATTCGCCTTTTATTAATTCCTCCAACCCTTCGTTAAATGCTTAACGTTAACAAAAAAATCAACAGCCAATTTCCACGCAAAAAAATGTTGTTTGCTTATCTTTAGCACAGGTCTCTCAGAAACTTTCTGTTCTAACATCGGATATAAAAATGTAAATTTTTCCTTTGAAACACAATGTTGGGAGAACAAAGGGCGAAAATGAAAAATGGGCTACATTAGGCGATGATTCTTACAATAAAAGAAGGTCGATTTACTAAAAAGTTTCAAACTTTACGGGTACCTATTGTAGTGAAATAAATATTAATGGAAAATCTACATCGACTTGATTCATAATAACAAATTGTTGAAACATTTGCGTTTAGCTTATAAAACTTTTGCGTGAACTCCACATTGAAATATATAAAATAATTTTTAGTCCTCTTTGGAATTAGGGGTCTGTTTGCAAAATATTTGGCTTTAAAGTGCTAATTTTAGTTAGTCAAATATCCCCCCCCCCCCACACACACACACTGTCTAAACGGTTGGAGTTAGACAAGTGAAAAAATTCTCAAAACTATTAATATATGATAAATTTACAAGGAAAACTATCACGGCTATGTTAGCATAAGTAGGTAATGAGTAAAAGTCGATAAATTTACTACTTCGGAACCCGACATTGCGCGTGGCCTGACACGCACTTGCCCGGTTTTTCTGATGTCCATTGGCGACGATGGCCATTACATAAAAAAGATTCATATATATCATACGCGTACCATATCACTGGTACAAGAGAGAATAAAGTACAATTAGAGCGAGGCAGCAATATTCAGATGCGTTGGATCCTAGCCGTACTTCAACTTCAAGATACAGGTTGTAATGGTTGTAATTGTTTGCAGCCACCGACCGTGAACCCAGTCAACCTGGTGGTGGAAGGCTCCAGCATGACCATTCTCTGTATCGCCATGGGAACCCCTACGCCGACCATTTCCCTCTATATTTCTGGTAAGTTTCAAATTGTATGAAAACAAGTAACTGTGTCCTGATGCACCATTAGACACTCTTCTGTTATTCCACTTTTCAGCTCATTCGTAAGCAACATTCATTTAGGTGTAAATATTGGCGTACCAGCATCATAGTAAGATGCTTATGACATGCTTTACAACATACAAATATATTACCATCTGCTAAAAGGGCTTCTTAAAGTATATTGTCTTTGTGTGGCAGGGCGGCTGGTCCGTCAAGAGGTGACGCGGCACATGGTGACGGTGATCCACAACGTGACGCGCGACATGGACCAGATCTCCTGCTACGCCGACAACGGCTACGGCACGCCCATGCAGGCCTCGCGGAAGATCAACATCTCGCGTAAGTTGATAACTGGTAGATGGCCACGGCGTCCTCAGGCACGCCACGACATCCTTAGCCGAATTCCTTATGCCGAAGCACACCCTCGCAACATCAACTTCGAACTACATCAATTAGTTTTTCTTCTGACATCGTTCTACAGTTACATGTATTACACAAGTTACAAATATTATTATGTTATACATATAATTAAGAACCCCACCTTGCCTCACCGCTCCACCTTGCCTCGGCGTCCCGAAGGCTACCGAAACATACGGATGCTGAGACACTCCCAAGGCTGCCTACACGGCATACCTAAGCATATATCCCTAAGCATACCGCAGCTTTGGTTTTGTACCTACGATGGCGATCATTGAAATTTTAATTTTACTGTCATACTATTAAGTTTTATTTCTATTCGTCGCATAAAAATCTCTTGCTATGCTGTGCCGCGAGTACTTTAATAGCACACCTCATCAATCCGCACTGGAGCGTGGAGTACGGATTGGTAGAGATCTTAGTGGTGAAGAGGTTAGTGGCCAACCCAAGTGTCGGAAGTTTTCATGCCGCCTGAGGGCCTCCGACATGGCTTCCCACCTGCTTGCAATAAAACCGGGAGCGACGGCTGTACGTTACCAAAGCAAGGAAACGCTCAAGAAATTCGTGCCCCTCCATCCAACTACCGACCCATCCAACTACCGACCCATCCAACTACCGACCGCACCCGCTGTTGCTTAACTTTGTCGGTCACTAAGGATGACACAAGCCGGGCTATGAGCGCTTCAATTGTATTGTGTTACGGATGTGACGTCAGTTCTACACCAGCCAATCAGACCTGCCAACAGTACCAACCAATCAAGTCGCCATATTAGCCCCCAACTCCCAAGCCAAAGTGGGGGGTGTGCTAATATTAGCCAACGCCAGCCATTTTGTGGTTCATTCTGTTGTGATTAAAAGGTCTTGTCGAAACTCTGCTCGTTTTATTTGCTACATCTGTATTGATTGATTTAGCTACGTCTAATAAAGAGCCATATCCCCCAGACGTGCCAGCGATCCAAGCGTCCGGCATCACGATGGCGGCTGCAGGAGACTCAGTGATCCTGGAGTGCCGCGTGGAGGCGCTGCCCAAGCCCACCATCGCGTTCTGGCGGGACCCCAACGGCCGCACCGCTGTCATCGACGGGCCCAACTACACCATACAGCTGCTCGCTGATCCAGAGGTGAGGTCCATGGTTGTGGATTTGTAATTTTCTAACGCCCCAACTCAGAGTCACTAACGGTTACTTAAATCGCTTCTTAGCACAGAATTCGTATGGAAATTATTTGCTAAGGAGCGATTAAAGTAACTGTTAGTGACTCTGAGTTGGGGCGTAAGTATTGTGGAATACCGTTAGCATTGAAAGGGACGAACCCTCGGAATCCAATTACTTGTTTTAAACCAATTAAAGGCCCACCACCGGGCACGGGTCTTTCCTCTTGAGGAGGCCCAGAGCATACTACACCACGCTGTTGCAGTGCGGATTGGTGGAGGGATTAATGGCCAACCAAAGTGTAAAGTTCAAAGGGTTTTGAGTTCCATTTCCAGTGAGTCATTTTGAATGAAGAAGTTAAAATATATTCATAGGGCTTACTAAGTGACCGTCATAACATACTACAGGAACAAACCAAGTACACGATGCGGCTGATAATAAAGCGGATCTCGGAAGCGGACGAGGGCGACTACTAC
The DNA here is from genome assembly GCA_951805285.1 of Thymelicus acteon. NCBI lineage: Eukaryota > Metazoa > Arthropoda > Insecta > Lepidoptera > Hesperiidae > Thymelicus > Thymelicus acteon. The sequence goes on along the minus strand of OX638227.1, from coordinate 1,809,390 downwards.
TGCCACGCGGAGAACCCGTTCGGGCGCACCGTGCGGCCCGTGTCCGTGCGGCTGCGGCCCACCACGCCGCACCACAACGTCACCGAGTGCTGCGATAAGGTATGACACATAACACATTACCACACTAAGCAATGATATTATAATGCAAAAAGAAGTAGATATTATGTCACTAGCGCGCTGACGATGAAGAGTATAAGGACATGCAATTGACCGTTCTGCTGGTAGTCGCTCTGTCAATACAAGACGATACACACACTTTTGTTGTTGTCAGGAGTGCTTGACATTTGACATACAGCGTTAAAATGCCTTCGTGTATTATACCAATGTGATTGGTGTAGTGAAACAAAAGATAAACGTGTGTGTGTTGTAGTTTTTTTCGGAACCGATTTTTTGGTTGATTTGTAATGGCATAACGTATCTGATCTATATTTTTTTCAATATCATTGCACACTAGTGAAAGACTACTACAGTCCAGAGTGCTGCAGTAAGGTATACCACACTTGCGGACAATCCTACTAATATTATAATTGTGAAAGTTTGTATGGACATTTGTCTTTCACGCAAAAACTACTGAACGGATTTTAATTAAATTTAGCACACAGGTAGACCATTATGTAGAAATATAGATAAAATATAGAGTAGGTACTTATCAACCCCAAGAACACGGACAAAGTCGCGGGCAAAGCGCTAGTTTCTTTTATATTTACACCAACTTCTTCGAGCAACCTCTACCTCGTTACTACGTCAAAAAACTATTCCACCTGCAATGACCAGCATACTCCTTTTTTATACTTAATCAACCTCCTTTAGAGCCTATGCACACAGCCTATTTTAAACACCCAGAACCATTCAAATTCATTAATTGTTCTTTTTTTAAGATCTGATTTAGACAATCTATCACTATATGTTTATCTCACCTCTTGGAGTCTTCGAAATTTATAATTGAGTTGTTCATTTAAAAAAAAAATATTTTTTTAAAAATGTATTTCAAATCTTTAACACAAATTATATTAATTGGCATTGTTAAAAACGCTTAAAAACTATTTTTAATATTAATAATAATGAATTCAAAATTGATAAAAGTTCAAAAAGAATCACGTGACTACAAACGCGCCAGATTTGGTCGCCATGTTAGTGACGTCATTTTGTTAAAGCAATTACACAGTGTTAGAAGCTTCTACGTGAATTGAGTAAAAATATCCGGAATTTAGTGCAAAAAGATATTCATAACACGTAATTTTATTGTAAATTTAAATGTTAAATGATTTATTCTTCATTAAATATTATAATAAAACTCTCTATTGATTGTACACACTAAATAAATTTAGATACCTAAGGTTACACTGTTTACTGGTAAATCGTGTCTGGGAGAAATCAGGGCAGGGTGTTAGGGGTATAAATCAGGGTTGTGTAGCTTCTACCCGCGACTTCGTCTACCTAAATTTCACATATGGATCCTGAGAGAAGTGAAGAATGTGATTAATAAAAAATGCACAATGCAATACTACAGAAATTCTATGCTAGTAGTAGGTACATACATATGATGACCCTATAGCCTAGTCGCTAGCGATTCGATCCAGCCAGCGAAGTGAGGGTCCCAGGTTCAATTCCCGACCATATCTAATAAAATGTGACAAATAATTATTTGTACTCGGGTCTTGGGTGTTATAGTGACGTATTATTTGTGTTGACCATGCCACCCGCGACACAGGGAAATCTACTGCGGTGGTATGGGTCTGTACGCGCTTTGTACATTAAACTGGTACAATATATAATTTTTTTTGTCTCCGAAATACGCCAAGTTGGTCAATGATCGCGACTCGTGTGGCGAATCGTTACCACTCCAGATCGCTAAGTCAAGGGTCCTGGGTTCGATTCGATGCGAGGTGGATGCTGCGAGATGGTTTGAATGATTAGTTTGTATTTCTGTTCTTGGTCTGAGTGTGTGTCCTTGTGTTGTCTATGGCGCCCACGACACTGGGTATCCTAGTATGGGGCTATGAGTGTGAAGCGTTTATTTATTTATTTATGTACCTACTGGTTTTACAATGTTAACGATAATAATAACTAATATCTTCAAACACGGTTCCGTTTTACTCTACCATTGTTCTACCACGTGTTCCACTTTGTAGCCCCAGGACCCATCATCAGATCCTCATTGAATTTGAGTAGGATCAACGTTGCAAAATTCCTAACCTAATAAAATAAAACCATGAGTTGTTTCATAAAAAAACGGACATGTGCGTGTCAGGCCACGGGCAATGTAAGGTTCCGAAGTAAATAGTAAGTTTATCGACTATAACTCATACTTATGTTTCACATAGCCGTGATAGTTTTCCTTGTAAATTCATCATATACCCTATTTTTGAGAATTTTTTCACTTGTCTAACTCCAACCGTTTAGTCAACAGTTGGGGGGGACACTTGACTGTAACCAAAATTAGCACTTTAAAGCCAAACATTTTGCAAACGGACCCCTAATTCCAAAAATGTTCCATGCCAAATTACAGCTTTCTAGCACTAAGGGTCTGGGCGCTTTGCTTCGGACAGACGGACAGACGGACAGACGGACAGACGGACGGACGGACATGACGAAACTATAAGGATTCCGATTTTACTTCGGAACCCTAAAAACGAATCTATGAACGAAAACTAAAATTTTACCTCTTACTCCTCGGGAAAACCGAAAAGGTCACAGGTACACATTTAACACTATCTTTGGGGTGTTTTTTTTGTAGTATTCACACGTAATGGTACAAAACAAGCACGATAACTTTTAAGGTTTAGCATTTTTGATATATTTATCAATATATTGACGATAATATCAAGATTTTATCAGTTAAAAGTCAAATCACAGTATCAGCTGTATGCTGCAATGAATAGCAATTAACAAAGTGACGTCACACGCGCGCTCGGATCTATTCGGGAATTGTCGGCGTGTTTTCGGTACTGGATTCAAAAACGTATTTTTGATTTGATGTAACTTTTAAATTATAGCGAATAAAAAAAAAACTAAAATAACTTTGTAATAAAACTTATATATGAACTTTCCATTTAAAACAAAAAAAAATTTTAGGAAACAACTCAATTATACATCAAAGTAGTTAATTAAGATCACAAGGTCTTCATTAACTTTCTAATTTTACAAGTTTTACTTTAATTTCTAAATAATGGAGTAAAACTTTAGATCGTAATTTATTAACAATTAAAACTTTTCCAAACGTCGTTTTTACTCATCTCAGTCGGCTGTTCACGTTTCAGTTTTTGTAGTTTTGCATAATTATCTTCGTATATTTATATTATAATTAGCTGCCCGGACAGACTTCGTTCTGTCAAAAGTTTTTTTTTTGAAATGTAAACTATCCATCTTTCAAGTTGGATCAAACTGCACACGGTGTGCAAATTTGATTAAAATCGGTTATGAAGTTTGCGAGTCCATCGCAGACAAACACTTTGACACGTAATTTATATATATTAAGAATAGCTGCCCCGACAGACTTCGTTCTGTCAAAAGTTTTTTTTTATATTATTATTTTTGTATGCTGTATCATAAAAAAATAAAAACAAAAAATTTTGTCAAAAAAATAAAAAATAAACTTACGGGTGGACCAACCTTTACATTTAGGGGGATGAAAAATTGTCCGATTCTCCACCCTAGCAGATATGCACGCTAAGATTCACGAAAATCGGTTGAGCCGTTTCGGAGGAATTCAACTTCTAACACCGTGACACGAGAATTTTATATATTAGATATGCATGATTACATGGAAACAACTTTTATTTAGGGGCTTTAATGACGAAATGTTAGGTATCCTTGGAATAATGACTGAGTATGCGTTTCTACGAAACAACTAAAAACAAAAAAAATGTTTTTAGCGATTTACAATAAAAAATATAGATAAGCGTAGTTGTTTTAGATACGATTACTATTTTTGAAGGCGAGCTTGTTACATAGCTATATAGAAAACAAATAGAAGATTCAGTCTCGTCTCCGTAGTTATTATTACAAAAGCCTATAATTATTATAACTTAGTAATATTATTATGTAATATATCTAACTTCAAATACGTTTAGCAGCACGAACAATAAACCGTCGCGCCGTCGTTTAAAATTAAATTCATAGTCGGTACATTCATAGAGCGGGATTCGTTCCCTCCGGCGAGATTCATCCCGAACTAAACCTGTCATCATAATACCCTTTGATAAATAAAGTTAAGTACAAGTTACGTTACAAAGTTCCGTTTGAACATCCGACAATGGCGGTATTCGCTGGCTTTTGTATCTTGATTCAATTTAACGTTCTCAGTTCGTAAGTCGAGCTAGTGGAGATGTTATGATACTGCGGACTTATTCAACGCGTAGTAAATTTATTTTAGCTATTGCACTGTTCTAATATGTTTTATCGTTATCCTTAGGCAGAGCATACGGTTAGATTCATTTTGTAACAACTTTTTCTACACTATGTGCTAGCAAATAAACACTTTGACTTTGACTATCGATTTTCAAAAGAAACAAAACACTTTACAAGCTTTCTAAAAGTTTGCTTGTTTTTATGAATTTGGGGATTAGTTTATTTTAATAAGCTGATTTAGTTAGTTTTGATACAGTCATAACTTGGAAAACCAAAGATTTGCATGAAAATTGCCGGACGATACATTCATATTGGTCCTTCGAGCCCGATATAAGAATTATTACAATTTGTTGAAGTTCTTAGAACTATAAAATGTTTCTTTATAATTTATTTAACTCCTGAAAACAAATTTTTTGGAAGCAGGTGCTATTTGTTTTCGTAAGGCATTGTTACTAGGGATTGCAATCCGGAAAACCGGATCCGGTAATCCGGCCGGATCCGGCGTTTTTTACGCATACCGGATCCGGTCGAATTTACCGGATCTGGCGACCGGATCCGGTCACGCTAATTTTTGACAAAATAACCATCCTGGTGCTAGTGTACATGCTATAAATGCCTGGTATAGATGTTGTAATTAATCTAGCATGGCATTCCGGTATTCCTAACGTTCAATAAGGATGTTATGTACAACACAAATTACTAATTGGATAAATTGTAAGTTATAAAAGTGTGAAATTATGTTCTCGTTAATATTACTTCTTGTTTATAATTTGTAATATTTGGCCTAAATGGATGTAGCTGTAAGCTGTAGATGTATTTCAATTAATGCGCGATATCACTACAACAGAAAAACGCCCTTAAACCACGCACCGTAGTAGTATACATGTACACTTGTTATTGGCTCCCTTCTTAAAGAAAATAAAGAGAAACAAATACAGCAATTGATATATACGTATTTTTTAGAAGATAAGTTGTATTGACAATCTGTTTTACTTCTAACTAAAATTACAGTTTTCGGACTGTTTACATCCAGATGCAGGTATAATATAGGGTGGCGCAAGAGACATCATTACCCTATCGGAAGATGCTATATTTTTTTCAAATGGCGGTAAATATCAGTTTTGCTGTGACATTTGTGTAGGAAACAGATGAAAAATACACGTCAATAAGACATGAATCGCTGTACTCCTCAAAAACGCGGAGTAATCATAATAATCTCTCGTTTTTCGTCATTTGCACTAGCCGGCAAGATCGCCTGTTTTAACCGCTTTAGACTTTTTTTTAGTTCTTAGTGGGGTTTCTTGAAGTCACGAGCTTATGTCAACAAGCCTCAGATTCTTGAAGCCCTCGAAGAGAATATCCGTCATAAATGCGGAAACCTTTCGCCAAAAATTCTGGCGGGAGTGATGGAAAATGCCATAAATCGGGACCGTACAGGCCCGATTCTAGCGGCAGCCACTTGGCTGATATCATTTTTCTACTTAATGAAAACAAATATTTAGACATGAAATAAAACCCAATCCAATAGCAAAACTAAAGCTTTTCATTTATTAAAAAAAATACAGTCAGAGAACATCGGGTCAAGTCAAGGAACACTTTTGCGCCAATCCAAAAAAAAATATTACCTCCGAAACAATATATATTGGAACGAGAAGGAAAAATTCTAATCACGTGATCAATCCGGTCGGATCCGGCCGGATCCGGCCGGATTGGTGAAAATCCGGTAAAATCCGGCCGGATTGAAAATGACAGCGGATTGCAATCCCTAATTGTTACTCAAGCGAAACAAAGTTAAATTGTTGCCAGTTACCAGTAAATCCTGTCTTACTGGCAACAAGTCTTTCCAAACCAGCGGACCGAGAAGCATGAAACAGAGGTTTCATTATCTGTAGCTAGTGTACTTACCGCGTGTGTTCATCCAGATGAACGTGACATCGTCCTGTATCGACGCGTGCAGCCTCAACCTGGACATGGACAACATCATGGACCGGCCCGAGTGCATGCACGACTTCGACAAACTCATCAAGTGCGCCGCCGATGGCTCAGGTAATACACGTTACACACACACGCGCACACACGCACACACACACACACATACACACACAGAGAGAGAGAGAGGGAGACACACACACACACAATTCATTTTTTAGACGAGTTTAAGTCATTCAACCCTGACGACCCTGTAGCCTAGTTGGTAGCGACCCTGCCTGCGAAGCGAGGGGTCCCGGGTTCGATTCCCGGTCGGAGCAGATATTTATGTGACAGATAGATATTTGTACCCGGGTCATGGGTGTGATTGTGATGTGTTATATGTGTCGTCCATGCCACCCGCGACACAGGTAAAAACCTACTGCGGAGGTATGAGTGTATTAGCGTTTAGCGTTTATTCAAAAAGGCAGGCATAAAATTAAAAGAATAAAAGAATACATTTATAGTTTAATGCTTAAAAATATTTAATTTTACAATTCTTTTTTAAACTACTATTTCTACAAAGAGTACTAGACTCAAACTAAAGGACCCTTAAGTTTCAACCCAACCCTCTGATTCTCCTCACTCCCCAGACCACCGCAGCTGCTGCGCGTCCTGGGGCGTGCCCCGGAACTGCCTGGAGCTGTGCCGCGGCGGGCCGGTGTCCCGCGGCTGCGCGCTGCAGCACGCGCGCCGCGCGCTCGCCTGCTTCCGGGACTCCGGGGCCCGGCTGCCGGGACCGCCGAGGAACCTGAAGGCTCATGTCGCGCCCACTCCTAACTCTGTTTTGTTGAGGTGAGGCTTTAAGACAGTGAACTATTTTAGGACAGGAGACTCCATTTTTCGTCCAATTTTTGGAACCCAAACCAACTTCCCCTGCTAGCAGTGTACCCTGCTGAACAACGAAAAAGTTTTCTTTTTATGTAACTGGCCGACGATCTGACGTTCCATCTGAACGTAAGTGGTCAACGTCGCCCATAGACACCAGCAACACCAATGGTATCACTGATGCCTTTGTCGACCAAGAAAGAACAATTTTTCGATGTCGACAACCCCCACTTACCATCAGGTTGCTCATCTACTTGTTTGTCGGCTATTTCCAATAAAACATTATCATGCACATTCTCCAGCAGTTTAGTGTAATAAATAATCCAGTAACCTATTCTTTGTCGACAGCTGGGACCCCCCTCTGAAGAACCCGCAGACAGTATACCTGTACCGAGTGTTCTGGCGCGCGTACGGTGCCAAGGTCCCGGAGAAACTGGACACCAGCGAGACCAGCGTCGTCATCACCGGCCTGCGGGATGACGTCAGATACGAATGCGTCGTCAAGGCTGCTAATGATGTCGGTCAGTAGAAGCAGTTGGACTATAGCTTTATTGACAGAAGCGGAAGGACTATGAAGTACTTATTGGCAGAAGCCGTGGATGTTTAAGCCCTTGATTGACAGAAGTGAAGTGACAAAAGTATAAGTCTGTTGTTACTTTGTTGACATAAGCGGAAGGATTACGAGCGTTTTGTTGACAGAACCAGTACTGTAATGTTTTTATTGACTTTGATGTTTTTATTGGCTTGGCAGAAACGATAGTTCTTTTTTTACTAAAAAAGCAGGCTTGATATTATGGACGTTAAAGTACATTTATACACAGGAGATATGTATTTTTTTACATGGAATAAGTTCCACCTGATGGTGGCGATGAAGTCTAAGATGGTGAGCGCGCTAACTTACTAAAAGCTTATTTTGAATCTAATATCTAACTCACTTGTATCAATTCCCAGGCACCTCATCCCTCAGCCAGCCGATAATGTTCACGACGGCGGGGCAGGAGTCGGGCGCGGCGGCGGCGCCGGTGGCGGGCGGCGGCGCGGCGTCCGCGGTGGGCGTGGCCGTGGCTTGCGTGCTCGTCGCTGCCATCCTGCTGGCCGCTGGCCTCTATTATAGATATAGGAAGGTATGTGGAGGAGTAGAATCATGTAGAATATTATAGCCTCTATTATAGATAGAGGAAGGTATGTGGAGGAGTGAACATACTGGCCTATATTATAGATGTGGGAAGGTATGTGGAAGAATAGAACGTTCAGACGTCGGACATCCGGCTAGGGGCTGCTGGCTGGACTCTAATCCAGAGTAGATACATCGCATACAGTAGAGTAGATACAGATAGTGATAGCACTATCCCACACGTAGGGCATCCTAATAGTCTGAAAAAATACTTATAGTCGGAAGTTTGTCGTAATTAAAAGATTAGGTACTTCCGAAAAACACCAAAACCCAATTGACGTTAAGCACAATAATAACCGCATGTTATTTTGTCCACAGAACCTTAGACTTAAGGCTCAAGGAGGAGTGGCGTTTGAGAACCCGAGCTACCTCAGGGAGACGAATCCTGACACTATCATTAATGTAAGCATAATATTTTTATAATCAGACTTAAAGTTCCCCTAGTACCAGTTGCCAATATCAACTTCATCATTCATTCAATTCATCAGCTTTTACGGCTATTTATAAAACTGCGCTTTAGGTCTAAACTTGAAGAAATGGAACTAATGTAAAGCTATTATCACCAGGGCACCTTACCAAACGGCACGGCCAACGGCGGCAACGGCATCACCAACGGCGTGTCCAACAGCGCGGCGTGGCGGCAGGAGACGCTCCAGAACCCGGGGACCGCGGTCGCCAGGGAGGTGGACCCCACGCTGTACGAGGAGCTCAAGTTAGGGCACGACGGGGCAGGGTTCAAGCGACTCAAGCCATAGCCCGAGGCGGCGCGCCGCTCGCCACTGCGCTCCCCGCGGCTCTCGGCGCGGGTGGCGCCGTACTGAGCGACGAGCGCGCGCGCGGCCGATTATATACCCACGGGACTGCGCAGTGGCTCCCTCTCGACTGGACTGTTTGGACGGTAGTTCGGAATATTTGTTCGAAGTGATCTTAGTGCTACGCAACTGAATAAGGAATTTTCTAGAGATTTAATATATGTATAGTAGGATTTTCATGTGTATTTATGTATACATAGCGTCTTGGTGCGTCGTAGTACTTTGTATATAATGCTACGTAGATTCGTAGCGTTGTCTACGTCATCGATTGTAAAAAGGTCTTAACGTTTTTCCTGTATATTTTGTTAAAATTTGAGGTTTTTATTTCATCTTATTCTTCTAATAAATATTCTGAATTATTTTAACAGGTAAATGGCATTACATCACAACTTTTAGTGTCCACCAAATATTATTAAATAGGATTTAAGTGACGTCAATGAGCGACATCTGTCGGGACAAACAAGCAATAACGAATCGTGTACATTATTCACTAGTTTAGAGTTACATGCTGACGACCAGCTCGCGCAGTGTATATATTATATAAATATAAATAAATTAATAAAAATAAAAATACAATATATTTTCAATACCATACTTAATGTGATTTTAACCAAAAATATATATAATATAGTAACACTGATGTAAATACAGATCGCATTGTAAAAAATTGTGATTTTTTTCAACTTCTTATGAAACTGTAGAGTAGATTCGAGTGTTGAGCAGAATTTTAATAAATCTAGATTGTTCTTTAAAAACATGTGCCTTGAAACGTTTTATGAATAGGTTATTGTAGCGTTAGTCTTCAGGCGAAATTGTGACTACTTAGTGTGAATAAGAATTCCATAGAATATAAGTTTATGAAAGAAAATGCACTCAGTGAGGAAAACACAGACCTATAGAGCGTCACCCGAGCGGATCTTTCGAAATGAAATTTAAATATTTTGTTAAAAAGACGGAATATTACTTCGTGCACTGTTTAAAACGGGTACAAGCATTTTAAATCGACATTATACCGTTTTATATAAATATTAAAATTAAATTTATAGTTATGATTGTATATTACCTGGACTTAAAAATCCCTAGTGAAATAAAAAGCTATAAAATATTTCACTATAGTTTTTACGAAAGTTATACCATTCTTCACTGAGTGTAGGTACTGTTCTTAAAAACATTTTATAGAATTTGGCAAAAAAAATGGTAAACAGTATTGTATTATATTATAATGAAATGAATTTATCTACCAACAATTATAATTTATAGAAGCGTGGTATAAAACTATAATAATATTCAATTTTATCCATCGTCATCTGAAGTTGTATGTTTAAAACTACACTCCACAGTAACAATGTAATAATTTATTGGACTGTAATGTTCAACGTAACTGTATATAACATTCAAATATAAGTTTTATTTAATGTTATATTATGGTTTGTTTGACATATTTTATAATATTACGTTTTTAAATTTTTATGGCGATAGAAAATATACATTTATTTTATTTTAATAATGATAAACTGAGTTTACTTTTTCTGTGGACACTTTGAAAGAATCACACTACGTCGGTAAGTCTATTCGTCCTATAAATTGATCTCATTGAATATATTTTGTGCTCTGTTTGAAATATACATGTATATCCTAATATACATTTATAATTTCATTTTAGTTATGAACAAATTTACCGTGTGTTATAATGTTGCTCAGGTTTTATGATATCCATAATTAAAAAAAAATTGAAACTAAATTTAATTTCACAGTTTTTGTATCATTTACTTGTATATTTATTTGGGCCAAAACAGCTACAGTTATTACCTTTTGTTACTTAATGTTATAAATGAATCGTAACATTTCACTGAGTAATATAACATTCCCAAACCTACGTAGTGTGATGGTGGCATTTGCTCAGACACAAGATGTGATGAATAGCGTATAATGTTAGTTTCTTCATCCTATAGCCTCTACTATGGATAATTAGAACAACAAGGATGTGATTAGATTTGTAAATAATATAAATAAAAGACAAATGACAATCCGTGTTTTCTTCTGTACCTGAAAGATGATCCATGCTTGTGCACCCTCGGCTCGCTAGAATATGATTTTAAACAAATATTTAACTATTACAGAAAGGAGTCCGTTGCAAAGAAACTCTTAATTTTCTGATGGCGTCAAAGAATGGACCAACAAAAATACATCAGGGATAAATTATTACACTAGTGATACCGTAGCACGTGCTACAGATTAAATTTAATAGCGTTAAGTTATTATATAGGAACCTAGGTACTTTCCTTAAAAATATTATTTTACAGTAAGTAATAAAATAATCCGGGTCTCTTTCCTGCGTCTTTTTGGTGTTTGATACATGTTCTACTATACTTAAAAGTACCTAATGTTACTAATGTGTGAATTTGGATGTTTTGGGTAATTGGATATCTAACACTTGTGTTATTCAATTTACGGCATGTTACAAAACAAGATTTGAATTGTAACTAAAACTTCATAAAACTTTGACAAGCCACAAGCGAGAATCAAAGGCGCTAACCCGGCTCGGGCGTAACTTGCTCAAGGGAAATTTTAATTACGAAACTTCGTACTGAAATTAGCGAACGACCTCACGGCTTTTCTAAAATGTTTAAAGTTGATTGTTGTTGATTCAATAAATACCTAAATTGAAATATTCTGCATTGTTTACAAGCGTTTCAACTAATTGTAAGTACTGTGATTTATTTTATTTTGCAGAGGAGGGAGATGTTCTAACACGAGGACAACGTATAAAACTTAAAAGAAGAAACACTAGATCCGTGATATTCAGTAAAAATACAAATACATATTACTATTAGACATTATCAACCCTTCAATGTTTATATTTATTATTGTTTGTTACGCTATTAAATTTTTCATACATTTTATCAAGAACGGTAGGTGCCTTAAAAAGAAGAGCTGCGGTTAATATGTGTGTTAATAAAAATAAAGAAAATTAGATGGTGATGTTAATGGTGGAACTGTAAGGAAAAATGTCACTGGATTATAAAATTTTGTTTCCTTTTTTATATATTTTTTTCTTTCTATAAACTCTCTGGTAACTTCACGCACGCCGATGCTCTCTATATTTTTCTTACTTTAGTAGGTATCCTTCTTCTAGGTCGCCTGGAAGAAATCGCTATGTAGCAATAAGGCCGCCTGTTGCTTTGTACCTACTTCCAACTTAACTTTTATCCTTTTACGATTGTATATGTGGTGTGCAAATAATAAAGAGTTATCTATCTTTCTATAGTATTTTATTTATCACTGAACAATGTAACTGAATATTCGCAACCTCATAATAGTATTGACCTAACTCTAACGGTCTTACTTATAAACGTTACTTAATATTTAATCTATTGCTTAGCAACGGATTAGCAAAAACCTCACTTATAAACACTACTTAGCGTTAAGAAGTCGTTAAGTAGGGTTTAAATAGCTGTCAAAATTAAACACTGCCGAGACATAGTTTAACTCTCGCTAAGCGGCAAGATGGCGGATTTCACATAAATCAGCTGTTCTATTGTGACGTCTGATCAACTTACTTGCGTTTGTTTGTTAGTAAAAAAAATTATATTTGTGCATAAAACATGGATGGATTGGAAGATCTTCGTGATTTCCAAAACGACGTAGCTGATTTAAGCAGTTTCAGAGCTAGGAGGAGAAGAAAGACGAAGAATTACGAGTTCGCTTTAATCCGCTACAAAATTTATCGGATGAGGAGTTTAAACTTAGATACCGATTTAATAAAGAAAACATGAGTCGTATCCACAGACGTAAAAAAAAAGACGGACGTATTCCCAAGAATAAATTCAGTGAAGCACCCATAGGAATACCAACTCTGTATTCGTACAAGTACACACACCCAAACATTGACACCATACGGCTACGACATTGACACCATCGCGAATCAAAAATTACAAAATTACACACACATGGTAAGCGAGCTGTCAGCTGTCAGCTTCACTCTCGATTAGACAAGGTTACGTCTGTTCTTTTTTTATGTCCGTGGTCGTATCATAGAAATAGTGAGACCTGATATACAGGGCGATACTCGAGGTGGCAGTATTCCTGTGGAACTGCAAGTAATGGCAGTAATCAGATATTGGGGCCGTCATGAGGTAAATCGCCTACTTACTATTTTTCAAGTTTTCGTATATTTAAGAGTAGGTTATAATGAAGATTTTGTACCTTACTAATGTTTACTATATGTACCTAACTATATTTTCAGATTCAAGAGGACAACGCCCACATTCACGGCATGAGCCAGCAGACTGTCGCGCTTGTCCCGCAAAGTGGTGATAGCCTTGGCTTCGAAAAGCTCGCATTATATCAAAATGCCGTCAAATATAATAATATCGGAAGAGATTAATGCGATCCGAAAATTTGAAGCCATTTGCGGGCTTCAGGAAATAACTGGTGCTATAGACTGCACTCATATTAAAATAAGGAGAGTTTTTTAAATTTAATAACTGACCGTTATCAGTCAAATTCACGACACTGACACTGTCATAGATGACATAATATGGAAAAAATAGAACTTTTAGCAATGTCATTCATTCAATTTCTCTATCAAATCGATTATTTTAGGTATAATCTGTGCCAACCATTTATGTATCGTATCGTTATCTGTTCGTTTCTTAACTAAGTAACAGCTAATCAATGTTTATAAGTAATGAAAAGTTAAACGTGGATTAACTTCTTAAGAGCGGTTTAACTAAGCGGTGCCTAAGTATAGATTAGTGAGATTTTTATAAGTAAGACCGTAAAATAATAAAAAATGTGCAACATTTCATTATTTTTTTGCTCATATTATTTCACATAAGATGAACTTAATACAGAAATCAAATAACTGATATATTTTCATATAAAATGAATTAATTAAATCAGTTCAAAGTTGAAAGTTTGTAGTTTCAAAACTTCGTTTTCGTCTTCCCAAAATAAATTATTTTTCGAGATACGTCACTACTATTCTGAAGGAACGTACTTCCATCAACAAGGTAGGCAACCAAAATGGCACGCCAGCTTAGGCCAACGGACGATTATGTTGAACTAAATCATAAACGTCAAAAACAGAGATTCTGACCCTTGTTCTGGCAAATTGCCAACTCACTGAAGCTTCACGTTAAGCGATGAGGAAGTAATTATAAAATATCAAACACACTGAAAGGTTGGAACATCTAATTAGGAAATATTCGTAAACTACGAATCTATCATGGCGTAAAATGTTTTCTAGGTATCGAACCCATAGCACTTCATTTTATACGAAATCATCACCAACTGAGCTACAGGGACGCTTTAAAGACTTATTTATTGGTTTTATAATAAATATGATTCTATGGTTATTTTCACCACCTGAGAACAACGACGCACCAAATTGTATAGGGGCCGTTACGTTACCCGTGCACCCACCGGTGGGTGAAGCCAGTAGGCAGGTAAATCTACCTAGCAAATAAAACAGCGGGAGCAACAGAATTGTATGAGCTCTCTCTTGAAGTACGTAAAACATGTAGGTACGGTTTCCAAAATACTTAATAAGCCAGACATTCGCGCCAGAATCATGCTTATTAATTCACTCTTCCGACTCTCCTCATAAAAGCTCTTCAAACGTACTCAATGATATTGTATGTATAGAGGGTTATACTCGTAAAACTCTGACATGCGACATTTTGACATACGTGTAAGAAATATATGAAATGCATTTTCAAATTTACGCCCGAAAATGCAATTTTGCAACGTTTTGTTGCTCGCGCTGTCTTGTCGTCGTCGTACGTATAAGGAGTAAGATGCGAGTTAAAATTAAAGGGTACCTAGCTGGGTAGTTATCTAATTTTTTTATGGAAATAGCCGGCAAACGAGCTGATGATCCACCTGATGGTAACTTAAAAATGCGTCTTTTATTGTTAGTCCACAGACATAAAGACTCGGTGCAGCTTTTACAATTTACATACATTAAGAGGCGTCCAGGGCTTAGCGTTTAACACAAAATGGAAACCTGAAATAGGTACTTAGGCGCTCCACCCACTGAAGACGCGTCCCGCCGCGGTGCGCGGAGCGACAGATAGATAACGCGCGCGGCGACGGAGGCGCAGATCTGCCTTACCTAGCGGTGTAATCTGCTCCCCCGCGCGGTGATGCAGATTACGACGGCATAAACTCATATGTTCACCGCGCGATCTGTCATATCCCGCGGTACGCCCCGCGCTCCCGCGCAGATCGGCAGAAACTGCGCGCGGGGCCGCCTTCCCGCGCGTCTCCGCGTCGGCAGTGTGTTGTGCTAGGCGTGATTTCTATATAAATTGAGATATTTGCATACAATGGTAAAATCTGCCATCCCGCGCCCCGTCGCGGTGCGCGGTGCAGTGGGTGGAGCGCCTAACGCCCCAACTCAGAGTCACTAATGGTTACTTAAATCGCTCCTTAGTAAAGAATTTGTATGATGATTCTTTACTAAGGAGCGATTCAAGTAACCGTTAGTGACTCTGAGTTGGGGCGTATGTCTTACTTTTATTTGCGAGGTCCGTCATGTTCCAACGGAATTATTTAACTATAATAATTATATTCGTCACAAATAATAGTGTGGCGACAGCGCTCACGCGTCACACGCTGACGTCACGCCTACCTGAATCACGCTATCGAAGTTTTCAAAGACCACTAGTATATAATGTACATATACAACTGCTCCGACAAGATCAGTAGGAGCTCGGCCGCCTCCCAGGCAACACGCCTCAGCTAGCGGGAGATTTCCCTCTGCCAAACTAGTGACCCCGACGTGATGTTCTGGACGACCAGTTATGGAATGTGAATAAGAGTCGGTGATGGTGTAGCAAGCGGTGCGCGAGCATTAAGGTAAACTCCGTAACGAAGTAAATCGTTTATTACACGAAAGCGCAAAACAGAAAAGTACAGTTTAGGCTACACAGTTAACACAACACAGGAAGGTCCATATGAGTAAAGAAGGAGAGAAGAGAGATAGATGTAGAATAAAGTACAAGCACAAGAAACCACTAGCAAAGCATTATAATAAATTAGGGCGTAGCGAAAACACTAACAGCGCAAGGTAGCCGAACATAAATATTTGCAGCTAATTTAATTAAGTGATAGACGCGTAGACGGGATAAAATGTATACATTAAGGAGATAATCAGATAATAAATATGCACAGATGCAACTAATTACGAATGAGATAAGCGTTGTTCATTTTTTAGACAAATTACGTTAGTTGTAATAAACAGTTGACTTATCATCGACAATGTTTATCGATATTTTTAAAATTCCAACCTTTTTGCAGTTGGTTCACGGGTAAATGTGAATTACCCGTGCACCCACCGATGGGTGAAGACAATAACAAAAGTATACATACTCCGTATCGAAAGTATCGTTCGATCGCTACTCCCAGGCAACACGCCTCGCCTGGCGGGAAATCTCCCTTTGCCACAATACAAAAATAATCGAAATAGTATAAACAAGTCTTTCTAGAGGAATTAATAATGAAAATTATACAAAAACTAAGCAGGTACTTAGTTAGAATACTACACCTGTATCCCAAAAATTAGAGCTGTTACAAAAAATCTAAGGTCACATTTAAAATCCGAGCACCCAAATTAGTATACAATAGAAGTTTAGTAAAAAACTACTTAAAACTTGCAACAAACAAAAACTTTAATCTTGTTATCCTGTGAATTATTTATTCATAAAATAATTTAATCATAAAACTACCACCGGTACACTTGAGCACAACCGTTTTCGGTTGCGCCGTATAGAAAGAATACAGAATAGATAATATATCTTTAACCTTTAACCACAGACATAAAAAAAGAACAGACGTAACCTTGTCTAATCGAGAGTGAAGCTGACAGCTGACAGCTCGCTTACCATGTGTGCGTAATTTTGTAATTTTTGATTGGCGATGGTGTCAATTTCGTAGCCGTATGGTGTCAATGTGTGGGTGTGTGTACTTGTACGAATACAGAGTTGGTATTCCTATGGGTGCTTCACTGAATTTGTTCTTAGGATTATGTCCGTCTTTTTTTTAGGTCCGTGCCTTTAACCTACAAAAGAAATGATGAAAGAAATTTCTCAGCACGTGTTGAAAAACCGACCAAGTGCGTGTCATGCATCGCGCAATACGAGTATAAGCTCATCGACTATTACTCATTAACTACTCGTACTTAAGCTAATTTAGCCGTGATAGTTTTCCTTGTAAATTCAATATAACCTATTTTTGAGAATTTTTTCACATGTTCAACTCCAACTGTTTAGATCACCTCTTGATTCTAGCCAAACTTAGTACTTTAAAGCCTGATATTTCACAAACGGACCCCTGAATCGAAAATATTGTATTTACAGACCCATAATATTTTTGAAAGACCTTTCTAACGTTATCCCACACTATGTCATAGACGAAGAAAAAAAATCCTCAACACGTTTCCTGTAGGTGTACGCTGAAAAAAAAAACATTTTTTTGTATTTTATTCTATGATTTTGTAGTTTTAATAAATATGTACACCCATGTCAAATTACAGCCAAAGGATCTTTTTTTATGCAAACAGCCGGCAAACGAACTGACGATCCATCTGATGGTACTTAAGTGGCTTTCGTCGCCCATGGACATCAGCAACACTAAAGGCATCACTGATGAATTGCTGGCCGGATTTAGTCGCCTCTTACGACACCCACCCGCCGTGGGATGGGAGAGCTAAAATCTCGGCGCTATGCTGCGGACGGACGTACGCGACAGACGGACGGACATGAAGAAATTATAAAGGTTCCGTTTTGCGGGTTGACTTTAGAAACCTGCGGCATCGGTATCTGGGTGATTTTGGCTTTAATCGATAGGCAGTGATGCCCCTAATCATAATCTAGTTGGTTTTTGTGAGGTAATGCGTCGTTTTTTAAAAATCTTAATTTTAATTTTTGAGGTTATTTCCAAAACATACAACACGAATTATGATACTTATTTATAAAATTTATGTTATTAGGTATATTTTATTGTATTATGTATTATGATTATAATAATTAGGAGTTCATTGGAAAGATTGGTGGCCCGGGGAAGGTGGTCGAGCTAGATGAAATTTGGAAATAGGAAATACAAGAAAGGTTACATAATGTAATATATAAATTTTACTGTTTATGTCATACTCTATTAAATTTATTTATTACATTCTAGTTAAATTTTTCAAAATTGGTGACAGAACCGACTTAGTCAATCCCGACCCCACGTGGTACTAGTCTGCCCTACCCCTAAAGTGAATGTAAACCCCGGAGGGCGGAGGGGCTGCACTTCTCGCAGCGCCGGAGACGTTTGGAAGCCTGTTTGTGTATCAAAAACCCCTAAATTCTCCCTAAAAGTGCATATACTGTAAGTTTGTAATTATAATGATTTGTCATTTTTTTATAAAATTGGTGCGTTTTGTGTGTCTCCCCATACGGAGGTCGTAACTTTATTTCTTCATCCACCAACTGACAATAATTTAGACTAATTTAAGACAAAAATATTGAGCAGTTTTCACAGATTTAACTTCAAAATAAAAATAAAAAAAACTCAAAAACTATGTGTTTCCTCACTTAGCCCCTTTAAGGGGGGGGTCCTTACCCTCCCCCTACTCCTCCCCTCCCCCCCCTAACTCCACCCCCCTTCCGGTGCCGCAGGTTTCTAAAGTAATACCCGTTTTGCCTACGGAACAATAAAAAAGATGTACAAAATAAAGTTTGTGACAATGTTTGGTACTCTTTCACGCAAAAACTACTGAACGGATTTTCATGAAATTTAGCACACAGGTAGACCATTATCTAGAGTAGGATATAGGGTACTTACTAACCCGAAAACGTAGGCAAATCCGCGAGCAGAGCGCTTGTATTTGAATTTGTCGTAGGCAAGCGTCACTAAGAGCTCCCGATGCAGGACTGTGAAGCTCACAATAATAGGCATGATGACAGTACGTAAAAATTACTAAAATTATATTATTAGCGAGATAAACAATATTTCTGATAAAATAAAACTACAAAATACGGCAAGCCGCCATCTTAGCTGAAACGCCAGTCAATCTCAATTAGCGCGAATTACGTCACACTTCTTAAAACAAATGAATATCACCATACTAATAATGACGTATTTCTTTTGTTTTCCTGAGGACTGACGTTACAACCACGCTCTGACACTTTGAAGCGTTTTGGTGCGAATTTTAAACTTATAATTTGAAATGTATTTATTTTATACTAAGCCTTATTTTTTTGCGGAATTATGATAAACGTTGTAATTATAATATATTTCCCAACAATATAGAACAGTATTTCAAAATCTGTCATCATGCCTATTGTTTAAATATAGACCTTCAAATGACGAAAAGCGTAATATTACAGAATTACAAGCATTATTGCAATATGCCATTAGGATAATGTGCGCTATTTTGTGAGATAAATACAAGACATTGCTTTGATTGTACATTTACGTTACGGACAGTTGAATACTAAATCGGCTACTATTTATATTTTTGCGGTGTAAGGTCCCTGCAGTCATTTTTGAGTCCGGGCCAACATCTTCTGGTTACACAAATGGTAAACCCAATTGGATGGTGTCTCAGCGGATTAACGGTGATGGTCTAACTTTTTGATATAAGAAAAAGATTTACAAATTAATTCTAATTCATTCACGCGAGTGTATCTGAGGAAGATATTACCTGTATATAAACTCTTAACTGCAGTGTTACTTATAATTTGAATATTTCTTGCAATAACAAGTCGTACATAATTTTGTATTGGGATCCCTCTTAACCAAATAAGGTACGTAAAATACGTAAAGACGTTTTTTAGATCACTTCCACAGGCAAAATAGGACTTTAGTATAGAACATTACTTTGTTGATTTATTATTCTTAAATCTCTGAGTATGTACTATGTCGTAGGCAATAATCGCTAAGTTAAAACGTGCCACTAAATTCTAGATAAATTATACTTAACTGGCTTTCGGCTTTTGTTCTATAGGTATAAAATATCATATTAGCTAGCCTGGTGTAAAGAATCCAACCACATTAAACAAAAACCGTCATGATTAGCTACTGTCGTCTACTGAAAGGTTGTCTGGAAGAGATCGCTACCTGAGCGATAAGACCGCCTTTTGTTACCACTGTTATATCGTATATGCTTTTAATTATGTAATACTTTATGTGGTGTACAATAAAGAATATTTAAATTAAATTAAATTAAATTAAACCAAGTGTTAGAGATACCAATGATTACCAACAAAAAGAACCTCGTGGAAGACTCTTTGACTAGGACAACTACAATAATAATAATACGTATGTTGACTAAATCTCTTGCTTTTGATTGGATTTTAACTCCTTATCTATCGTGTGAGATTTTATGGGGCATAAAATCAAACTTTTTCCGTTGCGTTGCGTTATGTTTGTAATTCGTAACACAGAATCTAGATGGCGTTGGATGGCTGATCAGTTACAACGCCATCTAATGATAATAATAATCTTGCTATATGTTATGACGATGTGAAACATCATCATCATCATCACCATGGTGTTAAACTCCAGGCGTGCGTCGGAGCTGACACGCACAATTTTTATCTTTAGATGCTGTTAATAGTCTCCTTGACCTGCTTGCTCCTGGTGTTTGGGTACATAGTCCTCTGGCGAAGCAATCGTACTCGTCAATGTCTCAACCACCTCCCGTCCTATCCGGAGCTGCCTCTGATAGGGAGTGCCCATTACCTCATAGGGGACGGCCGACGTGAGTATATCATCAAAATTAAAAAAGGCCTGGATGCCACTGAAGTATAATGTCATAGAACAGACATCTCGAACAAAATGTGCGTCCCGTCGGGAGGTTCTATTTTCAAAATTGAGCCCCTGTTCTCCTTTCACAATCGAACGAATTCATTGGAAATTGAAGCCGCTCGGCGCCAATTCATTGGGACATACATTGTGTTCGCGGGGTCTGTTCTATACGCTGGTAATAATACTTCAATGCTGGACACAGACTTCTTAATAGATAGTGGCAGAAATATCATGTTACTTGAAAATCTTGAAATATTTTTTTTTTAGACATATTTCGTCGATTACTGGAAATAACAGAGATATCTGAGAAGAGTCAGCTGCCGTTTGTGCTGTGGTGTGGAACGTACTGCTGTCTTAGTAAGTAATGTCTTTCGTTTCAAGTTGAGTAAGTATTCTTAGGCATGCAACTATGTATTTTACTTTATACTTAATGTCACTGGGCATAAGTTACTTGTTCCAGGACGCAACGTTTCAAAATAGTTTTTGTCCTTTTATGAAGATTTATTTTTATGTAACTAGCCGATAATAAGCCAACTGATGGCAAGTGGTCACCGATGTGTTGCCAGCTAAAAACAGAGAGAGAAGAAGGAAGGAAGGAGAAGTGGCTCTTAAATATTCTAATTTAATAGTGATTTACTTGACCTGACCAAGATCAAATAATACTTAGCAAAAGATTTTTTATTTTCAATAATTTGTTTATCTATACTAATATATAAAGAGGAAAGATTTGATTTTTTGTTTGCATTGAATAGGCTCCGAAACTACTGAACCGATTTGAAAAATTATTTCACTGTTGTGAAGCTACACTATCCCCGAGTAACATAGACTATATTATATTTTCAAAAAGAATTCAAAAATTTTTTTAAATTTCTTTTCCTGGTTCAGAAATCGAAACTATATTATATTTAAACATATCTCTTATTTCAGTACTCAACGACCTGGATGACATAAAATCTGTTACTAACGAGTTTATTGAGAAGCCATACTACTACAATTTCGCTCGGCCGTGGCTCGGTGATGGAATACTAACAACTTCAGGTCACTTTATTATTTGTTTTTAAGCCTCCAAGAAATATCTCTCTCCAGCAAACTGATAAATATAAACTAGTTTATCAGATATGCATTCAATATTCGCGTTTGAATAAAGTTCTTTGAAAACTCAGTTCTGATTGATACTCCATAAATGACTGTGACCAAATGCCCCGTATTTTTTTAATAAGCCCTTCCTCACTAAGAAACAAGTCATGCATAGTAATTACACCTATGTTCAGTTTTACAAAAGTAACTAACAAATGGTCATAATGCTAATGTCTCAAATAACTATAAACCTTTAGCCGAATTATTTTTGCTTACTTATAAGATTATTTACAGCTATTAACTGGAAACGTAATATAAAGAAACTAGCCGGGACATTCAACTCTAGTACGGTGGATAGCTACCAGAACGTATTCAATTCACAAGCCCAGAAATTAGTACAGGGTTTGAAGACGGAAGCGGGACAAGGACCCTTCGATGTGATGAAAAAATATTTAGCTGAGGCTACACTAGAGGCTATCTGTCGTAAGTATTCTAAAACACTCTCTTTAACCAGACCATAGACTTTACAGCTACTGTGACACTTAAAAATGCTCTCAGTCTCTAGTATTTAAATTGTAATAAAATACCCATCGCACTTTGCCAGTCTAGTCAAAACATTCCTCATAATTTCCTCCAATCTTAAGAATCCCAAGCTATTTGATGCAAAAATATCACGTTTTGCACAAGTCAACTTTAACACTAAAATTACGTGTTATTTTTTAGAAATAGCTCTGGGAGTACCCAAAATATCAGAGAGTATCGCTACTAAAGAATACTATACAGCATTTACGAAGGCGTTAGAAATAATCCACGTAAGGGGATTTAACATCATGCTACACTCGGAGTTCTTGTTTGGACTTTCGCCTTATAGTAAGGAGATGAAAAAGGCCGTAGAAAAGATACATCATGTGTCTAAAACAGTAAGTACAATCTGTATCAACTGATGAAACTGTAAAGGACTTAACACCATTATTTGGTAAGCAAATTCTACCAGATAGGGGAGGTTCTCTAGGACTCAAAGATGAGATCTATATTATCGTTTTACAAATACTCTCTCAGTATTGTCATTCGGCATAAATTCGTAACTGCATTCATTGTTTATTTAGGTATCTTTAATCACAGTAAAGTTTTTACACCATTATAGGTAATGGAATTAAGACAACAACGTAAAGACTCTAGAGGAAGCAATGAGTACGACGTTAATGGCGGTAAGAATATTGAATAATGATTCTTCTCACATAATATGAAGAACGTAATATCATCACATTTTCTGTTGTAATCCATTTTATAATTGAAAAGATTTAAGCTGTTACAGTAAACTTTAAAATGCATTATATTTTTATATTCAGAAAACACCAAAAACAAGTTTAAATCATACTTAGATATTCTTCTTGAATTGAATGCAAAAGACTCAACGTTTACTATGGAGCAGGTGAGGAATGAAGTGGACACTATTATACTGGCCGGCCAAGAAACCGTAGCTACCGCTCTCTTTTACAGTCTGCTAATGATTGGTTGTCATCCTGAAGTCCAGGACAAGTTACATGCTGAGTAAGTTCACTAAAAATACAGGTGAATAGACTTATTCCTCCTAAATTAATTATCTGACTAAATAAAATATTTTAAGGATTATTTAAGGTTTTTAATCTTTTATATGTAAAAAAATAATTAACATAATGAGAACTTTAACAATATTAAAGACATAATTTTTGAGACATTCATAACATAAGCATATCTATACTAATATAAAGAGGAAAGATCTGATTTTTTGTTTGCATTGAATAGGCTCCGAAACTACTGAACCGATTTCAAAAATTCTTTCACTGTTGGGAAGCTACACTATCCCCGAGTAACATAGGCTATATTATATTTTCAAAAAAATTAAGGATCCTTAATAAAACTCCAATAATGTAACCCAAGGTGTAAAAATAAGAATACCGAAGCAACGCGAGGGCGGTTACTCGTTGGTGATAAAAAGGAGGGGTTTTATGTGATGACTAATTTTACTTTATAAATCTACTCACACAAAAACATTTCAGAATCATATTCAATTATACAATTGTACCAATAAATAAATGAAATCTCATAACGTATTACCTACCGCAGTAACTATGCTACATAATATTTCTAAAAGCATTAATTATCTTCATCAACCAGAATGAAGGAAATTTTTGGCGATGACAATCGTGAAGTGAGAAAGGAAGACCTGGCTCGCATGACGTATTGCGAAGCTGTGGTCAATGAAACGCTGCGGCTGTTCCCGCCTGCACCCGCTGTCTTCCGAGTTGCTGACCACGACCTACAATTGAGTGAGTAAACACCGAAAATATAATTAACAGGCATTCACAATTTCGAGTCACAAATAGTAGGTACCTATGACAGGAAAGTTTAAAAAAGGTAAAATTGGATTTTGTCCAGGATAGACTAGAAAGCAGCAGTAACCAGGATGAAAGATTGTAGACTTTGCTACAAAACTGGAGCTGCTTAAATAAAGCCATATTATACCTTCTTATTGTGACCGTTAGTGGCAAAAATTTCTTGAGCGTTTCCGTGCTTCGGAGGGCACGTAAAGCCGTCGCTCCCGGTTGTTATCAAACGATAACAGTCGTTAAGTCATGTCGGAGGCCCTCGGGAGATTTGAAAACTTCCGACACTCGGGTTGGCCACTAACTCCTCCACCAACCGCTCTGGAGCAGCGTGGTGGAGTATGCTCTAGGCCTCCTCAAAAAGAGAGATAAGTGCCCAGTAGTGGGCCATTAATGGATTGAAGCCTGCCAGCCATACCTTCTTAGAATAATGACCAAAGCATACTCGTATCATACTAAAGATACCTACTTGCTTTATTTACAGAATCGTGTACAGTCCCAAAAGGAGTGAACTGTGTCATTAATATTTTCGGTGTTGGACGTTCTAAAAAATACTGGGGCACCGATGCCAATGAATTCCGGCCGGAGCGTTTTGAGCCCGGTGACAGTTCAACTATGATACCATTTAGCACTGGAAGGAGGGCTTGTATTGGTAAACTTTATTTATTTATGGAATATGATTACATTTATTTATAATGTTTTTAAACAAACAAATTAGGCAAAATCGTGAAAGTTTCTAAGATAACTGGCAAATTGGCGAGATGAGCTATCCTCATCAAATAGAAAACTACAAATAGGCTTCTTTCCAGGTAAAAAATACGCAATTCCAATGATGAAAACAATGGTTGCATACTGTGTAAGGGATCTGGTACTTATTGCTGCTTCAGATGAAATACAATTAAAAATAGACACTGCATTGCGGACTGTTAATGAAAAACTATTAAAAGTAAAACTTCGACAAAAGTAATTGAAATACTTGAATATTAATTATATTGAATAATATTTTAAAATAAATTAATACTGCTTGAAATCTCTTTGATGTTTCCAGGCACATAATTTTTAATTAAAATTTGTCTAATGTTACTTGCAGGTGACAGTTTTATAATTATATTAATTTTCCATAAAATTAAAAAAAAAACATCGTTTGTTTTTTATATGTATTTATTAAAAAATAAAATCAGAAATAAAACTGTAAGACTTCATAGTAAGTTTTAACGGCATACGAAACAGATCTAGATCTCACAGACCTTATTTTACAGCTGAATGTAGCGCCGTGTAAGTTGAATATATTGATTTCATCACATATGCAAAACTTGCAAAATTCAACATGGTCACGCCACCAGCAGATAACGTAAGCGTTTTTTGAGAATTTTGTAACATAAGCAACACAGTTCTCATATTATCATTATTGAAGTTCTCCCATTTAGAGTCATATACAGCATTTTCAAATACATCACTTGCATCCATCATCCTCTGACCCACTAAACAATCCATCCCGACTTGCATTAGGGAAAACGGCATTACAATATATGTGTTTTCTAATCCTCCGAGTAAATCAGCAATAAGAGCAATTGTAAGTATTAGGAATTCCATAGCAATTCCTCCTTTGAAAATATCTTCTGTTTTTTTAATAAGATTAATATTAACCGTGTGTCTCTTAACTATTTCTGTCAATTCTCTTTGAACATACTCATTTATTATTATTTTATCATTTGCAATTACTATTATTGGTTTTGTTTTGCTATATGCTAGTGCATCTTTCCACACATGTTTTAGTTCTTCACTCAAACCAAGCATTTGGGCTTCATTGTATCCAACTATCACTATAAGAAGTGCTGATATGTTTGCTGATAAATACACCGTGAATAATATTCCGCATGTTGTAGCAAACATGGCAATTTCATAGTTTGGTGATTCGTACATTGGTTCTAGACCTGTTAAAGGTAACCGTAAAAGTAGACCGGTTAAAGGTTGTAAAACAATGTTGATAGAAGTAGATGAAAACTTTAAAATATATTTTTGATTTAACATATTAATTAACATATTAGTACAGGTGTTGTGTGTATGCTAGTGTGATAATATTATAAATAACCTTTGTTTAATTGGACTATTATTTACTTACGAGTCTGCCATGCCCTGAGAAACTTTACGTACTACTTGTGGAGGATCTACACGTTCTTCTAGCGCGTTCTCCCGTAGATTTTCATTCAAAGTAATAAAGTTTAATTTAAAGTAAAAACGTAGTCTGTGTCACATAACGTGATAAATTTCGTATTTTTTTACGATCTAGATTTGTTAAATTTTATGGTAGTTCATCTCAATTTCCTTCCAAAATCCGGGTTTTTTTCAGGACAGTTTTAAAACTCACCCTGTATATAGTTTATCTTACCGTAGTAAATGAACGAATCTTCACTTAAATGTCGCCCTGGCATCACGATCGGCTTGGCCCAGTAGAGGAAGCCATTTCCCAATATAACCAAACAATAAGCCAAAGCACGTTTCTTCACTACCCTTAGCGTTTTTTGAGTGTTCCGAGCAAAACGACTCGGGATCTCGATTGAATTGTAAATCAAATATTCTTCCACTAGATCCCTTATTTTTTGCCTGAAAAGAAAATATAATTTTAATAAGAAATCAGAGAAGATTAGTTTTCACGTACCTACCTAGGCTATATTATAATAGTTAAGTCTGTAAGTTTGATGTAATGCCTATGTTACTTTTCTAAAATTTGGTGGGTAGGTTGCTAACTAATGAAAACTAGCCAAGTCAAATGTAAAACTTGAATTAAGTACATGTTCTTGTGACTAAAATTTTAGACTTTTGTACACAGAACTTGGCACCGATTTATATCTCAATTCTTTTTTTGAAATTGGCTTTCATTTCACATTTATGTTTTTGATGAGATATCATTACATTTTGTCTCGAAATTATAAAAGTTTATAGATAATTAATATACCTATTGTTATTTGTAAAATTACTTTGCACAGGGAACCGATAGTTCACTAGTTTCATAAACTATCAGTAATTTTCAGTTTTTAGATTTTTTCCTTTACGCCTAATAGTCTACCTTGATGCCAAATATCAAGTTTCTACGTCATCTGGAACTGGGTTAGAGTTTTGATCTACTGGTATAGGTCAGTCAGTGATAAAAATGACGATTTTTGGATGTTAATATCTAAATAACAGTTTAAGGTGTATTTGTGAAATTTGGAGTACACATGTATTTCGCAAGTGAATGATAAATATATAATAAATGAGCCAAATTTGACAGGTTTATGTAGAATAGTTTTTGAGTTATGAGGGGGTCAAAAGTGGCTCCAAATGGTTCGTGTAATATTACACACGATGCTGCTCGCCAGTTCTGTTAACTTAAAATCGTAATTGAAATGTTAATTGGCTTGACACGCTACCGCGTGTCTAGATCACGGATGACACTCCAACAAACGTTAGTGTCTCTTTTTTTAATTAAATAGCTGAGAAACAAGCGTTGGTCATCAGGTGGCTCTGATGGTAAGAGGTCACCATACTCACCATCCACGACCCATTGACATCGGTAACACTAAAGACGTCGCCGATGCGTTGCCGGTCAAGAAATAGAGAATAAAAAAAGAAAGAAACTTACTTGTTCAGAAGCATAAAGATAAACTTGCAAGTGCTGATCTGACTGGCAATGCCAAGGGAGAAGACGATGGTAGCTGCAAGGATGTCCCCTGTTTCTCGACATTTGATAAAGGCGAACCATATCATGGATATCACATATACATACAAGCAGTTTAGTGCTATTATGATTCCCAGTACATAGACAATTATTGGAATACCTTAAAAATTTATCAAACATTATGTTTCGTACTAACAGCTCAAGTAATAATTATTATTACTTGTGAGTGAGTGAGAGTTAAGATACTAACAGATCTGTAGATCTGACGACATAAATGAGCCGTCGATCCACCTGATTGTAAGTGGCTATCGTCGCACATGGTCATCAATGACAGCAAAGGCTGATACGTTGTCGGCCAAGAGAGAAGAAAAAGAAAGAAAGAACTGATTACGTCAAGTCTATCAAATAGAAACCAGTACAATAATAAAAAGGGTGCGTGTACTTTTGTACGCGCGTGAGAAGTTATACTTCTTTGACATAATTAAATAAATATTTAATTTAATAACGTGTATCAGTTTTAATTATCTTTCAAAAACTATTGTACTAAATAAAAATAAACAAGTACAAACTAGATGACGTTGTTCATGAACCTGAATCACGCTGCTGAGACTCTGTGAGATTTGAACAATATAAGTATTAACATTAAATTTCAAAAGAGGTAAAGATAATAAGAAGCTAGGGCCATCTATCCAGTGCTTTCATACCCCCTCTATGGTAGCGCAAACGTTTAACGCAACCGTTTAACGCAACCTTTTTGCAAGTCGCTTATGAAGTATAACTTCAATAACATTTAAAATCGGTGAAAAGGTGCGAAGATTATATTATTATAGACTACGTTATTTAATGAGACATTTTATTTAATTTGCAATTACCGTAAGCTTGTTCATATTATCATTTTTATCAGGCAGCAGATACATACGTTTTGTATTTCTTTTATCGATATTGATCGTGAAAGCCCGCCACAGGACCGACAAGTTCCATATCATCGTGGGCAGATCACAGTACTCCAGTCCGAACTTGCGTATGGTGTTCATCATTATTAATATTGATAACTGTAATTCCAGTAACTTCATTTAAGTGTCCTTCTAAATCAAAAAGGTAGTTCATTACCTCCAGGATAACCACATTATACCCACTATAGTGCATGTTACATGGTTTCTTCTCTACGAAATAAAATGAAATTTTTTTGAATTAAACCACGGACCTGAAAAAAGACGGACGTAACCTCGTCTAATCGAGAGTGAAGCATAGCAATGGCCGCCCGCTTACCATGTGTGCGTAATTTTTGATTCGCGATTGAAGCAGTGAAGTGTCAATGTGTGGGTGTGTGTACTCGTACGAATAGAGAGTTGGTATTACTATGGGTGCTTCACTGAATTTGTTCTTGGGATTACGTCCGTCTTTTTTTAAGTCCGTGAATTGAACAACAAAAATACAACAAATTATAAAAAATAAAAAAGTATATATATATAACTTGGAGGGTATCGATCCTGGTACCTCTCGAATGCTAAGATCTTATTAGCTCTTACCGTTAATTTCATTCAAAATCACAATTTTTTCGCAGAAATACTAAATCTTGAAAGTTAAAAATATTATTTGATTATATACCTACGTTCTGCTCCTCGTTTCTGACTGTTGAATTCTGACGAAAGGGACTTCCAGTGAATCGTCAATATTTGCCGAATCGATTCTGTCATATTGTGTACACTTTGATATCAGCAGTTTTTAATAATGCTGTTTGCAATGTCAACGTTAACACAATAGTCAAAATGTTTTTTTGTTTTATGTTTTAAAAAAATTTTTTTTGGAACTAAATTATATTTGATACATTGATTTATTAAATTCTTTTAATTTTGTGCCTGCCTTATTTTTAAATTACAAATGTTGTTTACTAAGTAAGACTCGAAAAAAATCTGTATTGGGGCAGCTTAGAATACTAACTCCGATCCCACGCCGGATGGGTGTCGTAAGAGACGACTAAATCCGGCCCACTGGTGGTAGGGCCCCTCGAGGGATTGTATTGGTAATATTGATTTTAATTGTTAATTAATACCATTATTGCTATTATTAATTCTCCATGGGGTTCGCCTGGATAACTACCACCTTTGAACATGAGTCAGCCGTCAATATTCACGTTTTTTTATGATATTTCCTTATAAATAGACATAGATAACAGAAACAATAGATACAATTATTACATCTAATTATTACCACAGAGTTGTAAGCATTTCTTCTTCCAAATAACATTGAAGTTAGCTATCGTTTAATAACGAGTCATAATAAATTATGAAACAAAGACATTTTCTTTATTTAAGTATTTTAAAATTAACATACTGTGTTTTGATACTGAAAATTCTTTAATAATTTAATAGAACATATTTCTTATGGTTCTATTTACCTAGGACTATACTAAAATTGAACTTTCTAACATATAGGTAGGTACATCAAGTGTCGTGCGTGTCGTGATTACTTTCATCTGGTGTTTAAATCTACAATATAAAAGTAACTTTTCGTCATATTCTAATCCATAGTTGAACGAAGAGCTGTATAAGTCGAATATATTGATTTCAACACAAACGTCAAGTTTGTAAAACTCAACATGGTCACGCCACCAGCAGACAACGTCAGGGTTTTTTGAGAATTTTGCAACATAAGCAACACACTTCTCATATTTGCGTTGTTAAATTTCTCCCATTTAGAATCATACACAGCGTTTTCAAATACTGTACTGGCTTCTATCAACCTCTGACCTACCAAACAATCCATTGCTACTTGCATCAATGCAAATGGCATCTCTATATATGTTTTTTCTAAACCACCAAGTAGTTCAGCAACGAGTGCAATAATTAATAATATAAATTCCATAGCTATTGCGCCTCTGAAAATATTTTCTGTTTGTTGAACTAGATCAATATTCGTCGTATGTAATTTAACTATCTCTGTCAATCCTCTTTTAACATATTCATTTATTAGTTTTTCATATTCTAATTTATTTACACTCAATACCGATTTTGTTCTGGTATCTTTTTCTGCGTCTTCCCACAGATGCTGTATTTGTTCACTCAGGGCGAGCATTTGGGCTTCAGTGTAGCCAGTTATCACTATGAGGAGTGCCGTTATGTTCGCCGGTAAATACACAGTAAATAGTATACCACATGATGTCACACACATGGCTATTTCATAATTAGGTGATTGGAACATTGGTTCTAGACCTGTAAAAGAATAAAACATCAAGGAACTAGAGTCAATGTCAATTTACAATCATCAAGTAACGAATTAAATATAAGAAAAGAGATAAGCTAAAATAATCTTTAAAAATAGAAAATCTTGAAGCATTAATTTTGTATTTGAGTTCTTTCTTTTTTTAACTCACCGTAATATATGAAGGAATCATCCATTAAATGTCGTCCTGGTGACAAGATAGGCTTAGCCCAGTAGACGATGCCATTAAAGACAATGACCAACCAAAAAGTTATAGCGCGTTTCTTCACTACCCTTAGGGTTTTTTGGATGTTCTGAGAGAAACGGCTCATGGGGATTTGATTTAAACTGCATTTGTAATATGCCTCCACTAGATCCCTAATTTTTTGTCTAAAATTAGAAATAAAATATTGTATTGGTCAGTTGATAAAATAGTCTACTCTTAAGCTTGCATGTCATTCAACAGCCATTTTAAAAAGTAATATAGATGCCAATCAAGAATTTATGGGGAAGTTAAAGCATTCGGTGTTTATTCGTTTTCTTGCAAACATCACATGTAAACCTTACTTGTTAAGGAACATGAAGAGCAGCTTGAAGGTACCTATCTGACTAGAAATTCCAAGGGAGAACACCACCATAGCAGCAACGAGGTCCCCTGTCTCCCGACATTTGATGAAGACGAACCATATCATGGATATCAAATAAACATATAAGGAGCCTAGTGATATTATGATTCCTAATACATAGAAGACGATTGGAATACCTTAAAATAAACAGGATTATGTTAAGATTAGTAAAGCCGCTATATTATTATACATCAAGGAAGTTTAACATTAGACAATCAGATGATGTCTACAAAGCCATAAATATGCAAACAAAATAAAATGTGAATAACAACTACATAAGTAGTATTATTTTATTTGTAATCCGAAGTTAAATGGAATATGACATTATGATGAAATAAATGGTCAATGCGTTATCAGTCACGAGATACATACGTTTTGTACTTCGTTTGTCGATATTTAACGTCAGAGGACGCCACAGGACCGTCACGTTCCAGAGCATCGTTGGCAGATCGCAGTACTCCAGACCAAACTTACGAATGGTGTTCATCATGAGCATTGATCTGCAAGAAGCAGCAGAAACTTGTTGAACTTAGAAGACTACATGGCGTAAGAAAGAACCAGGGGGGATATCCAACAGTCTGCAATATTAATAAATATTATCACATATGAATCTCACGATGAACTTCACGAAGTTTTCCACATACTTTTGAGGATCATCAGGTTGGTAAATTTATCCACCGAGGTGCCACTGCTAACGTGAACACTGATAGGTTCCTATGAAGCAAAGGGGACTTGCGATCGGAATTTGTATGCAAGCGATCTAAAAAACTTCGATAGTGTGATTCAGATTGAGCACATCCAATAAATTTGGAACTTAAATTAATCTGTTATTATCTGCCAATCAGAATAGATCAGTTATTTGCGATCAAACTTGACTTGATATCACGTTACGAGTATACTTATTGTGCTCCCGGATTACTGATTGGCTTCCGCCCATTAATGGCACACTGCTGAGCTCGGGTCTCTCCTCTTGTGGAGGCCTAGAGCATACTCCACCACTCTGTTCCAGCGGGGATTGGTGGAGAGGTTATTAAACAACCCATAAGTTGAAAATTTTTCAGCCAGAAGCGTCCGACATAGCTTAACGACTGTTATCTTACGACAACAACCAGAACCAACTGCTTTACGTACTACACCTATCCAGCAACCGACCGCGCCCGCTTTTAACCGACTTCAAAAAAAAGAGGAGGTTCTCAATTCGACTGTATTTTTTTATGTTTGTTACCTCAGAACTTTGGACTGGATCAACCGATTTTGATGATTCTTTTTTTAATCGAAAGCAGGTGCTTGACATGTGGTCAATTTAGCGAGATCTGACAAGTAGTTTTTGAGTGATTTTGAAGTCGGTTATTTTTTGTTAGTATTTATGCTCGCTCGATCACGGAGCGACACAATCCGCCAGACTATGCGTTGCGTGCTTCAAAGACTATTAATTACCATTCAGCAAATTTCAATGACAATCGATACCCTAATACTATTAGCTGTAGGTTGATTAATAGATTTTAGATTTTATCTCAAACCAGAACAACTAACGTGTACAAAATATTACGCCCATAATATGTAACATTTCCGTTTAGAGTGACTTTTTGAGGCAATATTAAATTTATTATTATGACATTATACTGGTCGCTTCACACCAAGTGTAGAATTAATAATAATTAGTGTATAAGTGCATATGTATCGTATTTCACAAACCGACAAGATAGATAAATAATAAATGAAAATGGTCCAATTATATTGTCTTCAGTGATCGGCGATTAATTTAATTAAAGTTTAAAAATTCGAGCATAGTGGTAAATTTCAAGTAAAGAAAATACAAAAATTATTTATTAGAAGCTATAATTTTTGAAATAAATAATAATTTTTAGTTTTTAGCATGTGATTAAAACTGTTCTATAGAATATTATGTATGAGTAATATTCTAGGAGTGGAAAAAGAAGCAAAGGGCGACAAACGAAACGGTGGGAAGATGACACGAAAAAAGTGGCTGGTCCAGTGTGGATGAGAATAGTGAGAGACAGATCGATGTGGAAAACTTTAGCGGAGACCTATGTCGAAGGATAAGCTGTTGTTTGAAACCGATCGTCAATAGTAATAGATAAATAAAAATAGGTGTATTCAGTTGCTAAAAAAATTTACTATTGCAGCTAAAAAAATGTAATACAACTATTTTTTTTACATTGTGAAACAGTAATAAAGACGTATTTTATTTTATACTAGCTGACCCGGCGAACTTCGTATCGCCTTTTTTTTCTAAAATAAAAGTAGCCTAAGATACTCCTAGTTACATCAGTTATCTGCCAGTGAAAGTCTCATAAAAAACTATCCAGCCATTTCAGAGATTAGCCGGAACAAACAGACAGACAGACAAAGACAGACAAAAATTGTGAAAACTGTTGTTTTGGTATATGTACCGTGTATACATCCAAATGCACTTAGTAAAAAGCGGTTATTTTGGTATTACAAACAGACACTCCAATTTTATTTATCTGTATAGATGTATAGATAACATACTTTTTTATGGACATAGCTAGCAAACGAGCTGACGATCCACCTGATCATCAGCGACACCAAAGGCATCATTGCCAGCCTAGGAAAAGAACTGACTCTGGAATTGTGTGTCGGTGGATGATTTAGGATTATGTATTAAGTACTATTATTTCTTCTGTGGTATTGCTAAGATAATATTAGAAGCAAGAATGTTAGGGACTTTAATTCCTGGGTGCACTTCATCTCGTGGGTCTTCTTGGGACCCTTCCACTTTGACTGCCGTTAGTTTCATTTTAGAAGATCAACTTCGAAGAATTTTGCCTTGGACATAGGTAAATATTTCTCGCAGACAAAAGACGTGTTAAAAATGTTAAGGGCTAATTTTAGTCAATCATTGCATTTTGTTGAATAGCAGACAAGGGAATGGCTCTATGTTCTTCTTAATTGAAGATCACTGACTGTCTACGTCTACCGTATAGCTGGTTTTTGCCACAGCGGAGAAGGAGCAGAGACGTGAGGAAAGGAGCGGCGTAGCGGACAGACTGAGTTTTTTTTTATGAAAATAGCCTTCAAACGAGCTGACGATCCACCTGATGTTAAGTGGCTATCGTCGCCCATGGACATCAGCAACACCAAAGGCATCACTGATGCGTTGCCGGCCAAGTAAGGGAGCCGGAGCACGACGAGTCGTTTGGCGGCTGCTTCATGCTCAAGGGTGGTAGCTATCCAGGCGAACCGCATGGAGAAATAATAATTAACAATATTACCAATATAATCCCTCCGAGAGCGTGCTAGCGTATGCCACTCATATATGGGGCGAGGCCCTCGTAAAAAATGGGGAGGCACTTGCTGTCTCCCTTGACGTCTCGAAGGCCTTTTATAAGGTCTGGCACGCTAGCCTTCTAAGCAAGCTTCCAGCTTACGGCATATCCCCTGGCCTTATCGACTGGGTAAAAGACTTCTTGAGCGACCTGTCTTTCCGCGTTGTAGTCGATGTCTGTTCATCGAAGACGATGGCTACAAATGCCGGAGTTCCTCAGGGGTCCGTTCTCTCTGCCACTCTATTTCTGCTACATATAAATGACCTGCTTATGTCCGGTATCTATGGGTATGCAGACGATAGCACAGTGGTAGAGAGATACCTACCAAGTTCCAGGGCCAGTCGGGACGAAATTCAGTCTGAAAGAGAGGCCATGGTGGCTCGTGTGAATCTCACACTTCGGGCTGTGTCCGAGTGGGGCGAAGCCAATCTTGTGAGATTCAACGCCACTAAAACGCAGACGTGTCTATTCACCGCCAAGAAGAGCCCGTTCACCTTGGCTCCTACTTTTCGGAATGTGTCCTTGGATTATACCGACTGCCTTCAGTTGTTAGGAGTAGAGATATCCTCGAAACTCAACTTTGGGCGGTTCATCGAGACCAAAGCTAAGGCTGCTGCAAGGAAACTTGGTGTCCTTGCAAGGGTGCGACGGTACTTCACACCCAGGCAACTCTTAAGCTTGTACAAAGCTCAGGTTCGGCCGTGTGTGGAGTACTGTTCGCACATTTGGGCAGGCGCAGCCAAATGTCACCTTTCTGCTTTGGACTCGATGGAGAGGCGTGCGAAGAGGCTCATTGGTGACCCAGATTTGGTTGAGACCAATCTTCAAAGCCTCGAGCACAGGCGCAGAGTAGCCAGCCTCTCGGTTTTCTACAGGGCACATTTCGGAGAGTGTGCGCAGGAATTGTTTGAGATAATTCCCCCATCTCCGTTTCTCCATCGAACGACACGACGCACGGCGGGTATCCATCCTTTTGTCGTGAACATCCCGCCGGTACGGACGACGCGGTTTGCCTCGTCATTCGTTATACGCACCGCGAAGGACTGGAATAACTTGCCTGCGTCGGCGTTCCCGCCAGCCTACGACGTGGATGTCTTCAAGAAAAGAGTGAATAGGCTTTTTCTAAGTTAATGTGCTCACCATCTTGAACCACATCTACACTTACCATCAGGTGGGATTGTGGTCAAGCATAAACTTATTCGTGTAAAAAAAAAAAGAGAGGCCCTACCACCAGCGGGCCGAATTTAGTCGCCTCTTACAACACCCATCCGGCGTGTATTCTAAGCCGCCCCAATACGGTAAAAGTTTTCTCCAATGCGGAGTGGGCACATGAGATCGTTTCAGCAGAGTAACAGCAGCAGAGAGTCTTTGTAGTAGGCCCCCGTTCGACACTCTGCGTTTAATGTTCCCCACAGAAGCTAGCGAAGAGTTGTTTACAAAGAGATATAACTTCCCTGATGATAGTATACCGTCTAACTCTTTCTAATGTTAGGCATATAATATTGTTATTTACCAAAGAAATATAAAATACTTACCTATTTTAATATTTATGTAAACTACTCGTATGTAAATAGGTAAGTTTATTGCATTTTTCTGAGGCAGCCATTTTACACAATTTAAAGATAAATAATCTTGTTACCTTTTTAATAATATTAAAAAACACAAAAAGGTATATGGTGCGACATTAAAACACTATTGAGTTCCTCTATCCTCTATGGTTCCAACCAACTTCACCCACATGACACCAATTTCACCACAGACTTCAAAAAACAATCTGATGTCGCATTATATCCGTGCATAAACATTGCAGTGCATTTTTAAACGTTTATTAAATACAATTAACACCGCTTCAACATTTTTATGAGCTGTTTTTATGTTCGAAAATCACCCATTAGGGTTTACACAGGGTGGTTTATAATGTGAACTTACAATGGCTTAAATAAATTCCATCCAACTATCCATCAATCAGCCTTTGGAAGTCCACTGCTGGACATAGGCCTCAATTACTTATCCTAAATAGTTGTTTGAATTTTTAGACCTTTGAAGCTGATTTTTAATTTTTTTTAGGGTTCCGAAGAAAAATCCTTATAGTTTCGTCATGTCCGTCCGTCCATCCGTTCTTCCATCTGCAGCATAGCGCGGAGACCCTTAGTGCTAGAAAGCTGTAATTTGGCAAGGATATACATATTTATTAAAGCTTCCAAATGGTAGATTTTTTTTTCACGTTACCTACCTTCCCTACTTGTAACGTGAGGATGAATTTTTTTTCCTCGTCTACCCCATAGTGTGGGGTATGGTTGAAAACGTCTCTCAAAAATATTATGGATCTAAGAACATATTTCGATATAGGGGGGCGTTTGTGAAATATTTGGCTTTAAATTGCTAATTTTGGTTAGAGTCAAGTGGAATACACCACTCCCTGAAAACTAAACGGTTGGAGTTGGACATGTGACCAATTCACAAAATTTAATATTGTTAGCATATTGTTTTTATTGTTTCTTTTGATATTGTTTTTTTTTATTTATTTTTTTTTTATTTTTTTATATATTGTTTTTTTTTAAATGGTTTTTTAAAATTGTTTTTTTTTTCATGCCAAAGAAGTATAACTTCTCACGCGCGTACATAATTACACGTTTATGTTTTTACATAAGCTGTATTACTAATATGTTGTATAGTAGGTAATTAAAACCATTTAAATTCTTGTACGAAGCGTGGTGTAAGCAGAATATATGGATTTCAACACAGACATCAAATAGGAGAAGCTCAACACGGTGATTCCTCCTACCGACAGCATCAATGTTTTTTGCGAGTTCATCAACATTAGATACACTGTTTTCTGGTTGAATTTGTCAAACCTCTCCCACTTACAGGTGTAGAAGGCATTTGACAAAACTAAACTCGCATCTATTAGCCTTTGTCCTATAAAACAATTCATCGCCACTTGCAGCAACGTGTACGGCAACTGCACAAAAGTATTCTCCACACCTCCCAGAAGTTCTGCTATTAAACTTAACGTTAGAAGTCCGAATTCTGTTGCCATTGCCTTTCGAAATATGTTTTCTACTTGACCTAAATGGCGAATAATCATTATATGTTTCTTTGCAATATTTCTTAGTAGCTTCCGGACATGTTCATTTACAATTATATCTTTATTTATTTGTACGCCTTCACGGGTATCTTCTTTATTTTCATACAATGCATTAGCGTCGTCCCATACATTATCCAATTCCTGAGACAAGGCTAACATTTGAGCTTCAACATAGCCAGTGAGTATAATGAGGAAGGCTGATGTATTAGTTTCTGCTAGATTTCCGTAAAATACAGCAGCCACTACTGTTACGATGGCAATTTGATGCTTTGTACTTTCGACCACTTCTTCGAGGCCTGTAAATCAACTAAGGATTAATAAAAGAATACTGAAATCTAAATATTACTTAACTAAATATAGAAAGGTAAACTTAGTTATTAAGATTTACTACTAAATTTGAAGACATGGTAGAGCTAGACTAAGTGAAATGAGTTACCTCAAAAATAAAATTTACTTAGTCCAACTTAAATTGTATCATTAGAATGGTCTGTTACGTATTTCTTATACATATCAAAAAAGGATACAAAACTTTTAATATTAATGTATTATTAGATATACATACAACTAGGAAACGTACCGTACATTTCATAGAGGTAGTATCTTTGAGGTTGGATAATAACATTAATGACGTAGACCACGCCATTAAAACTGAGGAACAACCAAAATACCACGGCACGCCTTTTTATGTCCCCTAGAGCCTTGAGCAGGTTAGCGTAAAAGCGACTGCTTGGATCTACTGCAGCGTCACATTCTAGATACTCGTCGACAAGGTCTCTTACTGTTTCGCTGAAATACAGTTTACTGTGAGTACTGGCGCACCAAGATCCGTATTAAGAAACCGATCACGGCCCAAGAGCGTCAACTAAAAATAACATGGAGATAATAGTTAATGTTTTTTATAGACAGTCTGATAAAATGAGTTATTTTTTCACATACTTGTTTGAGAATGCTGCGGACCTAAAAAATTAATGTCACGAAAAATTATGAAAATTACACTAATATAATGTAAATTTTTTGCTAAAAAATTAACGTTATTAATAAAAGAATCACAAATTTAATTATATCTTATTGTTAGTTAAAGATGTAACTATTCCTCATTGATCGCAAAATAAGGTACACAATAGTACATAAGTATTTACATATGATAGCGTATATAAAAGAGCTTAGCAACTCCCGTCGTACTGCAGGCCTCAATAGAGAAGAACATGGAAGCGGCAACCATATCCTTAGTTTCCCGACATCTGACTAACAGAAACCAGCTCATGGAAATCTGGAATACGTAGAAATAACTCGCGGCGCTCAATATCTGGATCGCATAGAAGATGATGGGAATACCTGAAACACACCAAGTGATATTTAAGGGAAATCGGTATTAACTGAAGCCGAATAAGTTTTATTACAGTACAGTAAATAATTATTTTTGCTCTTTGTATTAAAATATTTTTAACGGAAAATAACTCAGCATACATAGAATCCGTGCCAATTTTATTTGTGGTAGCTTGCTTGTGTGGACCCTGAGGATCAGTGAGCGGCTGAACGCGACCGGTAGTTGGATGGGTGACTGCTAGTATCATAAATTCGAAGGACACAAAGCCTTAACTTCTATTTGTTATCTCCGGCCTTCAGGCGACATAAAAACTTGGGTTGGCCTTTAATGTCCGTGGGTTGGCCATTAACCCTTCCACCAATCACTGGAGCAGCGTAGTGAATATGCTTTAATCTTCTTCAGTTATGAGGAGAAACTGGTGCCCCATAATGAGCTATTAATAGGTTGAAGTCACTTACGTTGCGTATAGTTTCTTTCGATGTTAACTATAGTGAACCTTAACAAGGCTGCTATATTGCTAATGATAGTGGGTAGATCACAATATGCTGAACTTGGCACTCATTTAGATCTCTTTCTTTTTTGAATGTTGCTTTCATTTCTCATTTATGTTTTTGATAAGATTACATTTACCTCTTCCAGGAAGAGATTGGATAGATCGTCTTCGAGAAGAGATTTCTCGTAGAATCCTACTCCGGCGGGTTACCTTTGAGAATTTGCAGTATGTATGCCTATAAATTTAATTAGAGTTTCATGGATAATTTTTTCGTTAATTGAATTGATCTACGTAGCTTTGTGACGTTTTACACACGGACCTGAAAAAAGACGGATGTAACCTCGTCTAATCGAGAGTGAAGCATAGCAATGGCCGCCCGCTTATGGTGTGCGTAATTTTTGATTCTCGAATGACGCAGTATGGTGTCAATGTGTGGGTGTGTGTACTTGTAGGTACGAATAGAGAGTTGGTATTACTAAGGATGCTTCACTGAATTTGTTCTTAGGATTAAGTCCGTCTTTTTTTATGTCCGTGGTTTTACATTAGTTTTTTTAAAGCTCAATCATACAGCTGATTATTATTAAATTCATTAAATATGGCATTCATTAAAATATTGCTTAAACATTATATTCACCCAAAAATACTAAATATTTTATTCACCTTTGCGCATAGGTGAATCAAATTTTAACTTGCGTCTACGGTAGGTAGGTACTTCACACATTTACCATAACTTTATGAACAGGAATTCATATAAAGTTATAGAAAGTGATAATTATTTTCTAATACAGGTAGTTACGCATAAATAAATTGGGATCAAAATTCAAACGTGATTACTTTATCTCCGAGCCTCCTACAATAATGTCTTGCATATAATATATTCTAAGCTATCGTTCTTCCCGTGACTCGCCTTTTCCGGGATAAAAAGTACTTTATAATCTTATTGCAGATCGTGGTCTACTTGTGTGCTAAATTTCATGAAAATCCGTTCAGTAGATTTTACGTGAAAGAATAACAAACATCCATACATCCTCACAAACTTTTTCATTTATAATGTTAGCTGACCCGATGAACTTCGTACAACAATCAATGATGTCGTGTTACTTTTACCTAAACCACAATATAGGAATCTAACAATAACGTGACTCGGGCCGATTCTCGAAAAACTTGCCTACGTTCGCGCGGGCCGTTGCCGGGCGCTCTAGGGCTGTCCGCCGACAGTATTTTAATTTTATCAAACGACTTGAGTTCCTTAGTAGTTTTGTATTTAAAAATGTTATATTTTCTATTACAATAAATGCAATTCATTGTGAATAAAAAGGAAGTGTTCCATAAAAATATATTTTGTGTTTTTATTAGTACTGTGAAGGTTCGTAAGCCTTCAGTATTGTATTAGAGACAGAGACTCTTAGGGCAGGGTAAGTTCTTCTTGTATGTTAAGGTAAATAAAAAAGGTACAACTGTCCGATTCTATAAACTTTATACCTATTGCTAAATTAATTTATACATAACATTGAAATCAAATTTACAGTAGCAAGTAGCAATAACATTTTAATGACAAATTAGACGCAAATATTCAAACTACAATTATTACAAATTACAATATTAGGTACAATTATTTCCAGACGAGATTCATAGATTCATCATTATATTCTTTATCACGTCATTCGTATTATATTCGTCTATACTATTGGATTGGGGTTAGTATTCTAAGCCGCCCCAATACGGCAAAAGTAATAATAATCAACCATTTGATTTTTTTAGCCCCTTATTTATACATCTAGGCATTTTACTCGGTGGACTTATGAAAAATAAACAATTTATTTACCTACGTATTGCAATACGTACTTGTTTTTATTTATTTTTTATTTATCCTACATGCACTGATCTCGTTCGGCAGGACCGAAGACCTTGAATACAATAATTTGATTTCTTATTAATAATTACAATACAATTATAAAGTTAATATTAATCAATAACGCAATAATTATACAATACCTACTACCGAAGTTACCTACAATAATTATATATACCTACCTACAAGTACGTATTATATAGTATATATAATACTATATAATATAATATATAATAATATTTAAGAAACTAATAATATTTAAGAAATTTTAAAAATAGATTCTTAAAGAAGAGGAAATTTCCAAAAAATAAATTTCACTCCCAAAACTCTATCTCCATTATTTATAATTTTAATTTAATTTTTAGGTAGCACGCGCGGCGTCAAAATCGAGTACGTCACACGCAATATTTTTTTTAAGGTATTAATTATTAATTAAAAAATTAAAAAAAAATACGGTGTATTCGGAGCACTTCAAACAATATGATCCCGTAAGAAATTTTTCTTACAGTTAATTTTTCAACAACTTAGACGATTGTTAATTAACAAAATTTTCTCGAATTTCCATTTTCATTGTACATTAAAAAAAATGTTTAAATAAGTGTCGCATAAATTTTTCGCTTTGTGAAGCCCTTCTTATATACATACTTAACGAGATCACGCCATAAAAGTAAAAAAAAAATTAACACTTTGCTTATAATAATTTTATAAGTTGAACAAAGTGCTGGTAAACGCTTCCGAAACATTTTTCTAGATATCATTCCGGACAGAATGAGCTATCGCACGTATTTTTAAGAGCAGTATCTCTAATTTTCACCATTTTGAACTTATTGCTTAGACTATACAAAACGAAGACGGAGTCACCAACTATCCAACTGAATCTTTAAACTCCTTGAATATGTCTGGCTGATCATCGTACAATTTAGGTACATCTGAAGTTTGGCTCGGTTGTTATCCTGCTTCGAAATCTAAACCTACCAAAACTATTAAAGTTTAGTTAAAAGAAGGAAGACATTAACTGATTGTTAGGCGATACGAAGTTCGCCGGGTCAGCTAGTAATTAAAATAAAAACGATTTAACTTGGTTTGACTAACTACTAACCATAAAGAAATAACTTTCCAATATTACTTATCTAATATACAGAGCAATTTTTAGGATTAGAATTAGGATTATTAGGACAGGATTAGTAGAAAGTAGGATGATTAAAAATAAAACTCACGCAGCCATAGATGTCCATAGAACAGTTTCTATTAATACTAAATATAATTGCTTATTACAAATAAAATCAAAATCCAGATTGAAAGTGCAAGTAAGAATTTATTAGGCTTATAAACTATAGACCGTGTTCCCAACCTAATCATTTGAATTTAAAATTACATTTTAAACTTAATCATCATACTGATAGCTCCACTATTTTTATTTCTT
Source organism: Thymelicus acteon (assembly GCA_951805285.1). Taxonomy (NCBI): domain Eukaryota; kingdom Metazoa; phylum Arthropoda; class Insecta; order Lepidoptera; family Hesperiidae; genus Thymelicus; species Thymelicus acteon. Next base: position 1,766,037 of record OX638227.1, on the reverse strand, counting down.
GCCTTACAGCATCCGAGCATTTGTCTGCTATTATGACAGATATTTAAAACTGTTTAAATTCTTGAGCGCAGTGTCGTGTAAGCAGAATATATCGAATTCAATACAGACATTAAGCAGGTGAAGCTCAACACGGTAAATCCTCCCACCGACAGCGTCAATGTTCTTTGCGAGTTCATCAACATTAGGTAGACCGTCCTCCGGTTGAAGTGATCAAACCTCTCCCACTTACAACTGTACACGGAATCTAATAATACTATGCTCGCGTCTATCAGCCTTTGTCCTATAAAGCAGTCGAGCGCAACTTGAAGCAATGTGTATGGCAACTCCAGATAAGTACTCTCCAAGCCGCCCAAAAGTTCTGCTATTAAAGCTGACGACAAAAATCCTAATTCTATTGTCAATGCTTCTCGAAATACTTTCTCGACTTTACCTAGAAGTGCAATACTTATGCTATGTTTTATTACAATATCTCTAAGTAACTTACGAATATGTTCATTCAAAATTAAATTTTGTTTATTATAATCGTCGCCATCATTAACATAATCTTCTGAAAGTTGATACATTGCATTAGCGTCGTCCCACAAATTGTCCAGTTCCTTGCTTAAGGCTAACATTTGAGATTCTACGTATCCAGTAAGAACAGTTAGTAACGCTGACGTATTCGTTTGTGCAGGGATCCCAAAGGACATACCCGCTGACATCATGGTAAAAGCAATTTGATAGTTTGGAGTTTCGAACATTGGCTCTAGTCCTGTGAAAAAAATTAAAATAATTATTATGAGGGTATAATAGTAATAGATAACATAATTATATTCCTTTTCTTAAATTCATGTAAAATGTGTTTATTGAATAGGATGCGCAAATGTAAGGAACAGAAGCTTATTTATAAGTTTAAATTTTAAATTATTATTATGAGGGTAGATACCAAAATTATATTCTTTTTCTTAAATTCATATAAAATGTGTTTATCGAATAGGTTGCGCCAATGGAAGGAGAGGATAAAAGTATTAAACTTTGATTTAGAACAGCATAGAAGCAGCAACAGAAAATTAATTAAAAGCAATTTTTCTGCAATCTAAGCAACATGAGCAGCAACAGTACAGTTAGTTGATGGTAGTTGCCCCGGGCCATATAAATTTTAAACCTTATTGCCCTTTTTTTCTTTCAATTGACGACCCGTGTGGCGCAGTGGTTAGCATACCATACCGGACCACCATTCAAAGGATCCTGGCTTTGATTTGAGGCAGAAATTTGAATGATGGGTTTAAATTTCTGTTCTCGTCTGGGTGTGTTTATTTATTTATTTAAATGATAGCAGCCTCCACAGACCATATATCACATAGAGGTCCTCCATAAAATGTCTTCCGGGTCGTATGATAGCAACTAAGATGTAGATCAATCCGTTAATAATGAGGAACAGCCAAAATCCCACTGCACGCGTCTTCACGTCACGCAGAGCTAGGAGAAGGTTGTTGTAGAAGCGACTCCCTGGGTCCAATGAGGCGTCACATGCTAGATACTCATTGACAAGGTCCTTTATTGTTTCACTGAAACACAGTTTACTGACATTAAGCTGCTATAAGACTCATAATATTTCTCGTCTTTAGTGTTATTATGATTCTTTGTATCATTAAAAGGGTCATTCGTCATTCGTTATCTATACAAATAAATAAAATTGGAGTGTCTGTTTGTAATATTAAATAACCGCTTTTTAGGGTTCCGTAGCCGAATGGCAAAAAACGGAACCCTTATAGATTCGTCATGTCTGTCTGTCTGTCTGTCTGTCTGTCTGTCTGTCTGTCTGTCTGTCTGTCTGTCTGTCTGTCTGTCTGTCTGTCCGTCCGTATGTCACAGCCTTTTTTTTCCGAAACTATAAGAGCTATACTGTTGAAACTTGGTAAGTAGATGTATTCTGTGAACCGCATTAAGATTTTCACACAAAAATAGAAAGAAAACAATAAATTTTGGGGGTTCCCCATACTTAGAACTGAAACTCAAAAATGTTTTTTTCATCAAACCCATACGTGTGGGGTATCTATGGATAGGTCTTCAAAAATGATATTGAGGTTTCTAATATCATTTTTTTCTAAACTGAATAGTTTGCGCGAGAGACACTTCCAAAGTGGTAAAATGTGTGTCCCCCCCCCCCTGTAACTTCTAAAATAAGAGAATGATAAAACTAAAAAAAATATATGATGTACATTACCATGCAAACTTCCAACGAAAATTGGTTTGAACGAGATCTAGTAAGTAGTTTTTTTTTAATACGTCATAAATCGTAAACCACAAAAAACATTGATCGAAGTTACAACGAACTAAAAGAACTTTTATATTATGTTACTTGCTGCTACGGAACCCTTCATGGGCGAGTCCGACTCGCACTTGGCCGCTTTTTACTAACTGCATTTGGATGTATGGTACACATACGAAAACAATATTTTTTTATAATTTTTGTCTGTCTGTTTGTTTCGGCTAATCTCTGAAATGGGTGGACCGATTTTGACGGGAATGTCCCTGGCAGATAGCTGATGCAACAAGGAGTAACTTAGGCTACTTTTATTTTAGAAAAAATGGTGCAGAACAACGTCTGCCGGGTCAGCTAGCCTTATCTAAATTTTTTTAGTCAATTTCATTCATTCAAGGAACAAACATTTTCGTGTTCTCTACATTTTCAATATCATTTAAAAGCATAACAAGTAATTACATATGAAAGCGAATATAGAAGAGCTTAGCAACTCCGTTGAAACCGCAGGCTGAGAGAGAGTAAACCACGGAAGCGGCAATCATGTCCTTAGTCTCCCGACATCTGATGAAAACAAACCACAGCATCGAAGCCTGGAATACATAGAAATAAATCGCGCCAGTCAAGATCTGGATCACGTAGAAGATGATGGGAATACCTAGAACATATGAATTGATTTGTTAACAAAACAGCAAATTGTTAATTGCTTTAGGAAGTAAATGATACATAATATAAATGTTTGTATTTATTTATTTATTTTATTTATTTATTAGGTTTGTCAACAATTGTTACACGATTACATGGAAATGACAAGTTTCAAAAATCTTATAACTACGTGTACAACCTATTACAGGCAAACACCGCATGCAAAAAGTAAATTACTTATATTAAGGCCTAAGCTGAATATCCTAAGGAATTTATAGAATCATTATCTACTTATATAATTAAATTTAAAGTTTCCTAAAAAACAAAACAAAATCAGAAAACAAGCCACGGGATCACGGCAACGAGATCGCGGTTTGTAAAGTTGATTGGTTGAAGTTTTGTGAAGTTGTAAAGTTGATAACGCCAGAAACCGTGATTTGTGTGACATTTAATAAACATAGACAATTATATTTACAATCACAATTCCAAAACTATTGACGTGAAACATCTTTACGCGAGGGGTAAACCTGATTTTAGACTTGGTGATCGTGGCGACGCATTTCGATGTTTCACATCTGCCAGCCATGACAGCTGTTCTTTTTTTTGTTATTATAACCTTTGTACGATAATGGTTTATAAAAGCACATCAAGGCAAAAGGTGAATAAGTGTTTTTTTTTATTATATTAATGCTTTTGTATCTTTACTAGCTGACCGGGCAAACGTTGTTCTGCCAAAAATTTTTTAGGGGTAGGGGGATGAAAAATAGATGTTGTCCGATTCTCAACCCTAGTCGATATGCACTCAAAGATTCACGAAAATCGGTCGAGCCGTTTCGGAGGAGTTCAACTTCTAACACCGTGACACGAGAATTTTATATATAAGATTAAGCCAACGAGGAAAAACTGGGAAAACAGTGCATTTGAACAAAAATTCAGTCAACTACTTGAAGCAATTAATAATTATAAGTTTAATTGGTTTGGCCGATACTATAAACGAAATCGAAAATCAAATGAGGAGTTATTTCATTTTTAGAATCAGTGAAGGTATTATTAAAAATCTCTTAAATCACAAGATTAAATAAGTAGGTACCTACCTAGTGAGAACAATTTGCTTTGTCGATAATTTTAAGCAATGACTGAATTTAAATGAGACCTCTAGAGATGTAGAAAAAAATACGTACGCTGCGTATACTTCCTTTCTATGTTCACTACACACATCCTTAACAAGCAGCCTATATTGCTGACCATTGTTGGCAGGTCGCAATACGCAGGGCTAAATTTACGTAAAGAATCCCACATTGTGTGTCACCTGAAATTTGTATCTTGTGAATGCCTAATTCTGTATATATAGGTAGCCATGTGGTGGAAAATAATTGTGGTAGAGTTTTAAGAACTGCATGACATGCAGTTGGACACACTATGTCCAAGAATTAAATAAACTAATGTTAACGGTTTAACAATGTAAAGTTAGAACTTTAATAGAGAAAGCAATTTCACAGATATTTCTGGACATTTTTACTATGATACAGGTACTCACGATATATATTTTGTACGCCAATATTTTGACTCAGTTGCATGGATACGGCTATTGATGGTCACGGCTCCTCCTTTTTTGAAGTTGGTTAAAAATGTATTCAATCCATGATGAGTTAAGTTTAAAATTTCTAGACATATTATCTGAGATACCAGGAATACTAAAACTGCAAACAAACAAACAAACACACAAAATTTGTTGTCTTTATAATACCTTTACGTATACAGTAACTCTGAATATTTGTCACCAAAGGTGTTCAGTTTGACGCTGACGCAAGTAGACTACTTACTTTAGACCTAGAGCAGTTATTAGTCACCATTTTATTAGCATACCACACCATCGGTATTTACTCAATCGATCTCAAACCTTTGTCACCTTTGTCGGCTGCCAGTACTCCACTCACTTAATTATTTTAATTAGATAACTAGTCCATTCGCGCCCAGTCTCTGTATTTACTGTTTATTAATTCCTAAGCTAATAAATGAGGTGTTCAATTGGCACGTTGACGGTTTTTGTTCCCACTAGTTCTACGATAGAACTAACGAGTAGAACTATAGTCAAAATTATCTAAGATGCCCATAATGATAGAGCTGCTATTTATTAATATGAACTAACCTTGTATGGGTGTCTTTGAGGGAAATGGAATATTCATTTACTTGACATGAATAGTTGAATACTTACGGACAAAGGATTTTGCCAAAATTTGTTAAAAATCCCTACTCATTTTCGTTGGCGTTGATTATAAATCATATTATACGTTAAAATCTAGTAAAAATCCCATCACAATATCATAATTTATGCAAAATTTAATAAAAATATATGACGTCGAAACAATCTTATATGAAGAAGCCTAAAATCTTATCTGACGTAGGGTGATGTGACGGCTTGAAACCGTTTATAAAACCAATCATAATCGATACATTACTATAATCGAAATTTAAAAATGAAAATTGATTAATTTAATTACATTGTTAAAAATGATTTGCTTGCATTTGAATTTAAAATTAGGTACCCAATAATACCACGACAAATTGAATGCTAACAAAGGACATTTTCAGGGGCGTAGCTACCGCCGTATCAGCCGTATCAATTATACAGGGCCCCGGGGCTGAGGGGGCCCCCAATACGCCTTAGAAAAAATTCGTGAAATGATCCAGAAATTAATTATTATGATTCGAAAATTGTTCCGGAAAGCATCAATACTTCATTGAAAAGTGAAATCAACAATAAGATTGCATTCTGGACCATCTTTCATCGTATTAATGCATGAATTACTTTAGCATCATGCAATTTATCTTTAAGAGGCCATGATTCTAAATCTGGAAACTCGACGAATTGAAGACAAACAAGCATTACAGATAATAATAAGAAAAACTTCTAATCAGTATATTTAAATGCCCTAATTAAAATTTAAACAAAATATTTAATGCACAAAAAATTACGTTCTACACGACTCATGATGCTCTCCGGAACTGAGTGCTGCGCGGACATGCCGGCGGCAACCACATGACACAGCGCAGCGCTCCGGGAATACCTCAGGAGGAAGCTCATTCTACAGTTAGCACGTGCGTGGTAAAAATGATCGGGAGAATCGGACCGTAGAAGTTCTCCACGAGTCTCATCGGTGTGGATAAAACTTTGATTCGGCCATGAGCTTTGTAAAGCATGAGCAGGTGGCTCGCTCGCAGTGAAGTACTCCTTAGCCCGGTTTAGAACATCAAGCTTTTTGGAAGCCAACTTAGCCTTGGCTTCCAAATGACGCTGATACTACACATCACTCGAGATGTCAACCCCCATAATCATACTCTTACAACACTTTTAGTGATGAGAGGGGTACCCTGGAATTGAGGCACTATGAAAAGCGGCCAAGTGCGAGTCGGACTCGCCCATGAAGGGTTCCGTAGCAGCAAGTAACATAACATAAAAGTTCTTGTAGTTCGTTGTAACTTTGATCGATGTTTTTTGCGGTTTACGATTTATGACGTATTAAAAAAAAACTACTTATTAGATCTCCTTCAAATCAATTTTCGTTGGAAGTTTGCATGGTAATGTACATCATATATTTTTTTTACTTTTATCATTCTCTTATTTTAGAAGTTACAGGGGGGGGGACACACATTTTACCACTTTGGAAGTGTCTCTCGCTCAAACTATTCAGTTTAGAAAAAAATGATATTAGAAACCTCAATATCATTTTTGAAGACCTATCCATAGATACCCCACACGTATGGGTTTGATGAAAAAAAAATTTTTGAGTTTCAGTTCTATGTATGGGGACCCCAAAATTTATTGGTTTTTTTTCTATTTTTGTGTAAAAATCTTAACGCGGTTAACAGAATACATCTATTTACCAAGTTTCAACAGTATAGTTCTTATAGTTTCTGAGAAAAGTGGCTGTGACATACGGACGGACAGACAGACAGACAGACAGACAGACAGACAGACAGACAGACATGACGAATTTATAAGGGTTCCGTTTTTTGCCATTTGGCTACGGAACCCTAAAAATGGGGTTTTCTTAGTGGTAAACGCGCCAACTTGTGTCTTCGTGGGGTTGAACTCGACTAAATTAAGTCAATCCTATTCCGAGACTTGCTCCAGAGATTTCTCGACTTCAGACACAATTTTAAGCCTGCTATCCGCCACTTGCAAGTTTTGCAACTGAGAGGAATTAAGGGGGGCTGTGTAGTAGGCATATACAACAGACCCTTGGGGAACACCAGCATTTTATAGGTTTCATATCTGAGCAACAGCCATCTACTACATCCTTGATATATCGCTCAGATAGAAAGCTGACTACTGCATAACCTCTCACAAAGACCGTAACGTGTTAACTTCGTGAGACCTCCCTCTGCCAGTCCTGGTCACAGGCTTTAGCGAAACTAGGCTGACTGTCAGTGCTTCCCCGTTGCGATCAATAGCCTGACGATGCCTACAGGTGCGTAAGATAAATTTGATTATCACCATCTGAACGACCGTCGCAAAAACCGTATTGTCGATCACAGATCAGCTGATGATCTTCCAGATATTCCAGGAGCTGCATGTTAATCTCGCGCTCCATTACCGTTGCAAACAGGAAGGCTATAGGCTTATCGCTATAGGCCTGTAGTTAGCCAGGTCACTGAGATCGCCCATTATGTGGATGGAATGAAAAAGGGTAACCTTCCACGAAGACGTATCATGTGGCATAAGATAGAATAAGAATAAGCACGATAAGACGGGGAATCAACCAGCCCCGTATCTATAATTTTTTCGAACCGGGGCAGAAACTTGATAGTGGTAGAGATAAGATAAAAAAAAAACTCACAAATAAATAATAGTTGGCATTTTTCGTAAATGGGACAGTAAGAACTCTTTTTTAATAAATTTATTTATTACCCCAACCAGGCTTCCGTATGCTAGGCGCTTTGTGCAGCAAGTTTTTTTATTTTTAATCATACTATATTATGATTTTTGCGCCCCCTGAATTGCCGCCTGGAGCGGGTGCCCCGGTTTGCCCCTCCCCCCTAGATCCGGGGCTGGAATCAACTCGGGAGCACACATCTTTAAACCACTGCGTGAATACCGTCTGGTCCTCTCAACTTCTTGGTATCAAGCTCTCGCAGGTTTTTAGGCGGAGGCGATCCCTCTATCATCAAGAGTTGAATTGGCGGCAAAAAGGATGCCAAGAAGTTCGGCATTCACCTTTGCCGTATGGACCACGGAGTCGTCCGATTTACGCAGTTGTGGAAGAGACGACCGACAGAAGTTACCCTCAGCAGCTTGAGCTCGCGACCAGAATTCTCGACAACCAGAGGGGTAATCGTCCATTCGCTAGCCAGTTCTGCCGATGAACTTTAAATTGCCTTCCTTTTAGTCATTTGCTTCTTTGCTGACCAGGAGGCAGCGTTAAACTTTGTATTAAGCCCTCAGGTGGATAGATCTATAAGCGTGCACGCGGATGACCATGTCGTTGACAATGACCATGATGCCCTGTCGTATCACATCGGCTACTAAGTCTGCGCTCGCGTTTGGATCTCCCGAAACGAAACAGAGCTGCCCCCAGATTAAAATTTTAGAGTATTGATTGTATGTGGTTTATTAATCAATGTTAGTATATTATATTTGTTTTAATTCACGCTAGCTTTTTTATTTCTTTTGAGAAAGATCTTTACCCTCGAGTCGAGAGGGGGGCCCCCGGCAAAATTTTGATACGGGGCCCGGGAAGGGCTAGCTACGCCACTGGACATTTTCCATTATGTATGGGCACTTCCCCATCCATGGACAGTAACTGCAGATAATATGTTATATGCAATTATGTATTTAAGGTTGCGGTAAACATTTTTTTTTTTCAACAAAATAATAATGATGTACCTATACATGATTGTGTCTTACGAAATAAGCAAGAATTTATTCACTGTAGTTTTTTCCTGACGCTCATAATATAATATTAGATAAATATGTCAAAATATTATTATGAAACTGAGCGCGACTTTCATTCTGTCATGATCTATCTTTCTTTCTTTTTCTTCTCTCTTTCTTGGCCGGCAACGCACCAGTGATGCTTTTGGTGTTGTTGATGTTCATGGGCGAATGGATATATAGACGTTTTGTTACTTACAAGAAACATCTAAAGATAATTATTACTTTACTGAATAGTTGTGCTGTTTTTGAATTATCCTTAAGACTGACAGGATGACATAGTGAGAAAATTTAATAGGTGCAGTTTTTTTTATTTTAAAATATTGCTTAAGATACCTAACCTCGTCAATATTAGGTAAAAGTTAAAGTGCTTAAATATTACTAAAATTAACACATCTTTTCTTAGTGACGATATCAAATTATAGTATGCACTTTATGATAGATAAGGAATTAAATAAAGAAACCCTTTTCTCAATCTTCACTGCTACTGAAACCTGTAATTGCTGACAGATTGAACATTTTATCATCACACGGGGTCATTGATAGCTTAGTCAACTGATTAACGTGATATAAAATGTACCCATCGCAAAGTAACTCATTTAAGGTGACTTATAAAATTCATTAACAGCTATGCTGCAGTAAGCTGGTTCTTTGGCAAGGGAATATTATTGTGGTCGTATCACATTTATCATGGGGAACGTCATAATAGCTGTCACTACCTTCTCAGCTAGTTCAGAAAGATGATCTGCATTTCACAATAATAACGTTTTACTTCAGCAGGTAGGTACTCTTTTGCCGCAGTGTTACGCTTAAACGGGCTACCTACGTAATTTTCTTAGAAAAAAAATAATTTCGAGTAAACACTCGTAAGGGTGGTGAATGTACACGTATATTGGTCGCGTAATGTCTAGTTTTTTATTTTATTATGTAGTCAATTTAAGTGTACAAACCAAATTGGAAAATAATAATTTGTTGGTTGTATCCTGGAGATGCCTTTCACTTTCTTCGACAATTGATTTGTTGGTTTACCATATAGTGAGAGGTCACAGTAATAGTAATCAATCGGTATTGAGTTCTAGAATTCATAGAGTAACTATTTGAATGAATCTTATTGAAATTAATTGTTGCTTTGTTGAATTTTATCTAATGCAAGCATTCGATGGTAATGCGAAGAGCAAGCTACCTATTTTTTTTTTGTTGCGGAAATTATTTATTGTCCTGGGGAACGCGGTACGCAGTCAACTCTGATAGAAGTCTGACTTTGGAAGAAACCAGAGAGGTTTTCAGGGGGAATTACACGTGCACGTGGACTGTTTTCTATGCACGGTCATACCCTTTGCGAAGAGTAGCACCCATACGGCTGTGATGGTTCGCTTCTGATGAGATAGGTCATAGTGCCAGCGATTGGCGGATTTATCACACGGGTTTTAGTAAGCGCGGGAGGCGCGGGCAAGTTGTGGAGCCGGGATGGCTGTGAGTGCGCATTGCGACGTGTGAATTATGGTTGGTTACCCTGAATGCCGCACCGCGATGTAAATCCGACTTCACCGCGTTCCTTTAGCGATTGGTAATGTTATTCGAGTGACATAGTAATCTGTTCAGAGCCATGTGTATCAGTAGTAATTGCCTACTAAATTAGTAGCAAGTGTAAAGTGGTTTCTAAGTAAAATGATGAAAAAGCCCACCTATCTGCGACATATACATATATATATATATATATATCGTATAAGGCTAGATTGGAGTGTATGCTTTCTTTTTTCTTTTCTTATGTTCAGATCATCTCTGTAAACCATGTATCAAAGAACACTTCAGTACTATGAACATAGATTTCTCTCTGTGGGCGTAGTTATATGTCAGGACTGCCAGGATACTAAATAAAACACACTGTTCGACAGGCACAAGGATACTCTTCGTTTATTGCCTGATAACACCCGGTTTCATGAATTCAACGTTATTTAGATTTTCTTTGGTTTCGCGATCCTATACCAATCTGTCTATCGTAATGTCAATTCTGCTTTTTCTTAATTTTGATAGATTACTAAGAACTTATTTTACTATACGCCGACACGGCCATTCTGACAAGACACACGTCCTCGTGTGTGAATCGTACGAAATCGCGTCATTTTGAACGAACGTAACATAAAACAAGATCTTCAAAAATCATTACAAATTTGAATTAATTAACCTGAGCCACGTACCATAGTCGTAAACTTCAACTATCAAAAGTAACAACATAAATTCTGAACGATCTCTGAATCTCGAGTGAGTCCCTCAATCCCCACGACTTCCAAAGCCAACCAATAAGCTCCACTGGTGCCATACGCATACCCACCAAGTGAACAACGCCACCTTCACCAGAGCAAAACGCGCATCGCGCACCCACGGACTACTTGTGCTGCCCCAAGAGACACCGATTTCTAACGGGCTACGACTACGTAATTGCCACTGGTGCTGCAAAGTTACTGACTCGAGTTCCCATGTTTTCTTACTTCATCAACAAGCTCATTATTAAAATCAAATTCGACTGGTACATGACCTACAGGCATTCTCATTAACTTTCCTTTACTTTACTGCCAAAAGTTACAACAAAGCTTGTTGTTGCCCGAAATCCCGCAAAAATATCATCAGTTCATTTTTTTAGCACAATCACTGCTTCGCTATGTGTTTTCGCTATGGAGAAGAAGCAGCGGAAGAAACTCCATAACAACACTTTTTTTTTATCACGGAACTACCAAATTATTATTTGTGCGATTTTAAAATATTCACGTCACGCGTAGGGTCGTTTGGTACGTCGCGGTCGCGGCGTCGTCACCGAATCAAAGCATCTCGTTCGTTTGACTCACTGTCGGCCATTGCTGACGACTCACACGTCCTCGTGTGACCATTCTGTAAAGACAATATCAACACAGTATTTCGTTCGGCTATTCTGACTTCATGAAGTAAGGGAAGTGTATGTGTGTGTATGTTTTTGTGTGTGTGCTCAGAATCCCAGATAAAATTTCACAACTCGAATATCAACTATGTTCAATAAAGAAACAAACTCATTCCTAACTCATTCCTCAATAAATTAATCGAAAGGCGTTATAAATTCTCGTCTCTCATCTATACTGCGCTCAATTTTCAACGTAAACCACAAGTAACATTACATCAAATCCTAATTCTATCATCATAATTCCTTCAAAATAAACTTCAAAATATTTTAAACCGCTTTTACCAATCAGTATTCAACACTTTTGTTATTGTCCAACCAGTATTTAAACAGTTCCAACTACTATCCAACCTGGATTTGTACACGTTATGTCACAGTTCAACACTCAGAAAAATGGCCGAAGGTTGATCATCATCATTAAACTCAAAGCTGAGAACATCATCAAATTACTCTTAAGTCCATAAATTAATCACTTTGCTTAGTACACACACAACATCGACCCTTCCTTAAACCTCCAACGTCTCCATTGAGCGTTGTCACACCACACAGGACACGCTTATACCAAGCGTTCCCACCCCATGTGTCACTAAGCATTGTGTTGGCCCAACTGCCTCATCACCATCATGCGAAAGGCCGCATTGATCTCTACTATAAACATTTGACCTTCAGACAATTTAAACAGTCACGGCTGATACAGATAAGAGACCTTATTAAGCCACGCTTAATACGAATTCAACTAAGCATACTGGTTAAACAATTTCTCTCATAACATAACAGATTATAACTCTAACCTAGACTTACCTAACCTTTTTTTTTACCTTACCTATCCTACCCTTTTTTAACGTGTGGAAAGACCTTCATCTCATCCATCCGGCCATCGGATATGTAACCTACCCTAACCTAACCTAACTTAAGCTAACCTAAACTTTTTAGTCCGCAGTGGTTTGGAGCACCGCAGTGCTGCTTAGAATCCATACGGACTGATGCGGATGATGTGTATTCCAAGAGACTCGAAAGTGCTCAGAAACGCTTCTCATAGCATCTTACATTCCCATACAATTTGGGCAAAACTATTCCAAGCCACGCAGATAATTAAAGCACTTCAAGATGTCATTATCGAATCGAAGACGAATGCTTGACCTCTCGTTTCTTTACAAGCTTGCCAATGGATTACTTGACGCTCCTAATATTTTCTCTCAACTCAACTTTTCCTTTCCATCCAAATTACCTAGATCATCATGGTTCAGAATTCTCAATGACGCACAATGTTATTCTAACCTCGAAAAAAGTACCACTTACTAGAATTATTCGCTTAATTAGGAATATTTCTAATAATGATGACATTGACTTATTCACAAGTGAAATTCGCGAATTTCTAAAGACTTTAATTAATTTGATTTTTTTAGATGCACTCTAATTTTCAATTCAATACTATTATTATCATTTTTGTTATTATCAATGTTATTATCTTACTGTTAACTCGCCTTAGTTAAATGCATGACCACCAAGAAACGGCCATGTAGTCTACACCTATAAAATAACACTTATCTTGCTTTTGTTCTTACCTATTGTTTATTTTCTGTAAATGGTTTGTATTATGTTGGTGTTTACTAAATAAAGTAATAAAATTTAATTAAATTGAGTTAAATTAATTAGCATGAGCAATTTGTCGAACGATCCTCAATAAAACATCATTATTTACATACTCTGCCACTACAAGTGACGTCCATTCGGACACAAACTGTACTCACTGAATAACCTCCATCAATTTATCTGAAGAATAGGATCCAAGTTCTAAGACCTGTTGTCTATAAATTCTATAGTAACGTTGTAGCATATTTAGAGAATTAAACATTTCTTTCTTTCTTTCTACTAACTGATCAATTAGGTAAACATTAAATTCCAATTCAATCAACAAATAATCATCAGCACCACATCAATTAATCAATTTACTTTTGCATTAATAAAAAGAAGAATAACTTTATAGCTTGACGTCGCAAAAACTTATCTCGTCATCGTACTAACAAATCCTGTTTCAAAATTTTGCCTTCTTAGAATTTAGTAAACAGCATTGACCATTTGCGAGAAATTAAGAAACACAATTATTTGAAATGAGTTTTTGAACTTAGGATCCAGCTTCATCTGATTTCATTCATTCTATCTTATCACATTTAATTTAACGCTAATTTGATCATCTAACATCCTCAACTGTATCTGTAGTATGAATCGAACTAATATTTCAAATTCATCTCTATTGAAGTGAATAAGTCTGTAGGAGAGTGATCTGTAAGAAAGTGGTCTGTACACAACACGACATTTCAAAATTTATTTTTCAGTTGTCACTTCGACAGATTTTAATACTTACGTCAAAACGTAATATGTCATATCAAACCTTGATGACAATTTTGCACCAACCCAAGAACCATCAAAATATTATCACAAAATTATGCAGGCAAAACACGAAATTAAATTATGTTACTATTTAAATATGCAGTTACCGTTATTCATCAATTGAAGATATTAAATTATCATTCATTCTACTTAGCAACAATCCACATTGTGTGATTGCGTGCGATCATTAAAGTTGCCAATAAACAAATCAATATCAATCTTACAAAAGAGCCATAGGTGCCTCAACTACGTAAGGAAGGCTACCGTTATAATCAAGGCATCTACATGACCATTTTACCATGTTCAAAATCAGAATGTAATCAATGATAGGATTAAATGCATTATGCTAAAGTGACGGGACCATTTGATCACTGGTGAACATCATGTATAACGTAGCATCACATGGTCTTTCTGTTGCGTTATATTTAACGGTGTACTGAACCAGAAGAATACCATGTTATAATTGCATCTTTTACCAACCCTAGCAGAATTATCATTAGTTTATGAATATTCAGTTCTCTCAAAGTAAATGAAATGTTAAAGCTTTATGCCAATCATGCCGGGGCTCGACCATGCACAGGTCAACTCAGTAATCAGCACAGGACACAGCGCTCGCAACAGCGCCGGCAGGAGCATCAACAACCCGTTGCAATTTGTCAGAGACCAGCCTCGCTCCACACTCACAGATTCAAATCTCGCCATTTTCCTTAACTGAAACATTTAAGATAGGTTACTCTCAGTTGCACGATATCGAGCATCATATTCACTGGGGCTATTTATCTTGCATTCTTTTAGTGAAAAACCTGAAACCAAATGCTTATTTCCATTTATATCCCGAATTTTAGTCATAAGTACCAATACGCTGTGGATTTTTAGATAAAGCCCAACTTTGCTATCACACTCCATGATCTCATCATCTCCTTTATGTTTCAAATGTCATCCGAACTGTTTTGTCCGTCATTTATTTTCCGACATGTATCTCTTAGATTCTCATAAAAACTGTAACACCATCTGGGTTTTTTATCCCACGCCTGATATCGTAGAAGGCTAGATTGGAGTGTATGCTTTCTTATGTTCAGATCATCTCTGTAAACCATGTATCAAAGAACACTTCAGTACTATGAACATAGATTTCTCTCTGTGGGCGTAGTTATATGTCAGGACTGCCAGGATACTAAATAAAACACACTGTTCGACAGGCACAAGGATACTCTTCGTTTATTGCCTGATAACACCCGGTTTCATGAATTCAACGTTATTTAGATTTTCTTTGGTTTCGCGATCCTATACCAATCTGTCTATCGTAATGTCAATTCTGCTTTTTCTTAATTTTGATAGATTACTAAGAACTTATTTTACTATACGCCGACATTATTATTATTTTATATTATATAATCCTAGACTTACCACCGTAAGTACTATATAATTGTTCTCCCAGAAGGAGGCGAGATGGGACTTTGTTGTCTATGGCGGGTTTTCTCCTTCCCCTCCAAGGATCTTGGGAAAAATCTGACATTTCACATTTTCAAGATGGCGGCCGCTCTGTGATTTTCAACTTTTTTGTTTATGGCTTTTTGGGGGATTTTTTTGGGTAGTTTCGTAAAATTTTGGAGGAGAATTACGAAAACTTTGGAAAGAATTGAAAAAACAAGATGGCCGCCGAGATATTCGAGTTTGAATTTTTTCGATTTTAGAGGTCACTTTGCGGGGTCGCATCGGGGTGGTTTTTCAACTTTTTTTCAATATTTTTCTTGTGATCCCTCAAACGTGTCCTCAATATTTATATTTTGGGGATATTTATTTTTTCGACAAGATGGCGGACGCGGTGGCGGCCATTTTGTAAAATGTACGAAAAACGACGTTTTTTGGATGAATTTTTCTTTGGGTTGGCAACATTTGAGTAGGTGTCTTTGTTCCAGGCGGTTATGTAACTTGACCCAAAGTGTTGCCAGGTTGAGTTTTTTTTCTTTTGTTGATACATTTTTTTGGACTTTTTATTCAAAAATATGAAAAGTCGAAGGAGCAATATTTTTAATCAAAAAGTCACACGGGCAAACGTGTCGTGGTCGTCGTAATGACATTTGACCATTTTCGTCGATATCGACTGGCAACACTGGGTGCTGGATTTTTTTTTTCGTTTTACGAAAAGTCGAATTGATCTCCCAGAAGGAGTGGTGGGGGGTGAGTACAATGTATGGGGGAATTTTTGGTTTGCCTCTGTGTCTATGGGAAAAATCCGACCTTTCAAAAATCCAAGATGGCGGCCGAGTCGAAATGACTAACTTTTTTTTTCACTATGCACTTACCCGAGATTGGTGTCGTTTTCGGCTAATGTTGGGAAATGTGTTACGATGAAAATGGAAAAAAATTAAAAAACAAGATGGCCGCCGAGATATTTTACTTTAAAATTTTTCAATTTTCGAGGTGACTTTGCGGGGTCGGATTGTAATGGGTTTTCAACTTTTTTCCGATTTTTTTTCTTAATTACCTCGGGTCTATCCCCAATTTTGACGTTTGGGGTATATTTTTTTTTTCGACTAGATGGCGGACCCCGTGGCGGCCATTTTATAAAATGTTCGAAAAATTGCATTTTTTGAAGGAAAAAAATTTCAGTTTGGCAACATTTGAGGGGGTCACTTTGTATGAGGCGGTTTTGGGGCTTAGCTTGAAGTGTTGCCAGGTTACATTGATTTTTTTTTCATTCATACATTTTTGTGAACTTTCTATTCAAAAATATAAAAAGTAGAAGGAGAAACATTTTTAATCAAAAAATTGCACCAAAAAATTTTTCGTGGCCGTCGTAATGACATTTGACTATTTTCATCAAAATTAACTGGCAACACTGGCTGCTGGATTTTTTTTTCACGTTTTTTCACATTTCGAATAGCACAGCCGAAAGTATGGGTGGGGGGTAATAATAATGTATGGAGAAGTTGCTTGACTATCTATGGTTATTATAGGAAAAATACGACCATTCGAAAATTCAAGATGGCGGCCGCTCGGCGATTGTCAACTTTTTGTTTACTTTGAGCTCCTACCCGACATTGGTGTCGTTTTCGGCTAATCTTGGGATGACTAATACGAAAAAGTTGAAAAAAATTGAAAAAACAAGATGGCCGCCGAGATATTTTAGTTTGAAATTTTTCAATTTTTGAGGTGTCTTTGCGGGGTCGCATCGCGGTGGTGTTTTAACATTTTTGCGATATTTTTTCTCTATTGGCTCTGGTCTATCCTTGATTTTGACATTTTAGGGATATTTTTTTTTTCGACAAGATGGCGGATCCTGTGGCGGCCATTTTGTAAAATGTACGAAAAATTGCATTTTTTGAAAGAAAAATTTTGTAGGTTGGCAACATTTGAGGGGCACACTTTGTATGGGGCGGTTGTGTAACTTGACTGAAAGTGTTGCCAGGCTACTTTGATTTTTTTTTCATTCATACATTTTTGGGAACTTTCTATTCAAAAACGTAAAAAGTAGTAGGAGAAACATTTTTAATCAAAAAATTAAACCAAGAGATTTTTTGTGGTTGTCATAATGACATTTGACCATTTTCATCTCAATCAACTGGCAACACTGGCGTCCAGATTTTTTTTCACTTTTCGAGTAGTTGAGCCGAAACTATAAATCATGGGTGTAAAAAATGTATGGGAGATATTTTTGGATTAGAAGAGTCGTTTTGAAAAAACTTCAAAATTTTAGTATTGCCATACAAAAAATAATAATTTTCATACAAATTTATTTCTGGATCGAATATTTCGTTATTATAATATATAGGGCGTTTGTAAGTACTGAAATTTTGTAAGTTTTGGTGAAAAAAAATTCAGTATTGCCATACAAAAAATAATAATTTTCATACAAATGCATCCTTTTTTCGAATGTTTGAGGCTGTTGTCTCCATTGTATGTCTTTATAATGTATGAGGCATTTGTAGGTACTAAAGAGACGGACACGTTGGTGTAACTAATGTTTAGTGATGCCATACAAAAATAATAATTTTCATACAAATGAATTTTTGTATGTACTATTTCAGGCATTTGTCCCCTTTTGATGTCATTAAAATGTATACGACGTTTGTTGCTACTGATAGATCGGTCACATCCGTGTAAAAGTGATTTAGTGTTGCCATAAAAAATGAGAAACTTTCAGTGTTGCCATACAAAAACAAGTATTTTTCACAAAAATCTAAACATGTCATGCATGATGCAGAATATTAGTTTAAGTCAGTTTTATTGTTTTACGCCTAAACAGATCTTCATAAATTATAGTTGAGAACCCTCTCAACCTCAGCATTAAAAGAAACTGCATCACAATCGTTCCATTCATTTAGGAGATACGATGCCACAAACAGACACACATATATATCAAAATTATAACACCCCTCTTTATGCTTCGGGGTTAAAATATATTGTACTAGCTTTTGCCCGCAGCTTCACTCGCTTGAATGACAGATTTCAACATTTTTTAGTTTTCTCGAACCTTTCAGTTAAAATCCTATCAAAATTGGTTCAGCTCTCCACGGAAACATGCCAAATTTTAGTTTCTTGCGCCCAGTAGCTTCGGCTTTGCGATTGATTGTAAATTGTAACGGCCTACTCTATAACGGTCTTCAAATTTTTCCTTTTACTTGTGTATCTTACGACATTGCTTCTCACTACATTTCATTTTTCTTGATCAACGGAAACATAAACTTAAGTCTTTAGGGGATAGGTTTTGATGACATTGTTAATTTCGTAATAACTAAAAAAAATAGGGCATAACAAAGACTTTTATGATTAGGTTCATTTTTAAAAGCTTGATTTTTCACAACTCTAAGGGATTGAATAGCAGACCTAACGCCCCAACTCAGAGTAACTAAAGGTTACTTATATCGCTCCTAAGTACAGAATTTGTTTCAAGATTCTGTACTAAGGGGTTAATGACTCTGAGTTGGGGCGTAAGAATTGGATATTAATTTCAAATTAATACCTCCACGTATTCCTTAGTGAAAGGTTTTTGATAGACACACATACAGACAGACGGACCTTTTATCTCAAAAATAAAAACGAAACGGAAAAGGACCCTTAAGATAATAATAAAAAAAAATCTAAGCTACTGGCAGATACATGAAACATCCATACTAAAATATACCCCTTATTCTGATAGAAAAAGCGTCCTACCTTTAGATGCAGGTCATAAACTATCTGTGAGATAAAATTCATCCGAATCCGTTTAGCCGTATTAGCGTGATTGAATAAATACATTCAATTTTTCAATATATTGGTAAGATTTACATAATCTCCAAGTACCTATGTGATAAGTATTTCAATATAATAAAATTACTTTTTACAATGTATGAAATATGTTTAACTATGAAGGTACTTATATATCAAAGTGCCGTTCTTTAAGTAAGTTGAATTACAAGTCACATTATAATTGAGTACTTTTTAGAATAGAATAGAATACGTTTATTGTGAGGCTGTTTACATTTTACATGTTGATCTTTTTTTAGTCTTAATATAGGTCCTTAGAAACGATTCAACTCCAAAATACATCACACATGGATGGAGTTGTTAAACTAGGAACTGGTTGTTCAATAGTAACATTCCCAAAAACGGATTATTATTTATGCCTCACCACTGAAGTGTTCCACTCTTTATCTCAGGAATCCATCATCAAATCCTTCCTATATTAAAGGAGGACTTGGGTAGAGAATTTAAGGTACTGTAGTTGTAAGTTTATCGACTGTCACTCATTAACTATTAAGCTAACATTGCCATGAGAGTTTTCCTTTTAAATTCATCATATTGAATAAATTACTGCCGTGAATATATTCACATGTCCAACATACCATTTCGCTGGCACTACTCGAAAAAACTTATAAAGGTTTTATTTTAGGATTTTGTAGTTTTAATAAATGAGTATGTGTATCCATGCCAAATTACAGCTTTTTAGCGCTAAGGATCTCGGGGCTATGCTGGGGACGGACGGAGAGACGGACATGAAGAAAATATTATTATTTACTAGCTGACCCGGCCAACTTCGTATCGCCTAATGCTAAATAAATTATCGCGTAATGAATAACGCTTCACACTCATAGCCCCACACTAGGATTCCTTGTGTCGTGGGTGCCATGGACAAACACACTAGACAAAGACATTCACACCCAGACCGAGAACAGAAATTCAAACTCATCATTCAAATTTCCGAATGTAGTGTTACTTTCAACTAAACTTTTATAGTTTTTATAGGTTTAACAAATCAGAGATCATTAAATTCCCTCTCCCTATTTCTGTCCCTCTCCTTCTCCCTTTCCCTATCTCTCTCCCTGTCCCACTCCTTCTCCGCCCGCTCCCTGTCCCTCTCCCTCTCTCTCCCGCTCCCGCTCCCTGTCCCACTCCCTCTCCTTCCCCCGCTCCCTGTCCCTCTCACTCTCCCGCTCCCGCTTCCTGTCCCTCTCCCTCTCCCGCTTCCTCTCCCTCTCCCCCCCTCTCTCTCTCCCTGTTCGTCTCCCTCTCCCTGTCCCACTTCCTCTCCTTCTCCCACTCCCTGTCCCTCTCACTCTCCCGCTCCCAATTTCTGTTTCTCTCCCTCTCCCTGTCCCTCTCGCTCTCCCTCTCTCTCTCTCCTTCTCCCTCTCCCTGTCCCACTCCCTCTCCTTCTCCTGCTCCTTGTTCCTCTCACTCTCCCGCTCCCAGTCCTTCTCTCGCTTCCCGTCCCTCTCTTCCCCCCGCTCCCAGTCTCTCTCCCGCTTTCTATCCCGTTTTTCTCCCTCTGTCTCCCTCTTCCACTCCCTCTCCCTCTCTCTTTCGCTCTCCCTCTCGCTCTCCCTCTTATTCTCCCTCTTACTCTCCCTCTCGCTCTCCCTCTCGCTCTCCCTCTCGCTTTCCATCTCCCTCTCACTTTCCAACTCCCTCTCCCTGTCCCACTCCCTCTCTCCCGCTCCCTGTCCTTCTCACACTCCCGCTCCCCTTTCCTCTCCCTCTCCCGTAAAGTAACTGTAAAGTCGACACTTAATTTTTATTTCTGATTTTAAACCATTGACTTTATTATTATAAGCTTACATATTAACGATATTTTTTTAAAAACTATTTATTTATTTGTTCTTTTACGGAAGAAAAAGGCACGCGCGCTGCTTTAGCAGCGCGCGCCCCACGCAAAAACCTAGTTATATTATATTATATAATCCTAGACTTACGGGGAGTGAACTATATAATTGTTCTCCCAGAAAGAGTCGAGATGGGACTTTGTTGTCTATGGCGGGTTTTCTCCATCCCCCCCCGACACCTCGGGAAAAATCTGACATTTCACATTTTCAAGATGGCGGCCGCTCTGTGATTTTCAACTTTTTTGTTTATGGCTTTTTGCGGGATTTTTTTGGGTAGTTTCGTAAAGTTTTGAGGGAGAGTTACGAAAACTTTGGAAAAAATTTAAAAAACAAGATGGCCGCCGAGATATTCGAGTTTGAAATTTTTCGATTTTAGAGGTCACTTTGCGGGGTCGCATCGGGGTGGTTTTTCAACATTTTAAAAATATTTTTTTAGTGTTGTCTCGAATGTATCCTCAATTTTGATATTTTGGAGATATTTATTTTTTCGACAAGATGGCGGACGCGGTGGCGGCCATTTTGAAAAATGTACGAAAAACGACGTTTTTTGGGTGAATTTTTCTTCGGGTTGGCAACATTTGAGCGGGTGTCTTTGTTCCAGGCGGTTATGTAACTTGACTCAAAGTGTTGCCAGGTTGAGTTTTTTTTTCTTCTGTTGGTACATTTTTTTGGACTTTTTATTCAAAAATATGAAAAGTAGAAGGAGCAATATTTTTAATCAAAATGTCACACGGGCAAGCGTGTCGTGGTCGTCGTAATGACATTTGACCATTTTCGTCGATGTCGACTGGCAACACTGGCTGCTGGAATTTTTTTTTCGTTTTACGAAAAGTCGAATTGATCTCCCAGAAGGAGTGGTGGGGGGTGAGTACAATGTATGGGGGAATTTTTGGTTTGCCTCCGTGTCTATGGGAAAAATCCGACCTTTCAAAAATCCAAGATGGCGGCCGAGTCGAAATGACCAACTTTTTTTTTCACTATGCGCCTACCCGAGATTGGTGTCGTTTTCGGCTAATGTTAGAAAATGTGTTACGATGAAACTGGAAAAAAATAAAAAAACAAGATGGCCGCCGAGATATTTTACTTTAAAATTTTTCAATTTTGGAGGTGACTTTGCGGGGTCGGATTGCAATGGGTTTTCAACTTTTTTTCGCTTTTTTTTTCTTAATTGCCTCGGGTCTATCCCCAATTTTGACGTTTGGGGTATATTTTTTTTTTCTTAAAGATGGCGGATCCCATGGCGGCCATTTTGCAAAATGTACAAAAAATTGCATTTTTTGAAGGAAAAAATTTTTAGGTTGGCAACATTTGAGGGGGTCACTTTGTATTGGGCGGTTATGAGGCTTGGTCTGAAGTGTTGCCAGGTTACGTTAATTTTTTTTTCATTCATACATTTTTGTGAACTTTCTATTCAAAAATATAAAAAGTAGAAGGAGAAACATTTTTAATCAAAAAATTGCACCAAAAAATTTCTCGTGGCCGTCGTAATGACATTTGACCATTTTCATCAAAAATTACTGGCAACACTGGCTGCTGGATTTTTTTTTCACGTTTTTTCACATTTCGAATAGCCCAGCCGAAAGTATGGGTGGGGGGTAATAATAATGTATGGAGAAGTTGCTTGACTATCTGTGGTTATTATAGGAAAAATACGACCATTCGAAAATTCAAGATGGCGGCCGCTCGGCGATTGTCAACTTTCTTTTTATTCTTGCCACCCACCCGACATTGGTGTCGTTTTCGGTTAATCTTGAGACGACAAATACGATGAAGTTAGAAAAAAATTAAAAAACAAGATGGCCGCCGAGATATTTCAGTTTGAAATTTTTCAATTTTCGAGGTGTCTTTGCGGGGTCGCATCGCGGTGGTGTTTTAACATTTTTGCGATATTTTTCCTCTGTTGGCTCTGGTCTATCCTTGATTTTGACATTTTAGGGATATTTTTTTTTTTCGACAAGATGGCGGATCCTGTGGCGGCCATTTTGTAAAATGTATGAAA
Source organism: Thymelicus acteon (assembly GCA_951805285.1). Taxonomy (NCBI): domain Eukaryota; kingdom Metazoa; phylum Arthropoda; class Insecta; order Lepidoptera; family Hesperiidae; genus Thymelicus; species Thymelicus acteon. The sequence continues at coordinate 1,742,811 of OX638227.1, read as the reverse complement.
AATTGCATTTTTTGAAAGAAAAAATTTGTAGGTTGGCAACATTTGAGGGGCACACTTTGTATGGAGCGGTTGTGTAGCTTGACTGAAAGTGTTGCCAGGTTACTTTGATTTTTTTTTCATTCATACATTTTTGGGAACTTTCTATTCAAAAATGTAAAAAGTAGAAGGAGAAACAATTTTAATCAAAAAATTGCGCCACGGGATTTTTTGTGATCGTCATAATGACATTTGACCATTTTCATTTCAATCAACTGGCAACACTGGAGTCCAGATTTTTTTTCACTTTTCAAGTAGTTGAGCCGAAACTATAGATCAAGGGTATAGAAAATGTATGGGAGATATTTTTAAATTAATATATTCGTTTTAGAAAAACTATAAAATTTCAGTGTTGCCATACAAAAAATAATAATTTTCATACAAGTTTATTTTTGGATCGAATATTTCGTTATTATAATGTTTGGGCCGTTTGTAGGTACTAACATTTTGTACATTTTGGTGAAAAAAAAATTCAGTGTTGCCATATGAAAAATAATTATTTTCATACAAATGTATACGACGTTTGTTGCTGCCGATAGATCGGTCACATCCGTGTAATGTGTTTCATTGTTGCCATAAAAAATGAGAAACTTTCAGTGTTGCCATACAAAAAATTATAATTTTCATACAAATGTATTCTTTATTCGAATGTTTGAGGCTGTTGTCCCCATTTGATGTCTTTACAATGTATGAGGCATTTGTAGGTACTAAGGGACCGGACACGTTGGTGTAACCAATAAATAGTGATGCCATACAAAAAATAATAATTTTCATACAAATTAATTTTTGAATGTAATATTTCAGGCTTTTGTCTCCTTTTGATGTCATTAAAATTGTATACGACGTTTGTTGCTACTGACAGATCGCTCACATAAGTGTTTCAGTGTTGCTTTAAAAAATGATAAAATTTCAGTGTTGCCATACAAAAACAAGTATTTTTCATAAAAATCTATATTGAACATTTCGGACTATTATTTGCATTTGATGTCTATAAAATGTATCAGGCGTTTATAGGTGCAAATAGATTGCACATAATATGTCTCTCCCTCTCCTTCTCCCTTTCCCTCTCCCTCTCCCTTTCCCTCTCCCTGTCCCACTCCCTCTCACTCTCCCTCTTGCTCTCGCTCTCCCTTTCCCTCTCGCTCTCCCTCTCCCTCTCCTGCTCCCGGTTCCTCTCGCTTCCTGTCCCTCTCCTTTCCCCCTCCCGACCGTAAAGTCCTCTACACTTAATTTTTATTTCTCATTTTAAACCATTGACTTATTCTATAGCAGCAGTATTCAACACTACGACAGTGTAAGATTTGTTTGTAAATCATCTCGCATCCTTGTCTGATGAAGAAAACCTCAAGTGTTGCGAAATAAATAAATATCAATTTAAGTCAGTTTTATTATTTTACGCCTAAACAGATCTTCATAGATTGTAGTTAATAACCCTCTCAATCACCTTAGCATTAAAAGAAACTTCATCATAATCGGTTCATTCATTTAGGAGATACACATCAAAATTATAACACCCCTCTTTTTGCGTCGGGGGTTAAAATATATTGTACTAGCTTTTACCCGAAAATTCGCTCGCGCCTGAATGACATTTTTCAATTTTTTTTTGGTTTTATCGAACCGCGGATTGGCGGATAGCAGAATGAAACTTGTGTCTGAAGTCGAGAACTCTCTGGAGCAAGTCTCGGAATGGGGTCGACTTAATTTGGTCCAGTTCAACCCCACGAAGACACAAGTTTGCGCGTTTACCGCTAAGAAAACCCCATTCGTCATAGCGCCTCAATTCCAGGGTACCGCGCTCACCGTGAGTAAAAGTGTTGGGATTCTGGGAGTTGACATCTCGAGTGATGTGCAGTATCGGCGTCATTTAGAGGCCAAGGCTAAGCTGGCCTCCAAGAAGCTTGGTGTCCTGAATCGGGCTAAGCAGTACTTCACTGCGAGGCACCTGCTAATGCTTTATAAAGCTCAAGTCAGGCCCCACATGGAGTACTGCTCCCACCTCTGGGCTGGGGCGCCGCAATACCAGCTTAGCCCATTTGACGCCATACAGAAGCGCGCGGTCCGAGTTGTCAACGACCCACGAGTCACTCACAGGTTAGAACACTTGAGTTTCAGAAGAGACATCGGTTCTCTCTGCGTGTTCTACCGACTTTACAACGGTGAGTGCTCCGAGGAATTGTTTGACATGATGCCTACGTCTCCTTTTCATCATTGCACCACTCGCCGAAGATTGAAGTTCCATCCACACCGATTGGACTTGTGGAGAACCTCTACAGTCCGATTCTCACGAACTTTTTTGCCACGTACGTGCAAGCTGTGGAATGAACTTCCTTCTGAGGTATTCCCTGAGCGCTATGACATGGGATTCTTCAAAAAAGGTCTAAAAAGAGTTCTCCTTCAGGGCCGGCGTTGCATTGGCGATTCCTCTGGTGTTGCTCATGTCCATAGGCGACGGTAACCACTTACCATCAGGTGGCCCGTAAGCTTTTTCGTCTGCCCTTCAGGCTATAAAAAAAAATAAAAAAAAAATAAAAAAAAACCTTTCAGTGAAAGTACTATCAAAATTGGTTCAGTCCATAGAATTTCGTGATAAAAAGTATGCTATGAGCTATTTCAGATTATATTCTACCCGTTTACCAATTTTTATCGAAATCCGTCCAGTGTTATTTCCATGAGTAACAATCATGCCCCCCTTTTTTACCCCCTGGGGGGGGGGGGTAAATTGCGATTGATTGTAAATTGTAATGTAATGTTACTATAAAACGGTCTTCAAGTTTTTCTCTTAAGAAATTCCTTCTCACCACAATTAATTTCTCTTGATCAACGGGAACATAAACTTAAGTCTTCATGGGATGGGCTTTGATTACCTTGCAAATGTCTAAATAACTAAAAATAATAGGTCATAACAGAGAGTTTCATGATTGCGTTGTCTTTTAAAAGCTTGATTTTTTCAGTACTCTAAGGGGTTTGCACAGCAGACCTAAGAATTGGATACTAAGTTACTGGCAGATACATTAAACATCCATACTAAAATATACCCCATATCCTGATAGAACAGATCCATCCCCGTTATAAAAAGTGTCCTACCTTTAGATGCAGGTCGTAAACTATCTGTGAGACAAATTTCATCCTAATCTGTTTAGCTGTATTAGCGTGATTGAATAAAGACATTCAAATTTTCGCTATAATATATTGGTAGGATTTACATGATCTCCAAGTACGTGATAATTATTTTACGATAATAAAACTACTTTTTAAAATGTATAAAATTTAACTATGTACCTTTATATCAAAGTGCCGTTCTTTAAATAAGTTGAATTACAAGTCACAAGTACTTTTAAAAACAGAATAGGATACACTTATTGTGAGACTGTTTATATTTTACGTGTTGATCTTTTTTAAGTCTTAATAAAGGTCCTTAGAAAGGATCCAACTCCAAAATATATCACACATGGATGGAGTTGTTAAACTATGGAATGGTTGTTCAATAGTAACATTCCCAAAAACGGATTATTATTGATGCCTCACCACTGAGGTGTTCCACTCTTTATCTCTGGAACCCATCATCACATCCTTCCTATATAAAGGAGGACTCGGGTAGAGAATTTAGGGTACTAAGTTTATCGACTATCACTCATTAACTATTAAGCTAACATTGTCATGAGAGTTTTCCCTTCAAATTCATCATATTAAATATTCTACTGCCGTGGATATTCACATGTCCAACATCTACCATTTCGCTGGCACTACCCGAAAAAATTTATAAAGATTTTAGTTTACCACTTTTGATAAATAAGTATCAGTGTGTATTCATGCCAATCGCCAAATTACAGCTTTCTAGCGGTAAGGATCTTTGCGCTTTGCTGCGGACGGACGGAGAGACGGACATGAAGAAACTATTATTATTTACTAGCTGACCCGACGAATAATGTTACTTTCAACTAAACTTTTATAGTTTTTGTTGGTTCATTAAATTCCCGCTCCCTCTCCCTCTCCCTGTCCCTCTCCCTCTCTTTCTCTCCTTCTCCCTGTCCCACTCCCTCTCTCTCCCTCTCCCTGTCCAACTTCCTCTCTCCCTCTCCCTATCCCACTCCCTCTCTCTCCCTGTCCCACACCCTCTCTCTCCCCCTCTCCCTCTCCCTGTCCCACTCCCTCTCCCTGTCCCACTCCCTCTCCCTGTCCCACTCCCTCTCCTTCTCCCACTCCCTGTCCCTCTCCCTGTCTCACTCCCTCTCCTTATCCTCCTCTCCCCCTCCCATCCGTAAAGCCCTCTGCAATACTCACTATATGCTTACATATTAATTTTCATATTTCTGAGTTTGAAAATGAGAAGTTCTAAAAAACTTGCAACCCCTTTATTTACCTCTTAAGGGCTGAAATTACAAAAAAAACCTGTTACAGTTAATTTTTGATTTGATTGACACCTTTCTGAGTTCGCTAATGTCCAAGTTGCGTACTAATTTATAACCTTTTAGTTTTTAGTATAGGGGATTAATTTTCAAAAAACAACTCTACAGTTACTTTTTGTTTCTAAGTATACGCTTACATAATTATAAATTTTCATATCTCTGAGTTCGGTATTGACGAAGTTCCGTACAAACTTACATCCCCTGGTTTTAACCATTTGGGGATGAATTTCCAAAAAAACCTGTGACAATAAATTTTTATTTCTAATAATAAGCTTATATAAATTTTCACATTACTGAGTTCAAAAATGACATAGTTTCTTAAATATTTACAACCCCTTCGTTTTATCTCCCTCTCGCTCTCCCTGTCTCTCTCCCTCTCACTCTCACTCTCCCGCTCCTTCTCCCGCTTCACGTCCCTCTCCCGCTCCCAGTCCCTCTCCCACACCCTGTCCCTATCCCATTTTCTGTCCCGCTCTTTCTCCCTCCCCGCTCCCTTCCCCTCTCCTTCTCCCGTTCCCGGTCCCTCTCTCGCTTCCTGTCCCTCTCCCTCTCCCTTCAAAAAAATAGCGTGAAGCCAAACATGTCGCAAACAGACCCCTGAATCGAAAAATAAATTTCGCATGTCAATGATCTTTTTTAAAAAACGATTTATTTATTTTTACTTTTGCGGAAGAAAAAGGCACGCGCGCTGCTTTAGCAGCGCGCGCCCCACGCAAAAACCTAGTTATTATATTATATAATCCTAGACTTACGGGGAGTGAACTATATAATTGTTCTCCCAGAAGGAGTCGAGATGGGACTTTGTTGTCTATGGCGGGTTTTCTTCATCTCCCCCCGACACCTCGGGAAAAATCTGACATTTCACATTTTCAAGATGGCGGCCGCTCTGTGATTTTCAACTTTTTTGTTTATGGCTTTTTGTAAGATTTTTTTGGGGCGTTTTGACAAGTTTTAGGGGCGATATACGAAAACTTTAGAAAAAATTGAAAAAACAAGATGGCCGCCGAGATATTCGAGTTTGAATTTTTTCGATTTTAGAGGTCACTTTGCGGGGTCGCATCGGGATGGTTTTTCAACTTTTTTTATATATTTTTTTAGTGTTGTCTCGAATGTATCCTCAATTTTGATATTTTGGGGATATTTATTTTTTCGACATGATGGCGGACGCGGTGGCAGCCATTTTGAAAAATGTACGAAAAACGACGTTTTTTGGGTGAATTTTTCTTCGAGTTGGCAACATTTAAGCGGGTGTCTTTGTTCCGGGCGGTTATGTAACTTGACTCAAAGTGTTGCCAGGTTGAGTTTTTTTTTCTTTTGTTGGTACATTTTTTTGGACTTTTTATTCAAAAATGTGAAAAGTAGAAGGAGCAATATTTTTAATCAAAATGTCACACGGGCAAGCGTGTCGTGGTCGTCGTAATGACATTTGACCATTTTCGTCGATGTCGACTGGCAACACTGGCTGCTGGAATTTTTTTTTCGTTTTAAGAAAAGTCGAATTGATCTCCCAGAAGGAGTGGTGGGGGGTGGGTACAATGTATGGGGGAATTTTTGGTTTGCCTCCGTGTTTATGGGAAAAATCCGACCTTTCAAAAATCCAAGATGGCGGCCGAGTCGAAATGACCAACTTTTTTTTTCACTATGCACCTACCCGAGGTTGGTGTCGTTTTCGGCTAATGTTGGGAAACGTGTTATGATGAAATTGGAAAAAAATAAAAAAACAAGATGGCCGCCGAGATATTTTACTTTAAAATTTTTCAATTTTGGAGGTGATTTTGTGGGGTCGGATTGCAATGGGTTTTCAACTTTTTTTCGATTTTTTTTCGCTGTTGCCTCGGGTCTATCCCCAATTTTGACGATTGGGGTATATTTTTTTTTTCTTAAAGATGGCGGATCCTATGGCGGCCATTTTGCAAAATGTACGAAAAATTGCATTTTTTGAAGAAAAAAATCTTGAGGTTGGCAACATTTGAGGGGGTCACTTTGTATGGGGCGGTTGTGGGGCTTGATCTGAAGTGTTGCCAGGTTACGTTAATTTTTTTTTCATTCATACATTTTTGTGAACTTTCTATTCAAAAATATAAAAAGTAGAAGGAGAAACATTTTTAATCAAAAAATTGCACCAAAAAATTTCTCGTGGCCGTCGTAATGACATTTGACCATTTTCATCAAAATTAACTGGCAACACTGGCTGCTGGATTTTTTTTTCACGTTTTTTCACATTTCGAATAGCCCAGCCGAAAGTATTGGTGGGGGATAATAATAATGTATAGAGAAGTTGCTTGACTACCTATGGTTATTATAGGAAAAATACGACCATTCGAAAATTCAAGATGGCGGCCGCTCGGCGATTGTCAACTTTTTGTTTACACTGAGCACCTACCCGACATTGGTGTCGTTTTCGGCTAATCTTGGGACGCTTAATATGATGAAGTTGGAAAAAATTGAAAAAAGAAGATGGCCGCCGAGATATTTAAGTTTGAAATTTTTCAATTTTAGAGGTGTCTTTGCGGGGTCGCATCGCGGTGGTGTTTTAAGATTTTTGCGATATAATATAACAATTTTGTGTTCATATGATGTTGTGTGTTTAACAGAAACATGGCTTAATGAATCCTTTTACAGTAATGAATTTTTCAGTGAAGACTTTGTAATCTATCGTAAAGACAGGGATGAAGCGGCAACGGGTCGGACGCGGGGGGGCGGCGTAGCGATTGCAGTGCGCCAGAAACTTGGTTCGTCGCCGACGGCTGGCGCACCTCCGGCGTTACCCGGCACAGATGAGCTATGGGTTAGCATTCCGTGTAGACCAGCTTATGCGACGCGCGCGCCGGCACGCTCACGACTGAGCTGCGGCGCTGCTCACACCCGTATCACCCGTGATGTCACACCGATGCTCCGAAACGAACCGAGCATGTTGCATTTAATCTGTACTTATATTCCACATGGGCCGCAACATGCAAACAGGCTAAATTCTTTTTTCGACAACGTTTACAATTTTATGGCTTCTTATCCAGATGATATGTTTATAATACTAGGCGATTTTAATGTTACCAATGCTGTTTGGGAATACAATTCGGATTCAAACAGTATGTCAATTACTAGCAATGATGACGAACTAGCCTGTTTAACCACTGATTTCATGAATTTAGCTCAACTAAAACAATATAACTCAATCCAGAATGTGAACTTAAGACTACTAGATCTTGTGTTTTGCAATTATGGTCTTGAAGTATCTCGTAATACTAATCCGTTAACGTCTGAAGATGTACATCACCCCGCTATTGACATAGATATAAATATAGAACATATAAAACCATTCTTAGGTAATCCTCAATCACGTAAACCCTCTTTTCATCGTGCAAACTACGAAGCAATAAATTTAGAACTGCGTAAAATAAATTGGCATGAAGAATTTCAGTATCGTTGCGACTTAGATTCTGTTGTGAACTTCTTTTACTCCGTCTTAAACAAACTAATAGATAAATACGTGCCGTTAAGCAATACAACTTTCACTTCAACTCACGCTCCTTGGTATACTCGTCCACTCATAAAATTACTTAACGAAAAACGTAAATACCATCGTAAATGGAAACGTTACGAAGATCCTATCGACTATATTACATTTTCGCTTTTGAGAGCTAGGGCACAAAAACTTGAAAAACATTGTTTCGAGACATATAAAAATATTACCGAGGATAAAATTAAAAGAAATCCGAAGTATTTCTGGACTTACGTGAAATCTAAAATAGGACACAATGTTATACCCCAAAATTTAACTTACAAGAATATTACCTCCAGTGACGGTACAGAAATTTGTAATCTTTTCAATAGCTACTTTAATTCCGTTTTCATTCAGCCGATAGTCAGCGATTATAACTCAAATTTAGATTTTAATCCAAGCACACAACACACACCCGCGTCACTCGATATTAATACAATCAAAATAGATCAAAATTTAGTTAAAAAAGAGTTGAAATGTGTCAATATAAATAAAGGTGCAGGCTATGATGGTATTCACCCTTTATTCTTATCTAAATGTGCAGATACGTTAACGGTCCCAGTTACATACATCTTTGCAAAGTCACTTAAGTCGGGTACCTTTCCCGAACTTTGGAAAAGGGCTCTTATTACACCTATACCTAAAAATAACAATACCAATGATATCACTCAATACAGACCAATTTCAAAACTGTGCGTTCTTGGCAAGATTCTAGAAAAAATAGTAACTGACCAATTATCCTGTTTTATTCGCAGTTGTATTTCACGTAACCAGCACGGATTCTTTCGTGGTAGATCTGTTGATACTAATCTGGTAACATTTACAGACTATTTAATGTGTGCAATGAACAATAAATTACAAATAGACGTTATATATTCTGATTTTTCTAAGGCCTTTGATAAAATTAATCATTTTGCCCTGTTAAATAAACTTTGGAGTTCCGGCATTCATGGAGACCTATTCCGTTGGATAAAATCTTATATTAGTAATAGATCTCAGGCTGTATCTATCAGGGGATTTATATCAGATTTTAAAACTGTGCCCTCTGGCGTGCCACAGGGCTCTCACCTAGGACCATTGCTCTTTAATTTATATATTAATGATATTGAAAACTGTATCTCTAGTAACATACTTCTTTATGCTGATGATGCAAAAATTTTCAGAGTAATTACAAATGAAAGTGACTGTGCTACACTTCAACAAGATCTCAATTCTTTGGCTAACTATTGTTCTCAAAATCAATTATTCTTAAACCTCGATAAGTGCTCGGTTATAACCTACACACGTAACCACGATGTTATTAACTACACCTACACTTTGAATAATAATACCCTTTCCAGAGTAAATTCAATTAGAGATCTGGGTGTTATATTAGATTCTAAATTGTCATTTAAAAATCACTACGATTATATAATTCAACGATCGAACCGGCAACTAGGGTTCCTACTTAGAGCATGTAAACCTTTTAAAAGCACAGTCACCTATAAAACTTTATACTTTTCATTGGTGCGATCCTTACTGGACTTCGGCTCTGTGGTCTGGAATCCTTATCATGCATGTCATATTAATAGAATTGAGAGAATTCAAAAAACCTTCTTAAGGATTCTAGAATACAGAGTTGGGTCCCGGAATGTATCGTACAGTACCGCACTAAAAAAATATAACATTTTACCCCTATACCTACGACGGCGACATCGTGACTATATGTTCTTGTACAAAATCTTGAATAACTTCATTGACTCCCCTGACCTTTTAGAAAAAATACACCTTAAAGTACCCCTCAAAAGTATTCGCAGACCCAATAATTTATTTGCTGTTCGTACATCGAGCACTAAATACACCTCAAACTCATTCTTCAATCGTTGTTTGGCTGCTTGCAACAGGGAAATCGGTCATATCGATCCTTTTTGTAATTCTATATCTAAATTTAAAGAAAAAGTTATGCAATTGTTATTTGAAAAAATTTAGTGTATCTTCTTGTAGTATGAACCTTTTATTAATCTAATAACATTAAACACATAATTGTATTAGTAAAACTGCTATTATAAGTACTATTATATCTTCTGTGGTAAAACCTAAATTTACTTAAACTCGAAGTATCACTTGTCTTATTGTATCAAGATTACATAAAAGATTACATAGATTATATAGATTACATAAACAAAAAACATTATAATATAAATAAGTGTTGGCACTCAATGTCTGTAACTAAACATAGTTTCTTGTAACATATGAAATCTTATGTGACTGTCTGTGTCCAAAATAAAATAAAATAAATAAATAAAATAGATATTTTTTCTCTATTGGCTCGGGTCTATCCTCAATTTTGACATATTGGGTATATTTTTTTTTTCGAAAAGATGGCGGATTTCGTGGTGGCCATTTTGTAAAATGTACGAAAAATTGCATTTTTTGAAGGAAAAAATTTGCGGGTTGGCAACATTTGAGGAGGTCACTTTGTATGGGGCGGTTGTGTCGCTTGACTGAAAGTATTGCCAGGTTACGTTGATTTTTTTGTCATTCATACATTTTTGTGAACTTTCTATTCAAAAATGTAAAAAGTAGAAGGAGAAATATTTTTAATCAAAAAATTACATCACAAGATTTTTTGTGGGCGTCGTAATGACATTTGACCATTTTCATCTCAATCAACTGGCAACACTGGAGTCCAGAATTTTTTTCACTTTTCGAGTAGTTGAGCCGAAACTATAGATCAAGGGTATAGAAAATGTATGGGAGATATTTTTAAATTAAAATATTTGTTTTGAAAAGACTTTAAAATTTCAGTGTTGCCATACAAAAAATATTAATTTTCATACAAATTTATTTTTGGATCGAATATTTCGTTATTATAATGTATGGGGCATTTGTAGGTACTGACATTTTGTAAATTTGGCTGAAAAAAAATTCAGTGTTGCCATATAAAAATAATTATTTTCATACAAATGTATTCCTTTTTCGAATGTTTGAGGTTGTGGTCTCCATTTGATGTCTTTATAATGTATGAGGCGTTTGCAGGTACTAAAGGGCCGGATAAGTTGGTGTAACCAATGTTTAGTGATGCCATACAAAAAATAATAATTTTCATACAAATAAATTTTTGTTGGTAGTGTTTCAGGCTTTTGTCTCCTTTTGATGTCATTAAAATGTATCCGACGTTTGTTGCTACTGTTAGATCGGTCACATCCGTGTAAACGTGTTTCATTGTTGCCATAAAAAATGAGAAACTTTCAGTGTTGCCATACATCAAATTATAATTTTCATACAAATATATTCTTTATTCGAATGTTTGAGGCTGTTGTCCCCATTTGATGTCTTTACAATGTATGAGGCATTTGTAGGTACTAAGGGACCGGACACGTTGGTGTAACCAATAAATAGTGATGCCATACAAAAAATAATAATTTTCATGCAAATGAATTTTTGTAGGTAGTGTTTCAGGCTTTTGTCTCCTTTTTATGTCATTAAAATGTATACGACGTTTGTTGCTGCCAATAGATTGGTCACATCCGTGTAAATGTGTTTCATTGTTGCCATAAAAAATGAGAAACTTTCAGTGTTGCCATACAAAAAATTATAATTTTCATACAAATATATTCTTTATTCGAATGTTTGAGGCTGTTGTCCCCATTTGATGTCTTTACAATGTATGAGGCATTTGTAGGTACTAAGGGACCGGACACGTTGGTGTAACCAATAAATAGTGATGCCATACAAAAAATAATAATTTTCATACAAATTAATTTTTGAATGTAATATTTCAGGCTTTTGTCTCCTTTTGATGTCATTAAAATGTATACGACGTTTGTTGCTACTGACAGATCGCTCACATAAGTGTTTCAGTGTTGCTTTAAAAAATGATAAAATTTCAGTGTTGCCATACAAAAACAAGTATTTTTCATAAAAATCTATATTGAACATTTCGGACTATTATTTGCATTTGATGTCTATAAAATGTATCAGGCGTTTATAGGTGCAAATAGATTGCACATAATATGTCTCTCCCTCTCCTTCTCCCTTTCCATCTCCCTCTCCCTTTCCCTCTCCCTGTCCCACTCCCTCTCCTTCTCCCTCTCACTCTCCCTCTTGCTCTCGCTCTCCCTCTCCCTCTCGCTCTCCCTCTCCCTCTCGCTCTCCCTCTCCCTCTCCTGCTCCCGGTTCCTCTCGCTTCCTATCCCTCTCCTTTCCCCCTCCCGACCGTAAAGTCCTCTACACTTAATTTTTATTTCTCATTTTAAGCCATTGACTTATTCTATAGCAGCAGTATTCAACACTACGACAGTGTAAGATTTGTTTGTAAATCATCTCGCATCCTTGTCTGATGAAGAAAACCTCAAGTGTTGCGAAATAAATAAATATCAATTTGAGTCAGTTTTATTATTTTACGCCTAAACAGATCTTCATAGATTGTAGTTAATAACCCTCTCAATCACCTTAGCATTAAAAGAAACTGCATCATAATCGGTTCATTCGTTTAGGAGATACACATCAAAATTATAACACCCCTCTTTTTGCGTCGGGGGTTAAAATACATTGTACTAGCTTTTGCCCGAAAATTCGCTCGCGCCTGAATGACATTTTTTTTGGTTTTATCGAACCTTTCAGTGAAAGTACTATCAAAATTGGTTCAGTCCATAGAATTTCGTGATAAAAAGTACGCTATGAGCTATTTCAGATTATATTCTACCCGTTTACCAAATTTTATCGAAATCCGTCCAGTGTTATTTCCATGAAAGAGTAACAATCATGCCCCCCTTTTTTACCCCCTGGGGGGGGGGGATTTTACATAAATTATCTCTTAGTGCTCCCCTACACTCCCCAAAGAACATACATGCCAAATTTCAACTTCTTGCGCCCAGTGGCTTCGGCGCGATTGATTGTAAATTGTAATGTAATGTTACTACAAAACGGTCTTCCTTTTTTCGAATGTTTGAGGCTGTTGTTTCTATTGTATGTCTTTATAATGTATGAGGCGTTTGTAGGTACTAAAGGGCCGGACACGTGGTGTAATCAATGTTTTGTAATGCCATACAAAAAATAATAATTTTCATACAAATGAATTTTTTGTATGTAATATTTCAGGCTTTTATCTCCTTTTGATGTCATTTAAATGTATATGACGTTTGTTGCTACTGTTAGATCAGTCACATCCGTGTAAACGTGTTTCAGTGTTTCCATAAAAATGAGAAATTTTCAGTATTGCCATACAAAAACAAGTACTTTTCATAAAAATCTATATTGAACATTTCGGACTGTTGTTTGCATTTGATGTCTATAAAATATATGAAACGTTTATAGGTGCAAATAGACTGCACATTATATGTCTCTCCCTCTCCCTCTCCCGCTCCCAGTCCTCCTCCCGCTTTCTGTCCCGCTCTGTCTCACTCTCCTGCTCCCTACTTCTCTCTCTCTCCCTCTTCTGCTCCCTCTCCCTTTCCCTGTCTCTCTCCCTCTCCCTTTCCCTCTCCCTCTCCCTCTCCTTCTCCCTCTCCCGGTTCCTCTCTCACTTTCTTCCCTCTCTCCTCCCCCTCCCGACCATAAAGTCCTCTATACTTAATTTTATTTCTCATTTTAAGCCATTGACTTATTATTATAAGCTTATATACATATTAACGATGTTTTTGAACAAAAAAAAACTATTTATTTATTTGTTCTTTTGCGGAAGAAAAAGGCACGCGCGCTGCTTTAGCAGCGCGCGCCCCACGCAAAAACCTAGTTATTATATTATATAATCCTAGACTTACCACTGACTTAACTATATAATTGTTCTCCCAGAAAGAGGCGAAATAGAATGATGTTGTCTATGGCGGGTTTTCTCCATCCCCCCCCGACACCTCGGGAAAAATCTGACATTTCACATTTTCAAGATGGCGGCCGCTCTGTGATTTTCAACTTTTTTGTTTATGGCTTTTTGCGGGATTTTTTTGAGGCGTTTCGACAAGTTTTAGGGGCGATATACGAAAACTTTAGAAAAAATTGAAAAAACAAGATGGCCGCCGAGATATTCGAGTTTGAATTTTTTCGATTTTAGAGGTCACTTTGCGGGGTCGCATCGGGGTGGTTTTTCAACTTTTTTGCAATGTTTTTTGTGTGTTCGTTTGATTGTATCCTCGATTTTGATATTTTGGGGATATTTATTTTTTCGACAAGATGGCGGATGCGGTGGCGGCCATTTTGAAAAATGTACGAAAAACGACGTTTTTTGGGTGAATTATTCTTCGAGTTGGCAACATTTGAGCGGGTGTCTTTGTTCCAGGCGGTTATGTAACTTGACTCAAAGTGTTGCCAGGTTGAGTTTTTTTTTCTTTTGTTGGTACATTTTTTTGGACTTTTTATTCAAAAATATGAAAAGTAGAAGGAGCAATATTTTTAATCAAAATGTCACACGGGCAAACGTGTCATGGTCGTCGTAATGACATTTGACCATTTTCGTCGATGTCGACTGGCAACACTGGCTGCTGGAATTTTTTTTTCGTTTTGCGAAAAGTCAAATTGATCTCCCGGAAGGAGTGGTGGGAGGTGGGTACAATGTACGTGAGAATTTTTGGTTTGCCTCCGTGTCTATGGGAAAAATCCGACCTTTCAAAAATCCAAGATGGCGGCCGAGTCGAAATGACCAACTTTTTTTTTCACTATGTACCTACCCGAGATTGGTGTCGTTTTCGGCTAATGTTGGGAAACTTGTTACGATGAAATTGGAAAAAAATAAAAAAACAAGATGGCCGCCGAGATATTTTACTTTAAAATTTTTCAATTTTGGAGGTGACTTTGCGGGGTCGGATTGCAATGGGTTTTCAACTTTTTTTCGATTTTTTTTCGCTGTTGCCTCAGGTCTATCCCCAATTTTGACGATTGGGGTATATTTTTTTTTTCTTAAAGATGGCGGATCCTATGGCGGCCATTTTGCAAAATGTACAAAAAATTGCATTTTTTGAGGTAAAAAATTTTGAGGTTGGCAATATTTGAGGGGGTCACTTTGTATTGGGCGGTTGTGAGGCTTGGTCTGAAGTGTTGCCAGGTTACTTTAATTTTTTTTTCATTCATACATTTTTGTGAACTTTCTATTCAAAAATATAAAAAGTAGAAGGAGAAACATTTTTAATAAAAAAATTGCACCAAAAAATTTCTCGTGGCCGTTGTAATGACATTTGACCATTTTCATCAAAAATAATTGGCAACACTGGCTGCTGGATTTTTTTTTCACGTTTTTTCATATTTCGAATAGCCCAGCCGAAAGTATGGGTGGGGGGTAATAATAATGTATGGAGAAGTTGCTTGACTATCTATGGTTATTATAGGAAAAATACGACCATTCGAAAATTCAAGATGGCGGCCGCTCGGCGATTGTCAACTTTCTTTTTATTCTTGCCACCCACCCGACATTGGTGTCGTTTTCGGCTAATCTTGGGACGACTAATATGATGAAGTTGAAAAAAATTGAAAAAACAAGATGGCCGCCGAGATATTTTAGTTTGAAATTTTTCAATTTTCGAGGTGTCTTTGCGGGGTCGCATCGCGGTGGTGTTTTAACATTTTTGCGATATTTTTCCTTCATTGGCTCAGGTCTGTCCTCAATTTTGACATATTGGAGATAATTTTTTTTTCGACAAGATGGTGGATCCTGTGGCGGCCATTTTGTAAAATGTATGAAAAATTGTATTTTTTGAAGGAAAAAAATTGTAGGTTGGCAACATTTGAGGGGGTCACTTTGTAAGGGGCGGTTTTGTAACTTGACTGAAAGTGTTGCCAGGTTATGTTGATGTTTTTTTCATTCATACATTTTTGTGAACTTTCTATTCAAAAATGTAAAAAGTAGAAGGAGAAACATTTTTAATCAAAAAATTACACCACAAGATTTTTTGTGGGCGTCGTAATGACATTTGACCATTTTCATCTCAATCAACTGGCAACACTGGAGTCCAGAATTTTTTTCACTTTTCGAGTAGTTGAGCCGAAACTATAGATCAAGGATATAGAAAATGTATGGGAGATATTTTTAAATTAAAATACTCGCTTTGGAAGAACTGTAAAATTTTAGTGTTGCCATACGAAAAATAATAATTTTCATACAAATTTATTTTTGAATCGAATATTTTGTTATTATAATGTATGGGGCGTTTGTAGGTACTGATATTTTGTAAATTTTGCTGAAAAAAAATTCAGTATTGCCATACAGAAAATTATAATTTTCATACAAATGTATCCTTTTTTTTATGTTTGAGACTGTTGTCTTCATTCTATGTCTATATAATGTATGAGGCGTTTGTAGGTACTAAAGGACCGAACACGTTGGTGTAACCAATGTTTAGTGATGCCATACAAAAAATAATAATTTTCATACAAATGAATTTTTGTATGTACTATTTCAGGCTTTTGTCTCCTTTTGATGTCATTAAAATGTATACGACGTTTGTTGCTACTGATAGATCGGTCACATCCGTGTAAAAGTGATTTAGTGTTGCCATAAAAAAACGAGAAACTTTCAGTGTTGCCATACGAAAACAAGTATTTTTCACAAAAAACTATATCGAACATTTGGGACTGTTGTTTGCATTTAATGTCTATAAAATGTATGAGACGTTTATAGGTGCAAATAGACTGCACATTATATGAGTGAAAAAAGGCGGCCAAGTGCGAGTCAGATTTGCCCATGAAAGGTTCCTTAGCAGCAAGAATAAAAGGTAAATTGCGGTTTACGATTTATGACGTATTAAAAAAACTACTTACTAAATCGCGTTCAAACCAATTTTCTGTAGAAGTTTCATGGTAATGTACATCATATATTTTTTTTAGTTTTATCATTCTCTTATTTTAGAAGTTACAGGGGGGGGCGGACACACATTTTGCAATTTTGGAAGTGTCTCTCGCGCAAACTATTCAGTTTAGAAAAAAAATGATACTAGAAACCTCAATATCATTTTTGAAGATCTTTGAACCCCCAAAATTTATTGTTTTTTTTTCTATTTTTGTGTGAAAATCTTAATGCGGTTTACTGAATACCTATACAGTATTGTTCTTATAGTTTCGGAAAAAAGTGGCTGTGACATACGGACGGACAGACAGACAGACAGACGGAGAGACATGATGAATCCATAAGGGTTCCGTCTTTTGCCATTTGGCAGGGTTCCGTACCCTAAAAAACTGTGTTGGCATACAAAGAATTTTTTTATTGTTCAATCTAAAAAACAAAATTAACATGTAAATACATTGCATACATTTTGAACATCATTCAAGACATTTCTGCCATTAGTATTTTTATTATTACCGACTGATCTGATCTGGAATTGATTGTCTGTTTCTTCGACTCTTCTATCTGATAGTTTAGTTTGAACCTGTTTTTGTCATGTATGTATGCCTCTGCCCGTTACTGCTTTGAATTGTTATTATTGGTGTAGGCAAAATTAATTTTAAGTGTAATTATTTTAAAATCATAACTAAATTGTGAAAAATACTTTACATGGTTAAGCCTACCTACTTACCTACTAATAGAAGCAAAAAGCTTACGCCCCAACTCAGAGTCACTAATGGTTACTTAAATCGCTCCTTAGCACAGAATTTGTATGGTGATTCTTTACTAAGGAGCGATTAAAGTAACCGTTAGTGACTCTGAGTTGGGGCGTTATTTAATTATATTCTATAATAGCTATATTCAACACTACGACAGTCTACGATTTGTTTGTAAATCGTCTCGCATATTTGTCTGATGAAGAAAATCTCAAATGTTTCCAGATAACTAAAAAATATGCACATTTTTTGCATTAGCATTTGTATACATACTAAAATTACAACTAAAAATATAATAAAAAATAACACGACATGCATGACGCAGAATATCAGATAAAGTCAGTTTTATTATTTTACGCCTAAACAGATATTCATAAATTATAATAGTTCAAAACCCTCTCAATCACCTCAGCATTAAAAGAAACTGCATCATAATCGGTCCAATCATTTAGGAGGTACGATGCCATAAACAGACACATACACATCAAAATTATAACACCCCTCTTTTTGCATCGGAGGTTAAAATATATTGTACTAGCTTTAGCCCGCAGTTTCGCCCGCGTGAATGATATTTTTCAACATTTTTTAGTTTTCACGAACTTATCAGTGAAAGTCCTATCAAAATTGGTTCAGCCAATGGAATTTCGAGATTAAAAATATCCTATGAGCTATTATAGGTTATACTCGTTTACCAAATTTCATCGAAATCCGTCCAGTGTGATTTGCGTGAAAGAGTAACATCTTACCCCCCTTTTAACCCCCTTGGGGAGGCGAGATTTACAAAAATCATCTTTTAGTGCGCTCCTACACTCCCAAAGGAACATAAATGCCAAATTTTAGCTTCTTGCGCCCAGTAGCTTCGGCTGTGCGATTGATTGTAAATTGTATTGTAATGTTTTGTATTGTAGTGTTTTTAGCCGTATTGGGGCGGCTTAGAATACTAACCCCAATCCCACGCCGGATGGGTGTCGTAAAAGGCGACTAAATCCGGCCCGCTGGTGGTAGGACCCCTCGAGGGATTATATTGGTAATATTGATTTTAATTGTTAATTTAATACCATTATTACTATTATTATTACTCCATGGGGTTCGCCTGGATAGCTACCACCCTTGAGCATGAATCAGCCGCCAAACGACTCGTCGTGTTCCGGCTGGGGGCTTGAGAGCCAAGTCTTTCGTTCTTTTTCTTCTGTCTTTCTTGGCCGTTAACGCATCAGTGATGCCTTTGGTGTTGCTGATGTCCATGGGCGACGATAACCACTTACCATCAGGTGGATCGTCAGCTCGTTTGCCGACTATTTCCATAAAAAAATGTTACCTTTTCCTGTCCACAGGGATAGCTCTGCCCCTGCCCCTGCCCCTTCCCCTGTCTTTCACGGTTCACCCTCTCCCTCTCCCTCTCTCGATCCCTCTCTTGCTCCCTCTCTCGCTGCCTGTCCCTGTCGTGATCATTTAATTCTCTATCCTTCTCCCTGTCCCTGTCCCTGCCCCTGCCCCAGTCCCTGTCCTGTCCCTGCCCCTTCCCCTGTCCTTCTCCCTCTCCCTCTCTCGCTCCCTCTCCCTCTTCCTCTCTCGCTCCCTCTTCCTCTCGCTCTCCCCCTTCCCCTCTCCCTCTCCCTTCCCTCCCCCTCCTCCTCCCCCTCCTAATCAATGTTTGTTCATACAATTTTTTGGATTTTGAAAAATATTTCAGTGTTGCCATACAAAAAAAAATAGTGTGACACCGAACATGTCGCAAACAGACCCGTGAATCGAAAAATGAATTTGACAGACCAATAATATTTTTGAAAAAAACTATTTATTTATTTGTTCTTTTGCGGAAGAAAAAGGCACGCGCGCTGCTTTAGCAGCGCGCGCCCCACGCAAAAACCTAGTTATATTATATAATCCTAGACTTACCACTGACTCACCTATACAATTGTTCTCCCAGAAAGAGTCGAGATGGGACTTTGTTGTCTATGGCGGGTTTTCTCCATCCCCCCCCGACACCTCGGGAAAAATCTGACATTTCACATTTTCAAGATGGCGGCCGCTCTGTGATTTTCAACTTTTTTGTTTATGACTTTTTGGGGGATGTTTTTCAGGGGTTTTGACAAGTTTTGGGGGCGATATACGAAAACTTTAGAAAAAATTGAAAAAACAAGATGGCCGCCGAGATATTCGAGTTTGAATTTTTTCGATTTTAGAGGTCACTTTGCGGGGTCGCATCGGGGTGGTTTTTCAACTTATTTTCAATATTTTTTGTGTGTTCGTTTGATTGTATCCTCAATTTTGATATTTTGGAGATATTTATTTTTTCCACAAGATGGCGGCCGCGGTGGCGGCCATTTTGAAAAATGTACGAAAAACGACGTTTTTTGGGAGAATTTTTCTTCGGGTTGGCAACATTTGAGCGGGTGTCTTTGTTCCAGGCGGTTATGTAACTTGACTCAAAGTGTTGCCAGGTTGAGTTTTTTTTTCTTTTGGTGGTACATTTTTTTGGACTTTTTATTCAAAAATGTGAAAAGTAGAAGGAGCAATATTTTTAATCAAAATGTCACACGGGCAAGCGTGTCGTGGTCGTCGTAATGACATTTGACCATTTTCGTCGATGTCGACTGGCAACACTGGCTGCTGGAATTTTTTTTTCGTTTTACGAAAAGTCGAATTGATCTCCCAGAAGGAGTGGTGGGGGGTGAGTACAATGTATGGGGGAATTTTTGGTTTGCCTTCGTGTCTATGGGAAAAATCCGACCTTTCAAAAATCCAAGATGGCGGCCGAGTCGAAATGACCAACTTTTTTTTTCACTATGCACTTACCCGAGATTGGTGTCGTTTTCGGCTAATGTTGGGAAACGTGTTACGATGAAATTGGAAAAAAATAAAAAAACAAGATGGCCGCCGAGATATTTTACTTTAAAATTTTTCAATTTTGGAGGTGACTTTGCGGGGTCGGATTGCAATGGGTTTTCAACTTTTTTTCGATTTTTTTTCGCTGTTGCCTCGGGCCTATTGCCAATTTTGACGATTGCGGTATATTTTTTTTTTCTTAAAGATGGCGGATCCCATGGCGGCCATTTTGCAAAATGTACAAAAAATTGCATTTTTTGAGGTGAAAAATCTTGAGGTTGGCAACATTTGAGGGGGTCACTTTGTATAGGGCGGTTGTGGGGCTTGGCCTGAAGTGTTGCCAGGTTACGTTGATTTTTTTTTCATTCATACATTTTTGTGAACTTTCTATTCAAAAATGTAAAAAGTAGAAGGAGAAACATTTTTAATCAAAAAATTACACCAAAAAATTTGTCGT
Organism: Thymelicus acteon; assembly: GCA_951805285.1. Lineage (NCBI taxonomy): Eukaryota > Metazoa > Arthropoda > Insecta > Lepidoptera > Hesperiidae > Thymelicus > Thymelicus acteon. The sequence continues at coordinate 1,722,080 of OX638227.1, read as the reverse complement.
GGTTGTCGTAATGACATTTGACCATTTTCATCAAAATTAACTGGCAACACTGGCTGCTGGATTTTTTTTTCACGTTTTTTCACATTTCGAATAGCCCAGCCGAAAGTATTGATGGGGGGTAATAATAATGTATGGAGAAGTTGCTTGACTACCTATGGTTATTATAGGAAAAATACGACCATTCGAAAATTCAAGATGGCGGCCGCTCGGCGATTGTCAACTTTTTGTTTACTTTGAGCTCTTACCCGACATTGGTGTCGTTTTCGGCTAATCTTGGGACGACTAATATGACGAAGTTGGAAAAAATTGAAAAAACAAGATGGCCGCCGAGATATTTTTGTTTGAAATTTTTCAATTTTCGAGGTGTCTTTGCGGGGTCGCATCGCGGTGGTGTTTTAACATTTTTGCGATATTTTTCCTCTGTTGGCTCTGGTTTATCCTCAATTTTGACATATTGGATCTATTTTTTTTTTCGACAAGATGGCGGATCCCGTGGCGGCCATTTTGTAAAATGTACGAAAAATTGCATTTTTTCAAGGAAAAAATTTGTAGGTTGGCAACATTTGAGGGGATCACTTTGTATGGGGCGGTAGTTGGTCTTGGTCTGAAGTATTGCCAGGTTACGTTGATTTTTTTTTCATTCATACATTTTTGGGAACTTTCTATTCAAAAATGTAAAAAGTAGAAGGAGAAACATTTTTAATCAAAAAATTTCTCCACGAGATTTTTTGTGGTCGTCGTAATGACATTTGACTATTTTCATCTTAATCAACTGGCAACACTGGAGTCCAGAATTTTTTTCACTTTTCGAGTAGTTGAGCCGAAACTAAAAATCAGGGGTATAAGAAATGTATGGGAGATATTTTTAAATTAGAATTGTCGTTTTGAAAAAACTATAAAATTTTAGTGTTGCCATACAAAAAATAACAATTTTCATACAAATTTATTTTTGAATCGAATATTTCGTTATTATAATGTATGGGGCGTTTGTAGGTACTTACATTTAGAAAATTTTGGTGAAAAAAAATTCAGTGTTGCCATACAAAAAATTATAATTTTCATACAAATGTATCCTTTTTTCGAATGTTTGAGGCTGTTTTCTCCATTTGATGGCTTTATAATGTATGAGGCGTTTGTAGGTACTAAAGGACCGGACACGTCGGTGTAACCAATGTTTAGTGATGCCATACAAAAAATAATAATTTTCATGCAAATGAATTTTTGTATGTAATATTTCAGGCTTTTGTCTCATTTTGATGTCCTTAAAATGTATATGACGCTTGTTGATACTGATAGATCGGTCAAATCCCTGTAAACCTGTTTCAGTGTTGCCATAAAAAGTGAGAAACTTTCAGTGTTGCCATACAAAAATTATAATTTTCATACAAATGTATTCTTTATTCGAATGTTTGAGGCTGTTGTCCCCATTTGATGTCTTTACAATGTATGAGGCATTTGTAGGTACTAAGGGACCGGACACGTTGGTGTAACCAATAAATAGTGATGCCATACAAAAAATAATAATTTTCATACAAATTAATTTTTGAATGTAATATTTCAGGCTTTTGTCTCCTTTTGATGTCATTAAAATGTATAAGACGTTTGTTGCTACTGACAGATCGCTCACATATGTGTAAACGTGTTTCAGTGTTGCTTTAAAAAATGATAATATTTCAGTGTTGCCATACAAAAACAAGTATTTTTCATAAAAATCTATATTGAACATTTCGGACTATTATTTGCATTTGATGTCTATAAAATGTATCAGGCGTTTATAGGTGCAAATAGATTGCACATAATATGTCTCTCCCTCTCCTTCTCCCTTTCCCTCTCCCTCTCCCTTTCCCTCTCCCTGTCCCACTCCCTCTCCTTCTCCCTCTCACTCTCCCTCTTTCTCTCGCTCTCCCTCTCCCTCTCGCTCTCTCTCTCCTTCTCCCGGTTCCTCTCGCTTCCTGTCCCTCTCCTTTCCCCCTCCCGACCGTAAAGTCCTCTACACTTAATTTTTATTTCTCATTTTAAGCCATTGACTTATTCTATAGCAGCAGTATTCAACACTACGACAGTGTAAGATTTGTTTGTAAATCATCTCGCATCCTTGTCTGATGAAGAAAACCTCAAGTGTTGCGAAATAAATAAATATCAATTTAAGTCCGTTTTATTATTTTACGCCTAAACAGATCTTCATAGATTGTAGTTAATAACCCTCTCAATCACCTTAGCATTAAAAGAAACTGCATCATAATCGGTTCATTCATTTAGGAGATACACATCAAAATTATAACACCCCTCTTTTTGCGTCGGGGGTTAAAATATATTGTACTAGCTTTTGCCCGAAAATTCGCTCGCGCCTGAATGACATTTTTCAAATTTTTTTTGGTTTTATCGAATCTTACAGTGATAGTACTATCAAAATTGGTTCAGTCAATAGAATTTCGTGATAAAAAGTACGCTATGAGCTATTTCAGATTATATTCTACCCGTTTACCAATTTTTATCGAAATCCGTCCAGTGTTATTTCCATGAAAGAGTAACAATCATGCCCCCCTTTTTTACCCCCTGGGGGGGGGGGATTTTACATAAATTATCTCTTAGTGCTCCCCTACACTCCCCAAAGAACATACATGCCAAATTTCAACTTCTTGCGCCCAGTGGCTTCGGCGTGATTGATTGTAAATTGTAATGTAATGTTACTACAAAACGGTCTTCAAGTTTTTCTCTTAAGAAATTCCTTCTCACCACATTTCATTTCTCTTGATCAACGCGAACATAAACTTAAGTCTTCATGGGATGGGCTTTGATTACCTTGCGAATGTCTAAATAACTAAAAATAATAGGTCATAACAGAGAGTTTTATGATTGCGTTGACTTTTAAAAGCTTGATTTTTTCAGTACTCTAAGGGGTTGCACAGCAGACCTAAGAATTGGATACTAAGTTACTGGCAGATACATTAAACATCCATACTAAAATATACCCCATATCCTGATAGAACAGATCCATCCCCGTTATATAAAGTGTCCTACCTTTAGATGCAGGTCATAAACTATCTGTGAGACAAATTTCATCCTAATCTGTTTAGCCGTATTAGCGTGATTGAATAAAGACATCCTAATTTTCGCTTTAATATATTGGTAGGATTAACATGATCTCCAAGTACGTGATAATTATTTTGCGATAATAAAACTACTTTTTAAAACGTATAAAATTTAACTATGTACCTTTATATCAAAGTGCCGTTCTTTAAATAAGTTGAATTACAAGTCACAAGTACTTTTAAAAACAGAATAGGATACACTTATTGTGAGACTGTTTACATTTTACGTGTTGATCTTTTTTAAGTCTTAATAAAGGTCCTTAGAAAGGATCCAACTCCAAAATATATCACACATGGATGGAGTTGTTAAACTATGGAATGGTTGTTCAATAGTAACATTCCCAAAAACGGATTATTATTGATGCCTCACCACTGAGGTGTTCCACTCTTTATCTCTGGAACCCATCATCACATCCTTCCTATATAAAGGAGGACTCGGGTAGAGAATTTAGGGTACTAAGTTTATCGACTATCACTCATTAACTATTAAGCTAACATTGCCATGAGAGTTTTCCTTTCAAATTTATCATATTAAATATTCTACTGCCGTGGATATTCACATGTCCAACATCTACCATTTCGCTGACACTACCCGAAAAAAATTATAAAGATTTTAGTTTCCCACTTTTGATAAATAAGTATCAGTGTGTATTCATGCCAATCGCCAAATTACAGCTTTCTAGCGGTAAGGATCTTTGCGCTTTGCTGCGGACGGACGGAGAGACGGACATGAAGAAACTATTATTATTTACTAGCTGACCCGACGAATAGTGTTACTTTCAACTAAACTTTTATAGTTTTTGTTGGTTCATTAAATTCCCCCTCCCTCTCCCTCTTCTTGTCCCTCTCCCTCTTTCTCTCCTTCTCCCTGTCCCACTCCCTCTCTCTCCCTCTCCCTGTCCAACTTCCTCTCTCCCTCTCCCTATCCCACTCCCTCTCTCCCTGTCCCACACCCTCTCTCTCTCCCTCTCCCTGTCCCACTCCCTCCCCCACTCCCTCTCCCTCTCTCTGTCCCACTCCCTCTCCCTGTCCCACTCCCTCTCCCTATCCTTTTTCCCACTCCCTCTCCTTCTCCCACTCCCTCTCCTTCTCCCACTCCCTCTCCTTCTCCCGCTCCCTGTCCCTCTCCCTCTCCTTCTCCTCCTCTCCCCCTCCCATCCGTAAAGCCCTCTGCAATAAACTCACTGTATGCTTACATATTAATTTTCATATTTCTGAGTTAGAAAATGAGAAGTTCTAAAAAACTTGCAACCCCTTTATTTACCTCTTAAGGGATGAAATTACAAAAAAACCTGTTATAGTTAATTTTTGATTTGATTGACACCTTTCTGAGTTCGAAAATGTCCAAGTTGCGTACTAATTTATAACCCTTTAGTACGAGTATAGGGGATTAATTTTCAAAAAACAACTCTACAGTTACTTTTTGTTTCTAAGTATACGCTTACATAATTATAAATTTTCATATCTCTGAGTTCGGTATTGACGAAGTTCCGTACAAACTTACATTTCGCTCGGCGATTGTCAACTTTTTGTTTATTTTGAGCACCTACCCGACATTGGTGTGGTTTTCGGCTAATCTTGAGACGACTAATACGAAAAAGTTGAAAAAAATTGAAAAAACAAGATGGCCGCCGAGATATTTTAGTTTGAAATTTTTCAATTTTCGAGGTGTTTTTGCGGGGTCGCATCGCGGTGGTGTTTTAACATTTTTGCGATATTTATCCTCTGTTGGCTCTGGTCTATCCTCAATTTTGACATGTTGGATATATTTTTTTTTTCGACAAGATGGCGGATCCCGTGGTGGCCATTTTGTAAAATGCACGAAAAATTGCATTTTTTGAAGGAAAAAAATTGTAGGTTGGCAACATTTGAGGGGGTCACTTTGTATGGGGCGGTTGTTGGGCTTGGTCTGAAGTATTGCCAGGTTACGTTGATTTTTTTGTCATTCGTACATTTTTGTGAACTTTCTATTCAAAAATGTAAAAAGTAGAAGGAGAAACATTTTTAATCAAAAAATTACACCACAAGATTTTTTGTGGGCCTTGTAATGACATTTGACCATTTTCATCTCAATCAACTGGCAACACTGGAGTCCAGAATTTTTTTCACTTTTCGAGTAGTTGAGCCGAAACTGTAGATCAAGGGTATAGAAAATGTATGAGAGATATTTTTAAATTAATATATTTGTTTTAGAAAAACTATAAAATTTCAGTGTTGCCATATAAAAAATAATAATTTTCATACAAATTTATTTTTGGATCGAATATTTCGTTATTATAATGTTTGGGGCGTTTGTAGGTACTAACATTTTGTACATTTTGGTGAAAAAAAAATTCAGTGTTGCCATATGAAAAATAATTATTTTCATACAAATGTATTCTTTTTTCGAATGTTTGAGGCTGTTGTCTCCATTTGATGGCTTTATAATGTATGAGGCGTTTGTAGGTACTAAAAGACCGGACACGTCGGTGTAACCAATGTTTAGTGATGCCATACAAAAAATAATAATTTTCATGCAAATGAATTTTTGTAGGTAGTGTTTCAGGCTTTTGTCTCCTTTTTATGTCATTAAAATGTATACGACGTTTGTTGCTGCCGGTAGATTGGTCACATCCGTGTGTGTTTCATTGTTGCCATAAAAAATGAGAAACTTTCAGTGTTGCCGTAAAAAAACAGTATTTTTCATAAAAATCTATATTGAACACTTTCGACTGTTGTTTGCATTTGATGTCTATAAAATATATGAGGCGTTTATAGGTGCAAATAGACTGTACATTATATGTCTCTCCCTCTCCCTCTCCCGCTCCCAGTCCTCCTCCCGCTTTCTGTCCCGCTCTGTCTCACTCTCGTGCTCCCTACTTCTCTCTCTCTCCCTCTTCTGCTCCCTCTCCCTTTCCCTGTCTCTCTCCCTCTCCCTTTCCCTCTCCCTCTCCCTCTGCTTCTCCCTCTCCCGGTTCCTCTCTCACTTTCTTCCCTCTCTCCTCCCCCTCCCGACCATAAAGTCCTCTATACTTAATTTTATTTCTCATTTTAAGCCATTGACTTATTATAATTATTATAAGCTTACATACATATTAACGATGTTTTTGAAAAAAAAAACTATTTATTTATTTGTTCTTTTGCGGAAGAAAAAGGCACGCGCGCTGCTTTAGCAGCGCGCGCCCCACGCAAAAACCTAGTTATTATTATATTATATAATCCTAGACTTACCACTGACTCACCTATACAATTGTTCTCCCAGAAAGAGTCGAAATAGAATGATGTTGTCTATGGCGGGTTTTCTCCATCCCCTCCAGTGAGTATGGGAAAAATCTGACATTTCACATTTTCAAGATGGCGGCCGCTCTGTGATTTTCAACTTTTTTGTTTATGGCTTTTTGCGGGATTTTTTTGGGTAGTTTTGTAAAGTTTTGAGGGAGAGTTACGAAAAGTTTAGAAAAAATTTAAAAAACAAGATGGCCGCTGAGATATTCGAGTTTGAATTTTTTCGATTTCAGAGGTGACTTTGCGGGGTCGCATTGGGGCGGTTTTTCAACTTTTTTTTAATATTTTTTTAGTGTTGTCTCGAATGTATCCTCAATTTTGATATTTTGGGGATATTTATTTTTTCGACAAGATGGCGGACGCGGTGGCGGCCATTTTTAAAAATATACGAAAAACTACGTTTTTTGGGTGAATTTTTCTTCGGGTTGGCAACATTTGAGCGGGTGTCTTTGTTCCAGGCGGTTATGTAACTTGACTCAAAGTGTTGCCAGGTTGAGCTTTTTTTTCTTTTGTTGGTACATTTTTTTGGACTTTTTATTCAAAAATGTGAAAAGTAGAAGGAGCAATATTTTTAATCAAAATGTCACACGGGCAAGCGTGTCGTGGTTGTCGTAATGACATTTGACCATTTTCGTCGATGTCGACTGGCAACACTGGGTGCTGGATTTTTTTTTTCGTTTTACGAAAAGTCGAATTGATCTCCCAGAAGGAGTGGTGGGGGGTGAGTACAATGTATGGGGGAATTTTTTGTTTGCCTCCGTGTCTATGGGAAAAATCCGACCTTTCAAAAATCCAAGATGGCGGCCGAGTCGAAATGACCAACTTTTTTTTTCACTATGCACCTACCCGAGATTGGTGTCGTTTTCGGCTAATGTTGGGAATCGTGTTACGATGAAATTGGAAAAAAATAAAAAAACAAGATGGCCGCCGAGATATTTTACTTTAAAATTTTTCAATTTTGGAGGTGACTTTGCGGGGTCGGATTGCAATGGGTTTTCAACTTTTTTTCGATTTTTTTTCGCTGTTGCCTCGGGTCTATCCCCAATTTTGACGATTGGGGTATATTTTTTTTTTCTTAAAGATGGCGGATCCTATGGCGGCCATTTTGCAAAATGTTCGAAAAATTGCATTTTTTGAGGTAAAAAATTTGGAGGTTGGCAACATTTGAGGGGGTCACTTTGTATGGGGCGGTTGTGAGGCTTGGTCTGAAGTATTGCCAGGTTACGTTAATTTTTTTTTCATTCATACATTTTTGTGAACTTTCTATTCAAAAATATAAAAAGTAGAAGGAGAAACATTTTTAATCAAAAAATTTCACCAAAAAATTTTTCGTGGTTGTCGTAATGACATTTGACCATTTTCATCGAAAATAACTGGCAACACTGGCTGCTGGATTTTTTTTTCACGTTTTTTCACATTTCGAATAGCCCAGCCGAAAGTATTGGTGGGGGGTAATAATGATGTATGGAGAAGTTGCTTGACTACCTATGGTTATTATAGGAAAAATACGACCATTCGAAAATTCAAGATGGCGGCCGCTCGGCGATTGTCAACTTTTTGTTTACACTGAGCACCTACCCGACATTGGTATCGTTTTCGGCTAATCTTGGGACGACTAATACGAAAAAGTTAAAAAAAATTTAAAAAACAAGATGGCCGCCGAGATATTTTAGTTTGAAATTTTTCAATTTTCGAGGTGTCTTTGCGGGGTCGCATCGCGGTGGTGTTTTAACATTTTTGCAATATTTTTCCTCTGTTGGCTCTGGTCTATCCTCAATTTTGACATGTTGGATATATTTTTTTTTTCGACAAGATTGCGGATCCCGTGGTGGCCATTTTCTAAAATGTACGAAAAATTGCATTTTTTGGAGGAAAAAATTTGTAGGTTGGCAACATTTGAGGGGGTCACTTTGTATGGGGCGGTTATTGGGCTTGGTCTGAAGTATTGCCAGGTTACGTTGATTTTTTTTCATTCATTCATTTTTGTGAACTTTCTATTCAAAAATGTAAAAAGTAGAAGGAGAAACATTTTTAATCAAAAAATTACACCACAAGATTTTTTGTGGGCGTCGTAATGACATTTGACCATTTTCATCTTAATCAACTGGCAACACTGGAGTCCAGAATTTTTTTCACTTTTCGAGTAGTTGAGCTGAAACTGTAGATTAAGGGTGTAAGAAATGTATGGGAGATATTTTTAAATTAGAATTTTCGTTTTGAAAAAACTATAAAATTTCAGTGTTGCCATACAAAAAATAACAATTTTCATACAAATTTATTTTTGAATCGAATATTTCGTTATTATAATGTATGGGGCGTTTGTAGGTATTGAGATTTTGTAAATTTTGGTGAAAAAAAAATTCAGTGTTGCCATACAAAAAATTATAATTTTCATACAAATGTATTCTTTATTCGAATGTTTGAGGCTGTTGTCCCCATTTGATGTCTTTACAATGTATGAGGCATTTGTAGGTACTAAGGGACCGGACACGTTGGTGTTACCAATAAATAGTGATGCCATACAAAAAATAATAATTTTCATATAAATTAATTTTCGTATGTGATATTTCAGGCTTTCGACTCCTTTGATGTCATTAAAATGTATACGACGTTTGTTGCTACTGATAGATCGGTCTCATCCGTATAAACGGGTTTCAGTGTTGCCATAAAAAATGAGAAACTTTCAGTGTTGCCATACAAAAAAATATAATTTTCATACAAATGTATTCTTTATTCGAATGTTTGAGGCTGTTGTCCCCATTTGATGTCTTTACAATGTATGAGGCATTTGTAGGTACTAAGGGACCGGACACGTTGGTGTAACCAATAAATAATGATGCCATACAAAAAATAATAATTTTCATACAAATTAATTTTTGAATGTAATATTTCAGGCTTTTATCTCCTTTTGATGTCATTAAAATGTATACGACGTTTGTTGCTACTGACATATCGCTCACATAAGTGTTTCAGTGTTGCTTTAAAAAATGATAAAATTTCAGTGTTGCCATACAAAAACTATTATTTTTCATAAAAATCTATATTGAACATTTCGGACTATTATTTGCATTTGATGTCTATAAAATGTATCAGGCGTTTATAGGTGCAAATAGATTGCACATAATATGTCTCTCCCTCTCCTTCTCCCTTTCCCTCTCCCTCTCCCTTTCCCTCTCCCTGTCCCACTCCCTCTACTTCTCCCTCTCACTCTCCCTCTTGCTCTCGCTCTCCCTTTTCCCTCTCGCTCTCCCTCTCCCTCTCCTGCTCCCGGTTCCTCTCGCTTCCTGTCCCTCTCCTTTCCCCCTCCCGACCGTAAAGTCCTCTACACTTAATTTTTATTTCTCATTTTAAGCCATTGACTTATTCTATAGCAGCAGTATTCAACACTACGACAGTGTAAGATTTGTTTGTAAATCATCTCGCATCCTTGTCTGATGAAGAAAACCTCAAGTGTTGCGAAATAAATAAATATCAATTTAAGTCAGTTTATTATTTTACGCCTAAACAGATCTTCATAGATTGTAGTTAATAACCCTCTCAATCACCTTAGCATTAAAAGAAACTGCATCATAATCGGTTCATTCATTTAGGAGATACACATCAAAATTATAACACCCCTCTTTTTGCGTCGGGGGTTAAAATATATTGTACTAGCTTTTGCCCGAAAATTCGCTCGCGCCTGAATGACATTTTTCAAATTTTTTTTGGTTTTATCGAATCTTACAGTGATAGTACTATCAAAATTGGTTCAGTCAATAGAATTTCGTGATAAAAAGTACGCTATGAGCTATTTCAGATTATATTCTACCCGTTTACCAATTTTTATCGAAATCCGTCCAGTGTTATTTCCATGAAAGAGTAACAATCATGCCCCCCTTTTTTACCCCCTGGGGGGGGGGGGGGATTTTACATAAATTATCTCTTAGTGCTCCCCTACACTCCCCAAAGAACATACATGCCAAATTTCAACTTCTTGCGCCCAGTGGCTTCGGCGTGATTGATTGTAAATTGTAATGTAATGTTACTACAAAACGGTCTTCAAGTTTTTCTCTTAAGAAATTCCTTCTCACCACATTTCATTTCTCTTGATCAACGCGAACATAAACTTAAGTCTTCATGGGATGGGCTTTGATTACCTTGCGAATGTCTAAATAACTAAAAATAATAGGTCATAACAGAGAGTTTTATGATTGCGTTGACTTTTAAAAGCTTGATTTTTTCAGTACTCTAAGGGGTTGCACAGCAGACCTAAGAATTGGATACTAAGTTACTGGCAGATACATTAAACATCCATACTAAAATATACCCCATATCCTGATAGAACAGATCCATCCCCGTTATATAAAGTGTCCTACCTTTAGATGCAGGTCATAAACTATCTGTGAGACAAATTTCATCCTAATCTGTTTAGCCGTATTAGCGTGATTGAATAAAGACATCCTAATTTTCGCTTTAATATATTGGTAGGATTAACATGATCTCCAAGTACGTGATAATTATTTTGCGATAATAAAACTACTTTTTAAAACGTATAAAATTTAACTATGTACCTTTATATCAAAGTGCCGTTCTTTAAATAAGTTGAATTACAAGTCACAAGTACTTTTAAAAACAGAATAGGATACACTTATTGTGAGACTGTTTACATTTTACGTGTTGATCTTTTTTAAGTCTTAATAAAGGTCCTTAGAAAGGATCCAACTCCAAAATATATCACACATGGATGGAGTTGTTAAACTATGGAATGGTTGTTCAATAGTAACATTCCCAAAAACGGATTATTATTGATGCCTCACCACTGAGGTGTTCCACTCTTTATCTCTGGAACCCATCATCACATCCTTCCTATATAAAGGAGGACTCGGGTAGAGAATTTAGGGTACTAAGTTTATCGACTATCACTCATTAACTATTAAGCTAACATTGCCATGAGAGTTTTCCTTTCAAATTTATCATATTAAATATTCTACTGCCGTGGATATTCACATGTCCAACATCTACCATTTCGCTGACACTACCCGAAAAAAATTATAAAGATTTTAGTTTCCCACTTTTGATAAATAAGTATCAGTGTGTATTCATGCCAATCGCCAAATTACAGCTTTCTAGCGGTAAGGATCTTTGCGCTTTGCTGCGGACGGACGGAGAGACGGACATGAAGAAACTATTATTATTTACTAGCTGACCCGACGAATAGTGTTACTTTCAACTAAACTTTTATAGTTTTTGTTGGTTCATTAAATTCCCCCTCCCTCTCCCTCTTCTTGTCCCTCTCCCTCTTTCTCTCCTTCTCCCTATCCCACTCCCTCTCTCTCCCTCTCCCTGTCCAACTTCCTCTCTCCCTCTCCCTATCCCACTCCCTCTCTCCCTGTCCCACACCCTCTCTCTCTCCCTCTCCCTGTCCCACTCCCTCCCCCACTCCCTCTCCCTCTCTCTGTCCCACTCCCTCTCCCTGTCCCACTCCCTCTCCCTATCCTTTTTCCCACTCCCTCTCCTTCTCCCACTCCCTCTCCTTCTCCCACTCCCTCTCCTTCTCCCGCTCCCTGTCCCTCTCCCTCTCCTTCTCCTCCTCTCCCCCTCCCATCCGTAAAGCCCTCTGCAATAAACTCACTGTATGCTTACATATTAATTTTCATATTTCTGAGTTAGAAAATGAGAAGTTCTAAAAAACTTGCAACCCCTTTATTTACCTCTTAAGGGATGAAATTACAAAAAAACCTGTTATAGTTAATTTTTGATTTGATTGACACCTTTCTGAGTTCGAAAATGTCCAAGTTGCGTACTAATTTATAACCCTTTAGTACGAGTATAGGGGATTAATTTTCAAAAAACAACTCTACAGTTACTTTTTGTTTCTAAGTATACGCTTACATAATTATAAATTTTCATATCTCTGAGTTCGGTATTGACGAAGTTCCGTACAAACTTACATTTCGCTCGGCGATTGTCAACTTTTTGTTTATTTTGAGCACCTACCCGACATTGGTGTGGTTTTCGGCTAATCTTGAGACGACTAATACGAAAAAGTTGAAAAAAATTGAAAAAACAAGATGGCCGCCGAGATATTTTAGTTTGAAATTTTTCAATTTTCGAGGTGTTTTTGCGGGGTCGCATCGCGGTGGTGTTTTAACATTTTTGCGATATTTATCCTCTGTTGGCTCTGGTCTATCCTCAATTTTGACATGTTGGATATATTTTTTTTTTCGACAAGATGGCGGATCCCGTGGTGGCCATTTTGTAAAATGCACGAAAAATTGCATTTTTTGAAGGAAAAAAATTGTAGGTTGGCAACATTTGAGGGGGTCACTTTGTATGGGGCGGTTGTTGGGCTTGGTCTGAAGTATTGCCAGGTTACGTTGATTTTTTTGTCATTCGTACATTTTTGTGAACTTTCTATTCAAAAATGTAAAAAGTAGAAGGAGAAACATTTTTAATCAAAAAATTACACCACAAGATTTTTTGTGGGCCTTGTAATGACATTTGACCATTTTCATCTCAATCAACTGGCAACACTGGAGTCCAGAATTTTTTTCACTTTTCGAGTAGTTGAGCCGAAACTGTAGATCAAGGGTATAGAAAATGTATGAGAGATATTTTTAAATTAATATATTTGTTTTAGAAAAACTATAAAATTTCAGTGTTGCCATATAAAAAATAATAATTTTCATACAAATTTATTTTTGGATCGAATATTTCGTTATTATAATGTTTGGGGCGTTTGTAGGTACTAACATTTTGTACATTTTGGTGAAAAAAAAATTCAGTGTTGCCATATGAAAAATAATTATTTTCATACAAATGTATTCTTTTTTCGAATGTTTGAGGCTGTTGTCTCCATTTGATGGCTTTATAATGTATGAGGCGTTTGTAGGTACTAAAAGACCGGACACGTCGGTGTAACCAATGTTTAGTGATGCCATACAAAAAATAATAATTTTCATGCAAATGAATTTTTGTAGGTAGTGTTTCAGGCTTTTGTCTCCTTTTTATGTCATTAAAATGTATACGACGTTTGTTGCTGCCGGTAGATTGGTCACATCCGTGTGTGTTTCATTGTTGCCATAAAAAATGAGAAACTTTCAGTGTTGCCGTAAAAAAACAGTATTTTTCATAAAAATCTATATTGAACACTTTCGACTGTTGTTTGCATTTGATGTCTATAAAATATATGAGGCGTTTATAGGTGCAAATAGACTGTACATTATATGTCTCTCCCTCTCCCTCTCCCGCTCCCAGTCCTCCTCCCGCTTTCTGTCCCGCTCTGTCTCACTCTCGTGCTCCCTACTTCTCTCTCTCTCCCTCTTCTGCTCCCTCTCCCTTTCCCTGTCTCTCTCCCTCTCCCTTTCCCTCTCCCTCTCCCTCTGCTTCTCCCTCTCCCGGTTCCTCTCTCACTTTCTTCCCTCTCTCCTCCCCCTCCCGACCATAAAGTCCTCTATACTTAATTTTATTTCTCATTTTAAGCCATTGACTTATTATAATTATTATAAGCTTACATACATATTAACGATGTTTTTGAAAAAAAAAACTATTTATTTATTTGTTCTTTTGCGGAAGAAAAAGGCACGCGCGCTGCTTTAGCAGCGCGCGCCCCACGCAAAAACCTAGTTATTATATTATATAATCCTAGACTTACCACTGACTCACCTATACAATTGTTCTCCCAGAAAGAGTCGAAATAGAATGATGTTGTCTATGGCGGGTTTTCTCCATCCCCTCCAGTGAGTATGGGAAAAATCTGACATTCCACATTTTCAAGATGGCGGCCGCTCTGTGATTTTCAACTTTTTTGTTTATGGCTTTTTGCGGGATTTTTTTGGGGCGTTTCGTAAAGTTTTGGGGGAGAGTTACGAAAATTTTCGAAAAAATTGAAAAAACAAGATGGCCGCCGAGATATTTGAGTTTGAATTTTTTCGATTTCAGAGGTGACTTTGCGGGGTCGCATCGGGGTGGTTTTTCAACTTTTTTAAAATGTTTTTTGAGTGTTCGTTTGAGTGTGTCCTAAATTTTAATATTTTGGGGATATTTATTTTTTCGACAAGATGGCGGACGCAGTGGCGGCCATTTTGAAAAATGTACGAAAAATGACATTTTTTGGGTGAATTTTTCTTCGAGTTGGCAACATTTGAGAGGGTGTCTTTGTTCCGGGCGGTTGTGTAACTTGACCCAAAGTGTTGCCAGGTTGAGTTTTTTTTCTTTTGTTGATACATTTTTTTGGACTTTTTATTCAAAAATATGAAAAGTAGAAGGAGCAATATTTTTAATCAAAAAGTCACACGGGCAAACGTGTCGTGGTCGTCGTAATGACATTTGACCATTTTCGTCGATGTCGACTGGCAACACTGGGTGCTGGATTTTTTTTTTCGTTTTACGAAAAGTCGAATTGATCTCCCAGAAGCAGTGGTGGGGGGTGAGTACGATGTATGGGGAAATTTTTGGTTTGCCTCCGTGTCTATGGGAAAAATCCGACCTTTCAAAAATCCAAGATGGCGGCCGAGTCGAAATGACCAACTTTTTTTTTCACTATGCACCTACCCTAAGTTGGTGTCGTTTTCGGCTAATGTTAGGAAATGTGTTACGATGAAAATGGAAAAAAATAAAAAAACAAGATGGCCGCCGAGATATTTTACTTTAAAATTTTTCAATTTTGGAGGTGACTTTGCGGGGTCGGATTGTAATGGGTTTTCAACTTTTTTCCGATTTTTTTTCTTAATTACCTCGGGTCTATCCCCAATTTTGACGTTTGGGGTATATTTTTTTTTCGACAAGATGGCGGATCCTATGGCGGCCATTTTGCAAAATGTACAAAAAATTGCATTTTTTGAGGTAAAAAATTTTGAGGTTGGCAACATTTGATGGGGTCACGTTGTATCGGGCGGTTGTGGGGCTTGGTCTGAAGTATTGCCAGGTTACGCTAATTTTTTTTTCATTCATACATTTTTGTGAACTTTCTATTCAAAAATATAAAAAGTAGAAGGAGAAACATTTTTAATCAAAAAATTGCACCAAAAAAATTCTCGTGACCGTCGTAATGACATTTGACCATTTTCATCAAATTTAACTGGCAACACTGGCTGCTGGATTTTTTTTTCAGGTTTTTTCACATTTTGAATAGCCCAGCCGAAAGTATCGGTGGGAGGTAATAAAAATGTTCAAAAAGTTGCTTGACTATCTATGGTTATTATAGGAAAAATACGACCATTCGAAAATTCAAGATGGCGGCCGCTCGGCGATTGTCAACTTTTTGTTTACACTGAGCACCTACCCGACATTGGTGTCGTTTTCGGCTAATCTTGGGGCGACTAATATGATAAAGTTGGAAAAAATTGAAAAAACAAGATGGCCGCCGAGATATTTTATAATAATAATAATAATAATAATAATCATTTTATTTCGGAAATACATCCATATTCTTTGTTAGTAGCAGCGACACTTATAGACTAATGTTAGTACATAATGTAAATAATTAATTAACACAAAAATCAACACTTTCAAATCAAATCAAATTAAATTAAATTAAATTAAATTAAATAAATTACATCAGATCGAATTAAATTAAACTGAACTTAATCAAATTAAATTAAATTAATCAATATCATTCATTCCTCCTTTCATTCTTCGTCACTTTCATTCATACCATACTTATACCTATAATTACTAAATTATTTAGCGGTTCGGTTTGACGGCATAACATGCATGGTGGTCCAATGCCTTATTATGGGTCCGTCAAACCGGTCCGCTACTGTACTTAAGATGCTGTTGGTGCTCCCGCGCATCCGCTTCCACAGAGATGCCACACGCTTACGCATAATTGCCTGAAAGCCGTCTGTATGTTCCTCTGCGAACATCCCTGATGCACTGCAATGTCGCGGGAGCCCCAACAACGCCCTAAACGCATTATTATACTGGACACGCAGGACGCTGTAGGCCTTCTTGGTATACTTGATCCACAGGCTGCATGTATAAAAAGATTGGCAGTATGCTCTGAATAAAGTTATTTTAACATCATTTGTGCACTTTGCAAACCTGCGGATCAGCATATTACTTCTGACCGCCAACGCCCTACGTTCCCGCTCCAGGTCCACATCATCGCTCTGGTCAGCAGTGACCCAATGCCCCAGGTATTTGAATTTAGTTACCATTTTAAGCGGAGTGCCACTTAGTGTTATCGGTGGTACTGTGGGATAACATTTATTGCCTGCTTTAAACACAAGCAATTCGCTTTTCTCGGCATTATACCTAAGGCCATGGGTCTCTGCATACCCCTCACATACTTTTAATAATTTTCTAAGGGCTTTGATTGAGGGGCTCAGCAGTACCATGTCATCAGCGTAGCTTATATTGTTTACAATTATACCATCTACAGAGCATCCGACCCCAGTACTGCTCAGCTCCTCAATCAGCCTGTTAACATATAGGCTGAAAAGCTTAGGCGAGGTTACTCCCCCCTGCCTCACCCCACATTCCAGTCTATACGGCTCTGATAGCGAGCCCGTCCAGCTAACCATGTTATTCTGGTTCCCGTACCAGTACTTCAAGAGGCATATAAGTTCTTCAGGTAGCGTGGTCTCTGTGTTTAATTTTTGCCACAGCTTATCATAGCACACCAAATCGAAGGCTTTCGAAAGGTCCAGAAAAACACGCATACACTGGTGTGTTCCTGTCCGTATAATATCGGACAGTATGCTTCAGACATAACACTGCACTTTTATTTTAGTTTGAAATTTTTCAATTTTAGAGGTATATTTGCGGGGTCGCATCGCGGTGGTATTTTAACATTTTTGCGATATTTTTACCTTATTGACTTGGGTCTGTCCTCAATTTTGACATTTTGGGTATATTTTTTTTTTCGACAAGATGGCGGATCCCGTGGCGGCCATTTTGTAAAATGTACGAAAAATTGCATTATTTAAAGGAAAAAATTTGTGGGTTGGCAACATTTGAGGGGGTCACTTTGTATGAGGCGGTTGTGTAGCTTGACTGAAAGTATTGCCAGGTTACGTTGATTTTTTTGTCATTCATACATTTTTGTGAACTTTCTATTCAAAAATGTAAAAAGTAGAAGGAGAAATATTTTTAATCAAAAAATTACACCACAAGATTTTTTGTGGGCGTCGTAATGACATTTGACCATTTTCATCTCAATCAACTGGCAACACTGGAGTCCAGAATTTTTTTCACTTTTCGAGTAGTTGAGCCGAAACTATAGATCAAGGGTATAGAAAATGTATGGGAGATAATTTTAAATTAAAATACTCGCTTTGGGAGAATTGTAAAATTTTAGTGTTGCCATACGAAAAATAATAATTTTCATACAAATTTATTTTTGAATCTAATATTTCGTCATTATAATGTATGGGGCGTTTGCAGGTATTGAGATTTTGTAAATTTTGGTGAAAAAAAAATTCAGTGTTGCCATACAAAAAATTATAATTTTCATACAAATGTATTCTTTATTCGAATGTTTGAGGCTGTTGTCCCCATTTGATGTCTTTACAATGTATGAGGCATTTGTAGGTACTAAGGGACCGGACACGTTGGTGTAACCAATAAATAGTGATGCCATACAAAAAATAATAATTTTCATACAAATTAATTTTTGTATGTGATATTTCAGGCTTTCGACTCCTTTGATGTCATTAAAATGTATACGACGTTTGTTGCTAATGATAGATCGGTCAAATCCCTGTAAACCTGTTTCAGTGTTGCCATAAAAAATGAGATACTTTCAGAATTCTTTCTTTTTTTTCATAAAAATCTATATTGAACATTTCGGACTATTGTTTCCATTTGATGTCTATAACATGTATGAAGCGTTTATAGGTGCAATAGACTGCACATTGTATGAGTGAAAAAAACGTGTTGGCATATAAAAAAAATTTTATTGTTCAATCTAGAAAACAATATTAACGTGTAAACATTTGAAATGTTGAAAAATATTTCAATAACATTTTTTAGTACTTCGTACATTTTAGATAATCAAGACATTTGTAACACTATAGTGTTGTTATTATCACTTACTGCAAGGCTATTTTGTTTTGTAACTCGACAGCGGAATCCGCGATGAGTGTCAAAATCCTATCTTTAGTCGTTTGAAGTTTGACACTCATCGCGGATTCCGCTGTCGAGTTACAAAACAGAATAGCCCTGATCTGATTTGGAAGTGATTGTCCGTTTCTTGACTCTCCTATCCGATAGATTAGTTTGAACCCGTTTTTGTTATGTAGCCGTACCCGTTTTTGTATGTAAAGGGTAGCCTTTACTGCTTTGAATAGTTATTGTAGGCAAAATTAATTTTAAGTGTAATTATTTTAAAATCATAACTAAACTGTGAAAAATCTTTACATGGTTAAGCCTACCTACTTACCTACTAATAGAAGCAAAAAGCTTCTCTAATTCTATTCTATAGCAGCAGTATTCAACACCACGACAGTGTACGATTTGTTTGTAAATCGTCTCGCATCTTTGTCTGATGACAAAAATCTCAAGTGTTACCAGATAAATAAAAAATATGCACATTTTTCGCATTTGCATTTGTATACACACTAAAATTGTAGCTAAAAATATAATAAATAAAAATAACACGTCATGCATGACGCAGAATATCAGTTTAAGTCAGTTTTATTATTTTACGCCTCTACAGATCTTCATAAATTATAGTTTAGAACCCTCTCAGTCACCTCAGCATTAAGAGAAACTGATCATAATCGGTCCATTCATTTAGGAGATGCGATGTCACAAACAGACACACTTCAAAACTATTAACACCCATCTTTTTGCGTCGGGGTCAAAATATATTATACTAGCTTTTACCCGCAGCTTCGTCAGCCTGCATGACATTTTTCAACATTTTTTAGTTTTCTCGAACCTTTCAGTGAAAGTACTATCAAAATTGGATCAGTCCACGGAATTTCGCGGCAAAAAATACGCTATGAGCTATTTCAGATTATATTCTACCCGTTTACCAAATTTTATTGAAATCCTTCCAGTGTTATTTGCTCAAAAGAGTAACAATCATGTCCCCTTTTTTACATAAATTATCTCTTAGTGCTCCCCTACACTCCCCAAAGAACATACATACGAGTACATGCCAAATTTCAGCTTCTTGTGCCCAGTAGCTTTGGCTGTGCGACTGATTGTAAATTGTAATGTAATGTTACTACAAAACGGTCTTCAAATTTTTCGCTTAAGACATTGCTTCTCACCACGTTTCATTTTTGTTGATCAACGGGAACGTAAACTTAACACTTTAGGGAATAGGTTTTTATTACCTTGTGAATGTCGAAATAACTAAAGATTCACGCGTGGTAGAAGTGAAACCTTCAAAAATAAATGTATTAATTTAATAACGTGTATCAGTGTTAATTATCTTTAAAAAACTATTTTGTACTAAGCATAAACGTATACTTATGTACGCGCGTGAGAAGTTATACTTTTTTGGCTTCGTTAAATAAATATCTAACACTATCTGTCCTGGCGAACTTCGTATCGCCTAATAATCAGTAATTAATGTAATTTGTTGTTACTTTTAACTTTTATAGTTTTGGTAGGTTTAACAAATCAGAAATCATTAAATTCCCTCTCCCTCTCCCTTTCTCCCTCTCCCTGTCCCTCTCCCGCTCCTTGTCCCTTTCCCTCTCCCACTCCCTGTCCCACTCCTTCTCCCGCTCCCTCTCTCCCTCTTTCGCTCCCTCTCCCTCACCCTTTCCTGCTCCTGCTCCCTGTCTCTCTCTTTCCCTCCCTCTCGCTGACCCACTCCCTCTCCCTCTCCCTGTCCAATTCCCTCTTCCGCTCCCTCACCCTCTCCTCTCCCGCTCCCGCTCCCTGTCCCACTCCCTCACCCTGTGACACTCCCTCTCCCTCTTTCGCTTCCTGTCCCTCTCACTCTCCTGCTCTCTGCCACTCTCTCGCTCCCTCTTCCACTCCCTCACCCTCTTCCTCTCCCTGTCCCTCTCCTTCTACCCGTCCCTCTCCCTTTCCCCGTCCCTCTCCCTCTCCCTGTCCCACTCCCTCTCCCACTCTTTCACCCTCTCCCACTCCCCTCCCGCTCCTGCTCCCTGTAACACTCCCTCTCCCTTTTCCTCTCTCGCTTCCTGTCCCTCTCACTCTCCTTCTCCCTGCCCCTCTCACTCCCTCTTCCGCTCCCTCTTCCTCTCCCGCTCCCGCTCCCTCTCGCTCTCCCTCTCCCTCTCCCTCTCGCTCTCCCTCTTGCTCTCCCTCTCACTCTCCCTCTCGTTCTCCCTCTCTCTGTCGCTCTCCATCTCGCTCTCACTTTTCCTCTCCCTCTCGCTCTCGCTTTCGCTCTCCCTCTCGCTCTCCTTCTCCCTCTCACTCTCCCTCTCCCTCTTCGTGTCCCTTTTCCTCTCCCACTCCCGATCCCTCTCCCGCAACCGGTCCCTCTCCCACTTTCTGTCCCGCTCTTTCTCCCTCCCCGCTCCCTGTCTCTCTCCCTCTCCCTCTCCTCCCGCTCCCGGTCCATCTCTCGCTTCCTGTCCCTCTCCCCCTTCAGTCAAAAAAATAGTGTGAAGGCAAACATGCCGCAAACGACCCCTGAATCGAAAAATAAATTTCACATATCAATGATGTTTTTAAAAAATATATTTATTTCTTTGTTAATTTGCGGGAAAAAAAGGCACGCGCGCTGCTTTAGCAGCGCGCGCCCCACGCAAAAACCTATTATTTCATTATCTCCCAGAAGGAGTGGTGGGGGGTGAGTACAATGTATGGGGGAATTTTTTGTTTGCCTCCGTGTCTATGGGAAAAATCCGACCTTTCAAAAATCCAAGATGGCGGCCGAGTCGAAATGACCAACTTTTTTTTTCACTATGCACCTACCCGAGATTGGTGTCGTTTTCGGCTAATGTTGGGAATCGTGTTACGATGAAATTGGAAAAAAATAAAAAAACAAGATGGCCGCCGAGATATTTTACTTTAAAATTTTTCAATTTTGGAGGTGACTTTGCGGGGTCGGATTGCAATGGGTTTTCAACTTTTTTTCGATTTTTTTTCGCTGTTGCCTCGGGTCTATCCCCAATTTTGACGATTGGGGTATATTTTTTTTTTCTTAAAGATGGCGGACCCCGTGGCGGCCATTTTATAAAATGTTCGAAAAATTGCATTTTTTGAGGTAAAAAATTTGGAGGTTGGCAACATTTGAGGGGGTCACTTTGTATGGGGCGGTTGTGAGGCTTGGTCTGAAGTATTGCCAGGTTACGTTAATTTTTTTTTCATTCATACATTTTTGTGAACTTTCTATTCAAAAATATAAAAAGTAGAAGGAGAAACATTTTTAATCAAAAAATTTCACCAAAAAATTTTTCGTGGTTGTCGTAATGACATTTGACCATTTTCATCGAAAATAACTGGCAACACTGGCTGCTGGATTTTTTTTTCACGTTTTTTCACATTTCGAATAGCCCAGCCGAAAGTATTGGTGGGGGGTAATAATGATGTATGGAGAAGTTGCTTGACTACCTATGGTTATTATAGGAAAAATACGACCATTCGAAAATTCAAGATGGCGGCCGCTCGGCGATTGTCAACTTTTTGTTTACACTGAGCACCTACCCGACATTGGTATCGTTTTCGGCTAATCTTGGGACGACTAATACGAAAAAGTTAAAAAAAATTTAAAAAACAAGATGGCCGCCGAGATATTTTAGTTTGAAATTTTTCAATTTTCGAGGTGTCTTTGCGGGGTCGCATCGCGGTGGTGTTTTAACATTTTTGCAATATTTTTCCTCTGTTGGCTCTGGTCTATCCTCAATTTTGACATGTTGGATATATTTTTTTTTTCGACAAGATTGCGGATCCCGTGGTGGCCATTTTCTAAAATGTACGAAAAATTGCATTTTTTGGAGGAAAAAATTTGTAGGTTGGCAACATTTGAGGGGGTCACTTTGTATGGGGCGGTTATTGGGCTTGGTCTGAAGTATTGCCAGGTTACGTTGATTTTTTTTCATTCATTCATTTTTGTGAACTTTCTATTCAAAAATGTAAAAAGTAGAAGGAGAAACATTTTTAATCAAAAAATTACACCACAAGATTTTTTGTGGGCGTCGTAATGACATTTGACCATTTTCATCTTAATCAACTGGCAACACTGGAGTCCAGAATTTTTTTCACTTTTCGAGTAGTTGAGCTGAAACTGTAGATTAAGGGTGTAAGAAATGTATGGGAGATATTTTTAAATTAGAATTTTCGTTTTGAAAAAACTATAAAATTTCAGTGTTGCCATACAAAAAATAACAATTTTCATACAAATTTATTTTTGAATCGAATATTTCGTTATTATAATGTATGGGGCGTTTGTAGGTATTGAGATTTTGTAAATTTTGGTGAAAAAAAAATTCAGTGTTGCCATACAAAAAATTATAATTTTCATACAAATGTATTCTTTATTCGAATGTTTGAGGCTGTTGTCCCCATTTGATGTCTTTACAATGTATGAGGCATTTGTAGGTACTAAGGGACCGGACACGTTGGTGTTACCAATAAATAGTGATGCCATACAAAAAATAATAATTTTCATATAAATTAATTTTCGTATGTGATATTTCAGGCTTTCGACTCCTTTGATGTCATTAAAATGTATACGACGTTTGTTGCTACTGATAGATCGGTCTCATCCGTATAAACGGGTTTCAGTGTTGCCATAAAAAATGAGAAACTTTCAGTGTTGCCATACAAAAAAATATAATTTTCATACAAATGTATTCTTTATTCGAATGTTTGAGGCTGTTGTCCCCATTTGATGTCTTTACAATGTATGAGGCATTTGTAGGTACTAAGGGACCGGACACGTTGGTGTAACCAATAAATAATGATGCCATACAAAAAATAATAATTTTCATACAAATTAATTTTTGAATGTAATATTTCAGGCTTTTATCTCCTTTTGATGTCATTAAAATGTATACGACGTTTGTTGCTACTGACATATCGCTCACATAAGTGTTTCAGTGTTGCTTTAAAAAATGATAAAATTTCAGTGTTGCCATACAAAAACTATTATTTTTCATAAAAATCTATATTGAACATTTCGGACTATTATTTGCATTTGATGTCTATAAAATGTATCAGGCGTTTATAGGTGCAAATAGATTGCACATAATATGTCTCTCCCTCTCCTTCTCCCTTTCCCTCTCCCTCTCCCTTTCCCTCTCCCTGTCCCACTCCCTCTACTTCTCCCTCTCACTCTCCCTCTTGCTCTCGCTCTCCCTTTTCCCTCTCGCTCTCCCTCTCCCTCTCCTGCTCCCGGTTCCTCTCGCTTCCTGTCCCTCTCCTTTCCCCCTCCCGACCGTAAAGTCCTCTACACTTAATTTTTATTTCTCATTTTAAGCCATTGACTTATTCTATAGCAGCAGTATTCAACACTACGACAGTGTAAGATTTGTTTGTAAATCATCTCGCATCCTTGTCTGATGAAGAAAACCTCAAGTGTTGCGAAATAAATAAATATCAATTTAAGTCAGTTTATTATTTTACGCCTAAACAGATCTTCATAGATTGTAGTTAATAACCCTCTCAATCACCTTAGCATTAAAAGAAACTGCATCATAATCGGTTCATTCATTTAGGAGATACACATCAAAATTATAACACCCCTCTTTTTGCGTCGGGGGTTAAAATATATTGTACTAGCTTTTGCCCGAAAATTCGCTCGCGCCTGAATGACATTTTTCAATTTTTTTTTGGTTTTATCGAACCTTTCAGTGAAAGTACTATCAAAATTGGTTCAGTCCATAGAATTTCGTGATAAAAAGTACGCTATCAGCTATTTCAGATTATATTCTACCCGTTTAACAAATTTTATCGAAATCTGTCCAGTATTATTTCCATGAAAGAGTAACAATCATGCCCCCCTTTTTTACCCCCTGGGGGGGGGGGGGGGATTTTACATAAATTATCTCTTAGTGCTCCCCTACACTCCCCAAAGAACATACATGCCAAATTTCAACTTCTTGCGCCCAGTGGCTTCGGCGCGATTGATTGTAAATTGTAATGTAATGTTACTACAAAACGGTCTTCAAGTTTTTCTCTTAAGAAATTCCTTCTCACCACAATTCATTTCTCTTGATCAACGGGAACATAAACTTAAGTCTTCATGGGATGGGCTTTGATTACCTTGCGAATATCTAAATAACTAAAAATAATAGGTCATAACAGAGAGTTTTATGATTGCGTTGACTTTTAAAAGCTTGATTTTTTCAGTACTCTAAGGGGTTGCACAGCAGACCTAAGAATTAGATACTAAGTTACTGGCAGATACATTAAACATCCATACTAAAATATACCCCATATCCTGATAGAACAGATCCATCCCCGTTATAAAAAGTGTCCTACCTTTAGATGCAGGTCATAAACTATCTGTGAGACAAATTTCATCCTAATCTGTTTAGCCGTATTAGCGTGATTGAATAAAGACATTCAAATTTTCGCTATAATATATTGGTAGGATTTACATGATCTCCAAGTACGTGATAATTATTTTACGATAATAAAACTACTTTTTAAAACGTATAAAATTTAACTATGTACCTTTATAGCAAAGTGCCGTTCTTTAAATAAGTTGAATTACAAGTCACAAGTACTTTTAAAAACAGAATAGGATACACTTATTGTGAGACTGTTTACATTTTACGTGTTGATCTTTTTTAAGTCTTAATAAAGGTCCTTAGAAAGGATCCAACTCCAAAATATATCACACATGGATGGAGTTGTTAAACTATGGAATAGTTGTTCAATAGTAACATTCCCAAAAACGGATTATTATTGATGCCTCACCACTGAGGTGTTCCACTCTTTATCTCTGGAACCCATCATCACATCCTTCCTATATAAAGGAGGACTCGGGTAGAGAATTTAGGGTACTAAGTTTATCGACTATCACTCATTAACTATTAAGCTAAGATTGCTATGAGAGTTTTCCTTTCAAATTCATCATATTAAATATTCTACTGCCGTGGATATTCACATGTCCAACATCTACCATTTCGCTGGCACTACCCGAAAAAATTTATAAAGATTTTAGTTTACCACTTTTGATAAATAAGTATCAGTGTGTATTCATGCCAATCGCCAAATTACAGCTTTCTAGCGGTAAGGATCTTTGCGCTTTGCTGCAGACGGACGGAGAGACGGACATGAAGAAACTATTATTATTTACTACCTGACCCGACGAATAGTGTTACTTTCAACTAAACTTTTATAGTTTTTGTTGGTTCATTAAATTCCCCCTCCCTCTCCCTCTCCCTGTCCCTCTCCCTCTCTTTCTCTCCTTCTCCCTGTCCCACTCCCTCTCTCTCCCTCTCCCTGTCCAACTTCCTCTCTCCCTCTCCCTATCCCACTCCCTCTCTCTCCCTGTCCCACACCCTCTCTCTCCCTCTCCCTGTTCCACTCCCTCTCCCTGTCCCACTCCCTCTCCTTCTCCCACTCCCTCTCCTTCTCCCACTCCCTCTCCTTCTCCCACTCCCTCTCCTTCTCCCACTCCCTGTCCCTCTCCCTGTCTCATTCCCTCTCGTTCTCCTCTTCTCCCCCTCCCATCCGTAAAGCCCTCTGCAATAAACTCACTATATGCTTACATATTAATTTTCATATTTCTGAGTTTGAAAATGAGAAGTTCTAAAAAACTTGCAACCCCTTTATTTACCTCTTAAGGGCTGAAATTACAAAAAAACCTGTTACAGTTAATTTTTGATTTGATTGACACCTTTCTGAGTTCGAAAATGTCCAAGTTGCGTACTAATTTATAACCTTTTAGTATAGGGGATTAATTTTCAAAAAACAACTCTACAGTTACTTTTTGTTTCTAAGTATACGCTTACATAATTATAAAATTTCATATCTCTGAGTTCGGTGTTGACGAAGTTCCGTACAAACTTACATCCCCTGGTTTTAACCATTTGGGGATGAATTTCCAAAAAAACCTGTGACAATAAATTTTTATTTCTATAAATAAGCTTATATAAATTTTCACATTACTGGGTTCAAAAATGACGTAGTTTCTTAAATATTTACAACCCCTTAGTTTTATCTCCCTCTCGCTCTCCCTGTCTCTCTCCCTCTCACTCTCCCTCTCCCTCTCCTTTTCCCGCTCCCTGTCCCTTCCCCTCTCCCGCTTCCGCTTTACGTCCCTCTCACTCTCCCGCTCCTTCTCCCGCTTCACGTCCCTCTCCCACACCCTGTCCCTCTCCCATTTTCTGTCCCGCTCTTTCTCCCTCCCCGCTCCCTTCCCCTCTCCTTCTCCCGTTCCCGGTCCCTCTCTCGCTTCCTGTCCCTCTCCCTCTCCCTTCAAAAAAATAGCGTGAAGCCAAACATGTCGCAAACAGACCCCTGAATCGAAAAATAAATTTCGCATGTCAATGATCTTTTTGAAAAAACTATTTATTTATTTTTCCTTTTGCAGAAGAAAAAGGCACGCGCGCTGCTTTAGCAGATCCTAGACTTACGGGGAGTGATCTATATAATTGTTCTCCCAGAAGGAGGTGAGATGGGACTTTGTTGTCTATGGCGGGTTTTCTCCTTCTCCCCCCGACACCTCGGGAAAAATCTGACATTTCACATTTTCAAGATGGCGGCCGCTCTGTGATTTTTAACTTTTTTGTTGGCGTTTCGACAAGTTTTGGGGGCGATATACGAAAACTTTAGAAAAAATTGAAAAAACAAGATGGCCGCCGAGATATTCGAGTTTGAATTTTTTCGATTTTAGAGGTCATTTTGCGGGGTCGCATCGGGGTGGTTTTTCAACTTTTTTTAAATACTTTTTTAGTGTTGTCTCGAATGTATCCTCAATTTTGATATTTTGGGGATATTTATTTTTTCGACATGATGGCGGAAGCGGTGGCGGCCATTTTGAAAAATGTACGAAAAACGACGTTCTTTGGGTGAATTTTTCTTCGGGTTGGCAACATTTGAGCGGGTGTCTTTGTTCCAGGCGGTTATGTAACTTGACTCAAAGTGTTGCCAGGTTGAGTTTTTTTTTCTTTTGTTGGTACATTTTTTTAACTTTTTATTCAAAAATGTGAAAAGTAGAAGGAGCAATATTTTTAATCAAAATGTCACACGGGCAAGCGTGTCGTGGTCGTCGTAATGACATTTGACCATTTTCGTCGAAGTCGACTGGCAACACTGGCTGCTGGAATTTTTTTTTCGTTTTACGAAAAGTCGAATTGATCTCCCAGAAGGAGTGGTGGGGGGTGGGTACAATGTATGTGAGAATTTTTGTTTGCCTCCGTGTCTATGGTAAAAATCCGACCTTTCAAAAATCCAAGATGGCGGCCGAGTCGAAATGACCAACTTTTTTTTTCACTATGTACCTACCCGAGATTGGTGTCGTTTTCGGCTAATGTTGGGAAACTTGTTACGATGAAATTGGAAAAAAATAAAAAAACAAGATGGCCGCCGAGATATTTTACTTTAAAATTTTTCAATTTTGGAGGTGACTTTGCGGGGTCGGATTGCAATGGGTTTTCATCTTTTTTTCGATTTTTTTTCGCTGTTGCCTCAGGTCTATCCCCAATTTTGACGATTGGGGTATATTTTTTTTTCTTAAAGATGGCGGATCCTATGGCGGCCATTTTGCAAAATGTACAAAAAATTGCATTTTTTGAGGTAAAAAATTTTGAGGTTGGCAATATTTGAGGGGGTCACTTTGTATTGGGCGGTTGTGAGGCTTGGTCTGAAGTGTTGCCAGGTTACTTTAATTTTTTTTCATTCATACATTTTTATGAACTTTCTATTCAAAAATATAAAAAGTAGAAGGAGAAACATTTTTAATCAAAAAATTGCACCAAATAATTTCTTGTGGCCGTCGTAATGACATTTGACCATTTTCATCAAAATTAACTGGCAACACTGGCTGCTGGATTTTTTTTTCACGTTTTTTCACATTTCGAGTAGCCCAGCCGTAAATATTGGTGGGGGGTAATAATAATGTATTGAGAAGTTGCTTGACTATCTATGGTTATTATAGGAAAAATATGACCATTCAAAAATTCAAGATGGCGGCCGCTTGGCGATTGTTGAAAAAACAAGATGGCCGCCGAGATATTTTAGTTTGAAATTTTTCAATTTTTGAGGTGTCTTTGCGGGGTCGCATCGCGGTGGTGTTTTAACATTTTTGCGATATTTTTCCTCTGTTGGCTCTGGTCTATCCTCAATTTTGACATGTTGGATATATTTTTTTTTTCGACAAGATGGCGGATCCCGTGGTGGCCATTTTGTAAAATGTACGAAAAATTGCATTTTTTGAAGGAAAAAATTTGTAGGTTGGCAACATTTGAGGGGGTCACTTTGTAAGGGGCGGTTGTGGGTCTTGGTCTGAAGTGTTGCCAGGTTACGTTGATTTTTTTTTCATTCATACATTTTTGTGAACTTTCTATTCAAAAATATAAAAAGTAGAAGGAGAAACATCTTTAATAAAAAAATTGCACCGAAAAATTTTTCGTGGTCGTCGTAATGACATTTGACCATTTTCATCTCAATCAACTGTCAACACTGGAGTCCAGAATTTTTTTCACTTTTCGAGTAGTTGAGCCGAAACTATAGATCAAGGGTATAGAAAATGTATGGGAGATATTTTTAAATTAATATATTCGTTTTAGAAAAACTATAAAATTTGAGTGTTGCCATACAAAAAATAATAATTTTCATACAAATTTATTTTTGGATCGAATATTTCGTTATTATAATGTTTGGGGCGTTTGTAGGTACTAACATTTTGTACATTTTGGTGAAAAAAAATTTCAGTCTTGCCCTATAAAAAATAATTATTTTCATACAAATGTATTCTTTTTTCGAATGTTTGAGACTGTTGTCTCCGTTCTATGTCTATATAATGTATGAGGCGTTTGTAGGTACTAAAGGACCGAACACGATGGTGTAACCAATGTTTAGTCATGCCATACAAAAAATTATAATTTTCATACAAATGAATTTTTGTATGTACTATTTCAGGCTTTTGTCTCCTTTTGATGTCATTAAAATGTATACGACGTTTGTTGCTACTGATAGATTGGTCACATCCGTGTAAAAGTGATTTAGTGTTGCCATAAAAAATGAGAAACTTTCAGTGTTGCCATACGAAAACAAGTATTTTTCACAAAAATCTAGATCGAACATTTCGGACTGGTATTTGCATTTGTTGTATGAGGCGTTTATAGGTGCAAATAGACTGCACATTATGAGTGAAAAAAACGGCCAAGTGCGAGTCGGACTCGCCCATTAAGGGTTCCGTAGCAGAAAGAATAAAAGGTAAATTGCGGTTTACGATTTATGACGTATTAAAAAAACTGCTTACTAGATCTCGTTCAAACCAATTTTCGGTAGAAATTTGCAAGGTAATGTACATCATGTATTTTTTTAGCTTTATCATTCTCTTATTAGAAGTTACGGGGGGGGGGGGGGTACACACATTTTGCCACTTTGAAAGTGTCTCTCGCGCAAACTATTCAGTTTAGAAAAGACTGATATTAAAATCTCAATATCATTTTTGAAGACCTTTGAACCCCCAAAATTTATTGTTTTTTTTTTTCTATTTTTGTGTGGAAATCTTAATGTGGTTCACAGAATACACCTATTTACCGAGTTCCAACAGTATAGTTCTTATAGTTTCAGAAAAAAGTGTCTGTGACATACGGACGGACAGACAGACAGACATGACGAATCCATAAGGGTTCCGTTTTTTGCCATTTAGCTATGGAACCCTAAAAAACTATACCCATACTAAACTATACCCCTTAAATAGAACAGATCCATTCCCGTTATAAAAAGCGTTCTACCTTTTGATGTAGGCCATAAACTATCTGTGAGACAAATTTCATCCGAATCTGTTCAGCCGTTATTGAACAAAGCGTTCGCACATTAGCGTGATTGAACAAAAACATCCAAATTTTCACTATAAATATATTGATAGGATTTACATAATCTCCAAGGACTTGGTAAGTATTACAGTATAATAAAAGTACTTTTCACAATGTATGAAAAATACCTATATATCAAAGTGCCGTTCATTAAGCAAGTTGAATTACAAGTCACATTATAATTAAATTGAGTACTTTTGTAAGTCTTAATATAGGTCCTTAGAAAGGATTTAACTATATAAAATACATCATACATGGATGGAGTTGGTAACAATGGACTCGTTTTTAGGGTTCCGTAGCCGAATGGCAAAAAACGGAACCCTTATAGATTCGTCATGTCTGTCTGTCTGTCTGTCTGTCTGTCTGTCTGTCTGTCTGTCTGTCCGTCCGTATGTCACAGCCACTTTTTTCCGAAACTATAAGAGCTATACTGTTGAAACTTGATGAGTAGATGTATTCTGTGAACCGCATTAAGATTTTCACACAAAAATAGAAAAAAAACACTAAATTTTGGGGGTTACCCATACTTAGAACTGAAACTCAAAAATGTTTTTTTCATCAAACCAATACGTGTGGGGTATCTATGGATAGGTCTTCAAAAATGATATTGAGGTTTCTAATATCATTTTTTTCTAAACTGAATAGTTTGCGCGAGAGACACTTCCAAAGTGGTAAAATGTGTGTCCCCCCCCCCTGTAACTTCTAAAATAAGAGAATGATAAAACTAAAAAAAATATATGATGTACATTACCATGAAAACTTCCAACGAAAATTGGTTTGAATGATATTTAGTAAGTAGTTTTTTTTTAATACGTCATAAATCGTAAACCGCAAAAAACATTGATCAAAGTTACAACGAACTACAAGAACTTTTATATTATGTTACTTGCTGCTACGGAACCCTTCATGAGCGAGTCCGACTCGCACTTGGCCGCTTTTTAAATAGTAACATTCCCGCTCATTATTTTACATTGTTACTTAATTGGTCTCCAAGATACATCATCAAAAAGTCAACGAACAAAATGGCACATATCTATTAAAAGTTATTAAACCTTAAAAAAAAGGTCTAATGTTTCATATAAAATGCGAAGAGACTTTTCCCAGACCTAAATCGATGCCAAATTACAGCTTTCTAGCTAAGGATTTCGGCGCGATGCTGCGGACGGACGGAGAGACGGACATGAAGAAACTTTTATTATTTACTAACCGACCCAGCGAACTAGCGTATCGCCTAATGCTAAATAAATTATCGCGTAATGAATATAGTGTTACGTTTAACAAATCAGAGATCATTAAATTCGCTTTCCATCCCCCTGTCCCTGTCCCTGTCCTGTCCCTGTCCCTGCCCCTGCCCCTGTCTCTGTCCCTGCCCCTGTCCCTGTCCTGTCTCTGCCCCTGTCCCTGTCCTGTCCCTGCCCCTGTCCTGTCCACAGGGACAGTCCTGCCCCAGCCCCTACCCCTGCCCCTTCCCCTGTCCTACTTCCTCTCCCTCTCTCACTCCCGCTCTCGCTCCTTCTCCCTCTCTTGCTCCCTCTCTCGCTCCCTCTTCCTCTCCTGAGATCATTAAATTCCCTTTCCTTCTCCCTGTCCCTCTCCATCTCCCTCTTTCTCCCTCTCCCTCTTTCTCTCCCTAAACCTTTGCCTCTCCCCTCTCCCCCTTCCCCTCTCTCACCCCTCCCCCTCCCAATGATTTTTGTTCATACAATTTTTTGGATTTTGAAAAAATATTTCAGTGTTGCCATACAAAAAAAGACAGTACTTTGAAGCCGAATATGTCGCAAACAGACCCCTGAATCGAAAAATAAATTTCGCATGTCAATGATGTCTTTGAAAAAACTATTTATTTATTTGTTCTTTTGCGGAAGTAAAAGGCACGCGCGCTGCTTTAGCAGCGCGCGCCCCACGCAAAAACCTAGTTATTATATTATATAATCCTAGACTTACGGGGAGTGAACTATATAATTGTTCTCCCAGAAGGAGTCGAAATGGGACTTTGTTGTCTATGGCGGGTTTTCTTCATCTCCCCCCGACACCTCGGGAAAAATCTGACATTTCACATTTTCAAGATGGCGGCCGCTCTGTGATTTTCAACTTTTTTGTTTATGGCTTTTTGCGGGATTTTTTTGGGGCGTTTCGTAAAGTTTTGGGGGAGAGTTACGAAAATTTTCGAAAAAATTGAAAAAACAAGATGGCCGCCGAGATATTAGAGTTTAAATTTTTTCGATTTCAGAGGTAACTTTGCGGGGTCGCATCGGGGTGGTTTTTCAACTTTTTTGCAATGTTTTTTGTGTGTTCGTTTGAATGTATCCTCAATTTTGATATTTTGGAGATATTTATTTTTTCGACAAGATGGCGGACGCGGTGGCGGCCATTTTGAAAAATATACGAAAAACGACGTTTTTTGGGTGAATTTTTCTTCGGGTTGGCAACATTTGAGAGGGTGTCTTTGTTCCGGGCGGTTGTGTAACTTGACCCAAAGTGTTGCCAGGTTGAGTTTTTTTTTCTTTTGTTGATACATTTTTTTGGACTTTTTATTCAAAAATATGAAAAGTAGAAGGAGCAATATTTTTAATCAAAATGTCGCACGGGCAAGCGTGTCATGGTCGTCGTAATGACATTTGACCATTTTCGTCGATGTCGACTGGCAACACAGGCTGTTGGATTTTTTTTTTCGTTTTACGAAAAGTCGAATTGATCTCCCGGAAGGAGTGGTGGAGGGTGGGTACGATGTATGAGAGAATTTTTTGTTTGCCTCCGTGTCTATGGGAAAAATCCGACCTTTCAAAAATCCAAGATGGCGGCCGAGTCGAAATGACCAACTTTTTTTTTCACTATGCACCTACCCGAGATTGGTGTCGTTTTCGGCTAATGTTGGGAAACGTGTTACAATGAAATTGGAAAAAAATAAAAAAACAAGATGGCCGCCGAGATATTTTACTTTAAAATTTTTCAATTTTGGAGGTGACTTTGCGGGGTCGGATTGCAATGGGTTTTCAACTTTTTTTCGCTTTTTTTTCTTAATTGCCTCGGGTCTA
Source organism: Thymelicus acteon (assembly GCA_951805285.1). Lineage (NCBI taxonomy): Eukaryota > Metazoa > Arthropoda > Insecta > Lepidoptera > Hesperiidae > Thymelicus > Thymelicus acteon. The sequence goes on along the minus strand of OX638227.1, from coordinate 1,688,831 downwards.
TCCCCAATTTTGACGATTGGGGTATATTTTTTTTTTCTTAAAGATGGCGGATCCTATGGCGGCCATTTTGCAAAATGTACAAAAAATTGCATTTTTTGAGGTAAAATATTTGGAGGTTGGCAATATTTGAGGGGGTCACTTTGTATGAGGCGGTTGTGGGGCTTAGCTTTAAGTGTTGCCAGGTTACATTGATTTTTTTTTCATTCATACATTTTTATGAACTTTCTATTCAAAAATATAAAAAGTAGAAGGAGAAACATTTTTAATCAAGAAATTGCACCAAACAATTTCTTGTGGCCGTCGTAATGACATTTGACCATTTTCATCAAAATTAACTGGCAACACTGGCTGCTGGATTTTTTTTTCACGTTTTTTCACATTTCGAGTAGCCCAGCCGAAAGTATTGGTGGGGGGTAATAATAATGTATCGAGAAGTTGCTTGACTATCTATGGTTATTATAGGAAAAATATGACCATTCGAAAATTCAAGATGGCGGCCGCTCGGCGATTGTCAACTTTTTGTTTATTTTGAGCACCTACCCGACATTGGTGTTGTTTTCGGCTAATCTTGGGACGACTAATACGAAAAAGTTGAAAAAAATTGAAAAAACAAGATGGCCGCCGAGATATTTTAGTTTGAAATTTTTCAATTTTCGAGGTGAGTTTGCGGGGTCGCATCGCGGTGGTGTTTTAACATTTTTGCGATATTTTTCCTCTGTTGGCTCTGGTCTATCCTCAATTTTGACATGTTGGATATATTTTTTTTTTCGACAAGATGGCGGATCCCGTGGTGGCCATTTTGTAAAATGTACGAAAAATTGCATTTTTTGAAGGAAAAAATTTGTAGGTTGGCAACATTTGAGGGGGTCACTTTGTATGGGGCGGTTGTTGGGCTTGGTCTGAAGTATTGCCAGGTTACGTTGATTTTTTTGTCATTCGTACATTTTTGTGAACTTTCTATTCAAAAATGTAAAAAGTAGAAGGAGAAACATTTTTAATCAAAAAATTACACCACAAGATTTTTTGTGGGCGTTGTAATGACATTTGACCATTTTCATCTCAATCAACTGGCAACACTGGAGTCCAGATTTTTTTTCACTTTTCGAGTAGTTGAGCCGAATCTATAGATCAGGGGTATAAAAAATGTATGGAAGATAATTTTAGATTAGAAAAGTCGTTTTGAAAAAACTTTAAAATTTCAGTGTTGCCATACAAAAAATAATAATTTTCATACAAATTTATTTCTGGATCGAATATTTCGTTATTATAATGTATATGGAGTTTGTAAGTACTAACATTTTGTAAGTTTTGGTGAAAAAAAATTCAGTGTTGCCATACAAAAAATAATAATTTTCATACAAATGTATCCTTTTTTCGAATGTTTGAGGCTGTTGTCTCCATTGTATGTCTTTATAATGTATGAGGCGTTTGTAGGTACTAAAGAGACGGACACGTTGGTGTAACTAATGTTTAGTGATGCCATAGAAAAAATAAAAATTTTCACACAAATGAATTTTTTATGTACTATTTCAGGCTTTTGTCTCCTTTTGATGTCATTAAAATGTATACGACGTTTGTTGCTACTGATAGATCGGTCACATCCGTGTAAAAGTTATTTAGTGTTGCCATAAAAAATGAGAAACTTTCAGTGTTGTCATACAAAAACAAGTATTTTTCACAAAAATTTATATCGAACATTTCGGACTGTTGTTTGCATTTTATGTCTATAAAATGTATGAGGCGTTTATAGGCGTTTATACAAATAGACTGCACATTATATGAGTGAAAAAAAATCCTGGTTGGCATACAAAAAAATATTTTATTGTTCAATCTTGAAAACAAAATTAACGTGTACATTAAAAATCTCGAAAGATAATTTAAGACATCATTCAGTATATTTTTTTTTGTACCTTTATAGTGTTGTTATTACCTACTGGTCTGGTCTGATGTGATTGTCTGTTTCTTGACTCTCCTATCCGATAGTTTAGTTTGATTTTGTCATTTATATTTACTGCTCTCTACTCTGCTTTGAATAGTCATTATGTGTGTAGGCAAAATTAATTTTGAGTATAATTATTTTTAAATCATAACATAAAGGTGATAAATACTGGTTAAGCCCTACCTACTTACCTACTAATAGAAGCAAAAAGCTTCTTTTATTTATACTATTATATAGCAGCAATATACAGCACCGCGACAGCGTACAATTTGTTTGTAAATCGTCTCGCATCTCAAGTGTTGCCAGATAAAGAAAAAATATTCACATTTTTTGCATTTGCATACATACTAAAATGGCAGCTAAACATATAGTAAAAAATAACGCGTTATGCATGACGTAGAATATTGGTTTAAGTCAGTTTTACTCCTAAACAGTTTTTAATAAATCATAGTTAAGAACCCTCAGCATTAAAAGAAACTGCATCATAATCGGTCTATTCATTTAGGAGATACGATGCTACAAACAGACAACAATACAATTCATAATTTATAACAACCCTCTTTTCGCGTCTAGGGTTAAAATGTAGTAGCTAGCTTTTGCCCGCAGCTTCACCCGCCTAAATGACATTTTTCAACATTTTTTAGTTTTCACGAACCTTTCAGTGTGAATCCTATCAAAATTGGTTCAGCCCATGGAATTTTGCGATAAAAAGTACCCTATGAGCTATTTCAGGTTATATTCTACCCGTTTGCCAAATTTGATCGAAATTTGTCCAGTGTTATTTGCGTGAAAGAGTAACTCTTAGGGGGTTAACAAAAATTATCTCTTGGTGCTCCCCTACACTTCCCAAGGAACATAATGCCAAAAGCTTCTTGCGCCCAGTAGCTTCGGCTGTGCGATTGACTGTAAATTGTAATGTAATGTTACTACAAAACGGTCTTCAAATTTTTCCCTTACGACATTGCTTCTCACCACATTTCATTTTTCTTGATCAACCGGAACGTAAACTTAAGTCTTTAGTTAGGGGATAGGTTTTGATTAACTTGCGAGTGTCGAAAGAACTAAAAAAAAAACATAACAAAGAGTTTTATCATTGCGTTGACTTTTAAAAGCTTAATTTTTTCACAACTCTAAGGGATTGCACAACAGACCTAAGAATTGGATATTATTTTTTAAATTAATACCTCCACGTATTCCATAGTGAAAAGTTTTTGACAGACACACATACAGACAGACGGACCTTTTACCTCAAAAGCAAAAATAGAACGGAAAAGGACCTTAAAAATAATAATATAAAAAATATAAGCTACTGGCAGATACATTAAACATCCATAATACTAATAGCAGGTCCATTCCGTTATAAAATCGTCCTACCTTTAGATGCAGCAAGTCTATTCTGTTTTGTAACTCGACAGCGGAATCCGCGATGAGTTTCAAAATTGAAGTTAAAATTCGAGACTCACTTCATTTCGCAAGTGCGTACTAAATGATTGGAGAATTACATATCAAGATCTCGAACTCGAACTTCAATTTTGAAACTCATCGCGGATTCCGCTGTCGTGTTACAAAACAGAATAGCCTTCCTGGTCATAGATAAATTTCATCCGAATCCGTTTAGCCGTATTAGCGTGACTGAATAAAGACATCCATCCAATGATCTTCTATATAAACTGAGCATCCATCACGATAATATGTTCGTAGGATTTACATAATCTCCAAGTAGGTGATAAGTATTACAGTATAATAAAACTACTTTTTACAATGTATGAAATAAAACTATGTACGTATATATCAAAGTGCCATTCTTCAAGTAAGCTGAATTACAAGTCACATTATGATTTTAATTGAGTACTTTTTTAAGTCTTAATATAGGCCCTTAGCAGGGCAGGGTCGATGGTACAAGACCTCGCGGTCGGTCACCTATGCGATGGACTGACCAGGTTAAAAACGCAATAGGTGGCCCCCTATGTGAGTGCACCAGGATGACGACCAGCAGAGAGAGATGGCGAGATGTCGTGAGGCGAATTACATCTGCCCCCAACTCCACTACTACGTGACGACCACGTCAGTTCTGTCAAGAGCTTATCGGCCGAGAAGAAGAAGATAGGCCCTTAGAAAGGATTCAACTCCGAAATACATCACACATGGATGGAGTTGTTAAATTATGGACTGGTTGTTGAATAGTAACATTCCCAAAATTAAGGATTATTATTTATGCCTCACCACTGAGGTGTTCCACTCTTTATCTCTGGAACCCATCATCAGATCCTTCCTATATTAAAGGAGGACTTGGGTAGAGAATTTAGGGTACTGTAGTTGTAAGTTTGTCGACCATCACTAATTAACTATATAAGCTAACATTTCCACGAGAGTTTTCCTTTGAAATTCATCATATTAAATATTTTACTGCCGTGGTCACATGTCCAACATTGACCATTTCGCTGGCACTACCCGAAAAAACTTATAAAGATTTTATTTTACCACTTTGTATTTTGATAAATACGTATAAGTATGTGTATCCATGCCAAATTACAGCTTTCTAGCGCTACGGATCTCGGCGCTATACTGCGGACGGACGGAGAGACGGACATGTAGAAACTATTATTATTTACTAGCTGACCCGGCGAACTTCTTATCGCCTAATGTTAAATAAATTATCGCGTAATGAATGTAGGTTTAACAAATCAGGGATCATTAAATTTCCTCTCCCTCTCCCCTCTCCATCTCCCCTCTTCCTCTCCCCTCTCCTTTCTCCCTCTCCCCTCACCCTCTCCCCTCTCCCTCTCTCTCCTTCTTACTGTGCCCCTCTACCTCTCTCCCGTCTCCTTGTCCCGCTCCCTGTCTCTCTCTCTCCCTCTCGCTCTCCACCCTCTCCCTCTCTCTCCTTCTTTCTCTGCCCCTCTCCCTCTCTCCCATCTCCCTCTCTTCTGCTCCCTCTCTCTCCCGCGCCCGGTCCCTCTCCCGCTTTCTGTCCCGCTCTTTCTTCCTCCCCGCTCCGTGCCTCCCTCCCTCTCTCTCCTCCCGCTCCCGGTCCCTCTCTCGCTTCCTGTCCCTCTCCCCCTCCAGTCAAAAAAATAGTTTGAAGCCGAACATGTCGCAAACAGACCCCTGAATCGAAAAATAAATTTCGCATGTCAATGATGTTTTTGAAAAAACTATTTATTATTTTTTTCTTTTGCGGAAGAAAAAGGCACGCGCGCTGCTTTAGCAGCGCGCGCCCCACGCAAAAACCTAGTTATTATATTATATAATCCTAGACTTACCACTGACTTAACTATATAATTGATCTCCCTGATGGAGTCGAGATGGGACTTTGTTGTCTATGGCGGGTTTTCTCCATCCCCCCCCGACACCTCGGGAAAAATCTGACATTTCACATTTTCAAGATGGCGGCCGCTCTGTGATTTTCAACTTTTTTGTTTATGGCTTTTTGCGGTAAAGTTTTGAGGGAGAGTTATGAAAACTTTGGAAAAAATTGAAAAAACAAGATGGCCGCCGAGATATTCGAGTTTGAATTTTTTCGATTTTAGAGGTCACTTTGCGGGGTCGCATCGGGGTGGTTTTTCAACTTTTTTTAAATATTTTTTTAGTGTTGTCTCGAATGTATCCTCAATTTTGATATTTTGGGGATATTTATTTTTTCGACAAGATGGCGGACGCAGTGGCGGCCATTTTGAAAAATGTACGAAAAACGACGTTTTTTGGGTGAATTTTTCTTCGGGTTGGCAACATTTGAGCGGGTGTCTTTGTTCCAGGCGGTTATGTAACTTGACCCAAAGTGTTGCCAGGTTGAGTTTTTTTTTCTTTTGTTGGTACATTTTTTTGGACTTTCTATTCAAAAATATGAAAAGTAGAAGGAGCAATATTTTTAAATAAAATGTCACACGGGCAAACGTGTCAAGATCGTCGTAATGACATTTGACCATTTTCGTCGATGTCGACTGGCAACACTGGCTGCTGGAATTTTTTTTTCGTTTTGCGAAAAGTCGAATTGATCTCCCGGAAGGAGTGGTGGGAGGTGGGTAAAATGTATGTGGGAATTTTTGGTTTGCCTCCGTGTCTATGGGAAAAATCCGACCTTTCAAAAATCCAAGATGGCGGCCGAGTCGAAATGACCAACTTTTTTTTTCACTATGCACCTACCCGAGGTTGGTGTCGTTTTCGGCTAATGTTGGGAAACGTGTTATGATGAAATTGGAAAAAATAAAAAAACAAGATGGCCGCCGAGATATTTTACTTTAAAATTTTTCAATTTTGGAGGTGATTTTGTGGGGTCGGATTGCAATGGGTTTTCAACTTTTTTTAGATTTTTTTTCGCTGTTGCCTCGGGTCTATCCCCAATTTTGACGATTGGGGTATATTTTTTTTTTCTTAAAGATGGCGGATCCTATGGCGGCCATTTTGCAAAATGTACAAAAAATTGCATTTTTTGAGGTAAAAAATTTGGAGGTTGGCAATATTTGAGGGGGTCACTTTGTATAAGGCGGTTGTGGGGCTTAGCTTGAAGTGTTGCCAGGTTACATCAATTTTTTTTTCATTCATACATTTTTGTGAACTTTCTATTCAAAAATATAAAAAGTAGAAGGAGAAACATTTTTAATCAAAAAATTGCACCAAACAATTTCTTGTGGCCGTCGTAATGACATTTGACCATTTTCATCAAAATTAACTGGCAACACTGGCTGCTGGATTTTTTTTTCACGTTTTTTCACATTTCGAGTAGCCCAGCCGAAAGTATTGGTGGGGGGTAATAATAATGTATGGAGAAGTTGCTTGACTATCTATGGTTATTATAGGAAAAATATGACCATTCGAAAATTCAAGATGGCGGCCGCTCGGCGATTGTCAACTTTTTGTTTATTTTGAGCACCTACCCGACATTGGTGTCGTTTTCGGCTAATCTTGGGACGACTAATATGATGAAGTTGGAAAAAATTTAAAAAACAAGATGGCCGCCGAGATATTTTACTTTAAAATTTTTCAATTTTCGAGGTAACTTTACGGGTTCGCATCGCGGTGGTGTTTTAACATTTTTGCGATATTTTTCCTCTATTGGCTCTGGTCTATCCTTGATTTTGACATTTTAGGGAAAATTTTTTTTTCGACAAGATGGCGGATCCTGTGGCGGCCATTTTGTAAAATGTACGAAAAATTGCATTTTTTGAAAGAAAAAATTTGTAGGTTGGCAACATTTGAGGGGCACACTTTGTATGGGGCGGTTGTGTAGCTTGACTGAAAGTGTTGCCAGGTTACTTTGATTTTTTTTTCATTCATACATTTTTGTCAACTTTCTATTCAAAAATGTAAAAAGTAGAAGGAGAAACATTTTTAATCAAAAAATTAGACCACAAGATTTTTTGTGGGCGTTGTAATGACATTTGACCATTTTCATCTCAATCAACTGGCAACACTGGAGTCCAGAATTTTTTTCACTTTTCGAGTAGTTGAGCCGAAACTACAGATCAAGGGTATAGAAAATGTATGAGAGATATTTTTAAATTAATATATTTGTTTTAGAAAAACTATAAAATTTCAGTGTTGCCATACAAAAAATAACAATTTTCATACAATTTTATTTTTGGATCGAATATTTCGTTATTATAATGTTTGGGGCGTTTGTAGGTACTAACATTTTGTATATTTTGGTGAAAAAAAAATTCAGTATTGCCATATGAAAAATAATTATTTTCATACAAATGTATTCTTTTTTCGAATGTTTGAGGCTGTTGTCTCCATTTGATGGCTTTATAATGTATGAGGCGTTTGTAGGTACTAAAGGACCGGATACGTCGGTGTAACCAATGTTTAGTGATGCCATACAAAAAATAATAATTTTCATGCAAATGAATTTTTGTAGGTAGCGTTTCAAGCTTTTGTCTCCTTTTTATGTCATTAAAATGTATACGACGTTTGTTGCTGCCGGTAGATCGGTCACATCCGTGTAAATGTGTTTCATTGTTGCCATAAAAAATGAGAAACTTTCAGTGTTGCCATACAAAAACAAGTATTTTTTATAAAAATCTATATTGAACATTTCGGACTATTTGCATTTATGACTGTAAAATGGAAAATTGTTTATAGGTGCAAATAGACTGCACATTATATTTCTCTCCCTCTCCTTCTCCCTCTCCCTCTTCCTCACCCTCTCCCTCTCCCTCTCCTCCCGCTCCCGGTCCCTTTCTCGCTTCCTGTCCCTCTCCCTCTCCAGTCAAAAAAATAGTTTGAAGCCGAACATGTCGCAAACAGACCCATGAATCGAAAAATGAATTTCGGAGACCAATGATATTTTTGAAAAAACAATTTTTTTATTTGTTCTCTTGCGGAAGAAAAAGGCACGCGCGCTGCTTTAGCAGCGCGCGCCCCACGCAAAAACCTAGTTATTATATTATATAATCCTAGACTTACCACGTAGTGAACTATATAATTGTTCTCCCAGAAGGAGGCGAGATGGGACTTTGTTGTCTATGGCGGGTTTTCTCCATCCCCCCCCGACACCTCGGGAAAAATCTGACATTTCACATTTTCAAGATGGCGGCCGCTCTGCGATTTTCAACTTTTTTGTTTATGGCCTTTTGCGGGATTTTTTTCGTGGGTTTCGTAACGTTTTGGGGGACAATTACGAAAACTTTGAAAAAAATTTAAAAAACAAGATGGCCGCCGAGATATTCGAGTTTGAATTTTTTCGATTTTAGAGGTCACTTTGCGGGATCGCATCGGGGTGGTTTTTCATTTTTTTTAAAATGTTTTTTGTGTGTTCGTTTGAATGTATCCTCAATTTTGATATTTTGGGGATATTTATTTTTTCAACAAGATGGCGGACGCGGTGGCGGCCATTTTGAAAAATGTACGAAAAACGACGTTTTTTGGGTGAATTTTTCTTCGGGTTGGCAACATTTGAGCGGGTGTCTTTGTTCCAGGCGGTTATGTAACTTGACCCAAAGTGTTGCCAGGTTGAGTTTTTTTTTCTTTTGTTGGTACATTTTTTTGGACTTTTTATTCAAAAATGTGAAAAGTAGAAGGAGCAATATTTTTAATCAAAATGTCACACGGGCAAGCGTGTCGTGGTCGTCGTAATGACATTTAACCATTTTCGTCGATGTCGACTGGCAACACTGGCTGCTGGAATTTTTTTTTCGTTTTGCGAAAAGTCGAATTGATCTCCCGGAAGGAGTGGTGGGGGGTAAGTACGATGTATGTGAGAATTTTTGGTTTGCCTTCGTGTCTATGGGAAAAATCCGACCTTTCAAAAATCCAAGATGGCGGCCGAGTCGAAATGACCAACTTTTTTTTTCACTATGCACCTACCCGAGATTGGTGTCATTTTCGGCTAATGTTGGGAAACGTGTTACGATGAAATTGGAAAAAAATAAAAAAACAAGATGGCCGCTGAGATATTTTACTTTAAAATTTTTCAATTTTGGAGGTGAATTTGCGGGGTCGGATTGTAATGGGTTTTCAAATATTTTTCCGATTTTTTTTCTTAATTACCTCGGGTCTATCCCCAATTTTGAAGTTTGGGGTATATTTTTTTTTTCGACAAGATGGCGGACCCCGTGGCGGCCATTTTATAAAATGTTTAAAAAATTGCATTTTTTGAAGGAAAAAATTTTCAGTTTGGCAACATTTGAGGGGGTCACTTTGTATGAGGCGGTTGTGGGGCTTAGCTTGAAGTGTTGCCAGGTTACATTGATTTTTTTTTCATTCATACATTTTTGTGAACTTTCTATTCAAAAATATAAAAAGTAGAAGGAGAAACATTTTTAATCAAAAAATTGCACTAAACAATTTCTTGTAGCCGTCGTAATGACATTTGACCATTTTCATCAAAATTAACTGGCAACACTGGCTGCTGGATTTTTTTTTCACGTTTTTTCACATTTCGAGTAGCCCAGCCGAAAGTATTGGTGGGGGGTAATAATAATGTATGGAGAAGTTGCTTGACTATCTATGGTTATTATAGGAAAAATATGACCATTCGAAAATTCAAGATGGCGGCTGCTCGGCGATTGTCAACTTTTTGTTTATTTTGAGCACCTACCCGACATTAGCGTCGTTTTCGGCTAATCTTAGGACGATAAATACGATGAAGTTGGAAAAAAATTAAAAAACAAGATGGCCGCCGAGATATTTTAGTTTGAAATTTTTAAATTTTCGAGGTGTCTTTGCGGGGTCGCATCGCGGTGGTGTTTAAAGATTTTTGCGATATTTTTCTTCTGTTGGCTCTGGTCTATCCTCAATTTTGACACATTGCGTATATTTTTTTTTTCGAAAAGATGGCGGATCCCGTGGCGGCCATTTTGTAAAATGTACGAAAAATTGCATTTTTTGGAGGAAAAAATTTGTGGGTTGACAACATTTGAGGGGGTCACTTTGTATGGGGTGGTTGTGTAACTTGACTGAAAGTATTGCCAGCTTACGTTGATTTTTTTTTCATTCATACATTTTTGTGAACTTTCTATTCAAAAATGTAAAAAGTAGAAGGAGAAACATTTTTAATCAAAAACTTTCACCACGAGATTTTTTGTGGTCGTCGTAATGACATTTGACTATTTTCATCTCAATCAACTGGCAACACTGGAGTCCAGATTTTTTTTCACTTTTCGAGTAGTTGAGCCGAAACTATAAATCAGGGGTATAAGAAATGTATGGGAGATATTTTTAAATTAGAATTCTCGTTTTGAAAAAACTATAAAATTTCAGTGTTGCCATACAAAAAATAACAATTTTCATACAAATTTATTTTTGAATCGAATATTTCGTTATTATAATGTATGGGGCGTTTGTAGGTACTTACATTTAGAAAATTTTGGTGAAAAAAAATTCGGTGTTGCCATACAAAAAATTATAATTTTCATACAAATGTATCCTTTTTTCGAATGTTTGAGGATGTTGTCTCCATTTGATGGCTTTATAATGTATGAGGCGTTTGTAGGTACTAAAGGACCGGACACGTCGGTGTAACCAATGTTTAGTAATGCCATACAAAAAATAATAATTTTCATGCAAATGAATTTTTGTATGTAATATTTCAGGCTTTTGTCTCCTTTTGATGTCATTAAAATGTATATGACGCTTGTTGCTACTGATTGATTGGACACAACCGTGTAAACATGTTTCAGTGTTGCCATAAAAAATGAGAAACTTTCAGTGATGCCATACAAAAACAAGTATTTTTCATAAAAATCTATGTTGAACATTTCCGACTGTTGTTTGCATTTGATGTCTATAAAACGTATGAGGCGTTTATAGGTGCAAATAGATTGCACATTATATGAGTGAAAAAAAAACGTGTTGGCATACAAAAAAATATTTTATTGTTCAATCTAGACAACAATATTAACGTGTAAACATTTAAAATGTTGAAAGATAATTTAAGACATCATTCAAGATATTTTTTTGTACCATTATAGTGTTGTCTATCTACTGGTCTGGTCTGATGTGATTGTCTGTTTCTTGACTCTCCTATCCGATAGTTTAGTGTGATTTTGTCATTTATATTAACTGCTCTCTACTCTGCCCTATACTGCTTTGAATAGTCATTATGAGTGTAGGCAAAATTAATTTTGAGTATACTAAATTATTTTAAAAAAGGTGATAAATACTGGTTAAGCCCTACCTACTTACCTACTAATAGAAGCAAAAAGCTTCTTTTATACCATTCTATAGCAGCAATATACAGCACCACGACAGCGTACGATTTGTTTGTAAATCGTCTCGTATCTCAAGTGTTGCCAGATAAGGAAAAAATATGCACATTTTTTGCATTTGCATACATACTAAAATGGCAGCTAAAAATATAATAAAAAATAACGCGTTATGCATGACGCAGAATATCGGTTTAAGTCAGTTTTATTATTTTACTCAGCATTAAAAGAAACTTTTTTTTATGGAAATAGCCGGCAAACGAGCTGACGATCCACCTGATGGTATGTGGCTATCGTCGCCCATGGACATCAGCAACACCAAAGGCATCACCGATGCGTTGCCGGCCAAGAAAGAGAGAAGAAAAAGAAAGAAAGAACTGGCTCTCAAGCCCCCAGCCGGAACACGACGAGTCGTTTGGCGGCTGACTCATGCTCAAGGGTGGTAGCTATCCAGGCGAACCCCATGGAGAAATAATAACAAACTGCATCATAATTGGTCTATTCATTTAGGAGATACGATGCTACAAACAGACAACCATACAAATCATAATTATAACAACCCTCTTTTCGCGTCTAGGATTAAAATATTGTACTAGCTTTTGCCCGCAGCTTCACCTGCCTAAATGACATTTTTCAACATTTTTTAGTTTTCACGAACCTTTCAGTGAGAGTTCTATCAAAATTGGTTCAGCCCATGGAATTTTGCGATAAAAAGTACCCTATGAGCTATTTCAGGTTATATTCTTTCCAAATTTGATCGAAATTCGTCCAGTGTTATTTGCGTGAAAGTGTAACTCTTAGGGGGTTGACAAAAATTATGTCTTAGTGCTCCCCTACACTCCCGAAGGAACATAATAAAATTATACACATGCCAAAAGCTTCTTGCGCCCAGTAGCTTCGGCTGTGCAATTATAAATTGTAATGTAATGTTACTACAAAACGGTCTTCAAATTTTTCCCTTACGACATTGCTTCTCACCACATTTCATTTTTCTTGATCAACCGGAACGTAAACTTAAGTCTTTAGTTAGGAGATAGGTTTTGATTAACTTGCGAGTGTCGAAAGAACTAAAAAAAAACATAACAAAGAGTTTTATCATTGCGTTGACTTTTAAAAGCTTAATTTTTTCACAAATCTAAGGGATTGCACAGCAGACCTAAGAATTGGATATTATTTTTTAAATTAATACCTCCACGTATTCCTTAGTGAAAAGTTTTTGACAGACACACATACAGACAGACGGACCTTTTACTTCAAAAGCAAAAATAGAACGGAAAAGGATCCTAAAAATAATAACATAAAATATAAAAAAATATAAGCTACTGGCAGATACATTAAACATCCATACTAAAATATGCCCCTTATCCTGATAACAGATCCATTCCGTTATAAAAATCGTCCTACTTTTAGATGCAGGTCATAAACTATCTGTGAGATAAATTTCATCCGAATCCGTTTAGCCGTATTAGGGTGACTGAATAAAGACATCCAAATTTTCACTATAGAATGTTCGTAGGATTTGCATAATCTCCAAGTAGTTGATAAGTATTACAGTATAATAAAACTACTTTTTACAATGTATGAAATAAAACTATGTACCTATTTTACCTATATATCAAAGTGCCATTCTTTAAGTAAGCTGAATTACAAGTCACATTATGATTTAATTGAGTACTTTTTTAAGTCTTAATATAGGCCCTTATAAAGGATTCAACTCCGAAATACATCACACATGGATGGAGTTGTTAAATTAGAGGACTGGTTGTTAAATAGTAACATTCCCAAAATTAAGGATCACCACTGAGGTGTTCCACTCTTTATCTCTGGAACCCATCATCAGATCCTTCCTAAATTAAAGGAGGACTTGGATAGAGAATTTAGGGTACTGTAGTTGTAAGTTTGTCGACCATCACTAATTAACTATTTAAGCTAACATTTCCATGAGAGTTTTCCTTTGAAATTCATCATTTTAAATATTCTACTGCCGTGGTCACATGTCCAACATCGACCATTTCGCTGGCACTACCCGAAAAAACTTATAAAGATTTTATTTTAACACTTTGTAATTTTGATAAATAAGTATGTGTATCCATGCCAAATTACAGCTTTCTAGTGCTAAGGATCTCGGCGCTATACTGCGGACGGACGGAGAGGCGGACATGTAGAAACTATTATTATTTACTAGCTGACCCGGCGAACTTCGTATCGCCTAATGCTAAATAAATTATCGCGTAATGAATGTAGGTTTAACAAATCAGAGATCATTAAATTTCCTCTCCCTCACCCTCTCTCTCCTTACTCTGCCCCTCTCCATCTCTCTCCTTCTTACTCTGCCCCTCTCCCTCTCTCCCGTCTCCTTCTCCCACTCCCTGTCTCTCTCTCTCCCTCTCGCTCTCCTCCCTCTCCCTCTCTTTCCTTCTTACTCTGCCCCTCTCCATCTCTCTCCTTCTTACTCTGCCCCTCTCCCTCTCTCCCATCGCCCTTTCCTGCTCCCTCTCTCTCCCACTTCACGTTCGTCTCCCGCGCCCAGTCCCTCTCCCGCTTTCTGTCTAGCTCTTTCTCCCTCCCCACTTTCTGCCCCTCTCCCGTTCCCTCTCCTCCCGCTCCTGGTCCCTGTCTCGCTTCCTGTCCTACTCCCCTCACCCTCCCGTCTAAAAAAATAGTGTGAAGCCGAACATGTCGCAAAAAGACCCGTGAATCGAAAAATGATAGAAAAATGATATTTTTGAAAAAAAAACTATTTTTTTATTTGTTCTTTTGCGGAAGAAAAAGGCACGCGCGCTGCTTTAGCAGCGCGCGCCCCACGCAAAAACCTAGTTATTATATTATATAATCCTAGACTTACGGGGAGTGAACTATATAATTGTTCTCCCAGAAGGAGGTGAGATGGGACTTTGTTGTCTATCGCGGGTTTTCTTCATCTCCCCCCGACACCTCGGGAAAAATCTGACATTTCACATTTTCAAGATGGCGGCCGCTCTGTGATTTTCAACTTTTTTGTTTATGGCTTTTTGCGGGATTTTTTTGGGGCGTTTTGACAAGTTTTGGGGGCGATATACGAAAACTTTAGAAAAAATTGAAAAAACAAGATGGCCGCCGAGATATTCGAGTTTGAATTTTTTCGATTTTAGAGGTCACTTTGCGGGGTCGCATCGGGGTGGTTTTTCAACTTTTTTGCAATGTTTTTTGCGTGTTGCCTTGAATGTATCCTCAATTTTGATATTTTGGGGATATTTATTTTTTCGACAAGATGGCGGACGCGGTGGCGGCCATTTTGAAAAATGTACGAAAAACGACGTTTTTTGGGTGAATTTTTCTTCGGGTTGGCAACATTTGAGCGGGTGTCTTTGTTCCAGGCGGTTATGTAACTTGACCCAAAGTGTTGCCAGGTTGAGTTTTTTTTTCTTTTGTTGATACATTTTTTTGGACTTTTTATTCAAAAATATGAAAAGTAGAAGGAGCAATATTTTTAATCAAAATGTCACACGGGCAAGCGTGTCGTGGTCGTCGTAATGACATTTGACCATTTTCGTCGATGTCGACTGGCAACACTGGCTGCTGGAATTTTTTTTTCGTTTTACGAAAAGTCGAATTGATCTCCCAGAAGGAGTGGTGGGGGGTGAGTACAATGTATGGGGGAATTTTTGGTTTGCCTCCGTGTCTATGGGAAAAATCCGACCTTTCAAAAATCCAAGATGGCGGCCGAGTCGAAATGACCAACTTTTTTTTCACTATGCACCTACCCGAGATTGGTGTCGTTTTCAGCTAATGTTAAAAAATGTGTTACAATGAAACTGGAAAAAAATAAAAAAACAAGATGGCCGCCGAGATATTTTACTTTAAAATTTTTCAATTTTGGAGGTGACTTTGCGGGGTCGGATTGCAATGGGTTTTCAACTTTTTTTCGCTTTTTTTTCTTAATTGCCTCGGGTATATCCCCAATTTTGACGTTTGGGGTATATTTTTTTTTTCTTAAAGATGGCGGATCCCATGGCGGCCATTTTGCAAAATGTACAAAAAATTGCATTTTTTGAAGGAAAAAATTTTTAGGTTGGCAACATTTGAGGGGGTCACTTTGTATTGGGCGGTTATGAGGCTTGCTCTGAAGTGTTGCCAGGTTACGTTAATTTTTTTTTCATTCATACATTTTTGTGAACTTTCTATTCAAAAATATAAAAAGTAGAAGGAGAAACATTTTTAATCAAAAAATTGCACCAAAAAATTTCTCGTGGCCGTCGTAATGACATTTGGACATTTTCATCAAAAATAACTGGCAACACTGGCTGCTGGATTTTTTTTTCACGTTTTTTAACATTTCGAATAGCCCAGCCGAAAGTATCGGTGGGGGGTAATAATGATGTATGGGGAAGTTGCTTGACTACCTATGGTCATTATAGGAAAAATACGACCATTCGAAATTTCAAGATGGCGGCCGCTCGGCGATTGTCAACTTTTTGTTTACTTTGAGCACCTACCCAACATTGGTATCGTTTTCGGCTAATCTTGGGACGACTAATATGATAAAGTTGGAAAAAATTGAAAAAACAAGATGGCCGCCGAGATATTTTACTTTAAAATTTTTCAATTTTCGAGGTAACTTTGCGGGGTCGCATCGCGGTGGTGTTTTAACATTTTTGCGATATTTTTCCTCTGTTAGCTCTGGTCTATCCTCAATTTTGACATGTTGGATATATTTTTTTTTTCGACAAGATGGCGGATCCCGTGGTGGCCATTTTGTAAAATGTACGAAAAATTGCATTTTTTGAAGGAAAAAATTTGTAGGTTGGCAACATTTGAGGGGGTCACTTTGTATGGGGCGGTTGTTGGGCTTGGTCTGAAGTATTGCCAGGTTATGTTGATTTTTTTGTCATTCGTACATTTTTGTGAACTTTCTATTCAAAAATGTAAAAAGTAGAAGGAGAAACATTTTTAATCAAAAAATTACACCACAAGATTTTTTGTGGGCGTCGTAATGACATTTGACCATTTTCATCTCAATCAACTGGCAACACTGGAGTCCAGAATTTTTTTCACTTTTCGAGTGATTGAGCCAAAACTATAGATCAAGGGTATGAACAATGTATGGAAGATATTTTTAAATTAAAATATTCGTTTTGGAAAAACTTTAAAATTTCAGTGTTGCCATACAAAAAATAATAATTTTCATACAAATTTATTTTTGAATCGAATATTTCGTCATTATAATGTATGGGGCGTTTGTAGGTACTTACATTTTGAAAATTTTGGTGAAAAAAAATTCAGTGTTGCCATATGAAAAATAATTATTTTCATACAAATGTATTCTTTTTTCGAATGTTTGAGGCTGTTGTCTCCATTGTATGTCTTTATAATGTATGAGGCGTTTGTAGGTACTAAAGGGCCGGATACGTTGGTGTAACCAATGTTTAGTGATGCCATACAAAAAATAATAATTTTCATACAAATTAATTTTTGTAGGTAGTGTTTCAGGCTTTTGTCTCCTTTTTATGTCATTAAAATGTATACGACGTTTGTTGCTGCCGATAGATCGGTCACATCCGTGTAAATCCGTGTACATCCGTGTAAATCCGTGTTTCATTGTTGCCATAAAAAATGAGAAACTTTCAGTGTTGCCATACAAAAAATAACAATTTTCATACAAATTTATTTTTGAATCGAATATTTCGTTATTATAATGTATGGGGCGTTTGTAGGTACTTACATTTTGAAAATTTTGGTGAAAAAAAATTCAGTGTTGCCAAACAAAAAATTATAATTTTCATACAAATGTATTCTTTATTCGAATGTTTGAGG
The DNA here is from genome assembly GCA_951805285.1 of Thymelicus acteon. NCBI lineage: Eukaryota > Metazoa > Arthropoda > Insecta > Lepidoptera > Hesperiidae > Thymelicus > Thymelicus acteon. The sequence continues at coordinate 1,671,455 of OX638227.1, read as the reverse complement.
CTGTTGTCTCCATTTGATGTCTTTATAATGTATGAAGCATTTGTAGATACTAGAGAACCGGACACGTTGGTGTAACCAATGTTTAGTGATGCCATACAAAAAATAATAATTTTCATGCAAATGAATTTTTGTATGTAATATTTCAGGCTTTTGTCTCCTTTTGATGTCATTAAAATGTATACAACGTTTGTTTTTACTGATAGATCGGTCAAATCCCTGTAAACCTGTTTCAGTGTTGCCATGAAAAATGAGAAACTTTCAGTGTTGCCATACAAAAACAAGTATTTTTCATAAAAATCTATATTGAACATTTCCGACTGTTGTTTGCATTTGATGTCTATAAAATGTATGAGGCGTTTATAGGTGCAAATAGACTGCACATTATATGAGAGTATTAAAAAACGTGTTGGCATAGTATATTCGTTCACTGGTTGGCATATAAAAAAAAATTTTTATTGTTCAGTCTAGAAAACAAAATTAACGTGTAAATATTTAAAATATTGAAAAATAATTCAATAACATTTATTTAGTACTTCATACATTTTACACATTCAAGACATTTGTACCACTATAGTGTTATTGTTATTACCTACTGATTTGGTCTGGAAGTGATTGTCCGTTTCTTAACTCTCCTATCCGATAGTTTAGTGTGAACCCGTTTTTGTCATGTGCCCTTTACTGCTTTGAATAGTTATTGTATAAAGGCAAAATTAATTTTAATTTCTTCGAGGCCAGCAACGCATTGGTGACGCCCCTTATGTTGCAAATGTCCATGGGTGGCGGTTAACACTTACCATCAGGTGACCCATCTGCTCGTTTGCCTGCTTAATTCTTAATGCTTGATTCTGTCTCGCTCTTTCTCCCTCCCCGCTCCCTGTCCTCTCCCTCTCCCTCTCGCTCTCCTTCTCCCTCTCGCTCTCCCTCTTGCTTTATCTCTCGCTCTCCTTCTCTTGCTTTATCTCTCGCTCTCCCTCTCGTTCTCCCTTTCTATCTCTTCCCTCTCCCTCTCCCCCTCCCTGTCTCTCTACCTCTCCCACTCCCGATCCCTCTCCCTCTTCACGTCTCTCTCCCGCTCACAGTCAGTCTCCCGCACCCGGTCCTTCTCCCACTTTCTGTCCCGCTCTTTCTCCCTCCCCGCTCCTTGCACTCTTTCTCTCTCTCTCCCTCTCGCTCTTCCTGTCCCTCTCCCTCTCCTTCTCCCTCTCGCTCTCTCTCTCGCTCTCCCTCTAGCTTTCCCTTTCACTCTCTCTCTCGCTCTCCCTCTCGCTCTCCCTCTCCCTCTCACTCTCGCTTTCCCTCTCCCTCTCGCTCTTCCTCCCTCTCCCTCTCGCTCTCGCTTTCCCACACCCTCTCGCTCTCCCTCTCGCTTTCCCTCTCCCTCTCCCGCTCCCTATCCTTCTCCCTTTCCCTCTCCTTCTCCATCTCCCGCTCCAAGTCCCTCTCATGCATCCTGTCCCTCTCCTTCTCCCGCTCCCGCTCTTGCTTCCTGTCCCTCTCCCCTCCCCCTTCCGTCAAAAAAATAATGTGAAGCCGAACATGTCGCAAACAGACCCCTGAATCGAAAAATGAATTTCGCAGACCAATGATATTTTAAAAAAACTATTTATTTATTTGTTCTTTTGCGGAAGAAAAAGGCACGCGCGCTGCTTTAGCAGCGCGCGCCCCACGCAAAACCTAGTATATATATATATATACATATATTTAATAATTTACTTTAATTATTTAACCCCCTCCCTCCCCTTCCCCTCCCCTTCCTTCCCTTCCCTCCTTCCCTCTCCCCCTCCCCTCTCCCCCTCCCCTCCCCTCCTTAAAGACATATAAAAAAGCAATACTCAAAAAAACAATATTAAAAAAACAACATTCAAAAGCAATATTCTAACAATATTAAAAAAACAATATAATAAATATAATAATAATCATTTTTTCAAATCGAGCATTTTTAAAAACGCACGTGCGATTTTTCGTGACCGGTGTTTTTGCGTCAAGACGGACGTGTTACAAATCTTAAAATTTCACTCTCATAATTTTTTCCATTTATTTCATAACGCGCCGAAAGAAGTATAACTTCAAAAATATTAAATTGCTTCGGTATAACTGACGTTTTAAGACCCTACAAAAAATAAAAATAATTTTTCGCCCTTGTTCTTTATTTGGTCAGCGTAGTTAGCAGGATCACGGGCTGCAATGACTTTGAAAGAATAGTAATTCAGTTCTTTAATTCAATAGTGTTGTGTAATGCGGTATCTAGTCATATTATATTTTGGTACGTTATGTTTTAAGTTGAATAATTATGGTAATTTAATAAATAAAGTTAGAAAATTCTGTATCCAGTGTTAATATGTACCAGACATCGAAAATCTGTATAAATACGGAGAAATCTGTATATATGGCAACACTGGTAACGCAATAGTTATTTTATTAGTTCCCATAATTCCCCAAGTGTAAGAAATTAAGTATAATAACGTGGTATAACGTTATCTTTATAGGTGAGAAATACAGTATTTATAGTAATAATAAACTATCGGTAGCACAAGATATTAATCGATATTATCGATAGTCCTTGACTATCGATACAATCGATAGTCTATCGATGTTTAACGTATACTAATTTTGCGAAGCTGAAGTCATTGAAACTGATGAATAAAGGATTCTCGCCGCACACATTCAATGTAAGTGAGTCGTATTCGAGTACATTAGGTCGGTATGAGTTTAACAAGTGTTAAAATTTCCAGGTTTTCGCTACAACCTGCAAACAGTTGACTTTATTGAATCTAAGCCGTTCCCCTTACGTGAGAGACGAGGAACTGATCCGGCTGCTGCTCTGGAACCCGGGGATCGTCAACTTGAACCTCAGTCAGTGTAAAAACATCACAGCAAAATGTTTGCAGCCAGTTATTTTGTATTGCAATAACTTACGAACACTGAAGCTCGGTAAATGTTCATGGCTGACTACTGGAGCCATTCATTAAAATACTACAAACAAACATTATATTCACCTAAAATACTAAATATTTTATACTGTACTTCACACATTTAGCATAACTTTATGAACAGGAATTCGTATAAAGTTATGGAAAGTGATAATTATTTTCTAATATAGGTACGCATAAATAAATTGGGAAGGATTCGAAATCTAAACCTACCAAAACTAAGGAAGACGACATTAACTGATTATTAGGCGGTACGAAGTTCGCCGGGTCAACTAGTAATTAAAATAAAAACGATTTAACTTGGTTTGACTAACTACTAACCATAAAGAAATAACTTTCCAATATTACTTATCTAATATACAGAGAAATTTTTAGGATTACAATTAGGATTATTAGGGTAGGATTAGTAGAAAGTAGGATGATTAAAAATAAAACTCACGCAGACATAGATGTCCATAGAACAGTTGCTATTAGTACTAAATATAATTGCTTATTACAAATAAAATCAAAGAATGCAGATTGAAAGTGCAAGTAAGAATTTATTCGGCTTATAAATTATAGACAGTGTTCCCAACCTAACCATTTGAATTTAAAATTACATTTTAAACTTAATCATCATACTGATAGCTCCACTATTTTTGTTTCTTGGCTGAAAGGGGTTGACTTTAGAAACCTGCGGCATCGGTATCTGGGTGATTTTGGCTTTAATCGATAGGCAGTGATGCCCCTAATCATAATATAGTTGGTTTTTTTGAGGTAATGCGTCGTTTTTTAAAAATCTTAATTTTAATTTTTAAGGTTATTTCCAAAAAATACAACACGAATTATGATACTTATTTATAAAATTTATGTTATTAGGTATATTTTATTGTATTATGTATTATGATTATAATAATTAGGAGTTCATTGGAAAGATTGGTGGCCCGGGGAAGGTGGTCGAGCTAGATGAAATTTGGAAATAGGAAATACAAGAAAGGTTACATAATGTAATATCTAAATTTTACTGTTTATGTCATACTCTATTAAATTTATTTATTACATTCTAGTTAAATTTTTCAAAATTGGTGACAGAACCAACTTAGTCAACCCCGACCCCACGTGGTACTAGTTTGCCCTACCCCTAGAGTGAATGTAAACCCCGGAGGCGCGGAGGGAGAGCAGCCCCCGCCCGCTGTAACAAACTGCAGGCACCATGTGAGCCGAAGCGGCTGAGGCTGGTCGCCGCAGGCGACCAAAAATCCGAAGCTGCGTAGGCGAGCATGGAATGCCTGCAGTTTGTTACGCAAGGGCGGAGGGGCTGCACTTCCCGCAGCGCCGGAGACGTTTGGAAGCCTGTTTGTGTATCAAAAACCCCTAAATTCTCCCTAAAAGTGCATATACTGTAAGTTTGTAATTATAATGATTTGTCATTTTTTTATAAAATTGGTGCGTTTTATGTGTCTCCCAATACGGAGGTCGTAACTTTATTTCTTCCTCCACCAACTGACATTAATTTAGACTAATTTAAGACAAATATTGAGCAGTTTTCACAGACTTAACCTCAAAATAAAAATAAAAAAACTCAAAAACTATGTGTTTCCTCACTTAGCCCCTTTAAGGTAGGGGTCCTTACCCCACCCCCTCCCCTCCCCCCCTAACTCCACCCCCCTCCCGGTGCCGCAGGTTTCTAAAGTAATACCCCTGAAAGCATCCGAGCATTTGTCTGCTATTATAACAGACATATAAAACTGTTTAAATCCTTGAGCGCAGTGTCGTGTAAGCAGAATATATCGAATTCAATACAGACATTAAGCAGGTGAAGCTCAAAACGCTAAGTCCTCCTACTGACAGCGTCAATGTTCTTTGCGAGTTCATCAACATTACGTAGACCGTCCTCTGGTTGAAGTGATCAAACCTCTCCCACTTACAACTGTACACGGAATCTAATAATACTATACTCGCGTCCATAGATCAATGCTCGCGTCTATCAGCCTTTGTCCTATAAAACAATCGAGCGCAACTTGAAGCAAAGTGTATGGCAACTGCAGATAAGTACTCTCCAAGCCGCCCAAAAGTTCTGCTATTAAAGCTGACGACAAAATTCCAAATTCTATTGCCATTGCTTTTCGGAATACTTTCTCGACTTGACCTAGAAGAGCAATACTTCTACTATGTTTTATTACAATATCTTTAAGTAACTTTCGAATATGTTCATTCAAAGTTAAATTTTGATTATTATAATCGTCGCCATCACTAACATAATCTTCTGAAAGTTGATACATTGCATTAGCGTCGTCCCACAAATTGTCCAGTTCCTTGCTTAAGGCTAACATTTGAGATTCTACGTATCCAGTAAGAACAGTTAGTAACGCTGACGTATTCGTTTCTGCTGGGACCCCGAAGTAAATACCGGCTACCATCATGGTAAAAGCAATTTGATAGTTTGGAGTTTCGAACATTGGTTCCTGTGAATTTTTTTAATTATTATTATGAGGGTAGATATCATAATTATATTTATTTTCTTAAATTCATGTAAAATGTGTTTATCGAATAGGATGCGCAAAAGAAAGGAGTATTAAACTTTCATTTAGAACAGCATAGAAGCAGCAAAAGAAAATTTTCTAAAAGGATTTTTTCTAAGCAACATAAGCAGCTAATAACAGTACAGTTAGCTGATGGTAGAATTGCCCCGGGCTGTATAAATTTTAAACCTACTTATTGCCCATGTGGTGCAGCGGCTACCACATCATACCGGACCACCATTCAAACGGTCCTGGGTTTGAGTTGAGGCGGAAATTTAAATGAGGAGTTTAAATTTCTGTTCTCGGTCTGGGTGTGTGTATTCTTGTCTTAGTGTGTTGTCCATGGCACCCACGACACAGGGAATCCTAGGGGCTATGAGTGTGTAGCATTTATTTATTTATTTAAATGACAGCAGCCTCCACAGACCATATATCACATAGAGGTCCTCTACAAAATGTCTTCCGGGTCGTATGACAGCAACAAAGATGTAGATCAATCCGTTAATAATGAGCCACAGCCAAAATCCCACTGCACGCATCTTCACGTCACGCAGAGCTAGGAGAAGGTTGTTGTAGAAGCGACTCCCTGGGTCCAATGAGGCGTCACATGCTAGATACTCATTGACAAGGTCCTTTATTGTTTCGCTGAAACACAGTTTACTTACATTAAGCTGCTATAAGACTCATAATATTTCTCATCTTTAGTGTTATTATTATTCTTTGTCTTATTAAAATTTTCATTCGTCATTCGTTATCTTCTCTTCTTTCGCTTTTTACTAAGTGAATTTGGATGTATACAAGGTACATATACTAAACAATATTTTTTGTCTGTCTGTCTGTTTATTTTGGCTAATCTCTGAAATGGGTGGACCGATTTTGACGGGACTTTCAATGGCAGATAGTTGATGTAACAAGGAGTAACTTAGGCTACTTTTATTTTATTGTTAGAAGAAAATGGTGCAGAACAACGTCTGCCAGGTCAGCTAGTCTTATCTAAAATTTTGAAGTCAATTTCATTAATTCAAGGAACAAACATTTTCGTGTTCTCTACATTTTAAATATCATTTAAAAGCATAACAAATAATTACATATGAAAGCGAATATAGAAGAGCTTAGCAACTCCGGTGAAACCGCAGGCTGAGAGAGAGTAAACCACGGAAGCGGCAATCATGTCCTTAGTCTCCCGACATCTGATGAAAACAAACCACAGCATCGAAGCCTGGAATACATAGAAATAAATCGCGCCAGTCAAGATCTGGATCACGTAGAAGATGATGGGAATACCTAGAACATATGAATTGATTTGTTAACAAAATCAATGACTCGAAAACAGAGACAGCAAATTGTTAATGGCTTTAGGAATGGTAGATGATTAATCATTTAATTTGTAAAATTGATAACGTCAGATAGCTTGTTTTATGTGACATTTGAATGTAAAATTATTTTTACAATCACAATCGCAGTGTCTTTAATTTTATACTTATCAATATTCTACGATAATGGTTTTGATATAAAAGCACATCAAAGCAAAAAGTGAATTAGTGTTTTTTTTATTGTATTTATGCTTTTATATCTTTATTTAGCCAAAGAGGAAAAAATGGTGAAAACATTTGAACAAAATTTCAGTCAACTACTTGAAGCAAATAATAGTTATGAGTTTTAATTGGTTTCACCGATACTAGAAACGAAATCGAAAATCAAATGAGGAGTTTAAGAATCAGTGAAGGTATTATTAAAAATCTCTTAAATCACAAGATTAAATAAGTAGGTACCTACCTAGTGAGAACAATTTGCTTTGTCGATAATTTTAAGCAATGACTGAATTTAAATGAGACCTCTAGAGATGTAGAAAAAAATACGTACGCTGCGTATACTTCCTTTCTATGTTCACTACACACATCCTTAACAAGCAGCCTATATTGCTGACCATTGTTGGCAGGTCACAATACGCAGGGCTAAATTTACGTAAAGAATCCCACATTGTGTGGCACCAAAGGTGTTCAATTTGAAGCTGACGCAAGTAGACTACTTACTCTAGGCCTATTTTATTAGCATACCACACCATCGGTGTTTGTTCTATCGATCTCAAACCTTTGTCGGCTGCCAGTACTCTTTAATATACACTCACTTAATTATTTTAATTAGATAATTACTAGTCCATTCGCGCCCACTACTCTGTATTCACTATATTTATTAATTCATAAGCTAATAAATGAGGTGTTCAATTGGCACGCTGAAAAATTAGCAATGACTAAATACGACTATTTATTCTTTCTTTCTTTTTCTTCTCTCTTTCTTGACCGCTGAACGATAGCTGTCAACTATTAATTTATTGGTCCAATTTTTTTTCTGTTTGTAATGATTAGGAAAATAAATATAAATCAGTATTCTTTCTTTTTATTATTTCTTTCTTTTTCTTGTCTCTTCTTGGCCGGCAACGCATCAGTGATGCCTTTGGTGTTGCTGATGTCCATGGGCGACGATAGTTACTTACCATCAGGTGCATTGTCAACTCGTTTGCCGGCTATTTCCATAAAAAAGAGGTAGATAAGTTAGGCACATATTATTCTTCGATAACATCTATTTCAGCGTTATGATTAATTTTACTCAGTGGTCTTGAATCCAGACTTCTTCTCAAAATGATTGGGATGATTAAGAATTAAAAATACATACATGCATATACAGGGTGTCTTACAACTAACTAGCGATAAGGGCATAAAATATACCTAATTTTATCGACAAAAAATACCCACATGCCATCTTAATTTTTTTATTATGTTAGATGTCTCTGCCGAAAAATTTCGATTTCTCTGGACTTAAAGGTCTCATAGACGTGAAAAAAATATTATTTGGAAGGTAATCTACCTACGATCAATTTATCACAAAAAAGATTGAATAAGCTTTCAAGATACAAATTAATATCATTAAAAAAAAATCTGATGCTCAGTGTAGTCAAAAATTTTACCGGTTTTTAGTTTTTGTGACATTCTTAAAAAACTAGCCCACTAACATATTTTTTGAAGTGAAAACTTCTTTAGCATCGTTGTCATTTGAAAGTCGATGAAACAAAAAGGGACATAAAAAGAGACAGACACATAAATTCAAGATTTAACGTAGGAGAAAGAGATAGGAAGCATTATTTTATGTTCGTGGACTACTCAACAGGACAAGTGGGAATAAACGGTTCTTTCAAAAGTGCTAAGTTGTATTTATAGATGGCGCTAGGAACAAGATAAAATATTCGTTTTATTGCCAGATAAATGTTAAGTGATGGCGTTAGTGTTTTATTTTTATTTAGTACATAATAGTTTTTGAAAGATAATTAAAACTGATACACGTTATTAAATTAACACCTTTATTTTTATAATAAAATTCTTCATCATTTTTCTAATAAACGTACGTACTACGTATACGTAATGTCGATCTTTTAAGTTTCAAATTCATTTGACAGTCCTCTAACGCCATCTACACTAGCGAGCTTTAAACTGGAATCACCTAAACTGGGATTGTTTAAAACATTTTAACAATTTTCATGCAACAAAATTATAGAATGTGGTATATCATTTGAAAGGTAATTTTATTGGCTTTCGAATGCTAGTAAAGAAAATAATTTTATTTTGTACCTACCTGTTACCCCCCCCCCCCCCCCCCCCTCGGCTCTATTGACTGCTCGTAATCGGTTTGTCATCGACCGGATGAGATTTACTGCCACTCTTTGACTATGCTTTAGTCAAGGTTTTTAGGTCCTCGATCGACGCTGGAGCTGGCCATCTTCCTCGTACCCGCCATTTCAACTCATCAAACAAATGTTCAATTGGATTCAAGTCAGGGCTAGGGGCTGGCCAGTCTAGTGTGGCAATCCCGACTGCTTCCAGGTACTGTCTTGTCTCTGCAGCGGTTTGGCATTCTCGTGCATTAACAACATAATATCCTAGCTAATAAATCCGGCGTAGGGAAGCACATGGTCTAGCAAAATGTTGTTGATGTATCTTTCTGCGGTTAGCCCCCTCCCCGACCTCCACCGAGTACGAATATCAGCTCCGTTTTTGCTTCAATAGAAATCCCTGCCCACATCATACAGGACCCACCCCCGTATGCCACAGTTTCCGCAAAACAGCATTGTGCAAATCGCTCCCCCGGTGTCCTGTAAAGTCTTCCTCGACAGTCGCTACCATGCATGCATTCTGGTTTCGTCCGAGAACACGACTCGACTCCATTGCTCTATACCCCAATCTAAGTGATCGCGGGCAAATTAAAGCCGGGCTTGTCGGTGGGCTGCAGTTAATTTGGGTCCCGTAGCTGGCCTTTTCGGGGTCAAGTTTGCTTCTTTAAGTCTTCGTCTCACTGTCCACTCGCTAACAGCCTTCCCTCGAACTTCTCTGAACCGCTGCTGAATGTCAACGCCGGTCTGGTGTCGATTCCGGAGCGAAGTGCAGACAATACTCGACAATTGAGTTGTTCATTTTAAAAAAAATATATTTTTTTTAAATGTATTTTAAATCTTTAACACAAATTATATTAATTGGCATTGTTAAAAACGCTTAAAAACTATTTTTAATATTAATAATAATGAATTCAAAATTGATAAAAGTTCAAAAAGAATCACGTGACTACAAACGCGCCAGATTTGGTCGCCATGTTAGTGACGTCATTTTGTTAAAGCAATTACACAGTGTTAGAAGCTTCTACGTGAATTGAGTAAAAATATCCGGAATTTAGTGCAAAAAGATATTCATAACACGTAATTTTATTGTAAATTTAAATGTTAAATGATTTATTCTTCATTAAATATTATAATAAAACTCTCTATTGATTGTACACACTAAATAAATTTAGATACCTAAGGTTACACTGTTTACTGGTAAATCGTGTCTGGGAGAAATCAGGGCAGAGTGTTAGGGGTATAAATCAGGGTTGTATGATAAAATTATATTTCATTTATCATACAACCAGCTTCTACCCGCGACTTCGTCTACCTAAATTTTACATATGGATCCTGAGAGAAAAAATTCACAATGCAATACTACAGAAATTCTATGCTAGTAGTAGGTACATACATATGATGACCCTATAGCCTAGTCGATAGCGATTCGATCCAGCCTGCGAAGTGAGGGTCCCAGGTTCAATTCCCGGCTATATCTAATAAAATGTGACAAATAATTATTTGTACTCGGGTCTTGGGTGTTATAGTGACGTATTATTTGTGTTGACCATGCCACCCGCGATACAGGGAAACCTACTGCGGTGGTATGGGTGATGGGTCTGTACGCGCTTTGTACATTAAACTGGTACAATATGTAATTTTTTTTGTCTCCGAAATACGCCAAGTTGGTCAATGATCACGACTCGTGTGGCGAATCGTTACCACTCCAGATCGCTAAGTCAAGGGTCCTGGGTTCGATTCGATGCGAGGTGGATGCTGCGAGATGATTTGAATGATTAGTTTGTATTTCTGTTCTTGGTCTGAGTGTGAGTCCTTGTGTTGTCTATGGCACCCACGACACTGGGTATCCTAGTATGGGGCTATGAGTGTGAAGCGTTTATTTATTTATTTATGTACCTACTGGTTTTACAATGTTAACGATAATAATAACTAATATCTTCAAACACGGTTCCGTTTTACTCTACCATTGTTCTACCACGTGTTCCACTTTGTAGCCCCAGGACCCATCATCAGATCCTCATTGAATTTGAGTAGGATCAACGTTGCAAAATTCCTAACCTAATAAAATAAAACCATGAGTTGTTTCATAAAAAAACGGACATGCGCGTGTCAGGCCACGGGCAATGTAAGGTTCCGAAGTAAATAGTAAGTTTATCGACTATGACTCATGCTTATGTTTTACATAGCCGTGATAGTTTTCCTTGTAAATTCATCATATACCCTATTTTTGAGAATTTTTCCACTTGTCTAACTCCAACCGTTTAGTCAACAGTTAGGGGGGACACTTGACTGTAACCAAAATTAGCACTTTAAAGCCAAACATTTTGCAAACGGACCCCTAATTCCAAAAATGGTCCATGCCAAATTACAGCTTTATAGCACTAAGGGTCTGGGCGCTTTGATTCGGACAGACGGACAGACGGACGGACAGACGGACGGACGGACGGACATGACGAAACTATAAGGATTCCGATTTTACTTCGGAACCCTAAAAACGAATCTATGAACGAAAACTAAAATTTTACCTCTTACTCCTCGGGAAGACCGAAAAGGTCACAGGTACACATTTAACACTATCTTTGGGATGTTTTTTTTGTAGTATTCCCACGTAATGGTACAAAACAAGCACGATAACTTTTAAGGTTTAGCATTTTTGATATATTTATCAATATATTGACGATAATATCAAGATTTTATCAATTAAAAGTCAAATTACAGTATTAGCTGTATGCTGCAATGAATAGCAATTAACAAAGTGACGTCACACGCGCGCTCGGTTCTATTCGGGAATTGTCGGCGTGTTTTCGGTACTGGATTCAAAAACGTATTTTTGATTTGATGTAACTTTTAAATTATAGCGAATAAAAAAAAACTAAAATAACTTTGTTATAAAACTTATATATGAACTTTCCATTTAAAACAAAAAAAAATTTTAGGAAACAACTCAATTCTCGCAGAAGTGTATCGCTGATGGCCAGAACCTGGTCTTCGCACTAAGTTTCCAGTCTCCCTGAACCTTGGTATACTTGTGCGATACAGGACTGGCTCAGATGAAGCTGACGAGCGATAGTACGCTGAGACAACCCTTGCTGGATCAGAATGACGATTTGAGCGGCTTTTGCAGGTGTGGTTTCCATTTTTTTACTTTCTGTGTTCCCAGCGGCGTGAATTATTGGACTGATGACAATTTTTTCACACACGGCCCTTTTTGTAAAGTTTCTGGACATCCAAATCATATTTTGTTTTATTTTAAAAATTAATGAGTTTTGTTTTTACGTTCGATTATATCAAAAGAGGATGAAAGCCAATAAAATTATCTTTCAAATGATAGGTATACCACATTCTATAATTTTATTGCATGAAAATTGTTAAATTGTTTTGAACCATCGCCGTTTAGTTTAGGTGATTCCAGTTTAAAGCTCGCAAGTGTAATTTGTTGTATCATTATCATAATCGAATCAACGCAACCTATTGGCCTGCTCTTATATATTAGTATAGATCTTTCCTCTTTATATATTAGTATAGACAAAATAGTTTTTGAAAGATAATTAAAACTGATACACGATAAATTAAATTAATACCTTTATTTTTGAAGGTTTGACTTCTACCACGTGTGAATTGAAGCCAACAAAATCAAGCGTCTTAGTCAACAAAATCAAGTTGCAACCCTAGAGCTTTTCAGTACTAGAAGTTTCGACATCTACGTTGGCACCATATGGTACGCTTGATTTTGTCTTCAACCCATTAATGCCCCACTACTGAGCTGAATACGGGTCTCTCTTTCCTCTTGAGGAGGCCTAGAGTTATCTCATGATAACTGCGACCGACGGCTTAACGTGCCCTCCGAAGCACGGAAAATCAAGAAATGTTTACCACTAGCGGTCACCCATCTAACTAACGACCAAGCTCGCTGTTGCTTAACTTTGTCGATCACGGAGGATCGAAAGAAGCCACCGGGCTATGAGCGCTTCGATTGAATTTAGCCCTTGATTTTTTTAACGTACATATGTAGGTAGTTAGGTACCTATGTACACAAATATTAAGTTTTTGATTGGCTTGAGTTTGAGTTACGGTGGGTTGTACGAGTGACCATAACAAACTGCGATAGCCAGTATTGCCAGACCAAAATTTCAAATTCCAGGAGATAAGAGCAAAAAAATCAGGAGACTGGTCTGAAAAATCAGGAGATAAATAAAATACTTACTGAATTAAATTATTGCTCATTTTGCTTATACATTTGATTATTCAGTTTTGCTGTCATTTTTCGCGTACTTTAAAATCAAAACAATTATTGTTTTTTGAAGTGAAAACTTCTTTAACATCGTTGTGATTTGAAAGTCGATGAAACGAAAAAGCGACAGTAAAAAGAGACAGACACATAAATTCATAAGATTTAACGTGGGAGAAAATGATATAGGAAGCATTATGCAGTATTTCTTTATATGTTCGTGGTTCTCTTTGTGTTACTTTAAAATTGCTAAGTTGTATTCATAGATGGCGCGAGGAACAATATAGAAGATTCGTTTTATTGCTGGATAGATGGCGCTAGCTGCTCATTTTACTCTTCATATTATGTTAAGAGATGGCGTTAGTTACCACTGTTTTATTTTTATTTTCTAACTTTGCATCACTATGATCATTAATAATACCTACAATTATCATTTTCCCGAAATTTTACATTCGTCTCATTATCTCGAAACCAACATTTTTGAAAGTTTCACTTCTACCACGTGTGAATTGCACACATTTTAATTTTAATTTAATATTTTTAGTTGTCAAAAATCCGGCAATAACTCTGGTCCTACTCTATTAAATTTATTTCTCAATTTGATCTTTGTTATGTCCGTTAGTTAAAATGGTCTTTCCACCGTGGCGCTTGAATGCGGTAAGCGGTAAATATTTTAATATTTTCTATTTTGTAAGCTCAAACAATTATATGCAAAATTTAAATGTAACCAACAACATCAAGGTACCACCGTAAAACATACCTATTTAGTTTAGTCGCGTAGTATTGGCGGGCTTTACTCGAAGAAGCGGGCTGTATCAGAAGATGCAGATTTTTACGCATAGTTCGTGAATTTTATTATAGTTCAAAACCCAAATATCAGGAGATTTATTAATAAAATCAGTAGATCAGGAGAATCGTAGAAAAATCAGGAAATCTCCGTGATCGACAAAGTTAAGCAACAGCGAGCTTGGTCGTTAGTTAGATGGGTGACCGCTAGTGGTAAACATTTCTTGATTTTCCGTGCTTCGGAGGGCACGTTAAGCCGTCGGTCGCAGTTATCATGAGATAACTCTAGGCCTCCTCAAGAGGAAAGAGAGACCCGTATTCAGCTCAGTATAATGGGTTGAAGCCAACAAAATCAAGCGTCTTAGTCAACAAAATGAAGTTGCAACCCTAGAGCTGTTCAGTACTAGAAGTTTCGACATCTACGTTGACACCATATGGTGCCAACGCATTTTAGTCGGCTGCGAGCAAGCGAGACAAGTAGATGCCATTTTTGAAAAACCCCGACCGTTCAAGAACACATAACGCATATTGTTTATTGTGCATAGTTAAAACGTCTTCATTATTTACGTTTAACTTTATTTGAGTTTATTTAAATCATAATTGGTAAATAACTATATTTTTACTTACATTAAAAAAAATTAGTGCAAAATATTTAATCCAATTGTTTTTTTCCAAGGATATTATAATATAACTGGATTGCGATCTTTGTAGAAGTGGTCCTGAAGACGATGACGTAACATTGAATGACCATTTTTGACCAATCACAGGCCGGATTGAGGTTGTCCTACATAATTGTAAGGTGTCCATACCTTATAAGACCAATTAATATAATGTTGAAATAACACATTTTATTCTGAGTTCTTCAAAATTGTTTGTTGTAATTAATACTGCTGTTTTTGTATGACTATTTTTATATAAGGTGTTATTGAAATAAAACAGTATTATTTACTATGGTACATTGTTTTTATTTTAAGTACACCGCACTCAGAAAAAATTAA
Organism: Thymelicus acteon; assembly: GCA_951805285.1. NCBI lineage: Eukaryota > Metazoa > Arthropoda > Insecta > Lepidoptera > Hesperiidae > Thymelicus > Thymelicus acteon. The sequence goes on along the minus strand of OX638227.1, from coordinate 1,656,348 downwards.
ACTAATCGAATTATATGTACATTCTGGGACTATACATATCATGGACACCATAGATAAATGGTCATTCAATGTGACGTCATCCGTCTTCAGGTATATCTTCGAAGGTTGAAATACAGTTATACTATATTATCCTTGGTTTTTCCTATACAATTTCTTGCTTGTGACCTTTGTGAATCAAAAAAATAAATTTCAGAACGTTGAGAATCGAAAGTGTCAATGTCAAAATGTTATTTTGTCATATTGAGTGACATTAGTTGTCAGTTCATTGTCATATTTGACGTTTAAAGAGGAAAAAGGACTTGTTTATTTGTTAAAATTTTACTAAACAGTGATGAACATGAAAAGAAATACGCATCTATTTGATTTGTACTGGGAAGATATATTAGTTGCAAAAGTAATACCCTATCTAACGATTCAGGAGTGTTTTAATATGCGCTGCGTATCTAAGACTTGTCTTCAGATCATAAATATGTATTTTGCGAAGCTGAAGTCATTGAAACTGATGAATAAAGGATTCTCGCCGCACACATTCAACGTAAGTGAGTCGTATTCGAGTACATTAGGTCGGTATGAGTTTAACAAGTGTTAAAATTTCCAGGTTTTCGCTACAACCTGCAAACAGTTGACTTTATTGAATCTAAGCCGTTCCCCGTACGTGAGAGACGAGGAACTGATCCGGCTGCTGCTCTGGAACCCGGGGATCGTCAGCTTGAACCTCAGTCAGTGTAAAAACGTCACAGCAAAATGTTTGCAGCCAGTTATTTTGTATTGCAATAACTTACGAACACTGAAGCTCGGTAAATGTCCATGGCTGACTACGGGAGCCATGGAGGCTCTGGCGCTTCATCAGAGCAATCTAGAAGATGTGGACCTGTCATACTGTGTGTCAATATCGGAGGGCTGCATATTGGTATTTATTAAAAAGTTCAAGCTTCTCAAAAGCTTGAATTTGGAGGGCAACAAGCAGGTGACTGACAAATGCTTGTACACATTGTCTAAATACAGCACATCACTGAAACTCCTCAACTTGGGCGGTTGTTGTGAAGTAACTGACAAAGGAGTAAGGTAAGATTTAGCAAATACTTAAAAAAATTAAACTCAACAAATGTGGCTGAAAATAGTAATGGATACAGTAATTAGTATCTGTCTTAATTTTCTGAAGTTACCTGGTACTAACAAATTACCTTTACACCACCTGCCAGTCCTGTGGCTTCTTTCTTAGTTTCATACAGAATTATGTACATTAATGCTGTGGTAGTCGAACATAATTAATTCAATAACTCTGGGACCCAATCCTCAGACCGAATGATACAGGGTCAGTACAATTCAACCATAGAGTTGTTGACACTAACGGCCGGTCTCAATAATGTACTAACAGATGGAAAACTGTGGATAGGGCTACCATTAGTATGTTATCTGTCATACTTGTCAATTTTTGCGTCTGAAAAATTTTTGCATCTGAAATATGCGCTGCGTAAGTATTGTGGTCGTAACTAAGTATTGTGGTTGTTAAACAGGCTATGAATAACCTATAGGTAACCTCCACTCTGACATTGACAAGGTCAGGGTACAGATTACCTAAATCCAAACAAAATAAACTATGTGTGGTCGCCAAAAAATACAATATTGTAAACATAATGTTGTTTTAAGACACAAATCTCGTGACATTTTCAGATCCTTGGCTATGCACTGCACCAAGTTAGAAGGTCTGTTGGTTCGAGGATGTACCAAAGTGACAGAGAATAGTCTGCAACTAATGAGGACAAGGGTGCATTTAGATCGGAGGCCAGTCCCAGTCGTCCCAGTACCCATATTTGTACAAATTTGAGGATGGTTTGAAAATTGAAGTATGTATATTGATATTATGGTATATTGATTTACTAGTTGATTTATAAGAGTAGCTTGCTAAAGGTAAATTTCAGATGTAAAATGTACTCACAATTATTCTTAGTTACATTATATTTCTACCCAGTTGAATGTTCTTTGGTTAAAGTCAGTGCCATGAACCAGAAAATAATTTAAACATTGAGATAGAATGAAATAAATTGTAAATTAAAATTACATTGAAAACGTCTGCAATTATGTAAGTTAAAATTCATATTATTAACAAGTAATTTTCAGCTTATTATGACTAGAACACTGCCAATAATTATGTTTGTACTACGTACATGGTAGTGGAAATCCAGTAATAGTTATTAACTATGTTTAAAAATAGTAATCGCATAAAAATGGTCACTGAGGGGAACATGGATAAATCAGATATAATATGCCATTGCAGACTTTTTTGTATATATATTTAAAATATAAACATATCCATAGTACAGCATTGTGATATAGATCTCAATGATCTCATAAAGTTTAGTTAGCTTAATGAAACTTTCAATTTGAAAGTAACAAATCTGTTCTTTTACAAAACATTGAATTGTTTTATATATTTTTTTTTGTAAATATAACATTCATAAAATAATTAAATTATAGTGAAAACCGCATCAAAATCTGTTCAGTGGTGTAGGAGGAGTTAGTGGAAATACAGACAGAACGGAAGTAGACTTTTTTTACAAAATTATGTATGTAAAGATGATATGAAGATAGAGGTCAATAAGCTGTTATATAATATTTTGGAAGCTCACTAAACATGACTTCAATGAAGTGATCTTTTAGTAAAGAGTAAGTGTGGAATACTACCCAGAACAATATTTATTTACAGAAGAATATTTATTTACTTATTTATTTATCACAATCACTAGTGTACCTGAATGCATTTATATGACCGCTTTTGTTTTAATATAGGTAGTCGCGCGTTCGGTTTTAAACCAATCAGTATTTTTATGTAGGATTCAACTTTTTGTGTGTATAAGCTCTTTGTTTTTAAAAGCTTTTTGACATGGTGATATTGAACAAATATAAGTACAACAAAGTGACCAGTGACCAGTGACCAGCGACCAGCTAGCCTTAAGAAGGCCCCATATCAATATTTGTTGTGGGGCCCCCTCAACCTCGGCTGTCAAATATAAAAGGAGTGCCAACTGTACCGGTCGTAGGCCGCTGGCGAGCTTTTTTTGGGAGTGTTAGTGAGGGCTCCTATACACTGGGGTCTCCGTATAATTGATACGGCTGAAACGGCGGTAGCTACGCCCCTAAAAGTAACCCAGCATGCCTTGTGTAAATAGTTGTGCCCGCTCTTAATTACGCACAGACATATACACCAAGCAAAATAGTTAAGTATGCAGGGCATGATACAATAACATATGGTAATGTAAAGCCTCCTAATTTTATAGGAAAGTTTAATATTACATGTGGTGATTTCCTCAAATCAAACAACGCCTTCAACACCACAATGCTTTATTGCTTGTAGAAATAAAGATTTTACTAGCAAAGCAACCGGTACAAATTACAATTCGTCTTCGTCCTAAGCACACAACTACCTCGCACAGCGTATCGTCCACAACTCCGTCATTGTTCCTTCCATTTTCCATTCCATTCGTCTTAGCAAACCGTCATTCAGCCTAGTTTATTCATACTCACTCATTACGTTCCCTTCCACACACCTCACATTCTTAAAATTATCGATCCCACATACATAATATACGGGTCTAATTTAACATTGATAATAACATGTACATTCTGTAACATTAAACTTTTTGTATCATGGCCTGCATATCTGTTTTGGTGACTGTACATAAATCGAGGGTACCAAGCGAACTTACGAACGGGCCACTAATATGTCGCAAGGCGCTGCAGGCTGCGGCACAGCGGCGTCACGCGACTGAAGCGTTTTTCAAACGGTAGCACAGCGCCGCGGCCGCTCCTGTTTAATTAAAAGAACTAGTTTAGCTAAAGGTTGTGTGTTGGTATGTTTTAAAGTGTAAAATCGTATGTTAGTACAGTTTTATTGTATTGTATTGTATTGTATTGTATTTTGTTGCACTATATCTACTGTGTCGTAGCCTGATCGTAGAACGAACCAAATTCGCGATTATTTAATGAAAAAACGTCAATTAAAAAAAAATTGTAATCTGACAAACAACACGTATAAAACAAGTACAAACAAAACGTATACAAATCAGTTCTACTATTGGGCAATGACATTTCATAGGATTATTTCACATTTAAATTAACAATTGTTTTTGAAATCTACAACATAATTCTACTTACCTACTCGTAGGTACCTATGATACCTATGATGATGATGATGATCGTTTTTCATATTATTATTTGAATTTTCGGGCCCAGTACAGCCATCCCAGGGACCACTGCGACCAGATTTTATCTATTGTAGTCGTACCTGTTTCCGAGTTTCATCTGGTCTCCAAGTCTCACTGCCCGGACGAACAGTAGGATGTTCCTAGGTTCCAGGTCTCTTACTTTGCTGGGTGGGATTAGTTGGTCTCCTAAGATGCGACTTCTGCAGTGACTTGTAGCAGGGCAGTCACAGAGTCTATGCATGGATGTTTCCTCTGCCTCGCTGCAGAATCTGCACATTGCAGTGTTGCTCAGACCCATCAACAGGTGTCTATTGAGCCTGCAATGTCGAGCACCTTCTTTGAGTATTTCAGCGAGTAGCCAACCATTAGGGTTTTGGCTCGTTTTGCGCCGTTTTCTTCGCCACATTCAGCCCCCCTCTTTAGGGCTATGGTTTTGAGTGCGGTTCGAGAAACTGCTTTGGAGGTACCCACCATAGGTTCAGGACCCATGGTGGGCGCCTTGGCCCCCCTCCTTGCCAATTCGTTGGCCTAATTGGTTTATGACTTGTATTTCTTCCAGGACAAGCAATGAACTGAATTGTCCGAAAGTATTGTGACATGTTTGTTGACATAATTATTTCTTTTCAAGGTTTTCGTGTACACATCTTATTATGGGGTACAATTCTGCTTGGAACACGGTTGCACTTTAGATTTGACTCCATACGCCTCCGCCCCGCTTTTCCTCCCTTGCGAGAACCGTCTGTGTACCAGGTTACGTCGCTTCCTCCCAAGGACTTAGATACCGCTGTGTCCCATTCTTCTTTTTGCGGTATAACTACGTTGAACAGTTTGTTAAATCTGAGCTGTGTACAGGCCCCTCTTTCCCACTGGGCACTCGGGGCACGTGCCCAGGGCCCCGTGATCGATAGGGGCCCCCTAGTTCCTACCAGATCACTAGACGATAACTTTTTATTTATTTATTTATTTATTTATTTATTTATTTATTGCATCAACAAAGCCAACACCTGCACATGCACACATAGTTAAAAGCTATAACATAAAGGTGAGTGTCACTTCAATAATAGATGCAAATCAATTGCATAAAAACTTGGTCAGTAAACTTGCATTAGATTAGAATTAATAATTAATAAAATTGTGCAAAATATAACTTACAATAATAAAGAATTAAAAATGTCAATAACCGATATTTATTACCGAAAAACTTTTTAATTCGAATAAATCGAACCTAAATTACTGACTACAATACCAATTTGATTATTAGGTTTTGCATGCGCGAAGCTACTCTATTGTCACCCAAAAATTAGGCTTTCCGATTTCAGCATGCTTAGATAAATCAATAAAAATAAATCTGGGAGCTTACTTATCTACTTTCTTTCTTCATTCTAACAAAAAATAGTGTTCTGTCAAAGTCATAGGGGCCCCATTATCCTTATATGTCAGGACCTCCAATAGGTTAAAGACGGCGTTGGCTGTGTATGAATAGCGTCGCTCGGCATCATCATTACTGGGCATGCTACTAGATCTTCATATAGATTCTCCATAGCACGGGATTTCCAGCCCCGTTTCCCTCCCTCGACAGCGCGGAATATTGCCGCCCTCGTCTCTTTCTGAACATGGATGTGAAGTGGTTCAATGTTGAGAGCGGCCTCCGTGGCTGCTATTGGTGCTGACTTCAGGGCTCCTGTCGTCATACGACATGCTAGGCCTTGAATGCTGTTTTGTTGTTTAATAAATGTTGCCTGGGTGGTGTTTCTCTGCCAAGTTATGCAGCCATAGGCAAACCCCTCTTTCCCATTGGGCACTCTGAGCACGTGCCCAGGGCCCCGTGATCGATAGGGGACCCCTAGTTCCTGCCAGATCACTAAACGATAACCGATATTTATTACCGAAAAACTTTTTTAATTCGAATAAATCGAACTTAAATTCAGTAATTTAATTTGTAGTCAGTACTACAATACCAATTTGCTTATTAACTTTTGCATTAATCTAGAGGCTTGCTTATATACTTTTTTTGTTTAACTATTCTAACAAAATGGTGTTCTGACAGTAATAGGGGCCCCATTACCCTAATATGCCCAGGGCCTCCAGTAGGTTAAAGATGGCCATAGGTAATAATGGGTCTCGCTATCGCGGGTGTATATACCCATTTCACCTGATTAAGTTTTTTTTTACATGAAATAAGTTAGTACTTGACAACAATCCAACCTGATAGTAAGTGGCATGTTTAGGTTTTAGTCCCCATCTAGAGCTCGCGAGATGGCAACAAGTTCCTAATGTAATTTTGGCCTTTCTTGTCACCTGTGAGAGGTGCTGGTTCCAAGTAAGTCTGTGATCTAAAATTATTCCAAGATACTTGACTTGTAAGATGGTTCCAAAGAGAGATGGGTTCCATAGTCCTCCAAGGTTGCGTCTTTTGATGAATGGTACTAGGACCATTTTGTTGGCATATTATATCCTTTAGAATAATTGAATACATACAGTATAAAGTTCTATTCATTACTACTTTACCTAAAACGTCCTCCGTTTCGCGTTTAAAAAATAATATCTTGTAATGTAATTAAGTAGGTATCTTATTGTTTTATATTAGTTTATTAAAATGAAAATTGATTTAAAATGAAATCATCACATACTGAGAGCATAATGGCACGCTGAATTAATTGTTAAACTGTGTTTATCGTGTGGCAACTGTTAAGTATAGTATTGTGCAATACTCACGCCAAAATATATTTTATGTTATAAATCTAAATTGTCACAAAATTAATTTATTAATATTTTTATTACGATTTAGACAATAAAAAACCATTAGACGTAAGAAAATAAATAATATTTAAAATAATTTATACGTTTATTAATTTAGTCACTAAATTATATTGATAGCATAATTACGTCTCGGCTGTACCTGCCATGGTAGAATTTAAGTGTTATAAATGCGTAGTTTTAAGTGTTATTATTGTCATATAAATAGTTACTAACTACGGACCTGAAAAAAAGACTGACTTAACCTCGTCTAATCGAGAGTGAAGCATAGCAATGGCCGCCAGCTTACCATGTGTGAATAATTTTTGATTCGCGATTGAAGCAGTGAAGTGTCAATGTGTGGGTGGGTACACACAGTACTTGTACGAATAGAGAGTTGGAATTACTATGGGTGCTTCACTGAATTTGTTGTTGGGATTACGTCTGTCTTTTTTTAGGTCCGTGTTACTAACACACTAATGAAATTTAGTGGTACATAGACTCGTAAATATCTGTACTAATATCCTCAAATATAACCTATGAACGACGTGCTGTGTCAATGTCGGTGCATTTTTTTTAATGGATAGATTGCGGTTGGCCCTAGCGTCTTCACAACTTCATGCGGACAGGTGGGCGAAGCTGGAGAGACTCAGTCGAGGAGACATATTTACGAGGTGGGAGTGATAGCTCGTAAACAAAGACGTGGATAGACGTCGTCTGTTGGACTTCGGGCTGAGACGAAAGGGAATGCCTTGTGGCGGCTCGACGCCTATGCTTGTACGGCTTTTAACGAATGGTATTTAGATACTAATCGACACGGCTCCCAACTTATACTATGTTGTTGACGAAGGAAGATGCGGACGAAACCACCTTGGTTTATCTGCTTTGCCGGTGATAGAGCAGGTTACCGGATATGAGTAAAGTAATAATTGTTATTATTAAAATAGTTATTTGAAGTAATGCAAATGATGTAAACTTTCAAAAAATATATGCTTTTTTACTATACCTATTGAGTTTGTTTCATTTAAATGTGTGTAAGCATAGTGTCCTATAATCGATGTGACGTAACATCCATTGAAAACATTTTCAATGTGATGATTAGAGACCGGATTATATGCATTTGCATATTTGCATATTGCATTTGCATATTTGCATATTGCATTTGCATATTTAAGCCATCCTCAGCGGTAATTGCATATTTTACTTAAAATCTAGTTATGATGCATATTGTCGTGTCAAATTGATAGTTTTAGAACTTTTGCCAGAATCTATAAGTACTAATACAGCACCAAAGTTCAAATTCTGCCCAGTCACCTCAGTGGATGTGGAGCGACCACGTATAAATATTTTTTGAACGATTGAAGACAATCTTACTACTGAACATTTGGAACAATACGTTTGCGTTTATAAATAGTCGGTATACGGACGGAGATTTAACGTGACAGCGTCTGTTCGTGGTATAAGTTTTTGGAACATAGAATTAAATTAAAATCACAATTTTAAATTCATAATTCGTTGACGCCAGAAACGCTCGCGTAGAAGAGGATGAAAGGCGCGGGCCGGACGAGCGAGCCTCTCTCTCGCGCGCGCATTGTAACGTTCCGGCAAATCTTACACAGTTTTCGGGAATGACACCCGAGTCAACCAATTTATAAGACGTTATCACACGTCAATATTAAAAAACCGGGCAAGTGCGTGTCTGCTCACTCGCAATGTAGGGTTCCGAAGTAGTTTTCTTTGTTTTTGTATTCCTAAAAATTATCATTTAATTTTGCATATTTTCGTGCATATTTCAAGCATTTTTCATGCATATTTGCATGCATATAACAAGCTTTTTATGTTGCATATAATCCGGTCCTTAGTGATGATGTTATTATGAGTATTGGTGCGACATGTAATACTGAGACCAATCTCCCCTTTCCTACTCTCTCATCCTTTGTGCAGTGACTCTTGTGTACATCTGGATTGAGGGCCCACTTTATTTCTTGGTGTAGTAAATTGAGATTTATAGGAAATTTAGTTAAAACTTAAAGCAAACACTCTTTAAGACAAACTCACTCAATACGTGAATTAAAGATGTTGTGAGCCCTCAGTTCAGATCGTATGCCTACATAAAGTGGCACAGTATAAATCTCAGGAAGTACAATCTTTGTGCCATTTTTATTTTAGAATCTATAGTTATGATGGGGAGTATGGCCAACAATACAAACTATTCTTGTTGGTCATATCAATATGACATGCTAATACATATGACCACCAATAAACTCGCCGGCCAGCTACGGTGAATTTTTATATAGGGACGTCGTAGATTTCCACTATACGACGTCGTATCGTGTTTGTGTGTAAGAGCCCTAACGGCTAGTTTAGGACGGCAGATGACAAAATATTTCTATGTTATAGCAAATAGTAACTGCGTAAAGAAATGTACAATATTCGGAAATAAAACTCCGCATTTTTCACAAAATTATATTTTGTGTGATAACACCTGCTACATGTTTCTTATATTATATTTACAATATTTTATATACTACACATTAGTAACAAATAACATTTATAACCTTATGTGCGGTTTACACGTATAAAATAGTCAAGTAGATAACAAAATTTTTAGTGCTTGTCCAAACATATTCATTTAATTACGCCTTTTCAATTCAAGATGTGATCGACACCGCAAGGAAGTCGTAGTCTTCACAAACTTAATTTTAACTAACAATAAACTAAAAAGTGAATGTCCGAATGTGTTAAGTGATAAGCCCCGCCCACCAACATAATAGAACAATCGAAACATTTCCAATCTTCTTGTCCACTTGCATACTAAAATTTAACTTACTATTTGTTACAAAATTATCTGTTGACACATATTTAAACACTTAAAATTTAGTTATCTCCTTAACTAGTTAACACGTGTAAGCCGGACAGTAGAGGAGCAGATCTTACAAATAATTTACTGTTCCAACGGAGAGTCGTCACGTCAACGTCAACCTTACGTGTAGAGGAGGCCATAACTAAACCAACTTACTTAAAAATAGTCAATTTTCTCGCGAATTAAGTGTTAATAACATTTGGCAATAAATTAACTAGGATAACACAAAAATAATCCTTAAGCACGTAGCGTAAAAAAAATATTGTAATGTAAAATTAGCGTAAAAAAACTATAATAAAAACCGTCCTTTAGGCCTGTCGCGGTCCGCCAGAGGCAGACAATACTTACCGATTTCACCTAATACGCTATCACATTGATAAATCAAAAAATTATTATATCATACAAATATGCTACGTTACAAATTCTATGTATACAGCCTTGTGTTAAGTAAAAGCAGAAAATTTACAATATCTTACACTGAAATTAACGATATGGGACGAGAAAGAGGCACTTCAAACAACAGATTAGAGAACTAATTGTTAAATTATAATTACAAACGCAGACTGTACAGACCATAATTACATCTCACAGTGAACATACCAACAGGATATACATACAAAATACGATAATCAAACCATTTTTACATCAAGTATGTTTTGTGTTTAAAGAATGATTGCACATCACATCAGACATATTACAAAACACTTAATAGTAAAGTTTGTTTCTTTGGAAATGATGAATATATTAATTTAACATGATTTAAGCACGCCTCATCACTATCCAATCGCCACGATTAGCACAGGACTGGCGCCGACGCATGTGATGCAACAGTCTTTCAGTATAAAAACGCGTGCGCTCCATTAGGATACGGGACACTTATTGCACTACGATATTATGCTACATTCACACCTAAGTGTAGTGTACATTATTTATAAACAGTTTTAAATACATTTATCTGCAATTTTGTACTTTATTCAGCTTCAATATTGGGTACTGTGGTTTCTCAACACGAGAAACGATCATTTACATACATAATTATGGTACAAAAATAACAAAGCTGCTATCACATCAGTCACTGGTGTAACAGGAGGTGTGTGACCGCCCTGAGGAGGGAGCGGCATAAGGCAACTGAAGTGGTGTTAATTGTTAATATTAACGCTATATACAAACTACTTCTTAACCAAAGCATACCTTATTACTTTGTACTATGCCTTAATTAATTATACACTCCAGCTCGTTTTTGGTCAGAATCGCCTCGACGAGTCCTTTAACATCCAAACGAACTGTACATCCAAAAATCCAAAACAAATCTATCGGAATGCCACGCGAGTATAGTACGTTAACGTTAATTTAGTCACTGAATTTAGTCGGTCCGTTCACTAAACACGGCACTAACATCACTTCCGACACTGTGTCTTGGGTCGAGGCTACCGGCGCATCGTGGAGTTGAGGGTCTGCATCGCGAGGGACGGCGGGGGGTTGATGTACGCGGGGGCGTACGCGTACACGTTGGGCTGTTGTGCGCGGGGGTCGTTCGTCGAGTACTGGGGGGGTTGCACGTTCATCATCTGCACGGGCAGGTTGTTGAACTGCTGCTGGTGCGGCACGCGGTACCCGTTGAGGCTGTACTGGCTGATGATATGCGAGTTCAGGTTGGGGGACATGCGCGACCCCGGACCCATTTGGACGTGCTGCATGGGACGCAGGTTACCTGGAAGTTGTTATGTAATGTTAAGTAAGTATTGAGATAAATTCAAAAGGCTTCTTTAACAAATAACCATGAACACAAAAGCCGAAAAAGTAAAAAAATCTAAAGTTACTGTGAACAATTACTTTCTTCTTCATTTCTGTTTTGGCCGGCAACACAACGGGAATGCCTCTGGTGTTGCTGATGTCAATGGGTGGCAGTGAACACTTACCACCAGGGCACTGTGTCATAAAGCTGACAATCTGACATCTAAGTCATATTACATGACAATTTGACAATTCAACTAGTTTCAATTCATAAAAGTTATCATTGACAAAACTGTCATAGTTGTTTTATTTACAATAAAAAGTCGAATCATGAGTAATATACATATTGCATATCGTATATCAGCCTATTAAAGAACTTTTCACAGAAATCGTTCCTATTTCAGCTTCAATTAATTCATAACCAAATAAAGCCTGCAACTCACTGGTGGCGTTACGCGCGTTCCTCGCGTCGCCGATCGAGTCGAGCTGCGCGTGCGCCGGCGCGTAGTACTTGGCGGCCGCCGCGTGGTAGCCGGCGGGCGGCGTCCCCGACTGCTGGCCGTACTGCAACACACACAACGGGGGCGTCGACACCGTACACTAGTGGTCGGACAGACAAACGGACATTATTACACACAATATATCATCATAAAACCCTCTCTTATACCATCGTCGTGCTAGGAATTCCGATGGCAGCAAGGACATGCGGAAATCACAACCGCCTTCTACCCGCGGACAAACATGTATTCCAAAAATCCAGGATACAATAACTGCTTGAGAAAAACCATTATGATATATACTTCCTCTATTGTAAACCTCTAATAACACTTAATTTTTTTTATATTATTCACAATTTGGTTCTCAGAATGGAACTAACTATCCATCCCATCCAAGATGACCTTTCTTCAACTAACCGCCACTATAAAGCACTGTGACTATCCAGACCTCAGTTGTGCAAAGGAATCACAGATGCCCCTACTAAAGCCCAGTTATACAAATTAACCACTGATGCCTTGAGTAGTACAAACTGTGCCTGCCTTTGTACAAACTGAGTGCTTATGTTTGTACAAAAGCACAATGGACACCCCTAGTAAAGCACTCGGATACACCAAGGCACTGTAGACGCTCCTAGTAAAGCACTCAGATGTACTAAAGTACCCCAGACACCCCTAGTAAAGCACTCAGATGCCCGAAGTTACCACAGACGCACCTAGTAAAGCACAGATGCACCAAGGCACTACAGACACCCCTAATAAAGCACTCACATGTACAAAAGCACCTCACACATCCCTAGTCAAGTATTCAATTTAACAAAGGCAACACAGACGCCACTAGTAAACTCCTCAGATGCACAAAGGCACCACAGACGCGCCTACAAAAGCACTCGGATGCACCAAGGCACCATAGACATTCCTAGTAAAGCACTCAGATGCCCCTAGTAAAGCACTCAGATGCCCCTAGTAAAGCACTTAGATGCACCAAGGCACCACAGACCCTAGCAAACCACTAACACACTCCACACAAAAGTTACCTGCGGCGCCGGCGGTGTGTGCGGCGGGTGCTGCGGCGCCTCCGCCATCTGCTGCAGCTTGGCGAGCGAGCAGGACGGCGACCAGCCCGCGTGGTACTGCTGCTGCTGCTGGAACGGCAGGTAGCCGCCCTGGTAGCCGCCGCCCGCGCCGCCGCCGCCCGGGGCTGTACCCGCGCCGCCTTGCATCACCGTGCCGCCTGCAACAATAACGTAATGTTTAGATTACATTTTGACACCACTGCTGGCTGCGCATCGAAATTACACCTCCATACAAACATTAGTTAAATTTACGATAATATTTTTCAAGGACGGAATTTTTATTTTACAACAACAAGTTACAACAAGAGTACAGTACGGCCGCTGTATCTTGGCGCGTCTGAACATAGGCTTTGCGAACTTTAGCGCATGTCAGACAGAGATGGCAACACGAACACGCTAACGTGTGACTGAGACATAATACACCGCGTATCGAGTATTGCCGAATTATGTTACTGCGCAGCCTTCTGCGCGAAGTTCAGACGCGCCTAGATACAGCGGCCGTACTGTAACAAGTTAGATCCTCGTAGCAAAGCGTATCGTATCACTAAAATCCATCGTCATCGTTTTTTTTTTTCATTCCGTTAGTATTAAATATTTGGCTTTGCTCAGAGATTAATCTAATTTTAAAATCGTTTCTGAGTGGACAACAATGATAGCGTCAGATCCTACATTAATTGTGACGTCATAATTTTAGAAACTATGCAATATACATTGAATAATTTCAAATTCATTGTTGCTTCCATCTTAATACTGTGGCGATTGATAAGTCACTCTTATTATAATCAGTTTTTTTACGGAAACAGCCGGCAAACGAGCTGACGTTCCATTTGATGGTAAGCGGCAATCGTTGCCCATGGACATCGGCAACACCAAAGGCATCACTGATGCGTTGCCGGCTAAGAAAGATGGAAACGAAAGAAAGAAAGTGTCGTGTTCTCACCGTGCGCGTGGTGTGCGGGCGGCGTGGCCCGGTGGCGCGCCGGCGGCGTGGCGGCGCCGCGCAGCGCCTTGTTCTCCGCCGCGCCTCCGCCGTTGTTCCTGTGGACAACACATGCTGTGTAACTATACCGGAAGATATTTCATACTGTTGTTGACTGAATGGCTGGCTGGACACTTGTCTCTCCTCTTGAGGAGGCCCACCACGCTGCTCCAGTGCGGATTGGTGGAAGGGTTAGCGGCCAACCCGAGTGTCGGAAGTTATCAAACCACCCGAGGGCCTCTGACATGACTTAACTCGTTAGGATCCGCGTGATCGCGGTACCTTTGAGTTCGAACGTGCTGGAACGTTCTCGGTAACCGACGGGTTAAGGACTGTTATCTTATAATAACAACCGGGACCGACAAGAAATTTTTGTCACGACCGGTCACCCATCCAACTACCGACCGCGCCCGCTGTTGCTTAACTTGGTCGATCACATAGGATCGACGCAAGCCGCCGGGCTATGAGCGCTTCATATGTTGACTGAATACAGATGAAGAATTCTAAAGAAATATGTTATTCATTTATACATGAACGTTACGACAAACTTTTCACTCGAATTTGAATCACAACAAGTACTTTTTTCTGCAAAGTTACCTAATGACTAATTTGTGAGACTTGTTAAACATTCACAATAAAATGGCCTTCCATTCTCATTCAAAGAGAAAACCAAAGTCAAATAGAACTGTAGTGCAATAATAAACTAAATTATTGTAAATCATTCGATTTAAAGTCTGCTCATAGTTATAGACATGGTAGCTAGACTTCTGATGATTGCAAATAAGAGAATGATGAGTTAAAAATGTATATATCAATTTTAAACTTACCTATTCCTGTTGTTGATCTTCTGTTGCTTAGGCGGCTGATTGGGCTGGCTCATGATGGACGGGATGTGTATGGAGGAGTGCGGCGGGTACTGCGGGCTGGGCACCGGGTGCATATGCATCATGGAGCACGGAGACGCCAGGTCCGACCCGATGCTGGTCGGCGACTCTAGGCCCAGCTGGCTCACGTCTAACTCACACGCCGGGTATTGCACTGAATGCACTGAATTGCTCGTCGAGTCCGGGGTATAGACCCCCATTGACTGCAACGCGGGGCTCACCGCCTCACACATCTCTTCTTTACTACTGTCTTTAGGAGACTCGTCCTTCTTCGACTGACGCGACTTCTTCTCGATCTCCGTCTTCTCCTGAGCGCACGGCCCGTTCTGGTTAAACGGAGTCTTGCAGCCCGGTGATGTCATCACCTGCGGGCTCTGCTGCCGGTACTCCGCACAGCTCGTCACCACCTGTTCCTGTTGCTTCATCTGCCGCTGCATCATCTGTTTCATCTGCGCCTCGTTCGCGCTCTGCGACTGAGACTTCTTCGACTCGCACTGCGTTTGGCACGCCGTCGTGGTCTTCGACTGCTTGGCTGGCTTGCAGTCACTCTTCTGCGAGCACTCCGAAGCCTTCGACGTCGGCGTCTTCGACTCCTTGAAATGGGGCAATCCAGTCGTCGCGTAAATCCCGCTAGATAGCGCGCCGTAAGCGATGTTGTGGAAGTCCTTCTGATCGTACTTCGGATGCAGCTTCTGGGGAGACTTCTGCATTTGATCCAAATGCGGCAAGTTAAAACCCTGCAGTTTATCCAGGTAGGTCTTGTCGTTGGTCTTCATGTCGAGAAACCTGTTGTGGTCCCACGTTCCTTGAAGTCTCGTGTCCCACGGAACCCATTGGGAATACTGCGGATGCGTCGTGTGGTAGTTGGGAATCTGGTTCATCGCGTAATCGGCCTTCGGGACCAGTTCATTATCGTACTTAAACTTGGACATCTTCTCATTTTGTTCCTTCAGGTTTTGTTGCGTCGAACAACTCTTGTCGTGTTTCACTGACGCGTTTTTTGAATCGCATTTTGCGGCATTTGATTTTTCTTTCTTAAAAAAATCTTGTTTCTTCGTGGCTTCGTTCTGTTTGGTGTCCATTTTGCTGGTCACGGCCACAGTGTTTATAACGTTTATAGGGACAGATGTCTCTGGTTTCCTTGCATTGGTATTTTGTTCTGGAAAAAACATTCTAGGTTCCGGTGTGCTCCTAGGTGTGTCGTTTTTTGTTGACTTTTTATCACTCTTTTCCAGTTTGCTATGCGCAGAATTGACTCTCACGTCCCTAAGTTTGCTTTTTTCCCTCGGCTTTTGACTGGGATCACTTTTAGGGTCTTGCGAACTCGACTGGATGATATTCATTGCAGTAGCCATGGAGTTTTGTATCGCGTTATTTACAAACGTTGGGTCCAAATCGGTTCGGTCCATTCCCAAGTTGACGGCGGCGTTAGCGCTCTGACATCGAGGTAAAAAACTAAT
Source organism: Thymelicus acteon (assembly GCA_951805285.1). Taxonomy (NCBI): domain Eukaryota; kingdom Metazoa; phylum Arthropoda; class Insecta; order Lepidoptera; family Hesperiidae; genus Thymelicus; species Thymelicus acteon. The sequence goes on along the minus strand of OX638227.1, from coordinate 1,639,917 downwards.
ATCGCTCACGATAGGAACTTTCGGTACCACTGGAGTGACAACTGGTGATGTTATCGGATGCGGAACTTCCAGCTTTGCTGTACTCTTGCTTATCACTGGGGTGGAGTCAGATATGTTGTTAATGACGCGATTAGGTTCGTTTGGTTTAATAAGTATCTTGTCTGTCTGTACCGCCTGCGACTCTTTCGTTACACTGGGCCTGTTGTGGTAGGACGGGTGCGACGAGTTTATTGGCTGAATCGTCATCGAGTTATTTACGGCATTCTGATAACTCACTAATGTGCTCTCTATGACATTCCTCGATATTACAATTTCATCTTTCCTTGCACTGACAGGGTCGATTCTGAAAGGAATCTCATTTTCCTTGCTTGTTATCACATTTGTCAATTTATTTCGATTATCCATATCTATATAAGAATCGATCTTAGGCGGATCTGGTTTCTTCATCGTATTTGAAAGGTCCCGATTGGGATCAAGGTTCTGTATTATAGATTCGATCTTATTTGGGGACTTTTTCTCAGCACTTTTAGTCTCATCCACAACCTGATGTTGTATGACCGTTTCCTTTCTCATTTCACACTTTTTCTGCTCAGAAACAACTTCAGTGATTGATTTTTCAGGTGACTTCTTCTGCCGGGGAGATTCGCTTATGACTGATATATTATCATTTTTCTTAGGAGATATCCCGGTTTGAGGAGAATTAGCACCATCAGATTCACCTTCAACTACGATGGTTTCAATCTGGTGTATTTTGGGTACTATAAGTTCCACAGATGGTCTAATGGTATTGACGTCATCCGAACCCTTAGCATCTAGTACAATGTGAGCATTCTCTGTAGAAACAACCGGCATTACTTTAGACGGACTTTCATTTTCTTCAACCTCCTTAGGCTTGTTTTCATTTGATGGTGGAACGGGCGCTACATGGTTGGGCTTTGGCGATGGTAAGGGGCAACTTTGGCTATTGTTGTCATCTGATTCAGATATAATTATCGTGTCCTTGTCGTCTAAAGGGGCTTTAGCAGGAGATTGTATTTCACCATTTCTTATTTCTGGTGCAACATCACAAGTTGGCTGTTTATTTGATATAGGTTCCGTATCTGTATTCTCGCAACTCATATTAACATCTTCAGATTTGTTTTCGACGAGAACACTATCTTGCTCCATTTTGTCTGCAGTGGAAGTCTCGTTTATAACTTGATTTTTCTCAGCTACCGACTTTGGTGAGTCCATGTGTATACTGTCCAGTTCCATATCGCTGGTGTGGTTGTCGGTGCTGTTCTCCTCCACATGACGAGGTGTCGCTGGTTTACTCGCAACGCTCCTTCTGTCCTCGCCTTCCTCGACGTCCATTTCATCATCCGCTTCTCCTGACGAATCCTCTGAACTTGCGTCAGAGTTTTTATTATTTTCTGTAGGTTTCTCCTCTGTAGGCGTTGCTGGAGTATGGTTATGTACCTCGTTGGGCACAGCAACAGCTTTTTCTCCTTCTTGGTCAAGAGAATCATCCGTCTTGTAGTCAACGTCAATTTTACCAGTTTTCGCTTTCTTTGCGACTGGTGAAACGACAGTAGGGACACTTGTTGGTATCTTATTAGTTTTCTGTCGTTTGTTTTGTCTGCCACGCCAAGCCAATTTTCTTTTATTCTTAGGTTTTACTGCATTCATTACAGGCGTGCTGTCAATTCTTGTATCAACACTTTCTTGACTCTCCTGACTGTCAGAAGCGTAAGCAGGTTCCTTAACACTTCGTCTCCTAGTCCTTTGAGAAGTAACTTCACTAACATCATTGTGGACCGTTCTTGAGGATCTTCTGGCAACGCTTTTACTCCTTTGACTTCTAGGGGTTGCTTCTTCCTTGCTTTTGTCTTCGTCGGCATTCGTTTCCGATATCTTTCTGTTAGCATCACGCTTCCTTTTCCGACTTCCATCACTAAGAGCTGGCGTAGTTTGATACGTGGTCTCGCTGTATTTCAGCGGCCTCGTCCGCCTCCGCCCTGAAGAAGTTATTTCGACAGGAGGCTCCGTAACTTCTTTCTCGGCCTTTCCGGTTATATCCGCCTTGAGAGCTGGTGTTTCTGGCTCGGTGGCTGTATCTTCACTTTCTGTCTTCATCTCAGCTTCATCATTTTCTGTATCTTGATCAACGGATCCTTCCTCTGGGGACCTAAACGGATTGACAGTCGGCGCAAGCAAAGGCGTCCACCTCAAGCATTCGGGATCGATTTCGAGCCGCGGCTTACTCTTCACTTTCCTCATATGATTATCAACTCTATTCCAGTCAACACAAATACCCAGTTTTATGCTGTCGCTACTAGGAATATATCTCACGAAGCCTAGGAGCTGAAATGTTACTGCAATGTCATTCATGTGCATGCCGGTTGTATGCGCAATGTCCTCAAATGTAAAAGGTTTCTCTTTGTAGTCATACAGAAATTCAAGAATGACAGACTTCCAGTAGGCGTGATATGAAACTCTTCCAAGGTCTGATAATGGCTTTTCTGGTGTTCCTGGTTGCCCTTCCTCCTTTGATAGTAAGTAACCTAAAACAGAAAAAAGTCAATCAATTTTTAATACATGAATCTGAAAGCATAGCTGTATGTACTTTCCAGTTAAACGAGATATTGTAAAAATAATTCCACCACTCACTAAAATGGATGAGAAATCGTCCGAAGCCTTGTCTCTGGTACTGCGGCATGGTCATAATACAGGATACGTTATATTTCTGCTGACAGTGTTTTTCTTTGGAGAAGTACCCCACCAAATGACATCCTTTGCTGTCATTTTTTGTGAGCACGTAGAATAAGAAAGGTTCCACGTCATAGTAGAGCGTCTTATGGTCTAAGAACAATTTTGCCAATAGACAAAGATTTTGACAATATATTTTGTTGGCGTTGCCGTCCACCTCGAATACAGATATATCTCCGCAGCGGTATATTTCCGTAGCCGGTGGATGCCGCCAGAGGCACTTGTCTAAATGTCGCATTAATACTGCTCGACTCTTCGCATACTTAAGGCAAAACTCGCAGAGAAACAACTTCGGTAATCTGAAATAAATAAATAAACTTGCATAATAAAACTGCATTAAATATCACAGTTCTTATCAGATTATTTTAATATCATACTTTTTCAGTTTAATTAACGCACTAAGAGCGAATCCAAGAGGAAAGAGGAGTTTTTGAGGAGTTTCTTTCGGCTTTCTCCTCCCCCATGACAAAGCACTTTTCCAAAATGTTGTTAAATAAAAATAAAATACGTGCTTCTATGTATAAATAAATGATTTTGACTTTGACTGAATGAAAAAACTGATTGTAAACGAACCTCGCGTACTCCTGCGGGAAGGGACTCGAATACCACGTCTCGATCTCCCATTGTCCAAACTCGATAGCGGAGGGACATCGCGGCGCGGGCGGCGGCCCTAGCGTCCCCGCCGCGGCCAGGGGCTCGGGGAGGTCGGCGAGCGCCGGCGGGGGACACGAGGGCCCCGGCGACCCTATGGGGCCCACGGGACCCGGGGGCCCCGATGACCCGGCGGCGCGCGCCTGCGAGAACAACTCGGCATCCGCCTCGGTCACCCCCGGCGGCAAACGCTTCCCCTCTGAAAATAGTACATCAATGATCGACCGTGCAGTTCGTTACTGCGTTAAGGCCCAGCTATGATTATGAATGCGTTCATATGTACGAGAAAATAACGTGAAAACAGAAATGTAACAAAAATCAAATGATAAAACGTAAAAAAATAAAATAAAAAACCACAGTAAAACAAAGTGAAAAAGTTATATCAACCATTAAGATGGAAAGTGGCTGCGGAATTTATTGTGCGAATTAATTTGTTTCATTTGAAAATGCAGCAAAATGAAAAAACAACATGTTTGTTACCAACCTGCCAACAGCTTACACAATCACCTTCCATATTAGTGTCATAAAAGGAATCGTGCTGAAAATTTATTGGAATTTACGAAGATTAATAAACAAAAAGAAAACAAAATTAAATGGGGACACGCACACATCAAGCAGGCATAACGATAACGAGTCACGCTTCGACGTAGAGAAGCGCGAGCGAAAGTGCATGTGTGGATACTGCCGAAACCCGAATAACAAATCAACGTTTTGTCATCGGCGCTCGGGGTCCGATCAGAAGCGAAGCGGCGAACGGCCGGTAGCACTCACCCGGTCCGAACAGAGAATCGGGGGAAACATACTCGCGAGAGAGAACAGAGAGCGCCGGCCATCAATCAGAGCGAGCGAGAGACGGTCAGTACCACCGCACACTTTCACCGCACCCCACGAACCGTTCTTACCCGTCTGATTGTTGGCCGGCCTCGGGGAGTAGCGCGCCGCGAGCGTTAGCCCGCGGTACAGTTTATCCGCGTCCGCCGCCGCGCGCGCGCCCGCTGCCGCCAGCCTCACCAGCTGCGACGCGCTCGGCCGCGCGCCCGCTCCGCTCTCCGCGCCGCGCTCCGCACTGCGCTCCACACCGCACTCCGCCCCCCGCCCCGCCGAACTGGGCGATCGGCCGACGTTCCACGCCGCTCTCTTCTCCTTCAGTCGCTCCCGGCTCTTGTCCTCCCTGGTGCGACTCTTCTCCCGGGTGCGACTCGTCTCACGAGTGCAACTCGTCTCCCGAAAGCGACTTATCTCCCGAGAGCGACTCATCTTCCGAGTGCGACTCATCCCCCGAGTGCGATTAATCTCCCGAGTGCGACTCATCTCCCGAGTGCGACTCATCTCTCGAGTGCGACTAAGCGACGGAGTGCAACTCTTCTCCCGAGTGCGACTCTTCTCCCGAGTGCGACTCTTTTCCCGAGTGCGACTCTTCTCCCGAGTGCGACTTTTTTCCCGAGAGCGACTCTTCTCCCGAGACCGACTTTTTTCCCGAGAACGACTCCTCTCGCGGGGAGCATTACGCAACGAGGCTTGATACCTCTTAAACGTGCTTCTGGTCTCCTTCAGGACCTGCCTGTCCTCTTCGGATTTCTCCTCGCGTCTCTCGGCGACTCTCGACCGATGTCGCGACTGGGAGCGGGAGGCGGTTCGTACGGAGTAGAATTCGGAGAGGCCGTCGAAGAGCGTCGTGAGGAGTCGATCACCACATCTGCTCCTGCGGCGGTGCCTCCTCTCCATGGAGGACGGTTGAGGTTGTGGTTCAGGTCTTCTGGGCGGGGGCTCGGTGTGGGGCTCCGTCCGGGGCTCAATACGCAGTTGCTTTTGGGCCTCGGCGGCGAATCCCCAGGTTCCGTCGGGGCCCGTGTCGAAAGCGAGCCGCTCGAATACCGTGGAAATCTGCGTGGGGGCGGGCGGCGGCGGCGGGAGGGGCGAGGGCTCGCGCTGAGGCGACGGCGAAGGGGAGGGGGATGGTGAAGGAGACGGGGAGGGCGAAGGTGATGGTGAGGGGGAAGGACTCGCCGAAGCCGAGGGTGAGGGTGATGGCGAAGGCGACGGGGAAGGCGAAGGGGACCGAGAAGGCGAGCGGGAAGGCGCGAACGCGGGCAGCGGAAGCCGAGCGTCGGGCCGCTCAGAGTGGACGGAAGAGGAGTCGGAGGGGGAGGGGCCGCGGCGCTCCAGCCGCAGCTCCACGCGCTCCACGCGCTGCACGCGCGTCACGCTCACGCCGCGCCACCGCGCGCGCGGCCACCCCTCCCACTCACTCGAGCTGCCCCTACAGCGGCGGCGCTTCACGAGATTGAACGCGGAGAATCTGAAAAACTTCTGTTTCTCCTTCGACATTCTCTGTTCGGACGGGATGACGGACGGCGGGGCATTACCGTCGGAGGGCTCGTCGTCCGAGTCGATCCGGCGCGCGGGCGTTTTGGGCTTCTTCTTCTTCGGCGTGCCTCCCATCGTGCCCCTGCGAAACATTTAAATGATACTTCATTTTAAGCGAAACATTACAAGAGGCATAAATAATGACAGCAAGTAAAAATCACTAAAATTATGTATTTATTAACGAAAACCTATTAATGGATTACAAAACAATATTTTTGATATAATAAAACTACAAAATACGGCAAGCCGCCATATCTTGAACGCCAATCAATCAGCGCGAATCACGTCACGCCTGAGGAAACGAACGAATATGACAATACTGACAATGACATCTTGTCTATTACTTTCCTGAGGCGTGACGTCACAAGCGACGCCATAACACTGAAGTGTCTTTGTGCAAATTTTAAAGTAATAAATTGAAGTGTATTTATTTTATACTAAACGCGGAAATAGGATATACATTGTATTTATAACATATTTCCCAACAATATAGAACAGTATTCACAATCTGTCATCATGCCAATTAGAAAGAGATGGTCGCAGATAATTTTAGTTCGACATTGCAGTTGCAGGGATATCTTTTATATGCGACCCCCTTGGTCGCACTCAAATCATTGCCTTTGATATTTCAAGGCGCCAGTCAGTCGTGTATTGTCACAAACATACTTCAGAGTCATATCGTCAGTGTGGTACCTGGCGTGCGGCGACTGATCGCGCTGGTCGCGCGTGTCGCAGCGGTCGCAGCGCCACGGCGGCGGGGCGCAGCGCGGGTGCGCGAGCCGCGAGCAGTGCGTGCAGCGAGCGGCCCAGCCGCCGCGCGCGCCGCACGCCGCGCACCGCGCGCACTCGCCGCACCACCACCGCGCCGCCTGCAATGTCCGTACGGTCATGTCAAACTACTGCGTTGGCGAGAGAGTGGAACGGAAACGGAACGTTCTTGTGAAACGTTTTAGCGTCACGGCTGCATAAGTATACATAAGCATACCACAACGATAATAAACAAAATATAAGATCCAATATGGTTTATATCGAAAATAAAGTAAAAAAAGAATGTTAGTAAATATAAAAAAAAAATTGTCACTTTTTTATTTTAGTTGAAGAATTTATTTGAAGTTAAAGTTAGGATGGTTAGTATAGGATAGTCTTAATATTAAATATTAGTATTCGTTCAGTTAATAATAAATGCCATAGAGAAGTTTCACGAGCTGAAATAATTTTATATATTTATTAGTTGAAGTAGAATATCAGTATAAATACAAAAAGTCATCACCGATACGTTGCCGCCGAAAAAGCAGCGTTTCTAACTCTCCGACAATTTTATTATCATAATCCATTACTTTCACACTCCAGGCTTTGAGCTTGTGATAGGCTGATGAGGTGATATCAGAGATAAGAAGGCCTCCAGCCTTACGAAAAATGTTTTGCAGACTACACATTGAGTTCAGCATTGAGGTCACTATGGAGAAATGCGGTGTGCCAGCTATCAGCGAGTGGCACATAACATAGCCATAGCAGCTTGTAGCAGCGTTGAGGTACTGAAACCGCAGCACTAGAAATAAAGCCGGAATGCGAAAACATCTCCGACATGTCTTCCGAGTTGAATATCACGTTGTTTGAATAGCAGTAGATGGCGCTCCCTAACCGTAATATTCTAATATATACATGTAAAGAAAATGTATTTTGTTGTTTAATTTTTGAATGCATTGACGTCCTCAACCGAACACGGAAGAAAAATAGTAATGACATCGATGGCGTCAAATAGAAAATGATTTTATTTAGGTAGTATTGTGTAATATGAATATTTAGAAGAGAATAAACTTTAACGGCCATATTAATAAACATAGACTAAAGCAAGAGTAACTTTAAAACTTGTCGTAAATAAGATTTAATTAAATTCAATATTAATAAATATAGAGTAACGAAGAAGTAAGCTACTCCGAGTCTAATCTCAGAATCAAAGTTAGTCCATGTCGCTACATAGTTTAGCGACTGATTAGGCGTGGACTAGGCGTGCATTAACGACATTGACGTTGACTTGACGCATATCAAGAATACTTCGTTGTTCTAACTAAACGTCATTCACATTGATATTTTCTTTGACCTTTTCTTCTTCATCCCAGTTAACTGAGCGAGCACGTTTTTGGTTCATGTAAATCAATTTTAAATTTAACAAGTAACCATAGCATGAAACAAATTGCGAGGAGCGAAATTAGGCGCTTGAAATTGAAAGCTGATCACGTCGTTTGAAGTTGTCAATCCCAAAATATTGTTGTCACTGTCATTTTAATGCATGAAGTCATTCACTGACTCACTCTTTTTACTTTTAAATTACAAAGGTTGCCATATTTTACTCGTTGAAACCGGACTAAGAAATGTATTGTTAGTTCGAGGTTACTCCATATTTATTAATAACATTGCAATTACGAAGTTATTACTTAGTTAATCCAGAATTAACTAGTCCAAGTGTAGCTTCAGATGATGCTTGGATTAAGCGATTTTTATTAATAAGGGTGTTAATGTGGTTTTTTTTATTACAGGTGAGTTTTATAATTTAGTTTTTTTTTTAAGTTAAGCATACTATTACTTGTGCTACAATACTAATAATTTATTGATAAGCTCACGAAAAACTCGCAACTGAACTGAACCGCGATTTTAATAGCGTTTTAGTTAGTAACTCTAGCATGGGATATTTAAGTTCTACGCGTGTCAGTTGAGACTAAAATAGCAACAAAGGCAATATGACTAAAGATAAATAAATAAATCAATAAATAAAATAAATAATAATTACTTTTTAACAAAAAATAAAACCAACAAAAAAAATGAAGAGCGAATAATAAAATAAACCATTTAGTATTATAAATTAAAATCCTAAATTAACAGTAAATAAATAATTTTGAGACCGTGCCAAACAAACAACCAAAATTAATTACATAAAAATCATTTTATGAGGGCAGCGGCATGCGATGCACACGGCATCAGCAGCACGGCGCACATCTTTTCACCGTTTGTTTTTTCATCTGTTTGGCACCGCCTCAAAATTATTTATTTACTCTTAATTTAGGATATTAATTTATAATACTATAGTCACCGCGAACTAAGAAGCCCAATTTGTCGTTTGCCATCACAGTGACATTAGAGATGTACAAAAAAATCGGTTCACGAAGGAAACCAATTTTTACAACAAATCAATTCAAAATTATAAGACCTTCTAATCGATTCGATAATTAAATTTTAAACTAAAAACCGTTATATTTAGGTACCTAGTTACCTACCTACTACCTCGATTGAGCTATCTCGTAACGCGTATTCTCAATATGTACCTATTTACGACTTCAATAAAATATTCTTTTATCCATTCACCCATGAACATCAACAACACCAAAAGCATCACTGGTGCGTGTTGCCGGCCAAGAAAGAGAGAAAAAAAAGAAAGAAAGATAGATCATGATAGAATGAAAATCCCGCTCAGTTTCATAATAATATTTTGACATAATATTATATTATGAGCGTCAGGAAAAAACTACAGTGAATAAATTCTTGCTTATTTCGTAAGACACATTCATGTATACATAATTATTATTTTGTTGAAAAAAAAATGTTTACCGCAACCTTAAATACATAATTACATATAACATATTTATTATCTGCAGTTACTATCCATGGATGGCGTAGTGCCCATACATAATGGAAAATGTCCTTTGTTAGCATCCAATTCGTCGTGGTATTATTTGGTACCTAATTTTAAATTCAAATGCAAGCAAATCATTTTTAACAATGTAATTAAATTAATCAATTTTCATTTTTAAATTTCGATTAAGGTAATGTATCGATTATGATTGGTTTTATAAACGGTTTCAAGCCGTCACATCACCCTACGTCAGATTAGATTTAGGCTTCTTCATATAAGATTGTTTCGACGTCATATATTGTTATTAAATTTTGTGCAAATTATGATGTGATGGGATTTTTACTAGATTTTAACGTATAATATGATTTATAATCAACGCCAATGAAAATGAGTAGGGATTTTTAACAAATTTTGGCAAAATCCTTTGTCCGTAACTCCGTAAGTATCCAACTATTCATGTCAAGTAAATGAATATTCCATTTCGCTCAAAGACACCCCCATACAAGGTTAGTTCATATTAATAAATAGCAGCTATCATTATGGGCATCTTAGATAATTTTGACTATAAATGGTTTATTTTATTTTTCGCTTTTCAGTTTTTTTCGTTGGTTTTATTTTTTGCTAAAAAGTAATTATACTTTTAATTTTTAGTTGCTATGAAAATTAATAATAAGTTATTGGTGGTTGATTCAGTTACCAGGTAAAAATGTAGTAGGTGAAATATCAATCATCCCCTATTTTCGTACCTTTAGGGTGGGAATAAAATTTTCAAAAAAATATGGGACCAACTTCAAGGCATACACTATCCATTAAAAAAAGAATCATCAAAATCGGACCACCCTGTGCCGACTGTGATCATACATAAAAAAAAATATATATACGTGTCGAATTGAGAACCTCCTTTTTTTTCGTCGGTTAAAAATCTTTATTCAGTCTATCTAAAGATACATATCTAGGCTAAAACCAGCAACAAGTTTCATAAAGTACACAATACGAAATTGTACATATGACGAAAACCTGATGATTAGTATATATATTTTCCAAAAGCCTATTTATATGCCTATGAATATTTTGTGGCTTTCTTAAAATATTACCCAAAATATCGCGAAATTATCACCTAACCATATCATAATTATATGGTACATTGTGATGTTGAGCACTATTCTATGTGGAACTGTAATATTGTGACTAACTTCCAAGTTTTTATCAAGACTTCTCCTCTAAATGATGTTTACTACCGACTGTCAATTTTGCAAGACAAATGTATACAAGACAGGGTTAAAGATGGTATCGCCTAACACCTGTCTAATTGAAGCAATTTATCTTCCAAACATCTGTTTGAACGTATCTCAATACGAATTTGTTATAGACACCTGTCCGCGTTCGGATACAAAAAAAAAACGATCGACGTTTGAATTCAGAAATTCCTTAGGATAACTCATTCAAACGAATAACGGTTTCTGTTTATGTTCCTAGAAGTCACAAATACTTTATATACTAAGAACAAAAAACCACGCCGTATTGGGTTTTGGGTCATTTTCAATAGTGACTCCAATTCCATGGCGGCATACTAGGGTGTTAAGTTAGGGGAGGCCTATGTCCAGCAGTGGACCTCCAAGGGCTGATGGATGAATGGATGGATGGCTACTAGGGTGAGAGACACCAAAAGATATGTAATCCTTTTATCTGATCAAAACAAATCTGATACAACACAACAGGGCAATCATCGATCCTGATATAGAAAATATTCTATTCCTAAACAGAGCTAACATGGTTTCGTCATGTCCATCTGTCTGTATGTCTGTCCATCCGTCTGTCCCAAACAAAGTGCCAAGACCCTTAGTGCTAGAAAGCTGTAATATGGCATGGATATAAATATTTCTTAAAATTCCAGAATCGTAGAATAAAATATTGAAAAACTTTTTTTCAAGGTACCTCCCCTATAGGTGACATGATGATTTTTTATTCCTCGTGTACCCTATAGTGTTGGTCTTTTAAAAATATAATGGATCTTCTTAGACCATTTTTGAAATTATTGGTCAGTTTGCGAAAAAATCGGCTTTAAAGTGCTAATTTTGGTTAGAGTCAAGTGTCCCTGCCGGTTAAACAGTTGTAGTTGGAAAAGTGAAAAATTCTCAAAAATGGGTTATATGATGAATTTAGAAGGAATACTATCACGGCTATTTTAGCATAAGTAGTTAATGAGTAATCGTCGTTAAAATTACTGCTTCGGAACCCTACATTGCGCGTGGCCTGACATGCACTTACCTGGTTCCAAGTATTCTAATATTATTATGAAATTCTCTATAATTATGATTGATGACAAAATCTTATTTTTTTATACCTAGAAAATCTGGTCTTTGATTATATCATTAACAAAATATATTGAAAAACCAGTCAGTGGCTTGTTTGTAGTTTAAATATAAAAAACAAAACATTCAAATGAATCTTTTCTGAATCTTCCTTTTATATAAGGATAATAATATCTATGAATGTAGAACAATAATGAAAATTTTAATCTTTCAAGATGGTAATTTGTAGTAGTATCTGTAGAATGTTTGATCTATTGAATTAACTAGACAATGGTATAATCTAAATTTTACTAACAAAAAATAACCGACTTCAAAGTCTCAAAAACTACTTTTCAGATCTCGTTCAAATTTATGTGGGACCACATAACAAGCACCTGCTTTCGATTAAAAAAAGAATCATCGAAATCGGTTGGCGTGGTATTGAGATATTCGTCAATTTGTCGCGCACATCTTAACACAAATTTACGACTTATGTGGTTTTCTCATGGATGCCATTGTCAGATCTCAATAAAATTTATGTGGGACCACATGACAGCCACCAGCTTTCGATTAAAAAAACAATCATCAAAATTGGTTCGCCCAGTCCAAAGTTCTGGGGTAAGAAACATAAAAAAAAATAAAAAAAAATACAGTCGAATTGAGAACCTCCTCCTTTTTTTGAAGTCGGTTAAAAAGCTTAACAGTTTTATTGTTTATATATTTCTTATTTAATTTATTAGCTTAGAAGAAAATATTCCAAAATTCCTACACTAGGGGCTTGTTTCACAATCTTCAAGTAAGTCCGAAGTAAGCTATTCGTTGGTTAAGTTGACATTTCGTGTATGTAAAATGACACTTTAACGTCACTTTAACCGGCGAATAGCTTATTCAGGACTCTACTTGAAGATGGTGAAACAAGCCCTAGGAGTAATATCGTCGTTGCGACTTTAAGACCTCTTATGTGTTATGCGCCACTTTTCGCGAAATCACTTTTTTACGTCAAATGATTCTACATTTTAAAGCGCTATCGAATTCAAAAACTCTCATGTGTGTACGACGTTTCCATCGTAATTTATTCACCAAATTCAAAATCACCTATGTTCTTGCTAAACAAAACTTTATCCATTTTTATCGGCTCTCTCGGAAAGTTGATTTTTTACACATAAGACGTCTTAACGTCGCAACGACGATATGTTAAAAAATGCAAGTGTACATGCTTGAACAACAATACCCAGCATATTCGATATAGACACTGTAATTGCTAGGTGATATTTATCATATGCCTTCACATGTTATCATTATAAAATCAAACAATAGCATAATTTTGCAGTAACATAAAGTATCATTAATTGGCAACTCTGTAAAGAAGCAGGTGCTCAATTCAAAACATTTACTATATCCATAGAGGTCTATAAGAACAACATAAAAATTAATTGCTCATACCTGTTTTAGGTTGAGAATGTTATCAAATGATGCAATTCAAAACTAGAACCACCATATACGGAATTAAAGGGTTAACCTATGTAGGTCCATAATGCAGTCAGTGAGAATAATTCATTATTAAAATGCAGTTATTCAAGTAACTTCGACTTTTATTTTTTTATCTCCTCCATAGTAACTTCTTCAAAATTATTTAATCATATTATAGGTATTTTCCCAATACACTCATGCATACTGCTTTTTTTGTCAGACATACTCTTAACACGTTCGGTGCGGTAGCGGGTTGATTATATCCGATGCTCAAATTTCCTCCGGTGCGGGGTAAAAATTACTGTGCCAACCGCTGGTGCGGGACAGATATATTTGGTCTCCCTGTGGTTATGAATGAGATAGTTAGTGTTTTGGAATTGCCTTGTTAAATAGATAATGTAAATACAAAAAAAATGCATCGGGTTCTTACGACCCGATGCCGACTGAACGTAAAAAATTTACATCTAGTGCGTTTATCGGTTCTTAACGACCCGATGCCCGATGACCCTATAGCCGCACTAGATTACATACTAGTTGAGCTAGTGAGGTTTGTATGGTTAGATGAGTTTTTATGCAAATAAGAAGAATATTGTACAGTTATATTATATAGTTGTATTGTACAGTGTATGTAACACTGTCTGTGTATGTAACATGAAGCTATCCAGAAAAATGTTGTTTAAGCCATGTAACGGTGAAAAACCTAAGAAAAATTAAATAAGCGAAGGTTCCCCAAAACAAATAATAATCGGTAAGTGGAATATATCAATGTATAAACTAGCCCGTCAACTGGTCACACATTACAAATCCTACAAACTGCATTATTTTATCGCTATCGATATCTCTTTATCATGCTCAACACTAAAAATGTATCGACAATTTTACTAACCAGTGCGGAGAACGGGTCGTAAAGATCCGCCAGACAATCCCTTTATTTACAAAGAAACCATTCAGTGCATCTACCTACGATTTCAGCCTTTTATTGAGTGTTTATTGGTCAATATATTGCTACAAAAAAATACACTATAATCATTATACCTATAAAGATAAATCCTCTTAAACAGATGGAAGTCAAACGGATCTTTTCGACCCAGCAACGGACCAGGAACAATTCGTGCTTCGGATATAAAAGACCCCATACCGCACCAACTGAAAGTCATCAAATTTGTCTAACGCAGTGAACGTGTTAATAAAATTCCTTGTCCTTTCCTCACTGATCAATGATAGATTTCAATAAACATTGTAATAACACAAATCTAGAAATTATTGCACAATTATTAAATTATTATTGAATAGTAATTATTTTAATTCAATTTACCTTTAAGGTAGTAACAGTAACATGGTCCAGTACATCCAAGCAGGTGGGATGTGCATAGGATTTGCACTGGTTACAGCAGATGAGGGCCTCGGCAGCCCCCAGTCGGTTCTTCACGTCCGTGCCGAGACACTCTGCACACACCGGGACCCCTCCTTGATTGGAATTCTGAAAATACCAATGATATTAAATGTATAAAAATAAGTAGAAATGCCAAAAGCGTGCTGAAATTAAGACAGTCGAATTTAGTCAGGTGTAGCCTTTTAGTATGAACATAACATATCTATTGTAAAATATCTTTGGAATATACAGTTTAGTTTTTTCCATAACTGTGTTTGAATCTAATCCTCAGTGGATTATCACAGGATCACAATCATTAACACATGATGTTTAATTATTACTATGAACTTCATTTGCATAATTTTATTATAATTGTATTGTAAAATGAGTTTTGATAATTATGTTTATCAGAATGGTAATCTAAAGATCATAATGCATAACTCAAGGGACTTGTGAGCTTAATTACTATTCAGATCGTAAAAATCTTATTGGATAACTTTAGTATAATGAAATGGAATCTCAACAGTTTGGGCCAAAACAAAGCTATTTCAAGCTCTTTACATTTCAACACATTTGTTTTGGTACACAGCAAATACATAGAAATATTATAAACATATATTATTTATTTAGCTTATTAGACTGGATTTTCAATCTATACGAGAATCAAGAAAGATGATATTGAAGATTCAGAGATTGGGATTAAAATCCATGTCTTGTAAGGACAAAGAATTAACTTGAAAATACAGTCAGACCATTTCAATCCCTAGTGACATCTCAATGACCACTTTACATCCAATAACAATAACTTAAAGAGACATGCATGTCACAGTGTTGTTAAATGTTTATATTGTCACTTACATGCTCAGGGGAGTCCTGATTCTTGGACCGCTGCTTGGGGCGGTCGGTGGTAGAAAGAGGGCGGTCAGTCGCCTTATAGTTCCCAGAGTGATGCGTCAGCAGACCTCGCGCCACCGCCCGCTTCGCCCCCGAGCGGAGGATCGTCCGCACGTCGGCTTCCTTCACTACACTCACTTGATAGGCCTGCCGCAAGTGTCTCTCTATGGCCTTCAGCGATGAACCGTCCCGGTCGCCCAGCTCGCGCACAGCCTTGGCCACCACCCGCGAGAGGTCCACATCGGGCGCGATCCGCAGCAGCCGGCTCTGCAGACCGCCCGGGTCCTTGTACGAGCTCTGCCCCTTGTTGTACACCTTCAGCACCGTGCCCTCCCGCACCGCGCGCTCCAGCCGCTCCGACACCACGTCCTCGTGATAGTTGTGGTGCTGCCGGATCGCGTGACATATCCTCTCCACGCTCGGCCGCTGCTTCTGCGCACGGATCTTATGTATCGCCTCGAGTATCCATCGCTTCCACACTTCTTTGCCGACGTCGTCCGGCTCGCTCATCTTCGTCTATGATTATTTTGTACGGCCGTCGGAGTAACGGTACGGTATCAGAGTCAGAGATGTGTCAACACCCATCGTATTTTGGCGCCTCGAGCGAAATTCCATTTTATAAAATGGAACCTCGCCTGAAGCGGCCGAAAAAATCGGCCGCTATGCGAGTCGCCGCTTACACCACGCACGCGAGCCGCTTGCTCGCGGATGACACATCGGACCTCGCCAGCGAGTTTTGGCGGAGCGAGCATCCAATGGCGGCCATCTTGTGTCGATCTAAATTTACGTAGTGAACAAATACACGCGACGTAAATAATATTATCACAATGCACTACTTCACTTAAATTTCCAGTCCAATTAGTTCACTGTATCGATAATCCTCTCTAACTTCACAAAAACTAAAATAAAACTAAAATACGGTTGTGTTCTTTCCGGTTCTTTTTTTTCCAAAAGCGCTTCACCAAACAAACAAAATGTTACTAAGGCGTCTTTATATTAGTTGTTTTAATAAAACAATGGATTCTTAGCGCAGTAACAACTGATATATCATTGAAATATTGGCAAAAATAGTTGAAAACATTCACAAAACACCAACAAAAGGCTCTTCAAAATGGCTATCAATCAGTTTCCTTGCTATAGGAAAAAAATAATTTTGATATCCTGTCGGTCACTTAATGTATTGCCATTTTTAATTAGAAATACATCATAATTAGCCATTGCTTTGCTTGTCTATGGTGAATTAATTATTGGCATAATTTTCTTTGTTGGAGGTGTATTGTTCAATTGTTTATTTCACTTAATAATAATTTTAAGCTTAGTTAATTAATTTTTATACCTGCATTTGATCTAACAAATCTCTTTAAAACTTGTATTTTGTAAAAACCTAACTTTATAAAAGATAACTGATATTTTAATTACGATGCTCTAATTAATGTGTGGAAAACCGTCAGTAATCTGTTAGCGTAATTTTAATTATTTTTGTGCAGGTTTTATTTCATTGAAAGATTATAATATATCTAATCAGCAACGACAGCAACCTAATAACCGGTATAAAATAACGGTGCTTGTTATTTCAACAATAATGTGAGAACACGCTGTACGTTGTTATAACCATAGACATTAGTGTTTAAGTACTCTGTGATAGATTAAATAGCGATGGGCCGAGTAATACTTTTTACAACTCGAGTTACTCGAGCAAAATTAACCGTTTACTCGAGTAAACTCGAGTAACCGAACCGAACCGAACCGACGCGACAGCGAGCTCAGCGAGTAACCGATGCGAGCGAGTAATGAGTTGACTGAGTAAAATCGTCGCAACGCGAAGCGCGTCGGCGGCAACTCGACGAACTCGACGATTAACACCGACTGAGTTGAACCGCGTCGCCGCGTCGACTTGCGTTCGTCGCTGAGTTGAGTCGGCCGAGTTTACTCGAGTACGTAAAATCGTTACTCGAGTTACTCGACCAAAGAGTTTACTCGAGTTACTCGAGTAAATTTCGTCGAGTTGCCCATCGCTAAGATTAAAACGTTTTTAAAATTTGATAGCTCAGCGCGTTTTACAAAAGCAGTGATATTTTATTTTGTAAACAAGGGTATTTTGTGCCCAAAAACTTAGGTCGTTTTCGAAATGTAAAATACTAAAAGTCCAGTAAATTCAACACTCGTATTTCCTACTGGTTTTCAAGGATAACCGTCATTATTATTTTCTAAGTCGTATCAGGTCAAATTACATTTTTAATACCTACATCCTACGCCTACCTTCAAATAAACTAAATAAAAATGAATTAAAACGTAGTTCATTCATCTTCTATTGTCGACACATCGTATTCAAAATGAGGACTAAAAGGATGTAAGTGTAAATATAAAACAAAACTTTTAAGTTTGGTAGAAAATGTATTTTCAAAGCAACAAATACAAACATAAGTACAACCATAACATTTTAAATTAAAGTCCGAATGCACGATAAAATTACAAAACATTTTTTTGATTTCAGAACTACGAACGATAAAGTGACGGACATGTGTATGCTGTGCAAAGAAAGGAAGTGCCTCGTAGACCACTCTGGAAACAAGGTATACTCTGGCCCTATAACTAGAAGTGTAGCGAAGTGGCTGAATTATTTAAATAACTTCATGGTCATTGAAGTTTACCGAAGTATGCCGCTGCTGGGAGACGAAGGGGACATACCCAACTGGGATGTGCATCTTGTGAGATACTCTATTACTTTTTTAGAAAACTATATGTAAGATACCATCAATAACCTCATATGACTAACGCCCCAACTCAGAGTCACTAACGGTAACTTTAATCGCTCCTTAGTAATGGAATCACTATACAAATTTTGTACTAAGGAGCGATTTAAGTAACCATTAGTGACTCTGAGTTGGGGCATAACAGAAGGAAGCCCTATGGACAGGCAGGTCGCCTACTTATTATATCCTGCTTTTTCACTGGCTGGCCAAGTTGGAAGCTTATGGATGAGTTATCAGTATTTTAGCCTTAACATAGTTGTAAGTTACATAATATGACATACTACAGACCAAACTTACACTCATACAAAGTTTCATTGTCAATATTTATGTCCTCTCAGAGTGGCCTTAATACTTTGTTTCGCTGAAAATTTTGATTTAGATAGACTAGATTCTTAACATATTTTATTTCATAACCTATAGATTATACAGGTGTCCTGTATATAGAAGCTGACTCCTTCAGGAATTATAATTAATTTCATCTCTTCAATTTTATATAAATTGCCAACCAACAAAGTAATTTGATTAATGAATAAATATAATGATAGACGTAAATTGCATATCCTCAATCTGATTAGTCTGATTATTATAAAATCTGTAGCTTTTAAGAGAGTTCATAGTCTGAAATATATTTGGTAACTTTATATTTATCTACAAATGAAGATGGACATAACAGAAGATGAACAAATCATTTGAAAAGTCAATTTAATAACTTCAGAATACAATCTTTTGAAATTATTAAAAAAAAACCTTCAGTTCAATAAAGTTTACTGTTATCCCAAATAAATGTCACAGACAAAACAAACTGTTTTACTATCTATGTTATTAGATTTCATATTCTATTTCATGTTATTAGTTATGTATAATTTAAGTAAGTTGACTAAAAGTAAATTTACTCTAAGAGTAACAGCAATAGCTCTATTTTGTTACACATTTTAAATAATAAGATGTTTATAAAATTTTACATGTTTTTCATTACCTTTACATTTTATTGCTATTTTTATTAATTGCCATGTAATTACAACATTTACATCACGCCAAAGAAATAACTACAAGTGCCTTCTACACCGAGCTTGCAGATAAGTCAAGTTATAGATGCTGTGAAATAACATTGGTGGTAACTGACTCAGATCTATTGATAATACTATTTTGAAAAGGCTTGGTCACACAATAATATTATGCAATGCACATTGACCCAGCCAAATATATGACAAGTAGATTTTATTCTGAATAAGTACAGTAAACATCTAAATTATCTTGTAACACAAACAAAAACATTTCACTAAAGTCAGTACTACGAACATACACAAAACACATACACAAAAAATATGAAAGCACACATTATATTTAAGGTCTGACAATAATAATGATTCTTTAAAAGCTAAATTTAGAGCACCATGTAGACTACTTTAACAACGGTTATAAAACTTATTATTTATTTTACTGTATATCGTCGTTGCGACTTCAAAACCTCTTATGTGTAAAAATCTGCTTTTTGAGGGAATCGATAAAATTTTGTTTAGCAAGCACATAGGTGATTTTGAATTTGGTGAATAAATTACGATGGAAACATCCCACACAAATGAGAATTTTTGAATTCGATAGTGCTTCAAAATGTAGAATCATTTGACGTAAAAAAGTGATTTTGCCAAAAGTGGCACATAACACATAAGAGGTTTTGAAGTCGCAACGACGATATTCCAATATACTAATTTCCTTGTTGTGTAGTTTATGTTGTTACCAAAGTGTTCTAGTATAACTTTATTAATAACATTGTTATTGTCTATATTTATAAGGTAACTGTGCTGGTAAACTATCGAGCTAATTCAACTTTTGTTAGGTAGTTAAACATTACAAAGACTTGGGTTTCTTTTACAAGTCAAAATTCAGCATGAATAACCATATACATTATTGATAAAGTGGCTTATTAACCCGCCACTGGTGACGCATAATTATGTCTATGAGACCGGGTGGTCAAAAAAACTATTATAACTTTTACACCCTCCATCGATATGGGTCGTGCTTTCGAGTAGCTGCTTTATCGGACATCCCCTACCGCCAAGTACCCCACGACGGTAACCGGGCACAGGTTTCCGAGTATTGGCGCTAACCCGGTGTGTGAGACCGGCGTCACCGAACATGTAAGTCAAATTGACGTCACCAGTGGCGGGTTAAGAGTTTGGTGTATAAATATTATTATACACCTATTTTAAAAATGTAGCTGGACTAATGAGAATTTTGTTCAAACGAATCCAGTCAATGTGACTTGAACATATTGATGGCCTACTACAGGGCGCAGGTCTCTGTCTTGTCTTCATAACTGAGATCATAACTGAATAAAAAAATTATGTGTGTCAGCTCCGACGCACGACTGAAGTTTAACGCCATCTAGTTTGCAATTGTCAAATCAGGAACAACTGATGATGTTGATACTGATGATGTTTCACATCATTATAATAGGATGTACCAAGATTATATGTATCGTTATTCATTAGATGGCGTTGTTACTGATCAGCCATCCAACGCCATCTAGATTCTGTGTTACGAATTATAAACATAACGCATAACGTAACGGATAAAGTTTGATTTTATGCCCCATAAAATCTCCCCATAAAAACTCCCTATAAAATTTCATACCGCGATCGCTGGCTTAAATATAAAAATCGATAGATAAGGAGTTAAACTCCAATAATAGTCCACCATGCTGCTCCAGTGCGATGCCAATGCCATACTGTCAATCATAATAATGTCAAAAACGTAGTTGCCGAAAAGTCTATCAGCTAAACCGTCAAAATCTGATATGTTTAACATTAAGATCACAACACACAACCTTCCACTACAATCAGCAATCTGTAAAGTTGCTGCTACCACTAAGGGTGCAGCCTGAATGTTGGATGATGTGTGCGGCTGTGTATATCCCACATTTGACCGCTGTCTCATATGACTTGCCGAGCACCATTTGACTAAGGAAGCCCCCGGTGAAGGCGTCGCCTGCACCGTTGGTGTCCACGATCTGTTCCCGGGACAGCGGGGTGACAGGTATCAAGGTGACCTTGTCTCCTTGCACCAGAATGACCGGGTCCTTACCCTGGGTGATGACCACCACCCGTTGCCTCGCCGAGTTCAGCTTGGGAAGCGCTGCAATCTTTAACGCGATAGCTTCTAAGTTCGTTTCGTCTATGTTAAATGCCTTAGCGAAGGCGTCCGCTTCCTGAAAATAGATAAAAGGCGTGCGATTCTTAAAACATACTTGAGATTAATGGTTTTGGTTTTAAATTCTCATTAAGACTCATAAATGGTGTTGGATATTGATTAAGGCC
Organism: Thymelicus acteon; assembly: GCA_951805285.1. Classification (NCBI taxonomy): domain Eukaryota; kingdom Metazoa; phylum Arthropoda; class Insecta; order Lepidoptera; family Hesperiidae; genus Thymelicus; species Thymelicus acteon. The sequence continues at coordinate 1,618,426 of OX638227.1, read as the reverse complement.
ACGCAGAATCGCCAAGAACAAGGAACAATTTTGGCATGCAATTGAATTGACTTTAACCCCCGTATTCAAGAACAATACTTGTTTAAGTAAAGAAGCAATACTATGCGAAGTAAGGCATTTCGCAGTGCGTTCGTCATGGCAACCCTTCTGTTTCACAGTCGACCCTTAAGTATCACTTGGCTGTGCGGACGCACAGGCTGTATACAGCCCTCTTATTGGTCTATTTGATGCGGCTAACTTCACTCTAGTCATTTGACACAAGCAAAAGACAAAGATAACAATACAAACAATCGATCCTTTCTTTCTATTTTGATAGAAGTCAAACCAACACTATGCGTTCGTTCGGTAAAGTAGCTCGGCAGCTACTTTATCGATTTTGACAAACGCACAGCGAAGGACTTCAATCAAGTATTGTTTACGAAATGATTTTAATGCCACTACGCACTCGCAAACACTGTGAGACCTCACAGTGTTGTTCTTGAATACGGGGGTTAGAATACATCTTAAAACCCTTAACTTCTAACACTATAGTTAAATTCGCAGAAATTAAACATAGTCGCACAAATGTAATGTATGTAGTTTAAAACATATGAATTTAACGTACCACAGATATTTAATCTTATTTGTATACAATTATCATCTTTACACAAAACATGATGTATCAAATTAAATCAGTAATTCAATCATCAATCAGTAATCCAAACATTATAAATGATTGAAGATAAAAAATAATCTATAGAAATAGCAACAAGAGGTAGATAATATTTCAATTCATTGATTATTTTATCAAATAAGGAGGCTCGATCAGAGCGTGGCGCGAGGCATGGCGTGCCAGTTTCTGTGTGGCGTCTACCATACACACCAAGAGCATGCGATCAACACGCAACGTATCATGCCCTGCCACACTTTATATATATAGCACTTTGAGATAGGATCTGGAGAAATAAGATATTTAACAAAAGCCTAAGGGCCAGCACCCATTGGCAGCATCGCCGACACGTTAATATCTTCGTACAATTACCTGCCTAAATAGCCTTTGCACACGGCGTACTTTTGAAGCACGGACGATGCGCAGAATCCGCGCGTAGACGCGCTTCAAACGCGATCGAACGATGAACGCCTCGTCCGCCTCGTCAACGGCGCGGATTCCGCGTTTTCGGACGCACTTCAAAAACACGTCGTGTGCAAAGGCTCTAAGGTATGCATATATACCGTGTTGCCAATGGGCGCTGGCACTAAACCGTGATGATAATCCCATGTTATTGCCCGCCCAAATTTCGGTTTAACAACACCAGTTTACACTTTTAAAGCCTTGAACAACCTTGACGGGCTGTCAAAACATTGCACAATCTAAAAAGAACCAATTAAAAATACGTTACAGACGAATTTTAAATTAATTGGTTGGACAGTTACGAATGGAGTACAACAAAAGCCAAAGTGCATTGTTGTTAAAATTAAAGTTTGACAAAATACCGACCGATTCATTGCCAAACAGCACATCGACGTAAGGCAGCATCTGTTCGAGCGGCTCCTTGTAGAACTGGCTGACGAAGGGCGCGCTCAGGTTCATGATGAAGCAGTGGCCCTGGTCGTGGGCGTGCCGCGCCAGTTGCATTATGGACTCCGGGGACACTGCTACGAAGAAACCCTGGAAATAATTAGTAGGTCCTGTTTGTTAATAGCTTTATGTGTCTAGACTCGACTAGAGTAATGGCCGATTTCCGCTGAACGAGTAATTTTTAAGTGTAGGTGACCGCAGTAGCGTAGCGTGGGGGGGGGGCGGGGGGGGGGCCCTGGCCCCGGGCGGCACATGAAGAGAGGGCGGCAAGCCACTCGATTTTTAAGTAAAAAAAAATATGTATTAAAATTAATTATTTTATATTTTTTCATGTAAAATGTGTTATGAAAAAAAAAAAACAAGAAAAGTGCATTTTTAATTAATAAAAAAATATTTTAAATAATATGGGGGCGGCAAAGTTTATTGGGGGGGGGCGGCAAATTTTCGGTCAACCCCGGGCGGCGGGAGCCCACGCTACGCCACTGGGTGACCGTAAATGCACCTCTGCGTAGCTTATCTTTCGGTAGAGAATTACCCTAACGAGACGTAGGTAGGTAGGTAGGTACATTTCTTTGCGCGACCAGTCGGCCAGTGGTGGAGCGTGGGTTCCTGCCACCGAAAATTTGCCACCCCCCAATGACCTTTGCCGCCCCCATATTATTTTAAATATTTTTTTATTAATTAAAAATGCACTTTTTTGTTTTTTTTCATAGCACAATTTACATTAAAATTTAAATAAAAAATACTTAAGTTTAATGTATGAATTATTTTTATTTTAAAATAGATTGGCTTGCCGCCCCCTCACGTGCCGCCCGGGGCCATGGTGTCCCCCCCCCCCCGCCACGCTACCCCACTGCAGTCGGCCTATCACTTTTGGTGCTACTGATGTCCACGGGCGACGGTGACCATTTTCCATCTTCCTCGTTTCTTTGTTATTCACAAAAACAATCATTAAATCATTACCTACATATTCGTCAATAGTAGTAAATACGAACCGAAGCATAGAAGAACCGCGCCTGCTCTATGCTCTTTTTGCATTCATCCTTCGCGAGGTGGTCGGGCGTGAACTTCTGCGCGGCGGCGAGGTTGGCGCACAGCGAGCGGTGCGTGCCCGTCACCAGCACCGCGCAGGTGCCCGTGGGGGCCTCCTCTGTCACCTGGTAGTGTACCGTCACGCCCTCCGCGCTGAGGAACGGGGAATGGAAACATTGACAAAAGAATGCAAACGAGTACGCAAGATTTTTGTATTTTATAGCGATATTTTGACCCAGTTACAATACGGCCGCTGTATCTTGGCGCGTTTGAACATAAGCTTTGCAAACTGTAGCGCATGTAAGACAGAGATGGCAACACGAACATGCTAACGTATGACTGAGACATAATACACCGCGTTTCGAGTATTGGCGAATTATGTTACTGCGCAGCTTTCTGCGCGAAGTTCAGACGCGCCAAGATACAGCGGCCATACTGTACATGGATTACGTCACGACGGTCCTTGTAACTGGGTTGAAACGTCAGTAAAAATACAAAAATCGTGAGTATCCGTTTGCAATCAAATGTCTGTCCAATGAATTCAAAATGGATAGGCTCCTTGAAACATGGGTAAGAATCACACAAATGATCTTACGAACTGAGCGAGATCAGAGTCTCCATTAAGAATGTACAGTCCGCGTGCGAGTTGAATGCAGAGTTTTACAGTACGGCCGCTGTATCTTGGCGCGCCTGAACTTCGCGCAGAAGGCTGCGCAGTAACATAATTCGCCAATACTCGATACGCGGTGTATTGTGTATCAGTCATACGTTAGCATGTTCGTGTTGCGATCTCTGTCTTACATGCGCTAAAGTTCGCAAAGCCTATGTTCAGACGCGCCAAGATACAGCGGCCGAACTGTACTATGGCGCGCCATATTAATACCGCGTACCGAGCATTGCCAAATGTAACGCAGCCTTTTGCGCGAAGTTCAGACTCGCCAAGATACGTCGGCCATACTGTATATCGTCGTTGCGACTTCAAAACCTCTTATGTGTAAAAAATCTGCTTTTAGAGGGAATCGATAAAAATGGATAAAATTTTGTATAAGCACATATTAAGTAGGTGATTATGAATTTGGTGAATAAATTACGATGGAAACGTCGTACACAAATTAGAGTTTTTGAATTCGATAGTGCTTCAAAATGTAGAATCATTTGACGTAAAACAGTGATTTTGCCAAAACTGGCACATAACACTTAAGAGGTTTTGAAGTCGCAACGACGATATATTATTCTTTTTAATCAATATTAAGTACATAACGTTACATTTACGTTACGGTTCACGGCTGCACCGAAGTGTGCATTAGTAAGCGCGATAATAGAGTGTTAATTTCCGTTAATTAGCACTCAGTCTAAACAGTTGGCCACTTCTGCGTAACTTTGCGTCATTGTTAGCGCGATTATTAATCACCGTGAAGATTAGGGGGGTCATACAGTTCGCAAAATATCAATGAGTGGGTTGTAAAGTAATACAAAGCTTAGATAAGCGATGCAGGACAGCAGGACACTACAGAAGTATATGCCCCGGCCAGGAATCGATCATTTCACACGATAAAACTAGGGTTGCCAGATGGTCGGGTCTCGGGATTCGTCTGGATTGTCCCGACATTTCACATGTCCAGCAGTGGCGTAGCGTGGGGAGGGGGCCGGAGGGGCCATGGCCCCGGGCGGCACATGAAGAGAGGGCGGCAAGCCACTCGATTTTGAAATAAAGAAATTACATTAAAATTAATTATTGTTTATTTAAATTTTAATTTAAATTATGCTATGAAAAAAAAAAACAAGAAAAATGAATATTTAATTAACAAAAAAATATTTTAAATAATATGGGGGCAGCAAAGATCATTGGAGAGCGGCTTTTCGGTCGGCCCCGGGCGGCGGGAACCCAGGCTACGCCACTGATGTCCAGAGTTCCGACAAAATACAAAATGTCCCGACGATTCACTCGATTCAACAGAACGCGGCGCCCGCGCCGCACGCGCTTTAGCCGTTTTTGTTTTAGTCGTCAGCAATGATGTTTTAGTATAGATACGTTATGCCCTTACAAATCAACCGAAAAATTTGTTCCGAAACACACACACGTTTATGTTTTGTTTTCCTACACTAATCAGGCAATCACTACATTGGTAAACTATGTAAAAGGGATAGCTTTACTAAAACCATAATAGTGAAAAAGACAGCTAGTGTTTATCGTTCGCGTCACCAGACGTTGACCAGTGTTGCCAACAAATGAAATTGTGCAAAACAACTTAATATTACGTTAAGAAAATTATACTTATATTCGTAAATCAACTTTAAATCTTAACAATTTCTACTAAAACTGACTCGTTTTCAATCTGCACATCCTCTTAATTTTCAGTTTAAACTAGATTTAATTTTGGTGGTCTAAAGTAAAAACTGTGAAGATAACGAAAAAAATTTAGAGTTGGCAACTCTGCCCATTTCCACAATCGTGCAGATGATTTGATTGGCTGGCTTCGGCAAAGACTAACAAATTCAGTACAGTCAGTAGATTGAAAGTACCTAAAAATAATCTTAAGTAAGGAAGTTGTAATTTCAAAACTATTTAAAGCAATATTTTGGGATTTCGGTGATGAAGTATTAAATATGGTGACACATTTACGAATAAAGTAAATACGCGTATTTATAGGGACCACAGCCTTTTTCATGTGTAAGTCAGCCTAAGCAGTATGTATGGCGTCTTATTCATTATTATTACATAGCATCTTATTTATTCTGTAGGTAGATAATAAAACGCATTTCTTTAAAACATTAATTTTAAACAACAACGATCCACTTTTTAACCGACTTCAAAAAAGAAGGAGGTTCTCAATTCGACTGTATTTTTTTATGTTTGTTACCTCAGAACTTTGGACTGGGTGAACCGATTTTGATGGTTTTTTTTATTCGAAAGCTGGAGCCTGTCATATGGTCCCACATAAATTTTATTGAGATCTGACAATGGCATCCATGAATTTGTATTAGGTATGTGCGCGACAAATGGACGAATACCACGCCAACCGATTTTGATGATTCTTTTTTTAATCGAACCTACTCCTAAACTACTTAACCGATTTTAATCAAAGCACACCGTGTGCAGTTTGATCCAACTTGAAAGATAGGATAGCTTACATCTGAAAATAAAAAACTTTTGACAGAATGAAGTCTGTCCGGGCAGCTAGTATTATTTATGAATTTCTTTTTGCTAGGCTCTATTACAATACTCGATACTAATACGGTACGGCTTTATTACAATACTGGTACTCGTGAGAAAATTATCCATCGTTTCTTTTGTACTTAACAATAAACATACAAATGGGGATAGCATCAATATATCGTCACTTCTGCATGTTAATCTATGTCCGCCCTTCGTTCAGCCGGCGTTGTCATGCCGCCATATTTATTTTGTTAGAGAAATAATGAAATTAAATAAAATGCAATAAATCATGATAACTGACGAGTGGTATGTTATTCCATGAATTTTATTTCTTTTGCTTGTGTAATTAGTGCATTTACGCATTATCGACAGAGTATTGACAGAGCGACTGCGAGCAGTTGGGCTAATTAGCCCAAGTTACGCTCTTCATCTTCGGCGCGCTAGTGACATATCTACCTCTATTTTTATAATATCATTGGTCGTCAGCTCGTTTGCCAGCTATTTCCAAAAAAAAAATTTGTCCCGACATATCCCGACTTTTTGAAGTTTTGTCCAGATATTTCAGTCTTGCCATCTGGCAACCCTAGATAATAACGTAAATAATAAGATAATCACGATGTTGCTCCGCCTGATTTACATACAGTTAGCATATAAATCAAATGCAACAGTAATGACTTTTGTAACACGTACGCCCTTAATAGTTCCTCAAGGTTTTCAAATTGAGCGTTTGGTGATTGGTGTGTTTATGAGCAGATTGGATCGCCGGGTTCCAGCACCACTATTGCCTTAATGATGCATTGACGTCACAGCGTCTCGTTTGCGTGTTTAAGGAAACACGTGATTGCTTCGTTTTAGAAGTTTAGGAGAAAAATAGAACTGAATATCTGGCACATTATTATTTTACTCAGTGATACTCTTACTCGAGCCCCTTTATGCACAAATATTTAGCCATGTAATGTTTCATATTTTTTATTAATACTGAATATTACGCAAAGCTCGGCATAGATGGCGCCACCAGCGCATGCAGTAAACAAACCGGCATCATGGTGCATTCATGTTTGCACTGATGTTATTAAAATGTAAAAACTTACATATCAAATTAATTTTATAATTATTCTTATATATTAGACTGTATTGCATTTATATTTCGTGATATAAATAATAATAAATAAAGAATTAACTAAAACAGAGGGCACTACTCTTTTTTTATTTAAAATAACAAGAAGTCTGCAACGTGTTGTCAATTCCCATAGTTTTCGCACATATCCTTTTGGAATTGAATGGGTCCCTTCATTGCTACATCCAAATACACTACATTGATGCATTATTGTAGACTAAGACTCAATTACCACGTTTTGAACAATTTGTCGAAATTCTGTTTACGATTTATACTGGTGCTGCACTCTGGCGCGAAAACTTTGCAATAATGTCTCCTATTACAACGGCTATAATAGCCGTTAAAATATTATCAGGACTACACAACAAAGTAATACATGACATACGTGATATGTTATGTTTACTATCAATCAAATCAATTTGCAGATGCAATTCTATAATTGCCCTTTACGATACAGTAGATAATGGTAGGTACCTACTATAATACGTAACTAGTTCTATGCTATTACATGGGACAATGATAGGATATTTATCTCAGGGGCGGTAGTAATCTGTGTACCTCCGATAAACTTACCGGTTACTGCAGCGTTCTAGAGGCAATGATAAGGGAGCTGTTATCAAATAACTACGGTCAGTATCTATTAGTTTAAAACAACAGGTATAAAATTAAATCAACTTTTTTTTAATAAAAAATAAAAGTTGTATTTATAAACTTACATTTCACTATAACCATACTATTATTTCTTCTGTGCTATAACAAACTATTTAACGAAAAACTTCAAAAATGTTTTCCATAACTATAATCCAACATATTAGAAAAAAAAAATCCCGGGAGTTTCTTGCCGCTTCTTCTCCCGGGACCACTCACGGGTTTGTAACAAACCTACTTCGAATAAAACTTATTTCATTTCATTTCATACCACCAAAGACTTCCAAATCGAATTTACCTATATTCCGCAATTCTAGACGAATTTATGTAATGAAAAACTGATTTCTACCTAAAACGACCCTCACGAGAGATGGCTTTATCGATAAGCGGTGTCATCGGAAGCGGAGATAAGGCGAGCTAATGTTATCACCACGAACTTGTTCAACGCTGACAAAATATTATATCAGCTAGGTATCTGTTCCCTCGCTTACATCATCCTTTAGCGTTACGTAGGTATGAAAGCAATTCATTTATTTATGTCTGTTTAATGAGTTCTTGTAAATACAACTAATACAAGCTTAAGATACGATCGCTTATACCTATAGGAGATAGATTATCGAGTCAAACACATAAATGTGACAATCATGGAAATAGATTATATGTCACCAATACGACGGTCCTGAAGTGTCAGGCGAGTAAGGCATATCGAATTCGATTTCCGGCGGGGGCAGATATTTATGTAACAGCCTGACAGGTAAAGGTGTGTCGATAAACCAAACAAAACCCACCCGGGATATTCAATATTTGCCCTACCGAGCATACATCGATCCGAAGAAACTTGAGAGGTGTCAAGGGACACCCGGATGGAACGAAGTTCCTTGCAGTATTTAAGTACTAGGATAGCAAAAACATGCAGCAAGTGTGCCAAAACAAATCTGGGGTATTAAATTTCTCATCGGCTTTATTCACCCAGTAGCTTGAAGCTACTGAAAATATCTGGCTTGCTTTCTATAAGAGGGAGAGAGAGAGACAGACAGAGAAACATGCGCACGCCGCACGACATATAACGACGCGGCGACGCCGCACGAGTTGTAACGACTAACGACGGCAAAAAGTGTCGTTACAACTTTTCGCTACCAAATTTTCCGCCTAACCCCCTTTCGCAACACGCGATAAGGAACTTCGTTCCAAAAAACCATAGCAATAACTTATCATCCAAAATATCTTATCCTAAAACTTGACTTATGATGAGATTTTTATAATACTTCCTTGGACACATCCTAAGCCGACTTATCTTTGACATGGCAATACCTAAATCGAAAGATATATGTAGATAAAATTACTACAGCGATAATACAATGATATTGCATTATGAAAAGTGTCCATAGGCTTGATCGACGAACACAACAAACTGTATTGCAAGAATCCAACAATAAGTTTTTGCATTTGTTCGCAAAATATATAAATAATTATTATAAAAATAATAATATTAATACATAATAAATAATTATAAAAACTCTAGAATCGTAGAATAAAACATTGAAAAACATTATGTACCTATATCCATGCCAAATTACAGCTTTCTAACACTAAGGGTCTCGGTGCTTTGCTTCGGGCAGAGGGCTAGACAGACGGACCGTCGGACGGACGGACGGACAAACGAAACTATAAGGGTTCCGATTGTACTTCTGGACCCTAAAAAGGAGAATTAGCGGGTCCACGATGGATCTCTTTCTTCCTTTTTGTTCTCTCTTTCTTTACCAGCAATGCTCAGTGATGCTTTTGGTATTGCTAATGTCCATAATCCATAGCCACTCAGCATCAGATGGATCGCCAGCTCTTTTGCCGCCTATTTTCGTAAAAAAAAAACAACACACTCACACAGCCCTCTCCCTGAGAATGTTGGCGTAGTCGTCGTTGCCGACGCAGCCGAAGTAGACGCACATGTTGGGCTTCTTGAGGATCCACTGCGCCACCCGCAGCGAGTTCTGCACGCTGCCGCCCGCTATGAACTCCGTCTTGTACCTGGACAGTAACATCATTTTCAATCTGTGAAAACCGCATCAAATTTGATTCATAAGTTCTCACGCCATGTATGATGCTAAAAGAGTCAGAATTATAATGTGAACTGAAAGTTAGTTCGAACTTGAAAATCTTATGTGTGATATAAATCAACTTTAGCATTACACTTTGAAGATTTTTGCTATTTGCCTGATGCTGGTGGAAAGGCTGAGAGGTGTTGTAGACCTCGGATAGTTCTTTGGCTCTTTCTTTTTCATGGTAGACCATACGTGTCCGCGACTTGTAGTGGCCACTTACCACCAGCCATGCAACCCGAACATTTCAATTATTGAACATACTCAGAAGTTCAGTAAGGCGCTATTTTGCTAAATTATGTACCTATTATCAAAGTGTACTGGAATGTGGCGTCATATTTGTAAATATTTAACATTTCTTATCACTTTATTAGCTAAGAATGTCTCATTTAAATGTGAAGGTTTGCCACTAGACTTTAAGACATTAATTAGACACATTGCTATATTTTACGTCCATAACATTTTATCAATACACAATTATTACCCATTAGTAACAAAAATCAAAACAAAGCTATAAATAAACTTTATTGATAGCGCAAACAATAGAATTCTGTAATTAACCAGATTTGTAATTACAAATTGGCCTCACATTATGAACATAAAATAAACCATGGAAATTTAAATTAAACAATGATAAACCATATTTGTAGTATGATAATCATCAAACAAGCAATTCTTTGATAACATTAATTTAACAACTTTGTATCACAATGTTACATGTTATACTGGTAAAGTCTGCAAGTAAAATGTATTTTTACCATACAACATCAGTGAAGTTTTAGCACTACAAGCGCCCTGGGCGAGATTTCTACGGCGCCCCCTTTCTGCCATTAAAACCCTTACAAAAATGATAAATACATTTTACATACACACGCAAGACGAAACTATAAGGGTTCCGTTATGACTAACTGCGGCGCCCCTTCATATCTGGCGCCCTGGGCGCTCACCCAACCGCACCCTAACCCGACGCCGACACTGTACAACATCTTTTACTATAAGCAAGGCTAGTCTTCAATATGTTTCATGAAATTTAGTCCTTGTTCTCAAGTCTGAGCTTGAAACAATAGTAAATAGTATTACAAAATTTTATTTTCAAAAGGCATTTAAAAATATTTTGTATACTCAACCCCTTTTCAAGACCTTTAAATTTTTTGTGTATACAATATACATGTCAATCATTTAACAATGACCACTCCATCAGAAAGCTATCAGCTCATTTATTCATAACCATAACTTAATTGCCTTTAATGCATAAAAAATATAAATATACCTACTGATTGTGCAGTGAAATAACTTACTTTTCCATAAGTTCTCTATACAGCGGCATGTGTTTAGCCTCCGCCATGATGGCATCATCGGGGTGCAAGTCATACTTCTTTAAAAGATCTTCATCCACGACAGCAGATATATCCAGCAAGGGGTTTCCAATGCCAACAAGAAGACCTGGTTTACCACACCTAGAAATAAAATTATTAATATATACATTAAAAATAAAACTCTAAATGCTTTGCACACTTGAAGTAGGATTCCTCACGTCGCAGGTGGCATGGACAACACATCAGTATAACACCCATGACCGAGGTACAAATATTTATTTATCATATAAATATCAGCCCCAGCCCGGAATCAAACCCTGGTCACCCAGGACCCTTTCCTTTGCAGGTAGGGTCATTACTCACTACCAACTAAGCTCATTAAGGAAAAATGTAAAAAGACATTCAATACAGATAAAAATATTTCTATCTATTTTTCCTTCAATAAATGTGACCAATTTATGACTTGCCATAATAACGACTTTGAGGCAATACTCTTTTGAAAATGCTGTATTGTATGTAAGAGCAAAATATTATGTGCCTAAATAGATCAGACATGTTTGCCGTCAGTTCATACAAAAAAACCTTATTTCTTACATTTGCAAACAGTGGCAAAACATTCAATAGTAACAAAGGATAATTATTCAAAAAAAAATATACCACTCCTTCTTATAGTTCTCCCACATATATTTGTGTCATTTTTACTCTCAAAGATTGATAACAATTTATCCTCACATGTATATTAATTAATATGCCGTGATGCCAAGAAAAACCAACAACATAATAATATTCGACTTTTTGGCAAGCAGTAAACACCTCATGCCAATTGTATAATGGGTATTTAAATTGTATTATGCATATTATTTATTAGTACCCTAATTGATATGACGAATAATACCTAACAGAACATCCAATTTACACAATCATTTTACAAAGATATTTTATTTCCTAATAGAATATACTTATTAAAATTTAAAAGTACTATTATTTCTTCTGTGATAATAGTCAATAGTATTTATTGATCTTCTTTTCCTATCCCAGGTTTGTACAAGTGGACAAAATGTACACAAAATCCAACACCAAAGATAAATGTTGTTCTTTTTTGAAGTGTAACAATAAAATTGTTTAAATTGTAAAAGTGCTAAATCTATTTGGATGACATTCCGTTGCTGGTAACCATAATTAATTATTGTCATTAGCTTAAACAACCTTAATGCGACGACGACTCGGACATACAAATTGAAATAACGTCGCGCGAAAAGGAAGCATTTTATTAATGCAAAAAATTACTTACGAAGGAATATCCATTATGAAATAATTATGTTAAATTGACAAGATATTATTATATCTTCCAGCGACCTCTCCACACTACCGTGATGGAAAAAATGAATCAATTAAACACACTCGAAGAAAATGTCACCGCATGATTTACACGAAGAAAAACGTGTTCACACTTTCCTAACCCGACGAAGAATAGGTATTTTTTTCCATGTGTTCTGCTGTCATTACTGTCATTGTCAATATTACAGATAAGAAACAAATGTCATGCTGTCATGTTGACAAAATCAACAAAATATAGAATACAAAATACAAATTGTAGCATAGAGTAATCCATGGTAGCATGTAAAATGAAAATAACTGAACTTAGCAAAAAAATAGCAAAAAATATCATATAAATTATAATATAGAACGAAATGGAGTATAGTAATTTAAAAAATAACGATAAAATATAGAATACAGTAATAAATACCTACAATATAATAACCGTTTGGAAGCATAGAATCATAGAACAGTTTGTTTGAGAGGCTCAATTACAGGCAATAATTTATTATAATCAGGCATTAATAAAATATTACATTGTAAACCTATAATTTTTAATGGTCTCTTTCTTTTTCCACCCTATCTCTCTAACGTATGTATAAACAGTACACGTTATTTGCGGTAACGACAGGAGTTACCGGTATTTTAAAGCTCATGCTTAATATAATCTTCTTTTTTTTTCTTTTAAGTTATCTGTGTCCCTAAGTAACCTATAACCGGCGTAGAAAATCACGTTTTGAGAAAATTGCGATTCCAGCAGCGAGAATCTTCGAGAAGTGTGCGCTCAATAGACTTTTATAATCACAGTTTCCTTCCAATCAATAAAAAAATGTTGCGATTGCCTCGCGTAGTACGCCAGACCATATCCCTGAGCAAGTCACAACAATTTGCAAGATTTTACGCCAAAGATGTAAGGTTCGGTGCTGATGTAAGAGCTCTCATGCTCCAGGGCGTCGATGTCCTCGCCGACGCCGTAGCAGTCACAATGGGCCCTAAAGGTAGAAACGTTATTCTAGAACAATCTTGGGGCTCCCCAAAGATCACTAAAGACGGCGTGACGGTCGCCAAGGGAGTGGAACTAAAAGACAAATTCCAGAACATAGGTGCTAAGCTCGTCCAGAATGTGGCGAACAATACTAACGAGGAGGCCGGCGACGGCACCACCACCGCGACAGTTCTCGCCAGGGCGATCGCCAAGGAAGGCTTCGAGAAGATCTCCAAGGGCGCTAATCCCATTGAGATCCGCCGTGGGGTGATGATGGCAGTGGATGCCGTGAAGGACAAGCTAAAGAACATGTCAAAGCCCGTGACCACCCCGGAGGAAATCGCGCAGGTCGCCACCATCTCCGCGAACGGAGACACCGCGATCGGGAAGCTCATAGCAGACGCCATGAAGAAGGTGGGCCGCGATGGCGTCATCACAGTTAAGGATGGCAAGACGTTGACCGACGAACTCGAAATTATCGAAGGTATGAAATTCGACAGAGGTTATATTTCACCATATTTCATCAACTCATCTAAGGGTGCCAAGGTCGAGTTCCAAGACGCCCTCGTCTTGTTCTCGGAGAAGAAGATCAGCAATGTTCAAACGATCATTCCCGCCTTGGAGCTGGCCAACCAGCAGAGGAAGCCATTGGTCATCGTAGCCGAAGATGTCGATGGAGAGGCGCTGTCGACCTTGGTAGTGAACAGACTGAAGATCGGTCTCCAGGTCGCAGCCGTCAAGGCGCCTGGCTTCGGAGACAACCGCAAATCCACTTTGAGCGACATGGCCATAGCGACTGGTGGAGTTGTCTTTGGTGACGATGCCAACCTTATCAAGCTGGAAGATGTTCAACCATCAGATTTAGGGCAGGTCGGAGAAGTCATTATTACCAAAGATGATACCCTGTTGCTGAAGGGCAAGGGCAAGAAGGCCGATATTGACAGGAGAGCCGAACAGATCCGTGACCAAATTCAGGAGACCAATTCCGAATATGAAAAAGAAAAGTTGCAAGAGCGTCTTGCTAGGCTAGCTTCAGGTGTTGCAGTCCTGCACGTTGGAGGTTCTAGTGAGGTAGAAGTCAATGAGAAGAAGGACAGAGTAAATGATGCCTTGAATGCCACTCGCGCTGCCGTCGAGGAAGGAATTGTTCCTGGAGGTGGATCAGCTCTCCTCAGATGTATCCCGATGCTTGAGGATTTAAAGACTGCAAACCCCGACCAGGCGACCGGTGTTGACATAATTAAGAAAGCTTTAAGAATGCCCTGCATGACCATTGCTAGGAATGCTGGCATTGATGGATCAGTTGTTGTTGCCAAAGTGGAGGACTTGGGACCCGAGTTTGGATATGATGCTCTGAACAATGAGTATGTAAATATGATTGAGAAGGGTATCATTGACCCCACCAAAGTTGTGAGGACGGCGTTGACAGATGCCAGCGGTGTTGCATCACTACTGACCACGGCGGAGGCGGTGATCTGCGAAATGCCACAGGAGAAGGAGGCGAACCCCATGGCTGGTATGGGAGGTATGGGTGGCATGGGAGGAATGGGGGGAATGGGGGGCATGATGTAAGCCCAAGGACTGTAATGCATTTATATTGATAAGACAATTGTTACATAACCAGTTCAGTTTGTGGTTGCAATGTTACGGTGAATGGTGTTACAAATGTGCAGTGAATGATTTTCATTTTATTATTGAGTCTGATTGTGTTAGAAATGTAGAAGACAGCTGTCTTAGAATTATTTAGTTTTAATGCCTGCTTAAAAGCAAAATGTTATTTTTAATAAAATAAATAATGTTTTCCAAATTGGTTTATGCTTATTATTCCTCATTTAGTTAATTATTTAAATAGTTAACATTTTATAATGCAATATGTGAAGTTTATAATTTAAATAATAAATACCGTATTACGTAATTTCAGGTATTATAGGTAATTAGGCATTTATGATGTAATTATGATGAAATATTATTTTTATTATGCAAATGTCTATTCCATAAATATAGTATCTTTGTTGAAATAGTACTACATGTAATTTCTTAAGTGTATACCCATCGTTGTGCCTACATATTGTACAAAATTAGAACTACACAAGAAAGATGAGGGCGTTGCTTCGCCTCATCGTACGTAACTATAGGACAATGACCTTTCACTTCGAGTCTGTACGCACTACGCAAATGAGGAAGCTAAACGCTAAAACAAGTACTATTATGTCTTCTGTGCTAAAACTTAAATAAATTACGGAGCTATAAAACCCAAATTTTAAAAACAACAAATTTTAAAAGCGAAAAATAGTGCGAGCTAATAAACATTGTACCCGCCTCATGTTAACAGATACTTATCTCATATTATGCTTTAGTAATTTTCGCGAGCAAATAATTTCCGTGAATATACCTATGTACCTAGTACCTACATAGAAAAGGAATTTTCCCAGTTAAGAGACCCAAAATCGATACCGGACACGATTTTTCGCCCCCGTAAATACCTATATCGAATTATTATGGTGGTTTTCGAGAACATGGCTACAAATATTGGTCGTATTATTATCCGATAGTAACATAGGATATTAATATAATAAAATTATCTCCAACAATGGCGTAAATGTTGAATTTAAATATTCAACCATTCAAGAATGCCGTAATAGATATCAGTCGCGTCGTTATCAGCTTGCTCACGAAATGTACTTCGCGCAAGATTGTTGCGTGAAGGCTACGGTGCGACTTCGCTCATTTGAATTGTAAATAGCTGGAGTTTGGATACAATTCCAAAGTACCTACGTCATTTTCATGATCTTTAATAATTCTGATAATACATTACGCTCGCAAAAATCGACGACTCATTTGATACGATGATTTGACAACCTCAAACGGAGTCGAACGCATATTCGTTTGAGACTATGGTTTGAGAGGTATTTTTGGCGAACTTTACCTACTAGTTACCACTAGCTGAGACATTTTAAAATATATTTAAGTTCAAGCCTACAAAATATATTTCATTTTTAGCGGTGTAGTACACACCGGGTATCCACTAGCAGAAGTGTATAGAAGTATGAAATATTTTTTATTTTAATAATTCACGGCTGATCTCAATATTCTAACTACATAACCATGTCCATAACCATAGCAACAGCTACCAGCTAGAAATAGCAACAGATATCTATAGCTAGATGAATAAATTATATTGAATTAAAAAAAATTGTACACACAATGACATCAAAAAAAAATATTTTGTAAGAAATTATAATTATTCATTGATCCAAAACACTGTCATAACGACACTTATTTTCTTTGAAAAAACAAATAGGTGATAGAAATGGAAATAAAGTTGTATGTGTTATGTGGAAACTCATACCTAGGTACTCTTTGTCTCTACTCTACGTACCTACGTTAGATTAAACAAAAAATGTATTTACATAAAAGATATTGCATTTATTATATTTGTCATTTGAAACTTAACTTAAAATATTTCTATAAAAAGGTACAAAATAACTATAAAAATATTTGTTCTTCGTCTGAATCTCCAGCACCATAGACAAAATGTCTTCTAACAACATTGTCTTCTACGATTGCACTGTCCGTATTATTTGTATTGCTATTCTTACAAGGCGTAACTGGATAACGAACAGGACCCAGCCATCGTCTGCTAAGCCCAAAATTTCTTGGCACGGGTATGATTTTACCTTTCGAATTATCCAAACTATTCAGAGATGATTGGATCGATTTCAGGGACGACTTCTTCAGTAACAAGTCTCCTGAATCATCGTTCAAATAGTTTTCAGGTAAATGAACATCCGATGGGATGCTTAAGCTTAATGGCCTACGCTTTGGCCTATTTGGCACTTGTCCTCGGCATGTATTAAACTTTTGGATGTTCCTTTTCTGGGGTGTATTTTCTTGCGACGAAAAGTTCCCTGCGTCTAATTCATCAAATATTTGATTTATTTTATTTTCTGAATAGCTTTTCTGCAAATTACTCCTATCAGGCGTGGAATGCTTTGACTTGTCTTTCATTCTACTGATTACTTTCTCTTTTGTTAACTTAATTAGAGCGTAAATCGTTTTAAGAGCTTCCTCATTTAACAATTCATCGTCCATTGTTTCGAGATCCAATGCACTTACTATGCTCCGTCTTAAGCTATCTTCCTTAAAATCGCACACATTACATTCAACAGCATTGGCAGTAGTAAAATTATGATCAATTTTATTTACGTTCTGTAAAACTATCAACTCTACTTTTTGCGGTGCCGACTGCAGCATTGTTAATGCCTTATCATATTTTAAATTTAATAATGTCTGTCCATTTACTGATATGATTTGATCTCCGGCAAGTAATTTCCCACATAGATCAGCTGGACTTGCGGCAGTTATAGATTTTATATATACATTTCCATCAGACCCTTCTGCCACTTGTAATCCTAATGCATTCATTTTGTCTCTTTCGAGAACGGCCGTTACAAAAACTCTCTCACCCTGAACACATTCCATGTTATCTAGCTTTTCAAATATAGAAGTATTGGGGCAAGATTCATTTGCATCGCGGAAATTAAAAACATCTGAGTAAGCCTTGGGGGATTCCAAAACGAAGGCAGTAGGTGCTTGCAATACGTTTTGACTGTATGGTCGTTCAGGTAACAACTTCATACTATTTATTGTGCAATGCTGTCTCTGCTCTGAACTAAGGTCGTCAGAATCACTATGATTAACGACAACTTCTCCATCTGATCTTATACAATCACTAAACGTTTTAACAGGTGATGAAGTTTGTTTACCATCTAAAACAGTCTTCATTCCATTAAACACTCTTGTGCCCATTTTCACTCCATGCCTTCTAGGAAGACTGCTTTCTGATGATGATAACCCTTCGTTTGAACTTCCCTGCATATTTAGGAAACTCTCATCACCTTGTTGCGGCGTAAGGATTCGCCTGAGTAATTCTTCAGTGTCTGGCTTATCATTCTCTTTATTAATGGACTTTTTGTCTCCAAAGATGTCTACTTTGAATCGTCTCCTAGCAGGTCTTCTTAACTTGATAGGATTTCTTACAGCCAGATTATAACTGTCCTGATAATTACTGCAGTTTAGTTTTTTTGGACTGCCATCAGTGTTTAAAGGGCAACCAAATTCACTCGATAAGTAAGTAATGAAATCTTCTTTTGCATACAGCTTCAAATATAGCCTGTGATGCAAAGAGGCTAACCAAAACGTGAAGTAGCTTTTGTTGTCTGTCATTTTAAGTTTATACTTGATACCAATTTTTGATAATCCAGAATATGTATTGGGCATTATATACAAGCTCTTTTTATTGTAATAAAATGTGTGTATATGATGCCAAGGCAAGCTTTGTAAGACTATACGATTTGTATTTGTGCCAGAACTGTCTGTGATAGGATTGGTTCGCGAATAAAGAGTGACACCCCTTGGACCTATTGACAACCAGACATCACGACAGAATCCATCTCTTGTGGCCCAAATTGCAGAGTAAAAATGAGATCCATAATCTCTGAATGTTTGTGCCAACGTAATATAGTTAAGCATTGCTTTATTTTTATCCAATCCGCGTCTAGATTCGTGTGCACGTTTCATTCGCAATTTCACATCAGCCATGTCGTTTGTTATGATATTTTCTGGCAAATAATGCTCTAGTAAAAAGTAATCTGCAGTGCCATGTTCCCTATAGGAAAATTCTCCAAACTCAATATGAAGGGCGTATCCTGCCAGCATAATGAGATTCTGAATTGTTGAAGTCATTTGACCTTCCACCGTTGCTCTCCTTAACTGTAAATAAACCCTGTGTCTCCATTCACCACCTTGAATGTTGTTAGCGACATTTTTGGGCAAGAAAAATTTTATTCGCAGAAACATTGTTAGGGGAATATCCTCCTCACTAGTTTTACTCTTCTTGCTTATACTTTTGTGCCAACTATCAGGAGCAACTTTTTTAATTTTATAATCATCAGGCAGAAATACAAAGTCTCCTCCAATAAGGATGGCAATGCCGAGCATAAAATTATGGTCATAATTTTCACTGTTTACAAGAGCTTCAAAAAGTTGACCAGCTGTGACCATGTTCGGATCACAAAGTACTTCTACTTTTTGACCATTAAGAAGAACTACGGTAATTATTTTCTTATCACAAAATGCTGAAACTGTCAAATCTAGGTGTTTCACAGGCTGTGAAGCTCTGACAATAAATTCTGGGCCAGTGCAGCCCTCTTTGCCTTTACAACCAGCATCAGCCTTATAAAGTCTCGAAGCTGCTCTTTGAACTGGCTTGTTTCTGCGGAAATTCGTATTTAATGGAGCTGGCTTAGGATTTTTTACTGGGTTGTCGTCGATATTAATTGCTGTCATGGAAAATGCATTATTCTGGATTTTGGAATGTTCTATTTGAGTACTACAAGCAATATCAAGGGTGGAATGAGCGTCACTCAATCCGCCTTTTCTTGGAGTATCAAATATATTGAATATTGCCTTTCTCTGGTGCCTTAGTTGACGGTAGCTTGGAAATGGCTCTGCTTCATCAGGAGACTTGATGAGGTTTACGTAGCTCCTAGGTTGAGTGCTGACTCTAAGGTTTAAGTGAGATTTTCCTCCATCCAATTTGTTGAATATTTCCTTTTTTTCTGGAAGCTTATGAGATTCAAATAGATGGTGATCCATGATGGGGCTAAGAGTAATGGAGGCAGCAGAACAGGAGCTTCGGCCAGAGTCTTCATCGCAGTTGCGTGGCATTTCTGAAACCAAACATAAAAAACTGTGTTTACTGGTTGGAATAGTATTTTTTATTGTTTTTTGAAAATGTAAAGGCTTTAAGATTAAAGCCTTGCAGCTCAATTGGTAGTTTAACAGATAAACTAAAATAAAATGCTTATTATTATATTATTGACGAGTAACCGCCCTCGCTTTGTTTCGGTTTTCTTATTTATTTACACCTTGGGTTACATTATTGGAGTTTTATTAAGGATCCCTAATTTTTTTTAAATATAATATAGCCTGTGTTACTCGGGGATAGTGTAGCTTCCCAACAATGAAAGAATTTTTCAAATCGGTTCAGTAGTTTCGGAACCTATTCAATGCAAACAAAAAATTAAATATTTCCTCTTTATATATTAGTATATATGTTACCGGCAAAACCCGATTTCAGGTTAAACTAGTTTGGCCTAGGCCAGACTAGTTTGGCGCGACACGATTAGGCAAAACTAGTTTCTCGTCAGTCTAAAACTGATTAGAACCGAATTGTTACGGATTTATATTTATTCGACAAATCTTTGTACTTTAAACCTCTTAAATTACAGTTATTTTAGTCACGACTGCACTTCAAATTGTATTCGAACACCAAATGTAGTAAATGATCACCAAATTAAATTGTTTCTTTTAAATTCTTTTAATTTCCAGATGTAGGTCGAAATGGTTACAAAACCGACTTAGTCAACCCCGACCCCACGTGGTACTAGTCTGCCCTACCCCTAGAGTGAATGTAAACCCCGAAGGCGCGGAGGGAGAGCAGCCCCCGCCCGCTGTAACCAACTGCAGGCACCATGTGAGCCGAAGCGACTGAGGCTGGTCGCCGCAGGCGACCAAAAAGCCGAAGCTGCGTAGGCGAGCATGGAGTGCCTGCAGTTTGTTACGCAAGGGCGGAGGGGCTGCACTTCCCGCAGCGCCGGAGACGTTCGGAAGCCTGTTTGTGAATCAAAAAATGAATTACCATCTTTGGTTATAATTTTACGTTAAAATGCTGTTTTAATTTTGGTGATAATTTACTACCTTTGGGTTAACAATGATTTATTTGGTAGTAAGTTAAACATAAGCCAAACTTATTGACGAGAAACTAGTTTTGCCTAATCGTGTCGCGCCAAACTAGTTTGGCCTAGGCCAAACTAGTTTGACCTGAAATCGGGTTTTACCGGTAACATATATAATCTTTACATTGGATTATGACTGTTGTGATATAATGTTTGTTCTGAAATTTTAACAGCAATGTCAATTCACTGTTTTTACTAGCTCTTGTAATTGTATTTTACCACTGTGATATTAATACTTAGTTCACTTAGTTGCTAGCATTCACTTGACTTTGTAAAAGTAGTGTACATTTACAAACTTTATACACTTGTTACATTGTTTACAGCAACTTTATACACCAACAATTACCACAGTGTTGAGGCGATTAATACATAATAATACAAATGAGATGTGTCACGTCAGTCCTTGGAAGTAGATATGCATCACTGGCATTTGACCACAAATAGGTTTTATATATCTGGTTATTGAGGTAAAAATTGCTTGCAGTTGCCATTTTATCATATAAAGTGGTGCATATCTGTTATTTATGTCACTATAATTTAAAGTGTAAAAAAATATCATAAGCTCAAAAACCAAATATGTACATATAAAGGTGTGTTAATACTAAAAAAAACTTAGAGCTACAGCTGTTATTAGTTTTAAATATACTTTTAGTATAAATAAATGAGTACTTAATTCTTATAAAACAGAGGAATAGAGATTATATTGATGAAATAATGCTCTGTCTGTGTTTATATACAGAAAATTTAATAGAGTAGATAGTCATAAAATAAATATTTCATTTTTTGATGTAAGCCCACTTCTAGAAGCAAAAAATAGGTAAATCAAAATTCTTACTAGTATCAAGAAGTTTTATATGCAGTCATCTCATTAATATTCATGTAGATAGATCCTAGATCTGGCACTAGACAACTTGTGAGTCAGTTTCCCTGTAAGAATAAATCAATCACAATATGATTAAACATTAACGTAACTAAACCTTAACTCTTAATTGAGCAAAAACAAAAAAGGTCAGTACCTGTCGAACGTAAATTCACATCATTTAACATAAACTTGATTTAGTAATTTAACGAAAGATATTTGTATTCTTCAAGCAAACAGTACTGTTGAAAGTGGACGCGCGCGAGTGTTGTTTTATAACTTTTAAAGAAAGTTGCAACTTACAACATGCATTGCGGTAATTTTAATCATTTCAACATTAACAATAAAATAATGCACTATTACAATAGAATACAAAATAACAATAAAATTACGGAAGTTTAGATTTGATCTGACATCCAACCAACACTTTAGCGATAGTTTGTAGTGTTTGAGTTTGTATGACCACAGAGTACTTTGTTATAATACTGAAAAACACTTACATATTGTTCTTTCATTTATTGGTGGAAATCGCAAACCCAATCACAATTCACAACTATTATTTCGTTTTATATCTCTTGGCAACACGTAACTAAAGTTACTGAGTAGAAAAACATTATTAATGGATTGGAATTTACGGAAATATATGGAAGTTTTATAAACAACGACAGACTAGCATCACAAAGTACATACTAATACTAACACAGAGTACTTAATCACTACGTTACTACAGTGCGACCAACTTATTTGTGAACTGAGGGAGGGCGCTGTCGAACGCATTGGACCAATCACTGGGACGCAATTCGAGACGTAGTAAATGTCAATGTCATTCATTGACATTAACACAAAGAAAGAATGGGGCAGCATTACATGTGCTTAGTGCGAGTTTTCCGTAACATAACGGGCTCGCTACGTAAATGCAAATTTGTATGGGATCGAAGCAGAGCCATCTAGCGGGAAAGTGAAGAAAAAAAATGCGCGAGTGCGAGTTTCATGCGCTCACGTTCACGAAAGTAAAGTTCACAGTGAAGTTATCTGTCAGTGGTTATTGTATTGTTTCTCGAACATTGCGCGAGTGCGAGTGGCTTTATTTGACAGTTCCAATACGTAGCTTGCGAAAACTATGGGACCACGTGACCGAAAAGTTTTCACGCGAAATTTACTAGTGAAATCATAAAAAGATGGTTTATTATTTTAATTAAACTTTTTTTCTGTTTCTTGAAAATTATGGCTGGATATTTATAATTGCTCGGAGCATGTTTGCGGCCACTAAATCTTAAAGTGAATAAAATTATTGATAAGTAGTATTTGTATTGTTCATGCAAGAAAGAATTTCCGGTAATCCAATCACAGAGTACTTAAACACTACGCAATCACAGTCACAGAGTACTTAAACATAAACACTAATCCAATGGCGAATGTCACCAAGTTTTTAAAAAGTTTATGAAGATATTTTTAAAGAAGATAACTTTTAAACTACTTGCAAGGAACTTGATAAACCTAATATTATTGTGTCTTGACTTGGACTCTTGGAAATAAAAGGTACTTACATTACCTACACAATTGATTTAAATAAGTTTATTTAAAATTGTCTACAAGTATGAACTCAATGAATTATTTTATTATGCAACTTAATATTGCCAAAGGTGACAATATCGTTTGCATTGGAGCTCTCAAGGATCAAGGAAAATATTTATTTAATAATGACATATTTGATAAACCCATAAACTGAATACCCAGCTGCGAGGCAAGCGGTAACTAGATACTAGAAATGCAATTAACATTCAATATATTATCTACTTGGGACTATATTATCATTATGACGTATCAGCACCTACACTTTTGAGATCCTAAATTATATCTATGTTCTTAATGTTTTAGATTTATTGCCACGCCAATATACCCAGCAAGAAGATTTATTGATAGTACTTCACTATAATTATACCATGCCATTGTAATGTGCCAAAATGATATTAAGGGCCTGCTTTGTTTTAAAATAGATAGAGAATAATTTAATAAGGCATAATATATTAAAATGTTTAATTTAATATATTTATGTATTATATTTTACAATTATATATTTAGCCTTTGTTAAAAAAGATTTTAATATACTGCTGATCACAATAAAATTGTCATATATTTTTATTAAAGGAAAGGTGTTGAAGAGCAATTATAAAGAATACAATAACAAAAGGGGAAGATTGAATTACAACTAAGACTATTGACATCCAGCTGAATACTGTTGTCCGGAGAAGAATTACAAAAATATTATATTAAAAATTATTTACCGTTCAACGTTTTATTTCCACTCTTTAAACCAAAATTACATAATAATAATTATGCTGTAATGCCTTAATAATTTCATATTCAACATAATATGCCTCCTAAAATAAAATTATCAAGAAAACCACAATCTGTCTTTTAAAGTTTTATTTCTCCCACATAATGTTATACCTTCAATTCCAATCTCAATAGAAGACCAATGAGTAAATTACAATGGTCACAGACTTCACATTTCATACACTGTAATATAAATTAATGATTATATTTGTAGCGGCCTTATTTTCACATATCTTCTCAATTCTCAAATCCATGTTGCTGTGTTTATACTTTTACTTTATATACGTATTTGTTTACTCGTTTACTCTTAAATAACAATGAGGAAAATGTTGCATTGCTGTTGTTTTGTTGGAAGTAGTAGTCTGCGCTAGTGCTGTTGAGACAAGTTTGATACTCTGCCATCTCTCTTGATTTGTACCTTAAATATAAAGATATAAATAAATACTAGGAACATTACATTTCTTACTTTGTACACTTCCTCATATTGTAATATGTTAGGTATCATAAAAACTTTCATTGTTCAAAATAGACATGATTTGTCCATTAATTGTTGTTTGTAGTGAATAAGTATTTACAGCCAAAGATCACTGTGCTTATACATATAAATCCTATTAAATAAATATTACACCAATCGTGAACTTGTTAATTATTGATCTGAGCTTGTTAAATAAATAATAAATTTCATTCACATAACCTCACCACACAAAAACTTTTCCATATCAAATGTATCACTGTAGCTATGTTCATTAATTAATATTGCCTGTTTTCTCGCTTAAAATGCCACAATATAATATGATTGAGAAGTAAGTACTGAAAAAAATAATATTTAATATGAAACAAACAACCAAAACACTAATCTATAGCACGTTACGCAAGTAAACTACAGTATAACACCACTATTTTAATTGTAGCTTGATACTATTGCTCCAACTAAATAAATGTATTATTTTCAATTTGGTTGGGTTCTTTCACGATGTTTTAACGAGATTTAACGACGGTTTTGCTGCCAACATAATAATAGATATTTTCAATGAACAAACGTGGATTGATACGAGTCACGTTTTGGAACTGGCACTCGCAACTTCTCGTTAGGCATGTACTGACGTTATCGAGGTAGGTGAACTTTTCGATGCAACTCGCACTAAGCACACAGTAGTGAGAAGTGAAAAGTCAGAAGTGTCAGAACTCCGACCTAATAAATTTATCCAAAAATTTATCATTGATTAAAATTTATTAATTCAATAAAATCGTTTTCCATTTCGTAAATAACTTACCTATTTTATAACAATGCAATAAAATTGTGTTTCAGTTCCGACCGCCTGATACTCCTGATAGCATAGCCCTGTTGCTTGTGTTAACACTAATAACTAATCGATGGACATAATGTTCTACGCACTTAATTTCGATGTATAAATTGTTTGCGCCGATTAAACAATGGCTACGTTAATACAATCCTATGAGCAACAGTATTCTATCCTTACAGCTGATATTACTGCAAAAATCGGCCGGCTGAAAGTGGCGAATGAAGGTATGCGACATGAATTTTTCGTTTCTAGGTATTAGGTCGAACAATATGTTTGAGTAAATTGGACTACTTTAGGTAATTTTAACATAACTGTTTCACTTATTTTAGATGATCGCGAGAGACTATCACGGGAGATACAATCAAACTTTGAAGAAGCCAATGACTTGGTAACAATCATTTTAATTAGTTGCATATTTGTAACTAGAACTTTCTGGGTTTTTTATCATGATTTTGCTGTTGTGTTATCAGCTGGAACAATTGGAACTGGAGTACCGTGGTGCCGGGGCAGGCTCGAGAGTGGCTGCGTACCGAGCCGAGCTGCAGCGGGTGAAGGAGGAGTATCGCTCTGTCGCCAGCAACACGGCTACCTGTGAGTAATATTTATCTTATACTGATAAAGTTGTGTGGAACTAGTTTTATTGGATATGGAATATTTATATATTTATTATTTTTACTTCTGAATATATTCCCTTATAACTCCTATACATTTCTCAGATCCTACAATTGAATTGTATATACCTTCATAAAAAAATTCAGATGGGAAGTTGATATAAAAAAAATTGGTAGGTGCTAAATCACTCAGATTTATTTTGCTTCTGAATGAATTTAATAAATTGTATTACTTAGTATTCTATTATTTATAATGCAATAATTGGATCTTGGCACTGTAACAGATTATTTTTATACTTGCAGTTCAAATGTAATATATAGGTACTTATGTAAACATGTAATAAATCAGAGATCCACCTCAAGGTACACTTAATTAAGTGATGCAATATACTTGATAACGTTATCAAGCATTGATAATAATAATTATATTAATATCATAAAATGTTTGTAACATGATAATTCTTGCCCTTTTTTGGTCTTATAAACATACTAAACTTTAGAAATGAAAAATTTTATGATTAATGACCCCACATTTTGTATTGGGTTCATTTTGTAAATATTGCAGCTCATAGTGTAATATATAAAATTCTCGTGTCACAGTATTAGAAGTTGAACTCCTCCGAAACGGCTCGACCGATTTTCGTGAATCTTAGCGTACATATCGGCATATCATAGCGGCTAGGGTGGAGAATCGGACAACATCTATTTTTCATTCCCCTAAATTTTAAGGGTGGTCCACCCCTAAATTTTTTATTTTATTTTTTAAATCTTTTGACAGAACGAAGTCTGTCCGGGCAGCTAGTAATAATATAATATGGTAATTGATTGTAAGTATAATCAGTATTAAGACTGAATAATTAGTCTCACATGATAACATGCCATCATAATATAGTAATCAATAATCAAAGACTAATCAATTTAATTATCTTATTTAATTGAATTTCACTTTTACCTATCACTGAGTTATCCTTATCATGAGGTTTTAGTTATATAATGCGTCATGAGAGCTGACCTATATAATATTTATGTAGTAATTAGCAAGTATAAATTACATCATTATGTACCTCATATTATCTCTCTGCAACTGTCACTTTGGTTTAAAAATTTCTTTTGTGTATGATAGTCACATTCATGGGAAGGTTATCCTACTTATACATAACTACTTAACCGTGACTTCATCCGCATGGTATTTAACAAAAATTGTTTTTTCTAAAATAAAAAGTTACTCGTAAGTTAAGCCTAAGTTACTCCTTGTTACATCAGCTATCTGCCAGTGAAAGTCCCGTCAAAATTGGTCCAGCCATTTCAGAGATTAGCTGAAACAAGCAGACAGACACAAAAATTTTAAAAAATGTTGTTTTGGTATATGTACTGTGTATCCATCCAAAAGCACTTAGTAAAAAGTGGTTATTTTAATGTTACAAACAGACACTCCAATTTTATTTATTTGTATAGATGTGAAAGTTTGTATGGATGTTTCTGAACAGATTTTCATCAAATTCACCACAAGCAGACCATGATCTGGGATAAGACAAAGGGTACTTATTATCCTGGTGTTTACCAAAGCTTTTATAAAATTTACTGGTTAGTAATAAACTGTTCCATGTTCCCCAGACAACATAGACCCTGAAGAATACGACGACTGGTCAGCCAACGACCAGCGCCGCCAGCTGCTGGACAACTCGGAGCGGCTGGAGCGGACGGGGCGCACGCTCGCGGACGGGTACCGCGTGGTGCTGGAGACCGAGCAGATCGGCGCCGCCGTGCTGCAGGACCTGCACGGACAACGGGAGGGCATCCAGCGCTCCAGGGGACGGGTTAGTTGTTGTTGAATGCTTGTGCGCTGGTAGCTTATGTGATACGGCAGTGGAAAGAGTGTGCTGGGCAGATAGCGGGCATCCGATGGATTTAGAAGGGCCGGTCAGATTGACGCAAGGAAAGCCTATGTCCAGCTGTGGACCTTCATTGGGTGATGGATGGATAGGATTTATGTATAAATTTAAGTTACTGCCTTTCTTTATATTTTGTAAATTTTGATACTGGCATAGCTCACACTACTTTGTATATGGTATTTTTTATATGACCATGTGCGATTTGCGTGGGCTAGTGAAGAAATTTTTTTGTGCTTCGGAGGGTATGTAATGCCGTCGGTTCCTGTCGTTATTGTAAGATAACAGTCGTTAATTTATGTCTCAAGCGGCATATAATTACTATAGGTCTAGGCCTCTTGAAAGACCTGGGCTCAGTAGGGGGTCCTTAATTCAATGAACACTTAATACCATTTAACCACCATTCTTCAGATATCTTAACCGAGGGCAACTGTATTACAACAATCAACACCATCCCTCTCCCTCTCTCCCGTACAGATCCGCGAGACAGACGCGACGCTGAACCGCTCGTCTCGTCTGGCGAGCTCGATGGCGGTGCGCGCGCTTCAGGACCGGCTGGTACTGGCGCTGGTGTTGGTAGCCCTGGCGGCGCTGCTCTGCACCGCAGTGTACCTCTACGTCACCTAGCTGCCGGCCGGCTTGCGCTCGCTGCAGGTAGGTGTGGCGGAGTGGGGAAGAATGTAGGTGGCGCTAGTAGTGGTTGATAACTGCTTTAGGTACTCGCCGGCTTTTGATCACTCCAGGTAGACCATTGATTGAGTGATTATCGTGTGCAGTATGGTGTATTGTTCTTACATATAATGTCTATATTAGTGTTCCTCATTAATCAGTTTTAACCTAACTTATATTCATGTCTTAGCTACACAATTAATAATGAATGCATAGCAAAGCATATAGATGTGTAGATGCCCTACCAAAGTGTGTAAAAACACAAAAAAAATTACATACTGTAATATCAATTGCAAACTGTAGCCGTGAATGAGCTACATTCTACCTCCAGTAGCTTGAATGCAATAAAAAAATGTCATTTTACAATCATTACATACATCACACATTTTTTACAAATCATTAATTTCTTAGCTTTCATGTTTACAAACAGGTGTGACATTAGGTAATCTAATCTTGAGTTCTTGTAGATATAGAACCTAAGCACAATCCAAAGTAAACACACTTAACATTTATTCAACAATATATCTCTTATGTTACTGTAAGTGGTCTTACTATAAAGTTAAATAGAGTTTAAACGTAACTCTAACGTAAACTCACGGCCATATTAATAAACATAGACTAAAGCAAGAGTAACTTTAAAACTTGTCGTAAATAAGATTTAATTAAATTCAGTATTAATAAATATAGAGTAACGAAGAAGTAAGCTACTCCGAGTCTAATCTCAGAATCAAAGTTAGTCCATGTCGCTACATAGTTTAGCGACTGATTAGGCGTGGACTAGGCGTGCATTGACGACATTGACGTTGACTTGACGCATATCAAGAGTACTTCGTTGTTCTAACTAAACGTCATTCACATTGATATTTTCTTTGACCTTTTCTTCTTCATCCCAGTTAACTGAGCGAGCACGTTTTTGGTTCATGTAAATCAATTTTAAATTTAACAAGTAACCATAGCATGAAACAAACTGCGAGGAGCGAAATTAGGCGCTTGAAATTGAAAGCTGATCACGTCGTTTGAAGTTGTCAATCCCAAAATATTGTTGTCACTGTCATTTTAATGCATGAAGTCATTCACTGACTCACTCTTTTTACTTTTAAATTACAAAGGTTGCCATATTTTACTCGCTGAAACCGGACTAAGAAATGTATTGTTAGTTCGACGTTACTCCATATTTATTAATAACATTGCAATTACGAAGTTATTACTTAGTTAATCCAGAATTAACTAGTCCAAGTGTAGCTTTAGATGATGCTTGGATTAAGCGATTTTTATTAATAAGGGTGTTAGAGTAAGGCTAAATATCCATGTACTTATAAATAAAATAAAAATAAATAACGCTTCACACTCTTAGCCCCACACTAGGATTCCCTGTGTCGTGGGTGCCATGGACAACACACAACATAGACAAGGACATTCACACCCAGACCGAGAACAGAAATTCAAACTCATCATTCAAATTTCCGCCTCGCTGGGAATCGAACCCAGGACCCTTGGTGCGGCGATCCGGCATGGTAACCATTGCGCCACACGGGTCGTCACTTATAGAAATAATATGATTATTTATCCTTACCTACTGTTCCTTCTTGCTAACACTCGGATGGATAGATGTCACAAATATTGGCATCGCTGAGCGCGGCCTTACTGCAGGTAACTTCTGAATATTCTTAACATTCTCAGTTGTTCAAAATCAAGTAAACCAAAGATTAACTGACAAACTTGTAGAAGCAATTATGAGGAGACGCTTAATATAGAAGTTTTAAAACCAGTTATAGCTGCTCCATGCTTATTCTTGGCTGGCAACAAAGTCAAGGTTGCCTTTTTGTGTTATTGATGTCCAGGAACTCCTCAATGGTTAATAGCAGACACAATTTTAACATTTGTACATTAGCAGTTGGCTCTATAAAATCGTGTATTTAGTTTTTAATTTTAAGCTATTCACTTTTTCCAGGACTACAGATTCGTAGACGTCCGCTCGTTGACCCAGCTGCTAACTCAGCTGGTGCAATGGGCGTACAGTGCGTCGCGCGCGCTGCTGCCTTGCCTGCTGCGGCTGCTGCTGCTGCAGCGCCTGCTGCGCGCGCTGCGGGCCGCCTACCAGCGCGCGCTGCGGGACAGCAAGACCCGCCGATACTGATACTGCAGCAGCAAGACCCAGTGTGACAATGATTCGGACTTGATAGGTGTGCAGTGTGTAAACTCGTTCAAGATAGAACAGTGCTTACAGTATTAGCGCGCTGCAGGACAGGAAGACCCGGCGGTATTAATTGCATTCTCCACACGGATAGTGTGCGGTGTGTAAACTGGTTGTACATTGGACAGCTAATTGTGTTTATGTTTAGACAGTTATATGGGGTGTATGCAGTGTGCGAGCTCCTTGTCAAGTGATAGTGTTGTGCGTGGAATTGCTTAGCTTATAAAGGATGGTAGCATTGTGCTGAACAAGGTATTTTATGGTATGTTATATAGTATGTTAAATTGTTGAATGTCAAGGAAAGAAAAATAAAGTTAAAATCTATTTTCCACATCACTATAGATGATAACAGAGAAATAGTCTATTGACTTGGTGGCTTCTAATAATATGGCAGGTAATATGTGGGCTTCGTCCTATAATAAAAACATATACTATATTTTCTTGTAAATAATGATTTCTTATTTCTTCTGCATACTTCAATTGTAACAAAAAAAACTCTGTTAATGTATAGTTTGCACAATTCTCAATGTCACTTAGTAATAAAAAAAAACATTAGTGTCACCATCAAAAAAATTGCACAATTTTATTATTATCAAACATAAAAGATATTCATAGTTTAAAATCTAAATAATCCAAATGTAATACATGAATATTGTGTGTCTATGATTATAATGCTTATATATTATGCATAAAATTGCGTTTGTATGTGTTGCTCAGAAATGTTTGCCAGATTCACTTTTCACTCTCTTGTTTATTCCCTAGGGTAGGTGTTGTCAACCATAGAAATATTTTTAAGGATAATAGTTTGTAAAATAAATGTAATAGATCTTTAATATTAATGTTGTTTTTCTTCTGTCATATAGAACGAAATGAGGCCTCAATATTAGTGTTTTAATATTTATTGTGTGTTAAGGGATTGAGTGTGTATTAGATTTAGAAGGTCCAGTGACTGAAACATTCCAGAAAGGTGTTGTCAAGGTATAGGATCTAAAGGAATATTTATTGTACTTATTCTGCAAAATATATATGTACTTCAATTGATGTTTATCTTTTAATGTGTGAGATATAAGTAAATGTATATTAAAATGTATGTATTTACATGTACATTTACAATATATGTATTTACACATGCTATTGTAATCCTTCTGCTAATCTGTACATTGTGAATGAATCATGGGTATCACGATAAGACTACATAATAAATACCGCTTTGTATCATGTGCCTATATATTTATAACTTTGATTTAATACCACATGGTGCCGCAATATGAGGCTTGAATTTTTACCCTTCTAGTTTGTAATTCTTATTCACAGTCTGATTTTAGTGTTTCTTATATAAATAAATATAATTGCACAAAAGCTCATATTTAACAGTGATTCTAATGTTTAGGAATATTTAAATTAGGTTTACTTATAATTATCCAAATGACTCAAATGTGTTGTCTCTTCACTAGTTAATCTTATTGTATAGCTAATTTCAACTGAAAATGTATAATTTTTAAAATGATTTTAATTGTGACTAATGAATGTAAAAAATTATCCATTTAAATATCACCTCAAACTTTCATATCAGTAAATGTCATAAATAATTTAAATCTGTAGGTATTTAATACAAAAAATACAATTCTTTATTACAATACTATTTAATACTTACCCATAATTTTATTACAAATATAATAAGTTATTATTAACCTTTGTGTAATACAAGTACCTAATATAGTAGACAATGCTATGGATTATATCAATCTTTATTATATTATTACTCATAGATTTGACTTAAGAGGCCATCCATAAATTACGTCACACTAATTTTATGACTTTGATCCCACCCCCCGTCCTATTCACAGCTGGTCACATTTGTGAAACCTCCCATCCTAGTGTGACGTCACATATGAAATTTTACACCTAGAAATTATTAAATTAAAATCCATCAATTATTTTTTAATATTTACCTATACATAATAATTATTCTATTTTGAAATGTGACGTCACGAAATTTAGGAACCCTCCCACCTCTTGTCACTACATCACACCCCTCCCCCCTAACGTGTGACGTAATTTATGGATGGCCCCTTATCATAATGAAATGTTAATTTATTTAATTCTACATTTAAATACATATAATCTGTACTGTTTGATGTGAGACTGTTAGATCAAAAAATATACTTAGCTCTTGATGAGTTATATGTGTCTGTTATATGTAAAACAAGTGTATAGATTAATAAAGCATCACATTAAGTTAGTCTTTTATTTGTAAGTAAATATTAAATGGGTACTCAAATCTCTAGGATTTTGTTAAAGGTTTGCCTTGTACAGTCAGCAACAAAGAGTATTTTAAATTTTTTGTAATTGTTGATCCGGGACATAGCCAACCAACCTGTCATGACTTTCTGAAATGATAGATAACACACAATTGTTATGATAGAATGAAGGCACCACACTAACCGCCCCTTTATTTACAGCATTTGGATACATTGTAATTAACATTGGCGTATGTACAGTCAGCAAAAGCATTAGGTATGCAGGGCAAGATACAAAAACGTTCGGTAACGTTCAATATTATAGAATGTTTGTGTTATTATCAATGTTAATAAATAATATAATAATAAATAACGCTTCACACTCATAGCCCCACACTAGGATTCCCTGTGTCGTGGGTGCCATGGACAACACACTAGACAAGGACATTCACACCCAGACCAAGAACAGAAATTCTCAAACTCATCATTCAAATTTCCGCCTCGCTAAGAATCGAACCCAGGCATGGTAACCATTGCGCCACCCGGGTCATCATGTTATATGCTACATATTTACGTGAGGTATGATTATTGGCGAACGGTCGCCTACTACCGCGCGACCATTTTAGAAGATATCGGGTAAAAGAGAAGCACCGTTTTCGCAACAAAGTTGTTAAGAGATCGTTATGACTTCATGAGTGTTGAGAGTTTAAGTTGAGGAAATATCTCTTAAGATATTTAATAAAAAGTAGTACTCTTATACACATTATTTATTAAAGATTCAGTAATAATATCGCCATTTTTTATAATTTTGTCTCAATCAATATATATTACATATAGGCACCCATTTTACAACTACTTAAAACGTAATATTTCGGAATAAATTTTCTTATGAAATAAAGCGTAAAACTTTTTACATATTTTCCTTCGGTAAAATAATTGAAATTTTCTATGAATTCTGCATAATCTGCATTCAAGTTCTAATACTTTTACAAGTTGGTAACTATTATACATGTGTTGTTAATATCTGTGGAGGACTAGATCCCAATATTCCCAATACAGAATGTTTTATAAACCACTGATGCATAATGCAGTGCAACCACAGCGCAACATACCCATTCCACTACATATTAAAAGTACTATTCTTCTGTGCTTCTACACAGACAACACAAGCGAAATATGACATGTGAGAGATGTACGGTTATCCGATTCATTCGCTTACCCTAGTCATTGGCAATAGGGATGTTGACACTAAAGGTCGATGCATACGTAACGTGGACGGGACTGGGCCGGGACGGGACGGGACGGGCCGGGACGGGACGGGACGGGCCGGGACGCGCGGTTTTGGAAACATCGTTTCATAGAAACTGTACACGATAGCGCATACGCCACAGAGGCACGTACGGGACGGGAACGGGGCACGCACGTATATTTATGCCCCGTTCACATTACGTATAATTAATTTAAAATGTTAAAAATAGTACTCACTGTCACGTGACCTCAAACGTAATTTTGAGCTTATGACGTCATTACTCATATTTTATATTAATATGCAAGTTCAACAAACTTCAGTAGACACACGGACCTAAAAAAAGACGGACGTAATCCCATCAACAAATTCAGTGAATCACCCATAGTAATACCAACTCTCTTTACGTACAAGTACACACACCCACACATTGACACCATAATGCTTCAATCGCGAATCAAAAATTACGTACACATGGTAAGCGGGCGGCCATTGTTAGGCTTCACTCTCGATTAGACGAGGTTACGTCAGTCTTTTTTCAGGTCCGTGAGTGAGAGTGAGACAGTATTGAATATCGGTTGGTGACGTCATGTGACGTTTTTGGTGGGAAATTAGATTAATTATTTTTATTTATCAATTTTTGTTTTTAAATTGAAGATTGTTATTCTTATAATATTTTATTCGTCAATATTAAAGTTCTCTCTATAGAATAAAATTGAATCCTAAAATTAGTCAACATCCCTATTGAGGCTGTTGATTTTACCCACAGGTTTTACCTTACCATCAAACCTTTCTGCTGTTAGTATAAACGTTTTACATTAAATGTACTGCAATATTATCATAACCATATTTTTATATATATTTCTGGAAGCTTTATAATATAAATAAATGTATATAATTTCATTCAACAATCATTGTACATACAATGTATCTAAAAACGATT
Source organism: Thymelicus acteon (assembly GCA_951805285.1). Taxonomy (NCBI): domain Eukaryota; kingdom Metazoa; phylum Arthropoda; class Insecta; order Lepidoptera; family Hesperiidae; genus Thymelicus; species Thymelicus acteon. The sequence goes on along the minus strand of OX638227.1, from coordinate 1,583,109 downwards.
TGCATTTAAAAATCTATTTAAATTTTATTATACAGACAAATATAGCATTTAAAAACCTAAATGTCACCGACCGGAAAAAAAGACGGACGTAACCTCGTCTAATCGAGAGTGAAGCATAGCAATGACCGCCCGCTTACCATGTGTGCGTAATTTTTGAATCGCGATTGACGCAGTATGGTGTCAATGTGTGGGTGTGTGTACTTGTACGAATAGAGTTGGTATTACTATGGGTGCTTCACTGAATTTGTTGATGGGATTACGTCCGTCTTTTTTTTAGGTCCGTGCCTAAATGTGGAAAAATGAGAAAAGAAAAACAATAGAAATTATATCAGTACTGTTACATGTTACAATGGGATGCTCGATAAGAGGTGATGAAATTGAATTGAATAATTTTATTATAATGTAGCAGATGTCCATGGATGAAGATGACCACATTACCATCAGGTGGTTCGCTTGTTGACTATTTACATTAAAACATATTCAAAAACACGCCCAGTCTTTTAACACATAAAACAGTACCACACAGAATGCATAAGCACAAATACTCGATCACATAGCAATATATTTGAATATCAATTAAATGTGTGTATTTGTCATTTTTTGTCATTTTAAATATTACTGCTATTTTCATATATATAAATATTATCAATTATTACTATTTTGAATTTCAGGAAACGGTTTTTTTATCTGTAACATTATGCCCCACCTTATCCTACAAAAGTGTTGCCGTATCCAATTGTAAAATGATAGTACCATTAGTAAAATGACATAATTATTATAATCACATTTAATCGACACATTATAATGTCCCTGCTACATCTGATTCTGCATTAACGTTAATGTTAACGGTTGCACCAGAATGCGCCTCACTTAACGCATTAAGAGGCCGCAGCTGTGGCTACATCAAAATGCTTTGATGTGTTGAAGAAACACCCGAGATTGCATAACGGGTATTGGCATTAAAACGGCCACGCCTCTTTTAGCGTCAGTCTTAACGTGGTAGGACGCAGTTAAGTCCGATTTACACGTATTAAGTAGTTAAGTAGACAACTAAATTTTAAGTAAATTAATATGTGTACAGTGATACCAAGTTATCTGTGAAATGGCGAAAATTGGAACTAATGCCGCTCCATTCATAAGTTATTTGTGCTCATTCATTTGAAATTTACTACGTCTCGAATTGCGTCCAATGATTGGACCAGTGCGTCCGACAATTCACAGATAAGTTGGAGGCACTGTAAACAGACAATTTAGTAACTTTTTAGTTAAATTTAGTTAACTACTTAATACGTGTAAACCGAACATTACAGTCAAGACATAATATTTATTTATCATACAACGTGTGAACATTACTCGTATCCATTCATTTAAGACAGTCTACGTCAAGTTTTGTTCGGGTTCGGTCGGAGCGTCGTCGTCCACGGGCTGCCCGAGCGACATTAACCGCATTTTGTATTCGTTCAACTTCAAATCCTGAAAAAAAAAACAATTGTTTGAAAAATATTCCTTATAATAATTAAGTTACATAGTTTATGTAACTTATATTGAATGGGTTTCCACTAGTAATTGAGGCTGTCTACTAGCAACTTCCAGCGGAGCTTGCGTCATGACTACTGACATGTGACGTTAACCTTCGTGCCCTTCGAAGCTCTGATGAAATTTAGCCACTAGTCAGTGAGTCGTGTAACTCCGAAGTAGTTTATAACTGATGTCCACGGGCGACGGTGACCACTCACCATCAGGTGGTTTGTCTACTTGCTTATCAATTATGCATAATAAAACAACTGCCCATTCACCAACCTGATCAGCGAGCAGCTCCAACAAGTCATCTTGGTCCTTCGTCACTTTCTCCAATTCTTCCTCGGCCACTTTTTTCCCTCCCTCGGCTTTCACCACCATCTCGTTCAACCTCGTCACCTCGGTGCTCAGTTGGGCAAGCCTAGCTTCGTACTCCGCTACCCTGGACTGCTGATCCCCCAGGGGTTCCGTCAGGGGGGTGGAGGCAGACACCTGCGCTTTGAGCAGAGTGTTCTCGTCCTTGAGATGAGAGTTTGCTGCTAGCGAGTCGTTGAGCGCCCCCTGGGATGTGGATTACAATATGTTGTTACGAAATACATAGATTAAGTAATCTAGATCGGATTATAAATAAGATTTCTTGGAACGAAGTTCCTTCATATAATTAGTCTTTTTGAACCACTTCCAGGACGTTGTCCTCGCTACTGAAGAACTCTTAAAACATCAGCTAATCGTAAGATTTACGTTAAGTATTACATGACGTAAGGTCACCACACAGCATACACACACACACATACATATATCGCTGCACTCACACACACACAAGGCCGTCTTTAACCTACTGGAGGCTCTGGGCATATTAGGATAATGGGACCCCTATGACTTTGTCAGAACACTATTTTGTTGGAATAAACAAAGAATTGTATTATTGTATTATATTATCGTAGTCAGTAATTTAGGTTCGATTTATTCGAATTAAAACAGTATTTCGGTAATAAATATCGGTTATCGTCTAGTGATCTGGCAGGAACTAGGGGGCCCCTATCGATCACGGGGCCTTGGGCACGTGCCCAGAGTGCCCAGTGGGAAAAAGGGGTCTGCACACACATGCAACCCTCAATAATTGAAGAATTAACATTGAGATAATAATTCATAACCAATACTCAATAACAAATAAGTTTGTGAATATGTATGTGTAAATGTTTGTATGAATGAATAAATAAATGTATAAAGTAGTACTAGGACATCATGAATGATGAGGTTTTCCTGAACACTAATAAAATAAATTACTCACTTGCGCACGTCCGCTCACACACATGCAACCGAGACAATAATTCAAACAAAACTCAGTAACGCTCATGTGTCTGTATACCTGCAGCGCGTGGTTCTGCTGCACGAGCTGGTCGAGCTGGTGCAGCAGCTCGTGCAGGCGCGCGTCCTGCTGCCGGATCAGGCTCTTGTACTGCTGCAGCTCGGCGCCGCCCGCGCCCGCGCCGCCCGCCGCCGCGCCCTCCGCCTCCGCGCCCTCCGCGCGCTGCGGCGCTTCCAGGCTGCGGATTATCACGTCTGGAAACATATAATTTGAGCTCTAGCAGCGCCGCTACTGGGGACATATTAATTCATTTTCCCATCTGTCCCCGCTGGTGGCAACTGGGAACAAAAAGGAGTGGATATTCCCAATTGCCACCACTGGTGAAATGGGAAATGAATCCCATTTTTTCCCAGGGAAGTTTTCCCATTTGCCACCCTAACCCCAATAACGCTAATAATTAACTATTTGCACATTTTTCCATCAATTTAACGTGCAAATCGTACAACTTTTTGGCTGCATAAGTGTAATACAATAGCAACATTTTTTTATTATTATTTCGCCATTTTTAATTTTGGCTAAGAAGGAAAGTTGCGGCGGTGGCAAAGGACATTCGTGGACCTGTCACCGCATCGCTCCGCGTTCGCTTTGAAAGGCCTACTTAGGACATCACGTTAAAAATATCAAAATAGTAAAAAATCAACTTTAATACGAAAAAAAAACGTTACGCAGTAAATAAGTTTTACTTCATATGTGTGAAATTTTTAAACGACCTACCCACATTTAATACATCTAGTACGTTGCACTTGACGTTCACAACGATCACGCTCACGACTGCGGTTTTTCCCGTTCCACTTGTTGGTGCACCGTCCACATTGACCCGCCTCTTCAGATGAGTCGTTGTGAGCTCGGTGAGAGGTTTTCGCCGCGACCATAAGGCCGCGCGCACTTTGGACACGAATTCATATCGTACGATCGTGGTCGTACGAATTGAGTGCGCACACTGAATACATTTTTCTTCGTAAAATTTTTAGTGTTCTAGTGACATCGCATTTGTGAAGTCTTTGGTTGAAGTACGATGAATAATCTGTATCTTTACGATAATTCTCTTATAACTCGGAGACTGCGGTGGCGTCGTCGCTATCGTAGAACCGAATGGGTGCGTGAATTATATTTAAAAAGACACGATTTTGGTGAATTTCATCATTATGAATGAATCACTGTGGAGTGTGGTTACACAAACATTTATGTGCGTAAACAAAGTTAATGAATTTTTCTATATCCATTTTTTAAGTTTCGACGTACGAATGCGTTTCAAAATCCCAACATGTTCGGATTGTTTTCGGACGTCGGATGTACACGTACGTATACGCACGACTAACTCGCGCCCAGTCTGCGCGCTCCCAGTACTTGGAATGTCGGGATCGTTCGTGCGTGTTCGTACGTGTACTCACGAGTAAAATTCGTACGAAAACGTGTCCAAAGTGCGCGCGGCCTAAGACCGTGGTCGTTATGTGGAACGGCTAAAGGGTTATTCTGAGCGTTGTGAACGTCAAGTGGAACGCACCCATAATGTCAATACTCACTCTCGAGCGATTTGAACAGCTTGCAGAACTCGTAGTCGATGAGTATGTCGGCGGCCACCTTGGCGCGCAGCTGCGGGTGCTTGGCCGCCTTGTTGTACAGCTCGTGCTTGCCCACCTGCACGCAATACGAGTACGTTACATCGTACATGTACAACAATACATGGCTATTGTCGCCTGTCGGTATTGGTGATAAATAACATCGATTTTGGGACGATTTAATGTAATCGAAAGTGACGATGTATTTTTAACCGACTTCAAAAAAGGAGGAGGTTCTCAATTCAACTGTTTTTTTATGTTTGTTACCTCAGAACTTTCGACTGGGTGAATAGATTTTGATGATTGTTTTTTTAAACGAAAGCTGGTGCTTGTCATGTGGTCCCACATAAATTTGAACGAGATCTGACAAGTAGTTTTTCAGTAATTTTGAAGTCGGTTATTTTTTGTTAGTAAAATTTAGATAATCTTTTCATTAGATCGAAGTAAATGTAGTAAATGCAGATGTTAAATACAAAAAAATGTTATTAAAAAAATCCACAATTATATTGAAGTGTAATATGTCAATAAGGGTTAGTGGACGTTAATTTTTAAATTAGACTATCTGTAATTGGTTTTAAGTTCAACATGTGTGTGTAATTGTGTAGTCGACATGGACGCTATAACATCGTTGATCTGTGGCCCACCTCTCCCAGCTTGGCGGTGAGCGTCTCGATGCCGATCCGCTTGACGAGCAGCTGGCAGAGCGACTCGCGCGAGTAGCTCTCCACCGAGTCGTCGTTAAAGTGGATGCAGATGCCCAGCAGGAACGCCGACAGACCTGCGATGGAATAATTACCGCTACATACTCTTAGCCCTCGGATTTGGGTGCCATGGACACTTTAAGCAACACTTTAGTGTCAAACGGAAGCACCGATTGAAGTTGCTTGAGGTTAAGGGAATGGAACAAATGATGCATTTGTTTACTGACAGAATTATTGAGATACTTAGGTATGTTCTCGAAGGGATATGTGAGGGAAAGCCGTTGGGCTGTTGGCCACACCTGCGTAACGTTATTCTTAACGCGTTAGGACGCAGGTACGGCAAGAACATAAGGGCCCTCTTGCTTGGAGTCAACCACCAAACGATTCACGGTGGGGGCTTGAGAACCAGTTCTTTCTTCACAATTTTTCTTCTCACTTAGCCGGTAACGCATCAGTGATGTCATTAACGGGTGACGATAGCCATTACCATCAGGTGGATCGTTAGCTCGGTGGCTAGCTATTTTCCCAAAAAATGCGCCTTTTAGTGCGTTACTTTTTGTCCACACCTCTTGCTTGTTGCGTTGTTTAAATTTTAGTTAACTACTTAACTACTTAATACGTCTAAACCAGACTTAAATGCGTTAGGGCGCAGATAGGATATCAAAGCCTTGTAGCAGTCCAGCAGCATACCTTGCAGCAGGTACTCGTTGTCGTCGTGGTCGTTGGAGCACACCTGGCTGACGAGGTGGCCCACGCCGCCCGGCGCGCGCAGGAACGCGGCCACGGCCGCGGGGCACCCGCTCGTCCAGTGCGAGAGCAGCATTAGTAGTGCCACCTGTAATAAAAAACAAACGTATACTAATGTACGCGCGTGAGAAGTTGTACTTCTTTGGCATCAAAAAAAAACAATATTAAAAAGAATTAAAAAAAATTCAATAAAAATAAAAAAAAATAAAAATTCAAAATTAAAAAATCTATTCAATAAACAAACAAAAAACAATATTAACAAAACAACATGAAAAAAAATATTGAAACAATATTCAAAAAAAACAATTACAACAAAAATCACCTGAGATGTTTTTCACCCTTTGTGTCACAAGTTTTAAAATTTCACTCTCATCATTTTTTCCATTTATTTCATAACGCACCTAAAGAGGTATAAATTCAATAATTTTAATGTACTCTTTATAATTTATTGTTTAATTATGTAGTTAGAATTTTGAACTTCTGACTTTCATTAAGTGAAATAAATAATTTGCCATTGCCTGGTGAGGCAGGTGAGGCAGGTGAGGCAGGTGAGGCGACATAACTATTGTATGATCATAGTGCGATTTTAATCCTTTTTAAAGTTACAAGTAATTTAAATTTTACCAGAAAATAAATCAGCCTCAAGAAATAATCTTTGATATAGAATTACCAAAATCACCATTTACCTATAATCCAATACCAATGTATGTTTGTATGGTGAATGGTGATAGAATCACAAAATTATATTCATTAGTGCACTGATAAAACCACATGAATCAATTATTTTTGATTTTGAATAAACATTAGACTAACCTAACCTAAGCCGTACTCACCTTGGACTGAGGCTTGGTAGTCTGCTGCAGCAGCAAGGTACACTGATGCAGCAGGGACACGGGCGAGCTGCCGATATTGGTGGCCAGGAGCACCCTCAACAGCTGTTCCTTCTGCGCCTGGTTGTCAATCAGGGCATGCATCAGGGCCACCGCTGAGAACCAGTTGGAGAGGACATCGGCTGAGAACAGGCCTCCACATAGCAGCTGGCCACTCGTCAGGATCGACACGTCGGAGGAAGATGGGAGCAACGTCTGGACGAGACTCGCTTGGCTCAGCTCGTTGCGGTACAGGTAGCATTGGAAGCAGTAGAGGATTGCACATCTGTCGAGTCAGGAAATAGACTCAACGTTAGGGTACAGAAAATACCGGTTATCACTAAATACGAAGTAAAGTTAATAAATTTTGTGTAGAAGTTCAGTAGTACTAAGTTTTTAAGGTATGTAAGTCTTGGGCAAATATGGATCATGTATCATGTGACCGAATTTCATGAGAAATTTTCGCAAAATAAGGATAGAGAATAGAATAGAAGTTAGAACTTTATCATTTTGCCATATACTTATTTTGTTTTAGCTTCATCATTAAAATTAACCAACGATTGGGAAGTAAACAATCTCACCTTAAATAAATGGGCTGTTTTTCATTCACCATCGACATTAAAAGCACGACGATAGCCGGTCGCGGCGGGTTGGACGGTGCGACCACGTTTCCTATAAAGTCTTGATTCACTGTGTTACCCCGGACCACCTCCCCCACCGTGTTGATGGTCTCCGTCAGGATGTCAGCGGGCACCCCGCTGGCCATCAGGATGTTACATAACGCATCCAGCAGTCCAACATTCTTCATGATCTTCTGACAACTGGATATGATCTGCGCAGAATTCGTCGGCGATACCAATGTCCTTACAATCAACAGCATGCAGTGGACGTTGGACACCTTCTGCGGCGACCAGCCCTCCTCGTCATCCGTCGTGTTGAACATCGGCAGCATCTTCTGGATGTAGCTGCCTTCCTTGAAGAAGTTAATGTTACTGCTGTTATTTTTTAACAAATTCAACATTAGCAGCAGACAGTCTTCGACTATAATTCCGCCGTCGGAGTATCCCTCGCTGGAGACGATTTCGAAGAGCCTGTCGAACGCGTTCTCGAAGGCGACGATTTTCTGGATGTTGGCGTTACCGACGGTCAGCTTTATCAGGGAGAGAAGAGTCTGGTTGCGAATGACTTCACGGTTGTCGCCGAGGAGATCCATCATCTTGGAGACGCCCATGGGTTTTACGAGGATGACTTCCTGGATATCTTTCGGTCTATTGGTTAGCATGGAGGTGAGGAGAGTGATTGCGGATAATCTGACTCGGAAGTCATACTCGTCTAGAAGGTCTAGAACTAGCTGCACATTGTGATGGTCCTTGAGGAACACCTCCGTGAACTGTTCGCCGATATTGAGCGGGACCATAGGATTTTCTTCTTCTTCGTCAAACTGAGACGGAGACATGATGTTGTTGAGAGTGTCCAAGGCATAGTTTATGGTCTCGTTATCTGCTCTGTCCAGCTCTAGCACCTTTAATTCATTAAAATAAAAAATTACAATACTGTGGTAGGATAGTGTTCTATCCATACTTACTCATGCTGCTGAATAATGAACCCTTCTGTTCTTTAATGGAAATAGCCGACAAACGACGCGACGATACGCCTATGGTCGCCCATAGACATCAGCGATACTGAAGGCATCACTGATGCGTTGCCGCTCAAGAAAGAGAAAAAAGAGAAAAACTGACTCTCAAGCTTCAAGTCGGAACACAACGATCAGGATATGACCTACTCAGTTTAATCATGACTTATCCGTGGACTAATTTAATGGTCAACTTTATAGCTAGGCAAAAAAATAGTTTATTATTATTTTCAGCATATTTCGGTAGCAGTGTCGGGAAGTAATAAGGCGCCCCCGCTTCCTTTTTGGCAATATGTCAATAATAAATGATGTCAATGACTCAATGATGTCCATGGGCGACAATACTAGTTACTCATCTTATTGTTTATGGGCTATAACATAAAAATCTTAAGACCAGAAAATTTACATTAAGGCAAGACAGTATTAACCAAGTCACCCCAAAATGTTTTACCACAATTTGCCTAATTGCTTATGTCTTCATCGTTTACTTGCCACCATTTTACCTGTCGCGGGTGGCATGGACGACACATATAACACATCACAATACCACCCATGACCCAAGTACAAATATTTATCTGTCACATAAATATCTGCCCAAGCCGGGAATCGAACCCGGGACCCCTCGCTTCGCAGGCAGAGTCGCTACCAACTAGTCTACAGGGTCGAAGGTAGGTATAAGGTTCTGTATTGCCATGACCTATTCAGTAATGTAGGTGAGAACCTTATGGTATTAATGTAGTTGTAAACTACAAACCTGTTTCAAGGTGTCCATCCCCATGGCTCCCACTTCGACCCGGTACTTGCGGGACATGGCCTTGAGCGCGCGACACGCATCGCGCCGGTCCTCCAGCAACGTGGAGTTGCTCACACGATTTACTAGACATTCCACCTAGAAAATTATAATGGATAGCTTTTGTTATGTTTCTTCGTATTTTATTACATGTATCAGTGTTCACCTTTTGAAGGTTCACTGCTGTACATTGAATTCCTCTAAGATTTGCCCCTGACCAGTCCTGAGCCTTATGAACCCAGCAGATCTCCTCTGTTTTCTTCAGTTGTCACTCCAACACCATTAAAGACTACTAGACATGAGAATCACAGCAGTAAAAGCTATTGAGGTGATGGTCACTATTATGAACATAAAAATGTTCTACAACCAATGATTCAATATACAGTAGAACCTCTTTAAGTCGAAAATCAAAGGGAGACGCCAAAAAATTCGAGATAAAGAGTTTTCGACTTATAGAGAATTTCGAGTTAAGCGAATTTTGATTCGACATAAAGAGGTTGAGACAAACGACTTGCTTCGCTAAAGTTCAAATGAAATAAAAAATTATACAATTAAACATCTGACACCAAGCAAGCAAACACGTGTTAACGTGAGTCATAAGTTCGTAGTAATTCTATTCATTGTATACTCCTAAATTGCTTTCTAAAAAAGCGGCCAAGTGCGAGTCGGACTCGCTCATGAAGGGTTCCGTAGCAGCAAGTAACATAATATAAAAGTTCTTGTAGTTCGTTGTAACTTTGATCAATGTTTTTTGCGGTTTACGATTTATGACGTATTAAAAAAACTACTTACTAAATATCATTCAAACCAATTTTCGTTGGAAGTTTTTATGGTAATGTACATCATATATTTTTTTTTGTTTTATCATTCTCTTATTTTAGAAGTTACAGGGGGGGGGGGGACACACATGTTACCACTTTGGAAGTGTCTCTCGCGCAAACTATTGAGTTTAGAAAAAAATGATATTAGAAACTTCAATATCATTTTTGAAGACCTATCTATAGATACCCCACACGTATGGGTTTGATGAAAAAAACATTTTTGAGTTTCAGTTCTAAGTATGGGGAACCCCCAAAATTTTGTGTTTTTTTCTATTTTTGTGTGAAAATCTTAATGCGGTTCACAGAATACATCTACTCACCAAGTTTCAACAGTATAGCTCTTATAGTTTCGGAAAAAAGTGGCTGTGACATACGGACGGACAGACAGACAGACAGACAGACAGACAGACATGACGAATCTATAAGGGTTCCGTTTTTTGCCATTCGGCTACGGAACCCTAAAAACAATGGTGTACTTACACTGTCGGCGAATTCTAAAGTCGGTAACTTATTTTTCTTTGAACTATAGAGGTAATAATGCTCAAATAATCAAGTTGTAAAGGTTGTAAAATAAAGTAATTCGAGATACAGAGGTAAAATTTAATTTTTCGAGTTATGGAGGGAAAATATGTACCAAAATTGCTTGGAGGGACTCACTGATTATTTCGACTAATAGAGGGTTAAGATTTCGAGTAATAGAGGTTTTGGTGTTTGAAGGGAAGGGAAAAGGGAAGTGAACAAAACATTTTTTCGAGATTTGGAGGTTTTCAACTTATCGAGGTTCGACTTAACGAGGTTCTACTGTAAATCATACAACGTAAAACAATTTTTGTCAACATGAGACTTTTAGGTAATTTGCAGTTTTCAAAACTTACACCACAATTCACTGTTTGCAAGAGTAACAACTATGCAAACAAAAATTATATTTATTCTCTCTGTAAAATACACGGTTTATTATTACTTTGCTTGCCACTTTATAGTGAAAATAATTTATGTACAGAATTCAAAATAATAAAATTATTCAATTCAATTGAACAACGAATATTTTTACATAGTCTACTGAGTTCAGAAAGTAGAAATACAAACTACTGTAAATCATGGTAATAACGATGTTGAGGAATTTAAGATGGAATAGAAAAGTTCGCCCACGTTCAAAGTGTAAATACGACAAGTTGTCCCAATTATAAATAGTTCACATTGGGTTGGATCAAGGGAAATATGTGAAAACTTGCCGTTTCAGACGCTGAAGGTTGTTGGCCTGGTTCCGGCGCTCCCAGCACAGTTTTAATTCCACTTTTAAAGAAGTTCATCTTCACTATATATGTAACTACAAAACATGAATATTAGCAATTGCAATACATGATATTATTCAGAGAAATAGTAAAATTATCATCGTAATCGACCCCACAATTTGATTGAAATTGTAATATTTTTGTAATCTCTGTCGAGCGAGCGACACGTCAAAGCTTGTTGACATTCAGAAATTGACAATGTTTGACATTTGATTTGTTTGACTTTCAGCAGACGATTCGAATAAAATTGTCTATGGCTCGATATGTACAAGCGGCAACACCGTATACAATCTCCACCATGAAGCTATTATAGAGCTTCATGATCTCCACATATATTATTACCTTAACCGATATTATTTATTCGACGCACTGTAAATTATCAAAATGACAATTTTTATTAGGTACTCTTGCAAAAATTTATACTTGGGTGAATTCGCCAAAGTCACAAAAAAGATGTTCCGATTGATAAAAAATTTAATTTACTACTTTTATAATTTTTTATTTTTGAAACTGCTTTTATACATATTTTTACATAAGCGCCCACATATTTCATTACATTATTTGAAGAAATTTATATAAAAAAATTGAATAACACACCCAAAACATCATTACCATTTGTAGGGAAATTGCTGTTATAGATATTCCAAAATATTTTTTGAAAAACCTGCCTTACACATTGCGTGTTTAATTTTATATTTTGAGACAATATTTAATTAGGTACATTATAACATATAATATTATGGAATCAGCAGTGCAGAACTAGTAAAAAACATCAATTAAAATTTAGTCACGAAAATTCGTCAACTCCATGTCAGTACCGTCAAACGTTATATTTCTCAAATGTTTTTTGGGCTACGCTATAAAGTACCCCTCGTTTCTCCTCGTCTGGTCCACTGTAAAAAGTGGAACAGGCCAAATTTTTACTGCTGCATGGAGAAACAACTTTTATTCATGAAAAACAACGACGTTCAGTACTTTGTCCCGATTTTGAATCATCGCCATGTACTGGACTTACAAGGTAAATATAAATTATACATTAATTTTAATACTCCACACGTATGTGTAATAGGAACATGATTTTCACTGGCACAAAGAGTTCATAAATTAATGAATAACAAAATGAATTTTAAGCAAAAAAGAAAAAAATATCATTACCATATGCATCATTCCCATTTGTTTTTTTGTAAATGGGAATGATTTTGTGTGAATGGTAATGACGATTGGGGATTTTGAAATCAATTTTGATTGACTAATGAGACCTAGCAATTTCTTTTTCAACGATAAATTTTTGATATGTGTGTTGTAAATTAAATTTGAGCTACAAGTTGTTGGTAAAGAATCTACAAAACTTTTTAATTTTGCAATATCTTTTTAGTAAAATAAATTATAAACGAAAATTTAATGCAAATAAAGGCCAAAACCGTTAAGAGAAACAAAAAATTGCTAGACGGAGGAGATAAAACGAAATCAGAGGAGATTGTGCATTGTACGAAGAGGAGAACAAAGAAAGAGATAAGAAGAAAATAAAATAAAGAAAAGTTTCTGAAGAAAATTCTCTGAAAAGAAAAATAAATTAAAGTGTCCTCGTTAGTAGCAAGCTACTACGTGAACAAAGCCGATGAGAAATTTAATACCCCAGATTTGTTTTGGCACACTTGCTGCATGTTTTTGCTATCCTAGTACTTACTGCAAGAAACGAAAATATCTGGCTTGCTTTCTATAAGAGAGAGAGAGAACAGACAGAGAAACATGCGCACGCCGCACGACATGTAACGACGCCGCACGAGTTATAATGACTAATGATACCAAAAAGTGTCGTTACAACTTTTCGTTACCAAATTTTCCGCCTAGCCCCCTTTCGCAACGCGCGATAAGGAACTTCGTTCCAAAAAATGTAATGAAATAAGATGAAATAATCTTTTATTCATGTCGATATCACTGATATACTTATGAACGTCATTTTTTAAATCTAACAGCATTTCGGAACGGTGCTTTGTCATGGATAAGGAAATCCGTAAAGAAACTCCACAGCACATCTTTTAAAATAATGAAATTATTACACAAGATGTTCTAACTGACGCGGAACTGGATGCATTACTAATTTACATGCATCTTTGTCAATAATATATTCATCTATACTATAATATCCTTTGCCTACAGGCTGGGATTTCAGAGATCTCTTATACATTTGAATAAGCAAATCATGTACTTAGGTAATTTAATGTAAAAACGTATATAGAGCCCCTCAAAAGAACGTTGTACTCTACGTAGGTGAAAATAATCCGTAACCAAAAGTATGTCTGTTTCAAGTTTGATGATTTTGCGTATCACTATTTTGCTTGAACCAACCGCCGTTGTTTCTTTATGAATAAAATATAATTGTAAATAAATTGAGATGTTACTGTTAATATGCTTATTTCTTTAAATCTCTCCCGCAGGTAGTGGCGTAATTTTAATTATAGATGGTCCTAATTGCCCTTTTCTGCAAAACAAATATCGCATCAATGTCAGCCTCTGCACTCCACATCAATAATATCAATATACCATAGGACATGAGGCTATGAAAGTGTGCAAAATAAACAAGTTTAGCAATTTCTACATCAGTAAACTGTCTTATCTTTCTAATGGCATTAACTAACTAAGCCGATCAATCTAAGTGAATCAAATATAAACTGGACTTTTTTTACTAGTCGCAGAGTGAAGTGACGCGCTTGGTACTGCTGTACGTGTTAAAGGGGACTGTCTCGTATTATTCCATTTGGTAGCAAACATTCTATATACTTAGTTTTTTAGCATTTATCAGTAAATTATTTGTAGTAAACCGGTGTGACAAACACACCTGAGAACTTTTACATCGTCATTTATTTTATTTCTATTCGTCTTAAATATAAGAGAAGTGACATCAGCAAATATGAAAATGTCTGCATATTTCTTAATTTAATACGGCAGATCATTTAAGTATACTAGAAAAAGGAAGGGGCCCAGAAACGAGCCCTGTGGTACACCCATCACAGATTGAGATCTCGATCACTTGTTATCATTTATACTAACACACTGGATTCTACTCGTCAAGTACGACACAATCAAGATAAGTGAATTGTTATTGATGCTGTAGTAGTAGCTTAAGTAGTATGTTACTGTTCAACACAATCAAACGTCTTAGACAGGTCACAGAATACCCTTTATGGGATTTTGTGAATTCTCCCAGGTCTCAAAGATAAGTTTGAGAAGCCTTGCACCTGCATTTGTTGTATTACGGCTTTCGGTAAAACCGTATTGCTCAGGGTGAAGTAAATTACAAGCGGTTAAGTGCTTCAGCGTTTAATTTAACTTAATTATTTTCGAAGACCGTAGGTAAAATAGAAATAGGTCTGTGATTATTAAGGCCTGTTTTGTCCCCAGATTTAAAAATCAGTATGATCTTTCTGTACTTCATTAGATCTGGGAAAGTATCTAGATTTACACATTTATTTACTAACCTAGCTAAATATGGCACTATCACATCTTTTATATTATTTATAATTTTAACAGACATTCCCCACAAAATTTCAAATTCATATGCCTTTCTTTACCAGAGGTAATTTTATTTCCATGAACTAATAATTCATATTTAGAATTGCGTAATTTATTACTACCAATCTCGTTACCAATAATACTCTAATTAGTGGTTTTACCTTGACATTTTTTATCTTCTTATGCAACTTAAAGTCATAACTATAATACACACGGCTTAAAAATTTTTTTGAATAACATTAAATTTTGTCATTCCCACTAACAAAAAATCATTACCGTTAAATAAAAGTCATTACCAGGCTGCTCAATATCATTACCATTTCTTATAAATTTTTTGACGACCCAATAACTTTTGATTAGCATAACGAATTTTGAGGACTTTTGTAGGCTTAGAAAGGAAATTTTATGTGCTAATTTTTTTCATGGTTTTGCACGCATTTCCACATACTTTAAAAAAAAAAACACCAAAATAATTCAAAAACGCGAATTCACCCACTTGTTAAATGAATTTTTGGTCGTTTTGCCGAAATTGCCAGCATTGAGCAAAGGACGTCAACTTCTCCATGTCTATGGTCAACTTTGGTAAACTGTTAACACTTGTCAGTGTCAAAATCATAAACTTCATTCTTCATTTCTTCAATCTAGAGATGTCATGTCAGTAAATCATTGATTGATTGAAAACATTGTTTACAAATTAATGAAATTGATAAAACGTTGCAATTTAATAACTATTGCATTGAATAAACCTTTGTATTTTAATTACCAGACAGAAACATAAGTGTTCTGTGGACAGAAATATATAGTATATTTAAACAGTACAAAAATACTGTTAAAATGTCGACGGATCTCAATGCAAGTTTTAATGAGCAATACATGAACATAAATACTAAACTAAAGAAGTAAGTATCCTCAGATCCTGAATAAGTTTTTTGTCGGTCTAAGTGTTGTGTTGCAATATTCCAGTATTCTGTGGTGTTGTATGGCATACATTATGAAAAGTTCTACTGATATGGACGTTGTGTTTATCTAACAAGTACCCGGATGACCGAGCTTCGCTCGTTATTTTTTTTTTGTAAATCGTGTTTTTGGAAATCATTGGCTTAGTGTTGCTTAATAACGCCATGTACTGTAGTAGCTTTAGTGTTGCTACTCGCCAATAGATGTTAGGAAGAGTCTATCGTAGCAGTTTTTCATTGCCTGAAAACACGGATAAAATGACAATTGATTTATCGCCCCCGAAACCCCCTGCATACTAAATTTCATGAAAATCGTTGGAGCCGTATCCGAGACTCAGAATATATATATATATCTAATATATAAAATTCTCGTGTCACGGTGTTAGAAGTTGAACTGCTCGACCGATTTTCGTGAATCTTTGTGTGCATATCGGCTAGGGTTGAGAATCCGACAACATCTATTTTTCATCCCCCTACCCCTAAAAAATTTTTGGCAGAACAACGTTTGCCCGGTCAGCTAGTATATATATATATATATACAAGGATTGCTTGTTTATTAGATAGATAGATGTCAACAACATCTGAACTTTCAGGCGTTTCATGCGCAAACCGAACATCTCAGAAGCAACAAACGAGTTTATCGCGCTGGCCATTCAGTGTGAGCATTCAGAGCAGCCCTCATTCGCGGGACAAACATACATCGGAGCCGCCAAGTGCGAGGCCTCCGCTGGCAACTTCCTAGGCGAGGCGGAGCAATATGTGGCGGCTGCGAGACAGTTCATAAAGGCTGAGAAGAAGTTTGCTGCTCTTAAGCTGTACAGCCCTAATAGGGAAAACTTAGAGGTATAAAGTTGGTTTATTTCAATAACTGATATAGTATAACTATAATATTCCACAAATATACTTATACAGTAATGTACTTAAAAAAAATCATGTTTCATTTGTTGTACTGTAAATAGAGTTTTGAAGATTGTCAAGAGACTTGTACTGCATTTATTAATCTGTTTTTACCTCTTGCAGGCTGCAATAGGCTGTTACATGCAGGCACTCAGCAAATATCCTGAAACGTCTCCCCTACGGACGTCCATCTTGATGGAGCTGGCTAGCGACCTCGTGGCTCTCAACCACAAGCACGAAGCTATTGAGTACTACAAACAGGCCCTGGATTTGATTAAAGACAGCACAATGAAAGTCATTTTCATGAGAAATTTAATCAATTTGTATATAGATTGTGGTATGTTAATTTTTATTTTGTTGTGAAGGTTATTTTTATGTAACTTGCTACCAATCAAGTGATGATCCACCTGTCAATAAGGGGCCATCAACATCCATGGGCATAAGTAACACCAAATGCATCACGGATGCATTGCCAACTAAAAAAATAGATAAAGAAAGTAATAACTGGCTGACAAGAGGGTGGTAGATACTGCAGTGGCGTGCCTAGACCGCTAGAACAAGGCAGTCCTAGTTGCGTCATACAACCCAGGATCTTTGGCCCGACAACACAGAACACTCCATTCCATACATATAATATTTACCAACAATATGAGTGTTAACAGCTGCAGAGTGATGATAGTAAAGCAATGATAGGCTTTTTGGCTCATATGGCTGTACCGCCACAGGTAAATAGCCAGGCAAGCTTTACAGAAAGAAATGAAATAATATATGATAAAATAAAAGCAGGCTGGCTTCTGTCAACTCTTATAACACCCTAGTGTGCTGGAATGGGATTTGTATTCTTTCATTCAATAAGTGTCTGTTTCAGGTGAATATGATGATGCTCTGAAATTAGCCAACACCCTGTATGATACAATATCCAATATATCAGAAGGTGTTTTAGCTGAGTAAGTATAACAATACCATAAAACACAGATTTCACTTAAATATGTCTAATGTAATACAAGTTTATTAAGTATCTTTCTAATCTAAAAGTGTATAGATTATTTCGCCGTACAATAAAGTGACATCTTTGTTGATTTGATTTTGATATACAGACATGCAGACCTTCGTACCTTTTTATTTATTTACGTATTTGTACAGATAGCCCTCTTTACCACTGGGCACTCTAGGCAAGTGCCCAGGGCCCCGTGATCGATAGGGGCCCCCTAATTCCTGCCAGATCACTAAACGATAACCAATATTAATTACCGAATAATTTTTTAAATTGAAAAAATCGAACCTAAATTACTGACCACAATATCAATTGCTTATAAGCGCCTTTTGCATAAACCTAGAGGCTTGCTTATCTACTTTCTTTGTTCATTCCACAGACGTAAAAAAAAGACGGACGTAATCCCAAGAACAAATTCAGTGAAGCACCCATAGTAATACTAACTCTCTATTTGTACAAGTACACACACCCACACATTGACACCATACTGCTGTGACATTGACACCATCGCGAATCAAAAATTATAAAATTACGCACACATGGTAAGCGAGCTGTCATTGCTATGCTTCACTCTCGATTAGACAAGGTTACATCCGTTCCTCTTTTACGTCCCTGGTTCATTCTACCAAAATAGTGTTCTGTCAAAGTCAGGGGCTCCATTATCCTAATACGCCCAGAGCCTCCAATAGGTTAAAGACGGCCTTGTTTGTACTATTTTTCTTAATTATTTATTACACTTCATTTTTAGGATTCAAGTAACCAGGATACTACTGTGTTTGTTGGTGGAGCCTGATGATGACAACAAACCTGAATCTCTGAAACAATTGCTTGAAGAAGTTCTGAGTGATGATGATAGTGATGGTAAGTCCAAGTAATGTTTTAATGTAATATTAATGTATAACTTGAAAATACATGAATCAAGTGACAGAAAAATGGATACAAACAAATTCAGACATCAGAATGTCTGCATAACTTAGATATCTCAGCTGGCAGCTGGCAGACTCCATACCAATTTAATCAGTCTACTTAAATTAATAATAACAGAACTAGCTTTTGCCCGCGCCACGGTAGAGATCGATTTTTTACAAATCCCGCAGGAACCTGAACCTTTCCTGGATAAAAAGTAGCCACATGACAAGCATCTGCTTTCGATTAAAAAAAGAATCATCGAAATCGGTTGGCGTGATATTGAGTTATTCGTCCATTTGTCGCGCACATACTTAATTCAAATGTAAGTCTTATATGATTTTCTCATGAATGCCATTGTCAGATCTCAATAAAATTTAAGTGGGACCACATGACAAGCACCAGCTTTCGTTTAAAAAAACAATCATCAAAATCGGTTCACCCACTCGAAAGTTCTGAGGTAACAAACATAAAAAAAAATACAGTCGAATTGAGAACCTCCTCCTTTTTTGAAGTCGGTTATAAATATTATTTTTTACAATTTTTGTGTCTATCTGTTTGTTCCGGCTAATCTGAAATGGCTAAACCGATTTTGACGAGACTTTCACTGGCAGATAGCTGATGTAACAAGGAGTAACTTAGGCTACTTTTATTTTAGAAAAAAAAATTGTTAGGCGATACGAAGTTCGCCGGGTCAGCTAGTTTATAATATTAATAGGATGGTTTTATCAATCTAGGTTCAATGTGTCTTCATAAAATTTCAGTAATTCTAAAGAATAATCCTATGTCCAAGGTCAAGTAAATAATATACTCTTGCTATTCTTTCAGGTATGCCTTTCAACACGGATTTACGTTTAAAACTACAGTCGTTGATCATATCCAGCCTGATTGCAGACCAGCCGGCACTCATAGACATAGCAACGGATATCAAACATTTACTTACTATGCAACAAAAAGATTTGCTTGAAGTACTCATTACTGATCATAGCTAAGTGTAATATAATTATTTTAAAATAATGTAAATATGTACTCAGAAACAAAGAACCTCCCAATTTATTCAAAATTGGTTAACATGTAATCACACGCTGTACTCATATTTGACAACAATTTGACATTATGTATTTGTGTTGGTGAATGTTAAAATGATGTATAAGTTGCAAAAAATGTGTATTGGAGCTTTTGTGTGTAAGAATCAAGTCAATATTTATTCTAGTAAAACTTTATTTCTGTTGTTACAGATGTGTTTTTTCATTTCTAAAATAAAATTTTAGTACCATTTACAACAATGTAATATCAAGAAATACATCACCATCGTAAAATATATGCAAAGTATACCATTGATGCACCATGATGTACATTTTAAGATTTTTTGTCAACGGTTTTACTCGTCCCACCAGGTCCATCAGGTAGGTTAAAAGCAATGGGGTTGCCAAAGTTTGTTTCCTTATCGACAATAACATTGCCAGTTGTAATCTCATTGCCAAAGTTAAGGGCAATATCAACAGGCTTGGACTGCTTAGAGTACATCCACATTTCATCAAACTCATCTTCTGACTCGTCTTCACCACTCTTGTCACTCTTGGACTGTTTCTCATTGGTCTTCTGCCAGCAATACTCAAACGGATAGCTCGTGTTACGGTTGTCATCTGGAGCTATCTCAAAGCGACACGAGAGTGAGTTGTATGTGGTGTGAACGCCCTCTAACAGGTTCACATCGACTTCCTCAAAACCAGTAATATACTTGAACAGCTCGTCAGATGTTTTGATGTCTGGTACTCCCTTTTTTTCAAAGAACTGAAACGAAAATTTTAAGTCAATTAGAGAATTTAACTACAAAATGTGCGAGACAAAAAAGAAAGTATAGGGCAAACAATAATCTACCAGCTTATTACAAAATTAATCATTTGTTATTGTTGAAAATATGTTGAAGTATGTTATTATGTTGAAGTGTGTTAATTTGAAGTATGTTATTATGTTGAAGTGTGTTATTAAAGCATCATATTATTATCAACTTTATTCATTTAAACACCCATATTAATTATAAAAAGCTACACTCAAGTGGTACTTAGCATTGTATTGAATATAATGATCATATAAGTGATGAGAGATAAAGTATATTTACATTAATAATGTTGCGGCAATCTCTCAGTAGAAACTCCAGTCCATTAGGATGGTCCGGCTGTACTGACTGAGACACGTCAATGAGCCAGCATTTATTGTCCCACCACAGGATGTTGTACTCGGACAGATCGGCATGGACCAGGTGGCCCACATTATACAGCTTGTGCATGGCATCCACTACCTCATGGTAAACATTCTGCCACTTCTCCGGTTTTAAAATAACATCCCTCAGCTTAGGAGCTGGTTTATTATCCTTCCCAATGAATGACATCACCAAAATATGCTTCTTGAGTATAACCATCTCGGGGCAATTCAGTCCTATCTTCCGAATTCTCATCATATTATGCATCTCCTTCTCGGCCCACATGTGAACAATCTTACGTGGGTTCTGCTTTGAAAAGCGGTCCTTGAACCTATAGTCAGCTTCAATATACTTATCGCGAGTTTTAAACTCATTTAATGTAGTTTTAAAAACTTTAATTGCACACTCCTTAGGCAATTCCATATCAGGGATTGTTCCACTGTTTGCATGCAAGACAACAGACTCCTTGCCAGTTGAGATCACTCCATTAATCTCCTCTAGTATTCCATTATTGATAAGTTTAAAAAGAATAAGTCTTGTGGCCTCATCGAGACCCATTTCGGCAGTGGCTTGACTTTCCTTACGATCCAACATTTTGTTCTTTCGAGCTTGGTTCCACCTTGTATGCTCCTTGAGTTGATTGAACACAGAATTTGGCAGCTTCATGTGGAACCCGGCGCCGTCTCCGGTGCACACCTCGGGCGGGAACGCCATCACGCGGCAAGCGTTGCGGCGCCCATTGATCACGCTGTCATGTTTAGTCACCATTGCTCCGTCCTTCATAATAAAACCTCTTTTGGGGAGGCTAGCGAACTCCTTCTCATTCGTCTCGAAGCGATCCCAGTCCTTTTTCTCCGTTTCGACATCTTCTTCGGAATCAGATTCATAAACGAGATGTTCGGGAATGTTACGGTAGTTATCGTACGACACAGACACTTTTGCGTCTCCGTTGCGCTTTTTTTCTACTAGTTTTAGTTCATCATCATATTCCTTGTCGAACTGACATTGCAAAACTTTCGCAATAATAGCATCGGAGTCGCAATATCCACTTACGTTGCAATTCTCTATCTGGTCAAGAATTTCTGAAGGTACTTCATCGCTAGTACTAATGATATTCGTGTCAGATAACTGTTCTGCAAACTTGATCTCTTCTTTGACCTGGAGACCTTTAGCGTATTGTTCAGACATGATGTCAGAAAGGTTCTGAACATCCACAGGTTCTGAGACTTTCTTCCAAGGGTTAGACATAATTATTATATAATTTACTACTATATCACAGCTTTGAAAATGTTCGTAAAATAAATACTAAATATTTTGTCTATTTTAGAAATATAGATATAGAAAATAATTTCACAAAATGTGAATGACGTCACTGATTATTACAACACTTTACAAGAATGATTATATGAGTAAAATGAGTACATATTGACAACATCGATTGACTGAACGTATGTTGACATTTGACGATCTGTCAGAAAATGTCAGCTCGACAGAAGAGCATAACACCACAGATTATAAAATACATACATAGATTACTTTATAACCAGTCTTGGAGGAATGTTAAACATTATTCCTCCAAGAAACCAGTAGATTCTCCCATACATTTGACAGAGCGAGATCGTCGGTTACAAAATAATATTATTTTTTGTCCCCATCACCGTGGCCGATTACATTTGTAACAAGTGTAAAACAATTGTGAATTGTGACAAACAATGAAGAGTGAGTTGGTTATTTGAAGATTTAAGTTTCAGTTTGTTTTATAAGCAGAAAATCGTAGTTACTAGTATATTTAGTCTAAGCACGATGATGGACAGCAGTTTTCTGGTCTGCTTGATAAATTTTGTTACATTTTTCTTTAAAAATAACTTCCATGAAACGTAAATTCTCTGTCTCATGAGCGGCCACGCCGCGGCTGAATCTATAGGTACTACACACGACTAATATTATAAAGTTGAAGAGTTTGGTTGAACGCGCACGGTATGAATTGAAAAATTATTTTTGTGTTGGATAGTTCATTTAATGAGGAAAGCTTAACCTTTAGGCTATCGGATTTTTGGAAATTCATCCCCTAAGGGGTTGGAAGTCATTTTCATACAAATCAACTTCGTCAGTTTTAAGAGTTATAAAAATGAATTTTTATGTAAGTTTATAGTTATTAATAAAAAAAAGACTTGAGAGGTGTCAAGGGACACCCGGATGAAACGAAGTTCCTTGTAGTAAGTACTAGGATAGCAAAAACATGCAGCAAGTGTGCCAAAACAAATCTGGGGTATTATTTGGCACACTCGCTGCATGTTTTTGCTATCCTAGTACTTACTGCAAGAAACGAAAATATCTGGCTTGCTTTCTATAAGAGAGAGAGAGAGAGAGAGAGAGAGAAACATGCGCACGCCGCATGACATGTAACGACGGCGCACGAGTTGTAACGACTAACGACGACAAAAAGTTTTGTTACAACTTTTCGTTACAAAATTTTCCGCCTAGCCCTTTCGCAATCTCGTTCCAATTAATTTTAATACAACTATTTTTGGAAAATCAACGCTTAGGGTTAATTTAGTACGCAACTTCGTCAGTTTTGCACTAAAAAAGGGTGAAAATTTGTATATAAAGCATATAGTTAAACAGGGGAGGAAATTTAATGGTCTCTGATTTGTTAAACCTACCAAAACTACAAAAGTTAAAAGTAGGTACATTCACTGATTGTTAGGCGACACGAAGTTCGCCGAGACAGCTAGTCTATGATAAAATACGATATGGCTGGCCGCTAGCGCGTTACGACATTAAAATTCACACCGATGTCGCTAAAAGTTCAATGGCTTGGCTTGGCTGACTTCAAGCCATGAATGGCTCACTACTGAGCACGGCCTAGACCTAGAGCATACTCCACCACGCTGCTCCACTCGTGCCAAAATTAGCACTTTAAAGTCAAATATTTCGCAAAGGGACCCCTAATTCCAAAAATGGTCTTAGAAAAAGAAAATAATTTTGTTCAGAGTAGAAAGCTATGTTTGAAAGAAGCACGGAAAGAAGTAATAAAACGTCAGCTAGTGTCACAAAACGACACGCTGATAGTCAAGACACGCTTTAGTCTCAGATGAAAGAGTAACAAGTACTAGACTCTACTTTATAAAACCTAAGTGTTCCTGGTTCGAATCTCTACAGGAATGGATAGGATAATAATGTTCTACGACAGAAAAATGTAATTATTCGGGCCATGTTTAGAAAGGCCGACTCAAAAATCTACCTTTGGCTATGAAATGAATACAAAGTTTTAGATTTTACTTATTTATTTACACCCTAAGTTTACTTCGCCGCCTTCTTTCCGCTGCTCTTGCCCACGGAGGCCTGCTGAGCCTTGAGGACCTTGACGATCTTCTGTTCCTCGATAAGGAAGGCTCGCACGATGCGTTGCTTGACGCACTTGTGGCAGAGCACGCCGCCGTAGACTCGCTTGACGGTCTTCTTGCGGTAGCAGAGGCGCGAGCGCTCAGCCGGGCGCGCGGGCTGGATGCCGCGGAGCTTGCTCTTGCACTGCCCACACCTGGGGATCTTCTTCGGCTTCTTCACATACTGGTATACGAGCCGCCCGCCGGGTGTTCGGACTCTGGAAAATTATTTAACAATTTTGATGAGCATATTAAAATAATAAAAATATTTTGCTACAATGAGTACATAAATAGGCAGTAAGAAATTGGAAACCTATTCCTGTGCCTATTCCATCGTTTATAAAGGAATTTGACATTTTTGTAAACATAATATTTGCCGATTTTTGTGTTAAAAACCTATCTTAAATTAAACTACAAATGCAAATTATTTCTTAAGACTCTGACATGAAATTGAAAATTAATCACTACTAATTTCTATCAAATATAAATGTTTCAATTAACCTAATAGGAATATTTATCAGAAAAATTTGCTGTTCTAGGAGTCTGCGTTTACGTCACATACAGTATGGCCGACGTATCTAAGCGAGTCTGAACTTAGATTATTTATTTAATTCATGGGCTTAAAAACTAACATTACAGGTATCTCCAATTCGTTAGTCTACCTAATTATGTTTAAATATAATCTTAAATCTTACTTCGCACAGAAAGCTACGCAGTATCTTAACATTCAGCAATACTCGGTACGTGGTATTATGTCTCAGTCACACGTTAGCATTTGTGTGGTGTTTTGTGTCGCTATCTCTGTCTTACATGCTCTAAAGTACACAGATCCTATGGTTAACTTCACCAAGATACCATACTGTAACTACAGTAAATATTTTAATACATCAGTAATCTTGATTAAAAATACAACAAAAATTTACTGGATTATCAAATAAACATCATAAGATTCATGTAACTGGAATCTTGGAAAAATCACTAGCAAAAAATAGACAACATTACTTTTGCATTTGACTTTAGCATGTGTGTCAATTCACACCATGGTATTATCAGAGTTTAGTTATGACATTTGCTACTTTTGTTACCATAGTATATTAAACACTATACCCATGACATACAATCACAATATGTGTACATATTTTAAACTAATCTCCATTTGCTTTGGTAGATCATGACCATTTTGAAACATGAAAAATCTCTTGATATAATCACTAAATTCACAAGTATGTTTTACATGTTATTCCCATGACAACATCCTGTTCTCTGCTGAAAGCATTTTTGGCAGGATCCTGTGTAATAGAGGAAGTGTTTCCAGACTACTTTCACTCACTGTAGAATCATGATTACAGGTTTTCACAAAAAGCTCATCTGATATATTAATGCTATTCAATTTTCTCATTACAAACTGGATCCTGTTCAACCTCTATACTAATACAGTCCATCTCATTGGAATTTTTGTATTTCCTTGACATCAAGCAGATTTGCAGGATCCTGTAAAAAGCTATGCCGTGGAACAAGACTGCCTTGGGAATGTAGATTTTCAGAGGCAATTGTGCAATGGAGTCATTGTTTTGTTGGAATTATTGTAGGGCTACTAATATAGTACATCAATTGTGAACAGGTTGAGTTCAAAATGAGTGAGTATAATAATGAAGATTTAGAAGAACTTTACACATGGACTTATACAATTGCTTTGCCAAAAAAAAACAAGTATATCAGTGATTAATGAATAATGTTTACAAATCTGTGAATCATGGCAGACCTACAAATTAAAATGATTGCCCTGGGAAGTCAAAAACTAAACACTATTTTTTTTTTGTACAAAATACATCTCCACTTGCCATCAGGTGGGATTGTGGTCAAGCATTAACTTGTGTAAAAAAATAGTATAAAAAAAAACATTGAAATTTACTTTGACTTTCAAGTTATGCATGCCTGTAAGTCACTGAAAACATAAGCATTCACAACCACAAGCAACTATGGTTAATTACACACTTTTATAAATTATGAGTTCTCTGGAATATAAGTATGAAAGATAAATGGTATAAGTAGACAAGGATTTATAATATTACACTGCTATACCGATCTTGCCGATGTTTTTAAGGTTATGTTCTTGCCTCTCGGTTCAATAAAAGTATGTTATTGAGAGTAACATCTCTAATTACTACTTTATTTTATATGGTTCCTTGTGCATGCTATATAGAAAAGCGCACCTAATATTAATAAAAAAAAATACTTACATCCTTCTCTGGTTCGACTTAGTATTGTACGACAATCGTCGCCTGAACGTAAGTCGTTGCACCATTTTTCAGCTGAAATATAAAATTAATTATAAACCATGGACGTCAAAACGTAAGATTCCCATTAACTTTTGAAATTTATAGTTCAATTCACTAAGATTAAACACGATTTTTATTTAAACTCTCACAACTCCTGTACCTTTTTGACAGCTGTTGACAAGAAAAGAATAACAAAGTGAAAATCGTCTTTTGTGGCAACACCAATAAACAGCAAGTTTTCTTTTACGTTTTTATCGAGGACTTCATTATGATAAATTATATTACATAAAATCTGTCCCAAACGTTTATATGTCGTATGGAAATGAGAGAATCCCTAAGGGATTTAACCAAATCATTTACATTTCAAAAGTATTTACACACGAATTACGAATTTGATGAATGTTAACACTGAAATTCTCAAGGGAATTGATCCTACGTAGCTGTCATGCTATCATCTTGTGGGATAGGATCCCTTAGTGATTTGTTCAAATCACGGATTCCTTCATTTCCCTGCGACATATTTAATATTATATGCAATGAAGGGCAATCTTCGAAGAGGTATCTGAAGACAGTGAAGACTATTGTGGTTTTCTATTAAATCCACTGTCGCACTAGGTGCACTCGCAAGATATAAGAATATAAGAAGAGGTAAAAATACCACTGATGCAGGTATAGCACTCCTTAAGCAAATTTTTGATGCGTGGGAGTGTAAGCAGGATGCCATTGGTATTTTTTGTGATCTCTCGAAGGCGTTCGATTGCGTTGATCACAATATACTGATAAATAAACTTAGGCATTATGGTGTCTCAACACAATCAGTTGGCCTTATAAAATCTTACCTATCCGACCGTATCCAAAAAGTAGTTATTAATGGCAAGGAGTCCCCAGGAGCACACATTACTATGGGAGTGCCCCAAGGATCAATATTAGGACCCCTGTTATTTTTAATATACATCAATGATCTTCCTTATTTCACAAGGGACTTGTGTGAAACTGTATTGTTTGCAGATGATACCTCATTACTTTTTAAAGTTGATAGGAGAAAAAAAATTTTTGACGATGTAAATAATACTGTTTCCCAAGTATTGCAATGGTTTACATGTAACAACCTAATGTTAAATGCTAGTAAAACGAAATGTATGAAATTTACTTTACCAAATGTAAAACAGGTACCCACTCAAATAGTTATAAATAAGGAAGTACTTGACCTTGTAAATTCAACAAAATTCCTTGGCCTTACCATAGATTCACGATTACAATGGAGTCCTCATATTGAAGCCTTGTCTGGGAGACTGAGTTCAGCTGCTTACGCGGTTAAGAAAGTAAGGCTCTTAACTGACGTAGAAACAGCACGGTTAGTTTATTTTAGCTACTTTCATAGTGTTATGTCCTATGGTCTGTTGTTGTGGGGCTCAGCTGCAGATATTGAGTCTATATTTATTTTACAGAAAAGAGCAGTCCGTGCCATTTACAACCTCAGGCCTAAGGACTCGCTTAAGGATCTCTTTAAGGAAATTAATATTTTAACTGTGGTGTCACAATATATATTGGATAATGTTTTGTATGTTAAGAAATATTACGATAGTTTTCTTAAGAAGAGTGACATCCACAATATTAATACGAGGAACAAGGCTAAACTGATTGTATCAAATTTTAGACTATGTAAAACTAGTGGCTCGTTCATGGGTACATGTGTAAAGATTTATAATAAAATTCCATCGAAACTTACAGAAATGCCTTACCTTAAATTTAAAACTCATATTAAAAGCATTCTTATGACGAAAGGATATTACAAATTAGATGATTATTTTAAAGACAAGACTGCTTGGACATGAGTTTTATGGATATAGATTGTAGTAGATGATAAGTGCTATCTGTAACTGTGAGCAGGAAAAAAACAAACCCGGAAGTTTCTTGCTGCTTCTTCTCCCGGGCCCTCTCACAGTAGGGCTTTGTCTGAAGCATTGGCATAACTTGCATGACTTTCAAAAAGTGTTTGTAAACCAAACCAATTTTGAATAAAAACATTTGATTTGATTTGATTTGATTTGATTTATCGCCTTTTGCGATCGTGCACTCTTATAATGTGAACAGTGATAATAGTCGTTGTATGGACCCCACACGCGCAACTTGCTTTTGATACGTTTGCAAATCAATCAATACATATTATAATCGCCTAGAAAACCTACTAATTCAAGCGATCTGTGTGTATAAACCACTGTTTTTAATGTGTAGTAAAAGATAAAAAAATATAAACTTTGGTGACGACGTTGCCACGTGCCACGAAGCTGTCATTGGAAGACTCACCAAGTGGGTGCGCCCTTCAATTCCGTTTTCTTGTAACTGTATCCTCGTAATTTCCAAGAATTATCCATCACAGTTGCATTTTCCCGCAATTATCGCTTATTTACAAGCAAGTGGTACATAGGTATAACATATTCTCATTGAGTATTACGGTTCCACTGCTCAACTTGGTTTTCTATCGAAGAAAAAATATAAAAAACTCCAATCTGCAAACCGTTTTGTGGTAGTAGATTCAACCAGCAACCAGTTTTTACACCAAGTGCAGTGTACTTTAAATAAAAGAAATGTACCGTTAAAAATAATATTTTTATTTATTTTATTTATTTATTTATTTATGTATATCGAGTTACAGCGACCCATATTTGTTAGTAAGACTTATGACTATGTTAGTACCTAACCTAAACAAAACTAATTTCTAGTATAAGGTAATGTGAGTCACCGCTGCGCCATACTACTAGACACAGCGCAGCAATGGCTCACATACCTACAATCTAGCCTGCTGGCAATCATCTCTAGGATGCTGTTGGTACTGCCCCGCAGTGTGCGCACCATGGACCCGCATCTTTTGCGCATCGTGGCATAGAAGCAGTCTACGCGCGCTGTCGCGAACATGCCTGACGCGCTGCAGAATCGAGGCAATCCCATAAGCACCCTAAACGCATTATTATACTGTACACGGAGGGCATTGTAAGATTTAAGCTTGAAATATTGTTTCATTTCATTATCATATTATAATAAATTATAATAACACATTTTATTATTATATTTCAATATTAAAATTCTTTACCACCAGAAACAAAAATTATTACCAATAGAAAATATTTTGAATAACCTTCTCAAATAAGGACATAAGTGGACACCCTACAGTTATGAAGGATAACCTCAATCTGGCCTGTGATTGGTCGAAAATGGTCATCCAATGTTGTTACTTCATCCGTTTTCAGGTATCTCTACGAAGCTTGTTATCCAGTTAGATTATATTATCCTTGGTCTGTATCCTCCAAGATCTAAACACAGACGTCAGACATATAAATCGCTATAGAAAACAAACTAAGTATTTATTATTTTAGAACCAAAATAGATAGACTGGCAACATTAAGAAGATAATGAATTATTTAGTAATATGGCGGCTACAAAGTGATGTTTATAGTGTTCGTGTAAATAAATTAAGTTGGTGTGTTTTAGCGGAAATTTTAAAAGAATGGGTAAGTATTATTGACTTCTAATGTGTTTTGGCAGATTTGCTCTTTGATATTAAATGTAGATTTTCGTCGTACTTCTTAATTTTGTCATGACAGTAATGTTAGCTGACACAGATGATCTGATTATTCCAATTGTTTTTTACGCGTAAATATAAATCATAGTTGATTTGTGATGTGTCTACCATTGGAATCTCTAGTTCCTTACATTGCTATAATTTGGATAAAAATGTTTTATTCATACGTTGATAAGCGAGATTTAATGAAGATCTTTTCTTTCAAAACATTTGTTTAGTTCGTTACATGACTTACTTGCTTTATTTTTATTTAACAACCAATAAATAATCTATTGTTTCATCACTTCTAAACTCATTATGTGGTATCGTCTGGTGCACTTTATTTACGATATAAGCTTTTTGATAGGCGTTATCTTCTGTTTATTCTTAGTTCACATGTTTGTCAACAGATGTCTATACTTAGATGATTATTGTTTATTCTATCTTTAACTTTATGATGTGCACTTATCATGAAACTAAATAGTTGGGTTCACAATGCATCTATTGTGATCGATAAGTATCATTGAAACAGAACAATTCATAATTTGAATAACTTTTTTAGATTTATCTCTATAATAATGATCATTACCAAAACATAGGTTTGACCTTAGGGTTTGACTTACACTTAAAATGTTGATGAAAATATAAGATAAGCACTTTTTGTTTACATCAAAAGCTAGGCTTTTCTAGTTGTGGAATGTGATGGATAACTTTTATTAATCTAACTCCGTAACATACCTTATATATTACACCCAAATAGATGCTTCTGACATAAATGTTGGAATAAACAAAATTAACTCCAACCTCCACAGCATCAACTCCTGGTCAAGTCGGTATGGCATAACAATAAACCCAACTAAATGTCAAGCAATTATTATTGGTAGCTCACGACAACTAGCGAAGCTTGATTTAGATACGACTCCACCTGTCATGCTTGGCAATACCGTTATCCCGTTCTCTTCCAAGGTTAAAAATCTCGGTATATACCTCGATTCTACTCTCAGTTGGAGAGTACAAGTAAATGAAATCAGTAGGTCGGTCTTTGCGGTGTTGCGTACTCTAAATAGACTCAGGAACTTTCTACCTTTACATACCAAAAAGCAACTTGTGCAGGCTCTGGTGCTTCCTATAATAGATTATGCTGATGTGTGTTATTCGGACATCAATGAGGACCTCCTCAATAAGCTAGATCGTCTCATTAATTATTCTATACGGTTCATCTTCTGTCTTCGGAAATTTGACCACATTTCTTCATACCGTCGTCAACTTAATTGGCTTCCGATTCGTGAGCGTAGACAGCTTCATCTTCTTAATTCTCTTTTCTCGATTTTATTCGATCCTCTTTCTCCAAACTATTTGAAACTTAAATTTCAATTTCTTGGCGATTGCCACGAAAGATCGCTGCGTTCTATCGATTCCCGTACTTTAGCTTTCCCTGTTCACCATTCTGGCTTTGTTTCTCAATCTTTCACGTTACAATCAATTCGACTCTGGAATGCCTTACCCAGTGACCTTAGAAATTTGTTCTCAAAATACTCGTTCAAGAAAAGAGTAACTGCTCACCTTTTGAAAACGCTAAACACACCATATTAATGCACTTATCTTATGATCTATTATATTTATATTTTTTCATTTATAATTACTATCTGTAGGACAACCCTTTTTTATAATCAACAACTTTAATATTAAGTAATGTATACATAGTCTTATTAATTATTATTTCTTTTTTTTTTGTATGCCGATATCTACATATATATATATTTATATATAACTTTGTAATTTTTCTTTCTTTCACTTGTACCGCTTTCATTGTTCTCTGCACATTCCTAAGGTTGACTGGTAGAGAATGCTGTTTAGCATTAAGTCCGCCTTTTGTACCACTTATTTGTTAAGGGTCAATAAAGCATAAATAAATAAATAAATAAATAAATACCTCTGCATTCTTTTGCAAAATTCATACCATAAATAGTGAAAATACTAGAGTACTAGTGATAAGTGTGGGTCATAATAATAAACGGATCTTAAGATTTTTTCAGTCTCAAGATAGAGTTTGAGATGCTGAAATGTGTTACATTTTGTGCATAAATCACATTTTTAAAAGATCTGAGATTGTACTCTTGAGCAGTGATTAGTTCATTAATACAAACCTTATTCACCTTAGTAATAGGTACTTAAACTAATACTTAAACTACACTCATGTAGTTTAAGTATTAGTTAAAAAATATTTATCTGTAAAAGTTTAGCAGTTAACAGTTGATTTGGGACCTGTACACATCAAAATAACAGTATTGTGTGCTTCACACTACAGGGTGTGAGACTGGACTCTGGGTAGGCTCTTCATGTCTTAGAGAAGTTAGAAATTGATGTAATGTCTATGTGTCTGTGAGCCTTGGTTTGGCTCAGCCTGACTTTATAGATATTTAATGGCATGTGTTAATCACGGGAATGATTTGAAATGACTGGTTTTAATACATATTAGTTCAGAGATAGATAGAGAGAGAGATAGTTCAGAGAGAACAAATGACAATAAAAAATAACAAAAGAAGAAAAATAAAAGAGTGCTCGCCAATTAAAGAATAATAAGAAAATAAAAATCCTCGAAGTGAAGATGTCTTGGACGGCTGGAGTTTTGCCACCAGTCTTTGACATGCATGAAAAGCACGCAAGCCTCACCTCAGCCTCATTCTATTAATTATTGAATTTCAGTTTATTTAGTTACATCTTTACTGTATATAACTTAATTACTATTAAGTACTATATATAACTTAATTACTATTAAGTATGTATATAAGTATATATAATGAGATTTTGTAGTTTTACACAAATGGCTGAAGAAAGGTTGCTTAAAGAGAAATTTTCAAATGTTTTTTGTGCATAGTTTGTCTGTGTCCTAAGTTTCATCTTAATAATTGGTACAATGGTTAACGCGTTACGGAAATACATTATTTTTTCTAAATCTTACTGTTTACTGATCTTAGCGTAATACTCTCACAGCTAAATAAATGGATAGACAAAAAATGCTTGCTTCTATATAGATAACTTATATAGGTAACCTATCTTTAAACTTAGTAGAAGAAAAAAAATGTTAGCATTCATCATTATTTCAGTTTTACCTATTAGATTTTAGTACTGGGGCTACCAAGCTATATCGATTTTTTGCATTTTCCATGCATATAACAAGCTTTTTATGTTGCATATAATCCGGTCCCTAGTGATAAAAAATAATTGGCAGTCAAAGGTTTAAATAGACTTGGTGTAGACTTTAACAAAGACTTAGTTGAAACTGAGATTTGTCTAGCCAAATCTTAGAGCAT
Source organism: Thymelicus acteon (assembly GCA_951805285.1). Taxonomy (NCBI): domain Eukaryota; kingdom Metazoa; phylum Arthropoda; class Insecta; order Lepidoptera; family Hesperiidae; genus Thymelicus; species Thymelicus acteon. Next base: position 1,549,803 of record OX638227.1, on the reverse strand, counting down.
TGTAGTTTCGAAATTTGTCATTTCACTATAACTTAATAATTATACAGTTTATCTAATATATAAAATTCTTGTGTCACGGTGTTAGAAGTTGAACTCCTCTGAAACGGCTCGACCGATTTTCGTGAATCTTAGCGTTCATATCGACTAGGGTGAAGAATCGGACAACATCTATTTTTCATCCTCTTAAATGTTAAGGGTGGGTCCACCCCTAATTTTTTTTTATTTTTTTGACAAAATTGTTTGTTTTTATTTTTTTATGATACAGCATACAAAACTAATAATATTAAAAAAACTTTTGACAGAACGAAGTCTGTCGGGGCAGCTAGTCTAATATATAAAATTCTCGTGTCACGGTGTTAGAAGTTGAACTCCTCCGAAACGGCTCGACCGACTTTCGTGAATCTTAGCGTTCATATCGGCTAGAGTGGAGAATCGGACAACATCTATTTTTCATCCCCCTAAATGTTAAGGGTGGTCCTCCACACCTAAATTTTTTTTTTTATTTTTTTGACAAAATTTTTCGTTTTTATTTTTTTATGATACAGCATACAAAAATAATAATATATAAAAAAAAACTTGACAGAACGTAGTCTGTCGGGGCAGCTAGTAATATTCTCGTGTCACGCTTTTTTGAACTCCTCCGAAACGGCTCCACCGATTTTCGTGAATCTTTGTGTGCATATCGGCTAGGGTGGAGAATCGGACAACATCTATTTTTCATCCCCCTACACCTAAAAATTTTTTGGCAGAACAACGTTTGCCCGGTCAGCTAGTAATTTATAATATAAAGTTTCATGTAAACGTTTCACTGTTATTGTATGGTAGTAAGAACAGTATAGTATTACCAAACATCTGTTATTTCTACCATAGTTTTATCCATCCATCTATCAGCCCTTGGAGGTCCACTGCTGGACATAGGCCTCCCCCTAACTTGCGCCATACTGACCGGTCCTGAGCCTTCTGAATGCCCGCAGCCTTCTTCAGGTCGTCAGTCCACTTGGTCGGGGGGCGTCCTATGCTCCTTTTTCCGAGACGTGGACGACATTCGAAGCTACCATAGTTTAGTGACTAAAAATATTCATAGTATAAAATACCAGGGCTCAATATAATTCCTCTACACATCGATATTCCAAAAAAATAATACTAGTTTAATCCTTTCACACGTATTCGATCGTAACCAATCCGGAATTTAAGTTTGATGCTCATTTATGGTCGTACGATGCGCACGCGCATTCGTTACCCGCCATGTTTCATCCGAGGTGTCAGAAATAAGCCTTTATGAAATGCTCAAAGGCGCTTATGCTATACATTAGTCGGAGAGGGACTCGATTCCCAGAACCGTTCGACATTGAGATGGGTCATTTTGTAACAATAGGGGAATGCTAGGGTTGACATTGCAAGGATTTCTTTTCTTCATATAAATAAAATAACACACGTTTGAACTTTTAAACTTCTAATTATAAATTTTCAGTTACAAAAGCCACTGATAACTTTAAAACGTCTCAAAAATCATCCAGAACAGGCAGTAGGTGTAGTAAAATTAATATGTATTCATGAGACACAAAGTATTGACGTTGAATTAAGTGGTATATGAGTCCTGAACGTATTCTTCTTTCTATATTTTTTCTCTCTTTCTTGGCCAGCAAATGATGCCTTTAGTTTCGCATTGTTCGTGGGCTTTTTACATTAAAAAAAATTACAATGTTTTGTCATAGAAATTACTGTTGTAGGGGTTGATGGTTTTGTTATGTGTATTATATTTATTTATTTATGGCAATCAATTCTGTTTTACTGTATCGTGTTTGTCAGAGGCCGTAGAGCTATGAGCGTTGTAATATGTTTGAAGAGTGTTATTGATTTGTCTAATACATATATCACTATCACTGTAGTTTGGTAAATAAAGTAATTAATTATGACGGTTTCATCGTAATGTAGCAAATGAATCAAATTTAATTTATGACACATTCATAAATTATGCTATTTTCATGAGCAATGCGTTTTGTGGTTATTAGTTATTAGTTATATATATATTTTAGGTTTAGACGAGCAAGTCTCGTGCAGTATGAAGGTATATTATAGCTATGTAAAATATACATTGAAATGACCTTCTTGACTTCGTAAAAATAGTAAATATTTTAATCTAGAAAATATTATATCTGATATACACATTGGTATCGTATACGTAAAAATGTGGCTTTTTTCTGTAAACTTAATTGACCATAATATGAATTATCACAGGCTAAACACAAAAATATTTAAAAAAGTATGTCTAATTAGAAATATAAAAATAGCCATGCGCTTGCAAGTGGCAACCCTAGCATGCGCGCAGTGGTTGGTTTACGAGTGTTTCTTTTTGTTGTCCGGGTCGCGCGGACGCGGCTACAGCGCCGACACCTCGCGACAACGGCCGGGACGCCCGACCTTCGGCCCGCGTCCCGCGACTCCGCCCTCATCACATTACAACACACTACACGACACAAGAAAACACAGCCGTAACGGTCTCGTATCCTGCTGCATTATGTATGGACTATCGAGTACAGAACACTCGTGTTCACAGTAAGAGTTGGGTTAAAGGGTGAATACTTAGTCAATATTCAAAAGTGAAGAGAACAGAAATTGAGAAGGCTACGGGTTATGACTTATGCAGACGTATCCTCAGAGTAATTTAGCAGACATGGGTACGTTGCACATGCACTAATATCTTCTCTTCCTCTGTGTCTGATATTTTGTTATGCAGTGAACATTATGGCCCAGCATTTCTTGTATGCCACCCTATCACATAAAAACCATTTAATGTAGATAATAACACACCCAGAAGTAATTTGCTTAATACTAGAATTCGTAGGTACAAGTACTTGACCACTTCTGAAAAAGTACGGTATCATAAACAGGACAATATTAACTGTTTAATGATTGTGGGTGATGCTCTTCCATAAAATCGAATATGTATATCCATGTGTACCTATCCATAATGTGCTACAAAAAGATTAAATCTCATTGACTATTTATTGCTGGCTTAGAAACGTTACGACGAACTCGCGTCTTAACCCGATTATTATTTGAACGAAATCTCCCGACCTCAAACAGCTTTCACTAAAAATACCCTTTCAGTAACACTCCACAATACCCTACATCCGCCTACGACTCGAATGTGTCCGATGTCCCCTTTATTCTGGAGAATGACGATCTGGGTTTTGTATGCAATGAAGGTTGAGGAATTCCACATCTTGCTCAGGTAGGCGACGATCATTCAAAAGAAATCATTCATTGTGTACAGAATTACAAATCCCTCGAGCTACGCCTCCACCGTCTGCATAAGTTGTTGACACCATGAGCATGAGCAATATGAATATTGATGATGTCGTCATTGATTCATTTACTAAAATTATTTTCGATATGACTATGGAAACTTTAGAACGCTACTAGTCTACATTAATCAGCATATTATATTTAACTTCTCTTAAAATTTCCATTGTACAGAACGAGAAAATATTGATGTTGAACGAAATCGAAGCCAAAACCATAACAGCGCTAGTTTCAAATATACGTATAATCCAGCCTTTATGGGCGTACTTTTGCCATGACGAATCGTAAACTGTCCGTAATGTGGCCATATAATATGAATGCCATTCCCACTCGGGCCATTATGTAATTTTATTTTTATCGTACTTTTATCCTGAACCCTCTAGATACAAAGCGTTGGATTGGAACATAAAAGATCGTCGAGATCAATACCTCGATTCATGGAGCGTAGATTCCTGATCTCGATTGGTCTTTGTTGCACTAAAAGCTTTGAGTTATGACTTTCTTGGGCATGTATAGATATCACAGTTTATGTTATTGTCTGGAAATGGTAGGTAAGACTCTTATGATTTGTGTTTTGGATTACGCTTTTGTGGCTAACAAAAAATCTCTGTCATTTAAGTGTTAATCTTAAGATTGAAACTTAATTTTTTATTTTGTTTTCATTACTTGTTGCATAGTGCCTTAGCTAATTCCAATTGTTTTATGTGCTACTAATATTTAATGTCTGTCTATAAAGTATATCGTTTTTGATAGCTTGATGGTTCCATATTTTTTGAATCTTTCATGTGCCAGTGTCAGTGTACACAACACCAAATAATGTCTCTAAAAGTATTTTGAATAACGAGATAAAAGTACTGATTGATTTTCTGTGTTCCGTACAATGTAATAATATATGCAAATGTATACAATGATTCCCTTTGAATGCGGCAGCATCTCTTGCATTATTATAAATATCATCAAATTGAAATAATTAAGATAACAATCTTAATTATCTTCGAATGAAACTTCGATAAACTTTAACATCGTTACGTAAAGCAGTTTGTATTATTAAAAAGATGTGTTGGTCAACCCATTCCCGTTACGTTGATTTTCAACACATTTTTTTATGTTCTGTAGGTTCTGTTTCCGCTTTAGCATTAGTATTGTCTAACGAGACATAAATTAGTATTTGCTTCGGTGAATGGAAATATGCTGTATAAGGAGCAGGACTTCAAACTTGAGAATTCTCCGTAACAAACTCAAAGGTGAATGAAGTTTGCATTGCAGTCTGCCAATGCGCACTTGGTTTGACTGTTAATTTAATGTCATTCCGCTCTTGACTTAAATTATGACCTTAAACCGAACCGGCCTCATGATCTAGCTAATAAATGTTGTAAAATAACACAGAATATGTTAAAATATTTGGAAGGCCGCTCAATTTACAACGTCGCTGATTCTTGCGACAACATACGTCTGTACTCAGTTGGTTACGCGTGTGTATACATACTACACATTCGAACTCGTCTGTTTACGAGTCGTCGACCTGAACAGAAAATACTAAGAACGTATTGTTTTAAGTATAACAGTTTACAATCTAGGGCGTTACCCCTCTAAAATGAGGTATTTGCTGAACAATGCTGTGTTTAGTTTATAAACAACGGATCGCATTCAGTTTGGGTTCCTTACGAATGTAGTTCGCTCGACAATGTTGCCTCTTATTTGTAGCAATTGACGAAGGAATTCAGGTTGCAGCGCTATAATTGTATGCCGATTTATTCCGTTGGTTTGAAACTTTGAAATTATGCAAAACTCATTGTAGCTTATGTACTTGTTTTAGGTATAAGAGCCAATTTTGAAGAAACAGTCCAAGACTAAATGCCAAAATAAATGAATTAACTTATTTTATTTATTTTATTTTATTTAAAATGTCATGTACACTTATCTGGGGGCACGGCAGTGCCCCCGCCAAGTCGAGCAAAGAAGCGGCACGGCCGTACCATCCTTTTCTCGAAGCAATTCAGGCCATTTTCGACCCCCTATAACTTCGTTATGGATAAAGCTAGAAGTCTGAATTTTGAATAACCAAGCAGGCATTGTATAAACATGATATATTTCAAATTTCATTCAATTTGAACCAGTAGTTTAAGAATTATAACTAGTCAAAGTTTCTTAATTTCGTCACTCACTGACTGACTGACCGATCATCAAAACTCTAAGGCACTTCTAGCAGACATAGAAGCTTCAAATTTGGAACACAATTAGTGTTTAGTGTATAGATCAAGGAAAAACTAAAATATTTTGCAATTTCGGTCCAGTTTTCTAGATACATCAACTGCATAAATAACTTTGTAATCCCATATAAATATATAGGATTACAAAGTTACATTTGCAGTGAATGAATCAGTGTACCTGTATGTAATATAATGGAATAATAGGTGTAGATAGGTACCTAGATATAATTATGTTCAAAGGTAACTTGTAAAAGGAAAAGAAGTAGAACTATCTACAAAAAGAAATGAGATGCCATCAAAAACAAAAGTTGTAACAAAAGTTGTAAAAAAAAACCAAGTCTCGCAACTCAGTTCTTCTACCGTAAAAAGTTGTGAGATCCATGTAATACCAAGTCGGTTAATTTATTCAGTTCCTACTTAAGGGTCCTTCTGTGTTAAGTAATTAAGTAATTAGCTAACCTAACAAGTAACAACATCTTAAAGTGACTATATTATCAATATTAAAAATCTTTTATGTTTTAAATAAATAGATTGACTTGGCAATCGCACTAAACAATCAAATTTAATATAATATGTAGGTATTACTTGTGAGATACATTGTGTTTTCATGCGATGGTCAAGTCGATCTATTTATTTAAAACATAAAAGATTTTTAATATTGATAATATGCTCACTATAAGATGTTGTTACTTGTTAGGTTAGCTAATTACTTAATAACTTAAGACAGAAGGACCCTTAAGTAGGAACTGAATAAATTAACCGACTTGGTATTACATGGATCTCACAACTTTTTACGGTAGAAGAACTGAGTTGCGAGACTTGGTTTTTTTTACAACTTTTGTTTTTGATGGCATGACATTTATACGTGAAAAGATTATTTGATGATGAAAGAGAAACGAGCGAAGAAGCGAACAGGAATTAAAAATACTAACAATTCAAGACATGACATTTTTATTACATGACAAGTTGACAACTAACATTCGTCAGATGCTTATTAAAGTTCATGCTCTTAAGTTGATTTGCTTGGAATCAGAAGTATTGCTTAGGTTTAAAAGCAGACCAGATCCTGCGATAAGTGCACGTGTTTTGTTTCCTAACGAGCTATCTTCGAAACCACGTGACGTGTATTAATGCGAGCTACGATGATGTATGCCAGCTGTCATACCGCTGCACGCCAATACCTTCACATAATAACGTATGTTCCGAACTCATGTGAAGAAACTTACCTCTGGCCATGACTTAGGAATATTTAGAATTTTAACCGATCAGTACTGTCGTATATTTTAAAAGGATCTTCAAATACTATATTGAAACAATAAAACTGAATATTGTTTACGTGTTGTTGCTGATATGATAACAAATAAAATACTCAGGAACAGTCTGCTTATGCATCAGTAATTTAGGTACGTTAATTACAAAGTAACAATTAGTTCAAGCAATATTTTTCCGACAATCGATACACATCGGCGATACACATCGTTAAGACAATTGTTTATTAATTGTAAGTATTTTTTTATATGTAATTGGATATTTTGATTATTACATTAATTAGTCAATACCCGTTTACACTAGAATACCAGTTTAAAATATGCATCCAATATCTAAATAGACATTCACGTTGTTTTATCTTAATTGAACGATTGCGGTAAGAAAATATTTAGATCAATTGGAACTTGTTTTATTAATAATGTCATTGTTGCTAAAGGTTTAGCCGCTGGGCCAAGCAATTCGTGACTCACGAACTTGTGGTCTTAGCCCAGCGTAGTTGATCATGACAATTTGAGGTCTAACCTACCTCGTACACGATGTAAGATATTGAAACTAGGTTGATATTGAATAACAATATTTCATGTAGATTAACAAGTGCCTCTAATTAATCTACTTTGACAAGACATGCTACCCATGAATTAAATACGAGGTTTGCTACAAGTCGTGGGCGTGCCGCTGAGCTGAAGCTATCTATCGTTAGGAGCGAGATCCTTAATGAGATCACGCGATTTACATCCTCTGATCAATTTATGGGTATTTGAGGAGGCAGATCGAAGCTTAAGGGCACTTAAATAAGTTTATAACTTCTACCTGCCAGTATAATTCTGGAATTAAAAGTACCAAGTATTAAGAAATATAATTTTTGTTTGTGTACCTAATAAATACCTTTTTATGATATAACATTTCATTCATATTATATCTTTATAATAAAAGATGCCATCAAAAACAAAACTTGTAAAAAAACCAAGTCTCGCAACTCAAGTTCTTCTACCGTAAAAAGTTGTGAGATCCATGTAATACCAAGTCGGTTAATTTATTCAGTTCCTACTTAAGGGTCCTTCTGTCTTAAGTTATTACGTAATTAGCTAACCTAACAAGTAACAACATCTTATAGTGACCATATTATCAATATTAAAAAACTTTTATGTTTTAAATAAATAGATCGACTTGACCATCGCACGAAAACACAATGTATCTCACAAGTAATACCTACATATTATATTAAATTTGATTGTTTAGTGCGATTGCCAAGTCAATCTATTTATTTAAAACATAAAAGATTTTTAATATTGATAATATGGTCACTATAAGATGTTGTTACTTGTTAGGTTAGCTAATTACGTAATAACTTAAGACAGAAGGACCCTTAAGTAGGAACTGAATAAATTAACCGACTTGGTATTACATGGATCTCACAACTTTTTACGGTAGAAGAACTTGAGTTGCGAGACTTGGTTTTTTTACAAGTTTTGTTTTTGATGGCATCTCATTTCTTTTTGTAGATAATTCTACTTTTTTTCCTTTTACAAGTTACCTTTGAACATAATTATACCTAAGTACCTATCTACACCTATTATTCCATTATATTATATACAGGTACACTGATTCATTCACTGCAAATGTTACTTTGTTATACAGGTACAGTAATACATTAACTGCAAATGTAACTTTGTAATCCTATATATTTAATATGGGATTACAAAGTTATTTATGCAGTTGATGTATCTAGAAAACTGGACCGAATTTGCTAAATATTTTAGTTTTTCCTTAATCTATACACTGAACACTAATTGTGTTCCAAATTTGAAGCTTCTATGTCTGTTAGAAGTGCCTTAGAGTTTTGATGATCGGTCAGTCAGTCAGTGAGTGACGAAATTAAGAAACTTTGACTAGTTATAATTCTTAAACTACTGGTTCAAATTGAATGAAATTTGAAATATACCGTGTTTATACAATGCCTGTTTGGTTACTAAAAATTCAGGCTTCTAGCTTTATCCACAACGAAGTTATAGGGGGTCGAAAATGGCCTGAATTGCTTCGAGAAAAGGATGGTACGGCCGTGCCGCTTTTTTGCTCGACTTGGCGGGGGCACTGCCGTGCCCCCAGATACATTAAAACCTAAATCAATAAGAAAGGCATTGGATTTCAATTGCGCATGGAGTTCGTTCAAATATGGTGTCAGCAACAAGGAGATTTACTGGTAGATACCGCGCGTATCATTACAGCGCTCGTCTGTTTCCTGCATACGGTGCTCGGTACTCCAAGTAGGCAGAGATTATCTTACATCATTGTGCGTTGTAAAGCATGTGAGCACATAAACATCGAACGTGGGCTCGTATTTTTCAAGTCCGTTTCCACTTTGAAGAGGATGCTCGGATCAAGCGAGATGGTGCGATAATCCTGATATTTATTCATCCGCCCTCGCAGTTAATTAACGCAAGCTCAACCCATCCTCCACTAATGCTGACATATTTGGTAGTATTTATTTTGGAGCTCCCCATGCATTCCAGCGTTAAGCTCCACTTAACGATGTCTTTGCTCCCTTGCATTTGAGGGGATGCAGTCCTCCTATAAAAACAGATAAGGCTTGTAAGGATTACATCGTGAGTTATTTTTTCACAAGTTTCTCTTAGGTTTATTTTCTTTGCCGCGTTAATTATGTCGTATTCAAGACTACTATCGACTACCGGAGCTGTATATTTATGAATATAGTGCACTTTAAAGTTGTTATTCATTCGTGTTCAAACTTCAAGTAGATAATTGATCGAGGTGCGTAGCATTTATAGACGAAAAGATACTACATCAATGTCGATTTTCGTATTGGTGTTGTGCGTGTTAGAAATGCAATTCATTGCGGTGGATATCTGAACGGCACCCTCCCCGGCCCCGGCATATTGCCCGCAATTTGTTCGTACGTGCGAAGAGGGATTGCCTTCCCTAATTGCGGTTCGCGAATACTCCGCCGACAGTTGTTTATTATGGTATAATTTTGCTATATTGAATTCACTTCTCGGAATCAAAGCTCCATGAAGCAGATATGGTCACGCTTGATTTCCTAGAGATTCATCGATGACGTCGTAAATATGTCACGGGGAGGCTATCGGCGGAATGCTGATCGTTTCCCATTTATCCATGTAAGCTTTCTGTTAAATCTTGATAATTTGATCTCCTATTGGGGTAGCCGGGGTTCCTTGCGCAGCGGCTTCGGCATATAAGGCATTAAAATAGTCGCCGACGTCGCGGATTGACTTTGTATAGTGAGGACTGAGGAGCGCTCGCGAGTCGCGAGACGAGGCCGAGGCGTGCTCGGGCTCTGTTAACGTGATGGGGTACACGTCGTTTTTTGTCGGGCGGGCGTTGCAAACGAAATTATGCCTCGTTCGGCGCCGCGCGGCCGCACCTACTCCTCTTTTTTCCTTGTCCGCGTCGAATTTTATTATTTTTCTTTAACACCTGCCCTCAGTAATCTGTATTCGACGATCTCCCGAACGCTTAACTCTTTTTGGGCTTATTTCGGTGTCGGGTACGACCAATTTATAGGATCGGAGTTTTGTCCGCCGAAATGTGTCGTTTAATTTACCCGCTGCTCCGTTGACAATCGATTATGATCGGCCGTGATTAAATTCCCGGCGTGACTCTTTATTTTTCCCTCGCTACGGATTGACCTTGGATTTCCTCTGTGAGAGCCTGAGAGCTTTTAATTTCTTGGTCGTTAAGGGCTTCACAGTTTTTGCAGCTTGTAAATGGAGGATGTTGCTTTAGTAGTGGAGTCTATGTCAGCACCTACTTTTTGTCTAATAAATTTCAAATTGTTTTACTATAAAATGATGTGTTAGTTTTCGTTAAAATTGTAGTAAAGTGATGTTTTGTCCAATTGCGAGATATCGTCGGTGTCAACGGTCATCGTCCGGCGATGGGCGTTATCGATTAGCTCGTAACTGTAAGTGCCATTCTATATTGTAGTGGGACCGCTCGTGGCACAACCCGCGGGTGGCGCCGGCGCCGGCGTTGACCTTTACACTGGACTTCCTAGCTGGCGAAAATTGTAGTTCGCTCATACGTTATCTTCAAAATTCATTTTTCAAGCCGGCCAAGTATGCGTTATTATATGGTACAGTTTTGTACCATTTAGCTGGCAGGGGCGGAGGACACTCGACTCTAACCAAAATTAGCACTTTAAAGCCGAATATTTCGAAAAAACCTTTTTTCAAACCTATGCTGATGCACCTCCCTGAAAGTATGTAATTCTGGCTTATGCGTGCATTAGATTCCATTATGTTAAATTTTTTTAACAAGACCAGTCACTAAACCCTTGAATCATTTATCCAACTGAGAAGAAGACTGGGCACTCCTAAGTACATCTTCACGTTTGGACGATTGCCATCATTACTATTTTTTCCTGTTCAATGTGTTTTTATTCATTATTCTTACTAATGTTACATTAGTGATGAGTGATGTGATGTCGCAACTTGCAACTCGCGACCTCCGTTATCGTGCACGTTAATTGTACAGTTCAGATATAATGCAACAGTTCCGGATTACCAGGAAAGTGGAATATACGAGAGTCGTGACGACCCTTGCACCGCGATAACTTGTACGTTGGATAATAATCCTGCGCTTCTTTACCTAAACTTAACCATTGGACATGTCTTTGGGAATCAGACTTTTTCAGGAAAAACTACTGGTCACTAACTCCCAAGGATGTCAACAACACCAAAGACACCACTGATGTATTGCCGGCCAAGCTTTTTAAAGTCAGTAATGTTCGGTTTACACGTATTAAGTAGTTAACTAAATTTTAAGTAAATTAATACGTGTAAACGGACAATTTAGTAGTTTAGTATTTTAGTAGTTTAGTAATGAAGTAGACAAGAAATTTAGAAATTTTTCTATTTTCTGTTAAGTAGGTGGGCGGGGCTTATCACTTAACAGGTTTGGACAGGCACTTTTAAGTTAAAATTTAGTAAAATGCTTAAGTAATTAAGTAGAATTGTATGAACTAAAGAGCTTTACTAAATTATTACGTGTGGATGCGCACTAAAAATTATTCACTTAAAATTTAAGTTAAAATTTAGTTAAAATTTACTTAATCCGTCTAAACCGAACATAACCGATTGGGATAAATCTAGCATAAACATTGGTATAACTCTAGTGTGTTTACTTGTTGTAACTATATGAGTCATTCCCAGAATAATAAAATAATATCCCACACGAGATGATTTTGTTTTATTCAGCTAAGCATATGCGTTTTATTCTATTGTGGGAATAAAAGAAGCTTAGATAGTCCAAGAGCTAGTGAACCCTCCGAGTAACGGTCTTCCTGTAAGGCTAGAAATTTGTACACTGATGATTTATAGCATGCTAAGGGCAATAGCCATGACCTGGCAGGCGTCAGCCCTGCACGTCATCATCCCCTTAATTTTTTAAACTGTAAAAAAAATGCAAAAAAACCTTGTTTCTGTAAGCTTAAAAATTTAATAGGATGTAGTTTATTTATTGCAAATCTTGAAAAAAAATTGACAGGCGATTACAATGAGCAAGAGTATGTGACAGGCGAATTGAAAGTTGCACAGTTGATGAGGTAAAATAAACTTTCTCCTGTATAGTTGAAATTTGGATATGTTTTTGAGTAAAGGTTTTAATAACTATGTACAATGACAGGCGGTTTCGAATAGCATAAGACCTTGACAGGCGAGGGGAAAGATGATAAGGGCGTGCAAGAAAAATCCTAATTACACGCTGTATATTAGCTTTAAATGGTTAGATTTCTTTCAAACTTCGTAGACTTATCGAGGATCGATGACAATTCAATAATTAAAGAAAAAAGAAAGAAAAAACCTAAATTTCATTTAAAAAAATCAATTTAAAAATGAAAAAATAAATAATAGTTTAAAAAAACTAAAACAACACGCTTTTATGGAAAATCTTTTGATGTGAAACATCTTTACGCGAGGGGTAAACCTGATTTTTGCCATGGTGATATAGGCTGTGGCGACGCATCGCCGCCAATATGAAAAAAAAATATAATAACACAATGTGGGTAATCATAAATAAACGGTTTGATAGGCTGTAGCATACGGTAGGACAAATTCAAAACTTCGAAAGAAGAAACGGTGGCAACAACAATATTCCAATAGAACGGTGGCCTATTGGAATATTGTTGGAACTATAAACCACTATACCTATCTGAGTTCAAATCCTGGCGAAGTGATAATTTTATTGTTCTAATTCAGTTTATTTTTAACAATAAAATATGTCTCAAATCGATATTTTCTGATGATAAATAATCGAGTTGTTGCGATTTTAAAGAAATTTTTGAATTAAAAAAATTGTATAAAGAAAAAAAATGTTTATTAAATAAACTGTCATCATTTTCTGGAGAAAATTCGTAATATTGTATTTTTTCATCATGCCATATTTAGTTCCTGTCATAATCTGTACTTTTATGCCTATCAGTTGTACAAAATAATTTCGATGTTTCACATCTGCCAGCCGTCCCATGACGGGCTGTCCTTTTTTACAATTACCACGCTTTTTTGCAATTACACGATTCTTAATTCAAAGGGCTTCTAACATTTTTGTATGGAGCCTGGCATAGGTATGCCAACAAGCCTACAAGTCCGCCATTTTGAAAAACCTCGATTCGGCGGCCAGTAATGAAACATATGTCAATCGATAGAATAAATGATTGTGATCAAAAAGTATTCAGTGATGAAATGTCGTAAGTGGTATACTTTCAGAGATATTTGAGTTCAAAACCGTAGGAAAATAAAGCAAAAAAGATCGTTTCGGCCGATATTGATAAAACATGTGTCAGTCGATAGTCTAAGTGATTACGATCAAAAAGTATTCAGTGATAAAATGTCGTAAGTGATATGCTTTCTGAGATATTTGAGTTCAAAACCGTACAAAAATAAAACATTTGTTTTAATATAACATATTTCATATAATAAAACATTCCCATGCAGGGTTCCGTAGCAGCAAGTAACATAATATAAAAGTTCTTGTAGTTCGTTGTAACTTTGATCGAGGTAAATTGCGGTTTACGATTTATGACGTATTAAAAAAAACTACTAATTAGATCTCGTTCAAACCAGTTTAAGTGGAAGTTTGCATGGTAAAGTAGGTACATCATATATTTTTTTTAGTTTTATCATTCTCTTATTTTAGAAGTTACAGGGGGGGGGGACACACATTTTACCACTTTGGAAGTGTCTCTCGCGCAAACTATTCAGTTTAGAAAAAAATGATATTAGAAACCTCAATATCATTTTTAAAGACCTATCCATATATACCCCACACGTATGGGTTTGATGAAAAAAATGTTTTGAGTCTTTTTCTATTTTTATGTGAAAATCTTAATGCGGTTCACAGAATACATCTACTTACCAAGTTTCAACAGTATAGTTCTTATACTTTCGGAAAAAAGTGGCTGTGACATACGGACGGACAGACACACAGACATGACGAATCTATAAGGGTTCCGTTTTTTGCCATTTGGCTACGGAACCCTAAAAAACTGCTTATTTATGTGATTCTTTTTTGTTTCAGGTATGTATAAATTGAAGTCCTCTAGAATATTAGTAAGAGTCAATCTTTGTGAAGCAGCGATGGTGAGACAAAATTTATTTCAGTTTTTGGAAAAAAATGGCATTCCTCATAAACCTAGGTAGGTTTTGGTTTCATAGTTTTACCTTAGCTGTCATTGCTTTTGGAGCCACATCGTCAGCATATACAATGTAAATGTTTATGTTATTATTTCGTGTATGTAGGTTAATAACAAACTTGTTATTAGATAACTAACTAAAACTGAGTATGTGTACTTAAGTGAATGTAAATATAGATATTTTATATGCGTAAATCAGTAAAAGTTAGTCAACCATTTCCAATGTTAATTGCGATATATTATAATCTTGTATATCAATATTACTTGCGTTATGTGTTATGTGTTTATGCTATTCATTTAGCACAATAAAATCTGAGCAAAAACATTTAATCATAATGTATATTGTAGAATTCTGTTTCTGGATTTTTAATCCATGGAAACAACCTCGTCTTAAATAAATACACGATCACACGCTCACATCCTCACATTAGAATTGTGTTCTGGGTGGTATGAGCATTGAGCATATACAAATGAGACTTCATACACTCCCACGTTCCGAGAACATTTCTCTGTCATATAATTGTTTGCCTCGACCGGGAACTGCACCCAGGACTCCTCGATCGACAGGCAGCTAGTTGGCTCAGTGTGGGCTGCTATAAATAGATGTCACATATTTTGATATAAATTACCCGCACAAATCCTTAATTACAAATAAATACATGGGTATTTAACTATTTACATTATTGCTGTATGTTTTCACAATCAATCATACTGATCCAGGCTTATGTGGCTTACATATTATAATCTAATTATCCGATGTGGATTGTGGCGTTAGAATGTGATTGATCGAAACAAAAGCCAGCTTCTTAATCTGCGCAAGGGTAAGCTGGGCAGTCTCAAGCCATCATCATATACGAATTACTCATAGAAATGCTGATCGAGGTAGTCACTAGTCACGTGCGTGACAGTGTGTGTTAATTATTTAAACATTTCTGCATTGCTAGCGGATAGGTCTATTTGTTTACTCATATCGTTTCTTCTCTCTCTATCTGTCAAGAATTAGTCATAAAGACTTAACTTTTGACCAAGATGTAGGTAGGGTTAAAGAATGAAGAGTAGGGGAGTACAGAGGGGCTTGAAGATCTTATAACTTTAAATCGTGAAAGTATTATGAGCTTGTGGGTCTTGGAAATGTTTTGGTAAGGTACGCTTTATTGAAATTTCATAGCCTCATTAACAATATTTTCATCATGTTTAGTGCATTAATTTTTTTTAAATATAATGGTACTTTGTCAAATACCAATTGTAAAGTCTTACGCGCTTTTTGGGAGAAAGCTAGGTCTGAAAATAGAACAAGTAACAAGTTTTGATTTTTTCGCTGTTTTGTTAAAACATCGAAGGCTTCGTATCGCCTCCAATATGTTTTATTAATTTGTTTATGAAGCTCAGAGCTCGCACGCACGGCCCGGAAGAAAATAAAACAAGGTGCCTCAATGGCCGAGTGTTTCAATAAACGGCGAGCTACTGGTAAATTATAAAATTACGGTCGGAATGGTTGCTTCCCAGAGCCCCCAGAGCCCCCAGTGGTCTCGTGGGACGTTTTGTGGATTTGGAGTATTGGATATTGTTAAATGGCCGTGCCATTTACTTCTCACTTCAGCACTTTCCAGGCAATTCATTTATCGGGTTTTGAACGACGACGTATGATTGGCTAAAAAGTGTCACGTGACCGCCTGGTGATACGAATTTGACGTTTACGCTGGAACATGGCAGGAATTAAGAGTTCATAATAGACCGCCTGATCTGTTAAATGAGTGTCCCAAAAATTATGCAAGATTTGAATTTGTTCCGGTTTGCGTGGTGTGGTGTTCACAAAAATAAGCAATTCGATATGTGATATTTCCGGATTAAAACGATCGATTTATCGGAGTAAACACAAAATACATAAATGATACATCTAATGATAATGATTGAACACCTCTATTGTTTCGTACAATTTCTAAGTGCCACACCGGCACAATTAGCGGAACAAAAAAAAAGCAGGATTTTAAAATCTTTTACTTGAGGAACTGGCCAGTTATGATATTTTTTTAATTTATTGTCAAATTTGAAAATAGAAAATTAGATGACATACACTTTTTTCATTCATTTGTTTTATTTTCCCGAACAATACGTTTTGTCAACTTGTTCGAGTAATAACTACGTAATTGTAATTTTATTGAAAAATTGCACTTAATGGTTTTTAAAAATTTGTTATTCTATAGGCAATTTTGTTTATTAAAAGCTCTTTATTATGCCTGACTTAACATCACTGGAAATCATTAGGGCTGATGAAATGAGAAGAAATGGCCATACCTACAGATCGATTGCTCAAGGCTTCGTCGACCAGTACCATCGATTCATCGCAGCATCCAGCGGTACAGATCGTCTAATTCTCTTGTGAGGAGGAGGGGTCAAGGTAGAAAAAGATGTACATCGAGGCGAGATGACAGTTTTTTACAACTTGGAGTTCGTAGGAATACGCGATTAACGGCTGTACAAGCTCGAAATGAACTGGAAGACGTTCGAGGAGTACGAGTAAGTGAGCGTACAGTTCGCAGGAGATTTGAAGAAGTTGGTTTAGGGTCGTATATACCTGCCAAAGGCCCAAAACTTGAGAGACGTCACCGCGTAAACCGATTAAGCTATGCGCGAGAACATCGTCATTGGGATTTGAACGAATGGCAGCAGGTTCTCTTTACTGATGAGTGCAGAGTTCTTTTAAAACAGATCGATGGGAGACAGCGAATATGGAGACGCAAAGGAGAACGCCACATACAGTCTAATTTTGAACACACAGTGGCTTATGGTGGCTCCTCGATTATGGTTTGGGGAGGGATATGTTTGGGAGCTCGCACGGAGTTAGTGATAGTCACAGGAGAGACCATGACAGCAGATCGATACGTCAGAGACATTTTAGAAGAACATGTTGTACCATTTGTTGACCGTTGTACCTGACGACCCTGTAGCCTAGTTGGTAGCGACCCTGCCTGCGAAGCGAGGGGTCCCGGGTTCGATTCCCGGCCGGGGCAGATATTTATGTGACAGATAAATATTTGTACTCGGGTCATGGGTGTGATTGTGATGTTATGTATGTGTAGTCCATGCCACCCGCGACACAGGTAAAATAACCTACTGGGGGGGTATGAGTGTGTTAGCGTGTTAGCGTTTATTTGCCCCATTTATTGGTGACGACTTTATTCTAATGTAAGATAATGCTCGTGCTCATAGTGCACAATCGGTACAGGCATATCTGAGCCACGTAGGTATACCGGTGATGCAGTGGCCAGCAAATTCCCCCGATATGAATCCGATAGAGCATGTCTGGAACTTGCTAAAAAGAAGGGTTAAATCCAGAATGCCACCCCCCAACAATCTGAATGAACTTGGAAACGCATTACTTGAGGAGTGGGAGCGGTTGCCTCAAGAAATCATCGATAACATAATCTGTAGCATGCCCAGACGAATGGAAACCGTAATCAGAGCAAGAGGGGGAAACACTCGTTATTAATTTTGCTTTAGTTTTATTGTTAAATCATTTAATGCTTACTTTTTTTTATTTTTTGTGATGGTTCATTCATAATCATCTAAAAATTTCACTTATTTCAAATTTCTTTATTTTTCAATAAAAAATAACGAAGACTTTTCAAAGTCGTTGTTAAAAGATGTTAATCAATTTGTTAGTTTGTGTCTAATTACATTTTCGTCAAATATATGCGTTATTATCTCATAGTCTCACTTTTTTTCTGTTCCGCTAATTGTGCCGGTGTGTATATTTCTATACCTATGAGAGGCGAGACGAGAGGGTTTACTCACTAGTACCTATCCTATATTATCAAGAACCATGTCGCTGCCACTCGCAGCCTACCTGTGTATTCAAGAAGCGAGCGGTCCGCGATCGGTATTCCGGGCCCATAACGAATTATAAAATGAAATCTCTCGTAAAAAACGCGACTCCTGGCGCCTGCGTTTCGCGGCTATATACGCAACAATCTAAACCCTATCACCAACCAACAAAGTCTACTTTACAAATTGGATGGGAGGTGTGCTTATAAATCAAACCGGACCGTGCCCTAAGAACGTGTGTTTTTACACAAATATACATCATCAACAAAACGCTTAAATATAGTGCTTCGAGAAATATGGGCTGACGGTAAGGTTGGGGATGTCATTATACAGTTTTATTGTGCTATGATTTGTATGGGTTCGCCGCTGATTAGAAATTAGCAGGTTTGCACTAGGAAATATAATAAATAATTTACGTACTTAGTAAATCCTTTTCCACTTCTATCAAACTGTTTACAATACACGCGAAACAGAAGTCTAATCAAAATGTCTCCTTCCATTGAAACCTTTTGACTATTTGACTTTTTTAAAATTGCAAATCGAAAAATAACCGTTTAAATACCGTTTTAATATTTACAGACTACTTATTTAGAAAAGCGGTATGATTTGAACTGTAGTACTTTATTTAACAATAAAATTTTAAGCAGAAGTTCTACCGTCCGTACAAAACTAAAGTGACAGGCTAATGTGTCGCAGGTTTGGTTCAATGTCATAAGATAAAATGTTCCGAAATGATCGTAGTCGGCAACTTGGCATCGCTCGTCTCGTAAACAGTCGGACCAACGGCTGTGTACAACATTCTTCCGCGGACTTGTTCTTTGTTGTGTAATGGTGGTGTAGGGGTCCACCATTAACAGACTCCAATAAGAATAATTCAGAAGGTTTTGGAATGAAACAACTGATCTTGATTGCGTTCTATGTGCAAGCGAATAGGAATGTTTTATTTGAGCACCCCTGCCTATATTTATATGCCTGGCTAAACTTACAATTGACCAATAGCAATTAATTTTATTTTCTTAACCAATTATAATACATAAATTTTGTCCAATGAGATTAAAATAATAATAATATTATTAAAACATTATGTACATCGTTAATAACAGACGAAACGCATAATAGTTCTGTCGCGCTCTAACCGACGATGGGCCGGTCGCCGGGCGGTCGTGCAGATTCGTGTGCGGCCTCTCGCAGATGCTCCGCCGGACGGTCTTATAAAAGCGCGCAGGACAGCGCGCGCGCACACTCGGCGGGCGGCGACGGCGCGGAACACATCTCCGGAACAGCAAGAAGAACTCGGAAGAAGCGACTGCGGCGTTGAAGAAACTTGCTCGAAGATGGTCGTCGGATGCATGAAGATTAATTGAAGATAGTCTGCGTGTGAAGACGATGCGGCGCTGATGATATTTGCGGCTGTTTCATGTTTCTAAACGGAGACGTTATACGTTGAATTATCTCGCTTCAATATGCAGCTCGCAGTATCTCAGTAGCCGGGGGTAGATAGGAAATAAATATTTTCTTCAGACCTTCGCCTTCTGCGTTATAATAGTAGCAGGGTGTATATTATTTATTTACCCTTATTTGGCTGCTACATCACTCTCCCCCTAGCGAAAGCGTACCGGAGGCTTGACGACTCGCCCATGTCTTGTAGTTTTCAATATAGGTTTGATATGGGTTGATGTTGTAGATGATGGGTTTTCAATCTTCCTCGCTGGTGGTTGAGATGACAATGATGATGATGAGTCCTCTAAAGTATCCTCGTCAATAATATAGGCAGGCTTTAGTCGATCGATTGATATTACAGTAGATTTCCTTCCGGGTATTTGTAATTTAAAAGTCTTGCTATCTCGCTCTAAGACTTTATAAGGTCCATCGTAGGTAGGTTGAAATTGTTTTTTCACCGCGTCGTTTCTTACGAAGACTTGTTTGCATGTTTTCAAATCTTGATGAATGAATATAGATTTCTTGTTTTCATGTGATGATATGCGTTGCGACGATAAGACATTGTTTATCGATTCTTGTAGTTGAGTTACAAAATCGTAATTCATTTCTTGATTGTTTGACGATGTTGAAGTGAAAAAGTCACACGGTAGTCTTATGCTGCGGCCGTAAGTTAACTGAGCGGCGCTAAGACTAGTGTCTGCACGCGGTGTTGCTCGTAGTCCCAATAGCACTGTAGGTAGCTCATCAATCCACTTTGTATGTTGAGATAAACGAGTTTTGAGTGCGGTCTTCATTGTACGATGCCATCGTTCGACTATTCCGTTTGCTTGCGGATGGTATGCCGTTGTGCGTGTTTTCTGTATACCCATTGTTTGAAGGAGTTTGAGAAATAGGTTGCTTTCGAAATTTCTTCCTTGATCCGTTGTGATGGTTTTAGGTGATCCAAAACGAGCAATCCAATTTTCATATATTATTTTCGCGATGGATTCAGCTGAAATATCATCGGCGGGAATTGCTTCTGGCCATCTTGTTGTTCTGTCGATCATTGTTACGAGATATCGATGTCCTTGCGGTGACGTAGGTAATGGTCCAACGATGTCAACGTGTAGGTGTTCAAATCTCTCCGTAGGTGGAAATGAAGCTAGGCTGCTTGATGTATGCCTATGTACTTTGCATTTTTGACATTGAATGCATTGCTTCACCCAGTTTCCAATATCCACTTGCATTGAAGGCCAAAAGAATTTTTCAGTTATGAGTTTTCTTGTTGTTTTAACACCTGGATGACTTATGTTGTGTAGTGCGTTGAAGACTTCGCGACGACATTCTTCTGGTAGGTATGGTCGCATGGTTGACGTTGAGGCTTCACAGTAGATAGGTAGATGAGTCATTGGTATTGTAACTTGCTTGATGGATAAGTTACTTTGCTTCGATAGTTTCTTAATGTTGTCGCTATCTCTGTCTTGCGCTTCGGCGATCTTGCGATAGTCGATTGATGTAGGGCACGTTACACTGTCGATTGGTATGCGACTGAGTGCGTCGGCGACTATGTTGTCCTTCCCACTGATGTGACGTATGTCGGTCGTGAATTCACTGATGAAAATGAGTTGTCTTGCTCTTCGTGGTGTTTCCGATGGTGATGGTTTCTTCTGAAGTACATATGTTAATGGCTTGTGGTCGGTAAAAACGATCAGGTTTCGACCCTCGAACGTTTTTCTAAAATGTTTGATAGCCATGTAGATAGCGAGTAGCTCTCTGTCGAATGTACTGTAGTTACGTTGAGTATCGGAGAATTTCTTCGAAAAATAGCCAAGTGGTTGCCATTTCCCATTGATATATTGTTGTAGTACAGCTCCCGCTGACAGATCGGACGCGTCGCTGAAGATAGCAAGGGTTGCTTCGTGCGATGGGTGAGCGAGTAAAGCTGCATTTTGTATCGCAACTTTACAAGCTTCAAATGCCTTCGTGGCTTCGTTGTTCCATTCGATTGACGTTTTATCTTTTTTCTTCGTATTGTGAAGGTAGGCGTGAAGTGGTGCTTGAATTTCAGCGGCTTTGTTTATGTGTTCTCTGTAGAAATTTATCATTCCAAGAAATCTTCTTAGTTCTTCGATTGTTTTTGGTTTCGCATAATCGACGATTGCTCTGACCTTTTCAGTAGGCGGTTTGATTCCTTCCTTACTGACGGTGAAACCAAGAAATTGAACTTCTTGTTGTCCAAATATGCATTTCGAAGGGTTGATTGTGATTCCATTTTCTTCTAACCTCTGTAGCACGGTGCGTAAATGTGTTTCGTGCGTTTCTTCATCAGGGCTTGCAACAAGGAGATCATCGATGAATGCGAAAACGAAATCGAGTCCATGAAGTACTTCGTGTATGAATCTTTGAAAGGTTTGACCAGCGTTCTTCAGTCCTGGTGTCATTCTTGGAAATTCGAATAATCCCATTGGTGTAATTATTGCTGTCTTCTCTATGTCTTCATCACGTACTTTTATTTGTTGGTAAGCTCGGTTGAGATCGATGGTGGAGAATATAGTCTTGTTTGACAGTTGATGAGTGAAGTCCTTGACTCGCGGTATTGGGTAGCGGTCAGGAGTGGTAATAGAGTTCAGTCTTCTGTAGTCTCCACAAACTCGTAATTCTCCATTCTTCTTCGGTACGACGTGAAGTGGTGATGACCAAGGGCTTTTGCTTGGACGGCATATTCCTTGCTCGATCATGTTTTCGAATTCCTTTCGAACTTGCTCGTATCGGTGTGGTGCGATTGGACGTGCACGGCAGTGAAGTGGTGGTCCATTGGTTTCGATAAAGTGTTCAACGTCGTGCTTCGGTGTTAATTTCATTGATGTTATTCTTGTGATTCCAGGATATTCTTCAAGGATCTTGTGATATGATTGTTGAACATCTATGCTTCTTATTGTGGGTAGATTGGTTGCTTGGACGAAAGACTGAGATGCAAGATTGGTTTTCCCATCGATGAGTCTTCTATTTTTGATGTCGACGATCAACTGGTGATGTTGAAGAAAATCAGCACCGATGATTGGTTTACTGACTTTAGCGATGATAAATCTCCACTTGAATGGTCGGCGTAGATTTAAATCTAGTTCCATTGATTTCTCTCCATATGTCGGAATGGTCGTATTGTTTGCGGCGTAGAGTTGAAATTCCAGTGGCTTCATCTTCTGTCCTTGTCTCGGCGGTAATACTGAGATATTCGCTCCGGTGTCGATAAGGAAGGTAAGTTTGCTTTTTTTATCGGTGACAAAAAGGCGGTAGGACTTTTCTGTTACGCTGGACTCTGATGCATCAAGTGTACTGGGCTCGGTGGTGTTTTCAGTCTTCGTATTTTTATTTTTGAAAGTACATGGCGTGGTGCATCTTCTTGCTTTAGAACCGAAACGTCGATGGAAGTAGCAGTAGGTAGATCTTGTTCTTGAGCTTGTACGACTTCCACTTGCAGAGCGGTCGCGACAAACGGATGGTTTTCGTGTTTGCTGGCTGCGCTGATTAAATTCGTTGTACTGTTGGCGAGTAGCTTTTAGTGCGGCGATATCGGCTGATAGCTTCGCGAGTTCCTGCAGAATCAGCTCCCGATCCATGATGATATTTTGATTACACTGATTTTATATACTGAAGTCCTTCGATGCTCTTGATAGGGTTTCTAACGCGTGGATCTTCCTTCTTGATATTTTCCTTGCAGGGATTTAGTACGCGGTGCTTGTAGCGGGGTCTTCCTCCTCGGTGCTCGTTCAGGGGTCTTCCTCCTCGTGTTCAGACAGGGTCTTCCTCCTCGGTGTTCGTTCAGGGGTCTTCCTCCTCGTGTTCAGACAGGGGTCACCACTGTAATGGTGGTGTAGGGGTCCACCATTAACAGACTCCAATAAGAATAATTCAGAAGGTTTTGGAATGAAACAACTGATCTTGATTGCGTTCTATGTGCAAGCGAATAGGAATGTTTTATTTGAGCACCCCTGCCTATATTTATATGCCTGGCTAAACTTACAATTGACCAATAGCAATTAATTTTATTTTCTTAACCAATTATAATACATAAATTTTGTCCAATGAGATTAAAATAATAATAATATTATTAAAACATTATGTACATCGTTAATAACAGACGAAACGCATAATAGTTCTGTCGCGCTCTAACCGACGATGGGCCGGTCGCCGGGCGGTCGTGCAGATTCGTGTGCGGCCTCTCGCAGATGCTCCGCCGGACGGTCTTATAAAAGCGCGCAGGACAGCGCGCGCGCACACTCGGCGGGCGGCGACGGCGCGGAACACATCTCCGGAACAGCAAGAAGAACTCGGAAGAAGCGACTGCGGCGTTGAAGAAACTTGCTCGAAGATGGTCGTCGGATGCATGAAGATTAATTGAAGATAGTCTGCGTGTGAAGACGATGCGGCGCTGATGATATTTGCGGCTGTTTCATGTTTCTAAACGGAGACGTTATACGTTGAATTATCTCGCTTCAATATGCAGCTCGCAGTATCTCAGTAGCCGGGGGTAGATAGGAAATAAATATTTTCTTCAGACCTTCGCCTTCTGCGTTATAATAGTAGCAGGGTGTATATTATTTATTTACCCTTATTTGGCTGCTACAGTTGTTTATATCGTATTTAGTTTTGTGGCCCAAAATATCCGCTACAAGTTTCTTAATGTCAATATCTCAATACGGTCTATTTATATCCTTACTCAAGCGTAACATGAACCTGCTTTAAAACAATACATAATACATATACAAGTTTGTACTTTATTGTAACAATGGCTATTATTACAATTTTTTTATATTCAAGTTGTAATAGGACTATTTTTAATCCTATCATAAACTTCGCATCCCACCGTCGCGGTCGTAACATCGGCGCCCGCGACCCGAAGCGGTACATTCAAAGCCATATTTTTCTGCGGACCCATTTCTAATGTCGTTTTTTGTTTAAACCCATCCATTACGTAAAACGCCAACACTCGTAATTAGTGAACAGTTGGAATTATGTATTTATCTCCGGAAATGCCACTGCTGTTGGAATATGAAAACGTCGTTCGTGATGCCCCGTCATAATGTTTATGCTAATTCAACTATGTTTGAACAATTTCTGGAGATTCATTAGATAAATATGCTTAATTTGTGTTTCGACAAATATCACATTGATTGCCTGTAACCACGCTTCTCTTATACGTTTATGGTTACAATTTGTGTCGTAAAATTACGGTAATTTATTCGAAAATACTTGTTATTTTTATAACACCAGTAGGGACTGTTTCTAAATAAGTGATGACAAGTAATTGTCAGCCCACGGATTGCTGCGGTGCGCCATTATGTTTACCATATGCAGAGTCCAATTATTGCCGGTAACATATCATCAGCATAATAGTGCCTCACACGGCACGCACCGTTTTGACTAAAAAGGTAAAGGTTTTGTTTTGCAACTCGCTTCAACATTCTGTGCCGAGAGAGTAATATCGTTTATAGTGAATTAACTGATTTCTAACATTGTATAATGACGTTAGCATTCCTTGTATCAGAAAATCTATCGTTTAGTTAAGTTTCCCGTGTATTTGCCATCAACGAATATCTCAAAAGATCCTAGTCAGGTAGGAGTTGCGGTGCGGTGATGAAAAAAAAAATTGATATGTAGGTTGGCAGATGACATTTTACCCAACTGCCTTCGTCTTTGGATAAAAACCTAAAAATCGAAATGTCTCGAAATTCTTTTGAATTCTTTTAACATTTTACCATCAAGCAGATAAGGATTGTATAATATGATGATGTAATGACCTTATATTACCTACTTAATCGCTATTTTTTTTACCATGAGTCTTAGCAATCTATCCACAACTTTGGCGTTACATAGAGAATCATCAAGATTTTTTAATGAAATTAGGTGGCAAACGAGCTGACGATCCACCTGATGGTAAGTGGCTATCTTCATCCATGAACATCAGCAACACCAAAGGCATCGCTGATGCGTTGCCGGCCAAGAAAGATAGAAGAAAAAGAAAGAAAGAGTGCGGCTATCACGACTGTTTTCTTCACCGTTACTTTAATTTTATTGTCAGACAATCATTGCATAGTTGTGGTCGTGTACGGACACGGTAATGAGTAATATTACCTTAAGTGGATAAATGTTACATAAATATTCTAATAATTTTCTTTGTTATTAAAATAGATTTTTCCGCGGTACGGTGCTCCTATTGAAGGTTTATTTTTATTCTACTGAGCTTGATAAATCTTTGTTTGGATTAGACTTGTTTGCTTTAATGGCGACATTGGCGACTGTAACTATCGCCTTGGGGAGATTTAAGGATGTAAGGGGCTCCAGCCATGAGAAATAGCCTTATCTATAAATCAACTTCCTTTAAAACCAAACCCAATGTTCGCAGCACGTTACTGCATAGTTGCATTACTAGCATTTTATTTGTAGTGTTGGTAAGAGTTTAGTTCTCAAAGGCCACTGCGACTAAGATTAATCTATTGTTGCCTATCTATCATCTATATGCCTATTATAGTCAGAAATATTCTATTACCAATAAAACGTTCTTTAGAGGTCAAGATGGTATCTATTATGATAGTATCTGTACCTGCCTAATCTAACCATTCAGATATCACTCACCACTATGCACGGCTCAAGTTTCTCTGAAAGCAATAATAGTCTTCAACGCACAAATACATTCTACCATTGTATAAGATCCATTGAGATGCTGGCCAATTAGACATTGTCCGGTACGCTACCAGCTGACGTCATTTACAACGTGCGATATTTGATGGTATGAGTGTGTGAGCGTGAGTGAGGTGCGGGAGCGCGTTTATTTATTATTGTTTCGTTGGCATTCATTCTTGTTCTTTTAGTTATGAGAGCGGTGTAGCGTGTGTTGTGGTGTGAGCAGTAGTGAACGCTATTAACTTGGCGCGTATATCATGGATGGTCATGTTCAATTCTATATCGATTTCAGCGGTTAGGCCGTTACATTGATGTACCGATTCCATTTAAGTTACGATTATTGTCAATGATGGTACTGGATGGGAGTTAGGTTTAACATGGGAAGATTGGTTGTTTACTGTAAATTCGTTTTCTAGAAAGTTAGCCCACTGAGAAGCTGAAACTTTGCTTGCTTAATAATGCGTTTACATTTCCTAATAGACACTACAGAACATTCATCCATCCACTTCATCCATCCTTGGAAGTCCACTGCTGAACATAGGCCTCCCCCAACTTGCGCCACTCTGACCGGTCCTGGCCTTCTGAATCCAACAGAAGCCCGCTGTCTTCTTCAAAACACACTTAATTTTAATGTAGGTCTTCGATTTATACGTTTTGTATGATTTGACACGAACTGTTTCATATTTATCTGACAAAACGTGTGGGTAGCGTGGCTTGGTGCCCGAAAGGCTTGACCGACGTGGCGTCAATACTAGCGTTTTTACAATGTTTTAGGTGCTTGCCGAGATAGCCAGGTGATTGCTGAATATTTATATTGTACGCGAAATGATTTCGGGGTCTGGTTATAAAGTAAATTATATTTTTCCGGTCAGCGGATATTGCAACAATAACATAAATTAATAGATGATGATAGAGTCATTCATCAACTATTAGGTATAGGCCTTCGTTAATTAGCGGTACCTACCTACTCTGAATCCAGAGGCCATGTTATTATATCATAGAAAAGTTTGTTAATCAGTTGATCATAAATCTTGTTCTATATTATAAACTTTATTTGCCCTCTTGAATACGTTATTGCTAAATGCAATCTTCTCTAAGCGGTTATTCAAATCTCGACCGCGCTCCACGTTTATAAAACGAATTGATTATAGTGTATTGATATAGTTTTTCAAAATAAATAATTTTTATTCATCTGAAGTTGTTATTCATAACGATACCTGGTAAAGTGTCATTGTATCGTTTTAAATTAATATTCTCATAAGTCTAACTTGAATGTTATTAAGGTTTCCTGATGCCTAATCCTCTGCTTCGAGCCCGACAGATCTTTTGTGAACGGTTTTTACGACTCAACCTTTTCTCGGATTTATTTCTTTTGTGGTTTCAACTTTATTGCGTTTTTTGTGTTGTACAGCATTTTAATGTGACGGTGCGTAGGAAGTCAACATTGCATCATACTCGATGTATCTGATCTAGTTGATCTACCTAACGAACAAAGTACCAACATTGTATACTTACCTAATTTACAATCTTCATTTTGGACGATACACTTACCATCAGGTGGAATTGTGGTTACAGTGGGATGGCTTATTGCATGTAAATTTGAACATTATGTAATTTGCTGAAGAAAATATACCTAGCGCAACTCTTACCACACTGTAGGAATTGTAAAGGGGGTTGAAAACTGTCATTAAGCTAACGTAGTGGACCATGGTGGTCAAAATACTGATGTTTTCCCTGGAGTCTCTGGACTATCAATGCTTTTTACGATGATCAATTCGCACTTTGTTCATCTTACAGATAAAGGTATTAGAATGTAATAAAAATCCACTCAATATAATATTCCATAAGAACGTTTTAAAGGATACTAGGCGCCCAGAAATAATACACGTCAGTCAAACTGACGGACAGCTGGCGCCTACCTCGATCAAACGTGACACTCTAAAAAAGCTTGATTCCATTCTTAAGACACTGTTGTGGGATTAAATGCATTTGATATATGGCAGACAAATCATTTAAACATGAAAATCGTAGGAATCAATTTCTACAATATTAGGCATTAGCCACGGACGTAAAAAAAGAACGGACGTAACCTTGTCTAATCAAGAGTGAATCTGACAGCTGACAGCTCGCTTACCATGTGTGCGTAATTTTTTAATTTTGATTCGCGATGGTGTCAATGTCATATCAAGATGGTGTCAA
Organism: Thymelicus acteon; assembly: GCA_951805285.1. Classification (NCBI taxonomy): domain Eukaryota; kingdom Metazoa; phylum Arthropoda; class Insecta; order Lepidoptera; family Hesperiidae; genus Thymelicus; species Thymelicus acteon. The sequence continues at coordinate 1,521,228 of OX638227.1, read as the reverse complement.
TGTGTGGGTGTGTGTACTTGTACGAATACAGATTTGGTATGACTATGGGTTCTTCACTGAATTTGTTCTTAGGATTACGTCCGTCTTTTTTTTACGTCCATGGCATTAGCTTCTTTCGAGCAAAATAAATGACATGGGTTTTTAAAATGAATCACTACAATAATTTTAATAAACGGCTGTTTATATGTATGTACTGCCTATTCTCGCCGAATAATACAGCCTCTTAGCACTTAAGAGAGAGGATTCTGTGTACTGGTTATATGGCTTTTAGTACATTTCAAGAATAATTACATACAAACATAAAACTGCTTTTAACTGGATCTTACAGTAGTATTTGTACTTTGTAGTATCGACATAAATCTTAGTAATAACAAGGCCGGCGTTGCCGTGAAGCTGCAACTTCAATTACTCGAGTTATCTACGCATCAGTCTTCATTGCACTTTACACTGGACAGTTCATTGATGAATATTAAGATCAGTAACATATTTTTAAGAATAGTAATAATATTTGGCGGTTGATGTTCTGGACATATTCAAAATTAATACAGTTCTGCCATCCATTAATCTACACATTAACGTTTTAATTAACAGCTTCAGAATTTACACTTAAGTGTTATTGATTGGAACCGTTTTAACTTAAAACTTTTAAGGCTTCTGGTCCAAGGTATCCTTCTCGTATCCTAACTCGTTCCATCAGTAGCATTAGCATCGGAAGGAATCAACAGCTTCTAAGTTTCCGGTAACGTGCCTTATGCATTACATATTGTTCCTTAGTATCATCACATCGCATTGGCCCTCCAATTGTTGTACTTTTTCAAAGCATGTGTAACATGTAATCTGAAACTCATTGGTCGTTATTGCCTTTCTATGCTATAGACCATAAATTTTGAAGCCATCTGTTACGACTTGAGATTCTCGCTCGCAACAGTGCAGTACAGGCAGTGCGCGTGCGCAGTATGAAGCGTTGCTATAAATCATAGTAACAAGGCCGAAGGAGTAACGTGGAGTAACAGTCTCAATTATACGCGAGTTATCGACGCATCCATCTCCGTTCTCCATTGCAGCCGGCCGCTTCATTGATAAGTGTTGTAACACAGGACTTGAATCATTCAATTGTATTTTTACACGCACTCCCTTAAACCTTCATCATAAGATTCCCAAGGCTAAGCTTCTGGTTTTTTCTAAGACCAATTGAGTTCAGTTACAAGTTATTCATAAAATCGATTTGCAGTTGTCTGTTGCAGGTATCACATTTGTTTTTTTATTTATTTATTGCTTTTGTAATATCTTTCAGATAGTTGCAATAGAGTTAAAGTGTAATAATATGAATATTAACAGGTGATAGTAACAAACTGAATTAAAGTTAAATATGCATACAAAATTTAAATATTATTATGTCTGATGGGTGTGGATAACTGCCAATAACATTATTGTTTGCTGGCAATATTCACGTAGTTCTCATAAACAGAATCAGTTCATGGCACCGCTTTGCAACAAGAGATCTTAAGCACTTGAAAGCTATTTTATAGATAAATGCTTCTTTATCTCGCCAAGCGTCGGATAAACTAATGGTATTGATATTTACGAGTATTTAGTGCTATTTCGCTTTGTGCTCCAGTCCTAAAATACAGATTTCTTGCACTTTTACATGATTGTAACTTTTTGTGTGCTTATGACTACAATAACTCTTTATTGTACTCCAAAAATGAAAGCTTACAAGAAATGGTCACATCTACTACTACTAGAAGGGTTACAAGACAAGAATACGAGTACGATATAGCAGTGGGAAGAGTGACTACTGACTACGCATTGCATGCTCATTGAATGCTCTTCAAGCAAGACAAGTTCAATGAGGATGTATGTTACATTTTACAAATTTTTGTGTTCATTATTACGACACTAATGTACGAGGGTTTGTTTGTGAGGTTTGATTTAGTTATCAGTTTATTTAAGCGAATGGACCATTAGTACAAATAAAATTAGTCGTACATCTTCGATTGCGCGGATGGGTGGTGCGCGCGCGCAGTGCATTAGGTGCGTAGGCGACGAAAACAAACCGCAGTCACATTATAAATTAAAAAATGTAAATGGTCGTTCGTTACGGCTAAATAAACGATTTCCCGTCGCCCCGCGGCCGGCTTGCTCGCCCACAAAGGCGTCTCATTAACAAAATCCAACACCGCACCAAATCCTTTCGTTAGACCTCTATTGTAATCCTAATAAAGGTTTCAAACTCTCGCACGGCTAGAAAAAGGTTTGTCATTTATTTATAGAACCAATACGTCATTAGTGCGTGTTTGTTGCGTCAGGTCGCATTGCTTTTTATTTAGGTATGTTTTTGAAGATCTGCTGATGAACATTTTGTATTCAAGTTGTTGATTTTGTATATTCGTGAGGCATTTAGTTTTGGCATCATTCAAACGAATTTTACTGTAATACAAGAATGTCTTTATCATTAAACAGAATAATTAAGATTTGATATTTAGTGGTAGATATGAATGTTGTATTTATTTTACTAATTTGCACTTTAGTTATGTAAAGAAGAAAAATGTAGAAAAGGACTCTTTCTTTTCTTTCTACTCTTAAACTAGTTGTTACACCTTCTGAGTTCTGCTGAAACACCTACCTACTAATTTGCATATTTTATAATACATTATCTCTTTGCCATTTTGTATCGTAGATGCATAATAGGTACGTTTTCAATTACAATGAAATATAATACATTTACATGCATACAGATTCGTCTGCAAATCATGAAGTAGCTTCAACGAGACAATTAAGACGAATGCTAATATGCTAACCTCAATCAAAACACGACCCATTTGTTCTTCCGAATTGTATTTGTCCTACTGTTCTTACTCGTACATGGAATTTATTGTCATTTTCATCCCATATTATTTTTTCCGCTTATACTTCTAGTCATATTCTTTTTCGCTGCTTAAATAATTCCATTATCTTTGTTAAATATTGGTATGTGACAATCCTAGGTTGATTAGAATAAGTAGAAATGTTGAGAATGAGGGCTACAACTGGATTACTTTTAGATCGTCTATCACCGATCCAGCTTATTGAGAGTTCTTATTACGTGAAAATTTTACCGCTATAGTAACTTATTTTGTTAATGTCAAAAATATTGTATACATTTGGCCATCTATATAGATTCATCATTTACATTTTATACTGTAGTGTTCATCTTCAATATGTAATATCTTTTGTTACATCTAAGTAACATGATCCACATACGTATCTTTTCAGATTGTCAATTAACAAATACGTATCCTAATCAAAGTGACACACATTCGCAGATAGCTCATCTCATCATACACCGTTACACGTATATTTATTATATTTGCAGTTTCTTGCGATGATCTCATCCTGGCTAATTTTTGTATGTAGTCTTATTGTTTTTTTATTATGGTAGCGACATTATCGAGGCTTGCATTCGTTAAGTCACGAACTGCATAGGTATTTACTTATTTAGGTAGTACTTAATAGGCTGTCCTTAACTTACTTATCGAAGGTCAGTCCTTTAATAGTGTTCACGAATTTTAAAAATTGCTCAATTTGTAATTAATAAAAAACCATATTTTGGCAGAATTCTCTAAAACATTACAGTTAAGGAACTTAGGATAAATAATACATAATATACAACCCTCTACATTCCCTACGCCGTGGGAATTTCGAAAATTCGGTCTAGTTATCCATACTGTAAAACTGTGTGAAAAATTTCAGAAATTCAGATTCGTAGCTTCAGGGTTGCGTGTTGATGAGTCGATCAAATCTCCTTTATTTTGTTTATATATAGTACTTAGGATTTATATTAAAATTTAATGTTGTCCAATAAGACTTTCTAATCCATGGATTATATAAGGATTTAATTTTGGTCGGAGTTATTTAAATGTTTCTTCCGCAATGCTTTTATTGACCCGATCGGTCTGTGGTGATGGCGCATAGCGGCGAGATCAAAGCCTTGCCTTATCTACGGTTGACAGCTTACAAAATCCTTTTAATTAGTCGGGTGCTGAGGAGTGCGGACCCAACGCACCTACAGAATCTGACCCGCGGTTAGGGCTGCGATACGCTCTAAATATCACATTATTCGGCAATATTTCGATACGTAACAGTAGATGTGCATTTAAAATAAAATTTATCTTTTCAAAATATTTTTAAAAACATGCTTTAAAATTTTGTTTTTGTGCTGTTGGCTGCTGAGGAGAGTTCTAGTATCATCCCTGAGCGGGGTAGCAAGGTTAGGAGTTCAGCTATCATAATTGAATGCCTCTGTTGAAATTTCATACCTATAATATTATCCGTCGAAGTGTTCTCTCGTCTGGCTGGAGCCATCGTATTGGAACTAAAGCAATATGTTATTGAAGTCAGTAGGATAAAAGGAAGTTCATATTTAATTCTAATTCAGCTTGCAAGATTTGACCCATGCCCATAAAATATGAGCTTTTTAGGTACATATATCGAATTGTAAATATAAATTATCGCTGTTTATTCTTGTACGAGACAACCCTACAGAACCGAGACTCCCACGCTGATATCGACGTCGCACCTTTTCATTAGCTTTTATTCTTTTAATACTAAGCGGCTCATTATAAGAAGGCGGTAGTGGTGCCAGAGTTGGACAATCATCAATTTAGATTAGAGTCCACTTTCATGTAGCGTGTGTTTATTTATTTATTAGATTGAGGTGTTCACATCAATATATCGCAAACTGCTTCATCAGTATTATAGTCTCCAATGTGTAATAATTCTCTAGCTCTGCACCAGCACTATCACACTCTATAGGATATTTTTGACAGAGATGCAAATATCAATCGTAATTCGTACCTGATTCTCATTCCATCATTTGAGGCGGATTGGTTTATCTTAAAGTTTTCGAAAGTATTAATTACTCCTTTGCTTGTTGTTTATTTATATAGGTGATTATGCGAATGAAGATGTAACCTGTTAAAACTTTAATATTTTTTACGACTTTGTAAAATTGCCAAAATTGGAAAAAAACACCCATTAAGATAAACTTTTTCATATAAGGCACTTAATGTGCTGTAAAATGCGCTCGCAGATAGATGTTTGAGATAGCACGATACCGTCGAAGCGCCCAAATTAAAACCCAGCTTTAGATATTTTTATGTAGCTTAAATTCGGATGAAGACGTCTAATTAGTTTTTAAGAAAAGGAGATACGAAGATTTATTAGAAGTACCTACTTAATTGTTTATGATACTGTACCTAGTAATGTAGCGACTGTTTTTCGACTAAGCATAAAATATGATTTGCTAATTAATTCTTTATCACCATAACATGCAGGCCCGAACATCAAATATTTATATTTCTTTATTACGTTTACGTGCATTGGTAATTAAACTAAACACGGCTTGTTTGAATGCTAGCTGTGTTTGGATTTCGATTTCAAAGCTTCGTAACTTGCCGCTAAGAAATTCTTTGAACGGTAACATCGGCTTCTTTGAAATATTATGTTTATTTTGAGGCTGCGGTGTAAACATTCGTGTTGGTTTTGAATTTTGTCTTGAATTATTCTCCGTACATGTTAAAATATCATTCGGATACATTGTAACTTCGTGCTAGTCAGTGTATCTATCAACCAGTCTTATTAGATCTTTGGTAGCTTATTTTGAATCTTACCGTCATTGTTTTAGAGAATATCTGTAAATTGTTCATAGATCACGTTTATACAGACAAAGCATTGGTTCGCTGAATGAGTATAATCGTTGAACTCGTAAAGGACGCTCTTATCGACTGCTCCCGTCGTAAAAGTCTGCATAAACTTATGCCGTTGGCCCTATGAAATCGCTGAGCTATTTATATATTTGTGGATTTACTGCCGAGGAAGCCTATGAGCATCCGTTCGGACCGAAATACTCGTCGCTCGCTAGATTCCGCGACGTCTCGCCCGGTCGACGAACTCCCGATGGAAGACGGACTCCAATGATAACATTTACAAATTATTTTTGACTAACTGTGTCGCGACTGTCAGTATTAATTATACTTACCGTTATACAATATTTTGATCGATGTTACTGGTCAAATGTCCCCCTCAAATAAACTTTATCGGACGACGATCCAGACGCGACGTTCCATCGACCTCGACTGAAATCATGATTGATAATTTTGAATCGATCTCCATTCGTCGACGTAGCTAGACTTACGCGACAACGTTTACTTACGCTATCTCCCCAAACCAACCATTCGATTTAAACATTACGATTAAATTCAACGTCCTCAGATTCCATCGCCGTATCATAAATTACATCGATTCGGTTTCTCGATTTGGAACGTCAAGTGCTATAACAATTTATTGTAATACAATCCGACTGGCTTGTTTTTATCTCTCTCCGACCTGTTTAAATTTGGAAGGTGCAAGAAAAGGAACGTACGTTTCGGAAGATGGTTGCAGGATGGTGTGAAGTCCTGTGGCGTCCAATTATTCTGACGACGGTGGTCGTCGGGCAGGCGCCTCGCCCCCTATCGCGCCTGCCATCGATAATACAAACCGGTTCGTTTTCGTTTATGGGCCTCTCGTACCATCTCGATATGCGCCTCGAAGGGGCATTCGTGTTTAATAAGATCATAATTTCACTCCAACCCGATTATTGCCCGGCCTCAGTAATGTTATTTTATGTCTGGGGCTTTTCTCTTTCCTGTTGTATAAAATATTATAGTAGGCACAGTATATAATTTAGTACAAAGATATGTAACTTCCCTGGAAATATGACCATTAATATTTAAACCCGCAGCATCGCACACGGAAATTATGCTTATCATATTTATCCCCTATTTCACCCCTTGGGGGTTGAATCTTGAAAAATCCTTCCTTAGTGGATGTCTACGTCATAAGAGGAATACGTGTGCGAAATTGTAAGTTTCTAGGCCTAAGGGTTTGGCGTGTGCGTTGATACATCAGTCAATCACTTGTGCTTTTTATATATACACACACACACACACATATATAAAATGAGTATACATATAACATTGGGTTATCAGAGTTCAAATTAAAGTAAAAAGAAAAATATGGAGAAAACAGGATACCTCATGACTTCGTATCAAGACTATCAAGCCTCAACGTGCACCAAGCTTATGTGTACTGGTACCATATGAAAGAGTTCTTTTTATTTTTAATCATTCTGATTTATTCCAGTCATATAATTTAAGTTGTATCATTTTACTAGAATAACTACCTTGTCGGGTTTGATTAATTGGAGTTATAAATTTTAGTTATCTACTGCTTATATTAAAAATTTATATGCAAAATTAAGAGTCGATATTGGTAGGTTTGAAATATAATTAATGCCCCGTTGATTACACAGGCAAGGCTGGGCTCCTGCAATTAATATTCACCTCTGGAACACAGCAGCGCATGTAATGCGCATTAAAATCATTTAAGTAAGCAATTACAGCTCGCCTGTGCGTTAGCTTAAACGATAATAGCTCCTACGAGTTTTGATAAATGGTGCTACTTGATTTCCTGCTGCTGTACTTTTACAACAGCTTTCGTTAACTGAAGTTAATTAACGTTCAGCACTGTTCTATCCTCGCTCGCTGTGTTCTGTTACTATTAGTAATTAGCTGGTGATACCAGCTATGATTGTCTCTCGGCTCTCCTCAGTAATTTCCTGTACTTCATTATGACATTCCCTACCTTTTTCTGAGCCATATTAACTATCGTTTGCCCGTGTGTCGCCAGTCTGAGAAGTTTCTAGAATTCGTTAGTTTCATTCAATGAGCTATTACCACATATGTACAAACGAGCTACGTTGATTATTCATACTAGTTTGATCAACGTCTATACTTACATGAGCAATTGGTACAGCTATGGAATACGAAAGTTTGTGTCCATATCTGTAGCGTACGCAATCGCTGCCCCGATCACAAAATGTATTATACACCTTGTTTATTCTAATTAAAATTCATAATCCGGATCCCGTATCTACCAGTATACTCCCAGTTTGTAGACCTCGCGAAAGATGTAATTTGTCTCAACTTAGTGTAATTACTTTTATAGCTGTATTAACGTTATCTTTATTCAGTGTAACTACTATATTTTCCACTTGAGGCAATAATTCCACATCATCGTCGTGCTATTTTCGTCAGCGGTGACGTAAAAAATGTTATCATTTACATCTTACACGACTGGAAAGGATTCCGTGACTGCGGCTCCGAGTTATTTATTTTAAAAAGAGTCATTATGTACACAAGTAGCAATTTGGTTCCCACATGACCCCGTTCCACGGCCCGTGAGATAATCGCAAACGGTAGTGTCCAAGCACGTACTAGGTCCTTATTAGGCGAAGTAGATTTTTTTCTTGTACGCTCGTCGCCGACCGTCTCTCCGTCATGGGACCGAGTGCGCATGAGCGTACATGCCGTACATCATCGCAAACCTCCTTATCGAGAACGGATCCATGAGCTTGTCGAATTTACCTTGCTGCTTTCTCTTAAGTTTTTTGTCGCTTTGGTTCAATTACAAGTAATTTCGAAACCTACTGCACTAATTCCCATATGTCAAGTCGTAAAGTTCACGAAATGTTGGTAAATTGCGCACTCTCACAGATATTTTGTTTACAATGTCACGCAATTAAATATTCGCAATAGCGGACAAACTGTATTGTGTACTGTACATCGATTTAATTTGCTGCATAATAAGTACAAACGTTGCATATGTAATTTTCATTTTGTATTGGAATAGTTGTCGCTACAAACTAGCGGAGAGCTAGCGAGCGACACACATCGTATCGTACTGCGAAACTCTCACGTACCTTTAGTTTCGTTCTGAATTTAAATGACCTTTAATTTTTACATAAGTCTCATCACACCGGAGCTGCGGAGATCGTATGCCATTAACGTATACGAGAGCGTTACGGTGAAATATGATAATTTTAGTGGCGGCTGTCGGCGCTCGTGTCGAAGCAACAAAGGCAACGGAGCTTGGCGCCAGCGGTCCTGGACATCGCGATCCTTAACAACCTCACTTTTTATTCTCCACGAATATGGACCATTAAAATTAACTGAATTTCAACTTCGCGTTATGTTCCCCGCTTGAATGTCGTCCTGCTCGGCGAAAGGGACATGACCATAAAATTGGAGATGCGCAATTACCCTTTTCTTAAAACTATTTGAAACGATCTCTTCTTACCATACATGTATGCGATCGTTCTATTTTATTTGTGTTGCAATGTTGGGCTGGTTTTCAAGTTCAGTTGTAAGTTTTTTTAATGTCTCATACATGTCATGTTGGCGTCAGTCTTTGTTGCAGTAATAAAAGAAGTAAATAAAAATGTCAAGCTGTCTTTGATCAAATTCCGTTATGAAAGATTTGTTACATTGGTGTAGTACTGCGTTATCACTTTTGATAACGCAGTACTACACCAATATAACATAAATACTCAATCCAATTACAGTTTAATATACGGAAAAAATATTAACGGGTAATAATACTAATACTAAGTTCATTTGCCTTTAAAAACTATTAATATTTCCATTGGAATTAACGTAACTACTACGGCTATCGAGATCTTTTATGTAATACATTTGACGCCGTCGTATACCTGAATTACGATGTTTTCTACATAACTTACATTCCACACGTGAATAATCAGAGCAACACGGTTCCCTAGGCACAGTCACTATCCTGGCAGATATCTTCGCCAAATATGTGTATCTACTGCAATTATATCACCGAGTTACATACAGCTTCTGTAAATGGAAATAATTGGAATGTACTAGTACATAATACGAGAAACTAATGGTTAAGGCAGTTCGCCTCCAGTGTGAATAAGTGGTGTTTTGACCTTGCGCCACCTGCCACAGACCTAGTCATCAGTGACGACAGTTACAACAATTTATTTGCTGCAGACTGTTTTAATCGTCGGCTTAATTTACCTTTGTAATAATTGATCGGCTAACGCCCCAACTCAGAGACACTAACGGTTACTAAAATCGCTCCTTAGTAAAGAATCACCATACAAATTCCGTACTAAGGAGCGATTTAAGTAACCGTTAGTGACTCTGAGTTGGGGCGTAAGTCAAGTAATCTCTGAAATGAAATGAAATAATCTTTTATTCATGTAGGTATCACTGATACACTTATGTACGTCAATTTTTTAAATGTACTAGCTTTTCGAAAAGGTGCTTTGTGGAATTACAAACCAGAAAGGTTGGTTTATTAGAATTGTCTGAAAATTCGAAACATACAAATGATAATGAACACTGTAGCCCTCATCGGCTGATGAAAGATTAGTGCTCTGTGGTATATCGTTAATGGATTGGATTGGATGTTCTCTATCTACGAATCATTATGTTACGAAATGATAGGCAAAGTGATAGTTTAGGGAAACGCGATGTCGATGCGGCATTCTAATGTTTTGTTTGTGGGCGACGATTACGTAAATAGAATCTAATGAGCCCCGTCGAAGGTATTAGCGTAAACAACGCACAAAACTTGAATTCAGCCGTTCAGTATTGAAAATTCGAGCCGTGGGTGGCGGCGGCAGGAAAGAGTTATTTTGAAATAAATGTGGTAATAAATCAACGAAGCGAACGAAATCTTCGCGATTTATACTCGAGCGTCTTAAATATGTGGCTCATGCGCGACGTTGGGACTTTCGAGACTTCGAGCAGTTCGACTGTTTTTTTGAGCAGCAGAATACGTCAGAGATAAAATACTCCAATCGATGTTTAAACTCATTACGCATCCTTTTTAGGTGGGTTGGGAGTACTGATAAGGGAGTCCGGAAATCGAGTGCTTCGGGAATCGGCCAGCGACGGTCGGAGGGACTTATGAATTATCCAAACGTCGCAGCGTCTTGCCGGCGCCCGCGTCTCGTGACTCTATTGGCTCTGGTGCTTGTATTGTATTTGTACAACTGTACACAAGACGAGAGGTTGGGAGTGAATACGTGCGCATGTTATGGGTATTAGTCTAACTGCTTGGTTCCCTAGTTTTGTACAAACCTGTGGAAATTGTGTGTTTGACTTTTTGCGTTTTTGACCTTAAGAGTATAATCCGAAAATTTTTGAACATCGACCATCACAGTTCGTGTCTAGTATATGCTTACTATACAACATTTAACTCCCAGGCTTATTTTATTTTGGTTCTTACATAAATGTCAACATACATTCATAGAATCGTTTAAGTTGATTACATAAAAAGTTTCTTTAAGGACGCAATTGACTGGCCTGTATTGATAATGCTATGTGGTGTCATCAACATTCCAGTCGCATTCGTGTGCTTGGATGCTAATTAACAGTGATTAAGGCGGCCCCTGCGAAAGTATCTGACCACAATGTATCTTACATTATGTCTTACATCTACTATATATCTCTATATCTCACATTAGGTACCACGATTTCGTGAATATTTTGGCTTACCATTGTCTACCTACCATTTATTATCAATTTTCTCACTGCGCTTCAGGAAATCATTTTTTTCATTATGGTACCCGCAGCTGAAACAATTAATACTATTGGTTTCAAAAGCCTTTTGAAAACTATATTCATGTTCTGTGAAAGAAAAACAAAAAGATATCACTGTGTGCTCAAAAGTATATCAAAATTGTAACATAATTTTATTATGGTAACAAGTCAACACTAAACGCAATGTGTACACTACACTAACTGTTATTTCTTATCTCGGGGATCCTATTTCCGGAATACAAAATATCTAAGATTAATTATTCATGTTGTAAGTACATCAAAAATATGCTATTTCGATCTGTTAAATGGTGTTCGTGATACTCACACGGACAAACGTACAAAACTTCCAGAGTTTCTTTCGAGAGAGATGTTTTCTTTTCTATATCTAGAATGAATCTTATGTGAAGTTATAGTTTATTATTAGTCGATTTATATGATACGGTCATCTGTAAATGTACAGTGCAATAGATATACAAGGCAAAGTTAAGTTTTTCTTACGTGTCAGCCTAATTGCAAAAGTTGCATAAAAACCTATGGTATTTCTCTGCTGACGCTTCCTTCACACACAATTCATTGGAGTCTGTCACTGTCGCCAATGATCTCCGTACACGACTGAACTCGTATACAACTTGCCAAACGCACACGCAATTGTCATTCATATCACGTTGCAGCAGAGACTACATTAACATCCCCACACGTGGCTTGTAACTAATGCACTCCGTTGAGTACATCTGCATTCTGATTACGGAAACCCGGTATAGATTGACTTTAATGTGATAAAATTGTAGTAGCCCGTGATTATTTGTAACTTAATCCCTGATGTGTGATTAGTGTCTCTTCAAGACTATTCTTCGTCCATACATTTTTGAGACACGGGAAGTGAGCTGAAAAGAAATCGCAGATTCTACTTGTTAACTTGCTCTCGCATAACTTGAGTACTGAATATTTTACGATTGATTTTACTATGTTAGAATACCATTCCCTTAAGTTAACACTGCAAAGCTTAACTACTATCAACTCAAGAGGAACTTAACGTCATGACCTGGTTGCTTGACGAATAAAAATGAGATTTTTGACATTTTAATTGTAAACGCGAAGAACCACAGGGAAAGGACAAATTGAAGTAATACAGAAATAACACGCGCCGTCAGTGGTCAAGAATTGAAAAACATCGAAAAGCGAGCGATGTACACTGAAGATTGTTAGGACTAAAAATGTACTGAACAAGCGCTGTATAACTAGTAATGGATATTGACATGATTAAGGTTGTAAGATGTTGATCAAGCTATCGATGTAGTGGTAGAGGTGGAGGCTTATGATCGAGTTTCCTTAAACGGAAAGTCGACTTGTAGCCCTTCTGCGTGGCGTGTAATTGTAATTCAATAGTGGCATTGTTTTAGAAGGGCCGGGACATGCTTAGTCTTAGTGTAGTGCAGTGGCACCCTCATTTGTTACAAGGGGGAATAATTAACTAGCAGACTTGAACAATGTGAGCAAGACGCCTTTACTGCTATCACATCTAATGGATCGTAAGAAACTTGTTAATCTTTTTCACAAAGGGCTTTAGAAATGTCAATAAATCGAGTGACGGGGTGTATCTTTGCTAGGTGTATGTATCTGTGGGTATTAATGCTACGGTTAGCGGTTACTCAGGTAACAGGTTACCAACTTACCTCAGAGGCTAAGCTCAGATTGCCGAATATTTAGTTCGTTGAGCCAAATTTTATGATCTAACATTGGCATCAGTTAATTCTCATGATCCTTCTTTCCATGTCGGATTTACACAGCTTTTAAATAGCTGTATCAGTTAACACACCTAAACTTGAGTCGTTGGGTGTACAATAAAACGTAACACAATTTAGGTTAAGTTATCATTTGCGGTTTCCTGATGGAACAACTACATACTCACTGGTTGTTTGGCACAACTAAGTGTTCCCACTGGCAAAACTATTTACAACTCCGCACTACTAAGCATAACTATTTTCTATAACCCATTCCTTGAAATACAACTATAGTGAAACCGGAAAGCTATGTACATATATGCAAATAACCACAAAAAAATTGTTGTGCTAGTGGGAACACTTAGTTGTGCCATACAACTAGTTGTTCATACGTAGTTGGTGCATCAGGAAACCGTGTTATCGTTGGCATCGTATTAATTGATTGCTACGGTCGGAGTTGGAAGCGATCGGTGACCCCGTCTTGTTCATTGTACACATACATCGACAACAAAAGCTTATCTCCCAATGAATGTTGAAACAGTATTGTGTTTTAACTTTTATGCGACCAAGTATGGTTAACCAACTAATTACTAATACATCAAAAAAATAACTTTTCTATAAGTAAGCGGACGCAGGATTATGAAATTTGCGTGAGTACAGAAAGCTAATATTTTTAAATACATTAGAAATATAAAATAACAAAAATAAACACTACACACAATATGCATTTAACGCACACATACACACACACGCAAAATATACACATAAATGGCGATGTGAAGTAACACTTACGGTGGAATTTTGACCGAAGAGCGAGTTTTAAGTCTTCGTAAATATCATTTCAAAGTAAATTTTTAATTTCATGATTCTTAGAAAAGGTTCACAGGATTTTGTTTTAACTGACGTGGCCCTACTTTGAAGAATTCGGAGCAGGCGCCACCAAATGAAACGTTTACAAATCTCATTCCCCAAACAACATCACCCTTTGATGTTGTCCAGATTGCTCAACTTGACGTTTGTTTGACGCCGCGTCTCTTCCATTGATGTTTTGTCTATTGTCATGCTACACATAGTACATAGTCCAAAGGAAATAATTCAGGCAGGATTTAACAATAGATTTTATCACTATATGAGATCAGTCGAACAGGAGTTCGAACTCTTAGAGTAGGAACTCTAGTCTCGAATCTTGTTTACATTTGTACGCTCTATAGCATTACGTAATTAACATGATTGTGTCAGTTATGATACAGTTGCAAAGAAACGTGTCAAACTTTCAAATCCGTAATGCTCTCTACGTGATTTCTGAGATCCTGGCCATCCTTTAGGCCCAAATGCAGATTTCTGCCACGTGCCATAAATGGTCATCGACATTTATATAGAAAACAATATTCATCGACCGCGAATTTAAGGACATTTAAAATCACAATTCAATTTAATAAACATGTCAAGTTAATGACGAGCCTTTCTCTTGATAATCAAATACAGTAGTCCAGTATTAACTGTATCTCCAGACAGTTGACCGCACCTTCGGCAAGATAGGTTTGGTAGCTGAGTGGCCCGTGCGGCCACACACGCCGCCGCGACCTTTAACACCGACCATTAAGACCTGGTATCAGAAATTCCTCCATTATTCACAATCTGGTTTCCAAACGCTCATCGATTACGCATTATTCTTCAACGGCGTCCCCCTAATTGCCAGAAGACACATTTAAATGTGAAATTAGTTAACTTTTATTGGTTCCCCGTTGTATATTAATTTGTTTTATGATCATTATGATTCTCGGTTCGACGTTTTTCGAAGTCGTGGCGCGCTATCTTAACTCGATATCGTAGTTTATCGACTCACCCATTATGGTCGATGCTTAGAATGGCTCTTTGAAATTTCAAATATTACCTTTGATTTGTATTATGGACGTACGTCTCATTCGCTAACGATTTGTAAGTCTTGAGTTTTGATAAGATTCTAAAGTGTATCAAATGCACAAGATATGTAATCATGTACGGATGTACTCTTTGAATAGAATAGTGTTAAATAATAATTTAATTCTGATGTTCCCAAAAAAAATCAAGCGTTTTGATTGACTTATATTTTGGCATCATTTTTACTTTCGTTGCTAAGATTTGGTTTAGGTAGTACCTACTTACTTCATAATGTTTGTATTTGTAGTCACAAAAACATAATTGAATGAACGGCTCCGCTATTTTGCACCACATGTACGATGTCGATGGTTCGTAAGCACATCATTTATTATCACTGTACATTCAGTCATAACATGGATAATTTGCTTACAAAGCGGCCCATTCTTCGACGTGTGGGTGCGCAAGTAATTCACGTGGGAACATCGACAAACTAACAACAAATATTTATCCGTCACCAAAAAATACCCTGGGAATAGCCTGTGCGGGAATCGCTGTGGATCGATTGTTGACTTAATGCACTACGTGTTAAATTGTCAATAACAACAAAACAAAGTTATTGACCCTTACTGATTGTGACTTGATTGTCGTTGATTGCACATACATTGTGCGAATCCCACTAGTAAATTAATAAACGCTAACACACTCATATCCCCGCAGTAGGTTATTACCTGTGTCGCGGATGGCATGGACGACACATACGAGTATAACACATCACAGTCACAGGTCCATGACCCATGAACGAAGATTTGCTAAGACCCTCACAATCTAAGAGGATAAGAATACCTATAAGTCACAGAATTGGATTTGGAAAGGAATATTTGAAAAAAAAAACTTTTTTTGTAATTTTCATTTTTCCAGAGCGTGTAGCTCGAAAACGGTTGGGAATATGGAAAAACTGTATAGAATCAACGTTATAGAGAATTTTATAAGCTTTCATTTCATCATAGAACATTTTTCGCTACAACGCACCATTTTTGAGATATTGGCGAAAAACCTAAGATTGAGACCTTTGTCCCCCCCTCCCGCCTCCGGCTCGCCTCCTTGACGTCAGGACTTTTAGTATGTTTTCTTCCTAAGCACCCTGAATAAGTTTCTGAAGAAATCGCTTAGGTTCCCGCTCACGCACTCTAAAACTACTTTATTGACTGAACTAAATTGTTATTTTTCGAATGGAGGGCTGCTGTAGGCCCTATCGGACTTGATAACTTCACTTGGTCTTATGTCATTTATAACTGACTAAATGACATTATTTTCATTTACATCTTCGTCCTTTCAATATCTCACGATTTCCAAGGTGTCCAAGTGTCAAGTTTCAATAGTAACTTGCTATGCATGAATGAAAGTGAAACTCAACTCAGGTAGAAAATATTGCAATCACTTTATAAAAATTAATAACTACATGCTTACCTGTATCTACATACATTAATTTATTTTATTTAAAGTATCTTTAACATATTTAAAATTCAAATAGACTTGTACAGTTGAGGAATGAAGATGTAGATAAAGCAGATCAGTAGCCGCGAGCGAAACTTGGTCATAGAATTACTTCATCAAATTTAACAGCGCATAAATGTATGTTTTAATTGAATCCAATCCCATTTGAGTGAACACACGGTAATAGAAATGCTTGAGTGGTGTATATATACTCGTAGATAATGGTTGTCTGTCGAAATCGTAGCCCATTACAGGTCTCCCTCATTCTCTTTAGTGTTAGCTACATTGCCATTTATGAGGCCAAGTAATCTTTGCGAAATAGGATAATTGCCCACTTACTATTCTCTCATTACTGATTAACGTGATCACCTTTGTGATATTTCGCATTGAAAATTTATTGTTGTCTACTAATTAACATACCTTAGCTGTTCGTTGACAATCGTAACATAAAGATTGTCATCGGGTGTCGTAGATGCTCGAATGGTGTTTTATTACCATCACCGAGCAATGAATCTTGTCTTGGGCTCGTTACTAGTAACGAACGTGTGTTTCCTGGTGTACTTTGACCCCGGGCACGACCGGAGACCGGCCGGGCACGTACGAGATATGTGATTTATGAGCGAGGATGTTGTTATTATTGGTGTCCATTCCTGTCGCGAAATAAATTCTAGGCTCGCTCGTGACGCGCGCCGCGAGCCGCTAAACGGCCGCGCCGTCAATGTGATGATATTTTAACTGGCCGGCGAACGGTCACGCTCGCAACGACTACATCCTGCCTAATAAATCGCCAATCTTCTATGTACGTTCAGGCACTCTGCCATAATGGGCCTCGGTATAAATATATGAGCGGAGTCAATGAACTCTGATTATATTTTCGTGATATTTCCTTTCGGGGCGCTTTCGTATTAATATTTTACGAACCGTTTATCATCCTTCTAATTGCGATGATATATGACCTCAGTGAATTTCATCTCGGGGGAGATTCCGTCCGCATTTTAATTACTGGGAGTAATGTTGTGGAACTGAAATATTGTGGATCTAGTTTCCCCGCGGCTAGAGCGAGGGAGGCGGCGGGCGGCGGGCGGCTGTCCGGGCGGTGTGATATACGAGCAGGTTCCACGATATCGGGGAGGTTGCTAATGCTAAGCGCGATTTTCCCGAGGGTAGAATATTCAATTGGAGCTTATACAGATATCAATGCATCCAGCCGTGCTCTATTTATACCGCAGACTCCACGGTATCCGCGACAATTTGCGCAATACGATTTCAATTTAATTAACATACGCGTTAGCATTAATTTATCAATACCAACCATTTGTCTACATCTGTGTTAAAATACATCGTAGGTACTGGCACTACTGGCTTACTGAGAACTGGGAGATAAGTGTTCGCTAATATTATTTATGTCAATG
The DNA here is from genome assembly GCA_951805285.1 of Thymelicus acteon. Lineage (NCBI taxonomy): Eukaryota > Metazoa > Arthropoda > Insecta > Lepidoptera > Hesperiidae > Thymelicus > Thymelicus acteon. Next base: position 1,503,303 of record OX638227.1, on the reverse strand, counting down.
TTGATTTAATGCGTCGTGTTTCAAATAAGTTGCTAACATGATGAAATTCCTCAGATCTGCAGCAATAATAAGTCAACGGTTTCGACGACAATCTTGCCGACTCATTCGCGATCGTTTATTTTGGAGCGGGTTGTTGTTGGTCATAGAATGTTTATCGCGGGTCATTAATTGGTGGATTGTCACTATTCTAACGTTAATCATTAATAATAATAAGAACTTAATGCCACGAACATGAAGTTGGTCTTAGAACTTAGTTTGGATTCAATATCTGATTACTCTATTTCTATATAGTGCGAATCTTATAAGAATTTGCAATAAAGTGTATATAATATGTTATATCCCAACTACTATTTTCCATGTTTTACTATGCTTCGCTAACATGACATCTTCAATATGGTGTCCTTCTTACTACTGCTTTATACTAGGTAATTTTACTTCGTAGTGCGACGATGGTTGTTTTGTTCAGCTGTCGCTAAAGATACTGAAATAGTTTATTTTAAGAGCTGCACAGCAAATTGTTTCATTCGCGATATTATATTTATGAACTATTGATCTCTCTGATTTGCAAATTGCATACGCTGTGGCTGAATCTATTGGTGATGTACCTATAGATTCAGCCACAGCGTGGCCGCACATGAGACAGGGAATTTACGTTTATTAGAGCTTAAATTTAAAAGAAATGTAACAAAATTTAACAAGCAGCCCAGAAAACTGCTATCCACCATCATACTCGTACTTAAACTAAATATACTTTAACTACGATTAACTACGATTTTTTTGCCTAAACAAACTGAAACTTTAAATCGCAAATAACCAACTCACTCTCCATTGTTTGCACTTGTGACAAACAATATACATATATGTTTAATGTAATCGGCCACGGTGACGGGGACATAAAATAATATTTTTTTCTCTGTCATTCACGTAGATTTTGTAAGTGGCGATCTCGCTCTGTCAAAGGTATGGGAGAATCTACTGGTTCTAAATCTATGGCAAATTGCGTGCGCTCCGCGGAACGTGCCGCGTCGGCGTGCGGCGTGCCCTCGGCCTCGCCATGGTAATTAGTGGTTGGCAGTGTTGCCTGCCAGCCACCAGGAATGCCGATTTCCACAGCCGGCTAGTCCGACACATAGCTACTGCTCCCGATAAGCGGGCTAAATTCAGCCCGAAGCATTATCCACTGGACAATATTTAATACTTTACATGATATGATTGCAGAAAATCCCCAAAACTTGCTGCCTTGCTGCCTGCTAAGTGCATTATTGGGTCCATTACTGTCAACAATGTCAAATTAATTTGTTTTTGGGTGTTGGTTGTTACTTTATCCAGACCCAATGCATAGTGATTGTTAGTGCGGATGTGATTATTGCAATTGCTTTTAATACTTGTCATTTTATTACTGCGGTATTTGTACCTACTTTCAAAAGCCACACCAATCAGCCAATGCAATTAATAATCTCATAATATTTTATTAAAGTAGAAGTTATTGATTTCAAATGTACAACATAGTTACCCTTACACTTCCAACAATTGCGTTGCATTTATGGCTAAGTGAGTAAACGTTCTTTAACGACTTTAACAGCAATACGCCTGTTGGTTCGCCTTGAACGATACTGAGGGAACGTGAACTCGACTAATTGCGAAACAACAGTGTACACTGCACAGTTGCAATGCAAATTTATTCATCGCGCCTTCGATTCCGAGTGGAGTAGAGCTTTATTTGTCCCTTGTACGATCGTCCGACCGCCCGGCCGCGGCCGCTGCGTACATTCAATGGGGTGGTTAGACGGTGCGATTGTTTATTCATATGGTCAGATTCCGAGTACTGCGAAGAGGCGAATTTGATGATTCATCGTGTGGTATATATTTGTATTGCCCATATCTGAAACAAATTTTAAAATAACTCTACAACTTCAGTTATGACAAGCGTTAAGCTCCAAAAATATCTCATGGTCGTTTCAATGAGGCATCCGAGAAAATTCTCACATTTTGCGCTAACGAATGAAGATTTGTTGACAATGGGTGAATGCGCGCAATGAATTTATTTATGAGTTCGCCGATGCTCTTTAAGTCAAGCGAAATATGTACTTATAAATAAAATAACTTCAAAAAATACCTAAATAACTTGGAAAACGTAATATCATCGTGAAGTCCTTACAGTTATTTTTAAAATCCAATTGTATGATTTATTACCTTGCTAGGTTAGGACCTACCTACACATAAAACGTCAACATCTGATCAAAATTAGCATTTTTGGAATAAGATAATTTTCTTTCCGCTCTGGTTAACAATATACGACTCAAAAAATTCAATTGAATGAGAGATTAACAAATCTTACTTTATGGACATAAATGAATAAGAAGTACTCTTTTTCCATTAGAATGACGTCTGATTTTATCAAAGACCAAAGTCAGATATAACTAATGGAAGCTATACAATATTCACTGTAATTACACTTGGCAATCCTGATGAAAATGATGAATTGATGATAGACAGCCGTCTCACAGTAACGAGGCGCGGTCGAATTGATAAATCGTTTCGCACTTGACAGCCCAAGTTTTGCCCGCGAACCGATTGTTCCCGACCACAATAGATATTTTAAAAGTGGTGTCAGCTGTCCGACGAGTTTACATTGTGAACTCGATGTTGTATCCCATTCAGATCATTCAAATCTGACGTTGAAATGTAACAAGAAACAGATTTTATATTCAGATCGATGCTGGATTCGTGGAGCGTAATTAAATGCATTGTTGCTTTGAATTTATAACGAAACGAACGCTCGGAGACCTGACGAATTGATCAGTTTCAAAGTAAATCGCGAGTTCGTGACCCGACTCGTAAGCTGGTGTGATGTGTGTGTTTTAAAAGTTTCTCAGCTTCGCCTTTTACTTTTGTTGCGTCTATTCTCATTTAACGAGGCGTATTATTGTGAGATTAACCGGTCAAAGTCTGATCGGCGGACGTCTCGAATTGATTTAATACTGCTGATCGATCAAGGCTGGCGCCATGCAGATTGTCGACATCAACAAGTCACGTTTGTTTCATACGCAACAACAACGGGCCCGACATATTTGTCTTAAACGCATCGTGAAATGTTTTCGGATTTGCGCCATACCGTTTTCAGTCTGAGCGCCATTACTGTCTCCTCTATATAGAGTTACCCATTATTCGCCGGCCAAACGCTAAGTGTGTTTTCTTAAATCTGCTTTATGATGTTGTAGTTTCAGCGCCTCAAATAGTTTTAAGATTGATAAATAATATTTGTACTGTATATCCCAATAAAGCGAAACAAATGCTCACTGCTTTGTGACCGCATTCGAGTAATTTTTTATAGAATCATATTAAAATACATATCGGTCAATAACAAAAACCAATTCATTAATGCAACCATATACTAGTTGGGACGTCTAATGAACTTATTCGAACGCCATGTTGAGACACATATATGAGACATATTCAAGCCTCGAAGCAATTAACGTCAATGTAATTATTATTGCACGATAAATACAATTAAGCTCGGAATTAATGTATCGTATAAAATGTTAGACTTGTAAATTACTGGGTCCAGAATTTCCTGATACTCAGTTTGCGTAGATAGAATATTGATATGCACACTGTTAACAAATATCATGTGTAGAGATTCTAAAAAACGTGTTATTAATGGATATTGATACGTTGAATGATTTTTTCTCGGAATCTTGCAAATAAATCACTGCGCTCGATCAGGAACTACTGTTTTTATGACATAAGTTGGTGCACCTAACACAGATAAGTAAAGTAATAGCGTACGTTTCGTTTATTAATGTAAGCTTAAGAATAATGTAAGAAAAGACGCAAAATTATAAGAACTCACACTGGGTCGTTGATGGGTCTTTTGCTAAACATATCCTTTCCTTATTTTCCCCATCTTGACTGGCTCTAAATTCTGAATCTAACGATGTCCCACTGTTTCTTTAGATCATAAGTCTAGCATGTCAGGCTCGGGAGCGACGCGTGCGTTTCACCAAGGCGTTTACAAATACCGATAGCATTTTAGATAGTACGAAAGCGGTGCGGATAGCTGTTTATACAGACTAGTAATACGTCACTGTTGGAGCGTTTACTTTCGTTCATTCAGAAAGTTGCCTGTACAGTTTTGCGGCGTTGTCGAGTGTTCAGCGCTAATACCGCGGTACATGACTCACCGTGGGAACGTATCGGCCGCGCCAGAGGTTGGAGGCTGACATGTCGTGGGCTCGGGTCAAGATTGTTTACTGACAACCACCGCGTGGTCAAGTACGCTCGTTGACATCTCGCGACTGTCGTGTGAACTGTGATGTATTGACCATTCAATTGTTTCCACAGGTAACGTAAGCTGTGAATGAATGGAGCGCGCTTGAGTTGGTCACATTGTAGTCGATGTTGATGTACTTATAACCAAAGAAGACTAGAATGCAACTTACAGGTAGTAATTGTACCTCAAGAATGTCATGACATAATACATTAGCCGTTCGCATTTGCAGACACTTCTGATTTCATATTATGTGGGTATTATGGAGTAGGTGGTGTGGTACTTACTTCGGTGAAGGAAAAAAAATGTATGAAATTGTCAGTGGTCAAGCGTGGTCGACAATGGACTTGTACGATATATGAATAATGAATAATGTGTTCGGACCAAATCCAAACATTTTTGTCCTCATATCTATTTTAGCAGTTCACCGTCACTTCCTGCCCTCGTACGCATCAATTTGTTTAGCACACCTGACCCAGTAGATGACGTAGATAAACGAGGCTCACACTCATCACGGTGTACAATTCGACTCTCCTCTGAGACACATTTGCGTCCGGTGTAACTGTTCTCAGCGCGTCCGTTCGTGTCTGTAATCTGATAGCAACCTTATTGCCATCAAGTAAACTTCACGCGTAATGATTCAGTGTAATAAAACGTACAACGTACCTCTTTATCGACGAGTGATAGTGACATGCGCAGCTGTTTCTGGCAATTCTAATTTGATTGTTCCAGTTTGATTTATGCATCATAATTCGAATCTTAATTTTATATTAATAGGCGTGTAAATAGCTTGTAGCAAATAGGTTTGCAGACGTGTGGGAATTGATACGTTCTCACTAAACCTGTACGACGTACGTCGTTCACCGGAAACAGCGACTTAGCCGTTCGGCGCTCGCAAATATAGTTAATTACCTGCTGACGATCCGCTCGCTAATGAATCTAACTGTTTGTGTTCCGGTGCTGTTCATTTCCTTCCTAACGACAGAAGCAGACGGTTCACTCTTGGCTTTCTTTTATTGAAACAAGGAATTGTAAAAGTGAATCTCGCATTTTGTCGTTACCACCAGGCACTTTATTGGCGAATGAATTCTGTCTACAAATCTTGTTAGAAACTGTGTATTTCAAAGTTTGATCTATATTTATTTAAATCATGAAACCTAAGCGGCAGCTTTACATGCCTGCATATAACAGTAGCATTGAAGAGGTTTCTGCTATTAGCAGTCACCCATCCAACTATGGGCCGGTTGTTCCAAAGGATTCGACAGGAGATTCATCCCATAACTTGAAAATGGCCAAGTGCGTGTCAGGCCACGCACAATGTAGGGTTCTGAAGGTGTAAGTTTATCGCCTATTAGGTACTCTTTAACTACTTAAGCTAACCTAGCCGCGATAGTTTTCCTTGTAAATTCATCATATAACCTTTTTTATGAGTTTTTTTCACTAGTCCATCTCAAACCGTTTAATTGTCAGGGGTGGACGACACACTTTACTCTGAATAAAATCGGCACTTTAAAGCCGAATATTTCGCAAACGGGCCCCTGAATTGAAAAACGGTTTCTAGCACTAAGGGCTAGCTTCGGACACTAGGCACTAGCTTCGGACAGATGGACGGTTTTTCTTCGGAACCCTAAAAAGCGTGTTTGTAGCAATACATTAAATTTCTTGAATTCTGATGTTGATCATGTTAGACTTTCAGATAAACATATTTGCATAATGTATGACTGTTTACGAAAAACCCGTAGCTCAGTTGGTTGGTGACCACCAGAGCGATGGAGCTCGTATTCGGTTTCTGATCGGGACAAACATTTGTGGAAACTACATGTTTGTTTTTGGGTTGTTGTTGTTTTTGGTTTGTTACTTATGTATGTCCATACCACACGCGAAACGAGGAGTCCTATAGATGTAATACGAGCGTGTGAATTAAACGTTCACACGTTTTGCATAGTGCAGCGCAATAAGAGACGCGTGCAAATATGAGCTCTGATTCGAACCAATTCTGGACAACTGTAACATGACTACATAAATACTAAATACATACCTCTGAGAATATCTTACATATACGAGCAAGCTTGTCATAACAAGATTGAGTGTATTGGGTTACCTGAACACGTGCAATAGCCAATAACAAAATGTCAATCGATAATATTAATATCTACATTTTTTTGGATTTAAATATTCATATTTGACAGAGTATCGATGACATCGTAAAACAGGAAAACCGATCACCGATATCGAGTTACATTACCCGACAATACGCGCAGGTGTTGACGTCAACGTTCAATATTATTCATATGTGTTTAATATCTTTGTATTGAAAATAATTTGCTGTTGCTGCGGATTTGTTCCATCTATTTCTATATCATATTTGATCCAGTCCTATCATATTTGTTCCAGTCCTATCTAGCTTGCTAGTCGCTATGTTGCGATTAACTGGCGTTTTTTTATTTTGCTAGACAATTGTTTTCCAATTTCCTATTACACTAACAACGAATGGCGATTTTCAGTCAAACGGTAAAGTAAAGAGGTACGTCAAAAGTAATAAATAATTAGTAGGTATCGGTTCCTGATTGCAATACTTCAAAAATTATAACCTGCCCGTAAGTATACAGTAATTATAGTTACTCTTTATTCTCTTACAAAAAAACGCTGTCAAAAATTTTGTTTTACAAACGGATTCCAAACAAAACTCCAAAGGGTACCTTATAGGAATACTTAAAGAAAAAAGAAAACCCACTTAAGAAAACATGAAGTAAAGGTAAAATGTAACCAAACGTTACAAACATATTACTCTTGGATAAATTATGCGAGTTTTTCTATCATTGATTATTCAATGAACGTATACTTTTTCCTTAAACAAACAATTAATGAGATACCATGAACGGTCTTGGCGTGTTTCTGTTTTTTGACGACTAGATCCTAGAAACTTTTCCATATATAGTGAGAGAGGAAATGCTGAAGTGGGAAACGTTAACGCGCACAGACAGACGAACTGGTTATCGGTACCGAATGGCGACTAAATGAAACACTGTGAACGCATTGACTTCCACAATTAAAAATGTATGTTTTTACAACCTCAGGCCTAGGGACTCGCTTAAGGATATCTTTAAGGAAATTAATATTCTAACTGTGGTGTCACAATATATATTGGATAATGTTTTGTATGTTAAGAAATATTACGATAGTTTTCTTAAGAAGAGTGACATCCATAATATTAATACGAGGAACAAGGCTAAACTGATGTACCAAATTTAAGATTATGTAAAACTGGTGGCTCGTTCATGATGTGTAAAGATTTATAATAAAATTCCATCGAATATATTCTATTAGGTAACAAAACAACCCAGGTAGTTTATTGCTGCTTCTTCTCCCAGGCCCTCTCACAGTAGGGCCTTGTTGAAGCATTGGCATAGCTTGGCATGACTTTCAAAAAGTGTTTGTAAACCAAACCAATTTTGAATAAAAACATTTGATTTGATTTTGATTTGATATAACTTAAGTACCTATAACGTCGTATTTGAGTCGTATCTTGATGCATCGTTCTTCGAGGTTCCATCGCTGTCTGCTCTTTCGGTCTTCACAATTCTTGCTGTACATTGGTGTCAAGTGTAATCTATACATCTATAAAAATACATAAAATTATAGTGTCTGTTTGTAATATTAAAATAACCGCTTTTTACTAAGTGCATTTGCATATACAAGGTACATATACCAAAACATTTTTTTTTACAATTTTTGTCTGTCTGTTTGTTCCGGCTAATATCTGAAATGGCTGGCAACAAGGAGTAACTTAGGCTACTTTTATATTATTTTACTTTTATTTTTAGAAAAAAAAAATAGTTTGTTAGGCGACACGAAGTTAGCCGGGTCAGCTAGTCTAATATATAAAAATCTCCTTTCATGGTGTTTATGGTCGCACTCCTCCGGAACGGCTCGACCGATTTTTTTTTAAATTTTCAGTGTATTTTTGGTAGATATGAAAACAGGTTCCAAAGTATATTTTGTACCGCTAGGTATCCTAGACCACATCTCCACTTACCATCAGGTGGGATTGTGGTCAAGCATTAGCTTATTGTAAGTAAAAAAAAATGGTCAACTACATACATTCAACGTGCGGCCCGCCAGGCTTTTGTACTTGGCCCATCTGGGGTTACTTTATTTTATAATAATCACGAAAACCTAAGAAATCAATACTTACCATTTTTTATTTCTTTGTAATGCGGCCCGCAAAACTGATAGGTGATTAGGGTGTCGCTATCCAGAAAATTTTTGGCTGAAAAACGTAGAAAAAAACTCTTGGAAAATATTTTACTGTTGAATATTCTTATTATAATACAGAAGAAATAATATAGTACTTATAATCAGTATTATAACATCAACAGCAAATCTGTTTTGCTTTGACTTTTACAATTAAATATTTACTACGGCGATTAAATACAGGAGGTATTTAAAACAAAAAGGTCACAAAAAGATCAATTATATTTGCTAGTTCCACAATAAAGTCCAATTTTTCAACAAATCAAGTGATTACTTTGATTTCTCTGAATCCAGTGACCAGTGTTGTTTGCAACTGTCCCGTTTCGGTAGGGTTGTCACGTTAAGTATTGTATTTAACCGTCACCATAAACGTCGCCATGGGAATTATAACAAGGTTGTAAATTTATGCATGTGTATCGCGGACATCGCTACTAGTATAATTGGTTTTAATGCGCACTTAAAGTACTAGTAATTCTAACGTTATTCAGTATTTTATTTCGCAGTGTTAGAGGACGTAGTCGTAAAGTAAAAACGTTATTTTAGCAAAACGGATATTAATTGTATTTATATTACCCGCATTCTGTGACTCGAGTTTATTTACAGGTGATTTAGGAATAGCAACGTACGTGCAAACTGTGGAATGAACTTTCTTCTGAGGTATTCCCGGAGCGCTATGACATGGGATTCTTCAAAAAAGGTGTAAAAAGAGTTCTCCTTCAGGGCCGGCGTTGCATTGGCGATTCCTCTGGTGTTGCTCATGTCCATAGGCGACGGTAACCACTTACCATCAGGTGGCCCATAAGCTTTTTCGTCTGCCCTTCAGGCTATAAAAAAAGCAATCTACATTAGTAGTTTTTCATAATATCGTTTTAAAATCACTTTTTATTTTTAGTTTTAATATACGCAATCTGATCACATCTAGTATCAAAAATAGCTCTTAAACTAAACCTTACTGATGTCATCTCCAAAAATCCAATTACAGTCGGCCGTCAGTTTATTGCGTCCGCCGTTGTCTTCACGGATGAATTTTTCATCGGGTTCAATCAAAACTGAGTTAAGATTAATCGCCTCTGAAACACAACGTTAATGACCAATTTGGTTCCGATGCTGCGTATCATCAATCATCGTTTTAATTTGGAACGGCCGAATCCTGAATTTGACGACGATAACTTTGAAATGCGGAACGCAGAGCCCTGTTTACGGATTTATTGTTGACGTTTCGTGGGATACTTTCTAAAGACTACATTTATTTCAGTAACTTTTAAAATAAATGTATCTGATGATTTTTTTTAATGAAATACAAAAATTTTTATTTCATCATTCATCTTTCTTACCTTATAGCAGTTTCAACTTACAAATATTTTTTTTCGGTTTTCAACGTAATCGTGTGCTTTGTATGATAATGATACGATATTTATCACAGTGATTGTTCCGTTCTGAAAAGTGAACATTTGTTAAAAAATAACAAACATCTGTGTCAAAACTCTTACTAAAACGCTTACTAGATCCAGAATTCTAGATCTAACAGCTGTCATAATTAATTACAGACTAAAATTTTCTACTTGCAAGTAAATATATTGCATGAGTGATTATAAAAACAGGTGTACAAGTCATTTGCTACAATGTTGCAGCATTTAATCACACTACTGCTGCAAATGTTATAGCGCGTGCTGACACTCTGGTACAATATTTCGCATAATACTGAACAAAAATAAACAATATATACCATGGAAATATATGAGAAACTATTACAAAAATACAATAAATATTAAAACCGACTAGTTACATAAACAAAAGTAGACATTTTCGTGTGTTCAGAGTCTGTATCTATTCAATAGTGTTGTGTAGAGGTAGTGATCAAATCAAAATTGCAGTTATTTGCATTGCCAATTGCCATAATGATATCAATTGGTTATCTTTGTTTTTTGTTTAGCTAAGTTGAATATGACGACATGGGAACACCTTATAACGGGAGCGTGACAAATGCATATCGCCTGTAACAATTGAGTGAGATCACCAGATTCCGGCTCCGGTCATCACCTACCAATTGCCGTGCTCGTTACCAATTGCGAGACCCCAATTGAGATTGTCTCCGCGATGATGACGGATGCAGCAGCCCCGGCGACGCGCGACGGAGCAATTGGCTTCCGGCGATCTTTCATTTGCTTCTCCCGATACAATGCGGGCACCCAATAAACATTTGACTACTTGATGCACTGATTACAACCAATTGATGTGAACAGTGAACGTCCGTGCACGTGAATTGGATCAATTGAGTACGGGCTAATACCTACAGTCTACACGGGACTTAACAGGCTAGCTAGTTCCATGAATTCTGATTAGCATGGAATGATGGAATATTATTAGTACGCATTACCGGTTAAATATTATTATCATGTTACCATGACTTTACAAATCACTTATCTTTATTTTCGAAGGTTCTTTGTCTATTTTTACATATCTAATTCTCGTAATGTACGATTGTTACATATTTTATAAATTAAAATTACTTCTTCATGTAATTATGTGTTGCTAACATTTTAGTATACCAATATAACGATACTTTGACAAATTTGGCAAAGTTTTTTGTGTTTTTTGTAAACATTTTTCTGTTATCGTATTCAGTATTACGAATAACTGCAATTTATCTCCGACCATTACCGGCCTCGGTGAACGTTTTCGATTGCAAATTCATTTATTCATGTCTGATAGAGCACAATGAAGATTAATGGCGCACCTCGAAAGTGGCGTTATTTTGAGGCTGCGACGAATAAATCATCGACAAATCAATGCGTATCAGCGGATTTGCCTCTCAGCGTAATTCGCGGTGGGAATGATTCAGGGCTTCCTGCAGTACCCAGAGCTGGCCAGTGTCCATGTGCCTCTAGCGATATCGAGCCACGGTTAGGGTTGCCTGCGGTTGGTTATGGTAAATTTAAATACGTATTATGCTTATTTCGATGACGCTGAAGTTAGTTAAACGACTTAAAAGAACGAGAATTCTATATTATTTCAAGTGTCATCTTAATCAGTGAATTCCGTGTAGCTACACAGCCGACCGTCAGATAAACAAGATATGACAAAATATTGCTTACATTTATTAACGTTGCGTTGTAACTACAAAATTATTTTAATTAGAATGGACTTCAGTAAAGCTTTGGTTTGGATGAGCATAATATAATTCATTTTGTTTTTTTAGGTATTAGGTATTCCATAGCAAGTGCAGGATGAAAAAAACTAAAGCTATAATCTGTTTCAAACACGAACTATCATTCGTCACCTTAATGAAAGTCCTCAACAGCAACATTATACAGCCCTGTTTCAATTGGAACGTATATTACATACATTTAAACGACTGCGCTGCAAGTTGTTTTGCTGTATAATTTCCATTCATGCTGCGTGGATTGTCGTTAAAGATACTCGGAGCACTCCTCGGGGCATGTGCAAGCACCTTTCAGCCTTCCCTCACTAACCATTAGGTTCGTATTAACGTAGTAACAAAACTTTGTTATCATCGGTTCAATTACAAAATGTTTACTCTCAGGTAAAAGTACTTACCTGTAAATATGTATCAGTGCAGTTAATATTTTGTATCTCCAATCTCGTGCCACGTTGTACTTCAATAATATATAATTGCGTGCTAATGACACTGAATAATTTCAGGTGCATGTAAATAACAGCTATACGTTTTCGCAAGACTTTTAAAGATGGGACTTCTAGAAAAAAAATTACAGACTTGACGATATTTGATGGTACATACTACTGACGATCCTGCTTGGTCCCGGGGAAACATTTGATTTTTCGAAGCTGTTTTAGTTCAGAACTGATTATTGTTAGTTCTTTTGTTAAATTTTAATCTGTGTCTCAAATCCACATCTGTCCTATGAGTCGTCCGATATCTATTCTAGCTCAACCTATCCTGGTTGGCATGTACAGCAAATGCCATCGTCCATGCCAGGTGTGTCAGTCAGCGCTATCTCAGATCTCGCAGTGTCGCTGCAAACGACCCAGTATGCAGTCCCACGCCCAAACTGGGTGCATATTTAACGCTGTATTAGTTGCATTGCAGCCCCGTCCGGATAATATTTATGTGCCAACGACTGATATTTGAATAATGTAATCGGATCGTATGATCATGCTGTCGAAGGCCACTTGTTTATTCATAATCGTAGACTTGAGCGATGCGGCTCGCGGCTGCGTTGTGCGTTTGGGGCAAACTATTTTAAATGTTTAAGGATCGATGGAGACACTGGCCCATGCAAGCTATAATATCTCTTTGTAGTGTGTCCCTCAACAGTGGCGTAGCTAGCCCTTCCGGGGCCTCGTATCAAAATTTTGCCGGGGGCCCCCTCTCGACTCGAGGGTAAAGATCTTTCTCAAAAGAAATAAAAAAGCTAGCCTGAATTAAAACAAATATATTATACTAACATCGATTAATAAACCACATATAATCAATACTCTAAAATTTTAATATGGGGGCAGCTCTGTTTCGTTTCGGGAGATCCGAACGCGAGCGCAGACTCAGTAGCCATGTGATACGACAGGGCATCGTGGTCATTGTCAACGACATGGTCATCCGCATGTACGCTTATAGATCTATCCACCTCAGGGCTTAATACAAATTTTAACGCTACCTCCTGGTCAGCAAAGAAGCAAATGACTAAAAGGAAGGTAATTTAAAGTTCATCGGCAGAACTGGCTAGCGAATGGACGATTACCCTGGTAGTCGAAAATTCTGGTCGCTAGCTCAAGCTGCTGAGGGTAACTTCTGTCGGTAGTCTCTTCCACATCTGCGTAAATCGGACGACTCCGTGGTCCATACGATACGGCAAAGGGGAATGCCGAACTTCTTGGCATCCTTTTTGCCGCCAACTCAACTCTTGATGATAGAGGGATCGCCTCCGCCTAAAAACCTGTGAGAGCTTGATACCAAGAAGTTGAGAGGACCAGACGGTATTCACGCAGTGGTGTTAAAGACGTGTGCTCCCGAGTTGATTCCAGCCCCGGATCTGGGGGGGAGGGGCAAACCGGGGCACCCGCCCCGGGTGGCAATTCAGGGGGCGCAAAAATCATAATATAGTATGATTAAAAATAAAAATAAACTTGCTGCACAAAGCGCCTAGCATACGGAAGCCTGGTTGGGAGAATAAATAAATTTATTAAAAAAAGAGTTCTTATTGTCCCATTCACGAAAAATGCAAATTATTATTTATTTGTGAGTTTCTTTTATCTTATTTCTATCACTATCAAGTTTCTGCCTCGGTTCGAAAAAATTGTAGATCCGGGGCTGATTGATTCCCCGTCTTAACGTGCTTATTCTTATTCTATCTTATGCCACATGATACGTCTTCGTGGAAGGTTACCCTTTTTCATTCCATCCACATAATAGGCGATCTCAGTGACCTGGCTAACTACAGGCCTATAGCGATAAGCCTATAGCCTCCCTGCTTGCAACGGTAATGGAGCGCGAGATTAACATGCAGCTCCTGGGATATCTGGAAGATCATCAGCTGATCTGTGATCGACAATACGATTTTTGCGACGGTCGTTCAGCTGGTGATCATCAAATTTATCTTACGCACCTGTAGGCATCGTCAGGCTATTAATTGCAACGGGGAAGCACTGGCAGTCAGCCTAGATTTCGCTAAAGCCTGTGACCAGGACTGGCACAGGGAGTTCTCACGAAGTTAACATCTTACGGTTGCTGTGAGAGGTTATGCAGTTGGGTAGTCAGCATTCCATCTGAGCGACATATCAAGGATGTAGTAGATGGTTGTTGCGCAGATATGAAACCTATAAAATGCTGGTGTTCCCCAAGGGTCTGTGGTATCTCCTACGCTGTTCATTCTGCATATCAATGATATGGCATGAGTGGCAACTGTTGCTATGCAGATGACAGCACAGGGGATGCCTACTACACAGCTCCCCTTAATTCCTCTCAGTTGCAAAACTTGCAAGTGGCGGATAGCAGGCTTAAAATTGTGTCTGAAGTCGAGAACTCTCTGAAGCAAGTCTCGGAATAGGGTTGACTTAATTTAGTCGAGTTCAACCCCACGAAGACACAAGTTGGCGCGTTTACCACTAAGAAAACCCCATTTTTCATAGTGCCTCAATTCCAGGTTACCGCGCTCATCACTAAAAGTGTTGTAAGAGTATGATTCTGGGAGTTGACATCTCGAGTGATGTGTAGTATCAGCGTCATTTGGAAGCCAAGGCTAAGTTGGCTTCCAAAAAGCTTGATGTTCTAAACCGAGCTACGGAGTACTTCACTGCGAGCGAGGCACCTGCTCATGCTTTACAAAGATCATGGCGGAATTGAAGTTTTATCCACACCGATGAGACTCGTGGAGAACTTCTACGGTCCGATTCTCCCGATCATTTTTACCACGCACGTGCTAACTGTAGAATGAGCTGTGCTACGTGTAGAATGAGCTTCCTCCTGAGGTATTCCCGGAGCGCTGTGTCATGGGGTTGCCGCCGGCATGTCCGCGCAGCACTCAGTTCCGGAGAGCATCATGAGTCGTGTAGAACGTAATTTTTTTGTATATTAAATATTTTGTTTAAATTTTGATAAGGGCATTTAAATAACTGATTAGAAGTTTTTCTTATTAATTATCTGTACTGCCTGTTTGTCTTCAATTCGTCGAGTTTCCAGATTTAGAATCATGGCCTCTTAAAGATAAATTGCATGATGCTAAAGTAATTAATGCATTAGTTAATACGGTAAAAGATGGTCTAGAAAGTAATTTTATTGTTGATTTCACTTCTCCATGAAGTATCGATGCTTTCCGGAACATTTTTCGAATCATAATAATTAATTTCCGGATCATTTCACGAATTTTTTCTAAGGCACTTTGGGGGCCCCCTCAGCCCCGGGGCCCCGTATAATTGATACGGCTGATACGGCGGTAGCTACGCCCCTGTCCCTCAAATTATTGTTCAGTTAATGTGAAAAAGTTCCGTCTCATATAAATGGTTTCAATTCCGTAGTAGAGGATATACCTACTAGGGCTTGTAATATCGGAAGGTTTTCAATTCCGATATTGATTTTCGATATTTGATTGTAATATCGGAATTCCGATATCAATATCGGAATTAACATAATTTTTTTTAATCACTTAAATTTTAATTTTATATTGTATAGTAGGATTTATTGGATAGTAAAAAGGTTTTTAATAAATAGGATAATGAAATAATGACGTCTTTAAAACTATTTTATTCTCGTTCGTTGCAAATATCACCTAAACCTATTCAATTCGGTTTGGTTTTCGCGTTAAAAATTCACTAGCTTGATTTTTTTAGGATTTTTGAATCGCAAAATCGTCGGAGGTCGGAGAGGAGAGGTCGGAAGCTTGCCAGGTATCGCTCGATCAGATCGTTGATAATTTGATATGCAGCAGAAATAGAGTTGTGAAAATAAAAGATCCCTGAGAAAGTCCGGCATTGTTTGTATGTGATGTAAGGTTGCTTGGAACGAGTAATTAGGGCATGCAATTATCCGTTCATTTTAGTATCCGGATAATTCGAATAGTTCCTGAATATTATCCGGATAATATTCGGATATCCGGATAATATTTGGAAGGCTAAATTCAAATAATTTATGAATTAAATCAATATTTTTAATACAAATACTTATTCAGAATTAAGTTCAAAAATTCGGTAGATGTATCAGCGCGCTGCTAAGCTTCATAAGTTTCACCCTAACATCGTATTTGGTCATGAACTCATGAGCAGTGTTCTTAGGGTACTTCATACTTTTCCACCACATCGAGCTGGTACTGTCTTTGTCTAAAACCTAACTCATACCAATATTTCTGATCTTGTTGTTAGCATCACTGTTTTTTTTTTGGCCGACGAAAAAGCAGACGGGTCACCTGATGGTAAATGGTCATCGTCGCCTATGGACATGAGCAATACCAGAGGAATCGCCAATATTTCCGGGCCCTCAAGGTGAACTCTTTTTACACCTTTTTTGAAGAACCCCATGTTATAGCGCTCCGGAAAGAAGGAAGCTCATTCGACAGTTTGCATGTCCGTGGCAAAAAAGATCGTGAAAATCGGACCATAGAGGTTCTCCACGAGTCCAATCGGTGTGGATGAAACTCACCGAGCACTCACCGTTGTAAAGTCGCCATTTCTTCTGAAACTCGGGTGTTCTAACCTGTGAGTGACTCGTGGATCGTTGACAATTCGGATCACACGTTTCTGTACAGCGTCAAATGTATTAAGCTAGTATTGTGGCTATCTTGCCCAGAGGTGGGAACACATTTGAGGCCTGATCTGAGCTTTGTAAAGCATGAGTAGGTGCCTTGCAGTAAAGTACTGCTTAGCTCGGTTCAGGACACAAAGTTTCTTGGAGATCAGCTTGGCCTTGCCTTCTGAATGACCTAAAACTTTTACTCACGGTGAGTTCAAGACATTAGTTTTGAGATGTTATGTTCGATTAGGAAGCGTTGCATACCACGGTCTGTCATGATTGCCAATATTGGCTCAAAGCGGCAACGTAGCTTCAATACTAGACTTATGAAGATGTTATCAGGAAATCCTTGTGTGTTTTGGTGACATTTACTGCCAACATTCACTAGTTTCTCTGTTGCAACGGTTGAGAAGGTTGGTCACCAGGAAAAGTGAAGGGAGCTGATAAAAGCAGTGAAGGAACTTCATCAAGGGTACGACCCTCAGTAATAAAGAATGCGACACAGAAGTATCAATTTCAATTGTAAAGCGATAGTAGCTTTGCCTTTTATTTCTCCCTCCAGCAATTTCCAACACTGCTCGATTTCTGTAGTCAATTGCTATACAACTGCTTGACTTCTGGGCTCAGTTTTTGAGCTGTGCTTTATAGTAAGCTAGGAGTAAGGCATGTATATTCCCTAGAACCAGGTTTCTTCTCGAAGGAACACCGTGAGCGTGCTCAACCACCCAGACGTTGCCTTTATTATACATATTATGTATTGATTACGTTGCCTTTTCTGTGTTACTATTATTGAAATTGCAAACATGATTAGGACATGACTTGGACACTTGCATTTATTGTGAAGAAATATCCGGTTGCCATTTCTTCTTTGGAATTAAGTTGTATTTTATGCGAATATAGTATCCATATTACATTAATACAGTTTAAAATATTATATCTCGGTGCTTTTAATATATTTCAATTGAAAAAACGTATAAAATAATAACATTAATTACTATTCGAATTATCCGGATTATCCGGATAGTAAAAAGCCCAATATCCGGATATTAAATTCGGCGGATATCCGGATAATTCGAATATCCGAATATCCGGATAGTAAGCCCTACGAGTAATCTATGATAACGAATCTGAATGAACGTTCACTCAGAAATTCTTTCAGAAAGCCAGCTGATCAGGCCAGGGAATAAGACATACGCAGGAAGCATGATCAATAGGCTAACATGCTAAACCGTATCGAGGCCTTCGAGATGTCAAGGGAAAAGGCAAGCGCCTCTCCATTTTTCTCAAGATCCTCTCCTCAGATACGAGTGGCATACTAGGGTCACTGTGGAGATCATTGTGTTCTAGGTATGCACTGAAGCGCATGTATGTAGTATGTAGGCAATTGAAATTGGCCGAAAATTAGCAGGGTCAGCTTCTTCAGCCATTCTTGGGCACGGACTGCACGTTGGCAAGCTTCCACGATTAAGGCACTATGCAAGTCTTAATTGAGAGACGAACCAAGCGTGGCAAAACAGTAGGTAACTAGAGAGATCTGGAATACCATCTGGTCCACTAGCTTTGTTCTCGTCTAGACATCGAAAGGTTTTAAGAACCTTTGTTGTAGATGTGGACCTCCGATATACAATGAGGTATCTGCGGTAAATGGTCATTGACAGTTAGATGCAAATTCTCAACAACTAGAGATTTTTTTTTACACGAATAAGTTAATGCTTATTCGTGTAAATTATAATAAGATTCGTACAGATGTTCTACAGAAGATGATGAAATGATTAACTTACGTATACTGAGATTAAGGAGATAAATTAAGTTTGGAATATATTTTTTCCGTATCGCATTATTCGTTCAGTAGGCTGAGCAGGCTCACAACAGGAATACGGTTAAAGATATGAACTCTACCTCCTTACAATGGCTAAAATAAAATATATACTTACTTGCTCAATTTTTTGACCTAGTGGCCTATTTACCTTGTGGCACGCATTAAAATCATTTTGTTTAAATTAAAATTAAAAATTTACTGATTCCGATATTACGATATCAAAGCACTCAGTATTGGAATTGTAATATCGGGTTTCACGTTCCGAGATTCCGATATTTTGAGATTCCGAGATTCCGATATTCAAGCCCTAATACCTACTCGTAACTCAAAACACGAGCTCCAAAGACTCCAATCGATTGTCTCACCCTGTCTTATCCGTGAGTGTAGTCATAACTGTCTTCAGATTATCTCTAGGTTTAATCGAATTATTTGGTCCATTCGGCCTATTCGCTCTAGTCTACAGAATCGCGGAAGGTAGCCGGCCCGCATGCCGCACGCCGCACTGCACCGCGCTGCACCACAGTAATATCGGAATTAACTTGAATTACCTATTCGCTAATACATCACTGCCCCGTTCTACCAGTCACCGGTTTAGTTAAACACTCAATTTAGCGGCATTAGTTATTGCTGAAGTGGTGCCACCACAGATATGAAGCAAGATAGATTCCTTAAGCTGTTTGTCCAAGTGTGCATATAGTATAGTCGGGGCAAGCTCCTACAGCACTACGTAGGTGCTGTAGTACCAAGTACTATTTAGGCTATCCGCAATTGTACTGGTAATTTCTGTTAATAGTCGTGTCGAGACGACACTCGTGAAGAATTTAAATAAGGATAAGATAATACTTAATTAAATATCTTAAGAGTTATGTATGAAAATGACTCACATTCACATCTAAAAAAGTGATTAGATAACCTTGTAACTTTTTGCCAGCTAAAATTACCACTCTTCTTTTTTATTAATTAAATGTATGATAACAGAGATAACAGAGATGTACAAACATCATCTGAATTAGTTTAAATAATGGAAAAACCGGTAAATTATTATAATACGCAGATAAATAAGGAAACATTTTAATTAATTATTTTAGAAAAAACTTTGAGCTGATAGTCGTAATGTAACTAAGTGGTTGTCTCCAATTTTATTATTCCTCCACTCATAAGCTTGCGCAGTTCACAATCTGACAACAACATTAATATATGTATGTACTGTCGAAGTAAAAATGAAACGATGGGCGGTGCTGTTCACAGCTCGAAGCGAAGTGTTGTGTCGATATTCTCGATGCGTGTTCAGTTAATGTATGTATGTGGTGTACCTCCTTAGTTGAAAGCTGTCTGAACAAGAGCCGGGCGCTGCGGGACACGTCCAATAAATCATGCCGCCATTGTGCTGTCGCGCTACACACAAAATTGCACTTTTGTGCCGGCGCGGGGCGGCGCGGGCGGATCGCCGGAGTCCATCCAGCCTAAAGTACCGTGGAGTCGATACTGTCTCGCTAGTTATACTTATTGTCTTAAAAAACCTCTTAAAAAACCTGTTTTACTGTACCTTCATAATTTATCTTATTCACTACTTACCTACATAATATTCATTTCTTCGTGCTTCCATTACGTATTCTAACATGCATCTAACTAAATCTTGATGCGTCCATCGAAACTAGCGATGGGCCGAGTAATACTTTTTACAACTCGAGTTATTCGAGCAAAAGTAACCATTTACTCGAGTAAAACTGGAGTAAGCTCGGTGTCAAAAATCACGAGTAGCGAGTAAAGTCGCGAGCTCGCGAGGAAGTATACTCGCGAGGAAGTATACTCGCGAGTAAGTATAACTCGTGAGTAAGTATAGCTCGCGAGTAAGATCGCTGCGACGCGACGCCCGTCGGCGGCAACTCGACGAAGTCGACGATTCGATACGAGCAAGACCGAGTTGAACCATCGCCGCGTCGCAGTCGGCTGAGTCTACTTAGTACGTTAAAACGTTACTCGAGTTACTCGCCCAAAGAGTTTACTCGAGTTACTCGAGTAGGTACATTTCGTCGAGTTGCCCATCGCTAATCGAAACAAAATTTTTACACCGAATTTTCCAATTTGCTCTTGCAAAATATACGAGAAACAACATCGTGGACTACGCAAAGTTTTCTTAACAATTTTATTTACTGACATATCGCGCGCACGCCACAGTTTCCACCGCGACTCGCCCCAAATGCAGTCTCTAATATTTTATACAATTCCTCCAAGACGACGCGTTTTTGGTCCTCCTCGCCACCGCGCCGCGGGAAGTGCGAAATTCGCATCAAATTATCTGCGCCACAAAAAACAACATTTACACCTGTATTCCGAGAAAGAAAAAAATCTGAGACGAATAACAATGGCGACACGAGCAATAAAAACTACGAAGCCACAAGCACTAACACACGATCCACGATAAATTCCCAAATCCTGTAATTCGATTTGAATGACGGTCTTGACTATAAAATATATGAAGCATTTGTGATCCGGTCGGTGCGCATGGCATTGTGCCTTTGAACGGCACGGGATTTATTATAGTCCTCTCGATATTTTTATTGATCTTTCATAAAACTCTGCCATTAACGACGTCGACTCGACTCGCACCACACTCCGTGTTCTATAAATCACATCGAGGTGAATAGGTGCTTATTATAACACTTCTCATTGAAAGGCGGATGTTTCTTTCGTATTGGTCCTATTTATGTAGAAAATAACTCGGTTTCTCGGATTAAATCGAACCGAGGGGTGTGCAACAGACGTTCAATTATGCAAAAAAGAAAACTCCATCTTCGAATGTCATGTTTAAAACTAATTAATTAAATTAATTAATTGCATTCAGTGGAATGGAAACTGCGCTCGAATGTCGAGTGTTCATATTACATTGTTAGAGTTTCAAATAGGAAGCTAAAGGTTGGAATTTATCCGCTCGGAGCACAACTACATGTGCACGGAAATGCCCTGTTTACTTGGATTCCATTTTCGGACAGATCCTTTTAAGTCCCTCGTTTATGTGCCGTGTTCGGATAACAACGGATTTTGTAACGCTGCTATTTCTGGTGCACAATGAAATTAATGGTATCTACTGGATCGCCGGCTGCGAGAGTTCGAATGCGCTCTATTTCGTAACGCTCGCCGTTTTCACGCTGTTCGCTCCCATAACTAAGTGTACTTTTGCGTACTGCTTTGATATTAAACGCTTTTGATATTCTATCGGAATGTAAATGAGAACGAATTTTAGTCTGGGTTAATATTGACATATTTCACATTACTCGTATATGTTTAGTAACGTCTAGCTCTGTGTCTGTTGTAATGTTCACTTTCAAAACTATTAATGGGATTAGCAATACACCCAATAATGGTAAACATTCGAAAACAACAATCGATAAATAATCATTAAACTTTCCAGCCACAATTAGGTTCGTGTATGTACCAGAGTAGAATGTGCTCTGTCCTATATGGAAATGCGGCTCGTCGGCGCGAGCTCAAAGGCGAGTACTTAATAAGGACGTGTCCCCTTAATTCCCGCCGAGCGGTGTGGCCGAAGACATTCCAACACGGGTTTGCTCTCGGGCCTCCAGCATTTTTGTGTTTACGCGTCTCGTTTTTCTCGCCAACCATTTCCCACCTCGTCCTGTTCCAAAGAATTTAAACGAGCGAACCGATTTCCATTGACTCTGGTTAATTTTTGATCGCATTCTATGCAAGAATTAGACCCAACATTTCAAGGAGCTGACATTGAGTCGCGTTCGGTCCTTGAATTGCTTCACGTCTGGTAAGTTTTTCATGTGTCGTGGCTGCAATTTTTTTCGTCGAAGTGACAATGATTTCTCTGCCCTTGTATTTTATTCGTGGAATCATGTTTGTAATTGCGTACTTATAATGATATTCGATAGGATACTTTTTATGAATCCAACATTAAACCATCACTAAAATAATCTCATTTTAGTTAGAAAGAGGGTCGACAATTTAATTCAGTTCAAACGAACGTTTTAGTTACTGTCTTTGGTCTTACGGAAATTACGGGATAGTACATCGGCTATGGTATAAAATAGTTAAATACCAAAATAGCATTATATTTTGTAAATTATGTATTTCAAGTAAAAATATAACACTAGCCCTTGAAAACTCTATATTCAATATGAAAGTCATTCAATTCATACCCAACAAATAAATAGCCGGCCAGAGGCTCGGTTCCTATTGTATTGGGACCGGTATTACGTGTCCTTGCTTTTTTCGTTGCGATCGGAGCTGCCGATTGTTTTGTTTTTCGTGTGTATATTGCGCGAAGGGTCGGGTTAACAGGAGCGTTGGCGCCAGCGGAGCGGCTGGCTCGGCGGCTGACCAGCAAGCAGCAAATGCTATGCCGCCTCGCGCGCTGCCGCTGCTATCTTGATGCTGTCTGCGCGTGCGCTGCGCCCGTCGCCGCGTCGTCGTGGGCGATCTACATATCGGACGCTGCTGGATTGACATTGGCTTCTCATGTATTGTAATGGAACCTTTGTAAATCGGTAGTTGTGTAGTTTTTACAAGCAATATGTGCATCTTACAAAAGGTTATGGCTACTGGCGATGCTCACCAGGTATAAATGAAGTACATCCAATAACTTCAGACATGAGTCTCATTTTCAGTTTCACCATGTTTTCCACATAATTTGCTGAGCAACTATTATCTATAAATACTACCCATTTTTATAATTAACTAGAAGGATAATAATATGATACCCAGAACACACTTATGCTAGTTCATTTTATTATTTATGTTGAGGTGTATCAGCTGTCATAGTCAAAGAACGACTCGTATAAATTTTTGCTCTTGGTTAATTCTCACGATTCTCATTCTATTCACCGCTGTCCGAAGGCGCTCGAATGTCGTTTATTTTAAAAGAAGCATTGTTAAAATGCGATGGCGCATGCAGATAGACATGTCGACATATGGACCTTACTCGTCCAAAACGAAGAAAGCTAATAGGATTCAACACGTTCGTGTTGGGTTCAATACTGCGTATCTGATTTTTATATATTTATTGTCACGCAATGCCGCCATGGTCGTATGGCCCTCGTTTCGCCGGAATGTGAAGTCGAGCGATGCGAGCATATTGTCCTTGTGCGTCTTATCTGATGCAACGCTTGCTGCTCGCTAGTTAAAATATTTTGTACTTGAGTAAACAACAACAACAACAACAACAAAATCCTCTTTATTGTACACTAAAATTATTTCTAGAATAATAAGAATATATTATTTCTAGAATAAACTTGTAATGGAAGTGTATTATGTCTTATTTTCCAGGCAGCTTAAAGTTTCAAACTCTCTTTAGTTTTCATTGTGTAACCAATTATTGTTTGGTTCTCTAAATATATGCCATACCATGCAACAGTCACACGTTATCGTATTAGTATTGTACCAAACGATTATATACGTCCGTCTATCCGCTGGACGCTAATTGACGCACGTCGGTGTTGTGCGCTCAAATTATACTCAAATATTAGCCGTTCATCCCGCCAAGCGCTCGACAAACACGGCTCGGCTGTTTGTATGTTTGTCCCGCTCGATGAGTTGACTCTGTCTCAGTGTCACCACTATCTACACGTTTTTCTTTATTTTACAGGATAGATGTGAGGTCGTTAGCGATATATGGAAAAGAATCTAAAATGACATTGTTAATCTCTACATACTGCTGCTACGAGTATCTTCAGTAAATATTGTTAAACGTTATTAAACTAGCAATCAGTAGTCAAATTGGGAAGTAACGATAACACCAAACTACGAATTATTAGATTACAAACAAGTAGGCCACCACTAGGGCACATGTAATTTTAATTTCTCACAGAAATGCAGTTTGTAAATTTTCGCTTTCCGCTGTTATTTGGATCGTATAAGCAGTATCAAGTTTAGTTGAAGCTGCGGTTTTGATGATGCTGTGACATTGGTGCGTGTGTACTCGTAGCGGAGCGTCTTACCTGAGATGAACTAAAATTGGAGCGGGCAAACACGTAAAACAAAAAACATTATATGTCTAACTTAAATAAACAATTATTCTCAGAGTAAACAGTTTTTCAAAAGCCGGCCCCGTCGCGACCTGTCCTAGGCGGGTCAGTTTACCCCGGTCGTTTCTTTGAATCCTTTTAAGGGACCACGTCTCCTATATTAGGCATTATGTCTATACTCGAGCGATCCCTACATTCCCTACATACAACATATGGTCAAGCAGGTTTTTCTTGTCTATGTGCTGATTAATTACTGTGAGAATATTAAAAAATTTGCCTTCGTGAGAACGAGGCTCTGTGAAAACGTACTTAGCGGTAAGGAGACACCGTCTATAACTATAAATTATCGATGATCATAGGGGCGAGGTGCATTTCTTGGAAAGTGTTGTGCGTGAGCTCACATTTCCTCAGAAGCAATCATGTAGTAAGCACTGTTGTAACAATGTTTAGTATGTAATTGCCTACTAATGTCCAGTATTCTTCGTTTATTGATACCTGAACCTTTTTGATGTACTGTGGTTTAAAATATTAACAGAATTTTGCTGAACGTTAAAAATATAATGAGATTAAATTTAAAGACTGTTTTTGTATTTTTCTCAGCTATCAATATTATCATGATGCCAACTAAACTAACAACTAAACAAACTAACAACATAACCAACCAAAATAACAACTGCCAATGCAATTATTGCGTGAAATGTCGCAAGTAGGTACTGTGAGTAGAGACATCCATCGGTAACATTCTAATGGTTTAATACCAAGTATCGTAACTCGATACATCGTAGTAGAGCCCTAGTTTCCCTGTTCACATGGATAGGGCTTTATGTCACGTGTCACGTCGCATCGGAAATATCAGCCGTGAGCGGATCCCGGTGAGCTCGTTAGCTAGATGCTTGCTCTCTGCGGTCAGCTGATTGAATAATTGCCTTCCTCGAGTCGATACAACATTGTAGGCTTCAGTTCATCGTGTTATTGAAGTACTCTATTATGCTGTGTCCGTTGTGCGTACGGGCACGGGCCGTTGCACATACGTTCTTGTAGCGTTAGCAAATTCAAATTAGTCTAATAACATAGGTACTTGCAATGGCGTATAAAATTTTGGACTGTATCTAGAATTACAGCGATATTGGTAGTAATGTGTTGATTGACGTGTTTCAATAAAATATTTGTATCTTATGTTAATTTTACTTTGTTTCAGGTAAGTTCTCGCGGCACAGCCAAATATCATCAAATTAGTATTTACGTTTATTGAAAATTCCTAGACACGGATGATCAACATAACAGTAAGTAGGCACTACCTGTAGCAGTAGGTAGGTATATATGTAATACCTGCAGTTTGCAAAAAATACTTTTATATTCTAACATGAGACTGATCTAACTTTATGTTTCACACATTAATTGGTAGATGCAATTAATATGTAAAAAAAACTTTACAGTAATGAGCTTTTATTTTCATATATCACGTTCATAATTAAAACCAGCCTCAGTTCAATGAAAGAACTATTCAGATAATTATGGATAAGTTCTTTATTGGTATTACGTATTGTTGTGAGTTCAGTTCATTATTTTCCGAAGCGGGGTAAACACGGCGCGCAGTCAAATGTTTGGGATTGTTGCGAGAACGCAGGATTGTTGGGTATTTTTGTAAGGATGGTATTCTGGTTAAGAATCTGGTACGTTCAGGGTTAATATAAATGTATATTGTCGAAAGTTTTTATGGGAGAAAAATCTAGTTAAGCGACTCATTCAAATTTTATCTTCAGATTATTATGTTGTTCTGTTTTGATTAAAATCCACACCTTTGTATAGAGGTGCGACTGTGTAAAAACATAAGTATGAATTGTTGTAAAATACAATGCTAAAGTCGTATTTTCTATTGTAGTATACAGTCACAAGTGTCACAACCGTAGATAATGTTAAGGTAATCCACTTTGTTGTGCACTCTGGTTCGCTGTAAGGGTCACCGCACGCTAGGCACAGTACGATATCGCAGTAATTGATCAACTCCCTCCATTTTCTATTCACTGGATGTAAGAGCGGAATTTCTCACATACTCCTTGCCCGTCAATGGGATACCACCTACTGGTTAATCCTCGCAAGTAATTGATAAGTATAGAGATAAGAACACTTGGTCTGGCTGTAAATAGATTTTGTGAAATGTAATGACCGTATTAGCTGAGAACGGTAAGATGATCAAAAACCGATGTGGACTGGGACTTAATGCTGATAGATGCGTCTTAAACGAGTATTATACTGGTTGCATCTTATAGCTGAGATTAACATAATAAAGAGATGACATGCATTGCCGGTAATCGGATGACCGTACCATTTGTCTTCCTGTAACATGAAGCGGCTAATGCTGTTGTATTATTCATGCGTCGCGATAGCTTTTTATATCGACGACATTGTAGTCTCGTATAGAGCTAAAACTTTGTTTTGAATCTGTAATGTAAACCTAGTTTTCTGCAAAATTGTGTCGAAATATACAAGCGACGCTGTTAACATACATCAATTTTTGGCCAGTTAAGGCAGTTTGATTTGATAGACCACTATGCCAATGGACCATATCTGCTATTAACTGAAGAAATTCAGGAAATAATAAATAGGAAGTTGGCCTAAGTATAACTACATCAGGTGTCCAGTGTTCCGTGACACTGACGCTGTTGTTGTTAATATGTAGGTAGTTGGTTGGCTTAACGATAGTAAATGTCTTCAACCTTCATATTTAGAAAACCATATAGATGTAAAATAGACGGCTTTCTTCTCCCATTTTTGGCTGGCAACGCGTTACTGAGGTCCATGAATGACGTTGACCCCTTACTATCGGGTGGCTCCTCTGTTCTTTGCCGGCTATCCACATTAAAAATGATTTTGAATGTGTGTGTTCTTGTTTCTGTGTTTTGATCTCGGCACCCACTACACAGGGAATCCTACTGTGGGGCTTTGAGTGGAGCGTTATTATTATTACTAAGTTTCTGTATCTCATCTAGGGGAAAGCATACATAAACGTTTTTATTAGTGACGCGTGCACGTCGTGACACTGCACTGCTGCATCCCGCGGCGACATTGTAATTGCGTCCGGTCGCCGGTGCAGTTGTCCCAAGTTCTCAATCTGCCTAACGGATGGGCTCTCGAGGTCTTTGACCTGGGTCACCTTATATATTCATGTATACCAAAAGGTCAAGAGGTTTGGTTCAGCGTCAGAGATTATGAGTTAAGGTTGCTGTGACATTATCAGAATTTTTAATCTGGTCTCACTGTAGTTTTGGATCAGATGACTAGAGTTACTTCGTGAGATTTTTCGTGAAGCTCAATTCTTAGTAAGGCATTAAATAAATTATCTTGCAGTGCTGGAATGGAAATTTTGACTACTGCTGTTGCTCATATCATAGTTATAGTTAGTGATAGTTAAGTTAGTTTGAATAATAGTTTATTCAGCTTCTTTGTCAGCTCTGAACATTATTAAGTATACGAAACTTAAAAAATAAACCTCTTTTAATATCTGTGTGTTCATATTGATTTATATCTGTACGTTAATTAGTATGTTAATAGACACCAAAGATGCTTACCGCGGGCCGTCTGGGATATAAAGATAAATCCAGTGTACAAAAAGTCGCTAAGTAGATTCGTAATGCTATCGGTGGCACGGTTGATTGCTTTTCTCGCTGTCTTTTTTGCATGTTGCCGTGTTGGCAATAAGGAAGTCCTTAATTCGATTGTCTGAACTGAGTTTGCATTTGTTGTTTTTTTAAGAGCATCGAATCACATCGAGTTCCTTGTTGCCATCGAGTAAAACATTTGATTGTTTGATCCTGACAAATGAGATTCTTGTCAGTAATTACGTTCAAACCTAAAAAGGAATAAACAGCACAACTTTAACGATACTATAATGAATGGTAGTTTTTTGGAGTTCCAGAGGAATTGCCTCTCGCCGCGCGGGAGCAAAAACGCTAAGTGCTGCGCAATGTCCCATTTTACCGCGCTGCGCTTTCCTGCGACGTTGCAACGTTGATGTCCGTAATTATGACGGACATATTTCTCCGCCTGGCGTCTTTCGTGTTTTAAATTTCTATAAAAAGTTACTAACAGTGGATTTAACGACGATATATTGTTTGTTGGTTTTTAAATTATTGGCGCCTGGAAGATGAACCATATTTTACATACTATATGGGTACATGACAAATATTACTTTCATGACCTTGTCATTTCATTTTAATGAATAAAACATTTTGATATTTGTAATTATAAAGCCTTAAAATCGGTCAAGACGTACTGATCTTCTACCTTTGGATGTAAATGTTGCTTTTTGTTTTAGTCCACTTGGTATTTGCCATTGTTTTCCATGTCGTGCCTCGGCTACACCCAGAACTATGCTGAACATTCGCTCGCCTCCTCCGGATTATGCTAAGTTACCGCCCCAATTTATAAATCTGCATTCACTTTGTGTTTATACAAATGTATTGCAGTTGCTATGAAGAAGCTGACCAATGAATTAATTAATATAACGTGCAACTCGACCCGTGCTCATTCTACACCATGCCCTGATATAATTACCATCAACCGTTCAATGACAAACTTAACCACAAAGTATTATAGTTTGCAGAGAGTCCATTTATCCATGCTTGGAGGTTTTGTTGGAGGTGATGAATAAATTAATGTATTAATGAATTACAAATCACTAGCCGTATTGGGGCGGCTTAGAATACTAACACCAATCCCACGCCGGATGGTGTCGTTAGAGGCGACTAAATCCAGCCCGCTGGTAGTAGGGCCCCTTGAGGGATTATATTGGTAATACTGATTTTAATTGCTAATTAATACCATTATTACAATTATTATTTCTCCATGGGGATCGCCTGGATAGCTACCACCCTTGAGAATGAGTCAGCCGCCAAACGACTCGTCGTGTTCCGGCTGGGGGCTTGAGAGCCAGTTCTTTCTTTCTTTTTCTTCACTCTTTCTTGACCGGCAACGCATCAGTGATGCCTTTGGTGTTGCTGATGTTCATGGGCGACGATAGCCACTAACTCTCAGGTGGATCGTCAGCTCGTTTGCGGTTATTTCCTTAAAACAAATACTAAAAATGGAGAATAAAGTAGCTTGTTTCTTGTGACATTTATAATTTACATTTTCCTCGAAAACTTGGAGGACGCTTCAATCTTTTATATCATCTTCTGAGGTAGTGTAATGTAATAGGCGGGGTCATCGATTTACAAACGAACGCTTGGTTATCACTACATTAAAATAGAAAGCAATAAAAATATGCTCCTTTAAACATTACGTGGTAACGATTGGTGGTTTGAAGATTCTAACTCGTTAATCTTCGGTTTAGTTTGTGTGCGTGCGTCGTGTGTGTGTATGCCGGTCCTTCCGTTACTATCTATTTGTGGTTTTGCACTGACGCATGCCCTCGAGACATCCGATACGTTGCGCCCGTAATTGCTAATCAAGTGTATTCAATATCGAACATGTTTATTGAGCAGAGCTGCGCCCGGAGGTGAGATTGTCAGGGTAGCTCCGCAGCAGCGCCGGCAGACCTTTGCAGCCAACCATCGCAGACTCTACTTGCTCTTGATGATTATTTGGATATATGATTATGGTTGTATTGGTGGTATGTAGGTGTGCTATTGTGTCAGTACTTAGAATATACTACTAATGGGCCGTTGTGCGTCCAAATTCTCATAATTAGTTATCATTTAGTTATCACTTTTGATAATGTCAGCAAATATTTCAGTTATTTTTAACTTGATTTAAATAGCATGGGAGTTGTTAATGGGCATGTTATACTCGTTTGTCCCGTTTCGCTATCATACTCTTACTTCAAATATATGACAACAACTGATTTGGCGCTTCAATTACATTTCTGTCGCCATATTCGTCGCAGGTTCCGTCTATTTACGTAATCAGGTCTAGTTGATGGTGTCGGCCCTGTGTGGTGCAGCGGTGGTCGTTCGAGCGTGACATGGCCCGTTGGGCGATCTAGAGCGGTGCGTTGAACTGATTGCTCCAACGAGCACATTGGATTTGGGATGCCATCAGCCTTAGAGCAATGGAATGGAAGCAGCGAGCGGCTGAAGGATTGATTGGATAACTGATTGGTGCGATGATGGTTTCGTCTTGTTTTGATACATTAATATATACACTTTGAGTGACATATATCCTTTCATCAATCCAATCAATCCAAACTTGTTGTATGTAATATGTATTCACGTTTTATTAAGTCATGTCATAAAACATGTTCTCTACAGTGATCCTTTATTCTTGATCTAGATATATACAAAATTTAAGGTGCCACTTCAGTACATATTTTTTCTTAGATAGGATCATTCGTTAGTAAATTGCAGAAATGGTCTATACCTGGATATCGTTCTGTAAGCCTCGGTTGGAGTTAATAATCCAGGCTTTGTTAACACAGGGCACATAAAAAGTTTTGTATAATAAATTGACCGTTTACGTTCTCATTGTGTATCGATTTCCATTCTCCATCCAAAATAGGTGTGAAATAAATTGGTCCGCGCGGCTACAAAACCTTAGTTGACAGCGAACAATTTACAGTTGTCGTGCGACGCGCGTTCAAAGAATTCTGTCTTTGTTGTGTCGAGGGAGCGTCTCTCGGAATCTCGAGGAATTCCTGTGCATCGCCAGCGGCCGCGACTATCGCCAGGGTCATCGTTTTGTTAATTTTCGTGAACATTTGTCGCTCGCTGTCGCAGCCATGTGGCTGGCGCGGAGATAACGACCAATTGGTCATAGCAAGCCGCACACTCGTTTTTCCAGTCCGGTCCGCTATCGTAATTGGAGATCGCGGTAATTTTTCACGCAGATGTTGACTTTTAAAGTACTGTGGAAGGAAGGACTTATGTTGTCGTGACTCGTGAGCTTAGGTTATGGTTGCGTCATGCGAGACAAACTTGGTACGTTGAAAAGAGACTGTTAGCTGTTGACAAAGTAATATGAACTTATGTAGTACATGGTAGTTGGAGAGATAACTACTTAAACTTAAAACTTAAACTGGCTGGTATCATTTAGTTATACCGTAGGAACATCTATACCATCCGTGAGACACAACCCTCAACACAGATAACTATTATAATAAAGGCAGGTACCACCAGAGCATCAGCTATTATTATCTACAAAATGTACAAATAAATTGACAGTAAGTTCTACGATACAAATGATATAAACAAACCGTAGTCCCCTCGTCCCACGTCACCGGGTCGTGTGTCGTGTCGAACACACTCCGGTATCCGCGCGCTCGTGCTCGCGCTTCCACTTTTTGCTCGCCCCAGGCTCCAGGCCGCCATCTTTCCGAGAACTTGTCCCTTCGAAAGGCTAACCGAAACCGACTCGACAGAGGTGTGAATGTAATTAATGGTTCGTCAAAGGAGCCCGCACCAACGATGGCGTAATCCGATTGTTAAGCACAACTACTAATTAATTGTGCGCATAGTAGTTTTGTTGTCGATTTACAAAAGATTAGGTACTGTTCGATATCCGAATAGGTACTTCAACTTTATGCGGATCAGTCCACTCGTTAATTTTGCATTTCGTCAGTGCAGTATTTTCCGTTTCAATTTAATATGTATTATGTATTACATATTGTTAGGGTAATAACCCTGAACACATAATAACTGTCTTACTGCTACGTTAAAATTTTCTTTCCAAAAGACTATGACTATTCTGCACACTGCCGTAAAATGTTTAACTTCAAATGAACGTCTTTTACAACTTCATTCTAAATTGAAGACAAAAGTGAACCTACCATATTATATTTTCGTAGACAAATCCGTTAGTATTTGTTACTTGTTACAATACCGATCTAAAAATAGTGTATTCTCTGACAAACTAGCGTACCATCCATCACAATGCTGCTGGGATTAATTAGCTAAATCATAAATTAGTCGCAGCGACTAGACTGCGGACTGGCGATTATTCTAATTCGGGTGTCTTTGTCGCGGGACAGGTCGTTAGTCGGCAGTCACCTCCGGGTCTGATGGTTGCATAACGTCACCCGTCTCCCGTCTCCCGCCGTCTGCCCGCCCAGCTATTTCGGTATCCTTGTCTGGACTGTGCTTTGGTTCCTGCGCGTTTCTATGTTTTGACGGCGGGACAGACGCATTTTTCATAGAGCGATAACATGTCAAGATATGTTTCGTAATGCTCATAATCTAACATTTGTTCTTGACTTTTTTTTCTGTTTAAAGATTCTTTAAGCTCCAATAAGTTTGATTAATATACGTACATTGTCAATTAAAATGAGGAACTTAAAACTTGGCACGTGTGAACTGTGAAGCATAAGTTTAACGATAGTCTTTTTTCGGATAAGACAAAAATATATAGTTGATATATTTCTATGAAGCCTGCCTAGCTACCACCTTAGCTTGAGTGCCAAACTGCCAATAAGGGACCCGTCGTAACATAGAATAAAAAAAAATATGTTGAACCTGGAACTATTTGCTTAGTAGGATATACCAGTGAGTTATCATAATCGTGCAAAAGTTTTCAATGTAACAACAAGCGTAAAACGTAACAATGTATGATAGCAATTTGCTTCAAGATGTCAGTGAGCTTACATTTGATTTCGCGAAGCAAAGTTAAGGGTTTCTATGTCATTTTGCCGTCGTGGCGGCCCATGTTAATGTGACTGTAAGAAGACTTTTACAGCAGAATAATCTGACGATCACAAGCACAGTAATGCCAATGGGAAAGGTCATCGACCACGTCTACAGCGTAGTGCTCAGGTGATTCCAACGCTGATGGGGTAAACTGACGCCGCCGCCATTGTGTGCCTGTGTAGGGTAGCTATAAATAGTGGGACTTAAGAGGACCCATTGCTAACACCAAAGCATTGGTTTTGGAGATTGGAGAAGCCTAGAAGTGGATCAGATAATGACTTTGCCAATACTTTTAAATCCATAAATAATGGCTGTTGTTAAGCTAATTTCGTTTTCTTTTAGACAATTCGTAATAAAGTATAACTACACAGGCATAACTCTTTTGAACTCGTGTAATCCTAATTGCAGCATCACCTTTCCGTTCTACGAAAGAAGCAGTTATTTCTTTTCACATGATCCTACCATAAAATGTATATGTGTATATATTTTTGGCAAGCCAGTGAGGAACAAATTGGGGGTAATCTGTGGGAACATATCTCTGTTGGTTCAAACACTTGGTCACTGTCGCTGTATTGTCACGTGTCAGTCGATCTACGCAGAAATCGACGGGTGAATGACACACTTATTGGCTGCTTTACTCTCGTTACTTGTACTATGGACGCTATGTGCAATGCGATACTAAGTGGATGTCTTAATGGACGATTGGGACACGTTAGGAAGATGAAGATTATCATGTTCACTGTTGGAAGCACCTTGTTAACGTTTCTTTACGATGAATGTCTTTCACATGGCTTAAATGAAGAGCATACACGAAGTAACTTTAAGTCTTAATCTAAATTTCATTTAATTACAAACAGATGCAAACTTTAAATAGATCCATTTGATGGTGGAGGGTCACATTAAAGACCATAAAAATTTATAACAATACATTATTAAAAATTAAAATTTACCCATTGTAGTCTACATTCAAGTAAAAATTTTTCGAATTCATAATTATCCATGACTCCAAAAAGCTTTCAATTACAAAATATACACCTTGCGAAGAAATTCGTAACACAGGTAGAGGAATCCATGGAGTACAATACAATACTCAGGTTTGGACAAGGGGTTTACTAACAATGATGTGTATTGTTGCACCAGACGACATCGAGTCTGGCAGATGCGGCCCCTCATTGTGTTCACGGTCTAAGAACTACGCTGTTCTCAGAATTCCGTCCCAGCACATGTGCCTCTAAAAACTTATACCTGCCGCCGACGACACCTTTGTGTAGTTTACATTAGAATTGTTTTGTGGCATTGTTACATTACCACGTACCTACTGGTAGTAAAAGCAGCGTTGATTTCCTGACCATATAAATTTCTCAAATCTGAATTCATTACTAAGTTTAGCTAAATTTTTGTACCTTCAGACAGCAAAACAGGTATACAGGGCATGATACAAAAACGTTCCGTAATTAATATTATAAAATGTTGGTGTTCCTATCAATGTTAAACTTACCTACCTCCAAGCCGATCTGTACTATGAATCTAATGTTGATATTGTTTTGTACTTTGGTTGATTTTCCAATTATAATCAATTTTCCACAATGCAAGTTCCCATGCCCTTTTATATCTCCTTAAAACATCTTATATCCGTAATTACAAATTATTTACGCGCTTGACTAGTTCCTTGCTAGTTTGCAACGACAATAGTTTTTTTGTTGGAGTAAATACCTCAAGAAGTACATTGACGAAGTACGCGTTAGTGTATAGTCGGTATTCTTTATATCGTCGTTTTCGATTCAATGCGCTGGAACGGAAATTGTTAATGTCCGATGAAGTGGACAAAAATCTTTATGGCGGTTGATTGTACCTTTAATTTGTCATTACCGGCTGTGTAAAATGGTTTTTACGCCGGTCACATGCTTCATTTGTAAGCTGAGAGGTACTTGTATGGCAAGTGTTGTTCCGGTGGTTATAACTTATATGCGATTGTAGACATGTTGAATCGAGTTGTGCGTTTGACAGACTCGATTTGAAATTAGATCGAGATCCTAGAAAACAATTCGCGCCAATAGTTTACATCAATATAGGCAACAATGTGATGATTACATCAGTGATGCGATGCGACAAGCGACATGCAGCTTGAGCCAAGTTATCGCGGCGCGTCGCGCTGTCTGCACTCTGCACTCCGCGGCCATCCGCTCCACGATTAGCCAACTGTTGAATATTTATTAAAAATAATCTTGCTGCGAACACTCAACAGTCACAACACACAAACCTGTGGATCAAAATATCGTTTATTGTGTTGCGTGTTTGTAGAAATAATATCGGTGTTGCATACCTGTTCGATACTAAGAGCGGGTTCCATTCCATCACACAGGCTTAATAACTTCTGACTCTTGTCATAGACCATAGTTTAGCAGCTCTGAGCAGCACATTTATAGGAGTTGTATTAGTTAATCAATAACATTCAGATGTAGGTTTCAGTTTTTCTCTCAAGTCTCAGTACAGTTTTAATATATTCACTAATCATATTACTTATGCAGCACTGAAGGATAGACAGTATTTTCCTACCCTTATCATTACGCTATCACGTATCATAACCAAGCCAAGCACATGTCCTGCTGTGGCGTCCTCTGTAACGTGTCTAGTGAGCAGTGAGCATTGAGCACACACACATCTAGATTAGAGCGAGCAGTGAGCAATGATGAGCGTGATGGTGTGAACACAGTTATCGTAACTGTCGGAAGGTCCGTCAACCTCTCGGGACGGACGACATCCGGTCGACCCGCGCGACACCTACGATAATATCGGACGTCACTCTGAACTGAGTCTATGATACTTGTGTGTCGTACGGTGTGGACATGGAAACTATTTACAGCTGATGAAATAGCGCTTCGGCTTCCTATATGTACAGTATGGGTATGCATAAGACTTTCGGTTTTTTTAACAGCAAAACCTACGTTATAATTAGGTCTTTCCAAATTAGCAGCAGTAGCAATTTATGGTATAGTCCGTTATTATTATGATACACATAAACTTTTCTTCCGTGGTATCAATATTCTCTGAGATAACCTGTGTGTATTTATAAACATCTATAGTTATCATACCACGGATTACACTATACCGTTAGATGCATTAATTGCCAACGTAAAAGAATCAACTTGATCGTGGGACTTGAAGTTAATCTTATCATTAAGCTCTTTAAAGTCATCGTAATCGCTACCGGAGATACAGTAGGGTTGTCAGACACACGCCAAGAAGAAAAGATTGTACGAGAACCTGAATTCCTTAAAATTTTTTACTGTTCAAAAGCATGTAAATATGAAGAATCTTACCTTCTATGATTATTTGTTTCAGGTAAGTCCAGAACTATGATGATGGTTATATAAAAACTGATAAATGAGCCGAGGTGAGTAGACATCGTCGCCCTTGGATATCAGTAACCGACGATCCAGCCCTGAAAGAAAACATAAATAAAAGAACTAGCTCTCAAGCCAAATAATTAATTAACAATAATTGGGGATCTTGAAATCATTCATACCCGATGTCAAGATGTTTGTATTTTTTGGAAATTCCACCTGTCAACACCTTCGCATCCAAGTATCCAACACTCGCTTATACTTATAAAAGCACTGCGATCTCCGTTGAAAGCCTAGAAAATTATCCACTAGCTAATAAAGAGAAGAGTGTAATACACATGGAGCTGTAATATTATCTCGTATTACTATCAAGATGTTGGTAGATAGAAGTCCACTCGCTGTTCTGATTCACCCACAGATTGATGTAAACAATTACACGGCGAATGGAACGCTTAATACTCTTTAATGAACCTATTAGAGCCCCGATATGGTCTGCGGGGTAATTTGCGACGAGGACAACATCTGAGCCTTGCCTTTGCTCTGTTAAAATATTCAAGTTATATTACCTTTATTCATATCGTTTAATAGTTGTTAAGAAATATTTTATTACTAGAAAAAGACGATTTGATAGTTCAAGTAATTAAGGCGTGTAGTGTATTCCACGTCGCTACGTTTCTATTATATCGTTAATGGAAAAAGACACCAACCCTTCTAGCAACATGAAGTCGGAAGCTCTTATATAGTGTAATGGTTTCCGACATGACTAAATGACTGCAATCTGGCTGTAACAAGCGAGGCCGAGCGCTTAATATGCCGTCTGAAGCAAAAACAGTTAGCAAATTATACCCCTATAGACTGCCATTCGACCAACACTCAAGCCTCCCCATTACTTGTGATTGACACAAGCTGCGATAAATTCTAATGGACATAACTTAAAGTTTACGTACTTGGAAAATTAAATAATAAGGACGAAAGAAGTTAATCTTCTATTTATTTGCATCAATAGCCGATAAAAAAGTAAAAGGGCTACTTGATGATAGTAGTGGAATTTGGAGACCCCGTTAATATAATAAATATGATAATGATGATGATGTCTTTAAAATGTAGATGGTAAATCGGTCTACGTAAAGTTTTTACCTCGTTAGTGTTTTCGTTACCACATCTAGTGTTGATCAAAGTCATACTGTACCACACCAGTCATACAGAGTTAGTGATCATGATAATGACGGTGTTTCTGGGAGGCATTGACATTTGTTTAATTATGTTTATATGACCCTATTTAAATACAAGACATGACACTAAGTACTGTTTAGAAAGAATGCTGGCACGACCCCCCGACTATTACAGTCTGATTGGCCCATACAATGTTGTCGCGGGGATCAACACTGCAAGCGAAGCGAACCGTCTTAATATGCAATGAGGCTGCGGCTTAGTGCCAATATTACAAAAACGGTACATTAATGTCATAGTTCATTGTGTGCGTATATGTATTGAAGTGGTGAATCAGTACAGACGGAAATACTATTTACTTTTCTAATCCCTACAACTTAACAATTCTACTAATATTATGAATGTGAAAGTTTGTGAAGATGTTTGGATGGTTGGTTTTTCATCGCGCGCTAAACGTTGTACGACTGTGATGAGCTGATTGACGTGCTAAAGTTCCATAACGATTACGATAGCTATAAAGATGATCACGCTCCTGCCTGATCCTCAAATTTAAAATCGAACAATGTTTAACTACAATGTGGTAATACCACACGCGACACCTACAGATATTAGTGACGCAAGCCTTTTCTATTGTACCAACCGAGCAGACCGAAGCCGATGTTCGCTTCTTAAGTTGGAAGTGTTCGTGAAGAAAAGATTAACAAAATACGCGATTAACATTAAATAATGAAGAAGAGACCAATGTACCGTAACTTTGGCCGCTTGTGTTTACACTAATATTAATGATGTAGTACGATGTAATACTTTTCTTCTTAATTCTGCCAAGAAAAGTAAATTCCGAGATTTAAGAGAATCATGCGAAATTTATTTTTATACTTATAAACCTTTCTCTCGCCTGTCTTACCCTTTTAGGGAAGAATTTTCAATAAACCATTTCTTAGTCGTCTCCTACACTGTTTGAGGAACCCCCTGTTCAAAATGTAATGATCCAAGATTCACTGGCTTGGCTAGGTCTTGAGTATCTCATATCACTCTTAACAGTTAGCATTTTATTAAGTACGTAGGTACGTAACAATAAGTAGATAGATAAAGAGAAAAGCTCTCGCGTTTGTAATGATAGAAACGGCTGGCGGTGCGATGGTACGCGGTGGTAGTAAACATGCGTACGCGTCATTCACATGCGGCCGGAAGCTGTCGGTGTGTGGTGTGAGTGGCCGAGTCTTATCGCAATACTGCTGCGTGTGTGAGAGTGTGAGTGAGGAAGGTGCCACACTTACATCTTAATATTGAATCAAATGTATTTCTATTTCATTCTTGGGATTTATAGGTGTATAAAACTATCAGCAAATGGTAGTGTTAGACCTCGGAATAAGGCTGTCATTGTTATGTAGTATCGAAAAAAGATGCTTAATAAAATTTTTTGATCGGGTTGAGCTGACTTTTTTATTTTGTCCTTCCTCTGCTACCATTCATTTATTTGCAAAATACAATAAAAATGGTTTAAAATTTCATGGTGAACTTCACATAGCAACTTGTGTAACATCTTTGAATTTACAACCGCTTGCCTCTACAATCGTCTTTACAAGAGAATGAAATACCTCATAAAACTACAAAGTAATCGTCACGAGTCGAAATTAAAATTTTCAATGACATCGAGTAAAATTCCGCCTAGTCTAACAGCGCCACATCTGACGAGAGAGAAAACTATGAAGTCATTTCTATACCGGATAGTCTGTAGTGCGCTACTAATAGTAATGTTTTGAGGATCTGCGTGATGTTATGTCTCCCACGCGGCCACGTGCGGCCAGTTCGGTCGGCGATAATGCAATAATCTCCCCAGTATTATGCAACGGCTTCCTGTCGGACAGTGCACCGATTGTACAAGATATTTGCAATACTATAAATCCGCATGTAGCACTCAACTTCCTTGTAGCCAATTTATATTCCCATTCTGTTGGCTGCAAAGCATTCCTGTCTACTACTGGTGTAGTAGTTTATTAATGACGAGTAACCGCCCTCGCTTTGCCTCGGTTTTATTATTTTTTTACACCTTGGGTTATATTATTGGAGTTTTAGTAAGGATCCCTAATTTTTTTGAAAATATAATATAGCCTATGTTACTCGGGGATAGTGTAGCTTCCCAACAGTGAAAGAATTTTTCAAATCGGTTCAGTAGTTTCGGAGCCTATTCAATGCAAACAAAAAATCAAATCTTTCCTCTTTATATATTAGTATAGATTAAACGCCCATGACCATGTCTATGTAGCCGCAATGTAAAGCATTTGACGAAGTATCTGTTAAACGGTGTTAAACTACCTATTGTGTTCAAAAAATATTTTTGACATAATTTTCTAGTAATGATGCGTACATCATTCATCAATTTAGTAAATATTTGGTAGACCGCATTATTTATTATTTTAGAGAAAAATAAATAAAAATTACATAAATATTGTCTACAAAGTAAATGGTAAATTATCAAATCTCAAATACCGTACCAGATGTTAGTGAGTGCAACTCAAATATTTCATCTTCCCACGCGGCTGTTAAGATCTCTAACTGCACGTACTCGTGTGTTAGCCGGTGACATTCTGCCTGTCGTCGGAACAACGAATGTGTTTAATTAACATAAGATACATGAGCTATAATATAATCCAGGTACGTTTTAACTCGCCTTATCTCAACTAGTTTATCAACGTTCCTTGTTCTATGCAAAACTCGTTCGGTAACACGGCCAATTGTAGTTTTCCAATGAGGCGTTTTCGTTTTCTTGCCAGTTTATTGTTTTAGCATTCAATTGAAATTTTTTAGTATTTATTAAATTTAATTTAAATTACCCTCTTTTTAATCTACAAATCATATTATTATGTTCCCAATTACCAGCATTAGGTAATATAATTATCGTTACATATGCAATTATAAATGAACATTGAATGTCCAATAAACTCATCTCATTCAGCTCACCTTATATGTAATTATTATTAAAATTATCAATGCAAATACGAAAGCTCACTGATGAACTTTCTGGAATTTCTCTCGGCCGGACTGGTTTCCGTGACCCCTCACTCCGATTTGTGGTGGGTGACAATCTCCAGTGTTGTTTTGCGAAACTGGAATCTAATAAAATCGATTAAGATCGTAATCGAGAACTATTTATTGTTATTGACTTGAGTTATGAAATGTTCGGAAAAATGTTGGGCGTGTTTAGGAATGCGTATTATGATCATTGTGATTTTTATTTATATAATCATGCAATACAATATTCTGAGATCATTTTCATTCAGATTAATAACAAAACATTATGTGTGTGTATAAACATTATTTGTGAATTTTTATACACACACAGTAACTCACGTCGAGCGAAATATTGGTTTTATGAACTAGTAAATTTCATGAAGTCATACTTATTCATAATGTCAACTACAAAGTCCAAAACCATGTTTAAGCAATCTGTGGTATACGGACTCGTACTCGAATTTGAATTTACACGATTGAAGTATTTCTATTTAACATCCACCAGTGAAAACAAGCCAAGAGTCAAGACCAGTCTATTGCACCGTTATAACAGCTCGCTCGGCCGTCAATGGGCCGCGGTTGCGTTTGCATAAACCGCCTCATTTAGATCAACTTCATTCATTAACTCCAACTCAGCCGATGATACCGACGGCGTTTTAAAACCGGCGTTCATATTTTAACAGCCGATATGACGGCCTCGATGTCGTGATGATGGAGCGTCGTCTAGTTGACTCGAAGCGAGTTTTTATATCCGGTAGACGTATTAATAGTTTTTATCTGTGTTCTTGCTTATTATACAAAACCGATAATGGCCCGGTGCTAGGTATAACCTCGTTTCGATATAGAAATTGTTATCGTCGTATTTGAATGGATTTTATTACTCGTATCATTACCATTATGTAGTTTAAAGTCAGTGTTGAAATATCAGAGATATCATTCCAGTTCCACTCTCAATGCTCAGTGAACACTTGTCGTGGACTCGATTTCTACGATTTATCTAAATGTGCCGAGCAGGCCCTTGGTTCAACACCTTGCTCGACAGCTACATTGTCTAAGCTTTCAAAAGCATTGTGACAACGAAGATAAATTCGCGCGGTGGGTGGAGCAGCGACAGACGAATTCACAGTGGGACATTATTTCTTTTCTCTTCTTCATGTCTTCGTATGTACTCGTCCATAACGTATTTTTAAATTTATGCTTCGTTGATAACTCATTCAAACTTGTGTAATCTTCAATTCTGAGTTATCATATCATCTACAGCGGTGAATAATCCGACTGTGTCTGTATTGCTTCCTGTTTTTAAGTCGCTTCACTATTATATTAACGAATATCAATCAGGCGGAACCAGTTTCTCGAATTCCCTGTATTTTTACGTTTTGCAGTATATTATGAATAAAATCTAATGAAGCAGGTGTGTTTGGAGGTGTATAATATGTCATTTCTGGTTTCGAATGTCTTTATTAGTTGTTGCGTTAGTATGTATTTGTGTATTTTAATGTGCTTATCGTGTATTTAAGAGCAATTAATTTTTAGTTTAGCGCTTTTTAGTATTGTGATGTCCGGTGTTTTCAAGTTCTCATGCATTATTTTAATTTCAATTATTGATAAATCATTGCAGACGATTTCTTTCTCCTGGGCGCCGGAAGTAGTATATCTTGTAATAAATAGAGAATATTAAAAATTCGCCTTTAGACCGTTGGATGATTCTAAGATAAAATTCCTTATATGCCGAAGCTTCGAGCCGAACCCTAAAAACAGTTTGCAACTTGCAGTTGTGAACAATAAAAACGTATGTTAGTTTTTTCACATCATGCAAATATACTCTCAACTAGAAATCACAGTGGCAATTACGATATAATATTCCGTATTGCGTTTCATGTCTTTCAGTGTTTTACCTGGTCGGAAGATCGGAAATGAAGTCTACCTCACTGCTGCAATAAATAAAGGTGGAAAGTTTAGGTTAACAGTTAACTCATTGCAATATCATTACGTTGTCTGTAATTAAACGTTATTTGATGGAAACTGTTGAAGTAATAGGGTCGAGAAGATCAGACGTTAATCGCGTCGTAATACCGGTTACCGGCCAATTGGGTTCTGTGACCGTGTTTACTTTTCTATTTGTGCGTTTACTTATCACACCGATTTGTCATCTGTTCAACGGGCGAGTTTAATAACAATTTCATAGTACAGGAAGTTGACGTGGGTAGTTTAAATTAATGCCACGTTAAGTGGGTTATCTATTCTTCGGTAAGCTTTATTATCATTAATCGGTATCCAGTCTAATGCTTTCATTTAAGATGTAAGAGGGTCGCGCAGATCAGATGACAATCGATTGATAGTAGTGATGTAAT
Organism: Thymelicus acteon; assembly: GCA_951805285.1. Lineage (NCBI taxonomy): Eukaryota > Metazoa > Arthropoda > Insecta > Lepidoptera > Hesperiidae > Thymelicus > Thymelicus acteon. The sequence continues at coordinate 1,460,281 of OX638227.1, read as the reverse complement.
GTGGCTGGCTGGCAGGCAGCGTCCGGGTCTCCAGGATAAATTGTTATCTGAGAACAACTTGGTAGCGCTTTAAGCATATTCGCATACAGATTAGGTCTTAAGGTCCCGAAGTATATGGTAATGGAATGCTAAGGTTTTTCGAATATGTGTAAAATTTAGTCTTAGGAAGTAGATGTTTGTACAGACGACGATAATAGTAGATGTTTGTAAAGAACATGATAGGTACACCTAATTTTAAAATTTCAAAAGCTTCGAGGTAAAAATAACACGTACATCGTTAAGTTGCTATATTTAACTGGAATAAATTTAATTTTTACGTTAACATTAATAATGTTTTTGCGACTAATACAATTATACTTATGTAAAATCATTACTGATGTTAATGATAATAAAAAGGCGAGGTCTCGGCTCTCGCACGCTAACTGCACATTTTTATAGTGTTTACAGCAAATTAACTTTCCGGTATCAGTTACAGCGGGATCTCGTGTGGTGATTACATCGTAACGATCGCCTTTCGTTTCGCTCTGCGTACTGTTTGTGTGTTTGTGTTCGTGTATCTGTAGATACATGTGTGGACAGTTTCTTATGGTTTGTATTAACAAACTTTGAAAATGTCATCATCTATAGTAACCCTGAATGCTTATGTAAATTCATTTGGTTCAAAAAGTTACAATTTTTCTATTGGTCGCATTTAAGCCCTTCACGACTTTATGGAATTCATATCTGTCCAATTGTCCATTCGAAAGCAGCTATGGTAAGTTGGATAGCTTCAGCTCTTGGCCCATTTCAGGGAACGGGTTTCTCCTCCTCGTAACTTCATACTCCACCACGCTGAGTTTGTGTTGAGCATTGCTAAAATATTGTTGTCAGATGAAAAAGTTGTAATGAAACCAAACGGAATTGGTACATTTCTATTACGGAAACTTTTCTTGTGCGCGGAAACACCGACGCAAAAGTCTCTAAGTTAAACGCATTAGGGGGTACTAAGCGGTATCGGTCTATCGGATAGATCTGACGGATTGGCCGCGGGTCGCGCTTCGCGTGGGGATAGAAAGCGGCAGCGCGGCCCACGCGGTCCACGCGGGACGCAACGCAGGCAGAGGTCACCGCCCACGGTATGGGCCTCCGCTGGAAATGGATGTAACGCTTTGGGGACTGTGGAAATGAACATTTATTTCGATTTGAGTTGCAAAATTCAATGCAGGTCATAGAGATGTGCTCAGATTTAAAGTATGATGAATCCTGAAGCGAATGCAGTTTCAAGAAGATCTCTTGAAATTTTTTTGAGCTTCTCCTTCCGGAACAGCGGTGGTGGACATGGACATGTTGAAGCAATACCGTAGTTGGTATTTCCAAGTGTTTTCTAAAATCACATTCGTATCAAAATGTCTTTGATAATTCATATGTTACACTCAATTAACTGTCAACCAATGTTTTACTCACTTCATCATCCAAATAATATTATTTTTATGAAGCTCATGAAATTAAGTTTTATTCATAGCCGAGATCATTCCAGAACTACTTAAACGGACATCAATTATAATTAATGCCCCAAAATAGTAAAATATAAAACGAAACATAATACCGAATTAATGTCAACCTACGTAATCGGTTCGCAGTTAAAATCATAAAGTATAGCGACGTGAAGTTAAATTAATTACGTGTTTTATGGGTCCAAGGCCTCGCCTGTGGGAGGGGGCCGTTATTGGGATGGGATTAGAGAAATGTTTCTGGTTTATAATGCTTCGTGCAATAAAACTGTTTTGATACGGGTTATAGTATATGAACGAGTTTTATGTTCTAGTTATAAAAATGTCATATCAATTTATATGTGTGGCTTGGTTATGTGGGAGAGTAAATAGTTTAATCTTGTCGTGAAAGATGATTTCCCAGCAGGTTCTAATATGGCGCACGCATCTCTCATTTGTCACAAATGCGACAAGTTTTATAGTTTACAGCTTCGTATAAGGCTTAAAAGACTACATCTTCACACCACAGGCTCAACAGGTACACAGTCCTGACTCCTGATGTAATTCATCGGACGGTACATTTTAGCTTCGCGTCCATTCAAAATCTTGATCTGCAACTTGTCACAACATAAAGTTGCCATAATTTGGTCTTTAATAAATACCAACTGATCAAAGCAACGAGGCAGTGCAATTCTCTGACATGCTCCACTTAGAAAATATAGTGTGAAAATACGCGCTCAAACCATTTCCGTCACTAGCTCACGACGCAAATAAATATACGAAGTTAAGTTAAGGACCTCTGGCCTCTTCGTCGGTCCATCGTCGCGATTTATCGTTGCACCGGCCCGCAACCGCCCACGTATCCGCTACATGCACTTACGTATTCATAACGAGCTTGATAAATCGTGGAATAGTGGTAGCGATCACAGAAGTCACAGAACCTAGCGAAGCAATATCAGGCATAGTCGAGATTTCATTTTGTGATCTTTATGGCAGAAAAAGTATTATTACAGTTTAAGCGCTCGATAATGTTGTGGTTATTGGATTTGTTGATATTACTTCGAAAGGGGTATTTCCGGTATTTCGGTAACCTTCTCAATCCATAAGCTCGTGCGTATCTTGAATGCGGTCTAGGAAATTTTCAGTTCTGCTAGCGACCGAATCTAATTCCAAGATAGCTTTATGCGATACACATAGTTTTGAATTAGAGTTAGTCCTATGACTATGGGCCCAATAAATATCTCCGAAAGACTAGAATTGGAAATGAAAGTTTAACGACGCCCGCGCCGCTCTGTCCATAATAGAGACTGGACCGCATTATCTGCGTATAATTTAGTAAAACGTTTATTTTTCTTAATTTCGAAAGGCATATTATCTCGCAATGACACGGTCGTTATGTAGGGAATATGGAGATAGCGTGTCGCGTGCCGGGTCAGAGGTGGGCGGTGGCCGGTGAGTGTGGTGGCCGATGACTGGTCCATTACAGGGACATAAATAAAAATAATCCGCGGCCAACACTGAAACTATGCTAATGATTGACGTGACATGGGTACTTTAAATTGAACGTGACATCGATACTACGGAATGTTTAATGGAAAATTTTAGTTTTAACAGTTTAAATAAGATTTTTATTAAGACTGCATTCCATTTCGTGGCCGTCTTCGTAGGATGAATACATTTCAGTGATAATGTATCTTGTGTTGTTACATCTTTCGATGTTCACACGATGGCATAAAAATGTACGGAGACAGTCATGACATAAAAATTCACTGCGATTACAAACATTTGTAGGGGTGACTGCGATTATTGTAAAAATATAAACAATAAATGTTTGGCATTCCGCAGCAAATGGATAGAGTAACGATACGGGTGCGGCCATTACGGCCGCCATGCGACGACGCGTTTATTGAACAGGTGTCGGAGTAATGAGCTTTTTCACTAATTTACGACACAATCCGCGAGTCAGTGGGATTCCATGGCGATAGTAAAGCGACGTTTGCCAACTGGAGAATTTTTTTATGTATTCGTTAATTGGGGAGCATTTCATGTGTTCATCACATGTTTCATCACATTGGTGTTTATTTTGAAATGAAACGACAGAAAAAGGCGTTTATAACCATAAATAAGATGAGATGTTATTGAATTATAAGTTAGTTCAGTGTATCCTCAAGGCAAAACTTCGGTTGAAGCCACTGCACTTTTTACCTAATTTCTATTTACCAGTAATTAAAGTTATAGTTCCAGTTAATAAATCTAATTTTAAATTGTCTTTCGGCTGATATTCTACAATACCGAACCTAAAGTAAAGAAGTAAACTAAACGGTAACAGATACAGTGTCTCGAATAACTTAGTCGTGCGGCTCGCGGTCGTTTTTCCTTCAGATCATAAGCAAGAGGGTACACGACGCGACAGCCGTCAATTGGGCGTGTTGGGTTACTTGCATCAGAAAACGAACAAAAAGCCCGATTTGTCGAGAAACGCGAGCTTCGACGTGACTTTTTTACTTGCTTTTTTGTTTGTTTTCCAAGTTGGCCCTTCGAGCCGGATCGAATGCTTCACGGATAATATCGGATTACGAATTTGGTCGCTGAACTAGTCATGTGTGTGTAAAATTTTTGTAATTTTACCAAATGTTACTTATAATAGCTGTAATAAAATTTTAAGGTGGCTCCTCAAGTCTTTAGCAGTATGCACTCAGATAGGTAATTGACTGCTTGATTTCCGATGTGATGTAAGACAATGATAATATATCCACATAAAAACATGAATGAGGTACAGCAACAGTTACGGCCGCGGCGTCCCGCCAAGCTAAGCAGGAGACTAATTACTTTTATGGTGTGGTAAAGATTAAGATAATTTATTTTTCATTTTCTATTGCACTCATTATAATACTAATTCATTGTGGCTTTTAGAGCTGCGTAATTTACGTCGGATGATGCGTTAATAAATTTTATAAAACCCTCGCTGCGCATTAACGTGGCAAGACTTGCTTCCTATCTGATGCGCTTTTACGTTTCACAGAGAAATATTATGAAGATATTTTATGAATATCTTAAGAAGCTGTTATAGTAGCTTTTATACTATGCATCTAAATCAGTGGTGTTTGATGATCCAGGTGTTCCACGGTAGGGTGAACAAACCATAGACATTGACGACGATAATATACTCATCATGGAAATATTTGGTGCTAACATTTACTTGTAAGAAGACAATGACGAGCACCAAATGTCTCCAATTTCTGCCTTCCAAAGTTATTAGTCTTGACCGTTAGTTTTAACAAGGTGAGCTCCCGGGGCGTAATGTGGCGTATATAGATAAAGATAATGGCGGAATATTAAGCGTTGTTGATTATAAGAAAATGTGACCGGTAACGGTCGGAGTCCGCGCCATGACCGCGCCTGGCCCGCGGTCGTAACGACGCGGCAGACGCCCACCTCACGATTAAAAGTTCAATCTCGAACTGTTATTGCCACTTGAATCACCATGAGTGTGTTACGGATATTTTTGACACTTTTCGGTGTCTTTAAAGATCATTATCTTTTCTCCTAAATTATCTTGTAGAAAAGTAAAATTTGAGCTTATGCACACGGCGTATTTTTTTGAAGTCGGGTTACAAGTTATCTGACGTTAGATATTTTTAATAAACTTTGTAAGACATTAACTGACACTTTAGTATTTTTATAGGAACTACATTACATTTCATAAATATTATTTCATTACCAATTTAAATTCGGGTGGTCTAACAAGCGCTAAGGCATAAAAAGATAGAAAATATTGCACCTCACCTCGCGGGTCAAGCTATTTGTGTAGCGGTTTATATTATTACAACCAGTTAATACACTCATGATCCATAATAGCTATGTGGATAAATCTCAAAGAAAACAGCATTACACATTTACAGCTTATACTTACACGTCTCGGTAATCCCCTCGCTACCGTATATAATACATTATTAGTACATTTAATGTGAACAGGAAAAAATAAATGTCACTTACATTGATAGGTGAACTGTCTCTCTGGAAAATCATAGCGCTTCAGCATTGAGCTGATATAAAACCGGACAATTTTGTTACAACGGAAGCTTTCATCCAAAACGCTTGAGAGAATACTGTATTTTTTTTTTAGTTTTGGGGAAGCCTTTATCTAAAATACATTAAATTTCACATTCCCTTGGAACCTTTAAGAATAAGTTACTTTTTTATCAATTGTTTAAGTGATTTTAACAACATAAAAGCTCTGGCTTCAACCCATTAATGGCCCACTACTGGGCACGAGTCTCTCCTCTTGAGAAGGCCTAGAGCATACTCCACCACGCTGCTCCAGTGCGGATTGGTGGAGAGGTTAGTGGCCAACCCGAGTGTCGGAAGTTTTCAAACCGCCCGAGGCCTCCGACAGGGCTTAACGATTGTTACCTTATGATAACAACCGAGACAGACGGCTTTACATGTCCTCCGAATCACGGAAACGCTCAAGAAATTTTTGCCATTCGCGGTCACCCATCCAATCACCTACCGCGCCCACTTTTGCTTAACTTTGTCGATCACATAGTATCGACGCAAGCCGCAGGGCTATGAGCGCTTCTTAAAAGCTTTCATAAAAGCTCACCCCTCCATAACTCCCGAACAAAGAAAAACAAAATCCTTTGACTACCAGGATTTTCTCCTCTGTTTGTCAAAGGATTTTGATACTGAAATGTTTACTTTGCCTATTTATGTATACAGTGTAGACATTTGAAAAAGCAAAGCATACAGCAAAGTCAGTCAGTCGACCATTGAAGTATAACGTCATAGAATAGACATCTCGAAAAAATGTGTGTCCCGCCGGGAGGTTCTCCTTTCAAAATCGAACGAATCCATTGAAAATTGAAGCCGATCGGCGCCAATTCATTTGGACATACATTGTGTTCGCGGTGTCGGTTCTCTATGCTAGTAATAATAATTCAATGCAGTCGGCCAATAAAGTTGCAAAAAAGTAAAAATGTCCGCTCAGCTCGTGAAGAGTGTTACGCTATTGGTTGGGGCAATTCCCCTCGATACGTTTCAGGTTCACTGAACACTTGCACGAAGCACCCTTAGCAGCGCTAAGTAATTCCTTAATGAGCGAATTCCAGCAAAGTTCTATTATAAAAGTTCTTCTCTATTAAGCTCTCACAAACGGTTTCATTAGCTTATATGTCAATTTTAGGATGTTGGGCGCGGTTGAAAGTTCAATAAAATTTCAGTAGTACCTGACCTGCGAAGCATGTATGAAACTATTACATTGCTTAGTCGGTAACTTGGTAGTGGTCGTATTCGTATACTCGCCGAGCAAGAGGTCCCTGGTTCGATTCTCGATGAAGGTAGACTTTTGTTTGGCAGATGCCGTTTGTTTTCTAGTCGCAGGTGCTAGTGATGTTTTTGTGCGACGATGTAAATGTTTTCAAAGCAGAAGGTGTCCAGGGGGCCGATTGCTTGCAAATAATTTCGCTTCTATCACTAAGTCAGGCCTATCAGACAAACCTAGCGATTGGCCAACAGTTCACGTCTGTCGAAATTTGCGAGACGTCGTTTTATGGCTGGAAAGTTAAGTTCCGTTAATCAAATTTAGCATATTACGGCGGCGGCGCCCACGCGCGGCGCCGGTCAAAAGTTCGGCCGTTCAGCACCCACGCGAATACCGCTCCTAAGCTGCTCGGGCTGTTGCGTGAGTGGAGCTATACTGTGGCGTTTATCAGGGATTTTTATTGGTTTTGAAATACTGTAATCTGTACCTGTTGGTAAATGGTGCTGGTTGATGCTGGTTAGTAATGAGCAACTTCATGACTTCATCTCTTTTAGTATTTTTTTTTATGGAAATAGCCGGCAAACGAGCTGACGATCCACCTGATGGTAAGTGGCTATCGTCGCCCATGGACATCAGCAACACCAAAGGCATCACTGATGCGTTGCCGGCAAAGAAAGAGAGAAGAAAAAGAAAGAAAATTTTCCAAACAAAGTCCCTGTTCGTGATGCAGAGGTAAACAAGAGACTATGCAGTATCACCAGGTAGATTTAGTTTTCCTGGTAGGTTTGTCGAAGCTTCTCGTCTATAGCAGTTGTACACTAACATAATTCAGTGCTAATGGTCTGTAATAAAATTACAAGCTACCACAATTCTAAAATTTAAATAAACCATTATGAATAAACCAACATAATGACGCCGCTGTTTTGTCCTGGTTATAAATGCCAATGGACATGTGATTGGTTATGTTAGGAACAAGTAACAAATATTAGTCTTGTGCAGTAGGGCCAGTAGGGCACTCCATCACTACGTCCTACCGGCCGGTGGTCCTGTGTAAATCTCGCGGTGCGCGGTTGATACATTGCGTCGTGTTATGATATATCCACTTGCAATTACGACACATGAGTAAGTTAGAATACAGAGAGCAACCAGATTGTTTAGCGTTGGAACTTGGATGGTTTGGACTGCATAAACTAGTAGTGTCGAAGGGTGATGTAATGATGCGGAACAATGCTTGTATTTGTTATCAAGGATTTAATCGTCGACTTAAAACCAGGTTGATTAAAGTTCATACATAGATTTCCTTTTCAGTTGCCTTATCATAACGACTCAAATCACAACCCGATTAAAAACAAAACATCCAATGTGAACTCAGTATCATCTAGCGATATGATGTTAAACTAAACTTTAACAGCACCTGATCACGTATGGCTCACACATTGCATGCTGGTAGTGCTGACGCTCGCTTGCCACTCAATGAACATGCGTTAACTGTCTAGGTGAGCATGCGCAAATTAACAAATACATAACAGAGTAAGGCAATCGTGTTGTATCGTAGTAGTAACGCAGTGCGCTCTCTGTACGGTTTGTTAGCTCATGTGATGGCGCTTATCCCGTGCGTTACTGCGCGGCGCGGCGCGGTCCGGGCGCGGCGCGGCTACCGTCCGTGCTTGTAATTGCACGCACTGGTTTACGGCTTGTGAGATTGATTCAATCCCACCAATAGTTACTCAGTTCACTTCGCTATTGAGCTCGGGAGTACATCCAGTACGAATAATATTTCAAGTGTTTCTAGATCTACGATGTTGTTACGTCACATTTAACCGAAGCCATGATTTCAGACTGTATGAACATGAATTACACACTGCTAGGGTCCATCTATCCAGTTTCTTTAAATTCCATTTTCCTCCTAAAGTATCAAAGTTATGTATAGCTGTAATGTCATCGACCCGGTTCATCAAGTAATGATCACGAGCAGAATGGCCGCGAGATGTTCGATGTCGTATCGTCGTCGTTACGGCGGCGGCACGGCGGCGGCGGCGGAGTCATTAGCGGTTGACCTTTTGATCGGCGAGTGGGTTTCGACGGCTCGTGGTGGGTGCCATGACTGCCATGCTACGCCACACTATCAGCTTATGGCGGAATATTGTATAATACTTGTGACTTGTCATACAACACGGTAGGGTAACGGGTTGGCTATAGATCTAAGGTACCTGAATTTGATATTGGTGTGAGTTGAGAGATGTAGCTAGGGTTTAGTGTGAACGTTTAAAACTATTTTTAGGTTCCGGAGATGCGTTTTGAATTAATTACGACAAAAATAAGTTTAACAAAAATTGCGTATTATGAAAGACAATTCTTGTCAATTTGGTCTACAGTTAGAGGGTACTTCGTCAAAAACGAGTGAAATGGAAGGTAGCACAAAACTTATTGCACTGTCAATGTTGTGTTCAGTTATTCCGTTAATCTTCGTATTACGTGAATGTGCTTTCTTGTTTCTTTTAGATTTTCGACGATCTCTGCTGTGTTATTGGACTGATTTGATTTCTTCTCATACGTTACTTAGCTTACCCCTACTCCACGCAGTCTTGTTTGCCCTACCCCTAGAGTGTGTTTTAGAAGCCGGAGGCGTGGAGGGAGAGTAGTCCCCGCCCGCTGTAACAAAGCACAGGCACCCGGGCGAGCCGGAGCGGCTGAGGCTGGTCGCTTGTGTTTGTTTTGGATTTTTAAAAATTTCCAGATGTAAGTCGAAATGGTTACAAAACCGACTTAGTCAACCCCGACCCCACGTGGTACTAGTCTGCCCTACCCCTAGAGTGAATGTAATGTGTAGGCGAGCATGGAGTGCCTGCAGTTTGTTACGCAAGGGCGGAGGGGCTGCACTTCCCGCAGCGCCGGAGACGTTTGGAAGCCTGTTTGTGTATCAAAAACCCCTAAATTCTCCCTAAAAGTGCATATAATGTAATTTTGTAATTATAGTGATTTGTGTCATTATTTTTCCAAAATAATAGTAGAAGTGGTGTAGTGTCTCCCCATACGGAGGTCGAAGTTTTGCATCTTCCTCCACAACCTGACAGTAATTTACACTAGTTTATGATAAATATTAAGCAGTTTTCACAGATTTATCCTCAAAATAAAAATAAAAAAAACTCAAAAACTATGTGTTTCCTCACGTATTACCTTTAAGGGGGGGGGGTCCTTACCCCAACCCCTCCCTTCCCCCCAACTCCACCCCCCTTCCACTGATACTAAAGAAATACCCAAGGTTTTTCCTATGTATTATGATTTTACAAAAAAAATCATAACTCGAAAACTATACCTTTCCGGTACATAAAAATTGTAGTGGGGGGCTCCCCTTTACCCCCCCCTCCCATCCCCCCCACTCCCCACCTCGAACGCAGGTACTTTAGATCTATAGTTTTACCGAAATATTATGTATTTTTAATTAGTATTTACAGGACAAATACAATCGCGCTCAGTCGTGAATATTGGACTGGGTTTACAGCACACCTTGTTACAATCTTGTTACAATCGTAAGGAGTTATTTGTAAACATCCAAATTTTATGTCACGCTCGCTCGTAAATGTCAGTTGACCGTAACGTCAACGGCATTCGTGTTTGACTGCGTGTAATGCTAATGCTTCATGCGATGTAGATGGTTGACGATTTATATGAATGTTATAGCCTCCCTATGACCCTATCGCGGACCATAGTTAGTCGTGTGGACGATGTAATCATTTCACATGGCTCATTTTACATTTTAGATTTTTAGATATAGTCATATACCGTAGAAGTAGACATTAGACATTCAAACATTGTATGAATGTTATTTGTTGAAGTAAATTTTCTTCACTGAATTTAAATACGATTCGCAGCAATAACACACAAAAATAACAGCTGTTTTGTTTATTATAACGCACTCGATCTCGGGAACTCAGTAAATAGTAACGTTACACTTCGTGACGGATACGTGGTTGACATGTTGCGGGGTGATTGTCTCGAACGCTGAGTGAGCTTACAGTCCGCTTCACTACATTGATAGGACAGGAATTACATTTGTGAGGGCGTATAAACTGATGTGCAGTTGTAAAGTGAAACTAGTACGAGCCACATTTTCCACCGTTTTAAACATAACTTTATGAGCGTGGGTCATAAGGCGGCTTCAACCACGCCAGTAGTTCGCCCACGGCTCCGACACGACCACGCCGCACCGAACGAGCTATTTCTCATTGCCGTCGTGTCGGGTCGCAGAAATGTCAGATTCGTATGCGCAATCGTCTAGGAAAGCACATTTCCATGTAAATCGTTGTTTGTCACTGGAAACTGAACGTAAAATCAATTTTGATGGGCGGCAGGAAACTGATGGAGACGTCGTAGGCGTTAGATAGGATGAATTTTAAATTAGACGCCGTTTTACTTATTAGTCTTGATTAATGCAAATTTCACATCGATTTTGATAAATTTGTAACGGTAACTAACTAGCGCAGCCTACGCCTCTGTCGAGCGAGTGCAGGTGCTTTAATCTTCTGGCACATGTAAGAATTAATGGTCTCGTATCACCATAGTGGGAGTGTGGGCTTCCCGGCGAGGTAGCAACACGTTACGAACGAATTCTTTTTCATTAATACATGCTGTCTGCCGGCGCAGTCTGTGTAATCCTGTCGCACTGTTTGCCTACACTAGATTGTGACATTTTTTATCGTTCCAATAAAAACCATTTGTCTCTTGTGACACAAGTTGACGGGGAACATTGATTGACGGACAGACAGTACTACAGGCTGCAGATATAGTATTAATCGCCCACCAACAGCGGTCGCCTATTTGTCGCGTCTGGTATTGTAATTGATTACAATTTATTAATTCATTCGGCTGCGGTACGTTTATACTTTCTAACTAGAAAAGTACTCGGCAATATTTAATGATTTTTGGAGTATACAAAGCATTTTAGCTGAAAAATTTTACTTTAAGTCATCAGAAACAATGATTAAGACCATCGCCGTCATCCCTGATAATAATGTGCATTATTAAATCCTTCTCGTGCATGCTAATTAAAAATTTAACAATTTTATTTTTAAATTTGCGATAATGATTTTTTCCGCGTTCAATAAGAGACCGATGTGAATATAACGGTGTAGGCCGCTGTTGGATTAATGTTTGAACATTAATGTCCACAGATTATTGACAGACATGTTCAAATATATTGTATTGAATTTTATTATATCAGTGCCACGACAGATAACATGTTTATACATGACATAAGTTATTAAAATTCAAAGAAATACTCACAATCTCTCTAGTCTCTACCATTGTTTTGTTACCTAAACAATTGTCTCCAAGACTCCCTCGTCTCATCTCGCCGCCCCATCTCAATACACCTCGCCGCGTCGCCGCACCTCATCTCATCACTTCCTACTCTTGTCTAATGTTTTCACTTGAGGTACAAAATCTATATGAAACCCAAAAAATGTTTGTACGGATGTACTTTACACACTCTGAAACCATCCAACCGATATGCCTCAAAATGGTTTCATTTGAAAGGCAATAATCCGAAGATGTTTCGGTCCAGCGATAAATTCCATTTTCCATTTTTTTCATACAACAATTTGAAGATAATACGTGATGGCACATAAATACAGACTGTCAATGTCAACACAAAAACACTGACCTGTCATTCTCATAAGATTTTTTTTAACATAGTGGAACACGCCGGGTATCCACTAGTTAGCAATATAACCTGTTTTTAGACATCAATCCTTCACGCTAACATGAAAATATAAAATATACGTGGAATAGTTTTTGTAAACAAGTGTGCATACAACCTGTACGTTGCTAGAGCGCTCACGATAATATTGTTTGGTTTAATGTTATCAATTGGGTTAATGCCGCTCGTAAAGTTAACGGGCCCCATACATTAACCGGGATTAGTCGCTGTCGGTGCATCGCGTCGCGTCGCGCTTGCAGCACTACACTATCAGCAGTATCGACCGCGACATCGGCATAGTCACATATGTATACGCTCTTTATTGGCCTTAAAAGTTTTTTCTTTCATTGTACTCAGGAAATGTAATCTACTATACTTGTAGTCACCTTGCTATGCAAGGCAACAGTGAGACTACCAATAATACATGGTGGGAGCTATCCAGACCGTCGAAGCACATTATCACTAAGCACGAGTTGATACCCTCGTCATGAAACTAGGTGCAATAAACTCCAGCGACGTGCAATATAAGGGATTGAAAATATTAATATTCCGATTATAATTTATGGTTCTCGTGTCCGGTTATTAATGCCCATAAGCGCTTAAAATTCACGAAGCGATAAGAGATACTCCTCCCTTTCAGCGAAATCTTCTATCTGTAAATCTGCGTTTGGAAGCGTGCCGTGGGCAGCGCTGGCCCGTTTAGATTCCCTAATCTCCGTAATCTTCGATAGCGGCGATACGAAGGATAAATTACATGTATGATAGATTGCATATCTGTACGTAGGTCGTGTTGCGTAGTAGGGCCTGACGCCGCCAACTTGTCTGGACCCCCGGGACAACCTTCACGCTGAAATCCTCCGTCGGATATCGTTCACGCGCCTCACCTACGAGGGGTCTGATTTGGTTGGTTGGAAATTTATTGTTTTGTTCAAATATTATGTAATGATTTGCGCAGTATTTTGTTTGGTAGTTTCATATTATTATATGGTTTGGTGGTAGTGAGGATAGATTTTTATATCGAAGTAGAGAGCTAGAAAGTGAGAAGGCTACATTTTGGAGTTTACTGTAACTGTGAGGAGGTTTCTGTAACTCAAGGGAATAGGGGTCACCAACAACTTTAGTTGTAGCTAAGTTGTAGTAGTTCAATTTAAAACTATATACTTAAATTCTCTACATTATATTGACGACCCTGTAGCCTAGTTGGTAGCGACCCTGCCTGCTAAGCAAGGGGTCCCGGGTTAGATTGCCGGCCGGGGTAGATATGTATGTGACAGATAAATATTTGTACTCGGGTCATGGGTGTTATTGTGATGTGTTATATGTGTTGTCCATGCCACCCGCGACACAGGTGAAAACCTACTGCGGGGGTATGAGTGTGTAAGCGTTTATTACTTTGTATTTTATTACAGCTAACATATCCTGATATTTAAGGACAGAGAATATAACGTGTCAGATCAACATTACAGTGGTGCAATGCAGGAGATCACTATCGGACAAATTACACGGAATTATACATTCGACATGAACATCGGGACGTGGGTATATCGACCGGAGCCCTGAGTGGTGTAAACGTATGATTTACCTCAATTAGTTATACGTTGAATGGATCCCGATACAGGAGCGGTTCGCCACAGCCCGCGGCGCGGACGCTTCAGTCATGGTCCTATCGAGTGTTGCCGACGGTGGTAATGATAAATCTCTGCTCTGATAGAGAAACACATATTTAAGGATAATGAACAGGTCCTTAGATCCTTTTAGAGTTTATCATGGGAATTGGGAATTTTAAACTTGCTTCCTCCTTAAAGCTTGGTTTCCTCCATATCTTCATTGAATAAATTACAATTTATCTAAAAAGAAAACGTAGGCAAACAGAAGTTTTTACTGAAATCGCATCGTTGATTTGCAGAGAATATAGAATTTTGTAGCTCTACTACACATTTAGCACTGTTTTTTTTCATGCATTTTGTTTTACAGGGCAATAGATAACTACACACTTGTCCATATTGATAACACTGTCGTAATCGTATGAACTCATTGATATTAAGAAAGGAACTAATGCAACACCTGTCGGCAAAAAAAGAAAGAATATAAACTCGTTTGTCGTCTGTAGTTTACTCTGTTCTTCGATGTGACCGAACTGACCGGGTGTTAACAGGTTCGACGTTGGACAGTTTGGACTGTGGATAGTATGGAGTTTTGACACCTCGCCCTCGCCCGTCGCGGAGATACGACGCTACTTGGGTGACACACTTCACAGAAATAACACTTCGATAGATTTACATCATGGCTGGTTTATTTTTGCCGCATTTCCGTTATTTCTTTTTGCAACTTCTATTTATACATATTTTAGCATTAGCGCATGGTTAGATAATACTTCTGTGCAGATCAACAATCTAAGAAAAAGTTGTGGTGGAAATTTTATGAGCTGTTTCATCTTTCGGAAGTTAGTAAAACAAATTAGTTCCTGTTTTAACGATGAATGATTCGTGAGTGTTGAAGACTTTCGTAGAATTTGTTGTCTGTTTCGTGTGACCTAAAAGCTTTTAGCATCGGATTGGCTAGTTAATCCTGCCACTACGTCATCGTACTTTGCTCTGGGTCCTTTCAGTTGTAACTGTTGTGTGTAATAGACACGTGTCAATGTCCTATCAAAATATCGCCATAGATCGGTCACGTTATAACTAAATGAAATCTGAATGAAAATGTAGAGCAGATCTTTTATATATTTTCATAAGCCGCCAACAATCACAATGTATTCTGAAATGTTGCTAGTACTTCTATCAAACCAACAGTGAAGCCTTAAACATTCGGAATAAAATCAATCGAATTACACATTAATATTACCAAATTACCATACACTTTGTGTTTGTCTCCTGTCGTGATAACGGCCGCGCCTCTGCTATTAAGATTATCCGTTCGATAAGTGATAACTGTGATGATAAGCACAACTGCGCAGTTCTCGGTCGATCTCCGGTGGAATGTTCTCTCGAAATTTGTGAACGATTGCGTAAGAACAAAGAGCGCATCCCGTTGACACGTTTATCAGCTGCATGTGTTGAGGTTGAGGGCTATCTCGTCAGCACGAGTCTCCCTGACTCACTACTACAACTGAACTGCTTGCTTTACGAAGATAATTTGTTTTATTTTGTCCAGTTTCGGTAATGTTATTATCTTCTCGTATCAGTTCCAAGTCACTTCTTAGTACCTAGTAGTTACTTATCTATCATTGCTGTCTGTCCTGTATCGCTTCGCTAAACTGTAGAAACTAGCTGATATACATACGTTTCTCTGTCTATTTTGTGTGAAGTGTACTTAGTTTCTGCCTCAAGATTATTATGATGGAATATGATAAATTCTGTTAGCTGTAGGCTGTTGACACTAGCTGTAGAAAGCCTCGTGTTCTGTGAGATGAGTGCTTGTCAGATAAGGTGTTGAATACTGGTGAAAATCATTATTATGAAACTTTTTTATTATTTTTCCCTCCCTCTCCCCTCGTGGTCACCGCGTGTAGCGTGCGTCGTCTAAATTTAGATTGTGCGCGGAATCTAGTGAATGACACGTTAGTATACTATAGGTACATTGTCGTTATCGGGTCATATTCGTGCGCAATCGATCCCGCTTCCGCGAATTCTCCATTCATTACTATATTATTTATGTACCTCCGTTTGGTTAACACACTTCAAAGGGACGGGGTTATCTATTGTCGCATGCGTTTTATTGACGTCTGTGTTGGAGGGATAGGTTTGAATTTGTTTAACATTTGCTTATAGTAGAGCGTCTAGCGTTGGAGATAGTCGATGGATAATGGACTAATTTTGTAGCACAGCCGTCCTTCAGAGGGGCAGATGATAATCGCGGCGTGATAAGGATTCATTAGCAATAGTTAAACCTTATCAAATAGACTTCGCAACATCAGTGCAGCACCTTTTGGCACTCAGTTGATCACTGACCTCAATTAAATTAAATTAGTATTTTCAGGATTTAAAAAAAAATACTGATCACCGTTGGATTGCCTATCACTTGCTTACCATCAAGAGTTAATTCTTGGTTTTCATCCGAGCGCGCGGTGATTAATCTTACCGATACGAGTCTACAAGAGGCCATAAACGGAACCTCGGTAAGTAGATTTCAATCGAGACAGGTCACAGTTACTTTACCAAAGTAGGCACTAGGCAGGCGATGGTCTGTTTACGTCGTCGGATTTCTAATGCGTCCATTGCACTACTCGGAGTTGAACACCGAAGTACTAGTAACCCGACTGCGAGGTTCGTAGCTACTCGAGCAGCTTCCAGAGGAACTAAGCGTTCAAGAGCCATCCTGTCCCTCGACTCGAAAGTCTTTCCTAAGAAGCGAGGAGAGCGAAATTATTCGAAGTGTTTCTCTACACTCTCTACACTCTACAACTTCGATCAACATCGCGGGTAGTTTAGAGGCCGCTAACACGGTCCTTAGTGTCCTTACGGTGCGAGGTGCGCAAGCCGCGCCCCGTTACTGCAATTACTTTAACAAATTAGACACGATTTGCATTATTTGTGAGAACGTAGTGAATTAAAAAGTACAATTAACATGCGATTGACCCTGAAGGGCGTGCGTTGCCTGGGAGCTGGAGTATTACGGACTCCTCTATGTGAGCAATTTATTATGAAGATATCGTTTTTAAAAGGACTGTATTATTCAGAAGTAGATATGGCCAAAAGTATATTTATAAGATAGTAACTACTCTGATTATAATGAATAACAAATTTTAGTATGATATTTACTTTACGACAGTCAAATCTGTATCTATAGATCAATGAGATTCAAAGTGTAATAGTGTCTTCGATTTCTCATTAAAGATATCCCCTTACATTTTCAAGTAGATAAACTTCGCTGTCGCATACAAAATATTCGGCTATAAATGTTTATATAGTGAAACTTCAGTTGTTAATGAGTCACACGCAACTCTTATCAAGTGGAAAAATTACATGAAAGAATCGAACAACAACAAACACTCGCAATCTTCGTATCCATTGATACGAAGATATGTTTTTAAAACAGCTCCACTTATTCACTAATTATTATCGGAAGGTGATACAATAGAATTGCGACGCTATGACAGTGGTGTACCGGTGTCGGTGTTCGGAAACTCGACCACGGTACGTGACGGAGGCCACGCCGCGGGCGAGTTATCTACGAAAATTATCAGGGATTATAATTTACGTTCTATCCTGTACTCGTAGTTCGTACTGCGTATGCCCTGCGTCGCGTCGTCTGCGTCCCTCGAAGCCTGATCGGATCGTCACGTCGTGTCGTGGAGGAAAGCGTGCTGAATGCATGTCAGACTATTCACAGTAGTTTATCGGAGGAGATGGTTGTATCACCGTAAAAATACTTTGTACATTATAGTAATGCTAGCTGTTGCTCGAGGCAATGCCCGCGCAGAAAACTGATTTGTTTAGTTTAGATAGGTACCTACTTTATTTTCAAGCGACTACGGCGATGCTTTCTTATGATATTGTGTGTAAAACTAAAAACTGATAAATGCACAGAGATACTGATATCCTCGAACTATGATTAAGTCTGTATATCGTGTATTTGTATATTATGTAATCTTAATTTTGTGTTGTTCTCTGTCTATAGAAACAATATCGACATAATATATGTAATAAGCAATGATAGCCTCGTTAGTAGATTGAACGTCGATCCTACTGAATGATAACCAGTGTGCAGCGTGCTTACAAGATTAATTTCTTATTTACTATTGAGAACATCTTTATATTAGTCGTGCGTTGGAAATCCTACTTCACATTAGGTAAATTTTAATAGTGACACTTAGGTATCTATTGCTCAGAAAATTACACGTGTCTCAATGAATGGTAATTAATTTATATCTTTTGGGGTGTGTCATGTCCTTGACTCGAGCCCGTTTCAAATTTTTAATACATGATAAAGAATATCACAATCAATCACTTTGTTAATTGATTTACAGTATCCGCTTGCAATGCGTCATCCATGCAGCTGAAGAAAACGGCTGTAATTACTTTACTAATTACTTCATACGAGTACAATGTCAAATAAAGTTTCAATTATGTCTACTTTAGTGTCGGCCTTGCTTCGTTTTAGGAAATCCTTGTAAGTCCAAGTAGGTTCTAGTGTAAGAATTCTTCTCAATTTTATCACGCACTAGCTAAACTCGACCACGCTCACGTGTCATACAAGAAGATAGACAGGCGGACAAAAATTCAAAGGTGAATATGGTTTGACCTCTTTATCGATACACGATAACAAAGCCTGCGTTGGTACTCCCAAATTAAAGTTTTTAAAAATATCAGATGTGCACATACTCCGTTACAGTTATTGGTGAAAACTTTCCGGAAGTGACAGTAACTTCTCGAAGTTTGGGCTCTAGATGTTATTGGATAGTACATATACGTTAACTAGACTTCCTAGTCGTAAAACCAATACCTGAAGATACCTGCATTTTTGGCTCCGTAAATTATTTGCGATCCGCTATTACGTCTTAAATTATATAAGTGTGAAGTTTTCAGTTATCGTATTTGTTTGTTATTTTTATCAGATACACCTTGCGTGACCGATTGGAGTGGAGTCATCCGTGTTGAGCTAACACTAGCACTCTCGGAGTTTGTTGCTCCCTGTGAACGTAAACTGTAACCCTGTGAAGACTGATAATATGTAATTACACATCATACATATAGCGAAAAAGCTCCGTCATTGCATTGAATTTTGGTCCTTCGAGCATTTCGCGCTGAGTGACAACTCTGCAGTTAGAGTCCTCGTATACTTATTGTTAGTTATGATTATTGAAGGCAAATTCCTCGCAACAACATGGTTCGGTGGACCGGCCGTTCAGTGTTTTGTTTCTTATAATACTTCTCTTTATATTAAAAAAACGGAATATATAAACGCTAAACGCTAACACACTCATGAAACCATGATGTAAAGAGAGGCCAATGGAAAATTTTGAATGAACAAAAAACAGAACGTGAGGGATCCTTGTACCCTCAGCTAGTACGTGATAATCGGGCGGGTTACGGGGCTTGTCCTACACGACAATGACGAATTTCGCAGCAGGTAAGCAGATAATGTGAAGTTTTTGTAAATATTGAGGTTTGTTGCGAGTTGTTTGCGCGCGTTCCGTTGAACCCGCCAGATACGGGCCGGGCGGTGCAGCGGGCGCGCGAAACAGATGGACGATAACTGTTACTGGACTCGAGTTGTTTTTGTTTGGCGTTGCATCTTGCATCCACCGACTGACAGACTTTACTTCATACACTGTGGACTGTAGTGTTCAAATATGTTTGGTATAGGATGTCTAGCAGCATGTGCCGTTGTCAACTGCCAAATGTCTAATTAATTAATTGTGTTATAAACAGATTGGTTCATTACACTTTTTTAATAGTTACAATCCTTATCTCAGGAAAGTGTTTGTAAAAACCAACTTCCAATAAAATTTCATTTCGTTTCCTTCAGACTCTTACCCCTGTCCCAAAATCTTTGAAACTGTTAGAGAGTTGGACCAAAACTACCCAGCGACTTCTTAAAGAACCTAACGTTATGTCTCGCTCAGACGGAAACAGCACTAGATAGTTTAACGTGTACTAAGGAAAGGACCTTTCGTTTTAATCCAATTGTATCAACTTAATTCCAATGGAATAAGTTAGAATTAATATGTATGTTAGATCAATTATTTTAAATTGACACGCTAGCACAGTAGAAAGGGATCGATAAAACGATTCTTTACAAAAAAGACGAGCGGTCCCGACGGACTGGCGCATGATTGAGGGTGTGTTAAATCTATTATGTAACGTGCGTTTAACCTGATACCCCCTAATCCTGGCCACAAAAACCTTTAGGATCCTGTTTGAGGTGCGCGGGGGATGCGCCCGAGACGCGCCACACTGCCGCCGAATAAATTATGTTCCGTAAGTCCGTAGTTACGTATACACACTTGGCGTCGTTTGCTAGAAACTACAAGCGAACAAGATCTCTTTAATTAAGTCGTGGGTCTCGTGGATTGTAGTAAACATCAACTTTTGCTTAATTTTGATAACCACTCTTCGATCACTAATAAGATTTTTTTACGTATAGTTTGTGATCTCCTATTGACAACTCTTTTTCTTTTATATTATTTTGATGATAAACAGTTGTCTCCTAAAATGTATAGGCATAAATCATCATGATAAAATTCTTAATGAATACGAAGATTACACGTATAGTACCTAAACATGTATATTTTATAGTTTAATGCACAAATCGTTTACTCGATGGCGGTGAAGCTCGTCCCTTAAACCGAAAAGCCCCTCCCGCGCCGTCTTGGGATCCTTATCGATCGGGTAGGATAATCCTCGGGTCGGCAGATCGGTGCCGCGTGCACGATGACCTCTCGCCTCGGACTGCGGGCCGCGGCCGAACGAAATGCCATTTGCAACAGTCACGATTACCGTTCCACAGATAACAGCGTGACGAGCGTGAGCGGGAACGTGCGCGCGACTGCAATCGCCTTAATTGCCGCCATTGCCGCGCCGCAATCTATATTTTCCACACGACTGTACCTGCCTATCGTACCGATTGCCCGGATTGCCGCCGTTGACAGCTCAATCGATTTCGCAATGACAAACGTCGAGCTCAATGAATTTCCATTCTCCAACGGGTAACGGATTGCGCCGGCGCACGCGTCGATGCGTCGCGCGATCGGCCCTTTTGACGTACTCTCACGTTGATGGAGATTGGAAATCGGCTCATAACAATATAATTAAATTGAATCGTTAATCTTTATCAATCTATACTAACATAATAATACCAACGCGTAATCTGCGTGTAAGTGTAGCGCCACACTTATCGGTTCATACAGATAGATAGGCTAGCTGATCCTTTAACGCTAAACGCGATACAATATTTTAAACGCTTTACAGGCGTAACTACGTTTCGTAATTTCCAGTAATTAAACATTACCCTCGATGATAAAGCAACGTACTCAGTACAAAGCCGTCGGTGATGCTCCTCCAGATTGGATATTTATCACCACTCGAATTCGGTCAACAGAACCGTTGCTGTTTGGTTGTATCTAAAATCTAAATCAGATTAAGTGAGTAGCGTACATGCCACTTTAATTTACCTACGTTAGCCATATATCTACATCATTCAAGATAATAATAAACCTGGTTGAACTGTCGAATGAACCACGGTCAATCCGACTCGTCCAGCTCAGCAGCAGCTACAGTGCAACTCGGATAGCAATAGATCTATCATACATTGCAAACTTTAGCGACTTACTGCCACGATATTAGTTTGTGTTTTTACTTTTTAGTTAAAACCCTTGAA
This sequence comes from Thymelicus acteon, assembly GCA_951805285.1. Lineage (NCBI taxonomy): Eukaryota > Metazoa > Arthropoda > Insecta > Lepidoptera > Hesperiidae > Thymelicus > Thymelicus acteon. The sequence continues at coordinate 1,438,530 of OX638227.1, read as the reverse complement.
CGCTCCGTAAAGTTTTTGACTGATAGAAAGAGATGAACTTATACTTGGATTTATATTTACGAGAAGTTTCCCCCCCAAATTATAATTCATTATCGGAGTCACCATTGTTGTAACTTATGGCAGTTTACACCAATAAGCGGACTTCGATTGGAACCTGGACAGAACGCGTATAAACCGAAATAACGATACGACTCGTAACATGCACATCAGAGGAATATCGATCGATCAGTCGGTCGTATCTTTATTACTAATCGATGTTGAATCGATCGGTAGCCGAGTACGATTCGTTCCCGTTTGATGAGATACGAGCGGAGATAGACGCAGCGTGCAGCCAGCCTATCACAGTTATCGGAACCAACTGTTACTGTCCGTTCTTGAATTGAGAGTTGAGATTGCGTGAGGAGGAAAGTAAATATTGTGGCGATTGGATAAACATACGTTGTCAGTGTTTTTGAAGCTGTTCGTGGACCTCTGTACGATTCCTGCATGCTGAGCGATTTGTCCCAGGTCATGTCCATCATCCTGGTTGGGTAAATGTAATATAATACATAATAGTATTACACTTATATAAGTGTAATAATGTAATAAAGATAATGTCTGGATTTCAAGATTTGTTTGAATTGTGTTGTTCTACAAGTCCATGTCGTCAGTCAGCGACACAGGGAATCCTTGTACGGGAGTGTGTAAGTTGGTTTGTTTATTTATTTATTCTTAATTATTGATGTTATCTAAATATGTATTCTGTAAAATTATTCGTATATAAATTAGATCTGATTTGAATCTGTTTTCGAACTTAGTAGGTGAACACTGGTTAGTAGTTCTTTATAGAACAAATTAATAAACGTTGAATGCAAATGGATTTCTATCTCATGCTAATAACGTGTAAAGTAACCGTGCAAGCAGTATGGGGTTTCATGTTAGATTGTCTCTCTCGCATGATATGGTTGCGACTTGTGGTGATAGTTGTGATGTGTCACCGCAACGACCCCATACCAGATAGATCTCTCACGGGAACATTATGTTACCGCAGCTACGGTGTACGCCGTGCCCTACGCCCTTGTGCTCTAGTATCGTTGTGTATCGTGGTGTATCGTTGTGTATCGCTGTGTATCGACGGTACCGTCTGACGTCTAACCCGACCGTTAACTCCTAATGACTGTTGCGATAACCCAATCGCCTTACGACTCGTAACTACAATATTAGTTGGAACTTCGCTATTAATAATCGTTCTAAGTTGTAATGTTTAGTGTGTTCTGTACATAAATATTGGTTGGTGCGTCTGATTGTGATAGTGTACGACTTGACCGATATGTTTGTTTTTATAAATGTTAAATTATGGAAACCTGTTAATTATAGAGTTCTTGATATTTTCCATAACGTATTCTAACACATTAGATCAGGCAGATGTAAAATTATTGTTAAAGAAATCTATATTTATTAAAGGAATATTAATGTGTACAAGTGTTCATGGATATGACAGGACACATGCCATATCAAAAACATAACTTGTAAAAAAAACCAAATCTAGCAACTCAGTTCTTCTACCGTAAAAAATTTTGAGATCCAATCCACGTAATACCATTGGTTAATTTATTCAGTCCCTACTTAAGGGTCCTTCTGTCTTAAGTTGTTACGTAATTAGCTAACCCAACAACATCTTATCGTGACCATATCAATATTAAAAATCTTTTATGTTTTAAATAAATATACATATACTTTAATAAATATACTTTTTATACGACGTTCATAAATGCTAAAAAAAATTAAGTGCAGTTGTACGTAAAATACGTCATAATTATTCACTAGCTGAACCAACTCTACCAGAAACGTTCCTACGTTGAAAATCACTGTTTTCAAGTAACGCGGTGATAGGGAATGATTTTTCTGTGATTAAAGCGTAGTAAAATTTTTATTGCTTTACAGAAATTCATAATATCTCAGATTTAGTATAGTTTCCTTATAATTAATTGGTTCGTTCGAACATGAGTGATATTTAAAATTTAAATAAACATGAATTCTTAAAGAATTAATATGTTACAGTAATAAAAAGCTTTTAGCGGTATCAGTATCAATTAATTCGCCGTCGGCCCCCGCCTGCGCTCAGCGTCACTTGCATCCATCTCGGATGAATTTGGACGGACGTCAAACGCGGAGTTATATCGGATGGGTTCAGATTGCAGCCATCCTTGAGATGCATTAGAGTTTAGACCTTTACGCACTAACGTTTCTCTACACAACACAACGACGGGACTTGAATTTTTAAGGAATATGGATATTTTGACGCTATAATAGTTGTTGTTCATCAAACGACACTAAAGCAGCATGTGGTGAGTCTGAGCCTTAATCTTCAAAGCCTCAATTTTAAAACAGACCCGTGCCCTATTGTGAGTCAACAGTAGGTAGGAGCCAATAATTTGGTAAAAATGATAAACAAGACATGTCGAAATTGTATGACACTGCGTTGTGCTAGGTTCGCGAATTTACTTGATTTGCTTGATGAGGTTGCGGCGTCTGCGTTCTGCGTCGCTGTAACGCTTGTGCAAATGAGCTCTTAATGTCGATGAATCGGTAACCGTTATTCATTGCGGCAATTGGCCAGTCGGGAGGGCTCGGGGGGCCGGGGGGCTGGGGGCGCACGTGAGCCGCATAGTCCGGTCGAGGCATGCTCTGAGAGACTTGCGACTGTTGCGACTGTTGCAAACAAGCGCCATCGATTCCCAATGATGATATCCTTCAGAATCTGTTAGCTTCCTAGCTCGCTTACTATTGGCTTTTTTAATACCATCAAGGTGGCACCCGATGATGGCTCCTAATCATAATAATTATGAGCATGAATCGATTTTAGCGCTCGATATTAACTTAATTAACGGCCCGTACTAATAATTAACACTTTTTTATCAAGGTTCACAGAGATTTAAGTGTAATGAGCAATTGATTGGACCTGAAACTCTTTATATTGCTCCAGCGCAAATAGCATACCTTAGTGCCCAAACCAAGTTGGTTGGAAATACTTATGCCGATCAAAGATCTCGGACATGATTTCAAACTGCGATTTTTCATAACAATATTGAACGGTACCGACTGCAGCCAAAGATTCTTAACTCATTTGATAATTCACGATTGACGTTACTTGTAGTAATGTTAAAAGCGCTTTGTGATACGAAATTGCGACTTGTGAATTTCTGATATTTAAAGAAAGGTTAATATGACGCTCTTTACAGAAAGGAGAATTCCAATCCACTCTCCTGATAAAAGTCAAGGAACTAGCATTCGTAACCTTTAGAATAATCGCGATAGCAAAAGTTGACATCAGCCATATGGCGCAGGGCGACTGCGGCGAGGCCTGCTCAAACGGACCATCGGGCGGAGTTTTAAAATGCAATTCTGAACTTGATACTTTTGCAATTTTTTTTTTTTGGGAAAAGCAATTTTTTCTTCATGTCAAATATTTTACGACACTTTTTTGGTGTTTGATGATAGGTTAAGAAATTTATCATTTTATTTGTGAGCTGACTGAAGAATATTATTTTTAGTCTTCAGTTTGCGTTCACCAGGAATAATCAGGGAATTAGTAAGCTACTGACGGACGCCTGTGCCAGAGGAAGGGGCGATAAAACTCTAAACGATGAGCTGCTCGTAAAAGAATCGGATTTAATGGCCCAGCGATTAAATCTGCGCCTTCATATTTTATTGGATATGTTTTCTCCTACATGAAAGCGGGAACATCGCGCTTCGGGAGTGCCGACCGCGTCGGCCATAACCTATAAAATCCTCTGCTTCCGTTCAATTTCCAGAATGTGTTCGAGTCGCTAAAATTGTACGCAATCATTGACGATACGACATGCGGACGCGCCCGCTCTTATCTCACGCAATTAGCGGCCTGTGAGACTTCGTTGTTTTTTTCTGAGACAGACATTGTTTTTATATCGAGCCAAATATTTAGTCTCTTCCTGGTGAGAGAACAATCCCGTCTCTGACTTTGAACGAGTTTTTTAAGTTTAATATTTTTCAATAACAGCGTTGCGTTGCCTCTCGACGTTTTGGCGGGACGCCGATCTAATGTTTAATGTTTACGTGTCGTACGAACGGTCGGCATTATCTTGGCCGGCGTCAATGAAACGCGCTCGACTCGTGTGCCCCGGATCGCTGGCGTCCTGACACGGTTCGCGGTTCGCGGTTGGCTCGTCGTGTTATCTTCCACCATGTGTGGAGGCTGCAGCGGTGCATAATGCACGGGCGCGGGCCGAGGGGCGAGGGACGAGGGGGAGGGGCGCGCGGTCCGGGGGACTCCGCTCGCGCCGCCTCTCCGCAGTCCGCTCATTCGCGCCACGACCGCCGCGACACGAGCACGTATCCTCGCCGCGCGCGTCACGCACCGATCTCAGCGTCTCCGTAGACGGCGTGCGTTGTCACCGTCCGCGTTCGACATCCACCGTGTAAAAATAAAGCCGGCGACAGACGGCGGTGTTCCAAGTTATATTTAAATGATAGCGCGGACTCCGTGCCGAGCTCGCCTCGGACGTTCGCCGACATGAAAAGTACGTGTTAAAACTTACTAAAGTTGATCTTAAGACGCAAGTATCCTTCGCAGCCTTGGAGGAGTGTTCACTAGGATCCGACTGTGTTTAGTCTATAATTTCGCGTAGTTGTGCCCGGGATCTATGTTCTCCGTCGACGACTAGTGATATCGTAGTGGTCGAGTTTCCGTTTTTGAACGGATCTCCGCAGCTAGAGGATGTGCAGGTTGAATTATTCATCGTTTCCTGTCTTTGTCGTTTTGTATTTGAATCGTGTTGTAAGTGAAGCTCGGGAATACGTCGAGTCCATGTTTGTAATCCAGGCAGAGTGTTTTTGACTTTTTTGGTTGGCAGTGGTGTAGTGTGCACTGTACATAACGTGTATCGTCAGTAGTATTGGCCCACTGGCGTGTGTTTACGTGTTGTAACTGTGCCCCGTGTCTCGGGTTACACGCTCGGTATCAGCATTTATTTACCGCGGTGTGTTTGTTTCTAATCGTGTACACAGGTCACAAACTGTGTTCGTCGCGATTCATGGCTCGAGTTATAACTCTACAACTAGTCCTTGGAGTATGTTGATGTCGAATGTTTTCATACGTTTTGTAAGGGGCCTTCGTAATTCATTCATTCATTAGTCATTACATGCACCGTCATCTCGGCGAAATATACACGAGACTAATTGTGAGTACCCGTTACAAAATGTGTATCATGTTGGCTATAATGGGAGTTTAAAATCACCGACGTAGATATTGTGTTGCTTAACGACAATGTTGAAGTTTGATAACAATCTGTTGTTGTCTTACTCGCTCTACATTATCTAGATCACTATCGGCTTATGAATAGAGAAGAAGACAATATTTATGGGAGATTCCCGATAATGTTTACCTATTAAAATGTAGTTATTGTTCTAGCGTCATTAAATCATGACTTATCTAGATTTTATTATTTCGTTTTAGTAGTTAGTCATATGACTGCTCTATAGGATTCTACGATTTACTCAAGATTCTAATCAAATGAAGTTCTAAGAACCCGGCTAAGTGAAATAAGTTATGCATAATTGTAAACATATATCTTAATATACTGCAAATGTTTTATTAATGCCTTCCGTGGTAGGCTCTGCAGGAAGTGTCAAGTGTTCCAGGTTCCCGGACAAATGCCATAAATATAATAACACTGAATAGGGCTGTGCCTGCGCTGTGGCTGTGCGTGAGTGAAATTATAAACCCTAGAGCACACTGGACACTGCACGCGTCGAGAGCACGTCAGGAACGTCACGGGAATATAGATGTTATTCGTAAACCAAATGTATTTCTAAGTTGATGGATGAATGATAACTGAGGTTTGTTAAAAAAATAGCAACACAATTTTTGTACGTAGGCATGTATGAATTTTTAATATCCTGAATAATAAATAAAAATAAAAAAAACCTGCATTAATAATATTAAATTGAAATTTAAAAAACCCCCGACAGTTTCATTTACACTAAACATAACTATTTCGAATAAATCACCTTTCAGACCAAAAAAAAACTAAATCAAGATCGGTTCATCCGTTTGGGAGCTACAGTGCCACAAACAGACATAAAGATACGCAGAAACGTCAAACTTATAACATCCCTCTTTTTTTCGTCGGGGGATAAAAATTAAATTAAATTGACGACCCCTGTGGCGCAATGGTTACCATGCCGGATCGCCGCACCAAGGGTCCTGGGTTCGATTCCCAGCGAGGCGGAGATTTGAATGATGAGTTTGAATTTCTGTTCCCGGTCTGGGTGTGAATGTCCTTGTCCAGTGTGTTATCCATGGCACCTGACACAGGGAATCCTAGTGTGGGGCTATGAGTGTGAAGCGTTATATATTATATATATATATAAATACCATAACACCATCTTGACAGACAAGACATTAAGTAAAAAGAAAGAAAAAGTAAATAAAGAAGCATTTCTATTATGATTGCCAATTACAACATATATAGCTACGGATGTCTCACTCAAGTACCTATGTATCTACTGTGTACATTATAATTTTACCATAAACTTATTAAAAATATATATTGCATGTTTTCCAGTACCTAGTAATTCCAGTTTCCTACCGGTACCGTCTATAAATAAAAGTAAGAAAAAACAACAATAATTGATATTATTTCCATGTTAATGACTCTCGTATCGTATAGGTAATTGAATGTTATTCTCATGCTCACAATAAATCTTTTTAATTGCCTCGTGAATATATTAATATTCACGTACGTACTTGTTAATTAGACAATACTGTATCAATATCGTAAAGGTTGATTGCTTATGACGTATATTTTCTTGCGTGCGGGCGGATCGTTAGCAGGTATTTTTCTTAATTAGATTTCACGGTATGTACCTATCATGGCGGAAAATATTATTATTGTGTTCGAGGAATTGTTCGCGTTCCGTACAATCTATTTTTAAAATTTAATGACTGATGTGTCGATCAATTATAGATCACTGATTTTTTCGCCGTATGTACCGTATTAATTTTAGAAAAAATACGATACCGATAAATACGCATTTTTTGTAATTGATTTTTCAATACATTTAATACATATTCATATACGACCACATCTTACTAGCCTGTGTCTGTGTGCCCTCTTCTTTTAATTTTTTTAAATTTAATCATTCGCCAAGAAATTCTGTGGTAACAAAACTGCAGCCAGACACTTCTACATACTGAGTTTTATACGTTCAGATATTTAAATTATAATTTAGTATTTTCCAATCCGTGTAAAAGCAATAAAATTGCATATAACTTTTAATGAATTGAATAGCACCCCATTTTTTGTAGCCTCCTACAACAATGGACAGCCCCTCTACCTGCCCGTCGGTCGGGCAGCCGGGGGCTTTTTGTGACCCACACGGCGTGGCGCATGCCGGCGCGAGGGGGTCTACAGGTACCCCGCCTGTTGCTTCCATCTCATAGAATAAATACCTCGCACATAGACAACAACATATCCAAAGGGAATTATGACGAAAACTGCATCCCAAGTAACGTTACTGTCTGAAATTTGTAAAAAAAAAACACTTTAAAAAGAGTAGGAAAATTATGTTACCTAATACCAATATAATAGTATGGAAGCGACTAGTCAAGAATAACTGCTTTAGTAAGCAGTAGCCAATGGAAGCTAATATTAATTATGATCCAAATCATCCATATTATACATATACCTGGCTCTACAACTGAGGAAGTTCTCGTTTTTATTTAATTGTTTATTTTATCTAGAACGTGACGACACTGATGACACTATGGTAATACTACGTTAAATACACATTTCAATATAGCCATGGCAGCCGAACGACGTTTTTTCAGCCTACGATTATTCGAAACATTTCTTACGTATTTGTATATATGAACAAACACGATGAAACAAAAAAATTAACAAGGCCGTAAGTCGAATTATTTAGTTATCGCCTGACCTCGTGAACAATTAATTTGAGGCAAATATAATGCATTTCACTGACATACTAGAAACACCACTACACCATGCCACCGTTCTTATACTTAATTAAAATGTTGAAGGTGTCTCGGCCCGCTAACCTAAATAAAGATGTTGTCATCAGACCAGCTACTTCCATCTATTAACAACAATAAAATTCTGTGGAAGGAGAATTGTACAAATTTCAGGAAGAGTGTCTACGATTTGTATAAGTTTTACTTTAGTTCTCCATTATTCCTTCTTATAATGCGGCCATTGACCTGCCCATTGCCACTCAAAGCTTCATCTGCGAGTTATATCGATAATTTCAGTCTTATGAGTTTAATTGAAGTATCGTAACGATACAACGACACGTCCTGTCTTGTAGCGAAATCGAAAATACGTATCAAAGTTTTCTCCGTAGCGCACTTAGATCGTATCGCATTTTTGAAACTGCATAGAAATTTAAACACCTTGTAATTTTGGCTTTATGATACAGTCCTGCACTGTGAAGTTTCTATAGTTCTATACTAACCCATGTTTGATGCCTAAATAAGTTAGATGTGCATACATGGGAATTGTCATTGTCTATCATTCTGCTTAACGACAATATCCTTAGTTACCATTTCTTCTGTACCTAAGTAGTTATGAATAAAGAAACTTGGAGTTTCCACATCAATAATTAAGAACCAGCCATCATTTGCGGGCGGGCAATAAGAAAACACCGCAGATACAAAACCAGAGAACAGCAATCGTATAAGTGGCATACAACGGCCGTTCGATTTGTATTTCGGTTTCGCATCACCGAGCGATGATTGCGCGCAATGCGGTATCATTTGCTCGGCGGATTCAATCTATATGGTAAGGCTGATGGAATTTTCATGAATATTTAGTGTGGTTTTTGTGCGGCTGCATGGCTGTGCGGTTATCAACCGCCTCCGCGCAATGTAGCTAGCTGGGGGATCCAATGAACAAAGTAACTACAATTACATTAGTTCTTACTTCTATGTCCGGCTCGAAGGACCAATGTACGGGCTGGCCGTAACTAATATGAGTTTAAGAAATAAAAGATAAAATAGGAAATAAAAATACTGTATTAAACTGAATTTAATAGAGAATGATTATGGATTATGAAATATGAGTAACGCGCGGTGCTCTTAATGACCGGAATCGTACTGAATATAATTTGTTACAAAACTAGTGAATTTAATAAAATGATGATGTTGCAATGCGAATGAAAAGTGCAATGTACGCGCTTGACCGTACAACACACGTGAATTTGATTTCATTATCAGAAGATTCAGAAGTTGAACAAAATGTATGTTTCGTTCAGTTGGTTTATTGTAATAGAAATTGTAATTAATATCAGGGTAAAATTCATCGGTTTTCCTCTCAGTTTATTCATTAAGTTGTCGCTGAACCCGTGCCGTGACTCACCCATACATAATTTTCATACGAATAGCCCGATAAATAATTATGTGTCACACGTGTACCTGTTATTTGGTTTGTCACATTCAGTATGAGGCGTGTGTGTAAAATATGTTATGGGAAGTTCGGTTTACCTTGACCGAACGTGATTATTCATTTATTGCGCACATTACTGCTCAAAGTTATGAGTTCCATTCAATTTGATCTAGGGGCATCCTCGGCGTAGTCGGAGGCAGAGTTACAAGCTAGGGGTTCAAAACTATTTTTATGCGACGACTTGTGGATACCCGGTGTATGCTACTACGCTAAAAATATTGTATGGAAAAAGCCGAAAATCGAAAATGTGCCTATTGCATTGTTTTAGTTGTCTAAAACCATCTTCGCATTCGGCATATCGGTTGGATGATTTCAAACTCTATAAAGGACATTCGTGCAAAAAAGAATTGTTTTATATAATATAGATTGATGATCCTGCAGCTCAGTCAGCTCAGTAGTTGGACGAGTGTCGGGTTCGATTTCCAGCAGGGGCAGAAGTTATTGTTTGTTTACGCGTAATGGATTTTTGTGTCTGGAATCTTTTTCGTATGTCCGTACTGCAAAAAGGAGTGAAGTTGTGGGGTGAACCTTTATGTGGGTTACACTATTTTCCCACTCACAGGAACCTACATATACATACACCTACATTTTTGCTATTTTTGACCCCCCCACACCCCCATGTATGAGCACATAAGATTTCTCGTACTCCCCCTTCTTACGTGAGATTTAACCTGTTTTGGAAAAGGATCGAAAAGCACTAAAACTCATAATTTGACGTAAATTAAATATTTTTTATGTTCATTATAAGTGTTTCGACCTGTTCAATTATTAGGTAATAATGGCTCTACCCCCTCCCCCAAGATAAGGGCATGTAGATATTTTGTGGACCCCCCTCCTCGAGACCCTTACGTAATTAATTAATGGCCCCCTACTACTTTGATGATGATCTGATAATCTAAAATAATACGAGTATTAGAATACAATATATCGGCATTGATGGACGCTACTATCTGTGGATGTAGATGCGTCAAGGAGGTCACAATACGATATTTGTTCACCTGGTGCACGGGTTGCATTCGGTGCAGTTATCGTGCGTCGTGTTGTCGCTGCACCGATAAGATTACCTCGTCGATAGTAGCGCTGTTATCTCGTTCTTGGTACTGTTGCTCGTTCCCTTAGTTCGCTTCTATCTCGTACAATCAGGTTTATTTGTTTCGTCTTTGGATTTTTATCAATATGACTCCGATCTAAGTTGTGAATGGTGATGGAATTGTATGTGGTATTGATGACTTGTTTCCATTGTTTGTATTGAAATTTGAAGTTGTTATTTATAGCCGAACTTATGTAAGTTTGTATTAATCAGGATTGATTATGGTGATAATATTAAGTCCAGAGGCGTAGCTTGTCTTAAGTTTGCCCTGTATCAATATATGTTGCGGAGCCCCCGTTCCAACTTTAGCTATCGAATTCTGGGCAAAAAAAATGGTAGAAGTAAAGGACGTCTATAAAAAAGAGCTACTGTAGGAGGAACGCTGTTGAGCTGCTAGTCGGAGCCCCGATGGGCACGAGTCGAACTAGTGGGAACAAAGCATAGGGTGGGGCCCCTGTGTAATTTATACAGCTGATATGGCGGTAGCTACGCTCCTGTTGTTTACCTGTATTAACTTGAGGCAAAATGTTATGATGCAAATGACTATGTTAAATTCTTTGGAGTACATCCCTTGACATTCGGCTCGTCCCGGCCTATCGCACAACCTTTATCTGTAAACCACTCCGTCAACTTTCACCAATCGATGTAGGAATTGAACAATTTGGATATTTAAACTGTTGAACTAATAGGAAGCTTTCGATCGATTCCAGGTCGGGGCATACTGTGCGAGTGCTCGGGCGCGAGCGCGTGCCCCGACGGCGCGGCGAATGGCACCTGCGCCACGCAGCCCGGCGGGTACTGCTTCGCCACGGTCGAGGAGGTGCTGGACGACGGCGGGCTGGTCGTGCAGGAGCGCACCGCCGGCTGCCTGCCGCCCGACGAGGCTGGCTTTATGCAGGTATGTACACGTCCGATGTTGGTACACCAGGATTAAATTACTTTAGAATTCAGCTTCTGGAATAACCTTTGATTTTATCAATTGACCGATTTGTTAAACGTATCCAACGTTTACTCGTTTCCAGTGCAAGAGTTCCCAAGTGCCACATCAGCATCCGAAGGTGATCAAATGCTGCGAGACTGACCTGTGCAACCGGCGGCTGCAGCCGCAGCTGCCCGAGCAGCCGCCCGACGTGACGGAGGCGCCGGCGCGGCCCGCCGCCCCCGCCAGCCCCACCGTGCTGGTGGCGGCCGCGCTGTGCGTCGCGCTCGTCGCCTTCCTCGCCGCGCTCTGGCTACTGCTGCGGCGGCGGCGGCGCGGCTGCAAGCGCCCGCCTTCGCCGCCCGCGCCCTCGCACCGCGCCGAGATCTCCTCGGGCTCCGGCTCCGGCCTGCCGCTGCTCGTGCAGCGCACCGTCGCCAAGCAGATCCAGATGGTGGAGTCCATCGGCAAGGGCCGCTACGGCGAGGTGTGGCTCGCGCGCTGGCGCGGGGAGAAGGTCGCCGTCAAGGTGTTCTTCACCACCGAGGAGGCCTCCTGGTTCCGCGAGACCGAGATCTACCAGACGGTGCTGATGCGACACGAGAACATCCTCGGGTTCATCGCGGCGGACATCAAGGGCACCGGCTCCTGGACGCAGATGCTGCTCATCACGGACTACCACGAGAACGGCTCGCTGCACGACTACCTGCAGACGGTGGTGCTGGACCCGCCCGGACTGGCGACCATGGCCTACTCGATCGTGAGCGGGCTCGCGCACCTGCACATGGACATCTTCGGCACGCGCGGCAAGCCGGCCATCGCGCACCGCGACATCAAGAGCAAGAACATCCTCGTGAAGCGCAACGGGCAGTGCGCCATCGCGGACTTCGGGCTGGCCGTGCGCTACGTGGCCGAGCGGAACGAGGTGGACATCGCGCCCAACACGCGCGTCGGCACGCGCCGGTACATGGCGCCCGAGGTGCTCGACGAGCGGCTCGACGTCACCAACTTCGAGGCGTTCAAGATGGCCGACATGTACTCGCTGGGGCTCGTGCTGTGGGAGATGTGCCGGCGCTGCGCCACGGGCGACAAGGCGCAGCACGTGGAGCCGTACGCGCTGCCGTACCACGAGCACGTGCCGCCGGACCCGTCGTTCGAGGACATGCACGCGGTGGTGGTGCGGCGCGGCGCGCGGCCCGCCGTGCCCGCGCGCTGGCGCTCCAGCGAGCCGCTGGCCGCGCTGGCCGCCGCCATGGCCGAGTGCTGGCACCACAACCCGCCCGTGCGGCTCACGGCGCTGCGCATCAAGAAGACGCTCGCGCGGTACAACACCGACCGCGACACCACCGTCAAGCTAGTGTGATGTAATGTATTGTTGTTCCTGTAAATATTATTATGCTGTGCGTGGAGGACCGGCGGCGTTCGATGTTGAGTTCCTCGATATATTTTATTTATTATCGATTTTCGAATGTGGTGACGCTAAATTGTGTTGGGGGCGCTCGGCGGGGCCGCCCCCCCCGCCCACGTCGACGTTGTAAATTCCGTTTGACCACCGTTCTGTTTAAATCTCAGTATTGTTAAGTTTATGTAGAATGTCACATTTCCTCCCAGTGAGTTTGTTTGTTGTATAACTTAATAGTTTGTAAATGTTTGTGGGCGAGCTCGCTGCCCTCCGGCTCGGTGCCGGCGGGCAGCGAGCTCGGCCCGATGACCAGACCTGCCAGAATCTCCCTGTTTCGGTTCTTTATTCTGAAAATTGTTTATTTCGTCATTGTTATATTAGAAGGAGAAAGCGAGGATGGATTAGTGGATGGTTTTGTAAAAATATTGTCTTCCGTTTTTTATATGCGATTTCATGAATGGCACCTCGGGAACCAGATTACTTTACGAAGCATGGACTGTGAATATTGTGATACTTTGACAATAACACGTCATTGAACGTACAAAAACTTGATAAATTGCAACTGTTTCACTGAATGATATCTATTTAATAAACGATACATTTCTCACTTTTATGTATTTCAATGGATTGTACTTAAATTTTATGAAAAGACTAAAGCTGAGGGAAGTATTAGAGATAGAGTACGTGGGAGTGGTTGCAGCGCAGTGTCTTACGATGCCTTCGATTAGTATTACGTAGGATGTTCACTGTTCAGAGCGCGACGCTCGCCGCCATATACTTTTTGTCTATTTAAGGAAAATTATAAAGATAACTAAATTTATATAGTTTGTGCCTTAAACGTTCTATTTAATCACGTACCTATAAGTAACTGTGAGCAACCTGTGATCGTATTAAAATTAACTAAGCTTGTGAAATTGAAGATTTTACACATATTTATACAAACAATCTGTTGTTATTTGTAATGTTATAGAAGAACTGTAGACAGAGAGCGCTGTCGACGTACTGCAATGTCACCTTTCACTCGCACACACTGAATAGGAACATATAGTTACATAGAAATATCTTATCAAAAGGTCAACAAAAACTATTGATAACGGAATTATTGACAGTTTTGTGTTACAAGTTTTTTCAAGTGTTTCGAAATGTATATGACAATCGGTTGTCTACGGTATTCTCTGTCTATAAATAAAATGATAATGAACAAGCATGGCGGCCGGCTCGCGCGGCATTTACAGAGTGCGCGTGTGGTGTTTGTATATATAGTAGTGTAACTGTAGGATACATGTTGCTAGTTAAGGTACAATAAAATATTAAGGGACATACGTTGCTCGTTTGATTCAACCCCAACCAACCAATTGTAGACGTTTTAGAGCTAGCCGACTGACCTCGTTTGAGAAGATTTATGTAATAAATTACATAGTTTTTTAAGTTGTCGACATAGCCCCGCTATGATTGTCAGAGGGTGCATCGGAATGTAGTATTCAAATAACTTCATATAAAAGTTACTATATTCTTTTATGTATATTCTTTTCATATTTTTTCCGAAATTGATGCAGCCAGCGCCCATGGCTGCGATTTTATTTACACTTAATCAACAATCGTAATATATAAACAATAGTTCTGCTGTATTTACAAACTGCGGCTATTGTGGTCGACCAACTACAGGCCGCTCTTCTGATATAACAGCCGACATACGGGCTGCCAGGCCTCATATTGGGCATCGGTCACCTTCCATGAACCAGCAACACCAGTCGTTCCAGAACTTCCAGAAGCGATGCCGGTTAAAGTAAGCTAAAATCTGAACTGTCCCTGCATTATACTTGCTAATTTTATGTGTGGTAGTTAAAAACCCTACCACCATGGGCACCATGCATACATAATTACTGGGGACTGCAGAACTTTAAATTAGCGGCCAATGCGATCCGACACCATTCTTCAGTATAAACATACTGAAACTATGAATATGGATGATGATAGGCTTGAATTCAAGGGTATGGGTTTTTTTCCCACTAGCACTGTTAACAGAACTATTCCACATGACAGATGGGAATAAAATCGGGTGTCAGGCATAGTCTTACAACTCGCAGGACTAGTGGGAATAAACGAAAAGAACGTGTTGTGTTTGTAAAGTTCTATGATAAAATTACTGGCAATTATTACAAACAAGCTTCTAATTGTCTTGTTATTGCAAACTAGAAAATAAACCAATTAACCTTGATACCCCATTTACACGCGCGCGCGAGCCACGAGACAATCCGCGAGACGCGCACATACGCGCGCGTGTGAACAGGGCGCTCGCGGACCAGACCGTGGCGCGTCTCGCGCTCGCAGGGCTCGCGTCGCGTCGGGAGCGGTTTTATAGGCGCGCGCCAAAGGGGCTCGCGCGGTGTTCACACGCGCGTAAGGGGCGTGGCTTACGGACGGTCCGCGACACGCGCGTGTAAATGAGCGGTGAGAGAGAGAGTTACCTACGAAATCAGGGAAGATATTGGCATGTTAGTAATAAGCTGTCGGGCTTTGCTTGGACAACAGAGACAGCGTGACCACTTTTAGTAGATTACTACTTTTTTAGTAGATTTGAAGCTAATAAGACAATAATCTAGTAGGGTAAAATGACTTAGTAGAAATGAGAAACACATCGGTAGGTTTTGGTATTAATTCACTATCAAAGAATATTGGGCTTAAAACCAAGCATCCATGTCCAAAAAGTTTTAATTTACAATTGGCACGAAAGTGATTTGGAGGATTCCCTTATTATTGAATGAAATTTACTGTGGGCATAGCAAATTTAATTTAATTTTCCAATAGATAGATATTTTTATAAAATAGGTCTTTTAACTTAGATCATTTTCAAGGTGCTCCTGTAATGATAGACAACACAGTCGTTTTCGTTCATTTGTATTGTTTGCTTTCGCAGAATCATACATTTATGTGATTTGAAATGAAAAGAAGATACGATCAAACATAAGTTGCGGAGTGGGAAGAAAACCCATTATTTTCAGTGGCTAAAAAAATGGGATGACAATAATGCTTATTGTAAAGCTTGTAAAGCACAATATACTGATAAATAAACTTAGGCATTATGGTGTCTCAACACAATCAGTTGGCCTTATAAAATCCTACCTATCCGACCGTATCCAGAAAGTAGTTATTAATGGCAAGGAGTCCCCAGGAGCACACATTACTATGGGAGTGCCCCAAGGATCAATATTAGGACCACTTTTATTTTTAATATATATCAATGATCTTCCTTATTTCACAAGGGACTTGTGTGAAACTGTATTGTTTGCAGATGATACCTCATTACTTTTTAAAGTTGATAGGAGAAAAAAATGTTTTGACGATGTAAATAATACTGTTTTCCAAGTGTTGCAATGGTTTACATGTAACAACCTAATGTTAAATGCTAGTAAAACGAAATGTATGAAATTCACATTACCAAATGTGAAACAGGTACCAACTCAAATAGTTATAAATAAGGAAGTACTTGACCTTGTAAATTCAACAAAATTCCTTGGCCTTACTATAGATTCACGCTTACAATGGAGTCCTCATATTGAAGCCTTGTCTGGGAGACTGAGTTCAGCTGCTTACGCGGTTAAGAAAGTAAGGCTCTTAACTGACGTAGAAACAGCACGGTTAGTTTATTTTAGCTACTTTCATAGTGTTATGTCCTATGGTCTGTTGTTGTGGGGCTCAGCTGCAGATATTGAGTCTATATTTATTTTACAGAAAAGAGCAGTCCGTGCCATTTACAACCTCAGGCCTAGGGACTCGCTTAAGGATCTCTTTAAGGAAATTAATATTTTAACTGTGGTGTCACAATATATATTGGATAATGTTTTGTATGTTAAGAAATATTACGACAGTTTTCTTAAGAAGAGTGACATCCACAATATTAATACGAGGAACAAGGCTAAACTGATTGTACCAAATTTTAGACTATGTAAAACTGGTGGCTCGTTCATGGGTACATGTGTAAAGATTTATAATAAAATTCCATCGAAATTTACAGAAATGCCTTACCTTAAATTTAAAACTCATATTAAAAGCATTCTTATGAGGAAAGGATATTACAAATTAGATGATTATTTTAAAGACAAGACTGCTTGGACATGAGTTTTATGAATATAGATTGTAGTAGATGATAAGTGCTGTCTGTAACTGTGAGCAGGAAAAAAACAAACCCGGAAGTTTCTTGCTGCTTCTTCTCCCGGGCCCTCTCACAGTAGGGCTTTGTCTGAAGCATTGGCATAACTTGCATGACTTTCAAAAAGTGTTTGTAAACCAAACCAATTTTGAATAAAAACATTTGATTTGATTTGTAATTCTAAAAATTTTGCAAGAATTGCGTTTATCAAAGAGCATAGTGCTTCAGCAAAACTTTAAAAATGTGATTGATTAAATGTAGGGTTCATTAACAAATATCTACCCAAAACGGCTCAAATATTATTAAAAAAAATATTAGTAGACTTTAAAATGCGACCTAGTAGATTTCAGCAGTGTCTTTGGTAGATTTAAAAGTTAAATTTAAACTCATTCAACTTCAATTAAACTAACTTCACAAAATTGACTTCTTTCAGGCTCAAATTATACGCTGAAAATCAAAACTTTTGTAAAGCTGATATCAGACGAGTCATTTCTTGTTCATTTTCTTCTTTCATTTTACACATTTCACTCCAAGTGACACATCTGAACACAAAATGAAACATTAGTGCTGAATGAATTCATTAGTGAATCAATCCAACAGTGTTGGATGCTCAGATCAATAAATAGTTATTTATCGATCTGAGGCACGGACATGAAAAAAAGACGGAAGTAACTTCGTCTAATCGAGAGTGAAGCCACAGTAAGTCCTTATATCTCAGAAACGGTGTAGGTGGGCTCGTAGGAAAAAACGTATTGATACATTTTTATAGATAATTTTATGATTTACAATTTTTGTCTGGGGTACTTTATGATAAAACTTACCGTTTTGCTGAAAATCGCGAAAAACTATTTTATTTTTATTTTTGACCTTGAATATTTTTTTTCCATACACGGGAATGATGGGGAACTTAAATTTTTATTTATAATTATGTTTTGAACAACCTTACTGATTTTCAGCTTGTTGGGAATTTATGCACCTTCACTATCATCTTTTGGTCTAAATTGACCGGACTAATAGTCCACAATAAAATGATTGATTGATTGATAAAAGTGAATATTATTATTATCACGCTTTGAACAATTTGTCATAAATTCTGTTTACGATTTGCGCTGGTGCTGCACTCTGGCGCGAAAACTTTCCTCCTATTAAAAGTCAACGGAACCCCACTGTGACGGGTAGTAAATAAATTATCTGCCTTTATTTCTCGTAATTAACCTTTTGACCGCCAAGCCTCAAACCGTGCGCCGAATAAAGTTTCATTTCAGTTACATAGGTCTTTTGTCTTAGCGTTAACCCCTCAATCCTCTTGGGCTGAACTTGCAACACACAGTTGCCAGTTTGCCAGAAATGTAATAAAAATAAAAATAAATTATAAAGTTTTATGTGTATTATTCTTAGGCACTTCTTTTAGGAGAAATTAGTTTTGGCACCAAATAATTATCTGCCTTTATTTACATTTCGTGTTAGCCTTATTTTTAAACTACATATTACGATAAACAGACAAGTTACAAGGACTCATCTAATAAATTTACTGTTAAAAACATGGGCAGGGCAGTACTAATAGAAACAAGAATTGTACTTAAAATGGTATTTATTTAACTTATTTACATTCAATCTCAATACATTCTCTTTATCCAACCATTCAGTCACACTATGTCTATGAAAAATTGCAAATCAGTCACTGACAGTCACCTTTACCAATAAAAATGTCCATAATCTATCAGATTCGTTGGACAGTCAAAGTATGGTCACTAGATGATTGGCGAATTGTGCAATATATCTATCTCTTTCGACGTCTCAATAGGGCGCGTACCGCCTGGAGGGTGATGGCCCACGCATGCCCGGCCTGGAAACAACAAAACATAAATTAAAGTTATTATTGACACAGTGCTAATTCGATTACTATATTTTCAGTATTTTAGGTGGATTGGTTGTAATATAAGTATACATTTTATTGACACATTATTTCAATTATTTTACAGTAATTTGATAACTGTAGGTACCTGTATAAAAGAAAAACCTTCAATTGAAGGCTATGTTGATTCAGAGTATAAATTAAATTTATCATTTTAGCAGAATATTAAATGATATGTCATGGTCCGATTTAAAATTCACAGTTCATATCTTGTATGAATTCTTTAGTCTGAACAAATTCTTATAACAATACTATCTAACACCGTAACAGTAGCAGATGAAGTCAATCCTTTATCAATATAAAAATGAACAGATAACTAAAATAAATACAAAATAATTATTACCTCCTGTCATCAAATGTGTCACGGCTGAAGTCTTCATACAACCTGCAGCAACAAAATATTATTAAAATAAAAACATACATGCGTACTGTACATTTGTAGAGGCACCAGGTAAGGTCATAATAAAGTTAGGAAATAGTTATTGAAAACCAGGAAATTACATTATAATCATGACCAACAACATTTTACAAGCAAACTAGACGGAGTGAACTGAAGGTTTAGGTGTACAATGAGGGAATGAAGTTAAAATCAAGTTACAGCTACATACTAGCATTACAGTGCATAGGTAACAAAGGGGGAAACCCATTGACAAGTCAATCTCACCCCCGGGACATCTGCGGTCCTCTCGGGGGACTCCGTCTGCTGAACATAGCATCATACGACGACCTCATGGATCCCATGCTGGTCCGCAGCGGCGGCAGGCTGGGCATGGGCGGCATGGGCTCGCGGCGCAGCGGCGGCGACACGAACTCGCCGCGGGAGCGCGACGCGCCCAGCTCCGAGCGCGACGACACCGGGTAGCGCCGCTCGAACAGCTCGCGCGGGGAGTCGAACCGCGCGCGCTCGTAGTACCCATCGTACGGATCCTGCACCACGACCCACAGTTAAAATCACACACGTGCAGATAAATATAGCAATAAAATGACCCTATGCATGAAGTTAACGACCCGTTCCCGACGCGATCGAGGCTGCCTGTCGGAGGTCTCGAGCATGCACATCGGTCTAGGAGCGGCAACAAGCTGAGATGACTGGTTTAGTTGGATGAGAGAGACACTTGTAGCATCACCGAACCCTTCGGGAGTAACCGAGTCAGGTACCGCGGGGGCTATCCACGCTCGGCCTACTTGATGCGGAATCGGTACGGAACCGGCGGGCGATAAGACATAAATGAGAACGCGTTACCCCAAATCCTCCCATCATGCGATCGCGAAGGAAGGGCGGCGGCGGCGGCGGGGGGTAGGGGTCGCGGCCGAACGCTCGATCGCGGAAACCGTTGCGGTCGGGGCCCATCGCCTTGGGGCACTCCTTGGACCAGTGGCCGCCGCGGCCGCAGCGGTAGCACTGCTCGGGGTCGCCCATGCCGGGCCGCTGGCGCACGCGACTCGTGGACATTTGCACCTTCATGGGCTGCCCGTCCACCATCATACCGTTCAGCTCTTTGATCGCCTCGTTCACGTCGCCCGTCGCGTCCAAGTGTACGAAGCCGTAGTTACGAACGATATCGCACTCGACCACGGTGCCGAACTTCTGAAACAGCTCGCGGACCTCGGGCGCGCGCGTCTTGTCCGTTAGGTTACCCACGAATATTTTAGTAGTCGGCGTCGACGGCGCCTTGCGGCTCTTGGCCGCCTCTATTTTAATAGCTTGACCATGAACTAGCTCTCCGTTTAGGTTCTGAATGGCTTCGCGGCCGACTTGTTCGTTTTCCATATGCACGAAACCGTAATTTCTGACGATATCGCATTCTACGACCGTACCGAACTTTTCGAACAGCGGTCTGAGATCGGCGTCCGTTGTTTTATCGGAAAGATTCCCGACGAAGATTTTGAAAGTACCGGCGCCCGGCATTTTAGTTTCTGAAACGCATACATAATTTCACGAAATGAGTCAGCAGCGTCCATGACAAAAATTCGATTTACCGACGAACGAATACTATAATTTTTGATAAATAAATGCTACACACAATACTCACCTAGAAGGTTTGACGCAAAAACACTAAAACAGTTGATAAACTAAAAATAACACATAAAATTACAATTATTTTTCCAGTCTCAAGACTACTGTTATGTCTGCAACAAAATGGCGTCGGTTCAATTTCTTTCCATTTGGCTCATTCGTTTTCCATTTCTATACTCTATGGTTGCGCTATACGCAATGTATATACTTTTTTTAAGCCTTGAATGTTTCCATTTTGGCTCAAGTGATGCATGCACTACAACACGGGACACATCACTACAAAGTATATAAAGTCAAATGTATTTTCGACAGACTAAATTGAATAATCTAAATTTTACTAACAAAAAATAACCGACTTCAAAGTCTCAAAAACTACTTTTCAGATCTCGTTCAAATTTATGTGGGACCACATGACAAGCAAAAAAAATAAATAAAATAAAAGCTTTCGATTAAAAAAAGAATCATCGAAATCGGTTGGCGTGATATTGAGTTATTCGTCAATTTGTCGCGCACATATTAACACAAATTTACGACTTATGTGGTTTTCTCATGGATGCCATTGTCAGATCTCAATAAAATTTATGTGGGACCACATGACAGCCACCAGCTTTCGATTAAAAAAACAATCATCAAAATCGGTTCGCCCAGTCCAAAGTTCTGAGGTAACAAACATAAAAAAAAACAGTCGAATGGAGAACCTCCTCCTTTTTTTGAAGTCGGTTAAAAAATATAGTCGAATTCAAAATTCGACGGACCAATTTGACAATTTTGAGAACTCAAATGCAAAAATGTTGCCAGCACCCTAAGGCATTGCTGCTCTTATCGATATATTAAAAAGTTACCTCACATTTCTACGTGACTTTTAAAATCAAGTTAACTCTATTTTAAACATTTTTCGTAATGAAAATGTGACTGTATTTTGTTTTTTACAACTTATTTTTTAACCCGACTGTGCGACCGAAAGAAGGGTAATGTGTATATCAGTATACTCGTATGTATGTATGTGTGTTTCTATGTGAGGTTATAGAAACCAAACGGGTTGACCGATTTTGATAATTCTTACGTCAATCGATTCGTCTTAATCTTGCTAATATCACTGAAGACATGAAAATAATTAAATTTCACCACAGAGACAACCAGACGCCATATATCTAAGTAATAATAATTAAGTAATAATAGTAATAATATCTAAGTGAACAAAAAATTTGACGAACTACGTCAAGTAGGGTATCGTTGAATAGCTATTCAAAAATGAGTTTTGTGTTCTTCTCATCATTTCTCATTTTAAGTGACAGTTTAGGGTATATAACGATTGAAAGTTGGTTAAACATCCATTTTCGTTAATTTACTCTCTGAAATGACGATTTTGCGAATTTTACTGTGTTATCTTAATAAAGAAGTCAATGAATCCTAACTAAAAAGCGTAAAATAAAAAAAAATACATAAATAGAAAAAAAACCCGCTGTCATGGGACGGTTGACAGATGTGAAACATCGAAATGCGTCGCCACGATCACTAAGTCTAAAATCAGGTTTACCCCTCGCGTAAAGATGTTTCACATCAAACACAAGCCCAGCAGTTCAGAATGTTGTTAACGATTTTCCTACTTTCAATAAAATGGCAATAATTTAAAAACGTCAATATTGTGTCGGGTGAATTCGCCAAAGTCACAAAAAAGATGTTCCGATTGATAAAAAATTTAATTTACTACTTTTATAATTTTTTATTTTAGAAACTGCTTTTATACATATTTTTACATAAGCGCCCACACATTACATTACATTATTTGAAGTAATTTATATAAAAAAAATGATTAACACACCCAAAACATCATTACCATTTGCAGGGAAATTGCTGATATTGATATTCCAAAATATTTTTTGAAAAACCTGCCTTACACATTGCGTGTTTAATTTTATATTTTGAAACAATATATAATTAGGTACATTATAACATATAATAATATGGAATCAGCAGTGCAGAATTAATAAAAAACATCAATTAAAATTTAGTCACGAAAATTCGTCAACTCCATGTCAGTACCGTCAAACGTTATATTTCTCAAATGTTTTTTGGGCTACGCTATAAAGTACCCCTCGTTTCTCCTCGTCTGGTCCATTGTAAAAAGTGGAACAGGCCAAATTTTTACTGCTGCATGGAGAAACAACTTTTATTCATGAAAAACAACGACGTTCAGTACTTTGTCCCGATTTTGAATCATCGCCATTTACTGGACTTACAAGGTAAATATAAATTAAAAATTAATTTTAATACTCCACACGTATGTGTAATAGGAACATGATTTTCACTGGCACAAAGAGTTCATAAATTAATTATTAACCGATCAACAGTTGACGCCATTTTATGTAATATGCAAAATTAATTTTAAGCAAAAAAGAAAAAGTATCATTACCATATGCATCATTCCCATTTGTTTTTTTTGTAAATGGGAATGATTTTGTGTGAATGGTACGACGATTTGAAATCAATTTTGATTGAGTAATGAGACCTAGCAATTTCTTTTTCAACGATAAATTTTTGATATGTGTGTTGTAAATTAAATTTGAGCTACAAGTTGTTGGTAAAGAATCTACAAAACTTTTTAATTTTGCAATATCTTTTGAGTAAAATAAATTATAAACGAAAATTTAATGCAAATAAAGGCAAAAATCGTTAAGAGAAACAAAAAATTGCTAGACGGAGGAGATAAACCGAAATCAGAGGAGATTGTGCATTGTACGAAGAGGAGAACAAAAAAAGAGATAAGAAGAAAAGAAAATAAAGAAAAGTTTCTGAAGAAAATTCTCTGAAAAGAAAAATAAATTAAAGTGTCCTCGTTAGTAGCAAGCTACTAGGTGAACAAAGCCGATGAGAAATTTAATACCCCAGATTTGTTTTGGCACACTTGCTGCATGTTTTTGCTATCCTAGTACTTACTGCAAGAAACGAAAATATCTGGCTTGCTTTCTATAAGAGAGAGAGAAACATGCGCACGCCGTACGACATGTAACGACGCCGCACGAGTTGTAACGACTAATGATGTCAAAAAGTGTCGTTACAACTTTTCGTTACCAAATTTTCCGCCTAGCCCCCTTTCGCAACGCGCGATAAGGAACTTGGTTACAAAAAATGTAATGAAATAAGATGAAATAATCTTTTATTCATGTCGATATCACTGATACACTTATGAACGTCATTTTTTTAATCTAACAGCATTTCGGAACGGTGCTTTGTCATGGAGAAGAAAATCCGTAAAGAAACTCCACAGCACATCTTTTAAAATAATGAAATTATTACACAAGATGTTCTAACTGACGCGGAACTGGATGCATTACCAATTTACATGCATCTTTGTCAATAATATATTCATTTATACTATAGTATCCTTTGCCTACTGGCTGGAATTTCAGAGATCTCTTATACATTTGAATAAGCAAATCATATACTTAGGTAATTTAATGTAAAAACGTACATAGAGCCCTTCAAAAGAACGTTGTACTCTACGTAGGTGAAAAGAATCCGTAACCAAAAGTATGTTTGTTTCAAGTTTGATGATTTTGCGTATCACTATTTTGCTTGAACCAACCGCCGTTGTTTCTTTATGAATAAAATATAATGGTAAATAAATTGAGATGTTACTGTTAATATACTTATTTCTTTAAATCTTTCCCGCAGGTAGTGGCATAATTTCAATTTATAGATGTTCCTAATTGCCCTTTTCTGGAAAACAAATATCGCATCAATGTCAGCCTCTGCACCCCACATCAATAATATCAATATACCATAGGACATAAGGTTATGAAAGTGTGCAAAATAAACAAGTATAGCAATTTCT
The DNA here is from genome assembly GCA_951805285.1 of Thymelicus acteon. Classification (NCBI taxonomy): domain Eukaryota; kingdom Metazoa; phylum Arthropoda; class Insecta; order Lepidoptera; family Hesperiidae; genus Thymelicus; species Thymelicus acteon. The sequence continues at coordinate 1,413,723 of OX638227.1, read as the reverse complement.
ACATCAGTAAACTGTTAATCTTTTAATGGCATAAACTGACTAAGCCGATATATGATTATCCCACTGTAGTTTAGAATCTAAGGTGACACCCAAGAAAACCGTGGATTTTTCCATAGTCATAATTTCATTATTTATAAGGTGAATCAAATATAAACCGGACTTTTTTTACTGGTCGCAGAGTGAAGTGACGCGCTTGGTACTGCTGTACGTGTTAAAGGGGACTGTCTCTTATTCTATATTCTATATACTTAGTTTTTTAGCATTTATCAGTAAATTATTTGTAGTAAACCGGTGTGAAAACAAACCTGAGAACTTTTACATCGTCATTTTTTTTATTTCTATTCGTCTTAAATATAAGAGAAGTGACATCAGCAACTATGATAATGTCTGCATATTTCTTAATTTAATACGGCAGGTCATTTAAGTATACTAGAAAAAGGAAGGGACCCAGAAACGAGCCCTGTGGTACACCCATCACAGATTGAGATTTCGATCACTTGTTATCATTTATACTAACACATTGGATTCTACTCGTCAAGTACGACACAATCAAGTTAAGTAAATTGTTATTGATGCTGTAGTAGTAGCTTAAGTAGTAATGTTTAGTGTTCAACACAATCAAACGTCTTAGACAGGTCACAGAATACCCTTTATGGGATTTTGTGAACTCTCCCAGGTCTCAAAGATAAGTTTGAGAAGCCTGCATTTGTTGTATTACGGCTTTCGGTAAAACCGTATTGCTCAGGGTGGAGTAAATTACAAGCGGTGAAGTGCTTCAGCGTTTAATTTAACTTAATTATTTTCGAAGACCGTAGGTAAAATAGAAATAGGTCTGTAATTATTAAGGCCTGCTTTGTCCCCAGACTTAAAAATCAGTATGATCTTTCTGTAGATTCATTAGATCTGGGAAAGTATCTAGATTTACACATTTATTTACTAACTTAGCTAAATATCACATCTTTTATATTATTTATAATTTTAACAGACATTCCCCACAAAATTTCAAATTCATATGCCCCCCCCCCCTTTACCAGAGGTAATTTTATTTCCATGAACTAATAATTCATATTTAGAATTGCGTAATTTATTACTACCAATCTCGTTACCAATAATACTAATATAAATATAAAATAATATATAGTATACTAATAAAATATACCAATAAATAATATACTAATAAAATAATCTAATTAGTGGTTTTACCTTGACATTTTTTATCTTCATATGCAACTTAAAGACATAATTATAATACACACGGCTTTAAATTTTTTTTGAATAACATTAAATTTTGTCATTCTAATTAGTGGTTTTACCTTGACATTTTTTATCTTCATATGCAACTTAAAGACATAATTATAATACACACGGCTTTAAATTTTTTTTTTAATAACATTAAATTTTGTCATTCCCACTAACAAAAAATCATTACCGTTAAATAAAAGTCATTACCAGGCTGCTCAATATCATTATCATTTCTTATAATTTTTTTTACGACCCAATAACTTTTAATTAGCTTAGCGAATTTTGAGGACTTTTGTAGGCTTAGAAAGGAAATTTTATGTGCTAATTTTTTTCATGATTTTGCACGCATTTCCACATACTTTAAAAAAAAAACAACAAAATAATTCAAAAACGCGAATTCACCCGTGTGCTTAGTGCGAGTTGCATCGAAAAGTTCACCTACCTCGATAACGTCAGTACATGCCTAACGAGAAGTTGCGAGTGCCAGTTCCAAAACGTGACTCGTATCAATCCACGTTTGTTCATTGAAAATATCTATTATTATGTTGGCAGCAAAACCGTCGTTAAATCTCGTTAAAACATTGTGAAAGAACCCAACCAAATTGAAAATAATACATTTATTTAGTTGGAGCAATAGTATCAAGCTACAATTAAAATAGTGGTGTTATACTGGTAGTTTACTTGCATAACGTGCTATAGATTAGTGTTTTGGTTGCTTGTTTCATATTAAATATTATTTTTTTCAGTACTTACTTCTCAATCATATTATATTGTGGCATTTTAAGCGAGAAAACAGGCAATATTAATTAATGAACATAGCTACAGTGATACATTTGATATGGAAAAGTTTTTGTGTGGTGAGGTTATGTGAATGAAATTTATTATTTATTTAACAAGCTCAGATCAATAATTAACAAGTTCACGATTGGTGTAATATTTATTTAATAGGATTTATATGTATAAGCACAGTGATCTTTGGCTGTAAATACTTATTCACTACAAACAACAATTAATGGACAAATCATGTCTATTTTGAACAATGAAAGTTTTTATGATACCTAACATATTACAATATGAGGAAGTGTACAAAGTAAGAAATGTTATGTTCCTAGTATTTATTTATATCTTTATATTTAAGGTACAAATCAAGAGAGATGGCAGAGTATCAAACTTGTCTCAACAGCACTAGCGCAGACTACTACTTCCAACAAAACAACAGCAATGCAACATTTTCCTCATTGTTATTTAAGAGTAAACGAGTAAACAAATACGTATATAAAGTAAAAGTATAAACACAGCAACATGGATTTGAGAATTGAGAAGATATGTGAAAATAAGGCCGCTACAAATATAATCATTAATTTATATTACAGTGTATGAAATGTGAAGTCTGTGACCATTGTAATTTACTCATTGGTTTTCTATTGAGATTGGAATTGAAGGTATAACATTATGTGGGAGAAATAAAACTTTAAAAGACAGATTGTGGTTTTCTTGATAATTTTATTTTAGGAGGCATATTATGTTGAATATGAAATTATTAAGGCATTACAGCATAATTATTATTATGTAATTTTGGTTTAAAGAGTGGAAATAAAACGTTGAACGGTAAATAATTTTTAATATAATATTTTTGTAATTCTTCTCCGGACAACAGTATTCAGCTGGATGTCAATAGTCTTAGTTGTAATTCAATCTTCCCCTTTTGTTATTGTATTCTTTATAATTGCTCTTCAACACCTTTCCTTTAATAAAAATATATGACAATTTTATTGTGTTCAGCAGTATATTAAAATCTTTTATAACAAAGGCTAAATATATAATTGTAAAATATAATACATAAATATATTAAATTAAACATTTTAATATATTATGCCTTATTAAATTATTCTCTATCTATTTTAAAACAAAGCAGGCCCTTAATATCATTTTGGCACATTACAATGGCATGGCATAATTATAGTGAAGTACTATCAATAAATCTTCTTGCTGGGTATATTGGCTTGGCAATAAATCTAAAACATTAAGAACATAGATATAATTTAGGATCTCAAAAGTGTAGGTGCTGATACGTCATAATGATAATATAGTCCCAAGTAGATAATATATTGAATGTTAATTGCATTTCTAGTATCTAGTTACCGCTTGCCTCGCAGCTGGGTATTCAGTTTATGGGTTTATCAAATATGTCATTATTAAATAAATATTTTCCTTGATCCTTGAGAGCTCCAATGCAAACGATATTGTCACCTTTGGCAATATTAAGTTACATAATAAAATAATTCATTGAGTTCATACTTGTAGACAATTTTAAATAAACTTATTTAAATCTTAATTGTGTAGGTAATGTAAGTACCTTTTATTTCCAAGAGTCCAAGTCAAGACACAATAATATTAGGTTTATCAAGTTCCTTGCAAGTAGTTTAAAAGTTATCTTCTTTAAAAATATCTTCATAAACTTTTTAAAAACTTGGTGACATTCGCCATTGGATTAGTGTTTATGTTTAAGTACTCTGTGACTGTGATTGCGTAGTGTTTAAGTACTCTGTGATTGGATTACCGGAAATTCTTTCTTGCATGAACAATACAAATACTACTTATCAATAATTTTATTCATTTTAAGATTTAGTGGCCGCAAACATGCTCCGAGCAATTATAAATGTCCAGCCATAATTTTCAAGAAACAGAAAAAAAGTTTAATTAAAATAATAAACCATCTTTTTATGATTTCACTAGTAAATTTCGCGTGAAAACTTTTCGGTCACGTGGTCCCATAGTTTTCGCAAGCTACGTATTGGAACTGTCAAATAAAGCCACTCGCACTCGCGCAATGTTCGAGAAACAATACAATAACCACTGACAGATAACTTCACTGTGAACTTTACTTTCGTGAACGTGAGCGCATGAAACTCGCACTCGCGCATTTTTTTCTTCACTTTCCCGCTAGATGGCTCTGCTTCGATCCCATACAAATTTGCATTTACGTAGCGAGCCCGTTATGTTACGGAAAACTCGCACTAAGCACACCGATTGCATGTTGATTGCCATAGACATAATAGAAGTTGATTGCCGACCACGGAACACAGACACAAGTGTTGTGTGTTGTGTCTGTGTTCCGTGTTGCCGACAATGCCGACTGCTGTCATAGAGTTAGAGCTGTCTATGAGCTGTCTGCTGTCAGCGTCATCGTCTCATTTTCGTCTCGCTCGTATTTCTCGTCTGTTTCTGAGTTTCTGTCACTCGGTTTATCGACATACGTCGGCGGTCGCCAAAAATATAAATTATTGAATTGAATAATCCTGTTTGTAAAATAGTGATTAGTAGTGTAGTACTAATTTAGTGTTTTTGTTGTGTTACATTTCAAGTTTTTCATTCTGTGCAAGGACGCCTACTTTCTATCGGTAAGTGATACTTGTATTTACGTGTTGGTATCTTTCGGTGCCGAAATAGATCTAATGGCTTTTCAAATTTCCATTTGTGCTCTTCTTTGCAATTTTTGCATTACATTACTGTTTCCTTTTGTATTAAAGTGAATAATTTGCTTAATGTAATGTAAACAACAACTGGAGACCATTGGTGAGCGCCGAAGTGTGACATTCAAAATTCGTCTTTTGGATGGAACAAATAATATTATCATATCCTGAGTGCTACTTTTTTCTTACTGAAGTGATATTCTGTTGATAAACCTTAGTTTTACTGTAATATAACCTCGAATCCCTTCTCAACTAAAAAGCAGCTGTTAGTCGGTCTATTTATTGAATAATATTAGCAAGGTGAACAAAACGTGATGGAATACAATATCTTTCAAATCAAGTTTTCTTGTTTAATCATTATGTCAGTGCTTATGAGAATCCCACATCATAATATATTCACCAAATTGTGGACAGCTAAGTCATAAATTAGGACAGGCTCGTTCACTGTTCCGCAAGTTGACTAAACTGAAAATAGAATTATAATTCACCACATATATTTATTATATATTATTTCTTTTTTTTCTTCTCTCTTTCTTGGCCGGCAGTGTATCAGTGATGCCTTTGGTATTGCTGATGTTTATGGGTGACAATAGCCACTTAACATGAGGTGGGTCGTCAACTTGTTTGCCGGCTATTTCCATATAAACTAGGCCTAGGTTAGTTATTGTATTGTTATTGTGAAAGTAAGGAAGGATGGAAAGGGCTAATGTTTGGTCTGACTAAGAGGGAGGTTGTTGTTGACAATATTCTTGATACTAAATAATCAAAATCACTTATTCTACATAAATATCATTAAAACACTTAAGTATAGCATTTTATTCTATTACTCATTTGGAGCAGATTCAAGTCACTGAATTCTCCTGACTTCGTTCTAATGTGTAGAACATAATTATGTTATGCATTTCTTGATGATTTTCCTTACGGCTTTTCTTCTCCTCTTGAAAAAGAAAACATGCATAAGTGTGTCAGTGATACCTAAATGATAAAAGCTTTTGAATTTTGATGGCACTTGTATTAAATTATTAGCTGTCAAATGAACAATTACTATCTCATAGTAAGTTGGTACACGGTTGGTACTCAGAAAGCATCAATGACATGCAGCAACCAAGAAAGAAAGAAGTTAATAATACAAGTCACTTGCATCTTTTGTTGCTGGCAATGAACTGGTGATGTATTTAGTATTCAGTGTTTAATTGCAAGATATATTGTAAAATGAAGGTGTTACATATTAGTTATAAATATTTAAACTCACCTATAACCCTGATAGGGTATAGCAATGATAGCGAGAGCAAACCAATTAATTCTACTATTATTTCTGATTCTTTGATTTTTATTCACATCTTTGGTGTTGACATCCTGGGGCAAAGTTAACCATTTACCATCGGTTGCCTCGTCTGCTATTATAATAGGTTTTTTTTTTCCCCTAAATTAAAAAGTTGACCATTCTAATATCTCATTACACATAGAACCTCACCTGCTTAATATTGAGTTCAATCAGTAGCTGAAACAATAGTAATGGATTAATGTTTTGATTCACGGTGTAAGGTGTGTCTGACCTTGGTAACTGTCTGCATTCCATTTGGCGCACATATTGCTGATATTTTTTTTTAACTAACCAATTTCCTGTATTTCAATATATATATTGAAATTCTGATATATCAATATCAATGTTACTCTGATCATTGGTATTATGTAACATCTACCTCCCGCTCTACAGTCTAATTTTGACCACAAGTTCAATATATCCACTGTACTTCATATTGACTTGAATTGAATGTTTTATTTTCTTTTCTTTAATGAATTCATTTGTAACATGATTATGTTACATATAAAATTTAGCTTTCGGCACTTCTCCATATTATAAACAAACTATGACAAATCAAAACCTGTAGGTACAGGTTAACATGTATGAATAATTTCAGCATTGATTGCAGCATTTTTGTAAATTTTTACATCATATGATGATGCATGATTTTATTTGTTCCCCTTTTAGACTGGCACAATTAGTGTAAACTGTGAAAAAGAAACTTTTCATAGGTTCATTTCAATTCTAGCTCAGAAAACCAATACAATCTTAGTTTTACAGTGACAATACTCAGCCACTTTAATTATAATGTAAATAATTTCAAGACATAGGTATGGTTTAAAAGACATTCAACAGAATAAAGTGAGAGAATGAATGGAGTTGCGTCCACAACCTGCAACATAATATTGTATGAAGTTTCACGCTCGCTCTGGACGTTTCAGCTTCCTCGCCGGTGTCTGCTTCCTATCTGAATCTGAAATCAATGGCGGCCGCCTTCCATTGTGACGCATACGTTGCCGCTCGACCGTCGTCAGTTTATTGTGTTAAGTTACGAGCCAGCAATGAATGGCGTCTATGGAAATGTCTTGTCACCGCGGGGGAGATATTAGCGCAGTGGGAGCGAGAGGGCGCGCTGTGCGACAGAGAGACTTGCGGTTCGATACGCCTACGTTAGGGCGTCCCTGCCCCGCACCGCACCTTTTTATATTCAGAACATCGGAAACTATACTTATAAAGTAATTCAGTCAATTGTATTATAATTATGGATTTTTATTGCATAGGGAATAATCATTAATGAAACTTAACCCTTTTGTGTGGATCCCATCCTCATTACATAAAAAAACCTACCTACAACAAAAAAACCTACTACCTTTTAATTTAAAACATATAATGAAAGTGGAATAGGCAGTATCTATTTAGTAATATTTTAAAGGTGTATTTAATATTTTGTTTTTATTATTGTATTGTTTTGATTTCGGAACCCCAAAACGCCGAAATTTTTTTGTGTTTTGTATTTTTTGGTTTTAATATGTTGCATTTTAATAATATCAGGTTACCACATTGATATGTAATGTGCTGGTCAGCGTATAAATACGTTTTCTTACTTGGTTTCTACTATAATAGTGACTTCCTTTAATTTTTTTATATAAAAGTGCCTTTATATTAATATTAAAGAGTAAACGGACGGACAGACTTGTGGTAGACTGACTTACTCACGGACTAAAAATTGTTGTGACGTAAAAACATGCTTGAATATTTTAGGGTTTCTTTCTTCTGCAGGTAGGGTGCTAATTAAAGGGCCTTTTAACAGATGCAGAGAAGTTAAAAGTTAAGATTAAGTTATTTTACGCGTTCTCATTACGAATTTCCATTATAGACAATTCATTGTATTATCAAATCTTCAGAAAAACCACAGAGAAAATCAAATTATATTTTTGATGTATTTTCGTTGTGAATGATGAAATAAATAAATAAAATGCAGCCAATTGTGTAAAACTAAATAAAAAAATTAACAATAGGAATCCTTAAGACAGTGGTTTTTAGATCTCAAAGAAAAAATCGTAGGTTAGGAACTTGGGACTAAAAATAAGCAACATTTAAAATTTCTCCCTATTTTGTAATTACACGAATAAGTTTTAATTCTTTAATTGGCTTCAACCCATTGATGGCCCATTACTGAGTACGGAAGAGAGGCCTAGAGCATACTCCTCCACGCCTCTTCAATGCGGTTCTTTAATTAATTTTATAATTAACTAGAATTTATTCTCAGCTTTAATATTTGAAATTGGATTCTATCCTTGAATCCATGTCAAAATTATAATCTCCTACTCGTGCTGTGCTTTGTAGAACAATCGGGGCTATGGTCCCTGCTGAGAGTTGGCAAGTCTCTGCACCATCTAATGTTACACCACGCGGGTGCTCACACCGTCATATTTATTCTAATAAATCAAATACATACATAATAAATGAATCATGAAATTCCTTTTAGTATCTACAAAAAGTAAGCCGGTATGGGCCAATGAGCATAGGTTACAGCGTAGCTCGTGGCTCGCGCGGAAGGGCGCGAGGCGAACGATTGAGCCGGGCTGCTGCAATGCCGACTGCCGTGACGTCAGCGCGATCAATGGGCCTGACGTCGGTCGCTGGGCCGGGCGGGCACGGAAGGCAGCGCGGGCCCGGTGGGGTGGCGCCCCAACAGGGACACGTTGCGTACATAGGGTACAGCTGGCTCTGATTTGGACCTTGTAAATGTTGTTATTGGACCATTGGTCCACTGGTACTAATAACAGTGAAGTCTGGTGATAACTGGTCTTTGCTCATGAACTATTTTCTGAAGTACCAATTGAAGTTTACCTGTAGTCTCGAGGACGAATACTTACATCCTCAGTTGTAACAGTGCCCTTACATTAAGGGCAAGGTTTTGCGCCAAAACTGAAAATGCTTGAAGATAAGTGACCGAACATTGACAGTTTTTAGGCGAACCGGAAAACTCTGTAATGATTAAAGCGTAATTTAGCTCTTCTTATTAAATATTTGCTTCTAAAACTAATTAATCCGAATTTTAATTGCTCTTAGTGTTCACAAATCAACCATGAGATTTCATTGGCTTCAACTCAGTAAACTGAAAGTTATTAAATGTACAGTACGGCCGACGTATCTTGGTGCGTCTGAACTTCGCGCAGAAGGCTGCGCAGTAACATAATTCAGCAATACTCGGTACGCGGCTTATTATGTCTCAGTCACACGTTAGCATGTTTGTGTTGCTGTCACTGTCTTACATGCGCTAAAGTTCGCCGAGCCTATGTTCAGACGGGCCAAGATACGTAGGCCGTACTGTATCTTGTTTCCAATATATCACCAGTATCTGCCTTTGTTCATTTCTGAACTGTTCTATCTGTAGTGAATTATAGCTGTTTGCATTCAACTGGGTTCTCATCACCTTTACATAATTTTCAAATATTCATAGTTGTTTAATATAGATTGTTTATTATAGGTACTAAGAGAAATACATATGTTTTAATTTCGTCTCAAAAACACGAATACTAGTGATAGTATAAGTATCGCCAGGTATTTTAAACAGTTGTAGCCATGGATCACTTCGAAGGTTTAATAAAAAATATTGGATAACGATTTGGAAACAGACAGATATCCCAAGGAAGTGTTTTGTCTCTACATTGATATTAAAGACTATCTGCTTTAAACATTTCAGTGAAATGATATATATATATATATATATATATATATATATATATATATATATATATATATATATATATATATATATATATATATATATATATATATATATATATATATATATATATGTCGGCGTATAGTAAAATAAGTTCTTAGTAATCTATCAAAATTATGAAAAAGGAGAATTGACATTACGGTAGACAGATTGGTATAGGATCGCGAAACCAAAGAAAATCTAAATAACGTTGAATTCATGAAACCGGGTGTTATCAGGCAATAAACGAAGAGTATCCTTGTGCCTGTCGAACAGTGTGTTTTATTTAGTATCCTGGCAGTCTGTTATTGGAGTTTTATTAAGGATCCCTAATTTTTTTGAAATATAATATAGCCTATGTTACTCGGGGATAGTCTAGCTTCCCAACAGTGAAAGAATTTTTCAAATCGGTTCAGTAGTTTCGGAGCCTATTCAATGCAAACAAAAAATCAAATCTTTCCTCTTTATACATATATTACTATAGATTATATTCGGTAAATAAATGAGCCTTTTTCATAAATGTACTTTTCATGTGCATTTATATTGACGTAGTCTGTATTCACTGTTCGTATTTACATTTCACATTTTCTCCTCAGCGCAACACATTTCAATAGTTTTGCTGAATTCAAAATTCCAAAGTCTGTACTGCGATGTACTCGCTCAATATCAAACCGTTTCGTGCCTGTGTAATAATGTAACTAATCTAAATTTTACTAACACAAAATAACCGACTTCAAAATTACTCAAAAACTACTTGTCAGATCTCGTTCAAATTTATGTGGGACCACATGAAAAGCACCTGCTTTCGATTAAAAAAAGAATCATCGAAATCGGTTGGCGTGATATTGAGTTATTCGTCCATTTGTCGTGCACATACGTAATGCAAATTTAAGACTTATATGGTTTTCTCATGGATGCCATTGTCAGATCTCAATCAAATTTAAGTGGGACCACATGACAAGCACCAGCTTTCGTTTAAAAAAACAATCATCAAGATCAGTTCACCCAGTCGAAAGTTCTGAGGTAACAAACATAAAAAAAAATACAGTCGAATTGAGAACCTTCTCCTTTTTTGAAGTCGGTTAAAAACGAATTGTATTTCCAACACGAGGAGATTTGAGGTCTATCTATGGTGAGTAAAGTGCAATTCGGAGATTAGAGTGCAGCTGCAAATATTTAGCTTCGGTCTCCAATTGGACCGAATAGACTTGCGTTCCTTTCCGTCCTATTCATCATATTAGACACATCTTTATTGAACTCTTGCAAAGGTTTTTATTGCGTCGTGACTAGTGATCCGTGGCGATACAATCACTTGCAACCAAATTACTTTGTGACTAACAACAATATGAATAAGTAACTTTTGATAATGCCTGATAGAAAAAAAATCAGAGCGGTAAATGTTTTGCAGGATTTCAGTTTTTGTAGCACATTTGATGACTCACTAAATGTTCGTAAAAAATGTAGTGACAGTGTCATTTTAAAATTATAAACGCATTTCATATTTATTTAGCATTAATGTAACGAATTAAAAATATACTATCTAGCTGAACAACTGTGGCCGTGGGACGTTATTGAGTCAGCTGTCGGCCGTATCATGTGACTGTTATGGTTGTTTCTTGAATAAAATATGCATTTTTAGTTATACAAATTTTGACCTTTTCAAATCTACACGTCACGTGATGGATGCGATAAAGTTTAGTTTTTAATTTTCCAATTTACTCCACAAAGTATATGTACAGTTATCACATGCAATTGTTCCAAAATAGGTACAATTTTTCTTTTCAATATATATAGAAAAAATATGTTTATTACGTGAACGGTGGGAGTGAATGGTTGGATGAAGGGCCCCACCCTTGAAGGGTGGAATTGTTCATCATAGACCTACAAAAAGGTGGTTTCCGTTAAGCCTAATGTTTTAAAATTACAAGTAAGTATAACAATCGGTATAAAAATCTGGATCAAAGCTTGTAATTCCGGAATTTTATCGCACTTTTGTTTGAAGTTGGTGAGAAAATACGCCTCGCCAAACAGTGTGAAAATATGTTGTCTTTAAAAATTGGTATCAATTTAAAATGGATAGAATGTGTAGTTCCACATCAACTGTGTGGACAAACACCTAATATATAAAAATCTCGTGTCACGATGTTTTTGGTCGCACTCTTCCGAAACGGCTCCATCGAATTTTATGAAATTTTTCGTGTTACCTACACGAAAATTTGATAGATGTGAGAATAGGTCGTAAATTTTATTTCATACCACTAAGTGATTAGGGTGTCCCAGAAAATTTTTGGCAGAACATTTGCCGCATCAGCTAGTAACCTATAAAATTAAACTGATATACTATAAGTGACAGATGAACGTAAGGATATTATAACACCGTTCTTTCTTTCTTTTTCTTTTCTCTTTGTTGGCCGGCAACACATCAGGTGATGCCTTTGCTGATGCTAATGTTCATAGGCATCGAAAGCCACAATACCCTCGGGTAGATTGTCAACTACTTTGTCGGGTATTTCCATAAAAAAACATATACCTAATGTAAAGTGTAAACACATTAATATGTTTTGCGGTAAAGCCTCCCTATTTTTGCTTACCCACCATTAAAATGTCGTGTCATTATCCTGAGTTTTCTTTTAATTACTAAGTCTTTCAACGCCTCTTGTGTTCGTTCACCGGAGGGGCTCTTTTCTTGTTTTTGAGAGGTTGTCTGTTTAAGCTATTTCCTGCTTACTTTACGACGCTGCCATTTAAAATCGCAACATAGGCCTGAATCCGTAAGAACTCGTAGTTGGCAATAAAAGGCAAGTGAAGGAGGGTCCGGGCACTTCGGGCGACAGGTGGACATCCGGGGCATTATGTCGGGAAAAAACGTTAATGGTGGCCGAATGTTTTATTGGATTTCGGCGAGGGACCAGCAAGATTTTCCAATATTTGTGTTGTTATTGTATTCCTTGCTGCTGTAATTTTAACTTTTTAGTGGGGAATTAACTTTTTTTTTGACTCCACGCAGACGATCTCGTATCGGGTCGTGATAAAATAAGACCTAAAAGGAACATGGACGAAAGGGAGGTTGCACCACAGATATTCAGTTGGTTAGAAGCTGTGGAGTTCTTTTTTGTAGACCGTACGCGAGTTTAAATGAAACGGAAATTCTATTCCCTGTGAATTTCCAGTAATTAAAAATATAAAAGGGAGAGACCAAGTACGAATTATTATTGTTTTTAGGGTTCCGTAGTCAAAATGGAATCCTTAGAGTTTCGTCATGTCCGTCCGTCCGTCTGGGCGTCTGCCCGCAGTATGTCGGAAGAGATAATACTAGAAAGCTATACATGGCTATATAATATTTATTAAAACAACATATTCATACAATAAAATCGTTTCAGGGTACCTCCCCTACAGGTAAAGTGAGAATGTTGTCTTCTCGTCTACCCCATAGTTTGGGGTGTGTTTGACAAGGTCTTTCAAAGATATTATACGTTAAATGGTAGGTGTTGGACATGCGAAAAAAAAAATTACGGCAGTAACATATTATGATGAATTTCAAAGGAAAACAATCACTGCTAGGTTAACTTAAGTGGTTAGTGAGTAGCAGTCAGTAGTTCATCTTCTATGCAACCCTATATAGCGCGAGGCTTGACACGCACTTATCCGGTTTTTTATAACAAGTATTTTTTGCAATAAAGTTTTACCACCATAAATAAAATAAGACATTACATGAAATATGGAAATATTTCATTAATAATACGATGCGATTAATGCCCTATTAATGTCAATGAAACTTCGTACATTTGTCACTGACGTGACTTGTTTACTGACGAACGTGAGTGGGAGCTCGTGGCTCGACAATGTTTCTGCGCCGTCACGGTGGCTGTTAACTTGACGGAACTTCTCCGTAGTCCGTAGCTGTTTCGGTTGATGCCGTGAAAAAATTGATTTATTATAATTAATATTACTTACTTTGGTTCCTTTCGAAATTATATTTAAGTTATGGAACTATGGTTGTATTTTATTGTCAACATAATTTACTTACAGTGACAAGATAAAGCCAATGCGGTTAACTGCGTCGGTGGGTACACCTCTCTGTAATTGTGGAAGTTTTCAAGTTACTAAATTCTCTACCAATCCGCACTGGAGCAGCGTGGTGGAGTATGCTCCAAGAGGAGAGACCCGTGCTCAGTAGTGGGTCGTCGTTAATGAGTTGAAGCCAAATTGGGCTTCATTGCCACTTACCAACATGCGGAATTGTAATCAAACTTTTGACTGATTTTAAGCAAAACATAAGTGTACACAGTATTAGTGTACATTTACCCCCTTATTCATGAAAATAAGCAAAATTATAGAATGCTTATAAAGTATTGTGTTTCTTTCACTATGAAAAACGATGAAGATAAATCACATAACAGTGCAATAGCTAATATTTTGAAAGTCGTCACCATTCTGGAGTAGGTACATAAGATAACGTGTATACTCGACTGTATAACGTAACATCATCACGTCATCGATGAAATTAATAATTTTCTAATCTTCACTCCTAGTCGTAACCTCTACGATCGTCGCTGAAGGAGTTATTGACCTACTTTGTTAATGGAGGCTTATGAGTTCGCTTATTATGTATTGAACTATGCTTTTGTAACATACATAATGAGAAGTGATGAGTGTTTATGCTTCTCTCCCTCTTTTAATATTATTTTGCTCCATTCTTTCTCTCCTTTTCCCTTTTTTGTCCCCTCTTGACCGACAAGGTCAGTAATGCCTTTGGTGAGCTGATGTCTGTGGTCGACGGTGAGCTCTGACCATCAGGTGGCTTGTATTTAAATTCACATAAAAACCCCACGCGACACAAAAATAATCTAGATGTGATGTATGCCAGTGTGCGTTCATTTAAAATGGATAATGTAAATAATCATAACAAATGAAACTCCATACGTCTGCTGCCATATAGGACACGCTCCAGTGCTGTACTCATAGTTCTACTTAAAGGAAGTGGTCCGCGTCCCACTTCTTCAAGGGTACCCAGACAATGACCGCCGAACACACTGACATTCAGTTGGTATATAATAAGCAGCCGGAGATTACCTCCATCTTCACCATACTTACATTCATTTCACTAGATCTTTTGTTTCGAGTATAAACAAAAGCATTTTGTTACGTCTGCGTCTAAGTTTTGTGACTTATGTTTTGCATTGATTCATTTACAGCAGATTAGCTCAGTAAATGTTGCAAGAATTATTTTATTTCTCTGTTTACCAATTTAGATTTAAACTCACATACGACTCTGAGACGTGGTGTTTTATTATTGGCCTAATGTACAAACTCAAAGTCGCGTAGCGGTCTATGGAGAGAACTATGCTCGCTACTTCTCTACGCGATCGTGTCAGAAATGACGAAATCCGTAGACGCGTAGACGAACAAGGGTTACAATTTACAAACATAGCTCAGAGAATTAGCCGGCTGAAGCGGAAATGGGTTGGCCACAGTTCGAAGGACCGATAACCGTTAGGGAAGAAATGTCCTCGTGGATGATGGAGTTCACGTCTTTGTAGAGATTGGTTTAAAAGCGTTCATTCCCAAATACACACCGAGTTATATGCTTTAATGATTACATGATTCCGGTGTAAACGTAAAAGCTACAACCATATTTAGAACAAATCAATGCAATGTTCTATTTTCGTTGCACACCTTGCTAAGGAAAGTCACTTAGAAGCGACTAGGCTCCGTGTTATACTCGTAACTGTGGCCTAACGGTATTCTGGTACGGTGGAGAAATTCTTTACCAGCATGAAACGCTATGATCGTTGTTCCGTAATGAAAAAATGAAAATTTACAATTTTTGTTTGCCTAGCAACGCCTGTCTGATGCCTTTAGTGGCTTTAGTGCTGTATACTATAACTGACTTATCATATGGGTCTTGTGCGCTCCCATTAAATTATTGATAAGGGCATTAAAAAGTCTTGTGTGGAAAAAAGATTTCTTTATTTAAACTACAAACTCAACAGAAAAAACAAAAAAGCAAATAAAAAGAGGTACAAAAAATATAACACTTTACTAAAAAAATGTATAAGTAAATCACAACAATTACAAAATGAAAAATATATCGATAATAAAAAAAATAAATGTAAAGCAGTATGGGAAATTATTAATAGGCAAATAGGTGACATAAAAAATAATGCAGAAATTAATGAAATAGTATTAAATAATCATAAATATACAGATGTTATTGACATATGCAATTCTTTTAATAGATTCTACGTAGACTTAGCAAATAAGAATGAGTTTAAATATGATACAAATTACCTAAACAACATCATGTCTAGTAGCAGCTTAGACACTATTTTCTTGCAACCTACTGACCCAAATGAAATTTATAAAATAATAAATAGTCTTAACAACACTAATTCTGTAGGGTATGATGAAATAAGCACCCGATGCATTAAACGCTGTGCAAAATTTATTTGTAAACCCTTAAGTCACATTGTTAATATGTCACTTGAGGAAGGTACATTTCCAGAATTACTAAAAACATCAATAATTAAACCTTTATTTAAAAAAGGCGATGTAAAGGATATGAATAATTATCGTCCAATAACCTTGATACCAATTTTTTCCAAAATATTTGAAAAGGTTATACTGAATAGACTGAACTCTTTTGTCACTAACAAAAAGATAATCTCGGAAGAACAATTTGGGTTTCGAAAAAATAGTACTACATCACTAGCTTGTTTCAATTTAGTTAAAATCATAACTGAAGCAATTAATGAAAATACACCAGTTACAGCTATATTCCTTGACATGACTAAAGCTTTTGATTTTGTTGATCATAAACTACTACTTCAAAAACTAAATCATTATGGAATTCGAGGGAAAGCAAACGATTGGCTAAAAAGTTATCTCACAGACCGAAAACAATATGTTGAAATAACAAAAGTAATAGACGGCATTAGAGTTAAGAACAAATCTGAGTTACTTATAAATAAATTTGGAGTCCCTCAAGGGAGTGTTTTAGGACCATTTCTTTTCCTCATGTACATAAATGACCTTCCAAACGTGACTGAACATAAAACAATCCTATTTGCTGACGACACAACGGTTGTTATAAAGAATAAAGACAAAATCACATATGAAAACGAAATTAATAAAACATTAGACAAAATAATTACATGGCTTAAAAATAATAACTTAAAAATAAACATAGGGAAAACTAAATTAATTCAATTTAAAACTCGTACTAAAAAAGACACTAGACTAAATGTAATGTATGACCACACTGAAATAGAAGAAGTCAATCACACTAAGTTTCTAGGAATATTACTCGACAAACACTGCGACTGGAAGTCACACGTTGACTACGTATGCGATAAGCTCAATAGGTTTGTCTTTGCGATAAAAAGACTAAGGATGTCAGTGTCCACTGAAGCAGCACTAAGTGCATACCACGGATACGTGTCCTCAGTGCTGTCGTACGGTCTTTTGTTGTGGGGAAACTGCGTAGATATTATAAAAGCATTTCGAATCCAAAAAAAGTGCATAAGAGCCATTTCAGGGGCCAGTAGCACGGAAAGCTGTAAACCACTCTTTAAAAAATATCGTATTTTGCCACTGGTTTGCATATATATTAGAGACCTCTGTATGTTTGTCAAAAAACATCCACAATATTTTGAAAAGAAAGCAGACTCAAGCAGAAATAAACTTAAACTTTGTATACCAAAATGTCGATTACAGCTCTATAAAAGAAACGTCTTCATGAATGCAATTATAGTTTACAACAAACTCCCAAATAAATTTAAAGATCTCACTACGAATGCTTTTAAAAATAAAATTACGTATTGGCTCGCAGAAAATTGTTTTTATAATATCAATGAATATATGACCTATAAGGAGAGGTAGCTACAATAATGTTAGATTTTATAATTTATTTATTTATCATGATTCTTTCTGTAATTTGTATTTTTTATATAATTTTTTAAATCATTTTGACATTTTAAATTATATTATTAAAATTTTGACATTTTAAAATTGACATTCTTTTTTTTTTGACATTGATATTAATTGAATATAAAATGATTTAATAAATAATTTAATTGGAAAATTGTGTTATAAAACGTTGTTAATTTTAATAATTTAAAAATTATTTAGTATTTTTGTATAGTCAATAATGACACTATTGCATGCCATACGTGGTTGAATGTATTGGACTTTCATACTTTTAACACCATTGTAAAACTACATTCTTGCAATAAAAATGATTTGATTTGATTTGATTTGATTTGATTTGATATTCACTAATGCAAGTCTAATACTCACAAATACATCAGCAAAGTGAATTCGAGTAGCTTGTATTGTTGCGCGACGACAAAGCCGTGAAGAGCTCTAATGGCGAGCTGAAATCCGCTCAGAGCGCCACAAATGTACAGAAGGTAAAGGAGTGTAGACGTTTCAAATTATCAGTTTGCTGGTTCATCGAGCGGTGGCGAGTGGAGACGCAAATAGCGCCTCAGAACCCTTAACTGGTTTCTCACTTCGTTTCGTTGTCTTTCACAACATTCAACAACGCAAATAGACTATTTTTATTGTGCTGGCAACAGAACGGGCCTGATTGTAAGTGGCTAATGCAGCTCTTGCTCTTGGACATCTGCAATATCAGGCGCCATTTTGTCAACAGTCAAAAAGATCGATTGAGCCTGTTAATCATTGATGTAAAAACCATTTGATTACATTTGGTGGATACTTAGAGGATTTTTTGTAAACATTTCAAAGGGTGGTTTAAAGTGGTCTATCATCCATAATCCATCCTGATGCCATGGTATAAGGTGACAAGGAGGGACTGACATCGCAGATGGGGGTTCGTTAGTCTAAACTTCTAGAAGTGATAGTCCTTTGAACCGGGATGTACAAGGGATTCTTCACATTTTTCTTCTAAATTCAAGTCATACGGAATAGACACGACCCTGATACATACATAACAACGTAGTGTGATACAATGTAGTCGTATTGATGTAACGTGACTACGAATATGGTGTATTCTGAAGTGAAAAAATAACTTAATTTGTTTGGTTCACTTATATCCGATAAAACAGTCGGTAATGGAACCATTTGTCAGTAAGTTAGCGGCGAACTAACTAATAACCATAATTTGTAGCTGTATGTGGGTTGGTGTCGGCTACGTATATTATGTTGCGTTCTGTTAATTGTTTCCCACAATTCAGCCACTGTTAATAAGGGGTTGGGGTGTTTTTCTAAATCATGGAAGGAATATTATCTGGTGGCGTCTTTTCGATAAATGGGAACTGGTCCACCAGCTGGTCAGTCCTAATTGAAACGATATTAATAATGTCAATTAATCCTGGAGCAGCCTTAAAGCCTTCCTCATATAATAAAATAAATTCTCAACTTCTAGTGGGTTGCTAATTTAAAAAAAAATAGGCGGGATACTACCACGGCCTGAACTATTGTTATGTGATTTTTTTAAGGGTACAGGTGGAGAATAGTTCTAGTGCCTCCCTTAAGCTCAAACGGCTTAGCTACCCTTAGAAATCAGGTGGGCCGGGAATATAATTAGCGGGTGCACTGTGGATTGCAGTGGTCACTTTAAAATAAATTGAATCGAATGATTCAATTTAACCGACCATTGGACAAAAATTTCCTGAACGTCTTATTTAATTAGTAGTAATTAAAAACAATTGTGTAAGGACAATCTGCCCCTCAGTTACGGCAATTAACAATAAAGTTGTAAAATCTCAGAACGAAGCGCTTTTATAATTAATCACGGATTCATTATTCCAACTCGCTTAACTAGTCGGCTTATGTTAGTAGCGAAAAAACAATTTTCCTGGTATTTATATCATAATCCGTCCGCGGAACGTATCAGCTGTGTCGTATCGGTATATTATCGGCGGTACATCTCCGAGGGTGAGTCTTTGTCCGGGGCGGCGGTCCGCGCAGCCCGGGGCGCAGGCCGAGCGCCAGTCCGCCCGCGCCGCCCGGCACCAGCGCACGTGCCTCCGCCCCCGCCCGCAACCGCCGGTAACATCGCACCAAAACCAGTGCTCAAACCACCGCTAAACAGTGATAGCTATCTCCCGACCACAACACTCCACTCTCGGTGAGTTATCGCAAGCAGCCTGCTGGCCGCGTGACGCCAGCGCGCAGGTGGCGCCACTGTCTCGCGTCCGTATTGCAGTTGTAATCGTTTCGTGGTTTTTTTGGCTGTAACTTCGTTCATTACGTAATTTTTTATTGGCTCTATTGTTAGTTTGACATGTCTGTTTGTTTCTGGTTGTGTGTGTGCAGAATTTGATGCTAGGAGCTCGACGCCGAAGCACGTTTTCAGGCCGGCGTAAGGCTCAAAGTTGTGCTTAATTGCATGGAATTTTTATGATGTGATCTGGTATTTGTAGCTGTATTTAAAACTATTAAAGTATTAGTTGCGATTGCAAATGATACACTAGGTGTAAAGGCTGTCTCTTATTCAATAGCTGTTATGTGACTTGTTTTCCGCATTACTATATGAAGGGTAAGTTATGTGGAAATTAACTTAATTCGCTTAATTTAAGTGTAATGTAAACGAAAATCCTCAGTTGATACTCCATTTCACTGAAAATTCTGAATTCACCGCTCGCTAATTGATTTTGGGTCTTATGCCATAAGGACAAAAGTTTAAATTGAAACTCCTTTCTCTAGAGGCGACGACTGTACGATTATTCGGTTTATGTCCTATATTGTATGTATATAATATGCATATATTTCTCGTTATAAATGTTTTCCACGACAGTAGCCGTATGTATATTCCGCTACTGAACTGCACAGAAACCCGATGATACTGTAGATCACGCTTTCATTGCACGTTCGAAGACTTGTTCGAGTTTCTTTTGTAAACGGATTAAAAACTAGAACCGCAGTGGAAGTAGAATAATATGTTGCGGTGTTTATTTTGCTGTGTCTTGTATCGAGTATTTCTTTTGTGTTTATTTATTTTATTCAAACTACATGTAACATTACAATTCCCAATTCGATAGAGAAACCAGAATTTGTTAAAATACTCGTATCATTAAAAACATTACTTTTTACAATAAAATACAAAATACCGGTTACGCGTACGTTTCGTGCAAATATTTACATTATTACGTAAATCTATTTTAGTGATATAATCAGAAATTATAGATTTTCGGACAATTCCATTCTCTTGTGCTGTAATACATTGCTTTTTGCCAAATATGATACTAGGTCAACGGGGAAGAATCCTATTCGTTTAGGTGAATGCGTTTGCAAATATCGATTCTTCCGAAAGGGATTTTAATGGATGAACTGACAACAACTGTTCATGTAGGATTTCCTTTTTTTGAAGAATATGATCCAAACACTTAACTAATCAATGAAGTTATCTATGGAAGGTGTATTAAGTTTTGTTTGTCATATTCCACTCGTATTGAATCGGTCACTTATCTTGTTATCAACGAAGACGCCATTGATAGCGTCTTTGCCGCTAATTGGTATTCATTGCGTTACAGCGTTAGATCTTAGGAGTGTCAGAGGTTGTTCAATGCGAGTGAGTGGTTCACTTTAAACGAATGAATCGAATAGCAGTCATATTGTGTACTGGTTATTATTTTAAAACGCATCTGAAAGGAACTTGGCTTGAGAGCCAGTTCTTTCTGTTCTTTCTTGTTATTGGCCGGCAACGCATCAGTGATGCCTTTGGTATATTCTTTGTCACTAATATAAGCCTTATGATTAGTTACTACCAGGTTTTAAATTTAAATTGCTTAGATTTTTATAAATGTTTCACACTGAATTATATTATATTAACATATTTAACATAGGTGAATTACTTTTATTAATCGACATGGATATTTATCTGATAACTCCAATAATCAAAGTAAATAAATATCTTGATAATTTCGAACCCTGCTCTTATGTTCGGTTTACACGTATTAAGTAGTTAACTAAATTTTAAGTAAATTAATACGTGTAAACGGACAATTTAGTAGTTTAGTAATTTAGTAGTTAAGTAATCAAGTAGATAAGTAATTTAGAATTTTTTCTATTTTCTGTTAAGTAGGTGGGCGGGGCTTATCACTTAACACGTTTGGACAGGCACTTTTAAGTTAAAATTTAGTTAAAATTTAGTAAAATGCTTAAGTAATTAAGTAATTTAGTAAAACGTTTAAGTAGTTAAGTACAATTGTTTGAACTAAAGAGCTTTACTAAAATATTACGTGTGGACGGACACTAAAAATTATTCACTTAAAATTTTGTTAAAATTTACTTAACTACTTAATACGTGTAAACCGGACTTTAGATCCAAACATAATAAGGGATTGAAATTAATATTGCTAGTAGGTAATCTTGAGCAAGGTTTAATTGAAAACGGTAATTTTAGTGCTTATAGATGATCTGCCGTCAAGGCGTCTAGGAATGTGTTCGATCTCCTATAAAATCGACGATATAAAGTACATTTAATCGATGAAAGGTACCGGTCAGCAGAAGTCACTAGCATAAAATATTTTTGTAACAGGAACTAGCGCATCAAAACTTTTAGATAACTTCAGACAAGGTTACGTTTTTTTGTTGCTTGACAAGTTACAACAAGTATAAGTTGTATTATCCAAATAATATGCCTTTTATGTGCGTTAAATGAGTTAATATTTTTTGCAACAATTTAATTTAATTTTGTTGTGATGAAATCATGATTTAATGAAATCTATAAGCAATCGGTATAGCCTAATGGCATAGCGTAATACAGCAAATAGGCCAATAAATCTTAGGCTGAGTAAATCAGATCGAAAAATCGTTTGTGTTGGTCCCGTCGTTCCCCACTGTCCCCACTGTTCCCAGTGAAATATGCAGTTCAGTGTTTGTTTAATTGAAAAATTGATGACCATTCGACTCGTTAATAACTAGTTTTTGTGAACGATTTCATTGATCTTAATTGAAATCGTTATTTAATTGAAACCGAACCGGTTAACGAAATGAGAGTGACGGACTTACGAGACCACCTTTACTGTGTTTGGTATAGGGCAAGCTATGGCAAGCTATGTTTTCAATTAATTGGTTCTGATAGAGTTCTTTATTCAACACCTTCCTACATTACACTACCTAATAAAAAGTAGATCTTTAGGGTTTCGTACCTAAAGCGTACCATCGTGATTTCATTATCAATATCCGTCTGTCCGTCACAGTCCATTTGGATTTAATATTATTGTAGAATATTAACTGGCCGCAGATACAATAAATATCAGCCATCAATGCAAGTTATGGCAGACCGTTTACACTTTAAAACAATGTTCTTATGATACTGTTGAACGGGCAAATAATATCCAATTCCAATTCAATTACGACTGTTAACAATTACTATGAAGACATTTTGACTCGATGTACCAATATGTAATAATAATAACAATACTTTATTGACATATTATTTTTTATACATTAAAATGTATGAAGCCTCTGATCCCCGAGTTAGTTCGAAACTGTGTTTCGGGTATCAGCGTCCTCTCCCAGTCTTTCAATGATGTCTAATACAATATGTTCAATAACCAAAATATATGTATATGCAGACGTTAAGATTTTTTTTAAGTAATATGTAAACGTCAAGGTTAACAACCTCACGTACCCTGAGGCCCCGGGTACGTGTACCCCAATCGGGGACCACGACGTCAACTGTAGAACAGATTTTAATTGGGAGCGGAACCGCCAGGGGCATGAACGTCCATGCAAATATTGTATCCCTGCAAATATTGCGCTGTTGCCAGCTAGTAGTATAGCTTTCGACGTATACATTTGTGAACCGAAAACAAAGACCGTAATATTTAAACACCGTATATAAAGCTTCTGGGACGATGTAGGATGTTTGAAAATAAATTAATTGATGACCTCTATGTTCATGTCCGACTGCAGCGCGGCGCGCGGCGCAGTCAAAAAGAAAGTTTTGATTTTAGCCCGCATGTAGAAACACCGCTAACCTAAAATAGGTTATAGAAAACAGTTTTAGTAATCAATTAGTACTTACATTCGGTGTGGGTGTATCATGAACGTGAATCTTCTTGTTTAGAGATTTTTTCGCGCTGTCACCTGAGAGGTTTGTGTCTACGCTTGACCCGAGGATGTGATAGTTTGAAGACCATCGGTAACATTTATACTTAGAAAGCTACAAACTTTACCATTCAATAATATAGTATCTAATATCTTACTTATTAAATTATTCATTACGCCATATTGTAACCAAATAATGTATATAATGATTCTTAAAAATTATATATCATATTTTTTGTAAAAAATAGCAACATACTATTGAACGATATTATCGAATAAGTAGATATTACAGAATGGTCTTGTAAAATTGAATTTCCTTAAAGACACGAACCGGTAGTTTAAAATTGACTAAAGTGATATAATATATTATATATATACGTATTTCCGGCCGTATGGATCGGCTCCATGTTATTATGTGACCCACTTCCCCGGTGCAATCGCCGCGGCCACTAACACACTATGCACTGGTGTGTACGTATAGCACGGGTCAGCCAGTGCCAGTATAATGTACTCCGGAAGTGAATCTATAACTAGGTTTTGGACATCGTTCGTACCGTCAGTGATGTTAATATTGTTCCAGTGGAATCTGGTAATTTGTAGCCATGAGTGTAACTATGCGT
Source organism: Thymelicus acteon (assembly GCA_951805285.1). Taxonomy (NCBI): domain Eukaryota; kingdom Metazoa; phylum Arthropoda; class Insecta; order Lepidoptera; family Hesperiidae; genus Thymelicus; species Thymelicus acteon. The sequence continues at coordinate 1,389,327 of OX638227.1, read as the reverse complement.
TTAATTATTACAACCACAATCGGCGTTGGCATGGTGTTACCTTTCAGTCAAATTGACGAAGGTTTTGTTCATTATAACCACTCATAACTGTCCCACTTCTGAGCTGGGTTTACCCTCACTTCATCTAATGATTCCGGACGGTGACTGGACATTGTTAAACTTACGCAATACAGAGCCTAGAACCTCCATTACTAAGCTGAACCAATAGGACCATTGGTAGAGTTCGCTTATAATATACTAGATATAATAACTGTGTATGTGTAAGGACGACTTATGTATGCATCAATGTGTGTTTTATTATATTGACATCTATACTAGTACTACTTATTTCCTTTAACAATATTTAAACAATACAGATAATATACAGTAACAATCACTATTTAAACTCCTATGATGATGATCCTATGATTGATGTATGTGGTAAACATGTTAGGTGTAATCTGATTTGTATGACAAGCTTTGTTGTCGTATGTTATATAGCGTTTTAGTAACGTCAGTGGAATGCACTAAACACTTATCTGAAAGTATATCTGTAGTGTTCACTTGACATCTTCTATTTCAATAGAATAAAAACCGCCCACTGGTTCAATACGACCGCGGCCGCGCAGGCAGGGTTGAGATTGTTATGTAAAAACAACGGATGAAAGGAAAAGATTGGCCTCGTTAGTACGAGCTACTGGGACAACGGGGACAACTGGGACATCGCAGGACAATGGCGAGGATCGCGGCTTTATTATTTGTGCCGCTTTTGAATTACATCGTGTTGTACTTTTTATCCGCAATTAGGTTTAGTTTTATAGCTATGGAAGCGATTTGTTTTGTTTGATTACTTTCAATGCTTATTGAAAAGGAAATTCTTTTGTTTTAACTCGTCGATTACCGGGAACGTTCCAGCACGTTCGAACTCAAAGGTACCGCCATCACGCGGATTCTAACGAGTAATCCATTCTTCCTATTGAGTGCTATCTTTCAAGAAACGTCCAGCTGTCGGTGTTTCGTCATCATTAGATAACGATCGTCGAACCATGTAGTAGGGTTACGACTTATTTTTAGGGGTGAACATTTATCTTGTTGCATGTCCTCAATGACCCAGGAGTTAACACTTAAACGCGCTGGTATAAATAAGTAAACGTTACAAATGTTATGAAAGTAGATCCAGGTCACGCTAGGCTGTTTATTGCCTGAAAGAAGGCCTACTATTTGTAATTTTTAGTGTGTCATGAAAATGGTGTAGTTGTTAGGCTTAATTATTTAAGCTAACTCCAATTCCAGATATGAGTTAGAATCATTGTAGAGGAATTGGTATAAAATCTATGTTTTTATGTACAGATGGACTTTTAAAAATAAAACTGGTGCTTATAATGTTTTCACTAGTACTGGCTTACATCTATGTAGTGAATGAAACCGAAATAAGTACCTAGTACTTTCATGACCGCACATAGCAACGCTGTCTATTACTTTCTCCGAGCTGCAAGACAGCTGCCATCTGCCCTGGAATTAGTTTTCAAGCTCACTTGCTATAACAAATGGTATCCTTGTTTAGGCAAAAAATCAATCCCTGTCGGGTCCGGCGTATTAATCGTGCGGATTAAAAACAGTCCCCCTTGCCAAACACAGTGCCATTAACCCCGTTTGGCTTGTCACCCGTCACCGTCGTCCAACCCCAGGCCCTTCTCACCATGTATTCCATGTACATGTGTGTACTCGTATACATTGCGTGTGACGGGTTTCTAACTGGGATTTTGCACGCGATAGTAGTTGCAGTGCCTTTTTTGGCTAATTGCACGAGTAGGGAGTTTTAGGGTTCTGGTTTTTGGATGTGGAAGAAAAATCGTGTTTGCCTGTATATCCGTCTGTCTTTATCGTACAATACATATACGTATATTAAAATCTTGTACACGTAGTTTTAGGTGATCAAATCATGGACGGATAAAGCTAATGAATGAGGATTTTGGGAGGAAAGTCAACCTTATAATGTTCTGTTTCGGCTATACAAGTGTTTGAGTTGGTGGCGAAACACCCGATACTATGCCTGACAGTTATACAATATTTCTATGAGTTTAATACCCTTAGCGCTTGTTTCACCATCTTCAAGTAGAGTCCTGAATAAGCTATTCGCCGGTTAAAGTGACGTTAAAGTGTCATTTTACATACACGAAATGTCAACTTAACCAACGAATAGCTTACTTCGAACTTTAGATGATTAACCACTGACAGAAGTAACTTTATAAAATCTGAGGAGCGTTTAACGGAATATTTTAAAGATTTTTTTAAAAGAGACGCAACCCATAAAACAAGGTAGGTACCTAAAGTAAATCACTGGGAATGGCAAATTCATTCAAGTAAGTGACGCAAATAAATCAGCTGATACTTAGCATGCCTATTGTGCCTGACCCCGTGTCCTCAGCAGGCGCGCAGGCGATCACTTCAGGGCACGCCTGCGTCTACCCCCGCGGTCAATGCAAATTATCCTTTTACACGATACAAAAACATTTAGTACTTTTCTATATTAACATCACGGACCTAAAAAAAAATAGACGTAATCCCAAGAACAAATTCAGTGAAGCACCCATAGTAATACCAACTCTCTATTCGTACAAGTACACACACCCACACATTGACACCATACTGCTTCAATCGCGAATCAAAAATTACGCACACATGGTAAGCGGGCGGCCATTGTTATGCTTCACTCTCGATTAGACAAGGTTACGTCCGTCTTTTTTCAGGTCCGTGATTAACATATTCAAAATTTAATAACATGTGTGTACCGTATATCATAAAGAAAATTTAATACAGATCCAGAACATTTACTTTTTAAAATAAAGTTGGATATTCTTGTGTTCTACCATCTGTTTCCAGTAGCTTCGCCCGCGTGAATCATGTGACGTATTGTTTCAGTAAAGATCTGTCTCCTAGAAATTAATTTGCCTTTCTATTACACCGAAATAGCGAGCATTGCATTACCGTAAAACATTTGTTAAATAAAATGAAAAACTACAGCAAAGCAGTTCATGCTATATTATTTTATATGTCGCGTGGAAACAATTTATTCATTTTGATTTAGACTTCGTTTACGTTGGTTGGTTGTATTTATAAAGTTTGATAACTGCTCGCATTTCAATAAAAATAATATTTAGAACTGTCTCTGTACCTACCCTAGGTACTAGTTCGACGATCGAACTAACGAGTCGAACTAGTGGGATCAAAGCTAATCTTTTACGGGGGATCAGAATATACCTGATCCCCTAGCTAGGGTATCAGAATTAGGTCCGAACGGAATAACTTTAATTTTATTATAGATGAGTAACCGCCCTCGCTTTGCTTCGGTGTTCTTATTATACCTTGAGTTACATTATTGGAGTTTTATTAAGGATCCCTAATTTTTTGAAAATATAATATAGCCTATGTCACCCGAGGATTGTGTAGCTTCCCAACAGTGAAAGAATTTTTCAAATCGGTGCAGTAGTTTCGGAGCCTATTCAACGCAAACAAACAATCAAATCTTTCCTTTTTATATAATAGTAAGAATAGATATTTTAAACATAATATTTTATTAATATGATGATACGTTGTTTGCATGTTCTAGGTTCCAAAGTAAAGTTGAAATAAATAATATAAGTAAAATTGTCATGATTTAAACATTTAGAGTCAGTTATATAAATGGTTTTAATATTTATTGAATCTTAAGAAAAAAGAAGAAAGAACATTACATTTATTTACACTATAAAGTAACTTTCAATAAAGAATTTTGTTTAGTACCATAGTAAACAGTTTGAGTGTGGCGACATAGTCACAAAAAGAAAGTTCTTCGGACTTGACGTTGATGTATCGTGGGTATGGTCATATAAAGGCAAGTTATTCATTAAATTCTTCGTACGACGACGTACTAGCCAAGTTTATAGACGGGTCTAATAAGCCTAATAAATCCTGTATTCTTTATCGTAATAAAATGTAAGTCATTTATTTATGTTAAGAAACAGTCTGGAAAATATATAACTATATTTCAGTCCTACCAGTGACCTTTTACTCTTTGGAGTGGTGTCCACTGACGCTACAATCGCCGAGTGCCCTTATCCATGATGAATATTTATTGGCATGGGATTTAAAGGTGCTCCCTCACTTGGAACATTCGCCTGTAACGTTACAGTGTCGAGCATTACGTTGGTGAGGGAAAAGCACCGAGCATTGCAGTGCGCAACTTAATGATACAATGTGTAATATAATGATACAACGTTACAAGGCGAATGTTCCAAGTGAAGAATGCTCGTCATTCAGAGAGGCAATACTGTTAATGTAATGCTCAAAATCGAATCTGAAACGTTACATTACAGGCGAATGCTCCAAGTGAGGGAGCACCTTAACAAATCAATGGATTAGAAGCATCTGAGAGGAAATCTTGAAGCGAATAATGATTTTTAAAGTTCATCTTGAAGCGAATCATGATTTTTAAAATTCTTCTTCGATATAACACTTTGTTATAAGACAGCAAGAGGGATACTTGCTGTCCATAAATCTTTATCACCAGTGAAGATTTCTCAAAAGGGTTGCTTAGTTTATTACAAGAACGCTTTTGTCAGTAAAACGTTTGATATCAATTCAGCAGTCGTCGCCTTGGGAACGAGCCATAAACGTGTAATATCGAGTCATGTTTTATTGGTGTTATTCGGCCTAGTTACTTGCGCCCTTGACGTCCAAAATGCCGAAGTGCTTCGTGCCTATGGCGCGATATGTGTACCATAGCGAAACAAGCTATTGTATCGTGTAGCCGGCTTTGAAAATGAAGAAAGGAAATTGTAACATCACCCACTTCGCAAAATCAATATTTTCTGTTTAATGCTATTTCAATGCTTTTCAATTAGCTTGTCAGTCAGTACTTGATTAATTTAAGCTTTGGCTTGTTACTGTAGGTTTTTTTTAACGCTAGCCTTTGTATAGCCCAGAGCCGTTTGTTTTAAGGTGCCCCACGGGAATGAGAAACTATCGCATCCCCTGACAAAAACTACACCATAATCCGCGCCAAACTACACACCGATATGTTCTGTACAGCCTTTTGTAATTGAGTCGTTAATCGCTCGCAATTTCCACTGAATGAACGCATTCACTGCGGTATCTGGTGTGCATCACCGGCTCGGTTCATTGCGTTAAACGATCGCACGCCAATAACGCCTTTATCCACTCGTGATTGAGCGTATATTGGTGCGAGGTGCACCTGAACACGATGGTCGATTATTGGGGGCGGAGTGCCAATATCGCTCTTATTTGGTGGTGTTAAGGGCCAGAGTGGCGTGAGGAGTGGACGAGAACCGAGAGTCCCTCGGTGACGATCGATGGTCTTTGTTTCTTTTGATGTAACCGCCTTTAGCCGCCGTCACTTAATGAGTGGAGATGTGTTTAGGGTGCCGATGTGTATACTTTATCTTACAACGCTAATAAGGTTGGACTTAGTTTAATTATTAGGGACTTACAAAGCGTAGGCCAGATTTAGATGTTAACACTCATTGGTATACTTTTATAGTTTGAGCTACAGTAGCAAAAATAATAATCTCATTTCGTGTGCAGATTCGATGTAACAGATAACTAACTGTTCATGAAACTTACTTAAAATTTAATTTCCTATATGATAATGTAGAGCAAATGCCACATGACCTTACATAAGAGTGATCTAAATTATGATAACTATTACAAGAAGCAATCTACCAGAGAGACGATTGAGATTATGGTTCAAATAAGACCCTGTAGATGGCAGTACAGTAATAACTGTACATAAAAAAATATTAATTTACTGGAATCCTTTTTATTTGAATAAGGTACATACATGTAGAATATGTCAAACCAGTTATAGCTAACAGTGTTATAAAAACGAAGTGATTCATTTCCGATAACTTGTTCTCTAATGTTCTGTGTAAATTGAATATTTCGTCTCTTGTTCCTTGTTTCTGTTCTTTTATCGAATCATAACTTTGTTCGGAGAAGCGCTAAAGATTGTACTCATTGTGCGAGAAGCGACTGAGTTGCGAGTTGGTGAAACTTTGTACAAGTTTCATGAGGTCGTCTGAATGCTTAAATCGTATTGAGATGAAACTTTGCGATGATTAAAATACTTTGTATAATGTTTAAGATCGAGAGTAATAAGAGAGTGTTCATTATTATATGATTGATGCAATGAATTCACCTGTGATGTGGTTATTGTATTCCATGAACAAGTTAATAAACATTTTTACTGCTTTTGAAATGTTTTGTTATATTTTGTTGAAATGTCGTTATGTTTTCGAAATGGAAAATTACAACCAACAATTTTCTAAATAAATTGATGACAAATGAAACACATTTTGTTGAAAAAGTTATCAAACATAATTTATTTTTTTGACTGACTTCTAAAAAGAAAAAGGTATGCAATTCGACTGTTTTTTTTTATTTTTGTTACCTTAGAACTTTCGACTGGGTGAACCGATTTTGATGATTCTTTTTTTAATCGAAAGCTGGTGCCTGTCATATGGTCTCACTAAAATTTGAGCTAGATCTGACGAGTAGTTTTTGAGTGATTTTGAAATCCGTTATTTTTTTCTTGGTAAAATTTACATTATATCTGTGGCCATCGCACTAAACAATCAAATTTAATATAATATGTAGGTATTACTTGTGAGATACATTGTGTTTTCGTGCGATGGTCAAGTCGATCTATTTATTTAAAGCATAAAAGATTTTTAATATTGATAATATGGTCACTATAAGATGTTGTTACTTGTTAGGTTAGCTAATTACGTAATAACTTAAGACAGAAGGACCCTTAAGTAGGAACTGAATAAATTAACCGACTTGGTATTACATGGATCTCACAACTTTTTACGGTAGAAGAACTGAATTGCGAGACTTGGTTTTTTTACAAGTTTTGTTTTTGATGGCATTACTCTTACTGATTTCCTTATATTGTTCAAGTTACGGTCAACCCGGTTTGAATATAACAAATTTTATTCCACTAACATACGCAATCACCCGATCGAATACACGCACATACACACAGTCACACACGCGCACTTTTTCTGCTGTTATATATCCTATGTAAAAACATAAAATGAAACACCTTGATAATCACTCACACTTATATTCCTTATTACAATATTTCGCACTTAGGTATTTGTATAATAACTATGCACAGTAGTATATTTAAAGAAGAGACAACCTCTCGGTTCTAAGGCTCGAATCGAAGTGTTCAAAAAACCAACTAAGTCAATACCACGTGAACTCTAACTTTTTGAAATGTACTCAACGTCCGTTTCCGTTGACATTTATTTTCCGCCATCTTTAACGACAATTTGTCGTCGGAAATCAAATCAGGTACTTTCTTGTTGTTAAAATAATAAATTAATTTTGAAAATCATGACATTCGGCCATCCGACAGTGTGTTGCCTCCTGGCACACACTACAAACTTAATTTTTGTATTATACACGATTTAGACAAAAGGTAAAAACAAAAATAAATTATAACTTAATTTACTCACAGAAATTAACATTTGATTAATACACGAGAATTAGAACTCCTTTTATGTCTGTATAATAAGTAATAATATATTTCACAAAATCATGACATTATTATTGTGATAGGTATATTGTATATAATATAAAAAATATAAAATTTTGTTGCTTTACAGAGAAAAAATAAATAAAATCAAACAATCCATTTAATTATTCTAAACAATTACCTATTTGTTAACAATAAGTTACTGTTACGGTATAACATTGTAATTGATGCATTAGCTATTCAGAATTGCTATCATCAGAGCTGCTTTTATCGGAGTTATGTAGTTCCAAAGCTTTTATGTGAATCCAAGGTCGCATTCTGTCAGCGGCAATGACAGTTTTATATGATTTTCCTTTCTTTGAAAAACCTGGAACGTCCGCTATTCTATAGCGGTCATTCCCTAGAATCTCTGTAACTTTGTATGGACCTACGAATTTAGACAAAAGCTTAGTACTTTTCTTATTGTTATCAAAATTATTTCGAGAAATTTTAACCAAATCACCAATATTATATTTTACTGCAGGAATCCGATTCGCGTCATGTCTTTCTTTCTGTTTGGCTTGTTCTTTTTCTATATTGCTACTTATTTCTCTCCTAACTACTTCTAAATCTACATTACTACGGACATCTTCGACATTGAGTTTATTTGACAAATTATCCCGTAATTTGATACCAAACATAGCTTCCGTGGCGGCTTTATGCGTCGAGCTATTAACGGTGTTGTTAATGCCCCATTGAATTTTACCCAGACACTTGTCCCAGTCGCGTTCATGGCCAGAAGAGTTTTGAGTCGCTAATGAACTTAAAATGGTCTGATTAAATCTTTCGGCTTGACCGTTAGCTCTGGGACAAGCTACTGCGTTAAGGACATGTTTTATACCATGTGTATTACAGAAGGTCTGAAAAGCCGTTGACGTAAAACTAGTGCCACGATCGGACACAATTCTAGCAGGGACACCAAAATCATAAAATATTTTCTCTAATACTTTTACAGTGCTCTTTGTTTTGAGATCTTTTACAGCTCTTACGAAGACATATTTGGTGAAAGCGTCGACTACAGTAAGGATGTAAGTATTACCATCTTTACTCCTAACAAATGGCCCAAGGTGGTCTATGTGAACTGTATGGAAAGGTATCGGTACTTTCTCTATTGGATATAAGTGACCTGATTTTTGTTTTGACGTATTATCCTTATTATAGGCACACTCTAAACAAGCAGCGACATACTTTTTTATAAATTTTCTATGCTTCGGGAACCAATATAAATGCTGAATCCTTTCTAAAGTTTTTGCGAACCCTAAATGCCCTATGTCGTCGTGATTAGCTCGGCATATTTGCCACCGGGCACTTCGCGGCACAACTAAACATAACCTGTCATCTACTCTTCTATACACTGTATGGTCTTTTATAACGAAGTTCTTACGAATTTCTTTACATTCTATGTCATCATTGGGCTTTAGAATTTTAAATATACGGGATATCTCTGGATCCGCTAACTGCAGCGAAAGAAGCCAGTTTTCGCATTCTATAGTACACACGCTAATGGAAAGACTATTATCTGGCCCCGCAGGCAGTTTAGTGTTCCTGCTTAATGCATCTACATGTGACATTTGGACGCCGGGTCTATACTCAATATCAAATGTGAACTCGCTGATTTGTAGCCACCACCTCGCTATCCGCGGGACCAGATCCCTCTTGGTTAGTGTGGTACGCAGTGCAGCGCAATCGGTATAGACTTTAAAATGAATGCCCAAAAGATACACTCTAATTTTTTTTAACGAACACACTACAGCCAGTGTCTCCAGTTCGTAGGAGTGTAAATGCTTTTCTTCCGGAGTAGTCTGTCGGCTAAAATAAGCAACAGGCTTTAAGACTCTTGAATCTTTTTGCCATTGCATAAGTATACCCCCTACACCTAGTGAACTAGCATCCGTGTGAAGTTCCGTTTCGAGAGTAGGATCATAAAGGGCCAACAAAGGTCTATCGATCAGTCTATTTTTCAAAATTAGGAAAGCCTGATTCTCTGTATCAGTCCACCGCCATGTGGCATCTTTTCTTAACAATGACGTTAAAGGTCGAGCAATTTCCCCATACCCCTTAATAAATTTCCTAAAATAACCAGTTAAACCGAGAAATTGGCGGACTTCGTGGATGTTACATGGTTTTGGAAATTCTTTAACCGCTATAATTTTACCTTCATTAGGCTGAATGCCTTGCGAAGAGATCTCGTATCCTAAATAGCTGACAGTACAATCAAAAAATCTACATTTAGCCAGCTTCAAAGTCAAGCCATATTGCCTAAAAAGCTTTAATACATCTTCTAGACGTTGAAACATCTCATCTACACTCTTCGACGGAATCAGCACGTCATCTAAATAAGCCAAAGCATATTCAAACCGCCTATTCCCGAGTATTTTGTTAACCAGTCTCTGGAATACGGCTGGCGCGTTTGCTAGACCGAAGGGCATTCTCTTGAACTCAAAATGGCCATCGGGAGTGACAAAACCCGTGAGGTGTTGACTCTCTTTAGCCATAGGAATCTGATAATACCCCGAAGCGAGGTCGAGGGTCGTGAAGAGACTGTTGCCACTAAGGTTAGATATCTGATCTTCGATAAGTGGAAGCGGGAACCGATCTTTAACAGTTTTATTATTCAAGGCTCGAAAGTCTACGCAAAGTCGCTGTTCTCCCGTTTTCTTTTTAACCATTAAAATCGGACTAGCATAGTCTGACCTCGACTCCTGAATAATATCATTCTGAAGCAAATCATGAATAGTTTCTTGGACTTTTTCACGTTCGTAATGTGACAACCGATAGGGTCGATAGACAATGGGCTTATTATCGGTCAAGTCAATCTTCATCTCTACATCAACTGCACATCCGATTTCACTAAGATTTGTTGCAAAACAATCTCTGTAGTTTTGCAATAACATATATAGTCTATCTAAATTATCCTCGCTCAAACCGGGTCCACATTTAATGTCACTTTTATTGAGGGGCTCCATGGTAGAGAGGTTTTTATTTATCCTATTGACATGAGTTATTCTATGTTCAGTAAACGGTATGGCTCTAGCTATCAAAACGTTTGGTTGTAACTTGATTACATAAGGCGACAAATTTGTGACAACGACATTGCCCTTGCCGTTAGATATACTATATGCACCCTTACTTAGACAATATTCCCTACCAGTTTCGACAGAGTTATATCCCTCAATAAATACATCTCCCGTAAAATCTATATTAGCGTGGACCGAGACATTACTTGTTTCAGAAACTTCTGTCAGATTAGTGACGTATAATTCTAGTACGCAAAGTTCTTTACATGGAGTCAGACTGTGACTCTTGTAGAAGGTGAGCTTGGAACTATCCTTTAAAACAAAAATAGTTGGCAATTCCGTGAAGTTTTGCCCAATTATCAATGCTGTCTGCATGTAAACATCATCAACAACGAGGACATCGATTTCAGCCTCAATGTCGTCAATGGTCACATAAACACGTGACTTATAATGGGGTACCACGGTTGACTGACCAAAACCTCTAACAACGGGAATATTATCAAAAATCTTAACTAGATTTAACGATTCTGCCTCGGCTTTACGTAAAAGAGTGCATTCACTGCCAAAATCAATGTACGCCTTAAATGTCTGATCGTCGATTATTACAGACTTGAAATACTTAGAATTGCTCTCATTAGAAAAGTTAATCAATAGGGTATCTTTCTTTTCAGTTGTATTTTCTAAATGGTTAGTCTTAGATCTCGAAACAAAAGGCTCCATTGTGCATCCCTCCCTATCGTGTCCGATTCGTTTGCACTGTCGACATTTTATAAGTGGCTTTGGGCATTTGAAATAGGGATGCCCCTTTGATTGACAATTATAACATGTAATTGCGCTATTGTTCAAGGTATTTACATTTGTAACTGAACTACTAGAATTAGGCTTTTGGGTTGACCGCTCACGCAATTTAATATTAGCTGATGGCTGAGGCTTTTGCGATGATAGGAAATTTAATAAATCATCAGGTTCCGAACTATTTAAAGCCTGAGCGCCATTCCTAATTGACCGGTCACTGATACCATATATAATGCAGTCTACAGCTTTTTTTCCGCTAATTTCACAACGATTCAATAACCCTAACTTATCATAAAAATATTCGCGAAGGCTTTCTTCTCCACGTGAAGTCCGACTCAACATCTCTTCCAAAAGACGTCCGTAGTTCTCTTCGCTAGGGAAGGCTCTCTTAAGCTTCACCTGCCATTCCTCCCACGTGAAAACAACTGTAGGTAAGGCCTCGAACCATTTCTTTGCTAACCCGGATAATTTTTGTAGCGAGAAATGAACAACCTGTTTCTCATTCCACCCATATATAACGGCACATTCGTTAACTTTGTTCAACCAGCATTCAATAGTTTGGGATCTATTCGATGGATCAAATTCCGGGATAACATTGTTTAAATTACTGTTATTCCATGAGTTGTTAGGCGAGTCCTTAGATATGTGCTTGAACAGGTTTAGTATATCCTTGGTAGAAAACTTTTTTACAAGCTTACGCATCTTCCGACGGTTGTCTTCATCATCCGTGCTGGAAGTGGAACTCTCCCGTCTGGCCCTCTTTGACCTTGACGAGCGCCTCGGAGGTGTACCAGGTGGAGTACAGGATTCATCACCAGATGCCATCACGCCTCACTGAAACATGTGCATTATCGAGACATAATCCGTTCTTCTTTTGAGCCACTATCTACAATATCATAATCTTTTAGCAAAGCATAATATAACAGAATAAACCGACTCTAAAAAAAAAAAAGAATAAGTAAATGGTAACTAATTTGTAAAAATAATTCCGAAAAATGTTAACTCCTTAATTTCACTGTGGGTTTTATTTTATTTTATGTTTCCTATATATTATATTATATTCTTTATATTAACAAGTAGATTAAACTCTTCTTGTAAGCCTTCATATTCATGCATTATTTTAAACAATAGTCCGTCGCTACTCCTGAATCCGAGAAACATACTCGTTCATCAATATTATTATACACCAACAGAAAGTATCCCAGTACCATTAAGAGCCCGGTAGACAAGCATAGTCTACCAGTCTCCTTGCATAAACCCGGTGATCAACCATAGTTCACCAACTTTTCTATCCTAACCCGATGTACAAGCATAGTCCACCGGCCTCCATGAACTAACCCGGTTAACAAACATAGCTAACCAGTTCTCCCACCCTAACCCGATGTACAATCATAGTACGGCGGGCTCCTCACTAAATCAGTGAACAAACATAGTTCATCTATAATTATTTTCGTTTGAGGCATCAATTTCGTATTCATAAACATGGTTAGAATAATACATGGTTAGTACATATCCGACAGTTCACTATTCAGTTCCATATCCATCTCAAAATTGGTGTGCGTACGTGATTTGTCTATTATTTGCCAACGTTTCTGGAGCATATGGACACTTCAAGAGGAAAACTAAATATTCAATATTAATACGTGTCTTGTGCTATCAGAGAGTAACCCTGACCAAACACTCGACAGGCATGGTTAGGGTGTACATCAATGCACGCTGTTGCACCACCAGGGAGTAGCCCCGGCCATGTGGTCAAGCATAACATTACACGTCACCCACGCAACACATAGTTAAATGTTTCTTTATGGCGGCATGGCCGGCATGTATTACTTAAATAGCAAAATTTTACATTATATTCTTTACGCCATTAAATCCAATTGTAGTATCCACATGCGTTCCAATCGCTTTATTTATTCATCAAATTAGACTCATAATCAGTGTTAGCAATAAAGCCGTAGAGCTTAAATAATTCGATGTAATATTAAAACAGTTCAGATTAACATACCTTTTTATGGTTCTTGCCACTTCTGAAGTAAAATGAAACACCTTGATAATCACTCACACTTATATTCCTTATTACAATATTTCGCACTTAGGTATTTGTATAATAACTATGCACAGTAGTATATTTAAAGAAGAGACAACCTCTCGGTTCTAAGGCTCGAATCGAAGTGTTCAAAAAACCAACTAAGTCAATACCACGTGAACTCTACCTTTTTGAAATGTACTCAACGTCCGTTTCCGTTGACATTTATTTTCCGCCATCTTTAACGACAATTTGTCGTCGGAAATCAAATCAGGTACTTTCTTGTTGTTAAAATAATAAATTAATTTTGAAAATCATGACAAACAACAGCCATCAGCGCGATGTCGACTCTAGCAAAATGGCGGCGTCTAATCAAGATAGGCCTTGTGAAGAACTTCTCTACTGCTAATGTTGACGTTTTATACAATGAGACGCACATTTATGTTAAGTGGTGAACTTGAAAGTTTGATTAAACAATAAATTTACTTGTCTCCTTATGTTTTAGAAATGGAGAATCATTGTTAAAAATATATTTTTCTTTGCAGATAATCGCCGCGACTGGCGTCTTACTAGGGAGCAGGTAAGATTTTAATTTGTTTAAGAAGTTGTGACATTTAATTTTTCCTCAATATGTATAACGCGTTTGCCATATGTACCTGGGCGACAGGCGAGCTCTACGGCCGGACTTCGTAGCGCCTTCTACGGCACGTAGCGCTACGGGGTGCTACGAAATCGTTTTATCTTAAGTTGCAAGTTTTTCGTTCTGTTAATAATAATAGGCATGATGACTGATTTTGAAATACTGTTCTATATTGTTGGGAAATATATTATAATTACAACGTATGTCAAATTTCCGCAAAAAAATAAGGTTTAGTATAAAATAAATACATTTCAAATTATAAGTTTAAAATTCGCACCAAAACGCTTCAAACTGTCATGGCGTGGTGGTGACAGCGGTTTTGTTTTAAGATGTGTGACGTAATTCGCGCTAATTGAGACTGAGTGGCGTTTTAGCCAAGGTGGCGGCTTGCCGTATTTTGTAGTTTTATTTTATCAATAATATTGTTTATCTCGCTAATAATAATACGATAAATGCGTGTTTTATAATCCATTAATAGAGTTTCATTAAATAAATAAATAATTTTAGTGATTTTTACTTAATGTCATCATGCGTATTGCTCTCACGCCTTAAGGGTTTTAATATTATCGTTTTAAGGTGTACAAAACAGCAAAAATATAATCCTCCTTATATTTTTCAACTCTTAATGTAAAGAAGAAGCACTCGATATCATTAGAATACCACCATTAGTGGAGTCACTTCGAAGGTTCAGTGGAAAGTAATGTTTGAACTTTGAGCATTAAATTGCTTTAGTTCGATTATATTTTGTAAGGTTAAAATTTTAAATTAAAGTAAGTTGAAATTTTGTATAAATAGCTAGTATAGGGCACTGTATCTGTAAACGTGTTGTTTATAAATAGTGTAACACGGGAAGGAGATACGGTGGAAGTGGCGAGACGACTAGAGGGGGGGGGGGGGGGGGGGAGGGGAGCGGGGACCACTTTAAAGCACATTAAGGTGATATGTGCGGCCGACGCCCTTCGGCCCCCGACAACATTCCTCTAACGTACTACATTCTGACGGAACTTTAACACAAGTTTGTGATTATGAATATGAATTTTTTGGATTTATTCCCAAACAGAAATGAACTGATATTTGAAATGTTTCAAGTTTTCATTCGTATTTCGAATGTATTAAAATAATTTGATGCAACTCGAACTGAGTTTCTGCTTTCGACTTCACAAACAGAATTTTGACTCTATAATTATTATACTAGTGTTGTGTGTGTGATGTATTACGTCACAATTCCCGAATATAATTGTTTTATATTAGCTCAGTAACAACAGCATACCTGATGTAGATCAGAGATAACCGGTAGATAGATCAATATCGCAGTGGTTATTTAAAATTATTAAAATTAATAATGTTGTTCAATACAATTTTCCTATTAAATTATTTATTAAATCATTCTAATTATATTCAATTGGGATCAATGTCAAATTTTTTTATGTCAATTTCAACCGAGTAACATATACGGTTGACAAAACAGTCCGTTGGGATCGCAGCTCGAATGCACCTGCAGCTTACGTACATTAGCTGGAATTAAAATTATTTTTACAAACAAAATGTATGTAGGACATGTAGTTATTCCAACTATGTTTTTTCTCAACTAGTTATTAGTGAACATGTTTATTTAGTGCAATATAGATAGAACCAGTATCAATAATTATAGACCGATCTCTGTACTAACCACCCTATCCAAAATTCTTGAAAAAATAATGAATAACCGTATTAAAAATTACATTAGTACTTACAATATCCTGTCAGAGAATCAATATGGCTTTCGAAATGGAAAGTCCACCGAAGACTCAGTGTTAGATCTTACAAATACTATTATAAGTAACTTTAATTCAAAATTGAAAACAGTCGGTGTATTCCTGGACCTCACTAAAGCATTCGATACTGTTTCTATCCCCATTCTCTTGAGGAAGCTAGAGCACATTGGAGTGCGAGGTCAGACTCTTGAGTTACTTCGTAGCTATCTTAGCGATCGTAAACAGCGTGTTAAAATTGAAAATTACGTGAGTTTCGACTTATCCTTATCTTATGGCGTCCCTCAGGGGAGTGTACTTGGGCCGACATTATTTCTTATCTATATTAACGACCTTTGCAGTTTGGCTATAAATAAATGTAAAATAGTGACTTACGCGGATGATACTGCACTTCTTGTTCACGGTATCACTTGGGCTGAAGCCTGTTTCAATGCCGAAATAGCTTTGCGAACGGTCGTAGATTGGTTAGATAAAAATTTGCTCACCATAAATTTAAATAAATCTACTTTTATAACCTTTTCTGTTAGTACATCTTCCTTACCTGCTGAAGCATTTACTATTAAAGCCCATCGTTGTAAAGATGAAAGATATTGTTCCTGTACAAAACTAATGCCGACTCATACAGTTAAGTACCTTGGAGTTCAAATAGATCGTTTTATGACCTGGAAGGAACACATTGAACAAACAGTATCCAGAGTTAGAAAATTAATTTATATATTTAAAACGCTGAGCCGCATTATTGATGAGGAAACTCTCAAGATGGTATATTACTCATTGACTCAATCTGTGTTGCTATACTGCCTTCCAGTCTGGGGTGGAGCTGGCAAAACCAGTATACTTCGTTTAGAAAGAGCGCAACGTGCAGTGTTAAAGGTAATTCACTCAAAACCAATCCGTTTTCCTACAACCGAGCTTTACTCGATTGCTAATGTTCTGACAGTTCGACAGTTATATATCCGGCAGACTGTACTACGTAAACATTTAAGTGTCCCTTACGTCAATATAAATGCAAACTCTCGACGGGCAGCTCGGATATTCGATATAACAAGATGTAGTACTGTACTAGCTAAGCGTCATTTTGATTATCTTGCAACACGAATATATAATAAAGTAAATGGAATCTTACATCTATACCCACTTAGGTACCATGAATGCAAATTAAAATTGACAGAATTCTTGCAAAAGTTAACGTATGATGAGACCGAATTATTTATTTCTAATAATATTTTATAATTTATTCCTTGTAAACACACACGCAATAACAAACACACACACACACACACACACACACACACCACACACACACACACACACACACACACACACACACACACACACACACACACAAACACATGCACACTCACACACTTAAGTCATTATTGTAATAATGTATTTAAGGTATTTTTTGTATTCCTTGTTTCTCCGAGGTGGGCGTAAATAGCGGCGACACAGTTTAAACTATTGTCGATGTTTACGATCATTTAAATTGTGAAACTGTTTTTTGTGACAAATAAATCTTTAAATCTTTTAAATCTTTAAATATGTGTCTATACGTACGTGCTTATTATATAATTATAATAATAACGCTACCTACGTAGGTTATTACCTGTGTCGCGGGTGGCATGGACGACACATATCACACATCACAATAATACTCATGACCCGAGTACAAATATTTATTTGTCACAAAATTTCTGCTCCGGCCGGGATCCAACCCGCGACCCCTCGCTTCGCAGGCAGGTTCACTACCAACTAGGCTACAGGGTTGTCAATTGATTCAATTAATGACGAAATTTATTCCTTGGCATGACTTGATTTGTAATCACTAACACATTTAAACCAAGGTCATCTGTGTATTGCTACTCTTGAGGGTTAACATTAAGATGAATGCATCAGGGGTGTGTTTGACGAAATGTTGCTACAAGAAAGCTGTCAACTGCGAAAACCTTGTAAACTGGCTTCTAAATTTTCCACCGAAACACGTAAAAACATTTCATATTTAATTTTATTATCTGATAGCGTAACGAGTAAACACCTTACGATGGCAACAAAAACAGAGCTAACCTATACGAGTAGGTACTTTTACATTGTCTTTCGATCAACAGATGCCTGAGATTTACAAGTTATCTTGTTGTGAGCCATATTACATACCTGTATATAGGTAGGTACATTAATTTTCTCTTACATACATGAAAGTAACAAATTAATTTACTAAAATTAAGAGTGAAAACTCGCGGTATCTCGAATGTAAACCTATTAAATCTGGCAGCATTGCGGCGAATTTACTGGATTCCCGATTGATAGCTCTGGGTAAAATATCAACGAAGCCAGCATTTATGCATTTATTTTTAAAGTATTCGGTTTCAGTGGTAATTGATCGGCAGGTCTATAAGTTACTTTTACTAACATTTCATTAAACAACACTTCTTCTTACTATGTGCAGCCTAATCCTTTGTTCGTTGACATCCGATGACTTTCTTTTGTTTTCTGGAACGTCCTATCTTTTTGTAGGTCTCTACGTTTCATTTACTCTACATACAGCTTCCTCATTCGTTTAAAAATAAATTATTGATATACCGATAGATTGACAGACCGATACGCAAGTGATCGCCTAGCGAAATCCCAACAACACTTAAAATACTGAAATAACGCACGCAGCACGTTTATCTTTTTAAGCATAAGGTTATTTATAAAAACTTATCGGAGCGTAGTAATAAGTGCTCGAATACCCTGTGAAGTTTGTTTCCGCTCGATGCTATCAAAACGGAACACGAGTACTGTCGGAGCGGAACCCTCGCTCGAGGACTCTGCGAGGGTTCCACTTCGAGGACTTACTACAACGGCTAAAAGTGCTATCGCGTATAAAGAAACTTACAGAGACAATCTTTCCGCTTCCGAAACGGAGTGCTATTGACTTTAGTGTGTGTAAAATGGGAACTACGTACCCGTGTTGGTTTGAATAAGGCAAATATAGAATAGAGTAAAATCTAATTATTAGGGTTATTGTAACATTTTTCGCAAGTGTTTAACAAGAAACTTTTTTTCTTGAGATCTCTACTAAAATATATCTACAAAACATTTTCTCAAACAGTTAGAATATAATACAATAGTACCATGTTTTTGATGATCAGATTATAACATATCGAGTGCTACCACGAGTGACACCTCTTGGAAATTGCAATTATAATCATCTGAGATCCATCAAAACTTTTTCGTGTTATTCTCCTCTTTTTACATTATAATATCACTAGCTGTCTCGGCGAACTTCGTATCGCCTAACAATCAGTGAATGTACTTTGTTGTTACTTTTAACTTCTAGAGTTTTGGTAGGTAATCGGTGACCATTAAATTCCCTCTCCCTCTCGCTCCCCCTCTCGCTCCCCCTCCCGCTCCCCTTCCCAAATTTCACCAAAATACTTTCATACAAATTTTCACCCTTTTTCCTTCAAAACTGACGAAGTTGCGTACTAAGTTCCATCCCCTAAATTAACCCTTGAGGGGATTATTTTCCAAAAAAATGTGTTAAAATTAATTTTTGTTAATTACTATACTTAAACTTAAAAAAATCATGTTTATAACTCTAAAACTGACGAAGTTGGTTTGTATGAAAGTGTCTTCCAACCGCTATTTAACCTCTTAGAGGATGAATTTCCACAAAATCCGATAGCCTTCCTCGATAAATGAAATATCCAACACAAATAATTTTTCAATTCGAACCAGTAGTTCCTGAGATTAGCGGGTTCAACCAAACAAACTCTTCAGCTTTATATTATTAGTATAGATTGGTTATTCTGATTAGTATATTTTTACTTAAATTTTTGAACTTGAACTTAGTGAATATTTTATTACTTGTTCGATACTATAATTAATCTCGGAGGATTTATCTGTTACTTATTAATTCGACTTTGAAAGTACAAAAACATTATAAGCTCACTTTTATTCCGATAACAGTGTCGAGCGAGCCTCGTGGGAAATCGCAGCCCGGCGGCGGACATTTATATAGGCTTATCTATTAGTTATTGAATCGACAACTACGACGGATATAGGAGTTGTTCGTCACACGACAAGCTAGCTTGCTTGGGGTGTTATCCTAGTGTTGGCGGAGAGACACAATGTAAATATTTTATCACAATACTTTAAATGTGTGATACCCATGTCTTGCGTTTGTGATTAGTTAGGATTATGTTAGAAATGTCTGTTTAGGCAGAAGCTTTACTAAGATATAAGAAGTGCCTTTAGATACAGATGTCAAATAAATAAATTGCACTTTTTTAATAGAAATAGCCGGCAAACGTGCTGCCGATGCACCTGATGGTAAGTGACTATCGTTGCCCATGGACAGCAATCATCCTTGATGCGTTGCCGGCGAAGAAAAAGAAAAGAAAAATAAAGTAATATCTGGCTCGTCATAACGCTTCTTGTTCATTTCTGGCGCAAATCCATTACTCGGTCTACTCGGTCTGCTATCGAATGCTATGATTGATAGTGTGAGGCGTTATTCGTTTATCTTGTCCTTCAACTTTATCTCGAATATAAATATATCCGTTTTTTCGCCTTTATACACTTGGGCTTATAAACCGTTTATTTTACATTATTTCCCTCGACAAAAAGGTTACGACAGTTACAAAATTTTATAGCGAATTTTTTAACAAGTCCTTCAGACCGTTTGTTTATTACTCGTTATAACTTTGCAGGTCTCTTATAATGAAATTCAAATTAAAAAGTTTTGGGATTTAAGGATCTTATCCATCCTGAGTTTAAGCAACCTAACCTGCCTGCTCTGCAAGCCTGCTATCAGAGCCTCTCAACGGTCGGATCCACCTCATTAAGGATCAACCTTAGCGGTACCTTTTCATAGAGTTCTTTACCAACTTGCCTAGTGACTCGTTCTTTTAAGATCAAAAGTGAAATATATTACCGTGTTTCCAGGTCAGTGTATGACAGGACAGGTGTATTATCCTGCTTGGTCGGCAATGCGTCACTGATGTCTTTGGTGTTATGGATGTCCATGGACACAGTAACCGCTTAAGGAGGTTCGTTAATATGTTGGTTGCCTTATAAAACATAGGTTAAATTTTTGTGCGATATTTATATAGCTAAAAAACATGTTTGTGAAAAATATTACAACAGGTAGACAAATTTACATTCATCTGAACTGCCG
Organism: Thymelicus acteon; assembly: GCA_951805285.1. Taxonomy (NCBI): domain Eukaryota; kingdom Metazoa; phylum Arthropoda; class Insecta; order Lepidoptera; family Hesperiidae; genus Thymelicus; species Thymelicus acteon. The sequence goes on along the minus strand of OX638227.1, from coordinate 1,368,376 downwards.
CTTACGAGCTGGTTTTAAATAAATTTCATTGTTCAAGATTCACGCAAAGTTTAAATTAAATAAACGATTACTCCGATAATGGACTGTCCGTAAATACAAAACGTTTTTCATCCGACTCGCGACGTGGCTCCAATGTTGGAAACGTTTAAAGTAATTTCAACTTTAACGAGTTCTCAGAAAATAAAGCGCATTGACTGCGACTGTCTGTATTCCCACTGGATGCGGTTGTGGACGGCATTTATGAGTTAGAAGACGTAAAAAAAGTAAAATAGCACGTAGACGTAGACGTAGAAGACGTAAAAGACGTCCATGGCGGCGATGCCTGCCTGCACATGGCTCTGATGTGTTACGTGACATAAAAGCCTTTTGACTTACAATTTACATCAAAAGGTGCAGGAATTTCAACTTCTTGTCGCATAAAGTTAACGGGAAATATAATAAACCTAAGTATTTTCACGCTTTAATTCAATGCATGAGAAATAGAATAGCATGTACTTTGTTATATTTACCATCTTTAGAAAAAAGCGGCCAAGTGCGAGTCGGACTCGCCCATGAAGGGTTCCGTAGCAGCAAGTAACATAATATAAAAGTTCTTGTAGTTCGTTGTAACTTTGATCGAGGTAAATTGCGGTTAACGATTTATGACGTATTAAAGAAAAACTACTTACTAGATCTCGTTCAAAACAATTTTAAGTGGAAGTTTGCATAGTAAAGTACATCATATATTTTTTTTAGTTTTATCATTCTCTTATTTTAGAACTTACAGGGGGGGGACACACATTTTACCACTTTGGAAGTGTCTCTCGCGCAAACTATTCAGTTTAGAAAAAAATGATATTAGAAACCTCAGTATCATTTTTGAAGACCTATCCATAGATACCCCACACGTATGGGTTAGATGAAAAAATTTTTTTTGAGTTTCAGTTCTAAGTATGGGGAGCCCCCAAAATTTATTGGTTTTTTTCTATTTTTATGTAAAAATCTTAATGCGGTTCATAGAATACATCTACTTACTAAGTTTCAACAGTATAGTTCTTATACTTTCGGAAAAAACTGGCTGTAACATACGGACGGACAGACAGACAGACAGACAGACAGACAGACAGACAGACAGACATGACGAATCTATAAGGGTTCCGTTTTTTGCCATTTGGCTACGGAACCCTAAAAAGGATAAAAGTGTTAAACTTTATTCAAATTTCCGCCTCGCTGGGAATCGAACCCAGGACCCTCGGTGCGGCGATCCGGCATGGTAACCATTGCGCCACACGGGTTGTCAAATGTGTAAATAGTACTGATGTGAATATTTACCGGTCCAGAGCGTTGGGAATCGACACAAGTTTAACTTATGTAGTTGTAGGCAACTCAAACTCGGTTTGTTGTGTGTGTTGTAAACTCCACTAACTGTAACTTGTAATAAGTTAAAACATTTGACTTTACTGTCGATGTAACTTGTTAGCAGTGTTAGTAGTGCTTGTTATGTTATTTGACGTCCATTTTTATTTGTGTGACGAAACAACATTTCTTTATGGAAATAGCCGGCAAACGAGCTGAAGTCTACTTGGATTGTAAGTGGCTATCGTCGCCATGAACATCAGCAACACCAAAGGCATCACTGATGCGTTGCCGGCCAAGAAAGAGAGAAGAAAAAGAAAGAATGAACTGGCTCTCAAGCCCCTAGCCGGAACACGATGAGTCGTTTGACGGCTGACTCATGCTCAAGAGTGGTAGCTATCCAGACGAACCCCATGGAGAAATAATGATATTCATAATGGTATTAATTAACAATTAGAATCAATATTACCAATATAATCCCTCCGAGTCGCTAGTCGCCACTTACGACTTACGACACCCATCCGACGTGGTATTGGGCTTAGTATTCTAAGCCGCCCCAATAGCAATTAGAAAGTATTTTATATCCACCAGAAAAAAACGTTAGTAATTTGAAACATTAATAAAAACGTCATGTTTTTCTTTAAAAAGCATGGCACGCTTCACAGCTGATACAAAATATTTGATGTTGATATGTTTAGTATTAACAGGTTAACTATCTGACTTACACTAGTGTGGCAATATTCGTATGTACAGTCTCGACTGCTGGCAGCAAGGAGATTAAATATCACATAAATGTCTCTGGCTGGCCATCTTGAGATCCGCCGCTGAGACGCGACAATGTCGTCACAGACCAAACATAGGGTAGAGACGAGCGATCCTAATGTATTAAACGGGATTCCTTACGTATAAATCCACAGTGTATCTGTATGTCTTTTTGTGTTGTGATACAAAGTCAAATAAATTAGTAGTGAAAATTAACAAAAAAAATATTTTTTGCAACGCGCTGCGTGTTTCGTATACACTTTTTGTATTATTCTATTTTTATTTTAGTATTATTTTGTATCATTGTATTGTGTATATTATTCTGAAGTCGTCAATTCTAATCGACTGGCAGAATAGGATTTGTTAATCTCGCTAAAAATTCCGCCATATTGCTCAGTTGTAGTGTCAAGTGGTCAGATACTTTTACAGTGCTACGAGCTGCTACGTATGTCTACGAAGTACTACATACATCTACGAAATGCTACGTTGCTTTTGTACTTTCAGATTTTGGGTAAATTTTTATATTGATAATAAGTACGTGGTTGTACGTTATATGTATATTACATTCTATTATATGCACTGGAATTCCTTTGAGATATTTCATTAACATGTCGAAAATATTTCTCCATTCACAAATGAAGCCCCTAGAGACCTAGTATTTGCGTATGAATTACTTAAATGAAAATATTTATACCAATTCAGAACATATACAAACTTTATAAGGATATACAAACTTTCCTTATTCAATGGAAACATTTTTTCATTCTTATTTCTATTCAAAGTACTTTATGAACTTAGATTCCTAATCTCCTTCAGTCCTTACTAATGGTAAAAATGGTGGAGAATTCCTCATAATGATTTTTAACAAGCATATTAAAGTATGACTACATTTTAATAGGTATCATGTTTGTTAAAACAGATATTTTGTGGTTGTAATTAGCCTCAGACGTTTCTGCCGGTCTGTGTTCACTCTCGGAGCTATAACTCACCAGTGCGGGACGACGGTAATTCAATAAGTGGCTAATTAGAAACAATATTTATGGACATCCTATTATACATCCTATTATACATGCGAAAATTTGTGAAAATATTTGGGTAAGATGAAACTTGATTGATGTCTGGATTAAAAAATATGCAACTTTTATATACATAAATGGAAAGATCCAACATACAGTTAATGTAATGTAAATTCTGGTTTAATAAACGATTATTAAAAAAAAAATTGAAAAAAATAAAAATGAAATATGCGATTATGATGCGGTTTTTTTGTTTGAAAGTTGACGTGATCGATTTAGTTCTTAGCTATGTTTAGTGTACTCGTAAATAAAATTGTTAGAGGATTTTTAAATTTTAAAATTAATGGAAGTATCGTATGAGTGCAATACTGTATTCATAAAATATTGAATTTAAAATGAAGATACTTTAGTAATGCCTCCATGAATTATAAACAGGCTGCCGTCACACAGCCGTAATTACATGCGTAGCCACGTACACACACACTAAGTTATGTACATCCCATGCCTGGAGAGGACATCGTCTCATGGGGGCATTAACACCGTACGTTCGTAATAAATAAACGCTATGAACTTATTAACATTCACTAAAACTCGTTTACTAAAGTTATAACATTATTTTATTATTGATGTAACCCATGAGCGATCTATGGAAGGTAATGGTTTCTAGTTTTTATCATTTTGCTCATTGCATCAGTTTACAGTGGACCAGTTATCAACTAACATAAATGTCGAATGTTAGGGTCTTTAGAAGGTCTTAATCAAGGAGTATCGTCTACTGATTATAATCAATAAGTGTCTGCTAAAGAGCCAACTACCAAATACAGAAATGATTATGAATGTTTCTCTAGCTGACAGCCGTCCACCGTTCTAGTTGGAGTATCACTTGCTATAGACACAAGAAAACTATCAATCATCTCGTCATGTCGGATTGAACACGGAAGCCGCTAACACCAACAATGAGCTTAATCAAACATACCGCTTAAACAAACCAGTTGTAAAATAACTATTTGTAGCTATTTAAGTGGTCACTGCCCCCAATAGACGCCCGTGACACCGATGATATTATCGACTATTTTCCGTCTACACCGTTACTACTGCCACCGCCACACTTAAGACATCGCTGTAATACGTTTTTCTCATTCCCACTCCCATCATAAAGGAACTTATATTTATAGCTGTGTACCTTTAGCTACGAAGATACATTAAGACGCACAAACCCCTAATGGTCCTTCGAGCCGGATTCCACTTACACGTAGATGGGAACAATAACCACAATCAGTAATTGCTTGCATAATCACGTACAGCCGTGTACGGAGCTAGCGACGTGAATTATGTTATTACTCGGGTTGTTGGCTGCAAGGCTCGGCGGCTCGGTGGCGTTCCCGAGGCTTAGCCGCGCCAACGAAGCCATTGTATAGATGCGATGCCGTGAAATAAGAACTCGGGAATCATTTCATTTAAATTCGGAGTTAAATTTACGTTTGTATCGTTGTGAGTGCGGATTGTAAATGTCATTATCATGCCTTAATTTACCAGTCTTTAATCCAATCAGACTTAAGTATTTTAGCAGTTTTATATCTTGTGAAATCTTTTGTAAGTTTAGTGCAATCTTTGTACATTCGACAGGGAAGTAGGTATTCATGACTGCTATTCTGCTACAAAGCAGCTTAGTACTTTGCCCAGCGCCCAGGCTAACGCTTAATTATGATGTACTCAGTCTCCTGATGGAATTATGTCTTTCTCCCCTTCGGTTTGTGTAGCATCAAGTCAAGTGTTTTACCGCGTAACGTAAAGGACACAATTGCTTTCGTAACAAGGTACTCGTGCATTAGGGGCACGAATAATTCAATCCCTGCGTACCGAATATATACAACGTTTTTTATATTATTTATGGTTTTATTTTGTATTTAATAATTCTACTATCTCTTTCTTTTACGTATGAGCTATGTAATAATTACGAGTCCACACTGGCTAGCAAAATCGTCTGCGTGAAATATTTTTATATTCGTTTGTACAGCCTCTGGGCGCACTGTCTTCGTGCCATATGGATGATACGGATACCATTAGTTTACGACCCTTCATAAAACATTTTAATGTAATGTAATCATTTGGCACAGAATATGTGGTGAAGTAAAACGAAACGTTTTCGACTTAAACTGTACTCTGTTTTTATTTCGTGTAAATGTATGTCACTTATTTTTTATTTAATTTATTCGATGCTAATCTGGTAGTAAATCTTATACAATACGTTAGTATCGCATCTGAACTGTAAATAACGCACATTAATTTAGCCAATCCGAAACCTTTTTTTTGTTCGTAAAAAGTATAATCAGTTATCCCGCGTCAAGCGGGCCCCTTCAAGCCATTGTGTTACGCCCCCCCTCTCCACCACCGTTAAATTATTAGCAACCTCTACACAAAAAATTCTATAGACTGTTCAATAAATGCGAAAGCTTCCGAGTGTTTTTGTTTTTAAATTCTTTGTGTTTGCTGTATCTAATACCTTTTAAAAAAGCAATTCTTGTATATATGTATGTTTATATATTCTCGGAATCTCTGAAACGGCGCCTACGATTTTCATGAAATTTAGTATGCGGGGGGTTTCGGGGATTCATTTTTAGAAAATGTCGGTTTATCCGTGTTTTCAGGATGAAAAACTGACATCTATTGGCATGTAATAATACTGTTATTATTGGTTTTATTTATAATAAATGCTTTAACGACACAGAGCTACCTCAGTAGATGGCGTTGTTAAGGAATTCTAAAATCCAGATATTGTAGAATTATTCACGCTACGATTTTCATATACCATAACAAATGATTATAAACTCATACCCCCCGCAGTAGAATCCCTTGTGACTTGTGTGGGTGGCATGGACAAAACTAATAAGACATAACTATAACACCTATGACCCGAGTATAAATATTTATCTATTTCACAAATATCTGCCCTAGCTGGGTATCGCCTCGCAGGCAAGGTCGCTACCAACTAAGCTAAAGGGTCGACCACTGTCTTTGAAGCCTGGCTGAGTAGCTACAGCCTTCTTCCTTAAGTCAGCTGTTAAAAGACGATGTGTTCCGGCTGGTGGCTTGAGAGCCAGGTGGTATGTGACTTAATCATCTTTTGGTATGATATTGTGTATACAAACGGTTTCCCCTTTCACTTTCAGGAGTAAAATAAGCATTAATCCGTGCTTAGATGTTTACGTGATAAAAATTTACTAGGTACTTATTAATTTCAAACTAATACGTTCGACGAATTGGCAAGGTAGATGACACACAAATTGAATTTGCTCGCAATAAACAATATCAGAAAAAACGATGAATTGCGCCATTTTGACAGCGGTTACACAGTAATACCTTCTCGGCTGACAGCGTTGAATTATTAGCAGGGGCCCGTCGGGTCTCTGGGGCCCGGGGGCGCGTCATCGACGCCTTTGTGCTTCGAACGGAACAGAACGGCTACAGGGGATGGCGAGGCGCTTCTAATGAAGAGAAGTCATGCTGAAAATTAAAAGGGGGGTTTTTCAGCCGATGAATTAATGAGTTCGTTTAAAGCTTTAGCTATTTCATTTTTGTTTTGGGATGATCATTAGCTTTAGGTTTATGGTAGTAAAATACACAAAATAATCAAATACGGTTATTCTAAGAATAAGGGCTGTTAAGAGATAATTCACTAGGCTTTGTTAAGCTTTTCATTACAATTCAGTGAATTATAGTCACCACGAACTAAGAAGCCCAATTTGTCGTTTGCCATCACAGTGACATTAGAGATGTCAAAAAAAATCGGTTCACGAAAGAAACCAATTTTTACAACAAATCGATTCAAAATTATAAGACCTTGTAATCGATTCGATAATTAAATTTTAAAATAAAAACCGTAATATTTAGGTACCTAGTTACCTACCTACTACCTCGATTGAGCTATCTCGTACCGCGTATTCTCAATATGTATCTACCTATTTACGACTTCAATAAAATATTCTTTTATCCATTCGCCCATAAACATCAACAACACCAAAAGCATCACTGGTGCGTTGCCGGCCAAGAAAGAAAGAGAAGAAAAAGAAAGAAAGATAGATCATGATAGAATGAAAGTCCCGCTCAGTTTCATAATAATATTTTGACATAATATTATATTATGAGCGTCAGGAATAAACTACAGTGAATAAATTCTTGCTTATTTCGTAAGATACATCCATGTACACATAATTAATATTTTGTTGAAAAAAAAAATCGTTTACCGCAACCTTAAATACATAATTACATAATTAATATATTATCTGCAGTTACTGTCCATGGATGGCGAAGTGCCCATACATAATGGAAAATGTCCTTTGTTAGCATCCAATCGTGGTATTATTGGGTACCTAATTTTAAATTCAAATGCAAGCAAATCATTTTTAACAATGTAATTAAATTAATCAATTTTCATTTTTAAATTTCGATTATAGTAATGTATCGATTATGACTGGTTTTATAAACGGTTTCAAGCCGTCACATCACCCTACGTCAGATTAGATTTAGGCTTCTTCATATAAGATTGTTTCGACGTCATATATTTTTATTAAATTTTGCAAAAATTATGATGTGATGGGATTTTTACTAAATTTTAACGTATAATATGATTTATAATCAACGCCAATGAAAATGAGTAGGGAGTTTTAACAAATTTTGGCAAAATCCTTTGTCCGTAAGTATTCAACTATTCATGTCAAGTAAATGAATATTCCATTTCGCTCAAAGACACCCCATACAAGGTTAGTTCATATTAATAAATAGCAGCTATCATTATGGGCATCTTAGATAATTTTGACTATAGTAAATTTATTTTCAAACAATTTTATTCTTTCCCCGAGATTTTCATTTATTAGGCGACGTTACAGTGAAGTATGAACTAATAACGAGTAAAAAAAAAAGCGGCCGAGTGCGAGTCGGACTCGCCCATGAAGGGTTCCGTAGCAGCAAGTAACATAATATAAAAGTTCTTGTAGTTCGTTGTAACTTTGATCGAGGTAAATTGCGGTTTACGATTTATGACGTATTAAAAAAAACTACTTACTAGATCTCGTTCAAACCAATTTTAAGTGGAAGTTTGCATGATAAAGTACATCATATATTTTTTTTAGTTTTATCATTCTCTTATTTTAGAAGTTACAGGGGGGGACACACATTTTACCAGTTTGGAAGTGTCTCTCGCGCAAACTATTCAGTTTAGAAAAAAATGATATTAGAAACCTCAATATCATTTTTGAAGACCTATCCATAGATACCCCACACGTATGGGTTTGATGAAAAAAAAATTTTTGAGTTTCAGTTCTAAGTATGGGGAGCCCCCAAAAGGAGGTGGCCAACATGTGCCCCGGAAATGGTTAAAATACGTTTATTTGTACAAGGTTTAAGTCCTCAGAAAAGACATGTTTTACGTTTATTATAATATAACTAGAATTTTAATTTTCTTCTGAACTCCGCAGTGAGTAGTTATAATAAATTAACAATAATAATAAGTTGTGTTGTATACACTGCCCTGGAAATGGTTAAAATACGTTTATTTGTACAAGGTTTTAGTCCTCTGAAAATACATGTTTTCCGTTTATTATAACATAACTAGAATTTTAATTTTCTTCTGAACTCTGCAGTGAGTAGTTAAAATAAATTAACAATAATAATAAGTTGTATTGTATACACTTAATCTTCTACTACCTCCATTGCTATCACTGGAGGTTGAAAATTGACTGACAGAAATACGAATATAATATGCTACGAGTATATTGCCATTTGTCAAATGCCAAAAGAAGATTTTTGAGTTTGATTTCTACAAAATAATAATTGTGTTTGATTTTTTGTCATGAGGTGCATTAATTGTGCGGTTGATATTGAGCGCATGGCACGTCACTCAATATCTTCGCTAGCAAGAAACCTTCAATCCATATTGGTAGAATGGATCACTGCAGTAGAGGTATGGCATTTTCATGTGATTACATTAGTTTGGTATTTGGAGTGGGCACGTCATAATTAAAGTAAAATAAATAAATGAATTATCCAAAAGATAAATAGTTTGTATTTAATATAAAAATCTCTCTTTAAAACACTTTTCCACGATTACTTATGTTTATCAAACTGTCAACCTACAAGAGCTAAAACTGCTCGTAAAAGGAGAATCCCGAGTTTTACAGATTTTTATTGATAAAATTATCAAAGTAAATATTGTAAGCTTTAATGTAAGGTAAAAATAAAATGTGTACATTATACTTCACAAGTGGGGCAAACGCCCATACAGATGTTGGCCACCTCCTGTAGTGTTTTTTTTTTTCTATTTTTATGTGAAATTCTTAATGCGGTTCACATAATACATCTACTTACCAAGTTTCAACAGTATAGTTCTTATACTTTCGGAAAAAAGTGGCTGTGACATACGGACTGACAGACAGACAGACAGACAGACAGACAGACAGACATGACGAATCTATAAGGGTTCCGTTTTTTGCCATTTGGCTACGGAACCCTAAAAATATCATGCCAGATGATAAACTAAATGATGGAGCAGCTGTATACTAACCGAAGCGCAGTAAAAACCGCGGCGACCCCGCGCGTCGAGCGACAAATGAATCATATCAATATTTATGATGCGGATAATTTTAATGAAACTGCACTTCGCGGGTTCATTAATGACAACACACGTTGCTTCGTTGGATTATTTTAATGGACGATGATTATTATGATACCGATATGCAGTTGTTTTGTGTACGTTATTAAATTATGGGTTAATAATGTTTTTATTAATGATTGAATTGAGCCTACGAGTGTTAAATTTGTAAATATTGTTTGATTTAATTTGTTTATTATACTACATTTTTAACCGACTTCAAAAAAAGGAGGAGGTTCTCAATTCGACTGTTTTTTTATGTTTTTTACTTCAGAACTTTGGACTGGGTGAACCGATTTTAATGATTCTTTTTTTAATCGAAAGCTGGTGGCTGTCATGTGGTGGGACCTCATATCAATTTTATTGAGATCTGACAATGGCATCCATGATAAAACCATATAAGTCTTAAATTTGTATTAAGTATGTGCGCGACAAATGGACGAATAACTCAATATCACGCCAACCGATTTCGATGATTCTTTTTTTAATCGAAAGCAGGTGCTTGTCATGTAATCCCACATAACTTTGAAGTCGGTTATTTTTTGTTGGTAAAATTTAGATTATTTCTTTCATTTCTTAGTGTTTTATATTTCCTTCTCTTTGCCTTCGTTCATCTTTACTTTATACAGCGATACATTGCGATCACAAGTCATGGTTGCACGCTTCGACGCTGTAAACAAAGACTAGCATCCACTCGTAAATAAATATATTACGGTATGAGCACAACGATAAGCTCTTTCTATTGTGAATCTGTAAACAATGATCTATCGAGCGTCTAGACACGCGATGTAAGCACCTGCTGCTGTAGGGGTTGTTGTGTGGTTATTTTTCGCTTTATACGTATTAACTACACCGACATTATGTGTTGTGTGTGTATGTGTTAGACATATAATATTTCTATTGTAGGATTAATTATTATCGAAGGTTTTTAGGGTTCCGAAATAAAATCGGAACCCTTATAATTTCGTCGTGTCCGCCGTCATGTCATGTGTCATGACATTTTTTTTCAGGGTGTGTATTTGTGTAAGCGTTTTTTTTCTGGGTTGTCTCCTACATGTACCGTGAGGATGAATTTTTTATTCGTCGCGTACCCTATAGTGTGGGGTATCGTTGAAAAGCTCTTTCAAAAATATTACGGGTCTTCTAAGGCCATTTTTGGAATTAGGTGTCCGTTTGTGAAATATTTGGCGTTAAACTGCTAATTTCGGTTAAGAGTCAAGTGTCCCCCCTCCCCCTTCAAGCTAAACGGTTGGAGTTGACAAGTGAAAAAATTCTCAAAAATAAGTTATGATGAATTTATAAGGAAAACTATCACGGCTATTTTAGTATAAGTAGTTAATGAGTAATAGTCGATAAACTTACTACTTCGGGACCCTACATTTCGCGTGGCCTGACACGCACTTGCCCGGTTTTTTTAGCATAACCTGGCCATTGAATCAAAAAAAAAAATTGATCAAAACATCATTTATAAATTATGTTTTCCGTTCTATGAAAAAGAACATTTTTTAAGGCAATAGCCGGCAAACAAGCTGATGATCCACCCGATGATAAGTGGCTATCGTTGTCCAAATCGCCCATGACCATCAGCAACACCAAAGCATCACCGATACGTTTCCGGCCAAGAAAGAGAGAAGAAAAAGAAAGAAAGATAGAACTTACTCTTAAGCCCCCAGCCGGCACGCAAAGAGTCGTTTGGCGGCTGACTCATGCTCAAGGATGGTAGCCATCCAGGAGAACCCATGGAGAGATAATAATAGTAATAGTGGTATTAATTAACAGTTAAAATCAATTCTACCAATATAATCCCTCGAGGGGCCCTACTACCAGCGGAAAAAATACAGTCGAATTGAATACCTCCTCCTTTTTTGAAGTCGGTTAAATTCTAGCAAATAAGAACAATCTTCAGAGTACAGTTATTATGTGAGTTTGTGAAGTAAATTGATAGCATTTTAAAATCTAAATGTAACTTAAGTGTCTAGACTAGTGGTAGTGCAACTACGGAGGCACCTGGCGGCGCGTGCGATACACCGTGTCTCGTCTCGGGGGACCAATAACGTGATTGGCGGTATTACGGCTCGCTAGGGGCTCAGGGCTACCAACTGTTAGGTTATTGCTATATTATATCTTTCGACATTTATTCTCCTTCATGAAAAAGCACCTCTCCGAAATGCTAGTAGATTAAAAAATGACGTGCTATATGAACAAATGATTTTGATTTTGAAAGGTTTTTAGATGTTAGGTGATTGTATGTTGTAAAAATGCTTAGGTACTTTTTGTATCTGTACTGATTTAAGTTCCATTTGACTATAATAAATCATGATTACGGCGATTGGGTTTTGGTTTTACTTTTTGTTTCGTTATTTATAGTACTATACGTTATGTTTTTGTGAAGTTTTTTTTTGTAAACTTAATTTGTTTAATAAACACGATAGTCAAGTTTAACGAGAAAGTTAAATTGAGAACATTTTAGAGAAATCGCATCGGTGATAATGGCGCATTTTGAATTGTATTTTATTCTTTTTACTTAGTGCAATTTTATTAACAACGCCTGAATGAAGTGTATATATCTATACTAATATATAAAGAGGAAAGATTTGATTTTTTTGTTTGCATTGAGTAGGCTCCGAAACTACTGAACCGATTTCAAAAATTCTTTCACTGTTGGGAAGCTACACTATCCCCGAGTAACATAGGCTATATTATATTTTCAAAAAAATTAGGGATCATTAATAAAACTCCAATAATGTAACCCAAGGTGTAATAAAATAAGAAAACCGAAGCAAAGCGAGGGCGGTTACTCGTATTACATAATTTTATATTAAAATATATATTAAATGTACATATCTGACAACCCTAAGCAAGACGTGCGCGGTATCCAAGGCGCGATGTGACTTGCACTAGTTGTAAGTGTAAAAATATTGTGCACATATCTTACATTTCGTAAGCATTTGCAGACTCAATATCGTACGAAATTTTTGAAAATAATATTATTTGTATTTTCGTTGAATATTTCTGTAGCGACATATTACTAAAATATCTAGACACGCGGTAGCGTGTCAAGCGAAGTTCAAGCTAACAGAACTGGCGAGCAGCACCGTGTTAAACACTATAGGATTTATTACATATTTCTCCATTAGTGTTTTTTCTGGTGCCATGCAGTTGGGGCACGTGGTGATTACCACCAATTGCTCATGCCCATGTGCAATACCGGAACGTCAGCATACAAAATATAAAAACATGAAGCTATAAAAAACGTAAATAAATAAAAGCTATCGTTAACGTTTAGTTAAACTTTAGCTGTCAGGGTTAAAAAGCTCGTGAGGCCTATTGTTACCATGTACGACAGAGCGAGGTGAATGTGTCCTTGTGTGTGTGTCCTCGCAGTGATTGGCGCGGTCTGCTGGTGGGGTCGTGCGAGTCAAGGTGATGGTAACGGCAGACCCCACCGCAATGCGGGCTGGGGCTGCGGCTGCGGCTTGCGGCGTGCGGCTGCGGCGTGGGATGAGTTGTGTTGAAGGCTAAAGTCGCAGCCGTCGTGGCATCGATGACGCACGCGTCGTTAGTTGCGCACTGTCATGTATAAAAGTTAATAATGTCGAGTGCAAAGTGTAATAGTTGTGGCGTTGTAATCAACGAAATTTTAGCTTTCATCCAAAACAAATTGGATGTCATGGATCAGATAAGCTTGATTCAAATCTGTTCAAGTGCATTTAGTTCGGATGAGATAACGGATGCAAAAAATTTATTATGTGAGTGTGTGACACAACTCAGCAAGAAGAAATCACAACGAAAACGTGATGGAAAGGCACAACGAGACTTAGAAGATATAATAGGATGGTTTCGTGAACTGGATCCTAACGAATTCCCCATTTTTGTTGTCCGCAATATCAACAAACTACCCCCGGTTCACTTTGACCATGTTGACGTGTCTAAACTCCTGAAGGATATTTTAGTGCTTCAAAAGGAAGTTATAGCTATAAAAGAAAAATACACGCCATTAGCTGAATTCTCGGTCTTGAAAAGTGAGTTTGAATGCATGAAAACCGCCTCTCTGGTAAATAATTTTGAAATGAACAATGTAGACACATTGAGGCGGCAAGGATCACGTCATGTGGTTGATCTATCAAGTGGCTGTGACAGTGGGCCAATAGGATTGGTGCACATTCCGGACTCGGCGCCTGCTCCAGCACAGACCGTAGAAAAACCGATGGATGTACCAGTCAGGAGCCCACGAGTGATGGAAACGCCTACCAAAAATCCCCACCAAACACCACCTGTTCTCGTAGAGTTATCCTATCCTAGGCCACGGAGTTCTGTCAGTAGCAAGGCTTCATCAGCCCGTCCACCACTGCAGCGCAAATCATTTGCACAGAACGTCAGCGAGGCAGGTACATGGAGAGATATTCAACCTAGTGAGCAATGGAAACTAGTACAGAGAAGGAGATATAGAAATAGATTGGAGACAGCAAAAGGGGAAGCAATAATTGAACCTGATACCAAGTTTAAGGCGGCGGACTCAAGTGTAGCATTGTTTATAAATAATGTTGACAAATGTACAGCACCAGAAGACATAAAAAGATATATAATACAGAAAACTAACGTTGAGGTGAAATTAGAAAGAATAAAAGCAAAGCATGAGCGCGAATACAATGCGTACAAAATTATGGTACCTCGGAGTAAGATGAATATATTTATGGATGTAAAGTTATGGCCCGATGGAATCACATTCAGACGCTTCGTTAACCGGTTTTGGCGAAGTGAGGAGAAATCGAATAATATTATAAATGGATAGTACACAAAAATCTACGTTAATTAGCTTTAACTGCAAGAATGTTGTTCGATCGACAGACTGCATAAGAAAACTATGTCGAACAGCTGATATAGTCGCACTGCAAGAGACGTGGCTGCTACCGCATGACGTGCCCTACCTCGGTACAATAGATGATGGGTTCGCGTTTACCGGCACCTCCGCCGTGGACACGACTGCTGGAGTACTGCGCGGGAGACCGTATGGTGGCGTTGGTATACTCTGGAGGAAAACTGCGTTCCCATGCGTTACCGTTCTCGCTTGTAACAGTGTTCGTCTAGCGGCTATTAAAATACTAAATGGTGACCGTCCCTTTCTTGTCATATCAGTGTACATGCCGATCGCGTGTGTAGACAACCTATGCGAGTTCACGGAGTGTTTGAGTGAAATAAGTGCAATAATAGAAAGTAGTGGTATCGAATCTGTTTTTATACTGGGGGATTTTAACGCGCACCCGGGTGAGTCATTTGGCAATGAACTAACTAACTTTTGTAGTGAGCAGTCATGGACGTGTATAGATATGGATGTGTTACCTGCGGATAGCTATACGTTTATAAGTGAGGCGCACGGCTGTCGCCGGTGGCTCGATCATTGTTTAACGACGAGCGCGGCGACACTATGTGTGCGCAGTATATCTGTGCTTTACGGTGTTTACTGGTCTGATCACTGTCCCTTGCAGATTGAATGTGATATTCAGTTAATTCGACCTACAATAACCGCGCCGGTCACCGCATGTAATAAAATCCTATGGGGTGATAGGAACCAAGAACAGACCAATAAATACTGGGAGATTTGTCACTCAGAATTAAGTAAAATTGTATTTCCTATGGACTTTAATAACTGCGCCGATAAATTTTGTTGTAACGAGGGTCACAAGTTAATAATTAATGAAATATACAGAACAATTGTACATATTCTCAGCCGAGCTTCTGAAATTAGTTATGCAGGACCTACCTTGAAAAAATATAGACCTGTTCCAGGGTGGAATAAACACGTCAGCGGCGCTCATAGGGTAGCTCGGTCAGCTTATCAAAATTGGCTGCTAATGGGGAAGCCCACTAGTGGACCTGACTATACTGATATGTGTCGAACACGCCAGGTTTTTAAATCAAAGTTGAAGTACTGCCAAGACAATGAAAAGCAAATTAGACTAGACATTATCGCGCAACATCACTCGAATAAACATTTTGGAAAGTTCTGGAGACACACAAATAAGTTAAATCTGAAACCGAGGTGCCCTGCGAGCGTGGCAGGCGTTCATGAGCCGCTGGAGGTTGCAAATTTATTCCAGCAACATTTTAAAGTGGAACCAGCGAATAATTGTCCCAGTAATCAGATGTTTGATGCTGAGTCCTTGACTGGGGACGTCAGTATTAGATTTACAGCTAGAGACATAGCTTCCGTTTTACAAAAAATGGTGAGAGGAAGGTCTCCCGGTCACGACAACCTCAGCATCGAACATCTTAAATATGCTGGTCCTCACCTCTCTCGAGTTCTTGCATTATTTTTTAACTTGTGTATAAGTCACTGCCACTTACCAGATGAACTAATGTTTACAGTAGTTGTCCCGATCGTTAAAAATAGAACAGGTGATGTATCAGACATATCGAACTATAGACCTATATCTTTAGCAAATGTCATCGCCAAGGTACTGGATAGCCTGATTGACAAACACCTGGATAGGCACATAAAGCTACATGACTCCCAATTTGGGTTTAGACCAGGTCTTTCGACGGAGAGTGCCATCCTGTGTTTGAAGCAGACTGTCCAGTACTACACAGATAGGAAGACTCCTGTACTGGCGTGCTACCTAGATCTTTCTAAGGCCTTCGATCTGGTGTCGTATAATGTTCTATGGCAAAAACTCAAAAAGGAGGCCAATGTGCCCAGGGACATTGTGGCAATATTAAAATATTGGTACAATGGTCAACAAAACGTGGTGAAGTGGGCTGGCGCATACTCGGATGTGTACAGGTTGAAATGCGGAGTGAGGCAGGGGGGGTTGACCTCGCCCCGTTTATTCAACTTATACATTAACCAGCTGATCGGGGAGCTAAGCAGTGCCAAAGTTGGGTGTCATGTAAGCGGGGTGTGCTTAAACAACATTAGTTACGCCGATGACATGGTGCTGCTGAGCCCTTCGATTAGAGCTATGCGTCAGCTCCTTCATATTTGTGAGGAGTACGCCCGAGCCCAGGGACTCAGATACAATGTGAACAAAAGTGAGATGATGATCTTCAAGGCGGGGAAAACAGTTTACCCGAATCCGCCCCCGTTACTTCTATGCGGAACCGCTTTGAAGAAAGTCGACAGTTACAAGTATCTGGGTCACTGGGTTTCAGAGGATCTGGGTGACAACGCTGACATGGAGAGGGAACGCAGGGCGCTGTCTGTGCGATGCAACATGCTGGCCCGCAGGTTTGCTCGGTGCACCGATGAGGTAAAGGTGACGCTTTTTAAGGCATTCTGCCAAACTTTTTATACCTGCAGCCTGTGGGTCAAGTACACGCAGCGTACTTACAGAGCCCTGATGGTGCAATACAATAACGCGTTCAGAGTTTTGTTCGGGCTGCGGCGTCACTGCAGTGCGTCAACAATGTTTGCGGAACGGCGGGTGGATGGTTTCCAGGCGATCATTCGCAAACGATGCGCCTCGCTGCTGCAGCGGCTGCGCGCCAGCCCGAACAGGATTCTGAATGCGCTTGTTGACCGTTGGGACTCGCTGATGTTCCGCCACTGGGCGCGCTTGCACGCTGTCTATAAAGGGTAGCGGCGCAGTTAAATTGTTTTTTAATTATTTTTATTTTTATTTTGTATTTTGAAATTATATGTATACTAACATTAGTTGTAAGTAATCTCTGTTACTAACAATTATGGACTTGATCCGAATTAAATTATTATTATTATTATTATTATTATTATTATTAAAGATTATAATTATCAGTAGTTGCGTTGAAAGTGACCCTACTTGGATACTGTTCGACTAAACTGTTTATGTCCATCATTTGCGTGGAGGTGTGAAAATGTTAGATATCAGGTAGCTACCAAGATTCTGTCGTTATTACCCAATGAACTAATATTCGTTCACTGTTATTACCACATAATTCTTAGGGCATTTTATAACACAATAGGTCAAATAACAATCATTTTTAGAGTCTGTTTGTCTCGTTATCTGTTGTTGTGTAAGTTTGTTCCAGAAACGGCTTAGCCGATTTGAATGTACTCGTAGTTTTTACTGATCTATTGTAGGAAATTTGGGGTAAAACTTTGTGTTATTTCAATCGACTTATTGTAAAAATGTTACGGTTATTTGAATTCCCGAAGCAAAGCGGGGGCAGTTCCTAGCAATCTATAAATCTTTACTCAGCTGTGTAGCTGATGGCCAAGTGCTATGCTCGTTGGCACGCTCCAGCCTCCGTCAAGGTGAATGGCAGCGCCCCCGAGTCTAGACTAATGGCGCCAGATATTGGGCCATCATCAGGCGAGCTGTGTTAAACAACCAAATATATTCTTATTAATTCTTGGCAGTTAACGGCGAGTAATATTTATGTATAACGATAATGTGTTGGATGAAAACTGATGATTAATGTTTTAAATTGTTTTTATATTGTAATAATAAGCGAGCTAGCTTATCTATTCGTTGAACTAAATGTATGATACTTTCATTTCGGAAAAAATCTAAAGAAAAAAAAAATACGACATAACTTCAGCTATCAAAGTTCAAAATCGAGTTCACTTTACTTGTCACAAGCAGTACATTTGATAGAAAATGTAAAAAGTCAGTTACTTGCATTACCAGCTAACGGCCGAAATTAATAATGTATCCTCAATCCGAAAATGAGATCAATCTCGGATCGATATATACCGATGGATCGATCTTCGATCTGCGTCCTAATAACTAAACTCTACAGCTGCTACCTTTTTTGTCTGCAGATTGCCTATTATCCTTTCCCTCTTGACCGTTTCTTTTTACGCCGAACGTAGTACGCGCTATGGTGTGTTTATTTGTTTTTAATGCGTAAAATTACGACTGATATTACCGTATATTTATTAAATTTTATAAAATAATATATTTTTAGTATAAAATTTCGCATTTCAAACCTAAAACGTGTAATAAATTAATTATAATTTTCAATTCTGACGTTAGACGAATTACGTTTTACTATAATGGAATGTAGCTTAAAAAAAACTAGTCCTTCTATTGTGTTGTCAAATGTCAAGTTATTGTCAATTGCTTACAAAATACGATTTAAAAATTATTTCGTGTGGAGAATCATAATAATTTCATTTGAAATGGATTCTGAAGTGGTAAGTCATATTGTTACGTATTATTTCTTGGGCGTCGCGTCCTTTTAAGTTATAAATTACCGTTTCCCGCGCATTGGTTTAGTTACAATTTTATTATGAAACATTGCACTACACGGGTCGTCGGTCGGGTCGGGGTTATGTTATTATTATTCCTGGTAGTAAGGGTTTTTAAAAATGGTTTTGGCCTAGTCTTTTTATGTCTGTGTGCTGTCTCTCTAGTAGGTAATTATGGTACAAAAATCACAGTTTGAGGCCAGATGTGTGGCTGACCTTTTATCAGGTAGGTATCACCTCTCAATCAGGAAACACCATTCATTCACTGTTATTGTTTTCCAGGTACAAAGAAAAGGAAACCAGATGAGGGAAGAACCGCAAGAAACATTGCATTAGCTCAACAAAAAAGAAATGTCTGGAAGACACTTCCGATAATATTTTACTGGAAAATAAAAACTTAAAATTAGAAAATCAAAGATTAGCCTTAGAAGTAGAAAAATTAAAATCTGAATTATTGAAATTACAAAATTGAATTTGTTTATTAACTTTCCATCCATACATTTTTTTCTTGCTGAGTAGGCTCCTGTAACTGATTTCCAAATAAATGCTTTTTGACTGAATATTTTTTTATTATTAGAAAGAAATACAAGAATAAAAATGTGACGCTATTAACACATTTTTGAAGACCTTTTTTTGTACTTACATTTTGAGCAAATAAAGTAATTCTTATTCTTATTATTAGGTAGGTATATCACATACCTGCAAATAGTTATAGGATATTGTGACTATGAACAAAACAAAATATAAGATTAGTCCTTCCACTAATATCTTGCATATCCATATTTTGAGACCTATCTGCGAGACTACTCTCACTATCACTCAAAAATAACGCAAAGGCCATTTTTCTTAATTTTATATTAATT
Organism: Thymelicus acteon; assembly: GCA_951805285.1. Taxonomy (NCBI): domain Eukaryota; kingdom Metazoa; phylum Arthropoda; class Insecta; order Lepidoptera; family Hesperiidae; genus Thymelicus; species Thymelicus acteon. Next base: position 1,348,585 of record OX638227.1, on the reverse strand, counting down.
GAAAGTATCAAAGTAACTCTCAATCCGCGGAATTTCTTAGATTGCAATCTCAGATCGTTTACACCGATCGAACCATATGTCAAAATGGAAAGATTGGTTAATAACACACCCAAACTGTCATTTACGAACAGAGGTCAATCTTTAATCTCTGATCCGTCCTCCCAAAGATTGACCGTGTTTTCAGATTGCAATGTCAATCCGTGGATTGGTTATTAGCACAGTTTACACAAAAAAAGGATTGTGTTTTCAATCTTAGATCGCTAAAAATAGATTAGGATCGCTTATTAATTTCGGCCGTAAGCCACACGTAGTCCGCAAATAGTGCGCTATTACGTAAATTGCTTCCCGACGAAGCTCCTCCAGTTCCAATTCACTCCGGGGAAGGTTTGCAGAGGTCGGGACCGTTCGATCCCGGGATGCAGTTAAAATAAGAAATCTATGTTGTTACTGCTACCCTGCTCCTTCTACTGTTATATAATTTACCTAGGAAGCCTGACAGTAAAGTAACGGTACCATTGCGAGAGTGTAGATCCTCCACAATAATAAGTAATTCTCTCAGGGCGCGGTAGGTAAATCAAGTAAAGGCACAACTCTCCAATTATTCTTCAAAATATTATATTACTTAAAAAAAAGCCTTTAAATACAACATTTATAATCCCATCCGCCATGGGAACCCAGCTGACAGATCCATTTCTTCTTGAAAACCAACCCAACTGTCAAGATAAAAAAATTTAGAAGAAAAATGCATCTGCCAGCCAAGGAATATTGAACGAGGTATTACACCTCGTTACACCATTAATTTATTTGTAGAGAAAAAGAGAGAAATCCTCACATGAGCGATTTGTCGGTGTTATATGAATCACGTCTAAAGTTTTGTTCTCGACCGGCAAAGTATTGTAGTCACGCAGTTAATAGGAGATGATCGTCAGTGACCACCGAGACACTTGTGTACTCCTTAGCTTGGATAGTTTATTATGAAATACGACAAATATAATAATAATATATGTTTGCCGTGCCTAAACCTATAATGAAACATATTTTTAGTGACGACGAAATTCCATTAAAATGTATCTCAAACTTTTTGACATATTTCACAAATCGTTGACATGGGTTTACGTTTTCGAATTTTGTCATCGCAAGTGAATATTGTCTAAGCCCTTTAGGTAGACCAAACAATCGGGCAGTATTCTTTCCAAACATCAAACAGGTCGGATAACATCTTCACGCCGCGCAGGAGAGTCCTGATACCAATCTGGCGTCCGTTGTAGCTACATACTGCCTACACAGTACTGTCCACACGTCTGTTAGTTTTAAACTTTTAACGTAATTGGTTCTTATACAATAAAGTGTTTCCGTACCTGTCTCTAACGACGACAAAGTGGCCCACTGTCGTGATTGAGGGCGATGTCCTCTAAAATCCATTATAAAGATACATTGATGGATCTTTTTCCACCTTTATGTCCACTTTAATCCATGATCCATTAAAAATCCAATAATGGACCTTTTTACGCCCAGCGAGAGTCCACAGGGGGAAGTGCCCTCCACAACGATATTTAGAAACTGTGTTTTTGGTGAACTGAAGATTAGTAAATTACAATATAAATACATACATATAACACTACGAGTATGTTATAAATTTTATATGCAGGATGGCAACCTTTCGAATCATAAACATGAATAATTCTTGACAAAAAATAACCGACTTCAAAATTAGGGATAACTCAAAAGGATCAAAAAAAAAAGGATCACATGACACGCACCAGCTTTCGATTAAAAAAAGAATCATCAAAATCGGTTCACCCAGTCGAAAGTTCTGAGGTAATAAACAAAAAATACAGTCGAATTGAATACCTTCTCCTTTTTTGAAGTCTGTTAAAATGTGAACGTTTGACTCCTCAATTAAATCATTATTATGAAGAAATCCTCCATCAATACTCTTAATGAAGAATTGAGGAATAGTTAGCAGAGTTGGTCGCCGATGCACCCCGGTGTATGCATCTGCTGCACTCTCATTCCGAAATCTCTGGAAAGTAACTATTTGACATGTCAATCTATTTATTTATCAGTTACAGATTAAGGTTAATCCACTTGTTAGGACAAGCTTAGAAATAATATAGGGGCTATAAATAGTCCGTCGATGTAGCAAACTGTCGATGTAGTAAACGTGGTGACCCCGTGGCCCAGTTCGCTCATTAAGTTAATACTGTATCCGAGGAATTCCTGATTTGATTCTGGCATTTATGTGAAAGTTAAAAGTGTAGTTTGGTTTTGGAGTTTCTTGAAGTATTGAGTTTAGCAGATTTTTGGAAGATAAGGTTTTTAACACACATAAATATTCACCTACGCTCAAATTAAAAAATACATAAACTACCTACACATTAATCTACACAGAACTGATTTTCACCAGTATATAAATATCTTTGTTATAAAAATATTTATTGATATATTGTTCGCCTCAACAACTACTACTTACCTAACACGGGTGCTGCGACTGAAATCTTTTCTAATGTGCTCTGTAATTTTTTATCAGATCATGAGCTCCGGTTACAGAAAGGAAGTCGGAATTTTCATTGTAAAGAAAATACGGGAAATAGCTAATTCAGTTTTCAGATGGAAAAGCTTTTCGTTTAAAGTGAATTGAAAGTGTCCCAGAAGCAATTGCGGTAATGGCGTATCGCTTGCGGCGTGCGCGGGCCTTGTCGTGGGTCGTGCGCTGTTCTAGCTTCTTGCTGACTGGAGGGCAGTGCAGCTGGTAATTTGATTGTTGGGACTTCGAGAGTTCGTAGCATTGTGGCATTCGTGACTGCACATAAATATATTGTAACACACGTCGATAAATGTAAGAAAAAATCCTTAATATGTAATATGACATTGACTCCTTCGAGAATCAGTTCTTTCCTTTCTCACTCTCTTAATTAATCTTCCTTGGTGGGCAACACATTGTTGATGCTATTGGTGTTGTGCTGATGTTCATAGGCAAAGGTCGCCACTTGAAATAAGGTGGATTGTCGTTTGTCTGCTAGTTAAATAAAAAAATATATAAGTACCTACGATTCATTAAATGCTTGAAAATATGTATGTAGTGCTGTTCTGAACGTTCAAGCTATATATTTTCCCGAGATGTAGGGTTGCCTCTACAAACTCTTTTATTATATAACCCCTATATTTTAAGTTGCATTTATAGTTAAGGGCCTAAAATAAAGCTTGTGACTCCAGGCAAGTACTGGCAACCTATAATACCCAGAATATATGAAATATATTTGGTAGGATTTCTTGTAGAGCCATGTTTCAGACTTACACAGATGGCGATACAGACTGTATATCATAAATTTTTATTGGTTTTCTCTTTTATAAAATCTAAAGATAAGGCCTTAGAGTATAATAGTCATAATATTATAAATATTTTAAAAACTTGATTTGTATTATTAAAACATGGCTGTATACAAACATGACTGTACATTTAATAAACTAAACTAGAGGTAAATACTCGTATTATCAACCTAGATAGGACACGAGTTAGGCTTCCCATTTTAATTAAATGTAACATAGCATCCTTGTTGTTAAGTAAAACTTCGTCGAAGTTATCCTCGACGGCGAACTTTCCCGGCTATTGATGACTATCTGGGGCACCGCTTGTAATTAACTTAAATGTTAACGCTGACATTTGCCAAACTTTTAATTTACCGTTAAAAATCAATAAACTTCTGGTATCAATATCTGAAATATTTAAACGTATCTTATTATATCTTTTTCATGTTAAAGTGGGGAGTTGCAATGTTTGCAATTTAAAGTTGACTTAAAGTACCCAGCTGTAGGGTAGTTGCCCTCGACCCGTCCGCTGAATTATTGATCACCCTCCGCCGCGCCACCAGATGTCAGTTTGTCGACATGTCAATTTTAACTTGGATCCGAATGTCTTGATCTGACGGCCTTGCATTTACACTAGGTAACCGTGTAATGATCAGATGTTTAGATTGCACTGTGGTCAGTGCGCTCACTATCTTGGACTTCGGCGGACGGAAGTGTTTTAAAGGTATACTTAGCACTTTTAAGAAAAAAAATCTTACGTAACTCTTAAGGAATCTACGACTGTGAAGTCTATAGCAGCAGCTTTTTATGTAACTAGTGGATACTCAGCGTGTTCCACTACGCTAAAAAAATTCTGATGACAATACTTTGTTTTTGTGTTGACAGTCTGTTTTAAGCGCCATTTTCACTTATCTTCAAAATGTTTTATGGGAAAAGTGGAAAATCGACTTTATCAATGGACCGAATGTGCCTAATGCATTGTTTTAGTGGTCTCTAACCACCTCCGGATTATTACCTTTCAAATGAAACCATTTTGAGGCATATCGGTATGATGGTTTCAGAGTCTATAAAGGACATCCCTACAAACATTTTTTTTTGTTTTATATAGCTGACGACCAACTTGATGGTAAGTGGCCTACGGGCATCAGTTACACCAAAAACATCGTCGATGCGTTGCCGATCTGGAAAGACGAGAAAGAGAGAGAAAAATTTAAGAACTAAATTTAAACAATACTTGCATTAAAATATAGTCAATTCAAATCAACTTTTATTATCTTTTTCTTGTCATTCACTATAGCTCTCAAATTTTTTTATAATACTTATAAAACATTGTTTATAAAAGTTGCATACCCATTAATCGACCCCTCAATAATCCGATAGCACCCTAAAGATTTATGAGCGAGATCAGGCAAACTTGTTGGTCCGGAAATCTAAAGTAAGCCGACAAGTAAGTTTAAAAGTGTTGTAGCGATTTAAAAGGCGTATTTATATTTATTCTTGCGGGGGAAAGGATCGTGAAGCGAGCCGCCTGCTGAATTATTGATCACCTGTCGTATGAGTGGTGACGTCAACGGTAGCTAGCCGCTCAGTTGATAACGTGGACCGAATTTACCATTTGACGCTCGCAACTTATGATTGATCTGGAGTAGAGGAGGTTTAATGAATGATCACTAATGATCCAGTCTAAACTAGATCTAAACAGAATTACAATTTTAATTGTAAAGAGCCATTTGATTTGTCGTATTATTTAATTCTAGGCATTTTTACATTATTACACAATTTTTTGATTAGCTGAACCTAATGCGTGAGTGTGAGTGGGTCCCGTAATTTTAATTAATTTTGCCACACAGGAAAGTTTCTTAATTAGGCGGTTGCACAGAGCCAGCCAGTTACGCACAGAATTAAAACATTGTTAAAGTTAGTATAAAAGTTTTTTAAATAAATAGGTATATACGGATGCGGACGAGCCAAATTTCACACATAGCCAAAGTTGCGGACACAAAGCTTAATTATCTCGTATCTAGGTTGCTTGAGTATTTCATTAGAAACTACTGCGTTATCCGACCCTACTGGAGTGGCGGAGTGGCAGAGTGGCAGAGTGGCCCACGCTCATTGTTTATTGATACTTAGACACCTGGCGTTTCAATAGGTAATAAGGGCGTTATGTATGTCGACCTTCGAACATCGCCTTGTGTGTTTTATGTTTATTTTAATAGCGTAGTGCGAACGTGGAGTGTAGGGTAGAAGTACGTATTCTCGGTAATGTCCGAGTATCCGGTAACTAGTCAGTTTTTCTATCAGTGCACCATTATACCAATATTACATTAAAGTTTGTTAATGGCAACATATTCTTGGTAATATTTTGTACAAATGCTATGGTAAAACTGTCTAAAAAGTGCAATGGTGTCGAAACTGTTTGACATGAAAATTGTGTTATAGGAATTTTTTACAAAAATCCAAAGTTCAGTTACTGAACTAGGACGTCACCGCGTCATATTGTTGAGCTTTGCATACTGCTGCGGATAATGATACGGTAAGAGGATTACATTACTGTAATATTTAAATGAATTATCTAGCGATATAACCTACAAGTTAAGGTGAATCTAATTGAAATGTTAATATTTTTGCGTTTTACATCTATTGGTACTCATAAATCCCTACTTGACCTAGTATCCGGCAAAATCGTACATTTTCTACCGGATATTGGTACGCGCATCAAACTTGAACCAAAACCCGTTAAAGTACCTTTATTGAGTCTTATTGCCCTCACATAGGTCTCATTTTAGCTTGAAACTGTATATTTTTCTGCTGGATACTGGTTCCTGCATTAATAGTTGCCCCTAAACCTGTCATAGTCCTTATTGTCTTGAGTTAAAGTCTCACATTCCTTGGAATTAATAATAATTACCTACCTTGTTTATTTTGATTGTTTTTTCGTTTTCCTGTAGCATTTCTATAATATCATTGGTAGCTAAGATGGATATTAAGGCATGTGGCATGACTTGCAAGAAATATTTCATTTTTTAATTTCAGCTAAGACTGAGAAGCAGTCAAAAAAGGGGCCTCAATTTCAGCTGTACAGCTGTGTGTAATGTCATTACCCGGTGCCTTATTGTTTTTAAGCTGTTTCAGAGCCTCTCTAATCTCATACAGGCTGACGTCCGGGATGTCTTCGGTATAGTGCCGGCTTAATTGAGCTCGCTTGTCCCTCTCCTCCAGGGGAACTGGAGCTTGCAAGGAGGTATACAGCTGTCCGTAGAATCTCTCCGTTTCTCTCAGAACTTTGGGCTTCGTTGAGAGTTAAAGTAAAATTTATGTACCACATATATACGGTACCACATATTTGTTGTTAAGGTATTTCTATCATCCATCCATTCATCCATCCATCAGCCTTTTGAGGTCCACTGCTGCACATAGGCCTCCCCTAATCTGCGCCACTCAGACCGGTCCTGAGCCTTCTGAATCCAGCGGATACCCATTGTCTTCTTCAGGTCGTCAGTCTATCTGGTCGGGGGGCGTCCTGTGCTCCTTTTACCGGGGCGTGGACTCCATTCGAGGACCTTTCTTCCCCAATGGTTATCGGTCCTTCGAACTATGTGGCCAGCCCATTGCCACTTCAGCCTACTAATTCTCTGAGCTATGTCGGTCACCCTCGTTCGTCTACGGATTTCATCATTTTTGATTCGATCGCGTAGAGAAATACCGAGCATAGCTCGTTCCATAAGCGACTCTAAGCTTATGCATTAGGCCAATAGTGAAGCACCACATCTCGGATCCGTATAGCATCACTGGCAACACACACTGCTCGAACACCTTTGACTTCAGGCACTGAGGTAACTTTTTGGACGACAAGATATGACTTAGTTTTCCGAACGCAGCCCATCCGAGTTGGATTCTACGAGTGACTTCTTTCTCGAAGTTGGACTTACCCATTTAGATCACTTGGCCCAGGTAAATGTGCTCGTCTACAACTTTGAGAGCAGCGCCGTCAACAACAACCGATACAGATGGACATTTGACATGATTTTCGTTTTATCCATGTTCATCTTAAGACCCACCCGTTGTGAGGCGCTGTTCAAGTCCCCGAGCATTGTACCAAGTTCCTCCAGGGATCCCACCAGGATGACTATATCATCGGCATATCGCAGGTATGTGATGTATTCGCCATTAATGTTAATGCCACGTCGTTTCCACCCCATCAGCTTGAACACGTCTTCCAGCGCAGCGGTAAACAGTTTTGGGGATAAGACGTCCCCTTGCCTGACACCTCTCTGCAGTTGGATGGGGTTCGTTGCTGTGTTGTGTACTCTGACGGTAATGGTGGCTGATGTGTATAAACACTTCAACACCTCGATATACCGGTAGTCGATCCGGCAGCGCTGAAGAAAATTTAGTACTGCCCAGGTCTCGATAGAATCAAAGGCTTTCTCATAGTCCACATGGGCAACGCATAGCGGCAGATTATACTCTTCGGTCTTCTGTATAATCTGCCGCAGTGTGTGTATGTGGTCCATGGTACTGTAGCCTTTTCGGAATGTTCGGGAGGCTGGAAGTTGTCAAGTCTGCGTGCAATGCGATTGGTGAGCACTCTCAAAAACAGCTTATAAACGTGGCTCAGAAGTGCTATGGGCCTGTAGTTATTTAAAAGGGTCTTATCCCATTTCTTAAAGAACAAAGTCACCACACTTCTGCTTCACGCTTCCGGGGTAGTCCCAGTATTAATGAAGGAATCGAACAGCTTTCGGAGCGCTACTAGGAGGGGTTTCCCCCCAGCTCTTAACAGCTCAGTTGCGATTCCGTCATCACCCGGTGCCTTGTTGTTTTTAAGCTGCTTGAGAGTGTTGTAGTATCTCTCCGTCTCTCTCAGAACTTCGGGTTTCGATGACACTAAGGTACCGAGCTCGGTCTTCAACCTCGTAAGCTGACTTTGCCCAATAGACAGATCTCTGAACAGAACTCTCACTTTGGAGCCTCAGTTTCGCTCAATTGTGTTTTTTACACGATTTGCGTTGTTTTTTTGTAAATCGCGTCGCTTGCACTTGGAGATCTGTTCATTGAGCCGTCTGTACTCCGCCATAGAGGTTGGAGACTGCACACATAGTTCTCGTTGGTCCTTCATTAGACCGAGGGTTTGTTCTGAGAGAACCTGAGATCTACCACTGGGGTGGGTCTTGAAGTACTTCGACCCTACCTCGTGAACAGTTGTTACCATCCTGGTGTTAAACTCGTCCACGCTTGCGTCATGCTTGACGTCGATATTTAATATGCTTCTTACAAGGCGGTGATCGCTTCCGGTTTTAAGCCTGCTGATCACAGAGACATCATTAAATATATACCGTTTGTCTGCCAGAATGAAGTCTATCTCGCTTTTTGTTGAACCATCAGGGCTTATCCAGGTCCACTGGCGATGCGGCTTCTTCTTGAAGAAGGAATTCATCATGAATAAGTCCTCCTTCTCCATGATGTTTGCCAACAAGTGTCCCCGGTGGTTCCGTCGTCCATATATGAAGGGTCCCACCTTCATCTCGTTGTCATTTCGCGTGCCTAGTCTTGTGTTAAAGTCCCCCATCACAACTGTGAAATGAGTTTTCGAGGTATACATGGCTCTACTAATGTCTTCATACATAACCTCAACCTCATCGTCGGGATGTGTCGAAGTCGATGCATATACCTGTACGACCTTCAACGAATACCGTTTGGATATTCTGAGTGTAAGGTACTCTACCCAGGCCGACACACTCCCAATTTGCACAATGTTGTTGACGAGGGACTTGTGGATGAGAAACCCGACACCACCTTGGGACAGGTGTTCGCCCTCCCGGTGATAGAACAAGTTTCCGGATTTGAGTATTATCGTGTCCTCCTCCTGTCTTCGGACTTCAGATAAACCCACAATAGTCCAGTTTAACTTGTCTATCTCTTCTTCCAGCTCTTTTACCTTGTCGTCGGTCCTCAGTGTCCTGGTGTTGTATGTTGCCAGGTGCAGAAGTCGTCGTTTGGATTGGTAGTCCGATCTCTGCCGGCGATTCTTATCACCCCATGCCCCGCCGTTACCATAGCCACTACCGTAACTAGGAATAGCGGGGCTGCCGGGGACTGGGGGCCGAGGCTTCTTTGTGAATTCCATGCGGTGGTTTTAGCCGGTAGTCACCACGCTTGGCTAGTGCGTGTTGGTGACCGCAGGTGACAGCATGTTCAATTCTTCTATTTTGTAAGCGTATTTAATTGTTTTCTAGCTAATATAGTGTTCATGTAAGGTTAGTGATATACCTATTTGTTACTAAAGTTATAATAGTTACATTTTCACAAATAATTGCAGTAAGTAGTGCTTATCTAAGAGTTCAAAAATAATGTTCAATGCTGCTTCAAAAATAATGTGATTCTTAAATACCTAATGATAGTTGATTTATCATATTAAAATAATTTGATGATTATGAATTTAATAAAGGAATTCCCTATGTATAATTTGTCTTAAATATACATATTTTGTTTATTTAATGTGTATTCTTTGCTATGAACCCTGTTTTTACTGCCAATACGGCAGTAAAGACAAAAATGCAACATTTCTGTGAACTTTAACGTCAAGCAATAAAGTTTCAATTCGCGGTAAAAATTACCGGATTCCAGGACTATTTAACGAATACTAGTACAAATCTAACGGGTACTGGGACAAAAGGCTTATTTTGAATATTTTTCAAATTATTGTGCATAAATCTTTTTATTAAAATGAAACGATACAATAATCTGAAAACTAGAATAAATTACCTACCAAGTCAAATATATCTCATTTTTCTAAGGTTATTAGTTTTTACATAACAGACCTGCAAAGTCCGTGAATATCAAAACTTCACGGATATTGGGCCGTTTACCCTACTTTGATACTTAGAAATGCGGCCTCATGTGTTATTCTAGGTTCTAAACACTCTGTTGTGGCCTATACTTAGCTAGGAATGAAGGTTTGCTGAGCTAGTCATTAATTTATTCACATATAAGTGTTTTTTCTCTGCACTTGATAATAAAATTATATTTTATGAGGTAGTCATTTTGGTGACAAATATTTTTTTGTCGTGGTTGGTCCTCGGTGTATTCATAACTTGTATGAGTACATTTTTAGTTTAAACAAAAATAAAGGTTTTTAGTAGCCCCTTGCTGGTAAAGTTTGCGTGTTAGAACTCAGATCACCGTAAGATTATGCCTCTGAAAGCAGCAATGTCTATTAAAATAAAACAATTACTCGAAGTGATTATCTCTCGGATAAACGTTCGCTGAAGCTTATACTCGTATAAACTAGTGTTTGGATGAATGAATGTAATATTTTCTTATCTTTTTTTGTGGGACAATTCATGAGGAATCGCAAACTAGCCAACCTTAATAATTTTATTTTGAGACTTGAGTAGGGCCTAAAAATACTGAGATACATAAAAGGATGTCACAATGGCCAAGTCGTTGATTGTACGCCGAATCTTGTTCAATTTATCTGAGCGTAGCCTCGGGTGAACAATGTAGGTGAGCGTTTGTATATATGGGGATGTAATAGCGGGAATATAAATGGATCTATTTTAAGATTTTTTCTATTTTTAGATTTCAGTCTAAGTTATAAGGGCAACTGGAGAGTACAGATTGTGTAAGTTCTAAAAGAGGCTTGTAGAGATGTGTACAGTGTTGCTACTAAAAGTGATGCATGTGTGTGGTGTAGCGGGGATGAAGATGATGACATATCAGGATTGGCCGACTTTAAGTTCCTAAATAAGAAAGAAATACACCCTTCCGTTTTAAATTATTACAGTAAATATGTACAATGAAAAGTAAGATGGTTGTTAGGAATCACGTTGCTAAACGTACTGAATTAATATCGCTATCAAGCTGGATTTAACATTATCGAGTAAAGAAAATGAATATTGCTCTTAACAGAACAATAAGCTACTTGTTCTCATTTGTTTTGTAAATTATTTTATAATAAGTCTTAATTACTCTTTGTTTCTCTCTCTCTTTCTTGGTCGGCTATTTACCATTACGTAGATCGTCAGCTAACTTATTTGTCAGTTAGTTACATAAAAAAAACTACTTTTGAAACTGGAAACTATTTTCATTTTCTAATACATTAATTTATGAGGAAGTCAGCAGTGAACTTCGAAAACAATCATTTAGTGCACGTAGAATTCGTATCTTTACAATATACTGTCTGTTCCGGAGAGCCGTTGGAATATCCACAAAATAACTGAAGCGGACACAGAATGGAGTGAGACGAGATCGAAGCCCGTTGTCGCGGGGCGTGGAGCCGACAGCGTAATTAGTTTTGTTTGTACCTGACAGTCGCGGGGCTCGGCTCAGCTCAGGCTGCGATATAACGATGTTCGGGATGTTCCCATTCGTAGCAGATTTCAATTCTCTCTGTTTTTACCCGCACTCTTGTTTAGGTTTCTCTTATTCTCTGTATTCAATGGATACGTCTATTGAAACTACCTTGAATAGTCGCTATAGAATAAAATGCGAGTTTGTTTCGCAGCTTATTTGCTCCAAACATCTTGGGGAAAATCATTAAAAGCTCTCAATAGGGTAAGTGACCTATTGACGGACGTATACCTACTGTAGAATTGTGACATTTGACATGTTGAGGGGCATTAATAGGTTAGAAACTTCTATCAAGGACATCAATATTTTACATCCATCATTTCCTTCTTTTATCTATGCGATTTCACTTAAGAGGTGAATCAATACTAAATAGCATAAATAGATCGCCTTGAATTTAAATTGATGTACGTCCTTACCGCTGCCTTATGAATATTAATAATGACGGGAACACATGCGTGATACGTGCCTATCCCATCTCATTTTAATCGGAGACCCGAATTGGGAATGATGAATATCTTTATAAAATGAGCATGGGTTTATGTGTATATTATGGTATATATTATATATAATCTGAATCTCGGAAACGGCTCCGCGGGCGATAAATCGATCTAGCTAGGTTTCATTTTTAGAAAAAGTCGTTTTATCCGTGTTTTCAGGCAATGAAAAACTGCTACAATAGACTCTTCCTGACATCTGTTGGCGAGTAGTAACACTAAAGCTACTTCATTAGATGGCGTTGTTAAGCAACACTAATAATTTCCAAAAAAAACACGATTTACCAAACAAAATACCGAGCAAAGCTCGGTCATTCGGGTACTCACTATGATGGAATCATAGTCTCAAAGTTTATCACCTTGAGATTAAAAAAAACTTTTAATTTAATCTGTTTCAATCTCTAGCCATGACTTCGTCTGCGTATACGATACTTTTTGGGACAAAAGAACAGAGACACAAAATCGGTGATTATCAACGAAGTTTTTAATATTGGTTGCTAATATAATATGTACCTAATAGAAACAAATGGCTGCAATTATGTACATAAAATCAGTCTAAACTGTCACAGTAAATTAATGTCTAAACATTAATTTCTAAGCTCCTTACAAACCTCAAAAGAAATTAATACGTGTAATTTTTAAAATAATGCTTTGTTTTTTCGTTATACAAATAGAACCCATATTCTCGTCCTCCTCTCAGTGTTTTACAATTAAACTCATTATAAATTTAGTGTTGAAATCTGGCGTGTGCAGTGCAAGTCGCCGGCAGAGGGCGTTGAGCGGGCCCCCATGGGCCGCGGGGACCGAGTGGACTGCAATCGAACACATTTAATGTGAGTTCCTTGTTCCGACCCTGGAGGATTGGATCGTTGGTTTAGTTGAAGTCAGAATTCCTGTTATTCTCTACTTTATAAATGTCAAGGTTCGGATGTTGTTGACTTAATCACGCAAACCAGCTGAACGAATTTGGACGATATACAGCATACAAATAGTTTATAACCTTGATTATACATATAATAGGATAGTTAAAATCCTGGGAAATGGATCTGTTAACTCAAGATGAGAGGTATAATTTTCTACGGAGGTTTTACTAGCTTTTGCCCGCCATTTGGTTGATCGAAGAATCGAGAGAGTGAATTTTTTTATCCCATATTTTTTTATTACTATCCATTTTTCACTTTGCTCGGGATCCAATTCTTAAGTTTACGCAGACGAAGTCGCGGATAGAAGCTAATAAACTAGCATTAAACATAAAACAAATTTAAGTTTTACTTGAGAAATATACATATTTGTAACGCAAATCGAGGTTAGAGCAAAAATATATCTGAACTATAAATTACAAAACTTATATCTCTAGAGTTTTGAACATTGAACTGACATTGAAGCAATAAATATTTATACCTACATATTTGTCCTGCAGTATTTAAGAATACAAATAATTCCATCTGTTTGTAAAATTGACAATTAAAATTAAGTTGTAGTTTATCATTGATTTTTATAGTGCCACTGGTTTTAAACGCTACAGGATTACTGAGGTATTAAGTGTGTAATCCTTCGTGTTAGGATTCCCTATGTCGCGGAACGCATGGATAATACAAATTGCCGCTCGTTTCGCAGTAAGGTTTTAAGCAACTGGACGATGTCGTAAGGACCTTACACACACCTGTAACCACATTGTAGACCAAATGTAATTCGTGAAGAATTTTACCTCGGACTCACCCACAAAGGGGACCTTGTGGCTGAGAAAAAACAAAGGGTGCGGCCCTCCCCGTAGACAGCAGACACAAGGAAACAATTACAATGCAGTCAGCAGTAAACACGTTTGACGCCGCTTGCTCGTACGATAATAGGTTTAAATCTCGTGTATGTAGCGCGTCATACGTCAAGCGATCGTTTCCTAGTGGAGACACAGCAAAAACAGCAATCTCAAGTATCTGTGCAATTGTATTAGATCATAACTGCTGTGCAGTGTTGAAGCAAAGATGTAATTTTTATAGCTGGGTAGCATCGACAGGTATATTTTTACCACCGAAACGTTTTCTACAACGTCTGAAAATAAATACTCTGTTGCAGAGTATCATAACATAGCATTCGGTTACATTCTACTATATTTAGTTTTTGTGGCGAATATTGTGATAGATACGAAACACAAGACTTTACGTATTTATTTTTATTACAGTACATTCATAAGTATTAACCATCACACTAGCTATATGCTAGCTAGCGTAGGTACCTACTTCTCACATTACAGGGAGTTGTTAAAGTTAAAAGCCAAAAGAAACAAGTAGACGGCAGATTAGATGGTAAATTAAATAATCACAAAGACAAATTATTTTAAATCAAAATAGGGTTTAGACCTATCATCGCGGACACTGAACATTTTAAATGCAGCGGGTATTTACGATTCATATTTTATAATACAAATATTTTATTCAAAGACGTAAGTAGTATTGCGTCGAAGGTAATTGTACCGTCCCATTCCTGCAATATATAAAGCCTTGCATAGCGAGCTCACGATTAATATTCGAGTGGTTGCAGCGTAATTCATTTAATTAGTCTGGATTTATTGAGCTCGCTAGCACTGAGCCAGTGTGGTTATATTAATGAGTACATGTACGCTGTATGCAAATTAAGCAAACAAAACATAACAAAATGTAGTCATTGACAGGGATGGTTGGGTCGATCTATATTTTGGACATATGTTTTGTATTTATATGTAATCGGTTGACAATATTGGTATAATAGTGGCGGGTACGTATTAAGTTACGTGTATGTATTATATTTTTAACCGACTTTCAAAAAGGAGGAGGTATTCAATTCGACTGTATTTTTTTAATATGTTTGTTATCTCAGAACTTTCGACTGGGTGAACCGATTTTGATGATTCTTTTGTTAATCGAAAGCTGGTGCTTGTCATGTGGTCCTACTTAAATTTGAGTTAGATGCATAGTTTTTGAGTTATCCCTAATTTTGAAGTCGGTTATTTTTTGCCAAGAATTATTGTAGTATGCATAGTACCCTTGTAACTTCTTCGTCTTTCTTTGTAAAGTGTGTACCTACGCAACTTAAAAAACTAAACCCTGCACTTTATTTACTATTCATCGTCTTTTTCATGTCTTCATTGGCCCCCGAATATATGCTTTCGAAAGCGTACTACAGTCTCTTTGAACTACGTCTATATAAAACATAAAGGTCTAATAAGAGGTTGGCGGGCAACAAAAAATTTACTTTATTTAAAACTTGATCCTGCCTGCGGGCAGCTCCGCGCCAGCTTTAGCTCTATTCGCGACTTTTTATTTTTAATTTCGTGGATAAAAGCGGATTCTGTAGAGTTGAATGAACTTACAACGATGATGATGATGGAAGCGATAGGGTTATTTCAGGAAGGAGGGAATAAGTTCAGGTTGCCAGGAAAGATTTACTGGTTAACATCAATTGTCACTTTTTTCGGTAAGGGGCCATCCATAATGAATTTCGTGACGACACACTAGGGGGGCAGATCTCACATGGACGGATCAATAAGTCATGAAAGTAGTGTGACTTAATTTATGGATGGCCCCTAATAGAAAAATCTGAAATCTTAAAATTTTCCATATATTTCTCAAAAGTGTTTGAACTTTTTAAGGTTGTCACTTAGCCAGCATACCAAACTTTATACTTAACACTTCAGGGGTGAACTGTAAGAGGAGATTTACTAACATAATTGAGAACGTTTAATACACTACTATTTGTTATGATTATGAAGAACTATTATTCTGACTAAGCGAAATAACCACGCCAGATAATATTAATATTTTTAAGAATGAGAAAAGATAAACAGTATGTATAATATTACAAACAAATTTATGAAGATTTCTATTTCATTCTATTTCTTACTGAAGATTAAAAAATACAATTAAATATACATTTTTATATGGTAAAATTGTGTATGTCCTAACAGAGTATGTCAAAGGACGAATAATGTTCTTAACTGCAGCGACATAATCGCTGTAGGTCTGTAGGTATATCTACGTACAAAGAAGGGCCTCTGCCCTCCTTAGCCGGGAAACTAAACAGGTCATTCGCCTCTAGGTGTCATTTGTCCGCTTTCCAGGATGTTTGCAGCGCCTAGTGATGGAGGTTGGGTTACATTCTTCTGGTTCAAAAATACCTAAACTCGTAGATATGGGCGCCGCTCATCCGTATTATGCAATTATTTGGGACGTTTTTGATCGTAAAACAATCTTGTAACCTCAAATAGCCAACAACAAAGCTTCCACAACAGAAAGCGCAAGATTTGATTCTATCTATAGATGTTCTTATACCTTGTTTAAATTAAATATTTTATTTATAAGTAGTCTTAAATAATTAAATTCTTGGTCCAGAGTCGAGAGTTGGAGAGTTTTCTAAGGTATTTTGTTTTTCTCAAAGGAAAGTAATGCTATTTTAATCTTAGCTCACCCCTCCCTCCCCTCAGCCCATCGCATTACTGTCTCACCCATACCACCGCTGCAAACTAGGCGCCTTATTAGCTAATCTACAAACATACGGAAACCCCGTCTGCTCCCGTGTAGCGAAATGTGCGCCATTCATGCAATTAGGACTTGGTATGATAATTGTTTTATGACTCCGCCGACCTCTATTATGAATATTTTAGGGTAATTGCTTCCTAGGTCTAGAGAATGGAGGAGAATAAAATAATAGTAAAAAATAATATGTGGAGAGTAAAAATTTATTTATTAATTAAGTATCGGTAGTTTAGTAATTAAGTTATTAAAAAAGTTATAGATATATCCTTTCACATGGAATCCTAAAACAATCAGTCGAGCGCGCTGGTGTACGAGAAGACAAACCTCGCATACCTCCACAATAATAATGAAAATCCGTGGTGTTTTTCCTTGCCGAAACAAGGAATTAACAATTAATTAATTATTAATTACAATTACTCGTAATTAAGAAATAATTGAGGTGCTTGAAATGATACACGACTTATAAGAAACCTCAGATGAGGAACATGTCGAGTTGGGAGTACGAATTGATCTGCATTGAGTTGTTGTTGTATATACAAGCTCTCCGCCCGCAGCTTTGTCCGTGTTTTCCGGGAAACTAGGTACCCTATAGGGGCCATCCATAAATTACGTCACACGTTAGGGGGGAGAAGGGGGGGTCAATGTAGTGTGATATTGTGTGACAAGGGGGGGAGAGGGTTCTAAATTTCGTGACGTTTCATTTCGAAATCGAATAATTGGTATGTATAGGTAAAAATTAATGGAAATAAAACTTATTTCGGAACTGCTGTTTTAATTTAATAATTTCTAGGTGTAAAATTTCATAATATGTGACGTCACACTGGGGGGAGGTCTCACAAATGTGACCAGCTGTGATAAGGAGGGGTCAAAAAGTCATGAAATTAGTGTGACATAATTTATGGATGGCCCCATATCTTAATCCAGATCTACCTGTGTGCAAAATTTCATGAAAATACCTTCAGTAGTTGCGTAGTACTTTGCGTGAAAGAACACCAAACATTCATAGAAATTTTTACATTTATAGTATTAGTTGAAAGTTATCCGTGACTGAATTATTTGAGTGTAGTGTACTATACAGTGCAGTTTGTTGACCCGATGCGAGCCGGCCTGTGAATAACTAAAGGTATGGACTTGGCTGATCTCCGCTGATTAGATTAGCTCTGCGTTCCGCTCGCCGGACAGCCTGCAGCTCCTTTGACACTGTTGGCTAATTCACTAATGATTTTATACGCATGTACACTGTACAGTCAGCAAAACAGTTAGGTAAGCAGTATATGGTACAAAAACGTTCCTTAATTTTAAAATTTCAGAATGTTTGTGTTCCTGTCAATGTTTAATCATACTTTACGTATGTAGGTAGCATTTAACATTGATAAAATAACAAAGATTGAGTAGTCAGCCAGTAGTGCCCTCTACCCACTTATTTCTTTTGTTGACTGTATGTGACTCAGGCAAGTTATTCCAGTCCTTCGCGGTGCGTATAATGAATGACGAGGCAAACCGCGTCGTCCGTACCGGCGGATGTTCACGACAAAAGGATGGATACCCGCCGGGCATGCTTTCGTCATGTAATATCAAACGAATAAACGATAATGCGAGGATGTTCAAACGAATGGATGGAGACTTGACATACGTTTTTGTCGGTTTGTGTGATAAAGGAAGTGATGAAAGAATAACTTCCAGCAAAGCGCACGCTTCCATAAAATCACGAAGAATTTCATGCCAACATAACTCAAGGCAGTTATGAGAGGGCCTGTCCGACAGTTGTGACCGATATGCGTTATATATCAGCAGCATTATAAGTATAGGCTAGTAAAGTTATCCCGTAAGAATTGGACCCCTTTACAGAGGTAAAATGAAACAAAACGAAATGTTTACGTAAGGCACACAAAGCGTCAACAGTATCTCAATAGGCATTCTCAAGTTTTCACAGTCCTATACATAACATTCTGGGAAACTGAATAGAATTTGAAAGCAAGTAAACATGAAAGCGGCCAATTAGATAGCGGACGTAGTAACTTGGAGTGAAACCCTTTCGGAAATAAAATCCGGGTCGGCCGCGAGCCGGACCTCATCACATTTCATCAGATTCGCAAATGTACCGCCCTCTGACCGAGTATTTATGGGTTTCACCATCCTATTGCGATGCGGTTTTGTTTAGATGTAAAGTAATGGAAGGAGAAACGATCTGAACGTTTGAAAAATGCGTCATGGATCTGATTAGCTGATGCTTGATCGTAATGATTTGACAAGTTAGTTTTTGAAGTGAAAACTTCTGTAGGCGTTGGGCATTTTTGAGATGGGATAAAACCAAGCAGCTCGTTACATCGTAATCATTTTAATTAACACCTACCTGTAGCGCCATCTCTGAGAGAAGTATAGAATTATAGTTACTTAATTTACAGCTCGTATTAATATCAAGATTGTAGTTTACATATACTTTACGAGACTGGCAGCCATTCACAAAAAAATTAATGAATAAAAAATATTTCTGCACAATAAAATATTGCCTGATGATTCAAAAAATACACACACGACGAAATTGTTCAAGTCTTCACTTCTGCCGGCATTGCCGGAGTGCATTTTTTGCTTCACTAAATCACTTTTACAAGTCTATGGTTTCAAGATTGGAACTGGAGGAATTTTATAAGTGACTTGTGTGACTTGTGTCTGCCACTCTGCGAAGGGAATTCGACTAGAATTATTATTGTCAAAGGGTTAAGGGTTTATTATTACGTCATTGTGTAAGTAAAACGTAAAAATGTAACTCCTTACCCGTAGACAACGTCTAGAATTGAAATGATAAAGTATAAATATTTTTTAAATGCTTAAATTTAGTCTGTTGTTCGAGAGGTAACTAAAATTGGTTCATTCTGAGTTTAGACGAGCTACATAGTACATGAGGCTGGAATGCGAGGCACTGTCATAAATTGAGCGAAGGCCTTTAGCGTGATAAACTTGGGGAATACCGTTGAATATATCTCGAGCAGACAAAAGGCTGCCCGCAGCGGCTTTCACATGACGGATTTACGTAACATTGTGCGCGTTGGATAGTTTGAATGTTTATCCACGTATTTCATATTACCTTTCTATTATTTGGGATTGACGTGAAGATGCAAATCTCTTAATTGGACTAAGCTAAGATTATGAAGGAAGAAGTACACCTGAATAGGAATGAGTTTGAATGAAGTTAGGTTGAGTTGATTTGGGGAATTGGCGTGCAGCGTAGGAACGTGATTACTAACTTGCCGCCATGATGTGGTCTACATAATCGCTACAAAGACCACATTTGTGTTTTTTTTTTGTGTCTGCTACTGTGTTGGAACCGGCACTTTTCTATATATATCGACTCTCCGAATTATCCGATTATTTCTCCATGGGGTTCGCCTGGATAGCTAGCTAAGGATAGCCCTTAAGCATGAGTCAGCCACCCAACGACTCTCGTTCCGGCTGGGGGCTTGAGAGCCAGTTCTTTCTTTTTCTTCTCTCTTTCTTAACCGGCAACGCATCAGTGATGCCTTTGGTGTTGCTGATGTCCACGGGCGACGATAGCCGCTTACCATTGGGTGGATCGTCAGCTAAAAATAAAAATAAAATAAAATATAAAACTTGTAGCACTTCGTAGAGCTTGCTCTACGTGGCGTAGTTATTCCGTAGACGATGGTGGCTTCGTAGAGGCCTGCTACGATTCGCATTTCGGTGTCAAACAATTGAATTTAACATTTGTTCGAATCCTGTAAGCGTTCCACATCACTAGGAGGTATTCGTGTACGTCGCTATGAAGCTCTATGTGAATATGAAGTGTAAGGTTCAATGAGCTATGGCAGACAATGTAAATGGCGGCTCGCGGCGACCGAGCGACCGGCCTCGACACGGAGTAGGCGTGACTGCGCAACTGATTAAACGGCCAGTGTTTATGTACCGCTGCTGACAAATATTAACGAGGCTAATAGCTGCCCAGATTGAGTTATGTCATCGAGTTATATTGTGGTTAGCCACGGCTCCGGCTGGTGGACCAGTCGGTTGTATGGTTGTATCTATACATCTATATCTATACAAATAAATAAAATTGGAGTGTCTGTTTGTAATATAAAAATAACCGCTTTTTACTAAGTGCATTTGGATGTATACACGGTACATATACCAAAACAACATTTTTCACAATTTTTGTCTGTCTGTCTGTCTGTTTGTTCCGGGTAATCTCTGAAATGGTTGGACCGATTTTGACGGGACTTCCACTGGCAGATAGCTGATGTAACAAGGAGTAACGTAGGCTACTTTTATTTTAGAAAAAAAAAACAGTTAGACAATACGAAGTTCGCCGGGTCAGCTAGTGTTATTATAACCTTACGCAGTGTGAATGTTTGAAATAAAACTTAACTTTCTGAAGTTTTTACTCACTACTTAACTCTTTAGTTTTGAAGTTTCTATAAGTTAATATCTAACGCCAAGTAAACTTATTGTGCTGTTTCAGATAGATATTTTATGCTCTTTAATTGCAAGTCTTGAATTATATACATCTTTTTTGTACTATGCAGTAGTTGATTTGGACTCTTTTAGCACACTATAATTCCCATTTTAATTACAGAACACGACGTAATGTGTACTTTCAATCTCGACTCGGTACCTGCTGAATAATTCGCAGTGATATTATTTTGCGCTCCTTTGATGTCACACCTTTTGATCTGTGAATGTGGCCTATAAATAAAAGATGCCGTTGAGATTCGCTCTCCCGAGCAACGCTATTTCTAGTTCTCTTAAGATCATCTCCAATTTGGACAAAACAAATTATCTAGTAGAATGTAGAAGTCATGAATTTTTTTTACAGAAATAAGTTAGTAGGTACTTGATTTCAATCCCACCTGATGGTAAGTGGCGATGAAGTCCAAGATGGCGAACGTTAGTACTTAATAAATGCCTATTCACTCTTCTCTTGAAGACACTTATATTGTAGGTGGACGGGAACACAAGTCTATTTTATTATTATGTATTTAACCCAAAATCTAAAGTGATTTTATTATTTTTTTGTTATTTTTGATATTTTATTGTTCCTCACAAACTACCACGGAAACTTTATTTTATGTACGTAATATTTATTTTAATTTATTATGAATTTATATGATAACAATTATTATAAGGATTTATTACAATCTTATCTATTTGTTTTCTCAAACAGAATATTGCTTACCTCATGTTGTTCATTGGTGTATTAGCTTTGAAATGTTCTGATTTCTTGTTTGCCTTTATGAGGGGTAGGTTAATCATTATAATGGTATTGTTCAATTTCGCTGGAGCGATTTAATGGAGGCTTTTCGGGCCACGAACCGACTGGATCAGAGACTGTTTAACGGTTGTATTAAATGTTGTTTATTTGGTGTTGGTTAGTATTATATTGTACGTTTAATAGTTTTTATTTTGCCGCTGTTTACTTCAAGTGGTAAAGGGATATTATATGGCAGTCATATTAAACCTAGGATTTAGAATCCGATTTTCCGTTCTGGGATTCTGATTTGTAACACATGTATATACTACATACAATAATACTCACATCAAATGGTAAATATGTATTACTTTGATGGTAATAAGGGAACATTATGAGAAAAGTAGAGATTATATTATGAGAAAAGTAGAGAATGATCTTCTATTTGGTGGTAGCGACAACAAGGTAGTGGTTTTTTTTATTCCAAGGGTAGGACGAACCCAGTGGGCTGTATATTTTAGCAACTTTGAATCGTGTATGTAATGTATATTCGGTAACCAAACAGTGAAATAATAATGAGAATACATAATACAAAAGTTTTAAAAGAGATTACATATTCTGAACCTGACTATGACAATCTCGAGTGAGATGTTGCCGGAGCAGCTAGGCGTCATAAAAATACGGTCGGCGCGCATGAACAGCGTTCATCGCACGATGCATATTTATTATTGCAATCTCCATACTATAATCCTCTGGCGCTGCAATCTCTTGTAAAATGAATATCGCTTCCACGTTCTGTGTACATTTTCATAGCGAATTTCCCTTCGGAGAGCGAGAGATGGGCACTTTATTAAGCGCAGCGATGTTCGTGGGGTAACCGGTAACTGCGCATCATTGTTGTTTTGAATATTTATCCACTTGGCTCTTCGCACCCTTTCCTGGTGAAAGGGACGAAGTACTCGTGGTAGCTCTTTCACCCTTTGAGATATTGCATACTGTATTTTCAATTAACTGGTCGGGCCTACGGTGGAATTTGTCACTGAGTGCGAGGATTTAACGCAGGTCAATAAATAACTTCCTCGGAGTCTCTTTATGTTAGTTAATATAGGTCATTGTTCAATATTGTTTACTAGTAAAATCCGGCATGATTGATAATGTTTTATTCTTTCATGAATAGCTTGTTTCTCCAGTAGATTTCCAATCAAAAGTGGTTTCCATAGTTACATGTTTGTGTAGGTATCGGAATACAATGTATCTATTTTATAAACGTATCTCGTCAGTCTTCGTTCCCTGTACTCCAACGCGACGAAGGTTAAAATACGACGAAGATAAGAAAACGAAGATTTATTAATGATAAACATGCACTTTAAAATAGTTTATACGAAGGAGCACGGAGGACTCCTAAATTTAATTATTTGCTTTTAAACTCAGAACTTTATACCTATAAATAAACCTGTGAAGTAACCTAACGAACATCTTGTAATTTAAAAGTTTTTAATAATCTTCAACCTGCAGCCTCAGGTAAGAAAGAGCGTAGGTTATTAACGAGGAAAACAAAATAAAACATGAAAGACGAAGAAAAAAGAAGTAAACGAATGTTCTAGACATTCAATTTCCAGTAGCTGACGCGCGGTGTGAGGATACGTGGGGACTTTTGTTTTTCTTAATGACTATCATAGAAGGACGCGGCCGGATTTGCTGGGTTATGTTTTAAATTAATTTAAAAAAAAAACGTTATATCCTATGTCGCGGGTGACATGGACTACACAAATAAGACATCACAATAACACCCATGACCCGAGTAAAAACATTTATTTGTCACACATGTAAATATCAGCCCCGGCCGGGAATCGAACCCGGGATCCCTCGCTTCGCAGGCAGGGTCGCTACCAACTAGGCTACACGGTCGTCAAATTGCATTATTTTTATTTTATTATTTCGTACCGTATATTCCATTTAGCCTTAACGCTTAAAATATCTATGCTACCTTATGCAAGCTTAATCTAATTGCAGTAGACACTGAAATGTAAAGCGAAATATGTACTAAATTCAGCATACTGGTATTAATTAGAGTTAGTGCTGGCCGGGAGTGCCGGGAGTGGCGGGTCTCACGTCCGAAGCTAAATATTACACGTATGAGCTTTCTCTCCGTGATAAGCTGCCATTAATATTCATGAAGAACTCACACCACGATTAAATTACTAAACGCTTGTAAGATATCAATTTTTTTCATAAAATTGAAGGGATCTGCTGCATATAGGCCAGTAGTCACCTAAATAGTGGTGTGGGTTTTTAGTGATATTATAATTTTATTGTTGATTATTTATCATATAACTATTTGTATATTATATGCCTTGAACTTGACAAGTATTTTTAAACGAATATGTTTTATGATATTAGTTACAGTACAGAGTAACGCAGCGTGGCTGATTTAAACATTGCAATTAAGTGTCATTTTGAATCCGGCCGGATTTTATTAGATTACGCCTATTATTTCCCCTAGTTTTGACATATCCATTTTAGTGTTGTGGATTTAAAATATGTTATTGCGGCTTTCAAACATAAAATTACAATACTGCCCATATACTTCTTTTGGAAGCGTAAAAACTGACGTGGAGTTGTAAAAGAGCTTACAGTATTTTCACAAAATTCACTCTGGTTGTCCAATCAGTCGATCGGATTGAAGCTGGCTACATAAATACATACATAAATACTCGTATAGTATTGGTATTTAATTAAACGAGTGGAGTCTGTGCTCGCTGGGGCCGCGCGGCCGCCGCCACTGTTTGTGCAGCGCGACCGTTCCCTTTGACAGGTATAAATTAATTTGCACTCGTGGGATCTGACTTTGCATTTAGCGTATCCACGTGCCTCGCACATCAATCGGGTATTGGCGGTTAGACAGGTCAGAGATTGAGTTATTTATAAACTATCGCTTCGTTTTTAGGCTATAAAGCTACAATTTTAGGATTGATTTTACGTATTTTTGGGTTATGCTAATGCATAAACTAAAAGTAATGTATTTAAAAACTAATCTGTTCCCCGAGAAGTCTGAAAGTTGTTGTCTGAAAGGGATCGCTAATTTAGCGAATAACGATGCATACATACGTAGATATTATTTCATTGTGTAATCTGTGCAAGGAGTACCATAACAAATATTGTGTTTAACGATAACGTTAAAGCCGTTGTGTTATGTTCATTTTTAACTTTATTGAGACTTCACCTCTCACTCCCCTCCTTCTTACTTCTAGAGGGAAGTTTATT
This sequence comes from Thymelicus acteon, assembly GCA_951805285.1. NCBI lineage: Eukaryota > Metazoa > Arthropoda > Insecta > Lepidoptera > Hesperiidae > Thymelicus > Thymelicus acteon. The sequence goes on along the minus strand of OX638227.1, from coordinate 1,323,458 downwards.
TAGAGTTAGAGGAATTAGAGGAACCAGAGGGTTCCTCTATGGCATCGCCACGTCGCTACTGCGCTCACCGGACAAAGACCCTCCGGGTAAGGCGGCGCGATACACGGTGATATTTGTGATAAAACATTCTCCTCGCTACCGTGTCTATTGTCGGCAACTAGAGTGTAATGTTATTAGCTAATGGCGACACGTTCTCCGTGTTTTATTGTCTTCGCTGCACTATTAGGTCACGCATCAAGACTTACCTGTTGTCCTAGGTTAGCGACGAAAGTGACGCGACGCGAAGCTATTCACATTTCAGTGTTTTGTTTATAATGTTCTTCGCTCATGTAGGACACTAGCAGTAACTCACAGCGGGACACACACTGACTCACAGGGTGGACAGTACCCGGCCATGCTGCTCCAGTGCGGTTTTGTTAAGAAAACCGTAGCCAATATTATGCATACTTTATAAGTATTATTGAACAAAAATGAATGAAATAATTAAATATGGATTTCTTCTGTTTCAGTATACTTCGGTATAGGAAATTGGTAAGTTAAAATACATTCTTTTTGTGATTCGTAAGCTGCTGTATTAAATGACGACATCTAATATCCTAATAAGATCCGGTGACTGATTCACGTCCGCCTACGTCTATAGCAAACTGTATATATACGTGTAAGTTTCAGCCTTCCTCGGCGACTTCTTTTATAGACTCTGAAACCATTCAACCGATATGCCTCAAAATGGTTTCATTTGAAAGGCAATAATCCGAAGATGGTTTGAGACCACTAAAGCAATGCATTAGACACATTGTCGATTTTTTTCCATACAAATTTTTTTGCGTACACGTCGGGTATCCACTAGTATTCCTATGTAAAACGAACAAAGGTCTATCAAAACTTTACTTTTCAACGTGCCTCCCGGGCCCGGCCGCCCCGGGGACCTAACAACGCTATAAATATTTCAGGGAGCCACCTCCGCGCGCTCCTATTTAACCTTTTCCCTAAAACATGGGTCATCGACCTTTTATTGCAGCTTCCTCCCAAACAAGCGCCGAGACCAATAATAATAAACATTTCGTACGAAGCCTCGTCATAGATCGACGTCGGCCTTTATAACGTAGCGGATAAGGTTTCAATTAATATCAACGTTGTGCCGTAGAGCTGAAATGTATTTGGAGTTTCCCGCGTCAGTGAATGAAGAGCCATGTGCTTTAATATAACGCACGGGAGCAAAAAATTGCCAGTCGTTTTAAACTTTCTGCACATAATTTTTTTTATATTGGAGAATAATTTTTCTGTTTTCAGAAATTGAATAATTTAGGTAGGCAGTCGCTAAGAATATTCGTTCAAATGTACAGAAATATTGCGTTGACTGCTACAAATTGTGTGCGTGTGTGTATGTTTGCGTGTGTGTGTGCGTGCGTGCGTGCGTGCGTGCGTGCGTGCGTGCGTACGTGTGTGTGTGTGTGTGTGTGTACTTGGCTGCGTGTCTTCGAGCGCCACATTAATTGCTCATGTTGTCATGTTTGCATTGGACGCATATAGCAGCGCTTATGAATTATATTAATTGTATATATGTGGAGTTGCTCGTTTACAGTTGGATTTGTGTGCACAAAATCCATACTAATAATGGTAGTTTTTATTAAAAAAATATTCGGACAATTTAGACAAGATTACTTCGAAATAGTACCACTGCCGAAATTGTACCAATATAATTTTTGCACATACAATAATTATTATATTAGAACGAAGGTTGTTTAGATGGCTCGTGTAAAATACACCGTTAACTGTACTTTTGAATAAACGTATAACATGATGTGGTTAAAAAAGAAATGAAAAAACTTTTTAATACAAAATTTGGCTGGATGCCTGCCTGCACACAGAGGCGTGGTGGGCTGAACTACGGCAGTCTCGCCGGACGGCAAACATTGCTTTAATTGGGAGTGCAGAGTGCGTAACTATAATATTGTTGACAGTGGCGATATACGACATATAGTAGTTTCATTTAATAAAACTGTGCGCTCGTTTGTTGGTACTGTAGGGTCCGGGGTTTACACGACTAGCACCAGCATCAGTTGGTTCACCAATGCACAGCTCATAATAAGCTTAAGGTACAAGAGCGCACGTCCATCTCCGACGGTGTCTGTCGCAAGACTGCTCGCTCGACAGACGACTACCCACTTAACTAGTATACATGAGATAGTGTATCTCCGTATACTACTGGTACATGTATGAAAATTTTCACTAAAATTTCATCTGAATTGAACAGAAGTGTAAGAAATTGTATTATTGTAATAAGGAGTTTGAATTAATATTTATTTGTGATAAAATATAAAGAATATTTTATATTTAAACATTAATTGTGAAAGTTTCTTGCCACTTTTTCTTATAAAGGCAGTCGCTTTTGGTAGAGATGGGATGGTGAGAGGGCGCAAACTTTGAAGATAGTTTTAGACATAATTATATAGTTTTTTTTTTAATAAGAACATTTAATTTTTCTGCTATCAGTGCGCAATAAAAAAATGTGACGAATTTACACATACTTTTTTCGTGACGAGTTTACTATGTGAAGAGTTTACAACAACCCAGAAAAAAGTTGAACTGTGCACGCCACGAGAAAGTTTCGATAACATTTCTATAACGTAGCAGACTGTTTATTGCCTCCATTTGTCAATTGGTCGTGACCGCAAGTCGACATGCATACTAACAGGGTGTCTGTCCAGAGGTCGTTGGGATAATGTAAGTAAATGTAGATACGGAGCGCTACAGTGTAGAGACTTGCTTGGGCGGCGGCGGCTGCTGCCCTGAGAATGACGTCTGGTGAACTTGATACATGATTCAGTTAAGGTGGACACTGACATTGTATAGATATATATATATATATATATGTATAGTTTTATTAAACTCTAAAGACTGACTTGTAACATTAGTTTGTAACACTTCAAACGGAATTCGCGAAAAAACCGAAGTCGAGTGGAGCACATGGCCCTCGCCGCGAATGATACATTCCAAATAAACAGTACAAGTCAGTCTCAACCTTTAGACGCCGCGATAGTATGTCGGTCTCGGTAGGTCGGTGTCGGTAGGTCTTATGAAGTATACTAGTAGATTTGTTTTTTATGTATTTACCTTATTTTATGTATACTATATACTTTATGTGTATTTCAATTTATTTTGCAGAATAATATTGTAGTTTATTTTCACGCTCATATATTATTATTTGTACTTATTATCACTATACATTATCATTTCATTATTATCACTATACATTTTATCGTATTTTCCGTATGTATTTTCCGTATTCCGTTTCCTTCTTCTATTCATTCTACTTTTACATTCCATTTTGTAACGCCTTCGCTGTTCTCTGTTTAAACCAAAGGTCGACTGGCAGAGAATGCATATAGCATTAAGTCCATCTTTTGTACCACTTAGCTTTAAGGGTATAATAAAGTATAAATAAATAAATAAATGGTATCACGTATCATTTATTGGTATCGAAAATTTTCATACTTGAACACTTCAGGGAAGAAAAAAAGATTTTCAGATCAATGTTCTCGTAGACGTTGTACGGATCGTATATCGATCTTATGTTTTAACGTTATGTTAATGTCGAGATCAGTGATCGCGTAGAGGTTTCAAGGTCGGTTTTCATACGACTAAATGCGCGTATAAGACAAGTGACATTTAACTTGCTTCGTTGAAGGTAAACATCGTGAGGAAACCTGCGTATTTGAGAATTTTCCATAATTTGCTCTAAGGGGTGTGAAGCCGCCATAGACTTATGTATGCTGCTTACCCCCGTATTCAAGAACAATACTTTTTTAAGTAAAGAAGCAATACTATGCGAAGTAAGGCATTTCTCAGTGCGTTCGTCATGGCAACCCCTCTGTTTCACAGTCGACCCTTAAGTATCACTTGGCTGTGCGGACGCACAGGCTGTATACAGCCCTCTTATTGGTCCATTTGATGCGGCTAACTTCACTCTAGTCATTTGACACAAGCAAAAGACAAAGATAACAATACAAACAATCGATCCTTTCTTTCTATATTGATAGAAGTCAAACCAACACTATGCGTTCGGTAAAGTAGCTCGGCAGCTACCTTATCGATTTTGACAAACGCACAGCGAAGGACTTCAATCAAGTATTGTTTACGAAATGATTTTAATGTCACTATGCACTCGCAAATACTGTGAGACCTCACAGTGTTGTTCTTGAATACGGGGGTTACATTATTAGACTAAGCCCGACTTCAGCAACGATATTCAATAATTATGTATTTATTTCTTTAATCTGTTCTAATTGTCAACCATAACGTTAAAGGACCATATTGTACACCACAGGGTAAGTATGAAGCAGGCTCACATCATGTAATGTTACGTAATCATTTCATGATACAGTCAATTCTACGATTCGATCCGACATATACATTTTTAGCGTGACCAAGTGACCTTTAACGGAGCGAGGGTTGACCTCCGATAGTACTTTATTGAAACCGTTTTTCCGTTTGGAAGTGAGCGACAGTGCCAGAAATAGAGCCAGTATATCACACGTTCGCGTGTCCAGATCTATTTAGTGATATTGTAGCGAGTGGGAGAACTTGTGTTTGGTTCGCCCGGACGTCCGAGGGTCAGCGGGTGTGATTACGGTCGGTGTGGTTTTGGGTAATTGGTTATGATTTATATTATAGAACATTTTATATTACCACTAGTAGATGGTGCCAGTGACTACGTCCGCGGAAATATGGTTCCTAATTCTTCTGGAAAAAAAAACCGATTTCAAATAACTCAAAACCTACTCGTCAGATTTGTGGACCCATTTAAATTTCAGTGAGATCTGACAAGTTGTTCTGTTATTCCTAATTTTGAAGTCAATTATTTTTTTAGAAGAATTATTTGAAGTCGGATAAAAATAATGATCCTAAATCAACCTTAATGTTAGCCGTTTTATATGAGATTTTAATTTTGTCGTATTGACTGTTATCTGATCTCATTCATCATTTGGCTGTTATTGAACAAAGTTCAAGTCTAAGTGCGCTTTATAGATCTGAAGCGAAGCAAGGGCGGGTTATTAGTAGGTTCATAAATCCGCTTATAGTGTAGCCATACGCTAGATCCGCCCACGCTTCTCCGGTATATTAGATTTACATGTTTGCATTTCTCCTGGCGCGCGCCGCGGAAATTTGTACTAAGTACACATTTCTTTGAGTATTTTATGAATACTTTAGTGTATAGTTTTAAACTAAAACAGTAAACAGGATCAAAGAGATAAGGTAAGCTCCATAAAATTAAAATTCATGTAGACTTGTTTATGGTCAAATAAGCTTAAAGGTTTTATTTCTTTATTACAGCAGAATGCTTATCGCATAAGGATTTACTAGTTATTTAGCACCCCGTCAGTTGTTTTCCCTGTCTATTTATACATTCTCACAGCCAATATTTTAACCCGTCCCTTCTCGCCGATAGATGTCAAACCAAGAAGGATTCATATTTATTATATTCATCTATAATTCCGAGGTCTATTTTGTAAGAAAAATAATAATTATAAAATAAAAAATAAATGGTTTTATTAAGGATAGCTTTTACTAGATAGATAGGGTTTAGGTACTCGTACAAGATTTCAATATCGCTATAAGGCACGACTTTTCAGCGAAGAAAATCAACCTTGTACTTGCTGAAAATATTTTTAATCTACAAGTCAGGTTGAGCGATTTATGATAAACTAGCTATTACCCGCGGCTTCGCCCGTGTATTCAAAGGGAAGTAACAAGGAGTTATTTAACATGCATGACACATTCCTGGTGCAAGAATAAATAAGTAACAGTTCCAAAATTTCAGAGATACTAAAAAGAACCAACTGTAAAACCTATGACGCACTACAACTTTCTAACTATAAATATAAGGTTATATCAATATTTATATACATATTACTAGCTGACCGGGCAAACGTTATTCTGCCAAAAAATTTTTAGGGGTAGGGGGATGAAAAGTAGATGTCCGATTCTCCACCCTAGCCGATATGCACGCAAAGATTCACGAAAATCGATCGAGCCGTTTCGGAGGAGTTCAACTTCTAGCACCGTGACACGAGAATTTTATATATTAGCAATCTAATATTAATATTCCTAACTTCAAATTTATATAAATCCATAGATCCTTTACGACCTTTTAGAAGGACCAACACATTGTGACTTTTAGCATTGAGTGGTTCAAATACGCATCATAATGGATCTTCTCATGAGAATGATATGTTATACCGCGGTTAAAAGTAGCCTATGTTACTCTTCAGCCTCCTAACTATCTCCACACAAAAAATCATACCATAACGTCGCTCCGTTACCACGTGAAAGAGGGACAAACAAACAAAGACATTTTTGCATTTATAATATTACTATGGACAGTATGGAAGTATGGAATCAACGCAAGGACACAGGATTTGTAACAAATATTCCTTCCTACCATTTTCTTTTCCAATTCTACCTTTTTTATCGTTAATAAACAAAATTGAACCTAAATATAATCTTACTCAAGGAACTGTTACAAATAATTGGATCTACCGAGGAATCGCATTTGAACCGCCTTGAATTTCAGCAATTAATATTAATGAGGCCCTCCTTAGCGAACTCGTTAATTGTGCCTACTAATTTATTTTATTTTTAGGAGGTATTAAACATTGTGGCCCGAATAGTATGCATTGCGAGTGGAAGTGGAAGTTCAATGGACCCTAATAGGAACATTCCAGTAATCAAATCTGCAACCCATTACATACTAGGTAGAGGTAGAAAGGTACACTCAGGATCCCCGGAGACTACCTATAGCCATCAGATGACTCTATTAGAGGTGCTCGAAGGACCAGTGACTCAGTTATTTTTCCTAAACATAATTATGAAGTGATGTCAACCTCACAAGTGCTACTAAAATCATTCTGAGATCGCGAAAGCGGTGCAAAGTGCCGCGAGCACGATGGGAACATGAATACTGATGAATACTCGTTTTTAAATAGGAACTTCAGATCTGAGAGGCCTCGGAATAGCATCACGAGGCCGGGTCAAGTCAGTGTCGCGGTTCTATTGATAATTTACATAATATTTAGATTTGATATCGGTGGCAGGATTAAACCGGCAGCAGGAAAATTTAATGTGAGTTGTCGAATTATCGGTCGACTGGGTCACTCCGACACGGGTCACGGATGTATGACGTTTACTACATAGATCATTTGACACGGATTTGTATGGGTAAACTGATAGTCATTTACTAAAAGTTTTAAGATTAAAATATTTGTGTCTGCGTTTCTTAAGCTAGTTCATGTGCGGTTGGGAGTTGTACAGGTATTCTAGAGGGTTCATTTCTTATGCGTTTTCATGCATTAAAAGGAGGGTTGGTGCGTTATGTTTTGGAACTTATAGTAGATAACGGTGACCTGTCAGAACAAGTTTCATGAGTCGCGAGGAATGAACTCTTCAACATGTGGACGCTACATCATTTCTATTTGTAAGTTCGATTGCGAGCGAAATTGTATCGCTTTGCGTCGCTAAGCGCGCTGTGGCGGGGAGCGTGGGGAGAGGGCCGGAGTGACAAGCGCAACCCGCGCGTGAGGGCGGATTGCCTAATAGACCCCAAGAGGCACGTGACGCGGCGCTGCGAACTTCTTACACCGCTCGAGTTCAGGATGTGATTTATTGATACGTTTATTCTGACAGTTTGTCTGTTTTGATGCTGGCTAAAATACCCGTGATGCGATGTCCTGTTGGTACCTTACTAAGTCAGGCGGATTGATTGTTTAAAGCGCTCGAAAGCATTAAAACACGTATTATGTTATCATTTTATTTCGCATGTGTAAATATACTTTAATTGGTATTGTTTTCTACCACCTTAGGTACTTGAACATACTCGTATTATCTGAGGAGTTAGTATTAATACAATTTAATTAATCGATTAATTAAACTCCATTAAAGGTAGCAGTGATGAAAAATCATCAATATTTGTTTGTCTATTGACCAACATAATATTTATTTATTTATTTTATTTTATTCTATTCGAAAAGTATATGGGAAGTTTATTGTTTCCCTTGGTCTCAAAATTGCAATGAACGCAATAGTTTAACCAATTCTTCCTAGGCTGCATGTGATCAGTGAAGACACCGATGCCTCCATATATGTGCTGGATAGTTGGCGAGGTCCTTGTATTTCAAAGTTCGGGCGTCTTTCGAAGATTTCTCTCTTAAAAAAAGCGGCCAAGTGCGAGTCGGACTCGCCCATGAAGGGTTCCGTAGCGGCAAGTAACATAATATAAAAGTTCTTGTAGTTCGTTGTAACTTTGATCAATGTTTTTTGCGGTTTACGATTTATGACGTATTAAAAAAAACTACTTACTAGATCTCATTCAAACCAATTTTCGTTGGAAGTTTGCTTGGTAATGTACATCATATTTTTTTTTTGTTTTATCCTTATTTTAGAAGTTACAGGGGGGGGGGGACACACATTTTACCACTTTGGAAGTGTCTCTCGCGCAAACTATTCAGTTTAGAAAAAAATGATATTAGAAACCTCAATATCATTTTTGAAGACCTATCCATAGATACCCCACACGTATGGGTTTGATGAAAAAAACATTTTTGAGTTTCAGTTCTAAGTATGGGGAACCCCCAAAATTAACTGTTTGTTTCTATTTTTGTGTGAAAATCTTAATGCGGTTCACAGAATACATCTACTTACCAAGTTTCAATGGTATAGCTCTTATAGTTTCGGAAAAAAGTGGCTGTGACATACGGACGGACAGACAGACAGACAGACATGACGAATCCATAAGGGTTCCGTTTTTTGCCATTTGGCTACGGAACCCTAAAAAGGCTGCTTACGAAGTTTCGATTACTTGCCACACTGCATTGCCTCTGGCTTAGCTATAAACATCAGCAAAATTAGCCGCTCGCCGCGGAACGATTCCAGAAGGCACTACCCGCTCCCCCGGGCCGCACTACCCGCTCCCCCGGGCCGCATTACCCGCTCACCATCGCCGCCATAAATCCCACAATAACTTCCCAAGCTTATTTGTTCGCCCGTTTGAAAGCTTTTCGTGGTACGTTATGAAAGGAATGAATTTTAAAAGTTTCTGATGGGACGGGGGATTTATTTCCCGTCACCGCTATTGGAGGGTTGGTGCGGTATGTTTTCTCACTAAGGAATACTGTTATTGTTGTACTCGTAACGGTTGAAGAGATTTCCGAGTCAGGGTGTTCGGGTTTTGACACAATGAAGTAAATGAAATATACTTACTTTTAGTTCTTTATATATTTGTACTACTCGTAGCAGTGCCCGCGACTTCATTCGCGTGGAAGCATTTCCCGAGTAAATCCCAATCCCTAAAAACCCAAATCACCTAGCGGTATGAAATATACTTAACGACCTATTCTCATATCTACCAAATATACATAAAAAAATTCATAAAATTCCGTTTGAAGGAGTGCGAGCACAAACACAGTGACACGAGATTTTTATATATTAGATTATTAAATAGTTGAATGACGATTAAATTGTCCACGTGCCCGTCAACAAATACTTGCCTACTAATATCGTGCGACTCGTCCCGGCCTTACAAAGTGAGCCATTCACAAAGTTTTCCAATAAACCAGATATCGCCGCGCAGTTTAAAGCCAACTTTCAACGACACTTCAACTGAGTTGAACGACGGCTGACATCCAGCCGACTTTCTGTCTTCGTTCCCTGCCCACTTCAATGTTTTAAATGGAAACTTTCTGTAGCAGTGACGGGAAGAGACAACCTCAAATATTTGTGAAAGTTTATCTATATTTGATTACGTACATATAGCTAAATCAGACTTAGACAAGACCCTTTTCAGGGACTAAATTTCTTTCTGAATGCTGTGTTACTTTTTTATCTATACTATCTATACTGATATTATAAAGAGGAAATATTTGATTATTTGTTTGTATTGAATAGGCTCCGAAACTACTGAACCGATTTGAAAAATTCTTTCACTGTTGGAAAGCTACACTATCCCCGGGTGACATAGGCTATATTATATTTTCAAGAAAATTAGAGATCCTTAATAAAACTCCAATAATGTAACCCAAGGTGTAAAAAATAACAAAACCAAAGCAAAGCGAGGGCGGTTACTCGTTTGTTTATAATGTACATCAGAATGGTTGAATTCAATTCATTTTGTCCTTTCTTCTGTCCAGATCTAGTCGATGGATGTTTTAACATCTACAGGTACATATTGTACAACAAAACAACTTTACATTTAATTCTAAGTCTTTCAAAATCACTCAAAATACGAACCATATATGACCAAAATAATGGTATTGTCAAGTTATTCAATTTACCTAAATATATATCAACTGGATTTGATTAAAATAGTCGATTGAATAATTCAGTTTAGATTAATTACGTGCCCGAACAAACTCATTCCAAACGAAATATTTGCCGAGGTTATTTATTAGTCTGTTAAATGTGTACACAATTTTAAATGTTTATTCTGCCAATTTCGATATTAAAAATAATCACTATCACTACTTCTTACGCCCACCACCGCGTCAATTTCGTACCAGTAACGCAAGGTCTCTGAAACTACTAAACGAATTTTTATACAGTTTTCACCAATAAATGCAGTGATTTATGAGGAATAAGCCACAATGCAAGTACCTATTGTACTTGTTTACTTTTAATGATGAAATTCATAATTATAGTTGTGTGCGAAAACTGTGGAAGTACCTATATTCCCAAGAAAGAACCATTAAAAACTAGATCCATCCATCCATACATTACTCAAACAGTTTACCATCCAGCCGTGGAAAAACTAGAGGAACCTTACACTTGAGCTAAAAATAAATATTAATTCCTTTACGGTTTTTCTAAAGTGAGTAAAAGTTGTAAACTAATTCTTAATTAAAAGATAGCGCAACCCGCGGTGGGTGCTCGGTGAAGGCGAGCGAGGGGAGAGGGGTGAGGGGGTGACAGGAATTAATCTGAGAAGCTTGAACTTGACTGCAAACTGCAAAAGTTTGTATCTCCGGGACTTACTAAATAATTAGCGACCGACCACAACTTGTACCTCACGCCACCATGCTAGTTCAAGCTCTTTTCAAGGTAACGGGACCTTCAGAACAAACGCATGTCTCGTAGTCTATTTGGCTATCCATTGGTTATAAATAATTTGCTTTGAATTTAATACAAGGAAAGTTGAAATTGGGCAAAATTACGATTATGCACGAGTTATAATTGCATGAAAGTAATTTAATCACTGCATATTTAGGTTCCTATAGAAACCAATTAAAAAACTAGGAGTGTTAATTTTCCTTAGAATGGTGAATTCTTCTAAATACGGGACCTTACTTCGACGAATCCTATTCAAAATTAACAAATTCAAGCGAAGGATTTAAATTGTTCTTTTTTTCATTTTGTTAATAATTCGTTTTCCTCATGGACCCATTGCTCTGAACTATCAATGTGACTGCAAGAAATCCAATAAGATATTACATTGAATTGGTTTCCCTCTTTTTCTCGTTACTTTGAGCCACCATTCAGACTACGGGTATGCGGGGATTGGTACTCAGATTGAATCGAAAGGATCATGGAGATTATTACTAAGAATTTGTTTTGACTACGTAAACGCCTGCAGAACGAACAAAGGTTCCTGGGTTCAATTCTATGTCGAGGCAAACATTTATTTCATAGTTATTTTCATTATTTTTTTCAACAGCCAACAAGTGAGTTATCTGATGGTAACTAGTCACCGCACGCTGTAACAAGAAATACATCACCGATGCGTTGCAGAACCATAACTAGCTTTAACCGTATAGGGCGGCTTAGAATACTAACCCCAATTCCACGCCGGATGGGAATCTACCAAGTCAGTCTTATTTCGTCGTATATTTGTTGAGTATATTGAAAAAAAACTTTGGGAACTTGGTTAAATACACAATGGCAACTTCGAAGTTTCGAAGTTGCTAATTTTCTAATAAACGAGAGGATAGACTTTCCAATTAGCAGCAGGTTGTTTAAAATAATTAGAGCAAAGTTTGGTAGTGAAAGCCGGATATCCGGCTGCTCAAAGTTACGCGCCACGTAATTGACTGTGGGTAACAAACTAGAGTAAATATGGCATAAATACATTATAAAAGACGTAGTGGCACTAAAGTTATTTTATTATAAATTTATACATATTACTTATTATAAAGTTAAAATAATTTAACTATAAATTGTGTTTTCTGTCTAATTTGATTTTTTTTTTGTTTTACTTGGCCATAAATGAGTTGTAAACTTTATTGCGGATGTTTCCGAGTATTCATACGTTGTTTCATTCATTTCGGAGTATACATTCGCTCATTCCATGAACTGTAAATAAATGAAAAGAAAATTTGAAATGAAGAAATGTGTCAAGTTCAACTTGACCTTTTGTACACGTAGAAATTTAATGATGAAAGGTAAAAACTATATCGACAAGTCGCGTCGTACATTCATCGCTGGCGTGCACTAATTAGTCGACATTGAACGAGATATATCAATAGTATTTTTTGCCCTTCCCAGCGTTGAAAATCCGCATTTCCAAAGTACTTTGAGTGAGCACAAACACTCAACCCGCTCGCCGCTATCCAATTAATGAACGAATGAAAATACTACGTCGAATGGTTTCCGTTATATTGCACTGTTTGAACATTTTATATTCGTTCTAAAGTATTTGCTTTTTTATTTTTCAACTCAAGTGTAAGGTACATTTTTTCGCATGAAGCGTTTGTTGTGATAATTCAGTTATTAAGGGTTTGTGGTACTCCTTGTTTCGCATGCTATGTAAAGCTCATATCTTCGAGATAATTTCTGTCAATTTGCACAAATCGTTGTATATCATTATACGTCATCATTCTAATCAGCCTAACAATAGCGAATACACTGTTCCCTGCTTGGTATAGTCCTCTGAACTCGCTGCATAATACTGAAGTTGGCTCACGATTACCCTAGGCCTGGTCCACTCAGTCTGTTGCATGGACTATCTTGCCATCTAGCAGGATGGCATCTATGCTAGGTTTAAGTAAAGGCGGTTTTCATTAAAAAAAATCGAAGTTATGTCGTAGGCTTTAGTCATTCAATTTATTTCGTTGCTTGTCTATACGTAACGAAGTTAGGAAAATTAACAATGGAAACCAAATTACTATCCAAAATTTGATCAAGCTAAAAGTTTATTATAAGGCATTAATACTTATCGCCGGTTCTGCTGTCATAATAGTCTATTACATTCATAGTCAGTATCAAATGATCGACTGAAGCGCTCAAATGTTCATAATAATCACTTGGCAACACCACTGTAGTTATAATCGTAAAATTTCGTAAAAATTGAGGGTACTTGAAAAACTGGCGACGTTCCAATTGCTACGAGCTTAAAATGCATTATTCAAAGGAATTGTACGAAAGCTGCAATAAATATAAATAACAAAGGTATTGTACAATACGATGTTAAGGTCTCTGAAACATTTCGCCAGCGAGCGCAAACACTCCAGCTTATGAATGGGAATACGGCGGGTCGGAAGCCACCGTCGACGCACGCCATCCCAATTCACAGCTCTGTTTAAAATACATATTGTCGGTGAAATATGTATATTTTAGTAATAAATGTGTACTACAGACATGTTTGTTGATTTATCGGCTGGTTAATTTTAATGCAATATGGAGATAGGACCACAGTTAGTTTAGTTTGTGGAGAATAACACTTGTGGAGAATAACAAATGATAACAATACGTGTTTTGTTTGGTAATAAATTTGCTGAGATACTTAACTATGGTTAACTTTTCGAAACAGTCAACATGCGAATAATTAATTTATAAAGTAAATAAACAAGTCCATATAACCTCTAGCTTCTCTACCTACCATACCCACTCCAACATTCACTCTATAGTTTATATGTATTATTCGACGTAAGTGTACTACCATCTAGCGAAAGCAATGATAACTAATTAGATAAGCGCCATCTTGTATGCATTTCATGAACTAATCATAAAACGTGGCGATGCGTCGCCGCGGCCTGTATCGCCACGCCAACAATCAGGCTTACCCCTCGCCTATAGATGTTTCACATCAAAAATTTATAACACTTTAAATCCACAACCATATGTGAATATTTGTTTGACGCGGTTCTGTGGATCCATTACAGCGATGACAGTGTTAAACTCGACACAATGCGCCACGCGAGCCATGCAGATTCTATCCGTCGCCCTCGTCTCTCCAAACTTAACGTCGTAAAGCTTAACGTCGCCATTAAATTACTGTTTACGACTTTGTTCCATAATTATGTGTTTTAATCCGGTTTTAACCCTTGGGTGTGCGACTCTGTGCGGCTTTACGGACAAATCTGGTCTGTATCGAATTTACATGTCAATAATATTATGCAAGTATTGCCTTCCATTCAGAAAACATGTTAACTAGGTACTGCGAAGAAAGCCAAATAAATATGAACAAATTTTTAGTACTTGATGAACCTAATAAAAAATATAAAACCCCTCTTTTTAATTAATTTCCACTTATGATTGCTTAAGATTATCATTAAGAATTGCACTGATTCTTTCTTTCGCCGTTTCTTCTCGATTATATTATACGATGCTTTATCACGGAGGTGAAGAAACGGTTGTGTGGATAAAAGTGTATAATTAATTAACAAGGCGCTTAGATATTACAGCAGTATCTGTATATATCGGAACGTAATGTCCAATTGACCAGTTAAACTGTACATTTCTAAAAAATTAGGAACTTCTTATAAAGTTTCACTTAAAAAACTTCGGTTTCCAGCGCAAGCTTGAAATGAGATCCGCGTAATAAACTTAAGTTTCACCGTTCCATACTCCATCTGCTGGAAAATTGAAGTGAGCTCCTTCATGTGTAAAACTGTACAGTGAAACTTATTTGAAAGTTATACTGCATGTACTCGTAAAAGGGAACGGGCGGTCTCGCAGACTCCGTGGCACGGGCAGGGTTGGCCGGAGGCGTTCTTTGCATAGTTTTGAGATTACGTTACAATTTGTCGCTCAACCATGTGAGGAATACATTATTTACTTAGTTCTGTTAAAGCAGTGACCATTTACAACAGAAACTTTAATAAATGTAGTGAAGTAAAAGTTTTGTTTTCTATTCAAGAGGCGATTTTAACGTACATTACTCTTGTTATCTCTTTCAAACAATATTTAAGTAGGAGGGATCCTCGCTGATATAAAATAATCCAAAATATTTGTATACCAGCATAATTTTATTTATATCTTGCCTTCTTCTGTTATACCTAAAGTTTTATTTTCAAAAATCTTTTTCATTTTTACGAGTTGAATCTACTGAATCTTCGCCATATTTCGTATTAGCATAGTTTTCTTAGGTCGACCTTCATTCATATTATACACATAAATTTCTGCGGTCAGTTTTCGTCCTCTACGGAATAATAACTTCTGGAGGTCTAAAGGATATTATAAATAAGACAATATATAATAATTACAATATGGATTGTGATCATTTTGGATTAAAAGTTTTTAATGTTTAACAAAACTTAACAATATGAAACTTACCGACTTATTTCCGAAATAAAACAGTGGCAGACTATTTAGCTAGAACTTCGTACTACAGAAGTAATTATGTATTTCGTCTCTATAAGTAACGTAGGTACATACCTATTACATCTGTTAGCCATAGCCCATTACCATATTATTATATATTATACCAACCATCATATTACATGTATTAATCACCCAATGGCTCAGTAGTCCTAAACTGAAGCTTCAGGTTGAACAAGCCAGAAAAGGTTTACCGCAACCACAACGAAAAGACGTATGACGCATAGGATGAGATGCTTCACAAGTCACAATTGCTCCTTACGAGCCATGCTTGACATCGAGGCCGAAGCTCCGAGCGTGGTGCGATGCGTTTGAGAGACGACCGGTGTCTGGGCGCGAACATTGTGTGAAACTACTATTATAACTACTATGTCTATGTATGTCTTTTGTGGTGAAACACAGATTCACACAAGCCGTGTATTGTATAACTGACCTTTTTACTTAGTCTAAAATATTGTACAATATGGTTCATTTACTTAATTATAAACTTATTAAATGATTGTTATTTTAATAATTAAATAACTATAATCATCATTTAAAAGTTGCTCTCCGGAACTGCAATAAAAGTTATTAGAAGGAAGATGACAACAGGAATTGATTAACACAGCGCCTAACAATCTAGTATTCTAAAAGATAGGATTTAACGCCTCGCAAGTGTTCACCAGAACGTACCGCGACCGGGAGAAGTTTTCTTGGACTCTACACCTGCAACTCAATATAACTGAGTTCCAGCAAAACTGCTATAGTTATCTTTTGTACAGTAAAATAGCCATTGTCACGGCACACAGCCGCGCAGGACAGGCTAGTGGAGCGTCAGGAAGCAGTTAGCCGTGCAATTATAACATCTGCATGTCAAGGATCACTTGCTGCACAATGCCGCATTCGCACTGAGCTGCCTCGCCTTCATAATGCACACCTGACGTTCAGCCATCTCTCGGGACGCTCTTTAGTGCAAGACTCTAGAATATTATTGTTATTACGAGCTAGGTTGCATGATTACCAATGTTCGTGATGCCACATTTTTATATTTTTGTTTGTAAAATTTTCTACGTATTACTACTTATTATAAATACTATTATTTCCTCTGTGGTATTACCTGTATTGTAGTGGATTAATAGTAATGACATAAGCGAGTCGGCCGCAAGCCGCAGACCTCGTTTTGTTTTTCGGCTCGACGCGACGCGACGAGTCACACACGGGACTGGCCGGCATCAGGACCTAGATCGCTCGTAATTAATGTTCCATTGACACGCAATACACTTGCGTTGGTATTTTAACAGTTCACCGTCGTCGTCATAGCTGGAATGGTTGCTGCGTGACATTTTTTTTAGTTTCCTAATTCACTAATTACATTATAACATCGAAATGTCATTCGACAGACGTACAGATGAAAGACACATATTCAAAATATTTTAGTTGGTTTCAAAATAATGCACATTATGTTATTGACCCAATTTTAAGGTCTTATCCATACTAATATATAAAGAGGAAAGATTTGATTTGTTTGCATTGAATAGGTTCCGAAACTACTGAACCGATTTCAAAAATTCTTTCACTGTTGGGAAGCTACAATATCCCCGAGTAACATAGGCTATATTATATTTTCAAAAAAATTAGGGATCCTTAATAAATGTAACCCAAGGTATAAAAAAAATAAGAAAACCGAAGCAAAGCGAGGGCGTTTACTCGTTTATAATAAACTAAAAATTCTTCATGAAACTGAAAAATCATTCCGTTTATCCGTACGTTCGTATTTAGTTTTCGCAGATATTCGACTCATATTTTATGATTTTTCTTTTTTTTTCCATTTATATATAGGTTAATTATTACTTATTTATCATCTATCTAGTTTTATACGGCAGACACAGACTTATGTGAGTGTCGATCGCACCCTTCTGATGGAGACGCAGAGGTACGTCACGGACGCACCAGCCGTCGAGGCGCGGCGTCGATTTGCGTTAACGACTATGACCTTCAGGGCACAGGTGCTTAAATTTCATTTCAGTCTCTGAGAAAATCCAGTATTACAATCGGAAACTCGTTACTAGATGTAACGATAATTGTTCGAAGCTCTCAGTCAGCGTTGAGATAATCCCGGGCTCAACTGGATTTACATTCCGCAGCGCAGACCCGACACTGAACCACTTAATGTTAATTACTTCATGTGTGTGTGAGTTTGAATTTGAATTTGTGTGCTACGAACTTGTGAATAATTGTTTAGTGTGGATTCAACCGGGACATCTGTCAAACTTCGGCTACGGTCGATATTCGGGCTAGTGACTGCCGCTGACTAAACTTTGTATTCGTGCTACGGAGGACATGTTAAGTCGCCGTCTCGGTTGTTATTGTTAGTGTTCGAGCTTCATAAGAACGTCCATGTCGGTTATAAATTCCTATATCAATCCTCACCAGAACATGGTTGAGGGGTTCACTTCAGTCCTTCCCATTTACAAAAAGCCTTACTACAGTGGAACGCTAATGAGTTGAAGCCACACGAGAAATAACAGGGAAAAGAGTCACAATTAGTGTAGCATTGCATTAAACTGGTTTGTTCTATTCATATAATATGTGGAGTTCCCCTCGGAATCGGCAATGTTTGCGCTAATCTTACCCGTGCTCCGGTGAATGACAAGTGGCCGCGGAGAATGCCGCAATTATACCGGCGAGGGGAGATGCGCTGCTGGGATATTTGTCGGGATCGAACGAGGGGAAGGAATATGGCAGGTTGGATAGCTATACGGTAGCTGTAGGTACTCATTTTTGTGAAAATCATTATTTGATATTTTTCCCCTTTTCTCCTCATCCTCCGCAACAAATTGTCCAACACGTGCACAAATGTTCCAACAAATGAAAATTCGGCCGAACATATTAATGAACTTAGTGTGAACTGTGTAGGTATGATGATTCTTTATTTAACTCATCCTAGATTTTGCACATTTTCAATTAAACTTGGTAATTTCGACATGATATCTAAAGTAATAATAATAAAACTGTTATGGTGCTCCCTCACCGGGAGCATTCACGTGTAATGTAACATTATAGATTCGTCTTTGAGCATTACATTACAATACTACCTCCCTGACTGACAAGCATTCGCGTGTTATGTAACATTATAGATTCGACTTTGAGCATTACATTACAATACTACCTCCTTGACTGACGAGCATTCGCGTGTAATGTAACATTATACGGAAGTGGAGCGCAGTGATGTTACAAGTTGTATCAAGATATTACACATTGTATCATTACAAGGTGCGCATTGTAATGCTCGGTTCTCCTCCTTCACTGATGTAAGCCCGTTTTGTATCATTACAAGGTGCGCATTGTAATGCTCGGTTCTCCTCCTTCACTGATGTAATGCTCAAATCTGTAACGTTACACGCGAATGCTCCCGGTGAGAGAGCACCTTTACAGTTTCTTACCAATCTTTATGGTGCTCCCTCACCGGGAGCATTCGCGTGTAATGTAACGTTACAGATTTGAGCATTACATCGGTGAAGGAGGAGAACCGAGCATTACAATGCGCAACTTGTAATGATACAATGTGTAATATCTTGATACAACTTGTAACATCAATGCACTCCACTTCCCGTATAATGTTACATTACACGCGAATGCTCGTCTGTCAGGGAGGTAGTATTGTAATGTAATGCTCAAAGACGAATCTATAATGTTACATTACACGCGAATGCTCGTCTGTCAGGGAGGTAGTATTGTAATGTAATTCTCAAAGTCGAATCTATAATGTTACATTACACGCGAATGCTCGTCTGTCAGGGAGGTAGTATTGTAATGTAATGCTCAAAGACGAATCTATAATGTTACATTACAAGTGAATGCTTCCGGTCCCGGTGAGGGAGCACCATTATATTTAATATTCATTGAAACGTTATTGTAGACTGACTGTTCGGTACTGTGAACTTAACATATTTTAAGTTTATTTATTGCATATTTTGTGGTGATTCTGTCTGTTAAAACCGAACCAGTTTAGATAGTACCAGGCACGTTTATAACTTGTTATTTGGGTCAGCAGTTTGGGTACTTTTCATCCCGGTAAATGGATCTATTCCCGCGAAATAGGAGATAAAAAAACGTAGGAAAATTCCATTAAGATTTTGGTAAATAAAGTTTTGACTGCAGCTTTTTGTAGCTATTGTTTTTGCTAATTGGGTATGTTTTAAATTCAAAGATCTAATACCTTATTATCTGATAAAATCCAATAGTTATCTACTCTTAATTGATTTTGAATACGAATAATTACTGATTAAAACGCATTGAAAAGGTCTTATTTTTTGGTTAATTAAGTTTTGGTTAAGGCTTAACTAAGTTCTTAATTTTTGGTTGGGACGTAATTAACTTTCGCAACCACTTTTGAGTAGATATTCTCTCTCTAGGTCGTTATACAGCCTAGATCTTTTTATATAAGTAGCTGACTATCGAGCTGACAATCTGGTAGGTGGCAAACGTCGGCCAAGGTAGAAGAAAGAATGAAAGAAAGAAAGAAATAGTCGTTTGGCGGCTGACCCAAGCAAGAAAGTAGATATAGATAGAAAGTAGATAGCCAAGCAGGTTGCACTGTTTTTACCTACTGTGCTTTTTGTCGGGCTAGTTGCCTTCTAGATTCAACCGAGAAATTTTAGTAATTTCTTTTGATAGTTCTAGTATTAGTGTAGTTCCCACTTACTCTTGGGCTTCAACGTGTCGATGTAACTTATCGTGTTTCATATATCCAACTTTACAACAGAGGTGATCATTGACATTGGATGCTTCATTTATTTGTCTGTTTTTGGACATGAAAATGTTATTGTTTTTATGAGGAAATGTTACAAACAGTTTAGTATTCGCATTGCAAAATGCCTCTTAATTTCCGGTGACATTTCAGAAAATGTACGTTTCGCGAGTCGCTTCCAGCCACGCGCCTGTGAAGTGACGTAACACGAACCCAACACCGAAAGAAAAGAAACTGGAGCGGAATGAAAAAGTAAGATAAGGGCATCATTTCGCCCACAAAACATTCTGGCCGCGCGGCGAGGCGTGGACCGGCTCCGGATAAATTATGATAATGAGGATGCGATGTACCGTGACTACCGTGTGCCTCTCGCTCTGCTCTTCTGGATTATCAAACGAAAACACAGGTGGATATTGTACACGCGCTTGTTGTATTTTTTTAATGCATAGTTGCCGTTGGCCCCTTTACAGCTTCGCGCAGACAGGCTTGTTGTACCTACCATGCATTTGATACAGGACGTGTTGTTGTTTACGTGCATATAAAAAGAAAACTGGACCTTTTTTACAGTATTATGTTCAAGAAGGAATGTAAAGTTTGGCATAGTTAAGAGAGAGCGGAGCGGAAGGTGCGGGGTAGAGTTAAGTGATCGCGATACAGTCCATACACGCCACATACACACACAACCTTGACAGTACTAGCAAAACAGTTGTCTCGCTTGTTATATTATCGAAATCACAACCCTTTTTCTGTAGAAACACTGAAAATGACACAAAAAAACGACAAATAAAATAGTTTGTTTCGCAACATACACGTATCGTCTTCCATTTCCCAATAACCTAATAATAAATAACTATTACAACCAGAACAATATTTACATATGAAAGGTTTCAACCCCATAGACCCCGCCAAACCCCCGTGTAACTTCAAAGCAGTACACGGGCCATCGCGCCTGCGGGCACATTACGCTTGTGTGACGTACACCGGATGTGGAAGGTTTAAAGCGAACGGTAATGTGTTTATAATCATGATTTTAGGGTAAAGGCTTGAAGTTCTGGAGTGTACGAACTGAACGTCTATGCTGCGGTGCCTATACACCCTAAAATATTGTGATTTTTAAATTACTGAATAATATGAATTTTAAGATTTAAAGCTCCCGACAGTTTTTTACACTAAACTAATTTACATAGCTAAGAACTATCTCGATACGACAGCGTTGCAACAAAAAAGAAACCTTATTATAATGGGTCTATTCGTTTAGTAATACCTGTATAATTCCGTAATGAAAGATATATGAAGTCAGTTGCCCTCAAAGGAATGTTAAATATGGTTAGTGATTGAACCAGAAATACATACATGATTTTCAACACATAAAAAATAAGTTGTAGTACAAGGTGTACAGTAAACTTTCTAGTGTATGTTTATTTATTCTTTGTTGATCCAATAAGTACATAAATTGAATAGTAAGCAGACTTCATGCTCAGAAAAATGGTTGTCTGTAAAGTCGGTATACGGACGGAGATTTAACGTGACAACGTCTATTCGTGGTATAAGTTTTTGGAACATAGAATTAAATGAAAATCACAATTTTAAATTCATAATTCACTGACATAATTCGTTGACGCCAGAAACGCTCGCGTAGAAGAGAGACGCAAGGCGCGCGCCGGTCGAGCGAGCCTCTCTCTCGCGCGCGCATGGTAACGTTCCGGTAAATCTTACACAGTTTTCGTGAATGACACCCGAGTCAACCATTTTATAAGACGTTATCACTACAATAAGAAAGCGGTACAACGAACAACAAAATTCCAAGAGAAAAAGTAATAAAAGTAGTAGTTTTTACTACTCTATCACACATTATCTCCGATAAGTTCTCATGTTATTCAAGTTAAGGCTCTCGTCATGTTGTATAAGAAAATACATAAATCTTACTGAAATAAACGTACAGTACAAACCTGAAATGCAAATCCGATCCAATGATCTCGAAAACCGTTGATCGTCGGATGGGCCTCGGAATTATTCCGATCGGATTAGCATCTGTATATTGAATTCCGAGGGACTCCCGTCGGCGGTGTGAGACGGCGACCCGGTCTGCATGCGCACCAATACACCGAGATTGATGTCTTGTGATAGCTCGGATTGGTTGTTTGAATCCAGTCCGGTGGAATGTGTGGTGCTGTTATGAGGTGACTATGACAACGGTTCGAGTCGGCCTCGGACCGTAACCTTAAAGCGTATTTGCAAATGAAATTATTCACGAATATTGCGCACAACGTATCACACGTTAAAGATTTTAATCTGATTTATTTTTCACATTTTCAACAAAAAAATCTTAATACGTAAACTGTCCTGTAGATGCATATTTACTAAGAATTTGTAAATTCTATCCTGGGGGAAAATGCAAAATGTAAGAGTGAGAAACTTAACATGTATGAAAGGATTTTAACAAACTAGGGAATGGTCCCTGGGTTAAAGATGGTATGAAAATGCTTGTGAATTTTTTGTCAAAATTGGATAAATATAGCTTCTCAAATTGGACTAATACTAATATCGTTTCACAAAGGGAAGCTTTTGAAGTCGCTAGTTCAGTAATATTACGATAGCTTTAAATAGAAAGCTTCAAAGGTTTATAATAGGTTGGATAAACTTGTTCGCGAGACAACGTGAATGGCATGTCATTTCTATTAACGGTGAATGTAATGGATTGACCCGATATAACGAGGAAAATTTCACGTTAACCTGAGAGAGGTCTTTTGGTTATAGAGTACTATTATTATTTCTTCTGTAGTTATTATAAGTACTATTATTACTTCTGTGGTTATAGACAGGCAGGACAAAACCAGTATAGATTTGTTTTGTTTATTTCAGATGGTGTGGCGGAGCGAGCGACACCTCAACTCACAAAATGGATGCGCGGATCTTATGGTGAGTGATACGCTTTAGATACGCTCTTAATAAAACTTAACACTGAACTATGTATATAAGAATGATATATGTACGTTGACACGGGTATTTAACGACCCCTGTGGCGCAATGGTTACCATTCCAGATAGCCGTGGCAATGGTCTTAGGTTCGATTCGCAGTGAATCGGAAATTTGAATGATGAGTTTGAATTTCTGTTCTCAGTGTGGGTGTGTGTTCTTGTTTTTGTGTTTTGTCCATGGCACCCACGACACAAGGAATTGTAGTGTGTGGCTGTGAGTGTAAAGCGTTTTAATAACGTTTGGGCACAGAAAAAATAATAGTATTTATAATAAGTAGTTTGGTAAGGATTATGTATATTATGTTTGTTTAATATTAAATCTATTTTTGTTATTTTCTCAAATGCATATTATTATAAAACATATGTAGAAGCTGTATACTAATCAAATGTTTCTATATAATTTGCGTCCATCGACTTCGTCGACTGTTTTTTATAAAAACTGTCGGCGCCGCGTTCACAAAGCATATTAACGTAGTTAGAGCTCAGCATAATCTAGGAATTTGCTTGAAATTCTTTGTGCCCTTTGTTTACGCAGTCAAGAGAAAACCAACCCAAGTTATAGCTAGCCTAGGGCTAGAATAAAACTAGCATCAATTCACTTAGAACATCAAGTGGTCAAAGTTATGTCGTCTGTATTTTGAAAGATATGTTACATATTTGCATAAGTTTAAATAAGCTTTAAATAAAGAAATAAGGTTTTATAAACCCAACCACAAAACTACAAACGTGAAGAAGTGATCCCTTATCCCCACTTATGTCCAGCAGAGAAATCTAAAAAGGTAAAAGGAAACACAACAAAGCGGCCAAGTGCGAGTCGGACTCGCCCATGAAGGGTTCCGTAGCAGCAAGTAACATAATATAAAAGTTCTTGTACTTCATTGTAACTTTGATCGATGTTTTTTTGCGGTTTACGATTTATGACGTATTAAAAAAAAACTACTTACTAGATCTCGTTCAAATAAATTTTCGTTGGAAGTTTGCATGGTAATGTACATCATATATTTTTTTTAGTTTTATCGTTCTCTTATTTTAGAAGTTACAGGGGGGGGGGACACATTTTACCACTTTGGAAGTGTCTCTCGCGCAAACTATTCAATTTAGAAAAAAATGATATTAGAAACCTCAATGTCATTTTTGAAGACCTATCTATAGATACCCCACACGTATGGGTTTGATGAAAAAAAAATTTTTGCGTTTCAGTTCTATGTATGGGGAACCCCCAAAATTTATTGTTCTTTCTAAATTTTTGTGTGAAAATCTTAACGCGGTTTACGGTATACATCTACTGACCAAGTTTCAACAGTATAGTTCTTATAGTTTCGGAGAAAAATGGCTGTGACATACGGACGGACAGACAGACAGACAGACAGACAGACAGACAGACAGACAGACAGACAGACATGACGAATTTATAAGGGTTCCGTTTTTTAGGGTTCCGTAGCCAAATGGCAAAAAACGGAACCCTTATAAATTCGTCATGTCTGTCTGTCTGTCTGTCTGTCTGTCTGTCTGTCTGTCTGTCTGTCTGTCTGTCCGTCCGTATGTCACAGCCACTTTTCTCCGAAACTATAAGAACTATACTGTTGAAACTTGGTCAGTAGATGTATACCGTAAACCGCGTTAAGATTTTCACACAAAAATTGAAAAAAAAACAATAAATTTTGGGAGTTCCCCATACATAGAACTGAAACTCAAAAATTTTTTTTTCATCCCATACGTGTGGGGTATCTATGGATAGGTCTTCAAAAA
The DNA here is from genome assembly GCA_951805285.1 of Thymelicus acteon. Taxonomy (NCBI): domain Eukaryota; kingdom Metazoa; phylum Arthropoda; class Insecta; order Lepidoptera; family Hesperiidae; genus Thymelicus; species Thymelicus acteon. The sequence goes on along the minus strand of OX638227.1, from coordinate 1,298,420 downwards.
TGATATTGAGGTTTCTAATATCATTTTTTTCTAAATTGAATAGTTTGCGCGAGAGACACTTCCAAAGTGGTAAAATGTGTGTCCCCCCCCTGTAACTTCTAAAATAAGAGAATGATAAAACTAAAAAAATATATGATGTACATTACCGTGCAAACTTCCAACGAAAATTGATTTGAACGAGATCTAGTGAGTAGTTTTTTTTTAATACGTCATAAATCGTAAACCGCAAAAAACATCGATCAAAGTTACAATGAAGTACAAGAACTTTTATATTATGTTACTTGCTGCTACGGAACCCTTCATGGGCGAGTCCGAATCGCACTTGGCCGCTTTTTTTGCCATTTGGCTACGGAACCCTAAAAACAGCCGTAGACTGTTATAAGTGTTTCCAAAGAATGGTAAAGTTTTAACGAGCACCTACATCATTTTCCAGCATTTTCATAATCCAAGTTCAGTTATTAGGATATTTGTTTGACGTTTGAGTTTCCCCGAGGCGCGGCTCACGAGCTCCACGACTCCGACCGGTTATATTTAGCTGAGCGATTGTTTTGGGAGGTCGGGCTAGAGGGCGCCGTAATATATCAAACGTAGCTATCGACTTTGTAACTTCTCCTTATATTTTTCTTATAAACGCGACTCATTATACGTATGTACTTATAAATACTTTAAACTGTTATGTCACATGAGTCACTCATATGTTCCTTGATCTTGTTCATCGTCTTCCGGGTGGGGGCGGGGGGCTCTGAAGGCTGTTCTTATTCTTGTAGTCATCAGTGATGCCTGTGGTGTTTTTGATGTCTATGAGTGACGGTGGCCACTTACCATTACGTGGAATGTAAGCATGTTGATCGGGTGGATACGTAAAAGATTACATTTCCAGCATATAATTTAAAGTCAGTCGCAGCCGTCGTGGCATCGATGACGCACCCCAAGTAGCAAAATAAAGTTATATAAATGGTAAACGAACGTCTTAGATTAACTTTCAGTCAGTCAAAATGGTTATATTACAGTATATTAGACGTCTATATAACGCGGGTTTGGGCGCACCTTATATGACATTTACATCGTGTAAGGGTCGTTTTGTCGTCGCAACGGCGTCAATTACGTTGCATAAAAATCACATAGATGTTGCAAGTGTGACTAATATGTTTTATAATAGTGTCTAGTAATACTCCTACATAACTTTAACCGTATATAGATGTAAATAAAATTACAAAAAAGTCCTGTTATGGTTAAACACACAACATCTACATGAGTTTTCTTATGCGAACGGACAATATTTTTTCTTCTTGAAATACTTTATAAAAAGTTAAGCCAAATGTTATCATGATTTTCATTTATTTAATATAAAGAAAGCCGATTGTGGTTGAAGTTGAGGAGGGTGATGATATAGTGGCCATTAAATTTTTTCGAGAATATGTATGGACATCTTTGTTCATATTTTAATGGGCCTTCAAAATATTGATGTTTTAATATTGTATATTAAAATTATATATATGAATTGACTATTTCCGCCATATTGCAATCAACACACTGAGCGACCGCTTCACGACGTGTATATGACTACTGGTTATATACATGTATTTTATTCAACTTATGTCGTCCTGTCGTCGACCATTACGGTTGCAATTAGGGTTCTATGCAATAGAAAAATATGAAAAAAACCTTTATTAGTAGTTCTGTTTTTGAAGTGAAACTTCTACGGGGTATTAGGAATTTTCTGTCACGAAAAAGCGTTACCAAGGCGTGACGTAGACGTAGCCGATATATCGCGTGGAAATTTTTGAAATAAATATTAAATATAAATACGTTGCCATTCGTTTTAAATATTTATTTTTATTTTATTTTTTTGACATATTTTTTGAATTTCTTTTTGAATTTTTTTTTTTGATGTTCTTAGAAATGTTTTTTTTGTTTACTTTTTTGAATATTGTTTTTAATTTAACAATAAAAATTATTTTTGAAATCTTTTTTGAAAAAAATCAATTTTTAATATCTTCTTTTTGAAAAAAGAATGTTGCCATTATTAAATTTAATTTACTCTGCTACTACTTTATTTAAGGGAAAACAGCTGTATTTTAGGGTATTTCAAATTAAATAAAATCTCATACATCCACTTAATGTTTATTTACTAAGCTATCATAGAATTGACATAAGCATAAGAAATCTTTTAAAGAAATAGAAATTTCAACACTTTTCCAAAAAGGTCCTTCGGTACGATTTAGGCGCCTGGTTGCCTAAGTCATACGACTTAGGCCTATAGCCTAAGTGGTAGGATCTAATGCTGGGTACTGCCTAAGTGTTAAAAAATATACGGAACCACCTTGATTTTTGCTACTTTCTTTTTGATTGGGACCGCACGACAATGTCTTTTCCAGATTAATTGTAGGTATTTTTGATATTTTTAATGATTTATAATTTTTGTTTACTTTTCTTCTAAGACCACCACTTTTGTTAATTCTTTTCCACTTTCCAGGATCCATAACTATGAATTAAATTAAAAATGGCTTCTGAGTCATATAAAAGTTACTTAATATCGTTTAAATAATTACATGAATTATAAAAGTCATTTAAGAATAAACTTATAGCCTAAAAGTTACATAATGATTGAACTAAACGCCTTAATAAGACTTTTTTATAATAGTTTATTATACAATCATTATAGGACAGTTAATTATTTAAGCGTTACATAAAAGTTTCCAAAATTACACAAAAATAGGAACTCCTGACTATTATCTGACTATAACGTTAACTCGACTCAAAGCCTTATCATGTAAACGTAGTGGCAGATACGTTTATATTACGTCATATAAATTCGTTGAGACGACGTTTACCAGACGTATTTATATGATTTAAATTTTATATAACTAAAACATCATATTAAATACCACTTTACAATTATTTGGTTGCTACAAAACTGAAACAAAACCCTTATACGTCTTTTAGTTGTATTATATGACTAGTTTGCTACTTGGGACGCGTCGTTAGTTGCGCACTGTCATGTATAAAAGTTAATAATGTCGAGTGCAAAGTGTAATAGTTGTGGCGTTGTAATCAACGAAATTTTAGCTTTCATCCAAAACAAATTGGATGTCATGGATCAGATAAGCTTGATTCAAATCTGTTCAAGTGCATTTAGTTCGGATGAGATAACGGATGCAAAAAATTTATTATGTGAGTGTGTGACACAACTCAGCAAGAAGAAATCACAACGAAAACGTGATGGAAAGGCACAACGAGACTTAGAAGATATAATAGTATGGTTTCGTGAACTGGATCCTAACGAATTCCCCATTTTTGTTGTCCGCAATATCAACAAACTACCCCCGGTTCACTTTGACCATGTTGACGTGTCTAAACTCCTGAAGGATATTTTAGTGCTTCAAAAGGAAGTTATAGCTATAAAAGAAAAATACACGCCATTAGCTGAATTCACGGTCTTGAAAAGTGAGTTTGAATGCATGAAAACCGCCTCTCTGGTAAATAATTTTGAAATGAACAATGTAGACACATTGAGGCGGCAGGGATCACGTCATGTGGTTGATCTATCAAGTGGCTGTGACAGTGGGCCAATAGGATTGGTGCATGTAGTGTATAAGCACAGCTGTCAGTCACTGGGTGACTGCCAGTCAGTCGGCAGCGATGCTGCGTGCTAGGTGCCGTGTGCAGACGTCAGCCTTGCGTATACCTACCTCACCCATTACAGAGTAAAATGTGTGTATTATTGACCCTCTAAACACTACAAGTGGCGACGACGGTAAAAATCATAAGGAATTACCAAAAAATGTTGGAAGAAAAAGAAGGAGTAATGCCACCTTTGCATTCGTTCGGACAGGCAAATTCGTAACGAATATGTTCTGTTATATTCGCATTTAAGTAAGTAAAGTGTATTTATTACATTACAACCACATAATTTATATGTGGGTATACCTAATTGCGTGCACTAAAGTAACAATTATTTAAGTGTTGACGTTTTAATAACTCGGCAACTTAAAGTACCACTGCCATATTTGTACAGAAAATGGTTGTCTAAGCATCAAAACTAATTAAATACTTCGAAGGCCATGCAAATCATTTTGTTCACAAAGGGCCATGCCTCAAGTAACTATTTCAAATAGACCATAAATTTCCTATGATATTGCTGTAGGAAATTGTAGTATGTGAAAGAGTAATTTATTTCGTTTCTTATTTCAAATAAAGCTACCGCATCACAATAACAATATCCTAAGTTTTGTTTGTATTTGGTGGGTATTTAATAAAAACGTGAAACTCGACGTTACCCTTACAATAACTTGGAAAGAAACGATTGAGAATCTACCCCACTTATTAATATAATGCTGTGGTTAATGTTTTCACAATTCAAATACCGTTCTACCATGAATTCAAAAGATTATGATTATCTAAACAAGTTTTAGACGTAATTTTGCTAATTAATTAGCAGTTCAATATTATTATTATGGTCACGCCCTTGTGTCTGTGTTCCGTGGTCACGCCAATACAGTTCACTTAAAGATCATTGCCTATACAACCATATTAAGAAAGAACCTGTAAAGTAGCTACAAACAATGTGTTATGCATATGCACGTAATATGTAAAAAGTTTATTATACCTTAAAATCCGTATTACGTAGCAATATTGAAGCATTATATATGTTAATATTTTTATCGCTAAAGCCAATATTAAATTAAATATAATTATTGATAATTGTAGCTACGTTAAGGTTCACGCAGGTTGTACGGGTCTATCCCACTTGTCCCGGTACAAGTATTAAGTCCGGATTGGGCACGCAAATTGAAACAAGACTCGTAAGGAGCTTGTTAATGTACCTTGAGTACAAAAAGGCCTACAAGAGGCACGCAAATTGAAATAAGACTCGTAAGGAGCTTGTTACTGTACATTGAGTACAAAAAGGCCTGCAAGGGGCACGCAAATTGAAACAAGACTCGTAAGGAGCTTGTTAATGTACTTTGAGTACAAAAAGGCCTGCAAGGGGCACGCAATTTGAAACAAGACTCGTAAGGAGCTTGTAAATGTACCTTGAGTACAAAAAGGCCTACAAGAGGCACGCAAATTGAAACAAGACTCGTAAGGAGCTTGTTAATGTACCTTGAGTACAATAAGGCCTGCAAGGGGCACGCAAATTTAAACAAGACTCGTAAGGAGCTTTTTAATGTACCTTGAGTACAAAAAGGCCTGCAAGGGGCACGCAAATTGAAACAAGACTCGTAAGGAGCTTGTTAATGTACCTTGAGTACAATAAGGCCTGCAAGGGGCACGCAAATTTAAACAAGACTCGTAAGGAGCTTTTTAATGTACCTTGAGTACAAAAAGGTCTGTAAGGGGCACGCAAATTTAAACAAGACTCGTAAGGAACTTGTTAATGTACCTTGAGTACAAAAAGGCCTGAAAGGGGCACGCAAATTTAAACAAGACTCGTAAGGAGAATGCTATACCTTGTGTAAAAAAAAATGCTCGAAAGAAGCACGTTATTATTGTAATATACTTATCTTCTTGTTTGTATAAATAAAAATGAACTTTAGTATTTCTTGATAGCTTAACCGATTTCACTGTTTCATTCAAAAATTTTCGTAATGGCTCAAGGATGGCTGTTTCGAAAAGAAAAATCAAAGTTCTGGGTAAAGTGACGTGGAACATTTTTATGTTCAGCCAAATTATAAGACATTAAAATATAGAGTTTGCGGAAGTTATTCAATATAATGAGTATTTCCTAAAAGGTATATTAAAATTTAAGGATGGATGAATATGTGGAATACTAAAGTTCAGTCTAAAATGTCAGAGATATTGTAACGCTTTTATAGCTAAAAAAAATGGAAAAAAAAAGTTTTCAATTTATTGGGTATTTACCATAATTATCATAAAATAAATTAAAGTATGGAGTAGGTACTTGACTTGGAATTCTGAGGAAGAATCCAAACTAATCGATGTATTGAATTACTGCTATGGCAAGTCATTCGAGGTGATTGAGCATTATACATTATACTGTAATGTATTCTGTATACAAGTGGTATATAATATACCGTAATATATACTGTCAATTATAAATCAATGTTTTAAAGCTACGCAGTCATGTTACTGTTACATTAGTAAAAAGCCATGCATACACGGTGCCCGCAAATATTATAAATCAATGTTTTAAGGCTACGCAGTCATGTGACTGTTACATTAGTAAAAAGCCATGCATACACGGTGCCTGCAAATATTATAAATCAATGTTTTAAGACTACGCAGTCATGTTACTGTTACATTAGTAAAAAGCGATGCATACACGGTGCCTGCAAATATTATAAATCAATGTTTTAAGGCTACGCAGTCATGTTACTGTTACATTAGTAAAAAGCCATGCATACAAGGTGCCCGCAAATATTATAAATCAATGTTTAAGGCTACGCAATCATGTTACACTTGTAATAACGTTACATTTGTAAAAAGCCATGCATACACAGTGGCTGCAAATATTTACAAATTAATATTTTATGGATATGTCGTTATGAATGTCATTGAAAGCCAAAGATGTCTGTTGGATATGATTCATAAGACACCCATTCGAGATGCCTGATGGAGATGATTCCCATCATAATCGGTCCCATTTCACTGATATGAAATCGTGGGATGAAATAACAAATTGCAGGTTTTCAGAAAGTTACCTCAATCAATATGAATTACAAATACCAAGTAAAGAGATGATGTGGCATCAGAATTCAAGTATTATGTAAGGAATAAAAGTAAGACAGTGATTATTGGTATGGTATATTTTATTCCATTCATGTGTTAACATTCCATAACTTCTTTTGAAGTAATTTTGAATCTGACCATGTATGAAATGTACAATGACATAGTTCCGGCTTTGACGATTCATTATTTTATAATAATTCGTTACAGACGAGTATAATATCTAATATGTGAACATATCACATATGTGAGCAGATTATGACAAAATATGACAAACGACAGCAGTTATGAGTCCATGGTAACGGACTCGGCTTTTATGATAATTATATTAAATTTTTGCAATTCTTATATAATATAGTCCACAATAATTTATTGGATATATTATTATTATTGAAAAAATAAAGATTCATCCATGTGGCAACGAGCAATTACAGACTCAGAAGATCGTAGTATTTCCATCTAATATCTTTACTTGCAATGTAAATATTAATCGTTTTGAGCTGTCGAAGAATAAAGGTAAATATTATATGTCAAGGTTATGATTTTGTCTCCATAGTAAAGAGACAATGAGACACTGAGAAATAAAATTTCAGTATATTGAGGTAGTCCAATAAAACACGACGTTGTAATCAACTATTTTACGTAGATACAACATACTACTAATATTCATCCAACTTGAACCATCTGCAAAATGACAACACCTTAGGTGTTTCTCTGCGCTCTTTTCATGTAAAATTGACATAAATAGTTAACTAGCGTCATCAAGTGATGGCTAATGACCAAAAGGTTATTTTATCAGTTTCCATACTTTTCACGACATTATACAAAAACAATACCTATCAAGGGCAAGGTTCATACTGTAATTATTGACTATGCGTTAACAAAGTGGTTCGATTTAATTATGTCAGACTTAGCCAAGAAAAAAAAACTTATTTCTAGTTGAATGACAGTGCTAAGTAGCAACTTTAGAGATTTATCTCTAAAGCAGTACAGTCCGAGGCTCGTCATCGGTCTTATATTTCTGTATTACAGATCTATCAAGTTTAAAGTGACGTTGATGTTGTGGAAGCTGAAAGCACTAGATCTCCATCTAGAAGCTGGAGTGGCCACATTACTAAGCCGAATGTACATATGTGTAAGTGGGTGTAACCGTGCACGCAGGACCACCATCTCACAAAGCATCCTCACACAGAGTGCTTGTCAACGACTGAAACTCCCCTGGGAAGCAAACGCAAATTCCCAGAGAATCATAACTTAACTGACTAAACTGATAGTGAATCAAGAGTTAAGATAATGAAGAGAATACTCAAGTTCACATGATAATTAAAGAGACAATAAATTGGTCAGCTGTGATCGTAGTTTCACAAGCAACTATTTTTAAGATTATTAGAGATTCTACTGGTACTATTCTAAATACCCTTGTGACTTTTAACAGTGTAAATACTGGTAGAGCAAAATAGCTTAGCATTAAATGAATGGGTTGCCAATGGTTTGAATTCCTTACTGACAATAAATGAAAATAATAATGTCACATAGGAAAATTGTTTAAAGTTGACCCTTATAATGTGTGGAGTGAGTTGTTTGAACTGTAGACAATCATACTGATATCATGAATTAAGTCTTGTTCATTGACTCAAATTCTCAAGATTTACCCCTTATCTTACCATGAAATGAAGTACCCTCAAAAATTGTCTGTGACTTTCACAGTGTAAATGCTGGTGGTAGAATTAAATAGCTTGGCATTAAATGAATGGTTGGCAAATAGTTTTTATTTCTTAGTGACACGAGATGGAAATAACAATGTCACATAGGAAAATTGTTTAAAGTTGAGTTCTTATAATGCGCTGAGCGAGTTGTATGAACTTTAGATATTATATTGACATCATGAATTATGTCTAGTTGAATGACTCAAAATTCTTAAGATTAAAGTTTGAAAATTTCAAATTACCTTCAAGTTTTGTGACCTACCCTCAATATAAATGAAGTACCCTCAAGAAAAAATTGGAAAGTAATATCACGATAGGTCAAAATAGCAAAAGTTAATTCTATAAATAATTTAAGAGTTTTGTTCTCACTTAGTCTTGAAGAAAACAAGATAGCGTTAGGGAAATACCTGTAAGTCATGTACCAGTCGAGTACCTATAAATAGGTAATCATGATAAATCATGATACTGAACAATACGAGATCAGTCTCCATCTCGAGAAAGAAAGTTGTGAAGTTGAAGAAGTGAAGTTTGGGGTGTGTATGGGTGATGCATATTGCACACATATGATGCACACATATGACACTAAATGGATAATATATGCATATCGGCTGGGTGAGCCTTGGCAATAGAGGGACTTATTCAAGATTTTTCAGAAGTTATGTTGTTACTTTTGATAATTGAAGTAGACGACTGTGGTAAATGGCTTGGGTTAATCTACTTTCAATGCTACATTTGACATTTGTTAAAAATATAATTATGATCTACAGAGTTGCATTTAGTGAAATGCGAGAATAACATCAATTTTTTTTATGAAGCTTCCAATCACTTCCAGTAAAATACCTTTCACTCTAACAATGACAGTAATGTGAGAGACAGAAATTGACAGGTCTATAATTCAATTAAAGAAAAGAGGGAAACCATATTATGTGGACAGTACTAAGGGAGCTACAAGATTCTAAATTAGCTACAGAAAAATATATCGATGAATAATAAGTAACTGAGGCTAACAGATTGACACCAAACTTTAACCCTGCACTCACATAGTGGTGTGAGTTTCTGATGGTGAAAACGATGTACAGAAATGGGAAATACATGTTGTACAACAATAATAATAATAAATAACACAAAGAAAATAAAAGTTGGATATTGAATAATTTATTATTATCAGATCTATGTCAATGTTGCAATATATTATTTGCTAACGAACAGTTGTAATCAATTATTATTTATTATAAAATAAAGAAGGGATGTAGTGTATAAGCACAGCTGTCAGTCACTGGGTGACTGCCAGTCAGTCGGCAGCGATGCTGCGTGCTAGGTGCCGTGTGCAGACGTCAGCCTTGCGTATACCTACCTCACCCATTACAGAGTAAAATGTGTGTATTATTGACCCTCTAAACACTACAGTGCACATTCTGGACTCGGCGCCTGCTCCAGCACAGACCGTAGAAAAACCGATGGATGTACCAGTCAGGAGCCCACGCGTGATGGAAACGCCTACCAAAAATCCCCACCAAACACCACCTGTTCTCGTAGAGTTATCCTATCCTAGGCCACGGAGTTCTGTCAGTAGCAAGGCTTCATCAGCCCGTCCACCACTGCAGCGCAAATCATTTGCACAGAACGTCAGCGAGGCAGGTACATGGAGAGATATTCAACCTAGTGAGCAATGGAAACTAGTACAGAGAAGGAGATATAGAAATAGATTGGAGACAGCAAAAGGGGAAGCAATAATTGAACCTGAAACCAAGTTTAAGGCGGCGGACTCAAGTGTAGCATTGTTTATAAATAATGTTGACAAATGTACAGCACCAGAAGACATAAAAAGATATATAATACAGAAAACTAACGTTGAGGTGAAATTAGAAAGAATAAAAGCAAAGCATGAGCGCGAATACAATGCGTACAAAATTATGGTACCTCGGAGTAAGATGAATATATTTATGGATGTAAAGTTATGGCCCGATGGAATCACATTCAGACGCTTCGTTAACCGGTTTTGGCGAAGCGAGGAGAAATCGAATAATATTATTATAAATGGATACATATAATGGATAGTACACAAAAATCTACGTTAATTAGCTTTAACTGCAAGAATGTTGTTCGATCGACAGACTGCATAAGAAAACTATGTCGAACAGCTGATATAGTCGCACTGCAAGAGACGTGGCTGCTACCGCATGACGTGCCCTACCTCGGTACAATAGATGATGGGTTCGCGTTTACTGGCACCTCCGCCGTGGACACGACTGCTGGAGTACTGCGCGGGAGACCGTATGGTGGCGTTGGTATACTCTGGAGGAAAACTGCGTTCCCATGCGTTACCGTTCTCGCTTGTAACAGTGTTCGTCTAGCGGCTATTAAAATACTAAATGGTGACCGTCCCTTTCTTGTCATATCAGTGTACATGCCGATCGCGTGTGTAGACAACCTATGCGAGTTCACGGAGTGTTTGAGTGAAATAAGTGCAATAATAGAAAGTAGTGGTATCGAATCTGTTTTTATACTGGGGGATTTTAACGCGCACCCGGGTGAGTCATTTGGCAATGAACTAACTAACTTTTGTAGTGAGCAGTCATGGACGTGTATAGATATGGATGTGTTACCTGCGGATAGCTATACGTTTATAAGTGAGGCGCACGGCTGTCGCCGGTGGCTCGATCATTGTTTAACGACGAGCGCGGCGACACTATGTGTGCGCAGTATATCTGTGCTTTACGGTGTTTACTGGTCTGATCACTGTCCCTTGCAGATTGAATGTGATATTCAGTTAATTCGACCTACAATAACCGCGCCGGTCACCGCATGTAATAAAATCCTATGGGGTGATAGGAACCAAGAACAGACCAATAAATACTGGGAGATTTGTCACTCAGAATTAAGTAAAATTGTATTTCCTATGGACTTTAATAACTGCGGCGATAAATTTTGTTGTAACGAGGGTCACAAGTTAATAATTAATGAAATATACAGAACAATTGTACATATTCTCAGCCGAGCTTCTGAAATTAGTTATGCAGGACCTACCTTGAAAAAATATAGACCTGTTCCAGGGTGGAATAAACACGTCAGCGGCGCTCATAGGGTAGCTCGGTCAGCTTATCAAAATTGACTACTAATGGGGAAGCCCACTAGTGGACCTGACTATACTGATATGTGTCGAACACGCCAGGTTTTTAAATCAAAGTTGAAGTACTGCCAAGACAATGAAAAGCAAATTAGACTAGACATTATCGCGCAACATCACTCGAATAAATATTTTGGAAAGTTCTGGAGACACACAAATAAGTTAAATCTGAAACCGAGGTGCCCTGCGAGCGTGGCAGGCGTTCATGAGCCGCTGGAGGTTGCAAATTTATTCCAGCAACATTTTAAAGTGGAACCAGCGAATAATTGTTCCAGTAATCAGATGTTTGATGCTGAGTCCTTGAATGGGGACGTCAGTATTAGATTTACAGCTAGAGACATAGCTTCCGTTCTACAAAAAATGGTGAGAGGAAGGTCCCCCGGTCACGACAACCTCAGCATCGAACATCTTAAATATGCTGGTCCTCACCTCTCTCGAGTTCTTGCATTATTTTTTAACTTGTGTATAAGTCACTGCCACTTACCAGATGAACTAATGTTTACAGTAGTTGTCCCGATCGTTAAAAATAGAACAGGTGATGTATCAGACATATCGAACTATAGACCTATATCTTTAGCAAATTTCATCGCCAAGGTACTGGATAGCCTGATTGACAAACACCTGGATAGGCACATAAAGCTACATGACTCCCAATTTGGGTTTAGACCAGGTCTTTCGACGGAGAGTGCCATCCTGTGTTTGAAGCAGACTGTCCAGTACTACACAGATAGGAAGACTCCTGTACTGGCGTGCTACCTAGATCTTTCTAAGGCCTTCGATCTGGTGTCGTATAATGTTCTATGGCAAAAACTCAAAAAGGAGGCCAATCTGCCCAGTGACATTGTGGCAATATTAAAATATTGGTACAATGGTCAACAAAACGTGGTGAAGTGGGCTGGCGCATACTCGGATGTGTACAGGTTGAAATGCGGAGTGAGGCAGGGGGGGTTGACCTCGCCCCGTTTATTCAACTTATACATTAACCAGCTGATCGGGGAGCTAAGCAGTGCCAAGGTTGGGTGTCATGTAAGCGGGGTGTGCTTAAACAACATTAGTTATGCCGATGACATGGTGCTGCTGAGCCCTTCGATTAGAGCTATGCGTCAGCTCCTTCATATTTGTGAGGAGTACGCCCGAGCCCAGGGACTCAGATACAATGTGAACAAAAGTGAGATGATGATCTTCAAGGCGGGGAAAACAGTTTACCCGAATCCGCCCCCGTTACTTCTATGCGGAACCGCTTTGAAGAAAGTCGACAGTTACAAGTATCTGGGTCACTGGGTTTCAGAAGATCTGGGTGACAACGCTGACATGGAGAGGGAACGCAGGGCGCTGTCTGTGCGATGCAACATGCTGGCCCGCAGGTTTGCTCGGTGCACCGATGAGGTAAAGGTGACGCTTTTTAAGGCATTCTGCCAAACTTTTTATACCTGCAGCCTGTGGGTCAAGTACACGCAGCGTACTTACAGAGCCCTGATGGTGCAATACAATAACGCGTTCAGAGTTTTGTTCGGGCTGCGGCGTCACTGCAGTGCGTCAACAATGTTTGCGGAACGGCGGGTGGATGGTTTCCAGGCGATCATTCGCAAACGATGCGCCTCGCTGCTGCAGCGGCTGCGCGCCAGCCCGAACAGGATTCTGAATGCGCTTGTTGACCGTTGGGACTCGCTGATGTTCCGCCACTGGGCGCGCTTGCACGCTGTCTATAAAGGGTAGCAGCGCAGTTAAATTGTTTTTAAATTATTTTTATTTTTATTTTGTATTTTGAAATTATATGTATACTAACATTAGTTGTAAGTAATCTCTGTTACTAACAATTATGGACTTGATCCGAATTAAAATTATTATTATTATTATTATTATTATTATTAAATTGTAATCTTGTGTTATAAAAATCTGAACGTTCAAAGCTAATATAAAGCGTGTAATTAGGTTTTGTTTATTTTTTTCTTTAAATATTGAATTGTCATCGGTCCTCGATAAGTCCACGAAGTTTGAAAGAAATCTGACCGTTTGAAGTGGGTCAAAATGATGTTCAAAGATTCCGTTACACGGTTACATACATACTAACATACGTCTGAACCTAATAAAAGCGTATTAAAAACAACGGTTCTTTAGCAAACTTTTAATTACCCCTCCTACTTCTATTCTAAAGGCCTGCCTGCTATATCCAATCCGTCTAGGTTACGGCGAAAGCTGTAACAACGTGAAATAATTAAAGTGTACTTTCCTCCTCCCCCTCCCCCACGCGTAGCCGCGGTCGTGCACTTAGCTAGCTCCTGTTTAAGAAGATAGGCAGGTCGCGCAGGTAGCTTGCCCACATCACAGGCACCGCACATATTATTTATTTAATGAACATTCAGGAGTTTAGCTTTCTGTTTGGTTTCTGTTTTGCTTTGTTCGTGAAGCTATTATTATGACCGCAGCAGGACCGCTCTCTCATTTATTCACTTGTGGGCGGTGATGGTATGTGGATTTTTATCGTATGTAAAATATTAGACTAAAGATGAAAAAAAAGATCCTTTTTGTTTTCTTATACTTCCACTTTTGCTATGTTTAAATGTATACTTTAGCGTATCTATGCATATACAATGTATATTATGTCGAAAAGAAATGGCTCAATCTTGTTTTTGAGGCGGGGAAACGGGGGGCATGAGGGGCAAAGCCGCACGCCATAAAAAAATACTCGCAACTTGAGTGTAAAAACAGATTAAATTTATTTATTTATTTACACGGAACAAGGAACACCGCTTCGCGGGGCATCACCCAGAAACCGAGCTATAGGTACAATCACTGTTGCATACAAATATGCTTTTTTGTGTTTTTAAAATACAACATTGTTAATAGTGACTTAGGGCTTGTTTCACAATCTTCAAGTAAGTCCGAAGTAAGCTATTCGTTGCTTAAGTTGACATTTCGTGTATGTAAAATGACACTTTAACGTCACTTTAACCGGCAAATAGCTTATTCAGGACTCTACTTGAAGATGGTGAAACAAGCCCTTAGTGACATTAAACAAAACTTGCCGTATTGGGGCGGCTTAGAATACTAACTCCAATTCCACGTCGGATGAGTATCGTAAGAGGCGACTCAATCCAGCCCGCTGGTGGTAGGGCCCCTCGGCTTGGCCTCGTCTCGGTGGCTTGAGAGTCAGTTCTTTCTTTCTTTTTCTTCTCTTTTTCTTGGCCGACAACCTATCAGTGATGCCTTTGGTATTGCTGATATTCATGGCGATAGCCACTTACCATCAAGTGGATCGTCAGCTAGCTCAATAGTGATATTTTTCCATAAATAGAATTGAAGTTTGTTAAAGGGAAAAGGGTTATTCAAATTCCTAACAAAATGGATCCTACAGTGGAACGTTATTGATCGTGTTCAAATATTTTTAGATAAGTTTAAAAGCGTTTCGCGACTGCAAACAATGTTCACCCGGCTGCACATCGACTTTGCTTTGTTTTTACTAGCTTTTATTTATCTTGCAATGTTTCTTAGTTTCTTCAAGTCTAACATTGTAAACTGAGTTAGAGCTGCTAACTCTTATCCTTCGGAGTTAAAATGTTAGCCATTGCTTTGGTTCTGATGGCGATGCATTTTACGTTAACCATGACCTGATTCTCTCAGGATTGGCTCCTGACGAGGTATTCCGCAATAATTAACAAAACAAACATGAAATATTTAATTACGATAGCTCGTTCTAAACTCCGTCATAACCGACTGCCATGCTCAGGGATATATGGCATAGGAATATAATATGACATAAGAGTTGATGAATCTGCAGTTATAAAATCATTGTATTATATTTAAAAATCATTATCGATCTCTATTGTTAACAAAAAACATCTCTATTGATCTCTATTGTTAATAAAAAAACTGAAATAGTTAATAAGTTATTGTAGTAGTTGGTAGTGTGGGTTGGTATACTATTGTTACTTATGAATTATGATGAAGCGTTGTGACTTATGATGTTAACATTGGCTAAGAACTCACGGAGCGATTTTCACCCGCGCCCGCTGCGGTGGCGGAAATTTTAAAAAGTTTCAAAACTCACGAGACCGAAGTTTTGTGCGGTAGCGCAGCCGCCGCGGTTGCGATTATCGCCCGCAAACCTGGCGGGCGAATATCGCAAGACGGGCGGTATTTACGATCTGTACCCCCCCTCCCCCCGGTGCCCTCCGCGGTCGCCCGTCTACCGACCGCAGAGCGTGCGGGAGCAACCCGCCGAGGCTGCGGCTGACCGCGACCCGCGCGATTCTAGAAGTTGCCCGCCGGTGCAGCGGGCGCCGCGAATAAACCGCGCCCGCCGCGGGCGTAAACCGCGTCGTGAAATATGCCGCTCGTTTTTATATACAAATCTGCATTCTACAGGAGTTGCGGGCCCGCTACCGCGGCGGGCGCGGGAAAAAATCGCTCCGTGAGTTCTTAGGCTAAGGGCGCCGCTGCGTGGCGGGGTGGCGGGGCGGCAGGGCGGTGCGGTGCTGAGAGACAATCAGCGTTGTTTATGGGCTGGATTAGCTCGCGCCGGCCGGGTTCCGCCGCCTGTCGCTTACGTAAACAGCCGGCTTCAAAAATAACCGCTGGTCATTTTGCTCGTGTACAATAGTATTCTCTGTCGCAGTTAGGATAAATACGCTTAGATATGTATACCGTCCAAGACCCGAGAACATAGGTGTATGAAGCAGAAAGGGGTATTGTATGGTATTGGTTATTCAATAATATTCCTTTTAATTTGCACCATGATATATTTCCAGTTCTCCTAACGTTCACATCAATAACAATCTCTACTACTCCGTGATCACTATTCGAATCCCATAGAATATCCCACACGTATTGTTCTGAATAGATTGACACATTCCTTATTTTAAATATTACGGCCATTTATTTTACAAATGTCAGCGTCAGATCGTGAATCTGATTTGGATATAGCATAGATTGCAGTGAACACGTTACATGAATGAACACAAGTGCTATAGCCTGAAAACAAAGCAACAAATTTTAAATATTGATGATTGAGTATCGTCAAATCGCCATATAAAGTCCGGTATGTATGTCACACGGCCGAACACCCGTCAGTTCCCTCCCCCCCCCCCCCCTCCCTCCACCCTCTGGGTCGCATTCCGCCGTGGCGTGCCTGCCACTCGTTATTGCATTCGAATGCATTCGTTTGGAACACGTTGATAAAAAAATACTTTTCACAATTTCACTGTTTTGTATTCGTAAAGTCGCGTAACTTTATCCGGGATTCGCGAGCGCACAGTTTAATCTTTGGACGTGGATTTTTGTTTTATTTTTGTTAATGTTATTTTATAAAACAAATGTTTTTTCGCAGCCGGTCCCACCTTCGAAATAACAGCTTTATGTTATTTCATTTACGCCATTACCCTAGAACGGTTCAGCGGCATGAATTTTAATACATAATAATACATCCCCCCCCCCATTGTTTTATGTCAGTCTTTCATATCTCTGTGCATTATAATTTTATTCTGCTAGCATGTTTTTACGTTAAATTGTTCATTAGTTATCTTTCTATTCTACCATAACCTAATTTCTTTCAGAAAGGTTTCCCTTTCATCCTAATAGGGCGTCTTAAAGAAGCTTTTATGCCTCCCATTTTATTGCACTTAGCAGTTCAGTGTTTTTATGTACTGGTATGGTGTACAAAAAGTCTAACAAAGTATTTACTTTATGTTTGTATTTTTTATTGTAAATAATTCCTGTGAAATACGTGTTAATATTTATCGTAGAAGTTCTTACAACTATGAAGCATGTATAACCTAGAACACATAGTGGGAACTAGTGACGAGTCTTGAACACGAGTACATAAGAGTAGGCGGGGCTGTGATGAATCTAAACAGATTCTCTAGCCTGCAATGACAATTAATTCCCTAATGATTGCTTGTTTTCAATTCGTGGGTGAACTAAGTAGAACAGCTTGTAGTGAATGCAAAACAATTTGACAAGTTCCCGGAATATATTTGCGAAATCAGAGCGAAGTACAGCGCCGGTGTGAAACTAAAGCGAGTTTTGATAGACGACAGTCTTCGTATTCGACGTCGGTGGAATACAAATAGCGTTTCGTCCTCGGAGCCGCGCGCCCTGGATCCCAGCACGGAACGAGGTTTGTAGTTCAACAATGATTTTGATACATCTCTCTTGAAGTTGTCACTGCGCCGCCGTGCGCTTCCTTTGTCGACTGAATGTATCCGCAGGCCCCTACACTCTGAGCGTCGAGCATAAAGTTCTTTCGAGTTACGTACTTGTGTTGTACTTCCATGGATTTGTTTGTGTATTTCGTTTGTAATTAACTATTTAAATTCAGAAGTATTCCGAGATACGAGATGTGTAAAGTGAAGTGTAATTATTATGTTATACGTTTGTTAAATCGCGTTCATTGGTATGTTTTATAAAACTGTAATAAATTAAATGTACTATTTAGGCTTTATTTTAGTGTATTATCAACACTATCGCTTTGAGTTTTTTGCTTGGAAACGCTAAGGTGCGCTGTGCTAAACTGAAACCCCTGAGCAAAAGTATTGATAATATTGAAATATAATACTTAAATAAGGCAACAAAGAGAGCTCTCGATATTGACAAACTGTAGATGCCAACGTTCCTACTTGGTTATCGGGCGTGAAGATAAATGTTAGATCTGGGCGGCTCGGAGCCGGCGATAAGGTTAAAAGCCCCGCGGGCGAGAATTATTCCTTCGCCAATTTCCTTGATGGATCGCGGCCGGATCCCTTAATGCGTTGCCCAATAGGTGCTCCTACACGCGCGCTAATGTCAGCTACAAGGTAACGTTCGCAACTGTACGTGGGGCTATTAGTATTAAATAAGTGTTGTTTGTGTTTATGAGAGATTTTTTGTGGTGTGATATAGGTACGTACGATAGTGCTTTTGAGAGCTGTGTGATAGGGGATCGGTTTCGGTACAGAGGGATAGAATAGATACTATAGTTCTATGAAAATTTTTTTACCAAAATTTCAAATTTAAATTGTAAAAAGTTGGTAGAATGTTCATAAAAAAAATAAATGTGCATTTTTAGTTATTTTATCCGGAGTACAAAATTTTGATGTAATTCCTAATAAAGGTTGCAAGTTCATCATCAAGGAAATAAATAAAACGCTACACACATATATCCCCACACAAGGATTATCTGTCGTGGGTGCCATGGACAACACACACCCAGACCGAGAAAAGTCATCAAAGTTATCATTCACATTTCTGCCTCACTGGTCCAGTATGGTTACAGCATGGATAGTCCATTACGCCACATGGCTCGTCAAAACGTGCTAACATTTCCATGAAGCTATGTGCAATTGTGCACGTATCGTGTTTTGTAAAAATTGAAATGAAAGCCGCAACCCGACGCCGCGACGCCAGCCACTCAATGGTCGATGCGACCCCCAGGGCCCGTAGTGTGGCCGTCCAATTCACTATGTGGCCCTTTCCTCTTGTCCCACAATGACTTGAACAAAAATCTCCTACTAATGCTACTTGGTATTGAACATTGGACAGAAACAAATAAATATAAATTATACAAGATAATAAGCTAAACAACACTAAAACATCACTGTTTTCAATTATGTGTTAAGTAATAACTTATACGAAATTACAGCAATGAGTATGATAATTGTTTTGCTGCATTTTCTGCATGCATTTGTTAAATGGTATAATATCCATGATTTAATTAACACAGTAAAGTCAGACCTTTGAAATTCTTTTTCTTTATTTAACCATTTGCTACATTTTCCTGAAAATGGCATTCAGCCAAGCAACGGAGTCTTGTGACAGATAAGGCGCTGTGACACTACGTCAGGTCTTCCTCGCGAGTCTAAACGTTCTTGCATAATCACAAGGACTCATCTGTCTCACCTCTAGCGCGGCGCACTCCAAAACACTGCTATGAATTTGTACTGTAGCTGCTACGACGTAGCATTTAGCGTAGCGCGTTGTGTGGACAGCGCTACGAGTGCTACGCCAATATTATGTTTTCGTAGCAAATATTCGTACAAATTAATGTTACCTACGCCATATATTTGGTGACGTCGACTTTATTCACCTGAGTTAATTCACCCAGGTGTCTTAAGTCCACTTTTAGTGTACTTTATTCACCTATGCACCTAGGTGATTTAAATCTACTGGCCGCAGGTGAATTGATATAAGTAGACTTAATTCACCTATCATTTTAGTAAATGCAATTAGTGATGTTGGAATGTTATTCCGATTCGATTTTGTATAACAATCGATTGTATTTATGAAGAAGTTTTAATCGATTTAATATAACACTACTTGTTGATTTATTTAGATAACATAATATTTTATTACATACGTATATTTATTATATACATTTGTAATAATACCAGAGATGTGCAAAATACTTTTAAAAAGGTATTTAAATGGAAAATGAATATGCTTTTCATTTTTTCCATTTCAAACTCAAAAAATATTTAAAAAATTCATAGATTTAATAAAAAAAATGAGAGTTGTCAAGGGACACCCGGATGGAACGAAGTTCCTTTCGATTAATACTAAGCGACCAGAAGTCTTCAAGGGTGCAACATCCATACATACTGTACAATCATAGTATGTGGCTGTCTTATTCACTCTTCGGTATTTAGCATAGGCACAACAGGGACGTCTATATTACGATCATGCACATTAAGTTATTATTGCTATTTCTCTTGTCATGCCAATTAATATGCGGAAGAGCGACAGTGATAGAACAAATCCATTACTGCCACTCTGACAAGACACTTGTATATATTGATTGGCATGACGGGAGAAATGGCAATAATAGCGACGGCAAAAAGTGTCGTTACAACTTTTCATACATACATATAAATCACGCCTCTTTCCCGTAGGGGTAGGCAGAGACCACTTCTTTCCACTTGCTACGATCCTTACATACTTGTTTCGTTTCGTCCACTTTCATTATTCCTTTCATACATGCTCTTCGGTTTGATGTACTCTTGACCTGGCCTTTTTTCAAGACGTCCCTAATTTGGTCTTGAAACGTCCGCCTAGGTTTACACTTTTTTCGTCAATCGTTCTTCATTCATTCTCTCGACATGTCCAAACCATCTCAGCATACCTTTCTCAATTTTTGTCACTACATCTTCTTTCACACCACAACGTTTCCTTATCTCACTATTTCTTATCCTGTCACTCAGTTTAACTCCTATCATACTTCTTAACGCTCTCACCTCAACTGCATTTATTCTTCTTTCATGTTTCTTCTGCCATACCCAACTTTCACTTCTGTACATGAGTGTCGGAACCAACACCCCCTCATGCACAGCCAAACGAGCCTTGTTAGACACCTTCCGACTGTTCATAAAGGAGTGCAAAGCTCCATTCACCGTGTTTCCTGCATTCACTCTTCTTTCAATATCACTCTCACACTTTCCATCTCTTGTAAACTTTGAACCCAGATACACAAACTCATTCACCTGTTGAATTTGTTCATCTCCAATCACGATATTGCAGTCTGTCACTGCCTCATCTCTTTCAAACACCATAACTTTCGTCTTCTTTACATTCATCTTCATTCCCTTTCTAACAAAAGCTCCATTCATAGCAGTAACCATCTCCTGCAACTCCTCGGCTGAAGACGCAAGTAACACTTGGTCATCAGCATAGAGAAAACATTTGACGAGTAACTCATTCATTCTCAACCCACTTTCATTCTCTTTTAAATCTGTCAAGCAATTGTTCATGAACAGATTAAACAGCCACGGTGACGCTACACATCCCTGTCTAACACCTTTTTCGATATTAAACCATTCAGTGAGCCTCCTATCAAAATCATCCTTTCGTTCTTCTATCTTTCTAGACACAACTTCTTTCGTTGCTGATTTCAATCTTTTATACTTCGTTCTTGCTTCCTTTATCTCGTCATCCGTTGCCTTTTGAACTTTTTGGTTAGCTTTTGTTGCTAATCAATCCAACCACGCTTTCTTCTTTTCTTGCACAGCCCTTTGTACATCTTTATCCATCCACACATTATAATTATTTCTTCCTTTCCTTCTTTTAGCTACTCCGCATACCTCAACAGCAACATTCACGACCCCTTTCTTAAATGTCTCCCACAAATCTTCAATCACACCTATCTCTTCTATGCCTTTAAAACTTTCTTTCAGTTTCTGTACATACTCGTCTTTCTTTTCTCTTTCTTGTAGATTTTCCACTTTTATTCTGTCCAAAACACTCGTAGGCTTAGCCTCTCGGTGTCGCCACCGTTTAAAGAGGCCACGCATTCGGGCTATGACCAGGAAGTGGTCTGTGTCGAGCCCTACACCGCGGTATGCCCGAGTGTCTATCACTTTCTTCCTCAGTCTTTCATCCACAATTACAAAATCAATCATACTTCTAGACTTACCCTCATTTCTTGTATACAAATGGATCTTTTTGTGGTCAAACATTGTGTTGGCCACGCAAATATTCCATTCCAAGCATACTTCAAGCAGGCTTCTCCTATTGTCATTCACTCTCTCGTCCCCAAACGTACCCAGAACTCCTTCATACCCATCACGCTTTACTCCAACCCACCCATTAAAGTCCCCTAACATCACTATCCTTTCATTTTCTCCGCATTTATTCGCACCTCTCTCATGCTATCCCAAAATTCCTCTCTCTCTTGTTGGGCTTTTAATGACCCACAACTTTTCGTCTTAATTTTTTCCGTCTAGCCCCCTTTCGCAACGTGCGATAAGGAACTTCGTTCCAAAAATATATGTACTGCGAATGATGATTTTAGTTAATGTGAAGAATCCGATGATTTGTAATAATAAAAGTAAAATTACAGTTTGCTACTTGTTTTATTTGTTAGACTTGTGTTATAACTTGCCGCATTTTTATTTTCTCAATTTCTAATGGAAAAATCAGTCTGAATAATGATCGTTATGTAAGCAGTTAACTCGATAAATTGATAAATGTTGGAGGTAAGATATATCGCATCACTAGTGACAAGAAAATGAAGTTCTATGAAGTAATGCATTTTTTTGTTTATGTTTGGTTGTCAATAATTATCGAGTATCATAGGCATGCATGTGTCAAAAATTATTGCAAAGAATATAGGTATACTACACGCGATATTACTTGATTTAATTGAACTATGCAACTAGGTGAACTAATTTGTTTTTGATATTTGGAATAATTATAATTATCTTATAACAATACCTATAGTTTTATAAGATTACAACTAGAAGAGGTTAGCGTAATCGAATATGTATAATTATTATGCGCATATCTTATCGACGAAATTATTCGTATATACTTATAATTCTGTATGTCATTCTGATCATTGTCTGGTGAAATCTGTATCGACATATTCCTCTCCGGACTGCGAGCCCTGTGGTAACCGACGAATGTGGCGATACAAGTCATCAGATTGGAATGAGATGCGACACTTCGCGTCTTATCCTTGGCGGCAGCTTTGCTTCTCTTCTGACAATCCGTCGAGCTCCGCAGATGCTATAACCGATGTGGTACGCCAAGAGATGGAATATTTCATCCCTTTTTCTGATGTACCCATCGGTGGCAAAGCTCACCCATGGTTCACCGCCGAATGTGAGCAAGCTGAGCAGCGCAAGAATTCAGCGTACTTAGCCTGGGTGAATGCTCGAAGCCGCAAAGCTCCGGATGTCAGGTTAAGAAAAAAGCTTTTAATCAGGCCGCCAAGTTTTACAAAAAGGCATTACAGAAAGCAAATTCAGTCCGCATTAATCACATCGGCGAAAAACTCTCTACCCAACCGTCCGGTAGTTGAGCTTTTTGGTCCCTGGCCAAAACGGTCGAGAATAATTTTTTGGCCTACGCTGCCTCCACTGCTAAAACCAGATGGTTCCCTGGATCATATGGCTAAGGAGAAGGCGGACTTATTCGCATCTCTTTTTGCTGAGAATTCACGTCTGGATGTCAGCTATAACGTACCACCGCAGTTTACTCATTGCGTTATCTCTATGCCGGAGATCCGCATTACAAACAATGAAGTCCTTAAAACCTTGCAGTGTCTAGACGTGAATAAAGCCAGTGGACTGGACGGGATTCCAGCGATAGTGATCAAGAAATGTGCACTAGAGTTGTCTCCTGTATTGACACGTCTGTTCCGCCTCTTAATTTATACTGGATCAGTGCCTAAATGGCATACCTGGAACAGAATGACCTCCTTAGCGACCGGCAGTGCGGGTTTTGCCAAAACCGATCAACAGGAGATCTTCTATAGTATGCCACACATATATGGGGCGAGGCCCTCGAAAAAAATGGGGAGGCACTTGCTGTCTCCCTTGGCGTCTCGAAGGCCTTTGATAAGGTCTGACACGCTAGCCTTCTAAGCAAGCTTCCAGCTTACGGCATATCCCCTGGTCTTATCCACTGGGTAAAAGACTTCCTGAGCGACCGGTCTTTCCGCGTTGTAGTCGATGGTTGATCATCGGAAACGATGGCTACAAATGCCGGAGTTCCTCAGGGGTCTGTTCTCTCCGCCACTCTATTTCTGCTACATATAAATGACCTGCTTATACCCGGTATCTAAAGGTACCCAGACGATAGCACTGTGGTAGAGAGATACCTACCAAGTTCCAGAGCCAGTCGGGATGAAATTCAGTCTGAAAGAGAGGCCATGGTGGGTCGTGTGAATCTTACACTTCGGGCTGTGTCCGAGTGAGGCGATGCCAATCTTATGAGATTTAACGCCACTAAAACACAGACGTGTATATTCACCGTCAAGAGGAGCCCATTCATCTTAGCTCCTACTTTTCGGAATGTGTCCTTGGATTATACCGACTGCCTTCAGTTGTTAGGAGTAGAGATATCCTCGAAACTCTACTTTGGGCGGTTCATTGAGACCAGGGCTAAGGCCGCTGCAAGGAAACTTGGTGTCTTTCCAAAGGTGCGGCGGCACCTCACACCCAGACAACTCTTAACCTTGTACAAAGCTTAGGTTTGGCTATGTGTGGAGTACTGTTCCCACATTTGGGCAGGCGCAGCCAAATGTCACCTTAATGCCTTGGACTCGATGGAGAGGCACATTTCGGAGAGTGTGCACAGGAATTATTTGAGATAATTCCCTCATCTCCGTTTCTACATCGAACGACACGACGCACAGTGGGTATCCATCCTTTTGTCGTGAACATCCCACCGGTACGGACGACGCGGTTTGCCTCATCATTCGTTATACGCACCGCGAAGGACTGTAATAAATTGCCTTCGTCGGCGTTCCCGCCTGCCTATGACGTGGATGTCTTTAAGAAAGGAGTGAATAGGCTTTTACTAAGTTAATGTACTCACCACCTTGGACCACATCTCCACTTACTTCAGGTGGGATTGTGGTCAAGCATTAACTTATTTGTGTAAAAAAAGTCATTGTCATGATTATGCCCCACCTAACAAGACTTTTGGCTTTCCTATTTTTTAAGATTTTAATAAAATTTTACATGTCTTCTCATTAAATTTATCCAACAAACTATATCTACAATTTACGATCGTAGCAAGCGCGGGTTCAATTCTATAGATCTCCGAAGATCTTCATCAGATTCGAATATGTAAAGAACTAAAAATAAAAAAATATCTAGAAACAGTCGATGTTGCACTCAAATATTTTTTGATAAGGTGAATTAAGTTTATTAATACACTTCGGCATAGGCTCGTGTATAGCTGGCCTTAATCACCTGGGTGAATTTAGGTCTACCGATTTAGTATACTTAATTCACCTGCGGCCAGTAGATTTAAATCACCTGGGTATATAGGTGAATAAAGTACACTAAAAGTGGAGTTAAGACACCTGGGTGAATTAACTCAGGTGAATAAAGTCGACGTCACCATATATTTCGATGAACTTTTGCTGATGTCACAAGCTAGAGTGCTTCAATAATAATACCGTCGTCCGTTCTATAAATAAACAAATTCTCGAAGACACACTCGAGTCGAGTATTACTGCCGCTTCGACGACTCCTTGTAGACAACATGTGACGCACACAAGTCGCTACAGTCAGGGACAAGTTTGTGAAGAGAATTATAAAAACAGATCGTGCAAAATCAATTAATCTCTTGATTTCATATAATTGGCATCTGAGCTTGCTATTCTTCACTATGCCACTGACTAATCCCTACACGAATATCAATCAATAATCACAATCAAGATGTGATTTGACCAGTGGATTAGTGTTAATCAGCAGCATTTGCCGTGATTAATAGAACTATCAGATCTTGAAATTGATCTGATTGGACTTTGATTGGAGATAATGTTAGCAAACTTAATTTTATAGTAATGATTGATAATACAATACTTACTTTTGTTACAAAAGTAACTGATTGTGATGCTGTAAATTTTTTAAAGTCTCAATATTTTTGATAGTCTCAATTTGCCACTCGCAGATCGCAGTTTAAATATCAACACATACAATAAGACACATGAGTTTACCAAACATAGAATTTTCTGTCAACCATAAATAATATTGTAATAATTTTTTTTTGTTTATAAATATGTTTATTTGTACAAATCTGTTTATAATAACAATTTCTTTGTTTCCGTTACTTTACTCTTCCTCCATAGACGGCAGAGGATTTCTCCCATTTCATTATTGCCGCAAGCCGCACTTAGAAACTTTGTTTCAAAACAGTTTTAAACCTCTAAAGCTTTATTTACATTATTTATCTGATTCGCATATCGCAGTTCGCAGTTGAGGTAACAAAAATTATACTTAAAAAAAATATACGCGTCGAATTGAGAACCTCCTCCTTTTTTTTTTCGTCGGTTAATAAATATAAAATAAACTTATGTCCCAAAATAGTATTGCAAAGCTTATCACGTGGCCCGCAAGCACCCTTCATGAATAAAGAACAAAAGCCTCAAGCATTACGTTTTTAACTCACCCGTGAAATTGACCACTGTAGCCGTATCTTCGCGTCGTGATCCCCTCGTATAGCACCAACACTTTATGCTCGCCTGGTACCTTATCCCTTGGAACAGTTGGAGTTAACGTAATAGGGCTATTACTCATGTAGGACTGCCCGAGTTACTCATGGCTCAGTCGGTGAGAACTCTTACGCCCCAAGTCAGAGTCACTAACGGTTACTTTAATCGATACTTAGTAAAGAATCACCATACAAATTCTGTACTAAGGAGCGATTTAAGTAACCGTTAGTGACTCTGAGTTGGGGCGTTAGTGAAGACTTTTTCATTAGAAACGCTAGCTTGAGAGCCAGTTCTTTCGTACTTCTTTTTACTTATTTCATGGCTGGCATCGGTGATGCCTTAAGTGTTATTGATGACCTTTAGCTCCGACATACATATCAATCGATGTTTGATGACCTTTAGCGTTGTTGGTGGCAACCCTGCCTACGAAGTCCGGGTCCCGGGTTCGATTCCCGGCCGGGGCAGATATTTATGTAACAGATAAATATTTGTACTCGGATCATGGGTGTTGTTGTGATGTGTTATATATGTCGTCCATATCACCACAGTGCACAGGTGAAAACCTACTAAGTGTGCAAGCGTTTATTTATTTATTTATTTATTCTATTGAAATAAAAACATGTACTGTGTATAAAATATACCATTCCCTATTATGTTGGAATATTTAACAGTTACTTTACATTTAAGAGAAGCCTTATTATTCACCAGCCACAGTCGATACCTTTCAAACAAATTCCACGGGAGAAGCTATCTCTGACGTGCGTAACTCAACTCAGTCGAGATTAGTTTTCTACATTGAGTGCGTATTTAATCTAATTCACGTACTGTCTATACTGATAAATGTCTCGGTTTAGAACCTTCTAGAAACCTCTCGAATGTACCGCAATGCGGATGTATGCAATGTGTGTGTGTATATCTCTTTGTATATGAATCGTCTTGCGTAGGTACCGCTGTGGCCGTCGGGGAATTGCGTATGACTCGTATACAGATGTTTGAAAACATTTGTATTTAACGTCAGGGAATGCCCTATCTACCAGTACCACTAGAAACATTTGATTGAAGTGTATTTGCATTTGTTCCTTGCAATATAACATGATAACTGGTAAGTTTTATTTTCATGCCGTAAAATTATTATTACACAATATAGCCAATAAATATTGGCAAAAACTTAATTTGATTTATATGTACTTACGTAAAATTCTCATAATTATTTGATGGAGAAATAAATGTTTCTTTCTTTCTATAATTAAGAAGTCAATATTTCAATCCACAGAATCAAAAAGTTACATATTTATAAACCTTGTAATACGATAAATGTCATCACATCCAAACAAAATGAACATGCGTTAGTATTCGAATGTAAACACGAGATTATCCGGCAGATTGTCACAGAGCTTTAGCAAACAAATTTAATCGAACGGTTATTCGTTAAAAAAGTAATAAATGTAATAAAAATTGTAATTGCTTTCAGTATTTCACGATCGCAAATTCACGGCGCGGACGGTGGACGGGCTCCGTTATTCAAATCCTCCGAAATATTACTCGGTGATCGGTTTTATTGAATGAGATATGAAACTGTTACAATTTCACTGTTTTTACGACCTCTGCCATAAGAGGCTAGAAGCTATCATTGGAAGATTGTATCTGAAGATTTATTTGAAATTTGAGCCTCTTCTATCTGTAATGGGCAAATTATTTCCTTCTGTAGTTTGTTTGATTTATGGTCTAAGAGCCGGTGAAGATCGACCTTCACCGATCTGATAACTCAATGAGACATATTTTTTTATCAAATATAATTTATAAATAAATATGTCTATGATAACTTTCCTATCGAAAAGTGTTCATAGCTATTTTTAATTTAATTAATTTTAATCAATTTTCTTTCAAGACCTTCACTGTTGTGATAACCGAATGAGTTTTATCTCAATTGATAGTTTTTAACACACAGAATATGCCTAGGTAGGCTTGCTTACTTATTTCTGTGCATGGCTACCTGGCAAGTAGATGTGAACAGGTAAGTCAATATAGGTAACTACACCGATATGTTAACCAATTGAAATTGATATCATAAGTAAGATATTTTAATTACAAAACGAGTCATATAGGCTTGCCTGCAAAAAATCGTACATAAAATATTATTGCCAAGCTATAAAGTTTTAGAATTTTAGCTATAGGTCCGTGTGATAGAACAGGACACAACATAGTAGCTGCACGCTATCTTTTGTTTATCTTTTTTTTGTTTCAATTATTTTTCAGGGACCTTGATTGAATTGTCATAAAAAGAATATTGTTTATATTGTATTGTAATATTGTAAAATTATAAATTAAAAATAATTCCTAATTTCGTTCATTATTCGTACTGTTAGTTAAATAAAGAATATAATATAAATATAAAAATATACTATAACATAACAGATATTATTAAAAGGCTCTATATATTTTGTTTATTTATGGATGTTCCTGTTACACCTGCTATATCGACCGTGTGCAGACATAATAGATCCAAGGATTTATTAGAGGTTGTATTCGTATAGTTATGGAATCATTGACTAGTTAGTATTGACTTATATTAAGAATTCCTCACGTATTGACGTGAGGGATACTTAACAATAACTAATATTTCAACCTCTTATGAGACTTAATTTAACGTAAAATATTATTTATACATCGTTCAATAAAAATGAGTCATATTACCGTTCAAATATAAATAAATTTAGTTACCTTTTACTCCACTTAAACGTTAAACCAAAATGTATTTTGTATTAGAAGATAAAAAATGTGATTGCTTCCAATATTTCACAGATGTATCTAAAGCGCGCCAGTACGGCCAAACAGTTCGGAAACATGTCAAGAAAATATTATTTTCCATTGAACGGTTCCACGAAAAATGGGACTGTCGTGTTGCTGTGCCGAACTAGCTCGGCACGATTTATGGGCGCGCGCCGCCCGGCGGGGACCATTGTAATAATTTTAATTTATCTTCGACTTCTTATTAAACATTGCTTGCGTAGGTTCGTGATTCTTTTACTACTTTTAATGTAGAGCACGAATCTTCCTCCATGTACTTTACCACGCCGTTCCAGTATACAAACAGAATTTATATTTATTTTCACTTTTAAGATTTGGCTTTAGATTCATAACTATAGTATAAAATATTAAAAATTGCTCAATTTACTCACATGACGCACTCAATTTGAGAACTAACACTAAAAAATTTCCATTTGAAATTCCCCAGCTAGGGAATAAAACGGATTATTTTTTTAATCGACTTCAAAAAAGCGGCCAAGTGCGAGTTGGACTCGCCCATGAAGGGTTCCGTAGCAGCAAGTAACATAGTAAAAAAGTTCTTGTAGTTCGTTGTAACTTTGATCAATGTTTTTTGCGGTTTGCGATTTATGACGTATTAAAAAAAAACTACTTACTAGATCTCATTCAAACCAATTTTCGTTGGAAGTTTGCATGGTAATGTACATCATATATTTTTTTTAGTTTTATCATTCTCTTATTTTAGAAGTTACAGGGGGGGGGACACAAATTTTACCACTTTGGAAGTGTCTCTCGCGCAAACTATTCAGTTTAGAAAAAAATGATATTAGAAACCTCAATATCATTTTTGAAGACCTATCCATAGATACCCCACACGTATGGGTTTGATGAAAAAAACATTTTTGAGTTTCAGTTCTAAGTATGGGGAACCCCCAAAATTTATTGTTATTTTCTATTTTTGTGTGAAAATCTTAATGCAGTTCACAGAATACATCTACTTACCAAGTTTCAACAGTATAGCTCTTATAGTTTCGGAAAAAAGTGGCTGTGACATACGGACGGACAGACAGACAGACAGACAGACAGACAGACATGACGAATCTATAAGGGTTCCGTTTTTTGCCATTCGGCTACGGAACCCTAAAAAGGAGGAGGTTCTCAATTCGACTGTATTTTTTTTTATGTTTGTTACCTCAGAACTTTGGACTGGGCAAACCGATTTTGATGATTGTTTTTTTAATCGAAAGCTGGTGGCTGTCATGTGGTCCCACATAAATTTTATTGAGATCTGACAATGGCATCCATGAGAAAACCACATAAGTCGTAAATTTGTGTTAAGATGTGCGCGACAAATTGAATAACTCAATATCACGCCAACCGATTTCGATGATTCTTTTTTTAATCGAAAGCAGGTGCTTGTCATGTGGTCCCACATAAATTTGAACGAGATCTGAAAAGTAGTTTTTGAGACTTTGAAGTCGGTTATTTTTTGTTAGTAAAATTTAGATTATTTATTTGCTTTCCAAATCCATGCAAACGTGGTTGCAAACATCTTCACTTCTGTTTAACTTCACTGATATAATAACTTAAAATAGCGAAATAGAATTGTCGTCTTTCGACGTTCGTAGTATTGAAATTGAGTTCGTCGATAATGCAAACGAGTTTGTAACAACCCAACAAACTGTCAATACCCAATCCAAGCTATTTCAAGTTCTCTGTCGAATTATTTACCTGTTCGCATCGATTCCCTTGGCTGCATGTGACCTAAAAGCGTCTGCTACTGCGGTACGCCTTCAGAACTTCGGGCCGAGTAAAGGAATCTGCCCATTATACCGTAGAATACTGTGATAATGTTTTCAAAATATCAGGCACGGTAATCAACGCTTTATTCTACTACCACTGAAACGAATTGACCGCTTTTCATCGACAATTGTTGTCGCTGCTGTTGGTCGGTAACGGAACGGTCTAGAGGGAATAGTGTCATATCATTCAATACAAAACTTTTTTTTGTGTCTGGTACATCGCGATTAGGGACATGTATTGACGACCCGTGTGGCGCAATGGTTACCATGCCGGATCGACGCACCAAGGGTCCGATTCCCAGTGAGGTAGAAATTTGAATGATGAGTTTGAATTTCTGTTCTCGGTCTGGGTGTGAATGTCCTTGTCTAGTGTGTTGTCCATGGCACCCACGAAACAGGGCATCCTAGTGTGGGGCTATGAGTGTAACGCGTTATTATTATTATTATTATTGTACGTACTACAGTACGGTGTAGTTGGCAGACTCCTTTAAACCAGAAACGCGAATAACAGAGTTAAGACTTGTTGGTTGTCTGTGCGCGTCCCGGGGACCGGGTGCATAGAACTAGAAACTATAGTTGGGGATCGTACGGTAGCTAGTGTCGCTAGAATACTGCATTCTGAACGAGGTGCCACGCATCATCGGAGTTGTACGTGGTTTGGATATAAACTAACTACCGAGGCTTGCGTCGTATCAAAATATACCAACATTGTGTCTATTCAGTTATTCACAAAGTACGAGTTCAGGAAATATTGTTTCTTGAGCACCTTGGAAAACTATTTAAGTAATATTAATTGACGAGTGTGGTAATGTGTGTAACGTAGTATAGTTAGTAAGTACATATAATAAACACTATAAATACCCCCGCAGTAGGTTTTTACCTGTGTCGCGGGTGGCATGGACAATACATATAACACATCACAATAACACCCATGACCCGAGTACAAATATTTATCTGTCACATAAATATCTGCTCCGGCCGGGAATCGAACCCGGGACCCCTCGCTTCGCAGGCAGGGTCGCTACCAATTAGGCTACAGGGTCGTCTATATGCGCCCATACGTGTGTAAAGTTGACTAAATAATCACTGTTCTGCCATAAGTTATAATGGGTTTCGTTGAAAGCATTCACCGAGCCTTCCGTTTGATCTTCAAATACGATAGTTCCGTTTGTTGGATTTACATACCCGGACAGCATCGGCTGACTTGTCAGTAATATCTGTTTCCAGCCAATTCGCCTGAGAACATAAAATGATATATATCTTTCAAGTCAGTTACGTTGCTGCGGAAGGGTGAGCGAAGGGACTTATCGAAATTTGATTCCCGAGGGGCGCGCGCTCCGGCTTTTTACGTAGAAACTATGTGCTTCTTGCGAAGTCTGGCAACGAGCCATGAATTTCTTTGGGCAAACTATGATACTACTTTCTTATTCTGTAAAACATTTATTTATTTCGGATTGTTCAAAACAACTGTAGAACTGTAGATACATTCTCGTTATAGTTTTATTATTAGTTTGCATAGATTTTCAGTGTCGAGAACTTTGTTTCACCGATCACAAACTGAGAAAGCTGTTTTAGTTAGATCAACACTAACATAGCGCGTCAATAAGAAGCAAGAAAACAATATACGAGTTCACAGATAATAGGCATGATGACTGATTTTGAAATACTGTTCTATATTGTTGGGAAATCTATGCTAATATATAAAGAGGAAAGATTTGATTTTTTGTTTGCATTGAATAGGCTCCGAAACTACTGAACCGATTTGAAAAATTCTTTCACTGTTGGGAAGCTACACTATCCCCGAGTAACATAGGCTATATTATATTTTCAAAAAATTAGAGATCCTTAATAAAACTCCAATAATGTAACCCAAGGTGTTAAAAAATAAGAAAACCGAAGCAAAGCGAGGGTGGGTTACTCGTATATTATAATTATAAAGTATATCATGTTTCCGCAAAAAATAAGGTTTAGTATAAAATAAATACCCCCGCACCGCCGTGGCTGGAGGTTGTTCGCTGGACTCTCCGCGTTTATTTAATTCTTAATATTCGAAATGTCAGTTAAATCATTAGAAGCTACAGTTCGTGTTCTCAGTGAAAGTGTTCTGAACCTTCAGAACAAAGTTGAATCATTGGAGAAAATTATTCTAGAGCAAAATAATCTAATTAAGAAGTTGGTTTGTGTTGGTGATAGTAGTGATAAAACGGCTACAAAAATAAATATCGAAGCAGATGAGGGTAGTAGTGCAAGTCAAACATCGGATCCTCCACAGCGGCAAATACGCGACGCCCGTACTCGGGCCAAATCGGCACTTTCCGCACCTGTTCGTAAGGGCAAAGGAGGACGGAATCATTCTCCCATTTCTTCGTTACAATGTCCGGAGTCTTCCGAGCTAGCCGTAATAGCCGAGCGCGCCCGAGCTGAGTCAAGCCACAGCGCATCCGTCACACCGAGCTCTCCTACGCCGCCAGCGACGCAAAAACTACTAGACGGAGCGGCTAAGTCTCGCGCCAGCAAACATTTGAATGATAAAAACTCCGCTAGTGAAAGAATTGAAGAAAACCCGAGGCGTCTTCGTCGCGCGGCTCCCACAAACATTATTCGCGGCACCGCCGCTCCAGGTTCAACTGCGTGTTTGTTGTTACCGGCTGAGCGTAAAACATATTTACATCTATATTACGTCCGATGTGGAACTACGTCGGAAGATATATCAGCACACTTAGATAAAATCTGTCCGGGAAATAATTGTACCGTTGAGACTCTTAAATCACGAGGAGACTATGCATCCTTCAAACTGACCGTACCTACGAAGCATGCTGACAATTATTTACTACCAGAGCACTGGCCGAAGGTGTGTATATAAAGCCATGGCGCAGTGGATTTCGCAAGCAAGTGCAAGTCTAACAGTAAAGTAAAATATGAAACCTACTCACTTTATTATCAAAATGTTCGTGGACTCCGTTCTAAACTAGATCATTGCAAAAAAATCTATTTTGGCAGAATCAGCTGATATATTCGCTTTCTCTGAGACATTCCTAGTAAGCAGCATCTACGATTCGGAATTGTTCCCACCGGGATATACCGTTTTGCGTCGCGACCGAACCGGTGACGTAGGATGGGGAGGAGTGTTGTTGGCTGTCCGGGACTTGTACGAAGTGCAGCAAGTAGTAAATGTAGACGGATATATTAATGATATGGAACTTATTATTGCTATTGTGTCCATGAAATATAAGAAATTCTTGTGTTGTGTTCTTTATATACCACCCAATTCCAAAGACGAAATGTATTGTAATACTTTCACTGTAATCGAGAATCTTGTAACATTGTATCCAAAATTAGATATAGTTATTATAGGAGATTTCAATTTGAACTCATGTAGTCAGAATGTAACAATGCACTATAACTATATGATTAGCTTCTGTAAACTACAACAGCATAACAATATATATAATAAATATGGTGGTATGTTAGATCTGGTGCTGAGCAATCTGGACTCAGAGTGTGTTGAGGTAAGTAGTGACGTGGAGCCTGTGGTAGTCGCAGACGCCTATCACCCGCCGCTGTCGGTCTGCGTCAGTATTGTAACTGCCGCGACACGTGAGTCGTCTCCACAGATAAAGAACGACTATGATATGCCTCTTGAGTGGAACTTTCGGAAAGCTGACTACCATTTGTTGTATAATTACCTATCTTTAATTGATTGGGATGAAATATATAAGTGTACTGACGTAAATTCAGCTGTTAATATTTTTTACAGTATATTGGGTTCATGTTTTAATAAGTGTATTCCGTATAAAAGAATAGCTTCCATTTCGCGGTATCAATATCCTACTTGGTTCACGTCCGAGATAATAAGATATATAGAGTACAAATACTACCATTTGAAAAAATTTAAACAATTACAATTGCAGTATAATAAAGAAATGTTTAAATTCTATAGACTTCGAGTAAAAGAGCTCATTGAAATAGCTTATAATAATTACATTAATCAGACAGAAGCAGAAATAAAATTCAACCCTAAACGATTTTGGAAATTTGTAAAAGACCAGCAGTGCAATAGGCACTCTGTTAAGAAATTTGAATATAATGGTAATCTTGTTAGTGGAACAGAAGCTGCCAATGCCTTTGCTAATTATTTTAAATCAGTATTTTTACACACCAGCCCTACATTATCAACTGTCGATGCTGAGCGCGACGCCAGCAGTTATTTTTGCTCTAATCGCGTTGCAATTGATAGTATAACTTCGCGTGACTTATTTTTAGCAGTACGGCGACTAAAATGTCAATCATCCGCAGGCCCTGATGGTATTCCTACTTTCTTGGTCAAAGACTGCATTAGTGTGTTTCAGCAGCCGCTATTACATATCTTCAATTTGGCTCTTAATACTGCAACATATCCTTCCCAATGGAAAATATCTAGGGTAACTCCTGTACCCAAGGGTGGTTCCAAGGTAAACATTGAAAACTATCGGCCTATAGCTGTTCTGTCAGCATTTGGTAAGGTATTCGAATCTATCCTGAATCGTTACATCATGAAACAGGTAAATATGCAACTTAGTGATGCGCAACATGGCTTCAGACCGGGCAGGTCTACGGCGACTAACCATATTAATTTTGTAGACTATGCTGTTACTGAATTGGATACTAAGAAGCAAGTAGATACGGCTTACTTCGATTTTAAAAAAGCTTTTGATAGAGTAAATAATGATGTATTATTAAGTAAACTCTCGGCTGTAGGCTTTACACCAAAACTGTTAACGTTATTTTCCAGCTATTTGTCCAATCGTATCCAATATGTGCAACTTTTTGGTTTTCGCTCTGAACCCTACATTACCTACTCAGGGGTAAGCCAGGGAAGTACGCTTGGGCCTACGCAATTTCTAATCATGATAAATGACTTACCAAATGTTGTCAGATCGGCTAGATGTCTCATGTTTGCCGATGATGTAAAATTGTTCATGAGTATCCAAAATGTTGCAGATTGCGAGGCACTACAGAGGGACATCGATAGTGTAGTTAAGTGGAGCGAACGTAACCATCTAGAATTTAATGCCACCAAGTGCAAAAGTATTACTTTTACACGTTCTCGCTCACCAATCCCATATACTTACTCCATTGATGGTCTTCCTCTCGAATGTGTGCATCGTATTTGTGATTTAGGTCTAACTCTGGACACTGCATTGACATTTAATATACACATATCCGAACTGTGCAATCGTGCCTATAAGTCCCTTGGTTTTGTAATTAGACAGGCGTCCCGATTCCAAGAAAGAAGCACGATTATCAATTTGTATTATACGTTCGTTAGAAGCAAACTTGAGTACAACTCAATCGTTTGGGATCCACATGAACATAAATATAAACTTATGTTAGAAAAGGTACAAAAGAAATTCGCTAGGTATATGTATAAAAAATTGTATGGATATTATCCTTATTTATATCCATCATTATTCGTAGTAGGCATGGTAGGCATTAACACGCTGGAGACGCGACGTAAGTGTGCGATACTTCTGCACTATTATCTACTCTTTAATAATAAGATAGATAACCCCACCACTCTGTCTCGCTGTTTATTGTCAGTACCGGACCGGCTGCGGCGGCCGAGCTTGCGTCGCTTGTTCGTGCCATACCTGGCGCGCACGCATGCCGCGCGGTAGTCGGTACACACCGACAGCTCAAGCTGTTTCACTGTTTAACAGTCTGATTGCTCATGCACCAGATACGGATATATTCCACACGTCTTTGAACAGTTTTATAAGCATGTGCGTAAAATACTTTTAAATAATGTTTATGCAATAATTATTATAACATAGACATAAGATACCAATAGCTTGCAGTATGCTTTGGCGCTGCTGTTAGTACTGCAAGCATCTGTTATAAATAAATAAATAAATAAATAGGGTTTCATTAAATAAATACATAATTTTAGTGATTTTTACTTATTGTCATCATGCCTATTATTGATAGTTGAAGGACAGATAAAGTATATTGTTAAGATAAATGAAATAGCAACGTTTAGGGTTTATTTCGTAGCAGCTTTTACAGCTTCTCGCCGACAGATCGGTAAAGGTAATATACGAGTACAATAGATAAAAAAGTTAAAGATCTGTAAATGACATAAAATCAAAGTCTTGGATAACCTATGAACTATCCAGCAATACTCCCGATCGTCAGTTTTAAAATAGGTTCCGTGCACAAACTAAACAAGCTTTTATCAGGTGACAGGTCTACAACGCTACGATTTGTGTTGCAATGCTACGAAAAGTTCTACGGAGCTACGATTTGAGCTACGACTCTCTGCCAAAATATACAACGGTGTTCCCCTAACATGAATAGGCATGATGAAAGATTTTGAAATACTGTTCTATATTGTTGGGAAATATATTATAATTACAAAGTATATCATGTTTCCGCAAAAAATAAGATTTAGTATAAAATAAATACATTTCAATTTATAAGTTTAAAATTCGCACCAAAACGCTTCAAACTGTCATGGCGTCGCTTGTGACGTCACTCTTCAGGAAAATAATAGACAAGACGTCATTATCAGTGTGGTGATATTCATTTGTTTTAAGAAGTGTGACGTAATTCGCGCTGATTGAGACTGATTGGCGTTCAAGCTAACATGGCGGCTTGCCGTATTTTGTAGTTTTATTTTATCAAAAATATTGTTCATCTCGCTCATAATAATACGATAAATGCGTGTTTCGTAATCCATTAATAGGGTTTCATTAAATAAATACATAATTTTAGTGATTTTTACTGACTGTCATCATGCCTATTGTAGTGTTTAGTGCGCCGTCATGTATGCGGGGGCGCCAGGGGTAGTTTACACTCCGCGCTCCCCGGCCTCTATTCGCTTGAGATTGCTGCCGCCAGCGAACGTAATCGCGGTTCGGATACTTCGGATGCCTTCCGATGTCCGATATCAGTAATGTCAGCACGTGTGCCCAAAAGGAACTCGTCTGATGAGTTTACCGTGTAGGCTCGGTAGAGGGCGGTCGTTGACGCTGATGTGGGAAGGGTCTGAGGTAGTGGAAACCATTCATCACAGTCTTTTGTTTTAATTGATCGTAATTTTCGTTGCGGATAATACATTACATTGTGTTAGCTATTAAGTTACGAATTTCGTAATTGGAACACTGGAAATGTTGTACAATGATATTAAGTAGTAAACATCTCACCTATTGGAGCTATGAATAACGATTTTTAATAATAATTTATGTTCTGTATTGAATGTTTATTACATAAAAACTTGACTGAGACGTATTTTACCCTTTTAGTATAATTTAGGAAACTCTCAGTAATTGTTCGCTTGAAATGTGCGCTTGCGCAAATAAACGTTCCGGCTGACAATGTGTAGTCTCCCAGAATATTAATATAATTAATATTTACGACAACCACTTCACCGCAGCGCACGGCGTGCTCGGGGCACTGCTGCACTGGTCCATTCGCTTCATTGAGTTTCTGCTGCCGTTACAATAACATTAGGTATGCTGCCAGGCGGCTGCTCCTGCTATCAGGAGCGTACGAAGTTTTACACTTCGCTACGTGCTTCCCATACACACTGTAGTGTTATCAAGCGAAGGACGATTAAGATTTTTATTTAATTTCAGTCTCGCCGTTGCACGTTCTGTAAAGTCTAGTCTAGTGTTATTGATAGTTTAATCTAAAACACTTATGATAAATTGTTTTTATATAATACGAGTAACCGCCCTCGCTTTGCTTCGGTTTTCTTATTTTTTACACCTTATTGGAGTTTAGTAAGGATCCCTAATCCCTAATTTTTTTGAAAATATAGCCTATGTTACTCGGGGATAGTGTAGCTTCCCAACAGTGAAAGAATTTTTGAAATCGGTTCAGTAGTTTCGGAGCCTATTCAATGCAAACAAAAAATCAAATCTTTCCTCTTTATATATTAGTATAGACTAGCTGACCGGGCAAACGTTGTTCTGCCAACAATTTTTTTTTGGGGTACGGGGATGAAAAATAGATGTTGTCTGATTCTCAACCCTAGCCGATATGCGCGCAAAGATTCACGAAAATCGGTCGAACCGTTTCGGAGGAGTTCAACTTCTAACACTGTGACACGAGAATTTGATATATAAGATGTTTTATGTAGACTTAATAGTACTATTTTTATTGCAAGTTTTTATTTCATTCGTTTTTTTTTTTGCATTGAGAAACAATGACAGATGAGGGAATTCCTCAGCGACCGAGCACCCGAGCACACCAGCAGCACAGCCACATAATGTTAAAAGCTGGTTTTAAAAGTATTTTTAAAATATTATTATAATTATTTGGATCTGACTGGACTTAAGTAATTAATTGATTGGAGCCAAATATGGTGAAATGACACAATGTCTAGGCGGTATTTCTTTCAACGTTAAAGGCAATGGACCGCTTTATGTTGTCACTGGAACCACGTCAGCATCACTGCCCATTGGAGAGATAGACAACCGAGCCGGCAAGTGGTTAACGATCCCCTATGATTATAACAATTAATTCCAGGGGGACTGCTTCTACACAAAAATTTCACAAAGCTTATATCATTACGTTTCACTTGTTTAAAAGTCGTTTCGCTGCATAAAATAATATGAACTTAAAACCATGAAGCAGAGTCATGTGCGGAGTTATTTTGTCGTTATCGTTTTTTTAAACACAGATGCACAAGCTTCAAGTCGCCAGCTTAAACCCGTTTTTAACGGGGCTCTTTAATGCAAATTTCAGTGCATTCCCGAGTTTCTCTATGCAGCTTAATTAGTCGCCATT
Organism: Thymelicus acteon; assembly: GCA_951805285.1. Classification (NCBI taxonomy): domain Eukaryota; kingdom Metazoa; phylum Arthropoda; class Insecta; order Lepidoptera; family Hesperiidae; genus Thymelicus; species Thymelicus acteon. The sequence goes on along the minus strand of OX638227.1, from coordinate 1,258,643 downwards.
TTTCGAACATGCTTTCCGCACAACTACTCACGAAATGTAACGGTAAGACTAAAATGAATTCGTTTGAAGCTGAATTTCTGTTTTAAGTTACGACGGAGGCGGAGGCGCGCTCGCTCGCTTTGAATTTGCAAAATTTGAATTTGGAGAATCTCTTTAGGAGATGGAGTTTTGTTTTTATTGTGCAGCTGAATGGCGACTGGCGAGGCTCGAGAGATCCTCGCGTTGGAAACCTCAGCACGCTTCAGTGATCACTGTAAAGTGGTTGAGTTAACGTATTCGATGAGGGAATGGAAGTATTTTTTGAAGTAGATATTTTTTGTAATGGTTTTTTTATCCCGTACTGTTGATAAAATATTCATTATTATGGTCAGTAAAAAAATATGAAACGATACTTATACTTTTCATACCTTTTCTCTTGGCCCTACTAAATCGATGTTATTGAATCGAAATATACCTAATGCCATATTAGCTTCCATCTTCAGCTGACTGGAATGTTTACCTTCTATTTAGTTCTGATACATTTTTGTAGAGTTTTTACCTTCCTGGTTCATAGCACGTTCCTAAAAGTAGACGGAGAAGAAGGTTTTGTTTTGTTTGCAGTTCTTAATAATAATAATAATAAATAATAATAATAATAAACGCTAACACACTCATACCCGCAGTAGGTTATTACCTGTGTCGCGGGTGGCATGGACGATACATATAACACATCACAATCACACCCATGACCCGAGTACAAATATTTATCTGTCACATAAATATCTGCCCCGGCCGTGAATCGAACCCGGAACCCCTCGCTTCGCAGGCAGGGTCGCTACCAACTAGGCTACAGGGTCGTCTTAAGAACCAGTTAAAAATCTTTTTGATTTACCACTTCCTTGTCAGGTGACTCTTGTGACCCGTTTGTTAGAACCTACCGGCTATTGCAGTTGTGCATGAACTATCAGTAGCTTCAGGTATTCTGCAAAGTATGTCAAAATGTCATCTTCATTACGTCACAGTTCTTAACACTTAAGCTGTTATAATCTGTGAGCTTAAACAAATAGGAAGCCACGGCATATAAATTTGTAATTTTTAGAGTCATAAACATAAAAATGAGATTTCGCTTCGCGAGAGCGAGGTTAAGGGCTCTTCGGGCCAGAATTATGCAGCAGTTCCGCCTACGATATAATTTTTTAAGGGACAAAATGTACAGAAATAATATTTTTATTTTAAAACCTCGCGTTTCCGAAACTCATTCGTAAAATATGCCGCTATTTTTTTAAACTACTCTTCTCTATAGAGTTTGGCACATTTTATGACATTTGCTTACCTATTTCAAATCAGTCAATAAATATACGTACACTACTACCAACCTCAGCTAAATGAAGTCTGTAATCTAATCATATTATGCAGAAATCAAATGATAAAAATAAAACAATAACGCCCCAACTCAGTGTCACTAAGGCTACGTCCGCACAGGCAGGCGGCTTTCTTAGCGCCTAGAGCCTAATGGTTTGCATTCTGGCTACTTGCTAGGATACACGGTGGCCGCACTGAGAGGTGGTTTGCGTGGTGGGTCGCTAGGTGCCTTGGTCATTTTGCTTGTCGGCACGTTGTCGAAATGTCACTCTCAAAAATATCTTACAAAATTAATGAAATAAATGCAACAATTTCTCGTTTCAGCTTAGTTTTTGCCATTGACATTCATCAATAATATTATATCCATGACAACCCGACTGTCAATCTCATTTTTGAAGCAAAAATGCCTAGCGCCTAGTGACAGAAAACCAACACGTTTGTTTACTTAGATACACGCTAAGCACGTTGCTAGGCACCAAGCGCGCAGTGCGGCCAGTCACGAACACTATAGAACGTTCATTTTACTGAGTTACTCGCTAGGTGACTAGTTAGACTCTAGGCGCTAAGCAAGCTGCCTGCCTGTGCGGACGTAACCTTAGGCTACGTTAGACTAGCTTAGTAAAACGAACGTTCTATAGTGTTCGTGACTGGCCGCACTGCGCGCTTGACGCCTAGATAGTCGCTTAGAGTGTATCGAAGTAAACAAATGTGTTGGTTTTTTGTCACTAGGCGCTAGGCATTTTTGAAGCAAAAATGAGATTGACAGTCGGGTTGTCATGGATACAATATTATTGATGAATGTCAATGGCAAAAACTAAAAGCTGAAACGAGAAATTGTTGCATTTATTTCATTAATTTTGTAAGATATTTTTGAGAGTGACATTTCGTCAACGTGCCGACAAGCAAAATGACTAAGGCACCTAGTGACCCACCACGCAAACCACCTCTCAGTGCGGCCACCGTGTTTCCTAGCAAGTAGCTAGAATGCAAACCACTAGGCTTTAGGCGCTAAGCAAGCCACCTGTCTGTGCGGACGTAGCCTAATGGTTACTTTATTCGCTCCTTAGTGAAGTATTACACAAATTCTCTACTAAGGAGCGATTCAAGTAACCATTAGTGAGTCTGAGTTGGGGCGTTAGTGAACTTAGTTAAGTGATAAAAATCGTTGCTTTAGTTTAATAAAATTCATATTGAATTATAACGAATTTCTTTTTAAGACATCAGACGAAACAGTTGTACAAGCAGTTTAAGGGCCGTTGATTGAATTTACATCTCTGATTCTGAATATATTATCCCGCTTCACTGCCCCTGAAAAAAATGGATCTTCACCGTGATTGTCCTATCTTCGTTATCTACAATTGATTTGTAAATTTTTATATTTGCTTTGCCTCTTTTACAAAGAGTTTTTTTCTATTTAAATCTCTGCCTTTGTTCTTTACATTACGCAGAAACATTAAATACTGCAATTTGTGATTTTGATTTTATGAAAATTCTTTTAGTTTGAGCACTTGACCCTTTTCGCTCGCTTCAAATTACGTAAGGCTAAGCACAAATCTTTACGTTGCAAATTTTAAAAGTAAAATGTTTCGGTGCTTTAATTAACATTGAAGCACTACGAGCTTAATTTATTTTTACGAGGCGCGAGGTGTCGTTCATATAGACGCGCAGTGTGAGGCATCTTTGATTGTATTCGAAAGGTCAATGAAAATTTTTCGTATGCGGCATTTCACAATACGGCATTATGGCTGAATATAAAATGATATTCAGTCGTAAATCTACTTTTCACTTCAATAACTCTGAAAAAAATTAAATATATCAATTTATATTTAAGAAATGCGTGTAGTGATTGTGATAAAAAGCTAGACCAAATTAGGCGCATGTATAAAGGACCCTAGAGTCATGTGATATGTGTTTAAGTGCGTTAACTAAATACACGTACGTAAACGTGTCAAGTGGCACTTGGCAGAGGGCGGGAGGGACAGGCGGCGCGGGGGGGTGCGGCCACGGCTCGCCGAGGATGTCAAGCCAGCGTAAACATGACGTCACATGTTGAAGTTTGCTTTAAAACTACATTTTTCCTTTTTTCCAACACGCTTGCTCTCCAGAGAAGAACGAGAGCTCTTCCGCAGACAAATTATGCGGCGGCGGTCAGCTTGCTGGCCCGGCGGAAGCTTGTTGTTTTCTTTTTAAAATAACTAGCTTTGAGTAGATATTTGAATCAGTCTGCACTAAAAAATATCCTAATCTTGAGCCATTACATCTATTAAGCAACGCGGAGCTCGGTCTGATGTTAGGTTGTGAAATGCCACAAACGCGACGGTTTGATACTTTGCAGAGCATGTGTCAGATCGCTTGGAAACAAAAATGCGTGTGCAACAGTTGACTGGATATGAAGATGTATTAGTAAGAGATAGTTATATATTTAGTTAGTGAAATACGGCATAGTTTTTTTTTATTTCATGAAAGCTCTCGCAAACGCTTCCTTAAAAGGAACACTGTAATTTATTTACATTGTGATGACAGAACAAGCAGTAGTAAGTTCTTGTCTAACATTTGTACATGAACTTTAGATATAACTGATATCGTACCTACCTGTATGTGGATGTATATTGTGAGAAGTCAATATTATTTTGAATTTAAAACGGGTAATATTTAAATTGCATAAAAATTAAACTCGTTCCGAAGTCAACAGTGTAATTGAATGTGGCTAGTATCTACCCATATTGTACAATACCGAGTATAACACTCAATCCCCTTGTTTTTATTATTTTCACATTTCTGGTACTAATGGCAGGTTTTTTGTTTTGAGCTCGGATAATGAAACTGTTAAAAATGTCATAAAACTAACAAGGTCTCATCAGCGAGGTGCTTCACTTTTGAATGGAAATGCTAATTTTATTCAGTTGCTGACGAGCTCAGTCGGAGTTTTTACTTTTTAGCAAATGAGTAAAATATTATTTGTAATTTTCTTACATCTTTTACAAGCTATACAAGGAGAACATTTCCGATAAAAGAATGTGTAACATTGCGAACTAAATAATTATTGTAGCTTGTTTTGTTTTTCATTTTTCTCCAATAAAGCCATACCTATAAAACCGATTTAAAAGACACATATTCCTCTGAGCTGTGTCAAGGACGCGATATTATTGACGTTATTAATTCCAACCAATGATATTGTAATGTAAAAAGAGGTCGATATGTCACTAGCGCGCCGACGATGAAGAGCGTAAGAACAGGCAATCGACCGTTCTGGCGGTCTATTGTGAACGTCAAATTCGTATTACCAAAGCGGTCACGTGACACTTTTTAGCCAATCATAACGTCGTTAAAAGCCCGATAAATGAATTGCCTAGAACATGAATGGTTTTATAAAAGTTCATAATAGGCTCGCTGCTGCTGGTAGTCGCTCTGTCAATACAAGACATACACGCACGCTTTTGTTGTTGTCATGCGCGCTCCACACTCGCGCGAGAATCTCGCGAGAAGGCGAGAAAAACGCGAGAAACGTGAATGTGGAGCCGATTCACATAATCTTCGCAGGTTCTCGCGCGAGAACGCGAGAACTAACGCACAGAACACTTATACCCTAGAGGGAACTGACATAAATAAATAAATAAATAAATAAAATATTCTTTATTGCCAAACAAAAAATTAAGAAAAATAAACACTTAAATCTAACATAATACGTAATATCCAATTATTGTGGGCAAAGGGAGAGTCTCAGCTTCTACTAACACGAGGAACCTCGTGCAGCGCTGTTTTTCAGACTCTCCCTCTCCCTCAGGCGTCGTTTGGGAGTTAGTCAGGTAATTCCCGATCGCCGCTAGGCATTTTTCTACTGTATGCATTCGCGTGCGTCTCTCTGTGTGTGTGTGTGTATGTGTGTGTGTGTGTGTGTGTGTGTGTGTGTGTGTGTGTGTGTGTGTGAATGCTTGTTTTTAAATGTGAATATGGTGAATACTGTTATTATTACATCATTTGAAGAACTGTTTCAGATCTAAGCACTTCCAGCATTTCATGCATTTCAGCATTCGCATGTTTCTCAGTAGCGAGCGACTCGCCGATTAGAAGAGTTGTCATTGTGGTATTTACTGAGCATAAATATTAGCCAGATTATTATATTTATATTATTATTTTTATTTATTTATTTAACTTTTTGCACCATACAATTTGTTTAATAGCAAAGGCGGACTTAATGCATTAGCATTAAAGAATGCTATTAAGCATTCTCTCCCAGTCAACCTTCGGATAGTGAGAACACAACGATATGGCGGTATATCTAGGTTGTAATAAAAAAACTACTTAGGATCAAAAAATATATATATATAGATACACTATAAACAAACATACATACATACATACATAAATACATAACTTCATACATAAATAAACACATATTTATTATACCATATATATATATATATTATTCATATTTATATTATTATAATTATAATAAGCGAATGCGCATAGCAATAAGCTTGCCGCAGCAGTTACTTCTGCGTCCATCGTCATCGAGCGCGAGAACAGTATTGAGAACCTTGCGAGTGTGGACCCAAGGAAGTTCTCGCCGAGATTCTCGCTGAGATTCTTGCGAGATTCTCGGCGAGAATCTCGCGTGAAGTGTGGAGCGCGCATCAGAAGTGCTTGACATTTGACATACAGCGTTAAAATGCCTTCGTGTATTATACCAATGTGATTGGTGTAGTGAAACAAAAGATAAACGTGTGTGTGTTGTAGCTCTTTTCGGAACAGATTTTTTGCTTGATTTGTAAGGGTATAAGCTATCTATATTTTTTAAATATCATTGATTCCAACGCTGATCCCATCTGTTTCAATTCTAATGCTAACGATCGACACAAGCCGTGGTTGTATTCACAGATACAGCACAATGCAAATATGGGTCTACGTCGTTTGTACGTAATAGGAATCTCAAGAAGCGACCCCCATAGAAGCAGTATTTGCAATTCTGTTTTATATTAAACGTTTCACGGCCTCGCTCGCAACCCCTTTTGAATTCCATTTCGACTGTTTAGCTGGGAGCTTACACCGGCAGCGTTAGGAAAACGTACTGATTTTCCTATGGAATGGAGAAAACACTTTCTCTTAAGATTTTAATAACCTTTTATTAGTTTCACCGAACAGACAGGTATTACTTTGGTATTTACTTTGATTGTTCATAAACATATCTTGAACCAAAAATTGTTTCTTATTAAGAACAGAACGAGAGAGAAAACTGAGTCTTGAATACAGAACTTTCAATATTTAAAAGTTTTTGCTCATAAGAATATTAATATTGTTGAATTATTTGCATGAAACTGTTTGCGAGGTGGAAACGAAAAATTCAAAGAAATATTATAGACTGTTATGAAGTTTCATGGTTGTTGTAAACTATTACGCTTTGTTTTAACATACTTGGAATGTTTACAATAATTTAATTATTCATTGTTAATTAAAAAAAGGTATAATTTAATGCACTTATTAATAATAATGCATTCATCTTCTAAGTAATGAATGTCTGTATTCAAAAAAATTACATATTTAAAGAAGGTATAAAAATAAGAATAATTAAGTGAACTGGCAAAGAATGCTTATAACCTAAGTCGGCCTAAAGTGTAAATAAATAAATGAGTAAAAGCGATTTAAATAATAATGAATATTAAACGGAAATATTAATCGTGATGCGCAGTGAGCGGGCCTGGTCGGGGCTGGCTCTGCGGTGAACTGTACGTCATCACATTATGGAGTAAACAGCTCGTTCGCCGGCGGCGCGGCTAAATTGCCACTTAAAAATGTAAATTAGTACTTTCGACGCGCGCCTCGAATAATTTGCTTAATAATAAGCAATATTTTTGCGACTAGTGAACGATGATAGAAAATTTGCAATGTAAGTCCAGATTCGAGGGACATTTGTAAATATCATAAATAATAGAGTTATTTTTTATTTAACAATTAATAAATAGTTATCCTTGATTTTTTACGAGTCGATTAATAAGGACTAGTAGATACAATGATAATTATTGTATGTGTATAAAAAGAGAGAGATGCCAAGAGGGCGCTGAAATTAAGGCCGTAGAATTTAATCAGGTGTAGCGATTTCAGTAAGACATTTGACAGCTGCCTTTGAGTGATTGGGTTGTCATCAAAAACTGGACCTCGCAATGTATGAACATTGAACATAACTTAACTAAAGGAACAAATGTTAGTGGATAATGTTAGTTAACAAATAAAAAGCTTATTACAAATAAATTTTGATTAACTCATTAAAGAAATTTCATTGGAATAATTTTTTGTTTAAAACGATACTCGTAATGGCTACACTATAAAATGATTTTCCAATATACCTACACTTAATTGGAATTAGAATTGTAAACCGCTCTCCATCTCTTGTTGTTCTAAAGTAAAACGGTCTTAATTAAACAAAGAAAAACAAAGAGAATACAAAATAATAAGAGCTGATGTAATAACCCTGAATAAAGTAAACTGTTTAAACAAGTAACATAATAATAGACAGTAATAAAACAAATGATTTTACAAATTGCGTAGATTAACTTTATTACATAATATACTTTATATATTGTGTTCTCATGTAGCATCAAACGCCGAGATATACCAATAATGTAATCTTCGACGATGTTGACTCGCGTCTCAGAACACACCCCGTAAACCTGATGACTTATTGCTCTACAAAATGGAAGTGTCTCAATGTGTGCCGAAGTCGAGAACACAAGGAACAATCGTTGTTGTTTGTTGACGATAAAATATTATTGAGTGAAAGTGATACGAATATGATACGGAAACGACTTTGAATTTACTGTTTACTTTCGTTTTCTTTATTATTTATGGAGTGTTTCTTATACTTTTGTCAATACTTAGCACATATGATATGAACAGCAATATACGCGCATGAATCGCAAGAGTATATAATGGCAATATTTATAAAAGTTTATTATACCACAGAGTACTTAATCACTATGTATTATACCATGCAAAATATTGAATGATTTAAGACCTCCACTTATTTCTGAAACAATAACGAATGTGTTGTGTTATAGCCTATACATATATCGGTCTCTCAATACCACCACTAACAAACTTCGTTTGGTGAAAACTGGCGCCCTAATCCACACTGATCGGACCGATATATTCTAACCGGCAATCAAAAACGAACCAACATTTAGCTAGCAATTTTATAATAATTTCATTTCTTCTTCCAAGACTTAAGTGTCTACAACGCTAACGATAATGCTATCTTGTCCACAGACGTAATCGACATAACACGGTCTTCCAGTGAGCCGCAAGACCGCAAGACTGTACCTGTGATACTCGGGCCGCACCCGACCCGCACTCGTCCCGCTCCCGACCCGCGGGCCGGACAATAATCGACGGGCCGCGATTTATGGGGACTCGGCGCGTTCTACACGGATAACTTTGTAAAGTAAGCCCCATTTGCTTAATTAACAGCGTAGGCATATCTCAGGGTACACCTCCAGGGCTATAAATTTACTTTGTCGACCAACTCGATGGTAGAATGAAATTAATACTGCCAGTTTATTGGAGTAATTGTCTTATTATACAATGAATATTAAATATTTTGTTTTATGCGATGTAATAAATATTAATGGACCGTCATGGTCCCTCTGGTTATTTAATTCAAAATAAATAACAATAGCAGTGAATAGGCTTATTCTAAGTTAGTGCGCTCTCCATCTTGGGCCTCACCGCCCATTACCGTCAGGTAGAAATTGTTGTCAAGCAGTAACTTATTACATGTGAAAAATCGGATCAGATTTTGTAGGTAACAAATGCATTGATTCCTTAAGTAACGCTATTGTTTCATTTGGGAGTTGGTACCATTCTGTATACCGAAGAACAGCAAAAAAGTGGAGCATTGATGCTTACCAGTTAAATTCCTAAAATGTTTTATATGGAGGTGTCATCATAATATGGTGGTGTTAATCTAGTTTTCCTTATGGTAGGTAGGGGTGGTCCATGCCCCACGCGGCGCCAGCAACCGCCATGTCGGCCCCGCCGCGCCACCCTCACTTCTACACCGTTGAGGTCGGCGACACCCGCTTCACGATCCTGAAGCGCTACCAGAACCTCAAACCGATCGGCTCCGGCGCCCAGGGCATAGTCTGGTGAGTTGGCTACATACAAACCTCGTACGAGATCGGTCAGTAGTAAATATATTGTACACTTGTACAGAGTTAGCTTCAAAGTACTTTGTGAATCGTAGACGGCTGATAAATGAAACGGTGTTTTACATTTTCTCTCTTGCGTTGGCAAATGTCACACTCGGCCGAATGTAGTTTACGAAAGCAGTGTCACAGAGCACGCGTTTGAAGCTTGCTCTATGTATGGTGTTATGTATAAATCTTTCATTATCAATCAATTGCCTTCCCTTTACTATCAATTGCTACTCTTTAAAGAATCTTGTGATGTACGAGAAGATCTATTAATTGTATCTTGGTTTTTTCTAACTTCTGTAGTGTTGAGTTACATTTAGACTATAGTTTTAATTGTTATGTGTTATTATTGTTTTATTTCTATATTTTTATATGATCTTTTTTGCTACAATTCTATTTTTTTACATTTGTATGTAATTTATTACAAAAACATGTATTTGCACGAACTCGCACCGCTCTGCACTACATAACAGCATCCATAAACTTGTCCATATACAATACTTTTATCTTAGCTTAGATAATGTCAAGAAATACTCAAGATTTTGTAGCAACAAAAGATTTTTAATATAAAGCGATTGCTTATATATCGACTTTTATCCATGAAAAAACAACCGATTTCATTTATAGTATGTTTAAAAGCAAAAGCAAAGCAACAACCTATAATTGTCCAACTGCTGGGCTCGGGGTCTCGTCTCACAATGTGAGGGGTGTTAGGCTATAGTCTACCACGCTGGCCAAGTGCGGATTGGTAGACTTCACACACCTTTGAGAACTTTATCGAGATTGGATCACTTATTTCATCAAAATAATAGATTTTAAATGTTTTTATTTTAAAAGCATAATATTGTAAAAATGCACTTAGCCTATTTTTAACCGACTTCAAGAAAAGGAGGTTCTCAATTCGATTGTATTTTTTTTATGTTTGTTACCTCAGAACTTGGACTGGGCGAACCGATTTTGATGATTCTTTTTTTAATCGAAAGCTGGTGGCTGTCATGTGGTCCCATATAAATTTTATTGAGATCTGACAATGGCATCCATGATAAAACCATATAAGTCTTAAATTTGTATTAAGTAAGCGCGACAAATGGACGAATAACTCAATATCACGCAACCGATTTCGATGATTTTTTTTTAATCGAAAGCAGGTGCTTGTCACGTAATCCCACATAAATTTGAACGAGATATGACAAGTAGTTTTAGAGTAACTTTGAAGTCGGTAATTTTTTATTAGTAAAATTTAGATTATGTCTCTGGTATGGTAAGTTATCATTCTAAAATGGTATTACTTCAATTACCGATAGAGATTTTAATTTAAATTTAAAATTAATTCGAGATTTTAAAATTAACCAAGCATCAAATGTAGGCTAACAGTGAAGAAATTAATTTAATCATGACTCCTAAAGTGATCGAGTTTGTATCCTTTCAAATTAATGTCACAAATCATGTTTCATAAAATTAATATTTAAATTGAAACAGAAATAAGACACCCACGAAACAACTCGAAAACAACGTAAATGGCACAATTGTATTGAATCTGACCTCTGAAATTATTATTAAGGTTTATATTACAGGTAATAATAAAATATTATTAGAGAAAGTATGTAATAAAATACATACGTCTTACCCTCGTTAGTACCTACTAGTAGAATTAGAAATCTTGTTATTTCGTAAATTGCTATACGATGACCTTGCCTTAAGCTATCTAAGTAATTTATGTGTCTACTGACATATTTATTTGTAGCTAGACTAGACCTGTATGTCTCCAATTCCACATTATCTTTTTAGAAAGATAGAAGATTGGTATGATGAATGCTTTTTGCATTTCGCCTTTTGTATCCTTTAAGGTGCAATAAAGAATACAAATAAAATGAAGAATGAATACGCGACAAAATAGACGACAAGACTAAATAGACGACACTAAAATACATTTTCATCTTTTTAGATTTCTTTGAGTTGTATTATAATAATAAGAGTGCTACCTCTTTACTCGTTTACGATTCAAACATTTATCGAACTGTTTCCCGACAATACAACATCAGACTATCGGCGTCAAGTTAAGGTTGTGGGCACAGATTCTCAGATGGCTCTAGATTGCATTAAAGATGAATCAAGATTAAAAATAACAGATGAATGGGCGCGAGCGTGCCAAGTTCTCTTATCTCCTGGCAGCGACCGGCCACGCCAAATCGAACGACGATACATCAGTATCAAATTTACAAACTTGGACAAGATGATACGCGTTCTTCGCACGACAAGTAAGAAAAAAAGGTAGCTTGCCAATACAGACTGATTGAATCGAAGTTCAGTGTTCTAAACTTCTATTGAAAAATGAAAGTCATATATAGTGAGTTTCATCGTAGACCGCACGAAAATAAATGACCGACTTTTTATTGGTATGAGATTTATTTGTCAGTCTATATGACTACGGAATACGTGGGACCGTAGTTTCCGCCGATGTGTGGTTGATATTGTGTAAATATTCGACAAATGAACTGCTGAGCCACTTGATGGTAAGGGTTCGCCGTGACTGACCATTACTGAGTGTCCAATGCTGCGCCTTAAAAAGCCCCTGCAGAGCAGAAGGCATCTAGCACCGTATAGCCTCGACCATCGTTTAGCAGAGTATACCACTTGTGGGAGAGGTAAGCTTGGACTTAATGTGGAAACAGTTAGGGGGGGAGTCGATGTAGTGTGACATTGTGTGACAAGGGGTGGTCCTAAATTTCGTGACGTCACATTTCAAAATCGAATAATTGGTATGTATAGGTAAATATTAAAAAACAATTAATGGAATTAAAACTTATTTCGGAACTGCTGTTTTAATTTAATAATTTGCAGGTGTTAAATTTCATAATGTGACGTCAGGGAGGTCTCACTGTGGTTTCAATGTGACCAGCTATGACAAGAACGGGGGGAGGGGTCTAAAAGTCATGAAATTAGTGTGACGTAATTTATGCATGGCCCCTTACCGATATAATCCCCCCGAGAGGCCCTACTACCAGTGGGCCGGATTTAGTCGCCTCTTACGACACCTATATGGCGTGGATATGTCAGCGTCATTTTTAGCACACTGAGATTTTTTTATTTTAAGCTTCACCTTAATCAACCCTACCATTTACTTCACACTCGTGAGAACATAATGTTGTGTATCAAACATGAATGTGCACGTTTTATACAATATTTTACAACACTCACGCGAACGCAGTTGTTATCGTCTTGTCATGTTAGTCTTACTCGCGGTCTTTGGGTAACTTAATTTCCGATATGTTACTGACAGTCTATGATATTACAAGGAAACGGCGGCACTGGGCGGTACCAGTCAGAATTGAAAGTATTCTGCATTACATTTTGTATCTACTCTGTGCGCCTCAGTCACCAAACACAAAGCGTGGAGAAGAATCATTCATTAACACGTTACTTCTGACTGAAATCTACGCCTGTACGGTCAGCACGCCTACAAATCTCTATTCTTACAACAGTAACACTCAGAAACGATATCCGATTAATTAATTTATAACCACTTGGAAGAAGATATATTATTACACTTGAGTTCTGTAAAATATTACCATTTTAATAAAGAACTAACACATTAGGTCACTGAAAAAAGCGCTCTGCCTTAATAAACTCAACCTTTTAACTTCATGTTAACTTTATTGTTATCTCGTCGCCAATTGTCCAATTGTTCGCCATCGCGTCTCACCGCGAGCATCGTTTCTGGGCGTTAGCAATCTAAGGCTGTATTTTATTTTGTTTACTTATAGCTGATCCGGCCGGTTATCGAATGTTAGCCGCGTAGAAATGTTACAGTTTTACTCAGTGGCATTCGGTGACGCGGTGTTCACTGTCCCCACGCGGTACACTGAGCTAGTGCGGCGCGGGGCGGGCGCGCAGGGCATGGTGTGGTAAGACCGGACTGGCCGGGCGGTGGCCACCACGCTTAACGCTTTATCCGTTTTCACCCCTCCGCTGATGGTGTAAGGACTAATTTTGAGTAACGTCGCTGTGTGGTTTTATCAGGAGCAGTAAAACCGGGGTCCTTGTTTCGAAATGCCGATGATTTAGCTTTTTCTGGACAGATATTTATGGCATTGGGTAATATTCGTCTCAAATTAATGTTTTTGGAGTAATCGTCGGCCTTAAGTACAGGTTTGCGGTTGATTGTCAAAATTTTGCAGCCTTTGATTTCTCTCATTTTCATTCTTAATGTCATAAATCCGTACTGATTTTGTCACCTCGGCGCGAATATAATTTGAAATTGAAATATGATTCTAAAATGGGGGTAGCTAATTGGGATATTGTCCGGCGATAAACTACCTGGCCGTTAGATAAACAGTTCCTATCAATCAAAAAATTTACTGGAAGAGAATAGTGCTATTACCGCATTTCTTTCTGTACTTTTTCATGGCGAATATAACGATTTATTCGAGAGATTCCTGAAATTACGGGAAGAGATAACATTCTAATGCTTGCGGAAAAGGTATTATTATTAGGACACCATCCTCCTTTTTAGTGACTAACTCGGCGTCTTCATTTCTAAGGTTTACATTCTGATATAGAATTACAACAACTTATTAAAAATATTGTTTTTATGTATACTTACACTTATAATGCGCTATAAGGGTAAATATACCTCTAATATTACAGTGTTAATATATATTTATACATTAATCAGTAAATGAGACTTACATTTTTTTTGTTGTCGAATATAAAGCATATTCTTATGTAGTCCACAAAATATGTATTGTTTATTGAATGTTAAGTGGGTATTTTATCATTTTACTTACATTTATTCAGACATTAATAAAATTGGTTTTCAATGAAAATTTTATTATGTAGAAGGCAGAAATTGCCTATGGAATCATATTAACTCCCTACTCCCCGTTATTGATGTTGGGTTAAAACCACTCGAACCATATTAAGTATATGTACGCTGTTTGCATGGCTTTTGTTGTATTTTAAGTGTACTGTAAGTGAAATAAAGCTTTATTTATATTTTATTTGCATGTTAGTATTTATTTTACTGGGATTTTTTTCTAGGTCTACAATATGTTCTTAATAATATTTTTATGATCAGAATTTTCATCATTTCTCTCCCGAAAAACATAAATTATTACGTTCATTTCGCATCAAATTGGCCATCTGGCGTGCCCCGCGCTAAATTCCAATCGGTGCCCTAAAGTTAAAAGGTGGCAAAAAATTCTTTCCAAGTTATTTCAAGTCTTTTTTGCTCCCCGGTTATTAGAAGATTATATTTAACTTAGTTAGATCTACCCTGCTGTCGATATCTTTGATGATTCGTTAAATAGGGAGGTATTGACTTTCTTTTCCAATGGGCAGGTAATTTGAACATTATGAATTTAGTGAGCACAATTTGTGTTCATCGGCACTTGTGTTTTATGCATCCATGTTAAAGTTTTACTCGGTACGACTAAAGCAGTAGATTTCTATGCCATACGATGTCCACCCTGTTCCCCCAAATCTACAATCCCCGTTTGGTCAACCAGCTAGGTCGGATCAATGTGGAGTCGAGCGACGGTGACGGTGTGTAACGGTGGTATGACCGGTGGGTTTTTGTTTCCAGCGCCGCGTACGACACGGTGACGCAACAGAACGTCGCGATCAAGAAGCTGTCGCGGCCGTTCCAGAACGTGACGCACGCGAAACGCGCCTACCGCGAGTTCAAGCTCATGAAACTGGTCAATCACAAAAATGTAAGTCCACAGACCTGAAAAAAAGACGGACGTAATCTCGTCTAATCGAGAGTGAAGCATAACAATGGCCGCCCGCTTACCATGTGTGCGTAATTTTTGATTCGCGATTGAAGCAGTGAAGTGTCAATGTAAGTGTTAGAGAGTTGGTATTACTATGGGTGCCTCACTGAATTTGTTCTTGGGATTACGTCCGTCTTTTTTTAGGTCCGTGTGTAAGTTGTGGTCTTTGAACTACTATTATTATAGCGTATAGAACTGTCACCGCGAACTCTATGGTCGCGCAATGAGTTGTAGCTCATGCGCTGTAGCTGTAGCAACTGTAGTATGATTTATTACCCCCCCTCCCCCCGACACGACCGGCACTGCCGTGCCTGCGGCGGCAGCGGCACAGATTTTGTTCGCGATGTCTGTTCTAATACATTATTAAGTTATACTTCAATAGCTCCTCCTCCTTAGCAACGATAACTACAATACGATAATCAAACAATAAATTTAATATGGCTTAATGATTATAACTATAACTTAATGTAACATAATTTAATTTACTCGATTTAATTTAAATTAGAATAGAAAATATTTAGAAATAAAATTAATTGGTCCACAACCATAGATTTGGGGGTAATCTATGTCCAGGACCCATAAAATTGCAATACTCTCTTAGGGTTTTATTGTAGGATGTGATATGTGACTGTGTCATGTACAATGTTAGTACATAATTATGCAATAAAACTATTGAGTATTGAGTACATCATTCAGGTCCGATTCCGCTTTTGACAGAATAAAATGATACACCAAAAAGGCAGCGTTATTAATCCTCAGTCACATCTCTTCTAAAACACAAAACCATAATTAACATTGGTTACTAACTTACTACAAAACATCGTCTCCCAACTTGCAGATAATCGGTCTGCTGAACGCGTTCACGCCGCAGAAGAGTCTGGAGGAGTTCCAGGACGTGTACCTGGTGATGGAGCTGATGGACGCCAACCTGTGCCAGGTCATCCAGATGGACCTGGACCACGAGCGGATGAGCTACCTGCTGTACCAGATGCTGTGTGGCATCAAACACTTGCATCTCGCTGGGATTATACACCGGGTGAGAGAAAGTTCTGGTTTACAGCACAGATCAATAAAAAATTGTCACTGCTGGGCTCGGGGTCTCCTCTCACAATGTGAGGGGTATTAGGTAGGCCATAGTCCACCACGCTGGCCAAGTGCGGATTGGTAGACTTCACACACCTTTGAGAACTTTATGGAGAACTCTCCGGTGTGCAGGTTTCCTCACGATGTTTTCTTCACCGAAGCAATGATAATTAACTTCTAATACGCATATAATATTTAAAAATTAGAGGTGCGTGCTAGGATTTAAACTCGGGCCCCTCCGTTCGAGAGACCAACGTTCTAACTGCTAGGCTATCACTGCTATCATATATGCTATATGCACAGATCAATAAACTTGTATAAAAAATAATAACGTAATCTTTATTCATTGGTAACCTTGCTAGAGTTTGTTCTACTTTGGAGCGACACTACCATAGTCATTGGAAGCCATGCTTGCTGGAATCCATGCTTTTTTTTCGCTGTTGGGCCTAGCGGCCTTTACAACTTCTCGCGGACAGAAGAAGAATAATAAATACGGGAATCCATGCTGGTCGCTTGGAAAGTGACTCAAGTATGTAAAATGAATTTAATTCTGTTGTTAACTATATGAAAGACCTGTGTTAATGTACTAAGCTCATCAGTAATGTCATGGTTGTACCCAGCTTCAGATCTAGGGGGTATAGGAGGGGTCAAATCAGTTTTTTCCTAGGGGATGGAGCGTCAACTACTACAACTTGTTGAAAGTGAACAAAGTTTTTGTATTGTAAGTTGAGGTAACGTTATGGTGTACTGGTGGTCGCAGGACCTGAAGCCGTCCAACATAGTGGTGAAGAGCGACTGCACGCTGAAGATCCTGGACTTCGGGCTGGCGCGCACGGCCGGCACCACCTTCATGATGACGCCTTACGTCGTTACCAGATACTACCGCGCGCCTGAGGTCAGTCACATATCGTACGTTGTAGCCTTCTGTAGACGTTCTGTGGGCGTTGTGGCCAAATAATAAATAATAATAAATAACGCTTCACACTCATAGCCCCACACTAGGATTCCCTGTGTCGTGGGTGCCATGGACAACACAACATAGACAAGGACATTCACACCCAGACCGAGAACAGAAATTCAAACTCATCATTCAAATTTCCGCCTCGCTGGGAATCAAACTCAGGACCCTTGGTGCGGCGATCTGGCATAGTAACCATTACGCCACACGGGTCGTCGACGGGTTGTAGCCAAATCGACAAGTTGTGATAAATTCCTTTTAATAATGGAATCGGTGAACTTTTTCATACCGTTCAGTCGTATTGTAACATTTGGAAATCCCTGAGAAATGTTGATAAACTTATGTTTTTCGGAGACTGTTTTTTAATGAGATTCGCCACGGTCACTGTAGCCCGACGATCTGAAATGTGTTCATCGATCACCGTTGGCTGATGATGATAATAACGCCGTGTGGGTGTAACGTTCCGCACAGGTGATCCTGGGCATGGGCTACACGGAGAACGTGGACATCTGGTCGGTGGGCTGCATCATGGGCGAGATGATCCGCGGCGGCGTGCTGTTCCCCGGCACCGACCACATCGACCAGTGGAACAAGATCATTGGTAATGCGACATGTCAAGCATACGCATATAGTCCCCGATAAATGACAACATATGACTTTAATAAACTCTTAAAAATCAGATAGGGATGTACTCGTGTAAGATACACGAATCAAATCAAATCAAATGTTTTTATTCAAAATTGGTTTGGTTTACAAACACTTTTTGAAAGTCATGCAAGTTATGCCAATGCTTCAGACAAAGCCCTACTGTGAGAGGGCCCGGGAGAAGAAGCAGCAAGAAACTTCCGGGTTTGTTTTTTTCCTGCTCACAGTTACAGATAGCACTTATCATCTACTACAATCTATATCCATAAAACTCATGTCCAAGCAGTCTTGTCTTTAAAATAATCATCTAATTTGTAATATCCTTTCGTCATAAGAATGCTTTTAATATGAGTTTTAAATTTAAGGTAAGGCATTTCTGTAAATTTCGATGGAATTTTATTATAAATCTTTACACATGTACCCATGAACGAGCCACCAGTTTTACATAGTCTAAAATTTGGTACAATCAGTTTAGCCTTGTTCCTCGTATTAATATGGTGGATGTCACTCTTCTTAAGAAAGCTATCGTAATATTTCTTAAAATACAAAGCATTATCCAATATATATTGTGACACCACAGTTAAAATATTAATTTCCTTAAAGAGATCCTTAAGCGAGTCCCTAGGCCTGAGGTTGTAAATGGCACGGACTGCTCTTTTCTGTAAAATAAATATAGACTCAATATCTGCAGCTGAGCCCCACAACAGCAGACCATAAGCCCCGGTATAATAAGCACGGTATGTTAAATCCTGCGGAGATGAAATTTCATGTGTTTCTTTGGTTCGCATGAAGATACATTTTAATAATAATTAGCTGACCCGGCGAACTTCGTATCGCCTATTTTTTTCTAAAATAAAAGTAGACCGGAACAAATAGACAGACAGACAGATAGACAAAAATTGAAAAAAATATTGTTTTGGTATAGGTACCGTGTATACATTCAAATGCACTTAGTAAAAAGTGGTTATTTTAATATTACAAACAGACACTCCAATTTCATTTATTTGTATAGATTTTGATAAACTCTCTAAAATTAGATATACAATGTATCTTGTATGTTAAATCCTACGGAGATGAAATTTCATGTGTTTCTTTGGTTCCCAAAGATACATTTTAATAATAATGTGGACCTGGTAGTATGCTCAGGGTTGGCTCCAGACGAGGGAATTCCTCAACGGTCCTCAGCACAAATACTATTTTAAGAGC
This sequence comes from Thymelicus acteon, assembly GCA_951805285.1. NCBI lineage: Eukaryota > Metazoa > Arthropoda > Insecta > Lepidoptera > Hesperiidae > Thymelicus > Thymelicus acteon. Next base: position 1,239,450 of record OX638227.1, on the reverse strand, counting down.
TTGTTTTTAAAAGTTTTTTTTTTTAATATTAAACTTACTGTATCAGTATCCAACAGTTATTTTGATTGAAAAATGCTATTACACAATAAATGAGAACGTAAAAGATGATTTAATTAAGTAATTACTTAGCCATTAATTGAATATCATTATTATTTTTTTATCATTATTCTCTACAATTTACAATTATTAATTAATTAATTTAATAACTTTACATAAAATGTAATTATTTTAGATGTTAGTTTTGTTTAATATTTTATTAATGATTATTTGTTATAATTTTATATAATACTAGCTGACCGGGCAAACGTTGTTTTGCCAAAAAAAATTAGGGTTAGGGGGATGAAAAATAGATGTCCGATTCTCCAACCTATCCGATATGCACGCAAAGATTCACGAAAATTGGTCGAGCCGTTTCGGAGGACATCAACTTCAAAAAAGCGTGACACGAGAATTATAAAATTCTCGTAATATATAAATATTAGAAGATTGCAGTCCCGTTTGTGGCAGGAATACAGAGATCCACTTGTATTTGACCTGTTACACCTGAGTTTAATTGTACCTGTATTTTTTTTTACTTATTATTGTGTATTATTATATTCTATTTCACAATAAAGATACTATAAACTACTACTAATCATATTGATTGATTGATAGTTTACCTAACCTATGTGATGTGTCGTGCGCAGAGCAACTGGGCACGCCGTCGGCGGCGTTCATGGCGCGGCTGCAGCCCACCGTGCGCAACTACGTGGAGAACCGGCCGCGCTACGCCGGCTACTCCTTCGAGCGGCTCTTCCCCGACATCCTGTTCCCCTCCGACAGCGGCGAGCACAACCGGCTCAAGGTTAACTCCACACCGACACACACGCACACACACCGACACACACACACACACACACACACACACACACACACACACACACTCACACACACACACGACATGCTCATGCACTTGATCCATGCTGGCTCGATATATCGGTTGGTGTTAAAATACAAAAATTGTAAGTACCCGTTTGTATTCAAAATTAATTGTCCGCGTGGATATCACGTTCTCTGTCTGCCAAAACTTTTAGCTTATAACACGATGTGTTCGTATAAATCGATACCTTGATACTATTATTTTGTACTAGCTGACCCGGCGTACTTCGTATCGTCTAACAAACATTTTTTTTTCTAAAATAAAAGTAGCCTAAGTTTCTCCTTGTTACATCAGCTATCTGCCAGTGAAAGTCCCGTCAAAATCGGTCCAGCCATTTCAGAGATTAGATTGATAGATAGATTATTGATAGATAGATAGATTGGAACAAACAGATAGACAAAAATTGTAAAAAAATGTTGTTTTGGTATATGTATCGTGTATACATAAAAATGCACTTAGTAAAAAACGGTTATTTTAATATTACAGACACTCCAATTTTGTTTATTTATTTGTATAGATTAAAACCTAGAAATAATAGGCTGCTAGTGTTAATCGATAATACAGGGGAGTATCTGAAAATATCCTGTATTAAAATTAATAGAATAATAATAATTAATTCTGTATTGATTAATATAATACACGATAATTATGAATCCTCTAGTTCCTGACGTAGTACCAATGACGTAGTACCTTGCAGTCATGAAATCTGTCAAACAAATGAAACAAAGAACACAATATGTCCATAGCATTATCGCTGTATGTACTGTATGTCATGTATGTATGTTTATGTGACAGGCGTCGCAGGCGCGCGACCTGCTGTCCCGCATGCTGGTGATCGACCCCGAGCGGCGCATCTCGGTTGACGACGCGTTGCTACACCCCTACATCAACGTGTGGTACGACGAGGGCGAGGTCAACGCGGTCAGTGTTATTTTATTTTTCGTGTAGTTAACATTTGGGAAATCCACACTCTAAGTACTATTTATGAGGAACTTTTTTTTTATTTCTTTTAAAAGTTCAAACTGACAAATCGCATCCAATACTGTTAAGCCTGAAGATCTCTTCATGATGAACTCCTTCTTCAGAAAGAAGCCACAACGCAAGTGGACTTGGATAAGCCCTGATGGTTCCACGAAAAGCGAGATAGACTTCATTCTGGCAGACAAACGGCATATATTTAATGATGTCTCTGTGATCAGCAGGTTCAAAACCGGAAGCGATCACCGACTTGTGAGAGGCACATTAAATATCGATCTGAAGCTGGAACGGTCACGCCTGATGAAGTCTACGCTCCGCCCAACATCCGTCCAAATCCAGGGATCCGAAAACTTTCAACTGGAGCTGCAAAACCGTTTTGCGTGCCTAGAATCGTGCACGTCAGTGGACGAGTTTAACACCAGGATGGTAACAACTGTCCACGAGGTAGGGTCGAAGTATTTCAAGACCCACCCTAGTGGTAGATCTCAGGTTCTCTCAGAACAAACTCTCGGTCTTATGAGGGATCGACGAGAACTATGTGTGCAGTCTCCAACCTCCATGAGGGAATACCGACGGCTCAATGAGCAGATCTCCAAGTGCAGGCGACGCGATTTGCGAAAACACAACGCAAATCGTGTAAAAAACACAATTGAGCGAAACCAGGGCCCCAAAGTGTTCGCCAGGGATCTGTCTATTGGGCAAAGTCAGCTTACGAGGTTGAAGACCGAGTCCGGCACCATGGTTTCGTCGAAACCGGAAGTTCTGAGAGAGACTGAGAGATACTACGGACGGTTGTATGCCTCCTCTCAAGCTCCACCTCCTAGCGAGGAGAGCGATAAGAGAGCTAAACTGACCCGACACTACACAGAGGATATCCCGGACGTCAGCCTGTATGAGATTAGAGAGGCTCTCAAACAGCTTAAAAACAACAAGGCACCGGGAGATGACGGAATCACAACCGAGCTTCTAAGAGCTGGAGGGAAACCCCTTCTAGTGGCGCTCCAAAAACTGTTCGATTCCGTCATTTACACTGGAATTACCCCGGAAGCGTGGGGCAGAAGTGTGGTGACGCTGTTCTTCAAGAAGGGCGATAAAGCCCTTTTGAAGAACTACAGGCCCATTGCACTTCTGAGCCACGTTTATAAGCTGTTTTCGAGGGTACTCACAAATCGCATTGCACGCAGGCTTGACGACTTCCAGCCTCCCGAACAAGCAGGATTCCGAAAAGGCTACAGCACCATAGACCATATACACACACTGCGGCAGATTATACAAAAGACCGAGGAGTATAATCTGCCGTTGTGTGTTGCCTATGTGGACTATGAGAAAGCCTTCGATTCTATCGAGACCTGGGCGGTACTAAATTCTCTCCAGCGGTGCCGGATCGACTACCGGTATATCGAGGTGTTGAAGTGTTTGTACTCATCTGCCACCATGTCCGTCAGAGTACACGACACAGCAACGAACCCCATCCAACTGCAGAGAGGTGTCAGGCAAGGGGATGTCATATCCCCAAAGCTGTTCACCGCTGCGTTGGAAGACGTGTTCAAGCTGATGGAGTGGAAACGACGTGGCATTAACATCAATGGCGAATACATCACACACCTGCGATATGCCGATGATATAGTCATCCTGGCGAGTTCCCTGGAAGAACTTGGTACAATGCTCGGGGACTTGAACAGCGCCTCACAACGGGTGGGTCTTAAGATGAACATGGACAAGACGAAAATCATGTCGAATGTCCATGTCACACCCGTACCGGTTGTTGTTGACGGCGCTGCTCTTGAAGTTGTAGACGAATACAATTACCTGGGACAAGTGATCCAGATGGGTAAGTCCAACTTCGAGAAAGAAGTCACTCGTAGAATCCAACTCGGATGGGCTGCGTTCGGGAAACTGCGTCATATCTTGTCGTCCAAAACACTACCTCAGTGCCTGAAGTCGAAGGTGTTCGAGCAGTGTGTGTTGCCAGTGATGACATACGGATCCGAGACGTGGTGCTTTACTGTTGGCCTGATCCACAAGCTCAGAATTGCGCAGCGAGCTATGGAGAGGGCTATGCTCGGTATTTCTCTACGTGATCGCATCAGAAATGAGGAGATCCGTAGACGAACAAGGGTAACCGACATAGCTCAAAGAATTAGTCGGCTGAAGTGGCAATGGGCTGGCCACATAGTGCGAAGGACCGATAACCGTTAGGGAAGAAAGGTCCTCGAATGGCACCCACGTCTCGGAAAAAGGAGCATAGGACGCCCCCCGACCAGGTGGACTGACGACCTGAAGAAGACAGCGGGCATCCGCTGGATTCAGAAGGCTCAGGACCGGTCAGAGTGGCGCAAGTTAGGGGAGGCCTATGTCCAGCAGTGGACCTCTAAGGGCTGATGGATGGATGGATGGATGGACTGTTAAGCCAATTCTGATATTAGGGCGAACGAGCGCACAGCTAGAGAAATTGACAAATAGATAAAAATAATTATATTGGCATGTGATCTATTGCGCTAATAAATAAATCCTATAAAAATTGCTTGTACAAAAATTAATCAGTTGCAGTTTTATTGTATTGTATTTATTAATAGCGCTCGCGCGTGACTTTGTCCGCGTTTTGTGGAATAATACGTACCCTGTCTTATTCCAGGTCGTGGTTTAGCAGTATGTTTAATTATAGTTTAACAGTTTTTGCGTGCAAGACGAACAAACATCCTTACAAACTTTCACATTTATAATATTAGTTAGATTTAATAAAATTGTATGAATGAAGCGTATGTGTTCGTTCCAGCCGGCGCCGGCGTCGTACGACCACTCGGTGGACGAGCGCGAGCACACCGTGGAGCAGTGGAAGCAGCTCATATACCAGGAGGTAACCACACACGCCGCACACACAACACACACATGACACACACACGCCGGCCGCTACACCAGACAACGCAAGCTAAACAACTATACTCCGTTCGAACTGGCTCCGGAATAAATGTAAATAAACCATAAAAAATCTGCGGTAGGATTTTTACCAAGTGACATGTAGTAACACCAAATTAGTGTTCAACAGAACTTAACAATTAAAATAATATTATTGTAACTTCTAAACTAACTTCGTATTGATCGATAACTGTATCACAATTACACACTGCGAGGAAACGAAGTAAGAAATAATAAAATTAACCTGTAAGATATTAAATAAAACCTATTATCCTTTTATTTGTGGTTATGTATTTTAATACAGACTATATTGCTTTTATACATAGCTATTCCGTGTTATTTCAAAGTAAGTCAATATAAATAATAATGAAATTTGAAAGATCAGGACCATGCCCATATTAGTATGGAGCTGAAAGTCAGCAATGCCATGCAATGCCCAAATTTTTTTTTTTTATGCTTTTAGCAGGCAAACGAGCAGACGGGTCACCTGATGGTAAGTGATCACCGCCGCCCATGGACATTAGCAACACTGGGGGCGTCACCAACGCGTTGCCAGCCAAGAAAATGACGATAGACCCGCTTCTTGAAGGACCCCATATCATAGCTTAGTGGGAACACCGATGCAGGAAGTTTGTTCCACAGTTTACACGTACGAGGTAGAAAATTACGTGAGAACCGAACTGTGGACGAATGCCAAGTATCCAGGTGATGTTGGTGGAACCTGGAACCCCGTGATGTGCGGTGTCGAAAACTAACTGCAGGTATTAAGCCAAATAGTTCTTCAGATTGCAGATTGATTCTTTCAATTGCAGCTCTATGTCGTATGATAACTTTTTAACAGTATTTATATGATATCTAGATTTAATGTCATATAAAGCACCGGTTCAAAAGATATTGGACATTAAACATGATAACTTCCTACTGGTTTTTTTATACATTTTATCGCTTACAGACAGCATTGCTATTAGTTTTTCACTAGGAACTTAATTTTTTATTAATTTTATTTTATTTTTAATTTTTTATCCAGTGCTTCATATAATTTAAAATTAACAACATAATTCTAGTTTTTATTTATTAGAGCAATCTTGTAATATACTTTATCTGGGCATTTCTGGGGCACAGATGGGCATTGTCCTTTACGGAATGCGGCTTGCCGGGTCTCAATAGATGTTATAATATCTATGGCCAGAGGCCAAGCCGTAAATTGATAACACCACAAAGTTTCATGCGCCTGTTGTGCCTTGTGTACATTTATTCCAGATCGAATTCGAACGAAGTATACATATTTATATTGTCCCGGATGTTGTGTGTTTCGTTTGTAAGTAGTAGAGATAATTAGAACACGAAATTATTTACAATTTAGTGAGAAAATTAGCAAAGAATTTAAATTAAATGGCTGCGCATATCCATAGGCGACTTGAAACCACTTACAATTATCTGATTGTGCGATTATTTTTTCTCTAAGGAGGAGATATATTTATCTATACTTGCTACATCAATACAACCAAAGTACATTATTTCCGTACATTGTAAAATTTTTCAAAATTTCGATTAGGCGTCACTTAAATTACAAAGAACACAAAAACATTTTTTTAGAGTTTTTGTCTGTCTTTATGTCTGTCCGGGCGTCACTTGAAAACCCGATTTCGATGAAAATTGGTAAGCTTTATTACTCATACTGCGGGTCATATTGATATTAAGATAACTTTTTATCCCGGGAAATACAAAGATTCCCGGGAAACAGGATTTAACTTTGTATGGATATTCTTTTATGGAAATAGCCTACAAACTGACGATCCACCCGACGGTAGGTGGCCGTCGTCGCGCACGGACATCAACAACACCGAGGCACTGATGCGTTGCCTGTCAAGAAGGAGAGAAGAAAAAGAAAGAAAGAAAATATTCTTAAAACACTATCCGATTTGCCTCAAATTTTTAAGTTCCTTGCTTTATTTGATTGAATGCGTGTTTCCCAATCTTACAATTTTATGGAAGAAAAGAAGAAAACTAAATATTTTTTTCCAAACCCGTATTTGCCCCAAACCGAAGCGAAGCGAAGCGAAGGGTTTGCGTTAAAAATATGTTCACTTCAACTTACAAAATAAGTTTTGCTTGCGTTGTCTTTACTTAAAGTTTACTACTTATAAACCGATACAATTAATGTATGTAGTGGAGGTAGACTACAGCTACCTACAACAAGTGTGATGTCTGTAACATTACAGAGTTAAGGTATAGCATTTTAGTAACATCATTTTGACTGTCATGTACCTACAAATTTGTAGGGCATAATTAATGAAAAACTAACAATTATTTCTTGACTTTAAATTTACGAATTCACTAAAATACACAATAAATCAATGATAAAAGGTTCTTTTAAAGTATATTTTTACATTGACCCATTTACTGTTAAATACTAAATGATCGATACTAAAATTGAAATAAAAAAAATCCCTCCACCATACCATCGTAAAATACGAAGCGATGAGAATGATTGTCATGTTTGATGTACCCATGTTTAAAAGTAAAATAGATGTTAGGTGACTCGCACACGGCTCCCGCGCCGCCGGCGTGCGGCCGGCCGCAGCCGCGCTGAGCCGCGCGAGGTCAGTGCCATCATCAACCATCGTTATACGAGTATGTTGCCGCGGCTGCGTTTTGTATGCACTTGTACAGTTATATCAAAAATCAAATCGAGAATTTATTTATTATACAAAATTACATTAGTGCATGTTTTGGTTAAACATGAATTTTAGCCATATGTCTTACGGTACGTCTGTTTTATTAATATCTTTCGACAATCTTTGGATTTCTCTATACCTACTTAACACGAAGGCAGACAGATTAAAAAAAACATGAACATATTGTTGCGGCTTAGAATATTAACCTAATCCCAATCCCACGCCGGATGGGTGTGGTAAGAGACGACTAAATCCGGTCGCTGGTGGTAGGGCCCCTCGAGGCATTATGTTAGTAATATTGATTTAAATTGCTAATTAATACCATTATTACTATTATTATTTCTCCATGGGGTTCGCCTGGATTGCTACCACCCTTGAGCATGAGTAAGCCGCCAAATGACTCGACGTGTTCCGGCTGGGGGCTTGAGAGCCAGTTCTTTCTTTCTTTTTCTTCTCTCTTGGCCGGCAACGCATCAGTGATGCCTTTGGTGTTGCTGATGTCCATGGGCAACGGTGGCCCCTTACCATCAGGTGGATCGTCAGCTCGTTTGCTGGCTATTTCCATAAAAAAAAAGAATACGCGGCGCTATGAAGTCTTTGATATAACTGATTTTCAGTGTAACTTATCTGCCATCGAGTGGTTCAAATGCGTTGGTTTTAACGTAAGTAGCCAAAAGACAAACAGCCATCTGATAAGTTGGCACCGTCAACACCATTACACCAAGGGCATCACCGATGACCAACCGAACAAAAAGCGCAATGTACTGAGTAGGTACTTCAAAATTTGTCGTGACGATAACATTTACCAAAAATAACGACTAACAAACTTCATTCGTGAGTACTCGTGACATACAAAACGTATCACAGACCATTACTATAACATTTTTATTTTTCCGCACTTTTTAATTTAAACTATAGTGGTGGTGGGTGGGGTGGTAGTGCGGGCTAGTCTAGTGGTAGAGTGGTGGCCGCCATTATCTGCGCTGAGCCTCTTCTTAAAACAATCATTTCGCGGGATGCGCGGGATCTGTGTGCGTTCACTGTATTGCGTTATTAATCTGTATTCAGTAATTTTGAACGTAACTAGAAAATGAGCGGGAAAATTTTGCTGTCTCGTTCCAAATTTCACAGACTACAGAATTAAATAGGTTATGCAATAACAGATTATGATTTTGTTGCAACTTGTACCATAGACAAGAAATAAGGAAGAAACTTTAAAAAAACTTTATTGATTACCTTCATTCATTTATTTCGAGTTATATTGTTATTTAGCTATAATTGTTAGAATAGTTGAACTTAATATTGAAGACCATAGTATCTAAATACATTTGTTTAAAGAAACATATTTTTATCGATGACATACACTTTAGATGTGGTTACAGTAAATAATAATACATGAACCACTACGATTTGAATCGTTAGTATAAACCATAACCTCATTAAGCAGGTAGGGCATAAACAATGGAGTATTGTCATACAAAGATCTTGTTTATTTTGAAACGAGAATATTTAGACGGATAAAGCTAGAGACGCAAGTAGGACATAAGCAAGGTATGGTCACAAAATAGAGAGACACAAAAGTATAACTCCATACACATCGCGATTGAGCAACGTACATACGGACATACGGACACCGATCAACACGAAAAAGGGAATAAGGGAAGTACCTCGTTTATCGTGTTCGTGAATGGTGTCTATGTTGGCGGTTCTCGAGCGCGTGTATAGAGATTTACTTGTGTGTATCTATTTAGTGGCATCGTGTTAGTGTCGTGAGTAGTATCATGTCGTGTCGTGACGTGTCGATTGGCGCAGGTGGTGGAGTACGCGGCGCCGCCCGCCGCCGTGCCGCACGCGCCGCCGCCCGACCACGCGCAGCCCGCGCTCACCACATAGGTACGCACCTCCCCCCCCCCACACACACACATCCCTCACCACTTCACCGCTTCACCCTCACAATGATCATCTTTTAATTGTTAGATACTACGAACCACAGGTATTCAGATTTAGAATAAACCAATAATATTCACAGTAGGTAGGCACGCAACCGTAGACAAGACCGTTTGCATCGACAGCCAAGCAAAGACTGACTCGTAACTGAGTAACTAGTAACAGAACTAGACTCGAGCAAGGCGCCATCTATCGATTCTCGCCCAATAGTTTATTAGAACATCACACTTATAATGGATTACCGTTTGATTAGGGGGTTCCATTTGTTCTTCTCCTTGATAAAACACTCCAAATGCAGACGCATTCGAAATAGTGGGTAGAAAAATAAATTGTTCATAAATGTATTCAATACAATTGCGCACGAATTAGAATTTGAAAATGTTAACCTCTGAATCCAATTACTTTGTATTTCTGACGATTAAACCCTTTCTATCATAATTTAAATGGTTTGGTTGTCGCTTTACAACAATCTCTCATCAAATCAGCTGATAAATACATTTCTTTTTACTTTAAAGCTAAAACACCAACCGGTCGTAAAATTTATTTAAACTTGTTCACACGTCTACTTTGGTCTTCATCCGAATGAATTTCAATCATTTTAGTATAGTTTATAGTTATACAGTATAGTTATAGTTTGTCACAGCCGCTAGATTGCATCCACCCACTACTTAACCACCTGACAACCTAATTTACCTTAGTTTTTATCGACTTCATCGCTTATCCAATCATCATTCATTAAATTTTAATAGTCTTAACAAACTCTTGTCAACTTCATTCGTTAATCACATGTGCACCCGGAACACGATTTTATTTGCTTTCTTACAATACGAAAATATCGTTATTAAATACTTGTATCATAAGTATACACAGCTACGCGATAAGTAACTACGTATTCAATATTTATGGGTAGTAAATGAAGTTTAACTTGTTTCCAGGTATCAGCCGAACTGTCCGCCGAAATATAACATCCAGCAGCACCGGGTCCCTCCAGCCAGAGCTGAAGCACCCGCGTGGGGCCCGGGTCACTCCACGAGGGGTCCGGGGGCCTCGGGACCTACGGTGTTACTTCGACGGACGGTACCGAGTCAAAGCTCGGTGTACATAGTTACGTTCACAACGGATAATCTCCGTATCCGATGCCGATATTATGAAATAAATCGTGTACCCGCGCACAGAAAGGTCTCCAGTGTATCCGTAAGTCTTAAGGCACTTTTCTGTGCGCGCGTACGCCCCGTGTACATAATGTCGCAATGTTAAGTGCAATATTTCGCGAAGATACGAGCGTCAGTATCATGATTTCGCATTTTTATTTACTTATATTTAATTAATCAATTTACACGGATTGTGCAATTTACGGGCAGATTTGTTTTTATCACCATCGAGGGCCTCGCCTGACGCCTGAAGCTTTTTGACAATTTTTGAAAGAAAATACGATATTTGCCACAGGCCACGTGGCAGCTTTCGTACAATAACTGAATAGATAGAATGATTTAAGCAAATGACGTTAAAAAAGATGGCACATTTGAACACCACAATTACTCAGGACGAGCGGCGTTGGCGACACCCGATAATATCATGAAGCAGCCTTCATGATACTGATGATGATTAGTAGAAATTAGACATTAAGCCTTTTATGGAGAAGAACCTTAAGTAAATCAAACTTGTCCATTAGAGAATGAGTCGACATCCAGTTGTGATGACGTAAGGTACCGATATATACCGGAGACCACACAGATGGTCTTTAATGCGACTCCTCATTTGTCCACGATTGAAACCCCGTTCATGACAAAACTTAAATACTTAAAATAATATATTTCCCGCCACCGTTAGCTATTAGAGGGCGCGCGGGCGTGGCGACCCCTCAGCATAACCTTACAAAGATTAATCTATACTAATATTATAAAGAGGAAAGATTTGATTGTTTGCATTGAATAGGCTCCGAAACTACTGAACCGATTTGAAAAATTCTTTCACTGTTGGGAAGCTACATTATCTTCGGGTGACGTAGGCTATATTGTATGTATTTAAAAAAAATAGGGATCCTTAATAAAACTCCAATAATGTAACCCAAGGTATAAAAAAATAAGAAAACCGAAGCAAAGCGAGGGAGGTTACTCGTTTTAAATAAATAAATAAAAAAACTAAGTCAATGTATATTATAATGTCCGACCCCTTGGGAGTATGAATTTTATAGATAGGTACCTCCGAAATATGGCGACCTTCCCAAACAGTGAAAAATTCAATATGTCCTTTAAGTTTCCCTTCCATTTTTGTTTATACAGTTTCTTTGGGACAAGTCCCTCGCGGAGTGCCTTTCGTGATACGAAACGATCGATAGACTTACAACACTGAAGTAAATACAATCAATAACTCGGCTTAGTTTTATAAAGTGCATTGTCAGGTACGATAAAATGAGTAAGTTCCGATTGGTAAATTATAACCGAAGACGAAAGACGCAGACGTAAAGATGTAGGATTATAAAGACACTCAGAAATAAGTGTGTTATTCTTTGAAATAGCAATCATCATCGGAATATACTCATATTGAACGTATTCCAGTTTTATGAAAAATGACCTAATAACAATGGATGTTTCTTCTGGTGAACAGTGTATCTGTGTTTTGGTGTCAAGGATTGTATTAAAGTCGACACTTTTTATCTGGCGGGTGTTAAATTTAAATTGTACAGAATGTCTTTGCGGATTCAACCAAATTTAATGTTATGTCAGCGTAATTATGCCATGAATAGGACTTTGAAAAATAAAATATTTCAAATGCGCAAATTTTACCGGATTACAATGAAGTGAACCATCGTTATGATAACATTCAAAAGTGAGATACTATGACTGATGTTTTCAGATAATGGCATATTATTCACAGAATAACTTTCAAGTGTGGTCGAATCCGCCCCAAGTGTATAGAGATATCAAAAGGGCGTTGTGCGCTGCAGTCAGCATGTGTTGTTTAAATTAATGATTAGTTACGCGTTATATTTATATAATAACTGGATATGAAATACAGATAGGTTGAGCTTACTATGTGTTGTTATTTTAATTTTAAACGTGCAATTGTTTATCGTTAGTTTTGTGGTGTTTTGATATTCACCATTGCAAATTTCTATTTTCTGATCCCATTTTTCCAATGACTTGTTGTAATCGATTTTCGTTCGGTCATTGAATGGATGTGACATGTGACGTGGATCGTGGGTGCCGCGACGTTTGACATAAGAATTTGCAATCGTGAGTTTGTACGTGCTCGAATTCGTGAATAATGTGAGGCGTGACACTTTGGCGCGGGCGGCGCCGGGACCGCCTTGTATACACTAGCTAAAGATTGGTCTCACTTTAAACAAACTTTTTGTAACATCTACTGAAGGAAAGATAGACTTTAATGTTTTCCATCCATTATCAGAAAGAAATCTGTAACGGGGGAAATTTTGGCAGGTCGACATTTGACAGACAATAATGACATTTAAACCTGTCAGTTGCTAATATATTTTTTACAAGCATGTATAGTTGTTTACCAAGTCGTTGGGTAAGCATGAAATAAGTTTGAAACGATAATAATTATTAGGGCTAATATCCCCGGCCACGCGTTGCGCCCGGGCGCCCGCCGAAAGTGACACGATTAGATTCTTAGCCATACACACTTGTCATCTGGCATTTTGTGATGTTAATAGTTAACCATAAGTAGACTAGTTGCGTTGTTGATATCGTATCGACTGTATGAGAGTAGGACGTTAAGTATATTTACATTTCTACATATGTAGTCTCGTATAGCTCCCCTCGTGCGTCGCGCTGGACCGCTCGGACGGCCGCGTGCGTCGCGCGTCATGTTCCGGTGTAAACTAGGGTTGCCAACCTCAAATTAAAAAAAATACAGGATTTGAAGTTGAAGAAGCCAGGACAATTCAGTTTGAAAACAGGATGCAGTAATAGAATTGCAATAATTGTGAGCCGTGAGGCCGCCCGTAGCGTAAGAATTTTACAAGAGGCGCGCGAATTTTAAAATTTAAAAACCTAGGACGCTGCTTAAAAACTATTCAGGACGTCCCAGGACACTACAAAAACTAGGACATGTCCTGGGAAAACAGGACGGTTGGCAACTCTAGTGTAAACGCTTGCACTTTAAAGAAGTTACTAATTTTGGAGCTAAATATTAGAGATACATAGTCAGTTTATTGAATATTTTAGCACCAGGTTCGTAATTCTGTAGTATTTTGTCCCGAGCAGGCGATAGTAAAGGCGGCGGTAGCGCTCCTGGCTTGGTAGATACCCTACCGACGTTTTTTATTTGAAGCAAACTATAAAATGTTTTTTTTCTGGTGAAATAGTTGAGCTAGCGTGCGAGGGACATCGTAGGTTATCGTTTGAAACCTCACTAGGTGATATGATTATGATATAAGTTGTATTAAAGGGAGACGATAGTCTCTTCGGCTGGTTTCATCAAATAGCACAATTTATTAGCTATAGAGTTTAAAGATGGCGGCGACACGTTGCGGCGTCGCGCGTCGACGGCAACAATAATTGTAAACAATAATGTTAACAAAGAGCAATAATACGATAAAACTGTTATTTCGAATGTTTTGATTTTTCATGTTTGGCGAGCGATAGACCTTGTTCGTACCATTGTTTTGTAGTCATTTTAATTTTCATCGGGACGACTGTTCAAGACGGTGCCGTGCGCACGCACTTCTAAGGTTGGCAAGTAATCGGAAATAATTGGAATTACAAAGACGTTTAGGGCGAATTTAGGGGAAATTAGGGCGTGTTTAGCAAGAGCAAATGTAATTATTTGATAGTCTATACATTTCTCCCTAGTGTGTGGTTGACCTAGAGTGCACTTTTTTACATGTGTTCCGAGATATTTTTGGCTCAATAAGTTGGCATCGGCTCGAACAGCCTCCCTCACATATCACGCACGTAACAATAGCTAGGTTGATTTGTCGTGACCGGCGTGAGTTGTACAGTGTACTGCCGCTCCCCGATGTTGCTTTACTTTTGTTCCATAGTGTAGGTCCTGCAGGTCTCCCAGGCGTGCATGTGTAGTCACTAGGTTACATGGTTACATGGTTACATGGCAACACCATCGGTATCATTGTACGGACAGAATACATTTATGCTAATAGATCGCGAAATGAGAAGATTATTGAAAATCAAGAAAGTATACAAAAAAATCTAAATAGGAGTAAGTGGTAGGTATCTGTAAATATTAACAATAAATGTCGTTTAAGCTAAATGGAACGAAAGTGAAGAACACGCACTATTCCAGGACATTCAGTTTATCGCTATAGTAAATAAAGAGAAATTCACAACTGTACGTCCAAAATGTCCATTTATATGTTAATGTACCTAATACAAATTACAATAATGTAATGTTTAGAGTGTACGTAGAGTCGGTGAGCGAGTGGCGCGGTGGCGCTGGCGTAGCGACGTTACATACTTGAGTTAACACTTCGATGACTATCTAAAATAACTTATTTTTACTGTACACGTAAGTTATTTCATATTTTAACTGAATAAATCGAAATGGTTATTATGGCTTGTTTGATTTACATCAACCTCTAGTAATATCTCCCAGATCCCAGTATTTTTTTTTTTGTTATTCCATCTTATTACTGTATAAACTTTTTGCTCAAACCCAAGGTGCGAGAAAATAAAAGTAAAAGCAAGGATTCATTCATATTTAAATAAAGATGGTGGTTATTTCCTTGCTTAGCTTGCTACTACCTGGAAATTAACGGTGATGACTTGTTTAAATGTCTATCTCCCTTTACATCAGTTGGCAGCGGCACGTGGCACGTCTTCTCGTAACACCGCATTCTTGGATTTCACGGAACAAAAATTACAAAAAAGGACTCCTAAGTCATAGTAGTTTAATAACAGATTCACAAATGTAGTAGTTTAACATTCATTTATCTACGAATTAGCCTAGGCGCACTCTATACCAGCTAATATTATAAACCCTTTTGTTCTTCTGAGTTATAAACATTTATAAACAATATTTTTTGTAAAGGCGATTCATCTAGGGAATATTTTCCTCTCACTCACATTACACATAATGAAAAGACAACTATATTGTGTTAGCTTATTATGAAACAAAACAATGTTCGTTTTCTTTGTCTTGAATGAATACAATTAAATTTCGCGCGCTTCTTTTGTTTGAGTTAAGAGATCTATGCTCTATTAGGCTCTATGCCTCCTCTCTAATACATATATACAGGGTGTCCCAGCGCCAAGTGACCGCCCGGCGTCTATTGATTATTTGGACAAAACTATAAACAAAATTCCAATAAAGTACAGGTCTAATCGGTTTAGTTTTTTTTTTATTAGCTTTTTAATTTTTTTGGAAAAAAACCTGACTTGCTGCACTATTTTCGACATATTTTTTTTGTTTTTACATTTATTTTCATTCTGTTTTTTTTATTTACCAGTTGTTATCATAGTTTATCTATTCGAGGTATAAAATCTACCCAAAATTAAATGGAATATATTTTTTAAAGACATTAACTGAATTTTTTTTGAAAAAAATTACCCTTTTTTATTTTATTTCGCTAAAAAGTTGGAAAAATGCCACATGAATATTATTATTTTATCAATTATTATTAAATTACATGATATTACCTACAAAATCTCAATATAATGTTTGTAGTTATCTAAATCATTTACCGAACTACAAACTCTTGAAATATGCACCCTATTTTCGATAATAAGAAGAGTAGACTTTTAAAACCAGGCTAGTGGAACATTTAAGTGACTTACTATCAAAAATACCTTTTGCCTGTTGATAGAATAATTTTAAATGAAAGGAGATAATAAAAACAAGTGCAAAATTAAATCATCTATTAAAAAAAAACAGTAATTAATTCATAAAATTTTCGAAATGACCACCATTGGCATTAATACAGGCTAAGGCTCTAAATGACATCCTTTGACTCGTTATTTGCACTTCAAAAGCTTCGCTCCTATTTCTGTAGCAGCAGCATCAATCCTCTGTTTCAATTGAGACCTTGGAGGACCATGATACTGGACCACCTCTCTCTCGGTCTCCTGATTTATCGCCTCTTGATTATTATTTTTGGGGCTACATGAAACAAAAAGTGTATGCTGTGCCAATAGCTACGAGAGAACAATTGAAACAGAGGATTGATGCTGTTGCTACAGAAATAGGAGCAAAACCTTTCGGAAATGCAAAGAACGACTGAAAAGATGTCATTTAGGGCCTTAGCCTGTATTAATGCCAATCGTGGTCATTTCGAAAATTTTATGAATTAATTACTGTTTTTTTTTTAATAGATGATTTAATTTTGCACTTGTTTTTATTATCTCCTTTCATTTAAAATTATTCTATCAACAGGCAAAAGGTATTTTTGATAGTAAGACACATAAATGTTCCACTAGCCTGGTTTTAAAAGTCTACTCTTCTTATTATCGAAAATAGGGTGCATATTTCAAGAGTTTGTAGTTCGGTAAATGATTTAGATAACTACAAACATGTTATTGAGATTTTGTAGGTAATATCATGTAATTTAATAATAATTGATAAAATAATAATATTCATGGGGCATTTTTCCAACTTTTTAGCGAAATTAAATAAAAAAGGGTAATTTTTTTCAAAAAAAATTCAGTTAATGTCTTTAAAAAATATATTCCATTTAATTTTGGGTAGATTTTATACCTCGAATAGATAAACTATGATAACAACTGGTAAATAAAAAAAACAGAATGAAAATAAATGTAAAAACAAAAAAAATATGTCGAAAATAGTGCAGCAAGTCAGGTTTTTTTCCAAAAAAATTAAAAAGCTAATAAAAAAAAACTAAACCGATTAGACCTGTACTTTATTGGAATTTTGTTTATAGTTTTGTCCAAATAATCAATAGACGCCGGGCGGTCACTTGGCGCTGGGACACCCTGTATATTGGCAAAAACTCGACGAACACTTTTCTCTGTGGTCCTCTGTGGAAGATATCTATTTTCTTTCTGTGGGCTTTTATCACAATTTACTGTTCCTGAAGTTTGTCAATGTCAACTATCTGTCAGTGTCACTCCTGTCAGTTTTCAGGACTTTTTCCAAAAATGCATTGCTTGTAAATCTTGTAATGTAAAATAGAAAGTTTTCTAAATAAATACACGGTATGATAAATGTGGGTGAATTGTAGAATAATAATATTAAAACTGCATCGTAATCTGCTTAACAATTGCTGCCTTTATCATCCATTAACAAAACAACTTCAATCATGTCGGAAAAAGAGAAATCTAAAGTGAATACACAAACAAAACACATGCCAAAGGACGCGCAAGTGATCATGTCCATTATGAAGGAGGTGGGCATCACGGAGTACGAGCCCAGGGTGATGAACCAGCTTCTCGAATTCACCTATCGTTATGTGACGAGCGTGTTGGATGACGCGAGGGTTTTCGCGAACCACGGTAAGAAGAAGAGTATAGACCTGGACGATGTGAGGCTGGCGGTCCAGATGCAGCTGGACAAGTCGTTCACGAGCCCGCCGCCGCGGGAGGTGCTGCTGGAGATCGCGCGGGTCAAGAACGTGAACCCGCTGCCGCTGATAAAGCCACACTGCGGGCTTCGATTGCCGCCTGATCGGTGAGCTGTTCCATTTATTTGACTTTTTAAATGGCTTATTACAAATGTAAAGCTTTATACACAAGTAAAACTAACCTAAGTTGACAGTAAACACTAAAGACTGAAACAATATACTGATACCCATAAAGTCATTTGCAATCATGATTAGACTCTTTATATTTAACCTTTTTTATTGGTGTATATTCACCTAATTCTTTTTCAATGGATATTCAATAATTGAAAGAAATCTATTGTTTAGTAAGATGATACATAAAGTTTACCATTTATCTTACAGCTACTGTCTGTCAGCCTGCAACTACCGCTTGAAGGCAGCAGCGAAGAAACCGGCAACCAAGCCGCCAGTGCCCGCTGCCCCTAATATAAAAACTGTGGTCACCTCGGCCAAGGCGGCTCCCGGGCAGACTCTTGGCATGAAGCGACCTCAGGGAATCATCAATGTCTCAGCTAAACCTGGTGTGGTACCGAAGCCTGTCCTCAAATTCACTTCTGGTAGCAAGGTGAGGTTTCATATTTCCTCATTAATATGCAGCTTTGAAACATTTTAAATGGGTACTTGCTGCTAAGTTACATCACATTTAGACTTCATATTTGACTCCAAACAATCATGTAATAGCACCAGGTCTTTTGTTGTGAAGATAGCTAGACTCTACAGATTTTTTTTATATAACAACTAGCTGCCCGGACAGACTTTGTTCTGTCAAAAGTTTTTTTTTATTTTGAGATCTAAGCTATCCTGTCTTCAATCATGTTGGATCAAACTGCACACTATGTGCAAGTTTGATTAAAATCGGTTAAGTAGTTTAGGAGTCCATCGTGGACAAACAATGTGTCACATAATTTATATATATAAAGATAAGCAGTATGTGGTCTCATGTCGACTTGATGGCCAAAAAAAGAGCAGGGGCCAACATTATAACTGGCTTTTCATCTGCCTGACTACTGATAGTTATTACAAGCACTATTACTATTAATGTGGAACTATATTACTATTAGTAATTACCATTTAATTCTTAATTAACAAAAATGTTGTTAGCCATATAATATCCATGATAGACTAATCTGAAGATTAAAACAATAGTTATGATAATAATTGCTAATAACCTTTGTATTTCTCTAGGTGGTAGCTAAACCAGCAGTGCGTGTGACAGCCGGGCCATCCTCACAGACACAGGTGAAAATGGAAGTAGACGAGATGGGAGCTCAGAAACGGAAACGAGAGGATGATGACTATGATATGTAGTGTTGTGATGTGATCTATTATTATAGGCTAATTTAAGGGTAATATTACACTCGTTTTAAGCTATAATTATATTATGTTTAATAGAACTTGCAGTTTTTTTACAAGTGTAGGGAGAGCGGAAGCAGGCTGACTGGTATTCTTTCCAGATCTCTCTCATATCTTAATATTTCCGGAATGGCATTTTCTTGCTGCCTGTTTTTATTACCTGTGTAGTGACGGCACATACCATGTCTTTAATACATTTACAAGCATAACATAGATTGATGCGGCAAGTGTGCATCGCGGCTGATCATCAGTCAGACTGAATGACTCCTCTACCTCGCTGTAGGGTGAGACTGGGAACACAGGAAACAGAAAGAAAGAAAAGAGAGTTCGAACTACTTATTATTGACTTCTATTTGTTAGTATTTTACTTCCTAATTCTTTATATTATATATATTTTTTTACAATTAACCTTAAAGACAAGAAAGAGAAAAACAATAATAAAAAATTAGTATGTATTTATTTTGACTCATTCAATAGGAACAGGAATATGACACGTAAACAGCCCAGTAAAATGTAAATATTATAAAATTATTTTAAAATGGCACATCTATAGAAACAGTATACATATAAAATTCCATTCTATATTGATTGAACACAATATTTTTTTATTTGGCTATATAAAAATCTGCAAATGTATAGTAAAAATATATTTCTCTTAAGCTACTCGATTATACATAGTAAATCGGAAGTGATATGTAGACATTTATACAAACATATATTTTATTTCTTATCGTATTTGTAAAATCCTTCACCAGTCTTAACTCCCAGTTTCCCCTCAGAGACAAGTTTATTAAGAAGGGGGATGGGTTTGAAGAGGGGTTCGTTAGGGTACTTCTTGTACCACCCATCAAGAATGAATTTGTTTGTGTCGAGCCCAACATAGTCAGCCAGCTCTAGAGGCCCCATGGGGTATCCTGCACCCAACTTCATTGCGATGTCTATGTCGCGGGCTGATGCGTCGCCTGTGGAAGATAATTCTTTGTATTTGTTGGTGTAGTAAAACAAGCTAGTAGAGAAAACGCTCAGTCTGGAAGGCTTATCTTAAAATGTAAAATGCACTAAATTATTCATTCTTTTGAAGACAATCGAACGAATAAAATTTTTAATCTAAAGCAGCAATTAAAAGCAGTTTTACACACCTCTTTCATACATTCGAATAGCTTCAGCAATATATGGCACCAGCAGTCGGTTGACAACAAAGCCAGGGGTATCCTTGCACGTGATGCAGGTCTTGCCCACCGCCTTGCCCCACTGCATCATGTTGTTGTAGGTAGCTTCTGAGGTCTCTGCTCCTCGTACCACCTCCAAGAGCTTCATGACAGGCACTGGATTGAAAAAGTGAAGACCACCGAATCTGGTAACAAATTGTAAAATTTATTGTATTAAGAATGCAGATTGGGTAATAATAGTAATTCTATTGTAGCAATAAATCATTTTTATCCGTGTAAGGATACTGTATTGTAATTTAAAGGGCAATGAACCTAACTGGCATACCTACAAGTCCGCCATTTTGAAAAAACCTCGATTCGGCGGCCAGTAATGAAACACGTGTCAATCGATAGACTAAATGATTATGATCAAAAAGTATTTAGTGATGAAATGTCGTAAGTGATATACTTTCTGAGATATTTGAGTTCAAAACCGAAGGAAAATAAAGTAAAAAAACTTCATTTCAACGAACATTGATAAAACATATGTCAATCGATAGGCTAAATGATTACAATTAAAAAGTATTCAGTGATGAAATGTCGTAAGTGATATACTTTCGGAGATATTCGAGTTCAAAAACGTAGAAAAATAACGCAAAATTACTTGGTTTCGGTGGACATTGATAAAACATGTATCAATCGATAGGCTAAATGATTACAATTAAAAAGTATTCGGTGATGAAATGTTGTAAGTGATATACTTCCTGAGATATTTGAGTTCAAAACCGTACAAAAATAATGCAATAAAAATTATCATTTACTTCTTTTGAATTTATTGGGTCAATAATGAAAAATACGTATATGTATTTGTGCTGCATGGGTACTTGATTCATTAATAACGGGTAGGTTTGAATTAAAAAAAAAGCAAAGCAAACTACTAGATTGTTTTATAAATAATTTATTTGCCACCAGCAGCTACAGCTTTGGCAACTCTAAACCAAAAGTTAAAATTCATTATTGGCTTCGTTTTCTATATCATCTCTGACAATTACTGAATCTAAAAATTCCGCTGGTGATAAAGGCAATGTTTCCTGGTGTCGAGCCCATGTCAAGAACCATATAACACACATTATATGGGAACAAGAGGACAAGGTTCTTTTTTCCACTAAGCATGAGCAGTACTCGATTCGGCGGCCAGTGATGAAACATGTGTCAATCGATAGACTAAATGATCATGATCAAAAAGTATTCAGTGATGAAATGTCGTAAGTGATATACTTTCTGAGATAATTGAGTTCAAAACTGTAGAAAAATAAAGCAAAAAACTTCGTTTCGGCGGACATTGATAAATCATATGTCGTTCGATAGGCTAAAATATTACGATTAAAAAGTATTCAGCGATGAAATGTTGTAAGTGATATAATTTGTGAGATATTTGAGTTCAAAACCGTAGAAATATAAAGCAAAAAAACTTCGTCTTAAGGTCCAGGAGCCAATTCCAATCTCCTTGGGCCATTTGAGTTTTGTACTGCCTGTTAGTTTTTATTTTGTGTTATTTATTTATCTATGCTTTATTGCCCCTTAACAAATAAGTGGTACAAAAGGCGGACTTCAACGTCAACCTTAGGAATGTGCAGAGAACAATGAAAGCAGTACAAGTGAGAGAAAGAGAAATAAATATATACAAAAAAACTATAGATATTAGCATACTAAAAAAAGTAATAATAATAAATAACTAAATAAGCCTTATGAATATACATTACTTAATAATAATGTTGTTCATGATTATAATATAATTGTTCTAGAAGTAGTAATTATAAATGAATAAATATAAATATGTTATACCAGATCAAACAGTCACATTTAAAACAATATAAAAAGAGTTCAATTGTATTAAAAATATATTATCATACTTGTCTTTCCTCTTGACAACTGCAGCAATCTCATTAATGGAAAGGGATGAAGTATTTGATGCAAATATTGTGTGGTCCGGAGCAGTCTGTAATAAAAAGAGGTAGGTAGAATGAGCAACTTCTAAAAACATTCTGTTCATGTTAATAGTTGTGGTAGGAGTACATAACAAATAGAAATATATTTAATTTATCACACACAATAAATTAATTTCTTACCGCATCAAGTTGCTGAAATATCTTGTGTTTGACAGCAATGTTTTCAACAACGGCTTCCACTATCAGGTCTGCGCTCTGGGAAGCGGGCACCGGGTCCGTAGCAGTCTTGATCCGAGCCAGAGCATCAGCCACAAACTTCTCTCCCTCCTGCGGCTTGTCTTTGTATAGTTTCTTGGCAACTCTGCCCAGGTTCGTCTGGATGGACTTTTCGGCTTTTTTAAGCACATCTGAATTTACATCTACCAATGTCACATTCTGTCCGGCCTGGGCTGAAACCTGTAATAAATTTTAAGACACAGCAGAACTTAAATTACAATTACCTTTATTGGCCATTTAAAAGTTGACAGTCGAGCACATGGACATCTAATAGTCGGTACAAAACAAGGGAATCACCAATGCATGGGTAGACCTCACAAGAGTGCTGCACAAATT
Source organism: Thymelicus acteon (assembly GCA_951805285.1). Taxonomy (NCBI): domain Eukaryota; kingdom Metazoa; phylum Arthropoda; class Insecta; order Lepidoptera; family Hesperiidae; genus Thymelicus; species Thymelicus acteon. The sequence continues at coordinate 1,216,414 of OX638227.1, read as the reverse complement.
TTAAGGGTTAATGGCACTAGCGGAAAGGAGGGAGCCTCATGGTGAGACTACTTCAATACAAGGCCGTCTTTAACCTACTGGAGGCCCTGGGCATATTAGGGTAATGGGGGCCCCATGACTTTGTCAGACTACACTTTGACAGACACTATTTTGTTAGAATAAACAAAGAAAGTCGATAAGCAAGCCTCTAGATTTATGCAAAAGCTAATAAGGAAATTGGTATGGATATGGAGTATGGAGTTGGTATGTACCGCGAATACTGGTGAAAAATAAAAACCACCAAAACAAATTGAATCACTGACATTTGAATTCATAGAAAAAACAATTCACATTGTCAGCTGTCAAAGTTGACCGTATGAATTTAATGTTTTTTTGGTAACTGGTACCTTGCAACGGAAAATGAAGAAATTTCGCGCCATACCCAATGATGTTTTAGTATAGATACGTTATGCCCTTACAAATCAACCGAAAAATTTGTTCCGAAACACACACACGTTTATCTTTTGTTTCCCTACACCAATCAGGCAATCACTACATTGGTAAATTATGTAAAAGGGATAGCTTTACTAAAACTATAATAGTGAAAAAGACAGCTAGTGTTTGTCGTTCGCGTAACCAAACGTTGACCAGTGTTGCCAACAAATAAAATTGTGCAAAACAACTTAATATTACGTTATGAAAATTATACTTATATTCGTACATCAACTTTAAATCTTAACAATTTCTACTAAAACTGACTTGTTTTCAATCTGCACATCTTCTTGATTTTCAGTTTAAACTAGATTTAATTTTGGTGGTCTAAACTAAAAACTGTGAAGATACCGAAAAAAAATTAGAGTAGGCAAATCTGCCCATTTCCACAATATTGTGGAGATTATCGTCACAATATAGGAATCTAACAGTAGTCGCTCTTCATACAAACGGCCGAAACGCGCATTATACCTACGCACATCCGAATACGCGTGCGATATGTAGGCAACAGCGGCCGCTGCGTGGCGATTGCCGACAGGCGAACGAGCGGAGCTTGTACCACGGTCCGGTCGGTACAAATAACAAACTTTTTTAGTTTTTCTACTCTGGTTGAGCTGTATGGTCGTGTGCGGCTGTGGATTTATAAAAATTTAACTTAAGATGGCAGTAGAAAAAGGCAACAGAAATAGTAGACATTATTGTGCTGTTTTTGGGTGCTTTAATTCGACATTAAGAGTCACCCAGGAATATCATTGTTTACGTTACCTGGAGACTCCGAAAGGTAAGACACTATTTTTATACCTACCTACAAGTACGTATTATATAGTATATATAATACTATATAATATTATAATATATAATAATATGTAATACGTACTTGTAGGTAGATATATATAATTATTGTAGGTAAGTAACTTAGGTAGTAGGTATTGTATAATTATCGCGTTATTGATTAATATTAACTTTATTATTGTATTGTAATTATTAATAAGAAATCAAATTATTATATTCAAGGTCTTCGGTCCTGCCGAAGGTGATCAGTGCATGTAGGATAAATAAAAAATAAATAAAAACAAGTACGTATTGCAATAAGTAGGTACCTAAATTGTTTATTTTTCATAAGTCCACCGAAGAACCTTACCCTGCCCTAAGAGTCTCTGTCTCTAATACAATACTGAAGGCTTACGAACCTTGACAGTACTAATAAAAACACAACATATACTTTTATGGAACACTTCCTTTTTATTCACAATGAATTGCATTTATTAAAATAGAAAATATAACATTTTAAAATACAAAACTACTAAGAAACTCAAGTCGTTTGATAAAATTAAAATACTGTCGGCGGACAGCCTAGCGCGCGGCGACGCGTAGGCAAGTTTTTCGAGAATCGGCCCGAGTTACGTTACTGTTAGATTCTTATATTGTGTTATCGTGCAGATGATTTGATTGGTTGGCTTCGGCAAAGACTAACAAATTCAGTACAGTCAGTAGATTGAAAGTACCTAAAAATATTCTTAAGTAAGGAAGTTGTAATTTCAAAACTATTTTAAGCAATATTTTGGGATTTCGGTGATGAAATATTAAATATGGTGACACATTTACGAATAAAGTAAATACGCTAACTTATAGGGACCACGACCTTTTTCATGTATATGTCAGCCTAAGCAGTAGGTATGGCGTGTTATTCATTAACTTATTACATAGCATCTTATTTATTCTGTAGGTAGGTTGAACCACAGTATAAATATATTACTTTACTGTGGTTGAACCTTAATCGCGTATGGTGAAAGACGTACTCAATACGAATACGATTAATTTATGAAACCACAATTTATTGCATGTAAACAACTCATCAATACATACTTCACATCTAATATATATTTACACTAAGGGTTACTATATTATATATATTTTATACGAATATTATTACAATAAGGGTTAAATTTTTCTATTTGCTTATCGACGGATACAAAATAGTTTTAAGTATTAGGTATATACTTTTTAATTTATATTATACGAGTAACCGCCCTCGCTTTGCTTCGGTTTTCTTATTTTTTTACACCTTGGGTTACATTATTGGAGTTTTATTAAGAATCCCTAATTTTTTTGAAAATATAATATAGCCTATGATACTCGGGAATAGTGTAGCTTCCCAACAGTGAAAGAATTTTTCAAATCGGTTCAGTTGTTTCGGAGCCTATTCAATGCAAACAAAAAATCAAATCTTTTCTCTTTATATATTATTATAGATTATAGATTATTCATGAATTTCTTTATGTTAGGCTCTATTACAATACTCGATACTAATACGGTACGGCTTTATTACAATAGGTACGTGTACTCGTGAGAAAATTATCTCTGTACTTAACAATAAACATACAAATGGGGACAGCATCGATATATCGTCACTTCTGTATATGTTAATCTATGTCCGCCCTATCTGCCGTCCTAACGAAGAGTGCAATAAGTCCAGTTTTTGGGCAAATTGATTTAAGACCTTATATAGTTACAGATATGGTCTAAAGTTAATTTGCCCAAAACCTGGACTTATTGCACTCTTCGTTAGGACGGCAGCTATGTTCGGCCGGCGTTGTCATGCCGCCATATTTATTTTGTTAGAGAAATATTGAAATTATATAAAATGCAATAAATCATGATAACTGACGTGTGGTATGTTACTCCATGAATTTTAATTCTTTTACTTGTGTAATTAGTGCATTTACGTATAATACACGAGGGCATTTTAACGCTGTATGTCAAATCTCAAGGATTTCTGGCAACAATAAAAGCGTGCGTATCGACAGAGTATTGACAGAGCGACTGCGAGCAGTTGGGCTAATTAGCCCAAGTTACGCTCTTCATCTTCGGCGCGCTAGTAACATATCTACCTCTATTTTTATAATATCATTGGCCATACCCCTATGTATTTACCGGCGGACGAATGCTTGTTAGTAATTAAATTTTAATAATAATTATTGAAAAAATCGCTTCAGATGTTGGCCACAAGGCCGTCTTTAACCTACTGGAGGCCCTGGGCATATTAGGGTAATGGGGGCCCCATGACTTTGTCAGACTACACTTTGACAGACACTATTTTGTTAGAATAAACAAAGAAGCCTCTAGATTTATGCAAAAGCTAATAAGGAAAATACCAATTTCCTTAATACCTAAATTACTGACTACAATATTACAATAGTAGTCAGTAATTTAGGTTCGATTTATTCGAATAAAAAAAAATTCGGTGATAAATATCGGTTATCGTTTAGTGATCTGGCAGGAACTAGGGGGCCCCTATCGATCACGGGGCCCTGGGAACGTGCCCAGAGTGCCCAGTGGGAAAGAGTGGTCTGCTTCAATATAGTGTCACTGTCACAGATGCTGATGGAACCCTGCTTTGTGAGGTTCCTTTTTACAAAATCATCAATCAAACTGTCTTACTATTTGAGTTGCGTGTATTTTTTATCTAGTACCGCGCAGTTGAAAAGCCCACAGGAAAGAGATTTAATAGTTTTAGTGGAAAGTTGGTGTTAGCCAGGCAGTCAAGGTATACATCATTAAGAACTTTTTGTTGATATCCTAACTTGTACATGACCACTGGCTCTACTCAGTACGTAAACCACAGAGTACGTAAATACTACGTTGTTGTTATCCTCGACTTGGGAGTAGACATGGGTCGGTACGCGTTTTCGTAATACCATAACTATTTATTGATATTGCCGCCGATAAAGGGTTTTAAAACTATTTATTTTAATAACTATTTATTGAAACGTTCACTCGGTTCTGGTATCATCGGTATTCTCATATTCTCGGCAAAGTCGGTATTAAGGATAAAGGGTTTTAAAACCGTCGTAGCTGTTGGTGATTGTGGCGGGATCTCCTCTGATGCAGCCGATATTGAGCAACCTGGTTCGTTCATAAGCCTTTCAACGTTAAGGCGCTGCTGCTGCTGCTGCTGTTGCGCAATCACAACACGACGATATGTGTCAGGGTGTTTTTTTTTTTTTAATGAGCTTTTAAATTGCCACTTGATGCTTTATAACTATACAAGTCCAAACATATTTTACATTTCGTTTTTTTGTCCACATTATTAGTTTTTTCAAAAAAGTCCCACAACACGCTACTATTTACTCGATACATTATTTATTTACACACTTACTTCGGTTACTTCCTAATATAAGAAATTAAACTAAAACGTAAAAAGACGTAAATCCTACACAACTGTACCTAATTACTTAATAATAAAAACAAACGAAGAAAATAAAAAATCAATTTCGCGCGCGAGAAGTCGAGAATAATTTTAAATGCTCACAGCAGTCCGCCTGCAAACACGGAACATTCAAGATTGTGCATGTGCAATTGGTATCTATTTCTATTTCTATATTTTTAAATATTAAAACCGACTTCTATAAGTCCTTCAGCTAATTACTATAGTTATTGAAATAGAAATAAAGGCGATATCCTGTTGCATCTAAAATAATATAAAGCGTGTAAAAATATTATTCACTGTTTAGTTGCTGCTCAGTCTCGCTCTCTCCTATTACTCCTCTACTCTCCTCTCGCTCTAACATAGGTGTCTTATTGTGTCACGTTCGTATTATTTCGGCAGCGCTTGAGTTTGTCCTTCGGGCGTAATCGGAATACCTGACCTTGCAATACCTTGTATTCACGGATAAATGGTTTCTCTCAATAAATAGTTTTTGTAGCACCTGATATCATATTTAAGGTATTATACCAGTAAAGGTTTATTGAAATATTGAAACTGTTTATACCACGTTTCGCGCAATAACCTCGTATTCACGAATAAATGGTTTCTCTCAATAAACAGTTTTCGTAGCACCTGATATCACATTTAAGGTATTATACCAGTAAAGGTTTATTGAAATATTGAAACAGTTTATACCACGTTTCGCGCAATAACCTCGTATTCACGAATAAATGGTTTCTCTCAATAAACAGTTTTTGTAGCAAATGATACCGTATTTGTGGTATTATACAAATAAAGGGTTATTGAAACTATTTATAGTTTTTACCGCCCATGTCTACTTGGGAGAATTTACTTTGACCTACCGGAGGTTAACTTTAAACTTGAGGATTTATGGAGCCCCTTACAACACTCCACATTATGATTTAATTAAGTTGTTTTTGTGTATCCATTCAAATTACATAATGAGGTGTGCATGGTTATCGGAAGAGATTTATTGATAAAATGTTTATATTTAGTATTTACCTGTGCAATTCCGGAGCCCATAAGGCCACCACCAATTACTGTTACATTTTTTATTGCAGTTTGCAGGGCTGGAGATGTCGAAAAACTTCTAGCTATTACACCAAATTGTATCATTTTTTATTATTTTTGTAAAAACGAAAGCAAAGTAACAACCGGTAAAAAGTTCTGCTTCTGAATTCCAAAGTTCAAGTTCATTCACATCACATCCAGTGTTGCCAACTCTGATTTAAAAAAAGGCGTAGACCACATTAGAAAATTACGTAGAATTAGAAAAGTTCGTAGATCTACAGACGTACTTTTTTCTGAGTGAAATGAAAAGGGTAGGGTAGGTAAAACTGAATAAAATGAGTGTTTTGTTATACAATTTATTCTTTTTTAGGCAAAATAAAATTCAATCAAATAAAATTGGAGTGTCTGTTTGTGATATTAAAATAACCGCTTTTTACCAAGTGCATTTAGATGAATACACGGTACATATACCAAAACAATATTTTTTTACAATTTTTGTCTGCCTGTCTGTTTGTTTCGGCTAATCTCTTAAATGGTTGAACCAGTTTTGACGGGACTTTCACTGGCAGATAGCTAATGTAACAAGGAGTAACTTAGGATACTTTTATTTTAGAAAAAATAGCATGTTGCAGAATAACGTCTGCCGGGTCAGCTAGTGTTTATTATGTTGATGCGAAGGCTTGCGATTTTACACGCTTTATATTAGCTTCATTTGGATTCCCATTTACGCTACTTCGTACTACGTTCCCCCTGGGAAGGGCCTGAAATTTTTATTTCTATTGTCTACTAGTCGCTACCCCACGACATTCGACATCGAGGCATCCATACAGATCTAAAATAGTGTGGAGGGAGGCCACTGTATACTTGATGATGACTATAATCCCGACTGATTATGTGGCAAACGGTTGATTCCTATGCAGTTTTCGACAGTTTTTCAATATAAAGTTACATTAATTGTTTTGCCTTTTCGTTAGAGCAATTTTCAGTTCTACAATTTTCTACAAAACCCATACGTTCGCGCGTTCGGAAGCGCTCACAGCCCGGCGGCTTGCGTCGATCCTATGTGATTGGCAAAGTTAAGCTACAGCGGATGCGGTCGGTAGTTGGATGGGTGACCTAGTGGCAAAAATTTCTTGAGCGTTTCCGTGCTTCGGAGCAAAGCCCTCGGTCCCAGTTGTTATCATAATATAACAGTCGTTAGGCAATGTCGGAGGCCCTCGGGCGGTTTGAAAACTTCCGACACTTGAGTTGGCCACTAACCCCTCCACCAATCCGCACTGGAGCAGCGTGGTGGAGTATGCTCTAGGTCTCCTTATGTGCCCAGTGCCCAGGCCATTAATGGGTTGAAGCCAGTCAGCCATAAGTTCGCGAGTCCGACTCGCACTGGGGCCATAGTGCATAGGTATTTCCCGAAGTCTTCACTAGGCTTTTTTTATTTGCTGATGGGGATTTCAGGAAAAAAATCTGTTCAACCACACCAGTGGGGACATTTTGGTGGGGATTTCAGCAATAAAGAAAAAATATTTTAATATATCGGATGTGGATTTTATTTTGTCTAAAATTGGATCGGAAGGTGTAGTTCGGAAGTGGTTACCTACTCGTATTTGTTACCTATTAATATGTCAATGTCACTGATGTCACTGTCAAGTGTGATGATATCAGACATGTCATTGTAATTTGTTTGTATTGAGTTGTGTCAAATTATCAATAAAAAATGATAATGAATTCCTGTTCCTATCATTTTTATGTTTTTAGCATTAATAAATTGATATGTTTAATTGTTTAAAGTTGTGATAACGTGATAAAGTTATCTTATCGAAATGTTATTTCTTCTTAACAATGTGTTATTTAATTTAAACCGTGGCGCTCACAAATCCCTTTATGGCAGGTGAGTGTTTATCGAATTTGCGGTATTTTGATAACGTCTTATATCAAAGTCAAGAAGGACTTTGTACTGGATTCTCACGTTTTTATATTCGTTCGTGTGAGCGGGTTCAGTCTAGTCAGTTCAACTCAACCGTCTGTCCGCGCCATTAAATTATACATTATCAGATTATAGTGCTCTGTGGACATTACACTACCGGTGGGAGGGAAAGCGGACTGGAACATTCCGCACTTTCCGCAGTGCTCACTGGTGCTTACTACTTACTACGCGACGTTTTAAATTAGCTGTCTCAAAATGAACAAGTTATTAGGAGCTACAAGAAATTTGTCGATTACCGCATCGATGAATGCGATTAAGACTGTTACCGTCGTCGGCGGAGGCCTGATGGGCTCGGGGATCGCGCAGGTAAGCTGTCTATGTAACTATATTTAAGCGCTTTGATTAAATTAAATTAATTTTATTTCTGTTTACTCAACATTAATATTAATTTAATTTTGTTTTGTTCATAATCAATTGTATGTTAAATCATGATTGCCCAAGGCCAACGATAACTATAATATTAAATTATTGACATTGTAAGGTTGCAGCGCAAGCCGGCCAGAATGTAACCATAGTAGACTTGCAACCAGAGCTCCTGGAAAAAGCTCAAAAATCCATTCAAAATAATCTGGTGAGGGTTGCCAAGAAACTGTACAAGGATGATACCGTGAAACTTGAAGGTTTTGTGAAAGATGCCGTCAGTAGAATCAAGGTGTCAACTAATATAGAGGATGGAGTGGAAGCTGATTTGATCGTCGAGGCAATTGTGGAGAAGCTTGATGTGAAACAGCAGCTGTTCAATAAACTTGATCAGGTAAAACTGTATTGTACTTCATTTGTAACTATTGACCTTACTAGAAACTACTTACGTCTGACTAACTATAATAACTCTCTTTAGCTAGCCACACAATAACTATACGAGTATATCTCTGGATTAGATAACTAGGGTCTCATGAAAAACATTTTTTTCATCAAAGGCTAATGTGACTTATGATATTTTACCATTTTTTGTCTTAATTTTGTTGAATTCCATTTAGTGTGCCACCATTAATAATATGCCATTCACAATTATGCAAATTGCAAATTAACAATGCTACTTATCCAACAAGAATCAGTAACTAATTAAGTAATTGCTTAAACAATTATCCATCATAAATATAATTATGTTTTTAGCTTGCTCCACCCAACACCATTCTTGCCACAAACACATCATCAATTTCGATCAATGAAATTGGGGCTGGCATCAAGAGGAAAGACAAGTGAGTGTAATGTTATGTATATTATCACAAAATTAAAAGTGATAATCATTAGAATTTATAATTATATGCACTGGAACCTTTTCTTAATAACAGCTGCGTGACGTCATATGAAACAAAAAACTACAGTCAGCAAAACAAATATTTATTTAACAAGGAGTAACTACCTTCTCTTTGCATGGGTTTCTTATTTTTTTAAACCTTGGGTTACATGGAGTTTTCCCATATTTATTTTGATTTCAGTAACTTCTATTTTGACATGTTTTCTAAAAGCGTCTGTTACTGGTGAGAACACCATACTTTTTACTTGACACAAAAAAAAATATCATAAAATTCTTGAAAGTTGGCAGCCAATTAAAACATTAATAAGAATCTGTTATCTACATGGCTTTAGGCTGGATTCTGGCTTCGACCCATTAATGGCTCAGTACTGAGCACCATAGCACGGTTTCATCCTCTTGAGGAGGCCTAGACGTGATTTAACGACTGTTATCTTACGATAACAACCGGGATCAACAGCTATACGTATTCTCGCACGGAAGTGCTCAATTTTTGCCATTAGCGGTCACCCATGCCGGCGGTCTACATCCCTTCGTACATAAATAATTACATATCATATGAAATTAATGTTAATTAATAAGAAAATAATTACGGATGAACAAAAAATTATACATATTTTTATTTTTAAATTTATTTTTCTCACATTAAATATTTTTGTTTCTGGAACTTCTTTGCATAGAAAAAAATATGCTAGTGGTAGTTTATTAACCACTTTTACAATACTGCTATTTTGTTTATAATTATGAACATTGGAAAAAATAATATTGACAGCTAAAACTATGGTAGATTTGATATCACAGTCTAATGTCCATATATGACATGTCAATGTATGATACATTACAGATGAAATCATAATCTTGGTTAAGACTATTTTGGATAATAAGTAATAACGGATGGGCCGTTAGTAGCAATAAAAATTAAAAAAAAATTAACCATCTTAAAAATATAATTGTGAAAGTATGAAATAATAAATTATTTTAATTTTAACTTTAATTTTTTATTTGCATATTCAACGGCTTTACATTCCAAATAAATTATAGGTCACTAAATAATTTATTAATAATATATAATATCTTTTTATATATACAATTCTCATGTCACGGTGTTAGAAGTTGAACTCCTCCGAAACGGCTGGACAGATTTTCGTGAATCTTTGCGTGCATATCGGCTAGGGTTGAGAATCAAACAACATCTATTTTTCATCCCCCTACCCCTAAAATTTTTTTGGCAGAACAACGTTTGCCAGGTCAGCTAGATAATATAATATATAGATAGATAAGTATAATAAATAATATATATAAAGTCGAAGAGCACTTCAATATGTACTAATGTTACTGACAATGAGTGGATCTAAAAGCATGAAACTTTTTACAGAGGTTCTGTTTAAAGTGTGGGGAAGTCCTAAGAAAAGATTTAATTAGTTCCTGGGAACCCATTTTTCCGTATAAAAGTTTTAATGAATATACACCAACTTGTAACACAACTAAATTTTACTTATTCCTCTCCACCAGATTCGGTGGTCTCCATTTCTTCAACCCAGTGCCGGTGATGCGACTCCTGGAAGTGATCAAGGGTGACCACATCTCGGAGGAGACGTACCAGGCCATGATGCAGTGGGGCAAGGCAGTGGGCAAGACCTGCATCACGTGCAAGGACACCCCTGGCTTCGTCGTCAACCGACTGCTGGGCCCCTACAGCGCCGAGGCCATTCGGATGTACGAGAGAGGTCAGTATTCAGTACCAATTGACTTCTACAAGTCACATTTTGGAAGCCTTTTCTGACGTGTCGAGCATGGCATTTTAAAAAACCGCATAGTTAACGTTTAAATAACTTGCACGTGTCGGACATTCTATTATTTCTATTTTATTCATTCTCGCTCTCACACATAGACACAGGTGCGTACACATCGCTCCCTTAATAAAACAGTGATCTAACCCAAAAAACATGTTTTTTGGGAAATCGCATAAAACGTTTCGACAATCATGACTTTTCTTACATAGTGTCTTATAACCCAAGGAAAACACAAGAAAAATTCAAATTTCAAGAAAAATTTGTAGGTATTTTAGAAATAGGTCATGAAATGGTTAATTATTCTGCACAAAATTATAAGTTAATGCAAATAATGATATATGTTCCACTGTTTCATAAAAATGATTGAAACTATGAGAAGTAAAGAGAACTATAATGTTGTAATTAGTTTAGGCAGAGTGACTCTGCCTTGGAATGTAATATCAACACAAATCCAGGACAGAAAGAGAACTCGTTATGAGTAATCGTTAGCTGCATCCTACATCTAGGTAACTCATTTCGGACCTCAACCGTAATCGGTCACTGTTTTATTAAGGGAGCGACATACTTGATACTAACACACAGTAACACGCAAATTCTTTTGTACATTGTAAAAATCAAAACGCAAAGCGTCGTCGCGTCGTTTTTTTTAAAAAAAAAACAAATACTTTATTTCTCTAAAAAAATTTTTGCAAATTTGTTTAAACACGGTGGGAGTACCCTTTTAAGTAAATACATATACATATACCTGTGTCAGGATGCCCCGAAGTTTGAAATGTAATAGGAATAGGAATGTAATTATATGTTAATGGTTAAGGTTCAAGCTTCTTTCATGTAGGTTAATAAAGTAGTACCTACAATACAACAACACTTTTTAATTTGTTCGGCGTGGTGTGTGGTCAGTGGCCAGGGTGGTGACCGGTGGTGTGAATGACGCTTTCGGTGTGCATGTGGTGCTTTTGCTTTATATTTTAATGTAAGTACCTTGATATTGATGTTTTATGAAATTTATATTATTTATTTGTTATGCTTTTATTGTGCAGTTGAATTATGTCTTAAAATAAAGTATAACAAAATAAAATGAGGTGATTATGTTTATATACATAATATAACACTTCAAAGTTTTCATTACAATATACATAGTTTTCTTTGAAATTTACCATAAAATTATCAACGATTTCATGACATGTATTTAATGGGAATTGACGTGCTCTCTAGGGGACGCGAGCAAGGAAGACATTGACATCGGCATGAAGCTAGGCGCCGGGTACCCCATGGGGCCCTTCGAGCTGGCTGACTACACAGGACTCGATACCAATAAGTTTGCTCTTCAGGTCATGTATGAGAAGACTGGTGACCCCGTCTTCAGACCTATAGAACTAGTGGACCGAATGGTCGCCGAAGGCAAACTTGGCATCAAATCTGGAGAAGGATTCTACAAGTATAAGAAGTGATCGCTAATGTAATGATATTTTGATATGATATTAAAAAAAAGTTACGTCATGTGATGTTCGTTTTATTTAGTTTGATCAATGTGAAGTATAAAACATTATCAGTATGTTTAGTGAATTGCATTTATGTATTTTCTCACGAGAATAAACATAATCAATTAAGTTCATTATAATAAGTTGTAAGATATTAATAAAAATTGTCACGCACAATCTTGGTAATAACTTTATCAATTACAATATTACAGTAATTGTCCATTGTTTTAAATCTTTAGCCCTTTCTCAAAGATGGGCTGCTACATAGCTGGGTATTCACGGTAATATTTTTTAAACTCACCTCCTCGTTTCACCTTGTATAATCACCTCTTCACGCCTCTTCACCTTGCCTCATCTCATCCCGTCTCACCTTACCTACGTCAGCTAAGTCCCCCCGTCATGCGCTTTTCTTTTCTTATTTTATAAACTCTCGTTACAAAGTAGTAGGTAATCAATGATGTACGACTTCATACTATCCAAAGTCCATTTTCATTATTATCATGTCATTGACATCGACATTAAACGAATGTAAGTACATAAGTAAATAGTGTATAGATATCTACTGTTAAAAACTTTTCTCTCTTGGATGGCAAAGCATCGGTGATGCTGATGATGCCTAACATTACTGATGTCCATGGTCCCTTACCGTCAGGGTAGCTCTTCATTTTTTATGGAGAATAAGTTAGTGCTTAACCACAAAACGGCCAGTTGGTAAGCGGAAATGAAGTCGTGGATGGTAAAGCGCACTTAGATAGATAGATAGATAGATAGATAACTCTTTATTGTTTGCACACCACATATTATACAATAGTACAAGAATAACAGAAAAGATGGAAGTACAAAACAACAGGCGGCCTTATCGCTACATAGCGATTTCTTCCAGGCAACCTAAAAGAAGGACTTAGTAGAAGCCTATTGACTTGAAGACACCCTCACTATTATCAGAGGGGAACACCCACGCGGGCAATTTATTCCAGTCCTTTGCGGTACGCATAATAAAAGACGAAGCAAAGCTCGTTGGCTATTTGCATAAAAAAGCAACACTTAGGTGAGACCCTGTAGGAAGGCCATTAATGGCTTGATACTTGAATAAAGAGATAGAAATAGTTTATTTTTATTTCACTTGAATTTGCATCCAATTTCCAGTTAAGATTTTCATAATTCTAGGAGATGCATCAGCTCGGGATATAGATACAGCGATGAGGTTGGGTGCGGGGTTCCCCATGGGGCCTCTAGAGCTGGCCGACTACACGGGGCTGGACACCAAGACCAGGGTGCTGGCTGCAGTGTTCGAGAAGACCCAGCATCCCGTATTCAGGCCAGTCGAAGTTTTGGACCAGCTGGTGAGGGAAGGAAAACTCGGGCGGAAGACAGGGGAAGGGTTTTATAAATACCAAAATTAGAATGACAATGAAAGTTGAAACTAAGATTCACAGTTTCGACTGTGTTAATTTAATTCTTGCACAATTTATAATGACTTGTTACGTGAATTGTGGAATCAAGCCAATTGGAGTGAATGCAGATGAAACATCGTGTGGATTACTTCACTCGTTCCTCTTATATTTCAAGAGCAAACACAAAAAAACACCATGTAACCAGATGCAAACAAAATACAGCATTATATCAGATATATTTTTTTATTAAATATTCAGAAAAAAATAATATTTTTTATTTTAGTGACAAGCGTGATACCACTGATAGACTAGAAGTTTAGTAAATGGAAAAGTTACAGCTATAAGTTAGTATAAGGCAACAGATACGCTATTAAAATTTGTTAACGGATTTGATGAACTCCTCGTTAAAAATCGTGGAATAAGGGTCCCAGAAAACGTCTTCCTTTTAGAACCTGCCTGTGCAGCATGGTGTATCCTGGGTTCGATTCTCGGCCGGGACAGATATATCGTTTTTGGACCTTGTTTGTGAAGTTCCATTTGTGTTCGTGTACGTTTCGAATTGGGATGGCAATCAGTAAAACCGGATCCAGAAATCCGGCTAGATCCGGTTTTTTACGCATACCGGATCCGGTCACGCAAATTGGCAAAATAATCACCCTGTTGCTAGTTTAAATACTTTGAATGCCTGGTATATATGTTGTAATTAATCTAGTATTGCATTCGGGTATTCCTAACGTTCAATAAGGATATAATGTACCTACAGCACAAATTATTGAATGGATAAATTGTACGTTATGGCTGGATCCTACCGAATCCGGCCGGATTGGTAAAAATCCGATAAAATCCGTCCGGATTGAAAACGACACTGGATTGCAATCCCTAGCTCCGAAGGCATTCAAATGGCATGCTAGTAGATAATATTAGTAATATATTCCGTGGTCGGCAGATACTGTACGTATTTGCTATTACCACATGATTACCACACATTCGCATACCACATCTTCGCGTGTGTAACTATTACAAGCCGTGATAAGTTGAGAATTGGGGCAAAATTGTTGAAACTGTGGATTATAAGTATTTCTTTACAGGTTTTAACATAGCTGTCTCTTTTAAACAAACTTATGATTTCTTATCATTAGAATAGATAATCAAATCAATTGGAGACCTTCACGCCTCCGACGCAGCGATGGCTTCCGACTTCTTTTTGTTTATGTTTACTGATACAGACTAAAAAATATTTTTTATTGTACAACAGATGTTAAGAATTTATTGCTTTTACCAAAACGTTAAATCTTATTTTTTTACATCGCTGACTAATCTTATTCCGTCATTGGTAGTTCAATAATAATAATCATTTAAATAAAACAAAAACATTGAATGTTACTTACAACAACAGTAACAGCAAAATTAATTTACCTAAAATATCCTATAGGTTTTTTATCATCCATATTTTGTCGATTTGAAATTTATATTAAAAATAATTGACCAAAACTCGCAATAAAATTGGTATTTAACCACAAATGTAGGACTGTAGTAAATTTTGAGTCCTTTATTACCCCCGTAATATAGCAATACAGACATATCTCCAGATTATCGATCATGCGAATAGTTTTTTATAAAATCTATAACTGCGTCAATAATGCTGAATGTCCGATTAGATAATCGCAGTGTGTGCGTCGTTCCTGAAGTCTACAGTCTACATAGCAGCTTCGACTTAAAATTCAGTGATAATTGTTCAAATTGTCGGCGATCGTGAAGGTTTGTTTTGATGGACTTAATAATTATTGTTTAAAACGTTTTGAAGGTAGTTAGCAATTGTCTAACAGAAAACGTACTGTATGTGTTATTGTGTTTTGTGTGCGATATTTTGCTTACATAACTATTTCGTTTAAGTGCAAATAATTATGCGTAATGAAAATCTAGATTTGAAGTGATGAAACTGAGCGTAACATTTTTAGTACTCATAGTACTTTATTTAAAACTACTTTGATAGATGAAGATTGAACGTACTTTCATAACTTTTTTTTTTCATTTTTAGTTTTACCTTAGAAGATTAAAACTATAGGTGTTCCAAAAGATTATACAAGATTTGAAACTTGCTGCCATATACGCATAGGTAGTGTTTCTGACAAAAAGAGAAGCAGTGTGATAGCTAATAGGTACCTCAGGGTTGGTAAATGTACAGTGTGTCCAGCGACCAACTAGCTATAATTGAAGGGCATGAAATATACCTAATTTTATCATTATTATTATTAATTAATTAACGTTCTCCTACATTTGAAAATGGATTTAAACGTTCACACTAAACCCTGCTACATCTCTCAACTCACACCAATATCAAAATCGAGTACCTTAGATCTATATATATATAGCCTTGCTATTAACTGTTACTGTAAAGGGCGCCATTGACGATGCGATCGATCGGTGCGATCGATCTGCCGGACATCGCACCGATCGATCGGTTCAAAAGTGCCGCTCATACACGAACGATCGATCGTAACGATCGATCGCAACGATCAAACATTACTTGTTTGAAACGGAAGGATAAAGACGTGCTCAAATAATTCAATACGTGCCCTACAAAATGGAAAATGAACTTCTTTTCCTTAGCTATGTGGCAGTAACTTTGATTTGGCTACAAAAGAAAAAAATAAAACTCTACTTGATTACTAAACTACTAAATTACTAAACTACTAAATTACTAAACTACTAAATTGTCCGTTTACAAGTATTAATTTACTTAAAATTTAGTTAAAATTTATTTAACTACTTAATTACTGAATACGTGTAAACCGAACATAACCGAACATTTTTTTCTTTCTTTCTTTCTTTTTTCTTTAAATATTTAGTTATCATCGGTCCTCGATAGGTCTACGAAGTTTGGAAGTTTAACCGTTTAAAGCTAATATAAAGCGTGTAACTAGATTCTTTCTTTCTTTGTTTCTTTCTTTTTAATATTGAATTGTCATCACGGAATCGGTCCTCGATAAGTCCACGAAGTTTTTTTTATGGAAATAGCCGGCAATTGAGCTGACGATCTACCTGATGGTAAGTGGCTATCGTCGCCCATGAACATCAGCAACACCAAAGGTAAAAGCGAAAAGTAAAAGTAAAAGCGAACCCCATGGAGAAATAATAATAGTAATAATGGTATTAATTAACAATTAAAATCAATATTACCAATATAATCCCTCCGAGGGCCCTACCACCAGCGGGCCGGCTTTAGTCGCCTCTTACGACACCCATCCGGCGTGGGTTTGGGGTTAGTATTCTAAAGCCGCCCCAATACGGCAAAAAAAATTATTTGTTTCGTCCATCGAGTGTTGGTAGGTACGTAGACTACGTAGTACCTACGTAACGCACTAGCCCAGGCATTGAAGACATGCGACGCGTGCGGCGGCCAGCATCAGAATGAGACAAATATCGCATCGCTGATCGCAAAGGTCCACACACAGTCGATTCATCGCTGCGATATTCATGATTGCATGGATTTTTGTTGCGATCACCGATATCGTCTGCGACCAAGCAAATCGTTAACGATCTTGACATACACTGCCGATCGGTCGGTGCGATCGGTCTGCAACGACGGATCGCACCGATCGATCGTTCCGTCAATGGCCCCTTTAATATAACGTTGTCTCTATTATGATCGTTCTATAAATCATTGCCATGTTGAAGATCGCGTGTTATTGCTCCATGAAACTGGGTTTTTATTGTTTAATTCAAGTTCAGTATTTTTGGTAACTGAATGAAAAAACATTGATCGTGACTTGTAATAATATCATTCAGTTTTATAGTTAATCACAAAGCTTTTCAATGTTATAAAATGTGGCTATTGAGTAGATACTGTATATTATAATAAAAGTATTTACAAGTAACAAGACTGATTGTACGTTTAATCTATACGCGAAGATAATTCTTTGCCCCCAATTTTAAGACTGATGCAGTCAGCATGTAAGAGTTAATTTAATTTTATACATAGGTTTAAACTTTATATAAAATAAAATATTAAATAGTGTTCCTGTGATAATAATAGTCAACTAGCCACTAATATTATAATAAAAAGTGATGTATTTCCACCAAAGCGGCGATCATATTGATTCATACAGGAAAGACGACCCTTCAGTAACTTGAGAACCATTCAAAACTAATTACGCATGGGTTTTCTGTATTCGTCTATTTCTTTCCTTAAATACCTAACATTGCAACTTATTATTACGAAGTATTTTAAATCAAAAGTATTTCAGTTGTTATTGTGTTTGCACGTCTCGTTGTGAAAAAGTGGGTAGAAATTGATATTGGTTTGACACTACCTGGATAAAGCTTCATTGTGATAGATCAAAGTCAAGTGTAAGCATTGCATTGTCTTCAATATGTTTGTTTATTTTATTTTGTATTGTTTCAGGTATATACTAAATGAGTGATGTGGCCCAACACCGTAAGGAACGCAAGCCTGTCCGGAGGCAGAGGTCCATTTATCAGGTACCCACTTATATGTGTTAATTTTTTGGGTTCCGTTGCCAAAATGGAAGGAATATTGTATTGTCATGCCCGTTCGTCCGCAGCAAAGTTCATAGAACTACTAGCAGGTCCAAAAAAGATATAAATATTTATCATGCGTTTTGTTTCTCGTTAACCCCATACCCATACGTGGGATCAACAATATCCCTTATATAATTCTAAAAATATTGTAGGTATGCTAAGATTTTATTTCTGTGTCCCCCTAACCACTTGTCTAGCTATGTAGCTCTAATGGTAGGTGTAGGGCGTGTGAATTTATAGAAGTGGCCAATTTATTTTTATTTTTGTGTTTATTGCCATAGAATATCTAAAATAAATAATTAAATGTACACTCAGCCAAACAGGTATGCACGGCGATACAGTGTTCCGTTCAATCAATGTTATGCGGTCCCAAGATGATCATGCATGACGGTCTTTCATGTAACATGACATGTATTTAACATACATGATCATCTAGCCTCTAGGGACCGCAGTACATCACACCTGACGTATTAGTTAGCATACCCTGAATACCTCTCACTGACTACTGACCGTACATGACCGTGACGTCACAATCCCGACCCAGGTGCACTACAGCCTGCAGAGGCGCGCGGACGAGGCGATGGCCAAGCCGCTGCCGCAGCCCTGGGAGCCGCCGGCACCCGCGCTCACCGAGTACGGGCCGCAGGTTGCCGGCCACCGGGGCTCCAACGACACCAAGTATCTCGGTAGGGGCGCGGGGAATATATATAAACTCTTGCACGCTCATACCCATACACACATTATTATACGAGTACACAACACAATAGCCATATCACTATAACTCATCGGGAATCCATATCACTATAACCTATTACTGCGACGATAGCCACTTACCATCAGGTGGATCGTCAGCTCGTTTGCCGGCTACTTCCATAAAAAAAGGCAGCGTCACTACCAACTAAGCTACAAGGTCGTCGCAATGGCATGAAACAGTCTAACCATATTTTTACAATAATTATGTACCCAGTTTTTGATAAAAGTTAAATATTTTGATACAATCAAAGTGGTCTAAAAGTGATTCCATGATACTTCACTAGTTATTAGACCATTAGGATATGAGTCACTCATTCCCTTTTTATCTCCCATCCACCAGGTCTGCTGCAATGCAACGGCAAGGTCCTGAAGCCGATCCTGAAGGAGTGTCAGCAGCGCGAGGTGGACTTCTACTCGCGGCTGTCCACCTCCACCGAGCCGGAGCTGGTGGAGCTCCGCAAGTTCATCCCCCGGTACTACGGGACCCGGAAGTTCACGTACAACGGCCACGAGCAGGACTACATCATCCTGGAGGACCTCACTGAGAGGATGCTCGAGCCTTGCATCATGGATGTTAAGATCGGTGAGACTTCGTCTTTGTAACTTAACAATATTATGAGCAGACGAATCATGTGGTAAAACTGGACAATTGCGTGTTAGGCCACGCGCATTGTAAGGTTCCTTAGTTGTAAGTTTATCTAATATACGATTACTCATTAAAAGTACCGATACGCCACACTATGGGGTAGACGAGAAAAAAAATTATTAGGGTGTGTTTACCCTGAAAAAATATTTGAAGATTTGCTTGTATGTACATTTAGACTATGTAGTTTTAATAAATATGTAGGTATATCTATGTCAAATCACATTTTTCTAGCATAAGGGGTCGGACGGTACGGTCAGACGGACATGATGGAACTATAAGGGTCCGTATAGACTACGGAATCCTAAAAATCAATGAAAATAAAAATAGTGTCTATTAGCCAGTGACCATTAATCTTTTTTTTTTACACTCTTGACCACAATCCCACCTGATGGTAAGTGGAGATGTGATCCAAGGTGGTGAGCACATTAACTTAGTAAAAGCCTATTCACTCTTTTCTTGAAGACATCCACGTCACAGGCTGGCGGGAACGCCGACGTAGGCAAGTTATTCCAGTCCTTATCTTTATCTCTACCAAGTAGGCATAGGCAGTAGTTGAAACCAAATGATCGTTAAAATATTCACAGGCAGGAGAACATGGGACCCGCTCGCCTCTCCGGAGAAGATAGAGAGGGAGAAGAGTAAGTACAAGCTGTGCAAGGAGCAGTTCGCGTTCTGCATCCCCGGCTACCAGGTGCACCGGCTGCGCGGCGGGCTGGCGCGCTACGGGAAGGAGTGCGGCAAGAAACTACACGGGAACATGGTCATAGCAGGTTAGTTAGTCTGTAGCTCTGACACACTAGTTGTAATTAGCAGATTTTTAACAAAGTCAATGTTTTAGAAAAAAAAAACAATTTCAAAAAATGTTTGTTGAAAAATACATCAAAATCGACACATATGAATAAATTCTGTTTTAATTCGTAATGAGAATAAAGTTCTTAAACCATATAAAGGTATACCTTTAATATTTTAGGAGTTCCTTCAATTCCTCATGGGTTCCTTTATGCCAATTGATTCTTGAACAAAATAGGAAGAATCTGGAAGTATCTTTAAAATAATTATTGACAAAAATAACCGATTCCAAAATTAGGGATAACTCAAAAACTACTGGTCAGATCTAGCTCAAGTTTAAGTGGGACCACATGACAAGCACCAGCTTTCGATTAAAAAAGAATCATTAAAATCGGTTCACCCAGTCGAAAGTTCTGAGGTAACAAACATAAAAAAATACAGTCGAATTGAATACCCCTTTTTTTTAAGACAAATGACGGAATTCAGAGATAACAAACTTAAAAAATACACCTAAATGAGAATCTCCTCCTTTGAAGTTTGTTTTAAAAGATATCAAAAAATACCCTAGTTGTCCTAAATAACTTGCTGGAAATAATTTTTATTACGTCAATATATTGCAATCGTTTGTTTATCTCAGTTGTAATCTTACGAGATAAGTGAAGGTATCTAAATGTAGTGAGTACACGGAAATATAGGTACTTGCTCGATTTCTTAGTATTTATTGATGTAGCATAGGTTTATTTCGTACGTAGACTACCTAGTTAGTTGTTACTAGAAAGAATTGGAAAGAAAACATTGTTTGTCTCTTTTTATTAGTTTCTTATGCATAAACACATCTACTTATATAATGATATACGTATGTTGATATCTTGTTATCGGATGTAGCTAAAACTGAATTCTACAAGAAGAAATATTAATAAACGCTTTCACTTAACACATCAGTGCCTCTACTTCATATAATGAGTTGTATTGTATTGTACCAATTGAGACTAGTGGTGTCCTAGTAAAAAAATTAAAAAATACATAGTTTGAAATTAGACTTGCGTTGGAAGAAGAGAGTATAGTTCCACTGCTAATTCTGCCGTACCTTGGTGCAACATCTCCACGTCTATAACAATTCTACTGATGTTATAAACTACTGAACGAATTTTCATGAAAAGCACACGGGTAAACCATGTTGTGGAATTGGATATAGGGTACTTACTATTCCGGACAATGTGGGCAAAGCGCTAGGAACCGTTAGCCGTATTGGGGCGGCTTAGAATACTAACCCCAATCCCACGCCAGATGGGTGTCGTAAGAAGCGACTAAATTCGGCCCGCTGGTGGTAGGGCCCCTCGAGGGATTATATTGGTTTTAATTGTTAATTAATACCATTATTACTATTTCTCGATGGGGGGGTTCGCCTGGATAGCTACCAGCCTTGAGCTTGAGACAGTCGCCAAACGACTCGTCGTGTTCCGGCTGGGGGCTTGAGAGCCAGTTCTTTTTTTTTTTCTTTCTTTTTTGGCCGGCAACGCATCAGTGATACCTTTGGTGTTGCTGATGTCCATGGGAGACGAAAGCCACTTACCATCAGGTGGATCGTCAGCTCGTTTGCCGGCTGTTTCCATAAAAAGTAACATGTAAAACCTTGCAGCGATAAGGAACTTCCTGAACGGCAGCAGCGGCGGGGGCGGTGGGGGGAGCGGGGGGAGCGTGTGCCGCGCGCTGCTGCTGCAGCTGCTGGGCGCGCTGTGGGGCGTGCAGCGCTGGGCGGCGCGCCAGGGGACGCTGCGCCTGCACGCCGCCTCGCTGCTGCTCGTGTACGACGCCGCCAGGCTGCGCCACTGCTGCCAGCACCAGGACATGTTGCAGTACGTTCACACACACACACACACACACACACACACACACACACACACACACACACACAAACACACACACAGCACAGAGCTCGTTTAGTTTTAACATTAATATCTGTTCACTAAGTAATATTATTGTTACGTATAAGAGATGTCAACTGTTCCACGCGGCCATTTGAACTTAGCCTTAGCTAAGTGCAACTGATATTTATAGTCGAAGGGGACCTCCTCCCATCAGATCACCATCAAACACAGGCTAAGAAGTTACACCTCTTTTGTGTTTGTCATTCGATTTTTTTGTATCGGTCAGTAGCTGTTGAAAAACTTTGGTATTAACTATAAAAAATGTGGGAACATATTTCTTAAATTTTCAAAAAATACTTAATGCAGGAGCTACATTTTTACAAAACCCACCAAAGATACGTTATTCAATATTAGACAACATGGTCGCAGGTCCCAGCTGAGGAGCCGCCCGCCGTCGGCGCCGGTGCGGCGGCGCTCCGTCCCCTCGCTGCACAGCCCCGCCGGCCCGCTCGCGGGCTTCAGCGGACAGCTCACAGACAAGGGGCCGCATTACAAGAAGGTTCACTTTTCTCCGACTTTGTTTCTCCTGGCCTACCCTAACATAGGCTAAGTATAATGTATTTTTAACCCCCGACAAAAATAGACAGTTGTTATAAGTTTGACGTGTCTGTGCTCCCAAACCGGTGAACCGATTTTGATCTAGTTTTTTTTTGTCTTAAAGGTGATAATCGAGTGTTCGAGCTTAGTTTAGTGTGAAGTGTTTAGTGTAAATCAAACTGTCGGGGTATTTTAAATTTTAATTTAAGATTATAATGACCTGATATTATACTACTCAGGGTTGACTTCGGACGAGGTTACTCCTCGACATGTAACATTACAAACATACAATTTATATACGCTTTTGATTGTGATAGCTCCTTCTAAACTCCATCATAACAAAACCTTTAGCTTGTTTTTAAAAATAGAGTGACTATGTGCGTTTCTCGAGCACTATTGTATCTGTTCCGTACTCAAACCGGGAACAAAAATTTTGATGTTAATGTTGCAGGTGAACGCGGTCCCCCTCGCGCCCCTGGGGGGCCCGGCGACGCCCCCGCCCGTGTGCTCCCCCTGGACGGAGGCGCTGGAGCGGCTGAACCTGAGCCACTCGTTCGACCACAACTACGAGGACAAGATCCACAAGATCAAGGTGAACTACCGCGCGCTGCTCGACCAGCTCGCCAGCGACGCCCCCAACCCGAACCCCTGGGGGAGCGTCAAGGTCATTGACTTCGCGCACGCCTTCTTCAATGATGAAGGTAATATATATTACTGTACTAGCTGACCCGGCGAATTTCGTATCGCCTGACAAACTATTTTTTTCTAAAATAAAAGTAGCCTAAGTTATTCCTTGTTACATCAGCTATCTGCCAGTGAAAGTCCCGTTAAAATCGGTCAGCCATTTCAGAGATTAGCCGGAACAAACAGACAGACAGACAAAAATTGTAAAAAAATGTTGTTTTGGTATATGTACTATGTATGCATCCAAATGCACTTAGTAAAAAGCGGTTATTTTAATATTACGATACAAACAGACACTCCAATTATATTTATTTGTATAGATGAGCAGGAGTATCGCTTCGAGAGGCTTATATTGAGGCCTCAAAAAATGTTAAGATTATTAAATTGACAAAAATATTTACTAAACAGTTGAAGTAACGTAAATATTTCCTAAAGCATATTAAAATTCACAAGTAAAAACTAAGTCGAAATTGCCTACTTCATGTTTCTTTTGTTTT
Organism: Thymelicus acteon; assembly: GCA_951805285.1. Taxonomy (NCBI): domain Eukaryota; kingdom Metazoa; phylum Arthropoda; class Insecta; order Lepidoptera; family Hesperiidae; genus Thymelicus; species Thymelicus acteon. Next base: position 1,192,421 of record OX638227.1, on the reverse strand, counting down.
CTAGTGAAAGTCCCATCTGCCGTTCCAGAGCAGCCCAAAGACAAACAGACTGACAGACAAAAATTACAAAAAAATTGTTTGCGTTAGTATCGTGTAAATATCGACGCTAGAAAGCAAACACGTAATAGTAACCCGCGAAGATCTAATTGTTCATCAGAGCCGATAAACTTTTTGATTTCTCGAAAAAAAAAATCATATTTTCTCTACTATTAAACAGAGAGAAAATTATTTACTAGAGAAGTTATGAATTTTTTTCAAGAGACCAAAAAGTTTTTCGGCTCTGATGAACAATTTGATATTTGCGGGTTACTACGTGTTTGCGTTCTAGCGTCGATATGTGACTATAAGCACCTGAGAAAACAGTTATTTTGAAATCATAGACAGACACTTCAATTTTATTCATATGTATAGATATCTGAAGATTGTGGTGGCCTATTGATGCTATTGTGGGGTCTATTTCGATAACAATTAACCAACTTTAATGTTGATCTGCAGGCGAGCACGCCGTCGACGAAAACTTCAAGGAGGGCATCGACAACTTCGTGGACATCTTCGAGTCGCTGCTGAGAGAGACGGACGATCAGGTCTTCTGACGCGTGACATCCATAGACAAATCTTGACTGACGTTTGTGCCAAATAGAATATGACTGTATTTTTGTAAGTGATTTTGTGACGTGATACCAGTTATATTCCGGCTTAAACTGATAAGATAGAGATATTAATTAGCATATGTGAACATTGGTCTTTAGAGGCCACGTATCTAACTATATATATCTATCTACAATATCTACGGAGACAGTAATGTAATGATTTTAAATATACTTGTAAGATTTTTGAAAGGTACAGGATTGGGAGTTCAGGTATTTATGACTTAATGACAATTAGTTCTGTACATTCGAGAGCACATTAAGCACATGGAACATTGAGATAGAAGGAGGGCCATCTCATATGAAGGGAAAGTTGAAAAAGTATCCAGCTGTTTACAGAAAACAGAGGTTCCAATAATGGCCGTTTCTGAATGGCGCTAGTGTGATACAAACAGCGAACCATGAACGTAGCTGTTGTAGACGGAGTGACGTTTGCTGAGTTATGCCTGGTGCATCCGCAGCGTCACCCGAAATGAACGGCGCTAGTGCTGCTAGTGTCCGCCAACAGCACCGCAGCGCCGCCCGTATTTTTGCTAGTGTCCGCCAACAGCACCGCAGCGCCGCCCGTATTTTTGCTAGTGTCCGCCAACAGCACCGCAGCGCCGCCCGTATTTTTACGGACACTTTTCATATACAGAGATGGCATTCCTCTCTATTTTCCATGATTAAGCTTTTACTCCCATCTGTCATAAACTTCGGCCAGTATTTCGGATGTCTTACTGTTTGCGGTACATGACTCACTAACCCTTTATACACATCGCTAGAGTAGCGGGAATACAAGAATGAAAAGTTCCAGGCTTCTTAAGTTGTAAGAAACCCGTGCCTTGCGGTGCACGTTAAGTTCTTACCAGACAATAGACAAGGTTATGTTATTTTCAATGGAGTATATTTTACGTATACGTATTATTCACTCAAATGTTACTATGATATTGTTTGTAATGTATTTGCTCAAATCAATTCCATAATTTTAAGTGAAGTTTTCGAAGTAAGTTATCGGGGTGACGTGTACTGAATCTATATACATGTAATTCGTTTTAGTACTTAGTTTTTTTATTTAAAAATAAATCAAAGCATCTTGTAAATATCTGGTGAAGCAATACTTAATACATTAGTGATAAATTTATGTATTATGCACTTAGAAACACATTGGCATACATAATGTACATACTTAATACTTTTAGCAAGTAAATCAATAAATAATCAGGTACATTCAACGTTTTTGATTTTTTAGAGTTCTATATATATTATGTTGGAAGGTAAAAGACTTATCGGATGTGCGCCAAAATGGTTCTAAGCGACAATCAAATTATTATATAAATGTTTTGTAATTTCAAATGAATACATGTTATTGCTTTCGCATTATAAATATTTATTTTCGAAATCAGCCAAAAACTATTCTCCCAAATAAAATAAAACGTAACTAGAAAAACTTAAAATAGTACGAAACACAACGGCGGACACCGAACGGTTGGCGAGGCTCGAGTTGCTGGCCAGTAGTGATGAGGGGCTTCCATTATAATGAAAGAAACAATTCAATATCCTCACTTGAACCCGATTATATAATTTTATTTGTGACCCTCATAATATAACCCAGATCTCACAATATCAAAGGTGAACATTAAATGTATGAAAATGCGATATTTGATTATTTTGAAAATTGGCTAGAGCGTAAGAATTCAGTTGAGGTCAAGTTAACAGTTAGATATTTTTTTTAATATTCAACATCCAGGCAAGAAATTTCATTGTTTAAAAATGTAAGCCCTTAACGATTACAAAATAAAACAAAGTGGAATGATTGAAATGACTTAGTTGATATTTTAAGATTGTTCTTGTATGATTTTGGTCAAATTTTACTAAAAGAGGAGAATCGGCGAAGGTAGCTTCGACAAGTTATAATCAACAAGCCAAGTATTTGTCGAACATACTTTATTTGTTAGACGACCAATCGTGAGTACGCTATTCGTATGGCTTAGTGTCCTAGTTAGTAAATTTAATACGCTCCCTACGTAACCGATACAAAAATATATATTTGACAACAACCGTCCGGCGTTAACATGTGGCGTGCAACAAACGTACATCTATCGTGGGGCGGGGACACTGTGGCCCACGCTGGCGTAACACCACGTGCGTGAGCCACCGTGCTCTTCCTCTATAATACCAATTACAACTACAGGTTAAACATATCCTCGCAGATAATAAAAGAACCTAGATTACAGGTCCGACAGCGGACTGTCCGGTGTAACGTCACGTGACCAATAGTAGTACAAATGAGGGTAGAATACAATTTTTTTTAGAGATCAAATCGTTCAATGAAATATCCAAATATATTTATGTTTCCAAATGTCTGTTGTAAGTGACGTCACCCCGGCCGGCCCCCCGCGGACCGCGTTATTGAAAGAAAACGTTACAAGCATCAATAAATCTAATGTTACAATGTAATATACAACAAAATATTATAGAAACCGAGTGATCTAGCACAAAACAAAGCACCTCCATAATTAACTAAGGGCGTTACAGAGTATTTTATTTATAATAATTATTTATTCATTTATATAATTTTTTTTTGATAATTTTCTCAATTAATATTTAATTACGAAAAAAACGAACCACACACATGGCAGAAGATTACCAACATTTTAATCTTACATTAGGTCAATGTATATCACAATTCGTTAGTCCGCGCGCGGCCTCGCGGGAATTTTACACGTTAAAATCGTGCGAGCGACCGCCTCGCGTCGACGTCGGACAGCGACTGGCGTGTTCACACCGCGCTCGGCGCCCCTCCTTCATTCCTTTTTACTAGAAATGTATACATGGCAACACCGTGACAGGTGAACTTAGAAACATATTTATAACTTCGTCTCACGTTACCTGAGCTTTGCACAATATATGTATTTCCAAACAAAAAATCTCATAAAACAATCAATAGAAATTAATAATTGAATTTTATTAAACATATTTACAGTGAATGTCATTCAAAATTTTCGTGTTAATTTATCGAGTGTATTATTATAAATTTATTTCAATTTTAATAAATTTAAACTCCATACATATTTTATACATACGGTAAATTTTGAAGTTAATACACATTCTAATTCTACATTCGATTAATGTATCACGAAGTGTGATTAATTATTGACTGCAAATTTAAATAGGTTTTAAATTGTGAGCAGTAATTTAACATTACTCGTAGACTAGCACAGCATACTAGCAGTTCTAAAGAATCATATGAGTTGGGCGTCGTATGAACCATGGAGGCAACTCCACGTCGCGACGTAAACACGTCCAGCGCTACAGCAGTCGACAGGTGTTGTCGGTGCACTGGGTACATTCATGCCACAAGTACGTCTACACTACGAGTACTACACGTACCGAATATTGTAAACAAAACCGCGATCGTCACGACAGTCTTTTAAGTTTCCTATTTCAATGGCGCCAGAAGAAGCTATTTTAATGTGTGAAGTTATAGAATTATTGTCAAAGACAAAATATTGTGGGTGAACTAAAAACACTTGCAACTTATTCTCACAATTATCGGTGTAGTGGTCTTCTTGCACAAACCGATCGTGAGAATTTGATACAATGATAATTTTCCCACAATATTTTGACTTTAACTTTAATCTATGACTTACAGGGTAGGACCTGAATATTACAATAATGTAGGTAACATCAGTGGACACCACAGGTCAGGGAGTGGCACGAGGCCCGTCAAGATCCACATTGGATCCTGAATACAGTTTGTACTAATGTTACGGTGACGAGGCTTATATTAGTTGAAAGACAATCGGAGAACTATGCAGCAGAATATAATGAGATGCTACGAGTAGAAGCGCCCTTGGCAGAACAATTCAGTATACGAGTTAATTCACTTACAAAATCAATCATTTCACATATAAATTTACATTTGATTAGTTGGCCCTTATAATATCAGAATACTTATTGATTTATCAACAATATAACAGTCGTGGTTTATCGATTTTTTAATGTTTTTTTAAGTTAGTCAATTACTTTCATATCTAACACGCTATGTATTAAAATTCAATTGAACATTTCAAAGGCAACACCTACAGACTAGCTCTAGTTAGGACGGCAATATTCCATACGGGCTTGTTCTACCAAGAGCCGATATTAGTGCAACACTACAAAATATACGACGAGAACATCCAATAGTGATTAATAATAATTTCCACAATATCAATTTCCATCGCCCCAATATTTAAAGTGAATATAAAATACATTAATAATTATCAATTATAGCGATCGAGGTCGCGCGGAGGTTTTTCTTTTAATTTATTGTCCGGTTAGGTTGAAGGTGCCAGTGATACGCTGCGAGTCGCTTACCATCCAAACTAGTCGAATAGGAACTCTATTTGTATGGTAAGAAACGGCTATCCTATAAAAATACCTACCACTATACAAAGATAACAAACATCTAAATATAATAACACTGAAGTTAGTTCAAAAGACATGCCCTTAGATAAATATGAAAATATTTAATGATGTCTCGCACATGCATCCAATGGGACATCTTCAATTATTATAATTCAATGCATAATACTACTAATTCAATAAAAGAAGGAACTTTGTTGTAGCGATCCTGTCGCCAAATAATAGAAATTATTTAGTAAACTTCAATCCCAGCTAAAGTAGCAGATACGCCTCCCTGCGCAACACATTTTATTTCTGGAAGGTTTCAAAGGGGAGATAGGGTGAAAAACGTCCGCGCGACCGCGTTATAGTAACACACCGTAAACAGTGAGGTCGGTGAATAACATTCATAATGACAACTTTAACAAATCTAACCTTCCCCTCCCCTCACCACACTACCTAACCAAGGGGTTGCATGCCACATTTCATTTAGTATCGAAAAACACTTCATATAAACATCAAGAATCTACTAAAAAAATTATGTTACTGGATGTAAGAAATAGCAAGCAAACCAATTTAAATTGTTAATATTTATATTGGTATACAGAATGCAGCTGAGACAACTATTTGCTAGAAATGTAATTTTGCCACTCTTTGCACATGTTGACCATAATTTAATTAAAATATCACTTGACTTCATTGAATAATCCCAAATCAAAAACAAATTGATGGACTATGTTTAAACTACATAAATTTATTGGCATGCAACCCCATCCAACGCTATGACTATACAAACATAAACCATTAGACTCGACACACACCACAGGTAGATGGGGAGTGATGACAAACCGACTGTCCCACAAAGAGCAAGAGCATTAAAACCATACATCGAATTTCACATAAGCTGCTCCATAAATGGACTCAAACTCACATATTGCACGCTGATATGAAATTATATAGTGGCTTCTTAACATCTCTTACTACATGGGCATTAAGTTGTCAGAACTAGCTACACCAAACGAACACCAAACCTACACCACAGTCAACTAATTCCCACTGCACCCCCGAGCCGAGCCCCACTGCACTGCACTATCACACACTATCCCGCCACTGTGCCACACAGTGATCACAAAATAGAGACAATAGGAGTAACTCCATACAGCGAGCTTGAGTGACGCACACATACACCGTTCATGTACACTCAGCATAAGAATTCGGTATACAGGGCATGATACAAAAATGTTGCCTAATGTTTAGTACAATCACCTGCAGAGAAAAGTAAACCATCTGTTTATAAATATACGAACAGCAGCAACGTTTCCGTTGCCTGTTGCGTTGTAAACAGATGGGTTACTTTGCTCTGCACGTGACTGTACCATAGAATGATTGAGTTATTCATAATGTTAAATGCTTCATATTATGTAACATATGGTTTAATATTGATAATAACACGAACATTCTGTAATACTAAACATTATGGAATGTTTTTGTATCATGCCCTGTATACTGAATTCTTTTGCTGCCTGTACATGAAAAATAGTATCAGATCAGACTAAGAAGCTTATAACAAATGAAGACCTCGCTTCCATAGATCCTCTATCCGTCCGTGATCAGTGTCATCGGTGTCTATAGTGGTTGTTCAAGCGCTTGTATGAAGTTATCCGTGTATCCATCTCCGTCTGTCTGTCTATATCTTGGGCAGCTTGGGCGCGCTGACGAGCGGGTTGGCGCGCTCGAGGCAGCGCTGCGCCCCCGCCTTGTAGTCGTACGCGCAGCCGTGCACCTCGGCGTAGCGGTGCGGCGCGCAGAACTCGGCCCCGCAGCGACACGTGTGCACCGTCGCTATGCTGAGCCGCTTCTTGCAGAACCCGCAGCGGAGTCTGATCTTCTTCTCCACCTGGGATTGAGATTGAGCGTGAAATTAACAATATTTTTGATAAAATAAAACTACAAAATACGGCAAGCCGCCATGCTAGCTTGAATGCCAATCAGTCAATCAGCGCGAATTACGTCACGTTTCTTGAAACAAATGAATATCACTATACCGATGACGACTGACGAATGACGTCTTGTCTATTATTTTCCTGAAGAGTGACGTCACAAGCGACGCCATGACACTTTGAAGCGTTTTGGTGCGAATTTTAAACTTATAAATTGAAATGTATTTATTTTATAATAAACCTTATTTTTTTGCGGAAACATGATATACGTTGTAATTATAATATGGAACAATATAGAACAGTATAGAACAACAATATAGAACAGTATGTATTTCAAAATCTGTAATGCCTATTGAAAGGAATGATTTCTATTCAAGCTTGTCAGTTCCACATTAATGAAAATAGGTATTGAACTTACTCTAAGATATATAATTATAATACTAATATTCAACCCCCGTAGACCTGGGACCACTCGCTTCGCAGGCAGGGTCACTACCAACTAGGCTACAGGGTCGTAGAAAATGTAATGATTATATTTAATATTGTTATTGCCTACAAACACACCTATTTAACTATACATTAATTTTTTTTACTTGTGCCACAACACTCAGAAAAATTTAACTTATATCAAAAAACACGCTAAGTTAGTGTGATTTGTTTTCCCTTAACGAGTATAATTATACCTTCTCATCAATAAGAATAACTTCTAATCAATAAGAATACCTTCTCAACAACAGGTGTGGTGGTCGGCGGCTGTTGACTCGTCGTCTGCTTGTCGTCGTTGTCGTTATCGAAGCGCTTCACTACATCCTTGTCGTCGTAGCGCTTCACTACATCCTTATCGAAGCGCAGCCTCGCGGCGTCCATCTCGGCGATCTTCTCTATCCGGCGCTGGCGGCGCTCGCTGCCGGGGGCGAGCGGCGTGGGGGGCGCGGCGGGGGGCGTGGGCGGCGCCGGGGGCAGGTCCAGCCCCTCGTCGCTCAGGTGCAGGTGCTCGCGGTTGCGGTGCCGGCTGAGGGCTGGCAGGATCCGACTGCGGATGTGAATGGAACTTATGAGTTCTAATATAATGCTAAATTATTGTTTCGTTTTCAATAATAGTGTTATCCTTGTGCTGGATAAAAAAAAATTGCGATCAGTAATATATTTAAGTTCAAGGATTAACAAAAAGAAAGTTTTTTCCATTATTTTATTAGTATATAAAATATTCAGTGATAAACATAAAATAATGGATTAAGGTGACTCGAGAGCGTTCTTAGCTATGTCTAGTGTAAATAAAACTGTCAGGATTTTTTTAAATTTTAATTTGATATTATTTAAAAGATTTATTTTATCATTACCTGTTCCGCTTCAACTTCTCAAGATCCGAAGTAGACGACGAGAAGAGCGCGTCAGCGAGCGGCGGCGCGCGCGGCGCGGGGCGGGCGGCGCGCACGTGCAGCGCGGACGCGGAGCGCGCGTGCGCGTGCGCGTGCCCGTGCGCGCCCAGCGGCGCCGCGAACGCGCGCGCGCGCCAGCCGCCGCCCTCGCCGCCCACTAGCGGGCCTGTGGGGGAGAGCGGATGTTATAACGTGGTGTCATAGTAATGCTTGCATTTTTCCGACGACAGTCCAGCGTAGTCGGATAAATGCAATGAATGCAAAATATACATTGGAAGCTATGAAGACTGACACTGCGATGAACAAGCAACAATTCCGCTGAGATTATCGAATATTTTTGTAATAAATATATGTATTTGTTTTTAAAAGATGTGCTAAAGAGTTTCTTTCGATAGTTTTTCTCTATGACAAACATAATAATTCCGAAATGGTGGTAGAAAAAAGTGACGTACTTATGGGTATTGCAAAAAACCCAAATAAACTTGAATTTGGCATAGAATCCTAACCAGATATTAATTGCACTGTGTCGAGTAGCGGCTTGATCTCTCAACCAACCATCATTGGGAACTTTGCGTCACTGAACAGTACTAAGATCAAACCACAAAATTCCATCCATGATCTAACGTAGCAGCAACAAAGGCATCATAACCAGCACATATCGTACCATACTCCGCGGCGGGTATGGGCGCCAGGTTCTTGGCGGTGAGCTGCGGCGAGTCCTGGCGGCACTCGTCGCTGTCGAGGCACTCCTCCAGGATGGCCGCCTCGTCGTCCCGGCCCTCCCGGGCCTTCACCAGAATGGAGCCGGCCAGCGCGTCGGATAGCTTCAGCCTTTGGAGTACAATAGAAGGGAATAGACTATATACCCACTTTAGATAATACTTTTATACAAGTAATGCTTAAAATATATTAAAAAATATTTATATTAGCAGTAAAAGTGAGATCAATTAACCGCGCTTAGACTTTGCTCAGACTTAAAATTATCCCAACAAAAATAATGGTCCTAAATCAACCTTCGTGTTAGCCGTTTTATGTCTTTTTATTTTTTTCATATTAAAAAAGTCAATAATACAGTACATTAGAGTCTAAGTACGCTTTATAGATCTCACTCCAACGCCCCAACTCAGAGTCACAAACGTTTACTTAAATCGCTCCTTTGTACAGAATCACCACACAATCACAAATTCTGTACTAAGGAGCAATTTAAGTAACCATTTGACTCAGATTTGGGGCGTAAGAACTTAACAAAATGGGGCCGCACTCAGCTCTGGTAGCATCAAACAAACTGACATTAATAATGTAAATAACCAGTACAAGTAATAAAGTACAGTACCTTCAACTTATCTGTGAACTGACGGAGGGCGCTGTCGGACGCATTGGACCAATCACTGGACGCAATTCGAGACGTAGTAAATATCAATGAATGAACACAAAGAACTTATGAACGGGACGGCATTAGTTCCAATTTTCGCCATTTCACAGATAAGTTGGCACTGTAATGTAAATTCACCTCTCATCGTCCTGTATCGACTGGTCCGAGTCGGCCCGGGTGCCGATGGGCGGCAGCAGCGTGTACCGGTCGAAGGAGCAGTCGTAGTCGTACCGCGTGTAGTGCCCGTCGTACAGCGGCGCGAAGCTGTCCTCCTCGTACGGCGCGTAGCTCGCGAACGGCTCCAGCGCCGCCTCGTCCAGCAGGCCGGCCACGGAGAGCGTCTCCTCGCTGCGAGTCTTCTGGATGTCGTGCTTGTCTGGTGGAGGTTATGGATTATTCATGTAATCTACTGTTCGGATGAGAATAAGGTATTTTTGGTCACTTGAAGTAAAGGAAACTCAATGGTGCATCTTGCAGACCAAGCAAGGCCGTCTTTAACCTACTGGAGACCCTGGGCATATTAGGATAATGGGGCCCCTATGACTTTGTCAGAACACTATTTTGTTAGAATAAACAAAGAAAGTAGATAAGTAAGCCTTTAGATTTACGCAAAAGCTAATAAGCAAATTGGCATTGTAGACAGTAATTTAGGTTCGGTTTATTCGAATTAAAAAAGTTTTTCGGTAATAAATATTGGTTATCGTTTAGTGATCTGGCAGGAACTAGGGGACCCCTATCGATCACGGGGCCCTGGGCACGTGCGCAGAGTGCCCAGTGGAAAAGAGGGGTCTGAGACCAAGGGCAAGTACAAGAGAAACGATTACGAGGTAGATAATCCATGCGCTGGATAGACACCATTAAAATCCTAACAAAGTGTTCTATTGTTCAATGTTCCCCCGCGCGCAACGCAAATAGCAGAACCTGATGAAGACACATCGCGAGGATTGCCATTCATCAGGAGATCAAGAATAACCTTCCTCCACTAATCCACTAAGAGGGAGAGACTAAAGATGGTGTCTATTGTTCACCTAGCTGCTAGGTGAATTATTTAATGACATCATAAATGCTTTCTTCATTAAAACGTGGTAAAAGGTTACCGTGGTTATATAGGTATAGGGCTAACGTACGGGTGAAATAGGGAATATACGAAAGAATAATCTTAAATTAAAATAAAAAAACACTCGATTATGTCACCTTTCATACAAAAAAAAAATTAAATCAAAATCGGTTCATCCGTTTGGGAGCTACGATGCTACACACAGGCATGCAGATACATAGACACGTCAAACTTATAACACCCCTCTTTTTTCGTCGGGAGTTAAAGAGAAGGTAAGAGAAGGTATCTACCAGGTCTGTCGGCGCGTCGCCTCACGGCCAGGCGGTCCATGCGGCGCCGCAGCTCCAGCATCTTGCCCATGGTGACGGCGTTCTCCTGCAGCGCGCCGCCGCCCTCGCCCCCTGCGGCCTCCGCACCGCCCACAGCCCCCGCGCCGCCCGCGCCGCCGGACCCGCCAGCCAGCAGCTGCGAGAGTGATGGCGACTCCGCCCCGCCTAAACACCGTCGAAATTATTTTTTTATTTAATTAATTCAATTAGAACGTTGAAAAGAAGACTGACATTACGCAGGTGTGGCCAATGTGAGCAACCTTAGGTACCTTATGTAGCTTAACGCAGATGTAGCAGCATGGCCGTATCGGGGCGGCCTAGTGACCTCAATCCCTTGCCAATAGACGAGGACGTCATAAGAGGTTAACGCAAGCCCATTCTTGGATAAAAATATTAAATTTTTATGTAATTAATTTCTTTCTTTCTTTTTCTTCTCTCTTTCTTGGCCGGCAACGCATCGGTGATGCCTTTGGTGTTGCTGATGTCCATGGGCTACGACAGCCACTTACCATCAGATGGATCGTTAGCTTGTTTGCTGGCTATTTCCAAAAAAAATAAAATTAGAAAACACCAAAGACAAGTCACTTGATTACCAGTCAAGGTTACCCGTGGACATCACTGTCACCGAAGTCATCATCGACCTACATTACTAACGGCCATGGGTATCAGCTCGTCTGCTCTTTTATAGGCTAGTTACGGTTACCCCGCGGTACTCACACTTGGCGTGGTCGAGCGGCGAGTAGCTGCCGTCCCTGTTCTCGCGCACGCGCACCATGTTGACCCGCTCCCCCTCGCGGAACACCAGCACCGTCACCTTGCAGCCGCTGCCGCCGCCCGCAGCCGTCCCCGTCCCGCCGCCGCTCCACTCGCTGTCGTCCCTGGGGATAGAGCGAGACAGCTGTTAGTGTTTCACATATTGATGAAATTCATTCATGAATTCAATTTTCAATTTTATTTTGAAAATATTTTCATTTTCAAATATGTCTGAGTGAGATCTTTGGTAAAGTTAAAAGATAAAAATAAAAATAAAAATGATTAACCAACACAACCCTCACACCAAGATATCACAGCAACCCTCTCTCTCACTCTCTTTCTCTTTTTGTTTGTTAAGTTTCTCTCATCAATCAGAACACTTATTTGTATCTTATTTATCTGTGTATTTATGAAGTCATTACTTTACTTAATCTTTACTTAATGACTTAATCCATTCATCAGCCCTTGGAGGTCCACTGCTCCATAAGCCTCCCCTAACTTGCACCTCTGACCGCTCTTGAAACTTCTAAATCCAGCAGATGCCCACTGTCTTCTTCAGGTCGTCAGGCCACTATACTGTATACTCCTTTTCCCGAGACACGCTAATCTCACCACCACCGCTACATACCTATTAGAGTGCAGCAGCCGCTCAATGTCCCGCCACGGCTCGGGCGGCGGCAGACGGCGGGTGGCGACGGGCCCGCCGCGGAGCCCTACCACGAGGCGCAGGCGCGCGCCGTCGCCGATCGCGTGCTCGCGGAGAGACAGCGAGTCCTCGAGCTCGCGCAGATTGTACACCAGGTGCTGTTGCGATACTGGGATACCTGGGGGGGATTAATAAATTGTACAGTCAGCCCCACACTAGGATTACCTGTCGGTGGTCCGTGGACAGAACCCTCACACCCTGACCGAGAACAGAAATTCAAACTCATCATTCAAATTTTCGCCTCGTTGGGAATTCACTTTCCCACACAACAATTTGAGTAAAGATAGCGCATCAACGTCAACGTCAATACAAAAACACTGATCTGCCATTCTCATCAGAATTTTTTTAACGTAGTGGAACACGCTGGGTATCCACTAGTTTATGATAAAAAATAAATAGCTATGTACATTTTGATTTGGGACGTATTACGTATTCAAGTAGACATTATCACGACCGCAGACCACACGTCTCATTCACGACATATCGTAACGTGCCGTGTGTTCAACTCCATGGATTCCATTACTAAAGAAACGCGAAACTACAACTAACTATTATGATATGAGCTGTAGCCTATAGTCTAGTGATTGAGAAGCTGGTGTCTGCTCGAGAGACCCGGATTGCAATTCTTCATGCTCATCTATCTATACTGGAAATTATAATTTAGATACCATCCGGTGACTTAAGTTGCCCTAAAACTCCATAACTTTCTAAAGAATGTAGTTTTCCAAGGTACAACTACAAAATACCAGCATGGTAGTAAAGATAGGTTCATGGCCCATCTTATTCTAAAAATAGCGAAGCTAGCAGTCATAATTTGAATGTAACAATGTTAGTAACATTGTCGGTCATGTAATGTCATGTCATGTCATTGGTTTGAAATGGAATGGGAGACCACTAATAAAATAAAAACATCGTATATCAATTATCAAATCTTTTGTACCTCAAGGAACACGCTAAGAAATCGGACCAGATCGACGAACCTAATCGGGGTTTTTAGACTGCGCCATACGACAATACCGTACGTTGCTAACCTCTCGACATAATGACCTTACAAACACATAAAGACCTGAGAATCGAGTCATTTGTCACACAAATATCCGGCCCGGGATCGAACCCGGAACAGGGCAGGGTCGATTGAAACCAAGCTACAGGGTCGGCATAATTACAACATCCGATCCGATGTAACTAGCTAACAGGTACTTCCATTAAAAGTAAGCCACAAATTCTCAAGTCAGTTACATAACCATTGGCGGTAATACGTGTATTGTGTGCGTCATAGGCGCACGAGTGAGGACAGACACACACAGCCACCGGCGACCGCCGCGACCTCGTGACGTGACTCACTTGATTGGAGCAAGGCCAAGAGAAAACACTCTCACCAGCCTCACCCCATCACTAGCGCTCACAATCTCACATCCGCCACAACTTACACTGCAAAATCTGCAACGCGTTGCATTTGATTACACAAAATGTTAGCTAATGAAAAGATCGCTCTATATCGAAATATTTAAGATTTTAGATATGTTAAACTTCATTGCTGTTTTGGTATGTTTGTAGGTTTGAAGTTCCATTGTCTCGCTGTACCTGTTGCTAAGATTTCTCTGATGATGATTGATGATTAACATGACAGTGTATCGAGGTACTCGTACCAAACGCGATATTAGTTTCATATAAACTGCTGACATACTAGACATGAACATGATTTACAGACGAAGATGACAGGCGTCACTGACGCGTCCCCGACTGATAAGATCATTATCACTGAACATCTTCATTGACTCTCAAATTTTACAAGCGGACCGCTTAAACATTTCCTAACTGGAAGTAGCAGAAAACGGTACCTAGCGAAATAAAATAAAAACCTCTTCACTGAATCGAATCACTGGCAGTTACGGCTGATACAATTGCACAAAATTTAATTTCCGCTTCTGTATCGCCGAGCTAAAAATTAAATCATTTACAGCGGTCAACGAGGCTTGCTTGATGACACAATATCATCACGGAGACTCGGAGAAGAACACGCAGAAATCACGAAATTTAGGACCCCTCCCCCCCTTCCCCTAACTTGTAACGTAATTTATGGATCGCCCCCTAGGGGTAGAAGTGTGGTTCTCATGGATATCCAGGGCATGTCAATCATTAGTGATCGACTGAGTTATTTAACATACAAACATTGAATATGCCGGCCACTTGAAGGCTTCTCTGCTGCAGAAGTTAAGTTGTACAGCCGGGTCTTGACTCGTATTAGGTGCAACCAAAATATCAATACGAACAAAAATACAGGATTTTAGTAGTAGAAAAGATTACTACAATATTAGGTAAATTGTAGTAATCTTTTCTACTACTATAATCTATATGAATTTCAATCTCATCGAATGCAGTGCAAAATATGATAATTATAAGGAAAATCTGTTACAAAATCAAATAACATGAGGATATAACATTAAAAGTTTATGTTACCATACATAGAAAAGGTAACGTGAAAGACTTCAAAAGACACTCAATTAATGGAGCTGTAATGTATAATTAACAACAGCTGTCGATGAAAGCAAAAGTAAGCAGTAGATATGTGGCTTAAAATAAAATTGTTCATCAAAATAAGCATTAGTTACGGAGTAATTTAATGCTTCAAGTATAAAAACATCAGAGAGGCAGAAGTGTTGGGGTGTGTGGGCTGTGAGCGGAGCTCTAAGTGGAGAGTTTAGCAGAGCGGTAAGCAGAGTAGTAAGCGGAGCAGTAACCAGAGCTGGTTGGCAACCAGCCGGTTGGCATAAATAAAAAGAATAAATTGGTTTTGAAAAAAGAGATACGGGAAATATATGGTAGACAAAAACGTTATTGAATAAAATGATTGCGAAGAGTGCGAGCGTATTTATTTTTAACTGACTTCAAAAAAGGAGTTGGTTCTCAATTCGACTGTATTTTTTTATGTTTGTTACCTCAGAACTTTCGACTGGGTGAAAATTTTGATGATTCTTTTTTAATCGAATGTTGGTGCTTGTCATGTGGTCCCACTTAAATTTGAACTAGATCTGACGAGTAGTTTTTGAGTTATTTTGAAGTCATTTTTTTTATCAAATTCAAATTATACGTTATTATCAGCGTGAAACCTTTTTTGGCGGCCTCATCCATAAATCTATATTATCTGTAGTTATATTACATTTCCAAAGGATCGTTATCGTCACACAGCTCACAGCGCACTTAAGGATTTTATTGAATGATTGAATTGATACACGGCATGAATCGTCTGCCATCTTATAATAGAAATTTGCATGTACCTCTTCCTCCACCGGTCGAATAACTGCTATTTTTAACCCGTTATCTATACAGACTACAGATAACAATACCTCGACAATACCTCGACAATAAAAGCTGTTTAGGTACTTGTTCAAGGTACTTAATTACCGAGAATCTACTTGTATGTATCTATCTATTTATCAGCCTTTTAAAGTCCACTGCTGGTCATAGCCTTCCCTAATTGGTGCCTCTCAGACGGCATACCGGTCCTGTGCTCTCGGAATCCAGCGGTTTCCCGCTTACATTTTAGGTTCTTTAGGTCGCTAGTCCGCCTGGTCGTGGTGCGACCTTCGGCCCCATCGCATATCTCTCCTTGGGACGATGTGGCCTGCCTACTGCCACTTCAGCCGGCTAACTCAGCGAGCTACGTATGCCGGTAACTTTTTTGCTCACGAACTTAGGTCTTTCCATAGCGCGATGTAGGTATGATGAGCCTTCGAATAAGGCCAAGAGGAAAAAGACCACGTCTCGGATTTATAGGTAAATACTGTCAACACAGCATACTTAATCGAACACAGATTAATTGGGCAATAAATTACAAAGATGCCTAGTTACATCGCGGGAAAGTGCACGAAATATTCAATGACGTCTTAACAAGATCATCGGGTTGTTTGATATCGAGGTGAAATTTTCCCAGTTAATTAAGATTCACATCCGCATATCAGAATCGCGACGTGTGTCACTTGAACGGATTTTACCCGAATACGTTCGGTTGGCTTTACTTCAACAGTAAGTAGGTATTATGTTTCAATGCAGCTAATGATCATGCAATCTAGGTTTTTACATTGAGGAATTAGAATACGGACGTAGCAAATCGCCATGCCACCCTCTTGGTGTTATGTGCCTGTTGTAAGTTAACTGCAGTGTTATTTAAAGTCGATCACGGACGCGCTGCTACTATTGAGGCAGAACTAGAACAATACAATGCAACTTGACAACTGTAAGCTGGTCTCCAGTTCTCCACGTCGAAGTCAGTAACAAAGGCGTTGCTACAGACGATTGCTCGTCACTTGAGCTCAGTTGTAGACTCAGTCTAAGAGCCGTATTTAGAGTTAGAGGCGTTTCTGCAAACATCTGCTTCATCATCATCATCATCCTGCCCATTTCCCAATTTTATTTGGGGTCGGCGCAATATGTTTTCCTCTTCCACAATTCCCTATCAGCCGTCATCTTTACACTAACTCTCTTATCTTTCATATCATCTGTCACACAATCCATCCATCTTTTCTTTGGTCGTCCTCGTCCCCTTCGTCTATCCATCACATTCATATCCATCACTCTTCTCGCCACATGCGTTTTCTCTCGCCTCATCACATGCCCATACCACGGCATTCGGTTCCCTTTCAACTTTTCTGTCATTTTTGCCACTTTCAAACTTCCTCTAATATACTCATTCCTTATTTTATCCATTCTCGTCACTCCACACATCCACCTTAACATTCTCATCTCTGTGACATGCAATCGTCTCTCATCCGTCTTCTTTGTAGCCCAACATTCTGATCCATACATTACGACAGGTCTGATGACGGATTTATAGATTTTACCCTTCAATTTAAGGGGCATCCGTGGGTCGCAAATAGTTCCTGTTACCTGTCGCCATTTCATCCAACCTGCATTGATCCGATGTGTGACATCCAGGTCAACGTCACCATTCTTTTGAATGATAGAGCCCAAGTACCGAAAATCAGAGCAGACTGGTAAGGGCATTCCGTTGAGTGTTATAGGTACAGGACTGGAGAGACCACCGAAGTCACAGAACATCTGCTTATCGGATAAAAATTGTTTTATATCAAATATATTGTGTAAAGAAAAGTATCGCAAATGGGTTGCCTAATAAAATATGTTATTATTTATTAACTGACTTCAAAAAAGGAGGTTTTGAATTCGACTGTATTTTTTTTATGTTTGTTACCTCAGAACTTCTGACTGGGTGAACCGATTTTAATGACTCTTTTTTTAATCGAAAGCTGGTGCTCGTCATCGTGTTCCCCTTAAATTTGAGCGAGATTTGACAAGTAGTTTTTGAGTTATCCCTAATTTTGAAGTCAGTTATTTTTCAAGTCAAATTTGTCGGTTTTTTGTCAAGAATTATTGTATCAACAAAGTAAACTCTGAAGTAGCCGTACGCCTACGCATACCTACATAAATTTACAAAAAAATAACTGAAAGTGTCACATCAATTACAGATGCAAATCAATAGCAATGAAACATTGGCATAATAACAGGTATTCTACTTATTCGTTATCACCAAAACATGCTAATAATAGGGTTATACAAAAAGTAATAGGTACTGTGGGAAAAACATGACAATTTACCATTTACAATTTACCCCTTAGATAGCGTTATTTATTGTCGGACATAGACTTAAATATATAGACACGCTGTTCAGTACTTACAGTTTGTTCACCTGAGGTTAACCCAATTGGGTTCACCTCAGTTTAGTCTGTTGCGAGCAAGCTACACAAGTAAATGTCACGTTAGAAAAACTCCGACTGTTCAAAAACACTTAATAAGGTATTATTGTTTATTGAGCACAGTTAAAACGTTCTCATTATTTACGTTTGAACTTTATTTCACTTTATTTAATCATAATTGGTAAGTAACTATATTTTTATTTACAGTCTTAAAAATTATTTAGTGTCAAATATTTAATACCGACATCTTGAACCAAACTTGACAGAACGAACACAGAGTACTTAATCACTACGGAACAGGGTTGCCAGACGTCGCGGAGTGAGAGATCGTACGGTGGGTAAATAAAAGTCGTATTTCCTAAGATGGCTCCAGAAAAAAAATAGTACGATTCATTTAATGTAGGTACTAAAACTTTAATTAGTTTTAGATGGCGGTCTACAAAACGAAATTGAAAGAAAAGTAATAAGTAAAACTATAAATTAAAATAAAATCTTTATATATATAAATTACGTGTCACGTTGTTTGTCCGCGATAGACTCCTTAACTACTTAACCGATTTTAATCAAAGGGCTTCCAACATTTTTGTATGGAACCTGGCATACCTACAAGTCCGCCATTTTGAAAAAACCTCGATTCGGCGGCCAGTGATGAAACATGTGTCAATCGATAGAGTAAATGATTACGATCAAAAAGTATACAGTGATTAAATGTCGTAAGTGGTATACTTTCTGAGATATTTGAGTTCAAACCCGTAGAAAAATAAAGTAAAAAACTTTGTTTCGGCGGATATTTATAAAATATGTGTCAATCGATAGACTAAGTGATTACGATCAAAAAGTATTAAGTGATACAATGTCGTAAGTTATATACTTTCTGATATATTTGATTTCAAAACCGTAGGAAAATAAAGTAAAAAAACTTCGATATACCTATCTTCAGCTTACGTAAGTATGACCACATTTCCCAGTTTGATTCCTAACTTAAATTGCTACCAATTCGACACAGGTGAAACTTCAGAATTCTCTCAACATTTTATGCTATTTTGAATAATGTGTCTTCTCCTGTTTATTTAAAGGAAACCCATAGCACTGCTTATTTCGGGAATTCCTTTGCAATACTGTTCTGGAACTCCTTGCTTGTAGACATCAAAAGACTACCAAAAGTTCCTTCAAGAATCACGTCCGGCAGCACTACCTGAAGCAATTAGAATGTCCTCGCCCGTGGTCTTCAACCACATTTTATATACGTAGTTATAAATATTTATGTACTTAATATATAATATAATATGTATATATGTAAATATGAATAAATATGTATTTATTTAGTTTTGTTAATGATATTGTGATATTTTATATAGTTATAGTGTTGATCCACTAATAAATAAAAAAGACAATTAATTACCAATGTTTTATTTTTCTACGGGTTTGAACTCAAATATCTCAGAAAGTATATCACTTACGACATTTTATCACTTAATACTTTTTGATCGTAATCACTTAGTCTATCGATTGACACATGTTTTATCAATATCCGCCGAAACAAAGTTTTTTACTTCATTTTTCTACGGGTTTGAACTCAAATATCTCAGAAAGTATACCACTTACGACATTTCATCACTGAATACTTTTTGATCATAAACATTTATTCTATCGATTGACATATTTTACATCACTGGCCGCCGAATCGAGGTTTTTTCAAAATTGCGGACTTGTAGGTATGCCAACTAGGTTCATTGCCCTTTGCACACCGTGTGCAGTTTGATCCAACTTGAAAGATAGGATAGCTTACATCTCAATGTATAGTCGCAATATTATTTTATTGCAATTTTTTTTTGATAGAACGAAGTCTGTCCGGGCAGCTAGTTATAATATAAATTTACATAATAACATACAAAATTATAAATGTAGAAATATCGGGACATAGGTAATTATAATGTGCGCCATCTATTGATAAATCTATGAACCTATAATAATTATATCATGAACCTATTATACTCGTACATAATTTTCTAACAATGCATATAAATACATATTTAAATTATTAATGTTTACTTACGATGTTAAAAAAATATATAGTAGTCACTCCGAGATGAACTGGAAAAAGGCATAAATCGTATGATTGTCGCCATGGATATAATTATAACTTTTAACTGGATACATAACTTCGAGGTACTTGAAGACAGATGACGTCACAACGGAATGACTATTTGACCAATCGCAGACCGGATTGAGATTATCCTTCATAATTATGGGGTGTTATGTCCTATTTTCCAAATGTTTTCTAATAATTTTTCTGGTGGTAAAAAAATATATTATTGTATTAACACATTTTATTATAATTTCTTCAAAATTGTCCTTACGTCATGAAAACGGATGTTGAATGTGATAATGAAATGAAACAATGTAATTTATTACGGTACATTTCTTTTATTTTAAGTGCACAACACTTATAAAAAAAAAATTAACACAGCTGAATGATATATCCTGGGATTACAGATAACACAATGAATGGATGAACACAATGGTCATTCCGTTATGACGTAATTAATCCTCAGGTACCTCTACAAAGTAATCCAGACAGAGTAATATATCCATGGTATATGTCCAGTTATAGTAATGTATCCATGATCTCTTTCGGAGTAGGGTGTTGGCAACACTGGGCGCATATTGACTCTGTGATTGAGTACTCTGTGGCACGAAAGCGTGACACGAAATTTGTTAAGAACAGCGAGTCTATATATATTTAAGTCAATGTTGTCGGACAAATAAAGCTCACACACACGACCCAAGAATAAATATAAATCTGTCACACAAAATCTACGGTCTGCGGCTGGAATCTAGGGCCGTAGCAAATTCTACGGCTTTTCGCAAATTCTACGATCTTTTTGTTATTTATTATTTTTGCAGATATTTAACGAATGTTAAAACCCATAAAACAGCGCCACTAAGCTAATATGAAAAGTGTTCCTTGTTTTGTGGACATCAATTTTCACTGTCGATGACCTTTTTTTTAGTCCGAGCGCTGAACCGATGGTATAATTGGCATAATTGGATAGCAGAATATATTGGCAGCTGTGGACACGGCCCACAGTTGATCTTTTTCCCACGGCTTTTTTATCTAATGTACACGGCCTTCCAAAATTTTTCATTGGCAACACTGCCTGGGGCCCCGCGCTTCTCAAAAGATACTATAATTCGAAGCAGGAAAGAACTCATGAAATCGTGCCGCTCGTCACTAAATTCTAATCCGTGACCACAACTCAGCCACCTTAACTTGTCGATATTGTAGATATAAGCACTTCATCTCAATGGAAATAGGAAGTGAAGAAAACGGAACCGCTAGACTAATATAGTTACGTTATGTTACGTCCTGTCGATTCCCCGATCGTCCAAGCCACAAACTCGAGACAGCTGTTTCGGCAGTTTTGGCACATATTCAACGCTGCACAATATTGTACCAAACCTCAATGACCTCTGCGTAAAAATGACTCATAAGTCGTATTACTCACTCTGTTTTAAAAACAAAATCACCTGTCCAATAGATTTGTATCGATGTAAGGGCGCGTGCACATTGCATGATGATAACAAGTGTCGCATTAAGGCGGCTACTAATGCACCGTTGCATCATTGGTGATGCGCCAAAAAAACATTTAACGAGAACCATACTCGAAAGTTACTCGGTATGCTACCATTACGGTATTTATTTACTACGAGTAACCGCCCTCACTTTGCTTCGGTTTTCTTTTTTTTTACACCTTGGGTTACATTATTTGAGTTTTATTAAGGATCCCTAATTTTTTTGAAAATATTATGTAGCCTATGTTACTCGGGGATAGTGTAGCTTCCCAACAGTGAAAGAATTTTTCAAATCGGTTCAGTAGTTTCGGAGCCTATTCAATGCAAACAAAAAATCAAATCTTTCCTCTTTATATACATGACATATGACATATTAGTATAGATTATTTTACCACTATCATAGTGGATACCTTTCATGGCATATTGATGTGAGTAGGTGCATGAATTCAAGCACCAACATTGAAAGCATTACCAATAAACTTAAAATATGGCTTCCAGTCAATTGTAATAATTCATTAAGAAGGATTAAAATACTTCCCGAATTTATTAAACAAATAAACTTCATGGACGAAATTCAATAAAACATGGTCTTAAAAACCAGGTTCTTTAAATTTTATAGTGTATGTCATGTATTGTAAAAGAACTGAATGGAAACAAACAAGAAAAACATGAGATTAGATCGAGATAGAGACACCAAAAACTCAATAACAACCTCAAAAATAACAAAACGATTAAAAATCCATCAAAATGTGTAACAGTAACAAAAATGTGAACTATCATAAACAAATATTTCTCCATATTTACACATCAAATACAGTAATAGCAGTAACAAAGGCACAATGCTCATTGTGCAGTTGTAAAAACCAACAGCTTCTACAGTTCCCATAAAGATAGTTCTTTGTAATAATGTAAATAGTATCCTTGTACATAGTCGTAAACACAATTTTATCATTATTTTTATCAGCCACAATGACAACTATAGTGGAACAATGGAATGTATTGGAGGAAGTTGTTTACAACAAGTATGCTGAAACACTCAGATAATCTGACTTGTAGTTGTGTTTGGAAAGCTGTGGATGGAAAAAAGAGTCATTCATGCACAATAATGCACATGCATTATATGAATATGAAAAAGTGTTACAAGAGTATATATTATGAGTATATTTAAGGGAATTGAACCCTGAAACCATTTGCTTCACAGCATGATCATCGATCACTACCAACACACTACAATGTCACAATTGACATTATAAATTGTAATATTATGATATTACAAACATGTATTTATTTGTAGAAAAGTATATTTCCAATAAGACTGTCACGCATCAATAAACATGAACAAACAATAATTATCCACTATGAGGAATGTATGAGTCACAAGGTAATTTAATCAGAGACCATTCTGCCTTTACAGACTACAAAATGTCACTAGTTCTGAGCATCTTATTCCATTGTTCTAGTATCTTGTATTATATCAATAATGACAATAATGATAATTACAATAATTACTTGACAATATTGTTATTAATGAACAATTAACTCGTTAGAATCCGCGTGGCGGCGGTACCTTTGAGTTCGAACGTGCATCCACGTTCCCGGTAATCGACGAGTTAATTAACAAATTAATTGTGTCTCACGCTATGGTTCATTGGAAGAGTTAACGAAGTATTACACCTCACACATGCAGCCATTGCCATACACAAATGGGAAATTTGTATGTTGTGACTGTGAAAATTTTCCTGTCCAGAAACATTACAGATCCTTATCTTAGGTACTTATTATATCACTGTAATTACATATACAAGTTTGTTATCAACATGTTGACTAAATAAATTTTTTTATAACCTCAAAGGCTGATGAAAATATGGAATGGCCACCTGATGGTAAGTGGTCAACATCCATGGACATGAGCATTATTAAGAGCCTATGGTATGGACTAGGGATTGCAACCCGGTATGTTCCTCAACCCGGCCCGGCCCGGTTGCATTTGTCACCAACCCGGCCGGGTCCGCCGGGCATTTGCAAAAAAAAAAAGTAAATTTAAATGTTGTAAATTGCATGTTTAATACCAACCAAATAATTTTGCTTTAATCTTTTACTTTCTATGGCTTATGGACACCTATTATTATAGATGACATATGCTTAGATGAAAAAAGTTCAAATTCAACCCATGTCATTCCATGCATTGAGGTGTGTTTTATGATGTGGCTATGTTCTGTTTCAGATAATTTCAGGTATTCTTATAAACAGGCTTAATAAATGCTTAAAAAGAACAAAATCTATGTAATCTTAACTATAATTCCCCACAAATTCCATAAATTATTTCAGAATAACAACCAATGCAGAAGAAAGCAGACCCCAAACAAGGAAAATGTTATCAAGCAACCATAATGTATCAGACTCAGTCAATAGGAAATACCCACAGACATAAATAATTCCAAGAGTTCCTTCTTGCAACATTACTATATATTTTATAGCTACTACTGTATTTGTTACGATACAGAAAACAAGTTTATATAAATATGCAGATATCAGACATGCTGCATGATACATGCAAATTTTTTATTTTTAGGTTTCTAAGTCAGTTGTATACATGTATGCCTGCAACATTCTTTAGGAGTCAACATAGATTTATTATTTTATACAGGAAACAGAGGTAATATCAAAGACACAGTTTATAATGATGCTTGAATAAAATTATCCTCTCATAATACTGATATTTTATATTAGAGATGGTATCTTAAACTAATAGAAAAGGTTACCTGAACCGACCCAGATTAACTGTTAAGGTCAAGGGCAATTAACACATTACAGTACTATTTTATAAAAGAATCAGCTACCTTCTAGTAGCTATGTAGATTATATGGAAATAAGTAATAAATAATTTAGACACAGTTAACTATTGTTTAAAACTTGAATACTTGTGAAAGATATTAGGTGCTCATCTATACTAATATTATAAAGCTGAAGAGTTTGTTTGATTGGTTGAATGCTCTAATCTCAGGAACGACTGGTATGACTTGGAAAATTCTTTTTATGTTTGATTTGAAGGCTATAGGCTATATAACTATGCTGTTTATGTATATTATATTTTGGTGTACAAACAATAAAGTGTTAAATAATTAAATAAATAAATAACATCATATATTTTAGTAGTTAGTTTTTTCCACAAATTAACGCAGGTGAAACCGCAGGGCACAGTTAGTTGATAATAAATAAATGGTACTGCTTGTTCATACTTATCAGTATAACTTGCATAATTTTTAGATTAAAGCTGTTTACAATTTCAAGTACCAAGTAAGTATCATGAGGCCTTTAGTTGTACTATGACTAATGGCAAAAATATAAACATCCAAACATTGATTGAATCTGCAAAACATGCAAGTTGTGGTCCAAGGTTCATTTGTGGCAACAAACAAAACCTTAAGAAGTTAGTTAAGAGGTCAATCATCATAATTATTGCTTTTAGGTGTTCAATAGAAAATAAGAAAATAGTAAATATAACACAAATTTATCAATTGTGTGGTTTGTTTGCATAACAATTGAAAACACGTTGTTTACAGCTGGTCTCACCTGAAGGTTACATCGAATTTAATTAGTGCAAACAATGTGATGGACTGACATTTTCCACGACACGCATTCCTACCTACGCAAAAACAAGAAAGATCCGTGTCACACCAAGCCCGAAGCTCCGAGCCTGGCGCAAACATCCCGGACGACATTCTTTGTCGAGATCCGAGATGACGCACTATAAACATTAGTCTAGAAACTATATTGTTGTGTAACACTGCGACTCACCTTCCACTCTGAATATCTTGGATTTTATCGCAAATATCGTGTCCGAGGGCGACACCGTCATTTCGAACGCTGTGCCCGTGAGGGTCTCCACGAGCACCTCCATCGTGGCCTGTCCCGAACCATCTTCCTGAAAACCCTTCGATCTGTTCGAGAGTCTCTCAGGGCATCCATGTTGTGACATTTCACACGCGGTATCGACGGTTCACTATATGCGCCACATCGCTATTCAAAGAATTTTATAACACTTCGATTGTGATAAAATGGATACACTTTCGGACAATCACTCGATGACGAAGTAAACAGATGTGTATGGGCGGACTTGTGTACAGACATCGGATGTGCCACTTCTAAATGTAAGTAGAAAGAAAAAGCGAAACAATCAAAATTTACACGGATTTAACACTATTTAGCAACAAAAATGAATTATTACACAGCGACTGAATGAAAAAAATATTTTTTAGTAACCTAACCACAGATAGAATAGAATGCTTAAAATTGAAACACAATGTGCAAGAAATACAGATAAGTTAGTACAACGTCATTGAGCTTACCGGTATTGGTTCTTCTAAAATTTGCTTTTTTCGATGTCATAATACCGGTATTATGAAGTTCAATCAATCAAAAATGGTGTTATGTTTGCAATTACTACCTGATATCCTTAATATTGCCGTCTATTTTTATGAAGAGTCAATTGATGTATTATTCCAGATCTACTCTTCTTCAAATCATAATTTTTACCGGTATTTCACTCAATGGTTATGAAGCTAAAAGCTATAGCGATTAACCGAACATAACCATAAGCAATTATTTTGTCATGGGAAGCGGAAGCTACTCTTTGACAAGTGCTATTGTCTATTCTCGTCAACTCTTTTCCATCGTTCTTCGTTTACCGAATAGGAGGTTAGAAAATGGTGCGTAACATTTTTAAACTCAAAAGAGAATATAATCAAGTATCAAAGTTTAAAAAATATCCATCAATAAATAAAGAAGTGCTAAATACATAATGTTTCAGTTAGATCCTTCTGGATCCAGTGTTTTTGTAGTAGAAGAGGCACGCGTGGTGGTTGTCAAGTCAGCGGACATGTGGCCAAAGGAATTGAGGATGCAATTTTTGTTTTCAGACTCGCAAACGCCGTAATGGAGGACGCGCCAAGCACGGCCGTGGCCACGTTAAAGCTGTAAGATGTACAAACTGCGCACGATGCGTGCCTAAGGACAAGGCGATCAAAAAGTTTGTTATTAGGAACATAGTCGAAGCCGCTGCGGTCAGGGATATTAACGAAGCCTCCGTTTACTCTTGTAAGTTACTTATTTTAATATTTTTGTCTCTTTGTCCATGCATTTGGTCATAAATTCCAATTGCATTAACTTATTTGTGTCCTTCTGTTTTGTGGGAGCCTCAGTTTCTCTTTGTGAATGAGAAGTTCCAAGAGTGAGTGAGCAACCTTCAGTCAATAATTCGACGGCTATCTGGTAACGTAGAGACCGATGGTGTAACGTGCCTTCCAAAGTAGAAAAGCCTTCAAGTGTCTTTAATGGCCATTCATCCAGTTATTGAAGTTGTTCACCTCAGTTGATTACATATATAATTCGAAGTGACTATTTGTACGGGTACTGGTCAAATAAATTATATTTATTCATACATGTCAATTTTTTTTAATACAACTAAAATATGAATAAACTAACTTGTTGAACTATTGGTAGAATTAAACAGCGAGCTTTATTAGGATGAAATACATGCGCGCAAGGGGTCTCCATGTAACGTGACCAAAATCAATAAATAGGTTAGGTTAGTTAGGTTCCTGTTTTTTTTTTATGGGAAAAAAGAGACCCTGCGAAGTGGGGTTCCGAGACTTCTGTGACCGAATCCTATTATTATGATGATGTGTGGGTGAAGCCCCCCGTCTTGTAAAAGTCACTTAACGATTATAATTTACAAACAACTAAAGTTATTTTATTCTTCCATTTACCGGATGACTAGTTGCAGCTTAAAAATTCGTCCGACTACTGTAGGAATGATAATAAATTGTTTGTACAGTACCCATATTAATAGACTCTGCCTATACATATAATTATACATAACTAAACATCATATGATAATTGACTAATTGTAAAGACTGTGAGACTGATATAAATAAATAAATAACACGCTCATATATACACTAGGATTCCCTGTGTCATGGGTGCCATGGACAACACGCAAAGACCAGACACACACCCAGACTAAGAACAGAATTTGAAACTCATTCAAATTTCTGCCTCACTGGGAATCAAACCCAGGACCCTTCAAACGGAAGTCCTGCATGGTAACCATTATACCACACGGGTCACCTAAAAGAAAAATGGTTTAATATTTTAGTTACTAATGTAACATTATTCATTGTCCACAGCATTCCAGCTGCCCAAGCTGTATGCGAAGCTCCACTACTGTGTGTCATGCGCAATCCACAGTAAAGTGGTGCGCAACAGGTCGAAGAAGGACAGGCGCATCCGTACCCCGCCCAAGAGCAACTTCCCCAGAGACATGCAGCGAGGTCCCCAGAATGTTCAGCGGAAGTAATCGTAATTAATAAAATTATGTAAAAAAATCAACTCTTTTTTTTATTCAGCCAACCAATTTTTTTATGGTTATTCTCCAGTTATGGCAAAATTACATCACAGTTGCAGTACTATTTGTCCTATCTGTGTTGTCCTCTGCCCAATGTAAAGGGAAACATTAATTTTTGTTTATTAAAATCTGACATTCACATTTATTTGATGCACTATGTTACATGAATAATGGTACTTATACCCCTGCACTATATAGGTTCCCGCGGGTGGCATGGATAACCCCCACCCGAGGAAAATTATTGTATATCTGTCACTTAAATAACTGCCCAAGTACCGGTTGGGAAATGAACCCGAGACTCGTTTATTCCCACTAATTCTGTGATTTGTAAGATGGCTTCGCTTCGCAGACTGCAGGGGGCAATGGGCAGAGTAATACTTTTTACAACTTTAGTTACTCGAGGCGGAGGGGAGGGAGTGAGAGAATTATACCCTAACTATCCATATGTATTATTTATTGATATAAATTAAAATATTATTATATCATATAGTTAAATATTTATTTAATGATGAAAAAAAAGTACATATAACTTCTCGCGCGCGTACAAAAATACACGCACCCTTTTTTTAAATGTAGCGAAGTGTATGTTGATAAAACGACCCGTGTGGCGCAGTGGTTACATGCCGGATCGGTGTGCCAAGGGACCTGGGTTCGATTCCCAGCATAGAGTACATTATAATATACTATTCCCAGTGCAGTGAGGTAGAAATTTCAATGAGTTTGAATTTCTGTTCTCGGTCTGGGTGTGTGCCATCGTCTTTGTGTGTTGTCCATGGCATACACGACAGAGGGAATCCTAATAAGGGGTATAATGAAAGGACCCTTGATTTGTCACTATAGGTGGCGCCATTGCGGCTAATAGAGGCCCTTGTAGGCTGGCTAAGAAATATGCAGACATTTTCCTGTTTGCTGATGACACTTCTATAATATATATACCTAAGAAGAATAGAAACAAAATGAATTTTGACGATGTAAACAGTGCTGTCTCGTTTATCACTGGTTTACTACAAATCACTTGCTGCTTAATGCTAAAAAACTAACGCCCCGACTCTAAGAGTCACTAACGGTTACTTAAATCGCTCCTTAGTAAAGAATCACCATACAAATTCTGTACTAAGGAGCAATTGAAGTAACCATTAGTGATTCTGAGTTGGGACGTGTGTTAAATTTTCACTACCTCATGAAATCTCAGCTAGTAGGCAAAGGATAGTATAGTTTAATATAAATGAATATATTAATAACAAAGACGCCTGGAAATTAGTTCCGTTCTTCTCCATGACAAAGCACCCTTCCGAAAAGCTGGTAGATAATATGAATAAAGAATTTGATTTGATTTGGGGCCCTATTATGGCCACGGATGTTTATTCCATTTAATTCTCACAAAAAATCACATGACTTTTTTTTAAATAAACAGCTGGTTACCATCTACCGATAGTTGTGGAACAGCTGGTTAAATACCATCTACCGATAGTTGTGGTCGGTGGCACATTTGCGAAGACCCTAAATGTTAGTGGCATATTGTTTAAACCGTGTAGCTAAAAAACCGTAGGTACTGTTGGTTGCTGAGGAATTCAGACAGAGGTCAGTCACAAAATAATAGCATTAGATGCTCGACTACTCCAAGATGCTTGTGATAATATAGAATTGAAAGAGCCAATAATTATTAAATCCTATATTATACAATATTTATAACTAAATACATTTACACAATGACTCCACATTATGGTTCGCTTTCATGATACCCGAAATATGTTATTAATAACATATTTGATGAGCTTACAACATATAGCGTATTTTCTATTGATTTAAACATGGATATTAAAATTCAATTAATAGAACCAGAAATATAATCTATGATGTTCAATAAACAGGGGCTCTGGTCAAATCAATTTGTTTCAGTAGGCACTTTAATCATAGTGAAGTTTATCTTTATAGCATAATTGATAAATCATATTTCAGCAATATAATAATTGTAATATAAATATAGCAATTTTAAACAGTGATAATGGCACAACAGAAAAAAAATTACTACATTTGCAAAGAAATAAACATACAATAGTACAAAGTATAGTGGAATCTCTATAACTCGAATCTACGTCGTAATCCTTAGTAAATCGGAAATAAATGCCATTCCCTTCTGCTGAACTCCTAATTACGAAGTATCTCGAATTATTTAGACTGTAGTTATTCTAACAAAATGAATATTTCCCTTTCAAAAAGTAAACTCGGTGAGTCATAAGTTCATAAATTTCTTACTTGGGATTCTGCAAAGTCAGAAATAAAATCCAAAAGGAATATTTAGGGCCTCTAATCTATTGTTTATGACTTGCACACATGCAATGAATGAATACATTCATTACACTTTCTAAGAAACACAAATGTTATATTTTTTTATTGTTGGTCACTTGGGTCAATATTTATTTGGTTGTTAAGTAGCAAGTAACAAAAGTAATTTTTTTAATAAATGTTCTTAGAAATTGCACCTTTTTATGTCGAAATTTGATCAGTTAAATTCTTCATAACTCCAAATTTTTGTTAAGTCGAAAACTCATAATCTCGAATTTTTTTTGCATTTCCCTTGACATTTAAGCTATCGAGATTCCACTGTAGTACTAATACATTAAATTACATTATTCTTATTTAAATTTAATTTGATAACATAAAGTTCATAATTTTTGTTTATTTAAACAAGTAAACAACTTCATGTTGATTTGACCAGACCAACTAAAGAACTAGAACAAATAACATACATAAAGTAAAAGTTTGAGCTTTCATTATCAGGGCCCCTTGATCCTGTATATAGTCTGTGGTAGGTTGGCCATAGTCGGCTTGTCCACAGTGTCAAGAGCTTGCTTCAGATTTTTCTCAAACACCTTTTTAGCATCACAGAAACCCTGTTTGGTTTTCCCAAATGAGTTAGGACCGGCAGATGTCGGTGTTTCCCTGAAAATAATAAAAAGATAATTATTTCATTAGATAGTTGTTATTATATTATAGGTCTATCAAAATAGGTATATTTAATCTGTATGCTCTTGTATCTATGTATTGTTGATTCTTCTTTTGAATATGTATTAAAACAATTGCATGTTGCGAACCTTTTGTTTCAATAATAGTTCTGAATTTATGCAATGTAACTATGAGTGGTGTTCAATAAAGATTTTACTGTTCATCAATTTATTTCTTGGGGTCTAACTGAAACAATTTGCTTCTGAAATAGCTAGTTGAATTACTCGTACTTAAAATTCATATGAGAAGCATAAAAATTACAGTTACTACAATTTTAACATTACGATAGACATTGTTTTTCACATTGAGTAATAATAAATTTAATTTTATGAATAACAATTATATTATTTGTCATTAGGTTAACAGCAAATATCAGGTGACTATGGTAATAATATTATGCACTCCTAGACAACTGTATTAAGTTGTCTTGTTTTGAATATTTTTTTATAAGCTCTATCAGAATAAAATTTATTTAAATAATTTCTATTCTCCAGGTAGCAAATATTCAGTCCACTAACAATTCATTAAAAAATGCTTGCAATGTAGATTCTCACCTGCCAATATTCCTCATTCTCATTCTAGCCTCTGCCGGCATCTCCTCAGGCTCGTCGTCATCATCATCAGCATTAAACACAGATGCTACGGTAGCAGCAGGCACAGGCACCTTCGACGTTGATCCTCCAATACTCATCTTGATGGGCACCTTGGGCTTTTGGAAACCAATGGATATTTTAGTGATACGCGGGGGAGGCGGGGGCGCTGGTACCTCCTCATCTGACTCTTCCCAGTTATCTGTAGATTTCTTTCGCCCTGTACACCCAAAAACAATTTGTTACGTTATTGAGCAATGTTTCGTAACTGTTGTAGTTTACTTGTAGAATATCTTTGGTACTGACTCAGTGAGCTTAATTACGCTTACCTTCATAATATTTAGTGTCCTTGTCCCTACTGCGTGATGACTTCTCAGATGATCTGCGAGACCTATCTGGAGAAGAGTGGCGAATCGGCGACCGGGACCGCACCCGCCGCTCCTTATACGCCCTAGAATCATCACGCGCCGATCGAGAGGACCCTGCCAATGCGAAAACACTGGCAAAGATAAATAAAACGTTTACATCTAAAAATAAAGCAAGTGACTGACGAAAATGACAAGTGTCTCCGTCCTTGCAGTCATTTTGGTTAGACACGCATGAGTTTTAGCCATTCGAATACCTTTGTGATCTTTGTAGCGCTCACTCATTGTGCTGGTTTTTCTGAACAGTGGTTGTTACCTAAAATGTGATATTGCTTTGTCTCGTCCATCAAAATTAGAAACGAAATCAATCAAATCAATCACTTCAATCAGTTAGTCAGCCATGTTTAATTTTATATGTTTTTACCACAGAGAGAATAGTCATCTGTCTTAGTAGTCATAGACTACGACACAGAATGAAAATAATAATATAATATGTCAAAATTAGGGTAAATCGAGAACCGGTCTTTAAAGGGGGCCATTGACGATGCGATCGATCGGTGCGATCGATCTGCCGGACATCGCACCGATCGATCGGTTCAAAAGTGCCGCTCATACACGAACGATCGATCGTAACGATCGATCGCAACGATCAAACATTACTTGTTTGAAACGGAAGGATAAAGACGTGCTCAAATAATTCAATACGTGCCCTACAAAATGGAAAATGAACTTCTTTTCCTTAGCTATGTGGCAGTAACTTTGATTCGGCTACAAAAGAAAAAAGTAAAACTCTTACTTGATTACTAAACTACTAAATTGTCCGTTTACAAGTATTAATTTACTTAAAATTTAGTTAAAATTTATTTAACTACTTAACTACTTAATACATGTAAACCGAACATAACCGAACATTTTTTTTCTTTCTTTCTTTCTTTTTTCTTTGAATATTGAAATTATCATCGGTCCTCGATAGGTCTACGAAGTTTGGAAGAAGTCTAACCGTTTAAAGCTAATATAAAGCGTGTAACTAGGTTTTTTCTTTCTTTCTTTTTTTCTTTTTAATATTGAATTGTCATCGCGGCATCGGTCCTCGATAAGTCCACGAAGTTTTTTTTATGGAAATAGCCGGCAATCGAGCTGACGATCTACCTGATGGTAAGTGGCTATCGTTGCCCATGAACATCAGCAACACCAAAGGTAAAAGCGAAAAATAAAAGTAAAAGCGAACCCCATGGAGAAATAATAATAGTAATAATGGTATTAATTAACAATTAAAATCAATACTACCAATATAATCCCTCCGAGGGCCCTACCACCAGCGGGCCGGATTTAGTCGCCTCTTACGACACCCATCCGGCGTGGGTTTGGGGTTAGTATTCTAAAGCCGCCCCAATACGACAAAAAAAAATATTTGTTTCGTCCATCGAGTGTTGGTAGGTATGTAGACTACGTAGTACCCGTAGGTTACGTATAACGCACTAGCCAAGGCATTGAAGACATGCGACGCGTGCGGCGGCCGGCATCAGAATGAGACAAATATCGCATCGCTGATCGCAAAGGTCCACACACAGTCGATTCATCGCTGCGATATTCATGATTGCATGGATTTTTGTTGCGATCACCGATATCGTCTGCGACCAAGCAAATCGTTAACGATCTTGACATACACTGCCGATCGGTCGGTGCGATCGGTCTGCAACGACGTATCGCACCGATCGATCGTTCCGTCAGTGGCCCCTTTAAAAGGGATGCGATCCGTCGTTGCAGACCGATCGCACCGATCGATCGGCAGTGTATGTCAAGATCGTTAACGATTTGCTTGGTCGCAGACGATATCGGTGATCGCAACAAAAATCCATGCAATCATGAATATCGCACCGATGAATCGACTGTGTGTGGACCTTTGCGATCAGCGATGCGATATTTGTCTCATTCTGATGCCGGCCGCCGCACGCGTCGCATGTCTTCAATGCCTTGGCTAGTGCGTTACGTGGGTACTACTAAGTCTACATACCTACCAACACTCGATGGACGAAACAAATAATTTTTTTTTGCCGTATTGGGGCGGCTTTAGAATACTAACCCCAAACCCACGCCGGATGTGTGTCGTAAGAGGCGACTAAATCCGGCCCGCTGGTGGTAGGGCCCTCGGAGGGATTATATTGGTAGTATTGATTTTAATTGTTAATTAATACCATTATTACTATTATTATTTCTCCATGGGGTTCGCTTTTACTTTTATTTTTCGCTTTTACCTTTGGTGTTGCTGATGTTCATGGGCAACGATAGCCACTTACCATCAGGTAGATCGTCAGCTCGATTGCCGGCTATTTCCATAAAAAAAACTTCGTGGAGTTATCGAGGACCGATGCCGCGATGACAATTCAATATTAAAAAGAAAAAAAGAAAGAAAAAACCTAGTTACACGCTTTATATTAGCTTTAAACGGTTAGACTTCTTCCAAACTTCGTAGACCTATCGAGGACCGATGATAATTCAATATTTAAAGAAAAAAGAAAGAAAGAAAGAAAAAAAAATGTTCGGTTATGTTCGGTTTACATGTATTAAGTAGTTAAGTAGTTAAATAAATTTTAACTAAATTTTAAGTAAATTAATACTTGTAAACGGACAATTTAGTAGTTTAGTAATCAAGTAAGAGTTTTAGTTTTTTCTTTTGTAGCCGAATCAAAGTTACTGCCACATAGCTAAGGAAAAGAAGTTCATTTTCCATTTTGTAGGGCACGTATTGAATTATTTGAGCACGTCTTTATCCTTCCGTTTCAAACAAGTAATGCTTGATCGTTGCGATCGATCGTTACGATCGATCGTTCGTGTATGAGCGGCACTTTTGAACCGATCGATCGGTGCGATGTCCGGCAGATCGATCGCACCGATCGATCGCATCGTCAATGGCCCCCTTAAGCTAAGCGCAGATTGGGCGCGTTCCACTAGACGCTCACAACGCTCACAACGATCAAAATATCATACTAATTTGATCGTTGTGAGCGTTGTAAGCGTCTAGTGGAACGCGGCCATTGAGACTTTTTGTCTCGGAGACTTTTTGTCACTGTCTCCACGGTGCGCCCCTTGAAAAGTCACTGACGGTGTTGCCAAGTCAGTGAACCAAGAAATGGCTAAAAACTTTTAAAAAGTGGCTAGAATGACAAAATTTCGTACCCTTTAAAGTGGCTAAAAATGGCTAAAAATTTTGTGTCCTCTTTTTGGATCAGGATTTAAAAAAACATCAATCAAATAGTTATCTTTTAATAAAATTAAACTTTGGAACATAAATTATTTGTATACGATTTTATTATGATTAAATCAAAAATCATTAATTTGACGTTGATGGTTCTGGTTCTGGGACCAGGAAAGAATATTTTTCTTGTTTACCGATTTGGCTTAAAAGTCTTATTACTTCCAGCGGTATTTGGTAGGTATCTTCATTCAATGCCATTCTATTCATTAATTGGACTTATAAATTCTTACAAATAAATCAATATCGACATAATATTTTGTAAGGTAAATTCACAAATACTTATTTTTGGATTTCTCTATTCCAGATTGCAGAATAATCTTATAACCTATATTTAAATGCCAAAGTCTCCTTTGATTGGCTAGTTTATTCCGGGGCCTCTTGCATCTTTATTTTGGTCTAAAATTCGATTTAAATTCGAATTCGATTTAAAAAATATGAAGAGTCACAAAAACCCTAAAAATAACACTAAACATATACCTAAGACCCCTAAAAAAATCCCATCATACATAGTTAACGCCTAAAGGAGGGAAAAAGTTGGGAACCCTGTCGCCTTGTGAGCGCACTTCCCGGCCGGGTGACAGTCACGTCACTAGATGTTGCCGTCTGCTAGGAACTATTTGTCACCGTGCTGTCATGTCACCATAGTCACTCCCATATATCTTTATAGCACTCGACTGGGTAACAAAAAGTCTCCGTGACAAAAAGTCTCAATCTGCGCTTAGCCTTAAATGGGGCTCAGTGTACATTTTTTGATGTGAAACATCTTTACGCGAGGGCTAAACCTGATTTTAGACTTGGCGATCGTGGCGACGCATTTCGATGTTTGACATCTGTCAGCCGTCCCATGACAGCTGTTCTTTTTTACAAAAACATAATATTTTAATTATTATTCAATAAATTAAATTAAATATGATAGTGCGAGTCCTGCTAGAAACTGTGAGATCTCACATTTTGTCAATGAACCAGTATAGCCAAAATATCGTGCTTCGCTGCTGCAGTGTGCAAACGCCCATTTGATTATAAACTCAAATTGTCATGATTTGTCAAAGTAGACTGTAAACTGTCAAGTGTCAACTTTTGTCGTCTTCTGTCGAACCTATCATTTTGAATTTTTGACATATATCAACAATCAGCTGATTGAAGTTTGTGTTTGATCTTGGCTTTGTAGGTTACTTTTATTTTAGTTACATAAAATAAACAAAAGTAATTGTAAAGTAAATAAATAAGTAAAGCCATTATCATTAAAATGTTATTCTTACAAAGTTCAAAGCGTTTGCTTAAAACGTGTATCATTTCTGCTAACCGTTGTAGGTGTATTTCAAAGAAAATTCAGAAAGACAGAATCAGAGAAGGTCCAGGGTTGAAAGAGTTTATAGTGGCATCCTCCGGTGTTCCAGAGGTAGTAACGCACCCACCTCATATTCCATACTTACCTGATGGATTGCACAATGTAGTAAAACAGAAAGTTTACTTCGATGTATATGGCTGTCAAATGAACTTGAACGACACTGAAATCGTATGGTCTATACTGAAAAACGAGGGTTTTGAGAAAACGGAAGTGGAGGAAGAAGCAGATATTTTTCTGGTGATGACGTGTGCTATCAGGGAAGGTGCGGAAACCAAGATTTGGCACAGATTGGACCATTTGCGCGGGTTCAAGCGGCGTCGTGCGCTGTCCAAGAACAGACACAAGCCGGTGAAGATAGGCATCTTGGGTTGCATGGCGGAACGGCTGAAGGAGAAGCTCATTGAAAAAGAAAAAGCTGTTGATGTAGGTATGTTTTAAACTGTTGACATGCAATGATATTTAAAAAATATAGATATGTTATGCCTATGTTATGATTACAAATCAACAAAAAAATCTGTTCCGAAAAGAGCTATAACACACACATTTATCTTTTATTTCACTACACCATTGGTATAATACAAGAAGGCATTTTAACGCTGTATATCAAATGTCAAGCACTTCTGACAACAACAAAAGTGTGTGTATCGTCTTGTATTGACAGAGCGACTACGAGCAGAATGGTCAATTGCCTGTTCGTACGCTCTGCATCGTTGGCGCGCTAGTGACATATCTACCTCTTTTTTACAATATAATATCATTGTTGACATGTCTAGCCGTTTACTGAGCTACCTATGCTAATACCACTTGGTTTGGTTAAATTTACATAGTTTTCAATTAATGTACTTCAACAATTAAAATCGTACAAATCCCTAACTATAATTGTAATCAAGTTTAATAATGTGATGGTTTAAATTATATTAAATAATTGTTTTTATACTTTCCTTTCAGTTGCTGGTCCAGACAGTTACAGCGACTTGCCACGTCTCCTAGCCCTGACCAGTAGTGGCCAGACCGCTGTCAACGTGCTGCTGTCACTGGACGAGACATATGCCGATGTTGTGCCTGTTAGACTCAACCAGGATAGCATCTCTGCCTTTATGTATGTATTATGTTTCTACAACCTTCATCCTTTCATAACTCCCTACACCAACACTCCTAGTGTTAATTAGTAATAACAAAAACCGGGTAAGTGCATGTCAGGCCACCGCAATGTAGGGTTACTCATTAACTACTTATGCTACCATAGCAGTGATAGTTTTCCTTTTGAATTCATCATAATATAACCTATTTTTGAGATTTTTTTCACTTGTCCAACTCCAACCGTTCCAGAAGTGGTTGTGACACTTGACTCTAACCAAAATAAGCACTTTAAAGTCAAATCATATAATAATAATAAAATAATTTATTTCGGACTTACATTGGTTTGATGGTTTCAAAGTTTCAAGTAGACATAGGTAGAAACAATTTATGTATTTTATAAATTTAAATAGATGTGTGTCTCAATAAATTTCAGATCAATAATGCGCGGCTGTGACAATATGTGTACATACTGCATTGTTCCGTTCACTCGAGGCCGCGAGCGCTCGCGGCCGGCGGCGTCTATCGTGGACGAGGTGCGGTATCTCTCTGACCGGGGAGTCAAGGAGGTCACTCTGTTGGGGCAGAATGTCAACAGCTACAGGGATGTGTCGGAGGCGACGGAGAGAGTTGACACGCAGATGGCTAAGGGTGAGTTATTATAGGTGTTAGGACACTTAACTATGGTTTTATTTTTACATAAAATAAGCATGACAACATTACCTGATGGTAAGTGGCAATAGTGGAATAAGTGGCAAGTGTGGATTTAAGTGTGCTGAGGAAATTCCATTGACAGATCACCTATAATCTATATGATTACAGAAATAATTTGCAGTAGCATCCAATTTATCCATCCCTTCTTTTCGTATTCTTTCAGGGTTTAAAACAGTATATAAAAGTAAGAAAGGAGGTCTCCGGTTCTCAGACCTATTGGACAAGGTCTCGGCGGTGGACCCTGAAATGAGGATTCGTTTTACAGCAGCACATCCCAAAGACTTTCCAGATGAGGTCTGTTTGTTTTCTGTTTTAAACTATTAGTGGCTATTGCTTAAGTTTTCTCTTTCTATGTATGTTCGAGCATACTTAAATGTGTATGTGTAAGGGTTTTTAAGACTCTGGAGGGCTGGTGAATTATACCATCGGTGATACCTCAGGATTGTTTGCATCAGGTGGCTCATCTACTCATGTGCAGAGGAGACTACGGTCCTGCCCGTGAGGGGCGGACCCCGACCGCATTTAACTCGCGCGCCTACTGTACTTGCTTGTGCTTCCTAGTACGTTACTGGTCTACTGTTCACGTAAACCACACGTCAAGCGCACGCCACCGTCATTTGACACTTGCTTGCATCTTACGTAGAAAAGTATGAAGTGGCCACGCCCACGGAGGTGCATCGTGCATCGTGCATCATGGAAGGCCTTAGTAATCCTACGATGACAAAATAATTCTGTTTCCGCAATATAACATTTATGTAACGTCGACGTATTAAAGCTACTCATCGTTGGTCAAGTGTAAGTCGAGAGGCTTTACGTCTGTGAAGCTACGTGTATGAAGTTGCTTAATCATAGGCGAAACAAAAACTTTATTCATGAGTATGACAATCGATTTCTAACCATTCTTCAAAAGTTGACGACCCGTGTGGCGCAATGGTTACCATGCCGGATCGCCGCACCGAGGGTCCTGGGTTCGATTCCCAGCGAGGCGAAAATTTGAATGATGAGTTTGAATTTCTGTTCTCGGTCTGGGTGTGAATGTCCTCGTCTAGTGTGTTGTCCATGGCACCCACGACACAGGGAATCCTAGTGTGAGGCTATGAGTGTGAAGCGTTATTTAATTATTTGTTGACAATGGGCGGCAATGTCCCCAGGTGCTGGAGATAATATCTGAGCGGCCTAACATCTGCAAGGCGTTGCACCTGCCGGCGCAGTCGGGCTCCAGCGCCGTGCTGGAGCGCATGCGGCGCGGACACTCGCGGGAGGCCTACCTGCAGCTCGTCGAACATATCCGAGACCGGATTCCTGGAGGTGGGGGGACATGGTCATTGTTGTTGGTTTAAGTGAGGATGAAGTGATTAGTGTTTTATGTTTTTAGAAACAAGCTAAGTATTGGGGTCGACAACTCAAAATATGAAGTCTGGACAATTTGATATATTTTTGTTATAAAAGAAAATATTACACTGGCTAGTAGAGCGAAATATGCTCGGACAAATTCCGGAAAAACACTCTAATTTAATATGAATTATACCACATGCAGCATTGGCTTACCGAAGGGAGGGCAGAGGAGGGGCAGGTACCTCCCTATAATTTTCATTCCTATAAGCACATTTCTTTGGCCAAACATTTGATTTTCCCCAGGGCCAGAAACTGAGTACCTACACTCAAAGTTATTGTATTAATACGGGCAAGTGAAGTGGCTAATAACCACAGCAACGCTACCTGGTCAGTCCAAAATACCTCATACGATTTGTAAGGTCATTCATTAATAGTTTGACCACCCGTGTGGCGCAATGTTTATCATACCAGTCCGTTGCGCCAACAATTCTGGGTTCGATTCCCAGCAAGCTATAAAGAATGGTAAGTTTGAATTCTGTTCTCGGTCTGGTTGTGTGTGATCCATGGCAGCCACGACACTGGGAATCCTAGTGTTGGGTGGTGAGTGTAGCGTGTGGTTGCAGTGGGCTTCTCGACGGACATGATCTGCGGGTTCTGCGGCGAGACGGAGGAAGAGTTTCAACAGACGCTGTCTCTCATGGAGGCCGTGGACTACAACACCGCCTTCCTCTTCATATACAGCATGCGAGAGGTGACCTTTATAATTATTATTATGATTTCTTTCCGACTTAAGAAAATATAGAATGGGTCCCGGTAGAGAATTGCATGAAATTCTAAGTAATCCCCTCATAAATGTCGTTAATACATCTGTTTGCGTGAAGCCGGGTTCGATTCCCGACCGGGGCAGATATTTGGGTTACAGATAAATATTTGCACTCGGGTCATGGGTGGTATTGTGATGTGTTGTGTATGTGTCGTCCATCCCACCCGCGACACAAGTAATAACCTACTGCGGGGTGTGTTAGCGTTTATTAAAAAAAAAAACTTACTTTAGTTTGAAATAATTAGGGTTGAAATAGCAAAAATTTTAGATTTCGAGTAAAGTCTCCAACCTATTAGTTTCACAAGTTATTACTTAGATTTTCTTACAAATATTCGATCAATCGGGTACCATTCAATAAAACGTGATTGACGGTCGATTGATCAGTGATCTATTGTTGATCGATGAGACCGGCAGAGCATGTGTGATCAACATATACCGATTCATTCTACTTTCGAATAGTTATGCATGATATTGTGGACCCTAACAATTCCATAATTGTTAGATCTGATGTTGTTCGTCATATTT
The DNA here is from genome assembly GCA_951805285.1 of Thymelicus acteon. NCBI lineage: Eukaryota > Metazoa > Arthropoda > Insecta > Lepidoptera > Hesperiidae > Thymelicus > Thymelicus acteon. Next base: position 1,151,138 of record OX638227.1, on the reverse strand, counting down.
AGTGAATGTCTAACAGACAGACCTCTTCCAGAAAACGGCCGCCTACCGCCGCTACAAGGACGACGTCCCCGAACACATAAAGAAGGAGCGACACCAGCGCATGGTGGACCTATACCGTCGCAAGTGCCAGCTGCTACACGAGAGGGAGATAGGCAACATCCATCTCGTTCTAGTGGAAGGAACTGTGCCGAAAACTGGACAGATGTACGGGAGAAATGAACTGTATATAAAGGTGGTGTTTGATCAGACAGATGAAGTTGTAAGACAAGGGGATTATGTAGCGGTGAGGATCAGTGGAGCTAAGGCCTCGGTACTGAGTGGGAGGCCACTGTACCGCACAAGTTTAAGGGAGTTTTATAGGGACTATGGCTGGGGGGAGCGTGTGTTAAAGTCACAGGTTAATGTGTGATGTTTATTGTACAGATTATAGGTTTTAATGTGTCATGTCTTTGTTGAAAATGTTAATATATGTTTTTAGAATTAATTGACAAAATTGTTTTATTGATCACTTAATAACTCTGATGCAGATGCCCCAACTCAGAGTCACTAAGGGTTACTTTAATCGCTCCTTAGTAAAAGAATCACCATACAAACTCTGTACTAAGGAGCGATTTAAGTAATCGTTAGTGACTCTGAGTTGGGGCGTAAGATCTCTATATCGCACCTTCAGAATAGTAGTCACATATCTCGAAAAATCATTTATTTTGGGAAAACGAAAACGAAGTTTTGAAACTACAAACTTTCAACTTTGAACTGATTCAATTAATTCATTTTATATGAAAACATTTCAATTATTTGATTTCTGTATTAAGTTTATCTTTTGTGAAATATGAGCAAACAAAATGAAATGTTGCGTATTTTTTTATTATTTTTGAGTTAAGTCCATAGTATTCTGAAGGTGCGATATATCTGGCTTGGGTGTGTTTTTTCACTCTTTCTTCTTTCTCGATCGGCCACGCATCGGTGATGCCTTTGGTGTCTCTCATGTCCATTGGCGATGGTGGTCACACTGGCCAATAGGCATGATGACAGTAAGTAAAAATCACTAAAATTATGTATTTAATGAAACCCTATTAATGGATTACAAAACACGCATTTATCGTATTATTATGACTTATGAGCGAGATTAACAATATTTTTGATAAAATAAAACTACAAAATACGGCAAGCCGCCATGTTAGCTTGAACGCCAATCAGTCTCAATCAGTGCGAATTACGTCACACTTCTTAAAACAAATGAATATCACCACACTGATAATGACGTCTTGTCTATTATTTTCCTGAAGGGTGACGTCACATCGACGCCATGACAGTTTGAAGCGTTTTGGTGCGAATTTTAAACTCATAAATTGGAATGTATTTATTTTATACCAAACCTTATTTTTTTGCGGAAAATGATATACATTGTAATTATAATATATTTCCTAACAATATAGAACAGTATTTCAAAATCTGTCATCATGCCTATTACCATCAGCTGGACCGTCAGCTTTTGTCGGCTAGTTATAAAAAAAAATGTGTGTGTCAGCTCCGACGCACGACTCGAGTTTTCTCCTTATGAACGATTATAAAACAAGATAAGTTACGCACGAACATAACGCGTAACATAACGTAACGGATATATGAAGATCGATTCTTAAGGAGTAGTAAACTCCAATAACACTGATGTCGGAAAATTTTAGATTGATTTAATTTTATTCAGTTAAATGACTGTTTTTTTTGGTGTATGTTTCAATCTTTTAAGAACAGGATTAGCGTTTTGTGTTGGATCTGTTGATTTGTTTCATGGACTAGATCACCATGGTCAAGTATTCTCCAGGGGATAAACACAAAGTAATGTGATGTCTCACTTCAAAAGTGCATTTAATTAGACTCAATCAGTACACAATATGCCTTATTATATATATAAAACGCAATAAATATGTTATTTTACATAAACATACAAAACATTACATCTAGGTTACAAATAGGAGGGTAGGTTCATAAGTTTCTAAACATTTTATTGTACAAAAATTCCCATTTTAAAATGTTTTAATCTTTTCTTTATTTTCACTTTGATGAAAGGTAAAAGAATAAATAATAAACAAAATATAAAACGGATAAAGGCACATAATTTTATAATTATTTCGTAGCAAAATATAGAAAGGAGGTGGCCAACATCTGTATGGGCGTTTGCCCCACTTGTGAAGTATAATGTACACATTTTATTTTTACCTTACATTAAAGCTTACAATATCTACTTTGATAATTTTATCAATAAAAATCTGTAAAACTCGGAATTCTCCTTTTACGAGCAGTTTTAGCTCTTGTAGGTTGACAATTTGATAAACATAAGTAATCGTGGAAAAGTGTTTTAAAGATAGATTTTTATATTAAATACAAACTATTTATCTTTTGGATAATTCATTTATTTATTTTACTTTAATTATTACGTGCCCACCCCAAATACCAAACTAATGTAATCACATGAAAATGCCATACCTGTACTGCAGTGATCCATTCTACCAATATGGATTGAAGGTTTCTTGCTAGCGAAGATATTGAGTGACGTGCCATGCGCTCAATATCAACCGTACAATTAATGCACCTCATGACAAAAAATCAAACACAATTATTATTTTGTAGAAATCAAACTCAAAAATCTTCTTTTGGCATTTGACAAATGGCAATATTATAGCATATATTCGTATTTCTGTCAGTCAATTGTCAACCTCCAGTGATAGCAATGCAGGTAGTAGAAGATTAAGTGTATACAACACAACTTATTATTATTGTTAATTTATTATAACTACTCACTGCGGAGTTCAGAAGAAAATTAAAATTCTAGTTATCTATACTAATATATAAAGAGGAAAGATTTGATTTTTTGTTTGCATTGAATAGGCTCCGAAACTACTGAACCGATTTGAAAAATTCCTTTACTGTTGGGAAGCTACACTATCCCCGAGTAACATAGGCTATATTTTCAAAAAAAAAATTAGGGATCCTTAATAAAACTCCAATAATGTAACCCAAGGTGTAAAAAATAAGAAAACCGAAGCAAAGCGAGGGTGGTTACTCGTGTTATAATAAACGGAAAACATGTCTTTTCAGAGGACTAAAACCTTGTACAAATAAACGTATTTTAACCATTTCCAGGGCAGTGTATACAACACAACTTATTACTATTGTTAATTTATTATAACTACTCACTGCGGAGTTCAGAAGAAAATTAAAATTCTAGTTATATTATAATAAACGGAAAACATGTCTTTTCTGAGGACTAAAACCTTGTACAAATAAACGTATTTTAACCATTTCCGGGGCACATGTTGGCCACCTCCTTTATTTCTATATTTTGACAACCACTTCAAATTTGTGACAATGTGTGAATTTGCATTACCTATAGTAACAAAAAATATTTGAAACGCCTTCGTAAAGAGACTCCTATTTTATATAATAACAAAAATAAACCCTCATCTTATGAAAATTAAAATATATTATCAATATCCTTTATGTGTGGTCTCTACATGGCAGCAATACAGTTATACTTTTAAATTTGTACTTTAAAGTTAAAATTATTATAAAGTGCCTGTGCTTGTGACAACCAAAGAGGTCTGTATCCATAACTAAACATAAACGTGAATTAATTTAATACTAACGTCCCAACTCAGAGTGACTAATGGTTATTTAAATTGCTCTTTAGTACAGAATTTGTATGGTAATTCTTTACTAAGGAGCGATTAAAGTAACCGTTAGTGACTCTGAGTTAGAACGTAACTCGGTGCACACAATTACGTCATATTTAGAGTATGACTTAGAATTTTGTTATAAATTCACATTCTTTACATAATATCTAAGTGAGTATTATTGTGACAATTTTTATTATGATTTATGAATACAGTTTTTGAGGGTACCTAAGTATTCGTACCGTTTGCATGCAAAATTTCTTCGAGATAAACAGCGCCTCTAGCGGTGGTAACAATATTTACATTACAGTAGCATCTGACGGTACACTTAATATAATATTGTCATAGTCTGTAAAAAAATTATAATATAAACGTTTTTCTCTTCAAATTATTTTAACTGTTTCACATTTTCTTAATTTTAAAATCTATCCATTTATGTATTGCAAATAAGTAACATTTTGTTGACAGTAGATGCTAAGTAGTAAATTAATAAATTTCATTGTTTAAAGTAAACTGGCAATTATTGTAAATTTAGTCTTTTCATGATGAAGGAGAAACATTAGTGTCATACTAAGCTAGAGGCACCGATCTGCCCTCCCATTTCTTTACCGCTGGGCATAATGTTAACTCGCTGCCCTGATAGATTGTCAGGACAGTCAACGTGCCCCGAGAGGCTCGGAGACGGTCCTTGGGAGCTGCCGTACACCTTCGTACTGTAGCCGGAGTCATTGTGAGACTCTCGATCCGTTTGACTCTGCGTCTCAGTCAGATGGGTGTTGATGGCCAGAGACTGGAGTCGACTGTGAAGTAAGCTATGGTCCGGTGCAGGCTTCCTCACTCCATGTGGGTTTCCCCTAAAATGCGGGTACATTGGTGGACGGTTATCGTAGTAACCTCCGCGAAAGTGGTCGTTCTGGTTTGCGATCTCGATCTCCGTGTTCTGGTCCAAGTGATCGCTGTAGCAGCGCGGTATTCGTTCCATCTCCCGCATTATGTGGTCCTGCATCATCGCGTCGAACACTCCGGTTTGGTGGTGGTAGAGAGGGTTCCGATTTCGTCCCTGGACTTGGTTCGGAGGAAGCGCCGACTCGTTATAATCGTATTGCGCCTGGCAAGGGTACTGCGGTGCGGGAAGACCGCCTTCTGCCATCTCCCGATATGGCAACTGATGATGAATCTGTCTGTTCGGGATGTCGTGGAAGTAGGCATCCTTCGGAATCACTCTCGTATCGTGCTGATAACTTTGTGTTTGAACTTGTGGCGCGGGGGACTGTGACTTAGCTGACATTGTCTCGTAGTTTGGTAGCGGCAGTGTTTGCAGCAAATTATTGTTTTTCATGGGACCAGGCTGATTGGTGCTTCTAATGGGATTGTCTTCTTCGTCGCTGCTCTCGGAGTTGTTTCCGTTTTCTTTTGGTGGGTTCTGAAAAGTTTTCCTCGTTGGGAACGGTATTAGGTTGTGTAAGCTGAATCTTTTGGTTTTCGGTGGTTTCTCCTTTAGCACTGGCGCCGGCCTTTGCGGCTGTTGAGGCATCTTCAATGTCGCAGGACTTGGCTGCGTCGGTGGTTTTACTGGCGAGGTAGGAATTTCTTGGGATTCCATAGGAAGATGTTTTCTAAGTGCAGGTACCCTCTCTGGAGATGTGCATCTCTGTTGATTTTCTACGCGAGCTACTAGTTCTTGAACAGACCTTCTTGGCTCCCGTTCCATATTATTTTCTTCTCTTGGGGGGAAGTTTACCTGTTTGTTAAGCTTTACGTAGCCATCCTGAGATATATCCATAGATTTTGTATTTCTTGACAGAACATCAGACATTTCCTTCTCTAAGATCACCCGTTTTCTTATATCGTCTGCAGTTCTTTGTAAAACTTGACTTTTCCAAACAGGAGGATTTGGCGTAATATTTTCTCTTTGATTTCTAAGAATTACGTCACCCTCTGAATCACTGGCTTTGAAATCAGATTGTCTGTGACTGCTGCTTGGAGATTTTGTTGTAGATTGTCGGCTAGGACTGGCGTATCTTTCATTGTATCCGTGAACTTCCGTTCCTGCTGGAGATTGTGAGATTGATATTTTATTTGCTTTAACATGGATTTCGGCTGTTACATTTTGTTGTCTATTTTCTTCTTGATTTATATTATGATGAGGTATGAGTGGTGATCTAGAGCATCTGCTAGGACCCGCATCCAACTGATCGCTACTTTTGGAATTTTTCAACAGATATTTTCTTCTTGGGCTCGGTGGTGATCGATCGAGAACTTCAGTGCTCTTAGACGTTGCTTTGCTATCTTTCAGATCTTTGGCATTACTCTCAAATTGTTCCGTGTTTTCATTAAAGCTCCTTATTATCCTGTTTACATTGTCCCAGCCTTCACCGTGCCCATCTAGCAGCTCTAAGCTCCGGGTTCTCTTTATGGGCGGTATGTCCACAGAACCCTTTGGACTAAAATCAAGTTTTCTTACTCTCTCAGATGCTCGGAACATCATGCCTCGTGTTAACCAATGCTCTAAATGTTTATGCCTTTCTTTACACAAAGCTCTTTCAGCTGCAACGTATCTAGTGAGCTCTGATATTTGTCCTTGAGTCTTCATTTCTAAATCGGTAACTTTTTGGTCTAACTTTTCATGGGCCCTGTCAATATGTCGCTTTAAGTCTTTCTTGTCTTCCGTCAATTTATCTTCCATGTGCCTAAAGAATGGAGCGCAATAGCAAGTGTAGCCAGCACCTATAGGACCCTTCTTTATATTTCCAGCTAAATCTAAGTAGTATTGCTCGCCTTTTTTTAAAGGTTCGGTGGGTAGCGAGCTTAACTTAGGCTTAGGAAAGAATTGCAGGTCAGGGTAGTAGTGACACCCGTAGGGAGACCACTGGACCGGAGGAACAACTTCGAAGTGAACGTTTTTCTTCTTTTTATCTTTGCCCTTCTTTTTCCCGTCATCGGGCTCATCAATCGTTCGCTCCTTGCTCTTGTCTCTGTGCCTTTCCTTCTTTTTTGGTTGTTTCGCAACTGGAGTGTTTAATATCGCGATTATTTCTTCTAAACCTTTTCTTGCAGCGATGTCTCTTGCTGTTTCTCCCTGATGGTTTCTTAGTGACTTATCGCAACCCGCTTCTAACAATATTCGCGTGAGTTTCCTTCGTCCCATGGCAGCCGCTATGTGCAGGGCCGTGTCGCCGTTTTTATTCTGTTCGGAAACTCGACACTGCGCCGAGATGAGGATCCGCGTGACGCCGGCGTGGCCGTAGCGGGCGGCAGTGTGCAGGGAGGTGTCGCCGTACTGAAACGAGAAAATGTAACATTTTTGTATGGAAATAGGAAATGGTTACGTCACCTATGGTTTTTGTTCTATTTGTTGTCTGGTGGTTTTCCACCGAATAATCTACCTATACTCCACGCGATTTGCAGCCGAAATAAATGTAAACAAAGCATTAAAATCGTTTTCTAGTGTTTTCACCAACTTACTTGAATTTGTACACCAAATGCATTTTATTAAAACGGGGAATACACTACGCGGACTTGCCCGCGGGCAGTCTGGCCGGGCATGTCTGTCGCCACAATACACTACACAGACTTATCAGTTTATGTTGGAGCGGCGTAACGATTAGTTGTGTTGTGCGTACACAATATAATGACAACGCAACGAAGGAAAATCGCTATAATTGCTGGTGCTGCATTAATATGTACTGTTTGACTATTAGAATATATTATAACGACTTAAAGTTGTTTAAACAACCATTCACGCTAATTTATTAACTCCCTTAATGAAATAAAAACATTGCAATTTTCTTCGTCTAATAAAGAATTCAATGAATCCTAACTAAAAAGGGTAAAATAAAAAAGTAGTAGTTTAGAATGTTGTTAAAAGTAATACTGAACAAGTAAACTATAGAAGGTTTTACAGTCGGGACCCATTTAAATTTTACAGGGTTGCTGGAAAAAACAAACAAGATTTGATTAGTTGAAAAATGGGTTCCAACTATTAACAACATTCTAAACTACTGGGCTTATTTTTCTCTTTTTAGTTTTTTTTAAGCAGCAACGTTTCTTGTTTTTTATTTTTTTTATTAATTTTCTTAACGTAAGCTAAATTAGCATCGAGGTATAGGTTCTTTACATCTATTTATTAAATTTTGGTAGGCAGCATTTCGTAATTCGGAGTTCATTAATTCTTTGCTTTTTATTTTCCATAAACATGGATATGTTCTATATTCCGCTAGGAATTCTGTCAAGATTGTTTCATTTTCATTAAAACTCATTTTATACGCATGTACTCCACAGTTCGATAAATAAAATCAGATAGGGACGTCTGTCCTAGTTGCTGTCGCTCTCGGGTCTGTGAACAGACAGCCCGCGGTGACCACTCACATACGGACATGTCTGTGCCCCCGCAGACAAAATGAGATCGCGCGGACAAGCAACAGACAAGTCTGCCAGACTGACTGCAACGGCCATACACTAGCAAACATTGCACAGTCCTATAGTAGCGAGGCCCGGCGGGCTTGTCTGCAGACTTGCCCGTGGGGATGTCTGTCTAGTGAATTCCCCACTTAAGACAAACTACTCATTAGGACAAAATAGTAAATTAAGTTAAAAGTTTCAAATCGCTTCTTGGAAATAAGATTGTCATTGCAAAGTGTTTGAATGATGACAGTGTCATTTAATTTTGTTTGTTTCCACATTTACTCGGATTTTATAATTGTTATCGATCGATATGTATTTTTTTAAGAATTAACAAATACCTTAATGAGTAGTTTGTCTAAATAAAACGAATTTTGTGTACAAATTCAAGTCAGTTGGTGAAAACACTAGAAAATGATTTTAATGCTTTTAGCTATACATTTCTTTCGGCTGCAAATCGCGTGGAGTATAGTTAGAAACAAATAATAAAAACAAACTAACATTTGGGAAAAATTGGAAACAAGCATAATGAATAATTTACTGTCACAGAAAAAACTTAAAGCTTTCCGGACCGGTAAATACTGAGACCAAGACAAAAGTTACACAGAACGCCAATGATCGTAACAGGTCCACTCACGTTGTTCTGTAAGTCAGGCGGCGCTCCGGCAAGCAGGATCTCCCTAGCAGACTGGTTGTGCCCGTTCTGGCAGGCCAGGTGCAGAGGGGCGAAGCCCCCCGCGTTGCGGATCCGCAGGTCCCCGCCGCGGGCCAGCAGCGCCACACACCGCGAGTAGCCCTTCCAGGCCGCTTCGTGTGCCGCTGTGTTGCCATGCTGGAGAGGGAAATATACGTGTAAATTAATTAAATTCAATGATTTCAAAAGGAAGGATAGGCCTGTCGTCCTGAAATAAATGTTCATTTATTTCTCATACAGGTTCATCTTACAAGCAATAATCTGAATTTTATCAGGAAAAAATAACCGACTTCAAAATAACTCAACAACTAGGTACTCGTCAGATCTAGTTCTTTAAGTGGGACTTCTTCTTATATTAAAAAAAGAATCATCAAAATCGGTTCACCCAGTTGAAAGTTCTGAGGTAATAAACATAAAAAAATAAAGTCGAATTGATAACCTCCTCCTTTTTTTGAAGTCTGTTAAAAAGTAGCGCCATTTGTCTTGCGAAGTACGTGAGATGAACGTTGTCTTTTTGAATGATATGTACTAGCATTGGTCCAATTGAACCAATTGAGGTGCCACATTTTGAGCGCGCGATTTGACGAGCCGTCTAATGAGGTCACCGTCTGCCATGGACATCGGTATTCGAAGACATCGCCTATGTCAATCATCATCATGAACAGTATTGTCATCACCGTTGTATGTCTATGGCCGATCTAATGTTACCGTGATCATGGAACGGCAATTTACATACGGCCAAGAAAGAAGAAGAAGAGAGAAAGAACCCTCAACCCTGGCGCTCACCACATGGTCCTGCTTGTTGGGGTCCGCGCCCAGCTCCAGCAGCAGGCGCACCGCCTCCACGTGGCCGTCCGCCGCCGCGCGCTGCAGCGCACTGCACCCGTTCTGTACACATACACACACATTATACATATAACATTACGACCACGCACATGTGCTGTCGAGATGATCATGCGCATGACATGCTTTTACGTACGTTTTTTTATGGAAATAGCCGGCAAACGAATTGACAATCGACCAGATGGTAAATGGCTATCGTCGTACATGGACATCAGCGACACCAAAGACATCACTGATGTGTTGCCGGCTAATAAGGAGAGAAGAAGAAATAATTTAAAGAACTGGGTATTAAGATAAAACTTTCAGGGTATTTATAGATGCCCAAAAAGTAACATTCACGTTGGATTCAGTAGCCCACAATAAAGTTTGGTCCTTTCTTTACAGTGTAATAAAAAAGTTTTTGACATTAAAAATCACTCGCCATCAGAAGGATATCACCTTATTATCTTATTGATTGACGAGTAACCGCCCTCGCTTTGCTTCGGTTTTCTTATTTTTTTTTACACCTTATTGGAGTTTTATTAAGGATACCTAATTTTTTTGAAAATATAATATAATCGGGGATAGTGTAGCTTCCCAACAGTGAAAGAATTTTTGAAATCGGTTCAGTAGTTTCGGAGCCTATTCAATGCAAACAAAAAATCAAATCTTTCCTCTTTATATATTAGTATAGATAATTACATTCTAGGTTTTAAAAATTTAAACATCGCGTAGAGTAATCAGGTTTTAACGCTATCTGCACCTTAGCATACAACAAAACATAATTAATCTGTTATAAGCGTGAAACTAAGATGGATCGCGCAGCGTAACTCTGAAAATACTTACACAGAAATGATAAAATTTAATAGCCGATCTGAATTAATTTACGTATTAAGATTGCCCACGCGGGCGACGATAACACTATTTTATGGTGATGAACATGAATAACTTTAGCTATTCTCGTCTTTCAAGCTGGGCTAGTATTTCTCAGAGATGCAAAAAATATGCAAGTTGCATCGAAGTGCTGACATTTTATCTCATAGTTTAAGGACTACCGACTAAGTCGATATTATGAGCTCCCATCCCATCGAAGCCTAAAAAACGAATTAAATAAGTAATAACTTTTAGGATTATTGTCTAAGGTAACTAGGTTCGCCCGGGGAAGAGTGGTTTCAAAACCTGGATGCCTCATTATCTTAGGAATGTTGGATTAATTAATCGTAGTTATTATTCGTATATTTCTACATTGGAATTAAATAAGATGGTTGGTTGTTCGAAGAAAGTAACTGTAGAAAATGTAGAAATATCATCAGCAGTCGTACGCATCGGCATGCAATTAAAGCGGCAACGCACGTTACAAATGACATTTCCATACGCATGTCCACAGACATGATAGACCTGTGCGCACGTCAGTAACGTTACCTCTGATAAATATAACATGGCGGCTTCGCGGCGGCAAACAGAGCATCAGTCTGTTGCTAGCACTTTATATGTCATATATGTATGAAAATATATGCCAATAGTAATAATTATTATTTGGACCATCTGTTGCTAGCTAGCACTTTATAGAAGTCATAATATGTATGAAAATATAATTATGCCAATAGTAGTAATTATTATTTGTTGGAAAGGTGATTTTTATGTTCCTTTTCTGCCCAGCGATAACTTGTGATCCATTTGCAGCTGAACTCATAATTAAATCTTATTACAAAAACCTGCCTTACGAGAGACGTTTTAAACCTTAAGAAAGACGTTTTAATCAAGTAGAGCTTTGTTTGACTATTTTGACTAAATTCTACTTAGATATGTTATTGGAACGAAGTTCCTTATCGCGCGTTGTAAAAGGGCGCTAGGCGGAAAATTTTGTAACGACACTTTTTGCTGTCGTTAGTCGTTACAACTCGTGCGGCGTCGTTACATGTCGTGCGGCGTGCGCTTGTTTCTCTGTCTGTCTCTCTCTCTCTCTCTCTCATACATAGAAAGCAAGCCAGATATTTTCGTTTTTTGCAGTAAGTATAGGATAGCAAAAACATGCAAGCGAGTGTGCCAAGTGAGTGTTTTGGCACACTTGCTGCATGTTTTTGCTATCCTAGTACTTACTGCAAGGAACTTCGTTCCATCCGGGTGTTCCTTGACAGCTCTCAAGTTTTTTGTATCATTAATTCACATAGGTACGTTCTGGTCTCTGGCCAAAGCCATTCAAGGCAATTTCTGTGTATCGTCCCTTCCTCCTTTGCGCAGAGCAGATAATACCCTGGCCCACACCACAAAAGAGAAAGCCGAAATACTGGGCACCCTCTTTGCGTCGAATTCGACTGTTGATGATAGGGGTAACACACCGCCAACCACCCCGCAGTGTGGTGAGCTGATGCCTGACGTGCATTTCACTCAGAATGCCGTGCGTCAAGCTCTTTTTTCCCTTGACATCAACAAGTCGAATGGGCCAGATGGTATACCTGCTATTGTGCTAAAAACGTGCGCTCCGGAGTTGACCCCGGTTTTAACGAGCCTATTCCAACTCTCCTATTCTGCCGGCATTGTCCCGTCTCCATGGAAGGTAGCTCCGGTCCACCCTATTCCCAAAAAGGGAGACAGGTCAAATCCATCCAACTACAGACCAATCGCCATAACCTCTCTGCTCTCCAAACTAATGGAGCGTATAATAAACACCCAACTGCTCCGGTATCTAGAAGATCGCCAGCTGATTAGTGACCGTCAATACGGTTTCCGCCACGGCAGGTCAGCTGGCGATCTTTTAGTATACCTTACTCATTGCTGGGCAGAAGCAATCGAGAGCAAGGGAGAAGCATTGGCTGTAAGCTTGGATGTTGCAAAGGCCTTCGATAGGGTGTGGCATAAGGCATTATTGTCTAAACTGCCTTCCTACGGAGTACCCGAGAAATTGTGCAAATGGATTGCCAGTTTTATATCGGAGCGGAGCATCAAGGTCGTCGTTGACGGAACATGCTCAGATACGAAGCCCATAAATGCTGGCGTCCCACAAGGCTCTGTGCTTTCACCCACACTGTTCATCATGCATATCAATGATATGCTGGACATCGGGAATATTCATTGCTATGCTGATGACAGCACGGGTGACGCCCGTTATACAGGCCGAGCAAACCTTTCTCGGGTGCAGATTGAGGAGAAGAGGATGAAACTTGTGTCTGAAGTCGAGACATCTCTGGAGCGGGTCTCAGAATGGGGCAGACTAAATTTAGTCCAGTTCAACCCCGAGAAGACACAAGTTTGCGCGTTAACCGCTAAAAAAAACACATTTGTCATAGCACCACAGTTCCAGAACATTCCTCTTAACATCTCTAAAAGCATTGGGATCCTTGGTGTTGACATCTCGAATGAAGTTCAGTTTCGGGACCACTTGGTAAGTAAGGCCAAACTAGCTGCAAAGAAATTAGGAGTGCTCAACAGAGCTAAGCAGTACTTCACGCCTAAGCACAGGTTGATGCTCTATAAGGCGCAAATTCGACCACACATGGAGTACTGCTCCCACCTTTGGGCTGGAGCTCCAGCTGGCCAAGTGGATCCGTTCAATCGAATTCAACGGCGAGCTATTCGTCTTGTCGACGATCCCATGCTTACAGACGGACTAGAATCACTCGAGTTGAGGAGAGATGTAGGCTCTCTCTGCGTATTCTACCGGCTGTACAATGGGGAATGTTCTGAAGAACTATTTGGCTTAATACCTGCCGTTAGTTTTCGACACCGCACATCACGGGGTTCCAGGTTCCACCAACATCACCTGGATACCTGGCATTCGTCCACAGTTCGGTTCTCACGTAATTTTCTACCTCGTACGTGTAAACTGTGGAACAAACTTCCTGCATCGGTGTTCCCCCTAAGCTATGATATGGGGTCCTTCAAGAAGCGGGTCTATCGTCAGTTTCTTGGCCGGCAACGCGTTGGTGACGCCCCCAGTGTTGCTAATGTCCATGGGCGGCGGTGATCACTTACCATCAGGTGACCCGTCTGCTCGTTTGCCTGCTAAAAGCATAAAAAAAAATATTCTGCACTATATTTTTACTTTTATTATCGTTTACAAGAATTGATAAACGGTGAAAAGCGCATCTTTAGCGTCCGTCGTCCTTACAACAGGCTAATAGAAATGGGTATAAAACCCATGTTATCCACAGCATTGTGCTTTACTTCTTTTGCAGAACTTCGACCCTTCTTTACCGACGGAAGACAATACATTACCCCAGCATAAACCATGTGACGTAATCGATTTAAACTGTGTTTACGTCCGCTCCGGAGACAACTTAAGTTACGCTTTTGAATTTATGGACTTCGTTTGACAAGATTTGCAACCGCCATAATTGGATTGTAAATCGGTCAATGCAGAGCATTTCTTAGTGCACTGATAGCTTCATTTGTTAAGCACTTGACTTCAGTAGCTTGACAGAACAAACAATTAAACAAGCTACCTACTTAATTAATATTTGACTTGAAGTTTGTTAATGATTGGTGTCGCTTTACATTGTGTTTGCAATATTATAGTAAATTATGGTATCCAACATTCGATTTATAATCGAATTATAATTTTTACCAAAAAAAAAGATTAAGGAAATATTCTTTGAAAAACATATACAAATAATCTAAATCGCCATAATGTATTCTTATAAGATTTGAGAAGTTAGCCTGAATTCATTATATCATCAGGATCAAAGTTTGAAATATAAGGGCTAGGGGACCAATCTGAGAGTATAAAAATAAAAAATATTTTCCAAATCGATTGATAAATGAGGAGTTTTGAAGGTAACAAACACAAAAAATACAACAAAATTGAAAACCTCCTTGTTCTTGAAATCGGTTAAAAATGGTTTTTGGTATTGCCTGAAGGGCTAACAAAGAAACTTGAAGGGCCACCTGATAGTAGGTATAATAGTATAGATAAACCTATGGACATAAGAAATACCTGAAGAGTCGCCAAGGCAACGCCGATCCCCAAGGGAAACTATTTGCACCTTTGAAGACATACACTTCGGATTCAAAAAGTGTTTTTGAAAATAATAATAATAATAATAATAATAATAAATAATAATAAATAATAATAACGCTTCACACTCATAGCCACACACTAGGATTCTCTGTGTCGTGGGTGTCATGGAGAACACACTAAACAAGGACATTCACACCCAGACTTAGAACAGAAATTCAAACTCATCATTAAAATTTCCGCCTCGCTAGGAATCGAACCCAGGACCTTTAGTGTGGCGGTCCAGCATGGTAACCATTGCGTCATGGCGGGAACAAAATAAGCTGATTTGAAGTACCTCGTTCAGTGTCACCCTTGTTTGAGTTATTGTAGACTAATTTAAAAATAGTTTTATTATTTTATTTTTTACAAACGTTTAAATAAATTGGTGACTACAACTCACTGATAGAGCGTCACTCTAAAAAGTATCAATTCAGTTCAGTAAAGGAGGAAATATTTGTTATGCGACAAACAAAGCAACACAATACAATTTTAATAAACAACAGTCTATCTTGAAATCTCAGAAACTATTAAAATAAATTCTGATCACACATTCATAAACATATCGACAAAGAATTTCCATTACTTCTTGCATTCTACTGTTTCAACTGTTTGTGTAATGGTGGTATGACTTTTTGTATTTCCTGCAGTGGGCACTGAGTTATAGACAATACAGGCATTGCTGGATAATGACGTTTAGCATACCACCGTACCACCGCCACCTCGCCATCAGGTCCCGCTACAAACGACGTCCCTCAATCACACTTCAGTATGTAGAAATTGCGTAGTTGTTTTTTAAAGAAAATTGTGGTGTTCATCTACGAGCCATTTTCGACTTTGTTGACATACAAAAAGAGTTTTAATCGTTTTGACGTCGTTTCGTAAGCAATTTTCTAATACCGTATGTTGACAACTTATAGTGTGGACTTACTCATCGCTACTGGGCAGAATTTATAGTAATGTAAGTACCTATGTTTATTCATGGAAAAGGTTCAACAAACTAATTACTTTTTTGGATTTTGTACCTCAAAAGTAAAAAAACAGAACCCGTATAGGATCACCTCGTTGTCCGACCGTCTGTCTGTCAAGAAACTCAAGACCCTTTTCTCAGGAACGCCTTGAGGTAGATATCAAGTTGAAAACTTGAAATTAATTTAAACCAATCCTCAGCTTTGCAACCCCTTGGGAGCTATGAAAAAATTCTAAGTCAACAAAATCAAAAGATCTCGTAAGGAACCAAACCTATAGAGTAGTTTCCGTTGACATCATGAAATGCAAGAGCCCTGGGTAAAATCCGAAAAGCGTAGATTTACAGTTAGTTTTACCTATCATAAAAAAGTGATCTTATGATCTCATTGAAGTATAATGCAATAATCATAACCATATTGGTGTTGGTAAATTAATGGCAAATTTCAAACGGCAAAGTTTGTTTATTGAACCCTTAGTCCGTGAGCAACAAACGACAATTTAGAATTATTTGGCCCAGAAGTGGGGGAAGTCCTCAGATTCCCTATTATTGCATAAACTATGAAATAAGAACTTTGATTGGCAAAAGCAAACATACAAAAGCCCATGTGTATCTATCGTTACTTAAATATTTTTTATATAAAAAACTTTATACAAAAACATTTTACATGACAAGAAAGGACTAATGGCAAACAAAAAAGTGCAAATTGAACAGAAAAAGGCGTCGTTTTCCCGCCAACAATTATGCATACAGTTAAAGTTAGCAGGCAATGATACAGTACAGTGGAAAAGTAAGTAAGTAAGTGGAAAAAGTGGATGGAAAATACATACAGTCGTACGGACCTGTCAATATAGTTCTTGCTGCGATATAAATGGCCAGTGTTCTGTGGACCGCTACTCGACACACGTTAAGGGAACGACATCAACGACATGAGCTTCACTGCCTGTCCTTAATACTTAATCAGGAGACATATTAGTTAACCAGCTTATTTTATGGTTTCTTGGAAATTAATTATACAGTCTGGTACAGCTTGGCGACCTACCAGCAAGTTACAGATAGATTGTTGATTCTAGTCATAATAAGTTATTTAACCGTTAGGCTATGGCTGATGCCTTTGAATGGTAATAAACTTCGATACGTCTTGGCTACCCTTACACCAATCCATCTATACTGGATTTGCATACTGGAATAGGTACTCTATATTAATATAACTTATACTTTTATCCATCTCTCCAATTACAAGATAAGACCAGTTCCGTCCAAAATCAAAAGGAATGAGATCAGTTTGTTATACATCCCGTACATCCGTCATCGAGTCAGCAATCTCTACATACCAACGTTTTTCCCTTTAAGCTGCAGTTTTAATAAATACATGCAAAGCTTTAAAATAAACAATTTTATTATTTTTTTTATTATTTATTTATTTATTTATTTAATTATAGGACACCCAACACAGATAACACAGGAATCAAGCTATAAGTACAATTGCTAATTGATCTTAAAATAAGTGTTCCCATAATTATAGGGTGCCACAGCGTGCACAATTTTGCAGCTAGACAACGTGATAACAAGATCACTAAAATTTTAGTCCAGGAGAAGCGTGCTTATTAAATATCAATCTACCCGACCAACTCGAAATAATCAGAGACTTCGCTGTGCGGTACACTTAATTAAACCACTTTACATTTTTATTAAATCAATAACATTTAATTACTTACTTAATATTCAATAAGCGCGATAATTTGAATGAACGAATGGTTTAATTTAATTCATATCGATAAATAAAAGTTTGGAATTGTTAATTAAAAGGAGGGAGATAACGTTCTATAGGACGTAAGTAGTTCATGGACCCACAGTAAAGATATGGAACTGACAGTGACAAAACTACATTTAAAAGAGTTTGATGTTTGTGTTGCGCATCAGCCACTGCCGAGTCAGCGATATGCGATCTGTATCCCTATACTCAGATAAATTCATTAAAGCATACTTACGATTTTTAGCGACATTATAAGGTTTTGACGACTCGAATGGCGTAAAGTTTACCATGCCAGAACTTTGTGCCAAGGATCCTGGGTTCGATTCCTAGCGAGGTGGAAATGAATGACGAGTTTTTGTGTTGTCTATCGCACCCACGACACGGGTGCTACTAGCGCTATAGCGCTATAGCGTTATAGCGATTTTAAGGTAGATCGTTCATTGAGTGAAATAATCATAGTTGGTCGTTGGTGATGGAACCGTCACTTCTTTTAAATTGCATTCAAAAGATTTAATGTCCAATTTGTGACATCCATAAAATGCGTTAAGAGGTAAATGGAGGCGCGATAACTCCACTTTAGGAATAAAATCTTTGCTTCATAAGTTTCATAATATTTTAGTAGTACTCATACACGACTTAAGCGTCGTAACTGTCGTAAGTTTGCATTAAAGTTGGTTAAAAGAGCTGTTCTACATAATCTATGGTTACACGTTGACACTTCTTTGAATATAGCGGTACTCTGTGGCACTGCATTATGCCTACTTTAAAGTAGCGGGATTTTATGGGAATCACAAACGGGACGATTGATCGTCTTCGTCTTGTCATGATAATATCATCAATCTGAATTATTATTTCCTCGTAAGTATCAACGTAGTAAGTACGTAAGTATGTACTTAGTAGGTATATCAACATGGGATTCCTCCAAGATTTTACTTAACTTTGAATGTTTCTAGTTTAGGGTAAAAGTTTGAATTTGAACTTTCAGTTTTTATTTAAACTATTAGAAATATTCCAACGGAGTTAGAATTTTTAATGCAAATGATAAAGCATTTACATAGATAACTATGGGATTCTTAGCTTAGGATATGCTTCTGATGAGAGAACTCCTCAATGATTAACTAGCTCATCCAAAAATTTAATTTTTAATGTTACCTAATTCTAGACTCTATAGTCTATCGTAACCTCACTGCTGCTTTCAAGGAAGTCTCCATACGAAAGATCTGAGAGGTCAACAGACACTGTCGTGGTTATTCTGTTTCTTTCTATTTATGAGTAACGTACGCGTGAATATTTAGAAAGTAACATATTACGAATAATTTTGAAGAATGACTCTAAAATTTTAAATCAATGCATTTTAACTACGCATCCATAAAACAAAGTGACAAATTAATTTAAAACACATAAAAGTCTAATCAAATTGAGTTATCATACCGCAAACGAATGAAGATAGCCAGTGCCAGGTGTGAAGTTATAAAAGTCAATTTGTTAAGACGAAATTAGTCATAAACATGTGCTTCTTATTTTTCAAGATCATAATATTACTTTAAAAGTGAGCGTTACTGTGTACGTTAGAGAGTTGAAAGTCAAATAAATCCTGAGATACCATCAGTTGGGTTTGGTTTAATAAACAAAAGAAGGCAAATGGTAATCTGATCTTCCCATGAATTTATCCACAGAGGTATTATGTATCAGAAGCCCTAAAAGTTAAAGTAAAACACTAAAAATCTCAACATCTTTATGGATTTTGAAAAACCACTTAACAAGTAACTAAAGCTGGTTATAAAATGTTATATGAACTAAAATGCTAACCTGAACTATAAACTTTAAAACCAGGTATCAGATATAGGATACAGGAGTCTGGAGCAGGTAGATATTAGCAACTATAAAAATTAATCACGTTGTCCTGCTGTGTTTACAGCTTATTTGTGGTTTGATTTTGAAGATGGTTCGTAATAAGTACTTGTATCACTAAAGTAATCACTTTGGATCAAGTTGCATATTTTTTATGACTTGTTTAGGTTAAATAATCGGTAAAAGAGCGGTCGGGCTACCTGATGGTAAGTGGTCTTCGCCGTTCTTGGCTATATCCGCATCACAGTAATATCGAATAATATTATCACCGAAAATAAAAACCAACCACCAACCAATTCTCAACAGATTATCTAGCTTTTTAAGTACAATGCAATACAATAAGTTATTGTAAACTTTGTTGTTCACCAAAAATGAAACATTACAAGAAATGATCAAATACAATTTTATTAGATACGATATACGCGCTGTATTTCACCACCACATATTATAATACAACCTGTATCCATAAGACTTCATAAAGAACGGATCAGAGGAAGACAGACGGGACGGAAAGCTACGCGGTGTATCTTTTGCAATTAAATTATTCGTAAGTTATCAATTAAATAAACCGATACAGTTCCAAAAAATATATGTACCTATATTTATTTTGTACCTATTATTATTTCATAGATCAGCGTCAATAAAGAAAATATTGTTTAGTTCTTGATAATAAAGCAAACCATAATTAGTTACTGCTTCGTTACCAGCTTCCACGAAAGGTAGAGATTTTCAAAATCATTCTAAATTCTTCATAACACGGTTGGCTGGTTCACTTTTTACACGGATCGATAAAATTGCCTCTATTAGCGGCAATTTGTCGTAATGGCGGCAGACAATGCCGCATTCTTCGTGGTTTGTATAGCAAATAACGCCAAAGCTGTTTTGTGTAGGTACTTAGTTATACCATAAAACTAATTTAAATTTTAAAGTGACTTAGAAAAATTATGATTACAATACCTTCTTAATATTTAATCACTATTTTCAACTATCGTTTCGAAATACAGTGTTTATAAGGAGAAGAGACGGCACAAGAAACTTCTCTGCAAACCTTTTAATCTCGAACATCAACCAGAATTGAAATATCAAAAGATGCTCCTATTCGGGAGAATCTTTTTTATGCTATAAAAATAATGAATATAGTCCATAAAATAAAGAGATACCATTCGTTTAAATTTAACCGCGCAGCCGTAACTGTCAGTAAAGTTTATTATCTGTCCTCAGTCTTAAATCTGTAGCTGTTGGTGAACCGATCGTACTGTGACCGATTAAAAAAAAACAAGAATGCATGGAACCGGTCCGTTGTGAGTTTGTAACCGAGCTAGTTTTTTAATGATGCCTGATTCTTCGATACCAGAGTCTCGGTTGCGCCTAGATGACAGCAGATAAAATATCCGATACCGAATAATTAATTGTTCAAAAGTTTCTTTTAACATAAACATCGCGATCCCTGAAGGAAGCATGTTAATGAAACTAGAGGCTTGCGTGGAATCTCATAGTAGACTCGTTAGGACTGTTTTGTTTACCACATTAACGATACATCTACACCTGGTAAAAAAGCATTTTAGTTTTTAATTAGTTACCTATATAGGTATGATTAGGCACAACCAATAAGTTGAACTGAACATTATGCATTGACCGGCAACGGATCGACTTATAGGTCTCAATATTACGTCTAGCTCATCTAAAATTAAGGATTCACGCCTCCGAAGTCGTCATAATGAAGAGGAAGCCATTTCCGTATGCGGTTAGCTACAACAGTTACAATGACCAAACAACAGTTGTCAGAGGCGTCGCGGTCGCTTCGAATAGACGTGGGCGAAGTACCTTCAATAAGGGCTTTTGCTCTTAGTATCTGCCTTCATGTATATGTCGCAGGGAAATGAAGAAATCCGTGATTTGATCAATTTCTCTTTTTGATTGGATTTGATCAAATCCCGCAAGATGATGGAATGATGACTTTGTTGGGTTATATCACTAGAGAATTTCAGTTCTGGTAATGACGCTAGCAGATGCATGTTTCGAGTGTTGCCGCATTATTTAGTTATGTAATATATTTATTCGATAAAGCAATCGTTAAACAACATTAACTAGTTAGATGGTTCGAGCTTGAGCTCATTGGAATCGTCTTTATTAGCTTATTCATTTCACCTGATGCTCAGGATCTGTTGATGGCACTGGAAGATGAAAAAGCGGCCAAGTGCGAGTCGGACTCGCCCATGAAGGGTTCCGTAGCAGCAAGTAACATAATATAAAAGTTCTTTTAATTCGTTGTAACTTTGATCAATGTTTTTTGTGGTTTACGATTTATGACGTATTAAAAAAAAACTACTTACTAGATCTCGTTCAAACCAATTTTCGTTGGAAGTTTGCATGGTAATGTACATCATATATTTTTTTTAGTTTTATCATTCTCTTATTTTAGAAGTTACAGGGGGGGGGACACACATTTTACCACTTTGGAAGCGTCTCTCAATATCATTTTTAAAGACCTATTCATAGATACCTCACACGTATGGGTTTGATGAAAAAAACATTTTTGAGTTTCAGTTCTAAGTATGGGGAGCCCCCAAAATTTATTGTTTTTTTTTCTATTTTTGTGTGAAAATCTTAATGCGGTTCACAGAATACATCTACTTACCAAGTTTCAACAGTATAGCTCTTATAGTTTCGGAAAAAAGTGGCTGTGACATACGGACGGACAGACAGACAGACAGACAGACATGACGAATCTATAAGGGTTCCGTTTTTTGCCATTCGGCTACGGAACCCTAAAAATGAGTCTTCATTTTATCATCTTGTGGAATCATGGATTCCTTCATTTCCCTGCGACATATACAAGCGATGTGCTACTAACCATTTCGTTAGAGCAACGTTCTGCCAAATCCCCCAAGATTGTAGCGAAGCATGATCCAGCCCTCCTTCGTAAAGCAAGACACGTGCCCTGAGCCACTGAATTGATCAAAGCAAGCTTTAATCGATAATCCGATTCCATTGACTCTGATTCGTGACGCTTTGAATATTATTGTAGGTATTATCAGCGAACTAAATCGGACCGTAACTTATTACACGCTGCGTGCCTCCATTATTAAATTTTATATAGTCAGCGGAGCTATAAACTGATGCTCCTGACTCAATTTGTTTTTATGGAGGCGAGATTAACGAAATGGTGTGCATTAAGCCGTCGGTACTATCCTGTCTCGTAAACGGCGGACAGTTATGGCAAATTAAGGACTGGCCTCAATCGTATTATTATGAATATTAAAACAGAACTATATGTTATTTCACGAAGTAACTTAAACCCAATAATTTTCCGCTACAGGGCACGAGCCTTCTTGAGGAGGCCTAGAGCATACTCCACCACGCTGCTCCAGTGTGAATTGGTGGATGCCTCAGTGGTAGTTGTACACATTAAGGGCGTGCTAATGTGCTACCGACCTAGAAAGTGGTGAGCCCGCATATTAACTATCGTTTCAAGATAACAACCGACATATGTTAAAATGTTTCACGGTTGCAAGAAGGAGATAGCTAGATAAAACCATTACCCCATGGAGTGCTTAAACGAGTTGTTTAAACTGTATAGAACCTACAAGTAGTCCTTATAACAGAAAAAATCTTGCGTCATTTCCTTGTCTAATGTCCAGAAGGGGAAACTTTTACAGGTAGAGAAAAAATTATATCTCAGTATCAAGGTACTTTTTTCACTCATCTGATCTCAATATTAAAGTACTTTTTATGTTCAACAAAAAGTTGTTACTTGCTATGAAAAAACTGCGTTGTTAAGTTTTGTTTTTACGATGCGCACGCATTTTGTAACGGCTTAAATGATCATGATGAGGTTGGGTTGGGAGCGAGACGTATGTATGGATGTACCCTAATTGGTCGATGAATTTGGCCGCGGAATGTAATGTTGAAGTAACTTACTTCACCGACAGTTGCCATTCCGCAGCGCAGATGTTTACTGGCTTGTTTGCATTGAAGTATTATTGCATATAGAACCGACACCGCGAACACAATGTATGTCCCAATGAAATGGCGCCGCTCGGCTTCAAATTTCAATGCATTCGTTCGATTTTGAAAGGAGAACGGGGACTCAATTTTGAAAATTGAACCTGGCGGGCGGGACACACATTCTGTTCGAGATGTCTGTTCTATGACATTAGGTATACTTCAATGGTTGTTTGGTTGAATTTGCTTTATGTTAGGGCGTCACAGAAAATCTAACGTGACACCATAACGTCAACTGTAACAATGTTACTATGAAGTCATTATAATTAGTTATATTATCTTTGTGTGAAGCTCACTTCTTACCTAGCTATCTACAACTTCTTGCCTGAGTCGCCAAACAGCTCGTCGTGTTGCGGAGGGAGGATTGACTATTGACAGTCAGTTCTATCCTTATTTCTTCTTTGGATGATGCCGAGGATGTTACTGATATCCATAGGCGACGACGAATATTTAGCTTATTGGTGGCTCGCTTTATAAGAAGTTAAAATTCTGAATGTTTATAAACAGTATTGGAATCGCTAGCGTTCATGTACTATGTATTTTATTTTATATCCTACTAAAAATTATTAATGTGATTTGTTGTTACGACGGATGTTTTTATTCTTTCACGCAAAAAATACTGAACTGATTTTCATGAAATTTAGCACATAGGTAGATCATGATGTGGAATAAGACATAGGGTACCTACTATCCCGGAAAACGCTGGCAAACAGGGTAATCTAAATACAATATACATTATTCGTTAAGTGCGTTTATGACATGAATATCGATTCACATGAACATGACAGAAATATCGATTCACAAACGCATGAACAAGATATACGTTATCGATGACGCTAGTAGCGTGATAAACATAAATAACACTTATTTATTATTTAACTAGTTGACATTATTAATGAATCGTGGAATTGCTGAATAAATTTAGGAGGGCATGATGAAATGCGGGTCGATGAGCGTCGCGGAGGTGACGAATTACTATGTGTGTCGTAACAAGGCCACAGATTTTATAAAACTTACAATTAGCATAAAAACCTCGTTTTAAAAATACCCGACTGGTATCTACGTACTCATAATATTAATAAGTCCAATTTACTCTAATCGCATTACAATTTGTCCGACACCTTTTTATTGATTTAAATACATGTTTAAAGTTTCATCAAATGTTTAATACAATGACTGGAAAAGAAGATAATATTTGGGAAAAACTGTTTTTATGTAAAATCCTGTTAGAATGATTTTTAAGAATTTTTGTCTGTTTGTAGTTTGAAGCGTGTGTATGTGGCTGACTTCGGATTTTATCATGGAGTATAGAGGAAAGGAGAGCCATCTCTGTGTATGGAAAGTGTCCGTAAAAACGCGTCCAATAGCGGGTGTGGCGCTGCGGTGGGTTAGAATAAATTGAATTCAGCAAACTTTATTTCGCAGCTCCATCTACAACAGTGTCAACAGCTACATATGTTCATATCGTACATACTTATTGCGTCGCCAGCTCTTTTATCGTAGGATGGTGGTAGGTACTGGAACTAATTCTTTTTTAGTAAACAGCTGGACACTTTTTCAACTTTTTCCTCATATGAGATGGCTCTCCTTTCCTCTATACTCCATGGACTTTATATTATTTATTATACTAATTATGTCAGGAGGTACTAGATAGAAATCTGAGGTGGGTTCACAGATAATAATATAAAGCCTATCTGTGTCATGGAGTATAAGTGTATTGGTGCACAAAGAGAATGGTCACCTACCATCAGGCCGTAAAACCCGTCCAAAAAGGCTTTTTTAATTGTAGTAAAAAGCTCAGAATACATAATTTTCTTCGTAATAGGATTGAGTCTTTAATCCTAACATGACATAAGCTCAGTAAATGAACTCCGCAGTGATATCTATCATCTGCCAGCGGGCAGTATTTCATGTCGGATCCCGGGCTAGGTTTTGTACGTCCTGAGAACACGTGTAAAAACTGACTAAGTGAGAAGTACTTAACGGCGGCAAGCATCTTAATATGGCACTGATGGCCAACACGAGATTCTATCTCCCAACATTTAATTGTAGCGTCGCGTCGTAAATTTCAATGGGAAAGCAACTGGACACTAACGAACGTTTACAGTTTTACACATGTTATGATAGCTCTTGGTTATTGAAGTTATACTTCTTATGCGACTTGCAAAAAGGTTGCGTTAAACGGTTGCGTTAAACGTTTGCGCTACCATGGAGAGGGTATGAAAGCACTGGATAGATGGCCCTAGCTTCTTATTATCTTTAACTCTTTTGAAATTTAATGTTATTACTTATATTGTACAAATCTCACAAGAGTCTCAACAGCGTGATTCAGGTTCGTGAACAACGCCATCTAGTTTGTACTAGTTTTTGAAAGATAATTAAAACTGATACACGTTATTAAATTAAATATTTATTTAATTATGTCAAAGAAGTATAACTTCTCACGCGCGTACAAAAGTACACGCACCCTTTTTACTTTTAATGTAACGTTGACTAAAGGCTGTTGAGAGCCGACTGGGTTTCCTTTACATAACCTCAGACTAAAAACCTAAATTTAAGGTTCGAAAAAACATTTACCCATATTTCACCCATTTGGGGGAAGAAAAAATCAAGCTGCTAAGGCCAAAGGAAACCGTAGATTCAAAAAGAAAAAAAAAATCTACCATCTATCTAATTATAACCCTGGAATAACCTATGATAACCTTAAATAAAAGGTCAGAAAATAATCAACAGGTAGTCAGTAGGAGTAATCAATAATCATGATTGTCGACAGCACCGACACCAACATTCCCATAGACGTGAAACATTTCGAACTCTCGTGTCTGATTGATGGGTGCCTTAACTTATTACTTATGCAGATTAATATAAATGTTCTCGTTTTAACGATGGTCGCATAAAAAACCTGTCAAGTATACACTTATAATTTAGAAAGCTTGTTAGCCGCGGATGAAATATAGCGCAAGTCTGTGCACTATTAAAAATTTCCGAACGACTTCTTTATAAAGAGGGTTGAACAGCGTTGGGGCCAAAGATTTTAAAATATTTTATTTTTATTTTAGGGACTTTTGAATGCATGGCATGACGAATGGTCAGCAATTTTAAAAAGTATTTAAAAATAATTGTGTTTTTTCTTTTTGTTTAAAATACGTAGGTCAAGAAAACATGATTATCATCTTCAGATAATAACAAATATTGTAATAAATATAATATTCACTTGTTAGCTCTTACATGGCCGGTCACAGTTATTTATTTCATGTTAGATAGGTATGTTAATAAGTTCTTCATTGAACATAATGACCAAGCAGCATAAATTAACTTTATCTAATTCGGTCGATTAACTCGAATTTGAAGCCGTCATTTGCTGCTGTTTCATTAGAATTTAAAACACGGCAATGTGTTATTTGTTGTGAAGCTTTGTAGGTACTGAGCAATATGATTGATGAACAATTTTCAATACATTTGTAATTGTTGTAATCACAGCTGTTTAATTCTTAGCCTGATTTTAAAACATCACACGCGCTACTGAGCCTGTTCTTTAGATCTTTTCAAGTATGTCGCGTATAAAAAAGGAGAAGTTGTGGTATGGTCTAATATACGACTAATGTGGGTTATAAGTGCATAGAGAGGAAAGTCAAATTCTACGCGAACAAATCATTTGTATGAATTACAATAAATGGTCTACTCCTTCGGCTCTCGTAGATACACTGAACTATTGGATCAAGGACCTCTTGCAGGCTTATCCTGTGGGATGTCTGTTCGAAATAAAAGATGGTAGTTAGGACCAGATATTATATTGGTAAAAATCGCGAATTACATGGCGGCTCGGTCCGCAGAGACAATGTTAAAGCATGCAAATTTAGGCTAGGTTATGTGACGTTAACAGAGTTCTATTTACGCTATCCGTGATAACGGTAGGGCAACGGTGCCCGTGGAATACGTCGCGCACTGATTCTACACTTTCTGGCCAGATAATAGGTTATTTAAATTGACTTACATGGTACCATGAACGCATCACTCCGCACGCGTAATATAGACGAACGAAGAACGGTTGTCTGCCGGGCGTGACGTCGCTGGGTGGCGCGCCTCGAAGCTGAAGCGTGATGGCAAGGGTTGCAGCTGCATCCAGGATGGTAAGCGCAGGCAGGCGGATGAAAGAAACGTGCGGTGCGTGGTGTGGCGTGATCATGCAAGAAGACGGCAGCGGTAGCAGTAGAGCGCGGTGAGTCCTTGGGATCATCTACTGGTTGGGATGACCAGCAGACGCTAGAAAACTAGCCCTGCGGACGCCCGTCTAAAGCAAAGCCATCATGGCGTGACGTGGCGTGGCGTGGAGAGCACTCCAGGAGAGAGCTCTTCATCGAGTATGTCATCGGCACCTGGAGACGACGAAACCCTTCCCGGCCGATGATCTCGCGTTCGCGAAGCGGGAGGAGTCCCGGTCCATCATGTAGAAATAAAGTTATGTGGAACACGGTCGTGAAGTTCTAAGATGGCGGCGGTCCCATGGCGCGCCGTACGATGAATTACGGAATAAGTACTCTAAGTTACATCAAAGAAAGCGGGTGGCGACCCAGCTCGATTAGGGAAAGTTAAACATTGCGAGGAGCGTACTCGCTACTGAATAAAAACTCAGGCAAAACTGTACATTTTCAAAGGAATGTGGCAGCGGCCATGCGGAGCCTTGCCGTTCAAAATGAGCCGGTCAGTCGCGCAGGACGACACGCGTATCCTGCGCGAGCGCTTGAGCCGAACTGATTCATCTGTTCGTTCGATAACATCCGTCGATATCGGAAATCGTACATCGCTCACTGCTCACAGAGTACAAAACGTTTAACAGCCACAGACTTCAGTTAATATGATGATTTATGATAATTGAAATTATTAAATAATTCATATCAGGAATGTTACCAATATTCCTTTATGCGAAAATATATGAGTACATCGTAGAACGGATGTTTAATTGCGGAGAAACAAATAAAGGAATGTATCACCATAGACAAACGTCTGGCTGAATGTGATGATATCAAAACGCAATAAATACCAATCTAGTCTATGCTTTGAATGAGTTATAAGTTGTCAAAAATATTAGAAATTAGATTATCACGAATCTCTAATCTAATATAATATTCAAGAAGACGAATTTATGACGATTCCAAAGATACCTATAACGTCTAAATTCTGTTCGGTAGTTATCGAGCAGTTTCCATACGAATGTCATCGCCCTTGTTGAATGTTCGTAATGTAATAATTAAACAAATATAGCGTTAAACTAAGAGCTGAAAACTATTCTAGATTGTACTAAGCGATGCCAATACTAAAATAGACAAGAACGATGGAAACCCATGCGTTTCATTGTATTTCAACCAAAGTAGTAGGTATTTACAAATACACTGCTACAATACCCCCCTTCGAACAAAAGAGGCTAACTGCCAGTTAGCCGACACAGCCGGGGTTACCGAAAAAAAAAAAACTTTTAACCCTAAGTTAAAGTTTTTACTATCACTAGGAACTAGCCTTAGCAATACTGAAGTTCAGAATTTAATGAAATAAAAGCTTAACACCTATCTTTTAAACTAACATCTATATCTAATTAGATAGTCTAAATTAATGGAGGGCCCCCATTTAAAACTACAAAGATGTAACAACTAAGGTATAATATCCTAGAAGTAACCATAATGCTATACCTACCCAGTATGTATACGACTGCTCGGTATTGAGTATTATCTAAAGTAATAAACCTAGTATTTAATACTATTTATTGATAGAAAAAAAGGTATGGTAAGTAATACCAACTAAATTAAGCAAGCTTAAATATACCAAGTTTATTTAAAATTACTATGTAAGTATAATGATACATTTACTTAATATATGTATGATATACTTCTAAAGGGAACCACAGTGCTGGCCAAGCGACTGGGAAAAGGTAACATCAGCTCATCATAGAATGATAGCTGGTTATTGTCAAAGTCCAGAAAATTATGAGTGATGACTCATACAAGAGATTATAAGTAAGAAATAAGATTAAGGTAATCTTAAGTTCTTCAAGAAAAAAACTTGTTCTCCATTATTGTGGGAACAATGAAAGATCAAAACTGATAAAAATTGTGTTTCCAAGGAAAAAAAATATGTGTATACACACACCACTATTCATACTATACACACTTAGGACAAGCGGAAGTAAGTGTACCTTTTGCCTTACACTTGAAACAAACAATATCGCGTATTGTTTTACAGTGTTTATACGAATGACCCGATTTTTTGCATTTAAGGCATATAATAGAAGAATTAAATTTCTTTTGAGGTTGTGTGTTGACAATGTTAATCTGCTTTTGAACTTTAGAAAACCTGCTATTGGAACTGGAAGAAGGTGAGACAGCGTATGCCTCGTAACGTTTGCCTAAAGAAATTAATCTGTCAATGGTGTCTATGTCATTGACAGCCAAAAGTTGTGCGTAAACGGGTAGCAAATTATGTTTAATAATTTCAATAAGGGTGCCTTCCGTTAGGGAAGGAGTTAGCCTTGAGTTCATTGTTTGCATGTCTAAAATATACATATGTAAAGGTTGATTCGAGCTTTGTTTATGATCCCTAATTTGTTTTTCTAAAACATAGTCGCTATCAAAGGCTGTAAAGAATGATTTAAATTTAATCTGTAAATCGTCTAAAGTGACTACTGAATCTCTGATTTGCCTATAATAGTCGAGGGCTTTGCCTCCTAAGAGATCTGAAAAACATTTGACCACTTTTGATTCCGGAATATCCCTGCATCTCATACAATCGTTAATCCGCAAGAAAAAATCCACTAAACTTGAATCGCCTGTGAACTTTAAATTCCACGATTTTAGATTGTCATCCCTCATCACATAAGTAACCCTATTATCTGGTTGACTTTGGACAGGTTGATTATAATTTGGACCATGAAACAAAGAGGCTGATGTTTGTGGCTGTGAGATGGGTTTACCCCTATGCGTCACATTACTAAAAGATTCTTTTAAATCTGGATCATCAGTTAAGTTATCGCTCGAGTCATGAAAAGCTTCTTCAAGTGGGGTCGCCATTATTACAAAATAGTTGTGAAAACAACTTTTTAGTTTTGGTAAATAAACAGTGTTTGCACGAAAAGAAAAGGCTGGTATATTCCAGACCTCGCTAACAATATAGTCGAGGGCTGTGATATCCAGAGAAAAAAAAATTGCAAGTACAATAATAAAATTTTTATAATTATTGTTTGCGACTGCTAAAAAATATACAAACCTGTAAGTTTGTCAAAAAAATCAATGTTCCGTTAAGGAAACATTCCAAAGAATGCAAACCAAAATTCACTGTTTAGTTACCAAACGGTACTGGAGAATAGTTTCTCTTGTACAAAAATATGACAACTCAAAAAAAATTACCAAAAGTTGATGTAAAAAGTAACTTCACCGAAAAAGAAGAAAAAAATATCCCAAACAGAATCCACAGGATAAGGATAATTAAATAAGTTCGGGCGCCATTGTCGCGTATAAAAAAGGAGAAGTTGTGGTATGGTCTAATATACGACTAATGTGGGTTATAAGTGCATAGAGAGGAAAGTCAAATTCTACGCGAACAAATCATTTGTATGAATTACAATAAATGGTCTACTCCTTCGGCTCTCGTAGATACACTGAACTATTGGATCAAGGACCTCTTGCAGGCTTATCCTGTGGGATGTCTGTTCGAAATAAAAGATGGTAGTTAGGACCAGATATTATATTGGTAAAAATCGCGAATTACATGGCGGCTCGGTCCGCAGAGACAATGTTAAAGCATGCAAATTTAGGCTAGGTTATGTGACGTTAACAGAGTTCTATTTACGCTATCCGTGATAACGGTAGGGCAACGGTGCCCGTGGAATACGTCGCGCACTGATTCTACACTTTCTGGCCAGATAATAGGTTATTTAAATTGACTTACATGGTACCATGAACGCATCACTCCGCACGCGTAATATAGACGAACGAAGAACGGTTGTCTGCCGGGCGTGACGTCGCTGGGTGGCGCGCCTCGAAGCTGAAGCGTGATGGCAAGGGTTGCAGCTGCATCCAGGATGGTAAGCGCAGGCAGGCGGATGAAAGAAACGTGCGGTGCGTGGTGTGGCGTGATCATGCAAGAAGACGGCAGCGGTAGCAGTAGAGCGCGGTGAGTCCTTGGGATCATCTACTGGTTGGGATGACCAGCAGACGCTAGAAAACTAGCCCTGCGGACGCCCGTCTAAAGCAAAGCCATCATGGCGTGACGTGGCGTGGCGTGGAGAGCACTCCAGGAGAGAGCTCTTCATCGAGTATGTCATCGGCACCTGGAGACGACGAAACCCTTCCCGGCCGATGATCTCGCGTTCGCGAAGCGGGAGGAGTCCCGGTCCATCATGTAGAAATAAAGTTATGTGGAACACGGTCGTGAAGTTCTAAGATGGCGGCGGTCCCATGGCGCGCCGTACGATGAATTACGGAATAAGTACTCTAAGTTACATCAAAGAAAGCGGGTGGCGACCCAGCTCGATTAGGGAAAGTTAAACATTGCGAGGAGCGTACTCGCTACTGAATAAAAACTCAGGCAAAACTGTACATTTTCAAAGGAATGTGGCAGCGGCCATGCGGAGCCTTGCCGTTCAAAATGAGCCGGTCAGTCGCGCAGGACGACACGCGTATCCTGCGCGAGCGCTTGAGCCGAACTGATTCATCTGTTCGTTCGATAACATCCGTCGATATCGGAAATCGTACATCGCTCACTGCTCACAGAGTACAAAACGTTTAACAGCCACAGACTTCAGTTAATATGATGATTTATGATAATTGAAATTATTAAATAATTCATATCAGGAATGTTACCAATATTCCTTTATGCGAAAATATATGAGTACATCGTAGAACGGATGTTTAATTGCGGAGAAACAAATAAAGGAATGTATCACCATAGACAAACGTCTGGCTGAATGTGATGATATCAAAACGCAATAAATACCAATCTAGTCTATGCTTTGAATGAGTTATAAGTTGTCAAAAATATTAGAAATTAGATTATCACGAATCTCTAATCTAATATAATATTCAAGAAGACGAATTTATGACGATTCCAAAGATACCTATAACGTCTAAATTCTGTTCGGTAGTTATCGAGCAGTTTCCATACGAATGTCATCGCCCTTGTTGAATGTTCGTAATGTAATAATTAAACAAATATAGCGTTAAACTAAGAGCTGAAAACTATTCTAGATTGTACTAAGCGATGCCAATACTAAAATAGACAAGAACGATGGAAACCCATGCGTTTCATTGTATTTCAACCAAAGTAGTAGGTATTTACAAATACACTGCTACAAGTAGTTACTTTTTACGCGGCGGCGTGTGATGATTGTCGCATTATCTAGCTAACGATGATTAGTTTACCCGATAATACGTCTATATATTATACTAGCTGATTCGGCGAGCTTCTTATCGCCTAACAAACTATTTTTTTCTAAAATCATCAGCTATCTGCCCGTGAAAGTCCCGTCAAAATCGGTTCAGCCATTTCAGAGATTAGCCGGAACAAACAGACAGACAGACAAAACTTGTAAAAAAATTTGTTTTGGTATACGTACCGTGTATACATCCAAATGCACTAAGTAAAAAACGGTTATTTTAATATTACAAACAGACACTCCAATTTTATTTATTTGTATAGATGTATAGATTTCCAATCTGTTTAGTTTATAGTCGTATCATACTGTTAGGTACTGACTCTATCTCGAGTATCCTTTGTGTTATACATTTTTTGAAATCTTCGACTTCGATCGAATTTTAGGACTTTTATCATAGACTTAAATATATAGACGGGCTGTTCCGAACAAAATCCTTGTCACATTTTTCGTACTCATTATCAGCTTGGTGACAGCGCTTCGTTCGGTCAAATTCGGTTCAAGATGGCGGATATCAAATATTTTGCACTAATTAATTTTTAAAAATGCAAATAAAAATATAAGTTATTTACCAATTGTGATTTAAATAAACTAAATAAAGTTCAAACGTAAATGAAGACGTTTTAACTGTGCACAATAAACAATATGCGTTATTATGTGTTCTTGAACGGTCGGGGTTTTTCAAAAATGACATCTACTTGTCTCACTTGCTCGCAGCCGACTAAAATGCGTTGACACCACATGGTGTCAACTGAACAGCCATTGGTGGTTTAAAACTATATTTTATTAGTATTATATAATTTTTATTTCCTAATATGGTTACAAAAAAATTATATGTATGTATTACATTGCTGATTTATGAATTAATTTGACTTAACTATTATAATTTTTTAAAAATATTAATGATACCCAACAACAGAACTGCGGGGATAGGTCTGAAATGCCGTGTTCCGCGATGAGGGATCGAACAATCGGCCGGGCCGGACAAGGAGCACCGATTAGTTCTGATTGATGGGACCCATCTTGGAACGTGAAGGTAAATTACAACCGACAATTAAACTCCTTTACTTTTTACCTCACTAACCTGTTTCCATGTATTCAGCAGTCGTCGGTAGCTTTAATATCTTCTTTAGGTCAGCAAATTGTTGGCCGACTGACTATTTGTTATCTAGGGCTACTTAGCTTTTTAATTTTTTGTCTGTGGCAAACAAGTTGCGGCGCGTTTTACGTTGACATAATTAAAACTGTAGCAAATAATAACCGCACGATTTGCACGACAGTTTAGCTAACTGTAAACATAATTAAAGCGTATATACTTAATTGACCGCAAGTAATTTAAGATCAATTTAAGGTAAAATCGTTAAGCATACATTTTATTGCATAATTAAATGGTATTTAAACGTTGTCAGTTACTTACCGTATGACGTACTATGTCGTATTTTTTTTTAAGAAACTGAACGGGTAAATTACGTACCAACAACAAAATAAATGGGTTAAATATACTGTCCACAGCAATGTATGCTTGTATTTCGATAATACGATTCTACGTTCATATCATATTAATGATATATTTCGACGGAATGTAAAACGTCTTGTAACCAATTTATTTACATGGGGCAGAGTAATTTGTTGCCTTGTACCAGCCATATCCCGCGGGGACAGCCCTGATTTATCGATATCGGGCGGCGAAATATCGATGTGTTTTAATTATTTATCGACTGATTGTGTGGAAGAGGTCTGGGAGAGCTACGTAACGTGAGCGCGCTCGTAAGACCGTATGAATGGATATACCTAGTTGCGTTGACTTGTGAGACAGATAAAGTAACTAGTAAGTTTAATGGATATTCAGTTCATACTGAAAATAAATATTACCTTTGATAAAATGTTAAACTTTCCTAAATACAACATATTATGAGATTTGTGCGACATTATGACAAAGATTAGTACTGGTCGCAAAGTTATCAAACGAATTTTTCAATTCTTTTACGATTAAGAAACTAATATCAACAGGCTAGTGGCAAGTTGCCACATTACCTCCAACTAATGGCAGCCCTACACATATTGTATTTGTGCTGGATTGAACAAGTTTGTATAGCCAAAGTGATTTAAGCCTTATTACCGAACCCCAAGGTACTTATTAAGGTTACATAAGTTTCCATCCATCCATCAGCCCTTAGAGGTCCACTGCTGGACATAGGCCTCCCCTAACTTGCGCCACTCTGACCGGTCCTGAGCCTTCTGAATCCAGCGGATGCCCGCTGTCTTCTTCAGGTCGTCAGTCCACCTGGTCGGGGGGCGTCCTATGCTCCTTTTTCCGAGACGTGGGCGCCATTCGAGGACCTTTCTTCCCCAACGGTTATCGGTCCTTCGCACTATGTGGCCAGCCCATTGCCACTTCAGCCGGCTAATTCTTTGAGCTATGTCGGTTACCCTTGTTCGTCTACGGATCTCCTCATTTCTGATGCGATCACGTAGAGAAATACCGAGCATAGCCCTCTCCATAGCTCGCTGCGCAACTCTGAGCTTGTGGATCAGGCCAACAGTAAAGCACCACGTCTCGGATCCGTATGTCATCACTGGCAACACACACTGCTCGAACACCTTCGACTTCAGGCACTGAGGTAGTGTTTTGGACGACAAGATATGACGCAGTTTCCCGAACGCAGCCCATCCGAGTTGGATTCTACGAGTGACTTCTTTCTCGAAGTTGGACTTACCCATCTGGATCACTTGTCCCAGGTAATTGTATTCGTCTACAACTTCAAGAGCAGCGCCGTCAACAACAACCGGTACGGGTGTGACATGGACATTCGACATGATTTTCGTCTTGTCCATGTTCATCTTAAGACCCACCCGTTGTGAGGCGCTGTTCAAGTCCCCGAGCATTGTACCAAGTTCTTCCAGGGAACTCGCCAGGATGACTATATCATCGGCATATCGCAGGTGTGTGATGTATTCGCCATTGATGTTAATGCCACGTCGTTTCCACTCCATCAGCTTGAACACGTCTTCCAACGCAGCGGTGAACAGCTTTGGGGATATGACATCCCCTTGCCTGACACCTCTCTGCAGTTGGATGGGGTTCGTTGCTGTGTCGTGTACTCTGACGGACATGGTGGCAGATGAGTACAAACACTTCAACACCTCGATATACCGGTAGTCGATCCGGCACCGCTGGAGAGAATTTAGTACCGCCCAGGTCTCGATAGAATCGAAGGCTTTCTCATAGTCCACATAGGCAACACACAACGGCAGATTATACTCCTCGGTCTTTTGTATAATCTGCCGCAGTGTGTGTATATGGTCTATGGTGCTGTAGCCTTTTCGGAATCCTGCTTGTTCGGGAGGCTGGAAGTCGTCAAGCCTGCGTGCAATGCGATTTGTGAGTACCCTCGAAAACAGCTTATAAACGTGGCTCAGAAGTGCAATGGGCCTGTAGTTCTTCAAAAGGGCTTTATCGCCCTTCTTGAAGAACAGCGTCACCACACTTCTGCCCCACGCTTCCGGGGTAATTCCAGTGTAAATGACGGAATCGAAAAGTTTTTGGAGCGCCACTAGAAGGGGTTTCCCTCCAGCTCTTAGAAGCTCGGTTGTGATTCCGTCATCTCCCGGTGCCTTGTTGTTTTTAAGCTGTTTGAGAGCCTCTCTAATCTCATACAGGCTGACGTCCGGGATATCCTCTGTGTAGTGTCGGGTCAGTTTAGCTCTCTTATCGCTCTCCTCGCTAGGAGGTGGAGCTTGAGAGGAGGCATACAACCGTCCGTAGTATCTCTCAGTCTCTCTCAGAACTTCCGGTTTCGACGAAACCATGGTGCCGGACTCGGTCTTCAACCTCGTAAGCTGACTTTGCCCAATAGACAGATCCCTGGCGAACACTTTGGAGCCTTGGTTTCGCTCAATTGTGTTTTTTACACGATTTGTGTTGTGTTTTCGCAAATCGCGTCGCCTGCACTTGGAGATCTGCTCATTGAGCCGTCGGTATTCCCTCATAGAGGTTGGTGACTGCACACATAGTTCTCGTCGATCCCTCATAAGACCGAGAGTTTGTTCTGAGAGAACCTGAGATCTACCACTGGGGTGGGTCTTGAAGTACTTCGACCCTACCTCGTGGACAGTTGTTACCATCCTGGTGTTAAACTCGTCCACTGACGTGCACGATTCTAGGCACGCAAAACGGTTTTGCAGCTCCAGTTGAAAGTTTTCGGATCCCTGGATTTGGACGGATGTTGGGCGGAGCGTAGACTTCATCAGGCGTGACCGTTCCAGCTTCAGATCGATATTTAATGTGCCTCTCACAAGTCGGTGATCGCTTCCGGTTTTGAACCTGCTGATCACAGAGACATCATTAAATATGTGCCGTTTGTCTGCCAGAATGAAGTCTATCTCGCTTTTCGTGGAACCATCAGGGCTTATCCAAGTCCACTTGCGTTGTGGCTTCTTTCTGAAGAAGGAGTTCATCATGAAGAGATCTTCCTTCTCCAAAAAGTTGGCCAGCAAGTGTCCTCGGTGGTTCCGTCGTCCAATTCCGTAGGGACCCACCTTCATCTCGGCGCCGCTTTGCGTGCCCAGCTTCGCGTTGAAGTCCCCCATCACAACATTGAAGTGAGCTTTAGAGGTATGTATGGCTCTACTTATGTCCTCATACATAACCTCAACCTCATCGTCGGGATGTGTCGAAGTCGGCGCATATACCTGTACAACCTTCAACGAATACCGTTTGGATATTCTGAGTGTAAGGTACGCTACCCTGGCCGACACGCTCCCAACTTGCACAATGTTGTTGACAAGGGACTTGTGAACGAGAAACCCGACACCACCTTGGGACAGATGTTCGCCCTCCCGGTGATAGAACAAGTTTCCGGATTTGAGTATTATCGTGTCCTCCCCCTGTCTTCGGACTTCAGATAAACCCACAATACTCCAGTTTAACTTGTCTATCTCTTCTTCCAGCTCTTTTACCTTGTCGTCGGTCCTCAGTGTCCTGGTGTTGTATGTTGCCAGGTGCAGAAGTCGTCGTTTGGATTGGTAGCCCGATCTCTGCCGGCGATTCTTAGCACCCCCTGCCCCGCCGTTACCATAGCCGCTACCGTAACTAGGAATAGCGGGGCTGCCGGGGACTGGGGGCCGAGGCTCATTCGTGACTATCATGCGGGGGTTTTAGCCGATAGTCACCACGCTTGGCTAGTGCGTGTTGGTGACCGCAGGTGACCTGACTGGTATTCGTCACACACAGGAAGATGCTGCTGCCCACCTTCCTGGATTTGTCCTATTAGTCGCCTTTTACGACATCCCAGGAAGAACGGGAGTGGTGCTATTCTACAAAGTGAACCCGGACACCACGCGGGGTACATAAGTTTATAAAAACATAACTCTTTGAGATAATTTGTACTCCACGGGACGCCAATTCATATAATGTATCGTATGGGCCGCTACTGCAAATGGCGGCAAATAGCTGTGGTATGGCATACATTGAGGAGACTAAAGAGTGAAGGAATGTAGAAACGTTTTGCGTTCTCAATATTTATTGTACGTAAACTTATAAAACACCGTAATAATTGTCATTATTTATTTTGTTAAACACGTTGTATTAATATTACTTATAGCAGTCAATTTTTATAAGAAAACACACAAATATATTTTTATTTATAAGTAGGAACAGTTTTAAACTCCTGATACCCTAATTGGCGAATTTACGTAAACATTGTTCAAATTTTAGTTTCAGGGGTCTAAACAATGGATATTTGGTGATCGATGAAGACATGTGAAAATATCCTGAAGTTTGTGTTATGAAATCATATTGTTGCAATAATCATAATTTCGTTACCGTTACCGGACTTCCATTTATTGAGATGAAAACTCTAAGTTAAATCTAATAAACTATTACTAAATACGTGACAAGTTATTTAAAATAAACTTCAACGTAAAATGGAGATAATGATTAATTCGTTACCATAAAATAGTTGCATTATGTAAAACTAATGATAAGGTAAGTGCTACGATACCTAGTGGACTGTATTAAGTTCGTTATATTGAGAGTATTACGATCGCTATTTCATTCGGAGAACCAATTTGCATGTGGCAGAGGAGTCAGGATTGAAAAATCGTTAAGACTACTGCAAATTAGCGGAGTCAAGCTGCGAACCATATTTTACGCTCACGGATGATAGGGGCTACTACTCTTAATAGTTAATACTACATTGTAATTGAGGAGCCTTTATGTATTTTAAAGAAGATAAGCTAGGATATCTGAAATATCTGATAGTAAGTGGACAACGTAACCTAAGGACGCTGGTCACACCAAAGTTCAAATACCGGCCAATAATCAGACATCTATGTGTCAGACTCCTATATGTGCCATGAGTGCCATGACGTTCCAGAAATATCGAAATAAACCTCTATTTACAGGTAGTTACTGCTAAATTACCCAATGTAGGTAAAAACCATATTGTAATAGTGACTTAATAAAACTCAATTATCTTAACATGTATAAATAAAAATATATATAGACTATAATGTAAAAATGGAATATTGACAGATGTAAACGTAAATTATTGCTACAATGAAATTTGCATGCTTTATACGGTGGAATGTGGAGGATATAATATTATAATTAATTTAAGACCTTGTTACATACCCACTTTCGAGCAAATAAATGAATTTGAATTTGTAAATAGGACCGTGGTCCACTACAACACATCGGTATCAACAGCCAGATCGATTAATAAGCAACTTGGGTTACAATTACAACCAGTCTCCGACTGACTGTATAAATATCTACATCTGTCCCCTAAATGGTCTCGAGTTTCGACCTTGAAAAGACGATAACTCGTCATTACCTTAAGTTTTCGTGGCTTTGAGGAAGGTATATATTATTTTATTATATTATATATTATTACATTATCTTTCTGTGAAGCCTGATGCCTCACTATCCACCATTCTTTTGCTTGAGTCAGTTGTGTTCCGGCTGGGGGCTTGGCAGTCAATTCATTATTTCTTACTCTCTCATCTTTCTTAGTTGGCAGCGCATCGGTGATGCCTTTCGTGTTACTGATATGTATGGATGACGGTGGCAACTAAAAATCAGGGGGATCGTCAGCTCGTTTGTTTGTTACATAAAAAAGGTAGAGTGAGAGGAAAGCGAAATAAGGTGACCATGGCATGGTCATGGACATGTGTTTGTGGTGTTTACCTCGTCAGTGATGTCGAGGTGCGCGGGCTGAGCGCGCAGCAGGCTGGCCAGGCGCGCCGCGTCGCCGCGGGCCGCCGCCTCCAGCACCGCGCCCCCGCCCATCACCCCGCACCCCGCGCCCCCCACTCACACCATCACACCGCTACACTTGCACACACGTACACTGGTACTCTGAAACAATACATGACAATTAATAAAAGCATTAAACGCATGAACATTAGAGGTCTTTAGAGAACATCAGGGATTCAACGTCCAACGCACGGTGGTGTCCGGTGTTTTCTAAAGAGAATACTGTGCTCTCCGTCAACGTCCTCGAGGGCAGGAGTTTATCCAACGGTGAGTGACTGCACGTAGTTCTAGTCGATGTGGTGAAGGCTAAATGTAGTTCTAACCGAAGATAAGTAGGATACATCTAAGTGTAACCACCTGTGACCTGCTACACCTAGCTCTAGCCGGCTAAAACTAGATGTAACCGCACTTCGGCTTCGACCAGTATCATATTAAAATGTAACAAGAAATTGTTTTCACTTATCTGTAATGGCAAGAACCTGTACGGTACGAGCTCATGAGCCAGCAAATAGAATTCTAGATTAACTCATGTTACTTAACAGCAACCGTGCAAGTGGTTTACGTTATATAATTACCACTTACATTTTAATCCGACACGCCTTAACTGCCTGGTTAATATAGGAGTTGTACGTTACATACAGTCCATACTAGGTAATAGTTTTGTAACGAATGTATTAAGGTGTTCAGAAAGCTTGTATTGTTGTAGTAACAGATGTAAGTGTTAACGCTTTTTACATGCTTGGTTAGTTATCACCCTTGTTTTAAATGAACCGTAAAAATACTTTGATATATTTCGTTTCGGTTGTCTTATTGCACAGAACTTCCCGGCCATGCGTCGCTGACCACTGGTTTTGCAGAAGCGCATTTGACTTAGTGTTATATTCTTTCCATTTAGTACTTTTGACAGAGTGGTCTCATTATGTTATTTAAACTAGATTTAGACAATGTAGCTTTCGCGATCCTGTATCCACACACATATTTGGTGTCTAATTCAGAGAGATACATGAAGTCTAGCAATAAGAGAGTTGCAGAGATGGCAGGGGTAAAACATGAGCTTGCCCTGGTATAATTATTACGAATAAGTTAAAAATCCTATAAAAGTCAATGAGTAGTAAGGTGAATAAGCCACTCGAGAGCATTCAACCGCATCAATGAATAATGAATGGAACACACAGTCACACGTTTTTGTATTCTTTCCTCGGACTCCACGACTGAAACTAAACTACGCCGGAGAATCTTATTACTATAATTAGTTAATTAATGTAGCGGCTAATGAAATCCTAATGAAGGGTCAATAAATAAACTCCCACGCTGGTAGAGTCGCCATATTCGTTCTATTCAGATTCTTTGAACAACTTCTGGGTAATTCCGTTAAGCATTCATGTTAATCAAAAATTGATCGATCGAATGGCATGTATTCCAATCATTAATAATATTTTTGTGCATAATTGTATTGTGTGCATAAATTAAATCTATACAAATAAATAAAATTGGAGTGTCTCTTTGTAATATTAAAATAACCGCTTTTTAATATGTGCATTTGGTATACACGGTACATACACCAAAACAACATTTTTTACAATTTTTGTCTATCTGTCTGTCTGTTTGTTACGGCTAATCTATTAAATGGCTAAACCGATTTTGACGGGACTTTAGCTGATGTAACAAGGAGTAACTTAGGCTACTTTTATTTTAGAAAAAAATAGTTTGTTAGGCGATACGAAGGTCGCCGGGTCAGCTAGTAAGTAAATAAATACTTAACATTCATGGCCGCAAGTCTGACTAACCCAATTTTTTTTCTCACGGGTGTGTAACGGTGCGATGATGAACGAAATGAAAATAGGCTCGGCGAATGAATGAAATGAATGATTTTTAGGTTAAGGTTAAGTTCCATAAAAATCTAGACTTACTAAACTATAGGAAGGATATTAAATTAATAATTTAAAATAAATAATTGTGCAATATAAATTAAAGCTTCTCCGTAAATAATTTTGTTTTCTCTGGAACCGACACGAGGAGACGAAACAAATTATAAAAGAGGTTAGATAGGTATATCGCGTCGATCATAATAAACTATAGTAAGATACAAAAAATATTACAAAACAGATAGTTTTTAATTAATTCAACAATAACATTTAGTATGCTATGCAAAGATTGAAGATATTATTTATTTTAATGATGATTATGATTAACAACGTTTGTTTATTGTTGGTGCTAATATTAATGTTGTAAATCAACAATATCGAATAACAAGAACTTGTTAAATTACCTTTTTTCACTTTAAATTATTTGAACGAAACAATTTAAAAAGAGTGAAAAGAAAAAGATGAAAGGAATGTTTTGTATCTATGAAAAGGTACTAATCAAAAGGTGTAATGACAAAATATGACTAAAAATTTAAAATGTTTATGGTTGGTACGTAGTCTTCTGTAGAATTATTACCCCGACAAAATATTCCAAGACGTAAATAAATCAACTTCCATTCAGAAATTGATGATTGATTGTAATTAGTGGCATTCACTTCCCCGAGCCGGGGTCGGGCGATGTGTCTTCATCCATTTATATGACTTATGGGCTAGTAATTAATCTCTGGATCACGACAAAACGTTCCAATTTTGATCCATCTATCTATTTCTCAAGTCTTTATTGAATCATACAAATGTATCAGAACAAAAGGCGGAATTAATTCTAAAATCATTCTCTGCCAGTCAACCTTAGCCAGTCAGTTAACCTTATCTATCGACCTATTTATAAGTTTATTTTATGAGAGGTCGTTATGAAACAAATTTCCCAATAGGGAAGCATTCAAAACAATAATGCAATGATAATAATGAAGTGTATTCTTTCAGTAGTCGAAAATCGACCATAATTATTATTGAAATTTGAGGAAAATGTGACATAAATAAAAAAATGTGACTAATCTTAATTTTTAATAACACTTGAACTTATCATATTATCAGTAAGTATTCGTCGGCTACTGAACTACAGTAACCAAACAAAAAACAGACGAGATAGTGTGTTTGCTGTGACCCACCTGATGGTAAGTTCGACTCATCGGCCATCGCTCACATTAACACCAATCAATGTAAAAGTGGGCAAGTGTACACGCTAATCTCTGATACTGCAACCGAAACACGTAACAAACATTTTATGATTGATTAGAGTAGACAGGTGGTAGCTGCTCAAGTAGATAAAAACCACCGTGCACAAGTACCGTTGGGATTGAATTGGTTGGTAGTCAGCGACGTCCTACTGAGGTTACAAGGGAGGCTAGCTAGGACTCCAGTATGGACGTGACCTTTATTCGTAGACTCGGATCTTTTAACGAAAATGAATGATAAATTGTTTATCCATTACGATGATTGATAGTAATTGGCACCATTCGT
Source organism: Thymelicus acteon (assembly GCA_951805285.1). Lineage (NCBI taxonomy): Eukaryota > Metazoa > Arthropoda > Insecta > Lepidoptera > Hesperiidae > Thymelicus > Thymelicus acteon. The sequence continues at coordinate 1,107,919 of OX638227.1, read as the reverse complement.
TAGCTCCCGGAAGATGTATGGCGCTATCAATATGAGGGACTTAAATGAAGCGGCAATTAATCTTCGGGGGCGGGAAGCGGGAACAGGCTACGTCTAGAGCGCCTAGACCCAGACATATCAACATTCAATACGTAATAAATGTATTCAAGAACTTGTATGTATGTAGCTGATTAAGGTTCTTGAGTGGATGTTCTGTAAACGGGTGAGACTGATACATAAAAAATAACGCCGCATACTCCTATCCCTATTAATAGGAATCGCCGTGTAGTGGGACGGATATAACACAAATATCCAGATCGAAAAAAGAAAATAAATTTGAACTCCTTGAAACCGCATTGCTGGGATTTAAACCCAGGACCCTTCGAACGGCTGTCTACAATGGTAACAATTACATCACATGGGTCATCCAGTGCAGTATGATATTATAAGAATAATCATAATAATATGAACTTAATAATTATGGTGGAATGCTAGTTTGAACTAACTACAAATAATTGCAGCTGTAAGTTTGTCATTTTGTTTTACTCTTTATGAGTCCCAAAAGACCTTGCAAACATTCCTAATTTCTACAGTTAGTTAAACATACCTTCATTATAATCAACCATTGCTCCCTCTGTCCCTGTCACGGGCACGTTAGTTTCAGTATGTCACAGGAGGACAGTCACATCACCTGTATCACTGTACGTACATCACGCGCGCGTCTCCATCACTGATCTATTGGCGATGTGCAGCCTCCGGACATGTCGGTAACTATCGGTAACGACCGCGACGTTGTGAGACGATAGTGATGAGCGATAGCGGGTGTAAGTAGCGGACTTTGCGGTGTGCGATGTTTATAGGATTTAGGTTTTTCTAATTTTATGCGTATGAAGAATTTTTTGATACTATAGAAATTACAGAATGTCAAATTTACGAACATAATATCTAACGCTCTTTACCCGTTAAAACTTTACACTTTAAAGTTAATAATAAATAGAAAGGCAGTCCCCAAAAAGCTATCCCCTAAGGTTTTTTGTTATACCTAAAGTCTTATATGTCTCCGAATTGAACACCTTTAAACGTAGCATAAATTTGTCTAAAACATATCTCTGAACTTTACTATGAATTCCTGTAAAATCGCTCCCAGCACCGCTCTAACACCAAGTACAAAGCTTTAAGTAGTAGTTCTCAACAATAAGGAATTATGCACGGTCCAATAAGTGCCCCACCCTTCCGACAGAGCCCCGGTACGAAGATTGATTGACTGCTGAATGAAATTTGTAACTTATTGCCCATTGGAATGGTTACCCAACCGATAAAAGACGTAAACAAATATAGGTAGGCCATTGTTAATAAGAAGGTTATTGTCAATTATGCGGGAAGGAGTGGTGTGGGCGGCGCTAGGACTGGTGAGATCCCTGCAGCTGCTTCAGTGAGATATGATCCTGAATGTAATGGAAAAATTTATGTCGTATTTACAAATCATTTTAGTTAAAAATATACCACTTAGATAAAGCAATAAAAAATAACAGTTTTCTTCGCAATGTTCCAAAATGAATCCGTATCTATAAATTTAATTTGCCCGATAAACTCTCGTGGATTATTATGGGCACATTGGGCAATGACCATAATGTCCTTAATTCTTAATAGAGCCGGCCCTTGTATTGAAACAGGATATAAGTCACTAAATAATTATGTCTCATAAAAACAAACAACCACTTTCTGCTCTAAATAATCTATGAATGCGGTACTCGGATTTATACACAGATCTGTTTCATAATTAGTTAGTGATAGAAGAAAATTACATTGACGCCGACAGAGATAGAGGATAGATATTTCATAAGTGAATCCAATTAGTGTAACTACAGCTACTGCTAGTATCTGTTTTAACGAGCCTATTTGTAAGGACGTGAAGAAACTGTAATCTGAGCAATATACATGGCTTTTGGGATAGCATCTCTGATGATAGACTGCGAACATGTAGAATGGTCCATGTCATCTCATCGTCTATGATCAAAGATTAGCAACTTGTGAAATGTGAGCACTTGACCAGACCTAATAATTTCACGTGATTACTTAAAACCATATTGGGATTTAGTAAATGATTGGATATATTATATTTCTAGTATTGTAGAAGAACGTGAGTGAGTTTCGCTTTGGTGATGCTTTTATAGTGTTTACGTCCTTGGCGGTTTTTTTTTAAAATTTGGTTTACCATAAAAACGAAATTAGACTGAGGTTATGAATTTCTGTTTTCTTCTTCTACTTTATTAATTGATGGTATGCCAGCTTAAATGTAAAGAAAACGGGCATTGACGTCTTCATTTTTGAAAACTAAACAAATACCTTTCTTCAAATCCCCTAGGTCTTTAGAGATGGTAAAATTACCCTTAAAAGGAGGGAGGTCTTCGTTTCTATCTCTTCTGTTTCTTGGCGGCAAGACATACCTTATTATGTGATACATCTGGTGTTGTTCTCGTCCACGTTCCCACTCACATGAATCCATCACCAGTACGACAGGTTTACACAGTAATTAGAAGAAATAATATCTCCATATCAATTTGCAATTCAAACATTATATTAAATTGAATTTGTTGTCATGCAAAATATATTGCACGTAAATTGAGAATTGATAGGCTAATAACGAATAAAGCTATCGATAGATCAAAATTACGACTCAAATGGCCAAGCCTGACAACGATAGATTAGGAAACGGTCAAATAAATATGTATATGGTCTTTGTCGGCGCCTTGAAAGCGAATGTTTTCGTAATTTATGCTAAACTCGAAGATATTTCAAGTAAATTTGATAAGGCCATAAAAATTATGAAGAAAATTATTAACTTTAGCTACCATCACTGTTCAGTCATGCTGTCAATGCTGTCATCAGGTATTGCCAATTTACCAGGTGCTTGATTTTGTTTGTAATTTGGACGAACTACTCATTTGTCTGAAATCAGTAAAGCAGTGATAGCCTAGTGGTTGAAAGTTGGTCTCCCGAACGCAGGGGCTCGAGTTCAAATCCTGGCACGCACCTCTAATTTTCAAATATTATGTGCGTATTAGAAGTTAATTATCACTTGCTTCGGTGAAGGAAAACATCGTGAGGAAACCTGCACACCGGAGAGTTTTAATAAAGTTCTCATTGTTGTGTGAAATCTAGCAATCCGCACTTGGCCAGCGAGGTAGACTATGGCTTGTACTCATCACATTGTGAGAGGACACCCCAAGCCCAGTAGTGGGACAATTATGGGTTGTTGCTTTGCTTTGCTTTTTTTTTTGCTGAAATCAGTTTAGATCAGCTTGGCATTTCTATTAGCACTAATTTTATAACGTCAACACTTTCATGCGCGAGGTTTCTTGAGTTGCGGATCGCATGGACATACGCAATTAACATATACCTACACTTTTGTAGGTAAATAACAAAGTGAATAAATAAAACCATGAGCCGAAGACAAACATTTATGTTAAATATCCTGGACAAACACAAGCTCTACATTTATAATATTTACCGCTACAAAACCTAGGATTTGTTCTCAGTTTCCAGGATTTAGCTTCTGATTTCATTGCAGCCGGGTTTTAGAAATCTCAGTATTTATTTTAGTTAATGCAGTGCGTAAGAAAGATATCCTTAGGTAATGCACAAAGTAAAAAGCAATCTCCACCGTTACCTCAGAACTTTTGTATGTTTTTTTTTTATGAAAAGAGCCGGTAAACGAGTTGACGATCCACCTGATGGTAAATGGCTATCGTCGCCCATAGACATCAGTAGCACCAAAGGCATCACTGATGCGTTGTCAGCCAAGAAAGAGAGAAGAAAAAGAAAGAAAGAAAGAAGAAGATGGTATTAGGTTTTTTGTCAGGACTCTTCAATGTCTTTCTAGTAACCGTAGTCGTAATAACTTCCTTGCATGCATACACACACGCGCTAAGCCTCACTTACAATGCGACGTATCCAGATCAATAACAGGTATAATACTGATAGGTGTTAAAAAACCCATTGCGATAGGATCTGAGTGTGAACCTCATTAAAATACCTCCTTCGGCACGCGGAAGGTAAAGATAACGCGCTCACTGATGGTACGAACAATGCAAATACTTTAACCACTTTGAAACTGTATTTGCTCACGGCTCAGCTTACTCTTGTCCAGAACTGAGATGAACATACAAACCGTTAAAATTATATCAACTGAAAGACATTCTAGAAGGTCATTTGCACTTTTTCAATGTAAATTAGGGACGAATTCGTAATTCTTAATATAAACCATATTAGTGATGTATAGTCAATAATCTAAATTTTACTAACAAAAAATAACAGACTTCAAAGTCTCAAAAACTACTTTTCAGATCTCATTCAAATTTATGTGGGACCACATGACAAGCACCTGCTTTCGATTAAAAAAGGAATCATCGAAATCGGTTGGCGTGATATTGAGTTATTCGTCAATTTGTCGCGCACATCTTAACACAAATTTACGACTTATGTGGTTTTCTCATGGATGCCATTGTCAGATCTCAATAAAATTTATGTGGGACCACATGACAGCCACCAGCTTTCGATTAAGAAAACAATCATCAAAATCGGTTCGCCCAGTCCAAAGTTCTGAGGTAACAAACATTAAAAAAAAATACAGTCGAATTGAGAACCTCCTCCTTTTTTTGAAGTCGGTTAAAAATATATTTTTTTTTTGTATTTTGGGCAGAAAAGACATCAATTTCAAATGATGCTTTTTGTATCTGTATTTTCTATTATGGTTAACTAACTATAATGTTCTTTACCTCTAGTATGCGATTTGTTCTCTCAGAATGTGATTTAAAAATAAGTTTCTATGCATGTTTTTTAAGTATTGTAAATAATAATTTATTTACTTAAATGCTTCGACTTTCATGGGTCGTTCATTTTCAATCGCTTCACCGGTCAATTTGGTTACAAAAAGTAAACTACGGACATATCTACTACGGAAATAATTTTTGTTACGGCTTCGAAACCATATAAAATCTGTGGCAAGGAGACAAAAATTTGGTCGGTTTTATATGTTTAAAATATTATAAAGAGCTTTAGTTTTGATTCCTGCAATGATTACATGATCTAAACATTCCCATATAAGTTATTGTTAGTACCTACAATAATAGATAACTTGTACTATTTCCATTAAATATGAGAATTATGAGATGTTTATTTATCTCATCATAATATGTACACTAAAAATTAACTAAGTATTGTTGAGCAGTGAATTGATAAACTACTACAGCATGTTAGAAAGCTATAAATACATATAATATTATCGTCAAAGCTATTTTACCAACGTAGTAAACCAAAAGACCGGTGCTTTTAAGCAGCAAACGAGTGGAATTACTTTGACGCTAATAATGCCGTCATAGGAAAAAGGGCACATCTAACATTCTGTAAATTGCGAGAAAATCGAGTTTAAAAATCCAAATAAAATCAGTAATATCAAGTCACAAAAATCACAAAAGGCACAAATTCACATATGGTTTTCAATGTAATATTTTATGTAATAAAATATAAAATATTACAATGAAAAGGCACTTTTATTCACCTCTGCCTTTTCGTTGCAGTAAATAGTGATCGTAACAGTCGGCCGTAGAAGTAGCTTGACATTTTAGTACTTTGTAATAGTAACTGTTTCGACGGTTTCCTAGCAACATCTATGACAAATTCAAGAAATGTAATGTGACAAGGTACTAAAATGTTAAGCTACTTCTGCGGCCGACTGTACATGACATACGATACATGAAGGTGTAACTGCCAGTTGTGTCTTTTCTTTTACATGACATGTTAAGGTTTAGTATTGGTAAACATTAAATAAAAGAGCATAATTGTCACAGTTCAGTTGTGCCCTTTAAGCTTAAGGTATTTCATGTTTAGAGTGATCCTAAAAATCTACGAAAAATTAGCCAGATAGGCATTTTTTCCTGATTCCGAAAATGTATATAACTCAATTTAGCAAAAAATGTTAGTTGTGGCCTTTTTTCTTACGACGGCAGAATATTTGTTTGAACTAGATATTCAACGGAGGAGGATTGTTACACAAAAAAAGTTGATTTTCTCGTTGATCAGCGTTCGAAAGTCAATGTAAGAGTCGGTCGTTACTTCGATAATACCGATCGTGATTGGTTTTAAGCGGATTAATTTTGGGCCGGAAATCGAACTAATAATTTTTGATAAGGGACGTGTTTCACCGCGATCGACTAGCGATCATAAAAAAATAATACACCTGCTGGACTTAACACCTGTTCTTTAATTAATATTCTATATTACATATCAATTAAGCTATAAAAAGTGATGGTAACATTGATAAATGTAAAAAAGTGGTAGATATTATGTCACTAGCAAGCCGACGATGAAGAGCGTAAGAACAGGCAATTGACCGTTCTGCTCGTAGTCGCTCTGTCAATACAAGACGATACGCACCATAGATTACCCCCAATAGATTCCGCATTAGTGAATATTTCTTAGACTTCAAAGTCACAATTTGGCGGAAGGTGCGGTTTGCGGGGTACGAAACAGATGCGCTGTGATTGGATATTTAAAATTCAAACTTGGAATTTATCGAGCTCAACACTGTCCATAGTGACTGAGTATGTATAATCGATAAATCGTACAATCAATGTTTGTGATTATCATTATTTACTTTCATCACATTTATAATGAATAACAATACAATATAAATATCGATAATTTTAATAATTTAATATTAACAGTGTTTATATTATACAATGTCCGATTAGATAAATCATAATATATACAATGCTATTCGCGGCTAATTACATTAAAATAATAACATAACTGTTCGTAGTATCACTGCTTCTTAGCTTCATGAACTTAAAATCTTCTTTTTTTTTCACTCCTTCTGCCTATTACCAACTAATGTGGTAATTGAATCATGGATTTTTGCTTATCACTGCTATGATATGTATTAATTTGTACTTTACATACTTTTAATTACATTAATTATTGTTTATTTTATGTTTATATCTTTCTATTTTACATTCTCTGTTGACTTTACGCACGCCGATGCCCTCTATGTTTTTTTTAATATCCTTCTGATAGGTTGCCTGGAAGAAATCGCTATGTAGCGATAAGGCCGCCTATTGTTTTGTACTTCCATCTTTACTGTTATTCTTGTACGATTGTATAATTTGTGGTGTGCAAACAATAAAGAGTTATCTATCTATCTATCTAAAAACTATATTTTTGGGTTTTGAAGACATCATTTTTAGGAATTATTTTTATTACAAACTAGTTGACCCGACAGATGCTGCCATATCTAAATTTCATTAGGTTTGTTACTTTTCCTTTCGTGTGTATAATATTTTCATCACACTGTTTTTTTTTTACTGCAACGGTATCAAAATTTCGATATTTGTCATTTCATATTATTATTTTATTGTTTGGCTAATCCCTTAACTTCCAAATGAATAACTTCCATTTTTCCTTCCTCACGCGGCATCTAGGAAATCTATAAAACCATTACCACAATGTTTTTTCATATAATAAATAATGTTATCCTTGACTACAGCAACCTTTGTCCCACTTGTAACCTGTTAGAAATTATCGATTTCATAGCAATATCCTCAAAATGAATATCGATACGTCTTTAAAATGAAAAATTCACTTCCCTAATATTGTCTTTAGTCAGAAACAAGATAACTATTTTGAATTAGGAATGAAAGTTTTACAAAATGTCACTCTCAAAACCAGCTTAAGTTGAACTCTGCTTCATTATAAGAAAATTTGTAAAATAAATATGAATTACTAACTTATTAAATGATATGGCATCTTTTGGGTAACCTTTTTTTTCGAACTGATTTTTCACACCATTTCACACTACAATAAGCCATGGTTTCATCAGCGAATGCTTTTTTGAAATTAATTAAATTCTGAAAGATCCGCGTGTGTACGGGTCGAAGGTCTTGGTCGATACTAATGTCGTGAATGCTAGTATAGCTTTATGTGCATAGCAAAAGCACTTCTATGTTGCCGCGCGTCAGTTGCCTTGTATGCGGTATCTTTTGGAGGTAATCTATGATACGCACGCTTTTGTTGTTGTCAGAAGTGCTTGACATTTGACATACAGCGTTAAAATGCCTTCGTGTAGTATACCAATGTGACTGGTGTAGGGAAACAAAATATAAACGTGTCCGTGTTGTAGCTATTTTCGGAACAGATTTTTTGGTTGATTTATAAGGGCATAAGGTATCTATATTTTTTTATCATTGACCAACAGCGGGTGTGCCTGCGAACGGTAGTAAAATGGATGACACGTATCGCGATATTAGCAAATTCTATGCTACGGAGGGCATGTAAAGCCGTCGGTGCCGGTCGCTATTATTATACAGAAGTCATTAAATCATAAAGCCTTCCGACACTTGGTTGGCCACTATTGTCTCCAGCAATCTGTATTGAAGATGCGTGGGGGAGTATGCTCTACGCCTGCTCAGTTATAAGCCCAGTAGTGGGCCATTAATGGGTGGATGACGTAGGTATATCACAACTCAATACTCACAATTTCACTATCTTAATTGGTTTATTTCATGAACGAACCTTTTTTTCACTCAAATACCACCTGTCGATGGTTTAAATTCTAGTTCTAACGGCGTTAAAGTACAGGCAGTCCTCGTACTTACGGCATGTTAGGTTCTCGAAATACGCGACGTAAATCGAAACGACGTAAGTCGAGACATATTTTTTCATATTATGTTTACATGTAAAACTCAAGGGTTAGATCACACGGACTCTAAATAAAAAAAAACTGCATTTATAACAAAGGATATACATACTTTATTGTCAAAAGTATGTTCTTAAAATAAATATTTATGCACTTATGAAATTGCTAGTTATTTTTCCTATGCCGGAAATCGAAACAAATGACGTATGTTTGAGGAATAGTGTCAAAACATTGTTGGACGTAACTTGAAACGACGTAAATCGAAACGACGTAAGTCGAGGACTGCCTGTATATTAAAAAAAGTTTTAATAAGTAAACAACCGAACATAAAATGTTAACTAAACATACAACCCGTATTTAAATAATTTGGAATACCAACGTATTTGTATTCAAAGCTATGTCGTAAACGCGATGGTTTACTAATGTTGCCTCACTAATACGAAAATGTCAAAATATAAAGACATTATTATTTTAAAATATTGCCTATAAATTGTCCGTGAGAGTAATTTATGTGAATAGCCTACAGTTTTGGAAATCAGGTAAGTTATGTAGATACAACTTTAATAGATCATAAAAATCTATATTAAAAATTCAGTCACATAAAACTTGTCCACAAAATAAAAACATTTGGATAATAATATGGAATCACGATAGCCGATATCATTCCAAATTATGTTGTTTTACCCAGACAGGCAAGTAGATTAAATCATTTGAACAAATTTAATGATAAAACTTGCTATTTAGAACATTAGACCATACCAGGGGCGTAGCTACCGCCGTATCAGCCGTATCAATTATACGGGGCCCCGGGGCTGAGGGGGCCCCCAATGCGCCTTAGAAAAAAATCCTGTAATGATCCGGAAATTAATTATTATGATTCGAAAAATGTTCCGAAAAGCTCCGAAGTTCCGAAAGTTCGAAAAGTTCCGAAAATATTTGATACTTCATTGAAAAGTGAAATCAACAATAAAATTACTTTCGGGACCATCTTTCATCAATTTATCTTTAAGAGGCCATGATTCTAAATCTGGAAACTCGACGAATTGAAGACAAACAGGCAGTACAGATAATAATAAGAAAAACTTCTAATCAGTTATTTAAATGCCCTAATCAAAATTTAAACAAAATATTTAATGTACAAAAAAATTACGTTCTACACGACTCATGATGCTCTCCGGAACTGAGTGCTGCGCGGACATGCCGGCGGCAACCCCATGACACAGCGCTCCGGGAATACCTCAGAAGGAAGCTCATTCTACACGTAGCACAGCTCATTCTACACTTAGCACGTGCGTGGTAAAAATGATCAGGAGAATCGGACCGTAGAAGTTCTCCACGATTCGCATCGGTGTGGATAAAACTTCAATTCGGCCATGAGCTTTGTAAAGCATGAGCAGGTGCCTCGCTCCCAATGAAGTACTCCTTAGCCCGGTTTAAAACATCAAGCTTTTTGGAAGCCAACTTAGCCTTGGCTTCCAAATGACGCTGATACTACACATCACTCGAGATGTCAACTCCCAGAGTCATACTCTTACAACACTTTTAAGTGATAAGCGTGGTACCTGGAATTGAGGCACTATGAAAAATGGGGTTTTCTTAGTGGTAAACGCGCCAACTTTTGTCTTAATGGGGTTGAACTCGACTAAATTAAGTCAACCCTATTCCGAGACTTGCTCCAGAGAGTTCTCGACTTCAGACACAATTTTAAGCCTGCTATCCGCCACTTGCAAGTTTTGCGACTGAGAGGAATTAAGGGGGGCTGTGTAGTAGTTTAAGAAAAACTGTTCGATTCCGTCATTAACACTGGAACTACCCCGGAAGCGTGGGGCAGAAGTGTGGTGACTCTGTTCTTCAAGAAGGGCGATAAAGCCCTTTTGAAGAACTACAGGCCCATCGCACTTCTGAGCCAGGTTTATAAGCTGTTTTCGAGGGTGCTCACAAATCGCATTGCACGCAGGCTTGACGACTTCCAGCCTCCCGAACAAGCAGGATTCCGAAAAGGCTACAGCACCATAGACCATATACACACACTGCGGCAGATTATACAAAAGACCGAGGAGTATAATCTGCCGTTGTGAGTTGCCTATGTGGACTATGAGAAAGCCTTTGATTCTATCGAGACCTGGGCGGTACTAAATTCTCTCCAGCGGTGCCGGATCGACTACCCGTATATCGAGGTGTTGAAGTGTTTGTACTCATCTGCCACCATGTCCGTCAGAGTACACGACACAGCAACGAACCCCATCCAACTGAAGAGAGGTGTCAGGCAAGGGGATGTCATATCCCCAAAACTGTTCACCGCTGCGTTGGAAGACGTGTTCAAGCTGATGGAGTGGAAACGACGTGGCATTAACATCAATGGCGAATACATCACACACCTGCGATATGCCGATGATATAGTCATCCTGGCGGGTTCCCTGGAAGAACTTGGTACAATGCTCGGGGACTTGAACAGCGCCTCAAAACAGGTGGGTTTTAAGATGAACATGGACAAGACAAAAATCATGTCAAATGTCCATGTCACACCCGTACCGGTTGTGGTTGACGGCGCTGCTCTTGAAATTGTAGACGAATACAATTACCTGGGACAAGTGATCCAGATGGGTAAGTCCAACTTCGAGAAAGAAGTCACTCGTAGAATCCAACTCGGATGGGCTGCGTTCGGGAAACTGCGTCATATCTTGTCGTCCAAAACACTACCTCAGTGCCTGAAGTCGAAGGTGTTCGAGCAGTGTGTGTTGCCAGTGATGACATACGGATCCGAGACGTGGTGCTTTACTATTGGCCTGATCCACAAGCTCAGAGTTGCGCAGCGGGCTATGGAGAGGGCTATGCTCGGTATTTCTCTACGTGATCGCATCAGAAATGAGGAGATCCGTAGACGAACAAGGGTAACCGACATAACTCAAAGAATTAGCCGGCTGAAGTGGCAATGGGCTGGCCACATAGTACGAAGGACCGATAACCGTTGGGGAAGAAAGGTCCTCGAATGGCGCCCACGTCTCGGAAAAAGGAGCATAGGACGCCCCCCGACCAGGTGGACTGACGACCTGAAGAAGACAGCGGGCATCCGCTGGATTCAGAAGGCTCAAGACCGGTCAGAGTGGCGCAAGTTAGGGGAGGCCTATGTCCAGCAGTGGACCTCTAAGGGCTGATGGATGGATGGATGATGTGTAGTAGTTATAGGTTTCATATCTGAGCAACAACCATCTACTACATCCTTGATATATCGCTCAGATACAAAGCTGACTACCCAACTGCATAACCTCTCACAGCGACCGTAAGATGTTAACTTCTTGAGACCTCCCTGTGCCAGTCCTGGTTACAGGCTTTAGCGAAATCTAGGCTGACTGCCAGTGCTTCCCCGTTGCGATCAATAGCCTGACGATGCCTACAGGTGCGTAAGATAAATTTGATAGTCACCAGCTGAACTACCGTCGCAAAAACCGTATTGTCGATCACAGATCAGCTGATGATCTTCCAGATATCCCAGGAGCTGCATGTTAATCTCGCAATCCATTACCGTCGCAAGCAGGGAAGGCTTATCGCTATAGGCCTGTAGTTAGCCAGGTCACTGAGATTGCCCATTATGTGGATGGAATGAAAAAGGATAAACTTCCACGAAGACGTATCATGTGGCATACCGCATAAGATAAAATAAGAATAAGCACGTTAAGACGGGGAATCAACCAGCCCCGGATCTACAATTTTTTCGAACCGGGGCAGAAACTTGATAGTAATAGAGATAAGATAAAAAAAACTCACAAATAAAATATAATAGTTGGCATTTTTCGTGAATGGGACAATAAGAACTCTTTTTTAATAAATTTATTTATTCTCCCAACCACTGCCCAACCAGGCTTCCGTATGCTAGGCGCTGTGTGCATTAAGTTTTTTTATTTTTAATCATATTATATTATGATTTTTGCGCCCCCTGAATTGCGGCCCGGTGCTGGTGCCCCGGTTTGCTCCTCCTCCCCCTAGATCCGGGGCTGGAATCAACTCGGGCGCACACATCTTCAACACCACTGCGTGAATACCGTCTGGTCCTCTCAACTTCTTGGTATCAAGCTCTCACAGGTTTTTAGGCTGAGGCGATCCCTCTATCATCAAGAGTTGAGTTGGCGGCAAAAAGGATGCCAAGAAGTTCGGCATTCCCCTTTGCCGTATGGACCACGGAGTCGTCCGATTTACGCAGTTGTGGAAGAGACGACCGACAGAAGTTACCCTTAGCAGCTTGAGCTAGCGACCAGAATTCTCGACTACCAGAGGGGTAATCGTCCATTCGCTAGCCAGTTCTGCCGATAAACTTTAAATTGCCTTCCTTTTAGTCATTTGCTTCTTTGCTGACCAGGAGGCAGCGTTAAACTTTGTATTAAGCCCTGAGGTGGATATATCTATAAGCGTGCACGCGGACGACCATGTCGTTAACAATGACCATGATGCCCTGTCGTATCACATCGGCTACTGAGTCTGCGCTCGCGTTCGGATCTCCCGAAACGAAACAGAGCTGCCCCCAGATTAAAATTTTAGAGTATTGATTTTATGTGGTTTATTAATCGATGTTAGTATATATTTGTTTTAATTCACGCTAGTTTTTTTATTTATTTTGAGAAAGATCTTTACCCTCGAGTAGAGGGGGGGCCCCCGGCACAATTTTGATACGGGGCCCCGGAAGGGCTAGCTACGCCACTGGACCATACCTAACTGATTTTCTTGCAACTGCCAATGTTCACTCCATGTGGAAAAGGCGTTGAAAGTTTGTATAAAAGAAGGTGAAAAGTGTAATAAAGCTAAAGCTAGATACATTCGTTTTTTGTGATTTCAAAGTATCTTTGATTCTCTAAAAAGAACACCGATGAAGACACCCCAGGAAATCTAGAATTGTCACATAATAATATGCTAATCTAAATCATTTTAAAAATATTTCAGAATAACTTTACTGTTAACGGATCAACAAGTAATAATAAAAAGATCGTGAGAATTCCAAGAAATGTCAAATATTGTTACGACTCACATTTTTATTAACGCAAGCAAGTAGGTATAAGTGGTATAACTCGTAAATTATCGGACAAATTGAACCGGTGTCGACCGGGCGCGCTGTGCGTGAAGTTACGAGTACGGAAGATCCGACATATAATACTGATTGTGTAACCGAATGGCTTCACTACTGCGGGGGGAAAGATAAAAGATTATCCTGTGTTTAGTGACATGAATTTATTTTGAAGAGTGATTCTGTAAAAATATGACGATTAAGGAGGATGCAATCAGTTGGTTTATTTGGTCTCCCAGAAGTCGCCTTCTACGAATTGATAAATAAGTAAAATAAATAGTTGAGTAGTATAAATGATTATGTAAATAATCCATAAAGAAATAGAGGCCTTAATTTTTTATTTATCTATTTATTTGATGCATTTGATTTCACAAATACATATGGCACGTACCGTAAACTTTAAGATTTAAGCTCAGAATGCACAACAAACCAGTAAAGATTCATTTCACTTTGTTACGATATAAGCAACTGAAAGTCAAGTGAAGATTATAGGGTTCCTATTTTTGTAGAGATCTTCCCTGGCCTACTTGTGGATAGTAGGACAAGTCCATAAATAATTATAGTCATGACTGTCATGAATTGCGAAGGCTATTTTCACACAACAGACAAATGCAAAGACAATTTTATAGTACTGCAACATTAATATCATTCATGCTTGTGACATAATGAAAGAATTTTCGATGGCTAGCAATACTTAATTGCAGAATATGAACTGTTAATCGCTTTATACATATATATGTGTTACAGGATATATCGGTATTGCAACGATAATAATGACTTCAAAAGTCAAAATTGTCTGATCTCAAGTATTATAGTGCGTTGGATAAATGGGAATACATGTTAAATAATAAACATCAAATAATTCTTGACAAAAATATGTTATAAATAATTATACATTTGCGTATTTGTATTCGTTTTATGTCATATTTTACCCCGACTTACCCTACTTCAGATAAAAGTGTTTCCCTGATTTTTAGGAGTTAAATAAAGACATGTCTCCAAATTTATACGACAAACTATAATTCACATAGCTTTTTTGGTTCAAAGGACATAAAAGGGTAAATGAATGAGACCAACGAAATTAAACTCCTAAATAACGCATTAAAAATATTAGCGCTACAAACCACTATGAACTGTGTAACTTGTTTATTAAAATTAATACGCAACTTTATAGATTAGTAATCTGTACTCACCGCAATATTTTCTAGCAAGTATTAAGTATGTAGTTTTATTTCAATTAAGTCCAAAATTTAAAATCTACGTCCTTCCTTTCCCGAAACAAAACATGTTTGAATTCGATTGTACTTAAATGTTGTTTCGGTGATTATTTTTCCGACCCAAATATCGACCAATAGAATTGCACCATTCGACGTCACGTGGTACAACCTACATGGTATTATACTGATAATTTTTTGAAAATTTTCTCTGGTAGTTGCTATATATAAAAAACAAAACATGATCCAGTCAAATTAACCACACGTCAAACTGACAGGTTGAATTCAATTGTGAAAATTGGAAAAATAATCCCCCGAATACCACACGAGCTTCAAAATTATCTGGCATTTCCCTCAAGGTTCCCTGCAAACAAATAAAATCGTTAAGTTTTTCAGGAAAAATCATTCGCGCTTCGCGCTCGTGATTTTTTAACCTGAAAAACTTGACTCCTTCATTTGTTTGCAACGAACCTATCGGGAAATACCCGATAATTTTGAAGCTCTTGTGGTATTATAAGTGACAATTCTCATTGCCAAAACCGCCCACGCCGCTATGTGTATCGTTTTTGGCGCGAATTCCTCTACTCATCAATGACAACAGAAGAATGTCTTGTTTATCTGATTGTGTAAAATTAAAAATAAGTGTGATAAAGACGCTCAGTAATGTTTGGCGAGAAGTTTAAAAAGGGTTGTTAACTTTGTTTAATTTTCACCGGTACATATAAGATCTCGATACAGTCACTTAAGATTACTTATAATGTGAATAGTTTGTGAACCTTCTCAGATGATAATTTTGAAGATTTCCCCGTTAAACAACTCATGGTTTATTGTTTTAAAGCCACACAAGAAACAAACCTTTATTAATATGGAACTGTAATTGAGCCATCACAAAAACAACCTTCAACCGATAGTGATGTAACCTCAGAATCGATCGATAACGAATCGCAGTCCGCAACCAAACAGGCCGATCGTGTCAGTCCTTAACGGTCTTTTAATTTGCAACAATACATCGTTAGCGATCACTGCAGGGCACGAATCTCCAGGTGATAGTCATAAAATGGCTGCCTTCACCATTTTATGACCATTTTATGAAGCCTAGACTTAACGATGACAAGTGACATCAATATTATTAAACATGGCAAAAATGTTACTAATATTATAAATGTGAAAATTTGATTGTGAGGATGTATGGATGGTGAGGGTGTAAGTATGTTTGTTACGCTTTCACGCAAAAATTATTTAACGGATTATCATGAAATTTTACTCCCAAGTAGATCATAGGCGAAGCTGCAGGGTGCTGTAGTAGCTGATAAACCAATGGACATGCCATTTTATGATCGGTGGTCGTCGCTATAATACACATCTGTGAAATGAAAGTCATCAAAGACGTATTCAGTCTGGAAGGAAGAAGAGGACTCATTTATTTGAAGTCTTGAAGGGCATTGAAGTTATTATTAAACTTATGCCTAATCTATATCCGAGTAAGTTCGTGTTAACGCAGACGAAAACAAAGGTTAATTTAATTTTTTTTATTCTATTTCATCCCATGAACAAAATAAACTCAATGGACAATGGAATGTGTATTTAAACCAGATCCGGAGTCCGGCTGTCAATTTCTCCCGACGAATGAACGAACTACATGTTAACATGTTCTAACTACTTTTTTAAATTGACGACCCGTGTGGCGCAATGGTTACCATGCCCGATCGCCGCACCAAGGGTCCTGGGTTCAATTCCCAGCGAGGCGGAAATTTGAATGATGAGTTTGAATTTCTGTTCTCGGTCTGGGTGTGAATGTCCTTGTCTAGTGTGTTGTCCATGGCACCCACGACACAGGGAATCCTAGTGTGGGGCTATGAGTGTAACGCGTTATTTATTTAAAAAAAAAAATCTAGAACCGTTTGAGAGACCAACGCCCATGATATCCATAGAGTTGACGAAAATACTAGAACTACATTATTTTAGGCTTCGCTCTATGGTCGCTTTCTTCTGTTAAAATGTTTTGTTAAGGAATGTGGCACTGGGCACATGGCACATACGAAATACCACAAAAGAACTATCCCATTATTTAGGTTGCGATTTTTTTATAATCTTGTATTTTTTATGTTATGTTTAAATAATGTACCAACATTGTCACATGATCATATCTACATATTACCATGCCGTCGCACATGTTGAACGGCATACACATTTTACCAAGACATTGGGATTTTAGAGTTAAAGCTTAGAAAGCCAGGCTTTGTGGAGTTAGGAGTTAAGGAGCTTGCCTTTTGTTGAAATCTGATGACTTAACGGTGAATGTCTTGATTGGATTGCTATTCCGTAGCAAAATTAATTTGAAGGTACATACATTTTTAATATTGTACAAAGTGTGTCTGACAACATACTCCATATCGATAATTATAATTACCGTTACCATTTCTGATCATTATTAGTCGTATGGTGCAACCGCTTTCCGTATCAGGCGTAACCCCCGCAGCTGTGGAACGAGAATTAAAATACCATTTCATTACGATGCCACTGGCCATTTCTACCGTGGAGGCATAGAGATATTTTTTAGTCTATGGCGGGAGGGTTAACGATTCTTTTCCATATTTGAAACGAAATTACGTTTGTGTGATTTATGAAGTTAGTACAAATCATAAGGACAGCCGACAAGGCAATTTTATCTTAAAAGGAAACGCGTGTTATGTTTCGTTGCGTGGGATTAGAACGCACGTTTTAATAGGCTTTTTTAAATTTGAGATTAAGACATGCATTTAATTAGAAATTTATTGGTTATGGTCATGCATTTTAAATTAATAAATACTTAGTTAAGTTCTGATATAAAAGGCCATTTTCGGAATAACGTGTTCGAATGTGTACTTAAATACCGAGCAAGCGCATTTAGGAATGTGGATAACGCATGTCTGTCTATAACATTTAAGTATTTAAAAATGTCTAGCACTTAATTTACTCGTAAGCATTTTCATCTGAATGTTTGCATTTTGCTTCACGTACAATAATGTATTTATGTGTTTCCATTTTTAAGGTTAGAAAGTAGAAATAATCTGAATTTTACCAAGAAAAAAAAATAACCGACTTCAAAATAACTTAAAAACTACTCGTCATATCTAGCTCAAATTTAAGTGGGATCACATGACAAGCACCAGCTTTCGATCAAAAAAGAATCATCAAAATCGGTTCACCTAGTTGAAAGTTCTGAGGTAACGAACATAAAAAAAATACAATCAAATTGAATACTACTCCTTTTTTGAATTCGGTTAAAAATATAGGCATGATGTGCTATAAATACATAGAAGCACACACACATACCCGGCCAGTGTCTTAGTGTTGCGGTTGGTATGGTCACACACACATAGGTATACACAGTGTGACAAGAAAATCGCCGGCGACTCTTCACTCAGCAGGCGAATACCACTAAATGGCCATCGTATCCATATTGGTATCTAATAACCATCCCTCAATAATGGAAGTAAGTCATGGTCGAGGACATTGCCTTTAAGTGCACAAACTCATGGCATACAGTCCAGTTGGGCTCCAAACAGACGCTATTCAGTATCAGGCTATTATATCCTAAAATTAATCACAGTACAATGCTATATATGAATTATATGACTTAACACAAACTTTGTGGACGCTGGAGATTTCCAGAAAGCATGGAACAGTGGGAGCAGTAATGACCAGCGTGGGCGCTACGTCTTCACAACGTTCCATAATCATAAAATATACGAGACAAGACAATGCCCATGTTTTATTTCGATATTTTATTGCCGATGCCATAAATAACCAGATAACTGATAAAGTCCGGTTTATGGAGCTGCCATTCATTTTGATCGCCAGAAATCGGAAAGAGGTGAACGAGCTATTGTGTGTGGATTTAATTATGGTGGAGGGAAGAATAAACACATGTCTGTAGTGTTACGTGGAAACCGAACTGAATGATGTTTAGTTGTCGACTAGAATATACTTGGGTTGCGGTTGCAATGTTCGACTTTAGGATTTCTTGACCGTCTTGCCTACAAGCCTGTTAAGTTACAGGTTCTTAACTGAATAGAAAAATACCCACATGAATAAATGAGTTTGAATTGAATTGAAGAAGAGGAGATATCCTCTAGTGCAGGTATTAATTGTAACTGAATGATGATTGGAAGGGCTAGCCATAGATTAGCCAACATGTCTAAACTGTTCCAATCACTCTTATGAGCTGCGGATAAATGTGGATAAGCGATCTGTGAGACCGACTGGATATTGCAATGTTTGGAACGAAATATTTGTATAAGCCACGGGCACTTAATCTGGTAGCTGATTTATTATTGTCTAAATAAAAATATTTCTCGAAGCCTCAAGCGAAAGATCACTCGCCATGATTAGTACTAAGAAGTGCGAATCTAATCAATATCGCGATGGTGTTACTTGGACATTAATCGAAGGATATAAAATAAAAAGGTGATGAACTGATGATCAATTTTCGGACAAGTCGCGTGCGCACGACCTTGTGGGAACTGCGACCGGCTGATCGGTTCGCGGTTCGCCGAATGCATAATAAAATTCACGTAAGTGTTCGCTATTAACATAATGGGTACTCTAGAATTTTGAGACAGCTGTTTATAATATAAATAATCTTATAATGTTACATGTAAATTACGTAATTTCATAACATAAACAATGTGTGACGGAATAAACGGAGAGTTAGCTTGTTCAATTTTAATAGATATCAAAAATATATAATTACCTAACTATTTAATTAAAGGATTTAAATGAGAATGAAGAAATGAGATTTAATCTCGATTATTTATTCAAACTCAAAGTATGTATGCGGAATAAAAGTCGAGACAAATTTATGACTTAATTGGCGTTGCAGATTTAACGATATTAGTTTTTAATACACATATTGCGAATTCATTGGGACGTGGACACTTTAATACCCGGAATATGTAATAAAACGAACATTTAACGACCACAATATAACCAAACTGGTAAAAAGTTGATAGAGCTTGCAATAACAGTACAAGGTATCTATACTAATATATACAGATTTGATTTTTTCTTTGCATTGAATAGGCTCCGAAACTACTGAAACGATTTCAAAAATTCTTTCACTGTTGGGAAGCTACACTATCCCCGAATAATATAGGCTATATTATATTTTCAATAAAATTAGGGATCCTTAATAAAACTCCAATAAGTTGTAAAAAAAATAAGAAAACCGAAGCAAAGCGAGGGCGGTTACTCGTCTTACATAAATGAATAAGAATATTTGATTTTTTAATGACTAAATAAATATATTTAACTAGTGCTCTAAATCATAGATTACCTATAGTAGGTGTGAATGGTTTGTCTGCTGAATTTCATGAGTCAGTTCAGTGGTTTTTGCGTGAAAGATGATAAACATTCACACAAACTCTTACATTAATAATATTAGTAGGATTTCCTACGATATAGTTACCTACTCATTGAATTCATCACGTAGATTTCTTCTCCTCTATGACAAAGCACATTTCCGAAAAGCTGGTACTTTAGATTAGATTATAAATAAGTGTGTCAGTGATACCGACATGAATAAAATATTATTTCATTTCATTCATTTTGCAATAATTTACAACTTTCTAACGGCTGGAAAAGGGTGTCTGTCAGAACGCTAAGGGTCACCGTTTTCCCCGTTACCTTAAACCAAACCCCCCTTATTCATAAAAACAAGCAAAGTTATAAAAGGCTTAGAAAGTATTTTGTTTCTCTTACTCTTCCGCAAAACGATAAAGATAAAACATATTATAACCGTGGTGATAGCTAAAATGGGTTTATGAATGAGGCCGTAAATGTATAATGTCAAAAGTTATGTTTAATAGCACAGGCTGTAAAATTATTGTTTCGCGTGGCATAAAACCAATAACTATGTATTTTAGAGTGATTATGTAGACTTGAGCGTTCTTTGATGGCTCAGTTCCCAAATAAGGTTTTTTTTTCTGTAAAAAAGAGCATTTCCAATCTAGAATTTTATCAAGTCATGCCTGACAATCTCGCTAATTGTCGAAAATAAAATATTATTCAAGTAACAAAAACTACAATCTGTCTAAATGACCGTGCTTATTATAATGATAGGGCTAATTTGAGAGGCTTGTCGGTCTGTCCGTCAATCAGGATGACTTTTCTAATGGACGATTATTGTGAAGCTGCACCGTCCTGTAATTAATAGTTAGGTTAGGATATTAAAAGTGTATGATGACCGCGATAGGTGTCAGAAAGGGTATAACGTGGGGCCGCGTGACTCTCACAATGGCTTTGTATATGATGACCATCAGAATTCTGGAATTTACCGTCAGAAATAATTACCGCTTGTGATATTTATAGCTCGTATTATAAAAGCCATTAGGAGCCGTTGTAATAGGCTCATATTATTATTTTTATGGTGATAAACATTTTATTTTTCTATACAGATATATTTATAGCAAGGTCTTTTAGCTACTTGGTTGAAACTTGAAGCGTGAGTAATGTTTTCGAAAGTAAAACTTTAGACTGAACGCAATTACCGATCTTTAAGCTTGAATTTAAAAAAATCTCATATTTACGTATCAAGCGATTCATGCGTCATCTAAGAAAGCCTCTGTTCGTTTACCATTAATAAACTATTCTTCAAACAAAACAAAAACAAACTTTTCCCAGCATAACGATTTGGATAAATAAATTATTTTGTTCAAATACCATTGAAATTTGAAAAACAAGCAGTCCTAATGGTTTTTAAACAACCGGCCGCAGTTCACGGACACTCGTAACAATGAAAGCATTCAGCCTCCAGTTTACTTGCCACATTAGCACATTTTTTACATTGTACCTTTGTTCCACTATCCGCGATCAGCTCTAGCTTCCCGCCATGATTCAATAGATGAAGAGACTTTCCACGATATACTTCGAATCAGATACAAAGCACCCCAACATTTTAGTTGTCGTTGACAGGGGACCAGACTCAGACTTCAACATAAAAAATTACATGAAACATTTAATCTCTTAACTCTTCGGCACCCTGAATTGTATGGCATGACTATAAATATTACGGGAACGATTGAGACGTCACAGCCAATATTTAAAGTTGAAGCGGTAGCTTAGTTTGAATTACAAACTGTACCTTGCGACTTAAAAAAAATATACATACAAAAAGATGTAAAAAGAGTTTTCCTCCAGGGCCTGCGTTGTATTGGCGATTACTCTGGTATTGCTCATGTCCGTAGGCGACGGTGACCACTTACCATGAGGTGGTTTTTCGTCTGCCCTTCAGGCTATAAAAAATACATATTTTAATTATATTTTTGAAAACCAAATCAAAATCTACCAAGTCTTTTTTATTCCCAAGCCAATCCAATACAATCTTAATACGAGTACCTATATATAAATTACGTGTCACATTGTTTGTCCGCGACGGACTCCTAAACTACTTACCCGATTTTAATCAAATTTGCACACAGTGTGCAGTTTGATCCAACTTGAAAGATAGGATAGCTTACATCTCAAAATAAAAAAAACTTTTCACAGAACGAAGTCTGTCCGGGCAGCTAGTAATATTATATAACCCTTACAAACATCGATTGACAAACAAAGGAGATAAAAGTATATTCGTTTTTGCTTATTTCTAAAAGTATAGTTTATCATAATCCATGAAATTTTGCTCCTTATTCATCCATTATCACTCAACCACCAAAAACTGCATAATTGGGTTACGTTGTTTACTTTTATTTCTGTTATCTGTT
Source organism: Thymelicus acteon (assembly GCA_951805285.1). Classification (NCBI taxonomy): domain Eukaryota; kingdom Metazoa; phylum Arthropoda; class Insecta; order Lepidoptera; family Hesperiidae; genus Thymelicus; species Thymelicus acteon. The sequence continues at coordinate 1,085,239 of OX638227.1, read as the reverse complement.
TATAAATTGCCTCGCCATCTCTGATAAACCTATAACACTTAAATTTTGTGTTTATTTGATCATCGTTCGTTTATGTAGGGTTGCCTACGTGTGATTAATGTAGATAAACCGCTGATGAGTTACGGAACTCATCATAAGGATAAAATATCGAGAAAATTATGAGTGAGCCCTCCGGTTACTATCTGGTTTGTATAGGTACCAGCCTTGGCATATTATTCTAATTTCTAACTCTACAATGCGTACATAATTATCCAATCGATTTTGAGGAATTCGGAATGGTTCAGGATCCAAAGTGCACTAAAATAAAATATAAACTGTCAAGGTGGAAGAATGATGAAAATAAATGCATAAACAAGGAAGTTAACATACATTGCTAAACATTTGTTTACAAATGCCATGCCATGCTATGTCTGCTGGTGTTTACAAATGCCAAAGAATCAAACAACAAAGTCGCAGCCCTAACAATGTAGGAAGAGATCAATTAACCTGTTGACCCGCACTGTGGTCGTTCGAACGTTCGATCGCATCACCGTCCCATCGGACGGTCGCTGGTCGCCGTGATCCGTATGACCGCTAACGTAGGGTTACCAACTCAACATTTGAACAAAAGTCCGGACAATTTCGCTGAATATTAAGAACAAATCCGGACATTTCTAAAAAACACACACACAGCATTTTTTGCATTTTTGTCTGAAATGCTATCGTTAATTGTTAATAATTTTTAGTTTTTTTTTGTTAATTGATTGTTATTTTTTTTGACTGATCAGTATATTTCATAAAAAAAAGTTAAGGCCGGACTTATTCGAAGGCCGGACAAAAACCGATCAGAAGGCCAAAAGTCCGGACATGTTCGGACAAATCCGGACGGTTGGTAACCCTATGCTAACGAGTGCCTTCTATACTAAACTGAACTCCAACACTCCCATGTTCCAGTCCCTATGTGAATGTTCGAGACGCAGTTTGGACTATTACACTATCTCCAAAAATCTAAAACATAAAGCTATCTTCAAATGTATTTGCTGTAACGACATTATGTGTGCTATAATGTCGCAAATGAAACGTTTCAGAAGACGTAAGACCACAGTTTAAATAAAAAATAGTTTCTCAAAAAGTTGTAATTAAAGTACGCGTAAACGTAAACTCATTTACTTGGACTTGTGGCAATTTTTAAATTAAGCAATTTTGTTACTAACACCGGAATATTTATATCTAACGTATGTCAAACATAATAATATGTTTTTTTTTAAATTAACGCAAAACCACTGTTTACCAGAAAGCATCTTTAATCAACGATCAGTAAGCGATGACGTAGATATCACATATACATACGATAGTCACATAACATACATAGGCACACGAATGTTATTCCAATAGCTTATACTGCAGGCGTCATGTATAAGCGACATAGAAACTATAGCACGGGATCGGCTGAGCTGACCTATTCGCCCCGCGCTGGGCCGCGCTGCATTGCGCGATTTTGTCTGAGACCCGCGACAGTTAACGGGTTAACTTAAGTGTTGTCATAAAAAATATTGTCATAACATAGTTACGGATCGTATATGTCTACAACAAAAGCGACTTTCTATACGTAGCTATAGCACAAAACGACCAATAGACTCACTAAACTACAAGTAACAAGTTAAAATACAAAGACGTCATAGGAATATTGGGCAACGAAACTATTTGTCATCATTTTAATCATTTGTCTCCAGTGCCTATGTGTTCTTTCTATCGTTTGTCCTCTATTTGGTCTTAACTCTTGGACAGCAAGACATAAGGGCCTTCACCGCAGGTTGATAAAACCACAAGAAGAGGGCATTCTAAGTCGTGGGAGAAATAAATTGCGCTATAGGTTAGGTGTACGATTGGTCCATTAACCTTACATTGGAAGGTATTAGCATATAAAGTGCGCTCCAGCTCACGAAAGGATCAATTAACCTATTGACGGTGCGGCGCCGATGGGATCCGTCGTGTCGTGACCTGCGGCTGCGACCCGCTAACGAGACGATAAAAGTAAATATTCAAAATCATGTCGTTTAAACAGTCTCTTTGTTGCCTTTATGAATATTGTTAATCTGTTTTTGATTTTAGATTTTTCAAGGGTTTTCATATTGTTTTGTTAATATTATTATTATTTAAAAAGAAAATAACGACCAAGTTTCCCAAAATGGGTAGCGGTATCGAAGCTGACACGGCAAATACATCTGAAGTCAAGTTAAGCCATGCAATAAAGTACCAACTGAGATGTTTAACGACACATTTGTTTTCCTTAATAATTACCGCACAATAATATAATACCAAGACTATCCAAGGCGCAAGAGACTTTTAAATCCAACATAACAAACAACGAATACTAAAATGAAACAGCAAAAGTGCAGAAGTGACTTCGACCGAGGCAAGCCGCTAGCGGCGAGGTCACATCTGTTTTATTTGGAGGCTTGTATTGTAGATAGCCGCGTACAGTATATCATGATGGTTAATGTTGATACCGCGGTCCGAACTTGCTCCAAAACAACTTGGCACCTCGCTCGGAAACGCTATATTTCGCTTAAATTATAATATCGTTTTTATCACATCTATTCCAAAAGAACTCGTTTATTTTTCGTAAAAAGGATTCAGGAACAGATCTCTGGATTCGAAAAAACATTCTCGCTTTTGAAACATTTCTTTACTTTCAAGCTTCTAATTTACTTGACTTTCGTCTTACGCCGCCATCGAGTACCCCGCTCTTAAGAAAGATCAATATCGAATATCAAAGTGCAGTTTCATATCTTTTTGGATATACAGTGAAACCTGGTTAAGTGGGCCCAGAATATGTGAGAAATCTCTGTTAATTATAATTACAATGAGGTCCCGACACGTCTTTTGTATTGAAATATTTTTTTATTACTAGGAATGTCAAACCTCAATAACTGAGATTTGATTTCATAATTTTTTTCGATGTTTACCTATCTTATTGGGACTTTCTAAATCAATTACATCTATAATTGAGACAATAAAACAGGTTTAGACAAGTGAAGATGATGATCCGACTTCGCATAGTGAGACCCTCTTTAAATAAGAAAACTGTCATAATTGCCTATGTGGGAAGCTGGGTAATTGAAATTTGAAAAGCCTCCATATGCGATACACAATTCTCGGTCTCTTGAGATCCCAGTTATACAGGTTTCACTGTAGCTGGTTCCCCAGCTATATCCAGCAGCACCTTTTGTTCGTTCTTGACTAAAGTTCCACTCGATGATAATGATGCATCTAATCACTATTAGTGCACTCACACGTCGACCGGTACATAAGGCCAATAATAATTTATGGGATGGTCTAGATCACCTCTTAAGGCCAATTCATACGTAACGGGTTTTTTCCCGTACGGGACAGGACGTGAAGTTTTGGAAACATCGTTTCATAGAAAATGTATACGATAGTGCATATCCAGCGGAATCCCGTACGGGAAAAAACCCGTTACGTATGCATTGACCTTTACTCTCAGGTTGTGTTAACCCTAGTATAATCGATGTCGATGTCATTTACGATCAAGTGGCCCTATGACAGCTAGTTTGGCACCTATTTATAGAAGATGGTAGTTGACCAAGTAAGTACGACGCTTGTCCATTTCCAACAATACCATTCCATCGCATTGTCCTATTTTTTTGTGTCAATTAAAGCACACCATAAAAAGTTCGGATTATAATCACAATGAGGCTAATGACTTGTTATAGCTTTTAAAAGATCATTAAAATTTTAATTCAACGAATCACGTCCAATCAAACAAACTGGTAATTAAACAAAAGGCGAGTAAAATCTGTCCTACCAATTACACCACAATCAGTCCCCTGCACCAATTACTTCAGAACCTGAATTAATTACCCTCGCACTCTGGTAGGGACAGAATGAGTTAAATTAATTGCAACTCAGACTCGCTACGGGTGGTTTACGTTCATTTAAATATTAAAAGCCACGGGATTGTGAAAGGAGTATAATAAACTTGACGGAAAACTCGACAGGCAATCCGTCATGCAGGCTAAAGGGGACTTCATTTGTTAGGTGTTAACTAAGGGGGAATTAGGGTATTTAAGAATTTCAAAATTTTTACGTCTTTCTAAATACTCTTCGATATTTACTTAAAGTAAAATTCAGATGGCCTGAGTTGATAAATTTGGGAATTAAAATAAAAAATATGGATTAATGGTGCAACGAAACGGATCCACAGCTGCAATTAAAAACTGTGATGAAGTGCAGCGTATCTTAAGATACACGGGTGTAATGTAACAGTTATTTAGCTAGATGAATTAAATTAAAACTTAAAGGAATCCTGCGCAGCGGGTTTAAAAATATACACGCGCACTAGCATTGGTTTTTGTACCACACATAATACTTGTACGCTTATTAATATCTGTAAAAAACTGTTTACGCTCATGTTATATCGTATCAAAATAATAACTGTCATCATTGCCTCGCGGCCATATAACACCTATTAAGAAGCGTAGCATACTTTCAATAAAGCCATTATTAATTTTACTACCACCGACGTCCAACGAGCGATGTAAGCAGAATTTCTACTTCTTCGGCTACCATTAACTGCTATATCATGTGACTTTAAGATATCCCTTTCGCCATCCCGGCAAGGGACTACGAACTCTAACGTAGAACGGTAAAGTTCACAATCGAGTGTGAATAAAATGATGGTGTCATAAAGCCATTGAATATGGAGTTTGTTCGTTAAAGCCGTGTGTTCTCTGTTTGTTTTAGAGAGAGCGTGTGCAATGGCCATTATTTGAGAAGTAATATTGCGTTTGCAGAGGCTGAGGTACTAAAAGAGAACGGTTGTCGGTCTGTTTCCCCCGGGTTTTGTTTCCTTATGCGTCTCGCGCAGCTGTCTCCCAGATGTTTTATTTGGTAAACGATTATTGTTCATTCAATTGACCTTTCTAGATTTAAGGGTTTATGGCATATTGCTTACTTAATGAATGAACGGCTCTCACGAAACCAAACGTTATTACTGTTTGCGGTTACGTTCGCATACATTTAGTTATTGTCGTAATCTCGTAATGTTACGTTGGGATTTATTGTAATTACCCCTTACTAAAATTAAAAGTCTTCGAAGCCCAAATATCCCCTATCCCCTATCTCCGGGGATACCAACAAAAGAGTTTTAGTAATCACGATACATTTACATGTTATATTCGAAGTCTCCAGAAAATATAGTTTACGCAAATTGCGCATGAAAAAATGTAACAAGAAAATGTTAGGCCTAAGCTGTTAAACAGGAAATTGGTTCTAAACAACTGGTGGGAAAACTAAACTAGCTACGGAACACCAATCTGTTATTGTGTAAACCGATGTCAAACATTTATCATTACGTTTGTGCCATTCCATTACCGTGCTTCGGCAATGAAGGTGCTTCAATAGACTTGGGACAGTAAAATGGTCTTCGTGTAGGACGGAAGGAAGGAGTCTTTGATCCGAGATGAGAGTAATGGATTGTTATCTAGTCATAGCGATAAGTTTCAGTTTCTGTGAGTATCTTCAATCGGTTGTTAGTCAAACTGTTATAAAGTAATATTAATTTTACCCTGTCAACTTCTACATAGTGTACCTATGTGAACATGGTGGTTCCTCTCTTGGAATATATACTGGATCTATTTATACCTAATTATCTGCGATTTCCAGGCAATGTAGCGAGCAGTATAATGTGGGAAGAAGTGCGCTGTGCAACAGACGCGGATCAGAGCACCCCAGAGGGCAGAGTACCTGACATAGGGCGTTTCCCCTGGCTCGGAGTGATACAGCATAGTTTTTGTAAGTCTTTATATGACCACACAGCTCATTACAGCTCTTGAAACAAAGCTCAATTTTCTTTTAACGAGTTACGTGTAACATCTTACCGCCACATTAATAAAAATATTTTTTATTTATCTCAGCTGTTCCAGCTTTTTAATTATCTGCGTCGGACAGATAAATAATAATCTTTTGGTTTTTATTATGAAAGCAATGGCTTCTATGCTTCGACAAAAACTCTGACTCTCCGTCACGAAGATAATGGGGATCTATATCATCTATATGTCGTCGGTGCGACTTTAAGACCTCTTTAAGTGTAAAAAATCAGCTTTTTGAGGAAATCGATAAAAATCGATGAAGTTTTGTTTAGCAAGCACATAGGTGATTTTGAATTTGGTGAATAAATAACGATGGAAACGTCGAACACACATGAGGGTTTTTGAATTCGAAGTGCTTTAAAGTGTAGAATCATTTGACGTAAAAAAGTGATTTTGCCAAAAGTGGCACATAACACATAAGAGGTCTTAAAGTCGCAACGACGATGTTCTGAAATGAACACCAAAATAATACAAAATAATTTCCAGACCTCGGCGGCAAGACGAGGTTCGCGATCACGGCCGGAGTGCTCATCCACCACGCGTACGTCATCGCTCCGGCTGAGGACATCGCCAAGATTCAGATTCAGGCGTTAGCGTAAGTCAATAAGCATAAATAAAGTAGCTATGCATCTTCAGGAGGAGTAAGAAAGATATTAAGATTCTCAAATATGTTTCAAGAAAGTACTCAGTGTGCTAATCTGTATTTGGCTATTTAATTTCTTTTGTTTAAAATGTTTTTGAACAATGGTCGGTGGTTAATGCTAGTGGCATACACATTCAATTAGAGTTACCAACTCATTAATTTAGAGTCACGAATTTAGAGTTACCAAGTAAAAGTTTAAAAAGTGCGGATAATTATTTCGATGTTATGAAAAAATCCGGACATTTCTGAATAAGTTAACATTTTTGGTAAAAAAAACAACCTAACTATATCTCTGTGTTGGCCATAACTGTTGTTCGGGATAGAGCAAGATGGTCTTTCAGCGTCCTTTAGTCGGAAGTTTCAAAAGTGACGATGCATTAAAATCCAGACAAATTCAAAAACCGGACAGAAGGCCACAAGTCCGGACAGTTGGTAACCTACAGTTCATTACTCGTTACAACTTCAAGTTGTATTCGTCAGGAACAACACAAAGTTCATTGTGTGGGAGAACGAGGGAGAGAAGTACACGATGGACGTGCAGGATTACTTCCTGCACCCCGAGTACGACGAGCTGGTCACCTTCGCCAGCATGGCGCTGCTGCAGCTCGGCGTCGAGGGCGTCTCCGGCTTCACTGACTTTATTGGTACGGTAAACTACAAGACGGGACAGTCAGCAGAAGAATTAGGTATAAAGGGCAAGACAGGAAAACTTTCTTCAATGTTTAATATTACACAATTTTTGTGTCATCATCAATGTTAAATCATACCTTCACTACTTACCTTTTTTTAAAAATGATGAAAACTTTTGTATCATGTCCTGCTTATCTAACTCCATTGCTGACGGCACGTAAGGAAAGGTAGCAGAATACACCATGTTCAGTGGACACGTCATGCCACAAGCCGTAACCTTTGGAAACGAACCAATGATGACTACCAAAACCATCATCACGATACCACGACCACTCTGCGAAGAGTACATGACTAGGGATACGATAGCACACATCTTTGTTAAGCATCATGGTTCAAGATGAATCTGCTTCCTATTAGGTATATTCGGAACCAGGATGGATGAATATCCATCTTTGAGTCTGAGCCATCTTCTTGGTGTACAGTTCTATAATAAAATCCCGAAGTTAATACGTGATTTGCCAGTAGAATTGTTTAAGAAACATGTAAAATCTCAACTTTTAGGCAAAGGTTATTATACTGTAGATGAGTACTTAAGTGACAAAGACGCATGGAAATGACCTGCTCTGCAACCAGTTCCGTACAAGCTAGTAATATATATTTTTGTAATAAATATATCAATGTATTTTTATTTTTAAAAGATGTGCTGAGGAGTTTCTTTACGGCTTTTCTTCTCCTCCATGACAAAGCACCTTTGCGAAAAGCTGGTAGATTAAAAAAAATGACGTGCATAAGTGTATCAATGATACCTATATGAATAAATGATTTTGAATTTTGAATTTTCTCATTCCTCACCTGGTCGAAGTTCTCGCTCTCTCTCTAACGAATCCATTCTACTTTTAATTGGCTGTCTTCTCGTTTGTCCATTATTTAATAGAAAAAATGGGTCTAAGCAACCTTAATAGCAGTTGTTTTTCCAGGTTTTTATTTCATTTCTTGTATGTTTTAGCTCCCGTGAAGCCAGTCTGCCTGCCTATCAAAGGGGCCGGGGCCTTTGAAGACTTGTTTGCGGTTAAAATGTCTGATGGTATCTAGATTTTTCCGTAAATACTAATATTGGATAGTTAACGTAGTAGATTCATTCATTATACAGTATATTTTTTTATTTACATATTTTTTTTCTTTCACTCAGATGATGGAAACCTTTACAAGGAAATGGTCAAAGTAAATCTTGTAGAGAATAAAGATTGTGAAGAATTTTATTACAGAGCCAAGGTAAGAATGAAGTTAATAAAAGATCACTCCCGATCTTATTGTTGGTAATTTAATGTCCTTCGTTGTCGAGCTGAAAAAGATCTGTGTGTGGAGGTACACCACCCCAGGGCTTGCGGAAACTATTTTTTCGCTAAAGTGTTAACTGAGCAGTAGTAATAAATACTATATGTTTAATATAAATGATATAATAACAATGTTAATGCTTTTACCTCAGTGTATTTACCTGTAGTCTTTACTTTTATTTGCTCAGTTACTGCAATACCTATTTTGTCTTTTTATTAATTTTGTCTATTTTGTCTTTTCTTTATTCTACTTCATTCATTTATCTTTCACTTTTTCATTTATGTATGTTTCAAACAAAACTCCAGTTGAACTACAAGAAGATGTCTCCAGTGAACCCCATCTGCGTGGTGTCGGAGCACCGGCAGGACTCCTGCGTGTGGGACGGCGGCGTGGCGCTGGTGTCCCGCCAGTCCTGGGGGTACTGGAAACTGGTAAGGATGGGAGACTGGGAGGAAGTGGGATGATGAATTAAAAAGTTAAACTATTACGACTAGGTAGTGTTAACAACTTAACAAGTGCTGACGGTACTCATGTTAACAGTGATCATGATCACCATTGGTCTTCTTTGTAAAAATCAACTATATTTTTTAAGGTGTTTTAGTAGCAGTATTCAATAGATATTTAATAAGCGGCCTCACCACTTTCCTTTGGTGTTACTCATGTTCATATAACATATATTGCCGATTAGACTGTTGACCAGTTCGATCGCTGGCCGGTTAGTCCATTGACCGGTTAGATCATTGGCTGTTTAGCCTTTTGGCCAGTAACAATAAATCTTCAGATCGGATTCGGTGTCCGCGGGCCGGGCTGCGGCGCCCCCTCCCGGTTTCTGAACCTCCACGACTACATCCCCTGGATCGACGAGCTGATCTCCCAGTACCCGTACGACGAGCACGCAGAGTTACATAAGTTTGGACTCCGGCGTCTGTCGCCGGTTGAGCTTATTATGTACAAAGGTAAAGCCGAACAATGAATTATTACGAGTATGCTCTATAGTCCATTTTTTACCGTGCTTTTTTATCGTAATATGTTATATAAAATGAAATAAATAAAAGAAAATAATTTAACGTAAATAATAATTTTATGGAAAAATAAATTATTTTTCCATCCATCCATCCATATATTTTTCAAATAATTAAAATAATATTTCAGTTTAAAAGTAGATGCGATTTTTCATTAAGTGTCGTCTAAAAGAAATAAAGTGTATTAATTTTCTGAATAACTCAAAAAATTGCAGGCTAGATTTGGATTGCTACAATTGGTTGTAGAATTATTTCTTCCACAAAATTTCTTCAAAAAAAGAATGCCACCAGTTCCTCCATAAAAGCGTCTTCCTACGTGGCCAACGCGGTAACTAGTGTTGAATGGTTCAAGTAAGTGGTGGTGTGTGGTTGCAGCGGACGTGAAGCTGCCGAGCGACACCGGCTTCTGCGACCGGCAGGTGCGCGGCCAGGTGCTCTACAAGGACAGCTCTGAGCTGCTGCTCAACAAGAACTTCGGACAGGGGTTCTTCTTTGTAATTATCGCCGTTTAGTAAACAGAATACGCCATTGTGCAGCCACGCCATGCTCCAAGCTGTAACCTTTGGAAACTCTTGGTGAGTTTCCAAAGGTTACCAAGACCATCATCACGACTACGACTACTGTTTCAAGGGTGCATGACTAGAGAGAGAAAGAGAGAGAGAGAGAGACAGAAAGGGAGAAAGAGCGAAATAATGTGAAAGTTTGTATGGATGTTTATTACTTTTTCACGCAAATACTACTCAATGGATTTTCATGAATAGCACACAGATATACATAGACCTGGAATAAGGTATAGAAATATATATAAAACGCGAGAAAAGCCGCGGGTAGTACCTACACTACTTTGAATATTAGATTCACTCACCAACTTGTTTAATTTACTATGAATTAATGCTATTTCACTATCATTTTATTAATTCCTAAATATTTCTGTATTTATATAGAAACCTTACCTTTAAACAGATACAAATAGTCTGAAACTGTAATGGTTTTTAACCCACAACATTTCAAACTACCACCTGTTAAACACGTAACACTAATATGTATCACCCCTGGTCAGCTGTCGATAGCCCAAGTGGCGAAGGTGAACTGCGCCACCATCATCCTGGACGTGAGCTCGCGCACCAACCTGGCCGTGTGGATCGAGAACCAGTGCCACCGGGACCTGCTGGCCGACCGCCGCGGGATCAAGAAGATGTCCGGGAAAAGGCATCAGCTCGTGAAGGATATACGACCGTGAGTTGCTTAAACCTACATTCAGTACCATGCCATGTCTATTATAGCTGACTCACTACAGGAGGGACAGATCTATAGGTGCTAGATTCAGTATAATAATAAACAATAATTAGCATTAAACCTTAAGTGCTTATACATTTTTGACGGTTCAATAAACTTTAAATTAATAAATTATCCCACCAAAAACATAACATATAAAATAGGTTATCTAGATTATTTAGACACGCGGCAGCGTGTCAAGCCAAAGTTCAAGCAAAGGAACTGGCTAACCAGCGCCGAGTGTATATTATTATTTTAATGAAAACTGGCCAAGTCAAATCTAACCTACTTTAAGATCTCACATTTTTAAATAACAGCAATTGTTATAGGTATCCAATAAAGCAAATAAATAGAGTTTTATACTTGTTCATAATGTTATTTTGTTCCTATAAATACATATTTCGATTTTGCATAGAACTTGGCACTCATTTAGATCTCCATTCTTTTTGCGGCGACGCCCACAGCCAAGCATAATTTTTGTATTGAACTTGGCTCTCCTTTTTTACATTTATGTTTTTGGTGGGATTTTCTTTAACGTTATTAGGTGACTGTATCCTATCTCTACAAACCCCATGTCATGCGCAAAAAGTATAGCTTAATTGTTCCGTAGTATTATTACATGACATACAATACAACTATTACATAAAACTCAATTTCTCACCATAAGTTTGGAAGCATTTTTTGAATATATGCAATAAGTATTTGAGGAGATATTCAATTCGACTGTTTTTTATGCTTGTTACCTCAGAACTTTCGATAGGGTGAACCGATTTTGATGATTCTTTTTTTATTCGAAAGCTGGTGCTTGTCATTTGGTCCCACATTGAGCGAGATCTGACAAGTAGTTTTTGAGCTATGTATACCTAATTTTGAAGTCGGTTATTTTTTGTTAAGAATTTTTAAGTGTGACATATTAACAGAAGCATTAATAGCCTACATTGTCTTCTAGCCTGGAGTGCTTTCTATACTTCAAGACGGTGGCATTCCTGGAGTTCAGATTCTACTTCTCCTTCAAAGCGCTGCTGGAGGTGACGGTGTACGGCGAGATGGAGGAGCCGAGGATCATCCCCAACCCCTGGCAGTCCACCGAGACCACGGAGAGCTGGTGGCCCACCGACCAGTGGATCCGGTGGGGGAGCTTCCTTCCCTACTATGTGTGGATGTATGACTTGTGAACTGTTTGGTGTCATACAACGTTGTACGAACTGTTGAGTCTACTCGCAGAGTGCGTGAAAAAATACAGAGATGTCGCGGGGAAAAACTTCCTTTCGCTATTTTATAATGTCATGTCAATATTAAATATCACAATTTTATAAATTACGTTACGTTTAAGGGTATTAAAGGAAATAAAGAAATGGTAATTTTGTATTTTTTAACGTTACTTCCTCTAGAGACCTGTGCTCAGTAGGGGGCCGAGGGTTTAAGCCAATAGTAACTGGGATTGTTTAGTTGTAGACAAATGAATCGAACCCGGGACTCTATATATTCAAGATCACGAAGACAGCAATGACGTATAAAAATACTGTAACCCTTGTAATAGGAACTAACAACGGGTTATTCATCAACTACCTCCATCAATATGAAAACTGTATAAAATTCGCGGATGAACACGCCGCGCCGCTAAACGAGCGGACACACAGACAAAAACTGTCCGGGGTGAACGGCCGGAGATTAATTTCGCCGGCTCGTATCGGCTGTTCACGAACTGTGATGTCCGCACAATGCACGCGGCCGATAAATTACAACCCGCTGCATTGTTTACCTAACGACTGCTTTGGGACGTTCCGTTGCAGTATTATTATAGTTATTTTAAATACTAAGCTATAAATCGCCGGCGAACGAGCTGATGACACTGTCGTCCATAACTAGCATTGATCTCTTTTTATAATGTTAGAAATTTTGCCAATGAGGATCAGATGATGGGTTCTGGGGATACACTCCTCAATGGTATAACAAACCGTGTTAAAAGATTATATTATTTGTTGTTATTATCGTTAACATTGGAAAACCAGTACATCATGGACCAATTTAGGGCCTGGTGGTCTATCTTGGAGACAAAATATGTAACTCCTGAATGAGTGGCAATAACGGAACACGTTGTCGACAAAGCAGGGAATCTATTTGTTAACTGACTCTCTTATTTTGCGAGATTCATTGACATTGGCACTCTTTGACTCTTAAGATTCGACTGACGACAAGTAGCCACTGCTGCGTCACAAGGTGGTCCAGAGCTCAATCCAGAGAGCTTGCTCCGCTGTTCAGCAGGATGTGCAGGGTGTGTCACCACGAGCAGAGGAAGTTTACTCATAAATAAATGAATCAAACCAGGAACCTTCGCAACCGGCCAAGCCAACTAGGCAACGTGGTCACTTATATTCAACGAATAGAGCCTTTTAAGCCCATTCTAACCCTTCCAAACGTGACTTGTTCAGAAAGCCAAGTCATACTTCATCTTACTTATTCGTACTTCCTGGTTCTCTTGTCTCAAAAACAACGAAATAATCATGGGCCGTTACTACATTCTGATTCTAGGAACGTCTTGTATCCCTTCCATTCTAAGCCCTTTCAAACGAACATGGTCCTAAGCCGCAGGCGTTTGTATGAAGCCATGAAAACGTCAACGGTGCCCCTAAAAGGCATCGCAATGCTAAAATATGCACTCACGGGTGTTTAAAACATTTGTATAAACTGAACAGCTCTTATCTCCAGGCATTAAAGCCGCGAACGGCCTGGCAACGAACCCCAAATTCACGTATGCAAGTCTGGTGCGACCAACGCTATTCCACATTGTCGCATCCGACTTTGTATCTTAAGTATAGCCATTAAAGCGTATTGTTCATATTCGCAAATATATTCGCACCATAATATCGAAACATAGATTTTTGCAGTATTATAAGTTCTTACGTGTGAAATGTCTGCACTTTTTAAAACGTGTCTTCGGACTTATCGATGAATTTAAATTCCTATCTCCATTTATGGGTACAAAAGGATTAATCTCCCCAAAAAGTAGAGCGTATTGTGGGAACCGCTACATTGATCACTTTAAATCCATCAAGTAAAATGGTGAAATTATTGGGAGATTTATGCTAGACCACTGACATAAATGTTTGTTACTGTTTCTCGCAAAAACTACTGAACATTCATAAAATTTTGCACACATGTTATATTATACTAGCTGCCCGGATAGACTTCGTTCTGTCAAAAGTTTTTTTTGACTATAAATTAAGATGTAAGCTATCCTATCTTTCAAGTTGGATCAAACTGCACACGGTGTGCAAATTTGATTAAAATCGGTTAAGTAGTTTAGGAGTCCGTCGCGGACAAACAATGTGACACGTAATTTATATATATTAAGATTATTATCTGGAATAATATAATATAATGTATATGACATGTTTTAATTTAATCTATTGTAATTTAATTTTAACTTATTTAATGTAATTTAATTTAATTTAATTTAATATGTTATGAATGAATTGAATTAATTAATTGGTTTGAAATTGTAATGATATGATCCTTAGATGGTTGAATTAAATGAATTATTATTATTATTATTATTATTATTATTATAATACACAGTACTCACTATCCCGGAACAATCAAACCTTCATACTACACAACTTCAACAGTATAGATGTTTGAAGAATATATCAGGTTGTAGAATAACATTAAGTTGGTAAGTCGTGGATGGTATCTGCACGATGCACAATATGCACATCGCACATCGCGCGCCCGTTGATGTCTTTTCTAAGATGACATCGCACGACCGGCGACCGGCGACCGACGACCGACGACCGACGACCTCGCTACATCGAGATGTAGAGACGCTTATATACTATACATAGAGTATGCCAGTGAACTGTATGCACTGAATGTTAATAGTTATTTTGTTAACATGATGACCGGAATGCAAAAATTTGGATATTGAAAAAAATATTGCACACCTCGAATTTTAATATTTTACGGAAACTTTTATTCTATCACCCCAAAATTTTTCGTCCATCTATCGCATGTCGCATTACAGCCGGCCCTGGAATAATAATAATAATGGAGATTCAATGATTTAAATAAATATTGCTCTTAGTTTTTAATATGCATCTATCATCTAAATGATTATATTAATTAAATATTCCGTACTCTAATACGCAAATTGAAATTAATTTTATAATTGAATATTTTGTCTCCTATTATTTCCCATTATCATTCCCATTTTTCAATAATTAAGATTAAAAACGCAATTTTAATACCCTAAATCGAATAATTTTCTAAATTTGTTTAGTTAAATGCCTACAAACTGAAAAAAGTTTCACTTGCATCGTGGTTTCATAAAACCACACGTATGTTTTTTTTTATTTATTTTAAGTTAATTTAATAACATGTCAGTAAACTTCATTATTCTAAAATAAATTTTTATAAAACAAACTTAAAAAAAAATACGGCACGGTTTATAATACTGAAATTCAAAAGGCTTCCAAAGGGTTATAATCTAAAGTTAATAAAAAAAATCAAAATAATAAGTTGAGTTTTTCGAAAGATATCTTGTTTACATCCATACAGACTGACGTGCAAGAGAAATTTTCAATTAACTTTTTTTAATGATAATCGTAACAAATAATATAACTACGTCAGAAGAGTTAATAGAAACATCCTCTTGCTAGTGGCGTACTTTTTTATTATATAAGTTCAGTATGAAGATGGTGGAAGTGACTTAAAACGAGGGAATCGTGATTGTTTGATTTGGTGACAATAGAGCGCTACCTCTCCGCTTCACGTTCAGGTGTGTAATAGCGTTTTTAATGTTTTTATACCGATCAATATTTAATGTTATATTTATAGGTGTGTTTTTACAAACGAAGATTTCATACTTTAACTCCATAATTGGTAACATATTGTAATAATAGGTAACTTGAGATGCGGTCTAGAAAGGCATGAATGAGCGCTTATAAACTTATATACGGTTCCGGTCAAAAGTTTTCGATCACATTCTCAAAATAGCAATATGTACAAAATTCAATAATTAGTT
The DNA here is from genome assembly GCA_951805285.1 of Thymelicus acteon. Classification (NCBI taxonomy): domain Eukaryota; kingdom Metazoa; phylum Arthropoda; class Insecta; order Lepidoptera; family Hesperiidae; genus Thymelicus; species Thymelicus acteon. The sequence goes on along the minus strand of OX638227.1, from coordinate 1,069,438 downwards.
TACTATCGTGCTTTAAAGGGCTTGGTACCTGTAGGGATCGTTTGACTGCAGTCAGTAAAATATCTCACTAAACTTTTTACAATTCGTATTGCATAACTGTGATAAAATACGCTTCAAGTCTCTTCAATCACTAGAGGAAATTCTTGTCCTGAACTTGACCATTAATTATTCAAGTCATAACATATTTTTCATATTAACATTTGTCGATAATGCGGAGTATTATTTTAAATAAATTTATTTCTTCAACAGTCACTATCCCTGAATTTCGTATTGAATGCGGACCTTGATTTCGTATTTATAAGACGTCTTGACATTGAATAATGCTTTGATATAGTAAATCTCAAGCATCAGTCGGTTGTAGTGAATCCATCGCCTCCTCATCTGAGATGTAGAGCGGTAGAATGCCATCAGCCACGCATCGCTCCGTTGTCATTAAAGATACGATCAATTGTTGATACGTTGATTAATGGTTATTTACGGCGCGCAACTTAATGATTTAATGACGACTCGCTTCAGTTGCTTCAACAAACGTAATCATATGTCGGTAGCTATTTGGAGCTGTGTGTAGGGCGAGTTGCGTGGTCAAATGTTTTGCTTCGAGGAAATACGTGTGTGAGAAATATTAATGATGGCTACCATACAGGTACAAGTCGATATATGTATATGAGTACGTGATATTGAAACGTGGAAATCGATCTTCGTTTTAGGAGCAAGTAAACACTATTTTAGTCTTCTTGTTAATAGATCTTATTAGAGATATCTTATCTTTTTAATGCAATGGCAGTCAATTTATTACTTTCAAGCTTATTTCGTTAATTATTTTAAGCGTATAATTTGTAATAAGAATTTTAATTTGTTTTAGTTCATACAGAAAGAGTATTTATTTTAGGGTGATTTTGGTTTGAATCCTGCTTGGAAATCGGAGAATAAAATATCATAAATATCGCTTCACACTCATAGCCCCACACTAGGATTCCCTGTGTCGTGGGTGCCATGGACAACACACTAGACACGGACATTCACACCCAGACCGAAAACAGAAATTCAAACTCATCATTCAACAAATTTCCGCCTCGCTGGGAATCGAACCCAGGACCCTCGGTGGGGCGATCCGGCATGGTAACCATTGCGCCACACGGGTCGTCAACTTTTGAAGAATGGTTAGAAATCGATTGTCATACTCATGAATAAAGTTTTTGTTTCGCCTACGATTAAGCAACTTCATACACGTAGCTTCACAGACGTAAAGCCTCTCGACTTACACTTGACCAACGATGAGTAGCTTTAATACGTCGACGTTACATAAATGTTATATTATCACTAAGAACTTACATAATAAAATATTACGTACACAATAAATTCTGAATTGTGTATGTAATTTGTACTGCGCAATATAGAGCACATATACCTACTAGTTGCGTAACGATATCACTATAACAAATAAAACGATTGTGTAAAAACTCACCTCGAATGATCGTTGATGGGCAACAAACAGCCGGACGGACCACACCACTCCTGCGCAATCCAAAACACTGCACTTCGCACATCTACCGCCAACACCACTCAAACAAAATATCACAAAAACACTTCCGCGCTCAATGTACTAAAAGTAAAACACTTCTAAGTTTAAAATTCACAAACACTTGCACAGAAAACGGTTGAAGAAAATCGTCAAACACACAAGCACCCCTCACGAAGGTTTCTTTCAAACTGACGCTAGCGGCGCCACCTGCGATCGCGCATATGCTCCGTCCCGCTCACTCCACGCAAAACCTTCACATCTGAAAGAGAAAAACTAAGGTTAATAGTGCCGATAATGATGAAATGAGCGAAAGCTTTCGGGGTCCAAAAAATACATTCGCGAGCCAATGGAATGGCTTAACAAAACAGATGGTTTGTTGAAAGTTATGTTGGTCGAGCTACCATTAAAAACGCGCACTCATTCATGATTTGAGTTCAAAGGGCAGGCGTGTTGTTAAAGAAAAAGCTAGTGTTAAGTAGCACATCGACTCTAATTGTTGATGTTATTAAATGTACACGAGTTTCAATCTAGAGTGGAATCTTATTGGAAGTATAGTTGCTACTGAAGTTATGACGCGTTGTGTCGGTAAACGATTTAGATATTTTGCTGGAAAAGTATTGAAAAACAAACACAATTAAAAACTGGGGCTTAGGAGACTTAAACCACAGCCTAGATAAGCTTTATAAAACAATGGAAGAGAAAATGGATGTAGTCCTTTATTCAAATTATTTCGATAAGCATAACTTGCAACTCTTACAGTTGTCATATCATGCTGGCATTGCCCATTGGAGTAAAAATTAGAGCACCCTTCCATGGCTTGGAGCCGGAAGTTTCTGAAGGTATGTTTGTTTTGTGCGTGGCTACACCCCATTAGCACCCACTGTCTGGGAGCACGCAGCACGCAGGGCACGGGACCCATCGTGAAACGGTGCATTACAAATTGTAAATTATTGTAAATTATTGTGATTAGTGTACTATCAGTTTAGTAATTAACTGGCGTAAATAAAAGATCATCTTCGTAAAGTATATTTCTGATATTTAACTGACAACGTGCAACACGTGACCGAAAGTGATCACTAATGCCCATAATTGAAACACCAGAAGCGTCACCGATGCATTCTCAGCAACGAAGAATGCAGTGTATCCTACTTATTATAAACTACCTGTGCTCCGCGGTTTACCCGCGTTAATTTGTGGAAAAAACTAACTACTAAAATATATGATGTTATATAGCCTATAGCCTATAGCCTATAGCCTTCCTCGATAAATGGACTATCAAACACAAAAAGAATTTTCCAATTCGAACCAATAGTTCCTGAGATTAGCGCGTTCATATAAACTATTCAGCTTCATAATATTAGTATAGATGTTAAAGTTTGTAAGGAAGTTTGTTATTCTTTCACGCAATAACTACTGAACGCATTTTCATGAAACGCACACAAGTAGTCCATGATCTGGAATAGGACATACCCCTAAGACGCAGCGCTAGATTTATTTATAGGTTCATTTAATTTGTTTAACAAATACAAGTTTTATTCTCTGTATCGTGTAGCTACTCGTATCATTATAGTAAGTAAGCCCATCTACCGGTGTACATTACATCTAATTAAAATGAAACGTAAGAAATCAAAATGAAATACTTGTTTGATTGGCGTTAGTCTTTAAATCTGTATAAACGAGGTTATCTTTGACAGGCTGTCTTTATTATGTTAATGTATGGCCATTACGCAGCCTAGAAAACAAATAGAAGTTTGACATCGAGTAAATACCTATTCGTTTATATTTACATATTATGCTTAAAAAATGCATAAATAGATGTCTTGGCCTTATTTTTAACCAACTTCAAAAATAGAAGGATGTCTCGATTCGATTGTACATATACATATGTTTTTGTGTACTGGTTGTACAGATTTCGATGATTCTTTTTTCAGTTTTCTGGTGTTTGTCACATGTCAAGCATGGGGCCACAAGGTCTCATTTAAATTTGAGCGAGATCTGACGAGTAGTTTATTATTTTGAATTCGGTAATTTTTATAGCAGATTTTTTTTATTATATATTAACAAAGTGTCTGTCATCTAATACATTTGAATGTTGTCTGAGCCAGGCCCAAGTCTAGGTTCGCTTTATAGATCTCACTCGTCTTAGGGTCTTAATATTTTTTATGGCTAAATATATATGAATAAGCGGAGGAATTTAATGTAGGATATCCTTCTATGACTAACACTTCTTATAATTGACATTAACATCAATCTTGTTATGTTTATCCCACAAATGAGAAGAGGAGTCACAAAAGAAAGAAATCTGGATAATGGACAGGCGAACAGCAAGGCTATTCTGTTTTGTAACTTGACAACGGAATCCGCGATGAGTTTCAAAATTGAAGTTTGAGTTCGAGAGTCACTTCACTTCGCAAGTGCGTACCAGATGATTAGAGAATCACATATCAAGATCTCGGACTCGAACTTCAATTTTGAAACTCATCGCGGATTCCGCTGTCGAGTTACAAAACAGAATAGCCTTGCAGCTTACATTGAATTGAGATGAACGCACATGTGCTTCAGTTATGTTACAATAAAATGTGTAAACAACGAAATGTTTGTATGTCATATTTTAGGAAGCTAGATAAGAGACGGTGCCGACTCGTGAGCGCCCATACAGAGCAAAAAATTAATCGTGAGATCGTGACCGGACAAACTGATACACGACGAATAAACACTTCAAACAAACATAATTATTCTTTAGAAGTGCCGATGGACGAATACATCTAGGGCTTTTAACATAACAAGTGCCCAATGTAGGGTTCAGAAGAAGTAAGTTTATCGACTATTAACTCCTTGACTACGTATGCTAACATAGCCGTGATAATTTTCCTTGGAAATTCGTGACATAACCTATTTTTGAGAATTTTTTCACTTGTCCAACTCCAACCGTTTATCCAGCAGGGGGGGACACTTGACTCTCTCCAAAATTAGCACTTTAAAGCCAAATATTTCGCAAATTTACTCCTAATTCCAAAAATGGTCTTAGAAGAACCATAATATTTTTGCAAGACCTTTTCAACGATGCACAGACTCACACTATAGGATACGTGACGAATAAAAAATTCATCCTCACCTATAGGGGAGGTACCCTAAAAAAAAATTTTTTTCAATATTCTATTCTAAGATTCTGGAGTTTTCATAAAATAATAGTAATATGCCAAATTACAGCTTTCTAGCACTAAGGGTCTCGGCGCTTTGCTTCGGACAGACGGACATGTCGAAATTATAAGGATTCCGATTTTACTTCGGAACCCTAAAAACAAGCGACATGTTGACGATATGGGACTCCTGTCGTGAGGGATTTTGTATTGAGTTTCATTAACCGACAAAAAAAAAAGGAGGAGGTTCTCAATTCGACGCGTATATTTTTTTTTGTATGATCACTCAGCAATCGGCACAGGGTGGTCCGATTTTGATCATTCTTTTTTTAATGGATAGGGTATATCTTGAAGTTGGTCCCATATTTTTTTGAAAATTTTATTCCTACCCTAAAGGTACGAAAATAGGGGATGATTCATTATTCACCCACGGAATTTTTGCCCGTTACCCCAATAACTTTGTACTGGATGATCCGATTTCGATGATTCTTTTTTTATTGAATATTGTATACCTTGAAGTTACTCTTGTTTAAATTTGGAAAGAAAATTTTACCCCTAAAGGTACGAAAATAGGAGATGATTTATGTTTCAACTACTATATTTTTACCTGGTAACTGAATATATCACCAATAACTTAATAATTTTCATAGCAACTAAAAATTAAAAAATAATTATTTTTTGACAAAAAATAAAACCAACGAAAAAAAACTGAAAAGCGAAAAATAAAATAAACCATTTAGTATTATAAATTAAGATCCTAAATTAACTGAAAATAAATAATTTTGAGGCGGTGCCAAACCAATGAAAAAACAAACGGTGAAAAGATGTGCGCCGCGCTGCTGCTGCCGTGTGCATCGCATGCCACTGCCCTTATAAAATGAACTTTACGTAATTAATTTTGTTTGTTTGTTTGGCACGGTCTCGAAATTATTTATTTTCAGTTAATTTAGGATCTTAATTTATAATACTAAATGGTTTATTTTATTTTTCGCTTATCAGTTTTTTTTCGTTGGTTTTATTTTTTGTTTTAATGTTTACTTTCGGGTGTTAAAAAACATGGCTAATATTTTTACGATAAGTACGCTCGCTAGAAAAAAATTGAAGTGACTGTCTATGATTTAAAAATAACTGTTTCCTCAAGTGCTTATATTATAGTCAGGTTGACTGGCTGTCTGTTTTTCTGTTTATCCAGGCTAATATCTTGAACGGTTCAACAAATTTTAATGCGACTTTCACTGGGAGATGGAGGTTATAGGGCAATTACGTGGGAAAACTCCTACGCGAATAAAGTCACGGGCACAGCTAGTAAATTTAGTTGGAGGTCGGCAAACTTCTTGATCACTACTCACACCACACGATTTCGACACAACGACGTCGTGTCGTGACCATGTCGGGCCGTCTAAATGACCATAGTTGAACGCTTCCGGCGACACGTGTGACACAAAGCGCACGCGAGCTTTATTGATATTGAGCGGATGTGCTCGAGTGAGCTTTCGGAGCACTAATTCATTGACGCCGAGACGTGATGGAGGGGCGGTCAACCCCTCCCGGTTGAATGGAGGCTCGAGGGCCTGTCATTGTTTAGCTTCCGACTTTGTCCTTTTTTGTCGTATATTTTCTTAGTACAAAAGACCTTGGGAGTGGAAGGGGGGCCTGAATACTTCGGGAAGGAAGCAGATTTTAGCTCACACACTGAAACATTCCATGGTTGTTCGCAGGAGGATCAGCAGATGCAAATATTGCTGTGGTCTAACTTTACTGAAGGTGTACAGAGTTTGGTATGAGTGGCAGTGGGGAGGAGTTCTTTCATCTTCGTGGTCTTCTCTTTCTTTACCGGCAACCCACCGGTAATGACTGCTTGGTTGTCGGCTATTTACAAAAAAATAAAATGAAAAAGAAGCAAACTTTTAGAGTCTCCCAGCTACATAGCTGGAAGACTCACATATATTGATTAAATCTGACATTAATTTGTTTTTATTGATTTAATTTCCTAGTAAGAATTGTATTAAAATTTTATTTTACTCACGAAAGCCAAATAATATATATGAACTACTATTTTATAACATCCTTTGTAACCATATTAGAAGCAATAATTAAATGATTTGATTTCCTTTGATTTTAATTTTTAATGATTCGTAGCTGTTCTCAGATTCTACTTTAGTGTAAGGGACATGATTAACAAAGTAGTTAACATGAAAGCCGCGCAGCTCGCTCATGGCAATATGTACGGTTTCTCAATAAGCATGATGACTGATTTTGAAATACTGTTCTATATTGTTGGGAAATATATTATAATTACAACGTATATCATATTTCCGCAAAAAAATAAGGTTTAGTATAAAATAAATACATTTCAAATTATAAGTTTAAAATTCGCACCAAAACGCTTCAAACTGTCGTGGCGTGGTGGTGACGTCATGCCTCAGGAAAACAAAAGACGATACGTCATTTTTAGTATGGTGATATTCATTTGTTTTAAGAAGCGTGACGTAATTCGCGCTTATTGAGACTGACTGGCGTTTTAGCTAAGATGACGGCTTGCCGTATTTTGTAGTTTTATTTTATCAAAAATATTGTTTATCTCTCAAATAATAATAGGATAAATGCGTGTTTTGTAATCCATTATATAATTCTTTTGTGCTTACTACGGAAAATTGTATGTAATTTAGTTGTTTTTAATTATTATTATTAATATTCCAATTATTTGTAGTAAGTAACTTTTGAATAAAGCACTTCTTTCTTTCTTTTTCTTTCTTTCATTAATAGGGTTTCATTAAATAAATACATAATTTTAGTGATTTTTAGGGTTCCGTAGCCGAATGGCAAAAAACGGAACCCTTATGGATTCGTCATGTCTGTCTGTCTGTCTGTCTGTCTGTCTGTCTGTCTGTCTGTCTGTCTGTCTGTCTGTCCGTCCGTATGTCACAGCCACTTTTTTCCGAAACTATAAGAGCTATACCATTGAAAGTTGGTAAGTAGATGTATTCTGTAAACCACATTAAGATTTTCACATAAAAATAGAAAAAAAACAATAAATTTTGGGGGCTCCCCATACTTAGAACTGAAACTCAAAAATTTTTTTTTCATCAAACCTATACGTGTGGGGTATCTATGGATAGGTCTTCAAAAATGATATTGAGGTTTCTAACATCATTTTTTTCTAAACTGAAAGTTTGCGCGAGAGACCCTTCCACAGTGGTAAAATGTGTGTCCCCCCCCCCTGTAACTTCTAAAATAAGGGAATGATAAAACTAAAAAAAATATATGATGTACATTACCAAGCAAACTTCCAACGAAAATTGGTTTGAATGAGATCTAGTACGTAGTTTTTTTTAATACGTCATAAATCGTAAACCGCAAAAAACATTGATCAAAGTTACAACGAACTACAAGAACTTTTATATTATGTTACTTGCTGCTACGGAACCCTTCATGGGTGAGTCCGACTCGCACTTGGCCGCTTTTTTTACTTACTGTCATCATGCCTATTAACAAGCTTCCTGCGGCGAACAACAACATCAATACAAAAGCTAAACAAAGAGGTTCCCTTTCAAACGACTCAGTACTTTTATTTTCGTTTCTTTTACTTTGCCGTTCACGTTGCCTCAGAAGTCGGCCTCAAAGACTATTTCAATGTTATGAAGCTTGGGTTACGCAGTTTGTTGTAAAGAGTAACGGAAGAGCTTTAGAAATTAATGCAGTGGTCTTAATTTATGCTGAATTACATAATTGTAACGTACAATAAATTCAAAACAATAGATTCTTTCTTTAATTATATTACAGTTAAATTGGTACCAGATGTTCTTGGATTTAAGTAGAAAAAATTGGAATTGTGATAGCCTTTTAAACTTGTTGGATAAAAAGGGATTGCAGGAATACCAGGACAATATCTGTATATGTTTTTTACTCTATCTTTGATTATGGTGAGTTTATTTTTATATGTATTGCCGTACCAGTTCACTGCATGGGTTACAATATTTGCACTATAATAACAGATGTAGAAGCAGAGTTTTTCATACTACCTTTGATAAAGGTCAGTGGACGGTACAAGAAAATGGGAAAACCAATTCGAAAATTTAAAAAACTAGCGCTCAGACCGCGGGTTGGCCCGCGTTTTTCAACATAATATTCCAGATCATGGACTCTATACCCTATTCCAGATCATGGACTATCTTGGTGCTTTATTTGTTTATTACAACCGTTTGGCAGTTATGAAACAGTAACAAAAATCCGCACTAACTTCCACATTTATAATGTTGGTAGGATAATACCATAGAGGTAAAGGAGAAATGATTCTGTTGTGCAAAAATGTCCGTCAAACTCAATGATATTATAATGTAAAAAAGTGGTAGATATGTCACTAGCGCGCTGACGATGAAGAGCGTAAGAACAGGCAATTGACCGTTTGCTCGTAGTCGCTCTGTCAACACAAGACGATACGCACGCTTTTGTTGTTGTCAGAAGTGCTTGACATTTGACATACAGCGTTAAAATGCCTTCGTGTATTATACCAATGTGATTGGTGTAGTGAAACAAAAGATAAACTTGTGTGTGTTGTAGCTGTTTTCGGAACAGATTTTTTGGTTGATTTGTAAGGGTATAACATATGAAACGTATCTATATTTTTTAAATATCATTGGTCAAACTGCGTTAAATTTTTGGCGCCACGGTAGCAACAGGCTAGTTTTGGACTACGTAAACAGTTGAAGTTGGGTAAACGAATGTCACTGACTTTCAATCCCTCAACGACTGCTCCAATCATACCATACCCTTTGCTTACGCTCGCGCTAATTTAATGCTTATAGCTGGAAATTTCCCCCCATATGAGTCAGTTCTCTTTTACCTCTATCCTCCATGGATAATACTTATAGATCAGACATAATCTAAATTTTACTAACAAAAAATAACCGACTTCAAAGTCTCAAAAACTACTTGTCAGATCTCGTTCAAATTTATGTGGGACCACATGTCAAGCACCTGCTTTCGATTAAAAAAAGAATCGTCGAAATCGGTTGGCGTGATATTGAGTTATTCGTCAATTTGTCGCGCACATCTTAACACAAATTTACGACTTATGTGGTTTTCTCATGGATGCCATTGTCAGATCTCAATAAAATTTATGTGAGACCACATGACAGCCACCAGCTTTCGATTAAAAAAAGAATCATCAAAATCGGTTCGCCCAGTCCAAAGTTCTGAGGTAACAAACATAAAAAAATACAGTCGAATTGAGAACCTCCTCCTTTTTTTGAAGTCGGTTAAAAATATCAGGTAAAATATATATCGTCGTGTACCGACAGATAAAATAGTCGTTAATTGACATCGATACATACCGAAGCAATGATCAATTTAGCGCGTTCTTCCGATACAACCAATGATTAAACAACTGAACTTTAAAGGTTATGAGGGTAGGTTCACAAAACATTGTAAACACAACTTAAATACAACTATGTTAAGGTCAGTTTTTGCTACATAACTTAGTTAAAGCTACTCGTTGATTTTTTCCTCAGCATAAAATAACTTTATTGCAATCGACGTAATTGTCGTTCTGGTCGGGAATAGGTACAGGTTCGGAATAACAGATCGCTGTTCCTCTGATATCTCGCTCTATTATTAACCAATTTGCTTCACTATCAGGCAGTAAACGATGAGCGGTGGATGAGAGGCAACTATAAAAATAACGACTAGAATAATAATCAATTCTGCTTAATATTAAGTAATTAAACAGGCAAAGAACTTTGCTCCCGGTCATCATTCGATGTTTTTCTGTTTGTTCCAATGATATTATAATGTAAATAGAGAGTAGATAGAAAGATAACTCTTTAGTGCTTGCATTTATGTACGTAACGTTGTTATCGAAAATATAATTTCGGGTACTTATTTAGAGGCTGACACTGATCACATAAAAGAAACGTTAAATGTATGTTTTTAAATGAAGACATATATATTTTGTAGATTTCATATCTGACTATACAACAAGTACCTAAGGAGCTTTTATAAATAGAGACCTTTCTCGATATAAATATCGCGAGAGGGTAACATTACTCGTCATTAGCTTATCCCTCCCATACTAGAGACAATTTTTGTAGCAGTTTACGTGCAATAATTATGTACTTAGTAGCACCAATGTAATGCTCATGATCATAGTAAAGCATTTACTTCTTTACTTATCTTCCAAGCCGCTGGACCAATTTATATAATTAAGATATCGTTACATTCGTCTTGATAACCCAAGTGTTTTTAGAAAGGTGACGTCAAAAAACAAATATGGTGGCTGTGAGATGCCATTGTTTGAAATATCAAAAAAATAAAAATAAATCGAATAATGCAAAATGGTATCAAATTAAAAAGCTCATCATAAGGTTTTCAAAAAATCTGTATATGATAGCTTTTTTTGATAGATGGGTTTTTTTATTTTTTAAATTTATACTAGTTACTTAAGTAACTAGCCGACAACGATCCACCTGATGGTAAGTGGCCATCGCCGCTCGTGGACATTATTAACACCAAAGGAATCACCAATGCTTTGCCGACCAAGAGAAAAGAGAGAGAAAGAAAGCTCAAGCCAGTTGCCGGAACACGAAGAGTCATTTACGGGCTGAAGCAGAGTCAAGGAAGAGGGTGGTAACCCAGTAATGACTTAATGACTGAATAATGATATAATATTGAAAATATAATCTTTGTGCCAACCCTTACCTTACCGTACGGCTGCTGTCGCCTCTTACGACAGCCTAATTTTGTAACAAAAAAAAATATCGGGATTGATATGAAATTGCATGGTACGTAGACGCATGAAACAAAAAAATCTGAATATATGTTTTTATAATGAAACATTAAAATTAAGATTTAGCCATTACAAAATTGTAAATTAGAACATTTGATATTCAAATAACAGATAGGGTAGGGTGTAAAAATAAAGATGAGTTCTTGAATGCCAGCATCTGCTTATTAATTCTAATTTGAAACTATTACGACAAGACCATTTATGGAAAAAATAAGCTTAAACTAAAACATAGAAGCTTGAAGATAAACGCCACGGTATAGTCTGAACAATATTTAACACCAGTGAATAATAGTGATGCGCGCCGTATTACCAACATGCGCGAGTAATGCGCGTTATTAGCCAGCCTGGCCACTGCCGCCAAATTGCCCTGGCTGCTGGCTGCTGGCTGCCGGCGGGTTATAATTTACCAGGTAAATTATATCACATTGCCAGCTTATGATGTTTAATATCTGGGCGCAGGGAGTGGACTAGCCAAGTTCTTAGTATTAAATTTTTTTTTCTGTAAATTGCGTCTTAAGAGTTGCGTAGGGTTATGAGATTATCATGTAGGTATTATTCGAATTGTCCTATCGTAAAATTGTTAATATTATGCTACTGATCCGCTGTAACATGATATATGGTCATTTTTAGGGTTCCGAAGTAAAATCGGGACCCTTATAGTTTTGTCATGTCCGTCCGTCCGTCTGTCCGAAGCAAAGCGCTGAGACCCTAAGTTAGAGTCAAGTGTCCTCCCCCTGCCGGCTAAACGGTTGGAGATGGACAAGCAAAAAAATTCTCAAAAATAGGTTATATGGTAAACAAGGAAAACTACCACTAATAATAATGATGTACGTTAATTAGTTATAGTTGATAAACTTACTACTTTGGAACCCTTACACTGCGCGTGGTCTGACACGCACTTGCCCGGTATTTAAGGTACTGTTTTTGCTAACGAAATCTTTAGACGTTAGCTATTTAACGACATTGTCATAAAAGATAATGAGTTTAAATTTCCCTCTAACTCTTGGTTAAAATTTATGGAATTGAAAAGTTAAGTCCATTTCTAAAGTCTAGTGATGGAGACTTTGCTCTAGTTTACAATTCTCTATTGTTAGCGTAGGTTAATGCACCTAACATCTTTATAAAAAGCTGTCGTGGTTGTACAAGTATTATTAAGGTTTAAGAAAATTGCGACCCTTTAAAGCACTTATTTATGTTTAAAATATAAGTACATCTAATAGTTTTGTTTTAAAAATATATACAAGGTACCTAAACTTGCCTTCAGCGACATTGTTGGACACTCAGCATCTGAGGTTGGACAAGAAGGCAATAATAATGGTAGAGTCATACTGAGTCACTACTGTGTCAGTGAATACTCTCTTCACTTTAGCTTATCTTAGCACATTCAGTTTAATCTAAAAGATTTATTCATCATTCAATAAGCTTAAATCTTAATATTTATATAAAATATTTTTTGAATGCTTTTAACACCTACGCAAAACATAAAGGCACTCAGTATAACACCGTCATAATTTTCTTTACATTTGATAAATTACGCTATGGGAATGAAATAGCAATGATTAATATTGCATTCGATTAAAAGCACAGGCTTTAGGGGACTGTGAAAAATGATTACGAGTTATTTATAGAGCGTGGACCACACACGTCACTTGTAATATTGCAATTTACGAACGTAAACCTTTATGTTTTATTCGATCCGTAATTCTATTTATATTACTACTGTCATTATATGATTGTTATTATAAGATTGATAATAGTCTAGGGCCTGATTGAGTCTCCCGGGTACTTGGATTCGAAATTACATTTCCTGAAATATTAAATAACAATTAGGAAACAAACGAACACAGCTACACACTTAAGGTCGCTACATACGTCACGTGGACGGGACGGGGTTGGCACGTGGACGGGGCATAAATATCTATAGTACGTGAGTGTCCCGTTCCCGTCCCGTGCTTGCCTCCGTGGCGGATGCGCTATCGTTTACATTTTCTATGAAACGATGTTTCTAAAACTTCACGTCCCGTCCCGTCCCCGTCCCGTCCACGTTACTTAACTTACTTACATCGACCTTTAGTCAACTTACTTATTTAGTTAAATGCTGCTTATACTTATTATACTTCTTTTATATACTATGTACGTTCTTACGACGAATAAATAATTTTACTGACTTTAAATTTGACTTGCTGGTTGGTCCCACAAAAGAATGATTGAAACACATTTTCATAACAGCGGAGTATCACATCCATCTCGACTCCCGGAGCCGGTGAACGATTAACTTCTCAGATTACGCACTTGTTAATGCCACTGCGTAATTCGCCTGACAGCTTGCGTGTGGGCGCACCCTTACACTCTGACAGATTCGATTTTTTAACTTCCTTTGTTATTCGAGAATTGTCACTGAACATCGTGGCATACAGCCAGATTAATTTGACATGAACAGCATGTGAGATATGTTTTTTTAATGTGAGACTAAAAGTGATTTAGATAAAATTTACATAACTAAAGATATTTATCAATCTGTCTCCGACTAATGATAATGAAATCAAGCCTGCGAGTTTATGACAGGTTTTATAGGAGTACGGAATTTTAAAAAAATGTTCACAATTAAACTGATACAGTCGGTTTAATTCTTCTCGCCAAGGGGGGCCTCCCAGGTTATCCAGATTCTATATCATATCACTAAACTTTTCTTCATCACTTACTTTTGACTTGCCATATGAGAAGTATCTCCTGTACTTTCTAAATTCACAATATGTTTTTGCAACAGATATTCTGAATTGTGTACTAAAAAGCTATGAAACACTATTGCAAAGTAACCTGAGTTCTTCATATGAATTCGCAAGAAGTAGCTCATCGATTTTCCAGTTCTACGATGAGACATGTCAATCATTACCGCGCGCTGGTCGTTGGTCGTTACCAAGATGGCGACCGGCTCAGCTTCCTTCGCGGAAAGTCTCCCCGCGCCGAAGATGCTTCTTAGAGACGATTCATTAATACTTCCTGCTTGCCGGACTAGACACGGCTCGGACGTTTCCACTGCTAACAGATACGACACGGCTCTGTAGATTGGAAAATGATTTCTCGCGTGTTCACGCGTAGGACCTAGAGTTATTGCCGGAATAGTGTCTTAAGTTAAGTAGGTATCTAAAGATCTAAAAAAATTTGTAAAGATTTTGTATGCGCTCTGAGTATCAAGAAGTTAGTCTGGTCTGTTGTTATTAGGCAGCAGTAGGACCTACACTCTTTTTAAAGTTACTTATTTATCTATCAATACGAATTTGATACAGTGATGCTTTACTTTGGATTTAGAAAGAGCTAATAGCTGTCATAAATTCGGGTGAGCTGCGAGGCAACCGTATCCCTACAGCTTGGTGGGAAATACACAATACGAATGTGGGTATCAAACACTTTCTTCAAGTCACATTAGTCTTGTATTAGGCCTAACTAGGTTTTTTTTTAATACGTGTACCATTTTGAGATTTTTCATAGTTACCTGATGGTAACTGCTAGCCACCGCTGCGCCGTGCCGGACTGTGGAAACGAGCCCTGTTACTATCCCAAATACGGATATGCTTTATTAACCCTGGTATTTCACTGCAACGGCTAAATGAGATGAAATCTAGATCGCTGTATAGTAGTGGGTATTGACTGGTATTGACTAGCTGCATACGTAGTACAAAATGTTACTTTATGCGTTGGTATGCAATTGATATATAGGGAAAAATACCAACTTTTTGCAATATTATGAAAACAAAAGTCTTGGTGAGACTTTTTATTAAAGCAAGATAATTTCTTCGGTATTCTACGTATTCATTTCACACACAGCAATTTTCTTTATTTCAACTTATTTAAATATTTATTGACCTTTAGGTTCTTTTTTCATTAAATTAGAAAAAAATAAAAAAATGTTCTGTAGCATCAGCAGAGCGCAAAGTAATATTGGAATTATATAGATGTGAGAAGACAATGATGTGATAATATAATGATAGGTGGACCACACACTGTCCGTGTCGTGCGGCTCCCGTCCGACGCATAACGGACGGCCGGTCCGGGCGGTAATCTGAGAACCGGATCGGTTGCACTCACCAGCCGAGAGTGAGCTGTTTTGACACTTTACGTTGAGGCCTCGTATTGATATTTATCACGATCACATTATAATGCGGCTGATTAAAGTTTTAAGTTTCTTATGTCGTGCATATTATTTATTTTTGATATTAAATGTGATTGTTGTTGATTTGCAGTTCACTTAAGTTACGTCAGAGTAGGGCTGCCATCAACTAAATCGCCGCCGTCGAACAATTTCAAAAACAACATTTGTCGAAGTTTTGGACCATAAAAAATCTTGTTTAGAAATTTAGTAGCTTATGATGATTTTTTTAACTACGAGGACATAGATAAAGGACATAAATCTAGACCTTCCTATGCAAGAGATTTAGGTTCAACCCACCATACTACAAATCTTATGAAGTGGAAGATCGGTACCGACACATAATTCAAACGCAGAGAAATCAATTCGTTAATCTAATGCTAACGGGTTCGCGCCTCGGCTATCTGTGTAATGACTCCGCAGATAACTAAAGCGTCGATTATACCACCTAATTGACACAATCACTCACTCCCGTGTCGATTCATTCGCGTTATCTCGCTTGCCATAATATTAATGTCCTTAAAGTGTGCATCGATACGTTATACCCGAGAATTATTGGTACAAGACGAAATAGGTTACTGAATTTTTTATATATTTTTATCCTGTGCATATTAAATAGTTTAGACCTTGAAAATAGTGTTTATGTAATTTAGTAAAATATAATTGACAAGACATCAAAAATTAGCTTCAGAAAATCTACATCGAGGCCTTCAGGCCAGATAAAAAAGAGAAATTAGGTAATTTTCATAAGTGGATTATATTATATTGAAGTTCGTTAAAAGCCTATTTAGGGCAATTTTTGAAAATCAATTTTAAAAGGTATCTCAGTTATATAAACGAAAATCATCACTTACATAAAATAAAACATAATTTCAGCTTTAAATTATACTTACCTTACACTGCAAAACGTCTGGTTTGATAAATTATACAAAAGCTAAACCATTACGCCGCGGCGCAAATGCGCCTCTCAGCGTTAGTTTTTTTAAGTGATGTCAATATATCAATATCAAGGTCTTCATGTCAGTGGAGTTGAAGAGTCAACAAAAAACAACAACTCCGAAAAAATTATATTATCAGCTAAATGCCTCAATGTTCCAAACTTTTATGATCTTGATGAACTAAAGCCATTTATCTCGCTTTGTAGCTATTTATGTTATAAAAATCAATGTCTTCTCCGTAATTTATCACGCGGAGACAATTGGTCAATCGGCGACGCTTTCCAGTTTTGGTAAATTGTTGTAGTTATTCGTTGTAGGGCGCCCTTAAATACTTATTTTAAAGAGACAGTAATTTATAGTAGTTAAATGATAATGCTTACATAGAAAAGCTTATGAAGAATCGAATTAATCTGAATAATACTAATAAAAGATGGAGTTTATATGTATAAAAACTGAAATTAAAACTAACACTGAAGAAATTAATTTAGTTAAATGGCGACAACTCTTTATGACGCTTCGTGTTATTTTCTATGCAACATATATTTTTTGGCATATATTTTTGTGGCAATAGTTTTATTATGTTCGTTAATGTCAACCGCCAAATATAGCTTCATTTTTCTACAATTTTTAAGATAACATAGAAAAAAATATATTGAATAATATCCTAATAATTTAAAAACGATGGTATCACTACTCATATAGCGGATTTGTCAATCAGTGATGTATAATTGAGCGTAAAATAATTTTCCGATGAAGATAGTTTCGTGCTGTTGTAAAAAAATTTGAATGGATGGATTAATGGAAATTTGTATTCATTGATTGCTTGTGTTAGGATTCAGATTACCTATCTGGGCACTATATCTAACATATTTTTTGTTGTCTTTTTTACATTAATAGCTGACAACGAACAGACGGGCTGCGTTGGTGTTTTAAGTGTTAAATTAAACAACTCCTTAAATGGCTTTCCAGTGCTCTACCGAAATTCCTTTACACATTTCGTGGCTGATTATTAGAAGAATTTTAGCTGGTTGATTTTTAGCTGGTCCGGAGTTCATATAAACCTGTAAGGGTACCTGACGCAGTGAAAACTCATTGAACAGAACTCTTAAACGACGACTGTAATATTTAATTTTGATGAATGTATGCACTTATTTTAATGTATTTTTTTAATGTTGATTTAAATAGGTACTGAACGAGCATGCTAATCAGTCATACCACCTGTGGACAGTTTCTAAAGTTTTCTTCATGACAAAGTATCGTAATAATTCCAATGATCCAACCAAAATCGTGTTGTTCGGAATAGGTCCTAATCCTGTGTAGATAAGGTTATTTTTCAGTCGGTAGAATAAATTATTTGACCTCGTCTTGACAACTCTATAACATTGCAAGTATTTTGCATTGTTTTTGCTATAGAATTAAAACTTACTAGAAATTACTTTTACTCGTTTAAATTGTGGTCGCCTACTTGTTACTATTTGATATGATGAAAAAGAAAGTTCGGAAACATGATCGATGCGACTGGGTCGAAATATCGGAATGCAAAATACATAATCTTAAATATCAATTACGTACTAACTACTACCTATAGCAAAATGATTGGTGCTTGCCTCAAAAAATTTATTTGTGACTTATTTCCCAAATTGCAATAAATCGCGCATTTCCACTTCACACTTCCGCCATACATACACGTTTACTTATATTAAATTTCAATCCACCTGCGCCGCGTTAAGGAAAAACATACATACATACGTAACGACGACCCGTGTGGCGCAAGTTACCATGCCGGATCGCCGCACCAAGGGTCCTGGGTTCGATTCCCAGCGAGGCGGAAATTTGAAAGATGAGTTTGAATTTCTGTTCTCGGTCTGGGTGTGAATGTCCTTGTCTATGTTGTGTGTTATCCATGGCACCCACGACGCAGGGAATCCTAGTGTGGGGTTATGAGTGTGAAGCGTTATTTATATTATTATATCTACATTTCTAGTTAATTTTCAGTTCTATGGCGGTGTTACCTCTCCGAAGTCCAACCGAGGTTTCGTTTTGTTGCATTCGGCGCACGTCGCGTCCGGGCCCGCAGTGCCCCGTACGGCCGTACCGCGTCGCGCGTCGCCGCCTCATGCCTTTTAACAACAATGAGATAGCGAGTATTTAAGAATAAAAAGATTAACTCGCGTAGAGGAAAACACAGCGTGGATATTTTAAATTTGAAATTGCTGTGTAATTTTATGTACGCGCGAAATTTTAGCCTCGGGAAACGATCTCGAAGGTAGCTAACATTTATTTCACATAACACATTCACTTAACATAAGGTGGAACTGTATTCAAGCATTAACATAATAAATGTCAAAAAAGAAAAGTCTATCTAACTTTAAACATTAATAATCAAGAACATAAAATTTTGTCTATCATACAAAGGTGTGCCCTGCAGGGAATCGAATCTGTGAGTCTTTATGCAGCAGTGTATTATACCTAAATACCTACTATACTAACTTCATATTAGGGGCCATCCATAAATTACGTCACACGTTAGGGGGGAGAGGGGGGGGTCAATGAAGTGTGACGTTGTGTGACAAGGGGTGGGAGGGGGTCCTAAATTTTGTGACGTCACATTTCAAAATCGAATAATTGGTATGTATAAAATAAAAGGTAAATATTAAAAACAATTAATGGAAATAAAACTTATTTCGGAACTGCTGTTTTAATTTAATAATTTCTAGGTGTAAAATTTCGTAATAATTTTAATATGTGACGTCACACTAGGGGGGAGGGGGTCTCACAAATGTGACCAGCTGTGACAAAGGGGGGAGGGGTCAAAAAGTCATGAAATTAGTGTGACGTAATTTATGGATGGCCCCTTACTTAAATGCTGTTTGCGGTTTGCTTCACCGAAACAAATGATACTTAATTTCAAATAAGGTGATGAGAAAGTAGAAAAAATATGAGAATGCATTTAATATTCGTCAATATTAATCGCCAATAATATTTATACTCCCAAGAAAGACAAATATTTTAATACTGGGGTATCACTTAATGACATCGTATACATATACCCTTTTAAATTGATTGCACTGGATTACGAATAGTTGTATAGCGGCGGACGGGGTAACGATAAAGTAGGTACTTAATGTCTCTGAGGCTTGCGAGATATTACATTATAATTAAGCTAATACACGATGGAAAATTAGTACGCAATACTTATTAAGTTATATGGTTAATTTTCCGCGAGGAAAGTCAATAAATAATTAATAGCATGCTTCTAGTGAGGCGGCCATCTACATCCTGTGAGTAGGTTTACTTTAGTACAAAAAGGCTGAGTATCCAATAAAGATTATAATTTGCAATTTGTATGACAAAATGTGCTTTACAATATGACTTATATGGCATACCGGTAAACCTGAATGCACTTTTAAGCTTTCGAAGTTGTTGCACATGAACAAGTTATATTTACAACTTCCGAAGATAGAATAATCGATGAAAAACTACTACCCAGTCCCAAGGGAAAGTCAGGCCAGTCATAATCGCTACTTAGCATTCGCAAAATTTTTTTACAGAGTTAACCATAGCCGATGTAATCGAACTGAAAAATGTCAGCGATTACAACCATTTTGTCGCTGGCGGCTGTTTTTACAGCACGTTGATAATTTTAACAGCCTAATCAGTCTTGCAGCCGCTGAGGCGTTATCAAGGGACCAAGCATAACATTTCCCGTTGAAACCGATACTTGCCTACGCAGATACATAACAGATAATGCGCCATACTTCAAGATTACAAGCTCGTGCTGTAATACCCGCGGCTTACTTTTAGTGAGTCGTTTAGAGCGGCTTATGACCACCATCGCTCATTGGATTTCATGATTGGGACGAGATTATAAGTCACGACTATCAGGAAATATAGTGCTGGGAATGTAGTCACTTGTCGAAGTGCTTCAATCGACTTAGGTCTGATACATGATTTTCAACTTTTGTTTGTTAGTTACTTAGTTATACTTCAGTTATAGATCTTCTATATGAAAAGGTACTTAACTATGTGTAAAATGTTTTAAGTAGGTGTATATTAATATTAAAGTAGAAACCAGTTTTCGAAAATTTTCAATTCAGTTTGGCAATCGCAAAAAATAATCTAATTTAATATAATATAGTATAATATAATAAAATATAATATACATACTTCTGAGATACACATTGTATTTTCATGCGATGGCCAAGTCAGTCTATTTATTTAAAACATAAAAGATTGTTAATATTGATATGGTCGCTATAAGATGTTGTTAGGTTAGCTAATTACGTAATAACTTAAGACAGAAGGACCCTTAAGTAGGTACTTAATAAATTAACCGACTTGGTATTACATGGATCTCACAACTTTTTACGGTAGAAGAGCTGAGTTGCGAGACTTAGTTTTTTTACACGTTATGTTTTTGATGGCATTCTATTTTTAAACTAAGGATTGGTTACATCGTGCCGACTATTCATAATTTCACAGAACATTGCTATTCAAGGCTTGTCGAGACTACACAATTATGTTTTGAAACAGACTGCGAATATCCTTATACCTTGCGGCTTACATTACAAATAAGTCATCCATAATTTATAACATTAGATATATGATCTATGTATAAATAAGCAAGGACAAAACAGGTAAATACCTAAACCACACCTCTATTTATCAACCGATTCTCTTTATTTGTTTTTTAGGTCTGCTCCAACTCTCATGTTATCAATGAAACTCTTTTGGAAACTATTTCCGAAGTTCCCACCTGTATATCTTTCTAGCTATCAGCCAATAGATATCCTTTAGCTATCGTAATAGTAAGTACGGTCTACATATTACAAGAACGACAGTGTAAGAACCAACAGTAGTCTGTCATGACGATATGCCGATATCGTCAAAACGTTATTGTGGGGCAGAGTTATAGCATGGTACGATATGGAATTATAGCTAGAAGTAATTTCAATTTGGGTGACGTACCAGCTCTACTTAAACACTGTTAAGGATCTGAAAACATATCTGCACCGCACATCTTGAGGCCAAGCACATAGAAGCAGACGACACGGTTTGCCTCGTCATTCGTTATGCGTACTGCAAAGGACTGACATAGCTTTTCTGCATTCACGTTCCCGCCCGCAACGTAGGTACGTATAAAATAAATAGAAATAAATATTTCCAATTACATGTTCTAACAATATTATTTTGTGTGTTAGTGCGCTCACGATCTAAGGCTGCATCTCCACTTGCCGTCAAGTTTGTGGTCAAGCATTAACTTATACTGTGAGTGAGTTCTTTAGTCTGTGGCCCTAGGGTGCGTACAGCGTCGTATACAATTGCAATCGCAGCGCGGCTCACGTCAGACGTAGCGTTATTTACGAGGTGTCGCCACTCGCACTCGCCTCTCGCCACGCTTCCAACAATAACTCATGTTCCCCGTGATCTACATTCGTAATCGATTCGCTCTTATCTATTACCTGAACGCGACAAAGCTCACGATTTATTGCCCTTTAATCTCAGAACTTATACTCACTAATAAGATAAATTACTAGCGAGTGTTAGGTGCAATCATTACCAGTTGGATTGTAAGTGAAGGATTTGAGAAAGCTGACTTCGAATAATTACTTTATTTATTAAATCGTTCATTCATCGAGGTCGTAAGGATGATATTGAGTGATTCTGTGCCTGGTGGTCTGCAACAGGAAAGGCTTGGTGAATATTTGATACCTTAACGCTTAACTTTGGACTTAGATGGATATAGCACCGTACTCCCTAATTTATGTTTCAACCAGGTTTTTTTCCACTCTTTAATTTAACCGAATTCAAAAATGGAGAAGGTTCACTGTTCGGTTATATTTTTTATTTTTGTTGCCTCGTAATTCACAGGTCACATATTTATTAATTGAGGGAACTACTTAAATATAAAAGGTAATAAAATAAATTTCACATGGCGATTTTTACGATTTTAAACGATAATTTGAGGTCCTCGTCGAACGCCATTTCGTTGAAGTCGTTACTGAATTTACTGTTTACTGTGTACTTGTTCAACTAACGCTAACCCATTGCGGTGTTTGCTTAGAAATTAGAAACTACGAGACTTGGCAACTACCTAACCCATTCCAGTGTTTGAGAAACTAAAAACGATTCTATCACAAATCAACCACACTTCTATCAACCTATCTCTTCAGCGAACTAACTGACAAGCCACTAACTGCGCTAAATACCTGCAAATGATACAAAAACACCGACAGTTGCCATCCAGTTACCGATCTGACATTATTTTGCTATTTGCATAATTATCAGATGGCTGTATGCCATGTGAACCGGCATTGTGTAAGGGGAACACTTTTACTACTCTCTGTGAACCGTTAGCGCTGACGAGAACCACTCGGCATACAGTGACTTATATCCACTCGGATTGAGTGGGCTAATGACATACACTGCCGTTAGCGCACTGAGAACTTACAATGTACGTATTTATATTTAAAAAACTCGGCTTTTTGAAGTTATATTTCTTATGGGAATTGCAAAAAGATACACGTTATTAAATTAAATATTTATAAGAAGTATAACTTCTCACGCGCGTACAAAAGTACACCCACCATTTTTTTACTAATCGTCCTGGTTATCGGTTAATAAATAGAATTAAATGTTAGGTACTTAATTTAAAAAATATTATAAAACAAACATTAAAAGTAAGTAGTTACGTGTAAGTAATTCCGTAAATCTATTTACTACGTTGCAGCGTCAGTTTTCCTCGTTATCAACGGAACCGGAGGCTGAAGGTGCCAAGTCAACTAAGTATACTCGTAACGTTGAAATTTTCCTCGATATATTTCGTATAAACAGTCGTCATGTTACCTGTACCAAAACATAACAAAAGATGTAACGTAACAACGCTTGTAAAACAACAAGTTGTTGATAACCTGGTCGGTCGCTGCGGATGGTCCGGCAAGATTGGCGAGTGGACTCCAAGCTCGAAGCTCCAAGTTCCATCGTAACGTAACTGTTTCACCGGAATGGCGCGCTCTCACGAAAGCCTTTACAATTAACTGTTGGGTAAACAGCGTGGACAATTGAAATTGCGGTGAAGAGCTGGGCTCGTACTAAGCATAATGTTTTTTTAGGATATTATCAACGTAAATGTAACTATAAGACACCATCTTATTTTAGTTAATAGTATCAAGTGTTACTTTGCGGAAAACCATTATTATTATTGTTAATTTTTGGCTGTAGAAGTAACTGCCACTAATGTAATAGTGTATCTTAAATTACTGCATGCTTTTAAATGAATAGATCTTCGAGCATTTTTTAAATGAGTTAGTATAACTATAAATTAAGTTTCCTTATATTTTTTGATTAGCATACTTTTTAAGCTTTTAATGCAAATGAATAAATTTATGATTTTATGTATTTGTAATCTGCTACAACAGTGCGACTAATTTCTTGTCCATGTAAGTAGGTACGAGTTGTTCAACCTAATATCGTTCAATCTGACACTGGTAAGAAGCTATCACAACAAATGTTTGTAGCTACCTATGTATATATGAACCTGTTACTATTGTTAGTTACAACTAATAAAAATGTTTATTGTTATGGTGTAATGACGTATAAATAAAGTTGCATGCTACGTCTTTTCGACAAGTGAGTCTACATCAACTTTATCTCAGTGTATGTCTGTCTGTATGTCTGTAGGCTATGTAGCCCTGAGGGGAATGCCCAGTGATAGTGAAGTGCGGAGAGAGTTCTGTTTAAGATCGGCGAGATACATGCAATAATATATTGTGAAATGCAGCTCTTGAGTAAAGTTACGATGACGTACTTAGATATTAGGAGTTTCTCTCGCCACGTGTTCTTCTCAATTACAAGGCATCTTTCCGAAAACCGATTAACTATTTGTATAAATTTTTAACGCGGTTTGAAGTTCAAGCGGTTTACCTGAAATGGAATAAAACTTTCCTCTTCGATCTCACACCTTACCACTTACTTTTTGACTTAAATGTACTTAGAACATCTGTCCGAATTCAGCACCAAAAAAATAATGAACTAATTATAATCTGAATTTTACCAAGAAAAAAGCGGCCAAGTGCGAGTCGGACTCGCCCATGAAGGGTTCCGTAGCAGGAAGTAACATAATATTAAAGTTCTTGTAGTTCGTTCTAACTTTGAGCAATGTTTTTTGCGGTTTACGATTTATGACGTATTAAAAAAAACTACTTACTAGATCTCATTCAAACCAATTTTCGGTGGAAGTTTTCATGGTAATGTACATCATATATTTTTTTTAGTTTTATCATTCTCTTATTTTAGAAGTTACAGGGGGGGGGACACACATTTTACCACTTTGGAAGTGTCTCTCGCGCAAACTATTCAGTTTAGAAAAAAATGATATTAGAAACCTCAATATCATTTTTGAAGACCTATCCATAGATACCCCACACGAATGGGTTTGATGAAAAAAATATTTTTGAGTTTCAGTTCAAAGTATGGGGAACCCCCAAAATTTACTGTCTTTTTTCTATTTTTGTGTGAAAATCTTGATGCGGTTCACAGAATACATCTACTTACTAAGTTTCAACAGTATAGCTCTTATAGTTTCGGAAAAAAGTGGCTGTGACATACGGACGGACAGACAGACAGACAGACATGACGAATCCATAAGGGTTCCGTTTTTTGCCATTCGGCTACGGAACCCTAAAAAATAACCGACTTTAAATTATTAAATTAACCAAAAAACTACTCGTCAGATCTAACTAAAATTAAAGTGGGACCACATGAAAAGCACCAGCTTTCGATTAAAAAAAGAATCATCAAAATCGGTTCACCCATTTGAAAGTTCTGAGGTAACAAACATTAAAAAATACAGTCGAATTGAATACCTCCTCCTTTTTTGAAATCGGTTAAAAATGATAAATAAATTGTTATATATGGGAATCTGAGGAATGCCAAGGGTGTCTATCACTAAAAACGCAGCCACGCCTCACGCCTTAAAATGATAGGCTTTTGTTGCAACATCGCCCCCAGCCATTATTACTGCCAACTGTAATATTAGATAGTTTCGTATTATATTTAACTATTTTTATTAAGTAAGGTAGGTAAGGCAAATACTTCAGGAATTATGTAAAAATTCAGTTTAAAGATTCCACAGATACAGAACTTAGATACGTGATATAAAGCGTACTCGTATAACTACTCATTATCTACAGTTAATTATTTTTTTTGATATATTCGTGAATTAATTCCTTGTTTTTTGTTATTGGTACACGGAAGGTGCACATCTCAAGTTATATCGTTATCCTAATCACAACTCATACCTGTCCCACTGCTGGGTTCGGGTCTCTTCTATGCGAGGTCCTGCCATAGTCCACCACGCTGGTTAAGTCCAGATTGACAAACTTCACACTCCTTTAAGAATATCTCGGAGAACTCTTATGTGTGCATATTTCCTTATGATCTTCTTTCTTAACTCAAACTCAGGCCATAGCATTCGGGTTGAACGTTGCTCAAAAATCAAATCACTAGGCTATCACTGCTCAACTTATATTCTTCATTCTTTTGGTAGCTGTTTGGCAGGAATTTGAGTGTTATAAACCCAAACGAAAATGAAATTTATTTGAAGTTCAATCTCCCGTATCTTCCCCACATCGATCGTAAAAGCTCGTGCATGCCGTCAACAAAAGACGTGTATCGATCGATTGTCTCAAGGGTCATAAACCGAGCATTACGATCGCGCAATCCGCATGAGTACCTGCATGCAGACACGCAACCACGCATCGAAATTACAGAGCCGGTGCTTCGTTCGTCGGTCGCCTCGGGGCTTGGATGCACTTACTACAGCCCGCTGGTTTCCTTGCCTCTAACTCAGATACAGAAACCTGTTTTTGGAAGTCCTATTATTAAGGCGGAAGACACTTTGAAGATACATCTGTCGTATGGAACAAATCGGCTTCCAACTGATGTAGAGGGAGAATTGAAGATAGAAAAACATTTTAAGAGGCACACGAATCATAAATCCGTCGATCTCAGACTCTCGGTTTATCCATATCAAACCCTTACAAACGTATAACTTACTTACGTGTCGTTCTTTCTTTGATGACAACAGTTACTAGTTCTTTTAACGGCTATTAATTTCAAAAAAGCTCTTGTAAAGAAACTGCAGCTACTATTATCTGTAGAAGACATAATTGGATTCCAATAATACGTCATTATGAAAGACGCTTCGACAGTCATGTTATTATCATATATTTTCTATTGGCGTTTGAAATTCCATTTGTTGTTTGGATTACATAATTACCCGCTATAAAAGGTTAATACGAGTAGTATCTACGTAGTGTTGTGTAGCAGCTGCCAGTGGCGCCACCTGCTGCGGTCAGACGACATTAACACTAGATGTCAAGATTGTCAAATGCTACATGAAGAGACATTTATTGTGGCGAATTGTGTGTATTCAATACTATATAGTATGCGTATTCGCTTTACTTAGCTTTTCGTACAGAGCCCTCATTTTTTAAATAAAATTTAGCCTGTGTTACCCAGAATCAATTCTATTACTATTGATAAAGCTTTGAAATCGGTGTAGTAGTTTCTAAATTTATCCATTACAAAGAAAATCAAAACATTCCTCTTTATTAACCGATTTCAAAAAAGGAATAATACCTCCTGTATTTAAGTCGACTATATTTTTTTTAATGTTTGTTATCTCAGAACTTTCGACTGGGTGAACCGATTTTGATGATTCTTTTTATTCGAAAGCTGGTACTTGTCATTTTCTCCCACTTAATAATAATTTAAGCGAAATCTGACTAGTAGTTTTTGAGTTATCCCTAATTTAGAAGTTGGATATTTTTTAAGTCAAGATTTTTTAAGTGTGACACATTAACAGAAGCATAAAGAAGAGAATCATCAAGATTCTTCTTTTAATCGAAACCAGCTTCCAATTGTTTTTTTGTGGTCCCAGTTAAATTTGAGCGAGATCTGACGAGTAGTTTTTGACTTATTTTGAAGTCGGTTATTTTTTTCTTGGTAAAATTCATGATATTATGTTTAGATGCACTGAACTTGTTCATTACCTTACTTAGAATTCTTAGGTTAGGTCTCCAGGTTTTTGATGCTGTAGTTAATGAAACAAGTGACAATACATTTCAATTACACACTGACTTTGGGCACGTTTGAAATATGTGTGAGATAAAAGCCGTTTAATGTCGTGAAGGTCGTAATGTTCAGCAGTCTGTATTTTATGTCCATTTATCCAGCAATAAGCTTTAAGCCCCGTATTCATGGGAAACATTTGTTTAGCAACAAAGTTGAATCAATGTTTTGCGGAATTGCTGTCAACATGTTGCTGGCAACAATGCATGTTGCAGAGTTGATAGCGTCATAGTTGCTAGCAACATTCTCGCCGCTCACCAACAATGTTGATCAACTGTTCTTAAACAAATGTTTACCATGAATACGGGGCTTAATTCAATAAAAACATCCTGCAACGCCAATGCGCCTTAAATATTTCTTTAATTTCTTTAAACATATTTTACCTTGAGTCTTACACAACTTCCAATCCTCATGAAAATTTGCCTAGAAGAAATTGCTGTTACAGTAATAACATTGCCTTATTTTAGAACTTAGATTAATATAACAATCTTTCAAAATATATTTCTATCCTTCAATGACTTACAACAAAGATTGTAATAATATATTATACTCTCAATATTATATTATTAACCAGAATAAAGCAATCCAGCTTCCGGTCGCAACTCGCAATCCCAAATGTTAACATATTAGACAACGTGACTCTACATTATTTGGATTGATGTAATTCCAATAAAATGGCTCAATTTCAACTCTATTGTAATGAATATAAAGCTTGCTTATAACCGTTATATTTATTTAAGGCTCTTGACACACGCCGCGTTTTAATTAACAACTGATATAAATAGCCGATAAACAAACGAACCAATACCGGATGGTCCGTTGTTATTGGGGCTATAATTTTATTTTATTCCACAAATAAACACCAAAATAAAATACGAAATTGTTTCATCCTACAGATTGAGGTTCAGTTAAACATAAAAACATAACTCACATGAATTCTTCATTTTTATATACCTGCTTAAAAATTATAAATTAATGTTTATTTACTAAATTAATAAACGGAACCAATCGACAATCGATTCAATTGTCAATAACCCAGCATGTCTAATGTAATCACAATGGTAAAAAAAACTTGAACCCAAAACTAATCTCCGAAACTGAAATCTAATCTAATTTAACGCTCTTAACACACAATGACTTTAATAATGTTATAATGGATGCTGTTTGTGGCAATATTTATCCTAATAAGTTATAGTTCTTGACAAAAAATAACCAACTTCAAAATTAGGGATAACTTAAAAACTACTCGTCAGATTTTACTCAAAAGTGGGACTACATGACAAGTACCAGCTTTCGATTAAAAAAGAATCATCAGAATCGGTTCACCCAATCGAAAGTTCTGAGGTAATAAACATAAAAAAATACAGTCGAAATTAGAACCTCCTCCTTTTTTGAAGTCGGTTAAAAAGCGACAATTTTATGGGTACAACATTCTTAATGGTTTTGTATTCATGTGAACTTCTCAAAATTAAATCCCAGTAGGAATAGAAAGTTAGGGGGCAAAGAAATTATTATGTTGATAGGGAAGGTGTTTTGCAGTAACCGTCTTTGTACTCTGTCATTTCTGTACTTCCTAAATATATTGTTATTTCATTTTATTGTTCTGTGTTCTCCTAATATAATGTAGAACCAGGGAAATATCTTTATGTGGAAGGAATTGACCGACGATCATTAACTTGAACACAGTACAAAGGTGAATTTGCAAAATATAATAAAATTGTTTATATAATTACTGTATACCGTCGTTGCAACTTTAAGACCTCTTATGTGTTATGTCTCACTTTTGGCAAAATCACTTTTTGACGTCAAATAATTCTGCATTTTGAAGCACTATCGACACAATATAGGAATCTAACAGTATTCGCTCTTCATACAAACGGTCGAAACGCGCGTTATACCTACGCACATCGAAATACGCGTGCGATATGTAGGCAATTGCGGCCGCCGTGTGGCGATTGCCGACAGGCGAACGAGCGGAGTTTGAACCACGGTCCGGTCGGTACAAATAACAAACTTTTTTAGTTTTCTACTCTGGTTGAGCTGTATGGTCGTGTGCGGCTGTAGATTTAGAAAATAGATTAAGAAATATTTAAGATGGCAGTAGAAAAAGGCTACAGAAATAGACAGTATTGTGCTGTTTTTGGGTGCTTTAATTCGACATTAAGTCACCCAGGAATAAAATTTTTTACGTTACCTGGAGACTCCGAAAGGTAAGACACTATTTTTATACACCTACCTACTAGTACGTATTATATAGTATACTAGCTGTTGCCCGCAGCTTCGCATACGGAAATTATATTTTACCTTATTTGTAACTCTTGCAGAAGAAAATTAAAAAAACACGGTGAATTTATATTGAAGTACTTTTATTTAATAATTTATATACTGAAATTTACGATAAAATCACCAAGGATTCCTCCAGGAGCGGGTTTTGAAAAATAAGCAATATTCACATTAATTTTGTGGGCACCTCCGTCCCACATTCGCATTATGTATATGTAATATATTATATATTTCACACACACATAAACACTCACACCTATGTAGTATATTATGTTTACCATATACATCACATACACAACACGTACATACACTCATACATACACACAGGCACACATACTACACCGCGGGATCGAACCTGGTGCGCTCTGGTGTTCTACGTCACTCTGTGACGTCACACCACCAGCCGGCCCAGCGGCGCGGGCGCGTGAACCGGTTGCCAGCCTCGTCTCCTGCGCCCCGCTTCACGGGCAGCGCGCGCGCGCCTTCAGTTCGTCGCCGGACGCGCCAGTCAGCCTTCCACACGCACCGCGCTCATACGTGTCGCTCGATCGCTTGACTACCCCGCGCTTACCTAGTGCTTACGCTATGCCCTAACTGCTGTATTCCGTTCTGTGTTAAGACTATTACTTGTGCCTGTTCTATCCTATCACTCTGTTCTCTCCTTCTTGTTTTTATGGACTTCTTGCGCGTTTCCTTGTGTAGTTTTATCTGTACTTTTCTGTTTCGTTGTGCTTTGTGCAATAAACTATTAACTCTTAATTTCGTGTTAACTTTATTGCTCATGCGCCTCCGCTACACCACCACGCGCTATATATCATTACCATAACTGGTGACCCCGACTATGAACACAGTGACAATGAGTGATAGTGACCTTAGTAACAGTGAATTTAGTGACGACGAATATTTTGAGTCGTGCAGTGGCTCGCCGTTATGCGCCGCCCGGGCGCCCCGCGGCCACGCCCTTGTAGCCACGCGGCGCGCACGCGCCCGCTGCGCACCTACTTGCCGCGCAATGGCGCAGCACGTGCTTTGCGGCGCGACCTCCGCCTCAGCAGCACGAGCAGCAAAAGCAGCAACAGCAGCAACTAGCACCAGCGCAGCCTTCAGAGTGCAACCATTCGATTCGGAGGACCCGGAGCTCTGGTTTGCACTCCTGGAGGCTCAGTTCGTGTTCCATAACATATTTACGGACATAGAAAGGTACAATTTCGTAATTACGAACCTTACCGTCGAGCAAGCGCAGACCGTGAGGGATATTATTATCAACCCTCCGGTCGACAACCGGTATGAGTCTGTAAAAGCCGAACTCATTCGCCGACTCACCGCCTCTCATGCGCAGAGGATTGAGTACCTCCTCACCAATGAGGCAATCGGTACCAGGACTCCGTCACAGTTCCTGCGGCACCTGCAGGACCTGGCGGGTCCTTCTACGCCTACTCACCTCGTCCGCACCATCTGGTGCAACCGCCTGCCGCATGCCGTGCAAGCAGTATTGTCCACACTGCGGTCGGATACACTCGAGCAGCTGGGTGACATGGCGGACCGCCTGCAGGAGATCTCTGCTCCCTGCCCGGTCGCCCCGCCCGCTGCTCCACTCCCGGACAGCACCGCCAAACGAGTAAAAGAGCTAACCAGCATCGCCCAGCACTTGGCGCGTGAGGTGGATCGACACACCAGTGCTCCGCGCCAGGCCACCGCCAGTTCCACACACCATCACCAGCGACTACCGCGACGCGCGGCGCCGGTGACTACCAGCGCTCCGCGTCAGCCATCACCACGACGCACACTCCTTGCACGCGTCGAGGACTCTGCGGGCACTCCCACTGCGCAGCAGCAGCCAGCTGTGATGGCCACAACCGAGTGCAACGCAACAGCTGGACGTGTGTTTGTGACCGACCGTACCTCGCGTGTTCAGTTCTTGGTCGATACGGGCAGTGACTTGTGTGTCTATCCTAGTTCCGCTCTCAAAGACCGCCGACCAAAATCCAATTTCAAATTGTGCGCGGCTAACGGCACGGGTATCGACACATTCGGTTATGTCGATTTAAAATTAAATCTAGGTTTAAGACGAGATTTTTGCTGGCGTTTCACGGTTGCGGACGTTACTAAAGCCATAATCGGCGTAGATTTTTTAAGTCACTATAATTTAATAGTTGACGTCCGCAACCAACGCGTCATAGATAATACAACAACGCTGTCAACAACTGCCTCTATTGCACATACTAATATATTTTCTGTGAAGGTAGCGACGGGCGACACGCGTTACCATACATTACTGGGTAAGTTCCCTGAATTAACGCGCCCTTCTGGCACACCGAGGACACCAAAGCACACCACGGTTCACCACATCCGCACCACACCCGGCCCACCCGTCTCTTGCTCACCACGTCGGCTCGCAGCCGATAAACTGAAGATAGCTAGGACGGAATTCGAACTCATGCTCTCTAACGGCACTGCACGTCCTTCCGAGAGCCCGTGGGCTTCGCCGCTGCACCTCGCCCCCAAAAAGGATAATGGTTGGCGGCCGTGTGGTGATTACCGCATGCTGAACGCGCGGACGGTCCCCGACCGTTATCCAATTAAACACATCCACGACTTTGCCCATAATATAGCTGGTAACAAAGTCTTCAGTACCATCGACCTGGTAAAAGCCTATAACCAGATCCCGGTCTACGAGGAGGACATCGCGAAAACAGCCATAACAACACCTTTTGGTCTGTTTGAGTTCCCCTATATGACCTTTGGTCTCCGCAACGCAGGGCAGACATTCCAGAGGTTCGTGGATGAGATGACGCGCGGTCTAGATTTTTGCTACGCTTATCTAGACGACTTCCTAGTATTCTCTAAGAACGAAGCCGAGCATGAAGAGCACCTGCGTTTACTCTTCACTCGAATGCAGGAATACGGTATGTTAATCAACACCGTGAAATGTTTTTTTGGTGCCCCAGAGGTCACATTCCTGGGCTATCGCATCTCACAGGATGGCACAAAACCTCTGGAAGCCAAAGTACAGGCTATAAGGGAATTCCCCCCACCCAAGACCGTTAAGCAGCTGCGCCGTTTCTTGGGGATGGTTAATTTTTACAGGCGTTTTCTGCCTCATGCAGCCACCATCCAGGCCCCACTGAACGCCCTGCTTGCGGGCTCGGTGAAGGGGTCGCAGCCGGTACATCTTACTGGTGACTCTCTTTCAGCTTTTGACCAGTGTAAGGAGAGTCTTGCAAACGCTGCGCTATTGGCACACCCGGACTGCGATGCTCCTTTGAGTTTAGTCACCGATGCGTCCGATGTAGCAATGGGTGCCGTAGTGCAGCAACTCAAAAATGGTAAGTGGCAACCACTTGCGTTCTTCTCGCGCAATTTAACACCAGCGCAGCAGAAGTACTCACCCTACGATCGCGAACTCCTCGCGATCTACGACAGCATCAAGTACTTCCGGCACTTGCTGGAAGCACGCGTTTTTGCAGTCTACACTGACCACAAGCCGCTCAGTTTCGCTTTCCATGAACGGAAAGCCAACTGTTCGCCCCGTCAGTTCCGCCACTTAGATTTTATTTCGCAGTTCACGACCGACATCCGTCACATCTCCGGTAAGGATAATGTGGTGGCGGACACATTATCTCGCGTCGATGAACTCCAGGTGCCAGTTGACTTCGATACACTCGCGGAGTCACAAGCAGTGGACCAGGAGCTTCTTCAGTACCTCAGCGGAGAAACATCACTTCGCCTGAAGAAGCTCACCATCCCTGGCAGCAGTAGGGAAATTTACTGTGACGTTAGCACACCATCAGCACGGCCTTTTGTACCACTGTCACTACGTAAGCCGTTATTCGACAGTCTTCATGGTCTCAGCCACCCAGGTCCCAAGGCCACCGCCCAACTGGTGGCCGAGCGCTTCGTCTGGCCTGGGATGCGCAAGGACTGTCGCGAGTGGTCACAAAAGTGCCTAGCGTGTCAGCGCGCCAAGGTGAGTCGCCACGTGTCAGCGCCGTTGGGCACGTTCGACTTACCTCGTGCTCGATTCGCATTTATCCACGTGGACATTATAGGGCCCCTTCCAACATCTCAGGGGTACCGCTACTGCTTGACCGCAGTGGACCGTTTTACGCGCTGGCCGGAAGTAACACCTATGGTAGACATCACCGCGGAATCGGTCGGTAATGCGTTGTTATCGTGGATATCCAGGTTTGGATGTCCAGCCGATATCGTTACCGACCGTGGGCGGCAGTTCGAATCCTCGCTCTTCCAGTACCTTGGAAGAATGATCGGATTCAAGCACCGCCGCACCACCGCCTACCATCCGGCCTGCAACGGCATGGTCGAGCGATTTCATCGCCAACTCAAAGCAGCGATAATGTGCCACGCGGATAGCAACTGGGTCGAGGCCTTGCCCTTTGTGCTCTTAGGCATCAGGTCATCTTTCAAAGAGGACCTTCAGTCCTCTTCCGCCGAGCTGGTCTACGGTGAGCCGCTCCGTCTGCCGGGAGAGTTCTTCCAGGCAACCGCTCCCGAGACCACTGACCTCTCGGATTTCACCACCCGCCTAAGACACATAGCGGCAAAAATCCGACCCACACCTGCTGCACGTCACACGCAACATAAATCCTTTGTTCAGAAGGAGCTCCATTCAGCGAGCCACGTCTTCTTACGAGACGACTCGACCCGAGGTTCCTTAACACCACCTTACACAGGTCCTCACAAAGTGGTCGAACGTAGGGATAAGACTTTCCGCATACTGGTTAGGGGCAGGGAGGTCACAGTAACGATAGACCGACTTAAACCGGCCTACCTACTCGTAGACCCATCCCCCACCAACAATCCCGTTCCTATTCCCAGGTTCCCTCCGACACCAGCGCCCACTCCTACACCAACGCCCGCTCCCTCACCCGATCCTCCGCCCGCACGGTTGAAGTCTGCAGCTCCGGAAGGCGGCAAAACAACAAGATCTGGCCGCCGAGTTCGTTTTCCGGACTACTATCGACCGTAGACTCGGTCTCTGGGGGGGAGTGATGTGGGCACCTCCGTCCCACATTCGCATTATGTATATGTAATATATTATATATTTCACACACACATAAACACTCACACCTATGTAGTATATTATGTTTACCATATACATCACATACACAACACGTACATACACTCATACATACACACAGGCACACATACTACACCGCGGGATCGAACCTGGTGCGCTCTGGTGTTCTACGTCACTCTGTGACGTCACACCACCAGCCGGCCCAGCGGCGCGGGCGCGCGAACCGGTTGCCAGCCTCGTCTCCTGCGCCCCGCTTCACGGGCAGCGCGCGCGCGCCTTCAGTTCGTCGCCGGACGCGCCAGTCAGCCTTCCACACGCACCGCGCTCATACGTGTCGCTCGATCGCTTGACTACCCCGCGCTTACCTAGTGCTTACGCTATGCCCTAACTGCTGTATTCCGTTCTGTGTTAAGACTATTACTTGTGCCTGTTCTATCCTATCACTCTGTTCTCTCCTTCTTGTTTTTATGGACTTCTTGCGCGTTTCCTTGTGTAGTTTTATCTGTACTTTTCTGTTTCGTTGTGCTTTGTGCAATAAACTATTAACTCTTAATTTCGTGTTAACTTTATTGCTCATGCGCCTCCGCTACACCACCACGCGCTATATATCATTACCATAATTTGTATTTTTTTTTCCTTTTATTTACAAAATTTTGAAAAACTGAAAAATATGTGTTCCATCAATTTAAGCAAGGAACATTTGTTGCAAATTTGAAGCAAATCGGTTGATGTTTTAAAAATATTCCATACAAACTTTCATCCCGTTTCCCGGGGAAACCTTTTAATTTTCCGGGATAAACAGTATCCTAAAATATGACCCGGAGTATTAGTAACAACTTTACCAATTTTCATCGAAATCCGTTCAGGGGTTTTCATTTGATGCCCGGACAGACAAACAGACAGACAGACAGACAGACAGACAGACAGACAGACAGACAATAATTCTAAAAAAAATATTTTTGTGCTCTAACACGTTATTGAAGTGCCCGCTAATCGAAATTTTTAAAAAATATTCAATGTACAGAAAATTTGCCCTTTGAGTTTTATTATAGTATAGATATAATAAAATAAAATATAGTATAATATATAATACGTACTTGTAGGTAGGTATATATAATTATTGTAGGTAAGTAACTTAGGTAGTAGGTATTGTATAATTATTGCGTTATTGATTAATATTAACTTTATTATTGTATTGTAATCTATCTTCTATACTATAATAAAACTCAAAGGGCAAATTTAAAAATTTCGATTAGGGGGCACTTCAATAACGTGTTAGAGCACAAAAATATTTTTTTTAGAATTATTGTCTGTCTGTCTGTCTGTCTGTCTGTCTGTCTGTCTGTCTGTTTGTCTGTCCGGGCATCAAATGAAAACCCTTGAACGGATTTCGATGAAAATTGGTCAAGTTGTTACTAATACTCCGAGTCATATTTTAGGATACTTTTTATCCCGGAAAATTAAAAGGTTTCTCCGGGAAATGGGATTAAATTTTGTATGGAATATTTTTAAAACATCAACCGATTTGCTTCAAATTTGCAACAAATGTTTCTTGATTAAATTGATGGAACATGTATTTTTCAGTTTTTCTAAATTTTGCAAATAAAAGGAAAAAAATAAAAATTAATGTGAATATTACTTATTTTTCAAAACCCGCTCCTGGGACGTATCCTTTGTGATTTTATCGTGGATTTCAGTATATAAATTACTAAATATAAGTACTTCAACATACATTCACCGTTTTTTAAATTTTCTTCTGCAAGAGTTACAAATAAGGTAAAACATGATTTCCGTATGCGAAGCTGCGGGCAACAGCTAGTTATTAATATGAAATCAAATTATTGTATTCAAGGTCTTCGGTCCTGCCGAAGGAGATCAATGCATGTAGGATAAATGAATAAAATAAATAAAAACAAGTACGTATTGCAATAAGTAGGTACCTAAATTGTTTATTTTTCATAAGTCCACCGAGTAAAATGCCTAGATTTATAAATAAGGGGCTAAAAATATCAAATGGTTGATTATTATTACTTTTGTCGTATTGGGGCGGCTTAGAATACTAACCCCAATCCCACGCCGGATGGGTATCGTAAAAGGCGACTAAATCCGGCCCGCTGGTGGTAGGGCCCCTCGAGGGATTATATTGGTAATATTGATTTTAATTGTTAATTAATACCATTATAAGGTACTATTATTATTATTTAACTTACCCTGCCCTAAGAGTCTCTGTCTCTAATACAATACTGAAGGCTTACGAAGTTACGAACCTTCACAGTACTAATAAAAACACAACATAGATTTTTATGGAACACTTCCTTTTTATTCACAATGAATTGCATTTATTAAAATAGAAAATATAACATTTTTAAATACAAAACTACAAAGAAACTCAAGTCGTTTGATAAAATTAAAATACTGTCGGCGGACAGCCCTAGCGCGCGGCTACAAGTAGGCAAGTTTTTCGAGAATCGGCCCGAGTAACGTTAACGTTACTGTTTAGATTTCTTTACTGTGCTATCGAATTCAAAAATTCTCATGTGTGTACGACGTTTCCATCGTAATATATTCACCAAATTCAAAATTACCTATATGCTTGCTGAACAAAACTATCGATTTTCATCGATTCCTCTAAAAGCTGATTTTTTACACATAAGAGGTCTTAAAGTCGCAACGACGATATATTATTATACTGAAGCATAAACCTTTATTTTGTTATTTTGATCATTTCAGTTTAAACAAAATCACTGGTGCGCTAGATTACTGTTATTTCATCTTGGAAAAAATGTAACAAAAATTTAGTCATGGAATAATAAATTAACATTTTATCAGGCGCTGCATCTGGAAACGTGGGACTTAATGGTTTATCTCCAAATAGAATGACGGTGGGAAGAGCTGACCCCATCACTCAACAACGTAGACGACGCGAGCGTTTGGAACGCTCGTGTGAGAGAGATTTAAGCAAAGTGGCTATGATTACGGCCCGAAAATTACTGGTTTCAAAGCTCGCATACCAGAGGTCTATTAATTTTCCTATTAACTGTCTTATAATTCGGTTGATGGCCTTTGTTCATACATCGCGGTATTCGGAGAGAGAATGTCCATCGAATGTTAAATTACAAGTCCATCGCAATCGATATTTTTTTTAATAATTTCAAAATTAATCAAAAACAATTGAGAATCTTTAAAACTTCCTTATAAAAGGTCACTTGTTCGGATTTATTTTTTCATCCAAATTAAAGGATAAGAGCAAAACAATGTTTAGATACAAAAGTTTTATAATGTTGTAGTCGAGTTGTAAGACGACAACAATGAACCAGTTTCTGTGGTTAAAAATAAATAGCGTTATGGCAATGTGGTGGTGGCGTGGTGGCAGCGGAGAGCGGTCGACGGACCCGTGGCCATCTACCATCGGCAGCCGGTAAAACTTATTGGAGATTCGAGTGGTGCGACCAATAATTTGTCCAAGGGTAGCCCCTAATATACAGAGTAAAACAGGGATACAAGATACCATCCATAAATAACGTCACACTAATTTCATGACTTTTGATCCCTCCCCCCGTTCTTGTCTCGGCTGGTCACATTTGTGAGATCTCCCCCCTAGTGTGACGTCACATATTATGAAATTTTACACTTAGAAATTATTAAATTAAAACAGCAGTTCCGAAATAAGTGTTAGTTCCATTAATTGTTTTTTAATATTTACCTATACATACCAGTTATTCCATTTTTAAATGTGACGCCACGAAATTTAGGACCCTCTCCCACCCCTTGTCACACAATGTCACACTACATCAACCCCCAAACGTGTGACGTAATTTATGGATGGCCCCTAAGATACAGGGACCGACTGCATGTTAGATTAATACGAGTATTTGGCAAATATCAGATGTAGAAAAAGAAGGATTAGAAAAATAAACGCCGGCACCGTAGAAATCATGTGTGCTGTTACAATGAAATTTTAGATAGTATTTTAGGTTTTGAAGCTTACTATTACTACAGTGATCTGCCGATTTCTTTTCTGGGTTTTCTTCCAGGTGTAGTTAAAAAATTATTATGAGTATGACTGATAAATCTTTGTTCTAAGTGTTTGTTCTGAATTACCTATGTGAAATGCATGTATATGCTGTTGTATACTACCGTAAGTATTATACAACGAGTAACCGCCCTCGCTTTGCTTCGGTTTTCTTATTTTTTTACACCTTGGATTACATTATTGGATTTTTATTAAGGATACCTAATTTTTTGGAAAATATAATATAGCCTATGTTACTCGGGGATAGTGTAGCTTCTCATCAGTGAAAGAATTTTTCATATCAGTTCAGTAGTTTCGGAGCCTATTCAATGCAAACAAAAAATCAAATCTTTCCTCTTTATATATTAGTATAGATAATAGTTAGATAAATAAGGTTTAAAACTTTCACAAAATTTTATCAAAGTCAGGCTTAAATAATGACTATTATGAGGAAAACATAATGCTAACTATATTTTAATATCCTATAACGTTTTTTAGAAAGTCGGAATAATATTTTCCAAGTCAAGCTACAGGTCTAAAGTACTATAACCAACGAACGTACCCTCAGGCTAGGCCCGCCGCCTCTACCACACCACAACAATACCCTCTAATGCATACAATTACATTGATTGCCGTAAATCTCACTTCAAACAACGACTTCTTAACCAGCCAGCAATGCACTCGCGGTTTGTCGCGCCGTTCCTGATTTCAAGAAACAATACAATAGGCGTCCAAACCGGTCGCTCTTATAAGGCCCTGGCTACACGGTACTGGCAGCAAATTGTATTGGTTGATTAAGTTTTAAATACTGTATAGAACCCGGTTGATAAGTGGGCGATTCCATGAAATGATTTCGAGTTTGGCTGATTGGATGCGGTCGTACCGGTATTTTATTTATTCAGCTATTGTTCATATAATATTTTGAGTCAGCGGTCATATCCATTTTTTATGTCCATAGCCGACAAAGGTTGGCAAATGTTGGTTGATCAGAGCTTCCTAATCTATATGTTTCATGGGATGGTCGCTGTAATCCCGTTATAAATATATTACTTATTTTGAGCAAGTTGTGCTTACCACAAGCGACAAAATAGAATGAAAGCAAAATAAACACTATTATCCCTTCAGCAGTTCTATCCTCGTTACATTTACAATTATTCATAAATGTCTCCGAGTAAATACATTCATTTGAATTGCGAAAAAAATGTCCTCTATATTGATGACAAACAAGTAATTCCGCAAAGGGAACATTAGTTTCCGTTATCACTGGGAGTGTCTCGTCATCGGCTACCGTGATACGATGGAGCCATGTTTTTCCCCGATGTCCTTAATCACACTCGCTTGTAGCAAAAAGTGCATTTCTCGCGATCGCATTGAGGGTCGGAGTAGTCTGTACTGCCGGGTGAATGTTGAACAAATGTCCAATAAATCTCCCCTTGAAAGGTTCAATGAGTCGAGGATGTTAATGTTGTTTTTACTCGTAGGAGAGATTTAGTTTTATCCGGAAACCTGCTGAACTCAGAGGGGCCAAGTCCGGTCGGAGTGGCGCCAATTAGGGGAAGCTTTAGCCTGCAGTGGAATTTAAAAGGATGATAGATTATTAAGAGAATTTAGTTTTATGAATACAGATGATAACCTTGCGTGTAACCTGTTGCTGACCCGAATAGATTCTTGGTGGAAGCTGGAGGAAGAAAACAGCAGTACCAGTATTATCAATAGATTGTGATGATGATGAAGTGAAAAAAAAACAAATCTAAGGTTTAAGGAGTGCGCCATAAAGTGAAATAAGAAAACGTCTATGTAAAACGAATGTTAAATACAGAAAACCTGAATAATAAAACATAGATACTTGAGGTAGCTGCGGTATTACGATGATAAGGTACAGATTAATCAAACCCCGAGCTATTTGGCGGAGCTCCGGGGCTCGCAGGCACGGCCGGGGCAGTCGGGCTACGCGGGGCCTGCCAGGTCAGTGATCTCTGCAATTCGTCAGCCATGTCACTATGTGCAACAATGTTCATGTGTGCCGCAGGACCGGAGTTTGTGGATGTTTTACAGATTTTGTTTGCGAACCCTATCAACGAAAAGTTTGAATAAGAAGTTACAGAATAATAAAGTAATAGAGAAATTCAACTAAATTAAGTAACAATACCAACCACTTTCACAAACCACTTTCTGATGCTGCAAGAAAATACTTAAATGACTTTCACAGTTGACGCTAGATAATCTTAAATTAAAATTTAAAAAACCCCCGACAGTTTTATTTATACTAAACATAGCTATAACACTTTCGATTAAGTCACCTTTCTTTCAGACAAAAACTAGACCAAAATCGGTTCATCATCAGACATACAGATACACAGACACGTCAAACTTATAACACCCCTCTTTTTTCGTCAGGGGTTCAAAACGTCGTTAGTTTGAAGTTGTTATTCCCTGAGCCCAGCATGAATATGTACGATCGTTTGAATGGCTTCAACCCATTAATGGCCCACTACTGAGCACGGGTCTCTCCTCTTGAGGAGGCCTAGAGCATACTCCACCACGCTGCTCCAGTGCGGATTGGTGGAGGGGTTAGTGGCCAACCCGAGTGTCGAAAGTTTTCAAACCGCCCGAGGGCCTCCGACATGGCTTAACGACTGTTATCTTATGATAACAACCGGGACCGACGGCTTTACGTGCCCTACGAAGCACGGAAACGCTCAAGAAATTTTTGCCACTAGCGCTCACCCATCCAACTACCGACCGCGCCCGCTGTTGCTTAACTTTGTCGATCACATAGGATCGACGCAAGCCGCCGGGCTATGAGCGCTTCAATCGATCGTTTGAATACGCTTGCTTAATACGGTACAGAGCTCAGCTTGTTCTAATTGAAGGAAGTTTTCCTTGTCCGTAAAGCATCCGTAAACTATGACCTGTGCAGAGGTTGGCTTAGATCCCACACCTACATTATACAAGTATCATTAGCTTAGACTCCAGAGCACCCAGACCCAACCCTCTCCTAAATTTGGTGTAATAAAACCAAATTCATTACACCAAATTTTGGGCAAATTTTAGAGCACCATGAAATCTTCAATTAATGTTTTTGCTCCAAGCCCGGCCCTGGCGAGGTGTTGTGCATGTGACAATATGCGAAGTCGGTAACCGCGGGGAGACGCGGGCAGAGCTGGTTTGTATCATGTAATACACTGTCTGTACACGGACAATACTGACTGCAACTTTTTATCCCACTAACCCTGCGAGCCGAGCTATCAACGGAGCAGGTTGTACAGTAACGATTGGATTTTTTCCCTTTATAATGGCAGTTGGCAACGTTTGACATTTATCCATCATCCTCAGCGATTTTCAGGGTCATTAGTGATAACTTTGCCTAAAAAGTCAAAGTCTATTTCAGCTATTTTCAGGGTCATTAGTAATAGCTTAGCCTAAAAAGGTCAAGTTTACTGCAGTTCTATTACTGTCAGACACATCAACGAAACACGATCCCTGGATATTTGCATCCTATGAACGCTATAAAAGAATCTTAACAAGAGAAACCTTCAATACAAAGTCCAGTCAATCTAATAGTCTGGTTAATCTGACAATTAGCACTTCTGAGAATTATTTTCTCAGACGTGACAGTCAGGTAGTATCGGCGTGACGGGCGGGTGTGGCGAGTGTGGCGTGTGGCCGGCTATGGAAACTAGTACCCACCACACTTTTTATCGACAGGCAATGTAAGCTAAACGCTTGATAAATAATTGCGATCCTTGGTTTATTTATTTCTTTATACTTAATAGTTAATTTATTGTTCTTACAAGCAGTGATGTTTTTAGGCCTTTAGGGTTACTATTTAATTAAAAAAAATACAATTGTATATAAATTAATAATCATTCGCTCTTATGTAGGGAAATATTCTGAGGAATATACATCGCTACTTAGTACAGAATTTGTATGGCGTTTCTTTACTAAGGAGCGATTAAAGCAGCCGTTAGTGACTGAGTTGGGGCGTAAGAGATCTTATTATCTGATCTTAACTATTATCAAATGAGAAATTGCTAATCCACACGTCTTGGCCAGCGTGGCCGTCTTGGCCAGCTTTAGCCCCTATAATTAAGAAAGGCACACTAGCACAACAGTTGAGAGTTTGAGACAAATCCCAATCCCGGGATATGGTAAGGCGGCATATGGTGAGTTGTAATGGTGTGAGCGATTATTTTGTTTACTTTCAACCAAAGTGGAAATAACTATTAATCTCAAGCTTCGAAACGAATCTTTAATGCCGTTAAGACGATAAACAGTTTGATTATCTGAGGTAGTTGGACTTTCTCTTTAGTTTTGATCACAGTGCTGCCGCCAATTCACACTGGAACAGAGCCGGCATGTGATTGAGGGAGGTCGATAGATACGTTATGCCCTAACAAATCAACCTAAAAATCTGTTCCGAAAAGAGTCTACATCACACACATCACACACATCACACACACTTTTATCTTTTGTTTCACTACACCAATCACATTGATGTAATACACGGAGGCATTTTAGCGCTGTATATCAAATGTCAAGCACTTCTGACAACAAAAGTGTGCGTATGGTCTTGTATTGGCAGAGCGACTACGAGCAGAACGGTCAATTGCCTGTTCTAATGCTCTTCATCCAATACGGCAAAAATTGTTTTTCTGAAATATAACATTAGATATAAAATACATATAAGTATCAATATATAGAAAAACGTATGAAGTAGAATGTATAATAATTAGTAATTATTACCACTAAGTGTCTTTGGACTTTAGGTGACTTTTGGACTTAGGTATTCTATTATTATTACTGGTCTGGTAACTGGTATTAACCCTTGACAGACAAAATTACCCAGTTCACTCATTTACACTTTAACTAGCTATGTTAAGTTATACATCGCAGACCCCTCGGCTAGGGATGATATCCCATCACCTGCCATCGCTCAGTAGATTAGGAATTTCAACGGTTTCTCGTCTATTATTTCAATGGAAATAAGACACTAGTAGCAGCTTAACAGAGGGTCGTTCTATTTATAACCTGATACGCACCCTAGAGACAAGTGCGTTGTTCTTGCTGCCCCTGAGGGGAAGGTTCGTGTTCGACTTGGGTGGGGGTAGGCATCATTTTATTTTCAGCTTGTGGTTCAGTGACATGGAAGTATTTATTTATGTTACCAGTAAAACGGAAAAGACAAAAGACAAAGGACAAGCATAAAGACCTACGTCCCAACTCAGATTCACTAATGGTTACTTAAATCTCTTCTTAGTACAGAATTTGTATGGTGATTCTTCACTATGGAGCAATTAAAGTATCCGTTAGTGACTCTGAGTTGGAGCGTTAGTCCTCCAGTCAATCCTGGGTGGATGCGGCAAAAACTGACGGCAAGTATTAAAACATAGACATGATTGTTGCTATACAACTTTACATAATCCACAAACAACAATCTTAGATCGAACTGACATATGAATAGATTTTCATTTATCAGTGTTATGACCTGCCCAAGAAATGCAATTCAACTACCTGGCACGCAACTCACGCGAGCACGCGATCTATATAACGTTTCGGATACTGTAACAATATTGATTGCCGCGACCTTTACCTGTTGGATGCTCGGCTCGAGTTACCTTACCTTACCTTTACGTTACCTTTAAAGGGTAGCCAAGACCACGCAGCTCCTACCGGCACCGATATCGTCGATGTAGAGCGATACAGCGACGAGATGTGGCGATGGCGATACGAGCGATTCAATGCTTGTAATGCCGTATATTGGAATACAATACGGCTCTTTAAGCATGCATGCTTAAGGAATTTACTGTATTTGGGAATTCGAATGGGCGTGTGAATGTAATTTACAATATAAAGGAGAAGGTGTACAAGCGTATTTGTATATCAGTGTTATACG
Organism: Thymelicus acteon; assembly: GCA_951805285.1. Classification (NCBI taxonomy): domain Eukaryota; kingdom Metazoa; phylum Arthropoda; class Insecta; order Lepidoptera; family Hesperiidae; genus Thymelicus; species Thymelicus acteon. Next base: position 1,024,545 of record OX638227.1, on the reverse strand, counting down.
AGTATATATTCTTTACTCGCAACTTGAAATAAACGATCACAACAAAAAGTCTTGCACAAGGGATCACCGACACGTTAAAAGCATACCAAGAAACAATGAACCCGCTCTACAGTTTTTTAAGTTCCTAAACATCACACGATAAAAACCACACAATTCAGCAAAGAACTCTACCACCATGGTGCACGGTGAGAAGGTTAAATATCCTCAGATGAAACCGGATGGATAAAGTCAAATAAAACGAAGGACATACCGTTAACAGAGAGAAAAAGTAATACTACGAGCACTGGTGGTAGATATTAAATCATATTTGGATGGTAGTTCCTTGTCATACAAACATGACATAAAAAGCTGTCGTCAAACCTTTGGAGGAAACTTACAACCTTTAAAATTCCGACCGTGGATTAGTAGACACTGTTTAATTAATAAGCAAACTTTTCAGTTCCTAATCGTAGCCTTCTACTGGGAGAATATAGTAAAGGGTTCCCACCGCCCTTCAGTTATATCAATTAAATTACTGTATTCAAAAACAGCTTAAGAGTCACAGAAAAACGTATTCAGTAAACAATCACGAAACTTTTCAATCTATAGTTGTAATGTGGATTCGGACAGTGAAAGAAAAACGGCGAACGTAAGCGAATCACAATAAATCGAAGCCGACAATCTCAGAAGGCTGGAGAGATGGACGCGAATGTATTTAGTTTATGACGGCAATAAACTAACGTGAAGCCAGCACAATGGCTGAGGCGATACGGTTGATTGTTGGAGATCGCCGGTGGGATTAACACCGTCTTTTGTTGACTTATATTAATTTCTCGCCTAGCAATCGCTGCAGTTTACACAATTGCTTTGTTCCACGTTCACCAAAAATGTAGACTTATGATTATTTCGTTTTAAACTACATCAAAAAATTGAAGTGCCTTTCATTTATTTTTTACTCTTGTTGATGCTGATGCTTGATGGTAATTCTGCGATGGTAAATGTAGATGAAGTCGAAGATATTGAACGCAACATCTTAGTAAAAGTTCATCCAGTCTCAATGAACCCGGTCTTTTTAGGCAGCATTGCAGCAGACAAAACCACTAAGATCACGAGGTCATCAATATTCCAAAAAGGATTCTATTAGTAGGGTTTCTATTCATTCAAACAAAAAACTTCGGATTTAACCACCATCTTTTAGTAATCAAAATCACAGACCCAATCTTTCACAGATTATTCAACGAGCGTTCGGAAACACTTAGTATACATATACATGTTTGCGTTCGGAAACACAATCTCTACAGTAATCATCACAAATTCTTGTTCTGATTGGTTCAAAATCAGATGGATCTTGGTTGCATGGTATTCGTATACCCAGTATACGTATTCAATTGGCTGGAAGGTAAGAGCGGATGCTTTTCTTTTGGCAATCACGTAAGGAAAAAAAGTATGCATTTTGAGAGAAGCCTACAAATGCCCAAGCCGCAAATCGAGTCAAGGTTATATACTCGTACCACATATACAAAGATATCTTTCGAAATAACGGTTTTAACTCAGCGTTTCTATTTTAATGTTTGGACAATACATTTATTTTGCCATAGGAGATTTTTCTAGTTCTTTGAAAGCGTATTTATTTATTCTATGAAAGCGAATACATCTACTTAGATAAAAGTTATATTTACTACCGACCTTCCTCCTTAACCCTACGCCCCAACTCAAGAGTCACTAACTGTTGTTTACTTTATTCGCTCCTTTTAGCGATTTAAGTAAACGACAGTGACTCTGAGTTGGGGCGTAAGAAGTCTGCTGCACTAGTTTTTATCTTCTATACTAATATATAAAGAGGAAAGATTTGATTTTTTGTTTGCATTGAATAGGCTCCGAAACTACTGAACCGATTTCAAAAATTCTTTCACTGTTGGAAAGCTACACTATCCCCGAGTAACATAGGCTATATTATATTTTCAAAAAAATTAGGGATCCTTAATAAAACTCCAATAATGTAACCCAAGGTGTAAAAAATAAGAAAACCGAAGCAAAGCGAGGGCGGTTACTCGTAATAAATAATTCAAAACCTTTATTGTAAAATTACTTATTTAATTTCGTATAAGCACATAGGTAATCTACATTTGCAAGACCAAAAGGTATCGTCTCCTCTACATTACAATTGCAAGGTTTATATTTAAGCTAACCACAAAACAGCCAGTAACCGGTAACCAGCAACCAGCCGCGGTAATATTTATAAGCGTAATATTCCGCCGTAATGTAATGGGTTTACGATCGTTTAGCTCAGTAATGAATATTATTACGCCGTTTGCAGCCTGCAGTCGCCGGCTGCTGTGAAATTTAGATCTTTACGACCTAAACCAACACCAACATTACATCAAAGCTAATTTAATTATCTATATATATAAAATTGAAAAGCGACACACCGCTGATTAAACAAGAAATCTCAGAAACTGCCGAACCGATTAAGATGAAATTTGGCAGGGAGATAGTTTATGCTAAGGAGACGTCCACTAAGAACGGATTTTTGGAAATTCATCCCCTAAGGGGTACAAATAAGGGTTAGAAGTCACTTTCATACAAACCAACTTTGTTAGTTTTAGATTTATAAATTTGAAATTTTTTATGTAGGTTTATAGTAATGAACAAAAGTTAACTTTAACACATTTTTTTGGAAAATCATCCCTTAAAGGGTTAATTTCTTCAATTTAAGTTAGTACGCAACTTCGTCATTTTTGAAGTTAAAAACATGAAAATTTATATATTGGTTCAAGAATAGAAACAAAATTTAAAAGGTATGTATTTTTTTGGAAAATCAACCCCTAAAGGGTTGAATAAGGTTGTACAAGTTAGTATGGGAACTTCGTCAATTTTGAAGTAAGAAGGGTGAAAATTTGTATATAAGCTTATAGTTAGACACAAAAAATAACTGTATTACTGTTTTCTCGAAATTCATCCCCTAAAAATAGGGGTTGGAAGTCTTTTACATATAAATCAGCTTCGTCAATTTTAGAGTTATAAATATGAAATTTTTTATGTATGTTTATAGTAGTAAACAAAAGTTAACTTCAACACATTTTTTTGGAAAATCATCCCTTAAAGGGTTAATTTCTTGCATGGAACTTAGTACGCAACTTCGTCATTTTTGAAGTTAAAAACATGAAAATGTATGTATTAGTTCAAGATTAGAAACAAAATTTAAAGGTTATGTGTTTTTTGGTAAAATCAACCCCTAAAGGGTTGTATAAGATTGTGGAAGTTAGTATAGGAACTTCGTCAGTTTTGAAGTAAGAAGGGTGAAAATTTGTATATAAGCTTATAGTTAGACACAAAAAATAACTGTATTACTGTTTTCTCGAAATTCATCCCCTAAAAATAGGGGTTAGAAGTCATTTACATACAAATCAACTTCGTCATTTTTAGAGCTATAAATATGAAAATTTTAATGTATGTTTGTTGTTATGAACAAAAGTTAAAATTTAGCTGAAAATCATCCCTTAAAGAGTTACTTTAGGGGATGGAACTTACTACGCAACTTCGTCATTTTTGAAGTTAAAAACATATAAAATTATGTAGTTAAGTTAAAAACATATAAAAGTATATTAGCTCAAGATTAGAAACAATCAATCAGTAATATGTTTTTCTGGAAAATTCTCCCTTGAAGGGTTAATTAATTAAGGGAGTGCAAGTTAGTATGGCAACTTCGTCAGTTTTGAAAAGGATGAAAATTTGTTTATAAGCATTGTATTAGACACTAAAACTAACTGTATCACGGTTTTCTCGAAATTCATCCCCATAAAGGGTAATACTAAAGTAAGTAAACCAGTAATGTGAAAATGTATATGTTAACTTATAATTAGAAACAAAAATAAATTGTAACAGTTTTTTTTGGAAATTCATCCACTAAGGGGTAAAACCAGGGATGTAAGTTTGTACGAAACTTCGTCAATATCGAACTCAGAAATGTGAAAATAAATCAAAAATTAACTGTAACAGGTTTTTTGGAATTTCATCCCCTAAGAGGTAAATAAAGAGGTTGCAAGTTTTTCTAGAACTTTGTCATTTTCAAACTCAGAAATATGAAAATTAATATGTAAGCTTATAGTGAGAAACAAAAAAAAATTGTAGAGGACTTTACGGACGGTAGGGGGAGGGGAGAGGGACAGGAAGCGAGAAAGGGACTGGGAACGGGAGAGGAACAGGGAGAGGGAGAGGGACAGGAAACGGGAGAGGGCCCGGGAGCGGGAGAAGGAGAGGGAGAGGGACAGGGAGCGGGAGAGGGAGCGGGACAGAAAGCGGGAGAGGGACCGAGTGCGAGAGAGGAACTGGAAGCGGGAGAGGGATAGGAAGCGGGAGAGGGACCGTGAACGGGCGAAGGAAAGGGACAGGGAGTGGGAGAGGGAGAGAGAGAGAGATAGTTTGAATGGGAGAGGGAGTGGGAGCGGGAGAGGGAGAGGGAGTATAAGTGTCCGGATGGAAACAACAGAACCGTTTTTAAAGATATTTGTGCTGCATCGTACAACCAGTTCATCATTGATCCATTTAGGATCTGGTGGTATTACTTGGAGACAAGATATGTAACTCCTGGATGGATGGAAATAACGGAACCTTTTTGTTTTTTTTCTAATGACACTCAAGAGCCAGTTTTGCTGTACATTAAATATTTTTCAAAATTTCGGTTAGGGGCACGTCAATAACGTGTTAGAACACCAAAAAAATTGTTTTTAAAATTAGTGTCTGTTTGTCTGTTCGGGCATTACATGAAAACCCTTGAACTGATTTCGACGCAAATTAGTTATGTTGTTCCTCATACTTTGGATCACGTTTTAAAAAACTTTTCGTCCCGATAAAATTAAAAGTTTTCACCGGAAACAAGATGAAACTTATATAGTGTGGAATATTTTGAAATATTAACGATTTTCTTTAAATTTGCAACAAACATTCCTCATTTAATTGATGAAATACATGTTATCGAGTTTTTCTAAATTTTTCATGAAAAAGAAAAAACTAATATTATCTTTTAATGTTTATTTTTCAAAATTCGTTCCCGGAGGAATGATTTGTGATTATATCGTATGTTTCAATATATAAATTCCTAAATATAAGTACTTTAATATAAATTAACCTGTTTTTAAATTTTCTTCTGCAAGGGGTACAAAATATATGATAAGCATAATTTCCGCATGCGAAGCTGCGGGCAACAGCTAGTATATGTATATTATTTGTATCCAAGTTTTAAATATTACCACCCTTGAGCATGAGTCAGCCGCCAAACGACTTGTCATGTTCCTGCTGGGGGCTTGAGAGCCAGTTCTTCCTTTTTCTTCTCTCTTTCTTTTCTTGGCCGGTAACGCATCAGTGATGCCTTTGATATTGCTGATGGCCATGGGCGACGATAGCCACTTACCATGGAGTGGATCGTCAGCTCGTTTGTCAAAAAAAACATAATAAAAACATAATGATATCGATGTTATAAGATAAGACCCTGACTGCTTAATATTAATGTTGGTGTTCAGGTGTTGTTCGACGAACGACTACGGGTTCATTTCTCACAGACTTTAAATTATTATTTTAGACAACTCACACTTTGCTTAAACAATTGTTTTACAAATAAACCTCTTGTTACCTAAGATGACTTAAGGCTAAACCTTCCACAGTAATTCTAAGATAGCTATACTAACTTTGTTATGTAACAAGACAGGTAGACAAGACAGACAGTCCTTGTTTAAAACTGATAAAAAGCGGCCAAGTGCGAGTCGGACTCGCCCATGAAGGGTTCCGTAGCAGCAAGTAACATAATATAAAAGTTCTTGTAGTTCGTTGTAACTTTGATCGATGTTTTTTGCGGTTTACGATTTATAACGTATTAAAAAAAAACTACTTATTAGATCTCGTTCAAATCAATTTTCATTGGAAGTTTGCATAGTAATGTACATCATATATTTTTTTTAGTTTTATCATTCTCTTACTTTAAAAGTTACAGGGGGGGGACACATATTTTACCACTTTGGAAGTGTCTCTCGCGCAAACTATTCAGTTTAGAAAAAAATGATATTAGAAACCTCAATATCATTTTTGAAGACCTATCCATAGATACCCCACACGTATGGGTTTGATGAAAAAAAAAATTTTGAGTTTCAGTTCTATGTATGGGGACCCCAAAATTTATTGATTTTTTTTCTATTTTTGTGTAAAAATCTTAATGCGGTTTACAGAATACATCTCCTTACCAAGTTTCAATAGTATAGTTCTTATAGTTTCGGAGAAAAGTGGCTGTGACATACGGACGGACAGACAGACAGACAGACAGACAGACAGACAGACAGACAGACAGACAGACAGACATGACGAATTTATAAGGGTTCCGTTTTTTGCCATTTGGCTACGGAACCCTAAAAAACTGAAATCATGAATATCAAGATTTGACTAAATTCCTGAGGGTTTTGTTTGATACTTCAGTGAAATGAAGACATCTTGTCACAAGTCTATTCACCTTAGTTAGGTTATAATAACGTGACTACGTCACAGGTGTCGACGGAACCCCGCTTGACGGGGTTCCTTTTTCCCTGTAAATAAAATCAGCGACATAACTTCACCAAAGGACTGCGGGAATTCTCTTTGACATCTCAGTTTATATTGTAATTTCCCTGCGACACATATATATTGCAAATACGTAGTCACGCACGGGCAGCTACAGGGTATCAGAGCATCAGCACGTCAGCTCGCATTACATCTTCGCTACTTCGTTCGCATTACTGACGAGTCCAGCTCAGTGGCGACCCGTCCTCACCTCAGTTGCAAGCGATACTCAAACCCTGTCATGCGTTAAATGCACCGGTCGCAGTTATAACATATTGACATTTTTCTACTTATAAATATCATACTTTCACCTCTCTATAACACCAGATTATATAGAGATTAAAATATATAGAATCTTGGATTAAAGATGTTTGACTGAATTGTATACCCTGGGTTGGTTCATGATCATACTTGAAAAACCTCTCACTCACATAATCTGTGCTGTCACCCCACCGTCGTGGGTCATAAGAAAGTACGAATATAAAACTATTAATTAGTTCGAAGACATTGGATAATCATGTTAAGTAGTTGCAATAAAATTATTATTATGAAACTTATAATAATAATTTACTCGCAGTATTTTTGACAATTATTTAATAATTTACATCAATCGATATCAAAACAATGAAATAAAATCCGTTTAAAACTTAAAGACAACATTAAAGCCATGTGTAAATCTGGTAAAGTAACAACATTAAGTTGGTACTTAATAGTAAATCCAGATTATCTGATAACCGGAGCTGGGCAGGGGAGGTGTCGTGTCGCGTTACCGGCGCGACGCAACCGATACCCGCCCCCCCCCCTCCCCCCACACGCCGCCATGCGTGTGGATTACTTACGAATAGGGTTCGAAGTATCGACCTCTGGTATCGATACCGAGTACTCATGCGGTATCGATGGGTATGGTATCGATACCCAAAAAGTATCGGCTCTGAAGTATCGATACTACGCAGTATCAAGTACCTACTTGCGAGCATCACCTTTTTTTTTAGTCCGAGTGCTGAAGTGATATTCAATATATTGGACATGACCGTCTAAAAACTTGCATTGACAACACTGAAAAGTATTCAGTATTATAAAAGTACTCGATATCGACGTTTCATATGAGTACTTGCGAGTGAGTACCAGGTGAGAGATTCGACTACTCAGTATCGAGTATCACGAACAAAAGTATCGATACCTACTCAGTATCGAAAGTATCGTTCGAACCCTACTTACCAACATTATGCATTATACTATAGGACTATCATAGATAGACTACAGTCCATTTTTTTAGATGAGTCTTATTTGTTAAACAATCTTGGCACTCTTTTTATCGTAAACATTTTAATGACATTTTTAATGCGCCTGCCTACTAGTTCAGTAGAATTAAGCAATTATGGATGCAGTTACTTACTTCATGTTCATAAATTAAAAATTAATAAAAAATAATCGAAAAACCGGTCAAGTGCGAGTTAAACTCGCGTGAAGAGGGTTCCGTTCGTTGATTTATCTACTTCCTATATCTATATGTTGTTTTATATCGACCTATTTAATATAGTAATCGAATAACATGTTCTCCCATACATAATGCATGGGAAAATATGTTTACCAACTGAAAATGTAAGTTTGTATTTTCAGCGTTTTCCTTTAAGAACATAGACTTCTTATTAATGTTCCTGTAATATTTAAGTAAGGAACTATTCTCTGTATTTTTTCAAAATGCGAGCGTCAGTAGTTTCGGAGATAAGGGAGCGGGGGAATAGTCAATTTTGGGAATTTTTCAACAATTCAGAAATGAGGAGATCCGTAGACGAACAAGGGTAACCGACATAGCTCAAAGAATTAGACGGCTGAAGTGGCAATGGGCTGGCCACGTAGTTCGAAGGACCGATAAGCTTTGGGGAAAGAAGGTCCTCGAATGGCGCCCACGTCTCGGGAAAAGGAGCATAGGACGCCCCCCGACCAGGAGTACTGACGACCTGAAGAAGACAGCGGGAATCCCCAGGATTTAGAAGGCTCAGGACCTGTGAAAGTGGCGCAAGTTAAGGGAGGCCTATGTCCAGCGGTGGACCTCCAAAGGCTAATGGAGGGATGGAATCTAAAAATCATTTTTAATACCTATTCAACGATACCCCAAGACGTGGTTCGTCAATTTAATTTTTTTTCATTTAGACAATAAGACGTCTGATTGTCCCTGTGGTGAATTTTAATTATTGACATGTCTTTAGTGACACTCGCAAGGTTAAGACGAATCGATTGCCGTAAGAATCATCAAAATCGGCCAATCCGTTTAGTCTCCACAACGCATTCATACATACTTAAATAGACTGATAAACACAAACCTCCTTTGCGTCGCGCACTCTGGTAAAAAGAAGCAAGAATGTGTGCGTGAATGTGTACGCATTACGTCGCGAGCAGAATATTTTTCCGACAAGTTAAAACCACAGCGGGCCGACTCACGCGGCGGCGGCGCTGCGAGATGACCATGATCAGTGTTTGTTTACACTATTAATAGCAAAAGTATCCCATTACACCTCCGTTTGCGGTTGCAATTTCACAATAAATAAGAGTGAAATCCCTGTAACGCTAAACGCTTTCACACTCATACCCCCGCAGCAGGTTTTCACCTGTGTCGTGGATCGTGTGACCCGAGTACAAATATTTATCTGTCACATAAATATCTGCCCCGGCCGGGAATAGAACCCGGGACCCCTCGCTTCGCAGGCAGTGTCGCTACCAACTAGGCTACAGGGTCGTCGATATATAATAACTCTAAGTTAGAAAGTCACTTATTAAATTAAACTCATCCAAGACTGCCTAGATAAACTGATAAGCTGGATAAGCCTTCATAAACTTCTAGAACTAAGTGTCAAAAGTTCATGTCATATAGTTTTGATATGACCCCAATCCATGCCACTGACTCGTGATCATCTGGTGTGGCCACGAGTCAGTAACCTAAATCGTATCTCTTGATATTGTTTTATGCGATGTGTAGGTAAACGTGATAAATAGGTGATAAATAGCCGGCAAACGAGCTGACGATCCAACTGACGGTAAGTGCTATCGTCGCCCATGGACATCAGCAACACCAAAGGCATCATTGATGCGTTGCCGGCAAGAAAGGAAGAAAAAGAAAGAAGGAACTGGCTCTCAAGTCGTTTCGAACACAAGTCGTTTGGCGGCTTACTCATGCTCTAATAAAAAAATTGACAAATAATTACCGGACAGGATGATCTAAATATTCTTGCGATGCTTAAAAAGCCTACGGACCAACGACCTTTTGAGATACATTCAAAGAAATAAGTATTTCTCCTTTCAACGGACTATTTATTCCCTTCAGTACTCTCCTTGAAAGATTTCTAATCATTCCTTATGATGCTCAACATGTTGTAGTACCCCAATAGATAGGGTTCTTTGGTGATTAACGCTGGATGTGAATTGTGATGTATTTACTATCGTTATAGCATGATTGCAAACTGATGCTTACGTAGAAATAGAAAGTAAATTGAATAATTAATGTAAATACTAGAGAGTAAACCATTCGTGACGAGTGTAACGAACGTAAATCTTCCAACACATGAATAGCACAAATTGATTGATTGATGAACGACCTGTGTGGCGCAATGGTTACCATACCGGATCGCCGCACCGAGGGTCCTGGGTTCGATTCCCAGCGAGGCGGAAATTTTAATGATGAGTTTGAATTTCTGTTCTCGGTCTGGGTGTGAATGTCCGCGTCTAGTGTGTTGTCCATGGAACCTGCGACACAGGGAATCCTGGTGTGGGGCTATGAGTGTGAAGCGTTATTTAAAAAAAAATATTTTTAATATTTCTCTAACAATTTCGAAACTTTTAATACTTAGATAGATAGTTGGTGATACATCTGGTACTTAGTACTTATCAATAAAATTAAGCAATGGTTGAAATTTTTAAGCAGTCAGAAGGTTTTCAGTGTCCTAACGATTGTAGAAACAATAATAATATTTTTCTATTACTGAATGGAAAGTTCTTTGCTGTTGGCTCCAGCGGCCTTTACAGCATGATGCGGAAAGTGGGACGAAGTGTGAATGACAATAACCAACTATTATGCGACTCTCTTTGTGGTATCGCATACCATCCTTGGCCATAAATATACTCTCACACTACTCTACAGTCCCTAGGGCCGGCTTTAGGGGCCCCGTAATCTCATATCGTTGATAAGTTCCTTCCACCTGACAATCTATCGTGCAATTCATACATTCGTGCACAATGTGTGCAGGCCTTAACGTGCAAGAAAAACAAGTCTATTTATCTGACTTTCCTTCGATACGGCAGCGTATAATTTGTGAGAGCTGTAGTGGTATCGCAGTGGTTCCCGCGAGCCCCCAGGGGTCGCTCGGCCTCAAAACTGTTAGTTCTGGTTCATACACGTCATAATTTTTATAATTAGTCAATTTGCTAGGAAGCCGGAAGTTTACACTAGGTGTAGCCTTCAACTGACTTAGAGCTGTACTTACTACTCAATTAAAAATAATTTCGGTATTCCCACACAATTTTAGTTTGTATTCTGTAGTTTCAATCTTTAGTTCTAGGTAAAACAGTTTTATTCAAGTACTTACAAGTGCTTCATCTTCGCCTCACTTGCATCAGTCCTCACTGGAATAGCTTGGTGGTGGTCTGATGGAGTTCTAATAAGTCCAAGAGTGATTTGATTACAAAAAGAGACCATTGCCTTGTAGTGGGCTGTTAAGTGGTCTGTCTGTCTGTCTGTCTGTCTGTTTGTTCCGGCTGATCTCTGAAATGGCAGGACCGATTTTGACGGGACTTTCACTGGCAGATAGCTGATGTAACAAGGAGTAACTTAGGCTTCTTAAAAAAATAGTTTGTTAGGCGATACGAAGTTCGCCGGGTCAGCTAGTTAATAATATAAATGTGAAAATTCGTGAAGATATTTTGATGTTTGTTCCTCAATCACGCCACAACTACCTAACCGATTTGACTGAAAGGAATGGAGATAGCCTATACCCTGAATCAACACATAGGCTACTTTTTATCCCGGAAAGGTCCAGGGTTCCCGCGGGATTTGTAAAAAATCGAATTCCACGCGTGCGAAGCCACGGGCATATAAATCTAAATTAATAAATTAAAAATTTCGTTTCCAAATCACTACCGCTGGCGAAGTCGCGAGCAAAAGCTAGTGAGTAAATAAAGGTTTAACGCACATAATTTCAAGTGTTTCTTTGCTGCCGAAACTCCAACCCGGACACTTTTCTTCGGCCACTGTACTTCTAACCTTCACTAGAAACAAAATAGAAATAAACGAAAAACAATAAACTGTAGATAGCAAATGGACAGTTCTAGAAACGAACTGCTTATTCCAGACTGGAGGCCGGCGGCTAGACCCTCGCAGTGATAAACAGCCCGGAATCGAACCCCGTCATTACTGTAATACGAACTGCAAACTCGGCGCGCCATCATGTATTAAACCTACTCCGATCTTCGAGAAAAGTGCAGGTCTATTGAGACTTGCAGTTCTACTGAACATTTACATATAAATAGGCTAACAAATACAGTAACAGTTATTTTTACCCGACTGCCAGGAAGGGGTATGTTTTTCGCGCGTATCTTGTATACATGTAATATACTTTATTACCTCGTATCTTCCAAACCGCTGAATGGATTCAAATGGTTCTCAGTAAAAATTATGTTTGTTTATATTGTGTTAGCTGAAACTATTCCTCAATACAATATAATTCTGCTATGATTAGTAGATCTAATATATAAAATTCTCGTGTCACGGTGTTAGAAGTTGAACTCCTCCGAAACGGCTCGACCGATTTTCGTGAATCTTAGCGTGCATATCGGCTAGGGTGGAGAATCGGACAACATCTATTTTTCATCCCCCTAAATGTTAAGGGTGGTCCACCCCAAAATTTTTGGCAGAACAACATTTGCCGAGTCAGCTAGTCATCTATAACGCTAACGCTAACGCTAACACACTCATACCCCCGCAGTAGGTTATTACCTGTAACGCGGGTGGCATGGACGACACATATAACACATCACAATCACACCCATGACCCGAGTACAAATATTTATCTGTAAATCTGAATTCCGAATATTGGGCTCTGGTAAATGAATTTCGTGTTCCAAATCCGACCTCGCATTTCTGGTTCAAAACATGATTGAGAGAACACACGTACATAATATAATATCTGATATATATAAATGTGTTTCCCATTCGGGTATCGAACCCGGAAATTCACGCTCAGCAGTGAGCCACCAAGGAGGCTACAAGTGCTACAATATCGTCAAGAGAATGGGTCAAACTCAATAATAATAATAATAAATAATAAAGGTTATTACCTGTGTCACGGGTGGCATAAACGACACATATACATATAACACATCACAATCACACCCATGACCCGAGCACAAACATTTATCTGTCACATAAATATCTGCCCCGGCTGAGAATCGAACCTGGGACCCCTCGCGTCGCAGACAGGGTAGCTACCAACTAGGCTACAGGATTGTCAAATCATTATCAAATCAGGGTCGACAATCCAAAGGAAACAAATCGTTTGTCTCTGTACATTTACCACGCTGAAGCGCCGCTAGCCGACGACTTATGACAATGTTACTGAGTTAACTTTGCGGAAATGCATTGTTATTAAGTAGTAGTAGCATGTTGGAAAGCAGACTATATGTATAGTAACTTAATGTTACTAAGATTATCCGGGTTCAACTTAAAGCGCGGTTACCAAATAGATGAGGATTAATGGTCTAACTGTATGCCTTGAGCAGTTGAGCAACCAAACGAGCAGAAGGTCACCTGATGGTGACCACCGCCGCCCATGGACATTAGCAACATGATGACACATCAATGGGTTGTCGGCCTAGAACGAAACGTTAGACCCGCTTCTTGAAGGCCATGCCTTAGTGGGAACACCGATGCAGGAAGTTTGTACCAGTGTACACGTGCTTAAATTATATGAGCACTTCCAACTTGAAGATCAAAACATCGCTGAGGTCAGCTGTTAGATGTCGTTATGTAAAGCATTTGGTGGCACAAGAACTTGGGTCTTAAGAGTATGGAAAAATGATGTTCAAATTCAGCCCTCGAGCGAGCTCCACGGACCACGAGCCTTCATCATGATAAATAGCTCGGAAACACCAACACCATTACCACCAACTTTGAACTTTGACGTTCTTCACTAAATCATTATACATATTATAATTATCTGATGTAATTTATATACCTGCACCTACTTAGTCACAATCATATCATTTTAATGCAATAAAAGTTTTAATCATTTTACTTATCTTATAATAGGTATTTTTGTCTGATTTGTTAAAACTGCATCGTTTTACTAACTACCATACAGATTAGGTACTTTAACGATCGTACAATAATAGGTAAATATAAATTTATATTTACATGATTATGTAGGTAGAGTCATTTATTTTGACGATGTAAATTATAAGTTTCATTGCAATTATTAGGAAATGTGCATCAACAATGATTAATCGATATTATGTAACTAGAAAGACATTGTATCTGAATTGCTTATTCTTTCAGTAAATCTGTTTTCCTATACTATTCGTCTACACAAATCCTTACTTTTCCGAGTCAATATCAGTGTTCACGTTTGTCGATGGTTAAAAAATATTATTACTCTGTGACAGTTTGTTGTCTATGGAGAGTCGTTCTCTCGTCTTCGAAAAGTTAGCATGGCGGGCGCGCGAACTTGCTAATTCCAAAATTGTCGTTTTCGGTTTTTTATCGTTTCTCGTTTTATCGTGGCGAGCACTTAGTGCAGGAGCCTAATTATATTATTTGTCGAGTCCAAACGGGCTAATTTATCGTTAAACAATACATTATCATATGGGACTGATAGTGGCGAAAAAGGGTAGCACACGTGGAAGATACAGAGGCCATCATCAAGGAGTTTGGAGAGCGAAGCACTGCTGTAAGTCTGCGCAGCGTCAGTTAGCTCATATATACAGTAAGAAGAAATTTCGGTGAGTAACCTTTGTAATCGTAACCGTGTATGTACCTGATTCTGCATGCTATCAGTCTCTCGCTCAAATCATTACAGTCCATTAATCTTATCGAAGGGTGCTTCGGCTAATAACTGAAGCACAAGATTTGGATAACTCCAAATCAAAACATTATTTTGGTCCTCGAGCCGCATAATTTGATAGGCGGCTATAGATAATTTGAGTATCATACTTTGTCGTAACGTTCGATCGTGATTTTGCACGAACTATTTATCGAATCATACTAAAGTGATACAATTTTGTTAGTTTTTGTCGTCGTAAACATAATTGTATCGTTTTTCGTAGTATATTTTGTCGTAATTTCGTTAAATATTAATGTAAAAGTTAAATACGTAATTATCGTAAAGTTGAGGGTACATTGGTATAGACGCGTAATTATTGTATTACGTTTCGATTTTATAGCATCATCCTTCCGCCATAACGTTTTCCGGTATCATCTAGTGTCATTGTCAAGTGACAAGTAGTTTGTCACATTCTCGTTTTGACAACTTGATATATCCGTCATTTGAGTTTGAGGTTTCTGTCGAATGTTACTGTCGTATGACTTATCGAGGTTAAGTAAACAAATAATATTAGTTTTCGTTTGTTGTTATTAGTTTATTTAACTTAATTTTCGTTTAAAAAAGCATCATAATGTCGATGGATAGCCAAAGTGATAATGATGGAGCCGATGTTAATCGTATTGCGAGGGATTATGCTCTGTTTCGAGTGGAGTTAATGGAACAAAGTGATTTGCTTGGTTATACTCAATGATGTTGTATGTATAGGGAGGTAGATATGCCGAGAGGGCGTTGAAATTAAGTCAGTCGAATCTGGTCAAGTGTAGTGATTTCATTGTAGACAGTTGATAGCTGCCTTTGAGTGAGGCTGTCTATCGTTGTCACAAAAATGCCGAGTTGTGTTTTGAGATTTTGCAAAAATCATTTCTCCAAATTGAATAATAATGATATAGTTACATACCATAGGTAAATACATAAAACGTTATGTTAAATTTTATTACTAATATAGAATATTTCTTTTAAAATTGATTAAAATAAAAAAATTAATATGGCACATGCTATTCGTCATAGACTAATATGGCAGAAGTGAAATTTGGTAGTGAAGATATTTCGTAAATTGAACCAAATGAAATCTTTATATAATGATTGTTGTAGATTGAATTTAGAATGAATGTTTTAGATTGTTTGTAAAATAAAAACGTTAAATATCCTTTTATCTTTCATTATTTTAAATTTTCCTAGATTTCCAAGTGATGACCTACTTTTATGTTATTGGGTAAGCATAGTTCAAAAATTTCACAGTGAAGCCAATGCCTACGCTATAAGAGTTATTTCATCAGCAATAAGTGTACACAATATTCTTTTCCTGCAATTTAATCTTTTTTAAATCTTCTAAACAATGATGTTATATGTATAGGGAGGTAGATATGCCGAGAGGGCGTTGAAATTAAGTCAGTCGAATCTGGTCAAGTGTAGTGATTTCATTGTAGACAGTTGATAGCTGCCTTTGAGTGAGGCTGTCTATAGTTGTCACAAAAATGCCGAGTTGTGTTTTGAGATTTTGCATAAATCATTTCTCCAAATTCAATAAGAATGATGGAGTTACATACCATACGTAGGTACATAAAACGTTATGTTTAATTTTGTTACTAATAAATAATATTTCTTTTAAAATTTATTAAAATATTAAATGTAATATGGCACATGCCATTCGTCATAGACTAATAAGGCAGAAGTGAAATCTAGGCATAAAAGTCAATTTAAGATATTTCGCAAATTGAACCAAATGAATTTTTTTTATAATGAATATGTATATCCCCAATTTTTTAAACTCTAAGCTAATTTTATTATGATATCAAGTTTTAGGTTGTTCGTAAAATAAAAAGGTTAAATATCCTTTTATCTTTCATTATTTTTAATTTTCCTAGATTTCCAAGTGATGAGCTTATGTGTAGTCGTTGGGTAAGCATTGTTCAAAAAGAACGCAGTGAAGCCAACTGGATGCCTACAAAAAGTAGTACGATATGTTCTGTACATTTTAAAGAAGAACATAAGTATAGTACAACGAAAGGATACTAGCGTCTGAAAAAAAATGCAGTGCCTGTGGTAGCATCGGTAAATAAAAGCCCATTTCTTCAGTTTTAGTATCAGTGTGTTTGTGAGTAAATAACAAGTGTACGTTGTACCTTTACTAATATTATCAATGTTTTTTTTTATATTTATTTATATATTGCCCATGGACATTAACGCGCCGCGTCGCTTCGCGTTCGCGTTGAGTCGCCCACGTAGCACACGGTGCGAGTCTTTGGGCGGCTGACCCAAGCAAGAATGTGGGCTATCCAGGCGGAACTCACGGAGAAATAATAATGGTAGTGATGGTATTACTTTTAAAATCAAATGTCAATAATATAATTCCTCCGAGGAGCACAAGTCTCTTCTTACGACACCTACCATGCGAGGGATTGGGGTTAGTATTCTAAGCCCACCCCAATACGGCTAAAATTATGGATGTTATGTCCGTGTGGTTTGATGACGAAGAGCTATTTTATCAGCAATAAGTGTACACAATATTCTTTTCCTGCAATTTTTTTTAATATTCTGAAGCTTCTTTGTCAAATCCTGAATAACTAGAACTATTTTCATGCCACTTATTACACGAGGGTTGGGGGAAAGGAACCAAAATAAAAATAAATACATATATTATGCCTTTTAACTCTTAGGTCAAACTTTTCAGCGCGTACAGTAGCCCTTTTTATTATTTTCTTATCAAAATCGGACACAATTTCGTTTAAGTTCTTGTATTTTTTACTTACTTTAAGTTTTTTGTTGTGTAATATAATTTCAAATGTTAAATGAAAATAATAATATTATGCCTAATATGTACTAACTATTCGTTTCATTCAGTGTCCCTTCTGCCTGACTGCTCTATGTTATGCTTTGACAATTATGACATGTCATCGCGGATCGAAAACTGAACCTCGTAATGTATGGACATAACATATCTATGGTAAAATATCTTTGCTTCTAAAGCATGTTGGTTAAATCCTGGATAACTAGAACTATTTTCATGCCACTTCATTATTAAACGAGGGTTGGAGAAAGGATTCAAAATAAAAATAAATCTAACACACATGTATTTTTTCAATTCAATTTTTAAATTATTTTAAAATAAACCTTACATTGTTGTAAACACACTGTGACCTAAACGCGCACTAAGGTCACGCTTTTCAGCGCGTGCAGTATCCATTTCTTTGACGTTCGGAAGCCTGTTGGTGAATCAAAAACCGTTAGATTCTCTCCCCTAAAAGTGCAACTAATGTAACTTTGTAATTTTTTCGAAAGTTTATCCCAAATAACTTGTAAAATCAAAAATGTACTGAATGTTCTAAACAAAGCCCAAATCGCGATTTTTTTATTCTTATAAAAGTGTCTTTTACGGGCCATATACTTTAAGTTATTTGTTTTTGCAATATAATTTCAAAATGTTAAATCACAATAATAATATTATGCCTAATCGGTACTATTTCTTTTATTCCCTTCTGCCTGACTATTCTATGTTATGCTTTGACAATTATGACATGTCATCGCGGATCGAAAACTAAACCTCGAAATGTATGGACATAACATATCTATGGTAAAATATCTTTGGTTATACTGAATTGGACATCAAAGAATTAGCTGAAGAGTTTCACAGTGCTCAACGTAATTTATTATTGTCGCTTCGTTCTCAACATCAGAGAAAGCATGAACAATCTGTTACTGTAGACTTTGATGCAAAAGTTAAGAACATCAAAAATAGAATGCAACCTGTAGTACCCGTAGTAGATAATAAACCGGTTATTCAGGATTGTTCCTTGTCTGCCAAGTTACCCAAGATTAATATAAAACCGTTCGATGGGTCAATTGAAAACTGTGTATTATTCATCCAATTGTATGACTCCTTGATACACAAAAGAAACATCTCAAAAAGAAGCAGAAGAAGAATTGAAAAGCTTCACTACTTAATGTCAAGTGTACAAGGGAAGGCATATAACTTGATCAAAAACTTTCCGTTAACTGATGATAGCTATGTTGATGCATATAATACCTTGTCGAAATACTATAATAATAAGCGTCAAATGGCTATGATTTACTATGAAAAGCTGTTGCATTGTGAACCTATTAAGAATAAGTCTCGTTCAGAACTTGAAAGAATTTATCGTACGTTTTCGGATAATTTGGCTGTTTTGGAGAAATACAATTTACCTGATAAAAACTTCATGCTATTTCAATTGTTGTGGTCAAAATTGGATAGGGCAACTCGGGAATCTTTCCAGTTGGAATTTAATTCTGATGAAATTCCAGAATATTCAGAACTTCAAAATTTTGTTGAAAAGAATTATCGGGCTTTAGAGATTACTAAGTTGCCAAATAGTCGTGACCCTGTTGTTGGTAAAAATAATAATAAAAATAAACCTTCTCTTTTGTATCGCAACCTAAATTAAATTGTATGTATTGTTCGGGCCAACATATCCTCAGCACTTGTGAAGAATTTCTAAAATTAGATTCTCGTTCTCGTTTTGATTTTGTAAAACAGAAAAACCTCTGCATCCTTTGTTTCTCTCCATCTCATCGTGTTAAAAGTTGTCGCTCAACCCATCGTTGTAATCATTGTAATTTCTCGCATAACAGTTTGTTGCATTTTGGTAAAATAATTCCCAGCAAAAATTGTACTGAAGATCCTAATAAAAGTAGCATTGTTTTGACATCGGTGGCACACTCCACAAATAATATTCTTTTCTCGACAGCTAAAGTTTTAATTTTGGACTTAAAGGGTGTTTATCGACCCATTAGAGTATTACTTGATTGTGCTAGTGCATGCAATTTTATTACTGAATCATGTGTTAAGCTATTGGGGTTACCTATAAAACAAAATATGCTCACTGTGAATGGGGTTGGCCATTCCGTGACCGAGCACTTGGGTTCCGTAACTTGTAACATAAAACCATTAAATTCAAGTAAAAGTAATCAATTCAAATTTGAAGCTTTAGTGTTGCCATTAATATGTGCTGACCAACCTTCTGAAATTATCGACTTCTCGCAGTGGTCACACATACAGAATTTGCATCTTGCTGATCCTGATTTTGCTACGCCTGGTCCTATAGACATGCTTTTGAATGCAGATATTTTCTCGTCCTCGTTACTGCCTGGTCTTAAGCATGGTGGGCGGGGTGAACCAAATGCATTAAATACAATTTTCGGTTGGATATTGATGGGAAGTGTTGACACCCCTCTCGACACATATAATAATAATAAAAATTGTTTTTTCGTTTCATCATTGTCGAATTTGTCGTTAGAAAATTCTTTAAAAAGGTTTTGGGAAGTGGAAGATGTCTGTTCTCCAAATAATAAAATTTTGTCGAAGGAAGAACAGGAATGTGAAAATCATTTTGTCGAAAATTATTATCGTAATCTTGATGGTCGATTTGTAGTACCTTTACCCTTTCTCGACTCTACAAATAGACCTACCTTTTCGAACTCTCGTGAAATAGCTTTAAAAAGATTTTCGTCGTTAGAGCGAAAGCTAAATTTAAATTCTGAATATAGGAAAGCTTATGTCAACTTCATGACGGACTACCTAACATGTGGTCACATGGAAGAAGTAGCGCCACCTTCAACGGATGTAGGAAACTTCTATTACATACCACATCATGGTATTTTGCGACCAGATTCGGTGAGCACTCCTCTTCGCACGGTTTTCGATGCCAGTTGTAGAGACGCGAGAGGCCTGTCATTAAATGAAACTCTACATGCAGGTCCTAAGCTACAGACTAACATTTTCGATTTGCTCGTACGTTTCCGTTGGCATGCTGTCGTTTTTACTGGTGACGTGAAACAGATGTACCGGCAAATATTAGTTCGTAGTGAAGACGCCGATTATCAGCGTATCCTCTGGCGCCCCTCTCCTAAAGAGCCTATACGGGATTACCGGCTTCGCACAGTTACCTATGGCGTATCATCAGCCCCATTTCAAGCACTTCGCACAATGGCACAGTTAGCCTTGGACTCTACTAAAGACTTTCCATCTGGCTCTACCATCCTTGTTAGAGACATTTACGTAGACGATATTGTGTCAGGTGCTGATTCCGTGGAGCAAGCTCTACAATTGCTATCCGAGCTCACAAGTATTTTGTCATCAGCTGGTTTTCATTTAAGAAAGTGGACGTCTAACTGTAACGAATTTTTTGTTGACCTTCCATCGTCTGACTTATATTCAGAAGACTTTAAGCATTTCGAAGAATTAACTGATTTGTCGCTTAAAATTTTAGGACTTTTATGGCATCCCCAATCTGACAGTTTTCGTTTTCGTGTCAGTAACAATGATGAGTCTAGGTGCACGAAACGCATCATCCTTTCGAACATTGCACGGATTTACGACCCGTTAGGATTTCTCGGCCCAGTTACTTTTTATATTAAATACCTACTACAATTACTTTGGACTTCGGGTGTTTCGTGGGATGATCCTGTGCCTTCTCACATTGCAGATGAGTGGTTGCGCTTTAAGTCTCAATTGTCGTCGTTAGTTACCATAAATATTCCTCGTCGTATGGTAAATTCAAATACTTCATTGCAGTTGCATTTGCTTCAGAACGTGGCTATTGTGCAGTCACATATTTTCGTTGCGTCGATATCAACGGTACTGTATCCGTTCAATTTTGTTGTGCAAAGACGAAAGTTGCACCTTTGCGCAGGTTGTCGATTCCTAGATTGGAACTTTTAGCCGCTGTCCTACTGTCCACTCTGATAGAGTCGGTGATGGTTGCTTTAGTACCCTTTCACGCAGTTGAAAATATTTTCGCGTGGTCTGACTCTACTGTCGCTCTAGCATGGATCAAGTCTTGTTCATCTAAATGGAAAACCTTCGTTGCTAATAGAGTCAGCCACATTCAAAGTAAAGTAGCTCCAGAAAATTGGCATCATGTCAACTCTACATCTAACGCTGCTGACTGTGGTTTCCGTGGAATGCTTCCCGCTGATCTAGCAGATTGTGACATGTGGTGGAAGGGCCCTTCATGGCTTATCATGAGCTTTCATGTTTTTGGTAAAACACACTCAATTAAATTCGTTCCCACAAGAATTAGAGAGTTTGGGTAAGGAGTTGCCTAATGCGTTACCTTAACCCCTGCGTAAGTTGTCGCCTTTCGTAGATAGCGCGGGTGTTCTCAGGGTGGGTGGTCGGCTGGCTAGAGCCAATGTAGAGTTCGACGTTAAACATCCCATACTTTTGCCTCGTAATCATAAATTAACATCTTTAATTATCGATGAGTATCACAATAAATTCATGCATCCTGGTGCTCAGACTCTACATAATTTGCTCTCGCAAGAATTTTGGATCCTATCGCCCAAACGTGCTATTAGGGACGTCATCTCCAAGTGCATTAAATGCTTTCGAGCACATCCTAAGCCCGTTCCTGTTCCGCTAATGGGAAATTTACCATCCTATCGAGTAAACCAAACTAAACCTTTTTCGTCTGTCGTTATCGATTTTGGTGGACCTTTCGATATAGCTCTCGGTCGTGGTAGAGGCGTCAAGACCTTCAAGGGTTACATTTGTGTATTTGTGTGTACTAGTATCAAAGCGGTTCACTTGGAACTCGCTTCAGAACTATCGACGGAGGCGTTCTTAGCTGCACTAAGAAGATTTATTGCGCGTCGTGGTAGATGTGCCCACATTATTTCCGACCAAGGAAGAAATTTTGTTGGTGCCCATAACTATCTTCAAGGCCTTATGCAGAAAGCTGCGGAGTCTCAGGAGATTAAGTTTTCTTTTAACCCCCCTGGGAGTCCGCACTTTAATGGACTCGCAGAAGCCGGCATTAAATCTGTTAAGACTCACCTCGCTCGTGTCATCGGCACTCAGCGCCTCACGTTTGAAGAACTTTCCACCGTTCTCACACAAATTGAAGCAATGTTAAATTCTCGCCCCTTAACACCTCTAAGCTCTGATGCCAATGATTTTTCGGCCTTGACTCCGGGTCATTTTCTGACTCAAGAACCCCTTTCGATTCTTCCAGCAGAGGATTTTGTCGATCAAAATATAAGTGTCCTCCAACGTTGGAAATTGATTCAGAAAATGCATCAGGATTTTTGGCGTCGCTGGCATTTAGAATACATCCATACGCTTCAACAACGACAAAAATGGAATATCCACCAAAATAATATTACTCTCGGTTCGTTGGTGCTTATAATTAATGAACAAATAAGTCCACTTAAGTGGAGTTTAGGTCGGATCGTGGCTCTACATCCCAGCTCCGATGGGATCTCTCGTGTAGCCACAGTGAAGACAGCCTGTGGGCAATTTAAAAGGCCATTGGTAAAGCTTTGCCCTTTACCCATGGTCGAATAATTTCTCGTTTTCGTTTTCGTATTATCGTTAGCTCTATCGTTAGTTATAATACTTGTAACTAAATATTTTCGTATTTTCGTCGATTTCTCGCAACTTAATACAAAATAGCTTTTCTCGATCATTCAAGCTGAGCTCTCTCGTCAGTTTGTTGATACAACTACCTTGTCGTTAGTGTAAAATAAGTAATTCTCGTTAGATTTTGTCGATTTTTTCGGTAAATAGCTAGTATTTAGGTGGGCGGAATGTTCACGTTTGTCGATGGTTAAAAAATATTATTACTCTGTGACAGTTTGTTGTCTATGGAGAGTCGTTCTCTCGTCTTCGAAAAGTTAGCATGGCGGGCGCGCGAACTTGCTAATTCCAAAATTGTCGTTTTCGGTTTTTTATCGTTTCTCGTTTTATCGTGGCGAGCACTTAGTGCAGGAGCCTAATTATATTATTTGTCGAGTCCAAACGGGCTAATTTATCGTTAAACAATACATTATCATATGGGACTGATAGTGGCGAAAAAGGGTAGCACACGTGGAAGATACAGAGGCCATCATCAAGGAGTTTGGAGAGCGAAGCACTGCTGTAAGTCTGCGCAGCGTCAGTTAGCTCATATATACAGTAAGAAGAAATTTCGGTGAGTAACCTTTGTAATCGTAACCGTGTATGTACCTGATTCTGCATGCTATCAGTCTCTCGCTCAAATCATTACAGTCAATTAATCTTATCGAAGGGTGCTTCGGCTAATAACTGAAGCACAAGATTTGGATAACTCCAAATCAAAACAATCAGTAATTCAGTAATATAAATAATGTAAAGTGTCCTACACTTACAAAAAGTAAAGCATTATACCTATTTTGGAATCTTTCTGCTGACAAACATTTAACTTTATCTCTGAATCTGTAGAAGCCGTACATTCCAAACAATAATTATAATATTTCCTACTTTAAGTATTTACGAATCATAATCAACATTGTAAGAATTTATAGTAAGTTTCACATTACAATAATAAAAAACGAAGTTTTATTTTAAAAGCGTTCTACGCTACAAACCAAACTTACCGAAAAACTTTCCTCGCCTGTTACCGGGGAAACATCACTAACAACAAATCACTCAGCGAGTATTTCAACAGCACAACAACCGACACTCGTCCACTACACTAAATTCCATTTTATTTCCAACGCATAAGTAATTTAATTTCGTAATTTACTTACTTACTGTCCATTGATAAAACTGAAAGCGTGACGAGACGAGATGTTTATGAAAAAGAAAAGCTTCGTAAATTGAATCGTTCGTAAGCATTCGTGCGTCGCCGGCAACTGCCGAGCGCGTCTCACGTATCGCCGGGACGACTGTATAGGCTGTAACATCCCTTTCACACCCATATGTACAGAAAGAGACGTGTAATTTATATTCTTGAAAACCTTGGTTGACTGTTGCAAAAAGAGTTAACTCCTTTCTTTAATTTAATGGTTGTGCTTTCATTGGCATTTGATGGTATAGCGGCTGAAGTTGTTTCCTTACTTCAACTCTATGAGTTCATTGTGGTGGTAATTAGGTACTTGTTGTTACAACAGTTATTTAAAGACAATTATGAGGATAATATCTCCAAAACCTCAGATTAAGGGAAAACATACTCAGTCGCAAATTACGTACGGGTTTGTTACATTTGCTTCCCTTAAAAGTAAAACCCTTATTATAGCTACCTTCTATGAGGTAGACCTTTACAGTCATCCCACCCAGGATCTAAGTATATACCAAGCTATCTCCGGGATCTACCTACAAACAAGATGGGATTATTTTCGCTGCTTATCATTCATTTTGATGCTCATTAATCGACAGGAGTCCATAGTCCCAGAACCAAAATTATCCTTAGACTACATAGAGTCAGTTCACTTATAGACGTTATTTACCTACATGTTGTCGAAACCTTTTTATTGCCCCGTCACCATAGTTAATTAAAAATTGATTGCTATTGTCTCAGTCGAAGGTTCGGGAGTCTTCGTGATATCTATCTATATGCTGATCATTACAAAAACATAATGAGCATTGAGCATTCAGCTCGCCATTTGTGCCGTGATATTTTTAATGCTAATAATGTTTATTTTAAATAAAATATTAGTAACTAAGTCTAGAGACAGGTACGACTGAATGAGACCACTTTCGCAGTCAGTACGGGAGTGTATTCCACTCGTTGACGTAGACAGACAGATGGTAGATACTATCGAGATATATTAATTAGGTTCGTTTACGAGTCGTACCGATGCCTTCTTTATTTTCTAATAGAATCCGAACTTAACACTTTTCTAAGTTTTCTATGTTATATTATAGAAAATACGAGTATGTGAGCAAAATTTCACGTTGGTCAAATTGTTGGTGAGATTGATATGGCCAGTGGGAATATTTTCCCCTTTTTAACCCTCGACGAAAAAAAAGGGGTGTTTTAAGTTTGACGTGTCTGTCTATCTGTATGTCTGTCTGTGGCAATTGGCATCGTAGCTCTCAAGCGGATAAAATATATAGGTTTTTTTTTGTATTAAAGGTGACATATTCGAGTGTTCTTAGCTATGTTTAGTATAACATTATAGGTAGGTACTATTATTTCTTCTGTGGTAAGTATAACTACAACTGCCGGGCGGTTTTAAAATTTTAATTTAATATTATGCACATTATGTACTTACTTTGTAATCTTCAATTGTTTTCAATTGTCGCCGCGGCGACAATTGAAAGTTAGAATCTGTCACGACATTGAATGTATTGATGACCGCGTGGTCATGTCTGTAGACTAAAATATCTTGAACTCTATCCGGTAAAAAACCAAAACATGTACCTACTACTAATGTAGGACCTCGGGTTTTGAGTACATTGGTTTTATTGTTATTTATTTTATTTATAACGTTACGTTCAAAAGGTATAATGTAAACAGAACAATAATTTATTAAAATTTAATGAAAGACTAAGTCCTCAATTATTTCCAGTGTGTGACGAGAATGCAAATCGGCGAGAGATATTCAAGATAAGTGCTCCTCGGGACATGTTGGGACATGGTCTGAAATAAAACGAGTCGCCGCCGTCTGAAAGAAACATGCCGCGGTGCGGCGGCGTGCAGTTTAAGGCGTGCGGCTTGAGGCTTGTGGCCTGCTTGGGGTTTGAGGTTTAAAGCTTGAGGCCTTCGGCAAGCGGATTAAGTTGTGAGGCGTGAGGAGTAAGGCGTGCGGCGTGCGGCTTTTTTCTTTTTTTTATCCTGACAGGAGTTTACATACCACTATGCCCCAAACATTACGTAATTACCAGTGGCGTAGCTAGCCCTATGAAGGCCCCATATCAATTTTTGTTGTGGGGCCTCCTCAACGTAGGAAGCCATCTGTATCGGTTATAGGTCGCTGGCGAGCTTTTTTTGGGAGTGCTAGTGGGGGCCCCGTATAATTGATACGGCTGATACAGTGATAGCTACGCTCCTGGTAACTAAGTACTTAAACCGAAAAAATCTGACATATACATATCTCTATTGGTAATCTACATACTCGTACCTAGGTACATAAATATGTGCTCTATAAATTACTCCAACTAAATGAGTGTAGGATATACTTGTAGTCATGATAAAAACCACTGATTATGCGCTAACTTGGCTATATTAAATGAAGCGACGGTAAGCCGACAAGCGCGAGCTCGGCGCCTATTGATTGTGACGTAAGCCGGCTTAGCCCAGCCACGAGGCTCAGAGGATGGACTCGTGCTTCCTCGAACACAGGATACTTCAGGATAGCTTCATTGATTTGCGGAAAAAACATCGAAAACATTTCATCGAATTACATTTCATCGAACACATTTCATCGAATTACAATTAATCGAATTGACATTTCATCGAAATCACAATTAATCGAATGATCATTTCATCGAAAACACAATTAATCGAATTAAAATTTCATCGAAAACAATTAATCGAATGTCATTTCATCGAATGACAGTTCATCGAATGACAATATATCGAATTACAATATATCGAACGACAATATATCGAATGACAATATATCGAATGACAATATATCGAATCACAATTGGCCGAATCGAACTTCGAACACTAAATACACAATCCCATACAAAATAGGCTTGAAAACTGTCCGAGAACTGTGTTTATGCACATCTGGTTGAAATAAAAATACGATAGAACAATTTCAAACTTTTATTCATGACTTAAAGTTGTATTCACAAAACCATGCACAAAAAGCAATTTTTTACGGCTGTTGCTAGCTGATCAACATCCATCATAACAAGTTCAACCTTATGCGCAAGATTTAAGATTTGATTTGATGAATTTGAAATAAGACCACTCAATTTTTCGTGGTCTAACTTTTGAGGCCATTTGTGAAGCGCCTATCGGGAATCTAGGAAGATTATAGATCGATGGATTCGAATGATATAATTTTCATATGATCATTAATAAATATTTTTTTTATTATTTCAAACGGCACACATCATTGAAAGGCGTAAGCAGCATGCAACATGCAGCAAGCACAGTTTCTGTCACGGCTCCGGCGCTGCGGGGCTCCGGCGGTCCCACGCGAGCTTATCGTCGCAGATGCTTTTAATGCTCACCACCGCAGCTTCGGCTTGCTGGCCGGCTGCGCCGGCCAGCCTCAGCTGCTGCGGCGAGCATTAAAACCACCTGCTCCTTAGCTCGCGGGCCGCCTCGCCCCTCCGCGCCTACGCGGGTTTACATTACACTCTAGGGGTAGGGCAAACAAGACTACGTGGAGTCGGTTTTACAGCGATTCGTTTCTGTCACTAACGTAAACGTTTTGAAAAAAAATTATTCAAGGAAGAAAGTAAACCTAAAATTTTTATGTATGGAAAAATGTTAAATTGTTATTGATAAAAAAATAAGAAATACAAAAAAGTTATATAAAAGCATAAAATTGTTTCTGTTTTTAATAAAATCTTTAAATCTTTTAAACAAGAAAAATTGCAATTCGAGGAATTATCATTCGATGAATTGCCATTCGATGACAGTTCATCGAATGGCAGTCCATTTGATGAATCGCCATTCGATGATTGCCATTCGATGAAATGACATTCGATGAAATGACATTCGATGAAATAACATTCGATGAAATGACATTCGATGAAATGACATTCGATGAAATGACATTCGATGAAATGACATTCGATGAAATGATATTCGATGAAATGACATTCGACGAAACGTAATTCGATTAATTGTCATGCGATTAAATGGTTGTTCTACGTAATGCTATTCGAAGAAATGTCAATCGATGACTTGGTTGTTCTACGTTTTGTAATTCGACGAAATATTTTTTCGATGTATTGTGTTCGGCGAATTGTAATTCGATGAAATGTTTTCGATGATTTTTCCGCAGACGAGCTTCATTACTTATGCCTATCAATTATCGTCCCACACAATCGCACACGCTGTATTCACTAGCGCCAACTATCTTTGCTCAATGACCTATCGATCGAATCGATTACAATCGGACATTACTATAAATCATATGTGTAGGGCATCATCATCCATAATCACATCACCTATTACTTACTCACGTCCTGAACTCTGTCTGTGATAGATGTGGTTTATCTGACATGTTTATCAGGATTTTTTTATGAACTTACGTATTTATTTATGTATTTAAGTATGAACTTATGTATGTAATTATATAGTGTATCTATTTATTTTTTTGAATCCTAAGTAGTGTTATTTCTTACAACCTAGATATACCGTCATATCGTTGTGTTCTCACTATCCGAAGGTTGACTGGGAGAGAATACTATTAGCATTAAGTCCGCCTTTGCTATGATACTACAAATTGTATGGTGCAAAAAGTTAAATAAATAAAAAAATATCGATATTAAATAATACCGTTCCGTTTAAAACGAATAAACTTATTCAATATGTATAATTTGATTCCTAGTGTTACAAGTTTCATGACCAGTTAACAAGTAAACGATGTTCTAATAAAAGCACCGTGCAGGATTACTGGGAGCATTTAAATGCAACTGAACAAGTTTATAGCAATCTGCGAGTTATGCTCGTGAATGAAATGCACTTTATGCAAATCAAATATATGTAATAGGACGTATCGTATCCGATGGATCGGAATAACTTAAGTCTCCTTTTCATTTGTAATCTGACTTTTTGAAGTGAAAACTTCACGCTTCACACTCATAGCCCCACACTAGGATTCTCTGCGTCGTGGGCGCCATGGAAAACACACTAGATATACCGCCATAGACACATTCACACCCAGACCGAGAACAGAAATTCAAACTCATTCAACGCTGGGAATCGAACCCAGGACCCTCGGTGCAGCGATCCGGCATGGTAACCATTGCGCCACACTGGTCGTCAACATTAAAGTAACTAAGTAAATATCTACAAAATTATGTTTACGGCTGATTTGGTTCATATGATTTTAAAGATTCATCATGGGTTTTATTCACAATGAAGTATAAACTATTACAGCTAAAAATAAACGTCACTAATGCATCTAGGTCGCGAAATATCCTTAAATACCTAGTGTTCTAGCCGGTCTAATAGTCTTGCTTACCTTTAAATTAATTTTATTTTAGTCAATATATTTTTTATTTCTTTGTTCACAAGCAAGCAGTCGTATGACTGAAATTTTTTAAAAATAAATTAAAAATTAAGTCCACAGAACAACGTTAGTCAGATCAGCCAATGTTTTATAATTAATTCTTTAATTGTATTGTGGTACGCAGATGCACACACAGGATTAGATCGCAGCATCGATAAATGTAACGAAATTGTCGGTTAATTTGAACCTGTCGCACTCCGTATTCTTTGCGATCTCAACGTGATGACGTATTGAAAGGGGACTCTGTTTCACTTTGTTTTCCTTTTTTTTACTTGAAGATAGTTCTTGACTACAGTTGCAAAAAAAATTGAACTTATACACAGCACAGCCATTCGCATCGGTGTCACAGCAACCGCGGCTTGTTAATGCTGGTTGAATTGATCTTCTTTAGGAAATGATCTAACACGTTACCTTCTCCATTCGTCGCGGGGTCGCATCGTGCTTGTCTACGCTCGCGGGGACACAGCAGTAGTAAAGACATCAAGCAATTAACCTTAATGTTAGTCAACATCCCTATGTCTATGCATATCAAGATATATTCGTGCTGTAGTTCGAAACATGGCTACGCATCAAAATAGGTAAAAGCAGTTGTTTTCAAATACACATCTCTCAAAAATATTTGATTATAACATACATAGCACCCACTTGCTCGAATCACCAAAAGTCGTATTCCGGCTGGGGACTTGAGAGCCAGTTACTCGAGCTTAACCAAACAAAGAACTTGAAACGACAGAAATGAAAGAATTTGAACTTTTAGCTAAGGGAGGTCCTGATATTGGACCTACCTACTAGAATCTGTGCTACGCTAATTGTCGGTGGTTTTTGTAGTTTGCAAAATAAATATACGAGGACAAGTCTAGTCTTCTCTATTACTACTCTGAGATACCAAAATGTAAAAATTACTTTAATTAATAAAGCCTTTCCAAAACATTATACTGAGGGTAAACCGCACCACACGAATAACTTGTAGAGATCGTGTTCAGTGACTAGTTTCGAGCAGCAACTGTCTTACAGATCGGAGATAAGATTGTAGAATGCTCTTATAAGATCTAGGCAACCCACGTTCGAGACAACTGGTGGGAAGGTACCCACTAAGACAAAATATTACCTACTATTATACCTACACAAGTACACACATTGTACTAATTAGGGGTACCTTTAATAACATTAATTAGTACAACTGTACGTATACAGTAGCCGCGCGAGTTGAATGCAGAGCGACTGTATGCAGCTAGATACAAAAACTCTAACCCTATCCCACGTCGGATGGGTGTCGTAAGAGGCGACTAATTCCGGCCCGTTGGTGGTAGGACCCTCGGAGGGATTATATTGGTAATGAATACCATTATTACTATTATTATTTCTCCATGGTGTTCGCCTGAACAGCTACCAACCTTGAGCATGAGTCAGCCGCCAAACGACTCGTGTTCCGGCTGGGGTCTTGAGAGCCAGTTCTTTCTTTCTTTCTCTTCTCTCTTTCTTGGCCGGCAACGCATCAGTGATACCTTTGGTGTAGCTGATGTTCATGGACGACGATAGCCACTTACCATCAGGTGGATCGTCTGCTCGTTTGCCAGCTATTTCTATAAAAAAAAATTCAACTCGCGCGACTTCTGTGACTACTCAACATTTTTACCACTTAAAAAGTAGAATGTTTTTTTAAGTTAGGCACCTTTAGGTCTACAAACTTGAAGACGAGCCATCTGACGGCAAGTGGTCACCGACGTGTTGCCGACTGAAAGCAAGCTGAGGGGTCGCATTAATACTGGCTCTCCTATACTGCTGTTCCTATAGTGTGAAGTAAAGATACAACACATATGACGACAAACAACAAGAAAAGTAAGATTTTTGAAAGAACAAATAAAGTACAGCCATACATACAAGAATAGTTACTACCCTACAGTTTGTTTCTGACGCATCCGATATTAACGGCCAAGTTATTAACAAAGTGCAAAAATATGGGATTTAGGTCCGCTATTATGGCTTTAAATGATAAGTAAGTATTTCGAGTTGTAAGATAGCGCCCACGCGATATTTTCACAATCGCAGAAATCGCCAAAGATTAAGATTCCGCCCACACAAACTACATAGCGAATAATAGAAAGTAGATAAGGTCTAGACGTAGTCACACAGTGGCATTTGTTAATCCTATTATATGTATATTTTAATTGAATAGCCGACGAACTGACGGTGGCAAATGGTCATCGTCGCCCATAAGCTTCAGCAACACCATAGGCCACCACCGTTGCGTTGCCGGAAAGAAACGGAAGAATAAACTGGCTCTCCAGCCCCCAGTACACGACAAGTTCTATTAATACAACAACCATTGATAATATAACTTTTAGGTGGAGCCCTATCACCAGCCTGGCCGTTTTATTCCGCCTCTTACGGCACCCTGATTTACCACCATGGGATTGGGGTCAGTATTCTAGGCCGCCCCAATACCAACCAAAAGTTATCAAAATAGACTAAAATTGTACTTGTGGCAAATATTATGAAAACTAGAATGAAATGAAATTAATGTTTTTCGTTGTTTTGATTTTTGGAGTCATGATTACAATAAGTCGAAAATTAAAAAAAAAAGTTTTTTGTTTAATAATATTTATTAAAAATAAAATCATTTTTTATTCATAACGTCACATTGAAATTAAACAGCAGACCTATTTTACGTCAAGTAAGTTTGTACAACTGACCTCAATTCTGTTATAAGAGCACCATTTGAATCACCATTGTTCAATTCCTTACTATTTAACATAACAGCATTATTAGAAACCACTGATTGCGTAACGATTTTAACACTTTCACATGTCTTTATATGAGCGCAACATTTATTAATAATATTCAACATTTGTTTCTTAGTCAAAAATTTTATTGTCCTTTTTGTGATCAATTTGTATATGCGAATATATGAAACTACATCATCTATTTCTAACTCTTGTATGTGAGGTAGTAAACTATATAAAATACTTAAAATTTCGTATTCAATATCACTTTTTACCTTAATATCCGCAAAAACATCTACTCTTTTTCCGTTGTTTACATTGCATTTAGCGAAGTGTTTTCCAAATATATTTAAATCCATACTGACTATCATGTTTCGCAATAAATCAAACATTTTCCGAACTATATTCCTATAGTCTTTCCCAATTTGTCTGGCAGCTGAGTGAAGCCAAGCTAACAGCCCATAACCATCTACTAAAATTTCAAATGCCCTCGGTATCGTTATTATTGAATTCAGTACACTTAAAATCCTCTCTTTAGTTTTCCTATCACTAATTACAGTCGAGTAGTAATCCATCATCATTTTTAAACACATAGTTTTAAAAATCACATTGACATCCGTCATGGTTTTGGTTCCGTGTCTAATGATATCCAAAATCCAGATTCTTCTATCAACGAATTCTATATCACTGTCATGGAATAGACTAAGAAAATCTGGGACAACAGTTAAATCGACCATTTGTTTAGCTATGAGAAAGTTATTGATAGGTTTGTATAAAGGATCTGAAGGGGACGTCGACACCGTGAGCGCCTTAGCCAGATACAACGCACCGATCGCTGGGAACCTTGGATTCCTGGAAACTTCACCATTCGGGAGATCGATAGCCGTTGGTAAGCTCTGACGCAAGGTCGTTATGAAATCGGTGAGAAGCAGTTTGTCGTTTCTGTGCCTCCTGGAAAAGAAGATAATTTGATATTTAAAGACCGTAATTGCCACTTCTATGTTATATTGCGTTATCAAACAAAACATTACTTGCAGTAGTTTTTCTATTGGTTTTACTGATATCCATAGGCGGCAGTGATAATAAATTGCAATTTTTCGACTAAAACAATATCCATCTAAATTATTTATTAATAAAATTATACATTATACTCACGTTTCCGTTTCTAAGAGAAGACAAAATCTATGCAACACGTGATAAGCTGCAGCTCTCATACGTGGGCAATTAGAACTCAGTGCGATTACAGGAATTGACAATAAACCAGTTCTCATCATCTTGAAGCAAGAAGCAACTGATCCTGGAGCTAAAAGATGGCTTAAAAGAGGAAACAGAAACAGCGGATCATAAATCTCTTCATTGAAATCTAAATGCGAAAGGCCTAGTATGTCAATTTCTTTTAATTGTTTTACTGCACCGTCATGTTTTACTTTCATCGTAAAATCTTTGATGATATCTTCATTATCACTTGCTGTTTCGTGCTTTACAGTACTTTGAATCCTGTCTAAAATAATATTCACAAAACCATCTTGACTTGGTATATCAAGATTACTAGGCAATTCATAATCGTATTCTAGTTTCTGATTCACGGGAAAATTTCTAACAGTACTATCAGTATTTTCTCTATCAAATAAATTTAACACCTGGTTAGGTGTTGGGTGTCCCCAAAGAGAAGAACTTCTATTTTTACGTACAGAGTAGTAATTAGCAGCCGAATCGCCCCATACATAAGGCTTGTATTCGTTTACTGATTGGGCATTATTCTCATAGAAGTGTAAAATTCTCAAAATAATTCTATCACTGCAACTCCGTGTAGCGTGGTAAGCACTTAGATATACGGGTATTTGTTGGGCTTTCATGATAGATTTATTCTTAGACATCAAAACAAACAGAAATTCAAGCAACCTTGACTTTACATCAGGACTGTGGTAACTTAGCATGACATTTAAGAATTCTGAATGTGAAGTAACCATATCAAATAATGTTACAATTTCCTCTCTATTTTCTTGATAAAACAAATTAACCAAAGTGCTAAGTAAACATAACAATTTGGGCCCGATTATGTTCGCCTGTTCCATTGTTCGAATTTTCAAAGAGTCCCTTAGCACTACTTTGCAGAAATTTTGCCAAACTGAACTTTCGATCACCTTTACGAAATGTTCCTTTTGATCCACATTGAATCCATCCACATATTTGCATATCTTTGCTATTTCGCAAATCATTGTTACTGTATCTTCAATTAATTTGTCTCCCTTGTTCTCTTTTATTGCTGTAGTTGTTACTTGCAGCAAAGACATAAAGTAATTCATCAAATGATCGTTCGTCAACCCTTTACCAAAAGCACACATTTTCAAAAAGACAGCTTGTAGCAAGTGTACGTGACTTGATTCAGCAACTTCAAATTTATGATTCTTGGCAAACATTTTCTTACAGTCTTCTAGATCCATGCATTCAATAATTAATTTTCTAATAAATTTCCAAGAGAATATGTAGATTTGGCCAGCTTTATGTGGCTTTTCTAAGAATTTTAATATGTTGCTTTTGTATTCGGTGTACACTGTCAGCAATAGATCTTTATTTTCGCGGATGTAACTAGTGTGATTGATAAGCGCCATACCTAAAGGTAAAGTTAATTCTCTTTGACTTAAAATTTCTGGCCTACTTATTTGTCTCTTAAATATATTACATAACTTGACATTATTTAATAACAAAATGGACGCGAGTTGAGAAGTCGATTTACGCATTGTGTTGGCAAAGAAAAACCGTTCAAAATCATCTTCAGTTATCAGTATTGCTTGGTGTGGTTTATTTTCAAAATATTGTATAAAGGCATTTTCTAAGTTTGTTAAATTTGAAGCAATATCTTTGTTAATTAGTAACTGATTATATAAAGACACAGATTTCTTAAGTATATCCTGAGGAAAATCTAAAGTTACCGTCTTCGAATATTTCTCTAATAACAATCGTAATAATTCTAGTACTAGACTAGGTTCTTTATCATCTTTAACACATGACTCTATTTTAGTATTAAATATTTGATCAAGAACAAGCAAGTCATCTTCATTGGAAAGCCCTATAATTTGTAAAACGTTTGTTGTATGTTCACTATTAACATTCCTTCTTTTGTTAATTTTAATGAAAGCTTTCACAATTTCGTTATAATTCTTCAGCTGATAGGATTTCAAAACGAAATGTTTTTCATTTAAGTAATCTACAATATCCTTGTGTTGTGTGATGATCTTTAAAATAAACTTTGTTGCTAGGATATGTGAAGAAGTTTTATTAATATCCAATGGAGAATAAATTTTTAGAAAATGGGAATTTTTTAATACATTCAGTATTATGTTTCTGCAAGTATGTACAATGTGACATTTTCTTCCAATTGCAATTATGCAATCAAAATACGTTATTGCTTTTTTCAAATGGATCTCTGTTAATTGGTCCATATTTGCTAATCGAATTACGCAAAACATTAAATATTTTGCCCAAATAAATAACTCTGAGCTATCAACTCTTGTACTAATATTAATATTATAACGAACATCCATTACAACAAAATCATGATCATCGTCAATGGTTACTTCTAAGAACGGAAATATTTCTATTAATGGTTCTATATCGGTACTTATCAAAGATTTTGAAATATTTTTTAGAACATTATCTTTGATAAATGCTTCAGGGATTACAACTGGTCGACTTGCCCAATCAACTACATAACTTCTTGCATCTAATTTCGAATCATCTATTAAAACTTCCGTAAGCTCAGGAGAGTAATTAAAATGAAGCAAATTAATTACATAAAGAGATAGAAAATATTTTAAATGCTTCTTCTTTTCTTTTTGATGGGATATAATAAACTGCATACACCCAACTATAAATGAAGATGGTATCTTGCTTTCTAAGAAAACACTGTCAACTGTGCCACGATTGTTCATTAAATCATTGAAAAGCTTATCTAAATTATCGCTGCTACTTTCGTCAGATACTTCAAAATTTACCATTTGATTTTGAATGTATTCAGTAAGAACTTTTCTATTTGCCAATGCATATTCTACAATATCGCTAATCAAAGACACAGGTTCAACTTTAGCATTTCGTAGTGTGTAAAGCATCAACTGAATCTCATCTTCATCAACTTCAAAAATGCCTGTACTTTTAAGAAAGACGATAAGTATATCCCTAGCTTCCCAAAAAGTCTCATCACTTTCACTTGTGTAAACTTCTAATAGTATTTGAAACAAATTTTTGAACATTGGATTTTTAAGGGACATTAATGTGTTGTCTAACATCAGCCACAGTGAAACTATCTTAAACTTCAAAAGAGAGATTTGGCCAGTTTTAAGTGTCATTGAAAAATCCAAAATTTTCTTCATATCAATATTTCCCTCTAATGACTCAAAGTATGTGGGTTGTACATAATTGTAGAGCAATAAAAGATCCATAACACATAGTAGAGACTGTGTCTCATCAAGTTTTGGCAGCTTATAATCTTTTGTTGTCTCTGATTTATCTTCTTCATTAATAATATTTTGAATCAACGCAACAATCATATTGGGCGGTGGAAGGTGCTTAGGTAGAAAAATGTCTAATTTATTTTTTAATTCAATTACATTTTCATTAGATACATCATTTTCCAAAATCTGAATGTATCTTTTTAATGTTGCCAGCATCTTGGCTAGAACTCTAACACAATATAATGAAATGGTTTGATCTTTGCCTATACTTGTTTGAATGTGTTTCAATAATGGAACCGGTAAAGTCACAAACCGTACAAAGTTTGCAACTTGTAAAGAGCTCAAATTAGTGAATCTTGCTGACATGTCTTCAGGTTGCAACATATTCAAAAGTTTAATTACAAAATCAGTAGTTTTCTCCCAAGTGGGCGAGTGAAGGGGCTGGAAACTTTGTTCCACTATACTTATGACAGCTCTGTGCAAATCAGGACATTTTTTTACAATTTCAAGTATGACTTCACATTGCTTATCATTCTCCCACGGCCTCTTCAAACTTAGAATAGCTTTATATAAATTCTGATTCTTGTTAACATCAGAAGTTCCTAAATGTTTATCAACAAAATACAGACCAAGTCTGTGAGATGTAAACAGAATTAACATAATCTCTTTCAGTAGATTCATAATTTCGGGCCGAAATTCATTTCTTAGTTCTGCATTCATATCTGGTGGTCCCTTCCACATGAACACTTTGAACAAGTTATGCAGAAC
The DNA here is from genome assembly GCA_951805285.1 of Thymelicus acteon. Classification (NCBI taxonomy): domain Eukaryota; kingdom Metazoa; phylum Arthropoda; class Insecta; order Lepidoptera; family Hesperiidae; genus Thymelicus; species Thymelicus acteon. Next base: position 987,033 of record OX638227.1, on the reverse strand, counting down.
TTGATGGCTGAAAGTCTTCAACTTTAAAGTTTTTGATACCAAAAGATTGTCAACAACATTCTTCTTAAGGATGTTCAAGAACATTAAAACTGCATCTGGCTCATCATGTAGTAGGCCTGGTATGACGAGAGGCAATAGCCCCTGCTTCTCTAGTAATGCCTTGATCAACGGAATGTGACCATCAACAAGAAACGATGTCATGAAGTGCACAAATGCAGTTCTCACATTATCTTTTTCTTTATAATTGGGCTTCTCCACAATATATTGCAAGTGTTTTGGAGTTAAGGGCACTTGATTGAGAACTTCCACCCCTAAATCAGAATTCAAAGTAACCATCGATGTTAGGAGATTTAGAATGATCTTTCTGTGACGGGGCCCAGAGTTTTCACTGATCATGATTTCTACAGTTGGTATAAAGGTGTTGAGAAAGTACCGGCAGGCTTCTTCTGTAATGGAGATCAGGTGTGGCAAGGATGATTGCACTTTAACTATGATTAGGTGGAACAGGTGGAACGCTGGTGTCGCCAGAGTCAAGTTCTTTTTATTATCCTGAGAAACCTGTCTCAGAATTTCATGAGAGTTACCTCCAATCTTCAGATATTCTAGCATGTAATCCAAGTCACTGTCAGGATTTAGACAAACCTGCAGAAATTGTGTCAGCACTGAAAAAAAAATATTAAAAGTTCAGTTAAGAATAACATTGAAATAAATATCAATAAACAACCTCAAACTGATTTTTTAAACACAATGACATAAACCCCTGCATAATAATAAAATTCTGGGTAGATATGTTTTTTATGGATGGATGGATGGATGTTTTTTTTTTATCATACACAGTTCAAAGTTAATATATGGAGTTGTGATCATTGCCATTTCTATTAGTTACACATAAGGCATCACTGATGCATTTTAATTTTCAAGCCAAGAAGGAAGAAAAAAGAAACTGGAGAAATAAAGAACTGGCTTCCTAGCCCCCAGCCAAAGTAATATTGTGGGTGACGCCAACAACAACCATAGCTATTGGTTATATAAAAAGATAATAATAATATTAATAATGATGTCCATGACTTAATAATAATATTGATAGTGTAATCCATAAGCAAAGACCTTTAACCAAGCTGTCTAGCTTCAATCACCCTTAATAATAGTAGTATTATTATTATAATACTTGGGTTTACTGGTATGGGATTAGGGTTAATATTCTAGGTCACCCAATATGGCCAATTTATTTGTCTTTATTTATCAGACAGGTGTAAAGCATTCAATTCATTTCAAGCTTAATTATATGTAAGAATATGTTGACTCTCTGAAGACACTGAAGACGTCTCTGAAGACGAACTTACCCATGGTCTGCCCCTGCTTTTCCGCTAGCTCCTTGCGAAAATGTTTTATATCAAAATTGGCGTTTTTTAATACATCTTTCTTTTTCCTTTCGCTGTCTGCATTTTGAGGTTGGTTCGGTGTGGTCTCTTCAAGCGAAGGTTCGCTATCATCTTGTACTTTTTTCTTCTTAGCGGACTCTGCCGAGTCATTGTCAAATTTCCTCTTACCCATGCTAGTGTAATTATATCACTAGCTAAACACAATGAAACATGTTATTTACTTAGAATAATACCACACAACCATCGACATATACACGTGTAGTCTTTGTTTTGACATTTTCTTCCTCGTGACGTGAATGTGATTGTCAGTGATCAAGTGATGTTGGTGACAGACATGTGACAGATGACAGCAATTTTAACAGATAAAATAGAGAATGATACAAAAACTATGGGAAAGAAACTTTACTCTATAGTCTATTATAACGAGCAATACCACGGAACACAGACACAAGTGGAAATGGTACAAGTGTTGATTAGTATGGGAACCGTGCTAGCCAAATAAACACAAGGAAATCCATAATCGTATTATTTACAACTAAGAAACTCACATTTTAATTGGTTGTTACTTGTCAACTACGAATAGTCTAAGAAACTCGCTGTTTATAGTTGAAAATGCACCTTAATCTTTGGATTTAATTCTTATTTTTCCATGTCTTATTCAGTGACCTTAGAACCTTTATCAATTATGATCATAATACTTTTCAAGTTTATCTATCCACCGCTAGATGGCAGTATTCTGCGTTACAAGTAATATATACTTAACTTCTTTACTAATAAGGTTGACAAAACAATATCAAACAATGTCAATCTTATGGAAAATAATTAAATAATTCCATCTACTGAACGCTAGATGTCGTGACTGGAGTCTACAATAGATTGAATAGCAACCTTACAAGTATTTCGGTAATGAAACAGAAGGGGCAAGGTTGAATAAGACTATCACACACTTAATCACACTTTATTTAACACAACACTTTTTAACACTTTATTACAATATTTCAACAATAATCACTACAATTATTACGATGGATAATCAGTTGGGCAGAGTTTCGCCTTACACTCGTGTTTGCAACTGAATGTCCCTCCAAATGAGCGGCGAGGGCATTTATAATCTTCTGGCTGGCAATTGGATGTGACGTACACCCGTGGCGTTGGCATGGCGGACAGTTCCGGCGCTGAACTGTCATGGCGTGGCTTTGGCTTTGGCTCGGCAGATGGCGTGGCGTTACAGTCGGCCATCCTGCAACAATTGCTCCCGCAATGGAGCACATGATATCGATTAGCTTTCCAATAGATCAATAAGGTCTTCAGTCTCTAGTTGGTCATCAGTGCTGCTGGCACTGTCAGATACAGGAGCTACGCTACGATAAGGTCGCAGTGAGTCTGCAGAAACCAGACCCGTAAAGCTTTTGTAACCCCTTAACCCCTTTATGCTCCGGATCCTATATCTGTCATTGCCAACCACCTTAGTTATTATGTAGGGGCCCGAATACAAATCATCTAATTTGGTATTAACCCTGGCGACACTAGTTGTTGGTGCTCGCCTCCATAGAACCAAGTCCCCTTTCTTATAAATCTGACAACTTTTACGACGTTAGTCGAAATTACGTTTCATTTTTGCACTGGCTTTATTGATACGCGCAGCAGCCTTATTTCGTTTGGACTGGGTCGGTTCAGATACGCGATCTGGAATAGTTACATCGCACACCGACCTACCATTACGCGCAAACATTAAATCATATGGCTTAAAACCGGTAGTATCATTGAAAGTATTATTTATACCCCAAATTACATCAGGCAAAGAGTTAGACCAATTGTTAGCTGCTTCACTAGGGTCAGTAGCACGTAGGGCATTTAGTATAGTACGATTTGTACGTTCAACTTGCCCGTTGGCACGCGGGCACGCAATCGCATTCAGTGTGTGTCTAAATTGTTTATCCGCAGCAAATTTTTTAAAATACCTGCTAGTAAAAGCTTTGCCATGATCAGTTACTACCCTATCCGGGTAGCCAAATAATGAAAATATTCTTTTGAGAACTCTAATTGTTTCTACCGAATTAACTGTCCGAGTAGACTCGGCGACGACAAACTTCGAAAATGCGTCAGTTATAACTAAAATATACTGATACCCTTTCTTCGTCCTACAGAATGGTCCTAAATGGTCGACATGTATCATTTTAAAAGGTTCATTTGGCTTAGGAATAGGATGCAACTTGCCTTCCTTTTTACCATATTCCCCCTTCCCATAAGCACAATTCAAGCAAGATGTAACGTACTTTTGTATGAACCGCGTCATTTTAGGGAACCAAAAATCACTTTTAATCAGATCAGTACAACGCTTTAATCCTATGTGCCCTATTTGGTCATGATGCATTTGAACAATCTTCCACCTTGCTGCTCCTGGTACTACGAGGCGATTTCCACCAAGCGTCTTCCTATACAACCTATCATCTAACAGTACATAATTATTTACTATATCGCGTCCAGCCGACCCGGTCTTCAGCTGGTCGATAATATTTTTTAGTTTTTCATCCTGATATTGAATTGTGTAAAACCAATCAGCGACTTCAAGGCGATTAATATTAACAGGGTCAATCGGATTTCTACTTAGCGCGTCAACGTGTTTCATGCGCTCGCCGGGTCTATATTCTACACTTAAGTCGTAATCTTGTATTAATAACCACCATCTTGCAATGCGGGGTATAACATCACGTTTGGTAAGTGTAGCTCGAACGGCGGTACAATCTGTGACTACCTTTACGTGTTTACCTACTACATACACCCGGAATTTACGTAATGATTCTACAACTGCCAATGTTTCTAGCTCATAGCTATGGTACACACTCTCCTCCCTAGACGTCACTCGACTGAAATACATAACGGGACGCAAGGTACCGTCGGATTGCTGTTGTAATAATATACCCGCTATACCTAGTTTGCATGCATCGGTATGTATTTCTATATTTAATGTAGGATCATACAAAGCTAGCACTGGTTTAGAGCACAAACATTTTTTTAACTCATCAAAACTATTTACTTGTTTATCGGTCCACACCCAAGGCACATTTTTCTTCGTTAATTCCGTCAAAGGGCGAGCTATTACCGCGAATTTGTATATAAATTTTCGGAAATAACTACAAAGGCCTATAAATTGACGCACTTCATGAACATTTGTGGGCACAGGAAAATGTGAAACTGCAATTAACTTGTGCTCTGCCGGCCGTACCCCTTCAGAAGAAATTTCATGACCCAAATAAGTGACTTTGTCTTGTAGAAAGGAGCACTTTTTCATATTTAATTTTAATTTTTCTGATTGAAACTTTTGCAGCACGGATTCTAACATTTTTATACCGGAATCGAAATCAACTGAGGGTAGTAACAAATCATCTAAGAAGGCAAGAATTTCATTAGTTGAACTGTCAGTGCCGTCGGATTGTGCTGCCTGTGCATAACGAATTGAATCGACAATTTTGTTGACCATTCGCATGAACACCGAGGGGGCATTGGCTAATCCAAACGGAACGCGCAAATATTCAAAGTGACCTTGAGGTGTAATAAAAGCTGTTTTGTGTGTGTCTTCAGGTGCAATTAACAATTGGTGATAACTTTGGGCCATATCCAGACTCGTAAAATATTTCTTTCCAGCCAACTTCGAAATCTGATCATCAATGTTTGGTAACGGATATCTGTAGTGTTTAGAGGGTCAATAATACACACATTTTACTCTGTAATAGGTGAGGTAGGTATTCGTAAGGCGCACGTCTGTACACTCTACTCAGCTCGCAGTCTCGCTGCAGACTGACTAGTGTTGCCCGCTTTACACATACACTACATCCCTTCTTTATTTTATAATAAATAATAATTGATTACAACTGTTCGACAGCAATTAATATATTGCAAACATCGAGATAGATCTGACAATAATAAATTATTTAATATACAACGTTTATTTTCTTTGTGTTATTCATTATCATTATTGTTGTACAACATGTGTTTCCCATTTCTGTACATCGTTTTCACCATCAAAACTCACACCACTATGTGAGCGCAGGGTTAAAGTTTGGTGTCAATCTGTTAGCCTCAGTTTGTTATTATTCATCGATATATTTTCCTGTAGCCAATTTATAATCTTGTAGCTCACTTTGTACTGTCCACATATAGTTTCCCTCTTTTCTTTAAATGAAACATAGACCTGCCAATTCCTGTCTCTCACAATACTGCCATTATTAGGGTGAAAAGTATTTTAGTGGAAGTGATTGGAAGCTTCATAAAAAAAATTGATCTTGTTCGCATAAGTCAAGTTGGAGATCTTATCTCGCATTTCACTAAATAAAACTCTTGTAGATCATAATTATATTTTTAACAACGTGAAACGTAGCTTTGAAAGTAGATTAACCCAAGCCATTTACCACAGTCGTCTACTTCAGTTATCAAAAGTAACAACATAACTTCTGAAAAATCTCGTGGAAGTCCCTCTATTGTCACGGCTCTCCCAGCCGATATGCATATCCATTGAGTGAATCATATGTGTGCAATATGCATCACCCATACACACCCCAAACTTCACTTCTTCAACTTCATAACTTTCTTTCTCGAGATGGAGACTGATCTCGTATCGTTCAGTATCATGATTACCTATTTATAGGTACTCGACTGGTACATGACTTACAGGTATTTCCCTAACGCTGTCTTGTTTTCTTCAAGACTAAGTGAGAACAAAACTCTTAAATTATTTATGGAAATAACTTTTGCTATTTTGACCTATCGTGATATTACATTCCAATTTTTTTTGGTACTTCATTTATATTGAGGGTAGGTCACAAAATTTGAAGGTAATTCAAAATTTTCAAACGTTAATCTTAAGAATTTTGAGTCATTCAACTAGAAATAATTCATGATGTCAATATAATATCTACAGTTCATACAACTCGCTCAGCGCATTATAAGAACTCAACTTTAAACAATTTTCCTACGTGACATTGTTATTTCCATCTCGTGTCACTAAGAAATTCAAACTATTTGCCAGCCATTCATTTAATGCCAAGCTATTTAATTCTACCACCACTGTGAAAGTCACAGGCACATTTTTGAGGGTGCTTCATTTCATGGTAAGGGGTAAATGTTGAGAATCTTAGTCATTTAACAAGACTTAATTCATGATATCAGTATAATTTTCTACAGTTCAAACAACTCACTCTGCGCATTATAAGGGTCAACTTTAAACAATTTTCCTATGTGACATTATTATTTCCATTTCTTGTCACTAAGGAATTCAAGCCATTGGCAACCCATTCATTTAATGCTAAGCTATTTGGTTCTACCAGTATTTACACTGTTAAAGTCACAGGGATATTTAGAATAGTACCAATAGAATCTCTAATAATCTTAAAAAAAATTATTGCTTGTAAAACTACGATCACAGACCAATTTATTGTATTTTTAATTATTATGCGAACTTGAGTATTCACTTCATTATCTTTAACACATGGTTCACTATCAGTTTAGTCAGTTAAGTTATGATTCTCTGGAAATTTGCGTAACCTTTGCTTCCCAGAGGAGTTTCCAATCGTTGACAAGCACTCTGTGTGAGAATGCTTTGTGAGTTGGTGGTGCTACGTGCACGGTTACACCCACTTACACATATGTACATTCGGCTTAGTGTTGTGGCCACTCCAGCTTCTAGATGGAGATCTAGTGCTTTCAACTTCCACAACATCAACGTCACTTTATACTTGATAGATCTGTAATACAGAAATATAAGACCAACGACGAGCCTCGGACTGTACTGCTTTAGAGATAAATCTCTAAAGTTGCTACTTAGCACTGTCATTCAACACTTTTTTTTTTTAGTATCCTTCTTAGTATCTTGGCTAAGTCTGACATAAATAAATCGAACCACTTTGTTAACGCATACTCAATAATTTCAGTATGAACCTTGCCCTTGGTAGGTACTGTAATTGTATAATGTCGTGAAAAGTATGGAAGCTGATTAAAATAACCTTTTGGTCATTAGCCATCACTTGCGTATTTATGTCGATTTTACATGAAAAGAGCGCAGAGAAACACCCAATGTGTTGTCGTTCTGCAGATGGTTCAAGTTGTATGCAAGCCGGAAGCAAGAGTTATCTCACTGACGGCCTATCATATTACATAGTAATAAGTTGTATCTACATAAAATACAACGTCGTGTTTTATTGGACTAGCCCCATATACCAAAATTCTATTTCTCAGTGTCTCATTGTCTCCTTACTATGGAGACAAAATCATAACTTTGACATATTTCCTTTATTTTTCGGCAGCTCAAAATATTACCATTTACATTGCAATGTAAAGATATTAGATGAAAATGCTATGATCTTCTGAGTCTCTAAGTGCTTATTGCCACATGGATGAACCTTTATTTTTCCAATAATAATAATATATCCAATAAATTATTGCGGATTATATTATCTAAAAATTGCAAAAAAATATGAATATAATGATCATAAAAGTTGAGTCCGTTACCATGAACCCATAACTGCTGTCGTTCGTCATCATGTGTCATAATCTGCACAAATATGTGATATGTCCACATAATACATATTATACTCGTCTGTAACGAATTATTATAAAATAATGAATCTTCAATGACGGAAGTATGTCATTGTACATTTCATACATGATCAGATTCAAATTTACTTCAAAAGAAGTTATGGAATGTTAACACATTAATGGAATAAAATACCAATAATGTCTTACTTTTGATTCCTTACATAATACTTGAATCCTGATGCCAAATCATCTCTTCACTTGATATTTGCGATTCATATTGATTGGGGTAATTTCCTGAAAACCTGCAATTTGTTATTTCATCCCACGATTTCATATCAGTGAAATATGGCCGATTATGATGGGAATCATCTTCATCAGACATCTCAAATGGTGTCTCATGAATCATATCCAACAGACATCTTTGCCTTTCAATGATATTCATAACGGCATATCCATAAAATATTAATTTGTAAATATTTGCAGCCACTGTGTATGCATGGCTTTTTTCTTATGTAACATTTACATGACTGCGTAGCCTTAAAACATTGATTTATAAATATTTGCGGGTACCGTATATGCATGGCTTTTTCTTATGAAACAGTTACATGACTGCGTAGCCTTAAAACATTGATTTATAAATATTTGCGGGTACCGTATATGCATGGCTTTTTCTTATGAAACAGTTACATGACTGCGTAGCCTTAAAACATTGATTTATAAATATTTGCGGATACCGTATATGCATGGCTTTTTTCTTATGAAACAGTTACATGACTGCGTAGCCTTAAAACATTGATTTATAATTATTTGCGGGCACCGTGTATGCATGGCTTTTTTCTTATGAAACAGTTACCTGACTGCGTAGCCTTAAAACATTGATTTATAAATATTTGCGGGCATCGTGTATGCATGGCTTTTTTCTTATGAAACAGTTACATGACTGTGTAGCCTTAAAACATTGATTTATAATTATTTGCGGGCACCGTGTATGCATGGCTTTTTTCTTATGGAACAGTTACATAACTGCGTAGCCTTAAAACATTGATTTATAATTGACAGTATACATATATTATGGTATATTATACATATACCACTTGTATACAGAATACATTACAGTATAATGTATAATGCTCTTCACCTCGAATGACTTGCCATAGCAGCAATTCAATATATCGATTAGTTTGGCTTCTTCCTCAGAACTCCAACTCAAGTACCTACTCCGTACCTTAATTTATTTTATGATAATTTTATTATGGTAAATACCCAATAAATTGAAAACTTTTTTCATTTATTTATGTTTTAGCTATAAAAGCGTTACAATATCTCTGACATTTTAGACGGGACTTTTCTCCATAGTACATCCATCCTTAAATTTTAATATACCTTTTAGGAAATACTCATTATGTTGAATAACTTCCGCAAACACTATATTTTAATGTCTTTTATAATTTGGCTGAACATAAAAATGTTCCACGTCACTTTACCCAGAACTTTGATTATTCTTCTCGAAACAGCCATCCTTGAGCCATTACGAAAATTTTTGAATGAAACAGTGAAATCGGTTAAGCTATCAAGAAATACTAAAGTTCATTTTTATTTATACAAACAAGAAGATAAGTATATTACAATAATAACGTGCTTCTTTTTTGTACACAAGGTATAGCATTCTCCTTACGAGTCTTGTTTAAATTTGCGTGCCCTTTTCAGGCCTTTTTGTACTCAAGGTATATTAACAAGCTCCTTATGAGTCTTGTTTAAATTTGCGTGCCCCTTACAGGCCTTTTTGTACTCAAGGTACATTAAAAAGCTCCTTACGAGTCTTGTTTAAATTTGCGTGCCCCTTGCAGGCCTTATTGTACTCAAGGTACATTAACAAGCTCCTTACGAGTCTTGTTTCAATTTGCGTGCCTCTTGTAGGCCTTTTTGTACTCAAGGTACATTAACAAGCTCCTTACGAGTCTTTGTTTCAATCTGCGTGCCCCTTGCAGGCCTTTTTGTACTCAATGTACAGTAACAAGCTCCTTACGAGTCTTGTTTCAATTTTCGTGCCTCTTGTAGGCCTTTTTGTACTCAAGGTACATTAACAAGCTCCTTACGAGTCTTGTTTGAATTTGCGTGCCCAATCCGGACTTAATACTTGTAACGGGACAAGTGGGATAGACCCGTACAACCTGCGTGAACCTTGACGTAGCTACAATTATCAATATATTTAATTTAATATTGGCTTTAGCGATAAAAATATTAACATATATAATGCTTCAATATTGCTACGTAATACGGATTTTAAGGTATAATAAACTTTTTACATATTACGTGCATATGCATAACACATTGTTTGTAGCTACTTTACAGGTTCTTCCTTAATATGGTTGTATAGGCAATGATCTTTAAGTGAACTGTATTGGCGTGACCATAATAATAATATTGAACTGCTAATTAATTAGCAAAATTACGTCTAAAACTTGTTTAGATAATCATAATCTTTTCAATTCATAGTAGAACAGTATTTGATTTATGAAAACATTAACCACAGCATTATATTAATAAGTGGAGTAGATTCTCAATCGTTTCTTTCCAAGTTATTGTAAGGGTAACGTGGAGTTTCACGTTTTTATTAAATACCCTCCAAATACAAACAAAACTTAGGATATTGTTATTGTGATGCGGTAGCTTTATTTGAAATAAAAAAAGAAATAAATTACTCTTTCACATACTACAATTTCCTACAGCAATATCATAGGAAATTTATGGTCTATTTGAAATAATTACTTGAGGCATGGCCCTTTGTGAACAAAATGATTTGCATGGCCTTTTAGTTTTGATGCTTAGATTTTCTGTACAAATATGGCAGTGGTACTTTAGTTGCCAAGTTCTTATTAAAACGTTAACACTCAAATAATTGTTACTTAAGTGCACGCTATTAGGTATCCCCACATACAAATTATGTGGTTGTAATGTAATAATACACTTTACTTACTTAAATACGAATATAATAGAACACATATTCGTAAGGAATTTGCCTGCCCGAACATTGCATACGCAAGCAAGGGCATTACTCCTTCTTTTTCTTCCAACATTTTTTTGGTAATTCTTTATTAGTTTTTTCCGTCGTCGCCACTTGTAGTGTTTAGAGGGTCAATAATACACACATTTTACTCTGTAATAGGTGAGGTAGGTATTCGTAAGGCGCACGTCTGTACACTCTACTCAGCTCGCAGTCTCGCTGCAGACTGACTAGTGTTGCCCGCTTTACACATACACTACAATATCTATCTTTTATAGTGATCGCGTTAAGAGCACGATAATCGACACATAGCCGACTATCTCCGTTCTTTTTCTTTACTAGGATGACTGGCGAGGCATAATCTGACTCTGATTCTTTAATAATACCGGCATCTAATAATTCGCGAACTTTGGAGTTAACTACTTGTTGTTCCGTATGTGACAATCTATAAGGTTGGCGATATATTGGCTGCTGCGTGGTAAGTTTTATTTTCATGTGCAACAGATTTGTACAACCGAGATCGTTCGTGTTATCTGCAAAGGTGTGTTTATATAGTAACAATAAATTTATTAAACTATTACGCTCGTTTTCATTCAAATTCCCCATACTAATTTCGGGTACAGGTACCCCGCCTATGTTATGATTGGTGATTTGGTTCACAATTAATGTGGATGCAGGCGGACTTGTAAGGTTAAGTGAGTCGGACGCTGTAGTCACTAGGCAATTTGACTTATTTGGCAAAATATTAGGCAAGTTAGATAATGGTTTGGCTGAACTTACTTGGCTTGGCTGAATGGCAGATTCGTCACAGCTGTCGGCTCGCACAAGAATTTCACCAGCTTCCCAATTGACATTTTCGGTCCCGGTATTGATAACTTTCATGTAGCCCTCCTCGCCTTGGAGCAACGTAGCTGGCAACGAGTAGGAAACTCCTTGCAGTTCGTAATGGCGCGGCGCCGTGCAGACATCATTCCCTTTAGTATTGCCCAGCACTCGGACTTTAATAACAGAGGTACCGGGTGGCAGAGATTCTTTGCTTAACGTCACCACTCTAAACTTATTGACCTCCTCGACTGCCTGAAGATTCCCAAAAGGTTCAGGAACTCGTCTTAATGTGGCCGTTCCATTGCTTACCATAAGTGACACGTGATCAGCATTAATAACTGGCTGGCCAATTAATAAATGAATATCCTGCATGTCGATTTCTGTTACGTGTGCGGTACATCGCATCTGAATGTTATCAACTTCCAAATCAAATTCTACTACGCCGCGGCTCGTTAGTACACCGCCTGAAAAACCTTTCAAGATTGTATTCGTAGGCGTTGCGTTGAGCGCTAAAAGACTCACAATTTGAGTATTCATAACATTCACTTGGCTTCCAGTATCAATATAGGATTTTAGAAAAATTCCATTTACCTTCACGACTTTTTATAAATCTCGTTGTAATTTTGCACCAATTTGATTTCTTTGGTATTGCTGTTCGATTCAGCCGAAAGCTTGGCATGCGTGTTTGAGAAGTTAAGGCATCGAGTGGCAATATGGCCCTGTAGACCACATTTGAAACAAATCCGCTGATCCGGTAATGAGCAATTTCTTAAGATGTGGCCAGTTTTTTTGCAGCGTGGGCATGGATCAATTTCCGGGTTGACCTTCTTATCTGGGTTCGGTGGCAGCCTACCATCTCTATTCTGTTTGTCGCGCACTTCGAACGCGGGAGGGCGGTAATCATCGAGCGCGCAGAGAAAGGCTTCGTACAGTTCATCTGGGCGCTGGCACTGAAATGCACGCGCGTTTGGTTGTAATGAAGGTGGTAGGCCTCTGATTATGCACGAAACACTAGCGGCATCAGATAGGTTACAACGAAATCACATGGCGTTTTTGTCCTGATAATATTTCGTCATTGTTTCGTTCGGCATCTTCTTCCTATTCATCATTTCGTCTAATAATGCACTGTAATCACGATGTTTGGGAAATGCTCTCATCAACATGCGTTTCCATTCGTCCCAAGGATAATTATATTCGTCGAGTCGGTTGTACCACTTACGGGCTTGACCACGAAGCTTATCTTGCAAGTGAAACGCTTTTACTTTGTCGCTCCAGCCGTGTATGTCTCCCAGCTGGTCAATTTTTTTCAGCCATACCGACACCGTGCAATCTTCTCCTTCAGGATCAAATTCCGGTATAAGTGACGCCGCACGGTGGCTTTTAAAATGGCTGAGCGGCAAGGTTTCTTCGTCCAGTTCGTGTACCGCCCTATCGACTTCATTTTCTAACAAACGTTTCAATAATTTTCTTGCCGGAGGTGACGGGCATTCTTCATTTTCGCTGGTACAATCCTGACCTTGGTCGTACCAACCAGACGGGCGGACTCCACTGCCAGCGGACTTATTAGGGCGATTTCTCTTCATATCCCACTTCTGAGTGAAACAGAAGGGGCAAGGTTGAATAAGACTATCACACACTTAATCACACTTTATTTAACACAACACTTTTTAACACTTTATTACAATATTTCAACAATAATCACTACAATTATTACGATGGATAATCAGTTGGGCAGAGTTTCGCCTTACACTCGTGTTTGCAACTGAATGTCCCTCCAAATGAGCGGCGAGGGCATTTATAATCTTCTGGCTGGCAATTGGATGTGACGTACACCCGTGGCGTTGGCATGGCGGACAGTTCCGGCGCTGAACTGTCATGGCGTGGCTTTGGCTTTGGCTCGGCAGATGGCGTGGCGTTACAGTAAGTTACATTTTTGGTTAACAACATCATACTGTGTTTGGTTTAGGCTTAGAGATGTGCGTTGTGCTTTTTGCCGCGTTATCGATATTTATATTGAAACTGGTACTGTCCGAGTGTCCGACATCATAAGATGTAGATCCGTCATATTGGTACTTACTTCTTGTTTTTGTACTGTCTATGTGAACACTTGATCATTATTTTGAAAGCTTATATCTCAAACACACGGATCTAAAAAAAGACGAACGTGATCCCAACAACAAATTCAGTGAAGCACCCATAGTAATACCAACTCTCTATTCGTACAGTACACACACCCACACATTGACACCATACTGCGTCAATCGCGAATCAAAAATTACGCACACATGGAAAGCTGGCGGCCATTGCTATGCTTCACTATCGATTAGACGAGGCATTACGAGTCGTAGACGTGACCGTAGCAATTTTTAGCAACGAAAATAAATATAATTTAATATGTCGATAAGTGAAATTTCAATGAAGCTAAACGTAGCTACAAAAACATTGCTGATATGAACTGGGATGCATTTCAACCTTAACATTATACAAATAAGGTAAATTTATTTTCTTGGAATTACATTTCTTAGACATGCTGTGCCAGTCACGCGCATGCGCTTATATTCCTCGTCAGGATACTAGATTATGTACCAATGATTTCAAATAAAAAAATTCATTCATATTAATTTTATACATTTTTATGATACAACACAATAATTTATTGCACACCAAATAGCAGAACTGTACATACATAATTATGACACATATCCCTAAAATAAAAAAATAATATGATTATTATAATAATATTCATATTATGAAATACTTTTAACTAAAAATAAAATTACAAAACTGCCGATATTCATATATTTGTACCCCATCCCTGCCCGAGTAGCAGAAAATGTTCTAGAAAACAATAGCCGAGTAGCAATATTATCTAAAACATAAAACGAACCTTATTGCCAAGTGACTGAGTAGCTTTTTGATCATAAATTATATTATTTCCTTTATTTATGTGTTTCGAATTTGAATTATTACGAAATAAATTAAAAACTAGGCTTATTTGTGGTATAAAACACGGCCATTAAATAAATTCATTGCTCGCTATTATTCCTGCCCTCCAAAATTGTACAGTAAGGCATATTTACGTAATTTAAGACAAATTTTATTTTACGTAATGCACAACCGACGCAGCTCAGTGACAGTTGAGTTATGCCAGCAAGTATGCGGAGCTCCTCTTAATGTTAGTCGCTGTGCCACGCCCACATCGCACTTCCACTGGTGTCTGTGTTCCGTGAGCAATACGGTATATAAATGTCACCAATACAAACTGTATCTTATCAGTCCCTCTGTCTGTTTTCTACCCACCCCGCTCTGCCCTGCCGCACCGCAAAAGATCATAAACCTATTATATTTTAGACGAGTAACCGCCCTCGCTTTGCTTCGGTTTTCTTATTTTTTTACACCTTGTTGGAGTTTTAATAAGGATCCCTAATTTTTTTGAAAATATAATATAGCCTATGTTACTCGGGGATAGTGTAGCTTCCCAACAGTGAAAGAATTTTTGAAATCGGTTCAGTAGTTTCGGAGCCTATTCAATGCAAACAAAAAATCAAATCTTTCCTCTTTATATATTACGAGTAATCGCCCTCGCTTTGCTTCGGTTTTCTTATTTTTTTTACACCTTGGGTTACATTATTGGAGTTTTATTAAGGATCCCATTTTATTTTAAAATATAATATAGCCTATGTTACTCGGGGATAGTGTAGCTTCCCAACAGTGAAAGAATTTTTGAAATCGGTTCAGTAGTTTCGGAGCCTATTCAATGCAAAAAAAAAATCAAATCTTTCCTCTTTATATATTACCTACGAGTAATCGCCTGAAGCAAAGCGAGGGCGATTCAGTTCAGTAGTTTCGGAGCCTATTTTATGCAAACAAAAAATCAAATCTTTCCTCTTTATAGCTCAGATCAATGAATAAATGATCTGAGCTTTATAGTATATTAGTACAGACAATAGACTATGGTACGAGCGAGATGCTTCCGGATCACTCTCATCGAAATGGCAGCCCGTATCGTCTAGCATGTCTGGTGGAGTGTCATTCATCGTACAACTCTACATGTTTCGTTTAGTTCACGTAGTGATTAAGTACTCTGTGGTTTAGTTCGAAATTGTATATTCTCCTATTCGTGTAGAATGGCTTATTTTGCAGCCCATTGCCTGATTGCCATCTTCCACAAACCCACAACGGTTTGGTCAACAACTCTGATTCCGTTTTTTGGAGAACGCGGTTGGCTGAGTTAATTTATTCAATAAAATCAAATCCCCGGCATAAAGTGAGTTTATCTATACAAATAAATAAAATTGGAGTGTCTGTTTGTAATATTAAAATAACCGCTATTTACTTAGTGCATTTGGATGTACACAAGGTACATATACCAAAACAACATTTTTTACAATTTTTGTGTCTGTTTGTTCCGGCTAATTTCTGAAATGGCTGGACCGATTTTGACGGGACTTTCACTGGCAGATAGCTGATGTAACAAGAAGTAACTTAGGCTACTTTTAGAAAAAAAAATTGTTTGTTAGGCGATACGAAGTTCGCCGGGTCAGCTAGTTTTTTAATATAAACAGAGACAACGCAGTGTATTGCGAATTATTATTCAAAATCGTTTACTTTTGTAGGTTTTACTGATACACTGTAATAACTGTATTCATAATCTATGAGGGATCAGCTAAAAAATAAACAGAAAACACAAGAAATAAAAAAATACTATAAAAATAAATTTTAATTTTAATTTTCTTGTCACATCGTAAGTAATTTTCTGACAATTCTCAAGCGGTATAACATACCAAATTTCGATAAAAAAAAGTTACTCTAACCTAAGAGAGATCTACTATGGTATGATAATAATTAATAACCATTTAAGTATAAAAATGAAAGGATGCCAGTCACATCAAAAACAGAGCCCAGAGACAACATTATTAACGCTAGAATTATTTATCATTATCATCATGAAAATAGTGCGTTTTACGTAAGAGTTCCCTTTGCTAACTTATTAATTACTATTTTTTTTTTACTTGATTATGGCGTCTGTTGGTGCTTTTAAATTTTTATTCTTCACCGATGTGATCCGGCGACCTTTCGCTTTTAATTGTGTACACAGCTTTTAAAGCAATCATATACAATTGTAACAAACACGTTAACATTTACTTATATCTAACCAAATATTACTAATTGTAAGAAAAAAAAGTAAGAAGTCAAAACAAAATTTTCAAGATAGATAAAACAATCAAAACTTTTTTCTTTAAATAAAGATATAATATGCTTTTCACATTTTTGTCACTTTACTTGGCTTTATAAATCAATTCTATCGCTCCTATCTCCTTATTTATATTTTAGTACTAAGAAATATTAAAACAAGAGAAGTTCAAATGAAAAAAAAATTTGAAGAATAAAATATACAAATGCTTATATGTACCAATTAACGCTGCACATTACGTTTTATCCAAGAATGGAGTTACTGTCAAACAAGGAACGAATGCCAAATAACCTACTAGTTAAGCAGTATCTCGCTGCACTCGACACCTTAGTGCGAGTGAGCGCGCACTATGCTTCGCCCTGCTCGCACTCTATTTCAACGAGTGCAGCGAGATACTGCGACTTATATAAATATTATAACTGTAACACTTATTGAAAGATATATCTGAAAATATATGATAGTTTATTAAAAAAGTTTATGCAGCCTCCTGTTAATGTCAAGTTATATTACCTTTCACGGTAAATTGTTTAATTCCCATCTCCTCTCCCATCCTCTCCCTTCCCTCTATCCTTTGGTCTGTCAGCCAATCTCCTTATTCTAAACCACTGATACTGAGATAATATTAGTTACAAAAATATTATTCTAATTTTACTTATAAATGCCATAAATGCCCTTTGGGCAGTCTTAAACACTAATAAATCCCCTTTGGTCCACAAAGTCATATTATTATATGCCACTAATATCATAAAAAAAAATATAATAAAACCAAATGTTTTCCTTCATATCAAACTAACTGGTCATCTGTAACAATTTGAAAAGTTATGAAAAATACTTTTTAAATACTTTAGTAACTATGTATTAGTATTAAAAATAACATATTTTGTACCATAAACACGGCCAAAAATCTCTAAACAGTTAAATGTTCACAATAATGCTAAAAACAGATTTAAGTGATCTTAGCACCAAAAAAAAAGTTGTAAATTCAAATAATGCAAAAAATATATTTTCAGATACATACATAGTCACTATGTACTTTGTGTTTAAGATAATCAATATTCGACACTAGTGTTTTTGTACATTGCTGAGATTAAAGAGAGAATAAGCATTACGATCGTGTAATGTTTTCGAAGTCGGGCTCCAACTGGCGCAGCTTGTCCAACAGCACGTCCGCGAGGTTCAGGCTCGGATCCGTGTCTGCAACAGAATTACTGAAGTGAGGGTGGGGTCAGGGCATCCATCCAGTGTTGCCACTGTTGCCAGGTATCACATAGTTACGTCTAGATGTACCATATTTTGCTTCGATCTACCGTCTCTAATGTAACGACGTTTAACATAAAAAAAAAACAGATTTTAAATAGAAAAAACTTCCACCTAAAAGAATCTACCTTAGTTCGTGGAAGAAAATACCTTCACGTTTTTGAACCTGCCAAAACTGCATCCATCCATGTTCTTCTTTATGTTCAGCCGGCCGGCTAGCTACTATCGTAATTAAAAATTTAAGGAAAATATTTGTATTTTAGGATTTGCATTGTCCCAACTTTTTATTCTTCACTGATTCATTAATATTTAGTTCCATATACTTTTCTATGCTATAAAAATTGTTCAGCACTATGTCATTATAATAAGAAACTGATTTTCTTGATAAGGGGCCATCCATAAATTACATCACACGTTAAGGGGAAGGGGGGGGGGGTCGATGTAGTGTGACAAGGGGTGGGAGGGGTCCTAAATTTCGTGACGTTACATTTCAAAATCGAGTAATTGGTATGTAAATATTTAAAAACAATTAATGGAAATAAAAGTTATTGCGGAACTGCTGTTTTAATAATTTCTAAGTGTAAAATTTCATAATATGTGACGTCACACTAGAGGGGGAGGTCTCACAAATGTGACCAGCTGTGACAAGGACGGAGGAGGAATCAAAAAGTCATTAAATTAGTGTGACGTAATTTATGGATGGCCTCTACCAGTAAAGCTCTTCGACGAAAATGGTCATTCAACTGTGACGTCATTCGTCTTCAGGTACCTCTACGAAGATTGCAATCCAGTTAGACTATTATATCCATGTCTGTCACTACACATAATACAGATTATTAACTATCTCACCATCATAGTAGACCAGTTCCACCTTGTCCTTGCACTGCGGGCTCTTGTCTATGATGAGCCGCAGCGTGGAGCAGAAGTCGCGCACCACCGCCGCGATGTCCACGTTGCTCAGCTCTGGAATACGTACATTATGTTACATAAAACATGCTTTTATAAAACAACGCGACGAATATTCCGTTCTTTATGGGACTTTTTACCCGACTGCGCGACGCAAAGGAGAGTAATGTGTTTATCAATCTGTGTGTTCCTGTGTGGGGTTGTGGAGACTAAACGCGTTGACAGATTTTGATGATTCTTACGTCAATCCATTCGTATTAACATTGCGAGTGTCACTAAAGACACGACAATAATTAAAGTTCACCACAGGGACAACCAGACGCCATGTTGTCTAAATAAAAATAAATAAATTCGACGAATTACGTCAAGAGGGGTATCGTTGAATAGGTATTCAGAAATGTTTTAGGTTCCTTTCATCATTTTTCATTTTAGTTTAGGATTGTTGGTTAGTTGGTTAAACAACCATTTTCGTGAATTTACTAACTCTCTATTTGAAAAGACACCATTGAGAATTTTACTGTCTTATAATCCTAATAAAGAAGTCAATGAATGAATCCTAACTAAAAAGTGTAAAATAAAAAATAAAATATAAAAACAGAAAACCCGACTGCGTAAAGAACTAAAAATAATAAATAAATAAATAAACGCGGGTGGCATGGACGACATATAACACATCACAATCACACCCATGACCCAAGTACAAATATTTATCTGTCACATAAATATCTGCCCCGGCCGGGAATCGAACCCGGGACCCCTCGCTTCGCAGGCAGGGTCGCTACCAACTAAGCTACAGGGTCGTCGTAAAAAGAAAAAAACAAGCCCAGTAGTTCAGAATGATGTTAAAAGTAATACTGAACAACTACACCATAGAAGGATTAAGCTATTTAAGCGTTTCCGTGTTACGGGGGACACGTGAAGTCTTCGATCCCGGTTGTTATCGTAAGTTAACAGTCGTTAAGCCACGTCGGAGGCCCTCGGGCGGCATGAGAACTTCCGACACTCGGGTTGGCCACTAACCCCTCCACGGGAGCAGCGTGGTGGAGTATCCTCTAGGCCTCCTCAAGAGAGACCCGTGCCCAGTAGTGTTGCAGCCAATCTCCCGGTACAGTGAGGTGACGCGACGTGACTCACGCTCATACAGCAGCCTGTTGGCCAGGACGCGGTGCAGCGTGTGCAGCGGCGTGGCGCACTCCGCCACCAGCGACACGGGCGCGGCGGCCGCGCGGCAGATCTTGTACACCGAGTTGCGGTACGAGCGGTTCTGCACGCCCGCCACGTGCTTCGTCACGTCTTGCAGGGACTGTCACACACACGCACTTGTAAATAAATAACGCTAAAGTCCCGACGCCAAGCAGGAAGAATTTCGTACATTGACCTGTTATTACCTGTCTCTGTCACTCCCGCGTAAATATAATGCGTCTCTCTCGAACAGTGCAATGGCCGCCGTTCTGTGCGAGCGAGAAGCATTATATTTACGCGGGAGTAACAGAGACAGGTAATAATAACAGGTCAATGTACGAATTTATTCCTTCTTCGCGTCTCGATTATACACATGTGCGTGCTATGGACAACACACATAGACAACAACACACACTTATAATTATTATTATCTAGAATGGCCTAAGTACGCTTTATATTATGTAGATCTCACCCTAACAGATAGCGTACTTACTCTACAATTCTCCTCTAAAAAAGAATGTGTTATTTATTTTAAGAAAATTTACGTAACTATTACCACAGAAGAAATAATAGTACTTATAATCTACATAAACATATACCAGAATGCCCATTCTTGAGCTACCTTAACTGTAATTATTTATTTTTACTATTTATTCGTCTTTCAGTCAGCAACGTATTGGTGAAGCGTGTGTCGGTGATCACTTACCATCAGGTGATTTGTTTGCTCGTGTGCCGGCTATTCACATAAGAAAGATTAAATTAAAGTGAAATCGGTTATTTTTTATTTCAAAATCAAATAAATATCGTACTCGTATAAGTATTATTTTTAAAACAAATAACTTGACCACAATTCCACCTAATGGGAAGTGGAGATGAGGTCCGTAATGGTGACCACATTAACTTGGTAAAAGCCTATTCACTCTTTTCTTGAAGACATCCACGTCAAACCAGGCGGGTACGCCGACGCAGGCAAGTTATTCCAGTCCTTTGCGGTGGTATAACGAATGACGAGGTAAACCGCGTCGTCCGTACCCACCGTGCGTTGTGTCGTTCGATGGAGAAACGGAGAAGGGGCAATTATATCAAACAATTCCTGTGCCCACTCTCCGAAATGTGCCCTGTAGAAACCGAGAAGCTGGCTACTCTGCGCCTGTGCTCGAGGCTTTGCTTTTAAATAGAAAGACTTCCATAAAATTAACCTATTCTAAATGTGCTCATAACAATAGGTACCTCTATTGGAAGTTGGTGAAGAGTTGGGTGTCCTGCTGACTCCGGCTGATACTGGAACACCAACATCATTCACGTCACAAGTTACCTAATTTTAAATCGCTCAGACTACTAGAATTTATTCAGTCATAGCTAAGAATATTCTCGACCAAGTCACCTTCAAACAAGAAAAACAAGAAAAACAATCTGAAAAAACGAAAAGAATGATAATCGGTTCAGCCGCTAAGAAGCTACGATGGAACAGACACAGAAATACACGTTAAATCGTATCGTAATCACGGTAATACGTAGTGGTTAAAATTAAGTCTATATTATTGGTGGTTTACTCGGAAAAGTATATGTATATAACAGAAAAGTGTAAAGTATATACAGGATACATTTTTCGAATGCGCGTGGGTGGCCAAACGAAACTATAAGGAATAACGAAAAATACTGAAAGGAGTCTTGGGGCCGATTTTGATGAAAACTAAAACTGTATGATTACATTTTCGAAAAATCAATATTCCTGGCTAGGAATCGAAGCCGTTGATTTTGAAAAAAAAAACATCCTGTATTATTACACCATTCGATAGTGTCGCTAACAAGGATTTAATTCTGGGAAATAATGACATACAAAAAAAAATTTTCTTCTTGTATTTTTATTTTTTCCGACAAAAGAGCAAACAACCTTAATGTAGGTAAGTGGTCGCTGTTGCCTTTGGACAAACCAAACGAGAGAAGAGAACAAATTATCTTTTTCGGCCGGGCCCCGGACAGATATTTATGTGACACATAAATATTTGTACTCGGTTTTATCTGAGCATGGATGTTCTGAAGTCAGAATCTACTTACCCGCCTGGCCTCCAAATAGCTGAGTCCGTTGGCCCTGCAGTTGGGCTTGTTGAAGTCCTTGAGGTCCGGCGGACAGTACAGCGACTTGGTGATGACGATGAAGAGCCTCTTCACCGGGACTACAACACCTTCCCGACCCTCGAATTTGATGACGTTCCCCTCGAAGCCGACGAAGTCAGCGCCGTCGCTCGGGATCACGTGCTGCAGGTAACCCTCGAAGAAGCTGCAAGCCATGCCGGAGCCGTAGCTGATTTGAGATGGGGCGCTTCCCTGGAAACGAAGCAGAAAGGTTAATAATAATAAACGCTACACGCTCATAGCCCCACAGGCCACACTAGGATTCCCTGGATGCCATGAGTGCCATGGACAACACACACATCCAGACCGATAACAGAAATCCAAACTCTTCATTCAAACTTTGCGTCGCTGACCCTTTGAAGAGTGATTAATATTACATATTTAAATTAAAATTGAAGTTGAAATCTACAATTACTATGCGACACGGAATCCTAGATGGAAGTTAGTAAGTGTTTAATTTTTATCTTAATCTTTATACGAATTATTATCTAATACTCACCATTTCTGGATATTTAGTGATCAAATACCCAATGAACAGCAACAATAAATCTTCTTGCAAGACCTTTTGCTTCAAGTAAATGAGTATGCCCGTAGACGTTCCAAATATCATGAGATATGTTTTGCAGTTATTGAACACCCTCAGCCAGTCTGGGGGCTGCCTCGTCTTTATTATGTTGTAGCCCAAGTTGCAAGCCTCGTGCGAGCCCTTTATCAACAGCAGGTATATGATGTACCGGGCTGAAATAATAATAATTTCAAATTAATAAACGCTCACACACTCGCACCCCCGCACTAGCATAACACACACGTACACTCAAGGCCGTCTTTAACCTACTGAAGGCCCTGGCCATATTAGGATAATAGGGCCCCTATGACTTTGACAGAACACTATTTTGTTAGATTCAACATAGAAAGTAGATAAGCAAGCCTTTAGATTTATGCAAAAGCTAATAAGCAAACTGGTATTGTACTCAGTAATTTAGGTTCGATTTATTCGAATTAAAAAAGTTTTTCGGTAATAAATATCGATTATTGTTTAGTGATCTGGCAGCAACTAGGGGGCCCCTGTCGATCACGGGGCCCTGGGCACGTGCCCAGAGTGCCCAGTGGGAAAGAGGGGTCTGCGTACACTGGACACAACAAAAACACCAAGTACCTACCAAAAAAAAATAATTTGTCACATTAATGTTGACCCGGAGTCGAACCCGGGATTGCTTGCTTGACAAGCAGGATTTCAACCGGTTGAGTATATTATTATTCATTTGCGCTGCAACTGATACAAGTAATAAACTAAATTAAAATTTAAAAAACCCCCAACAGTTTTATTTATTTCGCACGCGGAAATTATGCTTATCATATTATTTATCCCCTATTTCACCCCCTTGTGGGTTGAATTTTGAAAAATTCTTCCTTAGTGAATGCCTACGTCATAAGAGGAATACGTGTGCGAAATTTTAAGTTTCTAGCCCTAAGGGTTTGGCCTGTGCCTTAGTGCTACATCAGTCAATCACTTTCATACAAAAAAAACTAGATCAATCGGTTCATCCGTTTGGGAGCTACGATGCCACAGACAGACAGACATACAGATACACAGACACACAAACTTATAACTATAGACCTATATGTATATGTATATACATAGAGGTCTATGCTTATAACACCCCTCTTTTTCGTCGGGGGTTAAAAAACATTTCTAGCGGAATTCTAGTATGATATGTATGACTTCTTCCCTTCTATGACCCTTCGCAGCAAGTCAAGATTCGAAACCTTTCCAATACAGTAAACCTTATTTCAGATGCAAAAGCATTTGAATATTATTATTACAGATGCGTGCAGGATTCCCAGGACCAACGCTGTATCCTCTACCCGCTAGGCTATCACTAGTGTACCCAATAATGACGTTAAATTAAATGAACTCACCGACCACCGCTCCCCAAACACTGAACTCCTCCAACTGAAGGCTCTGCGATCCTGACGACAAAATAAATAAAAACACCGTCAAAACAGATATTTTATACATTTTGAGATGCCCTAAACACAGTCATCTGCAATACAATATCTGAACAATTTCAAAACAAAACGTCCGTTCTACTTATAAAATGTTGAACAGTGACTACTTGTTAAACCGATTAAGATAAAAGAGCTTAACTGTGTAGTGTAATCTTTACTGTAGTAGTATGTAGGTTTAATGTACAATGCAATGTGGTATTTTTATAAGAATGGCGACAGTAACTTCTTTGTTCCTTGATATTTATAAACTTAACTTGGTTCCGTCGAAAACTTCTATAGAAATTAATTCAACCCAAATCAGGTTCGAAATGGGTTCGAAAGCCGAAAGTTAACTTGTCGCTAAGCTCTACTTTTAAACCTTTTAAGAGAGCAAATAAATTAAGCAATAATTAATTAATAAAGTGTTCAACTTCAAATCAAAAACAGAATTTGATTTTGATTGAATATTGCTAATACTGGTAAATAAACTAAATCCTGAATAGAATGATAATGCAGTAGCAATTTATATTACATATTAGAAATTCACAGAACATATTTGTTTTATGGGAATACTTTACAGTCATACAAATATAAATCAACTTAAACATTAAAACAAAGACTAGGGAACCATAAAATATGTGCAAGATCACACATTTCGGTCTGATAATAATTTCGAAACATTGCATTGGATTCTAAACCCTAATCTTATAGCATGTAGGTTGTATTTTCCATATCAACCTTTTAATTTTTAAATTAACAGATCAAATATCCCTCTAAAATATTCATAATGTTCTTTTCAGGGAATTATTTACAACAGGAAGAGATGTATTAATTCATTACAAAATTAAAGTGTAAGTAATAAAGTGTTAGATATCAGAGTTTAAGAGTAAGTGAAACATACATGATAGGCTGCAGTTTCTAGGAATGTAAAATACAACCAAAAGTTTATTTTTAAGCTAATAACTGCCTGCTTTGCTTCATTAAATTAATCTTCATATACTCATAGCACAGTCCAAAATATTTATGGAGGGTATTACTGAACAAAAGCACAAACAGACAATAATTCTGAATATCATTGCTGTGGCATAATACCTATTGCATTTATAATAATAAATACCCATGTATCTATACAGTAATACCTTAAATATGGTATGCTACAATGATGTAATATTATGATGAAGATGGTGATGAGTACCCATAATAAAATAATAAAGATCAGTTTATGCTTGAAAAATCTCTTCCAGTATTAAGCAAGCCTGGATATTCCTCCACTGCCACTTGCGTTCAATTTAATCTAAAGATTATGTCAACTCGAGGTAGAATGGCCTGCCCCTTCATCAGCTGTTTGAACCTACAGAAGCATTGTCTTGAAATTTTGATGCTAAAATTCAGTTTTGGAAATACAGTTTTGATACTAAAAATCATTTAATTGTGTGGGTATTTTATGGTTTAATCATATTAATGACTTTATAATCAGATACACTTTACCTGCAAAATATGTAAAAAATGTAAAAACTATACTCACCATAACCTATGCTGCCCACAAACAGAATCTGGACGAGGTAGATGCATATCTTGTTACTGTCCGACATTCTGGAACATAGAAAGAAGACAAGTTCTCAACAGGACGACAGATTCTCAAGTCGAGGTCGCTAAACTTAACAATAATTACCATTGCCGATTTTTGTTTTGGCAGGAGCTTGAACCAGCTGATGAAATGAAATAAACCTAAAGCTGTCCATACATGACCAAGTTTACTTGTCAAGTTTGCAGCGGACTTGATGCGGCATCCAGTTTGCATGAGATAGCTATATAGCCAGTTAGCCATACACCATCAAGTTTACTGGATACCGCGTCAAGTCAGCTGGAAACTTGATCATGTATGGCCAGCATTATTTTGGTACGCGAGGATGTATAGATTTTGGAGGAACTGTAATACCTGCCACATCTTTATAATAATGATGCTGTAACTTAGTTGGTAGTGACCCTACCTGTAGAGTGAAGGGTCCTAGGTTTGATTCCTGGTCGGCTCAGGTATTTAAGTGATACATAAATCTTTGATGTTTATTCTCGGGTGCTAATCCTAGTGCTCCTACTTTAGTATGTAAGCATTTTTGGGGTTTCAATGTAATATCGTATATATTATAATCACGGCCCTGAAAAAAGAAAGGACGTAACCTTGTCTAATCAAGAGTGAAGCTGACAGCTGACAGCTCGCTTACCATGTGTGCGTAATTTTTGATTCGCGATTGACATTTATCGTATCAGGATGGTGTCAATGTGTGGGTGCGTGTACTTGTACGAATAGAGAGTTTGTGACATGGGTAACTCAACCAAAACGCGTGAGCCGCAGATCAGGTCTTGAGTCATGAAGTTGAGCTGGAGCTGTGAACCGGTTCGTGGTTCAGCTCAAGGACAAGACATTTCAAATTTCAACCTTATTACTATTATCATTAGGGTATATTATCTTAGTCGACGCGTACAGATCAGGTCCAGGTACGGCTCGCGGCTCGCATGATCTGATTCACTCTTGAGCTGCGACATTCAAATTTCAACCTTATTACTATTATTATTAGGCTATATTATCTTAGTTGATGCGTACAGTTCAGGTCGAGGTACGGCTCGCAGCTCGCGCGCGATCTGTTTCACTCTTGAGCTGAACTGAGACCTGGTCTGTTGGAAGGTTCTTCTTGATATGTCTGGACTTTGGAGGAGAGGGGCTATTCAAACACACTCACTTCATGATATACTATATTGTGAATACTGTATAATTACACTTTATATTAATATTATTCATAATGACATTACAAATTATGTCTACCACGGTTCGTGTCTCAGATAGAAGTCCTCTTGTCACAATAGAACACATTCTATTGTGACACTGTTTAAATATATTAATATACTAAAACACCTGACATATGTGCATGTGTTGCCTGCCAGTACAACACCCTACACAAT
Source organism: Thymelicus acteon (assembly GCA_951805285.1). NCBI lineage: Eukaryota > Metazoa > Arthropoda > Insecta > Lepidoptera > Hesperiidae > Thymelicus > Thymelicus acteon. The sequence continues at coordinate 959,669 of OX638227.1, read as the reverse complement.
TAAAACTCCTACACACCCCCTCAACACTTGCACACATTTAACCCCCTGTATATAATTTAATACATTATACCAAAACCACACAACTCACTAAACTAACTTTCATAAATTAACATTACCTTCCATACATGCCTAATTATACATTCAGATCTCACAACTACTTACATTCAATTACTTCCACCTAACTCCATTTCAATTCAGCCAACAACTATCAATTCAACCTTTCAAACTGAATACCAACTTTAATGTTTCTACTATTAATCCTTTCTCACTTGTCCAACTCATACTCGACCAAACATGTACTTTCATTCAACTATATAACGTCAAGAACCTTAACTTCTTGACTCGCCACATAAAACATCAATAACTATACTCATCTTAAACTCCTTCTCGACTCCATACATAAAACAAAATTTATTTAAAAATATCTCCTTCTCAACCACTCAATACATACAAATATCTTATAATAATCTTAAACTCCTTCTCGACTGCTCACTACATAAACTTCTATAAGTTTATTTAAATACCTCAAACTCCTTCTCGACACCTCACAGCATAAACTTCCATAAGTTTATTCAAATACCTCAAACTCCTTCTCGACACCTCACAGCATGAACTCTAAAGTTCACTTAAAACCTACTACTCCAATTACTCAATAATAAGTCAACTTCAAATTAAATAAATAAACAAAACATCAATCCCATCCACCATTGCCATTCACACTCAACCAGTCAAACTCAACACTCATAAACTACTAAATACAATTCCACATAAATTTAGACTCAACACCCGAATTCGAAGAACACATACAACCTTTCACTATCCCTTACAATCTTTCACTTCCCACATTTTCTCACTTATATCCAAATATCAACAGAAATTATTTTATTATAAATATCAAAAAAACAAAATTCCAAATAATTATTAAAACAAAACAACAATAAAACAAAACTATAAAAGAGACATAAAAGGATTTTAAAACTTGTGTAATTATACTTTCTACTATCAAAATATATTATTGACTTCTTGTAAATATTGTTTTTATGATGTTCAATCAATGAACAATTACATCCACTTACTTCACCCCCTTAATTGTTTATTTATTGAAATTACCAACACCCCCTTAATTATTGAATTATCCTTGTCTCTTTTTTAGTTATATTTATTGTTGTAAACAACATTTAAATTCCCCTATAAAACTTATATACTAACAAAATAAAACAACCCATTTCCCCCGAAACACAATAAGTTCACTTTTGAAATAATTATTTGTCACTCCTATCTCACTAACGGCCGGTCTCAATAATGTAATAACATTTAAAAAACTGTAGATAAAGCTACCATTAGTATGTTATGTCATATTTGTCAATTTTTGCGTCTCAATAACCTTCGGTGGATAGAAAATATCTACCGATGACATTGATCTACCGTTCGGAGGGCCAAGTCATACTGTAGGTATGTTGGTCCATACAAAAATAAATACTTGCGTCTCAATAACGCTTTGACAGCTAACTGTTGGTAATAGAAGTTACCAATTATCGGAGTTTTTCATGTCGCTCGATTTCGACGGATAATTGGTAGATTTCTCGTATTGCAAAGAAAATTTATGAAAAAATCATGAATTTATTAATCAGTGATGAGTGATAATGAATTTTATGAAGCCTGTGTATTTGATTCCGCCTTTTTTAATACGGTACCAAGATCGTCGAAATTATCCTCGTATAAAATATATGACTGAATTGTGTGAATCCAATTTTGTTTATATACCTATATTCAGATTAAACATAATCTAAATTTTACTAACAAAAAATAACCGACTTCAAAATTACTCAAAAACTACTTATCAGATCTCATTCAAATTTAAGTGGGACCACATGACAAGCACCAGATTTCGTTTAAAAAAAACAATCATCAAAATCGGTTCACCCAGTCGAAAGTTCTGAGGTAACAAACATAAAAAAAATACAGTCGAATTGAGAACCTCCTCCTTTTTTTGAAGTCGGTTAAAAACGGCAGTGAATGAGAATTGAGGACAATTCCTATCTTTTAAGTTTTAGGTAAGTAGGTAGGTATTATAATAAAACAAGAACACTAAGCTTTTTAAGTTAGATATATTTTGAAATTATAACAAAAACATTTCGCCTTTTCAGAAATAATGGTGTATCCCTGCTACATCAATAGCTATTGGCCTTATGTACTTCATCTTTTGTGAAAGGTCTGGACTTCATCTGCAAAGAAACTTCCTTTAGTACATTTGGCAACAATTTTTTTGTTTAAAAGCAAAAAAAAGCAACAACCCATAACTGTCCCACTGCTGGGTTCCGGGTCTCTTCTCACAATGTGAGGGGTGTTAGGCCATATTCTACCACGCTGGCCAAGTGCAGATTGGTAGACTTCAACCACCTTTAAGAACTTTATGGAGAACTCTCCGGTGTGCTGGTTTCCTTACGATGTTTGTTGTTTTCCTTCACCGAAGCTAGTGATAATTAACTTCTAATACGCACATAATATTTGAAAATTATAGGTGCGTGCCAGGATTTGAACTCGGGCCCCGGACAAGTGGGAATAAACGCTTCGTTCGGGAGACCAACGTTCTAACCGCTAGGCTATCACTGCTACAATTACAACAATTTACAATTACTACAAATTTTTGTTTACTAAACATAATAATTTTATTTTATTTTATTAACAAATAAAGTCTATACTCACGGTAATTGTTAAACTGTGTTTCATTTATTTATAAAACTAATTAATATTGCTAAAATTATGAGAACATACACGTTGTTTATATTTTGGGTAACGACATAAACGAATGTCAAATGACAATAACAGGTCATCGTTGTCTAGGAAACCTGTCAGTACTAAACGTCAAATGCTGCGTTTTGTTATTACTGAAGCATTGTTCCAGGTTACATTTATCATTATTTTATTAACTTCATCCGCGAAATTCACAATACATTTGGAACAAAATATCATTTTAATATTAAAATGAAATAAGTTTATAATCAAAAACACTGAGTTCCTTTTTATAATAAAAAGTATAAAAAAGTATAAAAGTATAAAAAAATATATTGTTATGCGAAAACGAAATTTTGAGAGGGACGTAAAAACCAGAGGCAGAAATGTCACTGAAATATTATCTACCGATGATCTTACTTTTGTTTGCTTACTTTTGATTTGAGAGACGGCAGTTGCCGGGAGATCAATCTTTACTTTTTATCTCTGTTATGTACCAGAGCTCAACTGACAGTATAATATTGAGACCGGCCATAAGACACTAGCTTCTTCTGACATGTTTCAAACTTTATCCTTGGTAAACTTTTTGTTAAAATATCTGCAATCTGTGATCCAGTTGGACAATAATTAACCTTAATCTGGTTTTCATCAATTTTTTCTTTCAGATAATAATATTTTACATCAATGTGTTTGCTTCTTTTATTCATAATTCCTTTCTTCATAAGCCAAATCGCAGATTGGTTGTCAACTCGCATTTCTATTTCCAAATTTTGATTTGTAATTTCTTTCACCAAGTCTCTAATATATAACAATTCTTTACAGCATTCTGCAGCTGCAATGTACTCAGCTTCAGTGCTCGAAAGTGCCACAACTGATTGTTTTCTTGAGCTCCATGCAATTAGTCCACCATTCATCCAGATCACAAAACCAGAAGTACTTCGTCTCGTGTCAGGATCACCAGCGAAATCAGAATCACAAAAACCTCTCAATATATTGTCACCCTTACTGTAATGAATATCTTTTTGTTTAGAACCTTTAATAAACCTCAAAATATTTTTAACGTTGTTTAAATCATTTAAATTTGGACTGTTTTGATGCCTCGAACAATAGCCTACATGAAAACTAATGTCAGGTCTTGTTTTATTTGACAGATAAAGCAGAGAGCCCACCATTTCTCTATAGTCTTCGTGAATTTTCTTATCTAACTTGACTGATGGATGTTGCTCCACCAAAATACTCGGGTAGCTGCAATCTCTCACATTGTTCATATTAAATTTCTGTAATAATTTCTCCGAATATGTTTGTTGATGTAATTTAATACCACACTTTTCCATCTCGATGTCTAAACCAATATAATTACTTACTTTGTCATAAACCCTTAGATCAAATTCTTTTTTCAATTTATTTATAATTTCATCCAAATCATTTAAATTTTCACCAATAATTATTCCGTCATCTACATAAATTCCTAGATAGATTCTTTTATCTTCTTTCATATCTAAAATGAAAATACATTTATTTAGCTTCAATTGTCTGAAACCAATTTCTGATAAAAATTCTGTAAAACGTATATTCCACATTAGGGGAGCCTGTTTTAAACCATATAGGCTTTTATTTAATTTACATACTTTGCCCTCACAGTTATTGTAGCCTTTTGGAACTTTCATGTATATTGTTTCCTTTAAATTTCCATGAAGAAACGCAGTCTTAATATCAAATTGTTTTAATTTCAAATTTTTATCAGCAGCAATAGATAGTAAAATTCTCAAAGAAGTAGTGTCTATAACAGGACTATACGTTTCATCATAATCAATCTTATATTTTTGTTGAAAACCTCTAGCAACAAGTCTAGCCTTAAATCTTCCGTCAGCTTTTACAGTAAAAATCCACTTACTTGTTACCAATCTTCTACCTTCTGCCTCCTTCTTGTCAACCAGAGACCATGTGTTATTTTCTTTTAAAGAATCCATTTCTTCCTTTATAGCTATTGACCATTTTTCCTTGTCTTTTGAATTAATTGCTTCCTCGAACGTCAATAAAGAAAATTCTCCATCTTCCATTATAAAATCTTTATATCTGTCTGGTGGTCTTCTGTTCCTCTGTGGTCTTCCACTTGAATTTTCTAAAATTTGTTCATTTATCCCCTCAGTATTTTCAATGTCAAAAAATTCTTCTCTTTCATCCATATCCTCATTACTTCTCGAATTTTCCACCAGATTTTCATTTGTTAAAATGCTATCATTTGTTCCATTTTCATTTGATTCATTAGAATTTATTCCATTTTCAATTGTTCCGCTGTCAATTGTTTCATCTTCATTTGTTTCACTAAATATATCTGTTTCTCGAATATTTACAATTCTTTCTCTTTCTTCTCGATTTTCATTTCTTCCTCTATTATTTCTCCTTATACCAACATCTTCTCGAACTTCATTAATTCCATTTCTATCATTTCTTCCTATATCACCTTCTCGAATTACATTAACTCCATTACTATTATTTCCCCCAATATCACCTTCTCGAACTTCTCTGACTTCATCTTCACGATTATATTCATTTGTGTTTCTTCTATTAGTGTTTTCCCTTTCATCTCCCCAAAGCCCATTAATTACTTCATTATCTTCTAAGTATCCACCTAGAATTCCTTGTTCTCCCTCATTAATTCTTACATCTCTTGCTCTTATAATTTTCTGTTCGTCTTCAAGCCAAATTTTATAACCATTTCTTACGTAGCCAATCAGTATACTCTTCTTGCAACGATCATCAAGCTTTTTCAATCCAAAATTTATTTTAAAATATGCAGTTGAGCCAAATCTTCGAATGTTTGAAACATCTGGTTTTATTCCAAACCACAATTCCGCAGGAGTTTTATTTTTCCCTTTTGTTGGACATCGATTTAGTAGGAAGCTAGCCGTTAATAATGCTTCGCCCCAGAGATATTTGGGTACAGCTCCATCCAACAGCAAGGCTCTTGTTTTCTCCATAAGAGTACGATTCAGTCGCTCTGCTTTACCATTCAATTGCGGTGTGTATGGAATAGTTAAATCCAGGACTATTCCTTTATTTTGACACCACGTTTTAATACTATTGTTCGAGTATTCGGTTCCATTATCGCTCCTAATTTTTTTTACTTTTAATCGAAAATGATTTTCCGCTAAAAATATTAATTGTTTCATTTTGTCGAACACCTCACTTTTACACTTTAAAAGATAAACCACGGAAAAATGAGTAAAATCATCCAGAAAGGTGACAAAATATTTATGGTTATCCCAAGTGGGTAATTCAATTGGACCGCAAAGATCGGTATGAATAATTTCTAAAGGAGATTTCGCTGATATCCTTTCTTTGCCAAAAGGATGTCTACACATTTTCGCCCTAACACAAATCTCACAAAATTTGTCCGAAAAACCTCCCTCAATTTTCATCCCATTTAAAAATTTTGAGAAACGTTGTACTCCGGCAGCATGACCAAGACGACGGTGCCACAAGTCGCAGCTCTCAGTCATATGTACTTCGTTCTTTATTTTAGCTTTAATCTGAACTTCATATAGACCAATTTTGTTTTTAATTCCAGTTAAAATAATTTTTCCAAATTTTTTAATAATAACTTTATCATTTTCGAAAATTGCAGTTGCTCCATTATCTGTTAAGCAACTTACTGAAATAAGGTTCCTAGAGATACCTGGTACATATAAAACATGATCGAATTTTCCAAAATTTGTATTGATGTATCCAACAGCTGTTGCGACTAGATTTTCTTTGTTTGCACATTTAATTTCTACTTGTATTTCCTCTGTAAAATTTATGAATTCTCTACTTGAGAACATGTGTGATGATGCGCCAGAATCAAATATTGCATTTAGTATCTTAAAATTTGAATAATCACTTACCGAATGATGTCTTCTACAGAACTGCTTTAAATGACCTTTCATACCACAGTTTCCACATATTTTATTTGTGTAGCACTCACTGTCCAGTTTTACCGCAAATGTTGCAAGTTTTGTTTCTACAAAATCTCGCAATGTGTCCTGGCTTGTTGCATGTAAAACATTTCCTTTCGTTTCCTCTAAGAAATTCTTGTGTTTCTTCGGTTATTGTATCTTCTTTTACAAATTCCAATTCATTTTTTATTCTTTGTGTCAAATCATCTAAATTTTTCTTTCCACTTTCTAAATTATTCCAAATTGATTTGAACGTGTTAAATTTCTCCGGTAACAAATTTAAAATTTTTTGTATAAATATTTCATCTGATATTTTATTTTCCTTCTTTACAATATCAAATTGAATATTCTTCAAATAATTTATGTCTTCTAATATATTTCCTGAGTACCTCTTCTCATAGAATTTCATTACATTCTTTGTGTCATTTTCAGGTAAATTAAAATCATATACCAAATCTAATTTTCCAAAAATATTTTCAATTGTATCTACATTAATTATATTATGTAAATCTTTTTCTTCAATACAGTTGAATATGATAAATTTACCTTTATTTTCCAATTTTTCTTCATTTAAACTATTTATTTTAATACCTTTTGAGTCCAGGAATAATTGTATTAATTTTCTCCACACTTTGTAATTACTTTTATTTGTAAACGGTTTAATTTTTATCGAATCCATCACTAGTTGCTATGCTTATTTGTATATAAACAACTGGTATCCAAGGTTATAATGTAGGCTATGTAAATCACTGGTTTTTCAATAAATTTTAATCTTTTAATATTCTGGGCCCATAACCTGTTGGAAGGTTCTTCTTGATATGTCTGGACTTTGGAGGAGAGGGGCTATTCAAACACACTCACTTCATGATATACTATATTGTGAATACTGTATAATTACACTTTATATTAATATTATTCATAATGACATTACAAATTATGTCTACCACGGTTCGTGTCTCAGATAGAAGTCCTCTTGTCACAATAGAACACATTCTATTGTGACACTGTTTAAATATATTAATATACTAAAACACCTGACATATGTGCATGTGTTGCCTGCCAGTACAACACCCTACACAATTAAAACTCCTACATGGTCGATTGGTTTTTGAGATGCAGGTCAACAGGTCAAGTTCGTGGGACCTGAATCTTTGAACCGGTTCAGATCTGAGTTACCCACCTCTAGTTTGTGTTACGATGGGTGCTTCACTGAATTTGTTCTTGGGATTACGTCCGTCTTTTTTTAGGTCCGTGATTATAATATGTAGTTTTTGTATACGCATACTTCCTATGCTTTTTAAATTAATTAATTGTCATCACGAATTTTTCTTCAACCAAAGTTTAAATTAGGATATTTAATCAGATCTTTCATCTGAGGATATTTCGTATAAAGTTTATAAGCCAAAGATTTTAAATTTTAGTTATATCATTTAATAAAGCCTTTCCATAATATTTTTTATATTATTACTTACGTGTATAATGTACTTATTGCACTTTTGTTAGTAATCAGTAAAATTCAAGCTTTTTTCACCTTATAACAAAATATTTTAATATGATAAACATAACCTAGAAATTCCTACATTTATTTTTATTTTTTAGTTACAAATAAACTTACTTTTTTCACCTATACGGCCATATTAATAAACATAGACTAAAGCAAGAGTAACTTTAAAACTTGTCGTAAATAAGATTTAATTAAATTCAGTATTAATAAATATAGAGTAACGAAGAAGTAAGCTACTCCGAGTCTAATCTCAGAATCAAAGTTAGTCCATGTCGCTACATAGTTTAGCGACTGATTAGGCGTGGACTAGGCGTGCATTGACGACATTGACGTTGACTTGACGCATATCAAGAGTACTTCGTTGTTCTAACTAAACGTCATTCACATTGATATTTTCTTTGACCTTTTCTTCTTCATCCCAGTTAACTGAGCGAGCACGTTTTTGGTTCATGTAAATCAATTTTAAATTTAACAAGTAACCATAGCATGAAACAAACTGCGAGGAGCGAAATTAGGCGCTTGAAATTGAAAGCTGATCACGTCGTTTGAAGTTGTCAATCCCAAAATATTGTTGTCACTGTCATTTTAATGCATGAAGTCATTCACTGACTCACTCTTTTTACTTTTGAATTACAAAGGTTGCCATATTTTACTCGCTGAAACCGGACTAAGAAATGTATTGTTAGTTCGACGTTACTCCATATTTATTAATAACATTGCAATTACGAAGTTATTACTTAGTTAATCCAGAATTAACTAGTCCAAGTTTAGCTTCAGATGATGCTTGGATTAAGCGATTTTTATTAATAAGGGTGTAGATGTCCACAGTGACAGACCTTTTAGATAGAGCATAGATATTACAGAGTTCTAAAGACGCGTCGCGTTTGTTTATCAATCCTCCAAAGTCTGTCAAGTCAACAATGTCAAATGTCAACTTGGTCTTGTCAGTTGTCAAATATATTTAGTTAATTTAGTGTTTTTACTTTTTTCGCTTCCTAGTCTTTCCGAATAAATTAAATAAATTAACGGAGTCGTTAAAATCCCACTGCAGAAAATTCTGGTATTTTATTTTATAGAAATCGCAGCGCAATCGGAATAATGGTTGTATGCAAGTTTTTTCAACAAGGAAATTGTCGATATGGCCAGAGTTGCAGATTTGAACACATTTACGGTTCAAAATACTCGTATCACGGTAATTAAAAGCTTACCTTCATATCTCATCTCTTATTTCGTTGTAAATATGTAAGTAAAAGTATTATTACTTATTCAGTAAATATTTTCCAGCTCCCACTAATCAACAAGCCACAATACAACCAACATCTACTGTGACTGATGAGCAGCTCGCCAATCAGGTGATCTCGGATGTCCAAGCGGCCCTCAATGGCGGACAGTGGCTGTTGTCGTGCTACGCCCCCTTCAAGGAAAAACCTTGTATACCGGGTATATCCGACCTTTCCCCGGAAGAAGCGCGTCTTTTTATTTATGAAGCTAAAGCCAACAACAACATGGACGCTGCAGTGAGTATCATAAAGTAGAAACTGTTTTAGTTTTTACTTCTCTTGGTCAAGCTTATACTATTTAATAGCATAAGTACCAGCTTATAATAATTGGTCCACTAACAGAATATATATATTTTATTTACAAAGGAAAGCATACAGTGATACTTAACTACTTACAAACAGATCCCTCTTTCGCACTGGGCACTCTGGGCATGTGCCCAGGGCCCCGTAATCGATAGGGGCCCCCTAGTTCCTGCCAGATCACTAAACAATAACTGATATTTATTAACGAAAAACTTTTTAATTTGAATAAATTGAACCTAAATTACTGACTACAATACCAATTTGCTTATTAGTTTTTGCATAAATCTACAAAGTCATTGGGCCCCATTATCCTAATATGCCCAGGGCCTCCAGTAGGTTAAAGACGGCCTTGCTTACAAACAACATACTTAAAAATCTAAACACCATTTATTTACAGTTATAAGCAACTGTCCCTATAGTTTCTTCTACTGATGAAATATGTAAATAAAATATACCTATATTTTATCTTTTGCAGGTGGCATTTTTAAATAAACAAACACACGAAACCAGATCAAAATTTGAGCAACTTTTATTACCTACTGCAGCAGTGATGAACTTGTTAAAAGGTTTATATCACGGAGGAAATGTTCAATCGCCGTTTGCAACCCAAAATCAAGGATTTGGTACATCAAACACTTCAGCTAATTCTATTTTCCGTAGTGCTGTACAGAATACTGGGTTTGGTCAAAAAAGCAATGTTAGTTCCATATTTGGTCAGGCAAATAATGCCCTCAACAACCAACAAAACTCAAGCTTTTTTGGATCTCAACAGGATCCAGCTAAATCTATTTTTGCCAGTGCCAACCAGAATGTATTTGCTGCAGCTCAGCCAATAAATCCTTTTCAAGGCGCTACTCAAGATCCAGCCAAGTCAATATTTGCACAGGCCACTCAAAATGTTTTTGGACCCACTTCACCCAGTCAACCTTCTGGAAATGTGTTTGGGGGATCACAGAACACATTTGGTCAGGCGGACATATTTAAGCAAAGTTCCAATGTGTTCGCTCCATCCCAAGGTCCGACATCCAATGTGTTTCAGATATCAGACAAACCAACAACAAATGTATTTGGCAATATTGTGATAGACTCAATGATTGATGAAGGATCTATTTATAGCAAGATGGAAGACTTGTCTCAGAGTGACATAGAGGCATTCCAAGCCCCTGCATTTAAGCTCGGTTTTATCCCTGAATTACCACCTCCGGCTGATTTATGTAGATGATTCTTTGAAGATACAAAGATTAGTCGTTTAATACTACTGTGATCATAACTATACTTATTACATAAGTTAAATTATTGTAACATATAAATAAAAGAAACTCATGATTTGTATCTTATATTTACAAAAAATGGAGAATCTAGACACATTGTAGTGCCACTGCGAAAATGAATGGCGCTATGTACTTTTCTCAAAGTGTTCTAATATTCACAAATACCCTTTTACACTTATATAAATACCTTCAATATTTCCATGTATTCACTCATCATATCACAATTGTTCACTACAACTTTCTTCACACAACCACCACAATAGTCCACCGCAGTATTCTTGAAATGACTTCTGTGAGAAATAGGTCAGCTCAGCAGTTATGCAGTTAGTTGTCGATCTCTCCCAGATAGATTAGCTTGTCGCTGGAGGCAGAGAGGATAATGGGTTCGGTGCGGTGAAAGTCTACGTCATTGACAGAGCCATTGTGTCCTGGAAGCTTGTATAGCACGCGGCGAGACGTCGTGTCCCAGATGTACACACAGCGGTCGGCTGAGCCTGCTGCTACCTGGAGTTAGAAAGGTGGCGATAAATATCAGTCTATATTTAAGTCAGATAATAGAAGTAGCAGATCAGGAACTATAGGAAAGTTAGTTGCAGGCTGCAAGTAGCAATAACAGAAATGTAAATCCATACACTGTGCGCTCAAGCAATGCACGCATTTACTGTTAACAGTGTTTTTGTGTACGTCACTTGAGCTTGGAGTCGTCCTTCTCTGTGTTTGTATTTTCTGTCTATGATATATCAGGGTCGCAAAAAACGTGTTCAAATCCAGTTGGGTTAAGTTCGGAGAACACGGGCTGTGCAGTTGTTCCATTACACCAAGTATTTGTCAAGTTACCTTAGATCCGTCATGTGACCACGCGCACCGTAGCAGGTTCTTCTCGAAGTTGTGGTGGTGTCCCGCCATCAGCTTGACGCAGCGCTCGGACGGCGCGAACGGCCGCACGTCCCAGATGCGCAGCGTGCTGTCCATGGCGTTCGACAGCAGGTACGACCCGTCGTACGATAGGGCCATGCCTGGGAACAGGGGATATTCAATTGACTTATTATTATGGACCGGGTCAACGCGAGCTTGCAATGTGGCACTTTAATTGCTCCAATTGGACCAATGCTCAGTACGTATTATTATTATTCGACGTTGTGATGCAGTCTCACATAAAGAGATGAAGCTCCATGTCCATAGTACATTTTATTAGACAAAAGATGCCGTATTGGGGCGGCTTAGAATACTAACCCCAATTTCACGTCGGATGTGTGGCGTAAGAGGCGACTAAATCCGGCCCGGTGGTGGTAGGGCCCTCGGAGGGATTATATTGGTAATATTGATTTTAATTGTTAATTAATACCATTATTACTATTATTATTTCTCCACAGGGTTCACTTGGATAGCTACCTCCCTTGAGCATGAGTCAGCCTCTAAATGACTCGTGTTCTGGCTGGGGGCTTGAGAGCCAGTTCTTTCTTTCTTTTTCTTCTCTCTTTCTTGGCCGGCAACGCATCAGTGATGCCTTTGGTGTCGCTGATGTTACGACGACGATAGCCACTTACCATTAGGTGGATTGTCAGCACAGCACGAGCAGCAAAAAAAATCTTGCTTTAAATAAATTTTTAACAAACATTAATCTTTCTGTGGCCCGGCTAGCTACCACCCTCTTGGATAATCCAGCCACCAATGAATTTTTTATATTCTGCTTGACTCTTCAGGGAGCTTGTGAGGCAATTATTTCATTCCTCTTTTCTTTCATGGCTGACAACACATTGGTGATGCTTTTGGTGCTACCGATGTTCATGAGCGAGGCTGACCACTTACCATCAGGGGGTTTTTCTAATTGTATGTAGGTAAATTATATATAGGAAAAATATAAATTAAAAACATGAGAGTTCTATTTTACCTGTAATTGTGTCTGTGTGTCCTTTGATTTTGTAGGAAATTTGGTTATTCCTTATGTCCCACACCTTAATGACATTGTCTACTCCACCAGATATAATCTTCTCCGCTGTGTCATTAAACAGTACGGAGGTGACGGGGAACTTGCTGTCAAATGACGCTATGGGGTTCCGTTTCCTTGCGTCCCATAGCTTAATGGTGTTATCGTCTGATCCAGACACCAGTAGTTCTGGACCTCTTCTAGCTCCTGCAATTTATCAAGTTCCCAGTTAAATTAAATTGTAAAATACATTTGAATGTTTCTTAATCTTCTTTTAATTATTGCTGAGAAGTCATAGAAAAAAATTGTTCTAAGCTTTTAAAAAATATTATGACAATTTTTTCATTGATCTATATTTAAACAAACCTGACACGGAGTTAACAAAATTGGCGTGTCCCTTGAGTTTCTTGATCCTAGTCCCAGTAGGGACGTCCCACACTGCCACTGTATTGTCTGTTGCGCATGTGTACATATGGGAACCATCAGGAGAGAAGCACAGCTCCAGGATAGCTCCAGTGTGGCCCTTCATTACCATCACATTCTCGCACTGACCGTACACATTCCATAAGACTGAAAGTAATTTAACTTTTTTAGAAATCAACATACTTTAATCTTGCCATTAAATTGTTACTTGTAAAATTATTTGCGCTGGAGAAAGACAACATGAGGATATCTATATAACTAAGAGTTCTCCATAATGTTCTCAAAGCCTTTAAATCTGCATTTGACAAGAATGTTCTAACATCTAATGCTGCAATTATAGCATGGATGGGTCTTTATTAGAAGTTGTGATGTTAATACATGTCATTTTAACCAAATGTTAAGAATATCTTACATATTTGCCTGTCAAATCCTGCTGATGCTAAATGTTTCCCTTCTGGATGAAATTTGGCCGTGAATACCTCTCCTAAGTGTCCTTCTAGAAGCATTATTGGTGCATAAAGATTGGAAGTCCTGGGTACCTGAATGTGTAAAACATATTAATACATAATAAAACATCATCTTTTAAGTCATTGTATGTCCATAGGTTAAAATGTAAACATTTGCTTCAAGTTGTTTATTGGCTGTTGCTAATCGTCCGCTAAGCGGACAAATAAAATAACCTTATTCGTCCGTAAACTACATTCTTAATTTTAAAAAATGGAATACATGTACGAATTAGCGGATGACTAATTTATGTTATTCATCTGTTTAGCGGACGAATAGACACTTCGTTGTTTTTTAGCAATTTTGTCAAAATACTATTGTTGTGTCTGGCCACTCCGACCAGACCCGGTCATATTGGTTGTTATTCTATATAACCAAGTATTTCATTAGGTTGAGCTTTCTCACCCAACTTTTATTCGCGTTCTGACCAACATTTAGATTGGGTACCAAGGGTAAACAGGGACATAGATTAGTAGGTATGGGTAAAAAGCGGCTTAGAATGGTTATCACAAAAATTATGAAGATCAACGTATGCCAAGAGAAGAATCTACACAGCTTCCACTAAGGAGCCCAGAAATACTAAATTCAGCAATCCATGTTAAACAACTGGCAGTAAAAACATAAATTCAGACTAACCGATGAGGTTACCACAGCTTTCTCTCTTGTACCCACTACTGAAATTTCATGCCGGGTCTTCTTCGCCGGCACTACAGAATAATCATCAGCTTTTCTTTTTATTTCCATTTCTGGCATATTTACTGTTTTGTATTAGAAATTTGTTGGAAATGAATAACACAAACAAACAGCAGGAGCACAGAAATTAGAAATTACGATTTACGCCACCCACAGAAAGTTAACTCCACACCACAGACTATGTAGAAAGACACAGAGTACGAATTAACTATACAGACTATAATATTCATATCATTATCCATCCATCCACCAGCCTATATGCCCTTTACGAGTCCACTGACTATAAAGAGATAGGCAGTGTTGCCAATGAAATTTTTTGGAAGGCCGTGTACATTAGACAAAAAAGCCGTGTTTCTATGGAAAAAGATCAACTGTGGGCCGTGTTCACAGCTGCCAATATATTATGCTATCCAATTAAGCCAATATATACCACGCTCGGACGCTCGGACTAAAAAAAAAAAAAAAAAGGTCGTTGGCAGTGAATTTCATGCCCACAAAACAAGGAACACTTTTCATATTAGCCTATTGGCGCTGTTTTAAGGGTTTTAACATTCGTTAAATGTCTGCAAAAATAATAAATAACAAAAAGATCGTAGAATTTGCGGAAAGCCGGAAAAGCCGTAGATTTTGCTACGGCCCTAGGGTTCGGGCCGTAGACCGTAGATTTTGTGATTTTTTGGCCTGAAAGCCGTAGAACACGGTAATTGCCGTAGCATTGGCAACACTGGAGATAGGTCTCTTCCTAATTTGCACCACTCCACTCCATCATTGATGATGAGCAAAAGTCGCTAGGTAACTTTGCCACAATTTCACATCATCACTGTCAATGTCACACAAATCATGTCACATGTCAATTGTCATGTTTGTGTTGTCAAATTCATCAAGTCAAGTGTCAAGTCAAGTTGTAAAATTAAATTCAAAACAGAAAATTTTTGTTAAATATTAATCAAAGCTGTTTTATAATAATCATAGATGAATAACAACATGAATTGAATCTGCAAAAGGTACGCATACCAAAATGCGAAAGCTGCAATTGACTCTAGCCATAATAAAGCCGCACGCCGTTAAAAACCCAGTAGCGCTTTCGTTTATTAGAAATGTAATAAAAAGCACATTTGTTGTGATAAAAACAAAACGGGTATTATTAGATAAAGAAACCGCTGGGAATTTTTATAAGGAACACTTGGAGAAATTCTTTTTTAACCGATTAGTTACTTTTATGACGAGGTAAGTAAATTCTAATTCTGACGTAATGTTTCGAGTTCATCCACCACGATCCGCGTCTGCCAAATATTTTAATTAATTCAAGGTATCTGCTGTTCTCCGGGGTAGCAATACAGATGTGATCAACCTCAAACAAAATAGTTTTCGTTCTTTGAAGCCTTACGTGCTAATTTAGATTGGAAGTACTTCTATGCCAGGATTGCATGTCCAGAAATGTCAGAAGATTGCTATTTATCGATAATGATAACTGGGATGAGCTGAGTGAGGCACCTGAAGTACGAAAGCACTGTTTTATGTCACCAGTGGGCATCTACCTATGGTCTGCAACCTGTTGCCAAACTTAGTTTATGCAATACAGTTTGATAGAAAGTAAAGTAATGGCTATTTGTATTATTAGGGCAAAATTCATTTGTTTCCAATAATTGTAGTAGACCACTTTTGAGTTATTTATATTAATTACTGTGATATAAAATTTACAGCGGCTCAATAGATTTGCACATAATAGGACATTCAAACGCAATAGAGATGTGGCGACGAATGCTAGGCCCTACCAAGGTGTACAAGGCACAGTTTGAGGACCCTTACTGTTTGAGAGGCATGTTTGGTATCTCCGACACTAGGAATGTGGCTCACGGTTCAGGTATGCTTCTTAATACATACAACAAATATTTGCAAAAGGTTTCTTAAGGTGCTCCCTCACCGGGAGCATTCGCGTGTAATGTAACGTTACAGATTTGAGCATTACATCAGTGAAGGAGGAGAACCGAGCATTACAATGCGCACCTTGTAATGATACAATGTGTAATATCTTGATACAACTTGTAACATCAATGCGCTCCACTTCCCGTATAAATGTTACATTACACGCGAATGCTCGTCAGTCAGGGAGGTAGTATTGTAATGTAATGCTCAAAGACGAATCTATAATGTTACATTACACGTGAATGCTCCCGGTGAGGGAGCACCCACAGAGTACTTAATCACTACGTTTTAAGAGACGCCACTTAGAACATTGTCTCTAGCTAGAAGATTTAAGTAAAGATTTGTACCAACATTATAGGATAAACGATGAGCCATAGTGTTTTAAATACTCTGTGCGATAATGATGTTTTATTCATATCTGTGGTAAACCGGAAACAAGGCCGCCAACATAGCTATCAAATGACATTGTCAACTAGTGATGGGCTTAATATTATCGATAACTAGTGTTGTGCTTTTATACTGTTCATGGCTGTTAGACTTTAATACCTTTTTATCCTTAATTATAGATTAAAACTAGGTTTTGCGTGGGGCGCGCGCTGCTAAAGCAGCGCGCGTGCCTTTTTCTTCTGCAAAAGAACAAATAAAAAAAATTGTTTTTTCAAAAATATAATTGGACTGCGAAAATTTTTCGATTCACGGGTCTGTTTGCGACATGTTCGGCTTCACATTATTTTTTTAACGGGAGGGGGAGGGGAGAGGGAAAGAAAGCGAGCGAGGTACCGGGAGCGAGAGAAGGAGAGGGAGACGGGCAGGGAGCAGGGAGGGAGAAAGAGGGGGACAGAAAGCGAGAGAGAGAGCGGGTGCGGGAGAGGGACGTGAAGCGGGAGAGGAGATCACAAATAAAGAATGATTATGATTAGGTATCGGGAGTGGGAGAAGGAGAGGAAGAGGGAGAGGGAGAGCGAGAGGAAGAGGGGAGAGCGAGAGCGAGAGGGAGAGGAAGATCGAGAGGGAGATCGAGAGGGAGAGGAGAGCAAGAGGGAGAGGGAGAGGGAGAGCAAGAGGGAGAGCGAGTGGGAGAGGGAGAGGGAGAGAGAGAGAGAGAGCGAGAGGGAGAATGAGAGGGAGAGCAATAGGGAGAGCAAGTGGGAAAGGGAGAGGCAGCGAGAGGTAGAGTGAGAGGGAGAGGGAACGCGAGACAAAGTGGGAGGGGGAGAGGGGGAGGGGGAGGGAGAGCGAGAGGGAGAGCGAGACGGAGCGCGAGACTGAGAGGGCGAGCGAGATGGAGAGGGGGAGCGAGATTGAGAGGGGGAGCGAGAGGGAGAGGGAGAGTGAGAGGGAGCAGGAGAGGGAGAGGGAGAGTGAGAGCGAGAGAGAGAGAGCGAGAGAGAAAGTGAGAGGGAGAGCGAGAGGGAGAGCGAGAGCGTAGCGAGAGCGAGAGGGAGAGGGAGAGCTAGAGAGAGAGTGAGAGGGAGAGTGAGAGAGAGAGCGAGAGGGAGAGCGAGAGGGAGATGAGCATAATTAATATGATGAATTTAAAAGGAAAACTCTCATGGCAATGTTAGCTTAAATACATAGTTATTGATTGAAGTTGATAAACTTACAACTACACAACCCTAAGTTCTCTACCCAAGTCCTCTTTTAATATAGGAAGGATCTGATGATGGGAGATAAATAGATGATAGGTTCCAGAGAATAAGAGTGGAAAACTTCATTGAACCCAAAGACAAAACAGATCGAACGTCGATACTGAAAGACACCCCTCACCATTAATTTTCTTCGCAACATAGTAACACTGTGGAGAACCTTGTACTTCAATGGATTTGAGGATTTTGGTAACAATATAAAATAATGAATGGGAATGTTACTATTGAAAAATCAGTCCAGAGTTTAATAACTTCATGTATGATGCATGATGTATTTTGGAGTAGAATCCTTTCTAAGGACCTATATCAAAACTTAAAAAAGTACTCAATTATTAAATTATAATGTGACTTGTAATTTCAACTTACATAAAGAACGGCATTTTGATATATAGGTACAAAGTTATATTTCATACATTGTAAAAAGTAGTTTTAATATACATACTGTAATACTTACCACGTACTTGGAAAGTATGTAAATTCTACCAATATATTTATAGTGAAAATTTGGATGTTTTTATTCAATCACGCTAATACGGATTCGGATAAAATTGTTTCAGAGATAGTTTATGACCAGAAATTAATTTGTTCTATCAGGATACGGGGTATAATTTAGTATGGATGTTTAATGTGCCTGTAGCTTAGATTTTTTATATTATTATTTTTAGGGTTCCGTTCCGTTTTTCCTTTTGAGGTAAAAGGTCCGCCTGTCTGTATGTGTGTCTATCAAAAACCTTTCAGTAAGGAATACGTGGAGGTATTAATTTGAAATTAATTTCGAATTATTAGGTCTACTGTGCAATCCCTTAGAGTTGTGAAAAAATCAAGCTTTTAAAAGTCAACGCTATCATAAAACTCTTTGTTTATGCCCTATTTTTTTAGGTATTTCGACTCTCGTAAGGTAATCAAAACCTATCCCCTAAATGCTTAAGTTTACGTTCCCGTGGATCAAGAAAAATGAAATGCGGTGAGAAGCAATGTCGTTAGGGAAAAATTTTAAGACCGTTTTGTAGTAACATTACATTACAATTTACAATCAATCGCATAGCCGAAGCTACTGGGCGTAAGAAGCTTTTAATTTGTATATATTATGTTCCTTGGGGAGTGTAGGGGAGCACTAAGAGAAGATTTTTGTAAATTCTCCCTAAGGGGTTAAAAAAAGGAGGGGATGATTGTTACTCTTTCATGCAAATACCACTGAACGGATTTCGATGAAATTTAGTAAACGGGTAGAATATAACCTGAAATAATTAATAGGGTACTTTTTATCACGAAATTCCACGGGCTGATCGAATTTTGATAGGAATTTCACTGAAAGGTTCGTAAAAACTAAAAAAATTTGAAATCTGTCATTCAAGCGAGTGAAGCTGCGGGCAAAAGGTAGTACAATATATTTTAACCCCGAAGCATAAAGAGGGGTGTTATAATTTTGATATATATGTGTGTCTGTTTGTGGCATCGTATGTCCTAAATGAATGGAACGAGTGTGATGCCGTTTCTTTTAATGCTGAGGTTGAGAGGGTTCTCAACTATAATTTATGAAGATCTGTTTAGGCGTAAAACAATAAAACTGACATCATGCATGACATGTTATTTTTTTTAGCTGCAATTTTAGTACGTATGCAAATGCAAAAATGTGCATATTTTTATTTATCTGGCAACACTTGAGATTTTCGTCATCAGACAAAGATGCGAGTCGATTTACAAACAAACCGTACACTGTCGTTGTGTTGAATACTGCTGCTATAGAATAGAATAGGCTTATCCATGGCTTAACCATGTAAAGAATTTCTCACAGTTTAGTTATGATTTAAAAGTAATTACACTTAAAATTAATTTTGTCTATACACAATAACTATTGAAAGGAGTAAAGGGCAGACGACATGACAAAAACGGGTTCAAACTAAACTATCGGATAGGAGAGTCGAGAAACGGTCAATCACTTCCAGACCAGAGCAGTAGGTATTAATAACAACACTATAGTGGTACAACAAATGTCTTGAATGTCTAAAATGTATGAAGTACTAAAAAAATGTTATTGAATTTTTTTTCAACATTTTGAATGTTTTCACGTTAATTTTGTTTTCCAGATTGAACAATAAAATATTTTTTTGTATGCCAACACTTTTTTTTCACTCATATAATGTGCATTTGCACCTATAAACGCCTCATACAACAAATGCAAATACCAGTCCGAAATGTTCGATATAGATTTTTGTGAAAAATACTTGTTTTCGTATGGCAACACTGAAAGTTTCTCATTTTTTTATGGCAACACTAAATCACTTTTACACGGATGTGACCGATCTATCAGTAGCAACAAACGTCGTATACATTTTAATGACATCAAAAGGAGACAAAAGCCTGAAATAGTACATACAAAAATTCATTTGTATGAAAATTATTATTTTTTGTATGGCATCACTAAACATTGGTTACACCAACGTGTTCGGTCCTTTAGTACCTACAAACGCCTCATACATTATATAGACATAGAATGGAGACAACAGTCTCAAACATCCGAAAAAAGAATACATTTGTATGAAAATTATTATTTTTTGTATGGCAACATTGAATATTTTTTCACCAAAATTTACAAAATGTCAGTGCCTACAAACGCTCCATACATTATAATAACGAAATATTCGATTCAAAAATAAATTTGTATGAAAATTATTATTTTTTGTATGGCAACACTGAATTTTTAAAGTCTTTTCAAAACAAATATTTTAATTTAAAAATATCTCCCATACATTTTTCATACCTTTGATCTACAGTTTCGGCTCAATTACTCGAAAAGTGAAAAAAATTCTGGACTCCAGTGTTGCCAGTTGATTGAGATGAAAATGGTCAAATGTCATTACGACGCCCACAAAAAATCTTGTGGTGTAATTTTTTGATTAAAAATGTTTCTCCTTCTACTTTTTACATTTTTGAATAGAAAGTTCACAAAAATGTACGAATGACAAAAAAATCAACGTAACCTGGCAACACTTTCAGTCAAGCTACACAACCGCCCCATACAAAGTGACCCCCTCAAATGTTGCCAACCCACAAATTTTTTCCTTCAAAAAATGCAATTTTTCGTACATTTTACAAAATGGTCACCACGAAATCCGCCATCTTTTCGAAAAAAAAAAATATACCCAATATGTCAAAATTGAGGAAAGACCCGAGCCAATAGAGAAAAAATATCGCAAAAATGTTAAAACACCACCGCGATGCGACCCCACAAACACATCTCCAAAATTGAAAAATTTTAAAGTAAAATATCTCGGCGGCCATCTTGTTTTTTCAATTTTTTCCAACTTCATCATATTAGTCGTCCTAAGATTAGCCGAAAACGATACCAATGTCGGGTAGGTGCTCAGAGTAAACAAAAAATTGACAATCGCCGAGCGGCCGCCATCTTGAATTTTCGAATGGTCGTATTTTTCCTATAATAACCATAGATAGTCAAGCAACTTCTTTGAACATTTTTATTACCCCCCACCGATACTTTCGGCTGGGCTATTCGAAATGTGAAAAAACGTGAAAAAAAAATCCAGCAGCCAGTGTTGCCAGTTATTTTTGATGAAAATGGTCAAATGTCATTACGACGGCCACAAGAAATTTTTTGGTGCAATTTTTTGATTAAAAATGTTTCTCCTTCTACTTTTTATATTTTTAAATAGAAAGTTTACAAAAATGTATGAATGAAAAAAAAATTAACGTAACCTGGCAATACTTCAGACCAAGCCTCACAACCGCCCAATACAAAGTGACCCCCTCAAATATTGCCAACCTCAAAATTTTTTACCTCAAAAAATGCAATTTTTTGTACATTTTGCAAAATGGCCGCCATAGGATCCGCCATCTTTAAGAAAAAAAAATATACCCCAATCGTCAAAATTGGGGATAGACCCGAGGCAATAAAGAAAAAAAATCTAAAAAAAGTCAAAACACCAACGCAATCCGACCCCGCAAAGTCACCTCCAAAATTGAAAAATTTTAAAGTAAAATATCTCGGCGGCCATCTTGTTTTTTTATTTTTTTCCAGTTTCATCGTAACAAATTTTCTAACATTAGCCGAAAACGACACCAATCTCGGGTAGGTGCATAGTGAAAAAAAAAGTTGGTCATTTCGACTCGGCCGCCATCTTGGATTTTTGAAAGGTCGGATTTTTCCCATAGACACGGAGGCAAACAAAAAATTCCCCCATACATCGTACCCACCCCCCACCACTCCTTCCGGGAGATCAATTCGACTTTTCGTAAAACGAAAAAAAAAATCCAGCACCCAGTGTTGCCAGTCGACATCGACGAAAATGGTCAAATGTCATTACGACGACCACGACACGCTTGCCCGTGTGACTTTTTGATTAATAATATTGCTCCTTCTACTTTTCATATTTTTGAATAAAAAGTCCAAAAAAATGTATCAACAAAAGAAAAAAAAACTCAACCTGGCAACACTTTGGATTAAGTTACATAACCGCCCGGAACAAAGACACCCGCTCAAATGTTGCCAACCCGAAGAAAAATTCACCCAAAAAACGTCGTTTTTCGTACATTTTTCAAAATGGCCGCCACCGCGTCCGCCATCTTGTGAAAAAAATAAATATACCTGAAATATCAAAATTGAGGATACATTCAAGGCAACACTAAAAAAATATTTAAAAAAAGTTGAAAAACCACCCCGATGCGACCCCGCAAAGTGACCTCTAAAATCGAAAAATTTCAAACTCGAATATCTCGGCGGCCATCTTGTTTTTTAAATTTTTTCCAAAGTTTTCGTAACTATCCCTCAAAACTTTACGAAACTACCCAAAAAAATCCCGCAAAAATCCATAAACAAAAAAGTTGAAAATCACAGAGCGGCCGCCATCTTGAAAATGTGAAATGTCAGATTTTTCCCGAGGTGTCGGGGGGGGATGGAGAAAACCCGCCATAGACAACAAAGTCCCATCTCACCTCCTTCTGGGAGAACAATTATATAGTTCACTCCCCGTAAGTCTAGGATTATATAATATAACTAGGTTTTTGCGTGGGGCGCGCGCTGCTAAAACAGCGCGCGTGCCTTTTTTTTCCGCAAAAGAACAAATAAATAAATATTTTTTTTTAAATATCATTGGTCTGCGAAATTCATTTTTCGATTCAGGGGTCTGTTTGCGACATGTTCAGCTTCACATTATTTTTTTGACGGGAGCGGGAGGGGAGAGGGACAGGAAGCAAGAGCGGGACCGGGAGCGGGAGAAGGAGAGGGAGAGGGGCAGGGAGCGAGGAGGGAGAAAGAGCGGAATAGAAAGTGGGAGAAGGACCGGCTGCAGGATAGGGACTGGGAGCGGGAGAGGGAGATGGAGAAGGAGAGGGAGAGGGAGAGGGAGAGGGAGAAGGATAGGGAGAGGAAGAGCGAGAGATAGAGCGAGAAGGAGATCGAGAGGGAGAGCGAGAGGGTGAGGGAAAGCGAGAGCGAGAGGGAGAGGGAGGAAGAGCGAGAGGCAGAGGGAGAAAGAGCGAGAGGGAGAGGGAAAGCGAGAGCGAGAGGGAGAGGGAGAGCGAGAGAGAGAGCGAGAGGGAGAGTGAGAGGGGAAAGCGAGAGGGAGAGCGAGAGGGAGAAGGAGCGGGAGAGGGACAGGAAGAGCGAGAGGGAGAGTGAGAGCGAGAGGGAGAAGGAGAGGGAGAGGGACAGGAAGAGCGAGAGGGGGAGAGAGAGAAAGAGTGGCAAGGAGCGGGGAGGAAGAGCGGGACAGAAAGTGGGAGAAGGACCGGGTGCGGGAGACTGACTGGGAGCGGGGGAGAGACGTGAAGCGGGAGAGGGATCGGGAGTGGGAGAGGTAGAGAGACAGGGAGCGGGAGAGGGAGAGGGAAGAGAGAGAAAGGGAGAACGAGAGGGAGAGCGAGAGATAAAGCAAGAGGGAGAGCGAGAGGGTGAGGGAAAGCGAGAGCGAGAGGGAGAGGGAGGAAGAGCGAGAGGCAGAGGGAGAAAGAGCGAGAGGGAGAGGGAAAGCGAGAGCGAGAGGGAGAGGGAGAGCGAGAGAGAGAGCGAGAGGGAGAGTGAGAGGGAAAGCGAGAGGGAGAGCGAGAGGGAGAAGGAGCGGGAGAGGGACAGGAAGAGCGAGAGGGAGAGTGAGAGCGAGAGGGAGAAGGAGAGGGAGAGGGACAGGAAGAGCGAGAGGGGGAGAGAGAGAAAGAGTGGCAAGGAGCGGGGAGGAAGAGCGGGACAGAAAGTGGGAGAAGGACTGGGTGCGGGAGACTGACTGGGAGCGGGGGAGAGACGTGAAGCGGGAGAGGGATCGGGAGTGGGAGAGGTAGAGAGACAGGGAGCGGGAGAGGGCGAGGGAAGAGAGAGAAAGGGAGAACGAGAGGGAGAGCGAGAGATAAAGCAAGAGAAGGAGAGCGAGAGATAAAGCAAGAGGGAGAGCGAGAGGGAGAAATAGAGCGAGAGGGAGAGGGAGAGAGAGACAGAATCAAGCATTACGAATTAAGCAGGCAAACGAGCAGATGGGTCACCTGATGGTAAGTGATAACCGCCACCCATGGACATTAGCAACATAAGGGGCGTCACCAATGCGTTGCTGGCCTCGAAGAAATTAAAATTAATTTTGCCTTTACACAATATCTATTCAAAGCAGTAAAGGGCACATGACAAAAACGGGTTCACACTAAACTATCGGATAGATGAGAGTTAAGAAACGGACAATCACTTCCAGACCAAACCAGTAGGTAATAACAATAACAATAACAATATAGTGGTACAAATGTCTTGAATGTGTAAAATGTATGCAGTACTAAAAAATTTTATTGAATTATTTTTAATATACGTTATTTTTGTTTTCTAGACTGAACAATAAATTTTTTTTTATATGCCAACACGTTTTTTAATACTCTCATATAATGTGCAGTCTATTTGCACCTATAAACGCCTCATACATTTAATTTTTATAGACATCAAATGCAAACAACAGTCGGAAATGTTCAACATAGATTTTTATGAAAAATCCTTTTTTTGTGTGGCAACACTGAAAGTTTCTCATTTTTTATGGCAACACTGAAACAGATTTACAGAGATTTGACCGATCTATCAGTAACAACAAACGTTGTATACATTTTAATGACATCAAAAGGAGACAAGAGCCTGAAATATTACATTCAAAAATTAATTTGTATGAAAATTATTATTTTTTGTATGGCATCACTATTTATTGGTTACACCAACGTGTCCGGTCCCTTAGTACCTACAAATGCCTCATACATTGTAAAGACATCAAATGGGGACGACAGCCTCAAACATTCGAATAAAGAATACATTTGTATGAAAATTATAATTTTTTGTATGGCAACACTGAAAGTTTCTCACTTTTTATGGCAACACTGAAACACGTTTACACGGATGTGACCGATTTATCAGTAGCAACAAACGTCGTATATATTTTAATGACATCCAAAGGAGACAAAAGCCTGAAATATCACATACAAAAATTCATTTGTATGAAAATTATTATTTTTTGTATGGCATCACTATTTATTGGTTACACCATCGTGTCCGGTTCCTTAGTACCTACAAATTCCTCATATATTATAAAGCCATCAAATGGAGACAACAGCCTCAAACATTCGAAAAAAGAATACATTTGTATGAAAATTATAATTTTTTGTATGGCAACACTGAATTTTTTTTTCACCAAAATTTACAAAATCTCAATACCTACAAACGCCCCATACATTATAATAACGAAATATTCGATCCAAAAATAAATTTGTATGAAAATTGTTATTTTTTGTATGGCAACACTGAAATTTTTTAGTTTTTTCAAAACGAAAATTCTAATATAAAAATATTTCCCATACATTTCTTATACCCTTGATCTACAGTTTCAGCTCAACTACTCGAAAAGTGAAAAAAATTCTGGACTCCAGTGTTGCCAGTTGATTGAGATGAAAATGGTCAAATGTCATTACGACGCCCACAAAAAATCTTGTGGTGTAATTTTTTGATAAAAAATGTTTCTCCTTCTACTTTTCACATTTTTGAATAGAAAGTTCACAAAAATGTATGAATGAAAAAAAAAATCAACGTAACCTGGCAACACTTTCAGTCAAGTTACACAACCGCCCCTTACAAAGTGACCCCTTCAAATGTTGCCAACCTACAAATTTTTTCCTCCAAAAAATGCAATTTTTCGAACATTTTAGAAAATGGCCACCACGGGATCCGCCATCTTGTCGAAAAAAAAAATATATCCAACTTGTCAAAATTGAGGATAGACCAGTTCCAACAGAGGAAAAATATCGCAAAAATGTTAAAACACCACCGCGATGCGACCCCGCAAAGACACCTCGAAAATTGAAAAATTTCAAACTAAAATATCTCGACGGCCATCTTGTTTTTTCAATTTTTTTTAACTTTTTCGTATTAGTCGTCCCAAGATTAGCCGAAAACGACACCAATGTCGGGTAGGTGCTAAAAGTAAACAAAAAGTTGACAATCGCTGAGCGGCCGCCATCTTGAATTTTCGAATGGTCGTATTTTTCCTATAATGACCATAGATAGTCAAGCAACTTCCCCATACATCATTATTACCCCCCACTAATACTTTCGGCTGGGCTATTCGAAATGTGAAAAAACGTGAAAAAAAAATCCAGCAGCCAGTGTTGCCAGTTATTTTTGATGAAAATGGTCAAATGTCATTACGATGGCCACAAAAAATTTTTTGGTGCAATTTTTTGATTAAAAATGTTTCTCCTTCTACTTTTTATATTTTTGAATAGAAAGTTCACAAAAATGTATGAATGAAAAAAAAATTAACGTAACTTAGCATTACTTTAGACCAAGCCCCACAACTGCCCGATACAAAGTGACCCCCTCAAATGTTGCCAACCTCAAGATTTTTCACCTCAAAAAATGCAATTTTTCGTACATTTTATAAAATGGCCACCACGGGGTCCGCCATCTTGTCGAAAAAAAAAAATATACCCCAAAAGTCAAAATTGGGGATAGACCCGAGGCAACTAAGAAAAAAAATCGAAAAAAAGTTGAAAACCCATTGCAATCCGACCCCGCAAAGTCACCTCCAAAATTGAAAAATTTTAAAGTTAAATATCTCGGCGGCCATCTTGTTTTTTTATTTTTTTCCAATTTCATCGTAACACGTTTCCCAACATTAACCGAAAACGATACCAATCTCGGGTAGGTGCATAGTGAAAAAAAAAGTTGGTCATTTCGGCTCGGCCGCCATCTTGGATTTTTGAAAGGTCGGATTTTTCCCATAGACAAGGAGGAAAACCAAAAATTCTCACATACATCGTACCCACCCCCCACCACTCCTTCCGGGAGATCAATTCGACTTTTCGTAAAACGAAAAAAAAATTCCAGCACCCAGTGTTGCCAGTCGACATCGAAAAAAAGGGTCAAATGTCAATACGACGACCACGACACGTTTGCCCGTGTGACTTTTTGATTAAAAATATTGCTCCTTCTACTTTTCATATTTTTGAATAAAAAGTCCAAAAAAATGTACTAACAAAAGAAAAAAAAAACTCAACCTGGCAACACTTTGAGTCAAGTTACATAACCGCCTGGAACAAAGACACCCTCTCAAATGTTGCCAACCTGAAGAAAAATTCACCCAAAAAACGTCGTTTTTCGTACATTTTTCAAAATGGCCGCCACCGCGCTCGCCATCTTGTCGAAAAAATAAATATCCCCAAAATATTAAAATTGAGGATACAGTCAAACGAACACACAAAAAACATTGCAAAAAAGTTGAAAAACCACCCCGATGCGACCCTGCAAAGTGACCTCTAAAATCGAAAAAATTCAAAGTCGAATATCTCGGCGGCCATCTTGTTTTTTCAATTTTTTCTAAAGTTTTCGTATATCGCCCCCAAAACTTGTCGAAACGCCCTAAAAAAATCCCGCAAAAAGCCATAAACAAAAAAGTTGAAAATCACAGAGCGGCCGCCATCTTGAAAATGTGAAATGTCAGATTTTTCCCGAGGTGTCGGGGGGGGATGGAGAGAACCCGCCATAGACGACATCATTCTATTTCACCTCTTTCTGGGAGAACAATTATATAGTTAAGTCAGTGGTAAGTCTAGGATTATATAATATAACTAGGTTTTTGCGTGGGGCGCGCGCTGCTAAAGCAGCGCGCGTGCCTTTTTCTTCCGCAAAAGAACAAATAAAAAAGTTTTCAAAAATAATATCATTGGTCTGCGAAATTCATTTTCGATTCACGGGTCTGTTTGCGTCATGTTCGGCTTCACATTATTTTTTGACGGGAGGGGGAGGGGAGATGGACAGGAAGCGAGAGAGGGACCGGGAGCGGGAGAAGGAGAGGGAGAAGGGCAGGGAGCGGGGAGGGAGAAAGAGCGGGACAGAAAGTGGGAGAAGGACCGGGTGCGGGAGAGAGACATGAAGCGGTAGAGGGATCGGGAGTGAGAGAGGTAGAGAGACAGGGAGCGGGAGCGGGAGCGGGAGAGGGAGAGGGAGAGGGAGAGGCAGAGGGAGAGGGAGAGCGAGAGGGAGAGAGAAAGTGAGAAGGAGAGCGAGAGGGAGAGCGATAGGGAGAGCGAGAAGAAGAGCGAGAGATAGAGCAAGAGGGAGAGCGAGAGGTAGAGGGAGAGGGAGAGCGAGAGGACGCGCGAGAGATATTGCGAGAAGGAGAGCGTGAGGGAGAGGGAGAGGGAGAGCGAGAGGGAGAGGGAGAGGGAGAGCGAGAGGTAGAGGAAGAGCGAGAGGGAGAGTGAGAGGAAGAGCGAGAGATAGAACAAGAGGGAAAGCGAGAGTTAGAGTGAGAGGTAGAGGGAGAGGGAGAGGAATTGTGAGAGGGAGAGCGAGAGGGAGAGTGAGAGGGAGAGGGACAGGGAGAGCGAGAGCGAGAGGGGGAGAGAGATAAAACGAAGGGGTTGTAAATATTTAAGAAACTACGTCATTTTTGAACTCAGTAATGTGAAAATTTATATAAGCTTATTATTAGAAACAAAAATTTACTGTCACAGGTTTTTTTGAAATTCATCCCCAAATGGATAAAACCAGGGGATGTAAGTTTGTACGGAACTTCATCAATACCGAACTCAGAGATTGAAAATTTATAATTATGTACAGTGAGTGGGACAGGGAGAGGGAGAGGGAGTACGACAGGGAGAGGGAGCGAGAGAGAGAGGGGGACAGGGAGAGGGAGAGGGAGCGGAAGAGGGAGAGAGAGAGGGGCAGGGAGCGGGAGATGGAGTGGGACGGAAAGTGGGAGAGGGACATGAAGCGGGAGAGGGAGAGGGAACGGGAAGCGGGAGAGGGACCGGGAGAAGGAGAGGGAGTGGGACAGGGAGAGGAAGAGGGGCAGGGACAGGGAGCGGGAGAAGGAGAGGGAGAGGGAGTGGGAAAGGAGAGGTAGTGGGACAGGGAGAGGTAGAGAAAGAGGGTGTGGGACAAGGAGAGGGAGAGGGAGTGGGATAGGGAATGGGATAGGGAGAGGTAGTGGGACAGGGAGAGTGAGAGAGAGAGGGAGTGGGACAGGGAGAAGGAGAGAAAGAGAGGGAGAGGGGGAGAGGGAGAGAGGGAGAGAGGGAGTGGATATGGAGTATGGATGTTTAATGTACCTATCTGCCAGTAACTTAGTATACAATTCTTAGGTCTGCTGTGCAACCCCTTAGAGTACTGAAAAAAATCACGCTTTTAAAAGTCAACGCAATCATAAAACTCTCTGTTATGACCTATTATTTTTAGTTATTTAGACATTCGCAAGGTAATCAAAGCCTATCCCCTAAAGACTTAAGTGTATGTTCCCGTTGATCAAGAGAAATGAAATGTGGTGAGAAGCAATTTTAAAGCGAAAGCGAGCGATTTTTCGATTAAGCGAAAAATTTGAAAACCGTTTTGTAGAAATTTTTCGTTTTGTAGTAAGTACCATTACATTACAATTTACAACCAATCGCGCCGAAGCCACTGGGCGCAAGAAGTTGTAATTTGGCATGTATGTTCTTTGGGGAGTGTAGGGGGGTAAAAAGGGGGGCATGATTGTTACTCTTTCACGGAAATAACACTGGACGGATTTCGATAAAATTTGGTAAACGAGTAGAATATAATCTGAAATAGCTCATAACGTTCTTTTTATCGCGCAATTCTATAGACTGAACCAATTTTGATAGTACTTTCACTGAAAGGTTAATAAAACCAAATAAAAAAATAAAACCAAAAAAATGTTGAAAAATGTCATTCAGGCGCGAGCGAAGTTTCGGGCAAAAGCTAGTACAATATATTTTAACCCCCGACGCAAAAAGAGGTATTGTATGCCAATACAGTTTTTTTTTTCACTCAAATATTATGCAGTCTATTTGCATCTAAAGACGCCTCATACATTTTATAGACATCAAATGCAATCAACAGTCCGAAATGTTCAATTTATGAAAAATACTTGTTTTTTTATGGCAACACTGAAACACGTTTACATGGATGTGACCGATCAATCAGTAGCAACAAACGACGTATATATTTTAATGATATCAAAAGGCGACAAAAGCCTGAAATATCACATACAAAAATTCAATTGTATGAAAATTATTATTTTTTGTATGGCATCACTAAACATTGGTTATACCAACGTGTCCGGTCCTTTAGTACCCACAAACATCTCGTACATTATAAAGACATCAAATGGAGACAACAGCCTCAAACTATCGAAAAAAGAATACATTTGTATGAAAATCATTATTTTTTGTATGGCAACACTGAAATTTATTTTCACCAAAATTTACAAAATGTCAGTACCTACAAACGCCCCATACATTATAATAACGAAATATTCGATTCAAAATTAAATTTGTATGAAAATTATTATTTTTTGTATGGCAACACTGAAACACATTTACACGGATATGACCGATCAATCAGTAGCAACAAACGTCGTATACATTTTAATGACATCAAAAGGAGACAAAAGCCTGAAATATTAAATACAAAAATTCATTTGCATGAAAATTATTATTTTTTGTATGGCATCACTAAACATTGGTTACACCGACGTGTCCGGTCCTTTAGTACCTACAAACGCCTTATACATTATAAAGCCATCAAATGGAGACAACAGCCTCAAACATTCGAAAAAAGAATACATTTGTATGAAAATAATTATTTTTTATATGGTAACACTGAAATTTTTTTTCACCAAAATGTACAAAATGTTAGTACCTACAAACGCCCCAAACATTATAATAACGAAATATTCGTTTTAAAAATAAATTTGTATGAAAATTATTATTTTTTATATGGCAACACTGAAATATTAAAGTTTTTCCAAAACGAATATTTTAATTTAAAAATATCTCCCATACATTTTTCATACCCTTGATCTATAGTTTCGGCTCAATTACTCGAAAAGTGAAAAAAATTCTGGACTCCAGTGTTGCCAGTTGATTGAGATGAAAATGGTCAAATGTCATTACGACGACCACAAAAAATCTTGTGGTGTAATTTTTTGATTAAAAATGTTTCTCCTTCTACTTTTTATATTTTTGAATGGAAAGTTCACAAAAATGTATGAATGAAAAAAAAATCAACGTAACCTGGCAACACTTTCAGTCAAGCTACATAACCGCCCCATACAAAGTGACCCCCTCAAATGTTGCCAACCTACAAATTTTTTCCTTCAAAAAATGCAATTTTTCGTACATTTTACAAAATGGCCACCACGGGATCCGCCATCTTGTCGAAAAAAAAAAATATCCAATATGTCAAAATTGAGGATAGACCAGAGCCAACAGAGGAAAAATATCGCAAAAATGTTAAAACACCACCGCGATGCGACCCCGCAAAGACACCTCGAAAATTGAAAAATTTCAAACTAAAATATCTCGGCGGCCATCTTGTTTTTTAATTTTTTTTTAACTTTTTCGTATTAGTCGTCCCAAGATTAGCCGAAAACGACACCAATGTCGGGTAAGTGCTCAGTGTAAACAAAAAGTTGACAATCGCCGAGCGGCCGCCATCTTGAATTTTCGAATGGTCGTATTTTTCCTATAATAACCATAGGTAGTCAAGCAACTTCTCCATACATCATTATTACCCCCCACCAATACTTTCGGCTGGGCTATTCGAAATGTGAAAAAACGTGAAAAAAAAATCCAGCAGCCAGTGTTGCCAGTTAATTTTGATGAAAATGGTCAAATGTCATTACGTCAACCACGAAAAATTTTTTGGTGAAATTTTTTGATTAAAAATGTTTCTCCTTCTACTTTTTATATTTTTGAATAGAAAGTTCACAAAAATGTATGAATGAAAAAAAAATTAACGTAACCTGGCAATACTTCAGACCAAGCCTCACAACTGCCCAATACAAAGTGACCCCCTCAAATATTGCCAACCTCCAAATTTTTTACCTCAAAAAATGCAATTTTTCGAACATTTTATAAAATGGCCGCCACGGGGTCCGCCATCTTTAAGAAAAAAAAAAATATACACCAAACGTCAAAATTGGGGATAGACCCGAGGCAACAGCGAAAAAAAATCGAAAAAAAGTTGAAAACCCATTGCAATCCGACCCCGCAAAGTCACCTCCAAAATTGAAAAATTTTAAAGTAAAATATCTCGGCGGCCATCTTGTTTTTTTATTTTTTTCCAATTTCATCGTAACACGATTCCCAACATTAGCCGAAAACGACACCAATCTCGGGTAGGTGCATAGTGAAAAAAAAAGTTGGTCATTTCGACTCGGCCGCCATCTTGGATTTTTGAAAGGTCGGATTTTTCCCATAGACACGGAGGCAAACAAAAAATTCCCCCATACATTGTACTCACCCCCCACCACTCCTTCTGGGAGATCAATTCGACTTTTCGTAAAACGAAAAAAAAAATCCAGCACCCAGTGTTGCCAGTCGATATCGACGAAAATGGTCAAATGTCATTACGACGACCACGACACGTTTGCCCGTGTGACTTTTTGATTAAAAATATTGCTCCTTCTACTTTTCATATTTTTGAATAAAAAGTCCAAAAAAATGTACCAACAAAAGAAAAAAAAACTCAACCTGGCAACACTTTGGGTCAAGTTACATAACCGCCTGGAACAAAGACACCCGCTCAAATGTTGCCAACCCGAAGAAAAATTCACCCAAAAAACGTCGTTTTTCGTACATTTTTCAAAATGGCCGCCACCGCGTCCGCCATCTTGTCGAAAAAATAAATATCTCCAAAATATCAAAATTGAGGATACAATCAAACGAACACTCAAAAAACATTTTAAAAAAGTAGAAAACCCACCCCTATGCGACCCCGCAAAGTCACCTCTGAAATCGAAAAAATTCAAACTCGATTATCTCGGCGGCCATCTTGTTTTTTCAATTTTTTCGAAAATTTTCGTAACTCTCCCCCAAAACTTTACGAAACGCCCCAAAAAAATCCCGCAAAAAGCCATAAACAAAAAAGTTGAAAATCACAGAGCGGCCGCCATCTTGAAAATGTGAAATGTCAGATTTTTCCCGAGGTGTCGGGGGAGAATGGAGAAAACCTGCCATAGACAACAAGTCTCCTCCATCAGGGAGATCAATTATATAGTTAAGTCAGTGGTAAGTCTAGGATTATATAATATAATAACTAGGTTTTGCGTGGGGCGCGCGCTGCTAAAGCAGCGCGCGTGCCTTTTTCTTCCGCAAAAGAACAAATAAATAAATAGTTTTTTTTTTCAAAAATATCATTGGTCTGAGAAATTTCGATTTTTCGATTCACGGGTCTTTTTGCGACATGTTCGGCTTCACACTATTTTTTTTTTGACGGGAGGGGGAGGGGAGAGGGACAGGAAGCGAGACAGGGACCAGGAGCGGGCGGAGAGGGAAAGGGAGAGGGGCAGAAAGCGGGGAGGGAGAAAGAGCGAGACAGAAAGTGGGAGAGGGACTGGGCGCGGGAGAGGGACTGGGAGCGGGAGACGAACGTGAAGTGGGAGAGAGAGGGAGCAGGAAAGGGAGATGGGACAGAGGGAGAGGGCAGAGTAAGAAGGAGAGAGATGGAGAGGAGCAGAGTAAGAAGGAGAGAGAGGGAGAGGGAGGAGAGCGAGAGGGAGAGAGAGAGACAGGGAGTGGGAGAAGGAGACGGGAGAGAAGGAGAGGGGCAGATGTAATACTTATCACCTACTTGGAGATTATGTAAATCCTACGAACATACTATAGTGAAAATTTGGATGTCTTTATTCAGTCACGCTAATACGGCTAAACGGATTCGGATGAAATTTATCTCACAGATAGTTTATGACCTGCATCTAAAAGTAGGACGATTTTTATAACGGAATGGACCTGTTATCAGGATAAGGCGCATATTTTAGTATGGATGTTTAATGTATCTGCCAGTAGCTTATATTTTTTTATATTTTATATTATTATTTTTAGGGTCCTTTTCCGTTCTATTTTTGCTTTTGAAGTAAAAGGTCCGTCTGTCTGTATGTGTGTCTGTCAAAAACTTTTCACTAAGGAATACGTGGAGGTATTAATTAAAAAAAAATATCCAATTCTTAGGTCTGCTGTGCAATCCCTTAGAGTTGTGAAAAAATTAAGCTTTTAAAAGTCAACGCAATGATAAAACTCTTTGTTATGCTTTTTTTTAGTTCTTTCGATACTCGCAAGTTAATCAAAATCTATCCCCTAACTAAAGACTTAAGTTTACGTTCCGGTTGATCAAGAAAAATGAAGTGTGGTGAGAAGCAATGTCGTACGGGAAAAATTTGAAGACCGTTTTGTAGTAACATTACATTACAATTTACAATCGCACAGTTGAAGCTACTGGGCGCAAGAAGCTTTTGGCATGTATAATTTAATTATGTTCTTTCGGGAGTGTAGGGGAGCACTAAGAGATAATTTTTGTTAACCCCCTAAGAGTTACTCTTTCACGCAAATAACACTGGACGAATTTCGATCAAATTTGGAAAGAATGTAACCTGAAATAGCTCATAGGGTACTTTTTATCGCAAAATTCCATGGGCTGAACCAATTTTGATAGGACTCTCACTGAAAGGTTCGTGAAAACTAAAAAATGTTGAAAAATGTAATTTAGGCGGGTGAAGCTGCGGGCAAAAGCTAGTACAATATTTTAATCCTAGACGCGAAAAGAGGGTTGTTATAATTATGATTTGT
This sequence comes from Thymelicus acteon, assembly GCA_951805285.1. Lineage (NCBI taxonomy): Eukaryota > Metazoa > Arthropoda > Insecta > Lepidoptera > Hesperiidae > Thymelicus > Thymelicus acteon. Next base: position 924,430 of record OX638227.1, on the reverse strand, counting down.
ATGGTTGTCTGTTTGTAGCATCGTATCTCCTAAATGAATAGACCAATTATGATGCAGTTTGTTATTATTTCTCTATGGGGTTTGCCTGGATAGCTACCACCCTTGAGCATGAGTCAGCCGCCAAACGACTCGTCGTGTTCCGGCTGGGGGCTTGAGAGCCAGTTCTTTCTTTCTTTTTCTTCTCTCTTTCTTGGCCGGCAACGCATCGGTGATGCCTTTGGTGTTGCTGATGTCCATGGGCGACGATAGCCACATACCATCAGGTGGATCGTCAGCTCGTTTGCCGGCTATTTCCATAAAAAAAAGTTTCTTTTAATGCTGAGTAAAATAATAAAACTGACTTAAACCGATATTCTGCGTCATGCATAACGCGTTATTTTTTATTATATTTTTAGCTGCCATTTTAGTATGTATGCAAATGCAAAAAATGTGCATATTTTTTCTTTATCTGGCAACACTTGAGATGCGAGACGATTTACAAACAAATCGTACGCTGTCGTGGTGCTGTATATTGCTGCTATAGAATGGTATAAAAGAAGCTTTTTGCTTCTATTAGTAGGTAAGTAGGTTGGGCTTAACCAGTATTTATCACCTTTTAGTTATGATTTTAAAATAATTAAGTATACTCAAAATTAATTTTGCCTACACACATAATGACTATTCAAAGCAGTATAGGAAAGAGTAGAGAGCAGATATTATAAATGACAAAATCACACTAAACTATCGGATAGGAGAGTCAAGAAACAGACAATCACATCAGACCAGACCAGTAGATAATAACAACACTATAATGGTACAAAAAAATATCTTGAATGATGTCTTAAATTATCTTTCGAGATTTTAAATGTTTACACGTTAATATTGTTGTCTAGATTGAACAATAAAATATTTTTTTGTATGCCAACACGTTTTTTTTTTCACTCATATATTATGCAGTCTATTTGCATCTATAAACGCCTCCTACATTTTATAGGCATCGAATGCAAACAACAGTTTGAAATGTTCAATATAGATTTTTATGAAAAATACTTGTTTTTGTATGGCAACACTGAAAGTTTCTCATTTTTTATGGCAACAATGAAACACGTGTACACGGATGTGACCGATCTAACAGTAGCAACAAACGTCGTATACATTTAAATGACATCAAAAGGAGACAAAAGCCTAAAATATTACATACAAAAAATTCATTTGTATGAAAATTATTATTTTTTGTACGGCATCACTAAATATTGGTTACACCAACGTATCCGGCCCTTTAATACCTGCAAACGCCTCATACATTATAAAGACATGCAATAGAGACAACAGTCTCAAACATTTGAAAAAAGAATACATTTGTATGAAAATTATAATTTTTTGTATGGCAACACTGAATTTTTTTTTCACCAAAATTTACAAAATATCAGTACCTACAAACGCCCAATACATTATAATAACGAAATATTCGATTCAAAAATAAATTTGTATGAAAATTATTATTTTTTGTATGGCAACACTGAAATTTTAAAGTTTTTCCAAAACGAATATTTTAATTTAAAAATATCTCCCATACATTTTTTACACCCCTGATTTATAGTTTCGGCTCAACTACTCGAAAAGTGAAAAAAATTCTGGAATCCAGTGTTGCCAGTTGATTGAGATGAAAATGGTCAAATGTCATTACGACGCCCACAAAAAATCTTGTGTTGTAATTTTTTGATTAAAAATATTTCTCCTTCTACATTTTACATTTTTGAATAGAAAGTTCACAAAAATGTATGAATGACAAAAAAATCAACGTAACCTGGCAATACTTTCAGTCAAGTTACACAACCGCTTCATACAAAGTGACCCCCTCAAATGTTGCCAACCCACAAATTTTTTCCTTTAAAAAATGCAATTTTTCGTACATTTTACAAAATGGCCGCCACGGGATCCGCCATCTTGTCGAAAAAAAAAATATACCCAAAATGTCAAAATTGAGGACAGACCCAAGCCAATAAGGTAAAAATATCGTAAAAATGTTAAAATACCACCGCGATGCGACCCCGCAAAGACACCTCTAAAATTGAAAAATTTCAAACTAAAATATCTCGGCGGCCATCTTGTTTTTTCAATTTTTTCCAACTTTATCATATTAGTCGCCCCAAGAATAGCCGAAAACGACACTAATGTCGGGTAGGTGCTCAGTGTAAACAAAAAGTTGACAATCGCCGAGCGGCCGCCATCTTGAATTTTCGAATGGTCGTATTTTTCCTGTAATGACCATAGGTAGTCAAGCATCTTCCCCATACATCATTATTACCCCCCACAAATACTTTCGGCTGGGCTACTCGAAATGTGAAAAAACGTGAAAAAAAAATCCAGCAGCCAGTGTTGCCAGTTAATTTTGATGAAAATGGTCAAATGTCATTACGACGGCCACAAGAAATTGTTTGGTGCAATTTTTTGATTAAAAATGTTTCTCCTTCTACTTTTTATATTTTTGAATAGAAAGTTCACAAAAATGTATGAATGAAAAAAAAATCAATGTAACCTGGCAACACTTCAAGCTAAGCCCCACAACCGTCTCATACAAAGTGACCCCCTCAAATGTTGCCAACCTCAAGATATTTCACCTCAAAAAATGCAATTTTTTGTACATTTTGCAAAATGGCCGCCATAGGATCCGCCATCTTTAAGAAAAAAAAAATATACCCCAATCGTCAAAATTGGGGATAGACCCGAGGCAACAGTGAAAAAAAATCGAAAAAAAGTTGAAAACCCATTGCAATCCGACCCCGCAAAGTCACCTCCAAAATTGAAAAATTTTAAAGTAAAATATCTCGGCGGCCATCTTGTTTTTTTATTTTTTTCCAATTTCATCGTAACACGTTTCCCAACATTAGCCGAAAACGACACCAATCTCGGGTAGGTGCATAGTGAAAAAAAAAGTTGGTCATTTCGACTCGGCCGCCATCTTGGATTTTTGAAAGGTCGGATTTTTCCCATAGACACGGAGGCAAACCAAAAATTCTCACATACATCGTACCCACCCCCCACCACTCCTTCCGGGAGATCAATTCGACTTTTCGCAAAACGAAAAAAAAATTCCAGCAGCCAGAGTTGCCAGTCGACATCGACGAAAATGGTCAAATGTCATTACGACGACCACGACACGCTTGCCCGTGTGACATTTTGATTAAAAATATTGCTCCTTCTACTTTTCACATTTTTGAATAAAAAGTCCAAAAAAATGTACCAACAAAAGAAAAAAAAGCTCAACCTGGCAACACTTTGAGTCAAGTTACACAACCGCCTGGAACAAAGGGACCCGCTCAAATGTTGGCAACCCGAAGAAAAATTCACCCAAAAAACGTCGTTTTTCGTACATTTTTCAAAATGGCCGCCACCGCGTCCGCCATCTTTTCGAAAAAATAAATATCCCCAAAATATCAAAATCGAGGATACAATCAAACGAATACATAAAAAACATTGAAAAAAAGTTGAAAAACCACCCCGATGCGACCCCGCAAAGTGACCTCTAAAATCGAAAAAATTCAAACTTGAATATCTCGGCGGCCATCTTGTTTTTTCAATTTTTTTCAAAGTTTTCGTAATTCTCCTCCAAAATTTTACGAAACTACCCAAAAAAATTCCCCAAAAAGCCATAAACAAAAAAGTTGAAAATTACAGAGCGGCCGCCATCTTGAAAATGTGAAATGTCAGATTTTTCCCAAGATCCTTGGAGGGGAAGGAGAAAACCCGCCATAGACAAGAAAGTCCCATCTCGCCTCCTTCTGGGAGAACAATTATATAGTACTTACGGTGGTAAGTCTAGGATTATATAATATAACTAGGTTTTTGCGTGGGGCGCGCGCTGCTAAAGCAGCGCGCGTGCCTTTTTCTTCCGCAAAAGAACAAATAAAAAAATAGTTTTTTTTTTCAAAAATTTCATTCATCTGAGAAATTTCGATTTTTCGATTCACGGGTCTTTTTGCGACATGTTCGGCTTCACACTATTTTTTTTTGACGGGAGGGGGAGGGGAGAGGGACAGGAAGCGAGACAGGGACCAGGAGCGGGAGGAGAGGGAAAGAGAGAGGGGCAGAAAGCGGGGAGGGAGAAAGAGCGAAACAGAAAGCGGGAGAGGGACTGGGTGCGGGAGAGGGATTGGGAGCGGGAGACGAACGTGAAGTGGGAGAGAGAGGGAGCAGGAAAGGGAGATGGGAGAGAGGGAGAGGGGCCGAGTAACAAGGAGAGAGATGGAGAGGGGCAGAGTAAGAAGGAGAGAGAGGGAGAGGGAGGAGAGTGAGAGGGAGAGAGAGAGAGACAGGGAGTGGGAGAAGGAGACGGGAGAGAGGGAGAGGGGCAGAGTAAGAAGGAGAGAAATGGAGAGGGGTAGAGTAAGGAGAGAGAGGGTGAGGGATAGGGGAGAGGGGAGAGGGAGAGGGAGAGGGGAAAGGGGAGAGGGAGAGGGGAGATGGGAGATGGAGCGGGGAGAGGGAGAGGAAATTTAATGATCTCTGATTTGTTAAACCTACATTCATTACGCGATAATTTATTTAGCATTAGGCGATACGAAGTTCGCCGGGTCAGCTAGTAAATAATAATAGTTTCTACATGTCCGCCTCTCCGTCCGTCCGCAGTATAGCACCGAGATCCTTAGCGCTAGAAAGCTGTTATTTTTCATGGATAACATACTTATTTATCAAAACTACAAAGTGGTAAAATAAAATCTTTATAAGTTTTTTCGGGTAGTGCCAGCGAAATGGTCGATGTTGGACATGTGAGCACGGCAGTAGAATATTTAAAATGATGAATTTCAAAGGAAAACTCTCATGGAAATGTTAGCTTAATTAGTGATGGTCGACAAACTTACAACTACAGTACCCTAAATTCTCTACCCAAGTCCTCCTTTAATATAGGAAGGATCTGATGATGGGTTCCAGAGATAAAGAGTGGAACACCTCAGTGGTGAGGCAGTTATAATAATCCTTAATTTTGGGAAAGTTACTATTTAACAACCAGTCCATAATTTAACAACTCCATCCATGTGTGATATATTTTGGAGTTGGATCCTTTCTAAGGACCTTTATTAAGACTTAAAAAGATCAACACGTAAAATGTAAACAGTCTCACAATAAGTGTATCCTATTCTGTTTTTAAAAGTACTTGTGACTTGTAATTCAACTTATTTAAAGAACGGCACTTTGATATAAAGGAACATAGTAAATTTTTATACGTTTTAAAAAGTAGTTTATCGTAAAATAATTATCACGTACTTGGAGATCATATAAATCCTACCAATATATTATAGCGAAAATTTGAATGCCTTTATTCAATCACGCTAATACGGCTAAACAGATTAGGATGAAATTTGTCTCACAGATAGTTTATGACCTGCATCTAAAGGTAGGACACTTTTCATAACGGGGATGGATCTGTTCTATCAGGATATGGGGTATATTTTAGTATGGATGTTTAATGTATCTGCCAGTAACTTAGTATCCAATTCTTAGGTCTGCTGTGCAACCCCTTAGAGTACTGAAAAAATCAAGCTTTTAAAAGTCAACGCAATCATAAAACTCTCTGTTATGACCTATAATTTTTAGTTATTTAGACATTCGCAAGGTAATCAAAGCCCATCCCATGAAGACTTAAGTTTATGTTCCCGTTGATCAAGATAAATGAATTGTGGTGAGAAGGAATTTCTTAAGAGAAAAACTTGAAGACCGTTTTGTAGTAACTAAATTACATTACAATTTACAATCAATCGCGCCGAAGCCACTGGGCGCAAGAAGTTGAAATTTGGCATGTATGTTCTTTGGGGAGTGTAGTAGCACTAAGAGATAATTTATGTAAAATCCCCCCCCCCCCAGGGGGTAAAAAAGGGGGGCATGATTGTTACTCTTTCATGGAAATAACACTGGACGGATTTCGATAAAATTTGGTAAACGGGTAGAATATAATCTGAAATAGCTCATAGCGTACTTTTTATCACGAAATTCTATGGACTGAACCAATTTTGATAGTACTTTCACTGAAAGGTTCGATAAAACCAAAAAAAATTTGAAAAATGTCATTCAGGCGCGAGCGAATTTTCGGGCAAAAGCTAGTACAATATATTTTAACCCCCGACGCAAAAAGAGGGGTGTTATAATTTTGATGTGTATCTCCTAATGAATGAACCGATTATGATGCAGTTTCTTTTAATGCTATGGTGATTGATAGGGTTATTAACTACAATCTATGAAGATCTGTTTAGGCGTAAAATAATAAAACTGACTTAAATTAATATTTATTTATTTCGCAACACTTGAGGTTTTCTTCATCAGACAAGGATGCGAGATGATTTACAAACAAATCTTACACTGTCGTAGTGTTGAATACTGCTGCTATAGAATAAGTCAATGGCTTAAAATGAGAAATAAAAATTAAGTATAGAGGACTTTACGGTCGGGAGGGGGAAAGGAGAGGGACAGGAAGCGAGAGGAACCGGGAGCAGGAGAGGGTGAGGGAGAGCGAGAGGGAGAGGGAGAGCGAGAGGGAGAGGGAGAGCGAGAGCAAGAGGGAGAGTGAGAGGGAGAAGGAGAGGGAGTGGGACAGGGAGAGGGAAAGGGAGAAGGAGAGGGAGAGACATATTATGTGCAATCTATTTGCACCTATAAACGCCTGATACATTTTATAGACATCAAATGCAAATAATAGTCCGAAATGTTCAATATAGATTTTTATGAAAAATACTTGTTTTTGTATGGCAACACTCAAATTTTATCATTTTTTAAAGCAACACTGAAACACTTATGTGAGCGATCTGTCAGTAGCAACAAACGTCATATACATTTTAATGACATCAAAAGGAGACAAAAGCCTGAAATATTACATTCAAAAATTAATTTGTATGAAAATTATTATTTTTTGTATGGCATCACTATTTATTGGTTACACCAACGTGTCCGGTCCCTTAGTACCTACAAATGCCTCATACATTGTAAAGACATCAAATGGGGACAACAGCCTCAAACATTCGAATAAAGAATACATTTGTATGAAAATTATAATTTTTTGTACGGCAACACTGAAAGTTTCTCATTTTTTATGGCAACAATGAAACACATTTACACGGATGTGACCGATCTATTGGCAGCAACAAACGTCGTATACATTTTAATGACATAAAAAGGAGACAAAAGCCTGAAACACTACCTACAAAAATACATTTGCATGAAAATTATTATTTTTTGTATGGCATCACTAAACATTGGTTACACCGACGTGTCCGGTTCTTTAGTACCTACAAACGCCTCATACATTATAAAGCCATCAAATGGAGACAACAGCCTCAAACATTCGAAAAAAGAATACATTTGTATGAAAATAATTATTTTTCATATGGCAACACTGAATTTTTTTTTCACCAAAATGTACAAAATGTTAGTACCTACAAACGCCTCAAACATTATAATAACGAAATATTCGATCCAAAAATAAATTTGTATGAAAATTATTATTTTTTGTATGGCAACACTGAAATTTTATAGTTTTTCTAAAACAAATATATTAATTTAAAAATATCTCTCATACATTTTCTATACCCTTGATCTATAGTTTCGGCTGAACTACTCGAAAAGTGAAAAAAATTCTGGACTCCAGTGTTGCCAGTTGATTGAGATGAAAATGGTCAAATGTCATTACAACGCCCACAAAAAATCTTTTGGTGTAATTTTTTGATTAAAAATGTTTCTCCTTCTACTTTTTACATTTTTGAATAGAAAGTTCACAAAAATGTACGAATGACAAAAAAATCAACGTAACCTGGCAATATTTCAGACCAAGCCCAACAACCGCCCCATACAAAGTGACCCCCTCAAATGTTGCCAACCTACAAATTTTTTCCTTCAAAAAATGCAATTTTTCGTACATTTTACAAAATGGCCACCACGGGATCCGCCATCTTGTCGAAAAAAAAAATATATCCAACATGTCAAAATTGAGGATAGACCAGAGCCAACAGAGGATAAATATCGCAAAAATGTTAAAACACCACCGCGATGCGACCCCGCAAAGACACCTCGAAAATTGAAAAATTTCAAACTAAAATATCTCGGCGGCCATCTTGTTTTTTCAATTTTTTCCAACTTCATCATATTAGTCGTCCCAAGATTAGCCGAAAACGACACCAATGTCGGGTACGTGCTCAATGTAAATAAAAACTTGACAATCGCCGAGCGGCCGCCATCTTGAATTTTCGAATGGTCGTATTTTTCCTATAATAACCATGGGTAGTCAAGCAACTTCTCCGTAAATTATTATTACCCCCCACCAATACTTTCGGCTGGGCTATTCGAAATGTGAAAAAACGTGAAAAAAAAATCCAGCAGCCAGTGTTGCCAGTTAATTTTGATTAAAATGATCAAATGTCATTACGACAACCACGAAAAATTTTTTGGTGAAGTTTTTTGATTAAAAATGTTTCTCCTTCTACTTTTTATATTTTTGAATAGAAAGTTCACAAAAATGTATGAATGAAAAAAAAATCAACGTAACTTTGCAACACTTCAGACCAAGCCCCACAACTGCCCTATACAAAGTGACCCCCTCAAATGTTGCCAACCTCAAGATTTTTCACCTCAAAAAATGCAATTTTTTGTACATTTTGCAAAATGGCCGCCATGGGATCCGCCATCTTTAAGAAAAAAAAAATATACCTCAATCATCAAAATTGGAGATAGACCCGAGGCAACAGCGAAAAAAAATCGAAAAAAAATTGAAAACCCATTGCAATCCGACCCCGCAAAGTCACCTCCAAAATTGAAAAATTTTAAAGTAAAATATCTCGGCGGCCATCTTGTTTTTTTATTTTTTTCCAATTTCATCGTAACACGTTTCCCAACATTAGCCGAAAATGATACCAATCTTGGGTAGGTGCATAGTGAAAAAAAAAGTTGGTCATGTCGACTCGGCCGCCATCTTGGATTTTTGAAAGGTCGGATTTTTCCCATAGACACTAAGGTAAACCAAAAATTCTCACATACATTGTACTCACCCCCCACCACTCCTTCTGGGAGATCAATTCGACTTTTCGTAAAACGAAAAAAAAAATCCAGCACCCAGTGTTGCCAGTCGATATCGACGAAAATGGTCAAATGTCATTACGACGACCACGACACGTTTGCCTGTGTGACTTTTTGATTAAAAATATTGCTCCTTCTACTTTTTATATTTTTTAATAAAAAGTCCAAAAAAATGTACCAACAAAATAAAAAAAAAACTCAACCTGGCAACACTTTGAGTCAAGTTACATAACCGCCTGGAACAAAGACACCCGCTCAAATGTTGCCAACCTGAAGAAAAATTCGCCCAAAAAACGGCGTTTTTCGTACATTTTTCAAAATGGCCGCCACCGCGTCCGCCATCTTGTCGAAAAAATAAATATCTCCAAAATATCAAAATTGAGGATACATTCGAGACAACACTAAAAAAATATTTTAAAAATGTTGAAAAACCACCCCGATGCGACCCCGCAAAGTGACCTCTAAAATCGAAAAATTTCAAACTCGAATATCTCGGCGGCCATCTTGTTTTTTAAATTTTTTCTAAAGTTTTCGTATATCGACCCCAAAACTTGTCGAAACGCCCCAAAAAAATCCCGCAAAAAGCCATAAACAAAAAAGTTGAAAATCACAGAGCGGCCGCCATCTTGAAAATGTGAAATGTCAGATTTTTCCCGAGGTGTCGGGGGGGGATGGAGAAAACCCGCCATAGACAACAAAGTCCCATCTCGACTCTTTCTGGGAGAACAATTATATAGTTAAGTCAGTGGTAAGTCTAGGATTATATAATATAAATAATAAAAGCCACACTTGAATAATATTATAATTTTATTTAACAATTCCAAGTATTTGTTAACACCTACCTTTAAAGGAGCTCACAACAAGGTACAAGTGCTATCAGATCGACTACATGAAATAATTAATTGTTAACATACTCTTACATATTACTCAAAAAAAATCATTAATTACAAACTTTTTACACTTAACAAGGTTTTACCTCTTTATTTCGTAAGTTTACATTAGTCTGTTGCTTTCATATTATTCCTGCAATAATAGAATACAAGGAATAGATAACATGATATTAATATGACTTTAATAAGACTTCCTATTCTTAATGGGAAATTGGTTAATAGGTTGTCTGCTAGAGGTGGACGCGTCAAGTTCTGGAAGGCACTGCATTTTTAAGTAATCTGCTTCGTTGGGTATTAAATGCTGAAGGTGCGAAGTGACGTCCGCACACAAATTTTAATTGGTGTAACTTTTCAATAGGCATATATACCAAATCTTCGTCTCCAATGGCTTTAACCCATTGTCGACATCTAAAAGCATATGAAAAGAATATAGCAATGTAAAGTTCTAATGAATAAAGTATAAATTCAATAATTGTAAGCTTCATACATTACTCATAGAATGCTTATTCATATTATCAATAATAGTCATGAAACTTACCTATCAGAGTCTGCAGGAAAGGCCGCGAGAAATAAATTTAGTGTTGATAGGGGTTTACGACAACAAATATAACATTTTCTGTTAGTTTTCCCCATATCAAAATTTTTATTTTAAGAGTCAAGCTGCAAACATACTATAAGCCGCGTCCGAGCGGACGCGGCTGAAGGATGTGACGTAATAGGTATCTAGATAATGAATATACACTGAGCTGTGCAAACTATCGGAGGTAAGTCGCGGACGTGACCTTGAGGCGTTCGGACATCCGAGAGCTATCTGGCGCGCTGGATATTTTCGTCAGCCGAAAACGTCCGCGGACGGTATTTCATAGTATGCACGGGGTGCGGGACGCGTCCATGCGTCAGAAGGCATTAGTACTCTGTGTCTGAAGGAAGAACGTAAAGCCGGATTTATATTTGCCTGACGTGTCGTGTTGTGATGCGTCAGAATGGTATGGGTTTCATACATTTAATATGGTGAGATTTTTAATAGCATGACGCGATATGTTGTGATGGCTTATGTTGTGTTGCATCAGAAGCGATTCCGATCGTGACAGAGTGCCGAGGGTGGGGGAGGCGAGGGAGGTGGAAACGTGGTGGCGTCAGAGCAGTGTGCACGCGCCTCGCTGTTGTGACGTGTTGTTGTTATTGAAATTTTTTGAAAGTATAGACGACCTGATCGAAATAGTACGACGAGTGATTTATGATACAAAATGAAAAGAATACAGAATGTAAAATGTAAATATAACGAATTCTTTCTTTCTTTTTTTTAGACGATTTGCTAGCACTAAAAACTGAATATCTTCAAAATCTGGATCAGAATCCGTGGATTTGTCGAAAAACATTTCAAATGTGTAATCTCTCCGAGAGCTACGAAAGTCCTGTGTCAGAAGGCATCAGTTCCGCGACATATAGATGTGACTACCCATTTCGTCAGAGTCCATCACAACACGACACGTCAGACAAATTTAAATCCGGCGTACGTATCTATTAAAAATGGACGAACGAATTATTGAGTATGTTCGCAACAGGGAATTACTATATAATTATGAATTAAAATTAAATTAAACTGTGTTAATTCTTTTTCAATGTCATTTTCGATTAAACTTAGCAAAAAATTAAATCGGTCCTCATTCATTCTTAAATAAAGTTTATACCGACGTTCATCTCATAACACATGTGGATACAAAGTGTGGAATTCACCAGACTCTGTCCGTTCTTTATTTATCTCATGGACCCAAACGCTTCTTTTTATTTTCTTTTTGGGTGGACAACATAAAGCAGCCGCCGCTAATTCGAGAAAATCGTCCTCACTTTCACTACTCGAAATGTTTTTTCGTCAACAGTCCTTTGTGGAATAAGCACAGAACACATATACTCCTGGCGGAGGGAATAAGCGTGATTTAAGTATTCTGTGGAATAGGCGTTGAACGCGTTCGCAAGCCACGTCCGAAAAGACTGTGCACATTATCAGTCGCGGCTGTCAGCCGCGTCCGATCGGACGCGGCTTATAGTATGTTTGCAGCTTAACGTCTGTTCGATTGACAACCGGAAACGGAAACTTGACATCATTACATTTGTCATACCAAAAAGTTGCTACCAACATTTATGACGAAATTCTGTAATATTGGCTAAAATTTTTACTAATGTCATAATTGACCTTGAAATCGAAGTGAGTAGCCCCTGGGAGCACCTTTACACTAATTTCTACTAATAGGACCATGTGGGATAGTATAATTTGTTTAAAGCATATATTTCAACAACTTCTTTTATGAATATTGTAAGCAATTAAATATTATCTTGTTTGTTGCCACAATTATTTAAGACCAACAGAAGTGTAGTGTAAAGTGTTATGTTGTTATGCATGCAACATTCACATAAACAGCTTTGCTTAAATTTCAGATTCCATGACATCTGCAGAAAGGGAAATCAAGTTCTTTTTCCCAGATTTCTCGTTCCACAACTGGTACAATAATGAAGAAGTACGATACAGAAAAGGGCCAATTATATTCAATGATTTTCTGTTCCAGCATGTGCGAAAGTTGTAGTGTTGTAGCTTTAACCAAAGTACCTGTTAGTATTATAAGTTGTTAGATTGCATGTGTTTATGACAGTGTTTGAATTACCTAATTTTTGAAATTGGGAAATTTTGTTACGTATGACATGGTCATAGAATTATAAATTTTAGTTATCCTCTTGGATTTTCTTTTGTTTTTTTATTGATTTACTTTGAAAGGCAAATAAAATAATAATAATATGAATTGTTTCCATTAGCCCGGACTCATTGCTTAGGTATCTTGTGAGTTGTAATGCAGATTTGGCCTAAAAATCAAATCAATTGTAAATTAATATATATGCATGTATTTAAATTTCCAAATAAAGTTATAGAAACACTGTAAACCATACAAATATATCTCATTATATTAATTACGATGTAACATACATAAGGTGACATACAATTAACTAATAATACTAAGTTATGATACAATTATTTTATCACATGAATTTTGTTCAACTTAAAATTTACAAGAATTTTTATATTATTCAGAAGGACACATTAACATTATACAGATTACTAACTATTATACAAATTATAATAATTTACATGGACAAGTTTGAGTTTAAATTAATAATTTCTATTATTTCAAATTAATAATTTTCTTTTATTATAAAGAATTATCACATTTATGTTGTACTTGACATAATAAAATTATTAGCAATTGATACAAACTTTTCAAACTATTTCAATAGCTTACATAGTCGTAAAATTCGTAGTTAATAAAATAAATTTGGGCAGCATATTTGTACCTCAAACCAAGTAGCAAACTTAATTCATAGTTGACAAATTATGATAACATAAAATTTACATATGAATTTACAATCACTCGCCAATCTTAACAAACACCTTGGGTCTGGAGAACACTTTGATACCCTCCTCCAACTTGGCCAGTTGTTTCTCGAGTTCCATTTTTCTGTTCCGCATTCTCAAAGTGTCTGTCTTCACAGGCATTTTGTTGAGTTCGCTTACAAGTTCTGCAAAACCTGTTAATGTATGTAATGTTAGCAATAATAATTAATGAAAATAATAAAACTTTATGAAGTAATTAAATATTTTACCCTCACAATAATTTCAGCAATTAGTGATATCCATCAGGGAGAATAGTTTTTTTTATGCTAACGACGGGCAAACAGGCATACGGCCCACCTGATGGTAAGGTGACCGTCGCCTGTGGGCACGTGCAGCATCAAAGGAGCTGCAAGTGCGTTGCCGGCCTTGAAGGATACGATATACACTCTTCTTAAAGAACCCCATATCATAGCGCGCAGGGAATGCCTCAGAGGGAAGTTTGTTCCAAAGCTCGCAAGTTCGTGGCAAGAAAGAGCGCGAGAAACGAGCGATAGACGACTGCCACGAGTCGAGGTGATGCGGGTGGAACCATAACCTTTTGCGGGTGGTGCGATAAACGAAGGTGGATGGAGGCATCAGGTTGAAAAGTTCTTCGGAACATTCACCATAGTAGAGACGGTAGAGGACACAAAGGGAGCCTATGCTTCTCCGGAGAATTAAATCCTCTAGGCCGTCTGTAAGGTTGGGATCATTGACAATTCGAACAGCACGCCGCTGTACAGAGTCAAGAGGGCTTAGTTGGTAACTGGGTGCACCAGCCCAAAGGTGAGACCAGTACTCCATATGTGGTCGAACTTGGGCTTTGTAGAGCAGCAAGCGCTGCTTCGGTGTCAAGTACTGCTTTGCCCTGTTCAGTACACCCAGTTTTCTGGAGGCAAGTTTGGCCTTCTTCTCCAGATGACCCCGATACTGTACTTCGTTCGAAATGTCGACTTCCAAGATCCCAATGCTTTTACTCTTTTACTTTTCCCAATGCTTGGGAATTTGTTCCAGTATATCATTGACATGCAGAATAAACAGTTTTTTATTCTTAAAAACAGAATTTTTTATTCTTCGCATACCTTATACTGTGGGATATTGTTTGCAATATATGTGGCTTTAAAGTGCTAATTACTCCCCACCAGTTAAACGGTTGGAGTTGGAACAAGTGAAAAAATTCCCAAAAATAGGTTATATGATGAATTTACAAGGAAAACTATCACAGCTAGCATAAGTATTAATGAGTAATAGTCGATAAACTTACTACTTCGGAACCCTACATTGCGCATGGCCTGACACGCACTTGCTCGGTTTTTTATCTTGTCTTGAAAAGGTACAAACAAAATAACTAAATATACAAACTATTTCTAAGCATCCTTAGTGTCTCCTTTCTCTCCACATCAGGTAGAGTGACATGCCCCGGAGGGCATTGAGTCTGGTCGTCATCTGCCTTCACACCATCAGCCTCTTTGGGGCCAGAATCTTTCCTCTCACGTAGGTACTTTGGTAAAACTCCTTTTTGATAACCTGGAAGTAGCAGAGTTAAATTTATTTTAACTCAAATAATTTATTTCATGTAGGTATTATTCAATACACTTATGAACGTCAAATCTTTTCAATCTATCACCGTTTCGGATAGGTTCCTTATTAAGAGAAGAAATGGCGAAAGAAACTCCTCTGCACATAATTATTATGTTAATATGAAAAGCAAGAACTTAGTACTCCTTTTACAAAATAAGGCATGCACATAGGAGTCTGATAATTTAGTTTAATGAAAGTTTACATGAAGAAGTTAAATAGTATGTAAGTGTTTAGGAAAAAGGGTAGCATCAACATTATACCTGAAGGTAAATATGGGTCTTTTTCTTTTCTCTCTAAAATAGCATTAATTCTGGCACGATTCTTTTCTTCCATCAGATCATCACCAGCTTTCTTAGGGGTATGTGGTAGTGCCGGGGGACTGCGATGCCTGCCAGTATCACCACTAGCTTTCATTTTAGCCTCACTGTCACCCTCTTTAGTTGGGTACAACATTGTCAACTTTGTACTCTCAGTCAACTTTTGTGCGAGATTTGACTCTATTGTCTGGCACCCGATGTCCCGCAACCTGCCTGATGAATCTGAAGACTTGACTTCATCATCAACTGGCTCTTCTGGAGACTTAGAGTGCCGCATCTCTTTTCTTTTTAGAAACTCTGCCATGTCGCCTTTCTTAAATTTAACATCTGTATATTTTTTTCGGACATTCATAGATTTTCCAACATTTAGAGTCACCTTTCCACTTTTATTGGAAGGAGAAGATTTCACCTGGCCCAAAGCACTTGTGGCACCGATAGAGTTAGTGAGCCTCGGTGGGTGAACTGTTTTCAAAGTGAATTTAGGCTCCTTCGGTGACTTCCCTTGTATAAATTTAAGTTGCTTCATGTTTTCTTTGATGAAATTCTTTTTTTGTTCCTTTTCTGAAATAAGTAATTGTAGGTAAATGCTTATTATATTACTATAAACAATTCATAATTGTTGGTTTTGAAAATGGATTAAATCACACAACATTATAAACCATGGCTTTCCTAAATCATGTTATTTCTTTATTTATTTATCACAAAAACAGTGGTTAATAATTTTTGAAACTTTATATTACTTGGCTATGGCAACAGTGAACACCAAACTTTTTCACATTTATTATTATTTTTTTATTGTTTTCAACAGGCTGCAAGGAATTCTGTAGCGGGGTCAACATTCAAAACATGTAGTTTAATACTTTGCCTCAAGATTGATGGCCATGACTTTTGGATTATCGAAATGAATTTTAAAACCACCTATCTGCACTCGAATAGCGTGAGAACGGTCTATTTCTACGTTTTCTTAATAATTAGATGACACTCATATCTTGTTATTTGCAATTGGCAACTATAAATATGTATATCGAATTCGTGATCCAAACTCAAACTTAACGAATAAAAAGATGAACGAATGACACTTACTTGGTTCAGGAAATATGCCTTTCAACGTATACATATTTTAAAACAATAGCTAGGAAGTAAAGAATACACTCATCATTTAGCACCCATTCTAAATACACTTTTCTAAACAATACAAAGGTTCATTTTTCACTATAAATATTTCACGAAAATTAAATTCTTGTATTTTGCGCTCGGTTTTTGTCGCTTTTATTTTTTAAACTGCTGTCAATTTTATTGTTTGAAGTATAGACACGATTGTTTCTGGCCAAGCATTGACAACTTATAGTAAAAGGTCTTCAATACAGAGGTCACTGTTACAACTATTGTATGAAATAATTCAATAATTTTGAATTTATAGTTTAAAAAAATGTTAACCTATTACGAAAAGTGGGTTCAAGTTTACACAAATGTTTTCATTCTTTAATAATTTAAAGATGGAGTAAAATATGAGTAAAAGATAATTTTTGTATCTACAACTTCTACTACGATGGAAGTTTTTGCAATCTATTAATTTATGATTCAATTGATAACGACACAGCGATAACGAAGCTTGTGTCGGAAATTAGGTTGTTATGGGTAGTGGATTGGGTAGGTAGGCAGGTATATAATCATTTGTCAATAAAGATGATATTATAATAATTAATCAATTTGTAAGTTCCATGGAACTTATGGACCGTGTGTGTAACTTTCTGGTTAGAAAGTGATCAGTTTTTGATACTCTCATGCCCGCCTTCCACTGTGAAATAGCTGGGCGAAATGGAGTAAAAGAGTTTCGGCGTTCCACTGACAAAGAGTTATTATTTGCTTTCCATCGGAAGCGAGTAAGCTCTTTGTGTGATATGTACTCGTTCCAACTCGTTGGCGGTAGAAGCATTTTTATGAAATTTATATTATTGTGAGATTCGTGAGTCGAACGGAGTTCGTACGGAGTCCACTCCGTTCGCAGTGGAAGGCGGGCACAGTGCTGTCAGGTATCACATAATTACGATAGATCTACCGTAATTATTTGAAATTTGATTTCATTAAGAAAAAACCTCAAACGTCATACAAGCTATTGTAATAAATAAGATTCTACGATGTTTCACGGAAGAATTTACCGTAACCCAGTTTTTAGTCTTGGCAACATTGCAGGCATTACTAGTAGATTCACGGAACACAGACACAAGTTACTGGGTGAATTCGCGTTTTTTAATTATTTTGGTGTTTTTTTTTAAAGTATGTGGAAATGCGTGCAAAACCATGAAAAAAATTAGCACATAAAATTTCCTTTCTAAGCCTACAAAAGTCCTCAAAATTCGTTAAGCTAATCAAAAGTTATTGGGTCGTAAAAAAAATTATAAGAAATGGTAATGATATTGAGCAGCCTGGTAATGACTTTTATTTAACGGTAATGATTTTTTGTTAATGGGAATGACAAAATTTAATGTTATTCAAAAAAATTTTAAAGCCGTGTGTATTATAGTTATATCTATAAGTTGCATATGAAGATAAAAAATGTCCAGCTAAAACATTGAGATACATACATAGAGGAGACATCTCAAACAAAATGTGTGTTCCACCGCCGGCTTGCCCTCCGTTCTCTTTTCAAATTAGAAGCCTCGTTTGCACACTTGCCATAGAGTGACTTTGTATATGACACTTGCCGAACCAAGACGGCAACCTAAGCAAGTTTATATATTCCATTATCACGCTAGTGGCTTGCCAAGTTCAAACGCTGCTTATGATTTTTTCATTCAAAATGGCGGGAACATTGCACAATAATTTAATTAAATTCGTTTTAGTTGATTTAACTTAATATTTTGTTTTCTTACCGATGATAAAGTGATACCATTATCTTTTTTGTTTTTTGTCGTGCAATTGTGATACGTTCTTAATATGCACGACGGCATTTTTTCAGTTTTTTCATAAACAATTTTGGCATGCGGCCGCCATGAGCGCAGCCGAGTGACAGCCGAGTGACAGAATGAAATGCAGCCGGCCGGCTGCAATGCACACCCCCGAACCCAATGTTCACGGTGTCTGTTCTATACGCTAGTAATACTAGTTCAATGAGCTAAAACCACTAATTAGAGTATTATTGGTAACGAGATTGGCAGTAATAAATTACGCAATTCTAAATATGAATGATTAGTTCATGGAAATAAAATTACCTCTGGTAAAGGGGGGGCATATTAATTTGAAATTTTGTGGGGAATGTCTGAATTATAATTAATATAAAAGATGTGATAGTCCCTTATTTAGCTAGGTTAGTAAATAAATGTGTAAATCTAGATACTTTCCCAGATCTAACGAAGTACAGAAAGATCATACTGAAACTTTGAAATACTAAAACTACTACTACTACTACTACTATAATATACTACTACTGATTTTTAAATCTGGGGACAAAACAGGCCTTAATAATTACAGACCTATTTCTATTTTACCTACGGTCTTCGAAAATAATTAAGTTAAATTAAACGCTGAAGCACTTCACCGCTTGTAATTTACTCCACCCTGAGCAATACGGTTTTACCGAAAGCCGTAATACAACAAATGCAGGTGCTATGCTTCTCAAACTTATCTTTGAGACCTGGGAGAATTCACAAAATCCCAGAAAGGGTATTCTGTGACCTGTCTAAGACGTTTGATTGTGTTGAACACTAAACATTACTACTTAAGCTACTACTACAGCATCAATAACAATTCACTTAACTTGACTGTGTCGTACTTGACGAGTAGAATCCAATGTGTTAGTATAAATGATAACAAGTGATCGAGATCTCAATCTGTGATGGGTGTACCACAGGGCTCGTTTCTGGGTCCCTTCCTTTTTCTAGTATACATAAATGACCTGCCGTATTAAATTAAGAAATATGCAGACATTATCATAGTTGCTGATGTCACTTCTCTTATATTTAAGACGAATAGAAATAAAATAATGACGATGTAAAAGTTCTCAGGTTTGTTTTGTCACACCGGTTTACTACAAATAATTTACTGATAAATGCTAAAAAACTGAGTATATTGAATGTTTGCTACCAAATGGAATAATACGAGACAGTCCCCTTTAACACGTACAGCAGTACCAAGCGCGTCACTTCACTCTGCGACCGTAAAAAAAGTCCGGTTTATATTTGTGAAATTATAACTATGGAAAAATCCACGGTTTTCTTGGGTGTCACCTTAGATTCTAAACTACAATGGGGCAATCATATATCGGCTTAGTCAGTTTATGCCATCAGAAAGATATGACAGTTTACTGATGTAGAAATTGCTAAACTTGTTTATTTTGCACACTTTCATAGCCTCATGTCCTATGGTATATTGATATTGTTGATGTGGGGTGCAGAGGCTGACATTGATGCGATATTTGTTTTGCAGAAAAGGGCAATTAGGACCATCTATAAATTAAAATTACGCCACTACCTGCGGGAGAGATTTAAAGAAATAAGCATATTAACAGTAACATCTCAATTTATTTACAATTATATTTTATTCATAAAGAAACAACGGCGGTTGGTTCAAGCAAAATAGTGATACGCAAAATCATCAAACTTGAAACAGACATACTTTTGGTTACGGATTCTTTTCACCTCCGTAGAGTACAACGTTCTTTTGAGGGGCTTTATGTACGTTTTTACATTAAATTACCTAAGTACATGATTTGCTTATTCAAATGTATAAGAGATCTCTGAAATCCCAGCCAGTAGGAAAAGGATATTATAGTATAAATTAATATATTATTGAAAAAGATGCATGTAAATTAGTAATGCATCCAGTTCCACGTCAGTTAGAACATCTTGTATAATAATTTCATTATTTTAAAAGATGTGCTCTGGAGTTTCTTTACGGATTTTCTTCTCCATGACAAAGCACCGTTCCGAAATGCTGTTAGATTTAAAAAATGACGTTCTTAAGTGTATCAGTGATATCGACATGAATAAAAGATTATTTCATCTTATTTCATCTTATTTCATTACATTTTTTGGAACGAAGTTCCTTATCGCGCGTTGCGAAAGGGGGCTAGGAGGAAAATTTGGTAACGAAAAGTTGTAACGACACTTTTTGCCATCATTAGTCGTTACAACTCGTGCGGCGTCGTTACATGTCCTGCGGCGTGCGCATATTTCTCTGTCTGTCTCTCTCTCTCTTATAGAAAGCAAGCCAGATATTTTCGTTTCTTGCAGTAAGTACTAGGATAGCAAAAACATGCAGCAAGTGTGCCAAAAAAAATCTGGGGTATTAAATTTCTCATCGGCTTTGTTCACCTAGTAGCTTGCTACTAACGAGGACACTTTAATTAAGTTGCATATGAAGATAAAAAATGTCAAGCTAAAACCACTAATTAGAGTATTATTGGTAACGAGATTGGCAGTAATAAATTACGCAATTCTAAATAATATTTAGAATTCTAAATAAATTCTAAATAAATTATAAAGAAATTCTAAATAATATTTAGAATTGCGTAATTTATTACTGCCAATCTCGTTACCAATAATACTCTAATTAGTGGTTTTAGCTTGACATTTTTTATCTTCATATGCAACTTATAGACATAACTATAATACACACGGCTTTAAATTTTTTTTGATATTTATTATTCATATTATGAATTATTAGGTCATGGAAATAAAATTACCTCTGGTAAAGAAAGGCATATGAATTTGAAATTTTGTGGGGAATGTCTATTAAAATTATAAATAATACTAGGTTTTTGCGTGGGGCGCGCGCTGCTAAAGCAGCGCGCGTGCCTTTTTCTTTCGCAAAAGGAAAAATAAATAAATAGTTTTTTAAAAAAGATCATTGACATGTGAAATTTATTTTTCGATTCAGGGGTCTGTTTGCGACATGTTTGGCTTCACGCTATTTTTTTGAAGGGAAAGGGAGAGGGACAGGAAGCGAGAGAGGGACTGGGAACGGGAGAAGGAGAGGGAGAGGGTAGGGAGCGGGGAGGGAGAAAGAGCGGGACAGAAAATGGGAGAGGGACAGGGTGCCGGAGAGGGACTGGGAGCGGGAGAGGGACATGAAGCGGGAGAACGAGCGGGAGAGTGAGAGGGACGTAAAGCGGGATCGGGAGAGGGAGAGGGACAGGGAGCGGGAAAAGGAGAGGGAGAGGGAGAGAGACAGGGAGAGCGAGAGCAAGAGGGAGAGGGAGATAAAACGAAGGGGTTGTAAATATTTAAGAAACTACGTCATTTTTGAACTCAGTAATGTGGTGGTCAGTAATGTGGTCTTTATAATTTTTTTCGGGTAGTGCCAGCGAAATGGTAGATGTTGGACATGTGAATATCCACGGCAGTAGAATATTTAATATGATGAATTTGGAAGGAAAACTCTCATGGCAATGTTAGCTTAATAGTTAATGAGTGATAGTCGATAAACTTAGTACCCTAAATTCTCTACCCGAGTCCTCCTTTATATAGGAAGGATGTGATGATGGGTTCCAGAGATAAAGAGTGGAACACCTCAGTGGTGAGGCATCAATAATAATCCGTTTTTGGGAATGTTACTATTGAACAACCACTCCATAGTTTAACAACTCCATCCATGTGTGATATATTTTGGAGTTGGATCCTTTCTAAGGACCTTTATTAAGACTTTAAAAAGATCAACACGTAAAATGTAAACAGTCTCACAATAAGTGTATCCTATTCTGTTTTCAAAAGTACTTGTGACTTGTAATTCAACTTATTTAAAGAACGGCACTTTGATATAAAGGTACATAGTTAAATTTTATACGTTTTAAAAAGTAGTTTTATTATCGTAAAATAATTATCATGTACTTGGAGATTATGTAAATCCTACCAATATATTATAGCGAAAATTTGAATGTCTTTATTCAATCACGCTAATACGGCTAAACAGATTAGGATGAAATTTGTCTCACAGATAGTTTATGACCTGCATCTAAAGGTAGGACACTTTCTATAACGGGGATGGATCTGTTCTATCAGGATATGGGGTATATTTTAGTATGGATGTTTAATGTATCTGCCAGTTACTCTTTCATGGAAATAACACTGGACGGATTTCGATAAAATTTGGTAAACGGGTAGAATATAATCTGAAATAGCTCATAGCGTACTTTTTATCACGACATTCTATGGACTGAACCAATTTTGATAGTAATTTCACTGAAAGGTTCGATAAAACCAAAAAAAAATTTGAAAAATGTCATTCAGGCGCGAGCGAATTTTCGGGCAAAAGCTAGTACAATATATTTTAACCCCCGACGCAAAAAGAGGGGTGTTATAATTTTGATGTGTATCTCCTAAATGAATGAACCGATTATGATGCAGTTTCTTTTAATGCTAAGGTGATTGAGAGGGTTATTAACTACAATCTATGAAGATTTGTTTAGGCGTAAAATAATAAAACTGACTTAAATTGATATTTATTTATTTCGCAACACTTGAGGTTTTCTTCATCAGACAAGGATGCGAGATGATTTACAAACAAATCTTACACTGTCGTAGTGTTGAATACTGCTGCTATAGAATAAGTCAATGGCATAAAATGAGAAATAAAAATTAAGTGTAGAGGACTTTACGGTCGGGAGGGGGAAAGGAGAGGGACAGGAAGCGAGAGGAACCGGGAGCAGGAGAGGGAGAGGGAGAGCGAGAGGGAAAGGGAGAGCGAGAGGGAGACGGAGTGGGACAGGGAGAGGGAAAGGGAGAGGGAAAGGGAGAAGGAGAGGGAGAGACATATTATGTGCCATCTATTTGCACCTATAAACGCCTGATACATTTTATAGACATCAAATGCAAATAATAGTCCGAAATGTTCAATATAGATTTTTATGAAAAATACTTGTTTTTGTATGGCAACACTGAAATTTTATCATTTTTTAAAGCAACACTGAAACACGTTTACATATATGTGAGCGATCTGTCAGTAGCAACAAACGTCGTATACATTTTAATGACATCAAAAGGAGACAAAAGCCTGAAATATTACATTCAAAAATTAATTTGTATGAAAATTATTATTTTTTGTATGGCATCACTATTTATTGGTTACACCAACGTGTCCGGTCCCTTAGTACCTACAAATGCCTCATACATTGTAAAGACATCAAATGGGGACAACAGCCTCAAACATTCGAATAAAGAATACATTTGTATGAAAATTATAATTTTTTGTATGGCAACACTGAAAGTTTTTCATTTTTTATGGCAACAATGAAACACATTTACACGGACGTGACCGATCTATCGGCAGCAACAAACGTCGTATACATTTTATTGACATAAAAAGGAGACAAAAGCCTGAAACACTACCAACAAAAATTTATTTGTATGAAAATTATTATTTTTTGTATGGCATCACTAAACATTGGTTACACCAACTTATCCGGCCCTTTAGTACGTGCAAACGCCTCATACATTATAAAGACATCAAATGGAGACCACAACCTCAAACATTCGAAAAAGGAATACATTTGTATGAAAATAATTATTTTTTATATGGCAACACTGAATTTTTTTTCACCCAAATTTACAAAATATCAGTACCTACAAATGCCCCATACATTATAATAACGAAATATTCGATCCAAAAATAAATTTGTATGAAAATTAATATTTTTTGTATGGCAACACTGAAATTTTATAGTTTTTCTAAAACGAATATATTAATTTAAAAATATCTCTCATACATTTTCTATATCCTTGATCTATAGTTTCGGCTCAACTACTCGAAAAGTGAAAAAAATTCTGGACTCCAGTGTTGCCAGTTGATTGAGATGAAAATGGTCAAATGTCATTACAACGCCCACAAAAAATCTTGTGGTGTAATTTTTTGATTAAAAATGTTTCTCCTTCTACTTTTTACATTTTTGAATAGAAAGTTCACAAAAATGTACGAATGACAAAAAAATCAACGTAACCTGGCAATACTTCAGACCAAGCCCAACAACCGCCCCATACAAAGTGACCCCCTCAAATGTTGCCAACCCACAAATTTTTTCCTTTAAAAAATGCAATTTTTCGTACATTTTACAAAATGGCCGCCACGGGATCCGCCATCTTGTCGAAAAAAAAAATATCCCCAAAATGTCAAAATCAAGGATAGATCAGAGCCAATAGAGGAAAAATATCGCAAAAATGTTAAAACACCACCGCGATGCGACCCCGCAAAGTTACCTCGAAAATTGAAAAATTTTAAAGTAAAATATCTCAGCGGCCATCTTGTTTTTTCAATTTTTTCTAACTTCATCATATTAGTCGCCCCAAGATTAGCCGAAAACGACACCAATGTCGGGTAGGTGCTCAGTGTAAACAAAAAGTTGACAATCGCCGAGCGGCCGCCATCTTGAATTTTCGAATGGTCGTATTTTTCCTATAATAACCATAGATAGTCAAGCAACTTTCCCATACATTATTATTACCCCCCACTGATACTTTCGGCTGGGCTATTCGAAATGTGAAAAAACGTGAAAAAAAAATCCAGCAGCCAGTGTTGCCAGTTAATTTTGATGAAAATGGTCAAATGTCATTACGACGGCCACAAGAAATTGTTTGGTGCAATTTTTTGATTAAAAATGTTTCTCCTTCTACTTTTTATATTTTTGAATAGAAAGTTCACAATAATGTATGAATGAAAAAAAAATTAACGTTACCTGGCAATACTTCAGACCAAGCCTCACAACCGCCCAATACAAAGTGACACCCTCAAATATTGCCAACCTCAAAATTTTTTACCTCAAAAAATGCAATTTTTTGTACATTTTGCAAAATGGCCGCCATAGGATCCGCCATCTTTAAGAAAAAAAAAATATACCCCAAGCATCAAAATTGGGGATAGATCCGAGGCAATAAAGAAAAAAAATCAAAAAAAAGTTGAAAACCCATTGCAATCCGACCCCGCAAAGTCACCTCCAAAATTGAAAAATTTTAAAGTAAAATATCTCGGCGGCCATCTTGTTTTTTTATTTTTTTCCAATTTCATCGTAACACGTTTCCCAACATTAGCCGAAAACGACGCCAATCTCGGGTAGGTGCATAGTGAAAAAAAAAGTTGGTCATGTCGACTCGGCCGCCATCTTGGATTTTTGAAAGGTCGGATTTTTCCCATAGACACGGAGGCGAACCAAAAATTCCTTCATACATCGTATCCACCCCCCACCACTCCTTCCGGGAGATCAATTCGACTTTTCGTAAAACGAAAAAAAAAATCCAGCACCCAGTGTTGCCAGTCGACATCGACGAAAATGGTCAAATGTCATTACGACGACCATGACACGTTTGCCCGTGTGACATTTTGATTAAAAATATTGCTCCTTCTACTTTTCATATTTTTGAATAAAAAGTCCAAAAAAATGTACCAACAAAAGAAAAAAAAACTCAACCTGGCAACACTTTGAGTCAAGTTACATAACCGCCTGGAACAAAGACACCCGCTCAAATGTTGGCAACCCGAAGAAAAATTCACCCAAAAAACGTCGTTTTTCGTACATTTTTCAAAATGGCCGCCACCGCGTCCGCCATCTTTTCGAAAAAATAAATATCCCCAAAATATCAAAATCGAGGATACATTCGAGACAACACTAAAAAAATATTGAAAAAAAGTTGAAAAACCACCCCGATGCGACCCCGCAAAGTGACCTCTAAAATCGAAAAATTTCAAACTCGAATATCTCGGCGGCCATCTTGTTTTTTCAATTTTTTCTAAAGTTTTCGTATATCGACCCCAAAACTTGTCGAAACGCCCCAAAAAAATCCCGCAAAAAGCCATAAACAAAAAAGTTGAAAATCACAGAGCGGCCGCCATCTTGAAAATGTGAAATGTCAGATTTTTCCCGAGGTGTCGGGGGGGAACGGAGAAAACCCGCCATAGACAACAAAGTCCCATCTCGACTCCTTCTGGGAGAACAATTATATAGTTCACTCCCCGTAAGTCTAGGATTATATAATATTTTACATTTTTGAATAGAAAGTTCACAAAAATGTACGAATGACAAAAAAATCAACGTAACCTGGCAATACTTCAGACCAAGCCCAACAACCGCCCCATACAAAGTGACCCCCTCAAATGTTGCCAACCCACAAATTTTTTCCTTTAAAAAATGCAATTTTTCGTACATTTTACAAAATGGCCGCCACGGGATCCGCCATCTTGTCGAAAAAAAAAATATCCCCAAAATGTCAAAATCAAGGATAGATCAGAGCCAATAGAGGAAAAATATCGCAAAAATGTTAAAACACCACCGCGATGCGACCCCGCAAAGTTACCTCGAAAATTGAAAAATTTTAAAGTAAAATATCTCAGCGGCCATCTTGTTTTTTCAATTTTTTCTAACTTCATCATATTAGTCGCCCCAAGATTAGCCGAAAACGACACCAATGTCGGGTAGGTGCTCAGTGTAAACAAAAAGTTGACAATCGCCGAGCGGCCGCCATCTTGAATTTTCGAATGGTCGTATTTTTCCTATAATAACCATAGATAGTCAAGCAACTTTCCCATACATTATTATTACCCCCCACTGATACTTTCGGCTGGGCTATTCGAAATGTGAAAAAACGTGAAAAAAAAATCCAGCAGCCAGTGTTGCCAGTTAATTTTGATGAAAATGGTCAAATGTCATTACGACGGCCACAAGAAATTGTTTGGTGCAATTTTTTGATTAAAAATGTTTCTCCTTCTACTTTTTATATTTTTGAATAGAAAGTTCACAATAATGTATGAATGAAAAAAAAATTAACGTTACCTGGCAATACTTCAGACCAAGCCTCACAACCGCCCAATACAAAGTGACACCCTCAAATATTGCCAACCTCAAAATTTTTTACCTCAAAAAATGCAATTTTTTGTACATTTTGCAAAATGGCCGCCATAGGATCCGCCATCTTTAAGAAAAAAAAAATATACCCCAAGCATCAAAATTGGGGATAGATCCGAGGCAATAAAGAAAAAAAATCAAAAAAAAGTTGAAAACCCATTGCAATCCGACCCCGCAAAGTCACCTCCAAAATTGAAAAATTTTAAAGTAAAATATCTCGGCGGCCATCTTGTTTTTTTATTTTTTTCCAATTTCATCGTAACACGTTTCCCAACATTAGCCGAAAACGACGCCAATCTCGGGTAGGTGCATAGTGAAAAAAAAAGTTGGTCATGTCGACTCGGCCGCCATCTTGGATTTTTGAAAGGTCGGATTTTTCCCATAGACACGGAGGCGAACCAAAAATTCCTTCATACATCGTATCCACCCCCCACCACTCCTTCCGGGAGATCAATTCGACTTTTCGTAAAACGAAAAAAAAAATCCAGCACCCAGTGTTGCCAGTCGACATCGACGAAAATGGTCAAATGTCATTACGACGACCATGACACGTTTGCCCGTGTGACATTTTGATTAAAAATATTGCTCCTTCTACTTTTCATATTTTTGAATAAAAAGTCCAAAAAAATGTACCAACAAAAGAAAAAAAAACTCAACCTGGCAACACTTTGAGTCAAGTTACATAACCGCCTGGAACAAAGACACCCGCTCAAATGTTGGCAACCCGAAGAAAAATTCACCCAAAAAACGTCGTTTTTCGTACATTTTTCAAAATGGCCGCCACCGCGTCCGCCATCTTTTCGAAAAAATAAATATCCCCAAAATATCAAAATCGAGGATACATTCGAGACAACACTAAAAAAATATTGAAAAAAAGTTGAAAAACCACCCCGATGCGACCCCGCAAAGTGACCTCTAAAATCGAAAAATTTCAAACTCGAATATCTCGGCGGCCATCTTGTTTTTTCAATTTTTTCTAAAGTTTTCGTATATCGACCCCAAAACTTGTCGAAACGCCCCAAAAAAATCCCGCAAAAAGCCATAAACAAAAAAGTTGAAAATCACAGAGCGGCCGCCATCTTGAAAATGTGAAATGTCAGATTTTTCCCGAGGTGTCGGGGGGGAACGGAGAAAACCCGCCATAGACAACAAAGTCCCATCTCGACTCCTTCTGGGAGAACAATTATATAGTTCACTCCCCGTAAGTCTAGGATTATATAATATAATAACTAGGTTTTTGCGTGGGGCGCGCGCTGCTAAAGCAGCGCGCGTGCCTTTTTCTTCCGCAAAAGGAAAAATAAATAAATAGTTTTTTAAAAAAGATCATTGACATGCGAAATTTATTTTTCGATTCAGGGGTCTGTTTGCGACATGTTTGCCTTCACGCTATTTTTTTGAAGGAAGAGGGAGAGGGACCGGGAATGGGAGAAGGAGAGGGGTAGGGAGCGGGGAGGGAGAAAGAGCGGGACAGAAAATGGGAGGGACAGGGTGTGGGAGAGGGACTGGGAGCGGGAGAGGGACGTGAAGCGGGAGAAGGAGCGGGAGAGTGAGAGGGACGTAAAGCGGGAGCGGGAGAGAGAGAGGGACAGGGAGCGGGAAAAGGAGAGGGAGAGGGAGAGTGAGAGGGAGAGAGACAGGGAGAGCGAGAGGGAGATAAAACGAAGTGGTTGTAAATATTTAAGAAACTACGTCAGTTTTGAACTCAGTAATGTGAAAATTTATATAAGCTTATTATTAGAAATAAAAATTTATTGTCACAGGTTTTTTTGGTAATTCATCCCCAAATGGTTAAAACCAGGGGATGTAAGTTTGTACGGAACTTCGTCAATACCGAACTCAGAGATATGAAAATTTATAATTATGTAAGCGTATACTTAGAAACAAAAAGTAACTGTAGAGTTGTTTTTTGAAAATTAATCCCCTATACTAAAAGGTTATAAATTAGTACGCAACTTGGACATTTTCGAACTCAGAAAGGTGTCAATCAAATCAAAAATTAACTGTAACAGGTTTTTTTGTAATTTCAGCCCTTAAGAGGTAAATAAAGGGGTTGCAAGTTTTTTAGAACTTCTCATTTTCAAACTCAAAAATATGAAAATTAATATGTAAGCATATAGTGAGTTTATTGCAGAGGGCTTTACGGATGGAAGGGGGAGAGGAGGAGAAGGAGAGGGAGTGAGACAGGGAGAGGGACAGGGAGTGGGAGAAGGAGAGGGAGTGGGACAGGGAGAGGGAGAGAGGAAGTTGGACAGGGAGAGGGAGAGAGAGGGAGTAGGACAGGGAGAAGGAGAGAAAGAGAGGGAGAGGGACAGGGAGAGGGAGGGGGAGGGGGAATTTAATGAACCAACAAAAACTATAAAAGTTTAGTTGAAAGTAACACTATTCGTCGGGTCAGCTAGTAAATAATAATAGTTTCTTCATGTCCGTCTCTCCGTCCGTCCGCAGCAAAGCGCAAAGATCCTTACCGCTAGAAAGCTATAATTTGGCGATTGGCATGAATACACACTGATACTTATTTATCAAAAGTGGTAAACTAAAATCTGTATAAATTTTTTCGGGTAGTGCCAGCGAAATGGTAGATGTTGGACATGTGAATATCCACGGCAGTAGAATATTTAATATGATGAATTTGAAAGGAAAACTCTCATGGCAATGTTAGCTTAATAGTTAATGAGTGATAGTCGATAAATTTAGTACCCTAAATTCTCTACCCGAGTCCTCCTTTATATATGAAGGATGTGATGATGGGTTCCAGAGATAAAGAGTGGAACACCTCAGTGGTGAGGCATCAATAATAATCCGTTTTTGGGAATGTTACTATTGAACAACCATTCCATAGTTTAACAACTCCATCCATGTGTGATATATTTTGGAGTTGGATCCTTTCTAAGGACCTTTATTAAGACTTAAAAAAGATCAACACGTAAAATGTAAACAGTCTCACAATAAGTGTATCCTATTCTGTTTTTAAAAGTACTTGTAACTTGTAATTCAACATATTTAAAGAACGGCACATTGATATAAAGGTACATAGTTAAATTTTATACGTTTTAAAAAGTAGTTTTATTATCGTAAAATAATTATCACGTACTTGGAGATCATGTAAATCCTTCCAATATATTATAGTGAAAATTTGAATGTCTTTATTCAATCACGCTAATACGGCTAAACAGATTAGGATGAAATTTGTCTCACAGATAGTTTATGACCTGCATATATAGGTAGGACACTTTTTATAACGGGGATGGATCTGTTCTATCAGGATAAAGGGTATATTTTAGTATGGATGTTTAATGTATCTGCCAGTAACTTAGTATCTAATTCTTAGGTCTGCTGTGCAACCCCTTAGAGTACTGAAAAAATCAAGCTTTTAAAAGTCAACGCAATCATAAAACTCTCTGTTATGACCTATTATTTTTAGTTATTTAGACATTCGCAAGGTAATCAAAGCTCATCCCATGAAGACTTAAGTTTATGTTCCCGTTGATCAAGAGAAATGAATTGTGGTGAGAAGGAATTTCTTAAGAGAAAAACTTGAAGACCGTTTTGTAGTAACATTACATTACAATTTACAATCAATCACGCCGAAGCCACTGGGCGCAAGAGCAAGCACTGGGTGCAAGTTGAAATTTAGCATGTATGTTCTTTGGGGAGTGTAGGGGAGCACTAAGAGATAATTTATGTAAAATCCCCCCCCCCCCAGGGGGTAAAAAAAGGGGGGCATGATTGTTACTCTTTCATGGAAATAACACTGGACGGATTTCGATAAAATTTGGTAAACGGGTAGAATATAATCTGAAATAGCTCATAGCGTACTTTTTATCACGAAATTCTATGGACTGAACCAATTTTGATAGTACTTTCACTGAAAGGTTCGATAAAACCAAAAAAAAATTGAAAAATGGCATTCAGGCGCGAGCGAAGTTTCGGGCAAAAGCTAGTACAATATATTTTAACCCCCGACGCAAAAAGAGGGGTGTTATAATTTTGATGTGTATCTCCTAAATGAATGAACCGATTATGATGCAGTTTCTTTTAATGCTAAGGTGATTGAGAGGGCTATTAACTACAATCTATGAAGATCTGTTTAGGCGTAAAATAATAAAACGGACTTAAATTGGTATTCTGCGTCATGACGTGTTATTTTTTATTATATTTTTAGCTGCAATTTTAGTATGTATGCAAATGCAAAAATATGCACATTTTTTATTTATTTCGCAACACTTGAGGTTTTCTTCATCAGACAAGGATGCGAGATGATTAACAAACAAATCTTACACTGTCGTAGTGTTGAATACTGCTGCTATAGAATAAGTCTATGGCTTAAAATGAGAAATAAAAATTAAGTGTAGTGAAAAAGTGTAGTAAAAATTAAGTGAGGACTTTATGGTCGGGAGGGGGAAAGGAGAGGGACAGGAAGCGAGAGGAACCGGGAGCAGGAGAGGGAGAGGGAGAGCGAGAGGGAGAGGGAGAGCGAGAGGGAGAGGGAGAGCGAGAGCAAGAGGGAGAGTGAGAGGGAGAAGGAGAGGGAAAGGGACAGGGAGAGGGAGAGGGAAAGGGAAAGGGAGAGGGAGAGGAAGGAGAGGGAGAGACATATTATGTGCAATCTATTTGCACCTATAAACGCCTCATACATTTTATAGACATCAAATGCAAATAATAGTCCGAAATGTTCAATACAGATTTTTATGAAAAATACTTGTTTTTGTATGGCAACACTGAAAGTTTCTCACTTTTTATGGCAACACTGAAACACGTTTACACGGATGTGACCGATTTATCAGTAGCAACAAACGTCGTATATATTTTAATGACATCCAAAGGAGACAAAAGCCTGAAATATCACATACAAAAATTCATTTGTATGAAAATTATTATTTTTTGTATGGCATCACTATTTATTGGTTACACCATCGTGTCCGGTCCCTTAGTACCTACAAATTCCTCATATATTATAAAGCCATCAAATGGAGACAACAGCCTCAAACATTCGAAAAAAGAATACATTTGTATGAAAATTATAATTTTTTGTATGGCAACACTGAATTTTTTTTTCACCAAAATTTACAAAATCTCAATACCTACAAACGCCCCATACATTATAATAACGAAATATTCGATCCAAAAATAAATTTGTATGAAAATTGTTATTTTTTGTATGGCAACACTGAAATTTTTTAGTTTTTTCAAAACGAAAATTCTAATATAAAAATATTTCCCATACATTTCTTATACCCTTGATCTACAGTTTCAGCTCAACTACTAGAAAAGTGAAAAAAATTCTGGACTCCAGTGTTGCCAGTTGATTGAGATGAAAATGGTCAAATGTCATTACGACGCCCACAAAAAATCTTGTGGTGTAATTTTTTGATTAAAAATGTTTCTCCTTCTACTTTTCACATTTTTGAATAGAAAGTTCACAAAAATGTATGAATGAAAAAAAAATCAACGTAACCTGGCAACACTTTCAGTCAAGATACACAACCGCCCCTTACAAAGTGACCCCTTCAAATGTTGCCAACCTACAAATTTTTTCCTCCAAAAAATGCAATTTTTCGAACATTTTAGAAAATGGCCACCACGGGATCCGCCATCTTGTCGAAAAAAAAAATATATCCAACTTGTCAAAATTGAGGATAGACCAGTTCCAACAGAGGAAAAATATCGCAAAAATGTTAAAACACCACCGCGATGCGACCCCGCAAAGACACCTCGAAAATTGAAAAATTTCAAACTAAAATATCTCGACGGCCATCTTGTTTTTTCAATTTTTTTTAACTTTTTCGTATTAGTCGTTCCAAGATTAGCCGAAAACGACACCAATGTCGGGTAGGTGCTAAAAGTAAACAAAAAGTTGACAATCGCTGAGCGGCGGCCATCTTGAATTTTCAAATGGTCGTATTTTTCCTGTAATGACCATAGGTAGTCAAGCAACTTCCCCATACATCATTATTACCCCCCACCGATACTTTCGGCTGGGCTATTCGAAATGTGAAAAAACGTGAAAAAAAAATCCAGCAGCCAGTGTTGCCAGTTATTTTTGATGAAAATGGTCAAATGTCATTACGACGGCCACAAGAAATTGTTTGGTGCAATTTTTTGATTAAAAATGTTTCTCCTTCTACTTTTTATATTTTTGAATAGAAAGTTCACAAAAATGTATGAATGAAAAAAAAATTAACGTAACCTGGCAACACTTCAGACCAAGCCTCACAACCGCCCAATACAAAGTGACCCCCTCAAATATTGCCAACCTCAAAATTTTTTACCTCAAAAAATGCAATTTTTTGTACATTTTGCAAAATGGCCGCCATAGGATCCGCCATCTTTAAGAAAAAAAAAATATACCCCAATCGTCAAAATTGGGGATAGACCTGAGGCAACAGCGAAAAAAAATCGAAAAAAAGTTGAAAACCCATTGCAATCCGACCCCGCAAAGTCACCTCCAAAATTGAAAAATTTTAAAGTAAAATATCTCGGCGGCCATCTTGTTTTTTTATTTTTTTCCAATTTTATCGTAACACTTTTCCCAACATTAGCCGAAAACGACACCAATCTCGGGTAGGTACATAGTGAAAAAAAAAGTTGGTCATTTCGACTCGGCCGCCATCTTGGATTTTTGAAAAGTCGGATTTTTCCCATAGACACGGAGGCAAACCAAAAATTCTCACATACATCGTACCCACCCCCCACCACTCCTTCCGGGAGATCAATTCGACTTTTCGTAAAACGAAAAAAAAATTCCAGCAGCCAGTGTTGCCAGTCGACATCGACGAAAATGGTCAAATGTCATTACGACGACCACGACACGCTTGCCCGTGTGAAATTTTGATTAAAAATATTGCTCCTTCTACTTTTCACATTTTTGAATAAAAAGTCCAAAAAAATATACCAACAAAAGAAAAAAAAACTCAACCTGGCAACACTTTGAGTCAAGTTACATAACCGCCTGGAACAAAGACACCCGCTCAAATGTTGCCAACCCGAAGAAAAATTCACCCAAAAAACGTCGTTTTTCGTACATTTTTCAAAATGGCCGCCACCGCGTCCGCCATCTTGTCGAAAAAATAAATATCCCCAAAATATTAAAATTGAGGATACAATCAAACGAACACACAAAAAACATTGCAAAAAAGTTGAAAAACCACCCCGATGCGACCCCGCAAAGTGACCTCTAAAATCGAAAAAATTCAAACTCGAATATCTCGGCAGCCATCTTGTTTTTTCAATTTTTTCCAGAGTTTTCGTATATCGCCCCCAAAACTTGTCGAAACGCCCCAAAAAAATCTCGCAAAAAGCCATAAACAAAAAAGTTGAAAATCACAGAGCGGCCGCCATCTTGAAAATGTGAAATGTCAGATTTTTCCCGAGGTGTCGGGGGGAGATGAAGAAAACCCGCCATAGACAACAAAGTCCCATCTCTACTCCTTCTGGGAGAACAATTATATAGTTCACTCCCCGTAAGTCTAGGATTATATAATATAACTAGGTTTTTGCGTGGGGCGCGCGCTGCTAAAGCAGCGCGCGTGCCTTTTTCCTTTGCAAAAGGAAAAATAAATAAATAGTTGTTTCAAAAAGATCATTGACATGCGAAATTTATTTTCGATTCAGGGGTCTGTTTGCGACATATTTGGCTTCACGCTATTTTTTTGAAGGGAGAGGGAGAGGGACAGGGAGCGGGAAAAGGAGAGGGAGAGTGAGAGGGAGAGAGACAGGGAGAGCGAGAGCGAGAGGGAGAGGGAGATAAAACGAAGGGATTGTAAATATTTAAGAAACTACGTCATTTTTGAACTCAGTAATGTGAAAATTTATATAAGCTTATTATTCATTAGCTTATTATTATGTCACAGGCTTTTTTTGGAAATTCATCCCCAAATGGTTAAAACCAGGGGATGTAAGTTTGTACGGAACTTCGTCAATACTCAGAGATATGAAAATTTATAATTATATAAGCATATACTTAGAAAAAAAAAGTAACTCTAGAGTTGTTTTTTTGAAAATTAATCCCCTATACTAAAGGGTTATAAATTAGTAAGCAACTTGGACATTTTCGAACTCAGAAAGGTGTCAATCAAATCAAAAATTAACTGTTACAGGTTTTTTTTGTAATTTCATCCCTTAAGAGGTAAATAAAGGGGTTGCAAGTTTTTTAGAACTTCTCATTTTCAAACTCAGAAATATGAAAATTAATATGTAAGCATATAGTGAGTTTAGTGCAGAGGGCTTTACGGATGGGAGGGGGAGAGGAGAAGAAGCAGAGGGAGTGAGACAGGGAAAGGGACAGGGAGCGGGAGAAGGAGAGGGAGTGGAAGAAGGAGAAGGAGAGGGAGTGGGAGAGGGAGAGGGGAAGGGAGTGGGACAGGGAGAGGGAAAGGGACAGGGAGCAAGAGAAGGAGAGGGAGTGGGAGAAGGAGAAGGAGAGGGAGTGGGGGAGGGAGTGGGACAGGGAGAGGGAGAGGGGCAGGGAGAGGGAATGGGACAGGGAGAGGAAGAGGGGAAGGGACAGGGAGAAGGAGAGGGAGAGGGAGTGGGAAAGGAGAGGTAGTGGGACAGGGAGAGGAAGAGAGAGAGGGTGTGGGACATGGAGAGAGAGAGAGTGGGATAGGGAGAGGGAGAGAGGGAGTGGGACAGGGAGAAGGCGAGAAAGAGAGGGTGAGGGACAGGGATGGGGAGAAGGAGGGGGAATTTAATGAACCAACAAAAACTATAAAAGTTTAGTTGAACGTAACACTATTCGCCGGGTCAGCTAGTAAATAATAATAGTTTCTTCATGTCCGTCTCTCCGTCCGTCCGCAGCATAGCGCAAAGATCCTTACCGCTAGAAAGTTGTACTTTGGCAATTGGCATGAATACACACTCATACTTATTTATCAAAAGTGGTAAACTAAAACCTTTATAAATTTTTTCGGGTAGTGCCAGCGAAATGGTAGATGTTGGACATGTGAATAATATATCCACGGCAGTAGAATATTTAATATGATGAATTTGAAAGGAAAACTCTCATGGCAATGTTAGCTTAATAGTTAATTAGTTATTTAGACATTCGCAAGGTAATCAAAGCCCATCCCATGAAGACTTAAGTTTATGTTCCCGTTGATCAAGAGAAATGAAATGTGGTGAGAAGGAATTTCTTAAGAGAAAAACTTGAAGACCGTTTTGTAGTAACATTACATTACAATTTACAATCAATCGCGCCGAAGCCACTGGGCGCAAGAAGTTGTTTAGCATGTATGTTCTTTGAGGAGTGTAGGGGAGCACTAAGATATAATTTATGTAAAATCCTCCCCCCCCCCCAGAGGGTAAAGAAGGGGGGCATGATTGTTACTCTTTCATGGAAATAACACTGGACGGATTTCGATAAAATTTGGTAAACGGGTAGAATATAATCTGAAATAGCTCATAGCGTACTTTTTATCACGAAATTCTATGGACTGAACTAATTTTGATAGTACTTTCACTGAAAGGTTCGATAAAACCAAAAAAAAATGAAAAATTTCATTCAGGCCCGAGCGAAGTTTCGGGCAAAAGCTAGTACAATATATTTTAACCCCCGACGCAAAAAGAGGGGTGTTATAATTTTGATGTGTATCTCCTAAATGAATGAACCGATTATGATGCAGTTTCTTTTAATGCTAAGGTGATTGAGAGGGTTATTAACTACAATCTATAAAGATCTGTTTAGGCGTAAAATAATAAAACGAACTTAAATTGATATTCTGCGTCATGACGTGATATCTTTTATTATATTTTTAGCTGCGATTTTAGTATGTACGCAAATGCAAAAGTATGCACATTTTTTATTTATTTCGCAACACTTGAGATTTTCTTCATCAGACAAGGATGCGAGATGATTTACAAACAAATCTTACACTGTCGTAGTGTTGAATACTGCTGCTATAATAATAAGTCAATGCCTTAAAATGAGAAATAAAAATTAAGTGTAGAGGACTTTACGGTCGGGAGGGGGAAAGGAGAGGGCAGGAAGCGAGAGGATCCGGGAGAGGGAGAGGGAGAGCGAGAGCGAGAGGGAGAGCGAGAGCAAGAGGGAGAGGGAGAAGGAGAGGAAGTGGGACAGGGAGAGGGAGAGAGAAAGGGAGAAGGAGAGGGAGAGACATATTATGTGCAATCTATTTGCACCTATAAACGCCTCATACATTTTATAGACATCAAATGCAAACAACAGTCGGAAATGTTCAACATAGATTTTTATGAAAAATACTTGTTTTTGTATGGCATCACTGAAAGTTTCTCATTTTTTATGGCAACACTGAAACATGTTTACACGGTTGTGTCCAATCAATCAGTAGCAACAAGCGTCATATACATTTTAATGACATCAAAATGAGACAAAAGCCTGAAATATTACATACAAAAATTCATTTGCATGAAAATTATTATTTTTTGTATGGCATCACTAAACATTGGTAACACCGACGTGTCCGGTCCTTTAGTACCTACAAACGCCTCATACATTATAAAGCCATCAAATGGAGAAAACAGCCTCAAACATTCGAAAAAAGGATACATTTGTATGAAAATTATAATTTTTTGTATGGCAACACTGAATTTTTTTTCACCAAAATTTTCTAAATGTAAGTACCTACAAACGCCCCATACATTATAATAACGAAATATTCGATTCAAAAATAA
Source organism: Thymelicus acteon (assembly GCA_951805285.1). Lineage (NCBI taxonomy): Eukaryota > Metazoa > Arthropoda > Insecta > Lepidoptera > Hesperiidae > Thymelicus > Thymelicus acteon. The sequence continues at coordinate 886,711 of OX638227.1, read as the reverse complement.
ATTTGTATGAAAATTGTTATTTTTTGTATGGCAACACTAAAATTTTATAGTTTTTTCAAAACGAGAATTCTAATTTAAAAATATCTCCCATACATTTCTTATACCCCTGATTTATAGTTTCGGCTCAACTACTCGAAAAGTGAAAAAAATTCTGGACTCCAGTGTTGCCAGTTGATTAAGATGAAAATAGTCAAATGTCATTACGACGACCACAAAAAATCTCGTGGTGAAATTTTTTGATTAAAAATGTTTCTCCTTCTACTTTTTACATTTTTGAATAGAAAGTTCCCAAAAATGTATGAATGAAAAAAAAATCAACGTAACCTGGCAATACTTCAGACCAAGCCCAACAACCGCCCCATACAAAGTGATCCCCTCAAATTTTGCCAACCTACAAATTTTTTCCTTCAAAAAATGCAATTTTTCGTACATTTTACAAAATGGCCGCCACGGGATCCGCCATCTTGTCGAAAAAAAAAATATATCCAATATATCAAAATTGAGGATAGACCAGAGCCAACAGAGGAAAAATATCACAAAAATGTTAAAACACCACCGCGATGCGACCCCGCAAAGACACCTCGAAAATTGAAAAATTTCAAACTAAAATATCTCGGCGGCCATCTTGTTTTTTCAATTTTTTCTAACTTCGTCATATTAGTCGTCCCAAGATTAGCCGAAAACGACACCAATGTCGGGTAGGAGCTCAAAGTAAACAAAAAGTTGACAATCGCCGAGCGGCCGCCATCTTGAATTTTCGAATGGTCGTATTTTTCCTATAATAACCATAAGTAGTCAAGCAACTTCTTCATACATTATTATTACCCCCCACCAATACTTTCGGCTGGGCTATTCGAAATGTGAAAAAACGTGAAAAAAAAATCCAGCAGCCAGTGTTGCCAGTTAATTTTGACGAAAATGGTCAAATGTCATTACGACAACCACGACAAATTTTTTGGTGAAATTTTTTGATTAAAAATGTTTCTCCTTCTACTTTTTACATTTTTGAATAGAAAGTTCACAAAAATGTATGAATGAAAAAAAAATCAACGTAACCTGGCAACACTTCAGACCAAGCCCCACAACCGCCCTATACAAAGTGACCCCCTCAAATGTTGCCAACCTCAAGATTTTTCACCTCAAAAAATGCAATTTTTTGTACATTTTGCAAAATGGCCGCCATGGGATCCGCCATCTTTAAGAAAAAAAAAATATACCGCAATCGTCAAAATTGGCGATAGGCCCGAGGCAACAGCGAAGAAAAATCGAAAAAAAGTTGAAAACCCATTGCAATCCGACCCCGCAAAATCACCTCCAAAATTGAAAAATTTTAAAGTAAAATATCTCGGCGGCCATCTTGTTTTTTTATTTTTTTCCAATTTAATCGTAACACGTTTCCCAACATTAGCCGAAAACGACACCAATCTCGGGTAGGTGCATAGTGAAAAAAAAAGTTGGTCATTTCGACTCGGCCGCCATCTTGGATTTTTGAAAGGTCGGATTTTTCCCATAGACACGGAGGCAAACCAAAAATTCCCCCATACATTGTACCTACCCCCCACCACTCCTTCTGGGAGATCAATTCGACTTTTCGTAAAACGAAAAAAAAATTCCAGCAGCCAGTGTTGCCAGTCGACATCGACGAAAATGGTCAAATGTCATTACGACGACCACGATACGCTTGCCCGTGTGACATTTTGATTAAAAATATTGCTCCTTCTACTTTTCACATTTTTGAATAAAAAGTCCAAAAAAATGTACCAACAAAAGAAAAAAAAAACTCAACCTGGCAACACTTTGAGTTAAGTTACATAACCGCCTGGAACAAAGATACCCGCTCAAATGTTGCCAACCCGAAGAAAAATTCACCCAAAAAACGTCGTTTTTCGTACATTTTTCAAAATGGCCGCCACCGCGTCCGCCATCTTGTCGAAAAAATAAATATCCCCAAAATATCAAAATTGAGGATACATTCAAGACAACACTAAAAAAATATTTAAAAAAAGTTGAAAAACCACCCCGATGCGACCCCGCAAAGTGACCTCTAAAATCGAAAAAATTCAAACTCGAATATCTCGGCGGCCATCTTGTTTTTCCAATTTTTTCTAAAGTTTTCGTATATCGCCCCCAAAACTTGTCGAAACGCCCCAAAAAAATCCCCCAAAAAGCCATAAACAAAAAAGTTGAAAATCACAGAGCGGCCGCCATCTTGAAAATGTGAAATGTCAGATTTTTCCCGAGGTGTCGGGGGGGGATGGAGAAAACCCGCCATAGACAACAAAGTCCCATCTCGACTCTTTCTGGGAGAACAATTATATAGTTAAGTCAGTGGTAAGTCTAGGATTATATAATATAACTAGGTTTTTGCGTGGGGCGCGCGCTGCTAAAGCAGCGCGCGTGCCTTTTTTTTCCGCAAAAGAACAAATAATTTTTTTTTTAATATCATTGGTCTGCGAAATTCATTTTTCAGTTTAGGGGTCTGTTTGCGACATGTTCGGCTTCACATTATTTTTTTGACGGGAGGGCGAGGGGAGAGGAACAGGAAGCAAGAGTGGAACCGGGAGCGGGAGAAGGAGAGGGAGAGGGGCAGGAAGCGAGGAGGAAGAAAGAGCGGGACAGAAAGTAGGAGAGGGACCGGCTGCAGGAGAGGGACTGGGACTGGGAGCGGGAGAGGGAGAGGGAGAAGGAGAGGGAGAAGGAGAGGGAGAGAGAGAGGGAGAAGGAGAAGGATAGGGAGAGGGAGAGGGAGAAGGATAGGGAGAGGGAGAGCGAGAGGGAGAGCGAGGGGGAGATCGAGAGGGAGAGCGAGAGGGTGAGGGAAAGCAAGAGCGAGAGGGAAAGGGAGGAAGAGCGAGAGGGAGAGCGAGAGCGAGAGCGAGAGCGAGAGGGAGAGCGAGAGCGAGAGGGAGAGGTACAGGAAGAGCGAGAGGGTGAGTGAGAGGTAGAGTGGCAGGGAGCGGGGAGGGAGAAAGAGCGGGACAGAAAGTGGGAGAATGACCGGATGCGGGAGACTGACTGGGAGCGGGAGAGAGATGTGAAGCGGGAGAGGGATCGGGAGTGGGAGAGCGAGAGATAAAGCAATAGAAGGAAAGCGAGAGATAAAGCAAGAGGGAGAGCGAGAGGAAGAGGGAGAGCGAGAGGGAGAGGGAGAGGGCAGGGAGCGGGGAGGGAGAAAGAGCGGGACAGAATCAAGCATTAAGAATTAAGCAGGCAAACGAGCAGACGGGTCACCTGATGGTAAGTGATAACCGCCACCCATGGACATTAGGAACATAAGGGGCGTCACCAATGCGTTGCCGGCCTCGAAGAAATTAAAATTAATTTTGCCTTTACACAATAACTATTCAAAGCAGTAAAGGGCACATGACAAAAATGGGTTCACACTAAACTATCGGATAGGAGAGTTAAGAAACGGACAATCACTTACAGACCAAACCCGTAGGTAATAAAATAACAATAACACTATAGTGGTACAAATGTCTTGAATGTGTAAAATGTACTAAAAAAATGTTATTGAATTATTTTTCAATATTTTAAATATTTACACGTTAATTTTGTTTTCTAGATTGAACAATAAAATATTTTTTTAAATATGCCAACACGTTTTTTAATACTCTCATATTATTATAATGTGCATTCTATTTGCACCTATAAACGCCTCATACATTTTATAGACATCAAATGCAAACAACAGTCGGAAATGTTCAATATAGATTTTTATGAAAAATACTTGTTTTTGTATGGCAACACTGAAAGTTTCTCATTTTTTATGGCAACACTGAAACAGGTTTACACGGATTTGAACGATCTTTCAGTAACAACAAACATTGTATACATTTTAATGACATCAAAAGGAGACAAAAGCCTGAAATATTACGTACAAAAATTCATTTGTATGAAAATTATTATTTTTTGTATGGCATCACTAAACATTGGTTACACCGACGTGTCCGGTCCTTTAGTACCTACAAACGCCTCATCTATAAAATATATCATCTATAAAACTTTTCACTAAGGAATACGTGGAGGTATTAATTTAAAAAATAATATCCAATTCTTAGGTCTGCTGTGCAATCCCTTAGAGTTGTGAAAAAATTAAGCTTCTAAAAGTCAACGCAATGATAAAACTCTTTGTTATGCTTTTTTTTAGTTCTTTCGACACTCGCAAGTTAATCAAAACCTATCCCCTAACTAAAGACTTAAGTTTACGTTCCGGTTGATCAAGAAAAATGAAATGTGGTGAGAAGCAATGTCGTAAGGGAAAAATTTGAAGACCGTTTTGTAGTAACATTACATTACAATTTACAATCGCACAGCCGAAGCTACTGGGCGCAAGAAGCTTTTGGCATGTATAATTATGTTCCTTGGGGAGTGTAAGGGAGCACTAAGAGATAATTTTTGTTAACCCCCTAAGAGTTACTCTTTCACGCAAATAACACTGGACGAATTTCGATCAAATTTGGAAAGAATATAACCTGAAATAGCTCATAGGGTACTTTTTATCGCAAAATTCCATGGGCTGAACCAATTTTGATAGGACTCTCACTGAAAGGTTCGTGAAAACTAAAAAATGTTGAAAAATGTCATTTAGGCGGGTGAAGCTGCGGGCAAAAGCTAGTACAATATTTTAACAGCAAGCAAGCAAGCTAGTACAATTTTTTTAAAAGAGGGTTGTTATAATTATGATTTGTATGGTTGTCTGTTTGTAGCATCGTATCTCCTAAATGAATAGACCAATTATGATGCAGTTTATTATTATTTCTCCATGGGGTTCGCCTGGATAGCTACCACCCTTGAGCATGAGTCAGCCGCCAAACGACTCGTCATGTTCCGGCTGGGGGCTTGAGAGCCAGTTCTTTCTTTCTTTTTCTTCTCTCTTTCTTGGCCGGCAACGCATCGGTGATGCCTTTGGTGTTGCTGATGTTCATGGGCGACGATAGCCACTTACCATCAGGTCGATCGTCAGCTCGTTTGCCGGCTATTTCCACAAAAAAAAAGTTTCTTTTAATGCTGAGGGTTCTTAACTATGATTTATTAAAAACTGTTTAGGAGTAAAATAATAAAATTGACTTAAACCGATATTCTGCGTCATGCATAACGCGTTATTTTTATTATATTTTTAGCTGTCATTTTAGTATGTATGCAAATGCAAAAAATGTGTATATTTTTTCTTTATCTGGCATCGTACGCTGTCGTGGTGCTGTATATTGCTGCTATAGAATAGTATAAAAGAAGCTTTTTGCTTCTATTAGGAGGTAAAGTAGGTAGGGCTTAACCAGTATTTATCACCTTTTAGTTAGGATTTAAAAATAATTATACTCAAAATTAATTTTGCCTACACACATAATGACTATTCAAAGCAGTATAGGGCAGAGTAGAGAGCAGTAAATATAAATGACAAAATGAAACTAAACTATCGAATAGGAGAGTCAAGAAACAGACAATCACATCAGACCAGACCAGTAGATATTAACAACACTATAATGGTACAAAAAAAATATCTTGAATGATGTCTTAAATTATCTTTCGAGATTTTAAATGTGTACACGTTAATTTTGTTTTCAAGATTGAACAATAAAATATTTTTTGTATGCCAACACGGATTTTGTTTCACTCATATAATGTGCAGTCTATTTGTACCTATAAACGCCTCATACATTTTATAGACATTAAATGCAAACAACAGTCCGAAATGTTCGATATAGATTTTTGTGAAAAATACTTGTTTTTGTATGACAACACTGAAAGTTTCTCATTTTTTATGGCAACACTGAAACATGTTTACACGGTTTTGTCCAATCAATCAGTAGCAACAAGCATCATATACATTTTAATGACATCAAAAGGAGACAAAAGCCTGAAATATTACATACAAAAATTCATTTGCATGAAAATTATTATTTTTTGTATGGCATCACTAAACATTGGTTACACCGACGTGTCTGGTCTTTTAGTACCTACGAACGCCTCATACATTATAAAGTCATCAAATGGAGACAACAGCCTCAAACATTCGAAAAAAGAATACATTTGTATGAAAATTATATTTTTTTGTATGGCAACACAAAATTTTTTTTTCACCAAAATTTACAAAATGTCAGTACCTACAAATGCCCCATACATTATAATAACGAAATATTCGATCCAAAAATAAATTTGTACGAAAATTATTATTTTTTGTATGGCAACACTGAAATTTTATAGTTTTTCTAAAACGAATATATTAATTTAAAAATATCTCCCATATATTTTCTATGCCCTTGATCTATAGTTTCAGCTCAACTACTCGAAAAGTGAAAAAAATTCAGGACTCCAGTGTTGCCAGTTGATTGAGATGAAAATGGTCAAATGTCATTACGACGACCACGAAAAATTTTTTGGTGCAATTTTTTGATTAAAGATGTTTCTCCTTCTACTTTTTATATTTTTGAATAGAAAGTTCACAAAAATGTATGAATGAAAAAAAAATCAACGTAACCTGGCAACACTTCAGACCAAGACCCACAACCACCCCATACAAAGTGACCCCCTCAAATGTTGCCAACCTACAAATTTTTTCCTCCAAAAAATGCAATTTTTCGTACATTTTACAAAATGGCCGCCACGGGATCCGCCATCTTTTCGAAAAAAACTATATACACAATGTGTCAAAATTGAGGATAGACCCAAGCCAATAGAGGAAAAATATCGCAAAAATGTTAAAACACCACCGCGATGCGACCCCGCAAAAACACCTCGAAAATTGAAAAATTTCAAACTAAAATATCTCGGCGGCCATCTTGTTTTTTCAATTTTTTCCAACTTCATCATATTAGTCGTCCTTAGATTAGCCGAAAACGACACCAATGTTGGGTTAGTAGCAAAAATAAAAAGAAAGTTGACAATCGCCGAGCGGCCGCCATCTTGAATTTTCGAATGGTCGTATTTTTCCTATAATGACCATAGATAGTCAAGCAACTTCCCTATACATCACTATTACCCTCCACCAATACTTTCGGCTGGGCTATTCGAAATGTGAAAAAACGTGAAAAAAAAATCCAGCAGCCAGTGTTGCCAGTTAATTTTGATGAAAATGGTCAAATGTCATTACGACGGCCACGAGAAATTTTTTGGTGCAATTTTTTGATTAAAAATGTTTCTCCTTCTACTTTTTATATTTTTGAATAGAAAGTTCACAAAAATGTATGAATGAAAAAAAAATTAACGTAACTTGGCAACACTTTAGACCAAGCCCCACAACTGCCCCTTACAAAGTGACCCCCTCAAATGTTGCCAACCTCAAGATTTTTCACCTCAAAAAATGCAATTTTTCGTACATTTTATAAAATGGCCACCACGGGGTCCGCCATCTTGTCGAAAAAAAAAATATACCCCAAACGTCAAAATTGGGGATAAACCCGAGGCAACAGCGAAAAAAAATCGAAAAAAAGTTGAAAACCCATTGCAATCCGACCCCGCAAAGTCACCTCCAAAATTGAAAAATTTTAAAGTTAAATATCTCGGCGGCCATCTTGTTTTTTTATTTTTTTCCAATTTCATCGTAACACGTTTCCCAATATTAACCGAAAACGACACCAATCTCGGGTAGGTGCATAGTGAAAAAAAAAGTTGGTCATTTCGACTCGGCCGCCATCTTGGATTTTTGAAAGGTCGGATTTTTCCCATAGACACGGAGGCAAACCAAAAATTCTCACATACATCGTACCCACCCCCCACCACTCCTTCCGGGAGATCAATTCGACTTTTCGCAAAACGAAAAAAAAATTCCAGCAGCCAGTGTTGCCAGTCGACATCGACGAAAATGGTCAAATGTCATTACGACGACCACGACACGCTTGCCCGTGTGACATTTTGATTAAAAATATTGCTCCTTCTACTTTTCACATTTTTGAATAAAAAGTCCAAAAAAATGTACCAACAAAAGAAAAAAAAACTCAACCTGGCAACACTTTGAGTCAAGTTACATAACCGCCTGGAACAAAGACACCCGCTCAAATGTTGCCAACCCGAAAAAAAATTCACCCAAAAAACGTCGTTTTTCGTACATTTTCCAAAATGGCCGCCACCGCGTCCGCCATCTTGTCAAAAAAATAAATATTCCCAAAATATCAAAATTGAGGATACATTCGAGACAACACTAAAAAAATATTAAAAAAAGTTGAAAAACCGCCCCGATGCGACCCCGCAAAGTCACCTCTGAAATCGAAAAAATTCAAACTCGAATATCTCGGCGGCCATCTTGTTTTTTTAATTTTTTCTAAAGTTTTCGTAACTCTCCCTCAAAACTTTACGAAACTACCCAAAAAAATCCCGCAAAAAGCCATAAACAAAAAAGTTGAAAATCACAGAGCGGCCGCCATCTTGAAAATGTGAAATGTCAGATTTTTCCCGAGGTGTCGGGGGGAGAAGGAGAAAACCCGCCATAGACAACAAAGTCCCATCTCACCTCCTTCTGGGAGAACAATTATATAGTTAAGTCAGTGGTAAGTCTAGGATTATATAATATAAAATAAAAGATGTGATAGTCCCTTATTTAGCTAGGTTAGTAAATAAATATGTAAATCTAGATACTTTCCCAGATCTAATGAAGTACAGAAAGATCATACTGATTTTTAAATCTGGGGACAAAACAGGCCTTAATTAAATAATTACAGACCTATTTCTATTTTACCTACGGTCTTCGAAAATAATTAAGTTAAATTAAACGCTGAAGCACTTCACCGCTTGTAATTTACTCCACCCTGAGCAATACGGTTTTACCGAAAGCCGTAATACAACAAATGCAGGTGCTAGGCTTCTCAAACTTATCTTTGAGACCTGGGAGAATTCACAAAATCCCATAAAGGGTATTCTGTGACCTGTCTAAGACGTTTGATTGTGTTGAACACTAAACATTACTACTTAAGCTACTACTACAGCATCAATAACAATTCACTTAACTTGACTGTGTCGTACTTGACGAGTAGAATCCAATGTGTTAGTATAAATGATAACAAGTGATCGAGATCTCAATCTGTGATGGGTGTACCACAGGGCTCGTTTCTGGGCCCCTTCCTTTTTCTAGTATACTTAAATGTCGTATTAAATTAAGAAATATGTAGACATTATCATAGTTGCTGATGTCACTTCTCTTATATTTAAGACGAATAGAAATAAAATAAATGACGATGTAAAAGTTCTCAGGTTTGTTTGTCACACCGGTTTACTACAAATAATTTACTGAGAAATGCTAAAAAACTAAGTATATAGAATGTTTGCTACCAAATGGAATAATACGAGACAGTCCCCTTTAACACGTACAGCAGTACCAAGCGCGTCACTTCACTCTGCGACTAGTAAAAAAGTCCGGTTTATATTTGATTCACCTTATAAATAATGAAATTATAACTATGGAAAAATCCACGGTTTTCTTGGGTGTCACCTTAGATTCTAAACTACAATGGGGCAATCATATATCGGCTTAGTTAGTTAATGCCATTAGAAAGATAAGACAGTTTACTGATGTAGAAATTTATAAACTTGTTTATTTTGCACACTTTCATAGCCTCATGTCCTATGGTATATTGATATTATTGATGTGGAGTGCAGAGGCTGACATTGATGCGATATTTGTTTTGCAGAAAAGGGCAATTAGGACCATCTATAATTAAAATTACGCCACTACCTGCGGGAGAGATTTAAAGAAATATGCGTATTAACAGTAACATCTCAATTTATTTACAATTATATTTTATTCATAAAGAAACAACGGCGGTTGGTTCAAGCAAAATAGTGATACGCTAAATCATCAAACTTGAAACAGACATACTTTTGGTTACGGATTCTTTTCACCTACGTAGAGTACAACGTTCTTTTGAGGGGCTCTATGTACGTTTTTACATTAAATTACCTAAGTACATGATTTGCTTATTCAAATGTATAAGAGATCTCTGAAATCCCAGCCAGTAGGCAAAGGATATTATAGTATAAATGAATATATTATTGACAATGATGCATGTAAATTAGTAATGCATCCAGTTCCGCGTCAGTTAGAACATCTTGTGTAATAATTTCATTATTTTAAAAGATGTGCTGTGGAGTTTCTTTACGGATTTCCTTCTCCATGACAAAGCACCGTTCCGAAACGCTGTTAGATTTAAAAAATGACGTTCATAAGTGTATCAGTCAAATCGACATGAATAAAAGATTATTTCATCTTATTTCATTACATTTTTTGGAACAAAGTTCCTTATCGCGCGTTGCGAAAGGGGGCTAGGCGGAAAATTTGGTAACGAAAAGTTGTAACGACACTTTTTGCCATCATTAGTCATTTTAACTCATGCGGCGTCGTTACATGTCATGCGGCGTGCGCATGTTTCTCTGTCTGTTCTCTCTCTCTCTTATAGAAAGCAAGCCAGATATTTTCGTTTCTTGCAGTAAGTATTAGGATAGAAAAAACATGCAGCAAGTGTGCCAAAACAAATCTGGGGTATTAAATTTCTCATCGGCTTTGTTCACCTAGTAGCTTGCTACTAACGAGGAAACTTTAATTTATTTTTCTTTTCTTTTTTTTCAGAGAATTTTCTTCAGAAACTTTTTTTATTTTCTTTTCTTCTTATCTCTTTCTTTGTTCTCCTCTTCGTACAATGCACAATCTCCTCTGATTTCGGTTTATCTCCTCCGTCTAGCAATTTTTTGTTTCTCCGGTTTTGGCCTTTATTTGCATTAAATTTTCGTTTTTAATTTATTTTACTAAAAAGATATTGCAAAATTAAAAAGTTTTGTAGATTCTTTACCAACAACTTGTAGCTCAAATTTAATTTACAACACACGTATCAAAAATTTATCGTTGAAAAAGAAATTGCTAGGTCTCATTACTCAATCAAAATTGATTTCAAAATCTCCAATCGTCATTACCATTCACACAAAATCATTCCCATTTACAAAAAAACAAATGGGAATGATGCATATGGTAATGATATTTTTTTCTTTTTTGCTTAAAATTCATTTTGTTGATCAATAATTTATGAACTCTTTGTGCCAGTGAAAATCATGTTCCTATTACACATACGTGTGTAGTATTAAAATTAATGTATAATTTATATTTATCTTGTAAGTCCAGTACATGGCGATGATTCAAAATCGGGACAAAGTACTGAACGTCGTTGTTTTTCATGAATAAAAGTTGTTTCTCCATGCAGCAGTAAAAATTTGGCCTGTTCCACTTTTTACAATGGACCAGACGAGGAGAAACGAGGGGTACTTTATAGCGTAGCCCAAAAAACATTTGAGAAATATAACGTTTGACGGTACTGACATGGAGTTGACGAATTTTCGTGACTAAATTTTAATTGATTTTTTTTACTAGTTCTGCACTGCTGATTCCATAATATTATATGTTATAATGTACCTAATTATATATTGTTTAAAAATATAAAATTAAACACGCAATGTGTAAGGCAGGTTTTTCAAAAAATATTGTGGAATATCAATATCAGCAATTTCCCTGCAAATGGTAATGATGTTTTGGGTGTGTTATTCAATTTTTTTGTATAAATTACTTCAAATAATGTAATGTAATATGTGGGCGCTTATGTAAAAATATGTATAAAAGCAGTTTCTAAAATAAAAAATTATAAAAGTTACAAAAAAATTATAAAGTTACATAAAAGTTACAAAAAATTATAAAGTTAGTAATTATAAAGTTAAGTTACTTCCCCAGTCTGGAACGTGTCCTTGAAGTCATCTCCACAGACTACACACATCGCATAATTATGGGCGACTTTAATATCGACCTTCTCAAACCTTCTGCTGAAAGTGTCAAGCTTCACAATATCCTTACTTCTGTTAATTTATCCGTTCTCCCTAGCAATCCTACTCATCACAACTCTGATTCTCCCGACACCTGGCTTGACCTCATTATCACCTCCTCGCCTTCTCTTGTCACTAAGCATGGTCAGTTGTCTGCACCTGGTTTTTCGCGCCATGATCTACTTTACCTTGCGTTTAAATTAAAACCACCTAAACATAAACAGGAAGTTTTTCGGATGCGTAATTATGCCAGCATAAACCTTGCCGATCTTAGCAAGGATGCGGCATCTATCGATTTTACACCTGTGTATGTTGCATCAACAGTTGATGAGAAAGTGTCTCTCTTTAACGATATAACTTTAAAACTTTTTGATACACATGCACCGCTGAAAAGTGTCCGAGTAAAGCGGCCTCCAGCTCCATGGATCACACGTGGGGTTCGTATGGCCATGACTCGCCGTGACAGAGCGTTTAGAAGATTTAAGAACAATAGGAATAACGATAATTGGAACTTCTACAAAATCGCTCGTAATCGGTGCAACCAGATGGTCAGGGCAGCTAAGCGTCGATTTTTCCATGACAATATTTCTAATTCTTCTCCGGCCAACATTTGGAAGTTCCTCAATTCACAAGGCGTAGGCAAGAAATATTTGTTAAACGATAACTTAGATTTTTCTCTTAATGATCTCAACTCACATTTCTGTCCTGCTCCTACTCTGTCTTCTGGCGTCAAGTCCAATACCATCCTCGAAATAGCTTCCTTGGCTAAAACTCAATGCAAAACCTTTTCCTTTTCTCCTATCTCCGATGAAATTTGCCGTAAAGCATTATTATCCATTCAGTCTCAAGCAGTTGGCTGTGATGAAGTGAGTCGTGCCATGATATTACCCATTCTTGAACATTTTCTTTCAGTTATTACTCACATACTAAATTCTTCTCTTCTGACAGGGGTTTATCCTTCTCTATGGCGTAAAGCTTTTGTCATTCCTATTCCAAAAGTCACCAACCCCTCACAACTTAATAATTTTAGGCCTATTTCCATTTTACCTTTTCTGTCGAAAGTTTTAGAATCAGTTGTCCACAAGCAAATGACCACATTCATTTACAAAAACAATTTTATCTCCCCGTTTCAATCAGGATTCCGTCCTGGTCATAGTACCACTACGGCACTTCTGAAAATCACTGAAGATATTCGAGATGGCTTGGAGTGTAAAAAGGTCACTATACTTGTTCTGATTGACTTCTCTAATGCCTTTAATCTAGTTGACCATGACATTCTCCTCGCCATGCTCAATTATCTAAACTTTTCTTCTGATGCGGTGAAATGGTTTTCTTCTTACCTCAAAGATCGTCAGCAAGCTGTCAAGCATAAGCATGCGACATCTGACTGGCAGAAAGTCCTAACTGGCGTACCGCAAGGAGGGATTTTATCTCCTCTTCTGTTCTCCATTTTCATAAATTTTCTTACTTCTCACCTTAGCTGTTCCTACCATCTGTACGCCGACGACCTTCAAATTTACTCCCAAGTTGGCGCTAATTCTATCGATTCTGCTATACACACCATTAACGATAATCTAGCTCATATAAACAATTGGTCAAGTAAATTTGGAATTAAAGTGAACCCTGACAAATGCCAAGCGATTTTGATTGGGAGTACCCGCCAGCTCTCTAAAATTGATCTTAGTTCTGTGGCTCCTCTTATTTTTGACGGTATAACTATTAAGTTTTCCCCGTATGTGAAAAATTTGGGATTCTATATTGACTCTTCTCTTAGTTGGTCAACACAAATCACCATGATCAGTCGATGTGTTTTCGGGAACCTCAGTGCTCTGAATCGTCTTAGAAACTTCCTTCCACACAAGGTTAAGGTTACTCTGGTGCAAACTCTCATTTTACCTATAATTGATTATGCTGATGTGTGTTACCCTGATCTCAACGAAGACCTACTGGATAAGCTAGACCGTCTAGTCAACAACTGCATCCGCTTTATCTTTTGTCTTCGCAAATTCGACCATGTCTCCTTCTACCGATCTCAGCTAAAGTGGCTTCCGATTCGCCAACGAAGACATATTAGGATACTTTCCACCCTGTTTTCTATTCTCTATGATAATATCTCACCGGGCTACCTGAAAGATAAATTTCAATTCCAGTGCGACACCCATAACCGACAGCTCCGCTCTTCTGAGACTCTGGCTCTCTCCACACCCCTCCACCGTACAGGTTTCACGCATTACTCATTTGCTGTTCAAGCCACACGACTATGGAATGCACTACCCGTAGCATTAAGGCAGCCGTGCAGTAAAGTAACGTTTAAAAAAAAGATTTTAGAGTTCTATCAAAGATCATCATCATCCCAATAGTTTTATGTTATATTTATTTATAATATTAGTCATGTCCTATTTTATATATTGTGTAAGTATGTATTTATATTTGTATCTATCATATGTATTATTTATTTATATATATATATCGTAGAAGGCTGGGTTGGAGTGTATGCTTTCGTATGTTCAGATCATCTCTGTAAACCATGTATCAAAGAACACTTCAGTACTATGAACATAGATCTCTCTCTGTGGGCGTAGTTATATGTCAGGACTGCCAGGATACTAAATAAAACACACTGTTCGACAGGCACAAGGATACTCTTCGTTTATTGCCTGATAATACCCGGTTTCATGAATTCAACGTTATTTAGATTTTCTTTGGTTTCGCGATCCTATACCTATCTGTCCACCGTAATGTCAATTCTCCTTTTTTTAATTTTGATAGATTACTAAGAACTTATTTTACTATACGCCGACACGGCCATTCTGACAAGACACACGTCCTCGTGTGTGAATCGTACGAAATCGCGTCATTTTGAACGAACGTAACATAAAACAAGATCTTCAAAAATCATTACGAATTTGAATTAATTAACCTGAGCCACGTACCATAGTCGTAAACTTCAACTATCAAAAGTAACAACAAAAATTCTGAACGATCTCTGAATCTCGAGTGAGTCCCTCAATCCCCACGGCTTTCAAAGCCAACCAATAATCTCCACTGGGTGCCATACGCATACCCAGTGAACAACGCCACCTTCACCAGAGCAAAACGCGCATCGCGCACCCACGGACTACTTGTGCTGCCCCAAGAGACACCGATTTCTAACGGGCTACGACTACGTAATTGCCACTGGTACTGCAAAGTTACTGACTCGAGTTCCCATGTTTTCTTACTTCATCAACAAGCTCATTAATAAAATCAAATTTGACTGGTACATGACCTACAGGCATTCTCATTAAGTTTCCTTTACTTTACTGCCAAAAGTTACAACAAAGCTTGTTGTTTCCCGAAATCCCGCAAAAATATCATCAGTTCATTTTTTAAGCAAAATCACTGCTTCGCTATGTGTTTTCGCTATGGAGAAGAAGCAGCGGAAGAAACTCCATAACAACACTTTTTTTATCACGGAACTACCAAATTATTATTTGTGCGATTTTAAAATATTCACGTCACGCGTAGGGTCGTTTGGTACGTCGCGATCGCAGCGTCGTCACCGAATCAAAGCATCTCATTCGTTTGACTCACTGTCGGCCATTGCTGACGACTCACACGTCCTCGTGTGACCATTCTGTAAAGACAATATCAACACAGTATTTCGTTCGGCTATTCTGACTTCATGAAGTAAGGGAAGTGTATGTGTGTGTATGTTTTTGTGTGTGTGCTCATAATCCCAGATAAAATTTCACAACTCGAATATCAACTATGTTCAATAAAGAAACAAACTCATTCCTAACTTATTCCTCAATAAATTAATCGAAAGGCATTATAAATTCTCGTCTCTTATCTATACTGCTCAATTTTCAACGTAAACCACAAGTAAAATCACATCAAATCCTAATATTATATCATCATAATTCCTTCAAAATAAACTTCAAAATATTTTAAACCGCTTTTACCAATCAGTATTCAACACTTTTGTTATTGTCCAACCAGTATTTAAACAGTTCCAACTACTATCCAACCTGGATTTGTACACGTTATGTCACAGTTCAACACACAGAAAAATGGCTGAAGGTTGATCATCATCATTAAACTCAAAGCTGAGAACATCATCAAATTACTCTTAAGTCCATAAATTAATCACTTTGCTTAGTACACACACAACATCGACCCTTCCTCAAACCTCCAACGTCTCCATTGAGCGTTGTCACACCACACAGGACACGCTTATACCAAGCGTTCCCACCCCATGTGTCACTAAGCATTGTGTTGGCCCAACTGCCTCATCACCATCATGCGAAAGGCCGCATTGATCTCTACTATAAACATTTGACCTTCAGACAATTTAAACAGTCACGGCTGTTACAGATAAAGAGACCTTATTAAGCCACGCTTAATACGAATTCAACTAAGCATACTGGTTAAACAATTTCTCTCATAACAGATTATAACTCTAACCTTGATTTACCTAACCTTTTTTTTTACCTTACCTAACCTACCCTTTTTTAACGTGTGGAAAGACCTTCGTCTCATCCATTCGGCTACCGGAAGCCGGAGAGATATGTAACCTACCCTAACCTATCATCCTAACCTAATTTAAGCTAAGCTAAACTTATTGGTCCGCAGTGGTTTGGAGCACCGCAGTGCTGTTTAGAATCCATACGGATTGATGTAGATGATGTGTATTCCAAGAGACTCGAAAGTGCTCAGAAACGCTTCTCATAGCATCTTACATTCCCATACAATTTGGGCAAAACTATTCCAAGCTACGCAGATAATTAAAGCACTTCAAGATGTCACTATCGAATCGAACACGAATGCTTGACCTCTCGTTTCTTTACAAGCTTGCCAATGGATTATTTGACGCTCCTAATATTTTCTCTCAACTCAACTTTTTCGTTCCATCCAAATTACCTAGATCATCATGGTTCAGAATTCTCAATGACGCACAATGTTATTCTAACCTCAAAAAAAGTACCACTTACTAGAATTATTCGCATAATTAGGAATATTTCTAATAATTATGACATTGACTTATTCACAAGTGAAATTCGCAAGTCTCAAAAGGCTTTAATTAATTTGATTTCTTCAGATGCACTCTAATTTTCAATTCAATACTATTATCATTTTTGTTATTATCAATGTTATTATCTTACTGTTAACTCGCCTTAGTTAAATGCATGACCACCAAGAAACGGCCATGTAGTCTACACCTATAAAATAAGACTTATCTTGCTTCTGTTATTACCTATTGTTTATTTTCTGTAAACGGTTTGTATTATGTGGGTGTTAACTAAATAAAGTAATAAAATTTAATTTAATTTAGTTAAATTAATTAGCATGGGCAATTTGTCGAACGATCCTCAAGAAAACATCATTATTCACATACTCTGCCACTGTAAGTGACGTCCATTCGGACACAAACTGTACTCACTGAATAACCTCCATCAATTTATATGAAGAATAGGATTTAAGTTCTAAGACCTGGTGTCTATAAATTTTGTAGTAGCGTTGTAGGATATTTGGAGAATTAAACGTTTTTCTTTCTTTCTTTTTACTAACTGATCAATTAGGTAAACATTAAATTTCAATTCAATCAACAAATAATCATCAGTACCACAGAAATTATTCAATTTACTTTTGAATTAATAAAAATAAAGCTTGACGTCGCATTAACAACTCATCTCGTCATCGTACCAACAAATCCTGTTTCATGACGTCGCATCAACAACTCATCTCGTCATCGTACCAACAAATCCTGTTTCAACATTTTACCTTCTTAGAATTTAGGAAACGGCACCGATCATTTCCGAGAATGTAAGAAACACAATTATTTGAAATGAGTTTTTGAACTTAGGACCCATCTTGATCTGATTGCTTTCATTCCATCTTATCACATTTAATCTAACCCTAATTAGATCATCTATCATCCTCAACTGTATCTGTAGTATGAATCGAAGATAACATTTCAAATTCAACTCTGTTGAAGTGAGTAAGTCTGTAGAAGAGTGGTCTGTAGTCAACACGACATTTCAAAATTTCTTTTTCATCATAATAAAATTGTCATCAGTTGTCACTTCGATAGATTATAATACTTACGTCAAGACGTAATATGTCATAACAAACCTTGATGACAATTTTGCACCAACCCAAGAACTATCAAAATATTATCATAAAATTATGCAGGCAAAACACGAAATGTAATAATGTTACCATCCAAATATGCAGTTACCGTTGCTCATCAATTGAAGATATTAAGTTACCATTCAGTCTACTTTGCAACAATGCACAATGTGTGATTGGGCGCGATCATTAAAATTGCCAATAAACAAATCAATATCAATCTTACAAAAGAGCTAGAAGTTCCTCAACTACGTAGGAAACGCTACCATTATAATCAAGGCATCTACTTGACCATCTTACCATGTTCAAAATCAGAATGTAATTAATGATAGGATTAGATGCATATGCTAAAGTGACGTGGCCATTTGATCACTGGTGAACATCTTGTATAACGTAGCATCACAAATAGGTTGGTCTTTCTGTTGCGTTATATTTAACGGTGTACTGAACCAGAAGAATACCATGTTACAATTGCAACTTTCACCAACCTTAGCAGAATTATCATTAGTTAATGAATATTCAGTTCTCTAAAAGTAAATGAAATGTTAAAGCTTTATGCCAATCATGCCGGGGCTCGACCATCCACAGGTCAACTCAGTAATCAGCACAGGACACAGCGCTCGCAACAGCGCCGGCAGAAACATCAACAACCCGTTGCAATTTGGCGGAAACCAGTCTCGCTCCACACTCACAGATTCAAATCTCGCCGTTTTCCTTAACTGAAACATTTAAGTTAGGTTACTCTCAGTTGCATGATATCGAGCATCATATTCACTGGGGCTACTTATCTTGCATTCTTTTAGTGAAAAACCTGAAACCAAATACTTATTTCCATTTATATCCCGAATTTTAGTCATAAGTACCAATACGCTGTGGATTTTTAGATAAAGCCCAACTTTGCTATCACACTCCATGATCTCATCATCTCCTTTATGTTTCAAATGTCATCCGAACTGTTTTGTCCGTCATTTATTTTCCGACATGTATCTCTTAGATTCTCATAAAAACTGTATCACCATCTGGGTTTTTTATCCCACGCCTGATATCGTAGAAGGCTGGGTTGGAGTGTATGCTTTCGTATGTTCAGATCATCTCTGTAAACCATGTATCAAAGAACACTTCAGTACTATGAACATAGATCTCTCTCTGTGGGCGTAGTTATATGTCAGGACTGCCAGGATACTAAATAAAACACACTGTTCGACAGGCACAAGGATACTCTTCGTTTATTGCCTGATAATACCCGGTTTCATGAATTCAACGTTATTTAGATTTTCTTTGGTTTCGCGATCCTATACCTATCTGTCCACCGTAATGTCAATTCTCCTTTTTTTTAATTTTGATAGATTACTAAGAACTTATTTTACTATACGCCGACATATATAATGAGTATATAATTTATGTGTGTATTGTATTATATTTGTTGTATTATATATCTTTTTATACCGCCTTCGTAGTATTCCCACTGCCCAAAGGTTGACTGGGAGAGAATGCTTTTAGCATTAAGTCCGCCTTTTGTTCCTATACATAATGTAAGGTGCAAAAAAGATTAAATAAATAAATAAATAAATAAATAAAAGTAGTAAATTAAATTTTTTATCAATCGGAACATCTTTTTTGTGACTTTGGCGAATTCACCCTACTGTAGGTTTGTAGGTATACCTACCTACCTATTAAGTAGGTACATAGGTTCTTAAGAGGTACGAATATTTTGTACTTATAAAAAAAGTGTCTGATTTTTGATGTTTGATTGACATTTCATTAACCAAAAAAAACTTGTCTATATTCCTGTTTACTATTGTAGTTCATAATATTTTTTTGTATTTAATTAATCGAAGAAATTATGGCGAGTAGTGCGAAGCCGTCCCCTTCCACGAGCAAGTACCGGCTGTCACGGCGGGGGAAGAAGCTGCAGATGTCGGACGACCAGCGCGTCTTGCTGGCGTTGCCCAAAGACGTCCCGGAGAGAACTTGGTCTTCATCTTTTACATACACACTTTCACTTGGTCTTAGTTGTAATTTTGGTGTAGATGTAGAAAATGGTCATGTATTTTGATATTGTTGCTACTGAAGGTATAAATTAATCAGGTTAGGGCATAGACTTATATTTAAGTCAATGGGTTAGGGCTTCTAGCTAGACCGCAGCAACGTGGAATGTTGTATTGGCATTTTGTACAACTAGTTGACCTGGGTGGTCACCGTTGTTGACGGACACACTCATCAGTAACACTTATCGATTATTACTGGCATTGCGCCGAAAAATACATGTTATACGTAATATGAGACCTTTCACGGTAAATTTTTGGTGGGTGATACTGTTGAGAGCACAGAACATCTAATAATTAGTTAGAAAGGAGTTGTGGGCGGGGCAGGCGCGCCAAGACTATGAGCAAACGTGCATACTTCACAAAAACACGCGATCGCGCTGTTTAGTGACTCGCGACCTCCAACGGAGAAAAGTACTGCGAAACACTGCGTCTAAATTACGTGAAAATGCCTTCATGTGCGGTAATTACTTGCCGTGCACGAAGCCAAGTGCTTAACATAAACAAAGGAAGCGTTTCTTTTCATCGGTAAGTAAAAAAACTACGATATTTTAGTTTAAATCCTTCAAAATGTCCTTCAAATAATTCTTTTCCCAAAAAATATACATTGCGGGCTGCATGCGCTCGTCATTTTTATCACATCAATTCGAACGCGTAATGTATTGCGTAGAAGTAGCTCTAGTGTTGGTCGTAGTAAAAGATGACATCGATATTCGATAGATTCTTTCGAAGTTATAATAAAAACAACGTTCTTAAGTAATGTGAATGTGGCCAGATAAATTTAATATTTTATGCATTGAAATATAGTTTGAAAGTACATTGACGTATTTTACACGTAGTAAAACTGGTTTATATTATATTTTTCAGTTAGATTTTTGGCAGGATATTGTTGTTTGAAGCAGTTACTTCTTGTTTATTATTTTGTTAAAATCTATATCTAATCTAGCGTTCATGAGTACCGTCATTGAACCTAGGTGGCATGCCTATGAGTACCGCCATTTTGAAAATCGGCAGTTGGTTTGATCACACGGTGGTTCAAATTGTTAGTGCAGCGCCACGTTACACTAGGGGTCCTAGGTTCAAATTCCATATCTGTAAAATTTTTGGAATCCACATTTTCATGTTTTATTCTAATAGAATTTAATGAATTTTAGTTTCCCGAAAGATTCAGTTATACGAGCTCAGTGGATCGCTGCAACAGGCAACCTGACTGGATTCCTACTAAATGTTATTTTTTATGGATTTAAGGTAAACCTTTATTTTACACATCTGTCGACCTTACGAAAATAAATACCGATAAAAGTTTATCGTCAGTCAATCCTTAAGCTACAGTGCCACGCCTCTCACGCACACATAACAACCCTCGTGCGTATTTGTTCATTTTCGTAGTAGTGAGCAAATGGAGGGGATCGAAACGGCGACAGCGGTTCTCGTACAAATTACGCGCTATGCCCTTTCTAACTAATTATTAGATGTTCTGTGGTTGAGAGCTAGCAAAGCGGGTAAAATCCCCATGTAAGTACCTTCGGATTTAAATAGTTTGTTTAAGGATCTACTAAGTTTTTTAATGCAGGGCTGAAA
Organism: Thymelicus acteon; assembly: GCA_951805285.1. Taxonomy (NCBI): domain Eukaryota; kingdom Metazoa; phylum Arthropoda; class Insecta; order Lepidoptera; family Hesperiidae; genus Thymelicus; species Thymelicus acteon. The sequence continues at coordinate 865,184 of OX638227.1, read as the reverse complement.
TATTACAAAAAGAAGAGAATGACCTTATGATATTTGACGTGAGAGAAGAGATAATAGAAGAAGCTCTCAACATCTGCTATGAGAAGTACATGGAGAAGCAAAACGCGCTGTTCACAGCCTACTGTGCTGAACAAGCTTGGCTTAAGCTCATTAACTGGTAATTGATAATATTATAATCATTATCAGGACCTATATCTGCACCACTACTGGTTTCGAGTTATATTCACGATGTGCAGCTCCGGATGCACCCACTCCGGGCGCCAGTTTAGGGGGGGCGCCAAAATCATAATATAGTATGATTATATTAGCTCCACAAAGCGCCTAGCATATAGCATAGGTAGGCGCCCGATGACCTTTTTTTAGGCCTTAGCGCTGAATTGATTGTGCTTTCTATACGTTTATGTATTTACGGTTAGACACTCGATGACCTTCCTTTTTTTTAGTGAGCGCCTGAACCGCTTTTGCCCCGGTTCAAAAAAATCGTTGATCCAGGCCCCCTTTTTCAGTTACATCTATGTATCTAACTATCTATGCCTGACGATGTAAGGGCCATAGTCAAGTACGCTGGCCGAAAAAAGTCTAGTCTATTTATGTCTAGAATACAAATATTTTTGATTTTTGAATTTTGGGGGTGCGTGCTGCGTATTCAAACTTGGACTCGCGTTCGGGAGACCAACTTTCAAACCGCCACGCTATCACGCTATCAATCTACCATTTAGAAGAAAAGCTTGTTCTAAATTGGTTGATACATATTTATATTTATAAAATATCTGAATAAATTAATATTATGTTCAATTTGCCTAAAAATCCGTTAGACAAAATGATGCGAACATTGCTTTAGATATTAGGTACCCACTTACCTATGAAAATATGCAGGTACAACATACCTATACTATATCTACGCGTTGAACTAAGCTATCCTCAAACCCTTGTTCGGCACCTAAAAAGTTTCGTTCTAAAGGTACTTCTTCCGCCACGACCCTGGCGAAGACCCGAGCGCCTACCCGCCGTGCTACATCCCCAAGCGGACAGAGTCCTGGCTCCCGGACGAGATGCCCGACCCGTCCCCCAAGGACACGCTGTGCAGGCAGGACCTCGCCGTGCTGGAGGATATGCCGGAGGAGAGACTGAAGAAGTGGCCCAGCAGTTCCTCTATTGATGTGCCGGTTATTGAGGAGATTCCACAGGAGTACTGGTGTAGTGTTTGTACTGCTATTATAGTTATAGCAGTAGTCATGTTATCTCGGGAGCACGGGTAGTGGGGCAACACTGGGCAGTCACGAGACAGCCGTAGACGAGAGCAGACGTGTTTCCCTACCTACTGGTGTCGTAACGAGCTAATGCAAGTCAACCATATCACTATATCCAAATATTACGTGAGCACGTAAGTACAACAACTACTACATAATGGCGACGAGGTCAAAAGGTCAGTGCAGTAAATATTTTTATTTTGTGTTGATAAAGGAAGAGTTGGAAGGAAAATAACACGTCGATGCAAGAAATAATCAACAGACGAATGTTAATATTAGTGCCGAATAGTTATCTCGAGAATTTGTTTGTGTGCTGTAACTTTAAATAACGTATTGAGCAAAATTATCATAATTATCGAAGAGAACCTCTCTAATTAGGTATAAAAATTGCCGCCATTACCGCTACCTACACAATTCCCTTTGTTTTCTGAAAAATGGCATTGATTGACATTGTAAAAACAACTGTGCGTGAGTAAAAAAGTGGCATTTTGTGTTATAAGCGTAATTCACGCTACTGAAGTAATAATAACATAAATGACATTTTGGATATCGTGTCACTTATTTAGCTGAAAGTGATAGCGAGACAGGTTTTGTTTTGAAATAAGAAGTGATATTTAGTGTTTGGCTGTGTCGTTTTAAATATAATACACAGTATCGATCTATTGGAGGGATTGCTACATAAATGGCGTATTGCGTGTGGTGCCGCGTGTTTGGTTAAAGTTGCGTATGTGTGCCAATGAGAAAAAGTGGCATTGTGCGGAACTTTTTCCGAATATATTTTTTGAATAACTACTTATTTACTAGCATGTTTTTAGTGCCTAACTAAAAGTAGGTTGGGCGAACCGACGAGAGAGGCTAATTGCAACGATATATTTCAGTTTTCTTCATAGACATTGATCGCAATGTTGAGTTGAAAACTTTGAATGGCTATACTGAAAAACTACTATTTTTGTAAAGCACCATTTTTGTTTTAAATGTGCGAATTGTGTCCGGCATCCATTCTTGCGTGTGTGTGTTGCACAACAACACTTAGTAATAAAAAGGAGATAACATTATACAAATTATGAACTTAAATAAAGGAGTAGGGACCTTAAAATATTCAAGAATAAAAGGAGAAAGGTTCCCTAAATTAGTGAAATTTATTTAGGACTAGCTGTGCCACGCCGTTTCGCCCGCGTTGGTTTGTGGAAGGGACTGGCTGCTGGAAGGTACGATGTTGTATGGCCTGTGGCCTTCCTCGGTGAATGGATTGTCGGACGGAGTTTTTCGGTTCGAACCGTTGGTTCCTGGGATTGGCGAGTTCGGCTGGACTCTTCGGCTTTATAAAGTATAGATTTTTACTACCATTATAGATGGCAGCACATGCAAGTTTAATTGTTGAGAGTGAGTTTGCTTCTTCGCTGCCATAAAACTATAACAGTAAGGGTGATTGTCAATAAAATTAGCTGTTGTTATGACTTTTAGTTATATTCTACGCAGGTCCTGGGTTTCATTCAAACGTAGTTTTGCTTTAGTTACAAAGTACATGTGTAGGTATGATAAACTGAAATAATTGCAGTCGTTTTGATATGAATTCTGATAAAAAATGGAACTGAAGTTGTTTGATGAAAAATTATGTTCTGTTATGAAAGTATTGCATTGGCAGTATCAAACATACATATCATGCCTAGCCGCCTAGGTATACATGCAGCCATGCACTTATATTTCTTTTGAAAATAATATACATAAACTATCACAAGCTCTTGTAATACGGTTAACGTAATTTAACGTTGCGGCGCCGGGTCCCTATTTCAGCTTGTAAGTTCTTTGTGACTCTTTAGCAGTCTTTCCTTTCGGTATCTGACCATCACGGCTGTACTACACGGCTGAAAATATAATAACATAAAGTGAGTAATCATAAATAAAGTTGGTTTGATGGGCGGTAGCGTAAGAAAGAAAGAAACATTTATTCCGTCATAAGAATAGCAACAACGTTAGGGTTCTATGGTGGATGTGTCACTGGCGCGCCGACGACGAGGAGCGCAGGGGCGGGTAATTGACCGTTATGGTCGTGGTCGCTCTGTTAACACATGACGCTTTTGTTGTAGTCAGAAGTGCTTGACATTTGACATACAGCGTTAGAATGCCCTCGTGTATTGTACCAATGTGATTAGTGTAGTGGAGCAAAGGATGGGCGTGTGTGTGTTGTGGCTCTTTTCAGAACGGAGTTCTTGGTTGGTTTGTAAGGACATAACGTATCTATATTTTTGAGTATCATTGCGTATTGGGAGATGATAGGAAGTTCCTATCATCGTTCCTATTAGGAACCATTATACAAGCCGCGATACCGGAGTTCAAATCTTCACGATGAGACAATTTTATTTTTCTAATTTAGTTTTTGTGTTGAATTTTATAGAATCTATTCAGGCAGTGAGGGTCAAAAGCGCTTGCGAGCTAGACGCGTTCTTGTGTTGTTACTGTGATTAAACTAAGTTGTGTCACGGAAATCATATTATATATTGGTTATTGAGTTATTCGTGCGCAAAAGGAGTAAGTTTTTACTTTTAAATTGAGAACAATAATTGTATTTTGTTCGAATGGGTGCAGCAATGTTTAAAATTTTGCTATTTATTATTGTAGCCTGAGGAAAGCGCCCTTTTGAAGACGCACGATTTGATATATTATAGTAAATTCATACCCCTGGAGAAGCCGAGGCTTGGTTTTGACCGAATTCCACAAAAATCGTGAAGGAGAAACTCTCCTGACGTCCAAAAAATATTTATTAAGCTGGATGTATTTAGTTATAAATCGAGAAGTCCTCTTTAAATAGTTTTGCAGGCAAACCGATTGTAGTTTTGTATCGATTTACAGCTAAATGTTGTAAACCACTTGGAATTTCATTTCAATAAGATGACCCGTCACAATACCTAGAAAAGTTCATAAAAAAAAGTGAGGTCAAGGTAATGTTGAGTTCAAGTGAAAAGGGTAAAGATAAAGATAAAGTTTAGTGAATGTTTAAGCTATAGTCCGAGTTGAAGTTTTATCAGGCCTGGCGCACTCCGCATTTTACCATAACGTTACAAGTAGGTACATGCCACGTTCGACATGTCCTACTAATTCAGAAAATTCATAATAGCAGTCACACGTTCGTAATCTATCACACATAGTAAAAATTTTGGTGTTTGTCTATATGTTGATGCGTGTTCTTCAGTAAGATCAGAAGTAAGAAAAATACAAAATGAATTAACTTTTGTAAATGTTAGTTTCCTTCAGGTCATCACACATGTCACTAAACTTTCAGATTAATTTTATTCTTTCAAAAAAAGGCAACCCTGACATTGCCAGAGAGGATAAGCGACAGTGTTAGAAAGGAAGGTAACTCATTACATGTTTTGATTAGCGCTGTGCGATCTGAATTACACTTTATTGCGTTGGAGCCAGAGTCACTATTTATTTAAATGATTTTTCGGAAGTTTTCTTAGTGCACCTTCTGTACTTATTTAAAAATACTATTATTTCTTCTGTGGTTTTAGTTAAACTCAGAGTTAAAGGAAAAAATAGTATTCAAGCTAAAGTTACAATGAAAGTAAAATTTAAAAGGCACTCTAACTCGAAGAGTCAGAGAAATCAGAGTAAAATCAACCAAAGGCAGTACGAGCCCTCATGAAATTGAAAATCATACGCAACTCAGTTGTCGGCAATATGAGCCCTCATGAAATTGAAAATCATACATTACTGAGCTGTCGGCAATATGAGCCCTCATGAAATTGAAAATCATACATTACTGAGCTGTCGGCAATATGAGCCCTCATGAAATTGAAAATCATACATTACTGAGCTGTCGGCAATATGAGCCCTCATGAAATTGAAAATCATACATTACTGAGCTGTCGGCAATATGAGCCCTCATGAAATTGAAAATCATACATTACTGAGCTGTCGGCAATATGAGCCCTCATGAAATTGAAAATCATACATTACTGAGCTGTCGGCAATATGAGCCCTCATGAAATTGAAAATCATACATTACTGAGCTGTCGGCAATATGAGCCCTCATGAAATTGAAAATCATACATTACTGAGCTGTCGGCAATATGAGCCCTCATGAAATTGAAAATCATACGTTACTGAGTTGTCGGCAGTATAAGCCCCCATGAAATTGAGATTGATACATTGACCTGATGGAAGTAGTGACCTCATGAAATTTAGAATCATACATACATTACTTGACTAGACGGCAGTATGGGTCCCATGATTTGAAATCATAGTAACTAAAGTGTGTATGGACCTCTTGAAATTGAAATCATTACTGACTAGACGGCAGTATGGGCCCTCATAACTTTGAAAACCATACAAAATGTAGTGATTTTGTGAATATATTAGTTATTTGGCGTGATGGAGTCGAGATGTAGAATAAAGATAATGAATAGATGAGGTATTTCAATAAATGTCTGGTGTGTGAATGATTGGTATCTGCAGTGTCTGACTCATATGTGACACCGTTGGGTCCGTTGGGCCCATTCAGAAAGGACGCCTAAATAAAGGAAATTCCTGTTGCGAGTCTAGCCATGTTTGGCGTGTTATGGTCGTCGGTGGGACCTAGTTTATATTACGAATATAAGAGGATTGTCTCGCAAGTAAGACTTTAGTCTTTAAAAACGAAAGCAGGTTGTAAGCTGTACGTAATTTGTTGTTGACAGTAAACCACTTTTAGTAATAATATAAATTTTCATCGACTTTCTCATATTTCCTGTGTTTGTTTTACCAGTAAGTTGTCTATTTAAGGACAGAAATGACGAGGTTCGTTTGTATGTTGGTATGAAACCTAATAACTTGGCGATCTTGATCAAAGAGAGAAGAAAGAGGGAAGTATGAAAAGCTAAGAGGTGATGCAAATAATTATTATTTAATAAAGATAGAAGGAGAATGGGTGAGAATGGGAAAGGTGTAAGACGAAAATATGCTGGAAGAGGTCTCAGGTGTTGTTTCAATGTTTAAAATAATTTGCAGTGAAGGTATAATCTACATAAGTAATTCTATACGAAGCATGCATATGACAGTTTGAGTTTGTTGAGGCTAGTGAAGGCACCCAGAAGGCTACAGTTTACGAACCGTAGCCTGCTTCATACATATAGTGCGTGTTACAAATGAGTTTGTCTAAGTAGCTGAAATATTGAATGGTGTAGACGTGGAGTGGCCTTTGAAGGCTTGAGTTGCGATCAACTGCAGAGTCGACTGTGGATCGGACTCCAGATTAAATTAAGATTTTAATAAGGAAGGGATGTAGTGTTTGTACTGCTATTATAGTTATAGCAGTAGTCATGTTATCTCGGGAGCACGGGTAGTGGGGCAACACTGGGCAGTCACGAGACAGCCGTAGACGAGAGCAGACGTGTTTCCCTACCAACTGGTGTCGTAACGAGCTAATGCAAGTCAACCATATCACTATATCCAAATATTACGTGAGCACGTAAGTACAACAACTACTACAACTGGTAATAATGTTTAGATTCTACAGTCAATTTGAGTACAAAAGCCTTGTGAAGAAAAGTTTGACTCTTAGGTTTCTTGTCTAGGAGGTCTGGAAGAATTAAAGTATTAAAAAAATATTAAAGTGATCATCAATTTTTCATTTCTAAAGCGCATTGCTTTAATATAGAGTTAGGATTTCTAAACAGTTATGAGCCAAACGTTTATAGATACAATTTCCTGACCATTGATCCAAATTCTAAAGCTTTCTTTTAGATTAACATTAATTCAACTGAAGCTCTGTTTCAGGTTCCCGGGGAAAATTTATTGGCCTCATGACGAAACAGAGTCTGAACGGCTAACGAAAACAATCAGCTATGTAAGTTGCAATATCAATATCAAAAGAAAATAAAATTTTCTTTCGTTTCCATAAAATGATACATTGTCATCTCCTTTGAATCGGGTGCATCGTGCAAAATGAAACACGTGGCTTTACATTTAACTTATAATATATACATTTAACTTTCAATGTATCAAACGTAAAGTACGTATAAGATGTTTATATAAGTCCTAACAGATTCTTCAATATTATGATGAACTAAGTATTTCCTGTATGAATGCAGGCGTCAACTGAGAGTCCAGACGCCGGTTCAGGCGCCAACTTCGGAACTGAAAGCGAGATTCTGCAGAAAGTCACAGACTACAGCACAGAGGAATTGACTGCTAAGGTGAGTAGATTGATATTATCGTAGGCGTCGGTACGTAGTTTGGATACGAATGGGTGGTAAAAATAAATTGAGATAAAATTTTAAAAGGCATTGGTAAAAAGTATACGTAATAAGTATTTTAAGAACAATACTTAGTTATTCAATACTTCGACGTCATCGTTACATAATGAAATTAATTAGTACCTATCTGATATGTAGTAATTTTCTAAATTCAATTCGCGCGCGGACTATAGATGAAAAGGCAACAAACAGAAACGAAAAAATGAGCCATCATCAGCAGAAAAGATTAGCATCAAAATTTAAATTCTGTGACAGAAATTCTAGAAGTGTGGCCGTAGTTTTAGTTTTTAAAGCAAGGTTGCAAGTATACATTAAAATAAGGCTGACAATAAAATAATGAATAATTACCCAGGAATCGGCTCTGAGTGCACTGAAGACTACGACTCCAGTCGAAGGGTCTCTGCACGGCGCCGGCGACTCAGTTGTCGACAAACTTAAACCCAGGAAGAAGGTTATGGAGAAGAGCAAGGTTTTCAGCCGGCCAAGGTATTACCACTGACTCTATCACAATTGCAGTAAACAGCTCAGACTTGGACTTTGAAGAAAATGAAAGTTTAAAGCATAGGCCTTCAAGACTTCGCTTCGTAAATTGCTAGACTTCACCACGAAGAATTATCCTCCTTTCAATTTTATTTCCTTTTTTCATGGTGTTTTCCTTTGAATCTGGGATCTTTACTTAAGCAGGCAGGGTCATTGCCAACCCTTGGTTGGTCTTGTATCTTTGCCTATGTTATCGAAGTATTTTAAGTTATGTTCTGGTTGCAGCATGCTGGGGCGATCGCGGGCCACCTTGCCGCCTCTGGACGGGGACTCAGGTTCGCGAGTCAGTATCATCTCCGACTGCCGGCTGAGGAACCTCAGGTAAACTAACTAACTACATTGTACTACTGTTCTCCACGTTTGGTTCGATGATATCGATACAACCATACAACCATCTCTTTTATTTTTTTTTCTTAATAAATTTGTATGAAAGTATAATTATTTTAGTATAACGAATAGCTATAGTCTGCATGCAGGTTCTGAGATTTTGTCATCCAACAAGGATTTTATTTAAATGGCTCGTGATTTTATTTAAATTGAGGTCGTTGGTTGATGTTCCTGGGCACCTTTGTTTTTTGTAGCGCTGTAGTGTTGCAGTGTACTTATAACATCTATGACTTAACAATTGAACGAAACGTACGATACGTGTCGAATGTCGATACAAATACAAAACCTTTATGTGAATGATGTTAAGCACTCGTACTTGTGAGGGTACTTTTTTAATTATTAATAACCTAGGAGAACCTACAAAAAGAACTTTGTTATTGAAGTCTACGTGTATTTTAATAACTAATGGAGTATTATTTAAACTAGGACCTACTAGAAACAATAACTTCCTACTTCCCACAATTACTTGACATTAAAACACTTGATTTTAAAGTGTTTTGTTAACTACCCCTATTATTTACCCGTCGATTTCACCGGCTGGTGAGAATAGAGTTTATTCAATTGCGCAAATAGAAGACATTCGAGCACTTTAAGTGTTTTATTTAGAATGGACAACATGGCAAGCTATTGTCATAACGTTTAGAAATAGAAAATAAAGGATTAGTGTGGGAATAGGGGAACACATTACACACGTGCAAAGTAACAAAGGGTGAATGTGGATGAATACCTTTAATGTAGTAATGTACTGATGTTTATTAAGAAAAATGTTGTAATGGGTCGTTGACATGGGTTCCGTGATTTTTAATCGACTTCAAAAAAAGGAGGAGGTTCTCAATTCAACTGTATTTTTTTTATGTTTGTTACCTCAGAACTTTCGACTGGGTGAATTGATTTTGATGATTGTTTTTTTAAACGAAAGCTGGTGCTTGTCATGTGGTCCCACTTAAATGTTATTGAGATCTGACAATAGCATCTATGAAAAAACCATATAAGTCTTAAATTTGCATTAAGTATATGCGCGACAAATGGACGAATAACTTAGTATCACACCAACCGATTTCGATGATTATTTTTTTAATCGAAAGCAGGTGCTTGTCATGTGGTCCCACATAAATTTGAACGAGATCTGACAAGTAGTTTTTGAGTAATTTTGAAGTCTGTTATTTTTTGTAAGTAAAATTTAGATTATTACAGAAAAGTATCTAAGGCAAAGCAATCTTTATTACTCTCATGATTCTTAGACGTAGCGGTTTTTAATTTTGTGTTTTTATTTATTTAGCCTACATCTGGACTGACCTGAGTTTTAATACAAGACTAGGTATACCCGGCATGTGCTATTGCACAAAAAGCGGCCAAGTGCGAGTCGGACTCGCCCATGAAGGGTTCCGTAGCAGCAAGTAACATAATATAAAAGTTCTTGTAGTTTGTTGTAACTTTGATCAATGTTTTTTGTGGTTTACGATTTATGACGTATTAAAAAAAACTACTTACTAGATCTCATTCAAACCAATTTTCGTTGGAAGATTGCATGGTAATGTACATCATATATTTTTTTTAGTTTTATCATTCTCTTATTTTAGAAGTTACAGGGGGGGGACACACATTTTACCACTTTGGAAGTGTCTCTCGCGCAAACTATTCAGTTTAGAAAAAAATGATATTAGAAACCTCAATATCATTTTTGAAGACCTATCCATAGATACCCCACACGTATGGGTTTGATGAAAAAATCATTTTTAAGTTTCAGTTCTAAGTATGGGGAACCCCCAAAATTTATTGTTTTTTTCCTATTTTTGTGTGAAAATCTTAATGCGGTTCACAGAATACATCTACTTACCAAGTTTCAACAGTATAGCTCTTATAGTTTCGGAAAAAAGTGGCTGTGACATACGGACGGACAGACAGACAGACAGACAGACAGACAGACAGACAGACAGACATGACGAATCTATAAGGGTTCCGTTTTTTGCCATTCGGCTACGGAACCCTAAAAAAATGCATGGAAAACGTCGAAAATCGAAAATGTGCATTGTTTATGTGGTCTCATACCATCTCCACATTAGCTTTTCAAATGAAACCATTTCGGGGCACATCGGTTGGATAGTTTCAGTCTATAAAGGACATTCGTACAAACATTTTTTGTGTTTTATGTATATAGATAGATAGTAGGTATTTTAATAGAAGATTATTTCTATGGGAGCAGGAAATTTCAACCTTGGATTGACTTTAATTTCGCATAGTACCAAATAATGTTGCAATTGAATTACTCGGGACTTTCAGGAGACAATTATTTTCTTATGAAAAATATTTTTGGAATCGAATTATACGTATACGCCATAGACTTTTCGAAAACTGCTCTGCCTCTGGGTTTCATCTATGATATGTTAGTAAGAGAACCCTAATATCCCTTATATAACGTAACCCCAGGTGCTTTGACCCCTCAGCCCAACCTTTGTCTCTGATTCTATTTGAATGAGATAAAAAGTACGCATTTGCAGGGGGACAAAAAATCTCTTATAAGTATTTATCAATACGAGTATTATGCAGTGTATGCAGTTAATGGTGGACACTTGTGGGGTAGTGCGTAGGGCTGCCACATTTTAATAAATGTTTTGTTGTGAAGTTTTTATTTTTGTTGTTGTACCTACCTCGTTACTACTAAGTATAAAAGGAGGCTTGTATCTTAATAAAAAGTTCCTAGTTTGCTTGCAGCTAATTAGGTAGTTGCTTGGCTCAAATATATTGTGCAAATTATTATCTGCAGTAAAAGTTATGTGATGTTTACTCCAAGTTATCGATAGTAAAGTTATCTATACATCTTTTATACATCTATACATCTATACTTTATACAAATAAATAAAATTGGAGTGTCTGTTTGTAATATTAAAATAACCGCTTTTTACTAAGTGCATTTGGATGTATACACGGTACATATACCAAAACAACATTTTTTACAATTTTTGTCTGTCTGTCTGTCTGTCTGGCAGTTTGTTCCGGTTAATCTCTGAAAAGGCTGGACTGATTTTGACGGGACTTTCACTGGCAGATAGCTGATGTAACAAGGAGTAACTTAGACTACTTTTATTTTAGAAAAAAAAAATAGTTTGTTAGGCGATACGAAGTTCGCCGGGTCAGCTAGTAAGTTATAAAATAAAATAAATATAGATTTGAGGAAAAAAGTGATAGACACTAGAACTAGGTATTTTTGGCTTGCAGCCCAAAGGATGTCGCAAGGCTGGTGCATCAATTCTCGTGAAGATTGACATGGGTGTTACAAACTTTATAACATGACATTGAGTCGTGTCAGCCCTAAGCAACAATGTCCCAGGTGTGCGGGGTCAGCGACCGCATCAGCTCGGGACGCAGTGTCCAATCGGTGTACGGTGGTGCGGTGGTGCTGACCCGGCGAACTTCGTATCGCCTGATAAACTATTTTTTTTTTCAAAAATATAAGTAGCCTAACTTCCTCCTTGTTACATGAGCTATCTGCCAGTGAAAGTCCCGTCAAAATTGGTCCACCGATTTCAGAGATTAGCCGGAACAAACAGACAGATAAACAGACAGGGAGACAAACAAAAATTGTAAAAAATGTTGTTTTGGTATATGTACCGTGTATACATCCAAATACAATTGGTACTAAAGCGGTTAGGTATTTTAATATTACAAACAAACACTCCAATTTTATTTATTTGTATAGATGAAATGTTTTAGGTGGGATTAGAATTTCGTAAATACATTGGAAAGATCTCTAGTATAAACACCTATCTATACATATATTACATACAATAACATATAAAACACAAAAAATGTTTAACGGATGTCCTTTATAGACTTTGAAACTATCCAACCGATGTGCCCAAAAAAAGTTTCATTTGAAAGGCTAATGCGAAGTTGGTTTGAGACTACTATAATAATGCATTAGGCACATTTTCGGTATTCGACTTTTTCCAAAAAAAATCCATCATTTTTTTGCGTAGAAGACTAGAAGCACACGCCAAGTATCCACTAGTGCGATATAACTAATACGTATATGATTTGAAAATTTGTATTCACCTCAATATATTGTAATATCTGAAAAAACCTAATAAATTATTTTCCATTAATAAATTACTTTTCATTTGGAAATTACTCGCAAGAATTTACGTCACATTCTTCCTTCTAATATAGTGTACGTCACGAGTTGACAAGAAGCGACTCATTTCCTGTGTCCTAATTCTTCAGCCCAATTGTTACTGACGTCTTATGTGTCAAGTAATAAAACTGAAAATGCGACAGCACAATTTTCCAATATCTTTTTATTTGGTTCGACGAATATTCAGCAATGGAGATTAAATTGGCATGAAATACGCTGGATATGACTTATTTCAAATGAGTCTTGCTTGATTGAAACAACTTGTTTAAGTTAAGATCGAAATTAATATTTTACTAGCTGACCGGAGAGACTTCGTTCTGTCAAAAGTTTTTTTATTAAAACCTTCCATCTATCCTATCTTTCGAGTTGGATCAAACTGCACACGGTCTGCAAATTTGATTAAAATCGGTTAAGTATTTTGGGAGTCCATCGCTGACAAACAACGTGACACGTAATTTATATACTTATATTAAGATGATAAATGTACCTTCTTCATCGGGGTTGCTTTAGAAAGTTTAGAAAGTCCACTTTAGTTTAATAAAAATGTGAAATAGTTATGGAAGTGTTATACTACAAGTGTTGATTTAGAGATTGGGTTGTATTGAATCAGTAATAGCATATATGTACATACCACTTTTACTTCAATTCGATACTTTTATTATTTTTAAGATCAATAATGTTACATAGACCACTTTAGTTCCTGGCTAGACAGTTATGAGTTCTAGATAAATACACATTTTTTTGGCTATGATGAAAAAAATCTACATGTATTCTAAGTTTCGAACATTGCCTTATTCCTTTGCGGATCGATTATCTTCATTGTTCACTTATAAGTACAACTATTCACCAATGAGTAATACTAAAACTAAAATCATGTAAAATTCGTGGTCATTTGCAGCATATCTAGAATCCAACATGTCTAGAAGAATGTCCATAAGTACATACATCTAAGTATAAAACATTGTTATTAGCTACAACTTGTTTTTCTGTTTATCTAGCTATTTTCATCCTACAGTTGTTCAATAAATCTTTTTGACTTACTTTCCTTATCAAAGTCTCTTCTACCTTTGTATTTTGTATCCAGAACTATTTGGACTTTTACAAAATTATTTTGATCGTCTTATTTCCTATGTCTCCTTCTTAGTGAGTGCACAAGAAGTATCTCGAATCTGAATGTCTTCAGGTAAGATTACCTTATTAAATAACTGTTCACCCAACCCCAGAAAACATTGACCCTTGGCTTGACCGAAGTGGTGAGATGTTCCCAGCTTCCAGAACTCTCCGTGGCCCGGTCGATGCCCTGTCTTCACCCGGTCGATTCCACCGATGACCTGCATAATATCACACCAATTATACGAATGTAAGGTACCCTGAGAAAAAATATATTAAAATGATCCAATTGAATACCCAAGGGAGGGGTACATGAATTTGAAACTGAATTGTTTTTATACATTTCCATAATAAAACGTCTCACATGGTTATAATGTGCATAATAAGCAATTCTGATACATGTTTAATAAATATAAGTAATTTGTTAGGCCCCAAGCCTACTTGCGTGGGTATTAAATGTAGATAGATATCTACAGACTGAGAGCTTTACCTCAGTTTATACCGTGTTCAATATCCCGTCAATACTTTCTTACTCAACTTGAAACTTGAAGCCAGTGAAGGTTTTAGCACTACCAGCACCCTGGGCGAGATTTCTACGGCGCCCTCCTTCTGCCATTAAAACCCATACAAATATAATAAATACATAATATGTATATCCATGCCAAGTTACAGCTTTCCAGCACTATGAGTCTCAACGCCAAGTTGCGAATGGACGGACGGACAGACAAGACGAAGCTATTAGTGTTCCCTTATGACTACCTTCGGCGCCCCTTCATATCTGGCGCCCTAGTCGGTCGCCCAACCGCGCCCAACCGCGCCCTATCCTAACGCCGGTACTGCTTGAAGCTACAACTTCAAGTTATGTCTTCAAAATAAAGTTTTATGGGCACTCGAGGGGCAACATCCATTCTTGAGTCCCAAGTCCTCGTCCCCTACGTGGTACATCTTGCTGAAAATCAGACGAGTTTGTGTCAGGTCTCTCCTGCAAGATTGCTGGATTTTGCAAGTATTTGCATGGTGGTAAGGTGTTTTTTCCATCTGGCTATTATATCTCCCATTTTTAAAAATATATTTTATAAATATAAATATTTTTTTTAACATAAATTGTTTTTTACGTCTTTCGGTAACAGTGTAGGAGACCTGTAACCTGTAACCACTAGCTTTCTTATCATCACGTGACTGTGCTCCTTTGCCAGCCAGTTATAAAAAGAAAACAACGCACAAAAAAATTATCAGAAAGCTGTTAGAAGCGAATGTTAGGTTGGACGACAGCGTTTAAGAAGACGTTATCTGACACAAAAATTCGAGAAAATCAAGTCTCTTTAAATTTTATTCATGAAACTGAAATGTTCTCAATATACAATTTTTTTTTAATTCTGAATAAAATCCATATTTCATACAACACAAATGACATCCTACACTAACTAAGGAATACATTAAAAATTCCATCACAATCAATACTTAAAATGCCTCAAACTACTTAAACCAAAATTAGAAAGAAAATAATAAGGTCATTAAATTAAATTACATCAAGACCAATTAAAACCAATTCAAATGAAATCAAATTAGAGATACATTAATTATGTCAAAAAATAAAAATTATTATTACCTATCTATAATACTCGGGAACTTGAACAGCGCATCACAACGGGTGGGTCTTAAGATGAACATGGACAAGACGAAAATTATGTTAAATGTCCATGTCACACCCGTACCGGTTGTTGTTGATGGCGCTGCTCTCGAAGTTGTAGACGAGTACATTTACCTGGGACAAGTGATCCAAATGGGTAAGTCCAACTTCGAGAAAGAAGTCACTCGTAGAATCCAACTCGGATGGGCTGCGTTCGGGAAACTACGTCATATCTTGTCGTCCAAAAAGTTACCTCAGTGCCTGAAGTCGAAGGTGTTCGAGCAGTGTGTGTTGCCCTTGCCAGTGATGACATACGGATCCGAGACGTGGTGCTTCACTATTGGCCTAATGCATAAGCTTAGAGTCGCCCAGCGGGCTATGGAACGAGCTATGCTCGGTATTTCTCTACGCGATCGAATCAGAAATGATGAAATCCGTAGACGAACGAGGGTGACCGACATAGCTCAGAGAATTAGTAGGCTGAAGTGGCAATGGGCTGGCCACATAGTTCGAAGGACCGATAACCGTTGGGGAAGAAAGGTCCTCGAATGGAGACCACGCCTCGTTAAAAGGAGCATAGGACGCCCCCCGACCAGGTGGACCGACGACCTGAAGAAGACAGCGGGTATCCGCTGGATTCAGAAGGCTCAGGACCGGTCTGAGTGGCGTAGATTAGGGGAGGCCTATATCCAGCAGTGCACCTCAAAGGGCTGATGGATGGATGGATGGATCTATAATACTCAAGTAATTTGCTGGTAACTTAAAGTTAATTTTTATTATTATTTTACCTTCTAGCTCGCCCGGGTAGATAGATTACTGATTACCTACTGAAAAAGTCCGTAAAACCGCGATCGACGGATAAAATTTACAAGTTGCAACAACGCAACAACGTATAAACTGACACTAGGCAATTACTGGGACACTTGCAAATACATCGTTTGCGCTTTACAAACACAATAGCATCAAACAATGTACCATATTACGTTGCAATAAGAGCTAGTAACGTAGGAAAAATGGTTTGTGGCAGACGGACCATTGTCAACAAAGGGGAGAATTAAGATGAATGGTTGGTGTTTTTTGGAGCTGGTTTAAGGAGGGCCGCTCTGAATGTGCGTTTTATTGGATTAACTAGCCATTAGCTCACTTTAACTGTGTTTTGTCTAACGTTAACACAGAGTAATGACTTCCTAGATATTTTAATGACTAATAATTGTTTTGGGGACTCACTTGGATTTATTATACAAAGCAGCTTACAAAAAGTTTCATTGTAGAATGTTTTTCATCTTTTTATTCCATATTTTTTTTTTAATTAATCTGCTTCGGATATGAGAATTTAGTCCAGTTTCTTCGAAAAATAAGTAACTACGTACATAATAAGTGAAATACATCACTTTTAATCGGTCTGACAAAATAAATAGTGAATAAGAAGAATCCATAAACGCCTTTTTAGTTGGGATCTTTGTTTTGTTCCTCAGTTGTTTTTCGGTCTCAGTGATGTGTACCCATTTATGTATCTGAGAAGAAAAAAAATCTTGTGCTTTTTTACATAATTGTCAAACTTCAGACAATGCACGGTCTAACCGAGACGGTTGCGACATCATGTTCCGACTCAAATGGATATGATATCGATAGAAAACTCATCAACTCCTAATGAGTTGTCCACACTCTGTTGCGAACATTGATCTGTGGCCGCACTCATTCGGTGTCGTCGGTAAACTCGTTAAACAAAGTCCGCCACCGCCGCCGCCGCCGCGCCGCTCCTACCACCTATCACTTTGTAAGACAAACTTGTGCTTCCGGTAATGTAATGATACTGGATGGGAGGGAAATGTATCTCCTTATTTGCAAGGGACACTGCTCAGGGTCCATAAGATGTTTGGACGAGTTCACAGTGCAACTGCTCTGTCGTATTCGGTTAAAGCCAAACCATAAACAAAAGCTACAAAGCTGCAAACATTTTTAACAAACATTAGATAATCTAAATTTTACTAACAAAAAATAACCGACTTCAAAGTTACTCTAAAACTTGTCAGATCTCGTTCAAATTTATGTTGGATTACGTGACAAGCACCTGCTTTCGATTAAAAAAAGAATCATCGAAATCGGTTGGCGTGATATTGAGTTATTCGTCCATTTGTCGCGCTTACTTAATACAAATTTAAGACTTATATGGTTTTATCATGGATGCCATCGTCAGATCTCAATAAAATTTATATGTGACCACATGACAACCAGCTTTCGATTAAAAAAAAGAATCATCAAAATCGGTTCGCCCGGTCCAAAGTTCTGAGGTAACGAATAAAAAAAAATACAGTTGAATTGAGAACCTCCTCCTTTTTTTGAAGTCGGTTAAAAACAAAGATATTTTACCATAGATATGTTATGTCCATACATTTCGAGGTTTAGTTTTCGATCCGCGATGACATGTCATAATTGTCAAAGCATAACATAGAATAGTCAGGCAGAAGGGAATAAAAGAAATAGTACCGATTAGGCATAATATTATTATTGTGATTTAACATTTTGAAATTATATTGCAAAAACAAATAACTTAAAGTATGTAATTATATAATAATTAAAAATGGCGCGATTACGATATCTCTGGCGCCTTTATTTTAGTGTGGATTACACAAATTTGGCCCATAAAAGACACTTTTATAAGAATAAAAAAATCGCGACTTGGGCTTTGTTTAGAACATTCAGCACATTTTACGAGTTATTCGGGATAAACTTTCGAAAAAATTACAAAGTTACATTAGGCACTTTTAGGGGGGAGAATTTAACGGTTTTTGATTCACCAACAGGCTTCCGAACGTCAAACAAATGGATACTGTACGCGCTGAAAAGCGTGACCTTAGTGCGCGTTTAGGTCACAGTGTGTTTACAACAGTGTAAGGTTTATTTTAAAATAATTTAAAAATTGAATTAAAAAAATACATGTGTTAGATTAATTTTTATTTTGAATCCTTTCTCCAACCCTCGTGTAATAAGGAAGTGGCATGAAAATAGTTCTATTTATTTAACCAACATGCTTTAGAAGATTTAAAAAAGATTAAATTGCAGGAAAAGAATATTGTGTACACTTATTACTGATAAAATAATTCTTATAGCGTAGGCATCCAGTTGGCTTCACTGTGAAATTTTTGAACTATGCTTACCCAATAACTTATAAGTAGCTCATCACTTGGAAATCTAGGAAAATTTAAAATAATGAAAGATAAAAGGATATTTAACGTTTTTATTTTAGAAACAATCTAAAACAATCATTCTAAATTCAGTCTAAAACAATCATTATATAAAGATTTCATTTGGTTCAATTTACGAAATATGTTCACTACCTAATTTCACTTCTGCCATATTAGTCTATGACGAATAGCATGTGCCATATTAAAATATTTATTTTAATCAATTTTAAAAGAAATATTCTATATTAGTAACAAAATTTAACATAACGTTTTATGTATTTACCTATGGTATGTAACTCTATCATTATTATTCAATTTGGAGAAATGATTTTTGCAAAATCTCAAAACACAACTCGGCATTTTTACGACAACTATAGACAGCCTCACTCAAAGGCAGCTATCAACTGTCTACAATGAAATCACTACACTTGACCAGATTCGACTGACTTAATTTCAACGCCCTCTCGGCATATCTACCTCCCTATACATACAACATCATTGGTTAAAAAGAATAAATTGAATAAATGACACATCAGTATAATGTTGTTGTCGACGGCGCTAATTTTATTTTAAAGTTGTCCATCAATACCTACAATAAATTGCAAATGATATAGATGGCTTAATTAATCCAACTCCGAGAAAGAGGAAAGAGAACTTGTCTATTGAGCTTGGCTAGGTATCGTTCCGGAAACTACGACATATTTTCACATCCAACATGCCTCTCATTCAGTGCCTGAAGTGGAAAATCTTCGAACAATGTGTGTTTCCGATTGTGACTTACAAACCTGAGATCTTTTACTGATGACCTCATTTGGAGGTTCAAAGTTAATTAAGTCACAATGCGCTATGGAAAGAGCTATGTTAGGTATTCCGCTACGATATAAAATTGGTAACGATGAAGTTTTTTGACTAACAAAATTTACCGTGACAGCTCTTTTTAATATTCGGCTAAGGTCGTTGAATTGAATGGGTCCAAGTCCGATTGGAGAAGCGCTAATTTATAGGAGGCCTATATCAAGTAGTGCACTTCATAAGGCTTGAAGAAAACCAAAGCTATGTCTCTTAACAGTGTCTTTAGGATAGGAAATCGCTCATTGCTCTAGTATGGCGCGTGTTCATAGAAAATAGTGACAACTGAAAACTGAGTTACTGATTCCGAAGAATATAAGTCTATACAGTCTGCTACCTATACCTGTATTGGCCGCCATGTTCAAAATGCACATCTACAGCCGCCATTACCACGTACCTAATGCCCGAATGGTAATCGGCTTTAATTTTCTGAATATCTGAATGTTTGATACGACTTTGTTTGCCACGACAACCGGCCGATCATTTGGTGAGCTGCCGCATTTTAACGCGTTGACATTATGTATGCGGATTCTTTGTCCAGCCACATCGCCCGCATCTGCAAGTCACCTTCGGATTTTCCGGTCAACCACTGCTGCATCAGGGTAGCTA
Source organism: Thymelicus acteon (assembly GCA_951805285.1). Lineage (NCBI taxonomy): Eukaryota > Metazoa > Arthropoda > Insecta > Lepidoptera > Hesperiidae > Thymelicus > Thymelicus acteon. The sequence goes on along the minus strand of OX638227.1, from coordinate 845,256 downwards.
CACATTGACTGGACTGAGATCATCTGTATTATTTGAGTTAAATCACCTACCTTGATCTATTTGGTCACGATATTGGTGTTTCGCAAATTGTCTGTTAAATAATGCAATATAATGTAATGCACGTGTGTATGTGGGTGTTATTTTTGTTCAAGTAAAATAAATATACGAATAGCCTGCGCGATTGGTGTGACCGCAGTCCAAAAATTATTTATACTTACAATGATTGCTGATAATGTTTTTAACCCCCAACGAAAAAAGAGGGGTGTTATAAGTTTGACGTCCTTTGTATCGCGTGTCTGTGAGTCTGTATCTGTGTGTCTGTGTATCTGTATGTGTATGTCTGTCTGTGGCATCATAGCTCCAAAACGGATGAACCGATTTTGATCTAGTTTTTTTGTATGAAAGGTGACTTAATAGAGTATTCTTAGCTATGTTTAGTGTAAATAAAACTGTCAGGGATTTTTATTTTTATATTATATTTTTAATTATTACTTAATATCAGCAAATAACTATTTTCAGTACCTACAGTTTATCAGTGGGACCCTGTGCTTTTATAGGTATATATAGTTTGGGTATAGTTGTCTGATATTGATTCTTAAAGGTATTGGTTGTAGGAGTAATTTGGTTGTTTATAGGCAGCTGTCTGCACAGTTCTCACGATATTTGCGAGTGACTGAATTGTTTCAAGATGTAATATGGGTAGTAGCGGTCCCTACGCTGCATCGATTCTACTGTGACTCTGAGAGCAATTGTTGTGGTCATAATCTGCCTGGAGGCACTCCGTCATGACCTTAAGGAGTTTTGTAAAGATAGCATAATAAATAGAAGTATCCCTTTAGTGAATTTATACACTCTTGACGATAAAGAAGTGTAGGAACTTCGCTCCTCCAGAGCGACTTGAATATTTCCCCTGATACCAAATAAGCTAATTGTAAATTCCATTCTTTTGAAATATTTTTTTGAAGTTATAACGCATGGAAAGAGTTTTAATGTGATCAATTGATTACATTGTGCTACTACATAGCAGTAGTGTGTTAGTTAATTACTTCTCCAGTTAATCCATATTTAAGTTCTATCATCCGCAGATTTCAACTTTTCTATCTCTAGAAAATTCTTTAAAATCCGGTCATTCTGAAAGGTCCACATGAGCCGTATAAAAAATATTGGATCATCTACCACCTCGGATGGTAATCTATGGGTGTTGAATTGTTGATAGTCCGCGCAATATTAAAATATCTGCTTAGCAAGTCAATGTCCAAGGTTCTCCCCGGAGTCAACGTTCGACGAATCAAGTTGAACCCATCGCGGGGTTCATGGGAAACCTTTTTGTGGAAATCAAGTGGTAAACACATCTTTATTCCACAAAAAAAATCTAAGCCCCTGTCAAAACGATCATGAATCTTGAATTTTTTTACGGAAGTTTTCAAATCATCTTTTCATTTATTCAGGCTCCGTGGACCGGATTGTAATAAAATGAAACTCTAATAGGTATCTCTGACACCAAACACATTTCCTCCTAATATAAAAAGAGAAATCAATCACCAATCACAAAACATTTTTTTTTGTTTTATTTGCGTTTAAACTGCTTCCTTGGCTGGTGGTTACTGGTCACTCCTCACGAGGTGACTGGTTATAGCAACCCATGAATATTATGACTCAAATGCATCAATGACGTGTTGAAAACAAGAGCCGAAAATATTTTATATGGCTGATTCTGGAATAGGAGTAGTGGAGTAGACAAGTGAAGAATATGCATGAGGTCTCTAAATCTTTCTTTTTTTCAGACTGGAGACGAACTTCGAGATAACATCGGAGAAGCTAGACACTCCTCCAGGAGAAGTAGTGAAACGAAAGTAAGCTGCACGCTCGAACAGATAGAAGATATATTTTATGATAAAATTTGTTAATTTTCTTAAAAAATGTTGTTAAATCATTTTGTCGAGTATTTAGTACCTACTTAAATAAAGGATCATTTTAATATTTATCATTATAGTTACTTACATGACAAATAAAGTTTATTTAACCATTGTATCAAATATATTTTGATTTATTAGCGACGTAATGTAATAAGTAATCCGTGGAAACCATTTGTGGATAATATGGATAGTGATTTACGATTAATTTATCAATAACAATTTGTGTGGACTGTGGAATTGTGTGGACCTGTTTAAAACTTGTACTCTAATAATAAAGTTAGAATAAAATAAATAAATACATATTTTCTGCGTAGATTCAAATATCTTATACATCGTACAGGTGAAAGAGTGATGCAAAATTATTTATTTAACTTTATAGATAATTCATCATCTTTTAAGTCACTACATTGATAAATCTGTTTTCTTCCCCGGTAAGAACTACTTTATTGGTACCTAAAACGTTCCAACTGTACCGTAAAAGGGTCTATATAAAAAACTGTATAGATCATATACGTGAAATATATAAAAAATTATATAGGCCCTTTTACGAGCACGTAGGTACCTGAGTCCAAGCAAGTCCAAGCAATGTTATTCCCTTGACCGTTATGGACGCTATGGCTCCAGAACTTTCGTTTTTTATGTAAACCTAGTTAAATTACGTTGGTAGAGTTCCTCATTTGTCTGGCTAGTAATAGTCCCTGTACAATATCTGCGTCTATGTTGGCTATTGACATCGAATATAAGTGTGGAAAGCATTATCTTTTTTTACCTTGTCTTTGCTATATCTTAGGCAGTTTTATTGCTCTCTTGTTAAGCAGAGAAAAGCATATGAACGCACGAAACTTACTCCCATAAAGGTGACGCCATCGCTTCAAATAAAACCGTAGTAAAAAATATATTGAGAAAAAGACGGTAAATATGTCGTAAAAACAAGAAAATCTCCACGAGCTGAGGCCACATTTACATGATTATGTGCATATGGGGATAAAGCAATGGAACTTATGTTAAAGCGACTGCATAATCTGACGGAAAATTATGATATTGGAATTTTATAATGCGCTGGAAACGGAGGGTGCAGTTTGCTGACGGGAAGTTCAGCCACGTTTAACCGAAATGCTTTGGAAAACTGATTAATATGTATGGAGTAGGGGATTTCATGCAAGAGTAGATTTAGCAGCGTCAGGCCCAACCGGGGGTTGAGTTGGAGACGGCGACTGCTGATGCTGAAAATGTATAAGCAAATGTGAAATTATGAAGTGATAAGTCATTGATTACAATGGTTATCGTAGGACAACATTGGTTAACTTTGTTGTTTTGTAGACCTTCGGAGCTTAGAATTCCGTGAATTCAGCCACACCACCTTATTTATGGTCATTGGAAAAGCGTGTTCTCCCTGTGATTAGGCAAATAATTTGTAGGTACTACATTGGGCCTTTACCGAATTATAGTAAAATTATTTTTTCATAAATTGACGCATTTCATTCGTGATTTCAATTCAACCTCTTTTCATAACACACATATCTACCTACATAAAGAAATTACTACAATAGTGAATGTTGCGGGGCCGAGATTGGAGAGATCCTTTGATGATGGAACCATTGTGTTGACCTTTGTACCTACAACAGAATATACAAAAAGCAATTCTGTTATTTATTACAAAAGATGAACTACGAAACATTCCCCTTTGTTGATACATTTGTTAGTATTCATTGGCTCTATAAAAAGAATCCAGTTTCCGGATATTAAAAAAAATGCTGTTATTTTTTTAGATATTGAAACGGCAGTATTGTGCAATGTGTACAGTGTTATGTGGCAACTGGAGCTTGGCTTTCCCTTAAAAATACTTGCATTTTATTACAGTGCCTCCATTTCATACCTATTGATGGCTTGTGTAGCTTTATAATAAGCAATTAAAAGTGTATCACGATTATGATTGGTGATTCGTGTCGCTAAATTGTTATTTTACAACTGGCTCCTGGCTCAATGGAATTAATTATTCAAGAACTCCGCCCTAAGAGACTCATTATCATAGAACAATTCCAACTCCCTTACAAAGTTACAACAGAACGAAAATCTTAGTGCTAAATATAAAGGCTGTTCTAGGCATTTTCGTGTGGTTGGAGTCGTATAGGTACAATAAATACTTATATTAATATAGGTACCTATTCTTCAACGAAATATTTTCAATCATTGGTCGTATTAATTTGAATGATTGCACAAAATTGTTGTCATCCAATCATAACACTAGTCAATAAAGCGCCCAAGTGTACCTCCAAAATGAAAATTCGAAGTAGATGTTGTTGCCGAAAGAAAATGTATTTCACTTAAGTAATAACGAATTTCGTATGCTATGAATAAAAAAGTCCGATATATTTATTACAGTACCTATCAGACGTATTCAGTCGAAATAGAGGCATAACGAAGCAATAGGGGTCCCCTCCCCATGGAACGGGACGCGGGAACTCGGCAAGTGTTTCTCGTTATGAGAAAAGGAAAAAACGCTTTAAGATTGATAAGAGGCCGTAAAAAGGTTCGGAAAAGGGCCTTCAGAAATAACCCTGACAACCCTCGGGATAAAAATCTATTTTATATAAAGAATCTCTCCGATACTCGTCGTGTGTCGATGTCGGCGCTCGTGGCTTGCGACGGCTGACCGGTTCTGTTTCGTCATTCATCGATTTTTTCTATTTCCAATAGTCCAATAAGAGTCCTTTTAAGACTTTGGTGAACCCAAACGAGTCTTATGAATTAATCATTTAATGTGCCCATATGTATGAGCTGTAATTATTAAGTGATAGTAGGTTAAGTATTCGTAAGTATGGCAATTTTATCTCTTAACTTTTTACGGGGTATTAATTAAATTAAAATGTTATGAAGTATATAGCACTATAGCATTTATATAAATGTCATATAAATGTGGTATTTCATGAATCGAATCCGGGACTCCTACTTATTATACGGGGTAACTAGTAAATAAATAAATTAATAAATAAAATAAATATAACACAGATTAAGTGGGTTTCACGTAATGGGCCTTTAATTTTTTAAGTTTTGTAATAACTAAGGTGGTAGCTAAGCAGCTTAAGAAGGGTAAGTACGAGTATCAGGGTGCAGATCTCAAGCCCACGAACAAGGGAACTTGGCTTGAACCCAAGGCTGAATAAAACCTCTCAGAGCTCTTACAGCCGCCGCCGACCTTCAAAGTTGAAATGTCGGCGGCTGCAGTTGCCTCTGCCGCCGACGACGTGCTGCTCATCTGTAAGAGCTCTTACACTCCCTCATACCATTTGGTACTTTCACATCAACACAAAACTAACAGTAGGTACTTTGTTACAGAGTTGTAAAAGGACCCTTTATAAAATAACATTCCTATTTATAATGTATGTATGACCCGGAACTGGCCACGAAATATAATTAGAGCGTGGTTATTTACAGGTCACATTAGGGGCTATAAACGCGCATACGAGACACGAAACGGCTCTCGAGGGGCCTCTCGCCAGATTCGCAGGGCCACCGTTATATCCCTAATTGCGACTCGACCCTTTCCTGAATTACTTATTCCGCGAGATTGCCGCGACATCGTTTGTTGGGTACAGCTTTCCGTGAAATCACTTCGTAATGTGTGTCAGGACGGGCCAGGACGGGCCAGGACGGGCCGTTACCGTTCCAATGCTGGAATCAGGTCTTGTCTAACAATTACAGTTACAGAATCTATACATTTATTTATTTACTTTACATATATTTTTACCTTTATTACCTGTAAGGGTCGCACCTTGAAAACCACGCATATAAATAAAATTTTAATGTCTGTCTGTGGTTTCAAAATAACTGTTTTCTCAAGTGTTTACAATTATTTTGATAATACTAAAACACATTATTTTTATTTTTGTCTGTCTAATATTCTAATCTTTGGAGCGGCTGAACGGATTGATAGGACGTTCACTGGAAGATGATAATAAATAAATAAATAAATAAATAAATAAAGATGAAGGTAATAGAGCAATATAAGAGGCTACTTTTTTCACATATAATTTACATTTTATTTTTTACATTTAAGTTAAGGCTATGTAAGTTGACCGCTGACCTTAAGGACGAGTTTTTGTTGTGCAAGTATACCAATGTCTTGGTGGGAATTCGGCTCGAATTCGTAAAGAAGTCGACTCTATCAATTGATTTTAGTAGTAAGCAAGTTCTTTTCATTTGATGTTATGCCTCAGATGCTTCCAAAGTTGATAATTAATCATCCAATAAATTAATATTCGAGTCAACGTCAATAATATTCTTTAACCCGATGACTCGGTCAATTTCAATAGGCCAAAATTCGTTGTATAATTTGGTATTATTACAGATATTCAGAGAGAGTCCCGGGCCGCCAGACTTTACTTATTTCCTGATAGACAAAATATATGTATATACATATACAATAGATAGCAAGTACTATTATTTCTTCTGTAGTAGTAGTGTGTCCAGTGAACGTGTAACTATCACTGAACGCAGCCAGGGGCCAATTCTCAAGAATTCTCCTAGTTTAAGCATCGATAAAAGATCCGATTACTACACTAAATAATTGTAACTTAAAGAGTTTTTTTACAGATAAAAATTACCGCTTCCAACATAAGGTGGTAATATTAATAAATATTAGCAATCCACGGGCCCCGAGGTCCAGCGGGCCCCAAAGCGAGATAGCTTCTAACAAAGGAGTGTTTTGAATAATTTTAATGAGAATTTTATTTGTGTTCCGGCCACGTCGCAGCCGCTCGTTCGTTAATATTAATACGTTACTTTATGATTAAAGCGGTCCAACTGCCCTGTGTTACTGGGGATTTAGTAGGTACTTAGATCTTTTAAATACTTATAAAGTTACAAGTGCACAAAGAATACAGTAAAGTAATTATGTTTGTCAAAGATTCAACCGTCAACCACAATGATCTTATATTAAAATAAGATTATTGGTCAACCAGCTAACCGTTGAATTAGCTTTGGACGGGCCATGTCTTTTGAAGGGCAGATTTATTGCTGGGGAATTAAGTTGTACTACTTATTATAAGTACTGTTATTGCTTGTTTGGTTGTACCTACATTGCTGCCATGTCTTACAACAAGAAGCTCTCAGCAAAGACTGTTTGCAGGGTTAGGACAAATTAAATCGGATTTCGCATGGGCGCATATGTTATAAGTAGCAACAGAAGCTAGGAATTACTCCTTAGATTAGTAATAGAGGGATTACGTAAGTGTAATTGAAAACAATATTATCCTCTTATGACATTATGCCGACAATAGCTTTGGCCCCTTCAGACGCCACCCTGTTTCTCTCAAACTTGTCCACATAAATAACATTAAGTATCCAATCTAAAGCGGTAGTGGTGGTGGTGTAGACCGTTGAGTGGTATGTTAAACGGCCCCGTATTGTTCATAAACGGCGAAGCAGAGCGACACAGTAAAAGCGGTGGATCTATAAAAGGGGCCATATTCTCCTCCGGCATACGGCACACCGCATAGATATCGCGAGCTTTTCACGCATATTTATAGCTGATTTCCATTGAACTACGGTGTTTGCGTAAATATCTTGGGTTAAGTGAACTGAATCCTGCTTGCGTTAGGTTGTGGACTAAGTAAATTTATGAGCTGTCAGATGTTCTCAAGTTTATCATAAAATTATACAGTTGTCTTTACTTGCGCCTACATCCGAAGAATACACCCACCGGAACAGTAAAGAACTCGCATAGATATTGCTGTTAAACTAAATTAAATTATTATCTATATTAATATTATAAAGCTGAAGAAGTTTGTTTGGTTGAACGCGGTAATTTCAGGAACTACTGGTTCGAATTGGAAAATTATTTTTGTGTTCGGTAGTCCATTTATTGAGAAAGGCTATAGGTAATGTATTTAAGTATTATGTATATATTTAAGTATATTTATAGTCGTATATTTAAGTAGTTAGTTTTTTCCACAAATTAACGCGGGTGTAACCGCCTGGCACAGCCAGTTAGCGATAAAACAGTTCTAAAATAACTAAAAACTTGTGTGTAAAAATATTGTGTAGTAGGTACCGTATCGTATGGTTGCAATGGAAATAAACACAAACTCTCGGAGCAATATTGTCGGCCATAAAAAATCCTAATATTATTACTATTTTTTACGGCCTGTCAGTGCGGGGTGGGAATGATTGCATGTTCCGTCAGATGCTCGGAGTTCGGGGTTACTACCTCGACCCTGAAAAACTACAAAGACAGGTCAAACACATGACTCATCTACTGAAACTGAAATCGCTTCTAGAAATACGAAAGACAGTCGTGTAACATGTTGTAGTCGTGCTTTGTGAGAAAAAAAGGAAAAAAGAGTAAAACTTTAGTTCGAAATAAATTTTAAAATAAAAATCACTGTAATGATCTAAAAATTGTTTTTGGAATAATTTTCAGTGAGCTCTGTTTTGAAGTTTATTGCTTCGAGTTGCTATGTAACTTGAATCCAGGTTGAATGTGATGAATTTGGTCTAATCATCAATCTAATCATAATCATCATCTCTTTAAAAATAACAGAACCTTCCCTTTCAGGAACAGTCAAGAAAGCCATAGTCATCAAACGCATTACGAGTCAAAGTTCGATGGTGGAAGAACACCGGCGTGTCTAATCTATTCTCAAAATAACCGACAAAATAAATGAAACGGTTTTTCCGCACGCAGTACGATTTTAATGCCACTGCACACTGCAAACATTTATTGGAATCTGTGATATAGGTACTTTGATTACAGAAAGCTGGCGCGTTTAACACTAAGACAAATTGTGCTTGTGTACTGTTTTCAATAAATTTTGCAAATTATAAAAATGTATATAACTATCATTTTTAACCGACTTCAAAAAAAGGAGGAGGTTCTCAATTCGACTGTATTTTTTTTTTATGTTTGTTACCTCAGAACTTTGGACTGGGCGAACCGATTTTGATGATTGTTTTTTTAATCGAAAGCTGGTGGCTGTCATGTGGTCCCACATAAATTGTATTGAGATCTGACTCTGGCATCCATGAGAAAACAACATAAGTCGTAAATTTGTGTTAAAATGTGCGCGACAAATTGACGAATAACTCAATATCACGCCAACCGATTTCGATGATTATTTTTTTAAGGGGAATAATAAGTCAAGCCGCAGATTTTTTTTTAGGCCACGGAAACCAACCTCTGATTTAATAACTAAGCCATGGGAAAATGAGAAGGCTTCTAATAAACTAATTCGCCTTTTTTTAAATGCCACCTGAATATTCCAAAGAAAGCGTCAAATAAAGAACAACTATTATTTTTACTTGTCCCACTGATTTATACATCACCTTCTAATTTACTAACTCAGCCACGGATTTTACAACTAACCAACATTTTTCGTTTTACAGCCTGAACATATTTTCCTCAAAAAAGATAGTTCAAGCTTGAACTAGAAAACATCATATTTTATAATTTAGCATGTGAAATAATAAATCGTATTCTTTTATCATGGAAAGAGCAACTGCATGATCTGTTTGTCGCCAGTCAGACGGGCGCTACTGGCCATTTGCACCAATCAGCGAGTGCGATTCGATTCATGCGGGTATGAGTTGTCACGTGTATTTGTTTATTGTGAGTTATCGCGTGTATTTGTTTATTTTCATTCTATTGTTGGTGCGCTCGTTGTTAAATAAGTGACAGAAACAAATCGCTGCAAATCCGACTCCACGTAGTCTTGTCTGCCCTACCCCTAGAGTGTAATGTAAACCCGCGTAGGCGCGGAGGGGCGAGGCGGCCCGCGAGTTGAGGAGCAGGTGGTTTTAACACTCGCCGCAGCGGCTGAGGCTGGCCGGCAAAGCCGGCCAGCAAGCCGAAGCTGCGGTGGTGAGCGTTAATAGCATCTGCGACGATAAGATCGCGTGGGACCGCCAGAGCCCCGCAGCGCCGGAGCCGTGACAGAAGCCATGTCTGCTGCTTGCTTGCTGCATGCGTAATGCCTCTTGCTGTTTGCCGCATGCCGTAGACCTTTTAAGGGTGTGTAACGTTTGAAGATTAAATTATGTATTTGAAAATTATATTAAATGAAAATTAAGTCAAATGAACGTTATATAAAAGAGCATTATGCTACATAATTCATATGAAGTAAACGTTAAAGTAAATGTTATTCGAGCAAATTAATGAATTATAATATGAGATAAACATTAGATCACATGAAATTTTGTTATTTGTTTTTATAGCATGTGAAAATTATAGACATGTGAACATTATTTCAAGTTATATTATACTAAATGTTATTATACTAACTATTACACACCTTAATTTTAGATACGTTTTGATGAAAATTCAATATATTTGATGATAATTTTAGGTATTTTGATGATCAAAAATATAGGACGAGTTATAAATTATTTATGTTTGAAAAAAATTAAAAGATGCTGAGTTATAAAACTAGATGTAGATAAAATTACTTTATTGGTGTCATATTTAAATATTTTAGAAGCTTACTAATTGAATGTGTGTTAAAAATATAGATGCTAAAAAATAACTGCTATGCTAAGTCGTATTTACAGTAGCTTACATTGAAAATTTATAGTGGCTAAAAGAGTATTTTTTAGACGCGCATTGATGGTGGCTGACTTAATAATTTAGGGGACAGTGTAAATTTTTAGAGGACAATAATGCTATTAAATAGAAGTCAGTTTAAATACCACCCTTTTTTTAATCGAAAGCAGGTGCTTGTCATGTGGTCCCACATAAATTTGAACGAGATCTGAAAAGTAGTTTTTGAGACTTTGAAGTCGGTTATTTTTTGTTAGTAAAATTTAGATTATTACAAACACACACACACATATATGTATAACTAATACTATTATTTACTTGTTTAGCTCATGCGAAAGCTTTTAAACTCCCATCTATCGATCCAGCGAGATATCACGGGCGTCAGTAGAGCAAGTCCAGTACCAAGCAAAGTGCTTCCGTCAAGGTTATGTTTGCCGGGTAGATTCCACCAAATGTCATATTATATCAGAGTTACTCAAGTATATAATCCTGAAATATCACATTCTGATAAATCTTAATATACCTACATACTATATAAATTACGTGTCACGTTGTTTATCCGCGATGGACTCCTAAACTAAATACTTAACCGATTTTAATTAAATTTGCACACCGTGTGCAGTTTGATCCAACTTGAAAGATAGGATAGACGGATGGTTTTAATAAAAAAAAACTTTTGACAGAACGAAGTCTGTCCGAGCAGCTAATAGTAAACAAAAAAAGGATAAAGTTAACAACATAAGAAATAGCCATACTTTAGGTGTTGTGCTATGTAAATCTTCTAAATGGTTCCCACAGCATTAGCCTTGCTTTGCGATTCACAACACTCATTTAAAAAAAAACTAACTTTCTGTAAGTATGTACTACTAACTAGTTACATAATACAGACGAATCCACTAATTTTAGGAACACATTTCAAAAGATGACCCACATGTTCATTTTAAGTAATTCTATATGTGGTTAATAATAACGAAAATTTTCCTTGACATTGTATTTCCTCTAAAAGGAAACTAACATGATTACTATCTGTCATTTGATGGGAATAGCGCCACTCTTTGTAACACGTGAGCCCTGTTTGATGGGACGGCTCGGGGCCCCGGAGCTTGCGTATTGATTGACACACCCTTTTATTGTCCCTGTTTGATGAAGCTCTATATTTTTCATGACTTTTTGATGTTAGTATGTGCTTTAATCAATTATTTTCGCCCATCAATGTCGACCGGGGAGAGAACAGACACTTGGTAACAATGTGAACAGTTATCGAATTGCAGATAGTAATATCGCAATATTGTAGTGTTCACAATTTTGAAGGATTAAAGCCATTAAAGCCATTTGAGTGTCTTACTTAGGTAGACAGGATTCCTATCCTTTACAGTGGTAAGAGGTTATTCATTTCTACTGCGCTCGCCGCACATATATTATTTACCTGTTTCAGAAATACTTGAAAGGTTTAATTAGTAATTCTGTTTGAGTTTGACTACAGCTACTTAAGTCAGTGCCTCAATGGAGAAATAAGACTAAAAGGTCTCAAGCATAATTTCTCCATCAAAAAACGACAGTGTGCAATCATGTTTACAGAGTATCCACTAAACGTTTTGTTAGTAAAACTGTTGTTTCTCATGTTATAATGATTGATGGTCGAAGGATCTACTTGCCTTGACTTTTGCACGTCGTTCGAATTTCACTTATGTCTTCGTTCTTTTCTTTTGTCGTTCAACTCGCCATAGTTTGAATATGTGGAGTTAACATCAAGTCCGGTCTAAACCTCAGTCATACAACCCTGCTTGCCAAAATATTTCGCGGTAGCAACGGTGCTATTTAACAAAGGCAGGCATATCTCATAAATCTACCAATCTTGGTGTTCAATCGCCACCTTCCTTCTCCAAGGTGATCAATCTCTCCATTTGCATTTTAATTGCCCCTCAATCGTGAGTACTAGCAGTAAAATAAAATAGCCTTATAACATTAATCGTGTAACGTGGACTGAACAAAAGTGACCCGAATTTTCGTAAATATCCCTTCCCCCTCCCCCTCCCCCGCACGTAATTATACAGAAACACCAATAACACACTCGTAATTCTACTTAAGTACGTTCATAAACTACGTTTACGGCACGAGCGACAAATACACGGGAACATTTAAAAATTCATCATCGTACGTACGTCACAACAAATTACTATCTCACGTCGAAGCTTTACTACAAAAAGCATCCTTAATTCTTTGACGTAAGACTTAATTTTGTCGCCCTGAAAACTTTATGCGGTGCGATCAAGTTGGGCCTCCGAACACCCTTGGAGGCTTTTAACTGAAAACTCTATAATTAATTCAACCATAAACTTAGAACTAAAGCCGCAAACACACAATTTAAACTCAAGCGCACCTGATACGGTGTATGATTATAATTAAAAAGTTTGTAGCGCAATGTTAAGATTGTGCCACATCATACACGGTCAGCGAGTGTCGATGTTGTTGGGCTTGGAGAAGTTTACATAATTGTTGCTAAAGTTAAGTGTCTGTAGTGCTAAGTGTCTGTGATGTCAACAATAATAAAACCCGAAGTCTATACATGTAAGTAGAAAAAGTTTTCACCTTAGGAATTTCTTGCCGCTTCTAAGGCTCATAATTATAAGAGATATGTTTAGATGAGTAATAGACTGTTGGTGGAAATGTTTTTAAATAGTTATTCGAGAAAAAAACACGTGATCGCTTGTCGCAACGCGTTCCCGGTCGGAGGCTAGTTGTAAGTCAAGTAATGGGTCGGAAAACATCGGTGTCACCAATCACCATCACCCCTCCCCTTCCCCTCCCCCTCTGCTAACGACACTCGCAGCCCTATACCTATGCAGCTATGTAGTCGGAAGCTAAGAGTCTCGTTACTTAGAATACTTCTTAGCTGATGAACTTATTGAAATCTGTAATAAAATTAAAATTAACTGATTATTTCTACTCAGCACTTTTTTTAACAAATCATAAAACATTTTAATATTGTTTTATTGTAATATTATTTTAACACTCCCATATGTTTACCAATAGTCAATACTACACAAAGGGGTAATCGTAACTGATGGTTAGAGGAACAGGCAGTCCCTACGTATCGACAGTTAAGACATAAATGACCAACTTTTAAGACAACTATGATGCTCTTTCAATAAATGAAACAGAGTTCATCGACTACCACGTTAACCAAACTTCCTTGAACCTACTCGTGACAGATCTTTCACTTGATACGACACGTAAGCAATACGCTACGTGACTCTTCCATTCCGTGACCAGCGTCGGCAGATACACGAACGTCTACAATATTAGCTAAAATGATCTTTAAACCAATGTAATAAGGCGTCCAGGGACTTTGTGAGTAGGTTAGTTTGTATTTATTTCGGCGTGACAAATGGTCCTTACATGAGCGGAATTTTAAGGAGTACTCCGGTACGCAAATAACCGCCGGTCAGTTTGGGCAGTCGCGTGACGGACGCGCGCCCTCGGGAGATGTTTACTTTTATGAGTCCATAAACATTCAAAAATACTGCACACAAATCACACACGCCGTATATGGGAGTGAAGTGAACAAATGAGGACACAATAATTTGTAGTGGTGTAGTTTCATTACATGAAGTGCTCATGGTTCCATAGAGACATTCATGCGGTTTGTGTTAATATTAGCGGGATTAATACAATAAAACACGATTTCCGTTTATTCTACACTCGATTTAAGTACTTTCAGATGTAATACATGATTTTAAACTTAACTCATCATGGACTGAACACATTTTTAGTATAATACGGGTACTTACGAAATATATTTTAGACGCCGATAATTCGACCCACCTAGACTACGTGTAGCCGTGACCACGATCCCTGCAACTGGGTCGAAATATCAGCGTCTAAAATATATATCGTGAGTACCCGTATTACACTAAAAAAGCTTTCAGATGTAAATTGGTATTTCTTGAACTGGGTATTCCAAGGCAATGTAGGGACATTGCATCCTGCTGAATGTGTGACGAGGTTGTCCATCCGATCTTCTCTTTCAGAAGTCATCGGTCTCTTAACCCAGATTAATCGTGGCTGCTCTGAACCACCTTATAAGACAATATTCGTCGTATACTATACGTCGTATACTTCAACGTATTGATGGCAAACCATTGAACACAGGTATCTCCTCTCGATGAGGCCTAGGCTGGAAGCACGGAAAAGCTCAAGAAGCTTTGGCCCTAGCGGTTACCAATTTAACTGCCGACGGCGCCCACTGTTGCTTAAGTCAGTCTAACGTCCCAACTCAGAGTCACTAACGGTTACTTAAATCGCTCCTTAGTAAAGAATCACCATACAAATTCTGTGCTAAGGAGCGATTTAAGTAACCGTTAGGGCGTAAGACACATTAACCCACAGACATATACCTAGTTAACCCTTCTAAACTCGTCGTATCGTGTTCTTCGTATACAGAAGGGTTTATTTACCAGCATGGCTAACTTCTATAATCCACTGTTTTGTACACAAATATTTCCTGTATAATTCCCGGATGGTGGAGTGTTGAAGTTTCAGTAGAGCAATAGCAACACGTCAGCACTTCACAACACCTCTTCTCCAGCAACAGCAAAATGCTTCAAAATAGTACAATGTCAAACTGGAAAATATAAACAAAATGTCTTACTGATTAACAAGCCATATAAAAGTTTCATTCTTTCAATCTTGCTAATATATAGAAGTATCTTGGGCGGAGGCCGCGGAGGCAGGAGCAAATCTTTTAGCTATTCATTATTCGCTGTAAAGACTATCAGTGGGCAGAGTAGATAAGGTGATAAGCTTCACTACATTCATATGACGGTATTTATATGCCGGAAACTTTGTCCAATATCGTAATGGAAAGTTCCAATATACGGAAATATTTTCGGAAACAATAGATAGATAGCCCCCGGAGAGTAATCAAACAACGACCCTATTGTATTGTAGGTATTACCAGTAGGTACCTATAACTCTATTATCCAATTAAAATGCATGTAAGGATCTCTGTCATATGAAAATTAAAAGCAATATCCTAATGGAATATGCTGTGATATGTTAGGAATGGTTCAATGACTGTGAGATTCCTAATACTATTATTACAACAAAGGGTAGTTATCTTCGAAGCTATAAATTATAGATCAGTCGTAATCAACTTTTTTTTATACGGGCCACAAACACCTGTTAGTCGTGCTGTCGCGGGCCGCAAAACAAAGTAATAAAAAAATTGGTATTGATTTCTTAGGTCTTCGCGATTATTATAAAATAAAGTAACCCCAGATGGGCCAATTATAAAAGCCTGGCGAGGCGCACGCGGCCCGCTGTCTGCACGTTGAGTATAGCTGTTATATGTACTCGTACCTACATCGTTTAATTGAATTAATATGTATTCGAAACTTCTCGTTCGGTTGTATTTTTTCAAAATGTTTATTACCTAAGAACCGATTTGGAAAACTCTTTTTTATTTGAAAGGATAAGAATTAGTAAGGTAAATAAAAAAAAATTAAAAATTATTGACAACTTGACTACTTATAGTTGCAAATGTTAAAAACTCGTTGGGCTGCTGGCCGCTTGCTTACCGCATGGTTGCATGACCCTGGGGATTACATACCCCTCAAACCTCCCAAAGGCTGGACTGGATCACTTCTCGTCGTCTCTAAGACAAAGGCAATCTTCACATTGTGATCGTTTTATTTTCCAATTTGTATTCTCTCAAGCTCCGTTTATTCCTTGACCTAATTCCCATTTCCTTGTTGTCTGACGTCAGATCAAAAAATATAGAGGAAAACATGACGTGGATCCGTTGCTATGCTCTCTCTTTCTCTGTGATGTATTTTTTAATTATTTTCGTATAAATATTTCATCGCGAGAGCCGAGAAAACAACATTTCATTAATAATTCATGGTTATGATAATTTTTCCCTAATTTGTTAGGTTTGACCCGGAGTGCTGATGAATGATGATACAACCGTCATGTGTTCGTGTTATTTTATAGTGAGTAATTTTGTACACTTAACACAAGTTATTTTGTAGCTAACATGAATATCCTTGACGTAAGACTATATAACTGCTTGATAGCTAGTCTCAATGAAGTCTTACTATTGGAATTGAGTTGTTCATTTAAAAAAAAATATATTTTTTTTAAATGTATTTTAAATCTTTAACACAAATTATATTAATTGGCATTGTTAAAAACGCTTAAAAACTATTTTTAATATTAATAATAATGAATTCAAAATTGATAAAAGTTCAAAAAGAATCACGTGACTACAAACGCGCCAGATTTGGTCGCCATGTTAGTGACGTCATTTTGTTAAAGCAATTACACAGTGTTAGAAGCTTCTACGTGAATTGAGTAAAAATATCCGGAATTTAGTGCAAACACACTAAATAATTTAGATAAGGTTACACTGTTAACTGGTAAATCGTGTCTGAGAGAAATCAGGGCAGGGTGTTAGGGGTATAAATCAGGGTTGTATGATAAAATTATATTTCATTTATCATACAACTAGCTTCTACCCGCGACTTCGTCTACCTAAATTTCAGATAATATGGATCCTGAGAGAAGTGAAGAATGTGATTAATAAAAAAATGCACAATGCAATACTACAGAAATTCTATGCTAGTAGTAGGTACATACTTATGATGACCCTATAGCCTATTCGATCCAGCCTGCGAGGTGAGGGTCCCAGGTTCCCGGCCATATCTAATAAAATGTGACAAATAATTATTTGTACTCGGGTCTTGGGTGTTATAGTGACGTGTTATTTGTGTTGACCATGCCACCCGCGACACAGGAAAACCTACTGCGGTGGTATGGGTCTGTACGCGCTTTATACTGCGCTGGTACAATATATAATTTTATTTTGTCTCCGAAATACGCCAAGTTGGTCAATGATCACGACTCGTGAGGCGAATCGTTACCACTCCAGATCGCTAAGTCAAGGGTCCTGGTTTCGATTCGATGCGAGGTGGATGTTGCGAGATGGTTTGAATGATTAGTTTGTATTTCTGTTCTTGGTCTGAGTGTGTGTCCTTGTATTGTCTATGGCACCCACGACACTGGGTATCCTAGTATGGGGCTATGAGTGTGAAGCGTTTATTTATTTATTTATTTATGTTCCTACTGGTTTTATGTTAACGATAATATTATCTAATATCTTCAAACACGGTTCCGTTTTACTGTACCTACCATTGTTCTACCACGTGTTCCACTTTGTAGCCCCAGGACCCATCATCAGATCCTCATTGAATTTGAGTAGGATCAACGTTGCAAAATTTCTTGAGCGCTTCCGTGCTTCGGAGGGCACGTAAAGCCGTCGGTCTCGGTTGTTATCATAAGATAACAGTCGTTAAGCCATGTCGGAGGCCCTCGGGCGGTTTGAAAACTTCCGACACTCGGGTTGGCCACTAACCCCTCCACCAATCCGCACTGGAGCAGCGTGGTGGAGTATGCTCTAGGCCTCCTCAAGAGGAGAGACCCGTGCTCAGTAGTGGGCCATTCATAGGTTGAAGCCAACAACAACAACAACAACAACGTTGCAAAATTCCTAACCTAATAAAATAAAACCTTGAGTTGTATAAAAAAACGGGCATGTGCGTGTCAGGCCACGGGCAATGTAAGGTTCCGAAGTAGTAAGTTTATCGACTATGACTCATACTTATGTTAACATAGCAGTGATAGTTTTCCTTGTAAATTCATCATATAAGTACCCTATTTTTGATAATATTTTCACTTGTCTAACTCCAACCGTTTAGTCAACAGTTGGGGGGGGACACTTGACTGTAACCAAAATTAGCACTTTAAAGGCAAACATTTTGCAAACGGACCCCTAATTCCAAAAATGGTCTTACAAGATCCATAATATTTTTGGAAGACCTTTTCAACAATTCTCCACACTATATGGTAGGCGACGAATAAAAAAATCATCCTCACGTTGTCTGTACGGGAGGTACCCTGAAAAAAAATGTTTTTCAATATTTAATTCTACGATTCTGGAGTTTTAATAAATATGTATATCCATGCCAAATTACAGCTTTATAGCACTAAGGGTCTGGCCGCGTTGCTTCGGACAGACGGACGGACGGATGGACGGATGGACGGACAGACGGACAGACGGACAGACAGACAGTCCGACAGACGGACGGACAGACGGACATGACGAAACTATAAGGATTCCGATTTTACGAATCTATGAACGAAAACTAAAATTTTATCTCTTATTCCTCGGGAAAAGGTCACAGGTAGGTACACATTTAACATTAGGGAACATTCCCAAACCACGTGACACATTTTTTAGCATTTTTTACCCCCCTCCCCCCCCTCAGTGACCAACCGTGGTATATGAGAAGACCCCCCCCTCCCCCCCTAGTTTTCACGTGACAATTTTTTAACAGACAGTTAAAAATATATAAATTACTATCTATTGCAGAACTAAACAAAATAAACTTGACAAGTGCGAGTTAAACTCGCTTAGAGAGGGTTCCGTACGTTGATTATGTATTTACCATTATTTTCCTATACCATAGACTTAGACCATAGACTTCTTATAGGTTCTTTTTTTTACTTACAATAAGTTAATGCTTGACCACAATCCCACCTGATGGTAAGTGGAGATGTGGTCCAGGATGGTGTGCGCACTAACTTAATAAAAGCCTATTCATTCTTTTCTTGAACACATCAACGTCATAAATGGGCGGGAATGCAGACGCAGGCAAGCTATTCCAATCCTTCGCGGTGCGCATAATGAATGACGACGTAAACCGTGTCGTCCGTACCGGTGGGATGTTCACCACGAAAGGGTGAATACCCGCCGTGCGTTGTGTCGTTCGATGGAGGAACGGGGAAGGGGGAATTAATTCAAATAATTCCTGCGCACACTCTTCAAAATGTGCCCTATAGAAAACTGAGAGGCTGGCTACTCTGCGCCTGTGCTCGAGACTTTGTAGATTGGTCTTAACCAGATCTGAGTCACCAATGAGCCTCTTCGCACGCCTCTCCATCGAATCCAAGGCAGAAAGGTGACATTTGGCTGCACCTGCCCAAATGTGAGAACAGTACTCCACACACGGCCAAAACTAAGCTAGCTTTGTATAATGTTAACAGTTGCTTCGGTATGAAGTACCGCCGCACATTCGCAAGGACGCCAAGCTACCTTGCACCAACTTTAACTTTGGATTCGATGAACTGTGCAAAGTTGAGCTTGGAGGATATCTCAACTCCTAACAACTGAAGGCAGTCGGTTTAATCCAAGGGCACATTCTGAAAAGTAGGAGCCAAGGTGAGCGGGCTCCTTTTGGCGGTTAAGAGACACGTTCTCTGCTTATTCTATCATCTGTATAATGGGGAATGTTCTGAAGAACTGTTTGGTTTAATCCTTGCGGTTAATTTTCGTCACCGCACTTCACGATTTACTAGGTTCCATCAACACCACCTGGATACTTGGCATTCGTCCACAGTTCAGATGTCGTGTAGTTTTTTAGTCCGCATATTGTTTTCTTAGAACCGCATTGGTGACGCTCCCGGTGTTACTAATGTCCATGGGCGGCGGTGATCTTACTCCGAAAGTTTAATTCTCAGCTTTTTGCCGGTTTGGAACAATATAGAACAAACCTAGAACAGCCCAGAACAACCGCCAGAATCGTGATACCTTAAAAGTACGGTGCCAACTTCTTAATTTGTTTTTACGAAATTTTTAGAAAATATATTTTTTTGAACGCGATATTTTGGAACAATATAGAACAAACCTAGAACAGCCCAGAACAACTGCCAGAATCGTGATACCTTAAAAGTGCGGTGCCAACTTCCTAATTTGTTTTCACGAAATTTTTAGAAAATATTTTTTTTTGAACGCGATATTTTGGAACAATATAGAACAAACCTAGAACAACCCAGAACAACCGCCAGAATCGCGACACCTTAAAAGTGCGGTACTAGCTCAAAAATTTATTTTCATGTTTGTGGAAAATATTTTTTTTCGAACTCGATATTTTGGAACAATACCTATAGAACAAACCTAAAGAACCCAGAAGCCAGAACAACCGCCATAATCGCGATACCTTGAAAGTGCGATACTAGCTCAAAACTCACGTTTTTTGGATTTTCTTTGAAAGTTTCATTCTCAAGGCGTTTTGGAACAATGTAGAACAAACCTAGAACAACCTTCAAAATGTTTGTAACTTCAAAGTGTGGCGCCAAGTTTCTGGAGGTAAATAAATATAGCTCGAAAAAGCGGGAGATTCTCTTAGTGGATATTGACTACGTGACAAAAACATAAACCCCCTCCCTCCCCTCTGTGACCAAGCGTGGTGTTTTGCGGACCCCCCTCCCCCCCCTAAATGTGTCACGTGGTTTGGGAACGTTCCCTTATCTTTGGGGTGTTTTTTTTTTGTAGTTTTCACACTTAATGGTACAAAACAAGCACGATAACTTTTAAGGTTTAGCATTTTTGATATATTTATCAATATATTGACGATAATATCAAGATTTTATCAGTTAAAAGTCAAATCACAGTATCAGCTGTATGCTGCAATGAATAGCAATTAACAAAGTGACGTCACACGCGCGCTCGGTTCTATTCGGGAATTGTCGGCGTGTTTTCGGTACTGGATTCAAAAACGTATTTTTGATTTGATGTAACTTTTAAATTATAGCAAATAAAAAAAAACTAAAATAACTTTGTTATAAAACTTATATATGAACTTTCCATTTATAACAAAAAAAAATTTTAGGAAACAACTCAATTCCGTTTCTTCTATTTAACCGACGATGATTAGGTGTTCATCGTCACCCAATGTCCTTGTGCGATGCCTAAATAGGCATGACTGATGCATTATCGGTAAAAAAAATTAAAGAAAAAAGTTCGAAACTAGCTCAAGAAAAGAAGCAGGAACTCGACGATTCTTTTAACGGCCGACTCAAGAGGCTTGGCGGCTAGTCAGGCAGGCTACAAATTTAAGATACAGATACCAGTACCTACCTAAAATTTAAATGAGTTCATAAAGAATATCATGTAATCCTTCCGAGAAACTGCCGCATATCATTTTGAAGATGTTAAAAATTATACAATTAATACCAAGTAACTATAAATGTAATAAGAGGGTTGTTACGTTTTTGTAATTAACAAATATTTTTGCCACCCCATGGAGAGGCTGTTGGTAACTCAGTTTCAACAAAACACCCCTCGGCACCGTGAATCGAAGTAAATATTATTTGAACGAAAATAGAACGAACGGGAGCTGAATTAGCGCACTCGGTTCACTGAGCCGGCCGGCGCGGCGGCGGCGGCGCGGCGCCGCGGCGCGGTGGCCTGAGCAAGATTGCAATAATTATGCTTTTGTCTATTAAATACCAATTATTTATTGTTATTATATTGTATGATATATACCTACAACTAGCTAAATGCGAAATTAAGAAAAAAAGCATACATAATTTTAGAGATTTCTTTCAATTGGGGGAATCATCTGAAATTGTACCAATTTCAAAATTATTGTGTATTTTTCAATACACTTATGAAGATATATATTTTTTGGTTCTGGCAAAATTTTAGAAAAGTTAAAACACCTTGGTGGACATATTACAAGAAATATCAAGAAAATAGACCCTTTCTTATTCCTGATCGCATTCGGTGTTTATTTTGTCAGTTTTTTTTTTTACTTAAAATAACTTAATGCTTGACCACAATCCCACCTGATGGTAAGTGGGGAAGTGTTCCAGCATGCTGAGTGTACTAACTTAGTAAAAGCCTATTTATTCTTTTCTTGAAGACATCCACGTCATAGGTGGACGGGAACGCAGACGCAAGCTATTCCAAATATTCCAATTCTTCTTTTTTTTATGGAAGTACCCGGCAAACGAGCTGACGATACACGTGATGGTAAGTGCTATCGTTGCCCATGGACATCAGCAACACCAAAGGCATCACTGATGCGTTGCCGGCCAAGAAAGAGAGAAGAAAAAAAAGAAAGAACCGGCTCTCAAGCCCCCAGCCGGAACACGACGAGTCGTTTGGCGGCTGATTCATGCTCAAGGGTGGTAACTATCCAGGCGAACCCTATCGAGAAATAATAATAGTAATAATGGCATTAATTAACAATTAAAATCAATATTATCAATATAATCCCTCGAGGGGCCCTACCACCAGCGTGCCGCATTTAGTCGCCTCTTACGACACCCCTCCGGCGTGGGATTGGAGTTAGTATTCTAAGCCGCCCCAATACGGCTAAAATACTCTTCGCGGTGCGCATAATGAATGGCGATGAAAACCGCATCGTCCGTACCGGCGGTTCACGCACGGTGAAAGGGTGGATACCCGCCGTGCGTCGTGTCGTACGAGGACGAACGGGGAAGGGGGAATTAATTCAAATAACGTTATTCATTTAACTTCTCAATTATTGTAGCTAACTACTAAATAGTTATCTATAACTATAAATTAGTTAACTGACTATTATGTACATAAATTAAACAAGTTCATAGGTAGCACGATCCATCCAGAATATATTATGGTAATTGAACGAAAACAACTTAGAAAATACATCCGTATTTTCTTTTCCATGAAATGAACGAACGAAGTACTAACTCATTTTAAAGCTCGCTCCAGCGGACTGGAATGAGCTTTCAGGAAAGCTTTTGTACTTTTATTTCAGTATCCCGCGGCCCGGAGCTGCGTGGCGCGTAGACAAGTTTAACTTAATACATTTTATTTTTCTGTTAACATAAAAACTTCGACGCACCGGGGATGTTAATTCTATTCTATTGTTCTGTCAGTTCGTTTAAGGATTCTGGCTCGATATTATCGTATTATCTTCTTTGTTAAATCTGCTACGAGCTTGATGCTTAACTTGTTATAATCTTATCGAGTTGGGAAACATGCTGCTTAGAGCAGCTTAGACAAGATTTCTATTGTTTATTATATAATGTACTTATTATATTATACTTTGATACAATGAATCCTACTTTATTAAACTGTCAATAATTTGACTAGTAGTGTGGCCTCAATCATTGACGTATTATTACTAGAGTATAGAACCGACACCGCAACACGATTGATGTCCCAATGAATTAACAACTTACTCGTCTATGTCATAAGGGAGATATGTATGTACTGTTAGTGTAGAAAACTGGTAGCGGCTTACCATGCCGGTGTAGACTAGGCACTGTGAAAACTGGTCATACTGGACATCAGCAGCGACGAAGCGGTCCCGTTTCCGAGGGAACGGGTTCCAAACCAATTGCTCGTGATTATCTGCTGTGCCTTTATGTGGCTACAGAAAAACCAGGCTACGGATAGAGTACGGTAACTGGTTTGATGGAGGGTTGTCAAAATTGTAGGTGGTTTCTCAGGGCTATGTTGTACCTTGGACTAAGATGGCGAGATATTGCTTAATTAAAAGCTATAACAAGATAATGCATAGGACACATGACGCATAAGTTATGTAAGTTATGCAGCATAACGGAATTCTGCTGGATAGACATTTAAAAAAAATAAGAGACGAGAAAATAATAGATCGGAAATAAAAAAAAATTAAAGTTATGGTATGCGTAAGTGCAATTATGGTATATGTAATTTGTTAACAAAGCAAAAATTAAGCGAACAACTAATTCCAGATTAATTTGGAGACGAATTCTAGTATGCACGTTAATCATATTATGTACATATGTACGTATTGTTCAATCAACATTATTTTAACGCCTGATACTGACGTTTCTTTAATAATTTCAACTTGATTAATGCAAATTATGAATATCACTGAATTGCTAATTAAATGTATCAGGCGTACATTGAAAGTAATAGTACTTATCAAAAGTACTATTACTTCTTCTGTGGTAATAGAAAATAAGTTTTACTTTTTACCCCACTGCCAAGGAAGGGTTACGTTTTTCGCGCATATCTTGTATGTATGCATGTATGCATCTATATATGTATGCATGTATATTCTTTATTACCTTATTTCTTCCAAACCGCTGGACAAATTTATATAATTACTAGCTGACCGGGCAAATGTTGTTCTGCCAAAAATTTTTTAGGGGTAGGGGGATGAAAAATAGATGTTGTCCCATTCTCAACCCTAGCCGATATGCACGCAAAGATTCACGAAAATCGGTCGAGCCGTTTCGGAGGAGTTCAACTTCTAACACCGTGACACGAGAATTTTATATATAAGAAGATATCGTTAGATTTGTATTGATAATCCAAGTGTTCTTAGATAAGTGAAATAAAAAAAAACAAACATGGTGGCTGTGAGATGCCATTGTTTGAGGTATCAAAAAATTCAAAATAAATTTAATACCTAATGCATTATGGGTATTAAATTAAAGAACTCACCATAAGGATTTCAAAAAGGTATATCATAATAAATACCAAATAGTAAATAATATAGAAATAATGTACCAGAACGTAATATTACTAATATTATGTATTAGTAGTCACATGGTTCGGATTGTTGAGCCCTATTGGGTCGGCTCAGTATACTATCCCCAATCCCGCCCTGGAGGCTGGATGAGTTTGAGAGCCAGTCATATCTTTCTTTTTCTTTTTTTCTTGGCCGGCAACGCATCAGTGACGCCTTTGGTGTTGCTAATGTTGGACATTGGGCGACGATAACCACTCACCATCAGGTGGATCGTCAGCTCGTTTGTCGCCTATTTCCTCCCCATCATTTGCCATCATCATCACCCTATTTCAAAACTCCTGTCACTATCATTCACCAGTCACCGTGTTTGCTTGAAGTACGTGTTTCCTAATTAATATTAATGTTACCTATACTGAGTTATTTTTTAAAAACACTTAGATATTTCAATGCTGTCAACATAACAGCGAAGTGCAGACTTATGTGAAACGCACTCTACAGTCGCGGGCTCGCGGGCCGAGCAAACATTGCTCATGCGTACACGCAACGTACGATTACACGCACTTTCTCCAGCAATTGGCCGCTGTTACACCGGACTGTGTTGTATGGTATTATATTTTATTGACTAGCTATTGCCCGCAGCTTCGCATACGGAAATTATGTTTTACCTTATTCGTACCTCTTGCAGAATAAAATTGAAAAAACGGTGAATTTATATTGAAGTACTTATATTTAGTAATTTATATACTGAAATCCACGATAAAATCACAAAGGATTCCTCCAGGAGTGGGTTTTGAAAAAAAGGAATATTCACATTAATTTGTATCTTGTTTCTTTTTTTTTGCAAAATTTTGAAAAACTTAAAAATATTTGTTCCATCAATTTAAGCAAGGGACATTTGTTGCAAATTTGAAGCAGAACGGTTGATGTTTTAAAAATATTCTATACAAACTTTCGTCCCAATTCCCGGGAAAATCTTTTAATTTTCCGGGATAAAAAGTATCCTAAAATATGACCGGGAGGATAAGTAATAACTTTACCAATTTTCATCGAAATCCGTTCAAGGGTTTTCATGTGATGCCCGGACAGACAAACAGACAGACCGAAAAAAAAATTCTAAAAAAAATATTTTTGTGCTCTAACACGTTATTGAAGTGCCCCCTAACCGAAATTTTTAAAAAATATTCTATGTACAGAAAATTTGCCCGTTGAGTTTTATTATAGTAATACAGATACAGATAGATTTGGAATTAGAAAACGGTCTTATAATCTACGTGGTAGCGTTATACTTAGGCTGTAATGTAATGCCTAGTGCATTCAGTTTTAGGTCTTATTAACTACCTGGTACTGTGGCTGGGAATATCCACAGTACTTATTAGTTGTAATGTTGAAAATGAAAAATGTTTTAATCAGTATCATATAGCTAAACAGTATTATAATTTATAGTATATACTTTTTACTGCTATGACACAGTGCGGTGTAGCAATAGTATAAGGGCGTGATTTTGGGTTCCGTATAATACTACACTGAAGTAGAATTTTATTAGAAGTGTTTACTTATATTTCTTAAATATAAATTCTTTCTTTAATATTGCCACATACACGTTATAAAAATAATATATCGCGTCCCCACGTAATGTTTTATTATACGTACATTAAATACCTACTTGTCTTACATTAATTCTAGTTAAAACAGCAATTATATTTGATGATTGAGAGTTGACTGATGGTTGATGACTATAATTTACAAAACTTCTTTCCATAGAGATTGGCGGTTTCCGCAGGTTTTAGAATTGTTAATAATTAAGCTGTCTTTATCGCAGTGACTTTCAATCCAGTTTGTAAGTTACACGTCGGTGTAACAGAACCTCTGTTACGTACAAAGTGTAAGTTTACACTACATTATTTACGTGATAGGAGACAACTCGCTTATGTCACGGTGTAGCGAATCCCCGCGTTAGCCGCAATGAAGAAGTCTCAGTTCTCACTCCAATTTCCATGATCACAGCATTAAAATTACAATAAGTATTATATTTGTTTTGGGGAAGATACGCTTGTGTTTTGTTACTCAAGTTAAAGTTCACAGATTGTAGGAGAAGGGGTTATCAAAATATCACGTTACGAGGAAGTGTGGATATTCAACGTAGGTGCCTATTATGATAAGATTCGTGTTTAGGTATGATTTTTTCTTTGTGTACCTACCTACTTACCGCAATCCAAAGCACAGGTGCGACCGCTTATTATTTATATAAATATTAGCCAATACAATCATATAATCATCGTGTTTAGTACACATACATTATACATTAATATATAATTAGGTTGTATTGTATTATCTGTTTATATAATGATAGCTTAGTGGTTTGGATATCGGTTTTCCGCACGGAAAAACCGAACATTCCTGCACGCATCTTTTTCGTTATACTTATAATACCGAAAGCTATGTATTATTTACTAATGCTTGGACCGCAGCCCGCATTTTCCAGGATAACAAGTACGCTACATCCAATTCCGGGTAACGGTATACCCGTGTGCTAAATTTAATCAAAATACGTTTAGTTGTTTTTGCGTGAAATAGTAACAAAGATTCTCACAAACTTTCACATTTATAATAAACGAGTAACAACTCTCGTTTTGCTTCGGTTTTCTTATTTTTTTACACCTTATTGGAGTTTTATTAAAGATCCCTAATTTTCTTGAAAATATAATATAGTCTATGTTACTCGGGGATAGTGTAGCTTCCCAACAGTGAAAGAATTTTTAAAATCGGTTCAGTAGTTTCGGAGCCTAATCAATGGAAACAAAAAAATCAAATCTTTCCTCTTTATATATTAGTATAGATTTGCTGTTGCCCGCAGCTTCGCATAAGGAAATTATGTTTTACCTTATTTGTACCTCTTGCAAAAGAAAATTTAAATAAAAAGCGGCCAAGTGCGAGTCGGACTCGCTCATGAAGGGTTCCGTAGCAGCAAGTAACATAATATAAAAGTTCTTGTCGTTCGTTGTAACTTTGATCAATGTTTTTTGCGGTTTACGATTTATGACGTATTAAAAAAAAACTACTTACTAAATATCATTCAAACTAATTTTCGTTGGAAGTTTTCATGGTAATGTACATCATATATTTTTTTTAGTTTTATCAATCTCTTATTTTAGAAGTTACAGGGGGGGGACACACATTTTACCACTTTGAAAGTGTCTCTCGCACAAACTATTCAGTTTAGAAAAAAATGATATTAGAAACCTCAATATCATTTTTGAAGACCTATCCATAGATACCCCACACGTATGGGTTTGATGAAAAAAACATTTTTGAGTTTCAGTTCTATGTATGGGGAACCCCCAAAATTTAGTGTTTTTTTTTCTATTTTTGTGTGAAAATCTTAATGCGGTTCACAGAATACATCTACCTACCAAGTTTCAACAGTATAGCTCTTATAGTTTCGGAAAAAAGTGGCTGTGACATACGGACGGACAGACAGACAGACAGACAGACATGACGAATCTATAAGGGTTCCGTTTTTTGCCATTCGGCTACGGAACCCTAAAAACGGTAAATTTATATTAAGTAATTTATATACTGAAACCCACGATACAATCACAAAGGATTCCTCCATCCAGCGGGTTTTGAAAAATAAGCAATATTCATAATATTAATTTGTATCTTTTTTTTTGCAAAATTTTGAAAAACTGAATAATAGGTATGTGTTCCATTAATTTTAGCAAGGAACATGTGTTGCAAATTTGAAGCGTTGATGTTTTAAAAATATTCCATACAAACTTTCATCCCGTTTTCCGAGGAAACCTTTTAATTTTCCGGAATAAAAAGTGTCCTAAAATATGACCCGGAGTATTAGTACCAACTTTACCAATTTTCATCGAAATCCGTTCAAGGGTTTTCATGTGATGCCCGGACAGACAAACAGACAGACAGACAATAATTCTAAAAAAAATATTTTTGTGCTATAACACGTTATTGAAGTGCCCCCTAATCGAAATTAAAAAAAAAAAATATTCAATGTGTACCTTCGAGTTTTAATATAGTATAGAAGAAGAAGTGGATCGTATTTTGTTTGTTAACAGATAATATGTATAATAATGTATCTGTAAATAGGTATTATGATACACATTATTAAAATCAAAGTTCAAACGTCTTATCTGATAGGAATTATGAACACATCCTACAGGTGGCAAAACACCTGCGTATAGTATTAGTGTTATAATTTATATTTTTTCCACTTATGTGTGAATAGATTTAAGTTGATGAGTATTGATAGCTAATGCTACACTTGCCACTTGCCACCGTATGGGATAGCAAGTCTACTGTCTGGATCTTGTAAACGCAAATAAATTGGAAACTAAACCGGGCAAGTGTCAGGCCACGCGCAATGTAGGGTCCCGAAGTATCGTAGTAAGTTTATCGACTACGAGTATTACTCATTAACTGCTTCTGCTAACATAGCCGTGATAGTTTTTCTTGTAAATTCATCGTATAACCTATTTTTGAAATTTTTTTCGCAAACGGACCCCTAAATCCAAATATAGTCTTAGAAGACCCATAACATTTTTAAAAGACCTTTTCAAAAATATCCCGCAAGGGGCCATCCATAAATTACGTCACACGTTAGGAGGGGGGGGGGGGGGGTCGATGAAGTGTGACATAGTGTGATAAGGGGTGGGAGGGGGTCCTAAATTTCGTGACGTCACATTTCAAAATCGAATAATTGGTATGTGTAGGTAAATATTAAAAAAACAATTAATGGAAATAAAACGTATTTCGGAACTGCTGTTTTAATTTAATAATTTCTAGGTGTAAAATTTCATAATATGTGACGTCACACTAGGGGGGGGCAGGTCGCACAAATGTGACCAGCTGTGACAAGGGGGGGGAGGGGTCGAAACTCATCAAATTAGTGTGACGTAATTTATGGATGGCCCCCAATAAAGGATATGCAACGAATAAAAAATATATCCTCACGTTACCTGTATGTAGGGTAGGTACTCTGAAAAAAAAAAGTTTTTCGATAGGACGGACGGACGGACAGACATGACGAAACTATAAGGATTCCGATTTTGCTACGGTACCCTAAACATCAGACTGTAGGGACAAGTTTAAAAGTGTTCAGTAGTTCTTAGTCTTATTGTCTCAATATAATTGTGTTAATAATAAATAGCTCGGAATAATAACAGCGGAGCTCATACTTCGAGAGGATTAAGAATTTTGTTCTAAGATATCTACCCGATATTTACTTCTACCAATAACACAATTCACACAGAAAGATTATTATTATGTATTAAGTGATAATGTTTGTTGGTGTTTATAAAAATGTATTGATTAATTAATTGCAATCATTTATTTATATTATAATGTATCGTATTATTTTAATATGCTTGTTTTCATAATATTTATAAAAATAAGAGACATGCAATGTTAACGCACCTAAATACGCATGCTGTGTTCATCCGTAAATAAAATTACAAATAGATTAATTTTAAGACCTAGATCTGTAATAACTGCTGGTTTTTGTAATTTTGTGGATTTCTAATCTCTCGATTCGTAAAATATTTGAGTATCGATTTGAGGAGAGTGGTAGTTAACCAGGCGGGCAAAATATCCTACGAAGCAGGTACCATCAGGGTAAAACTGGATTGTACAGAACCCAAGTTCAACAGTAGGGGCTTAGCGCCATAATCTTGTCCGTGGTTGAACACCCAGGCGGGTTGTATCACGTTGAGAGGATACACTCAACATGGATAAAGCCTCTTCCACTTCAGAACGTGAATATGATATTTGTAACCAATTTCAATAAAAGGAGGACTTATTATCTCAAAACTCCGTAATTTATGAACCGATTCGAAAAACTATTTTTTTTTATTTGAAAGAAGATACTTCGAGATTGGTTCTTTATTTATCAAAATTTCGTTCTGATGATCGGAACTGTGAGAAATTAGGGAAACTACTTAAATATAAATGGTAGATAATTAAAAGGATTAATTATTTTAAGCGATAACTTTAGTGTCCGGTTTTTTTTTCGGTAAAATTTTAAGTTTAGTTATCACCAGGGATTCTCAAATACCACCAGTAAAGGCATTTGGGTCCCAGTAAAATCGGTGTTACGAAACGGCCACTGTCGCACACCGTCGCCCGCGGCGTCGCGCGGCGCCGCGGGGCGAGCTAGTCGATAAATCAGCTTTTCTAATGATTCGACGGCGCCAGCGAGAAAGTGCACGGACCACGGACGGACTAGAACGTAACTTGACTGGCGTTGAATTTACCGTTTTATTTAATGGTGGGTTATATTTGAACAGGATACTGTTTGTGACAGATGTAGGAAAATGTAAATTGCATGTTTTGTTTTAAGTAAGGTAGGTACCTACCTATAATATACCTATAACTACATTATATATACATATAGGTACCGTGTGTAGTAAAACTGAAATAATACTTTGCCTACTTAGGCATCCTCATTCATTGATATCGGTGCTATGACGGGCAAAAGCGTGTGATTCGACTTTTCACCAGGGACCAAAACTTATCAAAAGATTACGAAGAACAGTTTATTCTTCGAAGAAGGGTGCTACAGTATTCGTAGTATCTCACTGCATTCGTTGACTTGCGCGCTCACTCGCACTTAGGTCTTATGGTAGCTACATTGGCACCTACTAGGGTCTTCAAACTACTCATTAGTTCATGAATTCGAAGTACATACTCTTATTTTACATTTACGGTTACTTATTATGTTCGAGGTGGATGATAAAATTGTTTTGATAAACAGTTAATGCCATCAAAAACAAAACTTGTAAAAAAAACCAAGTCTCGCAACTCAGTTCTTCTACCGTAAAAAGTTGTGAGATCCATGTAATACCAAGTCGGTTAATTTATTCAGTTCCTACTTAAGGGTCCTTCTGTCTTAAGTTATTACGTAATTAGCTAACCTTACAAGTAACAACATCTTATAGTGATCATATTATCAATATTAAAAATCTTTTATGTTTTAAATAAATAGATCGACTTGACCATCGCATGAAAACACAATGTATCTCACAAGTAATACCTACATAATATTATATAATAATATTATATATATAAATAAATTTGATTGTTTAGTGCGATTGCCAAGTCAATCTATTTATTTAAAACATAAAAGATTTTTAATATTGATAATATGATCACTATAAGATGTTGTTACTTGTTAGGTTAGCTAATTACGTAATAACTTAAGACAGAAGGACCCTTAAGTAGGAACTGAATAAATTAACCGACTTGGTATTACATGGATCTCACAACTTTTTACGGTAGAAGAACTGAGTTGCGAGACTTGGTTTTTTTTACAAGTTTTGTTTTTGATGGCATCTCATTTCTTTTTGTAGATAGTTCTACTTTTTTTCCTTTTACAAGTTACCTTTGAACATAATTACCTATATCTAGGTACCTATCTACACTGTTATTCCATTATATTATATACAGGTACACTGATTTATTCACTGCAAATTTTACTTTGCTATACAGGTACAGTGATTCATTAACTGCAAATGTAACTTTGTAATCCGATACATTTATATGGAATTACAAAGTTATTTATGCAGTT
Source organism: Thymelicus acteon (assembly GCA_951805285.1). NCBI lineage: Eukaryota > Metazoa > Arthropoda > Insecta > Lepidoptera > Hesperiidae > Thymelicus > Thymelicus acteon. Next base: position 812,871 of record OX638227.1, on the reverse strand, counting down.
GATGTATCTAGAAAACTGGATCGAAATTGCAAAATATTTTAGTTTTTCCTTGATCTATACACTAAACACTACTTGTGTTCCAAATTTGAAGCTTCTATGTCTGCTAGAAGTGCCTTAGAGTTTTGATGATCGGTCAGTCAGTCAGTGAGTGACGAAATTAAGAAATTTTGACTAGTTATAATTCTTAAACTACTGGTTCAAATTGAATGAAATTTGAAATATACCGAGTTTATACAATGCCTGCTTGGTTACTAAAAATTCAGGCTTCTAACTTTATCCACAACGAAGTTATAGGGGGTCGAAAATGGCCTGAATTGCTTCGAGAAAAGGATGGTACGGCCGTGCCGCTTTATTGCTCGACTTGGCGGGGGCACTACCGTGCCCCCAGATTTAATATATTTTCCATCGCAAGTTACGTTCTATCACCGTGACCTTTCTAGGCGCCGGTTGGTACGCTACAGTTAAGGCCGACCATTCTTCTAAACAAAGTGGAGCCTAGAACTGGTTTAGCTAACTCATACCTTATTGCAGTGCAGTAAGGTTCATTTAACAGTTTCTGCGTAAATTATTGTAACGACTTGGATTTTGTCTTGCGCATACGCACCCTGCGGCCCTTATAGGATGACAATGTTATTTGGTTTTGAGAGAATTGTTCTAAATATATGTAGAAGAAGGGGTATTTTACGGTATTGGTTATTCAATAATATTCTTTTTACTTTGCTCCATGATATATTTCCAGTTCTCCTATGTTTACATCACGGACGTAAATAAAAGACGGACGTAATCCCAAGAACAAATTCAGTGAAGCACCCATAGTAATACCAACTCTGTATTCGTACAAGTACACACACCCACACATTGACACCATCCTGATACGACATTGACACCATCGCGAATCAAAAATTACAAAATTACGCACACATGGTAAGCGAGTTGTCAGCTGTCAGCTTCACTCTCGATTAGACAAGGTTACGTCTGTTCGTTTTTTACGTCCGTGGTTCACATCAATATTCCAAAGTACTTCAGCACTACGTGATCAATAATCATCTATTCTACATTATTGACAATTCCTTCAGCTACCTAAATATTTAGTTTTTCTTCATGATATTTCTTATATGCCAGCGTCTGCATCGGACAACCGTTGTAAAATAAAGAATTTCGTCCCTAGGGACGAATGGAAGGGACTGGAAGTGAAGGTCCAGACCTTCACTGGAGATTCATGGCCTCGCCGACATGTACAATATTTTATAACGAATAATCTTTATAAATAAAATATTTTGACACAAGAAAAGTATGACTTATGAACATTTTAAGTTTAGTTTATATTTTGAACGCTCAAAGTATAAATCAATAAAACGATAAATTTAATTTTAATACTTTTTTTTTATAAAAATAGTGATATGGTAGATGACAAAAGAACCCGTCCATACATGTGTGGGTACAGAGAAAATAAAGTCGTAATAATTTTCTTTCTTTATTTTTCTCCTCTCTTTTCTGGCTGGCAACGCATCGGTGATGCCTTTGGTGTTGCTGATGTCCATAGGCGCCAATAGCCACTTACCATCAGGTAGATCGTCAGCTCGTTTGCCGGCTACTTCCATAAAAAAAGGAAAACAAGAATGTTTTTATAGTTTTATAATAAAAAGTCAAATGTTACTGGGTCATGGTGAAGACGGCCAATAATATAAATGAGACAACAGGTTATTAAAAAGACTCATCGAGTCACCTATAGTCGAATCACTAATCCACCCGACCTTTTTGACATATAGTGTCAAAGTTTTTGACGAAAAATAAATAGAAAAATAAATTTCTCATAATAATGATAAACCGATTCTGATGTGAATCACTGACACGATAAGATTTGGAACATATTTTATATGGACCAAGAATTCGCTATTATTATTACTACGGCCAAAATAGTTGACAAAGTGACATTATTTTCTGCCAAAAAGGTCTGGTGGATTAGTATTTGGCCACAACGAAAGATTTATCCTCAATATCAAAAAATCATGGAGTTCCTACTGTGCCCTTTCTGATAGCAATTTGTGATAGGCCTGATTAGAACATTCTCTGGCGTGTGCCGCTTTTACAAACCAACGCGGCAACGTGTGGAATATCCGCTAGGTTTTATTACGTATTGTGCCATGTGCTGTCTCGGCGCGGGGTAGAGTCGTGGTCACAATGATGGTGGATGGATGGATAGAGAACGCTGGGAGCGGTACCTTAGTTAACCTGCTAAAAAGCCCTGTTGTTGTGAATTTTTTTTTCTATTTTTTTTTTTTTTTTTACATTAGATAAGTCAGTGCTTGACAACAATCCCACCTGATGGTAAGTGGCGATGGAGTCCAAGATGGTGAACGCACTAACTTAATAGATGCCTATTCACTCTTCTCTTGAAGACACCTACAGTGTAGGTGGACGGGAACACCCACGCAGGCAAGCTATTCCAGTCCTTCGCGGCACGCACTATGAAAGATGAGGCGAATCGCCTGGTTCGCAGCGGTGGGATATTCACGACGTATGGATGGATGCTTGCCGTACGACGGGTTGTTCGATGGAGGAACGGGGATGGGGGAATTAGATCGTGCAATTCCTGAGCACACTCTCCAAAATGCATCCTGTAGAATGCCGAGAGGCTGGCTATTCTGCGCCTGTGTGCGAGGCTTTGAAGGTTGGATACCACCAAATCTGGGTCGTCAACGAGCCTCATTGCACGCCTCTCCATCGAATCCAAGGCTGAAAGGTGACATTTTGCGGCACCGGCCCAAATGTGACAGCAGTACTCCATACAAGGGCGAACCTGGGCTTTATACAGTGTTAAAATCTGCCTCGGTGTGAAGTACTGCCGCACTCTTGCAAGAACCCCGAGTTTCCTTGCAGCCGCTTTAGCCTTGGATTCGATGAACCGCCCATAGTTGAGGTTCGAGGAAACTTCGACTCCCAATAACTGTAGGCGGTCGGTGCATTCCAGGGATACATTTCGGAAAGTGGGAGCCATGGTGAACGGGCTCCGTTTTGCGGTGAACAGACACGTCTGCGTTTTAGTGGCGTTGAATCTCACTAGATTGGCATCGCCCCAATCGGACACTGCCCGGAGTGCGAGATTCACACGATCCAACATAGCCTCTCTTTCAGACTGTATTTCTTCCCAACTGGCTCGAGCACTGGGCAGGTATCTCTCCACTACTGTGCTGTCATCTGCACTGCATCTGAATTTCGTTGCTTGAAGATTGCTTGTACTTACTTTTCATTTTCGTTTTGAGGTCCTGTCAACTATATTTTCTTTACTCTACTTTCGTCCTGAATTGATTTTCAATATGGTCATTGAGTATTAATTGGCATTTTATTTCGACGGTAAACAGTCACCTTTGACCAATGATATTATAGTGTAAAAAAGAAGTAGATCACTAGAGATCACTAGAGGTCACTAGAAATGTCACTAGAATTCCAGTGTTGGCAACACTGGAATTGTGCAAATGTACGTTTGGTGACGCAAGCGGCAAACACTAGCTGTCTTTTTCACTATTATGATTTTAGTAATGCCATCCCTTTTACATAATTTACCAATGCAGTGATTGGTGTAGGGAAACAAAAGATAAACGTGTATGTGTTTCGGAACAGATTTTTCGGTTGATTTGTAAGGGCATGACGTATCTATATTTAAACATCATTGCCTTTGACTTTGACCGTCAACGCGTCAGTGATGCCTTTGGTGTTAATGATGTCCATGGACGATGGTAATAATACTGACAACTCATCATCGGGTCATCATCGGCTCATCGTAAGCTATTTATAGTTTACTAGCTTCTACCCGCGACTTCGTCCGCGAGAATTTAGAATTAGATCCAGATCCTACTAAAATTTAGATGTTAGGTTTAGATGTTTGGATGTTTGTGAATTAAACTTACAGTATCCTGCTTTTCATCCCAAAGAATGATGTTGACAACATGCTTATTATTCCGTGTTCTAGCAAGTTGCTAAAGATTCGAAAAAATCATAGGGCATGTCGTGAGGAAGAAGTTCAGCGGCAGGCTACCTTAAGAGCTGCTCATGAAACAGAATGACGGAGATGGACTGTTGCTAGAGCATGATGAGAGTCACAACTCGCAAGTCTCAGTAGCCACAAGCTTCTAAAAAGGGATAAAATTAACAAAGCGTGTAAATTTTGCGATGCGCAGAAAATAAAAGAACAACTATTATTCTGGAGGAAAACTATAAAGTTATTCCGCAATTAGAACAAACAGCAGAACAAAACAAGAACAACAACAAGAAAATGAACCAATTATTAAAATTTAATCACTCAATCAGCTGTTTTGAGTTTTCTAATGTCACTGTGAAGACAAACGTCAAAACTGTTTTCCTATTACCATATAGTTTACTTCTTCTCCCTCGGGAACAGATCAATATCTCGGGATAAAAAGTATCCTATATTTATTCTAGATATTAAACTATCTGTGTGCCAAATTTCATCTATATCCGATCAGCCGTTTTTGCGTGATTGCAACACAAACATCCAAACATCCAAACTTTCGCATTTATAATATTAGTAGGATCTGCTTACATTAAAAAATTCTTATTCTTTCATTAAATGAAAAATAAAATAAAATAAAGAAAGTATATTTTTATACTTGAGGACCTGGGTTCTGTTCCAAAAGCAATTATTTCGTGTTAATCGAATCCGAATCGAATAAAACAGAGCCCCAAATAATTGAGTTCAACGAATTGACGTAAACGATCGATAAGTTTAAATGCAATTAATTACAAGTAGCCTTGTCGATATCGGTCTATCAGACCGCTCCGGCGGCGCCGCCGCAGCCGCCGCGACCCGGGGCTATCGCACGGCGATAGGTATTGGTATTGGTATTGGTATTGGTACCATACATTGTAATGTTTATTGCTTGTTTTATGGCATGTTAGATTTGGTATTGTTTGGACCTATTATAGACGGTACCGCTTGCTGCTGCGGAAGCGAGCGGATCTGGATATTGAGCAGTAGCAGATGAATCGTCGACCCATGGCCCACCGCATGTCGCCATGTAGGTATGTACCACATGAAGCGCCATCTAGTGTAGCCGTAGAGTATCTGATGGACAGCGAAATTTACGTTGCTACAGAATCCACGTTTTCTTTTCCCTTGAATAAAATAACGAACCTAATAAATTGATTTTCGATTTGAGAGTTTACATAAAGAATAAAACCCGTCTTGAAACACTTTTCCAATGTGGATACTAATGCATTTCCCGAATCGGGAGCAGTTACTTTTTGTACTGGAACGTTGTATTATAAGAAAGGATTTTTCTGTAGACAAAGACGTACCCGAAAAGAACACGTGTCCACATAAATAATATTCATGGACTTTGCCCATTTCTGGATACCCTTAAATGATATTTGGAAATAGTCTCCAAAAGGGGGTGTTTAAACGGGATATAAATAACTTAGCGGAAAAAGCCTTGTTTTCCCAAGACACGGAAAAACTTCTACAATCATCCCTTTTTCCCTGCTCGGGGTTGGAGCTTTGTTTACACTGAGTGCGAGTACTTGTACGAGTAAAACAGATACTTACAATTTTGCCAGCAATAATAATATGCTAACATTAAATGTAACTGAAGTAAGCAAGCATAAATAAGGGTGTTTTAAAACTAGCCTTCTATTTCATTCTATAAAGTTAAATTTTTATCATTTGCTGGAAAATATCATGATAATACATTGTCTAATGGCGACGTTAGCGACACAATTGTAAATATCACAATATATTTAATACACTAAATAAATGCGCCTGCATAGCTATAATTTTATTGATGGTATCACATTCTAAGAAGAAACCTGAAATCACGCAGGTTTTCAATTTAATACTAAAGTGTCTTCAAGTCAAGTTTGAATAATCTACCTACCTAAATAAACAAGATTAGTAAATTATACCACCCAAGACACCATCGCCACCTACCATAAGCTGGGACTTATAATAATTTAGAATATAAAAAATACGCAAATAAAAAAATATAAATATCTAGAGCCAGCAGCCAAACGGACCACAAAGTAAAAACAAAAATAGAGTGCAAAAATTTTACCCGATAGAACAAGTTTTTTCCTTGGGCCACTTCCACCTGCCGTAAATACATTTCAACGTAAACAACAGATGGGCCGCCGTGGCCGCGGGCTCCCGCTCCCGCTGCCGCTCCCAGTAAACACGAGATCAAAGACGGCGCCACATTTATCTTTTCCTTCGCGGATATCGGTATTGCTTTAAAAACAACGCCCTAAATACATTACCGAGGAGGCGAGGACATTCAGGCCGAAAGATCCCATTCATATCTTCTATGTCTAGTGGTTTGAACCGTATTCTGTATGAGATCGAAAGTGGAGAGAATAATACGATTACTATAATACGATTACTACAAATATGAAGGTTTGTGACTATGATGTATGGATGTTTGATAGTCTTCTACGTAAATCTACTAAACAGATTTTCATGATTTTTTGCATACTAACAAAATGCGAGCAAAGCCAGGGTCCGACCGATAAGTAAAGAAATAAAGAGGGTAATGAAAGTATGTACTGATTCTTAAGCCAGTTTCTATTGCGTCTGGTAATTTGTTTTAAAACGGTTTTATTTAGCTTGCCCTGTTTCTTTGGGTCAAATCTTTTTTTTTTATGAAATGCCGGCAAAATAGCTGACGATCCACCTGATCGTAAGTGTTATCGTCGCCCATGAACATCAACAACACCAAAGGCATCACTGATGCGTTACTGGCCAACAAAGAGAAGCAAAAGAAAGAAAGAACTGGCCCCAACTGGTTCGTGGTGGTGACGGGCTCAAGCCCCCAGCTGGTTCACGACGAGTCTTTATGAGTTTACGAGTATTTGACTCAAGCTCAAATCTTGCAAGCGACTCGTAATTAACTTGTAATTAGAACTGCTTTCTCCAATCGCAAGGAGTTAAAATTTTGCATACTGCTGTAGTTCTGATGACAATACATTTTTGTGATAAGCATGACTTGACTCCAGGCGAGGGAACTCCTTGGTGGTTAACATTATAGTATTTTTTTTAAAGTGAAACTTTTATTCTATCGCCCCAAAATTTTTCGTCCATCTATATTCTATCGCATGTTGCATTACAGCCGACCCTAGAGTAAGAATAATAATGGAGATTCAATGATTTAAATAAATATTGCTCTAAGTTTTTAATATGCGTCTATCATCTAAACCTAATGATTGTATCCGTACTCTAATACGAAAATTGAATGGAAGTGCTCATAGCCCGGCGGTTTGCGTCGATCCTAAGTGATCGACAAAGTTAAGCAACAGCGAGCGCGGTCGGTAGTTGGATGGGTGACCGCTAGTGGCAAAAATTGCTTGAGCGTTTCCGTGCTTCCGAAAGCACGTAAAGCCGTCGGTCCCGGTTGTTATCGTAAGATAATAGTCGTTAAGCCATGTCGGAGGCCCTCGGGCGGTTTGAAAACTTCCGACACTCGGGTTGGCCACTAACCCCTCCACCAATCCGCACTGGAGCAGCGTGTTGAAGTATGCTTTAGGCCTCCTCAAGAGGAGAGACCCGTGCCCAGTAGTGGGCCATTAATGGATTGAAGCCAGCCATTGATTTCCCATTATCATTCCCACTTTTCAATTATTAAGTTAAAATTAAAAACGCAATTTTAATACCCTAAATCGAATAATTTTCTAATTTTTTTTTGTTAAATGCTTACAAATCGAAAAAAGTTTCACTTGCATTGTGTTTTCATAAAACCACACTTTTATGTTTTGATTTTGTGATAAACATGACCTGATAATCTTTTAAGGGTTGGATTGAGACGAGGGAAATCCTTCTGTTAATAACACATATTTAAAATCTTATATATAAAATTCTCGTGTCACGGTGTTACAAGTTGAACTCCTCCGAAACGGTTCGACCGATTTTCGTGAATCTTTGCGTGCATATCGGCTTTGGTTGAGAATCGGACAACTTCGGAATTTTTCATCCCCCTACGCCTAAAAAAATTTTGGCAGAATAACGTTTGCCCGGTCAGCTAGTTATATATATAATTTTAACGTATATACGTATTATATGATGATAGCTCGTTTGTTACCATGCCGGATCGCCGCACCAAGGGTCCTGGGTTCGATTCCCAGCGAGGCGGAAATTTGAATGATGAGTTTGAATTTCTGTTTTCGGTCTGGGTGTGAGTGTCCTTGTCTAGTGGTTGTCCATGGCACCCACGACACAGGGAATCCTAGTGTGGGGCTATGAGTGTGTAGCGTTATTATTATTATTATTATAGCTCGTTCCGAAATCCACCATCAGTCTACTGCCAGGGTTGGCTCCAAATAAAGGAACTCATCTACGATGAACAGTACAGTCGTAATTTTTCTTCTTTGGTAGGTTTGACATTGACTCTATAAAACCGTGTAGGTATTTAGTTTTTAAAATATTAATGAACAGTAAACCCACACGGGTATATTGATATAACTGTTACGTTCACTGGGCTATAGCACAGGACAGTGTAAAATTGTACGCACGTGAAAAGTTATACTTCTTTTACATAATTAAATAAATATTTAATTTAATAACGTGTATCAGTTGTAGGTAATTATCTTTCAAAAACTATTTTGTATTGAATAAAAACAAGAAATATTAATCATAAATTATCTGACCAAATATTACTTGTGTACTACCTATGTTTACACAAGTACAAACTAGATGGCGTTGTTCATGAAGCTGAATCACGCTGTTGAGACTGTGAGATTTGTATAAGAAATAACATTAAATTTTAAAAGAGGTAAACATATCGACGCTAGAAAGCAAACACGTAGTAAACCACACATGTCGTAATTTTTTTTTATTACATCATTAGAATCAGAAAAAAATACCGCGTCGAATGGTCTTTGTCACGTATCCATACGACCAAAAATAACGAAAATAGGATTTCAAAAATTGACATTTTTTTCATTTTTTGGACCAATAAAACGCTGTAAGTAACAAAAAAACCTTTATTATTTTTTACATTGTTACTTACAGCAAATTCGATTTCTAGAAAAATTGTACACCTGTTACTTACACGTCAGTAATTTTATCTGAGGTGTGGGTTACTACATTTTTGCAGCTTGTAAATTTTGATAATTTGCATTTACGCCATTAATTGGGTGATATTTTCTGAAATAGTGGTGTTAAATACACTTTGCACGATATGTTGTTTTTTTGGTGGTGCCGTTTGCACTATTTTCAATGTACAAATTTAATAGGTTGCCTTCTTTTACTTCACTACTAAAGATTCTTATGTTCAAACTATCGCGGATTTACTTCGTTTAACTTGGGCCTCCACTGGGGTTTTTTTGAGCCGGAGGATGTAAATGATTTGTAGTAAGGGTTTGTTTACTAAAAATCAGCGCGTTTTAAAATGAAATTCAGATGTAACAAGTACTTAAATATTTAAAAACATTAAAATTTATAGAATCATCATCGCTACATCAGCCTTTATAAGCCCTCTCCTAATACACGCTGTTTTGTCTGGTCCTAATCCTTCTGAATCCAACAATTTTTTTCATGTCCTCTGCCTCCCGGCTCTGGAGGTGTTTCATGTTTTTTTTTTTTAAAAAGAAAGGAGGCATCCATTCGAGAAGACCTTGTCCTACGTGTGGTGCCGGGTCCACTTATGTAGAATAGTACCACTACCCTACACTACACTACCTACCTCACCCTGGAGTGTCGTAAAAGGCGACTAGTGAGAGATAATTAGCGTCTCCTTGTGAAATATTATCATCTACTGCGGTCAACACCACGCACTAGCTAAACGTGGTGACTATTGACTGAAACTCTTATGATTTCCACAAGTACACTCCATCCCCTAGTCCCAGGCAACCCTGTTTTTCTTAGCTACGGTAGAAGCTATGGTAACGGCGAAGCAAGGTTGCGACGAATCGCTGACAGAGATCGGGCTACCAAAATCGTCAACGACTTCTGCACCTGGCAATATACAACACCAGGATACTGTTAGTTGAAGAGGTAGACAACTTAAACTGGAGTATTGTGGGTTTATAAGAGAGCGACAAGCGAGCTAATCTGACCCGATACTACACAGAATATATCCCAGATGTCAGCCTGTATGAGATTAGATCGGCTCTTAAACAGCTTAAAAACAACAAGGCACTGGAAGATGAAGGAATCACAACAGAGCTGGAGTTACTAAGAGCTGGAGGGAAATCCCTCCTTGTGGCGTTCCAAAAACTTTTCGATGTCGTCATCAATACTGGAAATACCCCGGAAACAACGAATGGAAGTGTGGTGACTCTGTTCTTCAAGAAGAGTGATAAAGCCCTTTAAGCCCTTTTAAAGAACTACAGGCCCGTTGCACTTCTGAGCCACGTTTATAAGGCGTTTTCCAGGGTGCTCACAAATCGAATTGTGCGTTGGCTTGACGACTACCAGCTCTCTGAACAAGCAGGATTTTTAAAAAGGCTACAGCACCATAGACCACATACACACACTGCGGCAGATACAAAAATTATACTAAATATCGAAGAGTATAATCTGCCGCTATGTGTTGCCTATGTGGATTATGAGAAAGTCTGTAATTCTTGAGAGACCTGGGCAGTACTAAAGTCTCTTCAGTGATGCTGGATTGACTACGGGTAGGTACATCGAGGTGTTGAAGTATTTTTACACATCAGCCACCATGTCCGTCAGTGCGACGTCATATCCCCAAAACTGTTCACCTCTGCGTTGGAGGATGTGTTCAAGCTGATGGAGTGGAAACGACGTGGCATTAACTTCAATGGCGAATACATCACATACCTGCGATATGCCATTATATAGTCATCCTGGCAAGTTCCCTGGAGGAACTTGGTACAATGCTCGGGGACTTGAACAGCGCTTCACAACGGGTGAGTCTTATAAAGATGAACATGGATAAGACGAAAATCATGTTGAATGTCTATGTTATACCTGCATCACTTGTTGTTGACGGCGATACTCTCGAAGTCGTAGATGAATATAATTACATGGGACAAGTGATCCAAATGGTCCAACTTTGCGAAAGAAGTCACTCATAGAATCAAACTCGGATGGGATGCGTTCGGGAAACTGTTTCATTTTATCTTATCGTCCAAAACACTACCTCAAGGTGTTCGAGTAGTGTGTGCTGTCAGTGATGGCCTACGGATCCGAGACGTGGTGCTTTACGTGATCGCATCAGAAATGAGGAGATCCGTAGATGAACAAGGGTAACCAACATAGTTCAAAGAATTAGCCGGCTGAAGTGGCAATGCGTTGGTCACATAGTGGAAAGGACCGACAACCGTTACGGAAGAAAGGTCCTCGAGTGGAGACCACCTCTTGGACTGACGACCAGAGGAAGACAGCGGGTATCCAGCTGCATTCGGAAGGCTCAAAACAGGTTAGAGTGACGCAAATTAGGAGAGGCCTACACACATATGTCCAGCAGTGAACTCGTAAAGGCTGATTGTTGGATGGATGGATGGATGGGTTGGAATTAATTTCTAAATTACGGAGGAAAATTACTATTTTTTAAGTAATTAACATTATTTAGCTTACTTTTTTTTATAAAAGCTGCTTTTTCTTCAGCAATACTAATATAATTATATTAATGATTGTTTAAAGATGCCAAAACAGAGCATTATTTATAAAATAAAAATAATTTAAGCCGTAATTATTACACGGACATTTCTAAAATAGACTGAATTTTATTTTCTCTGATCTTACAACAATTGTTTTTACATATTCAGTTAAATTAATTTACATTTAAGACAATCCACTTTTCAGGATTCGAAATAATTATGCCGGTTACAGCATATTGATAACAGGATATTCAAAGGTTGTGTACTGTTACGACGTTGTTTTAGGTAATTTTTGTGAAAGTAACGTAGGTTACTACATTTTTGCTTTCCATAAAATAGTGCAGTTGACATCGTTCCATACATTTACTCACTTCACTTACTACATTTTAATGGTCTGTAAAAATATTTTCAATTTGTCGTAACCCGCAAAATATCGTTTTCAAATAACTTTAGGATAATTGTGATAATGTACATTTGTCTGGAAAAAAATAATAACTATTGTGTCCAAAAATGGCAACTCTAGCTCGATAAATGTAGAAGTTATGAATTTTTTTCGAGAAATCAAAAAGTTTTTCGGCTCTGGTGAACAATTTGATATTTGTGGGTTACTACGTGTTTGCTTTCTAGCGTCGATATAAGCTAGCACTATCTATCCAGTGTTTTCATACCCCCTCCATGGCAGCGTTTAACGTTTAACGTTTAACGTTTTGCAAGTCGCATAAGAAGTATAACTTCAAAAACTATCGAGAAAATAGCACAAGCTTCAATTAGTTCAATTGCTGTAACTTCACAGTAAGTCCATCATAAGTCAATAAATTATATTATAGAAGTAGTTTTAGAAACTTGAATTGCAGGTTTATTAGATAGCTAATTGTGCGTTACGTAACCCCTCGAGCGTCGCGAGCTATAAATAGCTCCGAATTAAGAATATTTTTATTATATTGCAATCGCAGCTCCACAAAAATTTATGAACAAATGTGACAGACACGCTCCGGCTAAAATTACTGCACGAACATAAAGTTCGGCTGGTGTGCCACCGCGAGCGAGCAGCGTGTGTCATGCTATTGAACAAGTTGCCTTGGATGTTACTAAGTTACGTATGATGTGAACAAGTTACAAATGGATCCCTGAATCAAAAAAATGATCTTTGCACACTCGTAATATTTTTGAAACACTTTGTCAACAGCTCTATGTGGTAGACGTGAAAAAAAATGATCCCCACTTTACCTGTACCCATAGTCAGAGCGAGGTGGGGTGACGGCCTAGGGTACCATGTTTGGAGGGGCGCCACATTTGGGGTGAGGAGCAAAAAAAAAGAAAATAATAAATTTAATTTGATAAACGTTCCCATTGGTTCAATAAAAAAATTTTTCAGCAAAACAAGCTCGATTTTTATTTTCATATGGGGGCGCTACAATATTCGTGCCTAGGGCATCAGTGACTCTAACGCCGGTACTGTCTATAGTTAAAACATTTTTTTAAATATTTTAAATAAATAAATGATAATAATTACGCTTTACATTCATAGCCCCCCCACTAGGATTCCTTGTGTCGTGGGTGCCATGGACAATACACTAGACAAGGACATTCACACCCAGACCGAGAACCGAAATTCAAACTCATTATTCAAATTTCCGCTTTGCTAGGAATCGAACCCAGGACCCTTGATGCGGCGATCCAGCGTGGTAACCATTGCGCCACACGGGTCGTCAAATTTATTTTACCACTTACACACCAAAATTTTACACTACCAAAATTTTATTTTACCACTTTGTCGAAGTATCTATTATCCATGCTAAAGTACAACTTTCTAGTACAAAGGGTCTCTGCGCTATGCTACGGACGGATAGACGGACCGACCGATGGACGAACGGACATAACGAAACTTTATAGTTTATGGGCTCCATTTTAACAGACTTCAAAAAAGTATTTTTTTAATGTTTGTTACCTCAGAACTTTCGACTGGGTGAACCGATTTTAATGATTCTTTTTTTAATCGAAAGCTGGTGCTTGTTATGTGATGCCACTTAAATTTGAGCGAGATCTGACAAGTCGTTTTTGAGTTATTTTGAAGTCGCTTATTTTTTTGTAAAGAATTATTTATTGACTACAGAACTCTACAATGATCATTATAAAATATCGCCGATCGTGTTCAGCTGGCAGTGTGACAAGGCAGCAAGATATTCATAAGTTTCGTAACTCAATACACGGGTTGTCTACCGAGCGAGCAGCCTACGACAGTTTATTTACTGTTGGTACCATAAAAAGATTTTTGTAGATGCATCGTTCAATTTCAAGTACTGTTGCAGTGTCAAGTGTTAAAACGGGGTTCCCGTATTTTTATTTTATTTACAGGATTTTTAAGTTGACATTAGAGTTTCCTGTGTTTTTAACAGATGGCGCTCTTATTATTTTTTAATTTATATATAATACTGCTATAAAATAAATAAATAATTATAATTGCATAAGTTGATAAAAAATGCTATGCAATAGCTTTACCGCGGCAGTCTCCGAGTGCCACACGTATTTTTTTAATAACAACTTTGCATTCTGCTATATACTTAACTCCTCAATTATTAATTTGCTAATACAATAAACGATAGATAATTTAGGTAGGTGGTACATGAAGCAATCAAAGCAAAAACCAAAATGGCCGCCGGGCCCCAAGTAATATTCAATAGATAAAATTACTCACGATACATTATTGTCGCAAGAATAAAATATCTGGATAAACAAGTAAATTGGATCTCATTACAATATAATTGAACATATTCGTATAGAGTAGGTACTATAAATATGACTTTATCAATAGTCAGAACGATGTCACATAGCAGCGGGGAGTCTCGTGAATGATATGATACGATACAATCATAGCTGAATAGGTAATGGAGATTTGATATCAATCGAATTACCATGTTATATGGAATCTGTATTAACTAAGGAAATTGTAGCCCAATTGATACGGAGCCTCGCAATATCCACTTAGCGACGGAATCTGAGGCTACCTAAGCCTCCATAGATATGTGTAACAGATCAATGTTCAATAATAATATAATCTATACTAAAATATTATAAAGAGGTAAAGTTTGTGAGTTTGTGAGGTAGAGAGGGGGTAATCTCTGGATCCTGAAACGATTTGAAAATTCTTTTACCAGTAGAAAGCCACATTATTTGTGAGTGTCATAGGCTATCGGGTTTTTGGAAATTCATTCCCTAAGGGTAAAAATAAGGGTTGGAAGTCACTTTCATACAAACCAACATCGTCAGTGTTAGAGTTATAAATAGGAACAAAACATAATTGTAACACGGGAAGGGGAGGAGAGGGGAGCGGGAGCGGAAGCGGGAGACGGAGACGGAGACGGAGACGGAGACGGAGACGGAGACGGAGACGGAGAGGGAGATAAGCTACAAACGTTTAGTTAAAAGTATTTAACTACTTTACTTTCTCTACTTTCAACGATTCTTAGGCGATACGAAATTCTCCTGGCCTAGACGGCACATACTTATAACATATCATAATCACACCTAGCACCCGAGTACAGATATTTATCTAACACATAAATATCTGCCCCGACCGGGACGCAACCCGGGATCCCTCCCCGGAACCCGGGAGGCTACAGAGTCGTCAATCATCATATTCATAATCATTTTATTCTGGACAAATTATAGGTGTACATTTTGGTGTTACAATACAATACCACACCAATACATACCACACCACCACCCCATAGGGGCTTCCAATAAGTAAAAAATTATGAAACTAAATTAAAACAACAAAATAAAATTTCATTAGACGTAAGACACCACCACCAGTGACCACCTCCGTCAGATACCACACACGCGCTAATTTAGTGAAATTGTAATGTAGGTACTATTTGACTTTACATCCTACTCGTTTCACACGCCTATGACAGACTTTACTTTTAAGTTTCACGTATTTTTCTATACGTTAAAATAATTAACAAACATATGATTTTATAATTCTAAACTTACATGTATCGTGGTCACGACTGAACTGAGACACGATTCGCGCAACTGGGTGTGAAATTTCAGTGTATAAAATAAATATCGTACTATATATGTGTATCATAGTGTAAAATAGCTGACACGGCGAACTTCGTATCATCTAACAAACTATTTTACTACTAACGCATTAGGCTAGACCTGTAATGTTAGTATGTTTATGGACAAATAAATAAATAAATAAATAAATTTTTTTCTAAAATAAAAGTAGCCTAAGTTACTCCTTGTTACATCAGCTATCTGCCAGTGAAAGTCCCGTCAAAATCGGTCCAGCCATTTCAGAGATTAGCCGGAACAAACAGACCGACAGACGGACAAAAATTGTAAAAAATGTTGTTCTGGTATATGTATCGTGTATACATCCAAATACACTTAGTAAAAAGCGGTTATTTTAATATTACAAACAGACACTCCAATTTTATTTATTTGTATAGATGTATACGAGTAGATGTATAGATTATCACTTTTCGTATCGTCTGTACGGAGGCACACGTGTCGCGGCCATAACTTTAGACGACATCACCCACGGGCGCTGGACGCTCGTAATTATACACGGACGGACGGACGGACGGGGCTGTAGATTATTCATGTAATTACCTTAATATTATCTACGAAGACGGTAGCCGCTGGCGCGAGGGCGTCTCGTTTGCGGAAATGGTCGACAGTTTTGGGAATATCTACATTAGGACAAACTACAACAGCTTTTGTGTTCTTGTTTTTTTTTTGAGAAAAAATGGTTACCTATCTTTTCGAATTGATAGTTGATGTTAGTCATAGCTAGCTTTTGCAGCTAAATGCGGACAGAGAGGCGAGCCTGAACATAATCAGCCGAAAAGACCATATTTGAGATAGATGTTGATATAGAGATAGATGTTGAGATAGATATTGAGAGAGTGATAGCGCCAGACCTCGAGAAGTAGAGGTACTCGCACGTCCTAAGGGACCTCCTGTGGGGTTCGGGCCTCGGCTTAAAACGTCACCTGGTGGAGAACATCATTTGTATAAATATAAGATTCCGATAGGATGTTTGTTATGGGTTTCACCAACCACAAGTGTTACTGCTGAGCTCTACATTTCTTACAAATTGTTTGTAATAATATAAAACATTATTATTATTATTATTATTACTCCACGGAGTTCGCCTGGATAGCTACCACCCTCGAGCATGAGTCAGCTTCCAAATAACTAGTCGTTTTCCGGCTGGGGGCTTGAGAGCCAGTTCTTTCTTTCTTTTTCTTCTCTCTTTCTTGGCCGGCAACGCACCAGTGATGCCTTTGGTGTTGCTGATGTCCATGGGCGACGATAGCCACTTACCATCAGGTGGATCGTCATCTCGTTTTCCGGCTATTTCCATAAAAAAAACATAATAAAATTCCATAAGGAAATGTAAACCGGCAGTTTTCATTATAAATTATCATTATAAATTAACGTTACACACTTTGATTCCCTGTGTCATGCTCGTGGGTGCCTTGACGACCCTGTAGCCTAGTTGGTAGCGACCCTGCCTGCGAAGCGAGGGGTCCCGGGTTCGATTTCCGGCCGGCGCAGATATTTATGTGGCAGATAAATATTTGTATTCGGGACATGGGTGTAATTGTGAGGTGTTATATGTGTCGTCCGTACCACCCGCGACGCAGGTGAAAACCTACTGCGGGGGTATGAGTGTGAAAGCGTTTACCTTGACCGAGAACAGAAATTCAAACTCATCATTCATCAGGACCTTTGGCACGGCGGTCTGACATGGTACATTACGCCACATAGGTCGTGAAATTAGTGGTAGATCTTTAAAATTACATGGAAACGTTATGTTTTGTCGGAGGCCTACAAATAGCGCATTTCTACTCAGTTCGGAATTGGCCACTAACCTCTTCTTCACTAAAGTTTAGTAGAAATTCCCGCTAATGGCTTTTATGTTACCGATACCGAAGCATGGTCTATGGGCAGCAACCATTTACAATGAAGAATGTTAACTAATTTTGATTATTAGCACTCCATATTCTCTGTCAAAAATAAAAAATACTAGTGAAAGAATTACTTCGATACGTCAATTAGTTTCCGATTTACAAGTAAAACAAGTTGTAACCGCACGACGCGGGCTGCCGGTGACGGTGTGACGTCATCGTACAACACGCTTAGTCTGGCTCACTCTGTCGGCTCGCGGTCGCGCGCCCGTGCCTTCGAAATTATACCTAAATAAATACTTACTTTTAAAAATGTCCAATCCAAATACTAGGAAATCATTATGTTGTGCCTAAATGTAATAATTACTTTTTAACGAAAAATACAACCAACGAAAAAAAACTGGAAAGCGAAAAATAAAATAAACCATTTAGTATTATAAATTAAGAACCTAAATTAACAGTAAATAAATAATTTTGAGACCGTGCCAAACAAACAACCAAAATTAATTACATAAAAATCATTTTATGAGAGCAGCGGATGCAATGCACACGGCAGCAGCAGCGCGGCGCACATCTTTTCACCGTTTGTTTTTCATTGGTTTGGCACCGCCTCAAAATTACTTATTTACTGTTAATTTAGGATCTTAATTTATAATAGTAAATGGTTCATTTTATTTTTCTATACTAATATATAAAGAGGAAAGATTTGATTTTTTGTTTGCATTGAATAGGCTCTGAAACTACTGAACCGATTTGAAAAATTCTTTCACTGTTGGGCTACACTATCCACGAGTAACATAGGCTATATTATATTTTCAAAAAAAATTAGGGATCCTTAATAAAACTCCAATAATGTAACCCGAGGTGTAAAAAAATTAGAAAACCGAAGCAAAGCGAGGGCGGTTACTCGTCGCTTATAAGTTTTTTTCGCTGGTTTTATTTTTTGTTAAAAAGTAATTATATTTTAATTTTTAGTTGCTATGAAAATTAATAATAAGTTATTGGTGGTAGATTCAGTTACCAGGTAAAAATGTAGTAGGTGAAATCATCAATCATCCTCTATTTTCGTACCTTTAGGGCTTTAAAATTTTGTTCCCAAATTTAAACAAGAGTAACTTCAAGGTATACACTATTCAATAAAAAAAGAATCATCGAAATAGGATCATCTAGTACAAAGTTATTGGGGTAACGGGTAAAAATTCCGTGGGTGAATAATCAATCATCCCCTATTTTCGTAACTTTAGGGTGGGAATAAAATTTTCAAAAAAATATGAGACCAACTTCAAGGCATACCCTATCCATTAAAAAAAGAATCATCAAAATCGGACCATCCTGTGCCGAACCTCCTTCTTTTTAGGGTTCCGTAGCCGAATGGCAAAAAACGGAACCCTTATAGATTCGTCATGTCTGTCTGTCTGTCTGTCTGTCTGTCTGTCTGTCTGTCTGTCTGTCCGTCCGTATGTCACAGCCACTTTTCTCCGAAACTATAAGAGTTATACTGTTGAAACTTGGTGAGTAGATGTATTCTGTGAACCGCATTAAGATTTTCATACAAAAATAGAAAAAAAACAATAAATTTTGGGGGTTCCCCATACTTAGAACTGAAACTCAAAAATGTTTTTTTCATCAAACCCATACGTGTGGGGTATCTATGGATAGGTCTTCAAAAATGATATTGAGGTTTCTAATATCATTTTTTTCTAAACTGAATAGTTTGCGCGAGAGACACTTCCAAAGTGGTAAAATGTGTGTCCCCCCCCCTGTAACTTCTAAAATAAGAGAATGATAAAACTAAAAAAAATATATGATGTACATTACCATGAAAACTTCCAACGAAAATTGGTTTGAATAAGATTTGATAAGTAGTTTTTTTTTAACACGTCATAAATCGAAAACCGCAAAAAACATTGATCAAAGTTACAACGAACTACAAAAACTTTTATATTATGTTACTTGCTGCTACGGAACCCTTCATGGGCGAGTCCGACTCGCACTTGGCCGCTTTTTTTCGTCGGTTAAAAATACAACTACCAATTCGCCGGAAAAGTTGTTTTTTATAGTTCCAAAGGACGTTAAAATGCGAAAAAAATGCATAAACGTTATGAATCATCCATTTTATTAATTGAATAATATTTACTATTATTACACTATTAACTTATACGCGGACGAAAACAACAAAATACTGCGCAAGCTATTACACCCACTATAACCGCTGGCGACTTGGTTGCGGCCCGCGCGGCGCGTTGTAATATGACGTCACAAGCGGTCACGTGACTGTTAGCGGGACTCGATATTTTTCGAAACTTTGAATGCCTATAAAATCAAAACTACTGGGTATTTTTGACTACAACAAAAACTAGTGTATTTGTATACATAGAGGCTTTACTGAGACAAAATTTCAAGCGATTTGGCATACCTAGTAACATTCTCCATTGCGTGAACATCAACTCGTTTGTCCACTTCCTAAAAACTAGAACTACGTAGTTAAATAGAGATTCGTCGCGTTACAGTAGACACGCATTGAATTGCTGATTAATATTAACATAATTTTTTTGCATAATTCCCTATTTGGTACCATTGTGATAAGCCCCGTGCGTCGCAAATGTCGGTGATGATCGTCGCTATCATACCGGCCGACACGTGTCCGATATCGTCTATTGTTTAAATATGCAATTAGAATTGAAATAGTGCATACAATGTGGTGATGTGCGCAGCAACGTTAGGGTTGTTACACACTGACGCACCGTACCGCTCGCGTCGCACCGCATCGCACCGCATCGCACCATCGCACTGTGTCTTTAAGGTTAAGGTTATCCGAGAACTCCCCAAGTTCTTAAAAAAATCTTAGTTGCCATACTCATCTATACATATTATTATGACTCGATTAATAATATTAAATAAATATAATATAAACGTTTACACAAATACACACTTATACCCCCATAGTAGGTTTTGGAACGAAGTTCCTTATCGCGCGTTGCGAAAGGGGGCTAGGCGGAAAAAATTGGGACGAAAAGTTGTAACGACACTTATTGCTGTCGTTTATTAATTAAAGCGAGTTACTAGACGACCAGAAGTCTTCGAGGGTACGACAGTACAATCATAGTATGTGGCTGTCTTATTTACTCTTCGGTATTTAGCATAGGCCCAACAGGGATATCTATATCACGATCATGCACATTAAGCTATTATTGCCATTTCTCCCGTCATGCCAATCAATATGCGGAAGAGCGACAGTGATAGAACAAATCTATCACTTTCGCTCTAACAAGGCACTTGTAAAAGTGGCGCTCTGACAAGACACTTACTATGATTTACACATACTATGATTGTACTGTCGCACCCTCGAAGACTTCTTTCTGGTCGCTTAGTATTAATTGAAAGGAACTTCGGTCCATCCGGGTGTCCCTTGACAGCTCTCATTTTTACCTATGTGGCGGGTGGCATGAACGACACTTAAAACACATCGCAATAACACCCATGACCCGAGTACAAATATATATTATTTTATCTGTCACATAAATATCTGCCCCGGCCGGGGATAGAACACAATTGTGAAAATTATTTTAAACCCCTGACACGATAATTTTCTTAAGCTGTGTTTTATCTCGTTATCGCAAGATGTATGAGAAGTGCGCTCCGTAAAAATATTACCGACGACTGGCAACATCCGATAACTGTTGACATTACAATTCATATTATTAAAATACAAGGGGAAAATACCTCGGGGTAGGTCTCCTGTTGGAGATCCCAAGGCCTTGCATCACCCAACTTCATTCCATCGATCATACATGGTAGGTAGGGGTTTGTATCACGACTGGAACGTTACTAACTGGACGCTCCCCCGCAAGGATGGAATTACGGTTGGAGTTCGGAATTGATCGAACACAATAAGGCCTTGCTTTGCTTTACACTTATTATCGAGGTTATTTTAAATTGATACTTAAATCAAATCTAGGTTTTTTTAATATCCACCTAATATAGTTGCTATTTGACCACGCACAAAAATTCATTTAAAAACATACCCTATTATCTTGATATTGATTTCTAGTTCTAGTTCTGTACGTTTTCTAAGGATTAATTTCTAACCTTATCTAATTTTTTAAACTTTCAGAGGAGCAAATCGCAATAAAATTAACTTCCTGGGTAACCTCTTTATTCTAAAATTAGTGGCGCTGTAGGTATTTGAATCTAAATCCCATGTGGTATACGTATACCTCTAAGTCTAAGCAATCGGCTATGATAACAGTGAAACTGAAAAGATCAGTATCTGAATCTTACATTCCTATAATACCTAATTACCTCGCTGAATCGCTATCACAATGTAGTTATGTGCTGTGAATTGTGATGTGATGCGATCCACGCGCGAGTGTAACCCTATAGGTATTAATATCTAGTATACTAGTGTATACTATAGTATGCAGTGTACTATAGTACATATATCGTGGTGTTGATCTGGCCCGCGAGGATAACATAATTGGTACCGAAGGCCACACGTGTATCGTACAGCGCGATTCGGACCGATGATCGTGTTTACTACTTCGTTTAGTATTACAAGGACACCAGTATTTGCATATATTATCATTTTAGCCAGTTTAAAGCTTACACGATTTATTGGATTACGTGATTGTCGTTATCTGTAATTTAGGCCGGGTTCTTTACATACGAGTGCTCGAGTGCTATGTTCAAGTGTTCCACCATTCATCAAGAAGTTCTCCGATAAAATCTGTAACACTTTAAAAACAAAACATACAAACAAAGTGGTTGGTACATTTGTCAAGCTGGTATTGTTGATGTACTTATGCATCCCGCAGAGGAGATTTATACCCTGTCCACAAATCTGAGAGACTAAAATGACAACCACTACCTAATGTCAAAGTTCGAAATAATGATACCAGCTAAATTTGTGCGATCTTCTTTTCCGGTTTTTTGAATCGTAAAGTATGTCGTAAGATTAGTGACGTATTAGCAGCGAAACTTATTTATATCTACCTAGATATTTAGTATTCGGCTAAATAGTATAAATTTAGCTGTATACCTACCGAATGTAACAATAACCAAATACTCGTTCTTGTAAGCAAAATAACTTTTTTGTTAGTAAAGGTAAATATATTATGGATATACGAATGATAATAGTTGCTTAAACTTATTTTTATACTAGTTTTAAGGACTCTTCAATATAATCACACAAATAGTCGATCCATCATAAAATCTGCGAATATTTTTTCGCTTTACTTTCCGGTTTAAGGTCATCACTATTTAATTTGCACCCGAACTGGTCACCCATGAAACGTCAATTTAGTCTCTAAGATTTGTGGACGGACTATAGGTGCGATGCTGCAGCGTGCAGCTTTTATAAAATCAGTGTTAAAGACCCCATTGATATTAACTTTCTTAATTCTTTAAGATACTGTCTAAGTTAAGGACATCGGAAGAATAATGTATAATCTCTGAGATTGTTGACTGTGTCACTGCTTCTCTCTCTACTGCCTGTCTGTCTCATCAATGAGACAACTTAATGATTCAACCATAGAACACAAAAAAATTCTGAACAAAGATTTTCAGAAAACTGAAAATATAAGCAAACATGTTTACTTTTCTAACAAATAATCTTGTTTTTATCATCTTTCCCTATTTATGTGGCGTGTTTTAACTTATGAAATTTTAAACATGATATATAACCAAAATATACGAAATTCATTACCTGTATCATCGGAATTAAAACTTAAAAAAAGTTATATGGTATTATGATGAATGGTAGAAGATTGTAAAAGACATACAGAAAATCATTCTAAGGGTTTAGTTCCGTAAATGTGGAACCCAGTTTTTTTTCCTATTTTTAGCTATCTTAACAAACTGTTCTGTTGTTTTGTTGGAGCTGCCAAGGTCGCACGTGTCTCGGTCGGAGTATAACGTTTACATGCTGCTTTGTGTGTCGGACCAGAGACACTGCTACTAAAAGAGCATGCTTATTGCTTACTAGCTGACCCGGCGAACTTCGTGTCGCCTAACAAACTATTTTTTTTCTAAACTAAAAGTAGCCTAAGTTACTTCTTGTTACATAAGCTATCTGCCAGTGAAAATCCCGTCAAAATCGGTACAGCCATTTAAGAGATTAGCCGGAACAAACAGACAGACAGACAGAAATTGTAAAAAATGTTGTTTTGGTATATGTACCGTGTATACATCCAAATGCACTAAGTAAAAAGCGGTTTTTAGGGTTCCGTAGCCGAATGGCAAAAAACGGAACCCTTATAGATTCGTCATGTCTGTCTGTCTGTCTGTCTGTCTGTCTGTCTGTCTGTCTGTCTGTCTGTCTGTCTGTCTGTCTGTCTGTCTGTCCGTCCGTATGTCACAGCCACTTTTTTCCGAAACTATAAGAGCTATACTGTTGAAACTTGGTAGATAGATGTATTCTGTGAACCGCATTAAGATTTTCACACAAAAATAGAAAAAAAGCAATAAATTTTGGGGGTTCCCCATACTTAGAACTGAAACTCAAAAATGTTTTTTTCATCAAACCCATACGTGTGGGGTATCTATGGATAGGTCTTCAAAAATGATATTGAGGTTTCTAATATCATTTTTTTCTAAACTGAATAGTTTGCGCGAGAGACCCTTCCAAAGTGGTAAAATGTGTGTCCCCCCCCCTGTAACTTCTAAAATAAGGGAATGATAAAACTAAAAAAATTATATGATGTACATTACTAAGCAAACTTCCAACGAAAATTGGTTTGAATGAGATCTAGTAAGTAGTTTTTTTTTAATACGTCATAAATCGTAAACCGCAAAAAGCATTGATCAAAGTTACAACGAACTACAAGAACTTTTATATTATGTTACTTGCTGCTACGGAACCCTTCATGGGCGAGTCCGACTCGCACTTGGCCGCTTTTTTTATATGTAGATAAGATACAGATGAGCATGTATGAGTATGCTCGTACAACGCACATATACACTTTTAAGTGTTACGTTTTTGCATGCTAGATTTGATGAGCGTTATAATTTTCTTAACAAAGCACGTAGGTATAGTCCTGTACATAATATATTATTATGCTAGTTAGTAGGAAATGTAACAATAAAAGCCTCATTGCGCATACTAGTATGCTTAGCCTATTGATGAGCATGTCAATCTATATCCTACAATATCTTCAGTCTTATCACCATCCTACAATGGGGTAAGTTGGCAAGCAAGCTTATACTGGGTAAATTTTGCTATCAAGTCGGTAGGGAGATTCAAAACTTTTGCCGAGGAGCCATCTGCTGGTAAGTCATTAAAGTCAACTACGGACATGACTGACTTGAATGACCCTGGGAGGTAGGACCTATGCCTGATCGAAAAAGACGACAGAATAATTCATATATTAAATAAAAAAAAAAATTAAAAAATGTCGAAAAAAACACACAACAACGCAGACAAGAACACACACCCAGACCGAGAACAGAAATTCAAATAAAGAACAACAGGGAAGAACGTAAGAAAGAAATAAAGTACTCGCTTTCAAGCAAGAAAGAAAGTAGCCTAGCTATTGGCTTTATAGCAAGCCGCGTCTCGATCATGATCGAAGAAGGCACGTCGTGGTGAGAATCTTTACCGTGCTGTGAATGCTATGATACATGGAAGAGATATGAACAATAATAAAATATCTCCGATTATCTCCGTATTTTCTTTCACAGCAATAGACGCTGAGTTCGACGATTGTTTATACTACATAATGAATGAGAGGTACCTACCTATATTAGGCGTTATCCATCTCATACACAACATATTAAAACATAGTAGTAAAATGAATATTAGTCAATGTTGTAAAAAAATTAGAAAGAGAAAAGATTTGTGTGTTTGTAACTTCATAATTTGCAGAAAACTGGCCCATTTTAGGCTTATAGGGTTTCCATCAAATTATAGATATCAATTCTTCACCCTGAAAATTCTACTGACAGACAGTAATACTGTTCTATTAGTATTAAGTATTATAATATAATATAATACAGTTTTGGTATTACTAGTAATTCACATAAATTAACATGATATTACCCAAGGTACCAGCTATTTTTGGTTCAACAACCAGTTCTGCAATTAAAATGCAAAATTAATTGAAATATCTGCAATTAAAGAATGAATATTAACGAATTTAATTATAATTGGGCAAATGTTTGTGAAATACATGGGTTCCGTTACGTGTGCTAACATTGTATTTAATTAAATAATAGAGTAGGATTCATAAGACTGAACTGATCAGTCGAGTGTTAAGTCCTGCGTTCGATTCCCATTGATAAAGTGTCCATCACTTTTGATGACATAATAGATATTCATAAGAATGTTCTATCTATCTTTGTATTCTCCATGACACTCACAAATCCAACACAGAGAATCATAGTGTGGGGCTATAAGTTTTGAACCCATAGTCAGATCCTCACCATGTTTTCTTCCGACCAGCCAGGAACAATTCCCTATACAGTCGTGGGCTAAAAATGTCGAATAATTTATAGGAGGTCCCACTTGCCAAAATTCAAACTTCGAGCTACACCCATTTTAGGTCGACTTATAGAAGTTATGAATTATGATCTAGAATCAACAATAAGGAAGAACGACGAGTTTTTATTTTTACATGGTGTAAATGTTAAAGCCCCGTAGTATTCAAGTTTTCCGAATTGTAGCTTCAAGAATTCATGATGTTTTGGAGAAGGAAGTTGTATTTTTAACATTGGGGAACTTGGCGATATATTTTTAATATAAATTACGTGTCAGGTTGTTTGTCCGCGATGGACTCCTTAACCGATTTTAATCAAATTTGCACATCGTATGCAGTTTCATTCAACTTAAAAGATAGGATAGCTTACATCTCAAAAAAAAAACTTTTCACAGAGCAAAGTCTGTCCGGGCAGCTAGTATAATATATTTATTTACACGATAAAGTTTGGAACAGATATTAACAGCGATAAGCGATGATGTTTATAAAATACATCGTAATTAAAAAATAATCCCTTCTAACAAATTCATTACAATTTATTTGATTGAAAAATTTGATTACATATTTTAAAAAAAAAACGTCCAAGTAGCTATGTCTATAGATTGTGTGTGTGTGTGTCTTCTCTGGTCTAAGCAACTTCTAATACGCCTTTAATAACATACAAGTTAAAGAAGCAAAACTAAATGATCTTCATCCAAGACAAAAGTTGTGAAATTCTTCGTGTATAGTTTATCTGTGGACGTGCAGCAAACGGCTTAAGCCGGTCAACATTACGGCCACAGCAGGCTGGAGCTCCGACCAATTCTCTATATTAATTAATTCACAAGATCATCGTGCAAAGTAGGAAGTTCAATAAACAAAACTTGTAGCTGACAGCACTTCATGTCGGTGATACCGTCAGCGTACGGGGAGCTAGGCTTTTTGTGGAAATAGCTGGCAAACGAGCGGAGATCCACCCGATGTTGGACATCAGCAACACTCGTCTCATCACTGATGCGTTGCCAAGAAAGAGAGAAGAAAAAGAATGAAAGAGCTGGCTCTTAAGAGTCGTTTGGCGTCTGACTTAAGCGGAGGTTGGTAGCTAGACATGCTACGTTGAAAGACAAAAGTGTTAATGACTTAATAATATTCATACTGTAATGCTCACTAATTTTAAGTGTTACCAACAAGCGCGCCGGCTTCTGTCGCCTCTTACTACACTCTAGTATACCGACATGGGATTGAGATCAGTATTTTAAGCCTATATCTATGGCAAAAAATATATAAAAAAGATACTGTGAATCCTTCATCGGGGCACAACGGACCTCACATACTGCATCACTTAAAGCATAGTGTAGCTTCAGCTTCGCATGACAGGCGTGTACCGTCCTTACCAATTCCTTTGAAGCGAGACAGTCGGTTGATAAGCTGGATGGCGACTGTTTACGGAGAAAGCCTTTTACTGAGTTAATAAAATATTAAAGTTTCTCGCTCGTTCCACGTCAGCGACATCTTTGGCGTTAAATCCTTGGCAAAGTTTTAATGTGTTGACGACAACTCGAGGACCCTTGTTACGATCGGGAGTGGCTGAGTGAAGGGATCTGAATTCTGTTTAATTATGATGTCATCAATCAAAGCCGGGATCGCAACCCGGGACGGTTTCTCTACAGTACTAATGGGCTAGTGTCCCTCATACAATGTAGTTTGAAAGCGATATTTGTAATGACTCCAATTATCGAATTACAGTGATCCGCAATGATTGCAGTAATTCCATTAATTATTCAATCAAATAACGGAAAAGGTGCGTAGGAGTCATCGACCGTTGATCACGAGTTCCATAAACACTCGACACTGTGGCCCACGGAGGGCCAGCGCTGCGGTGACACTTGTTTACGACCAATAAAGTTTAGTATACGACTGAGTATAGAATAGATTAGTATTTCGGCTTGACCGCGGCCCCCCGTTCGAATACCGCCGTGTGTATGATGTGTATCATGTTCTATGTGGGCGTGTGTGGAACGGATTCTATTCTCTCTATTCACATGTTCGTTAGTTAGTTCGAAGGACCGATAACCGTTGGGGAAGAAAGGTCCTCGAATGGCGCCCACGTCTCGGAAAAAGGAGCATAGGACGCCCCCCGACCAGGTGGACTGACGACCTGAAGAAAACAGCGGGCATCCGCTGGATTCAGAAGGCTCAGGACCGGTCAGAGTGGCGCAAGTTAGGGGAGGCCTATGTCCAGCAGTGGACCTACAAAGGCCGATGGATGGAAACGACAAAATGTCATACTGAGACGTTGGAAGGCGCAAATTTTTAAGGAAATGGAAAGCTTTTATCACTTGCGAAATTTTGTCGAATCGCTATGTCGTTGATGTGTGCGTTTCTAGTCTATGTATTGTATATGTATATAGCCCATGGTGCGGTGTTTTATAGCGATCGCGTAAATTCTAAGCGAATGCTGAATGAGGTCGAATTCACACAGTGCTATTTAGGTTGAGATTTTAAATATCTCAGCGCGGGTTTTATAGCTGTCGACCATACTGACCAGAGGCTCGTCTATTTAAATCACATTTTACTATTTTACCATTAGGTATTAGTAAGTACTTGAACCTACTATACCTCCTTGAATTTAGCCTTGAACACAATCCATGCAAGTTAACTGCAAAGTGCAATTACGTGTTTGTGATCTCCATTACACGAAAAGGTATTTCATTATTATTAGATGAATAAGTGATCGAAATTCGTTTTGCGGCAGATTTGTAAATACATGACTATTGCCATATCGGTGATACCCACATGTGTTGAATGTCATTATTAAGAACCAAAAGCTCAGTTTCCACTTTTAAACATCAAAAAGTATTTATTTCATGGTGTGTACGAATGCCGTGGATCCACTGAACTATCCACATTTAGTTTTACGACTATCCACGAGGTTGAAGCGTGTAAAATGCGATGTTTATTCGACCGCGACTCCTCAGGGACTTCGTTGTTCACGACTACGACGCGACGTAACGACACTGGGTAAATATAGTTAAATAAAACGAAAAATTAACCAAAACTAAGTAAACATTAATATTAAAATTACAGTAATAAATGGTAAAGCGCAAAAAGTGTTCAAGAAATAGCTACATATTATGTTAAAATTACGATGACACCTTTTAAATAAATTTTTATTACATCATGTTTCTATGTATAAAAGAGCATTACAAAATATCACATCGAGTTTTTATTTTGTTTTAAGCTATAGTTAATGAATCCAATCTATCACATTGTTAAAACATATGGACGATTTATATGCATAAAGTATTTCCTTATATTTTCATATTTACATGATTGCTTGTTAGTCAGCGGTGTCACTAAAGATCATATGTCGTGTCGTTATCGTAAACTATAAATAGACAACAAATGTCTAATGTCTTGTGTAATATTTAGGATGATGGTTCGATTTTAAGTAACTTTAATAGTGTTATTAGCACGCCAGCATTACGAGTTGGCATCGCAGGGTGAGCTTATTGAATCCTCCACGCGTTTCTCTAAGTACTTGTCAACCGAATTGCTATCGAGATATTTATGAGATGGTAAAAATGACTGTTAAAGTTAAATCGTGTTTCTGTTGATCGCCGTAGAACTTCGGTTAAGTAACGTTTACAAATACCTTCCGTATTTTATTACACTTTAATGTTTGTTTACTGAGTCGTAAAATAGTCTAATCGGGAGTACCCTGTTATCTATACTAATATATAAAGAGGAAAGATTTGATTTTTTGTTTGCATTGAATAGGCTCCCAAACTACTGAAGCGATGTCAAAATTTCTTTCACTGTTGGGAAGCTACACTATCCCCGAGTAACATAGGCTATATTATATTTTCAAAAAAATTAGGGATCCTTAATAAAATTCCAATAAGGTGTAAAAAAATAAGAAAACCGAAGCAAAGCGAGGGTGGTTACTCGTATGTATTAAACATGTGACTTTAAAGTCACATAGACGTTCGAATTTGTGCCGCGGAGAGCCCAGAACTCATTATATTGTATAGATTCTATAACTATCATCACATCGTAACCCAATAACTCCGTGGGCGCTGCAGAACTGATCTTCCATAACCTAAAAAGTTTATGCACTATCTACTGAAATATTTGAATTCAGTACCAAGCCCGATAAACTTACCGATTGCCCTTTTTAAGGTTCCGAAGTAATATCGGAACCCTTATAGTTTCGTCATGTCCTTCTGTCCGTCCGTCTGTCCGTCCGTCTGTCCGTCCGTCTGTCCGTCCATCTGTCCATCTGCCCGTCTGTCCGTCCGTCTGTCTGTCTGTCTGTCCGTCCGTCCATCTGTCCTACATATTTATTAAAACTCCAGAATCAACATTTTCAGGGTGACGTGACAGGGTGACCAGTAACGTGTGGATGATTTTTTTATTAGTTGAAAAGGTCTTCCAAAAATATTATGGGTCTTCTAAGACCATTTTTGGAATTATGGGTCCGTTTGCGAAATATTTGGCTTTAAAATTTTTCTTAGAGTCAAATGTCCCCCCCCCCTGCCAGCTAAACGGTTGGAGTTGGACAAGTGAAAATATTCTCAAAAATAGGTTATATGATGAATTTCCAAGGAAAACTATCACGGCTATGTTAACATAAGTAGTTAATAAGTAATAGATAAACTTACTACTTCGGAACCTTACATTGCGCGTGGCCTGACACGCACTTGCCCGGTTTTTTTAAGTTGGTTACAGATGTACAGACATAATATAGCTTCCGTTTTCTTATAAGTTATAGGCAAACGCTATTAGAGACAGATCGTTTTTCGACTAACTTTACAACAAATTTATCTTATGGGCCGACTGGTTTATTTTATGCCTTTTATGTACCGTACCAAATTGTTTTATAGTTTTCATTATATCCGACCATAGAGCAAGTTAATGAAGAGAATTGCCATGTGACTAACTTTGTGTCAAGCGACAAGATTCTTTACAGTGATTTGACTGTAATGTATTGAAGCAAAATTATGGTCGTAGCACACATATCAACTCGTAAACGGAACGTAAACGTATCAACTCTTGCATTTCAGTATTCTTTGTATGAAACTCCCTACTGTAAACCACACTTATCGGAATCGTAACGTAATCGCCTCGCCTCGAGACAAGCTCACGAACCGCGGTATGGTGCGTGGACGACTTGCCGTACCCGCGCTTACGTCTCACTGTACGCTATCCTTCGACTTTCCATTTCCTCGAGCACGCCCCGCGCCGCGGCTACCGCTGCGTCGGCGAACTGCTGTCATTCACGAGGCAACTTCCAGTCTTGTTGCGCGCGTGTGTGCGGCCGGCGAGCCGTAAGCGCGGCGTCACCTAGCCGTAGCCGAGTCGACTCGGAGCTGCTGGTCGGTTGGTAACGCGCTTACGTTAGGTTGATGGCGAGGCGATCCGGTGACGATCCCTTTCCGAGTTAATATGTGTGCTACGACCATTGTAAAAGTACGTATCTCGATTTCAGTTCAGTTTCATGTTTAATACAGTAAACAGTAAAGTTTGCAGTCAACATGTGGGAGAAATTTAAATTAAAACTGCGACTATATTATCCTTCATTCAGATTTGTAATTTAACCAAAATACTTTGATAATATTTGTTAAAATAAACTAGTCTTCTTTGAATTAAATGTCAAATATATCCGCGGGTTGGCTATAGATCTAAGGTACCTGAATTTGATATTGGTGTGAGTTGAGAGATGTAGCTAGGGTTTAGTGTGAACGTTTAAAACTATTTTTAGGTTCCGGAGATGCGTTTTGAATTAATTACGACAAAAATAAGTTTAACAAAAACTGCGTATTATGAAAGACAATTCTTGTCAATTTGGTCTACAGTTAGAGGGTACTTCGTCAAAGAACGAGTGAAATGGAAGGTAGCACAAAACTCATTGCACTGTCAATGTTGTGTTCAGTTATTCCGTTAATCTTCGTATTACATGAATGTGCTTTCTTGTTTCTTTTGGATTTTCGACGATCTCTGCTGTGTTATTGGACTGATTTGATTTCTTCTCATACGTTACTTAGCTTACCCCTACTCCACGCAGTCTTGTTTGCCCTACCCCTAGAGTGTTTTTTAGAAGCAGGAGGCGTGGAGGGAGAGTAGTCTCCGCCCGCTGTAACAAAGCACAGGCACCCGGGAGAGCCGGAGCGGCTGAGGCTGGTCGCTTGTGTTTGTTTTGGATTTTTAAAAATTTCCAGATGTAAGTCGAAATGGTTACAAAACCGACTTAGTCAACCCCGACCCCACGTGGTACTAGTCTGCCCTACCCCTAGAGTGAATGTAAACCCCGGAGGCGCGGAGGGAGAGCAGCCCCCGCCCGCTGTAACAAACTGCAGGCACCATGTGAGCCGAAGCGGCTGAGGCTGGTCGCCGGAGGCGACCAAAAAGCCGAAGCTGCGTAGGCGAGCATGGAGTGCCTGCAGTTTGTTACGCAAGGGCAGAGGGGCTGCACTTCCCGCAGCGCCGGAGACGTTTGGAAGCCTGTTTGTGTATCAAAAACCCCTAAATTCTCCCTAAAAGTGCATATAATGTAATTTTGTAATTATAGTGATTTGTGTCATTATTTTTCCAAAATAATAGTAGAAGTGGTGTAGTGTCTCCCCATACGGAGGTCGAAATTTTGCTTCTTCCTCCACAACCTGACAGTAATTTTCACTAGTGTATGATAAATATTAAGCAGTTTTCACAGATTTATCCTCAAAATAAAAATAAAAAAAAAAACTCAAAAACTATGTGTTTCCTCACGTATTACCTTTAAGGGGGGGGGTCCTTACCCCAACCCCTCCCTTCCCCCCAACTCCACCCCCTTCCACTGATACTAAAGAAATACCCAAGGTTTTTCCTATGTATTATGATTTTACAAAAAAAAATCATAACTCGAAAACTATACCTTTCCGGTACATAAAAATTGTAGTGGGGGTCTCCCCACGTACTCCCCCTCTCATCCCCCCCACTCCCCACCCCGAACGCAGGTACCTTAGATCTATAGTTTTACCCCGTCTTTTTTTAAGGTCCGTGCCGCTACCATACTTTCACGGTCACTTCTATTGTTTTCGTATGTATGTAAAGTTAAATTAATTGTGATTTTGAAGCAACATGGCGCCTGGCTTGCTCTGCCGCGATGCCGCGACGCCGCGACGCCCGCGGCAGCCTTCGTCTGACCGTGGCTAATGAGTAATTGGACGTCTCGAACAATTTTGTGCAATTTCAGTCTCTTCATATGATACACTGTATTTATTCTAAGGTGATACAGAAATTGAAAAATATATTTTAATGAAGCGAAGTGATATCAATTTATGTATGATATCAGTATAATAGCTCCTACCTGTGTATTTTTAAATAAGGAAATATTTTTATTGTATTTTTTGAGGAATATGTATCGTGGATACTTTTTGGGTAGGGTAGACTTAATTGCAAAAGTTCTAAATGTAAAAGTATGCTCGTAGAGTGTAGTAGGTACTGTGCAGAGTATTAAAGAGAGTTATTAAAATTTAACTGTTTCTTAAAAAAAAAACCTTAAAAATTATAAACTAAAATTTTTAAAAATATTAAACAAGATATCAAACAGTAGCATGAAACAAGTTAAAATTGGGATTAATCCCAAGAGACATCGAAATTTGTTACGATATGTTTCAGAGAATTAATTAAAGTGTTAGATATTTTATTACACTATAATTTTCGTCTTTTCTGTCAAATGAGCTCAAAATCAGCGCGAAATCTACGTTAAAGGGTTTTTTTATGACGTAATACGATAAATCACTATCATAAACATAAAAGAGTATAAACATAATATCAAAGATCAAAGATATAACTAAATCGTAAGCAGAATTAATTATTTACAGATCTGATAGACGTTTCTCGTGTTCTGAGTTTACGTTTCATAATGAACGCCATTTTTAATATGTATCTGTAGCCTGCCAGTTTTCATTTTCGGTGTCTTGTTTATTTTCGTATTATAATTTTGAACTGTTCCTGTTATTCTTTGAGTTTAATAAAAAGTTTGCTTATTTTTGTAATACTGAATAAATACATGTCTCGGAATCACGTAATGTATATTGACCAAAACTTTGAACTGGCGTCGACTATCGATAAATAGATTTGAGGATTGATGACTGCCTTGCACTAGCAAGCCTGGCAGGTAGATAACCTCACCAGCTCTTGTTGAGAAGGTTGGCCAGGATTCAAGGAAGAAAGAATCCTCTTGCTTCCTTACTACTACTTTCACTACTTTTATCATACTATTACGTTCATTCCTCGAGCATAAGGAGTTTCAAACTACAGTCAATTATGGTCCATAATCGAATCATGAAAATATTTAAATACATTACGTTTATACGGTTCAACAAATTTAAAACTGGACAGCCTTTGTAAACATCTACTTTATAAAAACATAATAAATGTGTCAGTCATTGTACTCATCGTTCATTATTATTTTAGGAACCTTGAAGTCGAGTGCTCATTTGTATTTACCAGGTTTGGAGCTGTTACAGTAATTGGAATAAATGTATTGTATTATAGTCGCTCAATCAACATCATCGACGTAATTTAGGCCTAAAAGCCGGCCGTCCGGGTCCAATGAAGGAAAACTGTTTGGCGCCGATTCGGACTGAATTATACAAATTGTACTATTGAATTTTACGACTTTACTAAACGCTTTGTAGAGAAATTCGATGCGAGGGCTACGGCGCGGCGGCGGCGCGGCGTCATGGCCGTTGGCTTCAACATGGAGCTGGTAATGTTATACACTGGATGATATCATTACGTAATCTCTTACTAGATTATATCTACTCAAAGCATATAGGCTGAAAAACAGGTCAAGTCCGAACTGCATTGGCGTGGTTTTTGAGTTCTGTATAGATAGTGAATGTAAATACGATAAAAGTTTACAAACACTTCCACTCTCCACATACTTTCCACTTCCCCAGACTAGAATTTCTTGTCACGAAGGTCGCGGATGTATGTACACGTAAAATGAGACGTCCCGAAAACACATTTTGTATGGTTTAGGGTTCCATGTCTCAAAAAGAAGAATTGGATCACTTCGTTGTCCGTCTGTATGTCTGTCTGCCAGGTCCTTTTTGTCAGGACCGCGTGAAGGTATCAAGTTGAAATGGACACTTAAGTTAGCTGTCTCCTGGAGCTATGAAAAAATCAAGCTTTTACGTCAACGTAATCAAATGGTATAGCAGCTTATGTCGTCTTTTTCGAGTTCTTTTTTTACTCCCTAGTATATTTTCATCACTGTATAGTACATTTAAATTTACAAATATGGTCTAATCCAAAAAGCTCATTCATGTATCTTGATGTACTTAACAAAAGATTGTTTCAAATTTCTAATTAACGTGCTAAACTTACCTTGAATTTCCAATTCGATTATTAACGTTACACGCCCGTCACTCGTCGAAAAGTTACCAACTTTATATTTAGGTATATCAAATTTCACCTTTTCAATTCGCTAGATTCAGAAAATTATCTGTGACATACAGACAAGTTTTTGTCTGTTAAGTACCATAAATTAATACAGTACATTCTTAGGAAATAATTTAAATTCTCACCTGAAATATATCCTAAAAATAGTGATAAATTCTTAACCGTAGTTTCGATTCCGACGAAGTTGTCATTTCACCTATTCACTTGAATAAATAAAACAGGGGGTATCAGAGCGGCTGGTGTAGGAGAGACCAAAATAAATGATGGTGAGCGCACAAAGCCTATCACTCTCTTCTTGAAGAGTCCCACACTAGTAAGGAGGAAACACCGACACGACCAAGTCATTTCAGCCCTAAAAGCTCTACGTAATTTAAAAGAACAAATTGCAAAAACACCTAAAAAATTCTAACTTCATTACATTTCCCTTATAGCTATCTTTTACTTTCCCGTTTATCATCTCGCAATATAAATCATAATAGCTTTTTCGGTATAAACTAATTTATTTTTTGGGTCAAACTTTGCCTACTAGCACTTCGCCGAGTAAATTTATTTGTAGGCTCACCCTTTGCCGGCTAAATGAATTTCTCTACTTCATAACTTCGGGCTTTAATTAAAAGTTATTCGACTAAAATATCGTAACGGAGTCAGCGGGGAATCAGCTTGATGAACTATTGAGATATTTTTTGTGTAGCGGAACAGATGGGACAAGCGGGGGAGAGTGGGGGAGAGTGGGGAAACTCGTCTACTTCATATTTTTATTTATTCATTTACTTTTCAAGCACGCTCGCCTTACCTGTTAATTTTGCTAGGAAGATACTCCAAGCAAATTGTTCTTGTCAAATAAATAGGGCGAAAAAATGAAGCATTCCAATGTACCACACCGGAGTAGCATTATTATAGCGTTATTATATAATAGTATTTATTATTGTAGGGACAATTAGTATGACCCGGATTGTTTTAACAAATTATTACCAGACATGTGTCTGAACCGGGATGTCGGAGGCCCTCGGGTTCCCACCCGAGGCTTAGCATGCTGAGGTTTCATGCCTGACTTCCGAGTCTTGGGTTGACCATTAACCCCGCCACCAATCCGTACTGGAGCAGCGTGGTGCAGTATGCTCTAGGCCTCATCAAGAGGAGTGACCAGTGCTCAAAAGTTGGACATTAATGGATTGAAGCTAAGCTTAGATTTTGAGATTCTAATGCATTATATATATCCATTAAAATTTCTATCTCTAGAGAGCTTTGAATGTGGAGTCAGGATCGAAGATGGACCTCCTTACGTGTAATGCTACATGACACCTCATAAATCCTATAATTGTTTCCCTAACAAGCCATAAATTGTGACCATTTTGTGTGTTAGACGTAGCGGTCGAACAAAAAACAACCAATTTATGGTGAGCGAGATGTCGACATGGCATAACCCTGTAGATGCGGTGTGAATGGTGTGATGCTTATATTATAAATCTAAATATTTGAATGTATTCAAAGTCAACGGAATAGATAAATAATAAAGCGACCTAGAATACTGATCTCAATCCCAAGTCGCCAGAACAGGCGACTAAAAGGCAACGGAAGCCGACCAGTTCGATTATGAAAATCATGCAGCTAAACGATCATTATCTAAATAAGCAGGACCCAAGTTTTGTTGTAAGTTCAAATTCCAGTAATTCTGCAGACTGGCTTTTGCCTCGAACTTGTTAGGTGTTAGGTGTGACATATTTATTGTTCTTCGTAACCACGAGACTTTACCTCGAGCAAGTTTTGCCATCTTCGAACCTCGGCCGTTGCGTTACGAGCCATTAAATTGGGAGCAAAGATAAAATTCGGGCCGCGTTTTCTTAGACGGCGCCAACTAAGTTTAAAAAACCTAATAATTATCATACAAAGTGGCGATAGAATATAAAGAAGGCCAGGGAGTATGAAGGTCGCAAAAGCTTGACAAACAACAAGAATTTTCCGATCTAATTGGTGTCGTATCACTATTCAGTTAAGGTGTAAAATTATTCAGAGTGTAACATGAATGCGTTAACTTTAGCGGCTTACGTTCCGAGTTTCGAAGGTTGGTGTATGTTTGCCTTCTCGGCTTCGGCTAGCGGAACCTTCGTGTTATGATATATGTGTTGTGTGTTACGTTGTTAGTGGAGTAGACTTGTTAATTGATGCGTAGGCAGGGATTATGGCTTGACACTTGAGACATCACAAGACTTTTTCGTTTTGTCCCAAAAGTAACCAGGCATCAATTAGGTATCGAAAAATGTATAAAAAAATCAATTAAAAAAACAAGAAACCCGACTGCGTAAAAAAACTAAAAAGAAATAAATAAACCCAGTAGTTCAGAATGTTGTTAAAAGTAATATTGAACAACTACATCATAGAAGGATTAACAGTCGGGACCCATTCTTGAACCAATCAAATCTACATAGTTTGTTTTTCCCAAGCAACTCTGTAATTGTAAATGGGGCCCGACACTCCCGATTCGAATGTTATTACTTCTATGGTGTAGTTGTTCAGTATTACTTTTAATAACATTCTGAACTACTGGGCTTGTTTTTCTCTTTTTAGTTTTTTTACGCAGTCGGGTTTTTGTATTTTTATTTTTATTTTTATTTTACACTTTTTAGTTTGGATTCATTGACTTCTTTATTAAGATTGTATGATGGTAAATGGTGGTGGTGCTGTCATTTCATTAAGGGAGTTAGTAAATTAACGAAAATAATTGTTTAACCAACTTAAAATTGTTATTTATCCTAAACTGTCACTTAAAATGAAAAATGACGAAAGGAACCTAAAAATCATTTTTAGGGTTCCGTAGCCGAATGGCAAAAAACGGAACCCTTATAGATTCGTCATGTCTGTCTGTCTGTCTGTCTGTCTGTCTGTCTGTCTGTCTGTCTGTCTGTCTGTCTGTCCGTCCGTATGTCACAGCCACTTTTTTCCGAAACTATAAGAGCTATACTGTTGAAACTTGGTAAGTAGATGTATTCTGTGAACCGCATTAAGATTTTCACACAAAAATAGAAAGAAAACAATAAATTTTGGGGGTTCCCCATACTTAGAACTGAAACTCAAAAATGTTTTTTTCATCAAACCCATACGTGTGGGGTATCTATGGATAGGTCTTCAAAAATGATATTGAGGTTTCTAATATAATTTTTTTCTAAACTGAATAGTTTGCGCAAGAGACACTTCCAAAGTGGTAAAATGTGTGTCCCCCCCCCCTGTAACTTCTAAAATAAGAGAATGATAAAACAAAAAAAAATATATGATGTACATTACCATGCAAACTTCCAACGAAAATTGGTTTGAACGAGATATAGTAAGTAGTTTTTTTTTAAAACGTCATAAATCGTAAACCACAAAAAAACATCGATCAAAGTTACAACGAACTAAAAGAACTTTTATATTATGTTACTTGCTGCTACGGAACCCTTCATGGGCGAGTCCGACTCGCACTTGGCCGCTTTTTTAAATACCTATTCAACGATACCCCATCGACGAAGTTCATCGATTTTCTTTATTTAGAAAATATGGCGTCTGGTTGGCCCTGTGGTGAATTTAAATTATTGTCATGTCTTTAGTGACACTCGCATGGTTACGACGAATCGATTGACGTAAGAATCATCAAAATCTGTCAACCCTTTTGGTCTCTATAACTCCACATAGGAATACACATACATACATACATAGTACATACCAGTGTTGCCAACCCTAATCAAGATTAAAACTGTAGAACTGCTTTCAAAAATCTGTAGAAAACTGCAAAACTCTACTCAAAAAACTGTAAATCTACAGTTTTTCTTATTTTGTGTTTTTAATAGTTGTAATCAATAAAACAACATAATATAGTAAGAAAATTATACTTTTATTTGTAAATCAACTTTAAATCTTTACAAATTTACACAATTGCTACCAAAACTGACTCGATTTCAATCTGCACATACTCTTGAATTTCAGTTTCATCTTTATTTTTAAAATCGTACATATTTTTATGAAATTTCTTTAATTGGTCATCGGTAGCAATGAACTCATAACAATTTTTAATTTCTGACTTTGTATTTAAAGTGCCTTTATGGGATATATAATATATTACGCAGCGAATAAAATAGATGGCCTTAGTATTATAAAGAAAAAACTGTAGATGTGGTGGTCTAAACTAAAAATTGTGATGATATCGAAAAAACTGTAAATCTACAGTTGACAACTGTGATACATACATCTGATAACCTCCTTTGCGTCGCGCAGTCGGGTAAAAAGAGTTCTCCTTCAGGGCCGGCGTTGCGGCGTTGCTTTAGCGATTCCTCGACGGCGATTCCTTGAAGGCGACGGCGACCACTTACGAGGTGGACCGTCTGGTTTTTTGTTTGCCCTTCAGGCTAGTAGAAATATATTATGTAGTATCTCTTTAAGGCACAAATAAGATAAGCGGCAACAAATTTGATTGCTATTTTTGCCTGCCATCCACTCTATGAAGTCGAGCCTGAAATTTTAGAGGTAGCGCTGATGACCCAGTTACCAAGCAGGTTAACCGTCCTTTCTTTCTGTTTCGATGCAGTGGCTAGGCAGGTAAAAGAAATTGTTAATCTTCAAGATCATCATTATTAATTTACAGTTAATTACAGTGCAGCGCGACAGAGATGCTTTTCTAATAAGTTCCATTTGCTTTGCAAAACACGGTGGTGATGTAAAAGAATGTACGATAGCTTTATCCTGCGTCCTGTATTGGAGATGGATGAATGCAGGAATACTGGGTGAAATAACACCTGTTGCCAACTATAATGAAAATTTAATTACTAATTGAATTGGAGGCAATTGAATTATATCGTACTCAAGTTAGATATTATGTTTATTAATGTTGTATCCGTATTGTGTTCTGTTAAACAAATATTTATTGTTCCAAAACTGGGTGTTCTGTATTTGCAAGCTTTGTATAGGGACAAAGGAAGTCGGTTGGATGTCGGGGAGGTCGGGAGGGTGGGGCGGTCGGGGAGCGATCGGGACATTTTATTGTGATGTCTTTGATGGCGCACATCTATAATATTAATGTTATTGATTATTGTAACAGTTGTATTTAATCAAAGGGGCTGAACTGTATATTTCATCTCAAGTTATTTATAGGAATAATACAGAAAAATATACAGAAAAATAAATTTTCTTTAGAGCTTAGGTCGATAGTTGTTAAAAACTCCACTTTTTATAAATTGTTAATAGTTTTTGAGCTTAAACAAAAAAAAGGGTGCGTGTACTTTTGTACGCGTGTGAGAAGTTATACTTCTTTGACATAATTAAATAAATATTTTATTTAATAACGTGTATCAGTTTTAATTATCTTTCGAAAACTATTTTTGTACTAAAAATAAACAAGTACAAACTAGATGGCGTTGTTCACAAACCTGAATGACGCTAT
Organism: Thymelicus acteon; assembly: GCA_951805285.1. NCBI lineage: Eukaryota > Metazoa > Arthropoda > Insecta > Lepidoptera > Hesperiidae > Thymelicus > Thymelicus acteon. The sequence continues at coordinate 772,069 of OX638227.1, read as the reverse complement.
TGAGACTCTGTGAGATTTGTATAAGTAGATAATAAACATTAAATTTTATTGTGTACTACCTATGTTTACACAAGTGCAAACTAGATGGCGTTGTTCACGAACCTGAATCACACTGTTGAGACTCTGTGAGATTTGTTTAAGTAATAACATTAAATTTTAAAAGAGGTAAAGATAATAAGAAGCTAGGGCTATCTATCCAGTGCTTTCATACCCCCTACATGGTAGCGCAAACGTTTAACGCAACCTTTTTGCAAGTCGCATAAGAAGTATAACCTCAATAACTTCAAAAATTAAGTATTATTATTTAATTTGTCTGACTTTAATACATCTTAGAGTTATACAAAATGTATACCTAACCTACTATGATTTATTTTAATGACATTTTTTTAAGTGTACGTCTGTTTACACGTGAGCCCGCGAGACACGGAAGCCAGCGTCCAGCCGGAGTGTGTACAGGGACCGGTTTGTCCAAATGGGTGTGTTTACTCAGATTCGTGTAGCCTTGGGTACGGTAAAATCTATATTTACCAAATTATACCTAATGTCACATGTGGGTGATATTTATTCTGAGCTCGTGTCCATGATGTTACGATTACGTTTTTATTTAATCGTTAAAAGGTTTTTAATGGAGCGTGCTATTTCTAGGTATAATTCTATTGTATTAAGTAGGTCTTGCGTATTTGCGTCTCTAAGTCCAAGCCTGGCCCGTTCTCATCGACGCGTTTCCGACCTAGAAAAATAGCGAACCCTCATCTTTCCCCGGTTGGTTGCATAACATTCTCGAATACAAACCTTATCATTAAAGTCAAAACAATTTCCTTGTCACAGAACCTGCATCAAAGCTAGAGTTGCTAGATGCAGGATAATAATTTTCGGGATAATTCTAGGCGCCCATTTAACGAGTTCGTATTAGTCTACTTTGCAGCAATCCGCGGTTAACATGTATGATGGTATATACTTTAAGACATGTGTGGAGGGAGGGAAGTGCCACGGAAGTTAACCGCGGATTGATGCAAAGTATAATACTAACTTTATAACAATGGATTTCCGCAAAGTAACGCTTGATACTATTAACTATGACATGCACTTCAATAAATTTCAACGTGGCGCCTCTCTGGTAAAGCTCGCCAGCCGCCTAATGTCACTACTGTGGGCGCCCCTTTAATTTTAGCACGCATTTGTTGACGTGGAATCCGGGACGTAGAAGTCTTATTACTAGACACGGGACAAGACGTACAATTTCGGGACAATCCCGGATTTCCCGGCCGTCTGGCAACCATAGCAAATGTCGTGTATCGAAATGGCTTCGTTACAGCGTAGTGTCCGTGTAATAGCAAGTTAGTTGTAGATGGTCCGACCATAGTTTCCAGGTACCAGCTACCGTGGTTGTTGCATAGTGATGCGCTATTGTTTACACGCCGGCACCCGCGCTCGCCGCGGAATACACAGGTGATTAGACCGAGCGCTGACATTGGGTTCAGCAATATCACTCGTTTAAAGGTACGACTTGACAACTAAAAGTAATCAACAGCAGTTTGACAACCACGGACCTAAAAAAAGACGGACTTAATCCCAAGAACAAATTCAGTGAAGCACCCATAGTAATTCCAACTCTCTGTTCGTACAAGTACACACACCCACACATTGCCACTTCACTGCTTCAATTACGAATTAAAAATTACGCACACATAGTAAGCGGGCGGTCATTTCTACATATACTGCACTCTCGATTAGACGAGGTTACGTCCGTCTTTTTTTCAGGTCCGTGGTGACAACATAGACTGCACCGTCTGAGCATGGACATGGTGGAATGCCGGAGTCCTAGCGCGGCAGTCAGGGACAGTATCTCTTCCTATATCTACAAAGTTGTGATTAATTTTTAAAGACTATTTTTTTAAAGCTTACGTCATTTGTTACCCCAATGCCCTCCGGCATTCTCGCGCGATAGTCAGTGGCAATATCTCGTCATATCACTTATAACTTACCCATGTCTGTCTAAAGATTATTATGAAAATAATCTCGGAGATGTGGCGGTATCTACTTGCGTTTCATTTATCTGCTGATTACTGAATGCATTACCTTTATGTTGCTCTTTAATTATATAACTGTCTCGATAAGGAAAAATATCAATCTTCCATGAGCATATTTTAATACTTTATTGTTGAAGTTTCATACTTTGTTTGGTACATTCGGAAAGATAAGCAAAACGGTGCATGTAACTTGGGATAGACGTTGCTCGCGCTGAAGTAACGTAAACGAATTTTATCACAAAAATTACTCTAAGAAAGTTTTGTTTTTGTATCACAAACCGTTAAATTTACAGGTAGATTGTTACCAATATGAACGATGATTCAAGATTAAGCAAGGTGGTTTACGCCCAACTCAGAGTCATTAACGGTTCATTATAAAGAATCATTAAAAATCAATCAGTAAAAAGAATCATTATACAAATTCTGTACTAATGAGCGATTTAAGTACCCGTTAGTGACTCTGAGTTGGGGCGTTAGAGCGAAGCGACATCCAATTCTCGACCATCACTTAACACGTAAGTGGCAGTAGAAGATGACAACTAATTTACTAGATTACCACAGAAATATCCACAGTAAGCTCCCAGGCTACAAGCCCATACTTTAACACGTGCACTGAATGCAAACAGAGCAAGATGGCGGCTATTGGATTAAATAAAATTATTATTGATCAGTTATGCGAAGCGACACTTCGTTTCGTAAGGCCGCAGTCACACCGACTCCGTAATGAGGATTAAGCCTATTTATATGAAATTTACATTTAAATATGATTGCGCTCCTTTATACGAAGCGAACTGTTGGCACGCTTTTGTCTATTGATATGAGACAATGGACGCTAGTTGCCATGCAGTGGACACCCGGCTTATAATGAAGTATGGATGGACATTGGAACAGGGATTGAATGTCCATTATGTTATTAAAATGGAAAGCGAATTAACGTTACTGTTAACAAGTAGGTTTGACAATCGCTGGTCAGTCCGTTTAGGGAACACCGAAATGTTGCCAATTAAACTAAAAGTTACTCAACCATATCCATATTATTATGTTAATATTGTTATTACGAATGATCAATCGCTTTAAGTTCAAATTCTAACCTAACCTAACCTATTACTGATAACGCTTATAGGTAAACGTTGTTTTGCTACATTACCTGCTGTTTTAAGTTGATTTATTACAGAAAAATATGTATTTAAATACGAGATGTTACGATTTAGACACCTAGCGCCTAAGGAAGTACAGAATATTTTTTCGAATATTTCTATTGTGATTAAAGGATTTGGTATGTTTAAGAAGACCGAGTTGACGTATAAGATTTTTTTTTCATTGTAAGTACTCTAAAAATACAATAGGGGGTAAGAGGTAAGGATTAAAAACCTTAACCTATTAAAAAATTAGGCCACTAATTGCTGAATTAGGTAGTTGTTTATCTACATTCGGGTATACTATCTTATTATATCTATATACAAACTCAACGAGTTCTAAACAAAGCAAAGAATTGCCGCATGGAATACAAATTGGCCATTAGCTACTATTTATCAAGTTAAAAGTGGCCTTACGTAACCAGTTGCTAGTTATATTCAATGCAAATTAAAATTAACAATGGCAACAATACGTATGTTTGATAGAAAAACAAGTTATATTATTATCTGTTGTTGGTGATGAAATATATTATGTTGTATGTTACAATGATACTTGCGGCAGATCATATCGTCTTGTATACTGTTATATGAGCACTGGGGACGAGTCCACTGGTGAGTATATAAGAGACCTTGGAACATCTAAATATATCTGATATCTAAGATGCGTCCAGACACGTGAATTGTTTGATAAAATGGAAAATAATCGTAGCTCCAATAGCATCAAAGTACCTAAGTCATTGCGTGTCAGTGTCTCTTCATCGAGTGATTTTTTGCACGCTTTTATTAGCTTCATACATAATTATCTATGTAACGGAAACTTTGAACATGATTTTGACCTTCAAAAAAAACTAAAAAATTTAAAATAAATAATAGTTAAAAAAAAACTAAAAAACACGCTGGGGTGCATGGTGTCAATGAGTAGAAAGAAGGATTTTTTTTTCATTTTGATAATATCTTAAAAAGCACCTATCTAAAAACGCATTTTAACAAATTACACTATTCATAATTCTTTATTTTCTATTTTTTAGTTGGATTTTCTATAAAAGCGTGTTTTTATTATAGTTTTTTTAAACTATTATTTTTCAAACAATTCACGCAGCTGGACATTCTGGACGCATCTTACCTTAAACCAACAACTGAGATCGTTGAATATAACAAGATGTGATAAATAAGCATTTTAATCTTTAGAAATATCAGTGAAGTGTACCTATATTATACACTGTGTCCGCTTTCTACCAGAAGCAAGAGTTACCAGTTCAAGAGTAAAGTGATCCATTTCCAGATTTCGAATTAATTGAGGTATTGGTGCGTAAGTCAGCCATGATCCAGGGTCTAGTATTAAAACAGAAAAGGAAGCATTTATAATGCCGTTTCGTATCTTGTCCGTATTCGGAGAGCGTCTCGGACTCGGAGCATCTCGGACTCGGAGTAAACAAAGCAGTTAGCATAAGTAATGAGTCGCCATTTTTGCGCGACCGGTCCGGTTGCGGCGCTATTAGGCCGATTGGACATTTGCTATTTAATTAACGTTGCAATGTACAAACTGTGGATAGTTTCACTTAGGGTACGCCTGTTTTAATGTTATTCACCGGTGAATACATATACTGGTTCAGATGGGGCTATTTGAGTGCGTTCTTGGCTACTAGCATGAAAGCAGTTATTCATTGCAAGTACCTAATCATTTCGGAGTATTGATCAAAAGTATTATAAGTGTCGTAGGCCGGACCCGGCGAAACATCTTTCACATACTTGTCTGTCCCGGCCGGGAATCAAATCCAGGATCCCCCGCTTCGCAGATAATTTCACTACCATCGAGGCTACGGGATCGTCAAAAGTTTCTGCCATGTAAAGCTAGAATTTGTTCTTTTTATTGAAAATGTTGCAGACCCGGGTGGTGCAATGGCGGATCGCTGTGCATGGTCACAGAGTCCGGTTCGCGGTTTGGGTGTGTGTGTTCTCGTCTTTGTTTGTTGTCCATGACACAACACAGGGAAATAGTGTGGGGCTATGAGTGTGTACGTTATTTATTTATTTATATTTTTCTGTGTTGATGGCCCATTATTGGTCAGTGGTCCAGGGCCATTGCCCCACGGGATGGCCCCGCTTACCAACGCGCACATACACCTACGTTTATTTTGGTATTAGAAAATGGGATGCTTACACACCGAAGCGTAGATTGATTAAAAAAACAAAACACCTGACTGCGTCATAAAAACTAAAAAGAAAAAACAAGCCCAGTAGTTCAGAATGTTGTTAAAAGTAATACTGAGCAACTACACCATAGAAGGATTAACATTCGGGACCCATTTAAGTTTTACAGGGCTACCCATTCTTCAACTAATCAAATCTAGTTTGTTTTTTTTATCAAACAGCCCTGTAAAACTTAAATGGGTCCCGATTGTTAATCCTTCTATGGTGTAGTTATTCAGTATTACTTTTAACAACATTCTAAACTGCTGGACTTGTTTTTTTCTTTTTAGTTTTTATTAAGCAGTCGGGTTTTTTTTTGTGTTTTTATTTTATTTCACACTTTTTATTTAGGATTCATTGACTCTTTTATTAGGGTTATAAGACGGTAAAATTCGCAATGTTGTCATTTCATTAAGTGAGTTAATAAGTTAGCGAGAATGGTTGTCAAACAACTTTAAATCGTTATATATCGTAAACAGTTACGTAAAATGAAATATGATGAAAGGAACCTAAAATCAGTTTTGAATACCTATTCAACGCGTATCCCACTTGACTTACCCCCGTATTCAAGAACAATACTTGTTTAAGTAAAGAAGCAATACTATGCGAAGTAAGGCATTTCTCAGTGCGTTCGTCATGACAACCCTTCTGTTTCACAGTCGACCCTTAAGTATCACTTGGGTGTGCGGACGCACAGGCTGTATACAGCCTTCTTATTGGTCCATTTGATGCGGCTAACTTCACTCTAGTCATTTGACATAAGCAAAAGACAAAGATAACAATACAAACAATCGATCCTTTCTTTCTATTTTGATAGAAGTCAAACCAACACTATGCGTTCGGTAAAGTAGCTCGGCAGCTACTTTATCGATTTTGACAAACGCACAGCGAAGGACTTCAATCAAGTATTGTTTACGAAATGATTTTAATGCACTATGCACTCGCAAACACTGTGAGACCTCACAGTGTTGTTCTTGAATACGGGGGTCAGTTCGTGGATATATATATTTTTTTCATTTTGACAATATGACGTCTGGTTATCGCTGTGAGCCTGTGATGAATTTTGATTATTCTCATGTCTTTAGTGACACTCGTAAGGTTAAGACGAATCGATTAACGCAAGGATCACCAAAATACGTACATACACATACATACACATACATAGACTGATAAACACATTACCCTCCTTTGCGTCGCACAGTAGAGTTATTTGGCTTATAATCATGTATTTTAATATACAATACACTGTGATGATATACAAAAAGATGAAGCTTAGCAGACTAGTTACCTGATGGTAATTGGTCATCGTCGCGATATTTGGATAGCAGTAACACCCAAGCACGGACCTGAAAAAAAGACGGACGTAACCTCGTCTAATCGAGAGTGAAGCATGACAATGACCGCCCGCTTACCATATGCGCGTAATTTTTGATTCGCGATTGAAGCAGTGAAGTGTCAATGTGTGGGTGTGTGTACTTGTACAATAGAAAGTTGGTATTACTATGGGTGCTTCACTGAATTTGTTCTTGGGATTACGTCCTTCTTTTTTTTAGGTCCGTGCACCCGAGTTAATAATCGTGGATATTGAGTTGCGGAACAAAATTAAGCGGGGGGACCCGTATTATTTCTGGCTCTGGGAACAGCAAAACGTGTTAAAAACAAATAAAATTATGATTAAAATAATTCTGTTCTAAACACGTCGTCGGTGTGACAGGCGGCCCGTTACCGAAACGCACGTATTTTTGGTAGTCGCTGACGTTAATGGCTTGATTTATTTATATTTGTGTTTCCTAACGTTTTATCGAGTGGTGGCTGTCTTTGATGAACGGGTTTATGCAGATTAAAAAAATATGCCGCCTCGTCAAGTTACATAGGGCACCTTAACCCTATAGCCTATATTATTTGGTAACTTAGTAAACCTGTCTTCCGATTTAGACTCCAGCTAAGTGCTAGTGGCAAATATTTCTTCTCAGCGCGTGATCCTGGTATTATCATAGCTTCGACCCATTAACAATTGATGGGCCAATTCAACTGAGTACGAGTTCCTAGATCATCCTTCAACACGCTGCTCCGGCCACTGTCAGTGGCCAACCAATGAGTCGGAAGTTTGTATGCAGCCCGAAGGCTTCCGACATGACTTGGTTATGTTATTGTGCGTGTAAACGTTAAATATTCATTATCTAAAATGAAATTCTCTAGCCCTTCACAGTCATAGAATTATGAGGAGAAATACGTGCTGCAGTGGGACATTGTGTTTAAGCTAATACCGGATCAGAAGGGCGACTAATTAGTCAATAAACATCACGCCTCAGTGACTTAATGGTTTCGTTTAAACCATCCGTTTCAATATAAGGCTGTAAACCTAAATCAGTTACATAATTGAGATTAATATTGAGGTATTACGAGCTGTTTGGTTCATGTTGTTCTAATTAGGAAGCCCCGTGTTATCAGCGGATTAAGGGATGATTAATTAGATTGGATTACGTTGGAGGGCGGTGTGCTCGCAACCTAATCAATTACGACGACGCTCCTGGAGTCTACTTCACAGATTATAGTAATAATACCCGGAGCAGTAAATACGATTGAAGACAAAAAGAAAAAAAATCACAAAAAAACGACTTAAAGAAACAGTCTTCGAAAAAGGGCCATTTACATTATTATTGTTGCTGAAATCACCATACCTATGCTTATTTGAAGAAATCCGCCATTCCAAAATGATTCCATCATCGGAACTGAGTTTAATAAATATGGGATCAATCTGAAATTATTCTTTCAGATAAAACAATCCAAATCATAATTGGTAGTCGGGATGAAATAGCTTGGGGCAAAGTCCACAGACCATCTGGATGGAACCTGGCACTACAACTTCGACTGGCTTCACAATTTAGAATAAGAAACCCCAATCCCACGCCGGATGGGCGTCGTAAGAGGCGACTAAATCCGGCCCGCTGGTGGTAGGGCCCCTCGATAGATTATATTGGTAATATTGATTTTAATTGTTAATTAGTACTAGTAGTAGTAATACTACCATTATTACTATAATTATTTCTCCATGCGGTTCACCTGGATAGCTACCACCCTTGAGCATGACGGGTTCGATTCCCGGCCGGGGCAGATATTCATCTGACAAATAAATATTTGTACTCGGGTGTGATGTGTTATAATATGTGTCGTCCATGCCAGCCGCGACACAGTTAAACACCTACTGCGGGGGGGTATGTGTGTAAGCGTTTATTTTTATTATTTTATTTTATGTCAGATTTTAATAAACATTAAAAATCAGATAGATACTCTTTTCTGAAGTGGTAAAATATGATAAACTATGACCAAAAAAGAATAGCTGTCATGGCTGTCACGGTTGGCAGATGTGAAACATCGAAATGCGTCGCCACGATCACCAAGTCTAAAATCAGGTTTGCCCCTCGCGTAAAGATGTTTCACATCAAAAAGACAAGTACAAATACTACTTCAACAATGGTTGTTTATGACATCAAACTTACATTCGTTGTTGGTTATCAAACTTGGCCTCCTTACCTTAACCTTACGTACTCTATTATGATATTTAGAATGAATGTTTCCCAATCTGATTTTTGAGAATTTATTAAAATTTTGTCATGTCTTTACATTTATCCGACGAACCACACGTATAGACGTATAGATAGATACTATTTCTTATTTTTACACGCTTCACCTGTTTGTTTGTAACTTCTCTTTGAACTTGATTTTGACCCACTTCAACCGGTCAGATTCCTTTCAAACTTCGTGGACTTATTGAGGACCGATAACAATTCAATATTTAAAGAAAAAAAGGAAGAAAGAAAGAAAGATAGAAAACCTAATTACACGCTTTATATTAGCTTTAAACGGTCAGATTTCTTTCAAACTTCGTAGACTTATCGAGTATCGATGACAATTCAATATTTAAAGAAAAAAAAAGAAAGAAAAAAACTAAATTTCATTTCAAAAAATCAAACTAAAAAATTAAAAATAAATAATAGTTAAAAAAAAAAAACTAAAAAACACGCTATTTTATAAAAAATGCAAATAAAAAAATAGAAAACAAATTTGAATTAAAAATCGTGTAATTGTAATAAAAGCTGGGGTGCATGGTGTCAATGAGTAGAAGGGATAATATCTTTAAAAGCACCCCACGCTTTTTTTACAATTACACGATTTTTAATTAAAATTTATTTTCTATTTTTTTAGTTGGATTTTCTATAAAAGCGTGTTTTTTAGTTTTTTTTTAAACTATTATTTATTTGTATTAATGTCAACTGTACATATTGTTGTTAGTGTCTACGTGACCACCATCACCGCGGCCGGCAGATTACGTCCGATCTAATTACATTGATCTCCACTAATTACTGACGTTTCCAACGTGTCTTCACTCACATCTATTGTTATTAAATTAACATTAATCTTGTTTGTTCAATGCTTGGAATGTGTCGCTGGTCACGAATACACTACGAGTATATCCACTCGACATTGACCAGCATCGATTGCTTCCTAAAGTTCTTTCTACGTTCATCCATCCATCCATTCCGTCAGCTTTTACGAATCCACTGCTGGACATAGATCTCTCCTAATTGGTATTATATCATGTTCGTAAATTGAACATTGACTTACTACGCAATAAAGTTAATCCTACGCATTAAAGCACTCGTAAAATTTTGCAATTACAAGAATAATACGCGCGATAGATATTGCTAAACTAATACTCTCTAAGGATTTGTAGATTCTACAATCTATAAATGGACAAAGATGGACTCCATGACTATTACTTCCTATGACAATTATAGTATATTTACGACTAATTAAATAGCCATTAAAGTAATTGTGGCGTGGGCGCAACCAAACAAACGCGTTTTGCGGCAATAATAACCATAACAGAATCTTTACATAGCCCGGTTAGCGCCGACAACGTACATACGGCAATTACATAACAAATATATAAAGTCACGTTACGACATCTGTCAGGATATTTCACGCCATTCTGATATTTACGCAAACGTAACACCGTGGAGAATCGCCGCACGCCGCCGCGGTGTGATGTAATGTGTTGGTTTCTTTATGTATTTTTAAAATGGTTTCATAATGAAAGCCTTAGCTTCCAGAGATGTAAAAGGAGTCGCCGATGACCATGTCTGTCTCATTATACTTTTGGAAGGGATCTATAGGAAAGTAAACAAGTTTGACCATCCGACGATATTAATTTGTTTTTAGTATACCTAAATAATAGGTAGCTCCCATGTCCAGGTCATGGTAAATGCCACGGATATTTCTAAGACCAGGGTATTAAAACTATGTTCCAGGTTGAAGGAAGCGATGAATTTGTATTTGAAGTGAGTCTTGAACTTTGCAATAGACACGTCTTAAGGACTGAAATATATGACCGATCACATCATAGATTCTCAAACTAACAACCGCCCTTTTTTATGCCAAATTAGACGCAGTCAAGTAAAGGCTATCGTGTATCCAAGTGTGACTAAATCAAAGAAAAATAACATATTTTTATTTTTTTTGAATTTTATTATGTACCATTTATGAACAAAACACCTTCAACCATAATTTAGGTTCTACACAGCTTGGTGTTGTAGCCTCGTAGTTCAGAGCACCAGAAGAATCCCATGTAATATTGTTCTCAACACTGAAGTGGGAAATTCGTTCCATTATTGCTTATACCCTAATACAGTTTACTCCATATGCCATATATATGCTATCACAGGTTACGGATATTCTCCTCATAACTGAGAAACCATTGAGCCAGCCAACTCCCGACCGCCACAGCACCCACAGTCGATCAATAACTTGTTTACTATGTATAGTGTATTATACGTATAATGATTATACAATAGCGTATGTTTTGATTCGATAAACATTTCGAAGATTTTCTCATAGTGTTGGTATGCACACAAAAGGTCGCACGATACCTAATTTATTGTGTGCCGTTATTGAATTTTATTCACTAACCGATATGCAAATCTGTACGTAGTCCGTACAACTGTGCACGCAGTATATTACGAGTGTTTCGCATATAGCCGCGATAATTATTGTAGCAGGAGCTTAAAACCTTTGCGCTGGTTTGTTTATCTTTGGTTCGTACTTCGTATACTTGGGACATTTTACAATGAAATTACATATGTGTTCTGAGAGACTAGAAGAAACTACTTAAGCTAATAATTAAGTAGTAGAAATTGGACAAAATTGTAGCCGTTTGTAAATCTGCCTGCTGAGCGGTCCTAGGTTCAATTCTCGGCCTTGGCATTTATATCCTGTAGCCTAGTTGTTAGCGATCCCGCCTGCGAAGTGGGGGATCCCGGGTTCGATTCCCGGCCTAGGCAGATATTTATATGACAGATAAATATTTGTAGTCGGGTCATGGGTGTGACTGTGATGTGTTATATGTGCAGTCCATGCCAGCCGCGACACAGGTAAAAACCTAGTGCGGGGGTATGAGTATATAAGCGTTTATTTATTTCATTGTGTACATCTCATTTGTGTACAGATCATCCTACTGTCGAGTTGTGAAGGAGTGAGCTCTAACTTTACGTTAGAGAATAAATAGGAAGATTGTGCATGTATCTAAACAGGTATCAGCTATATTCTTATTCGTTCTTAAATTGAATAACTATTTACTTGAAATAATTTTAACAAAAAATATAATTATTTAACTCATAATCAAGTATTTAGTATTTAATACCGCCATCGCTGTTTTCTGCTTTGCCCAAAGGTTGGCTGGTAGAGAATGCTCTTAGCATTAAGCTCGCCTTTTATACCAACTGTATTAGGTATAATAAAGTTTAAATAAATAAATAAATAAATAAAAACTTAACTATCGAGAGTCAAATTACTATCTTTTCAGTAGTCTTGGAAAAGCAAGCGGCATTATCATGAAAATGCAAAGACAATTAAATAAATAAATAAGTCAATCACCAAAAGTTTACATCCCATGTCAGATTATACAGCCAAAGTTATACCACTGTGTATTTATTGAATGTATAGAGATATTTGATTAATATTCTGCTCTTTTATCTGCACGTACAGACACACAGACATACAGAGCTTGATTATTATACTTAGCAATGGAGCCATTCCGAGCGGCGCGGCGTTCTGTTCACAATTAACGTAGTAATAATTGGCCCGGTATCGCTTCATTATACACTTACTTGTATTGTTATATTGTATTGTTAATGTATAATTATATTAATGTCATTGCGTATTTCATTCGCAATAATTGTTTGTAATGGACTCCGTTTGTTGCAACATTTTGCATTTGAATGGGAACTGTATTTGGCTTCATGAATTCCATTTGAACAATGTATACCTCCTCTATTTTATTCTCTTTTAACAATAATTTGCTTTTTTTTGTAACAAAACGTAGTAACGTATTACTGTTTTAGTAACGAATAGCCTATGACTTCGCGGGACTATATAAAAATACTCAAACAAATCATAACATATCCTCTATTTTACCCATCTTTTTAGAGAATGACTTTTAAAAAACCTGACAATCAGCGCGGCGTAATGGTTGCCGCCCGTGCCAAAGGTTCTGGGTTCAATGCGGAGAATGATGGGTTTGAATTTATGTTCTCGGTCTGGGAGTTGCGAGGGTGTAGATCCTCCACGGTAATAAGTAATTCTCTCAGGGCGCGGTAGGTAAATCAAGTAAAGGCACAACTCTTCAATTATTCTTCAAAATATTATATTACTTAAAAAAAAAAACTTTAAGTACAGTGTCAAAATATCAAAATAAATTAAATAGGCACTGTTAGTAAAATTGATAAAAGTATTCAAAAAAAATAAAATAACATTTATAATCCCATCCTCCATGGGAACCCAGCTGACAGATGCATTTCTTTTTGAAAACCAACCCAACTGTCAAGATTTAAAAATTTAGAAGAAAAATGCATCTGCCAGCCAAGGAATATTGAATGAGGTATTACACCTCGTTACAGAGTGTCTGTCTTCACGGCACCCACGTTATAGGGAATCCTAGTGAGGGGCTATTAGGGTGTAAGTGTAGCGTATTATAAAGATCTTTAGTGATTACGTCTGATCTCACATTGTATAGGGAACCTCTGTACAAAGATCTATGCTTCTAGGTGTACCTACTGACACTGGACCGTGCGTTGCCCATCGATCAGCAAATGTTAACGGTTAATAAAGACTCACTCTGCAGTCGTAATTCGACTGTAATTAACTAACTGACAATGTGTCAAAGGGTTAACTTCACGGTAATTTTTTTAATTTTTATTTTCTCAAATAAATGTGTTGCTATTAACTTTCTGCGCTTTTTCTTCGTATAACTTAACTTCCTATTACAAACAGACTCTTCTGAGTGCTTAATATGCTCAAAAAGCGGTACAAAGGTCTCCATTTCATGATTGGAAGATAAAATATTTAACTCAAAACGACATGTAACTTACTTATGTCCTGTGATGTTAACTCATTAATATTTAAAATACCACCGTGTTATAGTGACAAATTAATTTTTATGAGTTGGGATTTATTATACTTAACGTTGCCTCTTATTATTCTTTGTCGTATTCATTCGCTTATAACTGTTAACACGCTTTCTCCTTCGCGTCTAATAACAATGTAAAATTGTTCCTACGTTGGAGTTCATTTAAATAAATAAATGTCAACTCGACGGCAGCCGAAGATGTAAGAAAATATATGTAGGTACAGTAAGTATTTGTGTTAAGTTAGGCCCGTATTTAATAAACAAATCCGACTGAAGCGTGCGATCCAGATTTTACAAAATGACACTTTTACATACGATCTGATGTTTGTCAGCGTCTACAACTGAATTTTGAGACCGCAGAGATCTTAAGATCGGTTTATTATTAGGGGCCTATTTGATGATATGTTATTTATATACTTAACTACCTATTCGTCAAATGAGCAGACGAAACACCTGGTAAGTGACCACCACCCAAATACTAGGGCCTTGTGAGCGGCATTGCGGTTGGCTATAAAGATTTATAATTAGGCGACAGAGAGAACTGGCAAATGCTCGTGAGGCAAATAACATCTACTAGTACATCTGAAGAGCACGACCGCTCTGGCAAGAGCGATGCGACGGAGCAGAATAAAGATTTACGAGCATCTCCATACATACAATCAGTGTACCATCATGAGGTCACCATCCTACCTCACCTTGTACCATCAGTGTGGGCTGTGGAGGTGCGCGCGCTCCCTGGGCCCCGAGCGGGAATCGAACGGCTTGCGCAACGCTACCGTGCTGCGCGGCTGTTGCTATGGCTCCATAGACTACACACATACAGACGAGACACTGCCACGCGCGGAGTTTTATACCTTCTCTCTTCTTGACTCGCATAAATATTAATTTTGACGTTACCAACCTTTTATGCTTTGACAAAAAGTTGTCAGAGCATAAAAGGTCAAAAGTCAAAAGTTTCAGATAATAACACTAAGTTAAAGATATAAAGATAGGAAAATCCTACTTAAAACGATTCTAAATAATATAATTCTAATTGAGTAAATTGACTACAGAAATAAAATAGGTATACTTTTACTTCAATTTTATACCTTTCGACACAGCTTGCGACGTTCTGCGCTTAACTCTATGCGCGTGTCATCGACCTTCCTCTCGAGGCTGCCTCGAACAGCTGAGCACACACGCACACACACGCACACATCGCCGTGAAATAGACTGTTTGTTCGGAGGCGTGTTGAAAGAGCCTTATTTGTATATGAGCTTTGTTTTTCGGTTAACGAAACTTTCAAAATCTCTGCTGTACTAGATATTAGCTACTGGCGCTATTGGTAGCATTGGCACTGGTTTGATATCGGTTTATACATTCGGTACAGTTCAATTAAGCATAACGTAATAGATATCGGTGTTCAGTTCCGGTGATTTGGGCTTCAAAATCTGTAGAAAAAAAATTCTGCAATATGGTACCACAGTATGGGTACTGGATCCTGGCATATTTAAAACTAATTATTTGTACAGTTAATATTATCAGGCCTTTTTGTCTTTCTCGTAGGTACATCTTTAACACTAAATCTGTTGGTTGGCTGAACGAGATCGCTGCTTAGGCGATAAGTTCGCCTGTTCTATTTCTTTTATATTTCTATCTTTTTGTTTATGTTTGTTATAACTGGTGGGTGAGTGAAGCCTGCCAAACCACACTTAGCCAGAGTTCTCCAGAGTTCATGTTGGCTCAAGACGAGTCCAGTGAGACCCAGTAGTAGAACACTTAAGATTGGAAAATTGATAATGTGCGGTAACTATTTGTTAATGTACAATACTTTTGAGATTTACATTTTAATCTACACCAATATTTTCGTCAAACTGTTGTAATTTTGCTCCATCGAAGTGGTATTCTATTCGAAGACTCCGAGGTGGCATTCTAAATAAAATAAACGATCGAATAGGTCTGTTGTTGCTTCAAATGTATACAAAAATCATTTTAAGCATGGATAATTAGTAGGACTGTAAATGAACTAGCCAGAATCACAACTGAGTCCAATGCTGGGCACAATTCTCTGTTTTTCTAACTATGGCATTATTCTTCGTACCTTCTCGCATCTACAAATGGCTGAAACATGATTTTATCAAGACACAAGGTTAAAATAAGTTATATGCTTTAAATCAAATCAGTTACTGATTTTTGATTCTACCACCATTTGGAAAAGTATACTTTGTCATGGAGGAGAAGAAATGGCGTAAAATACGAACGAAAACAGCAACTGAGCCAAATAACAAAACGCTTAAAGTTACCTTGGGAACTTCGTAATAAGTTTCTGAAATGTTTTTATTGATGACACTCTAGAGCTTTCAATAGCTACCAAAATTGACTTACGGGTGAACAAAAATATACTTTAATTAGTGGATGAATACATACAGCACGATATTATTATCGCCGCGTCGTAGACGGGTATACACTTAGGCCCTGCCACTAACCCCATCACTTCCATGATCCCTCCCATAAAGTCTCTCAAAGGTTTCCGAAGGCAGCGCTGGTCACGACGCCCGCTCGTAACTGTAATATATTCAAATTGGTGGGCCAGTCGCCATTATCACCTATTTGCATGTCAAATTTCTGTTTTGCATACAAATGAAAGTATTAAAGATCGTTTGATTCACTATTAATATTATTGACGTGTCATTAATTGGACGCATTGCAGCTGCTGTTTTACGTGCTTTATAATTGCCTGTTTATACAAAATATTAAAATATTGAGATATATACGAGTACTAGAGGAAATTAGAAGCCTGTGACGCTGTAGTTTTATAGATAAATGTCTGTGCCTAGGCCGGGAAATAAACCCGGGGCCCATCAATTAGGCTATGGGATTATCACAGTAGTGTTGATAGTGACCTACCGATCTACGGGTTCCTGAGTTCGATTCCCGATCGAGCCCAACTCAAAACGATGTTTGTTCATAGGTGTGTTTGTGTTTCATTGTCCATACAAAGAAACAAAAATGATGTAAACCGCACCTTATTTTTGTTTATTTCACTAACTGCCTATCACGACTGACAGTAAGTTATTCATGAATTACGAATATCATTAATCACGCTACGCTACACAAACAAAATTTAATAAGTAAATTCAGGATAAGTCGGTGTCCACACTGTCCACGGTGTAAATCCACTACTTTATGAAGGTAATTTAACTGGTTTGACACGTATTGCTAGGCGAGGCGTGTTACCCGCTGTAATTCTAACTTATTAGTGTAAATTGGCCGATTGCGGGCCCCCAGTAAAGAACACTTCACAGCTTTCAAAAGGCAAACACGTTTCATACTGGCGGGTAAAGGTGAAAGGTGGCGGCCGGTTGTGGGCGAGATAGGCGATGAAACTTATTAAATACAGATGAAACCTGGAGGTTGGGGCCGAAGTTCTCGTCAACATCGTCGTGCAAGGTCCTAGGTTCCATTCCCAGAACCAAAATAATGAGTGTTTTCTTTTTCGGTCTGGGTATGTGTCCTCATGTGCTGTCCGAGACACCCACGACATGGTGTGTGGTGTTAATCATTTAATGAGTTGACGTACCTGCTGCTGGGTTCTAGTCTCTTCTTACAAGCGAGTTAACATTAGCCTTACGATGAAGATCAAAGACGGGTCCTAACGATGTTTTCCTTTACTAAATTTGTTAGATCCTGGTAAATATCTGGCATGACTGATCAGTTGCCAGCCAAGAAAGAGAGAAGAAAAAGATTATCTCCCTAGCCCTGAACTGGAGCAAGAAGAGTCGTTTGGCGGCTAACTCTATTCATTTCATTTCATTTCAGAAAAATAACACTGGTGGTCCTTACAACGATACGTAAAAAAATCTGCCTGCTACGACTGTACTGGGCCGTCTACATAATATTTATGTAAGAGTGTGAAGATATTTAAAACCAGTTTACTAATAGGTCGAAAATGATCCATGGCCAGTAATTTCCAGTCAATATTGGTTTCCATCATTACTTACAAGCAAGGCCGGCCTGTGTAAACACTAAACACGGCTCTACTATGCGTGTATATTTAAATACGATAAACACATTCGTTGAGGCGTCAGCCGTCGACATAGTACAGCAAGCAAACGGGCGACTTGGTGTGAAGTGAGCTGCGACCACGGTGACTAGAATGAGACCATATTGTACGAGTATATACACAATACGATATACATCTATATCTATACAAATAAATAAAATTGGAGTGTCTGTTTGTAATATTAAAATAACCGCTTTTTACTAAGTGCATTTGAATGTATACACGGTGCATATACCAAAACAATATTTTTTACACTTTTTGTCTGTCTGTCTATCTGTTTGTTCCGGCTAATCTCTGAAATGGCTGGACCGATTTTGACGGGACTTTCACAAGCAGATAGCTGATGTAACAAGAAGTAACTTAGGCTACTTTTATTTTAGAAAAAAAAATAGTTTGTTAAGCGATACGAAGTTCGCCGGGTCAGCTGGTGATAAATAAATCCAAAATACATGGATAAAAACAATCCAAGTAACGAAATAACAATGAATAAGAATCTAAAGAGTAAGGTAAAAGCTTAAATAATTAATATTATGGTGTTTAAAAATTATTAAACTGTGCTGCAAATTCGCGCTATTTTTCTTGGCTTGACAGCCACGATACCGATTTTCACCGGGACCAGTATAAATATATAACAATAATAATGTAATCCTGAAAAATTTGAATTAATTTGTTACCATATTCAATTGCAATTTAAGTACATTATGGCATAATTTTTCAGATTAAACGTAATTCACGGCAGAAATACATGTAAGGACAACAACTACGGTCCCGTTACATGCACGGCCACGCGGCCGCTGCGCTTTCTGTACTTGCGTAGGAGTTACGCACGTCAAGCCTTTCATAGTCATTTTATTTATAGGTGAAACACCAATTTCCCATTAACACCTACATAACTAGGTCTATTTACATTATTGGCACTATTTAAAGTGAAGACGTGGGACGCTCTTCCAATATTTGAAGAGCTCTCGACCTCAAACTAAGCACAGATCGAGTACTAAGCAATTCCGCTTGAATTTTAACTTAAGACTTTGTAGTGGTCCCTAGCGGCCGGCGCGGCGGAGTCTAGTGGCTGCTGTATCTAATAATAGACAGTATTAGACCGAGACACTTTTATTTTTACCTTTTGAAGATAACATATTCTAGTCAGGCACACTATTGCCCGTTATTACGACTCTGTAGTCAAGTCCCTGAGAGCCCGGGTTCATTTCCTGAGGGGACGTTCAGATATAGTTTGGTTCCCGGAGACATTACAACGACTAATCCTTGTTATGTCTCGTTTGTTCTAGTTTTTGAATGGACAGTTGCTATTAGACAGTTGCTATTATTAGATAATCTGCCTTTAGCAACTTTCGATGTAGGTACTACTACTGAACCACGGACCTAAAAAAAAGACGGACGTAATCCCAGCAACAAATTCAGTGAAGCACCCATAGTAATACCAACTCTCTATTCGTACAAGTACACACACCCACACATTGACACCATACTGCTTCAATCGCGAATTAAAACTTACGCACACATGGTAAGCGGGCGGCCATTGCTATGATTCATTCTCGATTAGACGAGGTTACGTCCGTCATTTTTTCAGGTCCGTGTATTGAATAAATACAGTGTAAGATATCGAAAGGGCTTTTTATTTATCTGTTATTTTCTCAAACGTAAACTATAAAAACTACCACTTTGAGGAGCCCTTCTGTTTGATTAACGTAATAAATAAATGAAACGGACATTTTTTACAAAATATGAAATATTTCAGTATAAAGGCCTACTATGGGTACTTAATCCGTAACAAAATTACAGAATGTATCTGTAAAATTATTTTAAACGAGTAACATCCCTCGCTTTGCTTCGGTTTTCTTATTTTTTACCCAAGGGGTTACATTATTCGAGTTTTATTAAGGATCCCTAATTAAAAAAAATATATATAATATAGCCTCGCGGAGGTAAAAAAGACGGACGTAATCCTAAGAACAAATTCAGTGAAGCACCCATAGTAATACCAACTCTCTATTCGTACAAGTACACACACCCACACATTGACACCATACTGCTATGACATTGACACCATCGCGAATCAAAAATTACAAAATTACACACACACGGTAAGCGAGCTGTCATTGCTATGCTTCACTCTCGATTAGACAAGGTTACGTCCGTTCTTTTTTTACGTCCGTGTATAGCCTGTGTCACCCGGGGATAGTGTAGTTTACTAGTTTCCCAACAGTGAAAGAATTTTTCAAATCGGTTCCGTAGTTTCGGAGCCTATTCAATGCAAACAAACAATCAAATCAAATCAAATCAAATCAAAATCTTTTATTCATATAGGTATCACTGATACACTTATGCACAAATCTTTCCTCTTTATAATATTAGTATAGATAACTTCATAAATGACAAAATAAACTTCAAAGTGCTCTCGTAAATTAGTGTTTCACACTATCGATAGCGTACGATAGTGTAGGGACGATCGAAGTATATCGACATTGCAAATAGAGACAGTCGATTTAATTAAATACTTTTTGGTGACAACACACGAATCCAATTTCGTTTGTTTTGCCCCATCTATCGCTAATAATATTAAAATGCTTTTATGTCGTGCAGATGAAATATAATATTAAAATGTGACATGATATATTAACGATCGATCATTTATGACTTTCCATATCCAATAGAGCTGATTTCATGTTACAGCATCCACAATTTTGGGCAGAATCCCCTGATTTCCTAATCTAGTTAATTACGGTAAATCTGAAATGAGCTTTATGTCTATGAAAATAAAGCAGGTAACAACTGGTTGGGCTTTATTGATTTAATTTGCATAAACAATAATTATTATGGGAGAAGTTGCGAGCGGTATTAAATTTATAGCACATTAAACTTTACGACTGCCTTACTGTAGAAACCGAAATAAAAATAATCTTCAGAGAATTGGTTTTATTTTAAACATATTTAAATATGTGTTATAGCTGACGGTTCCAGGTTCGATTCATGCTGTTGAACACGTGAAGCGAGAAGCGAATTTTTGTAGTTTATTTGCTTGCATGAAGCTGCAAAAACCGGAAGGCCCACTGCAACTGTCCATATGATTTTTTATGGCCACAGATATTTCTCAAGCTGACTGTTCTATTCATTTGAAACTTTTTATTGTAAATAGTTACTGATAATAATAGATTATGTGCCTTAATGAAAGTAGGAAACGATAGAATTAATAAACGAAAACGAACTCAACATGTAGATAACAAATACTTATCTACCGGCCGCGTCAATTTTCTGTAATTTTGGTTTTATTTTTTCTGTTGGGACTCGCGCAATGTTATCTTATTAAGTAGGTACCATTTTTACCTTTTAAATCATTGATGTATTGTTGTATCGTGTACGTTACAAAGGGATTGAAGCGCCTCACCTACGAAGCCCTCGATTGGAGCATGAATAGACGACCTTCGATCATTTTAACCTTTTATTGAAACTTCACGGTCAGTAACGTTCACTGTGTTAATTACAATTAACTGAGAAGATTTGTGGTGAAGCTCAATAGCAAGCGCCTATAAATGTTCATTTAATGCACATGGTGTAAAGGCCTTCATCAACCCTTAAGCCCAGGAGAAGCCTCTTGGTCTGTGGCAAACAAACATATCCTGAACAACAAATGACTGGACAATATTGGGCGGCAGTGATATGAAAGTCACTGGGTTGAAACGTCGAGACTTTCGTTTAATCTGACGATATTCATACAGACATGATGTCCTCATGACGGAAGAGTAGTTGTAATAACAGTTTTAATAAAAGAAAATCCCTGATCAAGGGAAAGTAAGTTTCGAAAAATTCAAATTAAAAAGATAACAACGAATGTACCTGGTCCGTCCTGGCGAGGGTAATAAAAAGGAATTCTCTGTGGGATCCCCGTAACAAACTATTGGGTTCGAGCCAGAAGCGAAAAACGTGCTAGCAATTAATTAAATAACGTGCGTAAGTCGAAATATTTAACAAAGGCGTACCACAATAATTTATAACCCTTTGCCCTTTTACGGAAAACCCTTTGGTCTGACAATTTTGAAATTTTAATTAAATTTATCATTCATTTATTGTAATCGTTGTCCGTTGAATGGTGCTCCGGAGACCAATAAACCACGAGGTCCGAGGTCTTGGCTCGAGGCTCTGTGTGTGTGTGTGTGTGTGTGAGAGTGCTGGATGACCTCAAGCTGCTTGCTTTAAGGGCCACTGAAGCTTGTTTACGGCCCAAGTTTACTGAATGACTCATGGGTGTGAATATTATAATTGTTACTAAAATTCATTTTTAACTGAAGAAAAAAAGGAGGAGGTTCTCAATTCGACACGTATATATATATTTTTTTAATGTATGATCACGCAGCAATCGGCACAGGATGGTCCGATTTTGATGATTCTTTTTTTAGTGGATGATACCCCATTCTTGAAGTTGTCCCAATTTTTTGAAAATTTTATTCCTACCCTAAAGGTCCGAAAATAGGGGATGATTGATTGTTCACCCACAGAATTTATACCCGTTACCCCAATAACTTTGTACTGGATGATCCGATTTCGATGATTCTTTTTTTCTGGATAGTGTATACCTTGAAGTTATTTTTATTAAAATTTGGAAACAAAATTTTACCCCTAAAGGTATAAAAATGGGGGATGATTGATATTTCACCTACTACATTTTTACCTGGTAACTGAATGTACCACCCATAACTTATTATTAATTTTTATAGCAACTAAAAATTATAAAATAATTACTTTTTTACAAAAAAATTAACCAACGAAAAAAACTGAAAAGCGCAAAATAAAATAAACCATTTAGGGCTTGTTTCACCATCTTCAAGTAGAGTCCTGAATAAGCTATTCGCCGGTTAAAGTGACGTTAAAGTGTCATTTTACATACACGAAATGTCAACTTAACCAACGAATAGCTTACTTCGGACATACTTGAAGATTGTGAAACAAGCCCTTAGTATTATAATTTAAGATCCTAAAACAGTAAATAAATAATTTTGAGGTGGTGCCAAACAGATGAAAACAAACGGTGAAAATTAGAATAGATACATATAGTCCGGTCAATTTAGACATTCGAAGGTGCATAAATTCCCAACAAGCTGAAAATCAGTAAGATTGTTCAAAACATAATTATAAATAAAATTTTTAAGTTCCCCATCATTCCCATGCATGGAAAAAAATATATTCAAGGTCAAAGGTCAAAAAAATGAGTTTTTCGCGATTTTCAGCAAAACTGTAAGTTTTATCATAAAGTACCCCAGACAAAAATTATAGATCATAAAATTGTCTATAAAAATGTACCAATACTTTTTTTCCTATGAGCCACCGTTTCTGAGATATAACAATTGAAAAACGCGCTAAGTACGCTACCATGAGTAAGCGTGGTAAACGTGTGCATATTATAACGATAAAAACTGACAACTTTTTGAATCGTTGTATCTCAGAAACGGTGGCTCGTAGAAAAAAATTATTGATACATTTTTATAGATAATTTTATGATCTACAATTTTTGTCTGGGGTACTTTATGATAAAACTTACCCTTTTGCTGAAAATCGCGAAAAACTCATTTTTTTGACCTTTGACCTTGAATATATTTTTTTCCATACACGGGAATGATGGGGAACTTAAAATTTTTATTTATTACTCTGTTTTGAACAATCTTACTGATTTTCAGCTTGTTGGGAATTTATGCACCTTCACTATCACTTTTTGGTCTAAATTGACCGGACTAATATATCTAATTAGATACAATAAATGCGTAAATAATATTGACAGAAAATAAAGAAATAATAAGAAAAACATGTAACGTTGAGGAAAATGAGGAAATGTAACTTGGAAGTACAGAAACTTCCTACAACGCCTTGTGCGATGTGGCCTTAACTTGGGCCAGGCACCAGCACGTTGGTGGGACATCACATTTAATTGTAATACATAACTAGCTGACCCCGCGAACTTCGTATCGCCTAACAAACTTTTTTTCTAAAATAAAAGTACCTAGCCTAAGTTACTCCCTGTTACATCAGCTATCTGCCAGTGAAAGTCCCATCAAAATCGGTCCAGCTATTTCAGAGATTAGCCGGAACAAATAGGCAATCGGACAGATAGACAGGCTGACAGACAGACAGACAGACAAACAGACAGACAGACAAAAATTGTAAAAAATGTTGTTTTGGTATACGTACCGTGTGTACATCCAAATGCACTTAGTAAAAAGCGGTTATTTTAATATTACAAACAGACACTTCAACTTTTTTTTTATAGAAAATAGATATGATCTGTGACCAAACAGACCACCATTACTTGTGTTCCTGGACCAAAATCCATTTGAACGTTATTTTTGTAACATTCCATTGTCTTTCCTCGCTGAAGAATGGCGGAAATGAAACTTATAAATAAATAACCTTTTAATAGTTTTAATACGAATCTATTTGGAACTCCCAAACGTCGGTTGGCTACTTTATTGTTATCAATAGCAGTTCATAATAACGTATAAACGGTCGAACGAGCACGTTGCCTTCTTGAAATAGAATAAACTGTTTATTGTAATAATTTTGTTAACTCAAGGCTTTCGAGACCTTCGCGAGAATATCGTCTTGTTCCTACACAATTTAATCATTGCCTTAAATAGCACAACGCATATAAAACGTCGCGATTGGCTTTAAGGCTCACGTATCTACTCGTAGTGCAAGATGTGCTTGGATATTTTTTGATTTATAAAAGTGAAGTCGACACTTCTTCGAGTCGACGATCTTGTCACTTTTCACACTACATTTCTATTCATTCTACTCTGTTTTTACAAAAACAAATATCCTTACTGGTTACCTTCGGTTTTTATCAGGATTTTTTTGTTTACTCAATACATCTGCATCTTCCTGGGGAATTTTATTTTTCGATAGATAAAAGCTGCATAGAATGTATGTAGAGACAATGCCCTTAATTATGTTCGGAGAATAAAATAAAGACTATTTTTGAAATTATTTGACATTCATCTGCTTATACTTCAGACACTGGGGCTTGAGAGCCAGTTTTTTCTTTCTTTTTCTTCTCTTTTTCTTGGCCGGCAACGCATCAGTGATGCCTTAGGTGTTGCTGATGTCCATGGGCACGATAGCCACTTACCATCAGGTGGATAGTCAGCTCGTTTGCCGGCTATTTCCATAAAAAAGAGAATAACTTAAAACGGGAGCATAAGTAAAAATAGCTGAATAAATTATGAAGTGGTATTGTAATTGAAACAAAAAATTGTATATCAGTATAGAAATTTCTTGAATTTGAAGAAACTACTTCATCAGAGATAATTTTCCCTGTCCTCGTTTCCATCAACGTTTACGAGCGTGACGATGAACACATATCACAGAATGTTCACCTCATGTTAAAGAAGACAAATATTTATTACAATTTATACCGACAGGTTTATCACTCACCGTTGATAAATTTTATTAAAGACGTTAATTAATGTGTTGGTGAATAAATTATTTCTGATTTTGTACGTGTTAAAAAAATTGGTATAGAGAAATTAGCTTGTGAAGATTAAATTCAGTAGTTACTTTTGTAATTGAAATAAAATGTATGATCCTAAAGGGCCTAAAGCCTAAGTTTGTTTGAACCTCGTTTGATTTTCGTTGATATCTCGAATGTATGGTACATCAGTTGTACCAGGATACAAGGAATCTAAGGCCCGTGTTAATAAACCGATCTAAAGATTTCTGCAATCTCAAGAATCGGTTTGAAATCATACAAAATATAATTTTTACGTTCGATTAATTTTTACATTTTACGATTAGACATAATTGAGCATCTCAAGCCAGCCTTAGTGCACCTACGTGAGGGCGTGATATGTTTTAGCTTGAACCGCTCGTATTTAATAAATAGAAATTTACCAGCTGATCTGTGAGAGTTATTAAGAGTTGTGATGAATAATGAATACAGCCTCCAGTGGCAAATCAATGCCATCAGTCTCCAATGGAATAGCGTGGCGGAGTATGCTGCCCCGTTGTCAGACCCCTGACACTTTAATAACATCAAGAACCATAAATTCGCGTTGTATCAAGTGCACTTTAAGGGGAAGTTCACCCGAGCCAAGTGGAAGCAGAGTGAAATCTTTGGCGTGTCTTTAATTAGTGAAATATGCTAAGTAGGACTCGCTTCCTCTTAGATTAAATCTGCCTGACGCGAACAAATAAAAATAAAACGAGGGTCGACTTCTTGCGCCGATTAGGGATCCGTAGGTTTCCAAAAACCTTTTTACGGTGATTAATTAGTGGATGATTGTTAAGTTTGACATGATCGTCAGATGTAGTGTTCTTCCTTAGACCGGAGGGTGATTTTAACCGTTCCAACAGCCATTAGTAACAGCCATTTTCTAATGGGATCGTCTTTGGCGCTCCTGATAGGCGAACACAGTTTTCGCAGTCGAACGCTTCAGCCAGTTGTCGAGCAATGTCTAGGCGACTAACTGCTACACGGAGCTTCCACTCTAGAAGACATGATTCATTCATTTTGATTAGCATATCTTAGGTTGTCACAGTGATTTCCTGCAGTGAATTAATAAGAGATAATGGATGGTATTGTCTCATTAATTTATATGGAAAAAAAAATTATGTATTAAAATATACACATATCCTTATCACACCATTCCCAAAATTAAATTTTTTTCTTGGGGAAAGGATAAGGATGGGCTGCAATTATACAGGTAGTTTTCTGAAATTATACACGTCTTTATTACTTAGTACTGAACCCAAATTTAAAAGTAAAAACTGAGTGGAAATTTTGTGAAGAACTTTGTAAAATGAGGAAGCTTCGAAGTTCACGACGTCAGCTGTGACATTTTCTTCAACTCATTTAATGTTTTCTTGAGAAATCTCTCCGATTGTAAATTTTCCCATAAATCAACAGTTTTTATGACTTGGAAAATTTTCGTTATGAGTACTTCGATGGGTAAAGCAATAATTAACTTTAGGTACGATGATAATTTATTACAAAAAATATATAAGTAAAATATGTAACCTACCTACAAACATTTATAGATGACAAATTGATAACCTCTTTTGTTTTGAAGTCAGTTAAAATACTGATAAAATAGGAAACACAACACGTGTTGAGTTTTTTGGCACTCGACTTGAAATTGTAGCATATCCACACGGTAGGTTAAATGTCGAAATTAATTGTTATTTTCAATGAATTCTTCTATAGTTAATTACTTTTTTATTATTTTTATTAATTATTTTATACAATAGACGATTTGGCTACATAGCTGGTGATTTCTTGATGATGAGGACATCATCATGGTGAAGGTATGAGATAAGGGTTTTATTTACGCGGGATACATTTTGTCAGGCTATATTCATCGTCAGAACAATTCAGTACACATTCCAATCTTACTATGAGTATGTATTAGTAAATTTTCCTCGGTCCAAAAATATAATAGCGATCAATAACTGCTCTAGTTATTTCTTTCTCTATGTATCTTTCGAGTGGGGTTCCAAATAAAATAGTATAAATATTAAAATTCTAGATCACGGATTCTTAGACGATTCGCTGTTAGATTATAAATGTTTAATTCAAGATGTACTGTACTTATAGGTAGGACACAGAGTAAGTAGCAAATAGAAGGTGCAGTGTCAGTCGTCTTGGGTGGTACAGTCGGTATCAAAATTTTATTGATCGTAATGAAAACAGAAAGTTAATAAATAATGTTTTCAGAATTATAATCTAAACGAGAATTTATAATACAATCTCATCAGAATGGATGTAAGAATAGTTTTCTTGTTCATTATTTAACGACAGCTTGTGCTTATAAAAACGTACAATATATATTTTTTATAATAATAAAACAAAAAGAATATAGGTACAATTAAGTATTGTTATTAATATTATATCTTGGCCAGATTTAGAAGGCTCAGAACCGGTCAGATTGGCTTAAGGGACATAATATGAATCGTATGCATCTGTTATAGTATAACAAGTGTAATCTCCACAGAATTTCAATCGTGCACTGTCTGTAGATAATAATAATATACTCTATGTTCCCTACTCTTCGCTCTGATTTAGTTCTCCGCGGCAAGTAGGTCGATTGTACGCCCACGCCTATAAATTATCACCCGAATTATCTTTTGCCCCACTTGGACACGCATTAAGGAAACGCCAGGGAATGCTGAAAGAAATGTAAAATTTTCTGATATAAATTTAGAGGCAATGTAAAGATTTCAAGGCTGCTCCCGGCTGCATTTAGATGTTTTGAAAGCGTAGGACTTTGTTTCATTGTGCGAAACTGCGAGTTATTATCGTAGAATCTTAATCCGTTCGTAATTTGTTTTTCGGCTTCTACATTGTTGTGTAAGAGGTGTCAATATGTAGACCTACATATATCACGGACCTAAAAAAAGACGGACGTAATCCCAACAACAAATTCAGTGAAGCACCCATAGTAATAGCAACTCTCTATTCGTACAAGTACACACACCCACACATTGACACCATACTGCGTCAATCGCGAATAAAAAATTACGCACACATGGTAAGCGGGCGGGCATTGCTATGCTTCACTCTCGATTAGACGAGGTTACGTCCGTCTTTTTTTCAGGTCCGTATGTATTCTTTATTCTGTTAAGCAAGAGCGGGCGAGGTCGTTAGTTGGATGGGATTGTTAGTTGCAAAATCTCTTGAGCGTTTCCGTGCCTCGGAGGGTCGCAACTGTCGGTTCCAGTTGCTATCGTACGATAACAACAGTTAAAGCAACGTCGGAGTTAGTAAACATTATTACAAAAACAACGAATAGATAACCTACATTTTAGTAATCCCTGAGACATCAAATCTATTATTTATCTGTGGTCTAGATAGAGAAATAGAAACTGTTTTGTTGTATTTTAAAATTTAAATATTTATCTAACTTTATCATTTTATCACGCTCTAGCAACTGCGATGATGACACTAAAAAAAAAATCATAAAAATATTCTTGACTGAAGTTTAAGGGCTATAATACTAAATCGTAGCAGTACACAACGTGATAATTTTAAGTACAATCATGAGTCAAAGAGATTGATTGACAGCTAATGCGATTATGTTTTAATACCTCGCATAATTATCTTAAAGCCTTATAATCTATTCCTAGCCCTCAATATTTCCTCGAAAATGTGTACCAAAACCACTTAGGATGATCAACTCACTCATGCACTCATTCTCTTGCATGCACTCATTGACTTAGCATTGTGGAACGATAACGATTACCAGCATTAAGTATAATTCCTTCAATGACATTAAAAGTAATCATATCATCACCAAACTCGTCTGTAATCCTGTCAGAGCTGAACAAACAAGGAAGTGATGCGAGGATTGCGAGGTGAGGTGACGTACTGGGATGTGTAGGAACCGACGCCGGCCTCGCGCGTCACTGATTATATTTGATTGTGACGATCAGTGTGTGTGCTCAGGAATTTAGGAATTTTCGGGTATTTTCGTGACTGAGGTCTAGGAGGACGTTATGTTGTATGACCTTCATTGATATGCGATTTTATAGTTACAATAAGTCTACCAATTTTACAAAGGACTAAAATTGAAGCTAATATGTCGATATTTATTTGAGAGAAACTTGTAAAATATCCTAAATTCGTTATTTATTGGTCCTACATTATTAGGTACGTATAAGGCATCACTGTATAAAATGACGTTTCTAGTATCAGTTAAATGTTATTTAATGTTTAATGTTAGTTCGATCGTCGACAATATCCTTTGTTTCGTAAACCATAATGCGTTTGTTAATTTATCGATAGGATTTGCTACGATTATTTTACACGTTAGGCTTTCCCTTGCTATGTTTGCTGGAAGAGATTTCTGTTAGAAATAATCTGATATAAATAATCAGTACCCATTTAGAATTATTTCTTCACTAATTTTTCAATGGTTTTTTTAAGTCAAGTGTTTTTGTACATAATAAACATTAGGAGGATATGGTAAGCAATCAGCACTAGTTGGTAACGGTAGAATGTTAACGTTAACACCTCCAGCGATCAGCGGGATGCACTCCGATGGTACCAGGCCATCAGAACTTGGCAGACTCTGATGCCCAGCTGCGGGCAATGGGTTGTCATAATCCGGAATGAAAGCAGGTCGCGCGCAGTAAATCACGGTTTAAACTTTTATATTTCGTTTATAAACCGGCAATCAGTTCAGCGATCGAATAATTTCTTGTTTGTACGATCGCGGTAATATCCGGCGCTTGGTTATTATAAGATAGGTGCGTAGAGAGAATGATAGTTAGAAATGGCAGCTGATTTAACTTTAGATTTACCTTCTATGCTAGTGTGCTTTGAGGCTATTTGTTATGCATTTACAGCGTAGTTTGCCATCGCTCGGGTGCCTTAAAAAGTATCGAGAAAATAAAATTACATGAATCATTTGAGGAGTTCTTTTTATTATGATTATTGATAAAATTAGGTAAATTAAATATATATAGAGATACACTTAATTTACACGGTAACTCAGGAGTGAAATAAGACACCCGCTCGATTCCGGTGACTGTTTTTTATTAATCTCATCATTGATTATCTAAAATTTGGAAAAGATTTCAATAGATGACGTTTGAAAGGACACAATACAGATCTTTAAGGGATTATTTGGACAAATTTAAAATTAATACTAGTTATCACACTGATTATGTCTCAGTGATTTAAATAATTATATATTATTGATTAAGCATGCCCATAGGCTCCATTCCAAGCTATTATTAATGCTTAACGTTATGTAGATTTTATACGATTATTAATAATCGTGAAAGTATATCTATGCGTTGTGTGATCTGTGGCAAGCTACATTCACACAAACACTCTACTTCCTGTTTTTCGCACGTAATTTATTGTCGCTACTTAAATAAATGAGAACTTCAGATATATCATATCTCTTTCTTTATTAATTTTGCGTGGGAATTGATTTATACTAAACATAAATTTGGACGGACTGTGATTAGGTCGCAGGGGTTTCGGAGTGGCAGCCATTTTGCACCTCGGTTAGGTAACCGTGAATCATGATGCTTTAATGCCGTAGGTTCCGTCGCGTCGTCGGTATATTTTGTTACATGAATAGAGGTATATTTATTTATAAGGTTTGAAAGCATGGCTCTAAACCACTGCTGAGCACGGGTCTTCTCTCGACGAGGCCTAGAGCACGCCATTACTATATTATTAGCATAGGTACTCTACCAAACTGCTTCAGTGCGGATCTGTTAGTGACCAACCCAAGTGCCGGAAGTTTTCATGCCGCCCGAGTCCACATGACGTTTCAGTAGACAGTCTGATTTTAAATAGGACTTTGATCGTATATCTTACCTCCGTCTAACTACTGAGAGCATCTTCCAACCGTTTACCACATCCATAATCATGGGAAAAAACTTTATTAATTACAATTCTCTGAGAACAACACTGTTTATTGCAGATGTATTTAGCGTGGCAATAAAAAAATCGGCATTTTCTGTAATGAGTGGGCTTACGGGCGGTAATCACGCCTCCAACAAATTGCAGTCGCTCCTCGTTGATTTAATTACCTCGGTTTGTAGAAAAAGTGAACGATCCAGCGAATATTCCGGCGTAACGTAACGTGCTAAGTGATACAGTAAATCCGTCAGATGTAAACTGCACGAATACTTTTTAGGGTTCCGTAGCCAAATGGCAAAAAACGGAACCCTTATAGATTCGTCATGTCTGTCTGTCTGTCTGTCTGTCTGTCTGTCTGTCTGTCTGTCTGTCTGTCTGTCTGTCTGTCTGTCTGTCTGTCTGTCTGTCTGTCCGTCCGTATGTCACAGCCACTTTTTTCCGAAACTATAAGAACTATACTGTTGAAACTTGGTAAGTAGATGTATTCTGTGAACCGCATTAAGATTTTTACACAAAAATAGAAAAAAACAGTAAATTTTGGGGGCTCCCCATACTTAGAACTGAAACTCAAAAAATTTTTTTTCATCAAACCCATACGTGTGGGGTATCTATGGATAGGTCTTCAAAAATGATATTGAGGTTTCTAATATCATTTTTTTCTAAACTGAATATTTTGCGCGAGAGACACTTCCAAAGTGGTAAAATGTGTGTCCCCCCCCCTGTAACTTCTAAACTAAGAGAATGATAAAACTAAAAAATATATATGATGTACATTACCATGCAAACTTCCAACGAAAATTGGTTTGAACGAGATCTAGTAAGTAGTTTTTTTTTTAATACGTCATAAATCGTAAACCGCAATTTTCCTCGATTAAAGTTACAACGAACTACAAGAACTTTTATATTATGTTACTTGCTGCTACGGAACCCTTCATGGGCGAGTCCGACTCGCACTTGGCCGCTTTTTGCTACTGGTAGGGTTGATGAACAACATTTTAAATTACAGTTCTATTTGTAGCATCTCTAGTTGTACTTGTTATATTTTTTTGGTAAGAAAGAAGATAAAAGTACTTGATTCATATATATTTTAGTTTCTTCTTCTAGCGTTTATTACACAACAGGGGACATAAATAGTGAATTTAATATAAGTAAATTAGGCAAATCAGCCTAGACTAGGCACTTTACTTATATTGAATATTTGACTTGTTTACTTTATAATTGTTTTTTATCTTTGTTAGTTTTTATATGACATTCTTTTGACATTACTCCAGTGTGCAATGGTAAATATTATTATTGTTGTTAATATTGCTAATAAGTTAGTTAATTGAATAATGACTTTTCTTTTATATACAATGTAATATTAATAAATTAATTTCCTTCGTAATATAATTTAAACTAATTTAATTTAATAATAAAAAAATATGCTAATGTACGCGACTCTCGGAGACGCTGTTTGTGCCTATAATTGGAGTAATACTTTATCTGTGTTTTCTATTGTTGATATTTTTGTATGACTGTATTAGCGCGTACTTTAAAAAACGAAATTTACGAAAAGAAAATTTAAAAAACGGAGTTTTTTTTTAATTTTCTTCTCCAAGAGGTACAAATAAGGTAAAACAATTTCCGTATGCAAAGCTGCGGGCAACAGCTAGTATTATAATATTAAAGTAATTCATGAAAAACCTGTGAGTTTTACCTTTTTAGGGTTCCGTAGCCGAATGGCAAAAAACGGAACCCTTATAGATTCGTCATGTCTGTCTGTCTGTCTGCCTGTCTGTCTGTCTGTCTGTCTGTCTGTCTGTCTGTCCGTCCGTCCGTCCGTCCGTCCGTCCGTCCGTCCGTCCGTCCGTCCGTCCGTCCGTCCGTCCGTCCGTCCGTCCGTCCGTCCGTCCGTATGTCACAGTCACAGCCACTTTTCTCCGAAACTATAAGAGCTATACTGTTGAAACTTGGTAAGTAGATGTATTCTGTGAACCGCATTAAGATTTTCACACAAAAATAGAAAAAAAAACAATAAATTTTGGGGGTTCCCCATACTTAGAACTGAAACTCAAAAATGTTTTTTTCATCAAACCCATACGTGTGGGGTATCTATGGATAGGTCTTCAAAAATGATATTGAGGTTTCTCATATCATTTTTTTCTAAACTGAATAGTTTGCGCGAGAGACACTTCCAAAGTGGTAAAATGTGTGTCCCCCCCCCCGTAACTTCTAAAATAAGGGAATGATAAAACTAAAAAAAATATATGATGTAAATTACCAAGCAAACTTCCAACGAAAATTGGTTTGAATGAGATCTAGTAAGTAGTTTTTTTTTAATACGTCATAAATCGTAAACCGCAAAAAACATTGATCAAAGTTACAACGAACTACAAGAACTTTTATATTATGTTACTTGCTGCTACGGAACCCTTCATGGGCGAGTCCGACTCGCACTTGACCGCTTTTTTTATTTAAAATGTGTGCTAATATTACGTGATAAATTTAATGATACAAGTAGAGTTAAATTATGTTGCACCTATAAATTGTCTTCGTGTAAATTAATACTTACATGAAGTAAAAAAATCTAGGTAGATTCATATAGAACTGTACCCTAATCAGTATTGGTTTAAAAGAAAACCTGCCTTTTTTTGCCAAAACATCGTTATACTCCCCAAGAACGTGGAATAATCATAACAATCTCTCGTTTTGGTGATTTGCACTAGCCGACAAGATCTATGTCAACAAGCCTCAGACTCTTGAAGCCCTCAAAGAGAATATATATATCTATCATAAACGGTAACCTTTCGTCGGAATTTCCGGCAAGAGTACTAGAAATTGCCATAAATCGGGCACGTATGGTCATCAATTCTGTAATGAAAATAAAAATTTAGACATCAAATAAACACAATCCAATAGAGAAACTAAAGTATTTCATTTATTAAAAAAATACAGTCAAAGATCATCGGATGAGAACTTTTGCGCCACCTTGTAATATTAAGTAAAATAAGTAGGTACCTAATCTGAAACGATTATTAGTATTATTACTGATATTTTTAGGTTCTATTATTTTTATAACGCCTCAATATGTAGGTACTTAAGCGTTTCCCGTACCTAAAAAACTTTTGTTTGCTAATTTTAGCAATAGACAATGTACCTATATAAATATAACAATGTATATTTATTAATCGGAAGGTTAAAGACTCACTTTTTAGACTGTACAATATAAAAGTGTCTAGGGAATTTCGGCATCGTGCGATATTCAAACACAGTTAAAAACTAGCTCCCCCACAAACAATCTTGATTCCTGTTCCTCATGCTTACACACTTCTTAATTATTAAAAGACACCCAGAATGTATTGGGCTGGGTTCAAGTTATAAGTTATGAACTAACTAATCGATTAAAATTACTCACTCAAAGTGTAAACAAAGCTCGCTCCGCTAAGTTTCAAGTGACACGCCTTCATAATCACTTATTCATGAGTACCATAAGTTTTGATATAAACTTAGAAACTAGGGCACCAAGTACAACTACATAACTTAAATAAACAATATAATATCACACACTAGTAACCCGTTCTAGCTTTGCTTCAGAGAACCAACTCCATACTTAATAAACAGTGCAAAAAATAGTTTTCTATGTTTGAACTTTATACGAATCTTAATTAAGTAATTGGTATACCTACCTACTAACAAAAACTAACGTGATTTTTAACCGACTTCAAAAAATACTTCATGTATTCAATTGGACTCTATTTTTTATGTTTGTTACCTCAAACTTTCGACTGGGTGAACCGATTTTGATGATTTTTTTTAAACGAAAGCTGGTGCTTGTCATGTGGCCCCACTAAAATTTGAGCGAGATCTGATGAGTAGCTTTTGAGTTATCTCTAATTTTGAAGTTGATTATTTTTTGTCAAAAATTATCTTACATCGATAACTTTTTATGCCAAATAAAACTTTTTATCTGTGTCCAGTTTATACAATTTATTCAACCGAGTGCGCTGCAAGGGTTTGACTTAGATACCTACAAGATACCCTTAAAACTTCATGATAATACGAATCTACCGCAATACCACATACTGCACAGGCTGAGAGCATTTCATTGTCACCATGTCCGCTTCGTTCCATCTAAATTCCATTTCCATTTCCATTAATAAAAAAATAATGGTTATTTAAATAGAGGGTGTAATCAAGAGAGTATACGGAGCGATAAAAGCCGAAAATAATTATTTAACGAACGGTTGTTCCGTCCGTGTGTTCGTGAGTTGAAATTTATTTCAGGGGACACCCGAGTGGAATATTAAATGACCCATTAACGAAATAAATTTTTTAATATTATGTCCGCTTCGTCACACTCTTAATGTTTTATTTCGATATTAGTCCTACCCTTTTCCGGGATGCGGAGAATTAAGGGAAATGGAATGTCCCTTTGGAAGGGCCAATTTGCGCTGGGGTCCACTTTATTGCTTGACTGTTGCATAAAGATGAAACGTTGCATCCCTGAAACTTATATTACTCGTAATATTCACGCAAAGAGTATAGAATGTGGGTATAATTTGAAAATATCATACAATATAGGAAAGAGATTTACATTGGCTAAATAAAAATAATTAAAAAATCATATAGGAAACATAGTATCGTAGATATATTAGGTTAGATATAACTGCCACGTTTCAATGTTTTGGTTTTCTCCTAAATCACAATCAGTTGTTCTTTACATCAATAACAAAAATGTTACCTTACAATTTCCAAAAAAATGGACGTAAAATATTAATATAAGATAACAAAAGTTGTAGTACCCACCTATTAATTCGCGTATAAAACTAACTATAAAGTTAATTAAATGAAACTAACACGCACCGGAAATTCGTCGTAACAATTAGCAATTAAAAACTAAGAGTATTTTAACTACCACAACGAATTTTCGGGTTGAACAAAACGCTTCCCCTATCCGGCGATACGTCATAGTTTCAGCGATTCGTAGCTAATCGTACTACGGTGTAGCTTCACGTTACAGTATAGTAATGGCCGTAATGGGTTTGCTCGAGTAATTAACGGCTTACGGCGGCGTGGCGGCGTGGCCACGGCCGTAGGAGCGCGTACGGCCATGATTTACGCTCCTTTTTCATTTTGAAAGTGAGGCGCGACCGTTTGTATGTAATTTGCAGTCGTTAGTTTCATTATTTTGTTATTTATTATGGAAATTACTTTTCCTTCCGGCTGCGCCCCGCACTTTTGATTATTTGAACGGTTTTCGACACTACTGTGTTTCTTTCCTTGATACGATATACGCTAAATGTAACATTTCTGGCTTGTGTACCTTACCTACGCGATGATGATGGAGTGATAATATTCGAAAGTAGCCAGAGTTTGGAAGTGTAATGATAATAAACTATTGTCATGCATTTGATATGCATGTATTCTTGATACGCACTCTTCTGTCTATGGTGCACCCTGTCCACCACGTCCTATAGCCGTAGTTTCAGCATACTTCCGAGGTTACTTTTTATCGTTGTGGAGTACCGGACTGCATCTACATACTACTCTTTGTATTTACTAAGTCAATGTTATTATTAACGGTGACGGTGACTATGCGGTGACTATTCTTCAGGTCATATCCTTCAGGTGACTGGTCTTCTCATTTGCTCGCTAGAAGACTATATTTTCCTCGCCTCAAAAACACTTACTTTACCTCAGAAACGGAACAAATAATCATAGCTCGCAAGAGTCTGAATTTCGTGCTGCGAGTGATATGGTGAAATGTGAATAGCCCAGTAGTTTAAACAGCCATCCACTTGAATTTAAAATTTAGATAGTCAGAATTCAAACGTACTGATCTATCTTTCAGCAATATTCAAAAGTACAAGGCCTTAAAAACATCGTATCATTGCATTATTTATTTCTGGCCTGAATTATTGAAATGTAAATAGGAAACGGGTTTAGCATAAAAGGCCCAAGTTAAATATGTTAGCGGTCAACGGAACCGACATGACCAGTATCAAGTTGTGCTCTCACAGTAATGATTCCGATTCAATACCATTTAAATGTTTTCCGTAATGAACAATACAGGCAGAGCAGGCAGTGCGCGCCCGGGCGCCCTGCAGCCCCGCAGGGGCGCACAGACCGACACACGAGCTAATGCATTATGTGTGTTCCGCAGGTTCCGCTTGTGTTGTAGCTTGCGTCATTTGTCACGAGTCATTGAGTATTACAAGTATTGTGGAGCTGGTTGGTGGTTGGTGGTTGGTGGTTGGTAACCAAGGATAATGATATTTGCCATATATTCTGTCTGTACTAGGTATTTACTGTTCTAGTCGTAGGGTACCTGATAGTTCCAATGAAGTGGATCGTAGAAGGCTGAAAGGCCATTTTTCTTCGCTCCATGTCAATAAGTAAAATTTGAATGATTGAAAATATCCGCCGAGCTCAGATTTTTTATATTTGGCACTTAATAAATCTGCTATCGTTGTAAAAACGTCGATAGCACAATTCAGGTTTTTATTTAGTGACACGGACCTGAAAAAAAGACGGACGTAACCTCGTCTAATCGAGAGTGAAGCATAGCAATGGCCGCCCGCTTACCGTAATTTTTGATTCGCAATTGAAGCAATATGGTGTCAATGTGTGGGTGTATATACTTGTACGAATAAAGAGTTGGTATTACTATGAATGCTTCACTGAATTTGTTGTTGGGATTAAGTCCGTCTTTTTTTTAGGTCCGTGTTTAGTGACAAGTCGACATGTTAGCGGACCTAGTTCCACAGCCGGTGAGCCATGACCAGCCCATTGCGTGATGCATGCAAAAACAGAAATAGTTGTTGCAGAAACCATTCCTTACAGAACTTATCCATTAGCATTCGTAATAGAAATGTAGTGTGACTACATTGAAGTATTATTACTAGCGTATACCTAGAAGAGACACCGCGAACACAATGTATGTCCCAATGAATTGGCGCCGTGCGGCTTCAATTTCCAATGGATTCGTTCGATTTTGAAAGGAGAACGGGGGCTCAATTTTGAAAATAGAACCTCCCGGCGGGACACAAATTTTGTTCGAGACGTCTGTTCTATGACATTATACTTCAATGTATGACTATGAAGTACGTAAAGACTGTCATTGGCATGTAATTTAAAATGAATGCGCCTCACATAAACATTGATACAACCTGTAAATGGAAATATTTATATTTCTATTTACTGAATACAACAAAAAGTGAAAATATTTATTTTATAAAGAACAGTTCCTTAACACGTTTAACAATACTACCAATATATCACTACTATTAAAGTAGTATGAGTACATACGAGTAACTGAGTGGTAACACAGAGTTTAAAATCAGCGCCGGCCAGAACAGTAGCTGTGGTTTTTGTGTAATAACCATTAAATAATAAATGGCTAATAAGCAGTTTCGATAAACGATACAACGTTACGTAGCAACGTAGCCTGTTAACAAAATTATCCAATGGGTAATACAAACGACGCGTGTGGCGCAATGGTGCCATTCCGGACCGCTGTCGCGCTGTTCGATTCCTAGCGAGGCAAAAACACTACTTATATTTAAAATGTAATAAAATATAACTAATGACGACCCGTGTGGCGCAATGGTTACCATGCCGGATCGCCGCACCGAGGGTCCTTGGTTCGATTCCCAGCGAGGCGGAAATTTAAATGATGAGTTTGAATTTCTGTTCTCAGTTTGGGTGTGAATGTCCTTGTCTAGTGTGTTGTCCATGGCACCCGCAACACAGGGAATCCTAGTGTGGGGCTTTTTTTGTTTTCAAAAATATACAACGTAACAAAGTTTTAGGGTGTAACAGCTCGATTGTGGTGTTGTAGTTTGCGAGTCTAAAATGTTAAATGAATATTGGTTTCAATGTCGGAGGGAGGATAATAATAAATTAGAGGTACCTTGTCTTCGTCTATGGGCCATTCGTGTATTTGTCTTTAAAACTTATGGGTGAAGGAATTGGGCTATCCCAGTGAAACCTTTGTCCGAGGGTATATACGGTTTAAGGATATCGAATAGCAACCAAAACTATTTCAATTTCGTACAATTCCGAAGTTAACAGTTGGGGTCTAATTTCCGCCAAGAGCCAGCGTATTAGAATCGAATTTAATATGAAAATGTAATTATTATTCTTGAAAGCAAAACAGCGGAGTAGCTCAAATGAAAATTTCGATTATTTACATTGTTAAATTCCTTCGATTCAGATTTCATTTCACGAGGAATGTTATTGGTTCATGAAAACAGCTAATAAAAATAAAGTGGAGATTGAATTGCAAATTAAATCAAAGTATTGGAGGGAGTTTAATTTATTTCCACATAAAGTTATGAAAATATATAGTTGGGAATTGGGATCCCTGCCTTCTACTTTAGTTTACTTTTAGTTTGTTAATAATAAAATGTCGAAATATTAGGACCTACAGTAATCTAAACTTCCATACTAATATTATAAATGCGAAAGTGTGATTGTTAGTTAGTCCCTCTTTCACATCGCAACGAAGCCATGATATGGTATATTTTTGTGGGTGAAGATAGGTTGGAGGCTGGAGAGTGACACAGGCTACTTTTTACCGCGCTCAAACATCTCATTCCCATGGGAAGATCCACTAAGATGCGTATGTGAATCACTCCATACTAAAAGTAACAATGTTTTGGTCCTTCTATAAGTTCATAAAAGATCTATGGATTGATATCAATTTATTGTTAGAAATATTAATGTTATTGATATAACGTTATATTTATAGTTGGAAGTTTGAAGAGAGTCATAGGTTTTACAGTTGGTTCCCCTTAGTATCTTTTACATTTTGGAACTGTTTCTTACTACTACTGTTATTTATTCTTGCACCAGGAATGTGTCATGCATGTAAAACAACTCATTGTTACTTCCCTTTGAGCACGAGGGCGAAGCGCGGGTAACAGCTATTAAGATTATAAAGAGGAAAGTTTAGATTTTTCTGTGTTTGTAATGGATAAACTCAAAAACTACGGGACGTATTTAAAATATTCTTTTAGCAATAGGATGCTCTACTGGTTCTGAGCAACTTGGGCTATATTTAAAAAATAGGTATCTATACGAAAACCGAAGAAAAGCGAGGGCGGTTATTACATGGTAAGTTGTGTAAAAAAGTTACCTCCCCGAACCCTAAAACAGCAGTTACTCCACATACACATAGTTCATTATATAAAAAGCACTACATAGAAGTCGTTATCAAATCGTTACATAACCGATAGAGAATCCTTATCAGGGCGATGTCAATCCAGCGGTCGTCGACCCGGCGGGTGCCGGCGGCGCGCGGCCTACATCGGCTACATCGGCTACATCGGCTACATCGGCTACATCGACTACAGCGACTAGCGAGCGATGGACCGAGTACAGTCGAGTTTTATCTCCCTGTCGCAACCAGATAGACAGTTGGATTTTGTTTTGAATTGATGTCGTTATTGATAAACTAGATTCCCGTGCTACTTGTTTGTGGCAATGGTATGTGGAAGGGTCTGTATATTCCAATCTCCGCGTTATTTAAGTATATCCTGCTTTAAAAGCAGAAGAAGTTCAATCCTCACTTAGTTTAATTTCTCGTCTATCCCATCATGTAAAGGCAAAAGTGAAATGTGTTATCTGATTGACTTCATGGTATGTGGGCTAATCACATAGGTAGAACACAGCATACAACAAAATACACTAGAGTCCTGAAAAACTCTTAATTTCATGCTAATCATTTTATGTAAACCACTAGACCAAAATAGGTAGCTACATAAAGGGAGAAGGGAAACAAAGCTAGAGTAAATAATATAGTTAATAGTATATTTATTAACGTTAATTCCTTCTCTCCGGACCGTGAGTTTTGACAGCGCGTCTGTCCGTCTGTCCGTCTCCGTCTACTCAGACAAGGCAACGGCGGGCGCTTAGCTGTTTGATGTTTTAGGGGCTTATTACAGAATAGTTAGAGTTCTCACCGTCACTGTAAGTGATGGACTGAGGAATGCCAGTGGCAAAATGTTTATGGATGAATTTAATCATAATATTTAAGGATAAAGTACTTCAAAGGCCACGTTACGAACTGTGTCGTAGCTGTTATTTTTACATCACAATCGGTAAGCCGTAATAAATCGGTAAACAAAGAAAATGTGTTTGTAATGTTTACCTACTTTTGTTTATGTTTACCTACTATTGAGGTATAATCAGAAAGTAACCAGTGTGTAAACCGTTAGGTAATTCAATTATTA
Organism: Thymelicus acteon; assembly: GCA_951805285.1. NCBI lineage: Eukaryota > Metazoa > Arthropoda > Insecta > Lepidoptera > Hesperiidae > Thymelicus > Thymelicus acteon. The sequence goes on along the minus strand of OX638227.1, from coordinate 730,614 downwards.
TTTTGGGCTTTAGAAATAGGAAATTTACAAAAGCAACTGACACTTAAGTTTCTATATGAAGTTATATGCGGAATCCAATAAGCATTTAGGCTACGTCCGCACAGACAGGCGGTTTGCTTAGCGCCTAGAGCCTCGCGAGTCACCTAGCAAGTAGATTAGTAAAACGAACGTTCTATAGTGTTCGCGACTGGCCGCACTGCGCACTTGACGCCTAGCTAGTCGCTTAGCGTGTATCGAAGTAAACGTGTTGGTTTGTTGTCACTAGGCGCGAGGCATTTTGGAAGAAACAAATGCATGAAATATTAATTTGTGTCAATGTCAGTGTGAATGTCAACGTGCTGACATTCAAAGTGACCAAGGCACCTAGCAACTCACCACGCAAACCACCTCTCAGTGCGGCCACCGTATATCATAGCAAATAGCTAGAATGCAAACTACTAGGCTCTAGGCGCTAAGCAAGCCGCCTGTCTGTGCGGACGTAGCCTTAGGGCGTATACACTAGTGGCCAGTGGATATCGCAGGTCAACCTGTACCTCAGAGCGGTCCCTAGACGATCCCATGCATTTACCTGCATGATCATACTGCATGATGGAACGTCATGCAATCCATCAATCATTTTAAGGAATCCTACCTAAATAGTACATTGAAGAGGTCTCCTATTCTGTGCGCAAATACATTCCATGTTGCATGATCCTCTAGGGTCTGCCTTAGGGCGTATACGTATACACCTTACCTTTACACGGACCCAAAGAAAGCATTACATGTTACCTCATATTACATGATACCCTCAAAGTAGTCAAGCCACGCCCAGCCATACGAATTACATAACAAGCCCCAATCTATAACCCTCCCCAAACTGGCAACTTTCATACGCAACACAATCAACATCGGTTGTCTGTCTAAACAACTTGCATAATTCATCATGGACATGTCAACAAACCGTCATGTACTCGTAACTACGGGACGGGTTAGACGGGTTGAACTTAACCTCAACGTCAAAATACTTAGTTATTCCAATGCTTTGGATCTCCTCTCAGAATTGGATGGCTTCAGGCTATGGTTAATGCACAGGCTAACCACGAGTGAATCATTAAAAACATTATGACTTGTACTTTTCTTGACGATTTTTTTTAGTAAACATCATGTAAAGATCTATTTCACGATTGTTGAAAGTCTAATAAAGTATTATTGCTTTGTAACTATACTTAACAGATTGTAAAGAACTGTGTGGAGGATACTAGTGGTTTTAGAGCACAGAGGTGAATGCCTTTCCAAAGATCAGCTACGCCATTATTTTAGTCGAAGACTTATATAGGTACATTTACTTTGTTCAATTTATTAATAACATCAACATAAAATAAAGCTGAATACGAAACAACATGATTTAATAAGTAATAAATCAAACTGAAATTTACCTTTCAAATTGCGAAGGATCTGAAATAAATTTTCTTTATCAAAATTGTAACTCGAGTTAATTCTCGTTCCAACTTCCAATGTGGCAAGTTGAGCAAAACATTTAATTAAACTTTCATAAAGTCGAGTTGCGAATAAGTCGGTTGCCAGTTGCCAGTCGAGCCGGCGATAATACTCGTAATAACACGAAGCTTGGCCAATAACGTATTATTTTCACTCAATCAACATACAGACGTACAAACTGTTTAAAGCTAGATATGCTTTTATTACTATTAACATGTAAACGTGCACAGCTTTGTCTGTGTGCCCACTTTAAAATATATTCAATAAACTTATGAACGTCAAAATGTGCCTTACTTTCGTTTCAGAAAGCTATTTTGTCATAGTTGAGAAGAAGCGATGAATAATATTTTAATGCAGATGGATTTGTATTTCGAACTGTACAATATTGTTTTATGGCAGATTTGTTTGGTGAGGCGATTGATTACATTACAATAGCCAACAAAGTCAAAGTAACAACTAACAACCCATAATTGTCCCACTGCTGGGCTCGAGATCTCCTCTCACGATGTGAGGGGTATTATTTAATAGTACGATCAGACAAGGAAGGACATCACGTAGAGATAAGTGATCACTGTGGTTAGGTTAGGTTAGGTTAGGTTAGCAAAATACTTGGTGTCAGAAAACTGGTAGATAAAAAACTTTAACTAGTGGTAGATAGATTATGGGAACGGTGCCTACGGAACCTAAAATGATACCTAAGTTGAGCAGTTTTCAATAAAAACTTGGACGTTGGATGGAACTCACGGAAACAAGAAATCCCTAAACCCTTAAATTATATCCTTTCATATTAACCAACTAGCTGACCCGACGAACTTCGTATCGCCTAACAAACTATTTTTTTCTAAAATAAAAGTAGCCTAAGTTACTCCTTGTTACATCAGCTATCTGTCAGTGAAAGTCCCGTCAAAATCGGTCCAGCCATTTCAGAGATTAGCCGGAACAAACAGACAGACAGACAGACAGACAAAAATTGTAAAAAATGTTGTTTTGGTGTATGTACGGTACATACATCCAATTGCACTTAGTAAAAAGCGGTTCTTTTCATATTACAAACAGACACTCCAATTTAATTTATTTGTGTAGATGTGTAGATATGTAGATAAGTACGCGATGAACTAGACTATTCTTGGGTTTGTTGTCGATTCAATACCAAATTGTAGCACATATCTTTGTTTGTTTTCGAAAGATCAGTAGTCTGTCAATCCCGTGATCTTATCCTATAAACTATATCCAATCAAATCCAAATCTCTGGGTTGTATCTCAGTGAGCATCCGCAAATAATATACCTACCTGAATTAAATGGAACTACCGTAAAATACGCTCCAGCGCTTCGACGTGGCTAGACAGTGGGACTGTAATGGGTAGTTGCAGCCCACACGTTGTAAACAAGAATATTCTACAAACTTCTTCAACGGACGGACAGACATGGGCAACGTTTAATAACATTATGTAGAGATAAATTGTTATTCTTCGATCGGTATAATTAAGTTTAAAGTGGAAGCGCGCGGGCTGGCGCCAGTCGCTTTCTAATATCGACTGAGGACTGGCGGGTGGTCAAGTGGTAGATTCGTACAGAAATTAGATTTTAACAAAGGTAAAATGAGAAATGGGCGAACTATCACTTTCTAGTTTTGAAAAACAACTCAGTGTCGCCATTAACCCTCTTCATTGCTTTTTCTTAAGCATTGTTGTTGATGTCTAGGCTTCGTAGCGAAAAAGAGATTTGTGGATCGCTAATGAGTTAAAAGCAGTAAACAAGCATCTTACAACTGCATTCCGTTAACGCTATGCCTACACTGCGACATTGTAAGGATAGCTGCTTAGCAACTGGAAGCAGTTAGTGCGTTAGAGGGATCTGCAAGGCTATTCTGTTTTGTAAATCGACAGCGGAATCCGCGATGAGTTTCAAAATTGAAGTTCGAGTTCGAGACTCACTTCACTTCGCAAGTGCGTACTAGATGATTAGAGAATGACATATCAAGAGTTAAGTGAGCTTCGATTTCGAGTTTGTATTTTAGAGAATAGCCCTCCTGTTTTGAAAAGTTAAGCCAAGGTAAACGAGCATGATTTGGTTAACGAGACGTTTGGTTTATCTTTAGAATCTGTCCAATCTCTGCCGACTCGAATACTCAGCAGGTATTTCATAACTGTCAAGTCGTATCGCCTACAGTGAATTTCTAAGCCAAAAATATCTATTTTATAGAAAGATGAATGCTACTACTTGTGTCCGCAACAGTACCTACAAGTCATTGTAGGACAGACGGGCGCGCCTAGCAACAGGTTTGGAAGCGGAACTCGGCGCCCCACTGCATCTGTACCGTACTTCGCGAGTTATCACGTGTGTACGTCACACGTCACACATACACACACAGATACACATGAATCGATAGAAAGATACGATACGGCCGTTACACCATTTCGCTGAAAAAGCTTTAGCTCTGCAGTCTGACGCCGCGGCGCCGGAGATTGCTAATGGTCTTGAAATCGAGCGTACCTACTCGTATGTATAATTCTGTACAGATTGTGGTAACATTGTGTTTAAGCATGGAGAGAAATGGAACATTTACCTACATGTAATTATGATGAGGTGAGATAAGGTTCGCTCCATCGTTTCTGTCTATGTATTACAACCATTGATATGTCTGTTAGTTGCAAATGTATAAGGGCGTTGCCATTTAATGATAGATGAACTTGGACCTCTTATCGTTGCTCGTATCTACAATGGCTACATGTACGGGTTGCGAACCTGCTTAACAACACACAAGCTTCATGCCAGTCATCTTATCATTACTCGTGAGTCATGACCATCATTCTGTTAAGCTTGGGCCTGTTCATAGAACGTGAGGTATAATATATACAACACAATGTTGACCGAAGAGAACAGAAGAATCCCGTAGAATGCCGGTGTTTTCGCATGGGATTGTGTAGGCTCGGCCCAATAAAACGACGATATTTCACAATTATTTTAATCACACTTTCCATTATATTTATCACAAAATAAGTTATCACTAAAATCACAGACTTCAACAGAGAAGTAACCTTTGCCTCGGGTTTGCATGCGACCATCCAGGTCGACTGTCGAATGGCGAATGTCTCGATTCCTCAGTTCTATGCTCTAACGTCGACATCAATGTCGTCAATATGCTCACTGGCGCCACCAAGTGGCGACTGATGTTAGTAGTATATTTTAGTCAACACCATACTTATATTCACAATAAGTACAAAATAATAGCCCCAAGGGTACTTTACACTGTAATAATAGAAAGCACGCTAACAGCTCGGCCATCTGACTTTTCGTACGTCCTCGTACGTGATACACATTATATTTTGCATTCAATACTGTACAATCATCATCTAAACGTGCTCTCCATCAAAGTTTTAAACAATCCAAGAAATTATGATAAATGCTAATATTGCTATGCCTGTATCTATATGAAAATGAGTTTTCATAAATATATTGATCACAACTGTGTTATTAATCAAAACTAATAGATCTTATTAATAGTGTCCCAAGAACAATTACTATCCTTCTCAAATAAATTTTTGAGCCATCGAAAAAAAATTTAAATATAATATGATCAAATCGATATCATACACTTGATATAAATCTATAAGAAAAATCTTGATCGATATCATAATATACATCTATAAAAATCTTTATTTCGTAAGAGCGGTCATATATTACAATTGTTATTTCGATATTCATTTTCGTTTTCAGGTTCAATAGGTACTTTATACTTTCAACAGTGACTTTCATCGTAATCATCTACGAGTATGTTCAATATGTAAAAATATAAAACTTTTAATGAGTATTCTATGAAGTAAACTTTGCACACTATTCTGCTAAGATCTAATATTAGGGTCATATTAACTGAATAATGGGAAATAACACAACATTTCAAATTTTCTTTCAATCAAGCAAAAAATTGACTACTAATAATGAAAGTTGTGTATTATTATAACTACGGATATTTCAACCTTGTTACATGAATCGATGATCATACCGAAGCTATATAGTTACACTCTCCACACAGTGGCTACTCGACCCAGAAAAACCTTTCATAACATCTATAAAATGGCTTAAGAAGTCTATAATAACTATTATTGTTAGAGCTACCTACTATCAAACCTTTACGGTTGCGGTACGTGTTCAAATCGCTAGCTACCTTGCCGCGTGGGACGTCTTCATGCGTCGGTCATGCTCCTTACTTGGCTCTCTTCTCTGATCAGATCCATCTCTCAATTCATACTTGGCCGCGATGGGGAGTGTCGCTCAAGCTCACACCGTCCGTCACGACCAAGCTTTTCCACTTGGTTCACTAAACCCGACCGTTGCTCAGGCTCATCGCTCGGACTGTCATTTTGGCAGCACCTCAGACGTCGCTCTTGCTCACCGTCTGAGAAATTCAGTGAACCATATCATTACAGTGGTGATATCGCATACGCATCGGTCGTCGCTCAAGCTCACCGCCGGAACGTATCTCAGTTTTCTCACCGTTGCTCTAGCTCTCCGGTGGTGGTAATAAGTGTATCTTTTCATCAAATATTGTCTGTTTCGTAGGGTCCTGAAAAGTATTAGTCATGTCGTCTAGTCTCGTATTATCGTCTTGTCTCATTTCGTCTTGTCTCCTATCGTCTTGTCTCCTATCGTCTTGTCTCCTATCGTCTTGTCTCCTATCGTCTTGTCTCCTATCGTTCATCAAATTCATCATTTTATTTCAAATTATATCATTCATTTCTATCCATTTCAATTAATGCAATTCAGTTGACGCCTTTCGATTAGCTTCATATCGATTAGCTTCATATCGGTTAGCTTCATATCGATTAGCTTCATATCGATTAGCTTCATATCGACTAGCTTCATATCGATTAGCTTCATATCGATTAGCTTCATTTCGATTAGCTTCATTTCGATTAGCTTCATTTCGATTAGCTTCATTTCGATTAGCTTCATTTCGATTAGCTTCATTTCGATTAGCTTCATTTCGATTAGCTTCATTTCGATTAGCTTCATTTCGATTAGCTTCATTTCGATTAGCTTCATATCGATTAGCTTCATTTCGATTAGCTTCATTTCGATTATCTTCATTTCGATTGGCTTCATATCGATTAGCTTCATATCGATTAGCTTCACATCGATTAGCCTCATATCGATTAGACTCATATCGATTAGCCTCATATCGATTAGCTTCATATCGATTTAGCTTCATTACGATTAGCTTCATTACGATTAACTTCATTTCAATTTGCTTCATTTCAATTTGCTTCATTTCAATTTTCTCCGATTCAACAATTCAACTCAATTGGATTCAACTCAACTGGATTCAACTCAATTGGATCCAACTCAATTGGATTCAACTCAATTGGATTCAACTCAATTGGATTCAACTCAATCGGATTCAACTCAATCGGATTCAACTCAATTGGATTCAACTCAATTGGATTCAACTCAATTCGATTCAACTCAATTCGATTCAGCTCAATTCGATTCAACTCAATTCGATTCAACTCAATTCGATTCAACTCAATTCGATTCAACTCGATTCAATCCATTTCGATTCAACTCGATTCGATTCAACTCGATTGGATTCAATTCGATTCGATCAATCTCGATTTGTTTCAAGTTGATTCAATTCAACTCGATTCAATTCACTTACTGCATGTTCTTTACCAGAGCTTTCTGGTGCCGGTGGTCTCCAGGTGCTTAATCGTTTTTCCATCGAATTTCGTCAGTATCGTGGTTTTCAGTGTTGTCGCAGTACCCCCTGACGCCGATGTATATATTCAATCTGAAACTTATAAATACTGTATAAGTGCGAATTCATACACCAACGCAAATAGACATAAATCATAAGCACTCCATGATATAATATCGTCAAGTCATTATTTAGAAATCAGGGTATATGTTTATCATTAAAAAGGGATACATGTTAAACTGTATTCTGTCAGTCCAGTCTCCAGCAACGTTAGAAACAAAGCAACTAAAAAAAGCGGCCAAGTGCGAGTCGGACTCGCCCATGAAGGGTTCCGTAGCAGCAAGTAACATAATATAAAAGTTCTTTTAGTTCGTTGTAACTTTGATCGATGTTTTTTGTGGTTTACGATTTATGACGTATTAAAAAAAATCTACTTACTAGATCTCGTTCAAACCAATTTTCGTTGGAAGTTTACATGGTAATGTACATCATATATTTTTTTTAGTTTTATCATTCTCTTATTTTAGAAGTTATAGGGGGGGGGGACACACATTTTACAAATTTGGAAGTGTCTCTCGCGCAAACTATTCAGTTTAGAAAAAAAATATATTAGAAACCTCAATATCATTTTTGAAGACCTATCCATAGATACACCACACGTATGGTTTTGATGAAAAAAACATTTTTGAGTTTTAGTTCTAAGTATGGGGAACCCCCAAAATTTATTGTTTTTTTTCTATTTTTATGTGAAAATCTTAATGCGGTTCACAGAATACATCTACTTACCAAGTTTCAACAGTATAGCTCTTATAGTTTCGGAAAAAAGTGGCTGTGACATACGGACGGACAGACAGACAGACAGACAGACAGACAGACAGACAGACAGACAGACATGACGAATCTATAAGGGTTCCGTTTTTTGCCATTCGGCTACGGAACCCTAAAAATCAATAGTATATTCCTATATTTTTTTTACTTATATCTGGAGATTAAGAATAAGTGGGCGCTTATGTAACAAAAGAAATTACTCTTCAGATAAAATGTTTCTAGTACAGTAGTACGTACTCCTACTTGTATAATAATATCAATAAATAAAAAATCTTAAATTCCATTACTTTCAATGCTCGAAAAACTAACAACAATACATCAAATCATTCAATAAAATGGTTCATGTCAATATTCATCACTCCTTTTGAATAATCGCTTCATTATAGGGAAAAATAACCCTAAACTCCTGTAAGAAAATCTGTACTACCTGTCTGTATCGTCCACCAGGATAGTAATAGCCCGATAAGTAGTCTAGTAATTTTAGTTGACCAGGTTTTATAATCGCATTCCAAGGGAAAAGGATATCAATATGATATTATGACAAATAATACCATAATAATTATGTACATAATATTTATGTACATAGTACCTAGACATGGATATTCCTATGACGAATTCCCTCTTCGACTGCAAGTCACTAAATAATTATGATCATCAAATAAATCTATATAATTCGTTGATATACATATTATTAACGGATGTCGCATTGCGTATTCCCATTCTATTCGCTTTGGCTTTGAAGCCTGTTTGATACCTCAATGTTTCATAGCAGAAACACTTGTCACATCACACATATAGATCCATACTCCATCACATTGAACAATAATTGCAATGTTTAAACTCAATTTATATGTCTCTAAAAGTTTGCCCGATGCTCCGCGAATCGCTCTTATCGTTAAATGCCATCTATCGGGTCAATATTATCCTCTTCAACCTAGAACTAACCATATACATTCACAAAATTTCGTTGGAGTCGGTTCGATAGAGTAGGAAGAAGAAGTTCATGTCATGTCTATTTTTTTTTTACAAGCCTTTATTTTTTTTTTTACGGTCCACCGCCTGTCGCGCCACATGTCCTGGGTTTAATTCCAGTGAAGCGTACATTTAAATAAGTTTGAGTTGCTGGTCTCAGTCCGTCCAAGGTACTCATTACACACTGTTACACATACTGCTGTGGGGCTATGAGTGTGTAGCATTATAAAATATCACTAATGTCTTTACATTACCTTGTAACTACTTAGAAGAGCAATGCACGCACGTAGGACACATCTCATGTGTGATTAGGCTCCATAACTAAATCAATTACCGTAGAATCCCGACCGCAGTCCGGCAATCTCTTGTCACAAAGAAATCTGTAATCATAATACATGGTTTAGTTAATCTCAGTCACTATCGCTTTCCAGTTCTTTGAATCCGTTGAGTAGTCAATTATACGTATTGTACCGCTGTACAGTGAGCACAATAAACATCGCGGCATCGCCATAACCAAAACCCATAAAAACAATACTTGTAACATCCAACGGGAATCACCAAAATATTCCAGAGTAGCCATCTAAGCTCGTATTTGGCGTGCAACGCACAGAAGCCATTATGATAACCGAATTAATTGAATACGGTAGTCATTTAAGTGTGCATTCATTGTATCTTATTCTGCAACGTACCTTAGTTACGTAAATCAAATAGATATCACAAGAAACCATCTCAAGTAATCCTCTTGGCTTGCTAACAAAAATACAAAAAAAATGTCTTACCACAGAATAGATAATAGTACTACATGTCTTACCTCAACAACCCGTTATTTTATAACAAGCTTTTATTTCATTTCAACACTTTCAACTATCCGGTGTCTAATCAAATCCTGTAAGTTAAGGTTAACTTGACTTACTTCCCAGTGTCCAATTGATCTGAAAGGCGGCACAAGCGCTTGGTTAATGTGACTGTATAATGCAAACACACCACAAACTCCGTAACACGAGATTTCTGTTAGATTTTTTTATATAAGATATTATAATATGTATTAAATAAAATCGAGCTCGTCTATTGTGCATAATATCATGACTCGAGAAGATCCATTACGGAGTAGCATCAAAGATCAAAAATTAAATTCAAAATCATTTATCCATGTAGGTATCACTAATATACTTAATGCACGTCATTTTTCTTTCTTATCCACCAACAATTCGGAAAGTTTCTTTGATGACAGCAAAAGATTTTTGTGTAACTACCCGCATGTTCATTTTCGGATTTGCTATATTGGTTGGTATGTTGCGATTTCATATGTGTCAATTGTTTTATGAGAAACTAGCGGATACCCGGCGTGTTCCACTAGGCTAAAGATTGTATAAAGGAAAAGTCGGAAATCGAAAATGTGCCTAATGCTTAATAATAATTTTAATGGTCTCAAACTATCTTCGCTGCGTTTCAAATGAAACCATTTTGAAGTTAGAAAGATCAGTTGAATGGTTTCAAAGTATATAGAAGACATCCGTACAAGCATTTTTTGCTTTTTATATAATATTAATATATATAAATCACGTGTCACGCCGTCCGTCCGCAACGGACTCCCAATCAAATTTGCACATCGTGTGCAGTTCGATCCAACCTGAAAGATAGGATAGCGTACATCTCAAAATAATAAAAAACAACCGTTGACAGAACGTAGTCCGTCCGGGCAGCCAGTATATAGATAAAGTTAACCCACCACTTGGTTAAATTTAGCTCAACAAAATAAAGCAAAACGATCTCAAAGTCAAGGAGACTCAATAACGGCAGAATAATTGTATTGTCCATCTCATGATTTACCATCACGTCCATCTCTTCAGAGTATCATCAAGTTGAAACTACCATACACATAATATTGTATTGGGTGACCTCTTTAGCTAATACTCAAGTAATAAAAAAAATCCTGTAAGAAATATATCTTGGTGTTTATTTAATCTTTGGCTTCCAAAATTCTTACATTGCATTACAGTACCCATTTAACTATTAGGTTGATAATTATTGATGTATTCGCGGGACATGGAGGGAGCTCAAGCGCGTTGTTGGCCGTGGATTGAAGGAAACTTAATATGTAATTATGTACTCGTAATAAAAATTAAAATGTAATTATGTTAAAAAAAATTAATATGTAATTATGTTCACAGTTCGTTTATCATTCAATTTGATACATTGATTCAGTAGCTAATAATAAAAGGTAGGCTTTTGTATTATCAGTTCTAGTCTAGCTAATAAAAGTTACTTAATAACCTGGAAGTTTTATTGGTTTTCCTCCCTTCTTTATTAAATAAAAGGCGCATCGGTGTCTTCTTGCGTATCCATGATTATTTACGTGGGTAGGCGGGTGAGGGGATCAGGCCTTCATTATAATGAAAATAAATCGTAGATTCAAAAGACATTCATATACAGATTACAAAATCAACAATTACTAGTTATAATATTAACGGATCACTTGGATACGGAACGATTACTTTTTAACCAACGTTCCACCTGAACATGTGAAGCGCGTGCGCAACGTCCTTAAGCCTTGACTGCTCAATAATAACTTACTATGCAATGGCTGCCACATACATAAAGCATCTGTTTAGTACACTTTTCATGGTGTTTGTTGTTTTTCTATTTACATATATTATGATCAACTGCACACAATAAAATCTGACTTTCAACTCGCATCCGTTATCGGACAGACAAAAATATTGAAGAGCAAGCGCAAATTAGAAAAAAAAAACCATTATATTTCTTCATTTTTCCGATTTCGACACGTGTCATCAGAAGAAAGAGAGAAAAAAAAATTACTCACATTTTTATTTCACCTCACCTCTTTGTGGCGTGGCTAGACATTTAACCTTCAAAAATAATCGCATAGTTCTCCATTTTCCTAAATTCAGCACGTGTCATCAGGAAAAAATAATAAAATACTCACGTTTTTATCTCTTTGGGGCGTGGCGAGAGATTCTTCTATCTGTCCATCCCTTCTTCTGAACTGTAGGCTCGGCCCAATAAAACGACGATATTTCACAATTATTTTAATCACACTTTCCATTATATTTATCACAAAATAAGTTATCACTAAAATCACAGACTTCAACAGAGAAGTAACCTTTGCCTCGGGTTTGCATGCGACCATCCAGGTCGACTGTCGAATGGCGAATGTCTCGATTCCTCAGTTCTATGCTCTAACGTCGACATCAATGTCGTCAATATGCTCACTGGCGCCACCAAGTGGCGACTGATGTTAGTAGTATATTTTAGTCAACACCATACTTATATTCACAATAAGTACAAAATAATAGCCCCAAGGGTACTTTACACTGTAATAATAGAAAGCACGCTAACAATTGGTATCTTGTCGATTGGTTTCAAGTTACTAAGAACTACCTTATAAAGATCCTTCAGTGGATAGGATGACTAGTTTGTTTTTAACTCAGGACTCGTACGCCCCAAGTCATAGTCACTAACGGTTATAAGTAACCGCTCCTTAGTACATAATTTGTATGTCTTTACTAAGGAGCGATTTAAGTAACCGTTAGTGACTCTGAGTTGGGGCGTTAGTATACCTTCTAACGGAGTCAGCTCTAACAGGTGATTAAGATGCAAGCCAAAACTGGACTTCATATTTTAAAATGTTCTTTTGGTTACCGGTTGTCTATATGGTATCTACCAGCATATGAGTGATGATGATGTCTGTGGTCACTCACCAGGGGTCACTGTCAGGTATTTGTCCACACCCCGACCCGCGTAGCGTAAAGGTTGCCAAGGCGGACCGCCATGCCAAAGGTCCTGGGTTCGATTACCAGCGAGGCGGATTTCTGTTCTCGGTCTGAGTGTGTCCATGGCACCCACGACTAAGGTAATCCTAGTGTGGGGCTATGATTGTACAGCTTTATTTATTTATAGATATTAACGCCCCAACTCAGAGTCACAAACGCATTTAAATCACTCCGTAGTACATAATTTGTATGGTGATCCTGTACTAACGAGCGATTAAAGTAATCGTTACTGACTCTGAGTTGGGGCGTAAGTCTAATGATTCTATACACAAAGTGTCTACCTCTAATCATTTAGGTGTCACTCTGTAAGCCGATCCCGCTTCCCATGGCTGAGCGAGTAACCACCACATGAACATACCTGCCCTTGTCACTTTCAAACCCAACCGCAAACAAATTCATTGCGGTCGCAGCTTTCCTGCGGCTGCGTTCACTCCACTCCACTCCACTCCACTCCAACTGTCGCTCTTATATAAACTGTCTTATTAATGTTAATCTACCAAGTTTATTGTATACTTTATCTTGCTATATTATGATTATTATGTATGAGTAACTTTGTATCTAATATTATATTCTAATATTAGATTAGCTGAGTTGAAAGGGTACTGATGTACTTTTGATGGCAATGCATATTTCAATTATTCAAATGTGATTTTGTAAATATTTTTAACTACGTCACTGATTCAAATGTTTCTTCTGGCCACAGATCTTCTGGCAGCCTGAACAAACACGTGATATTTTACTATAAAACAATTAATACTAACCTCTTCTGTTTTGTTAAATTGCCAGTCAAAATCCAATTTATTTTCACTGATGAATCACCTACTTTACAAAGAAATAACTGAATGTCACTTTCAACTTTTGTTAAATTACAAGATGTCAAGAAAAAGTTGAAAATAATAAAACTGTTATTTAAATAAAATATAATGTGCTGTCAACTGAAATGTTTTGTAGTCGGTGCCAAGCACATCTCTAATTAATAAAATTATACATAGTATAGGTATATAGGATTAGTAACCTTTTTCAATAGTAGGTGGTGTTGCCTATATTCCGGTGTGCATTAGGATATATTTTGAATTGGGTATATATTATAAATATTATTTATCTATACTAATATATAAAGAGGAAAAATTTGATTTTTTGTTTGCATTGAATAGGCTCCGAAACTACTGAACCGATTTCAAAAATTCTTTCACTGTTGGAAAGCTACACTATCCCCGAGTAACATAGGCTATATTATATTTTCAAAAAAATTAGGGATCCTTAATAAAACTCCAATAATGTAACCCAAGGTGTAAAAAAATAAGGAAACCGAAGCAAAGCGAGGGCGGTTACTCGTATTATATATAAATAAATTCACCCAAATCGCTACATAAGCAACTGAGTTATATGTACTCTGTACACACATAGGTACAAAAATCTATAAAAGTAAATGCCACTTACCATTAGATGGCCCCTTCTGTAAAAAATAGAACTTCCTCCAATATTAAAGCCGGTAAATTAATTAAATTAATGTTATCGATCATTCCGTTGTCGATGTACGTACCTATTTTTATCGATATAATAATGTCGCCAGCGTTACTCTCACGACTATAAAAAATAATGTGCAGTCATTATATCCCTTCGGATAATGTTTTATAACCTTTTTGTGGTTACGTTACGATATTTATTGGTCAAGAATTGCTTAGAAAGTGATCTCTGGTAGCTCGCGGCGCGACGGGCGTGTTTTTAATTTCAAAAGTTGTAACTAATTACTGATATTGAGATATCTAATAGGACAGAGAATGGAGTAAATGCAAACTACAATAGTATTAGGACTGGCTGTACTTAGGTGCCTATTATAAATTATTCTACTCTTCTAGCAAAGTGTGTCGTGCTTTTTTAACATGCATATCCGTCCGTCTGTCCGCAGCATAGTGCAGATACCCAGTGCAAGAAACCTGGGATTTGGAAATGGCAGAATAAAATGTTAAGAAAATTTTTTTTCGAGAGACGTAGGTACTTTACAAGTAAAATGGGGACGATTTTTTCGTTTACCTCGTAGTATAGGGTATCACGTTTAGTTTAAAAACGATCACACACTCCTATCCAAGTATAGTTAGTTACATGAGGCTGTCGCGCTTAAAATATCACAAGCACAATAAATCCGGGAAATTAAATCCGGGACTCTTTGTTCTGCGGTACTCTACCAACTAGGCAATCAACCCCTTTGGTTGGTTGGATTACTGTAGACGACCCTCGTGGGTTCGATTGAATGAGGTAGAAAGAAAAATGCGTTTTGAATTCATGTTCTCGGCTTAAGCGTGGTTTTTGTCCATGGTACCCACGACGTAAGGAACCCTAGTGTGAGACTATGAGTGTATGGCGTATGTTTGTTGATTAGCTAGCTACAAGTAGATATAGCTGTAATGTTGCTGTCCGTCGGTTTGCATGTCGTATATGCCTTCAACCCATCAATGGGCCACTACTGGGCACGGGTCTCTCCTCTTGAGGAGGCCTAGAGCATACTCCACCACGCTGCTCCAGTGCGGATTGGTGGAGAGGCTAGTGGTCAACCCGAGTGTCGGAAGTTTTCAAACCGCCCGAGGGCCTCCGACATGGCTTAACGACTGTTATCTTATGATAACAACCGGGACCGACGGCTTTACGTGCCCTCCGAAGCACGGAAACGCTCAAGAATTTTTTGCCACTAGTGGTCACCCATCCAACTACCGACCGCGCCCGCTGTTGCTTAACTTTGTCGATCACACAGGATCGACGCAAGCCGCCGGGCTATAAGCGCTTATGTCGTACATATGCTGTGTGTATAATAATTTAATGTTCTAACATTGCAGCGCGCGCTATAAATTTCAAATAATACGCTCTTGAACTGTGCCCTCCGACTGCTGGTTTATTGCCCGCGCGGTGTTTATTCCGTATTGTATCAAATTAACGTCTAATCGCCACTTAGTTGGTGAATAAGTGAGAATTAAACAGGTTTTAGATGATGCTAGAACCAAAAAACAAGACAATGTTATTTTGAGAAATAATGTCCAAATGTTTTCCGGGGTAAAGCTGCCGTTTATAGTTTTC
Organism: Thymelicus acteon; assembly: GCA_951805285.1. Taxonomy (NCBI): domain Eukaryota; kingdom Metazoa; phylum Arthropoda; class Insecta; order Lepidoptera; family Hesperiidae; genus Thymelicus; species Thymelicus acteon. The sequence goes on along the minus strand of OX638227.1, from coordinate 714,779 downwards.
ATTTTGGTAAGATCAATTGGGTTTTAAGGTTTTGGAAGTCTGAAATGTCTATTACACTTTATTTTGCTAATCAGAAATTTTAACAGAAGATTAAGATGTTAGATAAATAGGTTGATAAAAAATTGTATTGCTTAGTTTAGCTTTACAATTTTTTCTATTTTATTGCATGTTTCAAGTTGGAAGTTAAATCCTGCCCAAACCCTGACAAAGAGTAGGGAACGCCTCCAAGATTATCACTTGGGTATCTATTTGCCCCAGATGGCAACATTAATTCAAATGAAAAGAACATCCACCAACGACATTTACTGGTCGCTTCCAAAACCGAATTTAAATTTAGAATCGCAATCGGAGCGGCCACCGAGAGATGTCGCGCGGGAACAAACTTGCAAACGGCCGGTGACGTAACATTTCCAGTTGGTAACAACACGAAGAGCCGAGCGTCGTATTGCAACAGCGATGTACATCGCCACTTAGTAACGAACACTTATATTTTTCGCATTGGGGTAGGTTCCTCAGATACGGGTCGATGACTCTACGCGCGCTACTGTAGCACTCGCAAAAAGTAACCATTTTATGTGCTGCTACTGAAACCGTGTAACTACCTTAATGTAAGGGAGTAAGGTTCAGCTTTGCTTGGATGTAGTTCTAGGGAGTATGTGTAAGTTGGCTAGAATAGTTTCCAATGCGATTTGCGCCGGTGTGCGTTCAGTGCTATAATAGATAGTGGTGTGCGGGAGAAATGTCGAAACACAAAATGTTGAAATACGTTACCGTAAGTAGATTGTGCAAGGTTTGCATAGGAAATAATAATTTGGTTGATTGTTGTCTATTTAATTTCTAAACTTAGGCTGCCCATGCACGTTCGCGTTATTGCTCACGGCCCTTTTTGATGTAGATTGTGATTACAGATACTTAACTTTGCTTGTCATTTTAGATAATTAAAATAAATTACTTAATAAACAAACTTGTATGGTACAAGTTTTATTTCTAAAAACGCCATTTTTCGTAATACGTTAATAATATTTGAATAATTATAAACAGTACTTCTACGTATACATATGAAGTAAAATGAAACAAGAAAATCTAGGTTAACATTGCAAAACTGTAATCAAAATTAATTAGCATCACAGAGCGTGCCTCGTCTATCTGCACATTACAAACTAGGTAACAAAAAATATCGATTAATTAAGATTAGATTAAATATTACGACATCACTCTTGCTATTGCTCTACAATCATTAATTGTAATAATATTATGAAGTTATGAAACATCTAAAAAAGCTATTGCAGAACTGAACTAAAGCAGCCAGTAGCGATTGATTCACTTCGTAGGACTTTTCTGTGTAATTCCATCTTGTAAACTCATCGACATCGATGTCGATATTGTGACCACTGCACATCCCTACCGCGGGCACTGCACTCACGACTGGCACCGCACGCCTAGCAACAACCGAACTGAGATCTACTGCCCTCTACCAACGAAACCGTGTTCTATTTACCAATAGCTAGACTCTTCACAATATATTATACATCGATAGTTTAGTTAGAGCAAACTGCCTTGTCTTGCCTGTATAACGAGCGATGGTTATTTCTCAGTGCTGCTTGTACGATGTAATCGGTCAGCTGTCATCCATCAGTAGAGGTTCATAGAAACGTATATTAAGGTTGCGTAGCAGTACATAGAGGCAGCGAAGTAAAAACTGGTTAGTACATACACTTATATTTTAATCGGTTGGATGTATTATCCATGTTAGATACGACTGGATCTGCTAAAATGGTATAGAAATGCATTCCCGATACCTATCACGTCGGGGCGATGTCGTAAGGCCTCGTTTGGCTTTCCAAAACTTGAGTTTTACGGTTCTTCTAATATGGTGTTCAGTTTAGTGTTATAGCTGAATAGTGGAACCGGTTCTGATTATATCTAGTCATAAATTACGCAATTTAAGCCCTTATATGGACGGAAATTAGAGTTAAATTGGCGTTTAAGTTGATTTGTATGCAACGAGGTACTGTTGCCTCGGATTTATATTGGATGTTTAATATTAATCAGTTTGATAAGTTGAGTGGAATCGATGGAGTCAAGGTCGAGGGTCGGAGGCCGACTAAAGATGGGAGTTTCACTCTCAAAAACCCCCTCATAAAAACTTTTTCGGAGCTACCCAAATGTTGAACCGGTAAAGGATCAGCCACGCATCAGTATCGGTCAGGATGTGTCAATTAGTTTTATAATCTGTACTAATATTATAAAGAGGAAAGATTTGATTGTTTGTTTGCATTGAATGGGCTCCGAAACTACTGAAGCGGTTTGAAAAATTCTTTCACTGTTGTGAAGCTACACTATCCCCGAGTGACATAGGCTATACTATATTTTGAAAAAAATTTGGGATCCCTAATAAAACTCCAGTAATGTAACCCAAGGTGTAAAAAAATAAGAAAACCGATGCAAAGCGAGGGTGGTTACTCGTGAGATATAAAATTGAAATCAATAATCATAAACTTAATTGCACATAATATATTGACATTGAATTATGTTTTAAGACTATTTTGTTAACGTATTAATTTTATTGTATTATTATTATTTAAGCTGATTATTACTTAATTTAATTATTATTATTATTGATTATTATTATTATTATTATTATTGATTGTTATATTTTATTATGAATTGGTTTTATATTATAAATTAAATAGGATTATAATTAGTGTTGCACGTAATATTGTAAATTTTAATATCACCAAAATGTTGCATGCCGACATCGGCCAAATATGTTTGAACGCCTGTAAAATTTCCATCTTTTCTACTTGTACCATATTTGTAGCAATGAAATGAATGAATAAATGAATAAACTTACTAATTTATTTTTATAAATGATTACATACTCAGCGTCTCGTTCCTGAAAGATTTGGTTATTAACACGATTTTTTACCAATGAGCCTACGACTCTATATGGTGGTAATTGGTGACACGGTCGATGATATAGCTGTATAGTTAAGTCTGTATTGACCGTTGACTTGAAGACACAAGGTTGGCTATGTAGAGCATTTGCTCGCAGCTTTTAAGACCAATTTGAGATCATCAATAGCACTTTAGAAATGAGAGGGATAAAATCTATGCATGGACTCTGATCTCCTTTGGTTTTATGTCAATTATAAAAAATACCGCAATTTTCGGTCCTTTGGATAATCTGTTAGCTCCATCATCTTGTAAAATTCGATATTATTTTTATCAGAAAACGCTGTACTCTTCGTTAAAAAGTTCTGTAATCGAAGACAAAACTCCTCATTCAAATACAACGTCCAATTAAATGAGCAGCTCTATAAACATGGTTTCGGCTCTGAATAGCAGGGAGAGGGAGAGGCAGTCCTTAAAGTTCTAAGTATACCTTTTCCAACGTCTGCTCGCTAGTGCTGTTCCTCCCGCTCCTCCCACTCCCCCACACGAGGACGAGGCAAGGATACCACAGAAAGGCGTGGTCGGAGCTCGTAAAGCCGTCACATTAAACGAAGGTAGCAGTATGTCGCTATGGTCCATAGTTGGGATATATCGGGAGACATTCGGGAAAGCTGACGGTATGACTATGGTTGACATTTCGTATTACTTTCGGAATTCGATTTTAATTATTTTTAAATTTGTGTTTTTTAAATTTGAACGTACTGAGGTTCTTAATTACTTTTAAGTTTAATTTATGATCCATACTAATATTATAAATGTGAAAGTGTGTTTGTTTGTTTGTTTGTCCGTCTTTCACGTCGCAACGAAGCTGTTATATGGTATGGTTTTTGTGTATGGAGATAGTGAGTAGGGTAGAGAGTAACGTAGGCTACTTTTTACCGCGGTAAAACATCCCCATGGGAAGATCGATATTTTGTTAGTTGCTAGATATTTAGTTCCGGATGTTGTTAATAGATGGCGTTAGTAAAATTCATTTATCATTCATCACGCTATCAAAATATGATACATGTAAATTATTTAAGTCATAGGCAACTAAATCTAACTAAGTAAAAGAAGAATTGTAAAGTAAGATTTGTAAAAAATCGATCTCTACCGCGGGCGAAGCTGCGGGCAAAAGCTAAGAATTTAATAAGTTTCATTAAAAGTCTGACTATAAAAATCATCTGAGCTGTTAACTCATTAAACAATAGATTGTTATCTTCCACAACACGACGTTTGACATTATAATGGCGTGTTGACACAATGACATCCTCATTACATAGTGCGAAGTGATTTTATCTTTTAAATGTTTATCAATTGTTTTATTGCCCTTGAAGTAATTTTTATAAGTTTATATCTGTGTCTGCCTGTCTTGTCTCCTGGCGTCAATCTATTAAATGAAACAAGCAGTTACGGGCAGTGGCGTAGCTAACAATAAGGAGGCCCCATATCAATATTTGTTGTGGGGCCCGCTCAACGTCAGCTGTCAAATATAAAAGGAGTGCCAACTGTAGCGGTCGTAGGCCGCTGGCGAGATTGTTTTGGGAGTGTTAGTGGGGGCCCCTATTCGCTGGGGGCCCGTAAAATTGATACGGCTGATACGGCGGTAGCTACAGGTTAAGTAAAGAGTGAAGCTGTAAAAAGGTGATTCAATGATTCTTTCTTTATGAATTATAATTATAATACTTTTAAAATTGACTTTTAAAATGGTAAACTATAAAATAATTAAAATAAATGCGAAGTGCTGAGTGTTTAAATCTTCACAACAACGATAATATTAAATTAAAATTTTAAAAACCCACGACAGTTTTATTCACACTAAACATAGCTAAGAACACTCTCGATTAAGTCACTTTTCAGACAAAAAACTAGATCAAAATCCATACACAACATATTGTTGGGAAATATATTATAATTACGACGTGTATCATATTTCCGCAAAAAAATAAGGTTTAGTATAAAATAAATACATTTCAATTAATAAGTTTAAGATTCACACCAAAACTCTTCAAACTGTCATGGCGTGGTTGTGACGTCAGTCCTCAGGAAAACAATAGACAAGAGATCATTATTAGTATGGTGATATTAATTTGTTTTAAGAAGTGTGACGTAATTCGCGCTAATTGAGACTGACTGGCGTTTTAGCTAAGATGGCGGCTTGCCGTATTTTGTAGTTTTATTTTATTAAAAATATTGTTTATCTCCCTAATAATAATACGATAAATGCGTGTTTTGTAATCCATTAATAGGGTTTCATTAAATAAATACATAATTTTAGTGATTTTTACTTACTGTCATCATGCTTATTTAATGGAAGCCGTCGCTACAAACTGTATTACTTCTGATAGTTAAAAAATATTATGTTGCTTATATAAAAACCTTTTAACCCCATGGCGTGAGGGTTTACATTCCTACTTCAGCACTTTATTTCACCCGTCATGAAATAAAGTGCTATTTAACTATCGAAGATACTTCCTAGGAACCTCTATGAAACTAGCTACACATTATTGTAGGTGCTACAGATTATATTTGTTATACAAATCATTAATCAATGTTCATTACGGATAATTCCATAATGTTTTATTGCGAGCAATTCAATTATTACAGTATTCAAACACTATTGAAAAGCGAGGTCAAACCGATAAAACATTATTTTACAGCAGCGGATCGGCCGCGGCCTATGTAAAGTTATTTTCATTATACACTGTGGGATTGTTATTGTAAATATGACCCGTAAACTATTTAAAAGCAAAACAATGAACATTATTATTAATTAAACATTATTTTTAAATGGCTTGCTAAAGACGTGATAAAGGTATGAACATAGTTCAAAAGAATAAGGTCAGTTTTGATAATAATCAGACTTTAACAAGTTGCCGTTGTAAATAACATGATAATAATATGAAGATAATAAAAATGTCCAAAGTATGAGAAATATTTTTTTGACGTGATAACGTCTATTAAAACGATGAGATTGTGATGTGTGAGTGATTTCCCGACACTTTTATTTTTACCAAAAAAGAGCTGATGACTTTGAAATGCTTTGTAGCTAAGAACAAATACACATGTCTGTGCTAAGAACCGACTCGATCACGTCTGCTTTCAAATTAAAAAAAAACTTCACAATCTGCCCATTTGTTTAGGAGCCACAATGCTACGCACTACGCACACAATCATACGTCAAACTAACACCCCTCTTTTTGCGTCGGAAATTAAAAATCATTTCATACCTGAAGAAGAACAAAATGACAACTACCCAGGCTTACCACCATGAATGAAAACTTTCTGGTCTATGCTGGGTGGTAGCTTGTCTTACAAGCTCCCACGGGAGGAAGTTTTGCACGTCAGTTGGACCTCCAAGCCAGTAATTTCGTCGACGTGTGCCAGTCGACGGTCACACAGTGGTACACTGACCACGTGGTCACAAAAAGTAACCATTAAACAAAGTATCAAATCACGAACGTAATTTATTTTCAGCGCACATAACTAATAACTTTACCAAAGGACGAATGTTTATTGTTTACGTGAGAATAACTAATCATTAGAAAGATGAGGAATACTTCATGGAGGTGACTCGTGTTTTAGTATTTTGTTTACGTTCTGGGTTCACGCGACAATAGCGCTTACGCAGCGGTGTTGGGTTGCGGATTCCTATGAGAATGTTTAGTGCAATAAAAATTATATGTGCAAAACGTGACTCGCAAACCATGACCAGCGCAACGTTATCATCACTATACCTAAAGTACAGCGGTACAGCGGTACAGCAGTATGCTTGACGCGATACTGCTATTGAGTTTAGTTTCCCCACCCCCGACGAGGAACTGCAAACGATGCCATGCGATACATCAACAAACTTAAAAGCAGCTAACATTCGCTAGTAAAGAATAATCTTTGTCACTGAAAAGACAAACTATGTATTTCCCACCTGCCAGGAAATTGAATCGAATTATCAGTGTATAAAACACCTATTAAGAGTCCTTATAATAGTAGTGTTCAAAACCCATGACGAGTTTAAATCTTAATCGAATAAACTATCATGATATTTCATCCCATTTAATCCAAGACACAAAGAACCAAACTATTTAGAATTTAATATTATGTGTGTAAATTATCTCGTTATAGCAATGTAAGATGCATACAACTAGTTCGTCAACACGTCGTCACAGCAGTTCGAGCGATCCTTTATTCTTGTTTCTATGGGTTAGTTCTTCGCGCTGGCCACAGGGCTGGGCAGCCGTCCAACTCATAGATCTCTGACACTTCAATAGTCGCTCAATTGGTTTGGTTGGAGCTCAGGCGTGACATTCTGCTATGGTCCCAAAACTCCCAGATATATAACTATTAAAAGGAACTACGACACATCTCATCTCTTATCTCGTCAGTTCTTCGTAGGATAAGCGATCGACAGCGATGGTTTAATTAAGTACGTAATAGTAACGATTTAAAACCACTTTAATCTTTTGATTTAAGGTAAGTAGTTGTTTTAATCTGATGAAGCTAGAAGGAAGGATGACAGTTTAGATGTGGCGTTTCAACTTAAACCGGGGAATTGTGAGGCTTAGCTACTTCTAAGGATTCGTTTGAAACGATCCGCGGGTATTCAAATCTTCCATTCTAAATTGCAAATGCTATTAGAAGAAATAATTGGATGGGGTATTAGAGAGGTCTCTAGTCAATTCGTTCAAATGTATCTATGTATTGTTAGATATTCCTTACCTAAACAAATTATCCTGAAAAAAATGTATCTGAATATTTCTAGGCTAATCCTTGAAGTAATTTACATAATATTTATTCGTTACACTTTAGTATTTCGACAGCAAGCAAGCAGCAATAACCCATAATTGTCCCACTACTGGGCTCGGGGTCTCCTCTCACAATGTGAGGGGTCTACCACGCTGGCCAAGTGCGGATTGGTAAACTTCACACACCTTTGAGAACTTTTATGGATAACTCTCCGGTGTGCAGGTTTCCTCACGATGTTTTCCTTCACCGAAGCAAATGATAATTAACTTCTAATACGCACATAATATATGAAAATCAGAAGTGCGTGCCAGGATTTAAACTCCAGCCCCTCCGTTCGAGAGACCAACGTTCTAACCGCTAGGCTATCACACCTATAACTATCATCTATGCATAATATCTCCTGACGTGTGAATTAAAACGCTTATGAGCGTCACTGACGCCCAAATTGTTTTTCCCTAAAGACAAATTAAATTGAAGCAACTTGCTGTACTGAACACGATACAACTTACAGGAGAACACCACTGATAATAAAGCATTTTCATTAATTTCATCGCGAATCGTTTACTCTTTCACGATGAGACAATACTCCTGAAAGTATTCATTCAAACCGTTCGTGATTGCCAATCGTATAAAATTGATAGACATGCCTTTAACAGTGCATATCTTCGACCTTCACGGTTTAAAATATATGCATACAATGTCACTTCAACGTGTTTACTTTGCTGCGGGTAAAGTCACGTTTCTTACAGGTACCAGCTGATGGTAAGAGGTCACCTCTTCCCCAGGAAATAGGGTATTTGACTAATTTTTAAAAATCATTTTAATTTATTCTTTATTACAAAATAAACCCACTCCATTGATATTTCCGAAAAAAATAACAGTATTGTTAATAAAAATCAATGTTAAAGTTTAAACTTCCAAAACCGCGCCAAAAACGCTGTTTCTGTCATGGCGGCGGTCTATAATACGTGTGACGTCACACGCAAGTATCTATTAAGATTCTATATAGGAAAGATCTGATTTTTTACTAGCGTGTGACGTCATCAAAGTTGTCACCAATCACAGGGCGTTTCGGTCACTGGTAAAATTTCCTAAAATTACAGTATTTTAATTTCGTGTTATTTGCAAAAATATACGTGATTTACTTGAAAATAAAGTGAAATATGTTTTTTAGTGCTACTATCTGATAGAATAATAACAATTTGTAGTATATTTTCAATGTTGTCAAATACCCTATTCTTAACGTCAAGATGGTCATGTCGATGTCTTGTGATGCGTCATGTGGACGACTAAAGTGAAGATACTCAAATCATAGTTCTCGAAAAAGGTTTGATGAGTTACATGATGGGAAGTGGCCACACAGTGTAAGCGCTCGGAGTCAAACCCGTTGCTGGTTTCTCTGAAATCTACATAAGTTATAAACATTTTTAGAGTGTGAAGGTACTGGGTACCCAGTCAAACAGCTAGAGAACGGTCCCAGTGACTGAAGCTGGGCTCATTGCTCTGTAGACCCAGAGTGTAGTATTACAAAGTATTATGATTTTATAGTATACCCGTTCCCCTTGCTTCTTTAGAAGGTATCCTTTTTTTAATAAAAGCTAACACACTCATACCCCTGCGGTAGATTTTTTACCTGTGTCGCGGGTGGCATGGACGACACATATAACACATCACAAGCACACCCATGACCCGAGTACAAATATTTATCTGTCACATAAATATCTGCTCCGGCCGGAAATCGAACCCGGAAACCCTCGCTTTGCAGGCAAGGTCGCTACCAACTAGGCTATAGGGTCGTCGTTTTTAGTATGTTTGAACGAAATAAAGCATAATGCTCCGAGTGTGACGTCACATTAAATTGTAATATTTGGGTCCCAAATGGTATCAAATCATAGGGGTTAATAATTTATTCTTTAGTTACTTTCAGACTGCATATAATATTTACGTGGTCGGGTTTTACTTTTGATACCGCTATCATGTTATGATTACTAACTTCAGTTTTTCGTTCAAAGTGAGCATCAGTTGATACGATATTATCAACCGATGCTACAACTTATAGTAATATATGGAATTTGGCTCCGTAAGCTTGGTCCTTAGATGTAATCGAAAGTTGTTATTATCAGAGGTGTTGTGGTCAGAGCGACCACGCAACTCTGGGAGCAGTGGACGGACGAGTAGGAATGTACATTAATTTGTCTTCAATACCAACCATTACTGTACAATGCTACAATTACAGATTTATTTGGTAACGAATTCAATCGGTGCCTTTCACATCAAATTGGACCGTCGTAATTTGAGGCGGGTTCCGACTCATTATGTTGGTCATTAAGTGGATAAATTAGTTTTATTGTGGCTCTAATTCAGCTGATTGAATAGTTTAATGTTTATAATGAACTGAATTGCTGAATACACTATTGTTGGCATTTTACGATAGGTACATAAACCAACTACTGTCTGTTTACTTGTCAAACTTCAATAAATATACAAAAGCCTGATCGATGTGAAAATCACAGATTGAATTTGTTAAATTAGAGTTTGGAAAAAGTTAAAAAATGTTACTGGAGTCGAAGGATTTTATACATATTAGGTACTTAGGTTCCAAAAATATTGTTTGAAGCTTATTTCAAAAAGCCAAGAGTGTGTTCCTAATATCCTTAACACGAGAACTGAACCTCCAGGAGGGCTATTCTCTAAAATATAAACTCGAAATCGAAGCTCACTCAAGTGAGACTCGAAAGCAAACTTACATCATCTTGATATGTCATTCTCTAATCATCTAGTAAGCACTTGCGAAGTGAAGTGAGTCTCGAACTCGAACTTCAAACGGCTAACGATGGCCTCAGTATGGTATTCTTACCGAATACATTATCATGTCATTCTCTAATCATCTAGTACGCACTTGCGAAGTGAAGTGAGTCTCGAACTCGAACTTCAATTTTGAAACTCATCGCGGATTCCGCTGTCGAGTTACAAAACAGAATAGCCTTGCTGTTCCCATTTTCCACATCTGTAATAGAAAACCGCTCAATACCAGTTGGAACCGGCGCGAACTGGATCGCATCTGGTAAACGCTCACGTGTGCAGTTCCTTGATCCCGCTCGTTTTTATTTGCAAATGGCATCGCGGCGCAACTTAACAAGTCCACTTTGTAAACCGAAGCCAGCTTTAATATTCAATCACCGATCCTATTGCACCATCAATTATGCATGAGCTGCAATGGTACACCCTACACCTGCATAATGGGCATATAGTTACGTGCTAGGCACTTGCTATGCCCTATCGTTGACTTGCTATCGACGATGTTTAAAGGTTTGAAAATCAATCGAATTTCGTACTTCTGAATCTAACCAGGCTTGCCAGATCAAATTCACTTAACTTAAGAGCATATTTTTACCATATCGAAGTTCGCTATATTTTCGAGCGCCAGACCATAAATGATTCATAATTCTTCTGAAAACCCTTTCCAACAAATGAGTTATTGCATACGATTGCCATTATCCTGTTGACAACTTTAATATTTTAGTGATTGAAATTAGTTTGGTAATTTCATCAAACCGAAGACAGAGCTAAAGTGAACTCTAAATAATTGAAGTCACATTAATCGTCAAATGTTTTCTTAGCGTTTTCCTAAAATGGGAAAGCTAGCCTAGTCCTGTGTGCTTGTGGAGCTGTGGGCACGTCAGTTTGATCCATCTAAAGACACTGGCTCTTTGCTAGCATGTGAGGCTTGCTCTCTGTCTTGAGATGGATTACCTACGTAGTTTTGTCTGAAATTCGAAATGGCGAATCATTTATTGAAATAATAATAATTCACCCGATGGCAAATTCTAGACCTAATTACAGGATTTTGGAGATTATTTCGACGTGTCTAAATTTATAAAAATACATCACATTTTGTTTATCTTTTATCAGTATGTTAAGCTCATTCCTACAACCAAACTAATTATAATATAAAGGGCTTACCATTAAGTGGTCCATGATTTTATTGATAAAATAAATTTAACAAATTATTTTGACACTTAATTACTGCAACCTAGATTCATTTATATCTACAGGCTTCAAAGTATCCGTTGAACATTGTATCTTAAAAGGAAGAAAAAATGCTAAATTGTTTTTATACAAAAATGTATAGTATGTATGTTTGTCAATAACTTGAGCGGAATATCCCTCGGGAGGACATTAAATTGGTAATTCGATAGTATTGAATTGCAATGGATTGAAATTTTATTATCCTACGTAATTTTCCTTGGAAACAGCGGAACATTACTTCAAAATTTCTCAACAGGAAAATGTGTTGAAATAATTGGTAAAATAATCTATGTACATAAAAATGAATCGCCAAATGTGTTACTAGGCGCAAAACTCGAGAACGGCTGCACGGATTTAGCTAATTCTTTTTTTGTTGGGAGTTTTGAGAGGGAGAGGTAGAAGAGTTAATAAGCGGTGTAAAGTTCGGTCGATCAGCTAGTTTGAAAATAAAACGATATTTACACAAGTTTCAAAATATGAATACGAAACGAATAAAAAATATAAATTTACAGTTTTCCTTAGTTTAGCTTCCGGGCTTAGGTATATTACTATTGTTCACTTTTGGTAGTAAAAATAATGCACAAGTTTTTTTGTCCAGAATCTCCGACACTACTTGCTGAAATTAAAGTATTCAATACATCCAGAAGTAACGGAAAATACGCGGGAATACCTACGGTTTTGTTACGTTTCGCGTTTTTTGTGTTTTGAAAACCTAAATTGATTATCTGAAAACGTACACATATTTTCATATCAATCAATCAATCTAACGACCCCGTAGCCTAGTTGGTAGCGAGTTAGCGACCCTGTCTGCGAAGCGAGAAGCCCCGGGTTCGATTTCCGGCCGGGGCAGATATTTATGTGACAGATAAATATTTGTACTCGGGTCATGGGTGTTATTTTGATGTGTTTTATGTGTCGTCCGTGCCAGCCGCGACACAGGTAATAACCTACCGCGGGGGTATGAGTGTGTTAGCGTTTATTTATTTATTTATAATGAAATTACATTACAAAAAAAACGACTACGTAATTATAGTTATAAACATTCTTTGACGTAATTACACTCTATTGATTGGCACCTCCTACTAAAAATTTATTTTTATTGCAATGTGAATACTTTCATACCATAAAGTAGAGAGCAGTTCATATTAACTTGCTAAATTGTCGACACGTGCAGTTTCACGCCACGAGGCATCGCCATTTTATCCGCCATCTTGGAAATGAGGAATATCTGTCATATTCCTGGCGTCAGAGGTCGGAATTTATGACGTCGGCGGTCGTAATAGTGACAACAGTTGACAGGAACGACTCGTGTGCCTTTAAATAAATGTTGCGTACTTCTGGATTCTTTTGTTACGGTCGCGAGTTTACACAGAATATTATGGGGATATTATTTTTTACGATATGCTTTACGATTACCGTCCTTGACGTTTATTTTTTCCGGCATATGCGTATAATAAAAATTACATTATTTTGGTGACGTTATGTTAAGTTGAGATTAATAAAATACATGTATTAAAACCTCAAATCATGTTGATTTACAATTTTTCTTTGGTTGGTTTTATTAATTACAAGTAACTGCCCTCGCTTTGCTTCGGTTTTCTTATTTTTTTACACCTTGGGTTTCATTATTGGAGTTTTATTAAGGATCCCTAATTTTTTGAAAATATAATATAGCCTATATCACCCGGGGATAGTGTAGCTTCCTAACAGTGAAAGAATTTTTGAAATCGGTTCAGTAGTTTCGGAGCCTATTCAATGCAAACAAACAATCAAATCTTTCCTCTTTATAACATTACTATAGATTACTACCTCGAGAAGATTATGAGCCACCGCGGCATAGAGATTTTAATCAGAACATCAGCCGTATTTTGCGATGATGTAGTTGGCTGGAACCTTAATACTGATATGAATAGTCTATTCCACCGCTCCATGCCAACAGTATAAAGTTTCATTGCTTAGCGCATGCAGAGTGTTAATTAAAATTTGTGGTCTACATTGTTACATTGGTAATGGCGCACGGGTCTCTCCTGTAGATGAGAAGAGTATATCTTGCGTTTTACTATGATAGGGGCACTCACGATATTTATATTACATCATACATATACATACATACATCATACAGATCATCCGTTACCGCGATCTATGCAACTGGGTCGAAATATCGGTCTACAAAATAAATATCGTGAGTACCTATATCATAGTAAAATGTGTTCAGTCACGATCAGTTAAGTATAAAATCTTGTACCTTGCGTTGTTCATCAGCTGGAGGAACCAAGTTGAGTGCTTGCCACACTCTTGCTGGTCAATACAAGGCAATAACACCAGAATGTTATTCTTCTTGGAGGTTGATGTACCAACTAACTTAATTCCAACAGTTCTCTGGCTGGTTATCTACCACTTTACCTCCTACAATCAAATAAAGAATATTTTTTTGAACAGCCAGTAATAGGCGGGACCCTTTTGACCAGCATAACGCACATAGGTAGTGGGTACCTGTGGCTTAAGATGTCTGACCAGATACTGGCGTGATAAACTGACTGCGGGTGGTAGGTGACTGGTAATCTGTTGGATATCAGGTCTTCGGATATTTATGAAAATACAATGCCTAAACATGTAATGTTGCAAATTTCTCCTCTCGGATACTCCATCATTGTATAAAATGATATAAATAAAACAGCAATGACGTAACGATGTGTTTGTAACAAACGTACGTAAATCTATTTTGATAATGAAGTGATGTAGATCAACACAGGTATTGCATCATACGATCTGCTCGAAATGGAGTCTATACTGTATATACGCATTTCAAACAGATCTATGAATACAAAGTGTTCTCGCTGAAGCGTCGTGGAAATCTTACCGAATACCCATTCGAGTAATGCACAAGTACCTAAAATATCCCATCTTAAATTTACTTATAGACTTTATAATCTACTACCAAAGATCGTTTCGCAATAATCACTAGTTGAAGTGCCCGTAAGTGGTTTGATAATTAAAACAAAAAACAAATTCATTCGGGAACCAAAATCACTGAAAATTATAAACGCTCACATACTTACTTACTCCCTCTACTGATTACCTGTTTCGCGGATGCTATCAACACAACAATAAAATAATGTCGCTTCTGGCTGGGAGAGGAACCTGGAACCTTTCCCTCGATAGATAACGTCACTACCATGTAAACTAGAATCGTATCGTAAGATCGTAACCACTGATCTTGAGCCGATCATTAAAATTATTTAGGGATTTTCTAAAAGAATTCTACAATTTTATCTATATATATAAAAGAAAGTTGTGTTAGTTACACTATTTATAACTCAAGAACGGCTGAACCGATTTGGCTGTTTCTGTGGGATAAGGTAAAATTTTGTGATATGTAGTTGATAGATTAGTTATTTATACAGATATAAAATAAAGTTCGGGGATGGATATACGATACTTTTTATCCCGGAAAATAGACTGGGAGCGGGAGCGGAAGCGGGAGCGTGAGAGGGCGAGGGAGAGGGAGAGGGAGAGGGAGAGGGAGAGGGAGAGGGAGAGGGAGAGCGAGAGGGAGAGCGAGAGGGAGAGCGAGAGCGAGAGCGAGAGCGAGAGCGAGAGCGAGAGCGAGAGCGAGAGCGAGAGCGAGAGCGAGAGCGAGAGCGAGAGCGAGAGCGAGAGCGAGAGCGAGAGCGAGAGCGAGAGCGAGAGCGAGAGCGAGAGCGAGAGCGAGAGCGAGAGCGAGAGCGAGAGCGAGAGCGAGAGCGAGAGCGAGAGCGAGAGCGAGAGCGAGAGCGAGAGCGAGAGCGAGAGCGAGAGCGAGAGCGAGAGCGAGAGCGAGAGCGAGAGCGAGAGCGAGAGCGAGAGCGAGAGCGAGAGCGAGAGCGAGAGCGAGAGCGAGAGCGAGAGCGAGAGCGAGAGCGAGAGCGAGAGCGAGAGCGAGAGCGAGAGCGAGAGCGAGAGCGAGAGCGAGAGCGAGATCGAGAGCGAGAGCGAGAGCGAGAGCGAGAGCGAGAGCGAGAGCGAGAGCGAGAGCGAGAGCGAGAGCGAGAGCGAGAGCGAGAGCGAGAGCGAGAGCGAGAGCGAGAGCGAGAGCGAGAGCGAGAGCGAGAGCGAGAGCGAGAGCGAGAGCGAGAGCGAGAGCGAGAGGGAGAGGGAGAGGGAGAGGGAGAGGGAGGAGCACACATAAACTGTAACGGCTAAGAACGGCTGTACCGATTTTGACGATTTCTGATTTGTTACATTCTTAGACGATACGAAGTTCGCCGGGTCAGCTAGTTATTTATAAGTGCAACATGCGTGACGGATGACTTGGTGAAAATTACGGTTACACGTTGTTTTAATGTTTTGTTAAATTGTATTTTTATCGTAAATGGTTGATATTTTTCTTTCTGCAAGACATTGATGTGTGTCGGGTAAACAGCAAGACGAACGATCGTTGCGGTTGCCAAGCTCGCTGGACCAGGCCACCAGCAATCAAAACATCTCGAACCGTTCAGAAAATTTGTTTAAAACATGCCAGAAACATGAAAACACCATACATTGGTTCGAGTTAATTCGTCATCAAACGCTTCGGCGACCACTAGCTGAACAGTTGTTGTGAGGTAGACGCCATTTTATTTTATTTTTTAATCATTTACGAAACACTTTGTTGTCTAATATATCTTGATTGTTCTTGGAGGAGAAGAATACGCTCCAATCAAGTTAGCGTCATATTATGACTGATTTACTTGCAACTGTGAAGGCCTGGGATTCACCATGCTTGGCATATCAAGAGAGTGGGATGTATTTCGGCCTCTGTCTCGCTTAAAAGGCTAACTGTTCCAGTGACCCAAAACTTAAAGCATTCACGAGATTCAGTCAGATACTTCTTTTAGCCAATTGGAAAGGAATTTAATTTTACAGCGCGATTGTATTTCTTTGTCATGTTTTCCCTCTTCGGGGCGAAATTTAATAATTAATTCCAATGGTGCCCGTACTTTTGCAAATTCCTTGTAAATATTAAGATATTAAGAGCTTCTGTTTCTCGGTAATAAAATCCCTAGCTGACTGCGAAGGACAATAAAATCAGTACAATTCAAATCGACGTATGTATTTCGCATTCAGATACCAAAGCCAACTGAGATAGTGTTTACAATGTATTGTCTCTACTCTCGCCGCTGATGTAACGCAGGTATGGTAATTTGGCAGCTGTCGGCTCTCGGTGTTACCCGTGGCCACGTGGGCCACGTGGCACGCCGGACGATGGCTCGGAAACGTGTTGGCTGCCTCTTTACCCGTGTCGTGGATGGTATTTACATATGTGACATCAAATGTCCTGATTTACGCTGATGAAATAAACGTTAAGATTTAAATCTTATCTTCAACAAAACAGCGCTACGTGATATCGTATTTATGTCTACCAATTTCTTTGTCTACTAAATTCTTTTTATATTTGTTATTACATTGTTTTTCTCCGTTGTGTGTGGCAATAAACGTTTTTTTCTTTGTATTTTACTTATTTATTTTAATGTCGATGACGACGACGATGGAACATGATGACGTAAGGAATAATCTTTTCATTTTCACAACGTCGTTTGCAATATTTTAAAATCTAATTAAAAAAAATAGATTCTTCAGGATAACACAACAATGACGACTCGTAGAAACATTTATAACATGGTAACAAAAACTCCATGCTGTAATGTAGATCAGTAACCTTGTTTTCATGAATTAATTCTAAAAATGGGTAAAATGGATAAAATTCATTGACGTCAAGAAAATTCCATTTCACTAACCTCATAAAGTCACAAATGTTTAAACATGTTGCGCTCCACTTTCAAAGCAACATTCGTGATCTAATTTCTGAAAATGGTTTAAATTCTGACGTCGTTGAGTGGTGGGAAGAGTGCTGTGTCATCCGAACTACAATTATGCTCATTAAGTCGGTAAGTAATCACAGTTTCGGACAAAGCGGTACCAAATGTCGTTTGCATTTCACGCTGAAGTATTTCAGAGTAGCACAGAGCACTGTCAAGGTCATTTAATTGGATCTTGCTCAAATTTATCTGACAAGACCAGGTAGGAAAATAAACATCTGCCTCTGACAAGGAAGGTCGCACCTCGAGGATGGCATATTTAATGTACGAGTACGAGTAGATATGATGCTTAAAATATGCTGAGCCTATCGTGAAGGCAAATAGAAGATTGCTTTTAGAATAACGGCTGTTTAATGGAGCGCCTATGAAATATGTTTTTATTGAAGATATTTTTATAAAGATCACACTAAACAACTAATGGAATTCCGGGTAGGCAACGGGAATGTAAGGTCGGCTGCAGTGACGATTTGATGAATATTAATTGTACTGGTAAATCGTAGTAATTTTTTTTTATAGTCTGAAGGGCAGACGAAAAAGCATACTAGCCACCTGATGGTAAGTGGTTACCGTCGCCTATGGACATGAGCAATACCAGAGGAATCGCCAATGCAACGCCAGCCCTGAAAAAAAAATTTTAATTTTCACTCACCGTTGTAAAGTGGATAGAACACGCAGAGAGAACCGATGTCTCTTCTGAAACTCAGGTGTTCCAACCTGTGAATGACTTGTGGGTCGTTTTCCTAAATTTCCCTAAATATCTGGGTAAAGTGTCAATGCGATATTTGTTACACAAGCTGTCAGAATTCCGTTTGAATAGATTTTCCTCTCGGTCGTTTCTATTTATATCTGAAATAAATCACTTCATAAATGATTTCTCTTTAACTAATCTAATTTAATCTAAGTTTAAGAGTTTGATAAAAAGGAAAAAATCATTTTGTCAGATCCTCTGCGATCATTCGGTTAGTTAATTAATCAAATCTCGTCCAAAACTGGATTGTTCTAATTTATCTCCTTACCAGCAAGTGCTTAACAGAGTTGCGTGTCTTTGTTTATCTGTCATCTTCCAATGAGTGATATTGCCCACAGTCCCAGAAGAAACGATAGATAGAATAAGATAATATATAAATGACCCGAACTTAGCATGGAGGAATCCTCCATTGAATGGAGTGTACGAGCCAATTCGTACATCTTGCTGTATCGACTGATTTAACTCAATTTGAATAATAACTTCCGTGGTACGTAAGACATCCGTATTAAACGGTTATATCAAGGTGATCGCGTGTGCTCACTACATAAATCAATCATTTATCAACCAATCAAGTTAAATAATATAATTTAAAGCATACCAAATTGTATATTTATTACTAGACATCAAGCAATCAGTATATCAGTAAACTTCATAGTCAGATCATAATAATTATTATCTATAATATAGATAGAGATGTTATCTCTATATTATATCACGACAAGGAGTGTGGTAGTCAATCAAGGACTTTAAATGGAATCTACCCCAAATAAATGGTGAGGACACACATCATCGCCAGCACACATATGGGGCTAGGTGTGAACTCACACTTAAACAATTTATTTTTGCAGAAAATTATTTTTGTGAAACATTTACATGTTGTGGTGTTAATAATAGCGTGATATTTTTTGTAGAACTTTTTCGACTATTCAAAAAATTTAAGGGCACTTACCTATACGATGCAATGACGGCCTAGTGGTTTGAGCGTCAATTTCCCGCAACAAACAACAACATCGGAGAAAACCTGTACATTTGAAAGTTTTCCATAATGACCTCAATAGGGTAATCTGCTAATCCATTTGGCCTTTTCCCGCATAACGTGGGAGGAGAACCAAGCAGTTGGAGATTTAAGAGACAATGATAATACTTTATGTCCTCCATCTAACCACGGAACAGTTTAAAACTAAATAATATAAATAAGAAGGAAGGAAACGGTAGCTTTCATTGGGATTTCCTGCAGTAAATTCAAAAGATATTACTACTGCGTAGGTTTTATATCCGTTACAACATTTTCATTACACTATTTACTCGTGTTTGTTAGTGCAAGTGCCTTAATCTCCACAATAATTAACGTTGAAAGTGCGCCCATCGTTCCCGCTGGCTCTGCGGTTGGCGCTGCGCCAGCGCACTGTTTTGCCTCCATCGACGCACGCGCAGATTTCTTCGCCTATTTTTAACCGCATAGCGCCCAAAGCAGTAGATTTATGAGCCGCTAATGGTAAATTAATTCGCGTACACGTGTTGTGTTGGATTTCTAGTGGAGGTTGCCGTTCTAGATATTTCAAGAATTAGACAGGCCTACCAGAAAATTTGCACATAGAAGAATGTTTGTTGGGCGTTGTTTGACCATCTGCGATTTTAGCTTATCGATGATAAATGCCTAAGGTAGGAAGAACTTGTGATTCAATTTCTTATACGGGCGATTACATCGGACTTTATTTTTTTGATAATAAGCTTAATTTGCTACAATTAATTCATTCTTAAGGACTATCTGCTTAATCCTGTGGTAATGATATGTATGACCACTATCACAATGAAACTGGATGATGCAGAACCCAACAGCTTAGATCAAGAGGAACCTGGCACCATAGCTTAGTCCGTTGTTCCGCAGGGTGCACCACGACCAGAGAAGGGGGAGGGGAGGTTAGCCTGGACACGAGTATGGATATTGCAAACCCCTTTACAGACTGAAATACACTATCCTTGTTGGTAGTTAATATGTATACATTGTCTGTATAAATCTGCTGGATAAATAGGCATGTTACCTTCAGTTAGGATTATGTCCCGATATTGTTATCGATATCGTCCGATATCCAGAGAAGGGCGGATAGTGTGCCGTCCTAGTTGTGTCAATCGTTAGAGTTGCAAGGTCTGCTCTCAACTGATCTTGCAGCTGGCTATGCGGGTGCCAATAGAGGAGCTAACATCAGATATTTTTATGCGATATAAACTGTGGTCGTAAGGGTGAGGAAAAACGAGCGTGTTTTTTAGAGCTGTGAGTCGCGAAAAATTATGTGCAATCGGTTTCATACAAAAGTCCTTTTTGTACCACACGGTTAAGAAAAATAAGTTTGGACTTTAGTATGAAACTGACAAATTTTACGCGACACACAGCTCAAAAATACGCTCGTTTGGTGGTAGACAGATGGACCGAAAATGAGTCAAAAGAAATGAGAACCGTTAACATTCGTCTGTGATCGTTTCAAACCCTATGTTTTGCAGATATTTATAGACCCTTACTGCTGTAAATACCTACCACCACTCTCTATATGGTTGCCGTGATTAAAAAATAAAGGTTTCTATGTTTATCTTTGGCCGTTACCGGTCCAATGGACAAGTAGTGACAGAAAACTACTACCATGAGACTCGTTTCCTTGATTGTAGGCTACTGATGTAAAATAGCAAAAGTTACAGAATACATGGGATTTCTACCAGCAAAAGCATTCTACCATTCAAGGTCCTCGTGGAATTATAATCAAAATTTACCAGAAAATAAACAGACTTCAACACATTAGCGTCCGATAAGAATCACAAAAATTATTGCTAAAAAATCACCATATAATTATATACTTTATATTTGAGGAGTTCCTTCCATAGATTCCATCATCAGATATGAATTCTGATCAATAGTCTAATTTAGCAATAAAAAATCCCAATCAGTTCATACATGACGGAGTGAGATAACAAAACATGAAAAAATACAACCAAATTAAGAACGAAAACCTAAATCAATAAAAACGAACTTGAGATCAACCATAGTTATACACCTAGGTACGCAGAGGCACCATGCCAATATAAATTTTACATGCATTTTGTTTTCAAACACGTTGAAGACCTGTACGGTTATTATGGTAAATAAATTGTGTCTTGTTTGTTTTTAAACTTCCAACGATAACAGTCAGTATAAATTCTTTTTTTAATTTCAGAGAGTGTTAAACGACGTTCGCATGCACGGACAGGCTGATCGGATATTTATAACTAGGCGAAGCACGGCTCACTACCGCCATCGGTTGGCGAGCAATATCAAATCAATATCAAGGAAAAAAAGGAGCAAAATATTGCCGTTCCTGTAATTTTGTAACACCATAGCTATTAAACTAATATTGTCACCATAATAGCGATGACATCACTTATGCTTCAAGGCTTGGGGGACCAGGGAGTACACTTAATGGAGAGCTGGCTGATAGAGATGGCTGATGAAGAAGCAGACGAGCCACATGAGTAGTAATAATTAGTACAACAAAATCATCACCGATGCGCTACGGGCCTAAAAGTAACGAAAAGAAAGAAAAAAGTTTTTTAAAGAAATTGACTGACTTTTTTTTATGTAATATTATGAATAGAAATATCATTAATACGCCAGATTCCAAATTCAATATTTGTGTGCTTTTATACACGGCTTTTAGAATTGGTTAAAATTTTTGTGGCCCAAATCTACATTGCCAGAAGCTGTTTCGTAAATAAAAACACATAGGGAGCATTTTATGGGCCGCATTGACGTAAACACGATAAGACACGGCTGGGCACTTGTTTTTTCAATTTGAGAATGGGGATGATTTAGGGGTGCTCGAGGGTTGAGGGGATAACGAGGGAGATGGAGAAAGACGGCTCACTGTTGTTTTAGAAATTTTCTGGAGGTCATTAATGTTTTCTAAGATATCCATAATAATTTTGTCTTTCATTGGCTAAAATATTCGTTCTGTCACTGATGATTTTGAGTCTCTTCTCTTTGAGTTCTCTCCCATCTTCCCCCAATAAGAGAGGAGTAACTATAAAAAGGTGAAAAAATAAGAATTGTAAAACTTTGACATTTTATAGAAAACTTTCAGGTTCATAGATTTCATTACGTACGACGACGAGACGAAACAAGTTATTAATTTCAGATATACAAAATTCGAACCCGGATCCATTGCGGAAGACCAAAGTCCAAACTATTAAGTTATCATTGCCAACAACTTTATCGACTGTAAATTATGGCATGTTGTCATACTTGTCACTGAATATAAGAAAATAAAGATTTTGTTTTTGAGATATGCGGCCAGTTGCCAAATGTTATTTGCCCATAATCATTACGAGATCCACGTGGAGTCGCTTTCACAAACATATTTTTACGATCCCAGCCAAACGGTGTTTGGACAAACCGAGGAGATATTTAGCAGCGGGCGTCATTGTGTGATGTGACATTTATTTTACCAACGACCAGCGAAACATGCAGAAAGTGCACTCGAAACATTGCTTCTAAAGCTACCAGAATTACTGCTGTTTGGATTCTCCGTAACTTTATTCTCATGGCAAGTGGTCTCCGCTATGGACATCAATAACATTTTACGTTTGATTTTGGAAGGAAATCCTGGTCCTATAATAACCTACAAATTAAATTAATACGGAATTATTTATTAAACATGCTTAGAAAGCAGTTAATACAGAAGCATTATGTTAATTCCATTTGAACCCTTATAATGCTGACCGCTTGTAGTAAGTTAAATAGTCGTAATTACTAACCACTACCTTTCTGTAAGCTCGGAGTGTGGTAGAGGACGTATCAAAAGTGGTGCGTCCCTCTAAGGCGTTACTAATAGTAGTAGTATGCTAGTTGGATATAATAGTCTAACTGGATTGCAATCTTCCTAGAGGTACCTAAAGACGGATGACGTCATACGGATGGATATAAATCCCTGGTAGTAACTTACTTTGTTTACCTGTTTCTCTAAAATGTGTCACATGACATTCCCAAGTATCGAGTGAACCTTCGGCTGTGTATATAGTATTTGACATTAGGATTGCAGAATTTGTCCAATTTGGCAATGGTCCAGACTCGTGGTTATTTGATGGGATAAATAAATTTGATAGTTACTTATTGTTTACGGCTTAGATTTTTGTTTGAACGAAGTTTAATTGGAACATCAAGCATATGGGCCATATATTTTTTATTTTAAAACTTGATGAAGATTACTGTATGATTGATGAGAATCGCTGGTGATCAATTTTATGAAATAATTGTTCAGATTACCTACTAAGATGTTAAGAACTTTTTAAGGTAGACCTTGAAAGATCCTAGGGACTAGTAATGGTACTAGTCACATATCTGGTACTTTATCTGAGAAGTATGGTTTATTTAATCTCAATAGACGACAAATTAATGAGCAAATGGCTAAGGCATCAACGATGGGTTGCCGCCTCTCTAACAACAATTCAAGTACAACTCAACTTCCTGGTATTAGGATGCCAGCTGGTATTAGGATCGAGCCGTTATGCAGCGGATTGCTGCCAAGCTCGAGGTTTTAGTTCCTATGGCGGCTGACACAAGCAAGAGGGTGATAGCTACCCAGGCGGACCCCACGAAGAAAAAATAAACAAGTAATAATAATAATATAATAATAATAACGCTTCACACTCATAGCCCCACACTAGGATTCCCTGTGTCGTGGGTGCCATGGACAACACACAACATAGACAAGGACAATACACCCAGACCGAGAACAGAAATTCAAACTCATCATTCAAATTTCCGCCTCGCTGGGAATCGAACCCAGGACCCTCGGTGCGGCGATCCGGCATGGTAACCATTGCGCCACACGGGTCGTCGAATAGATCGAATAGATCGACTTGACCATCGCATGAAAACACAATGTATCTCACAAGTAATACCTACATATTATATTAAATTTGATTTTTTAATGCGATTGCCAAGTCAATCTATTTATTTAAAACCTAAAAGATATTTAATATTGATAATATGGACACTATAAGATGTTGTTACTTGTTAGGTTAGCTAATTACGTAATAACTTAAGACAGAAGGACCCTTAAGTAGGAACTGAATAAATTAACCGACATGGATCTCACAACTTTTTACGGTAGAAGAACTGTGTTGCGAGACTTGGTTTTTTTACAAGTTTTGTTTTTGATGGCATCTCATTTCTTTTTGTAGATAGTTCTACTTTTTTTCCTTTTACAAGTTACCTTTGAACATAATTATATCTAGGTAATTATACACCTTTTATTCCATTATATTATATACAGGTACACTGATTCATTCACTGCAAATGTTACTTTGTTGTACAGGTAGAGTAATTCATAAACTGCAAATGTAACTTTGTAATCCTATATATTTATATGGGATTACAAAGTTATTTATGCAGTTGATGTATCTAGAAAACTGGACCGAAATTTCAAAATATTTTAGTTTTTCCTTGATCTATACAATAAACACTAATTGTGTTCCAAATTTGAAGCTTCTATGTCTGCTAGAAGTGCCTTAGAGTTTTGATGATCGGTCAGTCAGTGAGTGACAAAATTAAGAAACTTTGACTAGTTATAATTCTTAAACTACTGGTTCAAATTGAATGAAATTTGAAATATACGGTGTTTATACAATGCCTGCTTGGTTACTAAAAATTCAGGCTTCTAGCTTTATCCAAAACGAAGTTATAGGGGGTCGAAAATGGCCAGAATTGCTTCGAGAAAAGGATGGTACGGCCGTGCCGCTTTTTTGCTCGACTTGGCGGGGGCACTGCCGTGCCCCCAGATAACTTCAATAATTTTGAGTTAGTCGGCGATACCCATTCGGCCTGAGTTTGGGGTTCGTATTCTAAGTTCGTATTCTAATACGTATTCGAGTAGGTATTACGCAAAAAGAAATATCTGTTCTGACATACAGCGTCAATCATCAGGGACATAATATTGCGCTTTCTCGGTTCTAACCATCAAGAAGAACATTCCTTCACGGGTAGGAACACAAGCAAAATGTTGTCAATAACACGAAAACCCGACCTCCACGAGACTTGTATGAATTAAATATTCAAAAGCTAACACAACACAATACATATAATGCGATACCATCTTCGCTGATTCGCAGTTCGATAAATACATCGGGCGACACAATTTGTATCACAGAACAGATCGATTACGGAATATTGGCTCTTATTCGAGGGGATGAGTCGACATATTGGCGTGAGATGATACGGAGAGATGTTTGAAGTTTGTTGCTCTTTGTGCGTATTTTTCTTTGGACGTGAGCACAATGGTTTGTATTTACGAGGTATCTGTATCTTCGTGTCAAGAGATTGAGTTCTGTCAGACACATCGCGGTCTAACTTATACGTACAAACACTCTTTATTCAACACAACAATAGATGGACGTAAAAATATATTTTTGTATCTTCTTTTACTTAACCAATAAAATGAATGTGAAACAAACTAAAAATCATGTATTTAATTCAACATTGGAAAGTACTGTAGGTACCTGCACGAAGAATTAATTATGAAACAATGTCAGGTAAGACCGACAGTACACTAAAACATGCAGTACATAGTTATATTATAATAATAAGCAAAGGTGTCCTACGGGGCCTACAAATTATTTCTATATTTTATTTTGTTTCGGCAGAGCCGACATACAGTGTCGTGCCGTGCCGACATACGTGTATCGTAATATAGTGATGACCGATTTCTGTAGCCTGAACTTCGAACAACTAATAGTGATCAAAGAACTTGAAGAACTTCTTTAGTTGATAACGATTACAACGAATAACATTATGATGCAATCTCCAGATACTTATAAGGCCGGGTATATAAACACATCTATTAGTAGACGCCTCTAGCCCCCAATACCATGCAAACTGAAAACTAAGGAAATCTCAAGGTTCTCCAATTTCTTGCTAATGCTTTACAGGAATTTGGCAGCATTAGCTCGAAACTGAATATGATTAGATGTATTTTAGAATAGAAACCGTCAATCACCCGCTGCGTTCCGCCCGCTGCGTCCCACCCGCTGGGCGTCTAACAACGCCGTTAGCATATAAAGCACGAATGAAGACAGACGCGCCCCTATCCGTCAAACTGTCAATCTGTCACCTGCCGGGACACTTTTGTTGCGCTGCCATTCTCCAAGATTACTTTTATCGGGGTGTGGGTTGAAATACCTCGCAATACACAACATACTCCAGCGCCCATTTTAGATTTTTGGAGGTGGTTTCAGCTTTTGAACACGCCAATTTAATGACCATAAATTTAAAGCATTTTTTCTGTGATGGATGTGGTAAGCTTTTACAGGAAGTTTTCTGAATGAAACCATTAAGGTTTGAATCTTAGATTTATTTAGTGAAAGAAAACATCATCAAACAATCATGTTTGAGATTATTACAATAGATATTTTGACCGCCGAAGATTGTGATTTTTAAGACCTGAACTTCAGGTTCTCCCCTTTTTTGGGCCATCTTTGGTGTTACGGTTGTCCTTGAGCCGTTGACTCGAACATTATGTCATTGATGTCAGATTATCCCAATGTACTGCCAGAGGCATAATAATTGGTATTCAACCTCGGTTGCTTAATAAGCCCGCAATCAGTACTGGTTTACCAGTTTTACAACTGCTTATACTCCACATCACAAAACATAACAACACACTAACAATATCATTGAAAGTCCAACAACATTTTCCCGATCCTCCCAGGAAACAGGAAAAATATACCCGAAATGGGAAAAATATTCGGCTTGTACATAAACGGTTGACGATATCTCTCAGTAACTTTATCTCCTGTCAGGGGCTTCCAAAACAAAGGTGTTTCCTGCACGCCATAAATCAAGGGCTGTCGGACTCGCCAGTTCGCCACTCCGTCGTCCTCCTTTATGGAGAGGACGGTGACTGATGTCGCATAAACAGAACGACAAATGACTCTTCGGTATCAGGTGTTTTATGTACACCTTTTTACATTAGAACTGCTTTGAAAAAGGGGCAAATTGCGTCCTTTGTTCATCATCGGGTATGTCGCAATGTGAATAGTACAGGGTGGTTCATTACACTGCCCAATTACGAATCAGTAGATTTCACACATCTTTGAGTTCTTATGGAGAACGCTTAAGTGCACAGGTAATTTTCGAAAGTGATCATTTTCCAAGACGACTTTGGAAAAAAAAGCTTCGTAGAGTATTCCATCCCACATCCTCTATTCACGCGTTTCTTATTGGCTAGTAAGTAATTTATTTACATATTTGCTGTAATTAAGCTACATATCAGAACCAGTTTCATTCATACCATATTTTTTTTTTAATTATTTAACTTTTAACTCATGTGTCGAAAACAAATAAAATATATGAAAATATTTTAATTTAAAAGTTTTATTATGTAGGTATCATGCACGCATACACAACTTCGAGGTTGAATTTAATACACAATATAATTTAATATCTACCTTCCTTACGCCAGTGAGCTTCTAATATAATCCCATACTGTATAAAAATTGACTACGCACTGGAAAATTGGAAAATTCTATCTTCATATACAGTACCCGACGCGAGGGATCACCGGTCAGCCACAATACCTGCTCCCGGAATTATCAAGGATATGCAAAATGGGTGTAATGGCCAGGAAAAAGGAAAGATGTAACATAATTTATTGAAATATAGACCTTAAGTTTATATGAAAGTCAGTCAAATAGAACATCAGATAGAAACAGTATGAATGAATGTACAGTCGAACCAAAAGTTTAATTTTCACTTCTGGTTTTTATTTTTCTTAATGTTTCTTATAGATGCTTGGCTTCAGGCTAATAAGCCCCAGCTGCTGTGGGTTTATATTCGTAAAAATCTTTTCAGCCTTATTTATTGAAGGGACTAAAGATTGAAGACTTTATAAAATATCTATAAAGTATTTGTATTAGCTACTTATTTCAATTTAAACTTTTGTCTTGTTGCTTGAGCCGACATTATAAAATCGTTTCAAGTTTTATTATTATGATAGTTTGTACCATGAATTACAAATTATCTTTAATACATTATTTATATCTTTATTATGTCTTGTAATTGTGTTAATTATCATAACTATGGCGTAATTATTATGGTAATATTGTAACATGCATAGAAATATCTTGTTTAAAGACAATAATTATTACCGTATTTAAGTAAGATTACGATCCCAAAAACGTAACAACAGTTTGGCCACGTTTTAAGGAGGTTAATATCGATATCAACTCAAGATCATCATACTTATAATGACTTCACCCACTATTTTTAACGAAGACGTTGAATAAATAAGCAATTTTGTATGACTTATAAGCGATCCCGCAAAAGTTGGTCATCTATAACGTCGAGAAACGTCGGAATTATTATTTCTGGGGCGCACGTGACGTAGGAATAGACGTGGGGATTATTGGGGATGACCCGATTAGCTCTTCCGTTGTTCGTCGTTTATGTTGTAAGTTGTTATCAACAAAGGCTTTAACGTAGTACTGGACGATACGCCACGGAACATTGTTGCTAGTTTCTCTAGAGGCATTGGCTTTGAGTGCGAATTGAGTGATTTGATGTCGTCAAAGTGTAAGATCATTGACATTCATTTTTATATTTTAAACCCTCAGTTTAGTCCCTCCCTATCTATACACCTTTATTTTCATAATAGTTTAAAAGTTAAATTCTTCTCATTTCTAGTGATGGGTATTAATTGCTTGGATATTTCCTTAAAGATTTCAGTTGTGTTGTAGTATGTAATTTTTACTGAATAATTGTATCTTCATAAGATTTATTAGTAGGTACAAATAGTAATAGTAACAATATTTTATTCTAAAGTAATTCAAAATTATGAAACAAATATAATCCTTTATCTACAAATCCCAAAAATACAATCATCAAATTACAAAAGATTGTCAAAAATTGACAAAAATCATTTTTCTAAAAAATATTTCAAAGGCATATATTTTTTTGTTTTCTTGCTAAGACTTAATCTGAGCGCTGAAATTTGTTTCCCCAAGTGTACCTAGTAAAGCTTGTTTCCCGGCGCAGCGGCGCGGTACAAGAAAGGCGGCATTATCTGTGGAAACTCCATTCTTACACGCCCGTCAAAAGGTAAATGAAAAATTGTCCGGCTTATCTGGACCTTATAAATCTCTCCCGCCGCCCCGGTCGCGTGACGTCACCCGATATCTATACTCCACTTTATCCTACCACTTCCACTAGTTTCAATGTTACAGTGTTGTATTAGCATTGGCGATAAATTCTTATCTAACTATCGATTGCGTAACTCGGTTCTCAGGGGCCCTGCCTGCGAAGCAGGGTCCTGAGTTCGATTTCCGGTGAGAGATGAATGAGGAATGATGAGAACAGATGAGTGATCGTTATGTCTAATGTGTTGTGTCCCCCACCGACACAGACTTGTAGTGCGGGGCCAGCAGGGGTGAGTGAGTAGGTAAATGTATCCATTTTATTACTATTCAGTCTAACAATCACCGTGGAGTTCATAAGAACTTTGTCACAAACATCCAATAAAACCAGCACAGTGACAAGCCACGCCCATCAAAGTGGACCTGGTTGCAGAACTGGTAATTTCCATGTATTTTTGTCATTTAAATACTCGTTTACACTATAATATCCCTTGCCTAACAATTGTCAACATAACCCTTAAAAGCTACTACTACTACGAGTTGTGCCGTAGCAGCTCATCTTAAGCTCGAGTGATCAAAGTTATTTACAATCAGTTGGTCAAATACGACTGATGACGGCTCTATGGCTTTCCAAAATAGATCGCTACGAAAAAACTAATAACCTTTTTATTTCCCAAGCCCAGCGGTCGGCCTTTTGAAACCTATTTGACGGCAAAATTGTTTATTTTCATACCGATTGTTATCTTAGCAGCGTGTAATTATGCATTTTGTTGGTACCATTCATGAAATTGGTATATTTAAGTGTATACTAGCTTTACTGTGGTTTAGTGCGACGCTAATGGCGGGGAGTTTTAGGTTTTTTTTGGGTACTTTGAGTAAAAATTAAAACCAATGATAAGTATCATCGATACCTTAACCGAAAATACCGAAATTAACTCTATACAGGGCCTACATAAATAAAAACTCACACATTTATACCCCTCCCCCCGCAATCGGATATAGTATTACAGATGGGAGAAGAGGCTTATTTGTCACATATGTCTGCCCGGTCGGGAATCGAACCCGGGACCGCTCGCATCGCTGGCAGGATCACCACCAACTAGGATACGTTTTTAGGGTTCCGAAGTAAAATCGGAATAGTATAAATATAGTTAGTATATTATAGTTTCGTCATGTCCCTCCGTCCGAAGCACCGAGACCCTTTGTGCTAGAAAGCTGTAATTTGTCATGGATATACGTATTCACTAAAACTCCAGAATCGTAAAATAAAATATTGAAAAACATTTTTTTCAGGGTATCTCCCTACAGGTAACGTGAGGACGAATTTTTTATTCGTCGCGTATCCTATAGTGTGGGGTATCATTGAAAAGGTCTTCTAAAAATATTATATTATATATATGGGTCTCCTAAGACCATTTTTGGAATTAGGGGTCCGTTTGCGAAATATTTAACTTTAAATTAAAATGCTAATTTTGGTTAGAGTCAAGTGTCCCCCGCTGCTCGCTAAACGGTTGGAGTTGGACGAGTGAAAAAATTCTCAAAAATAGTTTATATGAAGAATTTCCAAGGAAAACTATCACGGCTATGTTAGCATATGTAGTTAATGAGTAATAGTCGATAAACTTACTGCTTCGGAACCCTACATTGCGCGTGGCCTGACACGCACTTGCCCGGTTTTTAATGTTTCATTTTGCTTGGGTATCTTAACATTTAACCCTTTTATTTATTTTTGATATCTTAGAGAGATACATCTTTTTGTTAGTGTTAAAAATAAGTTTTGGATTGTGATACTTGGCAAGAAAAATAAGACAAAACTGGATGTACGCAGCGCACGGTAATAGCATTGATTAAAGATACCCGGTAGCCGGTAGCCGGTGTCCTACAATACAATGCTAGTAACAAAGAAAAAGATCGATAGAAACGGCCGGCGCCAACCTGTTTTCCTTCGCTTATTACTTTTGCTATGAAATAAAAATACCTAGTTATATTAAATTGTTTCTTTCTACAAACAAATAAAGGTCTCGATCACACCGGTAACTTCGTATTCAGAAACTGTCCTCTTCGTTACATATTTTCTCTTTATTTGAATACATAGTGTAAACAATTAAATTATATTTCGTTCAAGTAAATATATGAAATATTGTGTACAGTGTACAGAAAAAAATACGCTTCTTTGTCGATTTGGGGGGCAAGTACCTACATGTTTATGGAATTTATACGTTATTAAATTGAACCGACCAAGACCGAATCGGAATTGCACGTGTCTAGAAATATACTTTAGTTTTTTCCGGTGTTCATTTAAACAATTCGTATTTTACAAACTGATCTGCGAATGATTCCATATTTTTTCATTTACAAGTACGCAAAGGTACAAGATGGCGATGGAATTTACATCAACAACGCCCCCTACCGAGCTAACAAGGGAACGTATAAAGAAATTGTACACAACCCAATATAAACTTGATCATAAATAGAAGAAAATAGACCGGGAACACAATTTAAACCCACATTTCACTAAACTGTGGACGTTACAAAAAATATGAACAGGATACGGAAGTTAGCCAAAAACGTAAACGCAAAAAGTGTGTGGTTTCGGTTCGGTAGTGGCGTGTTCCCGCGCCGTTACCATAAACATACCCAGCTACACCGCCGATCACCACCAAGTATGATATATTTTTATATCTATATTTTTAATTAAAATTTCAATATTAATAACTAATAACGCTAACTAGGAGTCCTGTGTCGTGGGTGCCATCAGCCATGGACAACACACTAAGACGAGAATACTAAAATAAATTTAATAATAAAATAATAGCCGTAATAGTTAATTAAATTACATTTATAAAGCCCAAAAACGAAGTAACGATCCACCTGACGGTAAGTGCCATCATCACCCATAGACATCAGCATCACTTGCTGACGACCAAGAATGAAGAACGACAAAGAATGAAAGAACTGGCTCCCTATCATCTACTTACAACTTGACGAATCATTTGGCCTGACTCAAGGAAGAGGGTGGTACCTCCAGGCGGACTTCATGGAAAGATAATACCAGTAATAATATTAATAACTTAATTTTCCATAATTGTCCAAAAACTTTTCCCATTATTTTCGTCGGACGGACGTATAGCAGCATTAAATAAATAATTCAGTTTGAACTTATCAAAGGAACCCAAAACGTAGTAAGGAAGTACAACCACAGCGATATTTGAAATGAGTTGCGTGATCCGATAATTGCATCGTATTTGCTGAAGGGCCATAGATTTGATTAACGAGCGAGATAAAAATTTGGGACGTAATTAATGTCGTAATAAAACCATTCCTATAACAACTTAATACAGTTGGCTTAAAAATATTATTCATCTAACCTTGCGCCCCCGACTATGTACAAGAATTAAAATTAACAAAGGTATTGAACAGAGAAATATTTAAATAACGTTTTATTTAATGTTTAAACTTTAAATTGCTTATATAAAAGCTTCTTAATAAGTACTAATAGCACAAATCGAGAGTAGTTTACGAAGTCCTACTAATTCACTCCAGCATTCATGTGGTTATAATCACAAAACGCTCTCTGACTGAAATTGTCGCAGTTTCAATGCATTTCTAGTTATTATTAACTAAGTGCATTATTAAATACAAAGTATCGTTGAGATCGATCCAATAGAATCTATTAGTAATCTACACTTAAACTATAATTATAAAGAAGAAAGATTTGTATTTTTGTATGTTTGTAACGAATAAACTCAAAAACTACCGGACCGATTTCAAAAATTCTTTCAGCGATAGAATGCTAAATTATTCCTGAGGGACACAGACAATATTTTATTGTGATTAATAATATTTTTTCTTCATCACAAGTAAAAATGTTTGACGCCCAGCGAAGTGGGTTACGGTCAGTTAGTATCCTATATAAAAATAGAACCTTACTAAATATAGATGAATAAACAGGAAATTATGTTTATCTACTGATTATTCCACCGATTACCAGACATAATTACCAGCAATACTGAGTAGAACGTGTAGACTGTAGCCTATCCAGGGCCAAATCTCTATCAGTAATACAATAAGAAAGATTACAGTGGAAAATTTTATTTATTTAACAATTGAACAAGATTTGACATTGAGCTTTCGAACCCGGCCTGCGTTTATATTGTCGCCGTTAATATGAGCAGAAGCTGGTTGTGGAGTGGTCACTGGCCAGCAGTTGGCTGGGTGACTGCTACTGCCTGGATTCAGAGTTGCGAACACGTCATATAATTATCACTCTTCATGGGCTGCTTGTCCAAAAAGGAGCATAATCAGTATCAGTTCAGGCGATAGGTATGAGCTTCGATCACTGGTTTTCAGTGTGTCCTATTTTGCCGCGTAGTTCGGCCATAGTGGTACATATTATTATATTACAGTGTTATGTTTTACCAAAAAGCCGATGATTATATTGATAAGAACAATTTATTACTGGAATATTACAACATTTTATCGCAGGTTGAATAAAAGCTTGTTATTGACTAGAAGCCGACATTTGATTTCAACATCTGCTGTGGCAAGCTGCGAAACAGATTTATTGATTTGTTTTATAGTTAAAATAATTGCCAAGTGCGACCTAATGTTTGAGTTTAGGTTCTGTTTATGTTTAATAATAATACAATAATAATAGACATATGCAAGGAAGGCAATGACTTGAAATTAAATACGTATTTTGCGCTTTTTTACGAAGCCCTTGATACAACTTTTTTTATCAAAATTTATCCGTATTCTATTCTTGAAACGACTTATTGTTAAAAGTATGGTGTACCTGTATTCCTGTATTACTACTGAAGGATATATTGCAATCTATTTTAATGCAGTTGCTTAAATTTTTTTGACCTCAGGCAGAGTTTAAACTCTGCTTCCTCATTTCTTTTAAAAGGTTTCGTAGAAAATGGTTTTTGTAAAGAGTTTCAAGAACCCAAACAATATTTTGTTTCTCAAAATTAACTCGGCAGGTGTAAAATCAGTTTTTATTAGCACTGATGGAACAGAAGGTCACCTATCATGTCCGATAGTCAAC
The DNA here is from genome assembly GCA_951805285.1 of Thymelicus acteon. Taxonomy (NCBI): domain Eukaryota; kingdom Metazoa; phylum Arthropoda; class Insecta; order Lepidoptera; family Hesperiidae; genus Thymelicus; species Thymelicus acteon. Next base: position 680,287 of record OX638227.1, on the reverse strand, counting down.
AAATAAAAGGTATTTACATTATTTAATAGGTATTATTATAAACCACATATTAATTATTAGTTAATATCAATCATGTGCTTACGTCAAGCTACTTAATGAAGACATCTGCGAGTTTTTACACAATGTTTTAGACTTAGGTAATTATAAACGTGGCTAATAAATATCTTATTTTCTTAAAGCTATAGTAAAACAAAATAATCATGTTGTTGTGTAGAATTAAAAATCTTTGTTATTTTTTCACATTCATTTATAGAAATACAGTTTCTGTTCTACTTATTTCGAGAATATTTCTTAGAAAAACAATTTTTTAAATGCCTAAAGTCTAACGTTAATTTGAATATTATTTGAAAACTTATTTCTGCCCGCGGCTTCATCGCCGGAAGTGTGTTTTCATAAACCGAAATCACAAACATAGGTAAACATCCAAATTAACAGGGAAACATACAAACATAAAATCTATCACATGAACTAACCCTGGATTGGTAGTCGTATTGTCGTATTGTAAGTTGTATTTTCTTTATTAGTATAAATCAATTTTACGGACGTCTATATTATTGAAACGTACAGAGATATTTCTCGTATAATATAATATATTATCCCGTATAGTGTATAGTAGTCCCAATAGGTGCTGTTATTCCGCTCCCAAGTGTACACTACATGGACACTTGCGCTAGGAATTCCGGCGGACAGGCGCACAAATAAAGGGAAGCTATGTTGAACGCGCACCACTATCGTTTTAATTTATACCAGCACCGCCAGGGTTGCCAAAATACATATACTTGCAAAGAAAAAACAAAATAACTTTATACTACGTAGGTTTTTGTTCGAAGAATAGATGTAGGCTGTTTAATAGTGCCGGAGTCAAAATTCGACAGTATTCAACGCATCAAAGGGTATTTATTACATTGTAATCTTTTACCGAACTATTGTCTTTAATAAATGTATTTGTTACATATATTTTATATAGGTACATTTCGCTTTTTACACTTCTTCTCCGTGTAAACTTTATGTATACTAAACCTGTGATGCCCGCCTTTATGCATTATTTCTCAAAATGGGGTAGGTACAAAAGTTTTCCTATCACGTACGTTTTCACTTCATTTAGATAAGAGTGAGCAAAAACAGGACCTTTTTTATAGAGACATTTTTAGTATTTGATATCTGTACCAAGTTGTATAAGTGCGTAGCATTATTTATTTAATTATGCCTCGTCGAAGCAGCCCTACCGAGCACCCCGTAGCAACTTGTAGCAATTACGGCAAATTTACTCGCGTCCGTCTGTCGCTCGTCGTTGCCGTGCCGCCGGCAATTTCAGCGGCTTCAGGCTTTCTTGTTACAATATTCATTATTGTGCCTACTGGGCTTGTTGGGAAATGTGCAACTATTTCAGGAGCCAGGGTTGTAGTAATTTGAGCGGGATTTTGCCGCTGTTTCAGCTTTTTTATGGCAATAGCCGACAAACGAGCTAAACCCATCCATCCATCCATCCATCAGCCCTTGGAGGTCCACTGCTGGACATAGGCCCGTAACTTGCGCCACTCTGACCGGTCCTGAGCCTTCTGAATCCAGCGGATGCCCGCTGTCTTCTTCAGGTCGTCAGTCCACGTAAAGAGCTGTACCCACCCGATGGTATGTGGCTATCGGCGCCCATGCACATCAGCGACATCTCATCACTGATGCGTTGCCGGCCAAGAAAGGGAGAGGAGTAACAAAGATAGCTTGAATTGGAGGTTTGAATTCGATTCCCGCGTCTATATTTTTAATGATGTGGTAGGTACATGTATTTAATTATTAGTTCAAGTAATGTATAATTAATAGAACGTAAATCTTTGGTGATGAAAAATACCGCTACGAATTTCAATATTGTCAAAAACGATATTTTGATAAGAAAGGGGTTTTCATCATCTTTGAATTCAAGTCAATCTCTTATCGCAAATATCGAAGTCAATATCTTTTGTTCATAACAATAGAATTGTTGAACGAACGAAGCGGAGGGGTGCAGGGTGCGCTGGCTACTTGAAGCCTTTTTGCGCTTTGATAAGGTTTACTTTGTGACTCCTTTCAATGGACTGTTACTTTTCAAACAGCTGCTTGAAAATGTTGTTATACTACTAATATCAATAAATTTATTAATGTGATAGTTTGCATTGTTGTTTGTTACTCTTTAACGCAAAAAATACTTAACAGATTTTCATGAAATTTAACATATAGGTAGGCCATGACCTGGAATAAGATATAGGGTTCCTATGGTCCGGAAAAACGCGGGCAAGCCGTGGACAGCGTGCGAGTAACCATCACGTGCAGTTGCTGCAATACTTAAGAGTAACTGACTCCAGTATCCAGTAAAGTATTTACTGTTAAATGTAACTGAACGAAGTAAAAGTGGCTAAATGTTCACGCTCAATAATTCTGGATTATAAATATGATGGACGTATTACTGTATATTTATGTATTTTAGCCGTATTGGGGCGGCTTAGAATACTAACCCCAATCCCACGCCGGATGGGTGTCGTAAAAAGCGACTATATCCGGCCCGCTGGTGGTAGGACTCCTCGAGGGATTATATTAGTAATATTGATTTTAATTATTAATTAATACCATTATTACTATTATTATTTCTCCATGGGGTTCGCCTGGATAGTTACCACCCTTGAGCATGAGTCAGCCGCCAAACGACTCGTCGTGTTCCGGCTGGGGGCTTGAGAGCCAGTTCTTTCTTTCTTTTTCTTCTCTCTTTCTTGGCCGGCAACGCATCGGTGATGCCTTTGGTGTTGCTGATGTCCATGGGGGACGATAGTCACTTACCATCAGGTGGATCGTCAGCTCGTTTGCCGGCTATTTACATAAAAAAACTACCTATTACTCACGTTGAATTTGTCCAACTACTTTCGAATTTATCCGAGATCCTCTTTCAAGAAACCACCAGATTTTCGTCAAAAAGATATTCATGTCGTCCCACACATAATAATTATCATGATAATGAGCCTAAACCATACTACAGTTAAATTACAAGTAATGCATCTACTACAAAAAAGTTATTCTTTGATTATTCCCATGACTCCCATGATTATACTGTAGTATGGTTATATGGTAAAAACGATTGTGTATAGTTTGATTGCAAAGCTGGCACAGGCTGTAAACACGGCAATGGTTTTTTGTTCCCACGACGCAATCGTTAATATTAAAACCATCAGAGTGACACATAGTGGTTCATCACGCGATCGCGAGCGGATTTTAGTGTGCTCGGTAAATTAGTTTAAGTTGGTTTACCAGTTAAAATCTTTAACTGGGTGCCACTATAAGCATAAATGCCACGATGAATGCAATACAAATTTCGTAATAGTTTCTGAATGATTTTGGATTGAAATTTGGGTTTACAAGTATTCAACATAAAAGATAAATTATAAGATGGACGGCAAGTGTCACTTTCTATAGAAGTTGTGGCTCTGTTCATCAGGATCGACAAAGGTCCACATGTACTTAAATCCGTGGATACATTTTCATGTTCCTTGATCCACATGTGGATAATTTGTGACATTGCTGTCAGTTGTAGTAAAGTCCTTTCCCTACCGTACGTGTAAAATGAATGTGCCGTACATAGCTATTCTGTGAGTAAAATCACTTGAGAAATACACATGATAGTGTCATCCATTGTTTTTACAAGACGCCTGAAAAGCATGTTGCTGATGTTTTAGGTCATCATTAGGTCAAGTTATAAGGTTCTGATCACTTTTGTTTATTCATTCCTTCCTTTTGGTAGTTTATTCTTAGTTACTGCGGCACAAAAACACATTTAACACGAATATACTTTTAGAATTACTACTTGTGGTGTCCATGGATAGCAGTGGTCTTGTTAACAATGTACCTACCTACTCAGTACGTTATAACATTAAAAGTATACTAGTTAGTTTGTCAGACCTTGCCCTATGGCCTATAACAATGTAACTAATTTCTATTAAATGGAGATACCAATGCAGGAAATGTATCCCTAATATTCTGTCTAGATAAGTAGGATCTCAACGAATCATTCCATTTCGCGGCCCTGTAAAACCATTGCGTCCCGAACAATAAATTAATCCTTTTTTTTCTCCGACTCTTTTACTTACGGAAGTTGTAAATTGTTTCACTAAAACAAGGACAGATATACATATAAACCTAGGTGCAAAAGAGATGGTAGGAGGTTTTGTGATCACCGACAATGGAGGAGAATTTACGAGCTTTCGGTCGCCCATTGTTCCAGGCACAATGCAACGTTATTTATAACTGTAGTGTTCGTCTGTTTGTCATGCTAATATGGAGCAATATTGAGGTTTCAATAATTATTATTTATTAAATTTAAAAAAATACAAATATTTTATATCCTCACCCATCAATCATCCTGAAAGATAGCTCTCTGCAAATCTTTTTAAAGAAGTACATATTATAATATTAGGAAAATCTCAGAAGGAAAATCATCCCAGCTTGCAGGTACTTCAAAATTATCAAGATAATCTGTCCGTGGAAAAACTTGATTGGTTCCAATTGTCGTAGATACCAATTAAAACACAACCTCATAATTATAAGGCAACGGTTTACGCAACGTTTGCGACACCAGGTGTTTAAACATTAACCCTGTTGGGGTAATAAGCCCCAAAAGTGCCCCAAACTTAACGCATTAGCGTGAAGTGTGGTGATTGTTGTTGCTAGGGCGCTATCTGCGATCGATTGCTAGTATTGCTACCCAGCACCCAGCTTGACCCAAAAAGCCCAAAAAGTGTTATCACCGTGAAGCGCTATCACTCCGTTTATCAGTACACCACATTCATTTGTTAAGTGATAACGATCGAGGAGCATTGCGCGTTTCCATTGTGCCAGGTAACAACAATCACGTGTGATGGTAGGGTGCGGCACGGCTTGTATGACGTATGTCGACGCTTGAAAGGCAAACATTACCAAGCGACATGTTGACAACTTTACACTAGAGCATTTTAAAGTTTTTAATTTTAGAAAAAAAATCGTAAAAAACTGCATTTAAAATTCATTGGTATTAAGTAGCTATGACTAATAGGCGATTTTTTACGATTTTTTTCTAAAATTAAAAACTTTAAAATGCTCCAGTGTAAAGTTGACAACATGTCGCTTGGTAATGTTTGCCTTTCAAGCGTCGATGTGTATGTTTCATGACTTACTCATCATCCAGGTAGATCGTATAAGTCAGAGTAATTATTCTGACTTTTACAGTTACCCATGGGTAACTTTATAATATTTTTATAAGAATCCATAGTAGTTTTTGATTTTCTTTCTTATTTTCTTTTTAACTGAGATGCTAAGTGGTCAAATTCTTTTTTGAAGAAAGAAAGAAAGTACTTAAGTCAAAAAGTAAAGACGTGAAACACCGTGTCGTGTGGCAATGGAATAGAGCGTGGAGATACAGTCGGTTGGTCGCTCTCCTCGCCTCTCCTCGCCTCTCCTCGCCCTCCGGCCAGCCGCTGGCCACCACCGGTAAATTCAATTTATCGCTACGGAATCATTCGCTCGTACGACTAAATATTAGTAGAATATGCTTCAGCTAGGAAGACCGCTTGCTCAGTGGTTTGATGTGGCTCAGCTCAGGTTCAGGTGGTCAGCGTTGAAATCTACAGGATGAACCGCAAACTTGTCGCTTCGTGTGTAAATAAAAATATGATAATAATGTCAGTAAAAACGTACATAAATCATCAATCGTGCGTGAATCATTTTTCAATCACAGATTTCTAAATCTTATACTAATATCACAGTTATATCTATGTATGGTTATGTCTTCTGTGATTTTATCAGAATGTCAGGTATGGAATTTAAGAAACTACAATGATAATAAAATTTTCCCAATAATATACGTATAGTATGGTGTACGGAGAATGGTAAAAATGGTACATATTTGCTGATAATGCTTTGTCCCTAGGAGTATAAATATTATTTTATCAGCAAATACAAATTCTTAGTTTTACTACGAAAATGGCAAAAGCCCGCTTGGTGTGAAGGGGGTGTTAAAAGATAAAGGTTCTAAATAATCGCAGATGAAAGGGGTTGGACCGTATGTTTATATCTTCTCAGAACGATATAAGTGCCTCCTCAGAATGGAAACATTCATAGTTACATGTTGGTTGGTATAATAAAATGTAACAACTGAGTGCTATTTACAAATAAAACTCTGTTTGACACAGTCGACAGTTTTCCAACGACCAAGTTAAATTTGTTACTAAATTCAGTTTATCTTTTTGCTAGTTACTTAGTTTTGTTAGCAAAAAAAAGCCATAATTGTCCCACTGCTGGGCTCGGGGTCTCCTCTCACAATGTGAGATGTACAGGCCATAGTCTACCACGCTGGCCAAGTGCGGATTGGTAGATTTCACACACCTTTGAGAACTTTATGGAGAACTCTCGGGTGTGCAGGTTTCCTCACGATGTTTTCCTTTACCAAAGCAAGTGATAATTAACTTCTAATACGCACATAATATTTGAAAATCAGAGGTGCGTGCCAGGATTTGAACTCGGGCCCCTTCGTTCGAGAGACTAACGTTCTAACCGCTAGGCTATCACTGCTGTCACCTGTTTCGTTAGCTATAAAGTTGTACGGAACTCTAAGTGCGCGAGTCCTTCTTTTTCCACAACCATGTCATGATAATGCTAGCCTAAACGAAAAAAAAAAACGTTTTGCTGATAGCACTTTAAGCAGCTACAGTAAATACTTATAAATTACAAGTTTCTTCCTCTACACTATCTACAATATTCCAACACTTTTGGATTAAGTATTTTTGTTTTTTGTTGCTCCGTCCAAGTCGTAGGACCATAATTTACTTCCTTAGAAGTTATCGTGTCACATAAAATGTTAGTAATGTTATAAACTTCTCAATCGGAGAGATTCATAGCAACCTTCGTATCTTCCTTATCCTTTTTTAAAATATCACAGTAGTAACTATTACGATATTACCAGTATTTAGTGCTACACGCTTAGAGTAATAATAGGTATACTACAGTAATTGTATAGGGGGAATCCCCCTAGCGCCGGACAGCAGCTAGTACCGGACAAAAGACGTCGAAACTTGAAATAATGCTCATAAAAACATTCGTGTAATTAAAGACGTGAAACTCAACGGTTAGATCCCCCCCGCCGCACAGGAGGCGTCAATTTCGTTCGATACCCCTTACAGGTTACACGTTAGTCATTTTGCGCAGTAATTTTTTGCATCGAGTAATATTCAAAACGTCATAGATTTTATTTTTAAAGTGAATTAATTGTGTGTGGTGCTTCTGATTTAATAATTGGTTAGTACGCTTTACATTGATATTCTTTTTTTGTGGATTTATTGATAAACTTTATTGGTAACCGAAACTATAATGCTGTATATTATTCCCGTAAGTCCGGACAGTAACAGATTCCCTAGTACCGGACAAATATATTTTGACAAAACAGTGTGCCGGATATATTTTATATAATATTGTAATGCTGTTATTTATCTTTTCAGATCAACTTATATAATGGAGACGAAAAAAAAGTATCTGGGACCCAATAAAATTAAAATTACCACGAAGCCTGCGCGGATATTTTATTTATTTATAAACTCTTTATTGATTGTACACCATAAATATCATGTTAAATATACACAGAAATTTTACTACTAAGCACAATACAAAGGGCGACTTTATCCCTTACAAGCGATTTCTTCCAGGCAATCAACAAGATGAAGGAAAAGACAAGTCGTCGTCGGATATCCTAGTGTACAGAAATGTATGTTTGTAACCGTTGTAAATATTTTTAATTCTTCTGTTATTATTACTACTTACAATGTTGAAATGAAGAATTATTTTATTAAAAACTATTTTGTATTTGATTATTCGTTGCTATAAGACTTGTCATTTATTTTTAATTTTGTTAATTTATTTAGATTTTTATAATGTTTATATGGCTCAGACATTTATAGTATTAATGTAAGATTATTGTGTAATTTTAAATCTTTGTAATTCCATAATCACCAGGTTTTGTCTAGTCTTATGGATTTGAATTTATACTTGTCCGGTACTAGGCGCCAAATTTAAATTAAACCAAAAACTAAACCTATAATTGATTTCATTTTAAGGGGCTAAAATATGCACAATGTTCATCTTTCTTGACTTATTTTAATGTCACTTATATTTGTTGAAATGAAAATGTTGAGTATCGAAATAAAAACTTATTATTCAATTTTTTGTTTATTAAAAACCTTAAGTGTCCGGTACTCGGGGGTCTCCCCCTACTCTAAGGCTACACGTTTAACAGAAGTTATATCGGACAATAAGTTTCAGTGATTTCAACTGCTATAACAATAGAAACCGGAATGAATGTTTGGGAAAAATTCAACCCTCTTTCTAGTACTTTCTCTCTTTCTCCTAGACACGGTTTACCAAGATTTTTCACTTGCAGTAAATGTTGTATTTTGTAGCTATAAAAAAAACAGATTTTTAATATTGATAATATGGTCACTATAAGATGTTGTTACTTGTTAGGTTAGCTAATTACGTAATAACTTAAGACAGAAGGACCCTTAACTCGTTAGTTACCGGGAACGTTCCAGCACGTTCGAACTCAAAGGTACCGCCGCCACGCGGATTCTAACGAGTTAAGTAGGAACTGAATAAATTAACCGACTTGGATCTCACAACTTTTTACGGTAGAAGAACTGAGTTGCGAGACTTGGTTTTTTTACAAGTTTTGTTTTTGATGGCATATGGTTTTACCCCAGTCATACTGGTACATCCTTATACTGGTTGGATGGGTTTACATTTAACCCATCTACCGAACTCCCGTTACCATATATTGGTCCTTAGTGCACCCTTAGATGTTATATAAGTTTATGATTGTCATTTTGGCATCCAAAATCTCGAGATGACATGACACTGATGATCATATCCGAGGCCCGGTACCACAAAATAGCAGCACGGCTGGCGATTATCCTCTGTAAATCATTAGTTAATGAGTCAGTAGGGACCGCAATGGCACATCAACTTTTACTATTATTACGTGCTTATGATTCTGATATTGCTGGGTTTCTTGTAACTACCGAGGGTTCTGGACACGGACATAAATTTATTATAATCAAGAAGGTCATAAAAAATAAGTATACGCTCTTACAAGCAAACTCCTGTCTTAAGATTACGTTGCACGGACACATTACACACCAGGAAATTATAACTAACTATACTTACATCTATCTCTTGCTTTTTCCAACCGGGAATCGAATCCGATACCCTTTGCTTCAACGTTTACTACACAATGAGCTAAGGGATCACCAGCGTCAGTACTCCACATATCTTAGTGATGAATCAACAACTTCATGATTACCTTCTTGGTCGCCGTCCCCCACACATTTGTAATCTGGGGGCACGGCAGTACCCCCGCCAAGTCGAGCAAAAAAGCGGCACGGCCGTACCATCCTTTTCTCGAAGCAATTCAGCCCATTTTCGACCCCCTATAACTTCGTTGTGGATAAAGCTAGAAGCTTGAATTTTTAGTAACCAAGCAGGCATTGTATAAACACGATATATTTTAAATTTCATTCAATTTGAACCAGTAGTTTAAGAATTATAACTAATCAAAGTTTCTTATTTTCGTCACTCACTGACTGACCGATCATCAAAACTCTAAGGCACTTCTAGCAGAAATAGAAGCTTCAAATTTTTAACACAATTAGTGTTTAGTGTATAGATCAAGGAAAAACTAAAATATTTTGCAATTTCGGTCCAGTTTTCTAGATACATCAACTGCATAAATAACTTTGTAATCCCATATAAATATATAGGATTACAAAGTTACATTTGCAGTTAATGAATTACTGTGCCTGTATAATAAAGTTACATTTGCAGTAAATGAATCAGTGTACCTGTATATAATATAACGGATAATAGGTGTAGATAGATACCTAGATATAATCATGTTCAAAGGTAACTTGTAAAAGGAAAAAAAGTAGAACTATCTACAAAAAGAAATGAGATGCCATCAAAAACATAACTTGTAAAAAAAACCAAGTCTTGCAACTCAGTTCTTCTACCGTAAAAAGTTGTAAGATCCATGTAATACCAAGTCGGTTAATTTATTCAGTCTCTACTTAAGGGTCCTTCTGTCTTAAGTTATTATATAATTAGCTAACCTAACAAGTAACAACATCTTATAGTGACCATATTATCAATATTCAAAATCTTTTATGTTTTAAATAAATAGATTGACTTGGCAATCGCACTAAACAATCAAATTTAATATAATATGTAGGTATTACTTGTGAGATACATTGTGCTTTCATGCGATGGTCAAGTCGATCTATTTATTTAAAACATAAAAGATTTTTAATATTGATAATATGGTCACTATAAAATGTTGTTACTTGTTAGGTTAGCTAATTATGTAATAACTTAAGACAGAAGGACCCTTAAGTAGAGACTGAATAAATTAACCGACTTGGTATTACATGGATCTCACAACTTTTTACGGTAGAAGAACTGAGTTGCGAGACTTGGTTTTTTTTACAAGTCATGTTTTTGATGGCTGCCTTTATCACTGCCTTGCCAGCCAGCAACAAAAGCGGCCAGAAACCAGAAAAAGAAATAGTAAGAACTGGCTCCCAAGCCCCCAGCCATAAACCAAAAATGGGAGTGGTACTTGAGCTACCGGACTTAAAGACTGTTCAACTAATAATTTAGAAAAAGAAGAGATTTTCACGGTGCTTGCAAATGTCCCAAGTTTTTCCGCTTACAAAACGTTTGTGCTCGGCTGCACTGCAAGACGAACGCTGCAAACATCAAAGCAAGAAAGACAATTTTCAGAATTTCCGGCGCGCGCGTGTTTCAGAGATTTTGGTTATGTTTTTAATAAAGAGAAAACGTGCTGCAGTTGCTCCACTTTTTGAATGCGCGGTGCAGCCGGCGCACGCACACACAGGCAGACAGCTCCATGTTTTAATATAACATGCGCGTTCTATGATGGAATTGAGCTTCAGTTTTGGAATATTATTCAATATTGTATGAACGCACTATGTTAAATGATTGTTATAAGTGATCACATCACAATCTAAGACTAACTTACTACTGGACTAGAGTCATCTCACAGTTTAATATTATTGTATAGTTACATACTTTAATAACTAATTTACGTCTGTAATCTATTTAAGCGACACGGATATCACTAAAAGACAGAACTGGAACTCCAATAACAACTGAAACTTATTATAACCCGAATCTATTATTTCGTTTACCTTTATGACTACATTTTGTTCGCCATACACTAATTTGTTCGCCAGTTGTATCAGAGTACAAACAATCAGAAGAGACGATCGGGTCGCAGTGTTGTTGCCGCCACCCAGCCGCTGCCGAATGTAGGGCCGGAACGCCCTCAAATGTATTTAATTTTAATTTATACGCTGGTAGTTGGTACAATCGCGAGAAAATGTTATGTAAAAAATATTTTCATCGTGGTTTCTGTTTGTCCTAATGGTTAGCTGGCAGAAAATGCATTAAATAAATAAATAAATATTCTATAAATCATTTATTTTTGTTTGAAAGTATTAATAAAAATATGTTTATTAACATACATATAAAAATTTTGCACTGAGGCACATTGTGATAATTTTTATCATACAATAGAAACTTTAGCAGCCATCGATCTACAAGACAGAGATGTATTTTGTAAACAATTCTTGCGTTATAGCAAGCAATAAGTAAACTAGTATAAATTTAAAAATTAAAAAAATTCTCACCTGCTATCAAAAATCTATCACGAACCTTTTTGAAATCCTTATGGTGAGCTCTTTAAATTGATACCCATATTGCATTATTTGATTTATTTCCATTTTTTTATTCTTCAAACAATGGCATCTCACAGCCACCATATTTGTTTTTTTTTTCTTATCTAAAAACGCTTGGGTTATCAAGACGAACCTAATGACATTTTAATTATATAAATCCGTTCAGCAGTTGGAAAGATATTAAGAGGTAATAAAGAATATGTCATGCATACTTTGCATGCAGGTATACATATATGCATATATACATACAAGATATGCGCGAAAAACATAACCCTTCCTGGCAGTCGGGTAAAAAAACATTAAATAATATTTTTACTAATTACCTACTATATGGTTTGTCCCCGAATGTACCGTCCGTACAGGAACGCAATGCAACTATACAGATTTAATTAATACCAAGGTTTATTGCCATTGTACACTCAGGGTTGGCACCGGCTGGCAGCGGAACTGGCCACGGGTCACGGGAGCTATGATCAGATCAGATAGAAACTGTGATAAAAATAATTTAAAAAGAATTTACTGCGTAAAGTATTTTATTTATTGGAAGTTACCCTGTAATTTAACATTATTTTCAAATCCACAACGATCAATGATACTGAATGGCTCCTGATTGCAAAAACATCGTAATTTTCAACCCCAAAGCGGAGCTTCTATTTGAACTAACAAACGGTAAATTAAAGGAAAATGAGATCACTGGGGACTTCGCGGAAATTCCTTTTGACAAGATTATTTTTCTTCTTTCTTACAATAGCACATATTTTATTTTTAAATGAACATTATGTTTTCGTAGGTAACGACGGAGAATGAAAAGAAAATAATGTTAATTTTTCGACATGGACTATGTCTCTATGTCTAAACCTATAACGATAAATTGGTCCTCAAGCAATCAAGCCGCTTTCAAATCAAACATACAAGCATAGAAACACTGATTTTCGTTATAACGTCTACAACTCTTATTATATTATTATCTACAAGTCATATTACTATTCGCGGCAACCCTACCGTGTCAACTGGTACAATAGCTGCGGTGAACACACGGAATGTATTTTATCTCCGATCGCGAGATAACGGCACAATGGATTATAGCGAGCCATTATTTTTGTGTTTGCACCAAATCGCCCCATTAGAGCACAATGCCGAACTGGCATCAAATAAAGATTTCATCGATTAATTACAACGCTAGTTATTTTGGTGTTGGCTTCGTGGCGTGTTATGCTAATTGAGTTGTGTACAGTGTACATACGTGAACAGACAAAGGGTTGAAACATGAAACATACCTAATTTAGTTGATAGTTGTGAATAGGGTCTTCAACTCTAAGCTAACCTCCCATGTTTCTGGTGGTGTTGGCCAATTTTTTGAGCATTTGTTTGTGAGACTAAAGTTCGATGGGGATTGTCTATTTTTGAAACCTACTTTACTTATTCGGCTCGTATAAAACATCATTGTTACAATATTGAAGGGCCAGTTTGCATGCGGGTTTTTCTCAAATTTCTTGACTGCAGCATCGATGTGACGAAGTGAAACTGTTGCAATGAATGCCCAAGTCATAGTCGATAGCCTTTAAACCCATACTTAATTTCAATGAATTTTAAATGCAATTTAAATGCTTAATAAAGCGATTTTTAACGATTTTTCTTCTAAAATTAAAAACTAAAATGCTCTAGTGTAAATTTGTCAACATGTCGCTTGGTAATTTTTGCCTTGCAAACGTCGAATTTGAATTCAGCCTCATGTACACTGGCTCACGTCAATCTTGAGAATTTTAAAATTATAATGTACCTACGTACTAGTAATATATCAGTAATATACACGACAAGATTATCAGTGTGTGAGTGCGCCCATATGAATGAATGTGAGCTCTGACGACGCAAAAAGACGACATTTTTAAATTTTCGCACACTTAAAATATTAAATATTAATGTTATTTGAATATTTAATCAGCGTATTTACAGCTCATTGTGCGGATAATTCGCGTGGACACGCGCGTGATACGGTATCGAGCAGGAAAATCGCTTTGTTTATATTACAATCATTGTTAGAGGCGCGTTTTGTGCGGGCCTGGCTCACACACAACACTTTTTTTTGGAACGAAAACAATAAACACCTTATACGACAAACTAAGGGTTAGCAATTCTAACCGCTCATTTAGATGCGCGTCTCGCGGATCGTCTCGTAGCTCGCGCGCGCATGTAAATGGGGCATAACAGTTTAAGAACCTGTCCAAACCTTTTCCAAGTTCCTTTCCATCAGCTTCAGATAACTCCAGATAGATCCCTGCTCAAGAAAGGAAATCATATCTTTTGAGTCTGTATCTGCTGCATATTTCATAGTTTTATATATATGTATTCTCTTTCAAAGATCTACTTATATCATATTATTTATCAGTGTAATGACAGAGTTTAAGGAGTCGTTAAACATTTGTAAGCACCTGCATTTAGTCTATAATGACATAAGAAATATTTCAGCTAGGTGATTATTTGACCCCAGTGAATATAATTGACGATATTTATAGTTCGCCAGGATTTTGTTGTCAGCAAATCGACAGAATCTGAGATGTTTGCCGGTAATTTAAATACAAAGTTTTCTCTACCACTACCACTAACCACAAAGAACTGGCTCTCAAGCCCCTAGCGGCCCTAGTCAGAACGCGACGAGTCGTTTGGCGGCTGATTCAAGCCAGAGGGTAGCTGCTGGCCGGGTAGGCTTCATAAAAAGATAATAATACCAGCAATAATATGAATGACTTATTAATAACATTGATACTAAAATACGGCACAAATATATAATATGGCACAAACTATGTGATGTTACTTACATTGAGAGTAGCGATCTCCGATTTCGTTATTGACACTCCAAAATTTAATGACGAGTCTGAGTAACCCCAAGAACGAGTCATTATAATTTAAACTTAAATGAATACTACTGGTTGAGTTAAATTAGGTCATGCGAGGATGTTGTTCGGCGCTGATAGCTTCATGTTACCGCATGTGGCCAACAGATGTGTGGAAAATAACCTGCTTTACACGAACATTAGTATAACAGGCTGATGTGAGATTGTGATCTTAAATTAGTTTAAAAATTCAAGATTTCTTTCACTTGATTCTTTGTAAGCCCTGTGCTTTGCTAGAATTCGAGCAAAGGGTATTTTGTTGCAAAGATGCTAAAAAGCTAATCCTCCTTTTATGTTTCAAAAGCTCACCAAACATCTTCATTTCTCATACATCCAGTTTTTCTGGAATAACAAGGATGACCACCCCACAACCCACAAGTCTTACAGTTTGCGACTTCGAAGTCATATAGAGACTAGGGGTACTATCATTTGGACATGATTTGGACTGCAAGGGTCTTATCATTAACATCAATTACTAGGTACTCATTATATCGAGGAGTGGTCGACAATTTTTCTCTCCCTCATCGTTTATTGATCCTTCGAAATATTTTGTATACTCACTCATTGGCATTTTATGTTAATAATTCACCTGAATCGTAATGAATTTACGTAGCTTAGTTATTCCAAAAGTCATTATTTCATTGAAATAGTTTAGCTGCGGCCTTTTGTTGCCCTAATCAGCTACGTTTTAGTAACTAAAAGTTTTAACAAGTAATTCCAGTAAAAAGCTGGTAAACACCGGGCTTCGTGGAATCTGATAATAGTATCGCTTTGTTTTACATTTTGATATTGTAAAAATTAACTTTTGTTTCGATTAAATTTAATTCACGTACCTACATGCACGCCCTTAAGTGTACGATTACTGCAATCATGGTTTCAACTTGGTATTGTATGTAGGTAGGTATTTAAAAAAAACCATATCTCATTCTTTCAATCATCACCCAGGGAGTTTCAGTTCTATGATCCATGTTTAAAAGCTGGAAGGCTATTCTCTTTTGCAACTTGACAGCGGAGTTTCAAAATTGACGTTCGAGTTCTAGGATCACTTCATTTAGCAAGTGCCGTACTAGATGATTAGAGGATGACATATTTATTATTCTCGATCATCGAATTACGTCACCGTCGAAGCTCGTGTCCAATTGTCAAACGAAAAGTTAGTCAAGAGCTATCGCGTTCTCGAGTAAACTAAAGATTTTTGAAATAAAAATAAGTTATTTTTGTTATATTTTAGTTATTAGGTACTAATAAATACCATGGCTCGTTTATTTGTGTTCAATTATTTATTTAATTTTACCGATTCGTTTATTCATACCGAGGCGAGGCCATCTTTAGTCGTTTGACGTTTGAGTTCGAGACTCCCTTCACTTCGCAAGTGCGTACCAAATGATTCGAGAATCACATATCAAGATCTCGGACTCGAACTTTAATTTTGACACTCATCGCGGAATCCGCTGTCAAGTTACAAAACTGAATAGCCCTGCTGCTCTTAAATACCTGTTAATTTTGATTTATGTAAATGGATGAACATTTTTAGGGTTCCGTAGCCAAATGGCAAAAAACGGAACCCTTATAAATTCGCCATGTCTGTCTGTCTGTCTGTCTGTCTGTCTGTCTGTCTGTCTGTCTGTCTGTCTGTCTGTCTGTCTGTCTGTCTGTCTGTCTGTCTGTCTGTCTGTCTGTCTGTCTGTCTGTCTGTCTGTCTGTCTGTCTGGAGGTCAGGTCTATAATGTGTGTATAGGTCTATAATGTGTGTATAGGTCTTCAAAAATGATACTGAGGTTTCTAATATCATTTTTTTCTAAATTGAATATTTTGCGCAGGAGACACTTCCAAAGTGGTAAAATGTGTGTCCCCCCCCTGTAACTTCTAACATAAGATAATGATAAAACTAAAAAAAATATATGATGTACATTACCAAGCAAACTTCCAACGAAAATTGATTTGAACGAGATCTAGTAAGTAGTTTTTTTTAATACGTCATAAATCGTAAACCGCAAAAAACATCGATCGAAGTTACAACGAAGTACAAGAACTTTTATATTATGTAACTTGCTGCTACGGAACCCTTCATGGGCGAGTCCGACTCGCACTTGGCCGCTTTTTCTCATAGCTCCATAGTCCCTCAGCAATAATTGAAAGGGAATGTAACAAGATGAGTTGATTTTGAAAGCGTATCTTTGTTGTTCTCTCAGTTCTGACCACCGGAACTCGTTTAAATACGGTGATATCAACCATTATGAACGAGTTAAGAACCAAACTCAAACTCCTTTGTTTGAGGACTCCTTTGTTTGTTGGAGGCACGTTGGAGGTAACAGCAACCTCAGCACATTGCCTCGTCTTTGACAAAGTGTAAAAGTACCGCGGGCAAAGAGGATAGGATTGGGGTAAGGGCTCTGACTCAAAATGGTTAGAATTATTTACACTTAAATAACAACTACGCCGATTCTGTTCTTCGAATCGCAATAGAGTTGCCGCTTGAATTTCTTAATTTGTCGCAACACATCTGCAACGACCTCTGTTAACGATGTTAGACCACATCACGTTAAGTTTTACATATTTTCCTTCTGGGACAGCTCATTAGGATAATTAAAGTTTTGGTAACTAATGCTAACTTAATTAATTACTTCAACTAAGTTGTACGGATGTTGTGTTAGCACTTTCAGTAACTAAATTAAAAGCTTGTGTGAAGCATCAAGTTAGTGTAATTATAATTACAATTTACAACAATCTATGTCTATGGTTGGTCCCTTAAGAAATAGCGTCCAAAACTCACATGAATATTTTTTATCTAACTCAGAATTACAAAGATCTCTTATCTATATTAGGATCATAATTATACAGACTAATTTTACAGTAATACTAAGTTATATCAAAGAATCTCCACAAATTAATGCATGTTAATATAATATTAATAACTTCTAAGCACAGATTACCCCCAATAGATACCGCATACAAGGCAACTGACGCGCGCCAACACGTACGTGCATTTGCATGTTCACAACATTAGTGTCGACCAATACTGACCCGTCAAGTCCAAGTATGAATTAGAAATAGCCAATCACAGCGCATTTTTTTGTCCCCCGCAAGCCGCGCCTTCCGCCAAATTTTGTGAGTTCAAACTCTAAGAAAATTTCACTTATGCGGTATCTACTGGGGGTAATCTGTTCTTCTAAGATACAGTTTAGCAGTTATTTTTTCACGGAATCTCTGATCACTGATAACAAATCCGAATTCAGTGAAGGAAGAATGGACTTCGAAATAATTTAAATAAAGTATGATTAATTCATAATTTAGCATGTTGGATTAATCTAACGCCTATCGTGGGCTTCGATAATGAATTTACTTCTGCTCAACGGAACTATATAGTTGTAGAGTATTTCGCCATTTGCAAACATTAATTCATTTATACGCATAATAGATTCAGCAAAACATTCATAAATCTCAGCCTCCCCACCCGCAATAAATCATACGAGCCTTCGACTCCATCCATTTAACCCTTTAATGGCCAAACTCATTTATTTGCACAAGTATCAAGTGTCGTAGGAGCGAAAACAAAATTTTGTATTAATGGACGGACCCGTAATTATGCTACGCTCAATAATGATTTTCAATTTTAAGCGTGGGTATGGGTAAGGATCTCATGATTTTGGCACAGTTGCCGTGATCTAATTTATGGTTAGTTTAGCCGTGACCACGTCTAAGCCACTGTGCACTATTGACTTTTTACGTTACGTTTTAATATGTATAGTTATAATGATCCGGTGTACAGTTGGCATTAATATTGACAGCCGAATGAGGTTTAGTTTTTAATCTATAAGTAATATTTTATCTGTAGCTAAATTTTGAGTCTTAGTTGTCTGTGATGCCATGATTGTTTATGATAAATTACGTAACCGGTATCTTATGAACACAGACCTATATGTATCATAAGAATTCTTAATAATTCTAAATCATTAATTCGTGTAGACATCACGAACACTTGAAGAAGCGGCAAAAGAAAGTCCTCGGCGAAGTAAAAGAATACACAGGCGTATATATACACTTACAGAAATATTCTCTACCCTCAGCGAAACTGGTAGCAAAGCTGGCCATGCATCATTTACATATTCCTCTACCCACATCATAGTAACCCTTGCCTACGAGGCTGCTTTAACACGCTTCACAGGCAAGTCACGTATTAACTTTGGAACTTCATCATAGATTTGCACACCAAGCCCCATAAAAGATGGTTGCATCTTCCAAAGGGACGTGAAGAACGAATTGCGTAACCCTTTGCGATGTGTGACTCATTTTAATAGAATTCAAACATAGCAGCATCTATTTCCTACGTATATTTTTGTAATATCATTGTTATTGTCAAGTAAGGTGGTCTTATACTTTATTCAGTAGTGATGTAGCAAGTTATATTTCTTCTAAATCATGATCAGACTAGTATCCTGGTGGCAAGAAGTCAACGTTGTCTATGGACATCAGTAACGCCAAAGGCTTCCGATTCAAGAAATTAGAGAGAAGAAAAAAGCGTGTTGTCATTCAGTACGAATTGTTGTACGAGTAATTCATTGACGAACCGTGTAGCGTAATGATTAACCACGCCGGGTCGCCGTGCCAAGAGTCCTGGGTTCGATTGATTTGAATGATGAGGTTGTATTTCCATTCTCGGCCTGAATGTGTGTCTCTGTGTGTTGTCCATGGCACCCATGACACAGGAAATCCTAGTGTGGAGCTATGAGTTTGAAACGTTAGTTCATACATAGCAATATACATAAATTATAGTGGCTTTAAAGAGGTTCATGAGAATTAAAATAGATGTTTGTGTAGTGAAGTAATGGTGTAATGTAGCTATGACCGACAGTAACCGGCAGATACTACAGGCGCAGTTAACATCTCGCATCGACGTCGTACATCATCGGCGGTGGCTCCGTCGCCATGACAACCGCTGGCGGGCTCCGCTTAGAGCTTGAAGTCTGTTGGGAGGACGATATTTGAATGTATGGTCTCATGTATTGGTTGTTGTATGATAACGAACACAATTCTGTACAAAACATGCCAACTTTTTGAAGTTATACTTCTTATGCGACTTGCAAAAAGGTTGCGTTAAACGTTTGCGCTATCATGGAGGGGGTATGAAAGCACTGGATACATGGCCCTAGCCTCTTATTATCTCTACCTCTTTTAAAATTTCATGTTATCACTTATACAAATCTCACAGAGTCTCAACAGCGTGATTCAGGTTCATGAACAACGCCATCTAGTTTGTACTTGTTTTTTTTTATTTAGTACAAAAATAGTTTGTGATATATAATTAAAACTGATACACGTTATTAAATTAAATATTTATTTAATTATGTCAAAGAAGTATAACTTCTCACGCGCGTACAAAAGTACACGTACCTTTTTTTTGTTTACATCTATCATCTAGCAAAGTAATAAATTCTAGTATGGTGGTAAAATTGTAAATTCTAGTCGACTATTGGTTTTGTCAACCTTTACCAAATACTACAGAAAGAACGAATCTGTTAGGCAACGGAACCAGGAGTTCTCGTTCTGCATTCAGGATTACTATAATAATTATATTATAGTAGATGATCTCAATCAGATCTCATTGTGACTCAACAGTCATCCAATCGTTTAACTACTAAAGAATCTAGGGAGTCATGGTAAGTCGTGTAATGTCATCGTCGCAGCGTCGTGTCACGTTATAAAACACATCTCTACAGCACCAGTGGATGCTACTGTCAATTTACAGGTGATCATTATCAAAAATGTTCATTATATTTTTCTTAATGAGTAAAACCTGGTTTTTAAAAATTACGACGTACCTCCAAGTTGTGCTTCCACTAAACTTTTTACAGAAACTTTCTTATGCTACATTTTTGCAATAGTGAAAATATTGAAAATATTAAAGAAATATCAAAGACCCAAGAGGAGCGAACCAAAGCCGAGCTACTCGTAGAAGTGAAAACGGAAAAAGAGCTTTATAAGGAGCTATATAATAGATTTATTGGGCGCGAGGAGGCAAAATAATTTGAAGGAGCGACGTGTTTGCGTAAACTAAAGTTCAAAGTAACCTTTGAAAATGTCGGCCGCCGCCCTACATGCAAAGGTTCGGTTAAATTGTTAACTGGCGTTCATTTTTACGAGCAGTTCGTGACTGCGGGTTCGAGCCGGCGCTGTCGTCGCTGTTACTTGGAAGATGGTTCCTCTTTGACCTGAATGTATTGCAGCGATCATGGCTGTCCTGGCTCGACAGAAAACACTCGAGATTTAAAATGTATGCTGATTTTGAACTTAGGTATTAGGTATCATAGCGTATACCAAATATTTTGAATGTTATCAGGTAATCATGATTTTTGTATTAATTTTATATTGGCTTTTTACATGTTACCTAAGTGGATGATGGTCACGGTGAGACTCAAGTCTATTTACAAAACTACTCGACTCGACTCGATTCGAGTTAGCGTAACCGAGTTGAAAATATATTGGTATAAAATATAAAAATCGTGAGTGTCTGTTTATATTGTTCGACTCGATTCGTCTATTTCAACATCTCACAAATATCTAACTCTATAACCAAGCTCAGAGCAAATGTTAAACTGATTAATTATCAGCTGTTTAATTCATCAATATTAATGCTAATTGAATTTGTATTTTTGTGATTAATGAACTGTATTTGAAAGTTTCATTAATTGAGATGTATTAATTAATCTAAAGCTTAACCTTAATTTAAATCTGAGACATTTCTGTGACAGGAAATTGACTTTTAGATACTTACCAAAGTCCAGATTATAATTCAAGATACGGTATGTATACATAATGTTTCCCTTTAAATGTATTTAAAAAACGATTTAAGGGTTTAATACGATTCATAATTATTCATAATGGGAGTTGATGAAACAATAACTAGTTAAGCTTTTAGTAATAAGTACGTGATTGAAAATATTTGAATCATCATTAATTTTTAGATATCAATTAATAGAATAATCTGCCTATGCCCTGCATATGATAACTTCTACATCCTAAATTACACTTTATTATGTATTTTATATTCTCAAGGTCTGCCGTCATCATTTTTGTGGATGAACAGCATCCGCACAAAAAATGCAAGAGATTCAGATCAAATTCGCTGGAGGAACTTTCTGCAATACATTTCACCAATCACACAAACATACGAGTAACTCATAGGAATACATTTTACACTGAATTACACAAACATGTATTACAAGATAGATAATTGTATCATCATTTGGATTAAGGAACTTGTTCAATAAGGAACTATTATCGAAATACGGTTTTTATCGCTCCATATATTTTTTTTGTACACTGTTTTCAAACTAATAAACGAGCTATTATTCTTCTTTATAAAATAGTATTACAATATATTTAAAATAATAAGCAACAAGCGTATCCCTCACCCTACATATGCACCCTACAACAAAGATTTACCGGGCGTCAATTTCAGTAAGGGGCCGGGGATAATTGCTTGAAAGTTTGTTGAATACTACTACATAGTTTTAATATATTTTCTACGATATCTTTCTCGATGGTGTATAATTACTCCAAAGTTACGATGTTGCATGTATGTTTCTTAAAACAATGGCTGTTTATGATATTATATCGTACATCGCCACTCGCCCGCGGTGCCGCGACAGACCATTTGACGTAATCTCGAACTCGTCCATAAAACGCTTCATATTCACGAGTTTACACACCATTACACACATGATGCCGATACCAGTGTTCATGAACGTCTTCTCTGATTTATGGTTCTTTTTCTCCATTCAGTTCCGATGCTGCATGCTGGATGTCGGATGTTTGCAAATTGTTTGCGCTCTCAGTTTTATTATCTGTGCTTCACTTTTCAATAAATTTAATTTATGCGCACATTAAGGTGACATTACCGATGTTTGCCGTTGTTCTACGAGTATGTCGGTTGTTCAAAACATTATTGTGTAACGAGAGTCGCAGTGGCATGCATAGACATAATACTACTAGACTAGACAAGCGGGCCTTCTTTGCGTCACGCTATTAGAAAGAGAAAGAGACCAAGGAGACTCGCGTAACTCGTAAGTAAAACAAGGACAGGTTTACCTCCTGCCTTTCTTCGCAGCGTGACGGTTTCACTTACATATGCTCACTGCTCAGATACCTTGCCTAGTCTAGTAGTATTATGTCTATGGTCGCATGACCCAATATATTTAGCACTTGAGGCATTTCTATAGCCGGTATATTTGACATTTATTGAAGATTGCTTTTATCAAAATTAAATGAGCATTGACATTCTCAGTAATAACATTAGATTGACGTTCATTGACGTGCTCACTTTATATGGAATTCTTAATTTTAACGAGAGGAGGTGGAGCGATGGAAATAAAAATTGAGATACCTATTTGTAATTTCTATAGATAGTTTCTGACTGGAATCTCAGAGAAAAAACCCATATTTGATTTACAATTCATGGTACAATCTTGTCTGGATTTCTTAATTACAATGAATGTTGAGAATTATTCAAAATGGAGTGCAAAATAAATGCCTTTTATTGCGATCCGAATTTACACAAAGAATATGCGATTTCGTCTTTATTTAACAGCTAAGCTTTATAGTTAATAGTGAATCCTTCGATAATAATATATTATAATTGTTGAGACTGACTGTGGCATGGCAGTTCTTCATAGTAGGTTTGGTAGGATGAACGGATTCCGATTTGTTTTTGTTTTATGACTTGATCGAGAGATGCGACATGAAAATCTTGTAGGTGCCAAGTAAATCAATTAACACTCCGTTAGACAAGAAGGGAACGTTTTGGAAGTAAACATTTTGTAGTCCGTCGTAAAATATACATATATATATGTATCTGCCCGCGGCGCTGCCAGCGTTTTAAGGATAATAAGTACCCTGTATCTTATTCTAAAACAAGATCTACCTGTGTGCTAAATTTCATGAAAATCCATTCAGTAATCGAGGCTAGCATTGATTTCTAATTTGCATCTCTTATACCCATTTATACTATACCACACTAATAAAAAATTTGATTTACTAGGTATCCGAGGCATCAGTTTTGTTGTCTTTCAATCTTTTCGTAACTAATGTACTATGTACACAATGTATTATAAAAAATCTATTGTTTATTTTGCTATATTTGATATTGTGTGAATCTGTATTTGTAATCATAACATTTCGTACAGAAGTTTCTTATGTATGATGTGTGAGAGAGCATTAAGAATGAATTTGTGAAAATTCTTCCCCTAATGATAAAAATTTGTATAATTAAATCTCAGATTAAAGAACAAAAGGGACTCAAATATGAAAAAAAATATGTTTTCGCGTACGAATTCACTCCGAATTTGTTACGAAAAAATTATTTTATGAAGCTTAGTGAAAAAATTGTTAGTATCATATTTTTTATAATGTCGGTTTTGACTTTGTATAAAAATAAATAGCTGTACAAAAATAAGAGGAAAAGTGGTTAAATCTGATGATAATGAGCTTTTATGTGGCTTTTTTAAGGTTCCAAAGTAAAATCGGAACCCTTATAGTTTCGTCTTGTCCGTCCGTCCGTCCGTTTGTCCGAAGTAAAGCGCCGAGACCCTTAGTACTAGAAAGCTGTAATTTGGTTTGGATGTACATATTTATTAAACTCCAGAATCGTAGAGTAAAATATTGAAAACCTTTTTTTTTTCAGGATATCCTGTATCGTTGAAAAGGTTTTTCAAAAATATTAAGGGTCTTATAAGACCATATTTGGATCTAGGGTTCCGTTTGTGAAATATTTGGCTTTGAAGTGCTAATTTTGGTTCGAGTCAAGTGTTAAGTTGGTTAGACGGTTGAAGTTGGACGAGTGAAAAAATTCTCAAAAATAGTTTATATTATGATGAATTTCCAAGGAAAACTATCACGGCTATGTTAGCATACGTAGTTAATGAGTAATAGTTGATAAACTTACTACTTCGGGACCCTAAATTGCAAGCGCAATTTAGGACCCTGATACACACTTGCCCGGTTTTTTTATCCCGACATTTTTTTTTTGCCCGGCATTTGTATCGGATGTTTTATAATTTTTTTTTGATTCTTGATTTAAAATTATATTCACAAAAAGCACATGAATAATAATGTGTAGTTGTTTAAAAGATTATCTCCTATAAAAATGAGTGACATATGCAAAACAGACAAACAGACACGACCTGAGAAGAATAATCATCTGTCACATAAGTGGTTATCCCGGTCAGGAATCGATAAATCTCTCATACTTCAGACATTGCTACCAAATAATAGTTTACGTTATTTTTAATTTCAATGCGGTAAATTCCAAGGGTAAAGCCGAGAAAGGCGAAAGGGGGAAGCATCATTAGCATGCTTTTATTCTGCTTCTTCTGCGGATAACATTAACAAAAGCTTCAGTCTTCATCCTCGTGTACAGGAACATAACTCACCTGCAAATAAGGTTGGATAACAAATCGCTGTGCAACCTTTTGCTTTGGTTTAAAGTACTGAGAGCACGACGTTTATAAACGATGCATCTCAGACCTCGATACATCAGTGACAAACGGGACTGTTTCTGTATGCGGCAGTTACAGATGGCCAAGGACTGCATCAAGAACTTTAATATACATCTGGACGGCAAGCTATGGACATTGGATGAACAGTTTCGACCAATCATAGGTCTGATTGACTTCATTTTAAGACTAGTGACTACTCGCAGGGTATCGGTGAGTAGATTCGACCAATGGCTATCATTATAGGGCGTAAATTTTCTATAAATCTCACGAGATCCATTTTCAGGTACCTCTTCGTAGCTTGCGTCCAGATATATATACATATGTCAATTTCTTGGACTGCTTCGACCGCATAGATGCGGTCACGTGGGAAAATCAGTGAATTAGCAAAAATGACGCCATATCAGCAAATTACATAATGATACAATATGTCGCTAATTTCATAACATGATGTAAGTGGTAAACAAGATCGACCTACTTAATGCTGTTATCGTTAGCAAATTCCTTGTTTTTGTAAATGGATACTGGTGCCGGCTCGCTCCCACATCACCTGTCCCCCTCTGCATTGTGCTGGCCGAAAATAACACGATAAACAACCATTGTGTGCTGTTCTACTTCCTGTACTAAGTATTGATGTGTATTATTGTTATTTTCTCAATAACACTCTAAAATGTGCACTCTACATTTGTTGACTTGGATGTTGTAACGGGGTCGTGACTCGCGAAAGCACCTGGTTTTAACTGATTGTTAAAAAACTATTGAGGCTATCAAAACCTCTATCTGAAGACAAAGACAAATTAACATCACCTTTAAATTATCAATCCCCTAGACTTACCCTTGTAGAGAGGGAAACGTTACGCATGTTAAAGGTTTACCTTCCTATATTGCGTTCGCGGAAATATGCTGGCCAATTGATCGCCACATCAAAGCAACCGTCTTTGAACTTTCTCAAGCCAGATTAGAGTCGAACTCTGACCATACGCGTTGGGATTGCTCTTAAGGAACCGGTAATCACTATTTAATGTTCCATGTTTGCACACCTGAATAAATGTCAAAAGCCCTGCTAATGAAAAGTAGGACCACCTGATAGCAAGTGGTCATCTTCGACAACAGATACTGATGACTCACCATTGCCTTCTTGAGGGATAACTCCAATAACTTCATATCATAGTGCTCCGGAAATAACTTAGGGACCCTAGTCACTAAAACTAAACTCGAATCTGTACGTCAAACTACTCCAGTATTTTCTTCGCTTTAGGAAGCGCTGTTGAAATAACAATGAATAATACAATACAGAACAATTCTATAACTCCTTACATCAATAATCTAAATTTTATTAACAAAAAATAAGCGACTTCAAAGTTACTCTAAAATTACTTATCAGATCTCGTTTAAATTTATGTGGGATTACGTGACAAGCACCTGCTTTCGATAAAAAAAAGAATCATCGAAATCGGTTGGCGTGATATTGAGTTATTCGTCCATTAGTCGCGCTTACTTAATACAAATTTAAGACTTATATGGTTTTATCATGGATGCCATTGTCAGATCTCAATAAAATTTATATGGGACTACATGACAGCCACCAGCTTTCAATTAAAAAAAGAATCATCAAAATCGGTTCGCCTAGTCCAAAGTTCTGAGGTAACAAACATAAAAAAAATACAGTTGAATTGAGAACCTCCTTTAGAGACGATACACAAAATATGGTCTTAACGCTACTTGCAATCTCTTCTAGACAAACATTAGGTGGAAGACAAGGACAGTAACAGAAAGAAAGAAAAGGGCTAAAGGTGTATGAGAAAAACAAAAAGTTCCAGTGTAGAATATCGGGTTGCCAATTTATATCTTAGCTGTACCGTTTCAAAGTCAATTATTAGAATTAAAGTTAATGGTAATATCCCAGGTGCGAATGTATCTCTGCCACACCAGGTCATTAGAAACAGTTGTCTCCAAATTCATAAAAAATCATTTCGGTTTCCCCACGGGCCGCCATAACTCACCTTTATTGCCGGAAGTCGGCTACAGATGCCCAGATAATATTCGGTGAATGTAATAAAGCAGTCAAGCGTGCTGTAATTTTGGTAGTTTCCGCCTGTCTTATATTTGGAAACTAGACCGACAAGTCTTATATTGTTTAGTAAAATCATCCAGAACCAATAGCTGCCCCAGTTGAGCTCCATTATCCAAGTAAAATAGCACAATCACTTTATGCTGTTTAAGAACAACTCTTAGAATTTTGAGTGTTGTCGTTACTTCTTCGTATTGGGATGCCCCCCTGTGTTGCAAATATTTATGTAGATAAATTAATCAGCCCAAAAAAGTACCAGAGCCAACATAAAAACAAAAAAATGAAGGACAATTTTGTTTTTAAAAATATGCAATTCAAATCAAAATTCAGTCTGCGTAAATTTTCTTGCCCAATTAAGGTGGTTTGATAACATTCTAACGCTCCAACTCAGAGTCACTAATGGTTACTTCAATCGCTCCTTAGTAAAGAACATAGAAATTCTGCACTAAGGAGCGATTTAAGTAACCATTACTGACTCTGAGTTCGGGCGTAATTCCTTAACCTCCTCAACTTTGTAAACTGACTTCAAAAAAAGAGGCTCTGTTCGGTCCGTATAATTATGTATGCAGATATTTAAATATAAATGTACAATTATGTACATAGATGTATGTTATGTATGTTCACGATTTTATCAAAAACTACTGAACCTATATGGATGGTGATTTGGTTCTTTAAATGCATACTATTCAGAGCATGGTTATCTTGAAATTATAATTTTCAACAAATTTAAACTACTACAAATATTTTATTAACCGACTTCAAAAAAGGAGGGGGTATTCAATTCGACTATTTTTCTATGTTTGTTACCTCAGATCATTCGACTGGGTAAACCGATTTTGATGATTTTTTTTTTAATCGAAAGCTGGTGCTTGTCATATAGTCTCGCTTAAATGTGAGCGATATCTAAGAAGTAGTTTTAAAGTTATTCTTAATTTTGAAATCGGTTGACAAAAAGTCAAGAATTATTTTAAACATAACATTAATATTGAATTATTCTGTACCTAATAATAAATACAGACATTCCGCGTAATACATTACATATATATACTAAACAAAGTTCCGTAGTATTTCCGGCAAGGTTTCACTTTAGTAAAAATAGATAAAATTGTACGTAAATGAGCGTGCACTCAACACTAGTCAAAATAATCATTTAATTTAGTAATTAACATAAATTATCGCTGACATTTCCTTTACAACACATCCTGTGCATACACACACACTCACACAACCCAACCATGGCGTAAACAATACGCACTTGTTTTAATGGTGTTCGCATGGTAATTATAACACGCTATCGTTTCACCGTGCGATTTAAATTTTAACGTGTTATTCGTATGTCGCGTTAAAAATAACTTGAATTACAATAACAAAATGTGTGACCTAGTTTTTAATTACAACTGAATATATTATTAAAACATACGGCGCGCATGGGCCGATTATATGATAAGACGTGTAGATAGTACGAGTAGATACCAAATAATTGTGCGGTGAAACTTTCATGCAATATGCAAAGCTATTACACATCTTGATAATGTTTTGTTTATCTATTTGGTTTTACATAGGAAATTTTAATAATAGACTGAATTAGTTGCGGCCTAAAATATACTTTTTTAAGCCGTAACTTTGAACAATGACTATGTACGTTTGTGTGTGAGTGGCTGCATCTATTCTTCAGCCTAAGCTAATCTCCCTTGATCACAGTACTCGTTTGGACTTCGAACTAGGGTACGATGACAATCTCTTATTCTGAAGGTAGCTGAAGGCTCCAACCAGTTTATTCCCGAGGGTACCTTGGTGATCGAGAATTTATACCCGCTTGGCTAGAGCTTTTTGTAATCTAATATGATTTTTGTTTGAAGTTGATTAAATTGAGTAGCAAGGAACTGGCAATTGGCGAATGGTCAGAAGCAGTGCGTCGGTGATGCCTGGTGACCACTTACAAACAAGACGGTCGTATTTACATAATAAAATCCAGGTACTGATAAATCTAGCAAAAAGTCACGGTTGAAAGTGAATGCGAGAGCAACTAACAGGCAACTTAAGCATGCACGTACAAATTAACCGCTCAAAATGTTGGCCATACCTATCAATGTTAACCAAAGATTGTTAAGCAAATGATTGCCAAAGTAGACAAGCTTGGCGACTGGCTTCTTACCTCAAAGCCCTGACCGCTAGTGGCAAAAAGTTCTTGAGCGTTTCCGTGCTACGGAGGGCACGTAAAGCCGTCGGTCCCGGATAACAGTCGTTAAGCCATGTCGGAGGCCCTCGGGCGGCATGAAAGCTTCCGACAATTTGGGTTGGCCACTAACCCTTCCACCAGTCCGCACTGGAGCAGCGTGGTGGAGTATGCTCTAGGCCTCCTCAAGAGGAGAAATCCGTGCTCAGTAGTGGGCCTTTAATGGGTTGAAGCCAGGGATATAATAGAAATAGTACATAGATTCTTCTTATCCATAATTGACCCAGTTTCTTCAAATTTTTTGACCACTCTTCGAATGGTTGACACATTAGGTGCACTTTCTCGGCTGAAAATTTGGCGAAGTTTGCGAGCGGTTTCAGCGTAACTTTCCCCATTTTTGTAATGAGTTTTCACGAGTATAACGCGTTGTTCTTTCGAAAAGCGCTCCATTTTTAATAATCGGAATAAAGTGAGGTGACAACTGTCAAATTTCAGAGTTGCCACTTGCACAAAAAAAAATTATTCCAATTTTAAAAAGTGCACTCTTACTGAGACACCCTATAGAAAGAAGGCTTTGATAAAAATCTTGGCGGTATTAGAAATTATTTTCCATTTTCTTTCGAATATTTATTAAGGACAATCTCATTACCAAAACATGACATGTTTATGTTCACGAAAGAAAGGGCCTTTAAAATTAATTTCTTAATTACATTGTAGGATACTTTCATCTCCTTAAATACATCTCTTACAACTTTTAGTATAATTAAAACAGGTCAAAGAGGCCCGTCCCCGAGGCAGTACATCTTAAAGATAATGAAGAGCATTATTCTTATTATTTTAGCAGCATTGAAAGGGAAAGGTAAACATTTCTTTACAACTAGTAACCCGCCCTCGCTTTGCCTCGGAAAACTAAACCTGCCTTCTAATAAATGGTTTATTTTTACTAAACATTGTATAAACTTGGTCAGTTGTAACAGATACGTAAAACAGTAAATAATAATGAAAACCTAATTATCTCTTAAGAACATAATTAATTACACCTTTTTTTTGTTTTTTTTTTCGGGGGGAAAATGCATTACGCATACCACCCGGGCGCAGGGGGCACCCGAGTGATTATGTGGGACTCCCGTATAGGCTAATGAGACCCACGGTATACCCACTAAAAACCCCCCCATCTTCCACCTCGCCGCCTTGTGACCGGGTTACGGTTACGCTTTCGCACACATCCGCGACCCCGCCGGCGGCAGCCGCCCACTAGCGGCTCCACCGCGAAAGCCCGAAGGCCCTCCACGATGGGCGCATCAGATGGTAAGGTGCGCCTCCCTCCTCGGCCTCCACCAGTACTGTAGCAGACTCCCCCCGAGTCTGCTACTAGGAGGCCATGGGTACCAGATAACTGGTACCCGGTGAAAGATCAGGTCTGTGGTTCTTCCACCGACCACAACTCGGCCGCAGAGGATAGGGCAAGCGGCGCACCACATGCCTCTTCCTCTGCGGCCCCACCAGTGCCGTTTCGACGGAACGGCCCCGCCAGCTCGCAGGGGGTAGGGAGAGTGGCGCACCGTAATACCAACACGCCTCTCCCCCTGCGATCCCTCCACGGCCGCAGAAGATAGGGAGAACGGCGCACCGTAATACCGGCACTCCACTTCTTCTGCGGTCCCACCTCCACGCGCGTCCGCAGCGGACTTGTTCAGCCCGCTGGGAGCGCGCCCTCCTCGGGCCAGCCGGCGACCCAAACAGGCCGGCCCTGGTTGCCTCTTAGCTTCACCGTGGGTGACCAGTCCACGGTTACTAAGCCCCCTCCGCCACGACAAGGCGGGCAACCCCCGGGGGGGGATAATTAATTACACCTAACTACCTACCTATATACATTATAAATCTTTTCCTACGGGAAAAAATCCATTTCACGAAATGAGAAAGATCCCTTGTAAATTATTTTTAAGTGACCTTGAATAAGAAAATTTTCATTTTGTTGATATTAGGTAGGAAAGAATCAGCTAACACTGCAATCATTTAATATAACGAAAGTCTCTATCATTTTGACAGTAACAAACTGTAACATCACAACGGGAACCGACGGGGTAATGTGCTCTCTGAAGCACAAAAGCTACATTTGGTCACTACCAGTCATTGTCTACTAACGATTGCCCTCATTGTTGCTTTACTCAATTTGTAGGCAAGGCCGTCTTTAACCTAGTGGAGGCCCTGGGCATATTGAATTAACGGGGCCCTAATGACTTTGTCAGAACACTATTTTGTTAGAAAGAAACAAAGAAAGTAGGTAAGCAAGCCTCTATATTTATGCAAATCTAATAAGCAAATTGGTATTGTAGTCAGCAATAATTTAGGCTCGATTTATTCGAATTAAAAAAGTTTTTCAGTGATAAATATCGGTTATCGTTTAGTGATCTGGCAGAAACTAGGGGGCCCCTATCGACCATGGGGCCCTGGGCACGTGCCCAGAGTGCCCAATGGGAGAGAGGGGTCTGTTTGTAGGCGTCGTTATTATAATATTTTTACCATACCACTATATACTATATATTACCATAATATATCCTCAAGGCTCAACGTCGTACCAACGCTACGCCCATTTGTTTTAATATCCTAAAGCTTTCAGCTTCACTACGAAACAGCGTTTGTATCCCTATTCCCGGGATAATGAAATTCAATCGGTCTCAAAGTGGGAAAGTTTTTTTAATAAAACTTTGTGATCCCGATGGCCCGGAGGAGCCTGCAGGTGAGTTAGATGAGTTCCTACTTTACTGGTTCAATGCAGGGTAGGGATATTAATATACCCGCATTTCTTCTGGGTTAGGAATTGGCCATGTGCAAATTGACAATCTTCATGCATTTGCAAACATTATTTTGGTCGGATAGTTACATAATACTATATAAGTACTTTAGTCGTAGACAAGTTTCAAAACTATTTAATTCCAAGGTTTTTTTGAATTATTGTTTAATTATTTCAAACATATGTCGGAAGATCCAGCTTACTAAGGTTTAGTATATCAATCTATTAGCCAAAATGAAATGTCAGTTGCAAAGTAACCATCGTAGAGTAACTTACCCTGATGATGCTCGGTTTCGGGGCGAAACACGTGTTGGTGCTGGTATGTATGTTGACCTATATACTTTTTATTATTGTAGTGCATGATTCCGTTGTGAGAGTGAGGGAGGTGCCACGCAGATCTTAAAGTAATATATATACAATCATACATGTTAACGCGGATTGTTGCAAAGTAGACGAATACTAACTTAACAAAATGGCGTTTCAACCCAACTAACCTTCATGATCACAATTTTTTTTATTTATATATAGCATACGTTGCGCTGATTTTATGATGGAATCCAAATTTATTTATTTTTCCGTCCAGTAAAACCAGACAAAGCCGAAAAACATCCGATACTAATTAAATTTTATATCGCAGCTATAAATACTAAAAACTCATTTTCTTACATTGTTTACTTCTCTAAGTGAAACACATAGGTACAAAATCACCTATCAACAACGTCCTTCGTCAGCACCTAATCCGAATATGCATCGGTTTCAAAGAATCCTAAATGATCTAAATAAAAAATCAGCCATCCAGATGTTCGCTCCATTGCCAGGTGCGAGTGTTATCTATACTGCATTGTATGCATTTCAGTTGCATAGATTGTAGGTGCACTGAACTCGGGTCACTGACCTATCGCAAGGATCTTGCGACCTACATCCACCCGCCTCTCCAACAAAATACGATTCTATCCGTACGGCATAAGATCGGATTTCCTTCGCTACGAGTAACCGATATAAATATTGTTTAGATTATGTTAGATAGACTTGGTACAAATTGCTATTTTCTATATAAAATGTTACGTTCGATTATACTGTGACATGTATGGATTGGAAATAGTGAAACTAAAACTGTTTTTCGATAGTAGTTCCATCGATGGACGAGTCGCTTAGGATGGGATAGTTCTATCGCCACCTGTTGGCTTACACGAGTATCTCCTTATGATTCCGACAAGTATTTCTATTAAAAATGAAAAGTTCATTTTCTCGTAAAGTATGGCATTTTGATCAAAAAACTGTATGCAAAATTTTAGTTAAAAATTAGTAAAAACTTTTCAGCTAATTTATTTCAAGCTAAGAGGTTGCACCTAGTCGATAAAGCCGAAAATATTGGGCCCTCAGATCAGACGTTATCCGAAAACTTGAATTCGTTTTACCTTTCAGCCGTTACTTTTTTTCACTATTATTGTTTTAATTAATTCATAGGGATGTTATCTAAGGGGTTTACAATGTACATTTATGTTTTTCTTCTTTTAAGCCTATGTTTGGCCTGGGCCCTCAAGTTCATAAACGTCTGGATTGAGGATTGAGGGCCCAAGTAAAACTGCGATAAATCTGTAACGTTATTCTCTAGCCAGTTGAAAATTACATACTTAAATCATTTTAAGAAATTCTTTTTTTTATGGAAACTTATTTTCTGTGAATTCTTAACTAAATTCTAAAATAAAAATTATTGACACAGAGATAGAATTTTCTGAGATTTATACCATGCCACTTTCTGTAGGCATCTGAGGGCCCAAAACATTTGCTCATGACATCTTTAATTCACGTTTAAGAAATTTATGAGTGTTTGCTTTAAGTTTTAACTAATTTTAACTAAATCCCCTATAAATTTCAATTTGCTACGCCAAGAAAAAAATAGTGGGCCCTCAATCCAGATGCACACTGCTTAGTACGAGTTTTATGTGACATAACTTTAATTTAATAACTTTACTTTAATTTAATCATTAATTGTTTTTTAATAAATATTAAAAAACAATTCAACGATTTTTAAATGTGACGTCATGAAACTTAAAACCCCCTCCCACCCCTTGTCACACAATGTCACACTACACTACACCGACACCCCCCTCCTTTCTAACGTGTGACGTAATTTATGGATGGCTCCTTAATAGAATTAACAAACCTTTGAGAACATTGTGGACGACTCTCAGGTGTAAATGTTCCACTTATGGGTTCCGTATAATTGTCTACCTATCCTAAAATATGGTCAATAAAGTTTATCAATGTTTAAACACGCGTCTTGACTGTTAACGTCTCACTCGCGTGTGGTCATGCCACCCGCGTGGGTTAACCTAGGTGTGAGTGTGAGCGTTTAGTAAATAGATTTCCAAACAATATAACGCACATAAATTGTGTTGGATTAAGTTGCGCGCGCGCAGCTGCAGGTGTTTCATTGCCGCCTGGTCGTCCGTCACCCACTTACAGGTTAGGAGCCTGCGACCGCTGCTGGCTGCTGGCTGCTGGCAGAGCTGACTGCTTTGCATATCGTCTTGCTATTATAGCTGTTTTTTATGGAAATAGCCGGCAAATGAGCAGACGATCTATGTGACGGTAAGTTATCGTCGCCCAAGAACATCATCGACATCAAAGGTATGACTGAAGCGTTGCCGGCCAAGAAAGAGAGAAGAAAAAGAAATAAAGCTTTTCGCGCTATAGCTATTAGTAGCTCACTGTTGGGTTCGAGGATTTAACCATGACCAAAAAGATCATGTCATTATAAGGGGTTGAGTATGTTTCCATGAAGTGGGATAGTACTTTTGGGTTTTCCGACAGGTCCAGAGGGATAAGGGGTGAGAACAATTGGAGTATCGTGGCATTCGTGGCCCTATAACACAAGATTGAGTAAATAGTATGGAATATAATTCAGAAACGTAAATCAATCCTGCAAAATATCTAGTTTCCTTTATAGTACAATGGAGCTTATCATGTGGACTGTTATGAGTTAGGAGCCGAGATTTTTTCACATTTCAGAA
The DNA here is from genome assembly GCA_951805285.1 of Thymelicus acteon. Classification (NCBI taxonomy): domain Eukaryota; kingdom Metazoa; phylum Arthropoda; class Insecta; order Lepidoptera; family Hesperiidae; genus Thymelicus; species Thymelicus acteon. The sequence goes on along the minus strand of OX638227.1, from coordinate 645,059 downwards.
GAAGTTGTATTGGGATGAGTATCTCAGTTATAAATCGTTTTATTTTATGTTATATAGCGATGACAAAAATATTATTTGCAAAGGTCTATAAATAGAAAAAATTAGATTGTGTGGACAATTTACCACATTTAGGAATTTATTGCGTTTCTAAACTCTATACGGTTACCTAATTAAAACTTTTTACGTCCTATAGTGGCAGACTGATTGACAGACGTTAAGTCATTTGGACGTAAAAAGGGGCACAATTTCAGTGCTAAATAATTGTAGTGCTAATACAACCATTGCAATAGCCAGTTAACATCAAAACACTTCAATAGCACAGGTCTATAATACAGATTTGTAGAAACAAGTCCTAATAAATTGTGGACAAGAAATGCTGACAGGTTACCCAACCCAGTTCTTACATCACTTAACCCAATAATGCAGCTCGACGCAGGTCCCAACTTGCTCCGTCAACCTGCGAGCAGCGAGCTGGGCGTATCGTTTGTTCTAATAACGTCAGAGCTACTATATTTTGCATATCTTTGTCGATAGCTGGCAATAAATACGTTTAAGATACAGGCTCATGCCATTATAATGTTACAATTGTCAAGAAAAGATCGAACGGTAAAACAAGCGAGGCTCGAGCTGCGCTAAAACTTCTTATTATACTAATGTGATCTTGTGCTCTTGTTTTAGTCATCTTCCACCTGATTTTCACTGATTCGACGTGATGGAGGATGTCCTATGCCTTCTCAGTTTTAAAGTGCGATCCCGAAGATGGCCGCTAATATGTCAAAATGAATAGAGAACCAGTCAGAAGGTTTATTCAGATAAGGACAATTAAAAATGCTGTTAAAAATCAGAGATGAAGATCGTGACTACAAATAAAATTGTTTATGTATTGCTTATCTAGAAGACAGAATGCTGCATTTGAAGTTTTTGTTGCACACTAAAGAGATCCAGAAATAATCTAAATTTTACTAACAAAAAATAACCGACTTCAAAGTTACTCAAAAACTACTTGTCAGATCTCATTCAAATTTATGTGAGATTACGTGACAAGCACCTGCTTTCGGTTAAAAAAAGAATCATCGAAATCGGTTGGCGTGATATTGAGTTATTCGTCCATTTGTCGCGCTTACTTAATACAGTTTTATCATGGATGCCCTTGTCAGATCTCAATAAAATTTATATGGGACTACATGACAGCCACCAACTTTCGATTAAAAAATCATCAAAATCGGTTCGCCCAGTCCAAAGTTCTGAGGTAACAAACATAAAAAAAATACAGTCGAATTGAGAACCTCCTCCTTTTTTTGAAGTCGGTTAAAAAGTGAAGTGTCCTAACGAGGATCTACCGACTACCCTGTGATAGCTTTCCATTCGGTGGTCGCAAGTCTTTACCCTCAGGCTAGGTCTGTGACCCGCCGCCGCCCGCGCCAGTGCTATCGCCACGCACACAGACAGCACTATCGCAATGATTTATGCCGAATGCGCCTGCGCCGATACCTCATCTACTGCAAATGGTTTTGCAATTCAAACGTAAACATTGTTTGTTTGTTATTTTAGATGCAAATTGAAGCTTACAACGGTTTCGTACTAATACATTGAATACGCTAAATTACAATCAGCAAGTTTACTAAAAACATTCTATGCAAAATTGATTGGCTTTAGAAAGGTAGACACGTTTTTTTTTATTTTGCAAACTTGCAGATAAATCAGCTAAAAATATTGATTGTCACTGTCGTTCTCGTATACCTGCATCATCAGAAATGTCAGCGAAACAACGACGGTTTCACTAGGTCGTTGATTTACATGAACACATAAATATTATTTTACTCCTAGTTATGCGTAGTTGTACATAGTTGTGTCAATAGGAACACTTAGTTGTGCCATACAACTAATTGTGCATAAATAGTTGGTCCATCAGGAAACCACGTGTTTAGGTACCGTTTAGTTTAAGATAATTATTTCATGATTTATCATTTGTTAAAGATAATTATTTCATGAATTATTAATCGACTAATTAATTCAACTGATTTAAGGAATCGACTATTATGAAGATTATAATAAGTAATACTAGATTAGTAAACTAAACTAGACAACTAGATTAGACAATTAATAATCTAAATTTTACTAACAAAAAATAACCGACTTCAAATTTACTCTAAAACTACTTGTCAGATCTCGTTCAAATTTATGTGGGATTACGTGACAAGCACCTGCTTTCGATTAAAAAAGAATCATCGAAATCGGTTGACGTGATATTGAGTTATTCGTCCATTTGTCGCGCTTACTTAATACAAATTTAAGACTTATATGGTTTTATCATAGATGCCATTGTCAGATCTCAATAAAATTTATATGGGACCACATGACAGCTACCTGCTTTCGATTAAAAAAAGAATCATCAAAATCGGTTCGCCCAGTCCAAAGTTCTGAGGTAACGAACATAAAAAAAAATACAGTCGAATTGAGAACCTCCTCCTTTTTTTGAAGTCGGTTAAAAATATGTTAAGTGATACCTATGTACATGAATAAGAATTTTGAATTTTGATAATTATATTTATCTTTGAATCGAATCGTACAAAAGTGATGCCTGTTTGATAAATGTGTTTAATTCAATGTGCCAAAAAATGTACCAGGGGAGTCAACTTAATACGCCAAAATTCAGCATTCAACCATAAGCATGGTGACAGAGTACACCCCCCACGACTTTCAAGAGAGAGAACCTCGTGGACTGTTCAGCAACTATCACCATGAGGAAGGGAGGTTATCTGATAGGCACTTAAGGATACTTTACTATACTTAAAAATTCTGGGTAGTTGACTTGAAGTTGAGCCTTTACCGGTGGGAATGGAAAATCGTCTGTGATCGATTGTAAGAAAATCAGATCAATATCTACAAATACGATATGGAGAGGAGCTGGTATAGTCGCATGTCACATACATCATAGGGCTCGGTTTACTTTACTTCGTAGTTATTACTTTTACTTAGAACTTATCCAGATATTACGGATCTATAGAAAATAATATTGGGGACGTAACTTGGCAACTGAAAGTTTGAGTGGATCGTTGTTCAATCCTAACAGTAGGTATAGACAGATGGTCTATTTTCCAGTAGCACATGGAATGCTTCTACCGCCGCATGAGCCATCGTTCGTTTGCTCAGGTGGCGCGGAGGTCGAGCCGCGGCGAAATAGGAATTGATTACACAGTGTGCCCGATATGAAACAAATATTTACCCATACCGTACACACACCGACACAACACCTCAAAACAGATAATGTAAAATTCATGGTGGAAATATATTCTGTGAGTCACGAACGATGAACGAGGCATGACCGACTTGGCTCGTGCTGTTTTCGGCAGGGGTGGTATTATATGTGAATATTTTTTACGTAAATAGCCGACAACCAAGCAGACACTGAAACACACGTTTGGTATATCAATGCCGGCCAAGAAAAAAAAAGGATGAAAGAAGGAACTGACTCTCAAGCGCCCAACAGGTACAGGAGTAGTCAACCTGTGTAAGTCTTTGATGTTGTCATTATTTACTGTGGGGCAATTAAAACTTTTATTTACTTGTCGGCCACGTTCTACGAGTTTTCTGTATTGTTGTGTTGTATATGTTACCGGATATCTGTATAATTCAGCATTCTATACAATACCTAGGCAATGTATAGAATATCTAAAACGTTCAGGTAACGTTTTGAATATTATTTATTTCATACTTAGCCCATGCATTCTATACAATACTCCATGCGTAGTTGGTAATGCGTGTAAAAGACGGTTCTCTAAGCTGCCTTTTCGCCGAAAATTGTTTGGCCGATTATACCTTGCCAACTAACGTTTCGCAGAATTTTATTTCGCCGAATAATCATTTGCCAACTTATCACTTTTTTATTTTAATTTCCCAACCTAACAGTTGCCAACTGTACGTTTGGTCTGCCTTTTATAATGATACTTTTCAAAAGGCCAACTTTCAAGTAGCGAATGTTTCAGTTAGAGTAATATTCATTTGGTTGTATATTGTTTATAGACCTAGGTTTGTAAATTTGCGGTTCTTGTTATCTTTATTTATTTATTTATTTATTATAGGATTACCAACATAAGATACAGTTTCATCATTTGCAATACAAGTTGTTACTTATCATATTAAATCTTACTGTTCCTACAATTACAGGTAACCACAGCATGCTTTGCAAATAGTCATCTTCCGGTGACATATGCACTTTTAGGGAGAATTTAGGGGTTTTTGATACATAAAAAGGCTTCCAAACATCTCCGGCGCTGCGGGAAGTGCAGCCCCTCCGCCCTTGCGTAATAAACTGCAGGCACTCCATGCTCGCCTACGCAGCTTCGGCTTTTTGGTCGCCTGCGGCGACCAGCCTCAGCCGCTTCGGCTCACATGGTGCCTGCAGTTTGTTACAGCGGGCGGGGGCTGCTCTCCCTCCGCGCCTCCGGGGTTTACATTCACTCTAGGGGTAGGGCAGACTAGTACCACGTGGGGTCGGGGTTGACTAAGTCGGTTCTGTCATCAATTTTGAAAAATCCGAAGCTGCGTAGGCGAGCAGTGTAGTGTAGGAGCCATTAGACTGCATCTCTCCTTACCATCAAGTGTGATTTCGGTCAAGCATTAATTTAAAATGTATAAAAAAATATCTATTCATGCAGGTTATAATTTGTTTTGAGTGTGTTTTTAAGTAAATTCTTAATTCCAACCTCCATCCAAGTTGACTATACATACCCAAATCTAACTTTATTCATTGCCGGTGGACCTGCAGGTATTCTGTACAGTAGTTGGGAAACGTATACATTACCTAGGCAAACTATGTAATGGTGATAATATTCATATAATTTAATACATTGCCAAAACGACCCAGGTATTATACACATTTCCTAGGAATTGTGTTGAATGCCAGCATTATACAGATATCCGGTAACATATACAAGTTCATTCACTCACACTCCTACACCAGAAATTCAAATAGTATATTACAAACTACAACAACCTGCGAACGAATAATTTATTTATAGCATAATTCTCTGCAGAAGCTCGCCTGCGCGAGCTTACAGAGTTGCAGTATTGTCAACTAAAAACTTGACAAGCGCGAGTTACACTCGCGTGGAGAGGATTCGTTACGTTGGTTATGTACCTATTCACAGTTATTTTTCTATTTTTAAAATAAAATAAAATAAAAAAAATATTTTTTTTTCATTTTTGTCCTTTTTTAAGACAATAGACTTATTATAGGTTTTCCTGTGATATATAAGTAAAGAACTATTTTCTGTATTTTTTTTTCTCAAAATTCTATGAAATGGGAATGATCAATTTTCGTTCTTTCTTGAATAACTTTAAAACTCTCCATTATAGAACAATAACAGAACATACTTGAGGTCCTTACAACAAGCCTTTTCATTTGGCATGCCACACGATACGATTTTCAAAACAGTTTTCTTTAAACTTTGATTTGGTTAAAAAAAATTATTAAAATTTTGTTATACTTTTCTTTACTTTACACCTTCGTCTTTGGGTCACAAAAAGCACACGAGTACCTTTCAACTCATTTGGTCCAGTAGTTTCAGAGCAAATTGGCTGTGAGCGGCGGTCGACCAGACACACGTGATCCTGTTAAGTTTCCTTTTTCGTTTTTTTTCGTACGGAACCCTAAAAAACGTGTGTGTGTGTGTATGCTTATGTATGCACGTAAGAAGTTATACTTACCTCTTACTTATAAGTACTCTCGCTCGCACCCACGACCCTCGCTAGCAATCCAAAACATACTCCAGCGAATGCTGTGCGCCTAGTATCACGCATCTTCATCATGTTGCTTTTTGGCTGTCGCATCGTAATTTTTTTTTTATTTTTTATTTATTTATTTATATATTAGATAAGTTAGTGTTTATAGCGTTTTTAATACAGTTGCTCAAAAAGTGGCGTATTGCAGGAACGTATAGCGTTCGGGATGTGGGCTATTACACACTCGTGCTTTTTCTTTACCTTTTCCGCACTCGTGCGTTCTCTTTCCCAACTGTCAAAATAATCTATTAAAAAGAAAAAACCAACCACCTAGTTTTTATGATTCATGCAAATATTTCTAAATAGAAGCTACTAATTTGTTTCAATATCAGATTTAATGATTTGATTCAATGAGTTAGGTAAGGTTTCATTTCATTACATCTCATTAAATTTCATTTTCATATCAATAAAAAAAAGTCTACTGAAGACTTGGCTGTATGGGCATAGTTCCCTTTGCCTACCCAGAATGAGTGAAGAAAACAAAAAAAAAACTCTGCGTATATTCTTTTACGGTTGGCGCCATTTTCAAGTTTATTGTGTTTTTATTAAAATTCGGCTGCGCCTCGGCTCGGGTGGACATTTGTCGGAACTCGTTGCAATGACAGGCTTTCCGCACTTGTAATGAAATATACGTTACTCTCATATGTTTTTCCAAACGCCCCATAAGAAGTATAACTTCAAAAATATTATCACCGAGGATAATGCAATAAACTGTTATTGCATGTTGGAGGAACATAAATATACAACCCTGTCGACAGCACGCTACCGGCTGTGCAGTTTAATAACTTAATGATTTGAAGATTACAACAGTTTCGCATTGTATCTAATTTGGCGATTATATTAGTGGCAACAAGTACCTGACCTCACTTCGCTTCAGTGTTTTTTGCCTTAGAAGTGAGAATCCACCCAAAAACTGTAATGTTGACGCAATTGTTTTTATTCTTTGTGTAACGATTGTCATAAATTCACACTGCATGTGGCCTCAAGCTTACTACAACATATCAGTAAAACCGCGTCTAAAGTGGTTAAGCCGTTTCTGAGATTACTGAAAAATGCAAATACAAACGGACAAAACTTCTGATAATCATTGTTAAATCAAATTCCGTATGATAAATATTATACCTACTATATAATAATTACCCACTCTAATAGTTTTTCTCAAACATCTTCAATGAACAGTATCTGGTCACTTACGTTTAATTTACGTTTTAAGACTAATTTATTTTCTTGTTGATTATTGATACGCCAAAATGTATCGCCAGTTATTTTTACAAAGGCGTGTCCCGCAGTTCATTGCTACATATCCCTTCATGTTTCACAGCCCACAGCCCACAGGCGGTCGCAGGCCTTTCAAACATTCCGCCTGGCTAACGATGCTCCCTATTCAGCTTTTCATCCAGTTTGAACGAAGCCTCATTAGGCCGTAGACTTTTTAATTCACTAAAGAAAGAATCCAATTATCAACCGTAAATAGATGACTTCATTTAGAACAACGTGAACATACAATAACAACCTTCCAGAACACCTGGTTTGGACAAGTGCTATCTGAAGTAGTCGCTCAAAATAGAACTCGATTACTACTGCTAATGCTATCCATTGCTTCGAATCTTGCAAGGAATGCATGTCATGGTTAAGTAACACCGCAATGAGCAGTGAACTCCACGAGAATTAAAATTTAGAATCGATTTTAAATTCTATCGGTATGCGATTGAAAATATTGTTAATGCTATTTATCGCATGAATTATGGGTTAATGAAACCAATCGGTAAACAAAGAGCGATGCCATTTTGTGGTCTTTGTGTGGATACATGAAATTTGCCGGTAAACGACCTTGGCGTGAATCATTGGAGCACGATTCTCCACGTATGCAATATTTGCACATGTGCTGAAGCTTTGTTTCGTTACTCAATGTTTGTTCCCTGGGTAACAATGGCGGCTGTCGAAAAGGCTCGCAGTTTAGGTGGGGTCTCTGAATAGCACATTGTAGAAAATATATTTTTATGGAAATACTTTAATTTTAAATGGCCGACAATCGAGTGATCCGCCTGGTGGTAAATGGCAATCGTCGCCCATAGACATCTGTGACACCAAACGCATCACGGATAAGAAAGAGAGAAGAAAAAGAAACAGGATAGGGGTGTCGTGAAATACCTAAAGTTAGAAAGGTACACGGCGAAAGTCCGAGCCTGAATACAATATCTACACATATAAATATTGATGGTTTGTTCTGTTCCCTTTTCTGATTCGTTTCAGGCGTTCCCGCCTGCCTATGACGTGGATATCTTCAAGAAATTTAGCAATGTAGTTTTTATACGGAAGAATATAAGCGCGTATAAACAAAATTATGATATTCATAATCGCCAAACAAGAAGAATGCATCAATTAGTTACGCCTTCGTTCCGCCTAAGTAAAGTGCAGCGATCTTTCATGGGGCTTGGTGTACATTTCTATAATAAAATTCCAAAATCAATACGTGACTTGCCAATAGAATCTTTCAAAAAACGTGTAAAAACACAATTGTTAGGCAAGGGATATTATAGAATAGACGAGTATTTAAATGACAAAGATGCATGGAAATGACCAGTTCTGCAACCAGTTCCGCTCAGATTAGTAAATATTTTGTAATATTTTCTTTTTTTTGTAATATTTTTTTAAAAGATGTGCGAGGAGTTTCTTTCGGCTTTTCTTCTCCTCCATGACAAAGCACCCTTCCGAAAAGCTGGTAGATAAAAAATAATGACGTGCATAAGTGTATCAGTGATACCTATATGAATAAAATATTTTGACTTTGACTTTGACTTTGACTTTGAAAAGAGTGAATAGGCTTTTACTAAGTTAATGTGCTCACTACCTTGGACCACATCTCCACTTACCATCAGGTGGGATTGTGGAAAAGCATTAACTTATCTGTGTAAAAAAAATCCATCGCCGGACTTGTTCCACCGACGTGATACTTGATCAACAAGTGATCCTCTCTCTGATATTGATTCACTGGTACATGGAGGCTGTTTCCCCTGAGTATACCGCTACATGAGGGCTGTTCCCTCTGGATGGCTTTCAACCTCCCCTTATAGCCACCCCAAGCTTCGCAAACTGGTCTGATTTTGTTACTGGTTACTCTGTTATCTGATTCTAAATACTGCTTGCAAACAGGTCGTCCGAGTCATCGGTAAGTCGGTAATTGATTATAACTGATATACAACAATTACAATAATCTGGTATGCACTTCTACTGATAGAGAATAATAATATTTTTACCAGCACCAAATAAATCTCTCTTACTTTATTGACAACGAGTAACCGCCCTCGCTTTGCTTCGGTTTTTTTATTTTTTTACACCTTGGGTTATATTATTTGAGTTTTATGAAGGATCCCTAATTTTTTTGAAAATGTATTATAGCCTATGTTACTCGGGGATAGTGTAGCTTCCCAACAGTGAAAGAATTTTTCAAATCGGTTCAGTAGTTTCGGAGCCTATTCAATGCAAACAAAAAATCAAATCTTTCCTCTTTATATATTAGTATAGATATGTGTCAAAAGCAAAATTCACGTAGGTACGTAAAAATTATACTTAGCTCTATTATATAATTAGCTCTATATAATTAGCACTATTCTAGTTCCATTCGTGACAAGAGGTGTGAGTGCTGGTCGACCAGGGATGCATAGTTCGTGGGATCCTGGTCGGCAGTGCCGTAGATGCAATATTGAAACTTGGAGAGTGCAGTCCCTGGAGGGTGCAAAAATAACAGAGCCAAGTTTTGGTCATGCATGAGGTATAGAAGCTTACGGCATTGATGCTTCATAGAACTTAATCCGTAAAAGAGAGATTTAGTAACCAGTTAGCAAATATTAGTAACCGGTTAGTATCTTTAGAAAACTGTCGATAATCTTTGCAAGCAGAGATAGCTTATCAATGGATAGAACCCTACTTATTGGATCATACGCGGACGTCATAGTGATATAATACAATTATAAGCAATGCAATAAACATACATGGATCATTCGTATCAGTAAACAATGGACCAGTTAATGACCTTTCTAGTAAATTGTAGGGTAAACAAATCATTTCCAAAAGTATGAAAAATGTCAACGTTAACCACATAATATGGTTTTGAACCAACTTCAAAAAGAAAGAGGTTCTCAATACGAATTTTTTAGGGTTCCAGAAACTTCTTTTGGCGCTCTCAGATTTATTTTACGTTGACCGAGACGCCTAGACGTCCACGTGTCGAATCGCCGTATTTTTATCTTCACGTCACACATTAAATTAATCGAAACGACTATTTTTTCATTGGAAAATGTAGGTTCTTTGACCTTGTTGCGCTACATTCCTTCCTACATTAGTAGTAAGTGCGTAAACAGCTAATTTAGCCACCCACACCGCCGCCGCCCGCCCAGCGCGTAGCCTGAGTAACACTTGAATAACACGATTATTTGTAGAAGTGGCTTCACATTTTATTTTGAAAGGCAATGCGTCGTGGTGTTACGAATGTCGTTTAGCTATGGCAAAATATACCATCAAACGGACATTTCATTATGCATTTATTGGTATTAGAAGTTTAATTACTCCTCTTCGATTCAGTAGATACTCATCTGCTGCAGTAGCTGCCCTCGTTCTAGAGTCTACTCGAGTCTGGCTGTAGGCCATCATAGTACCCAAGTACGAGTAGCGTGACTTTACAGAAAAGTTTCGTAGCGAAATTAGTTATAAGCGAAAGTAGTACAAAAAGTTGCCACGTACTACCCGAGTACAGACTGATACGAGTAAGTACATTTTAAATTGAAGTAAACTTTTTTTTAACAGTTGATTTTCTACCAATTCTGCCAAGCTTCGGTGGGTTGATGATTGGATATACCTACTACATTAGACATAATGATTATTATCTTCTGTCATATCATCAAAACAAGGCAATAAGTCAAAGCCATAAGTCGTAATTATATACAAGTGTTACTTAAAATTTGAATATGCTTATGAATACTAACAAAAATAAAATAATTATTATCAATGTAATATTGAAAAAACCTCATATATTTTTATATCATTCTCTTTATCTTATTGTATTTGTCGAACTGTTTTTTGTCCGAGGTCACAGTTAAAATTAACAATATTTTTTACAAAACAAAATACATGATTCTGAATGATCCACCAAATGGCCACAGTATCAGCACACTCCGCTCATATTACCGCCACATAATAATCTCTTCGTGCTATCTGTCGCCACACGGAAATATAATGTGATAACAGTTATGTTTACACGTATCTAATTACCAAGGACACATTAACCAAGGTAATTAGAACTGATGTACGACTGTACTGGAGACACGTGCATTTCGCGATAGTGAAATATCATGTACTTACCTACTTGGCCACTGGCGATGGCGCCAGGGGAGCCCAGGGTAGTCTAAACGCTTACAAGGATCAAAGAAATTAAAGTGCTGAGTGACAAAGAAATAATTATGATTTTCAAAACTATTTCTTGTTCCTTTTCCTGGGTATTTTTAACACTTACCTAAGTATTGGTTACATCAGTATAGATCTGTGGTAAATTACAGCAAGACAGGGATAGATTAGAAGTCATTATGGCAATAATAGAATTTAACTTTTTTCAAATGAGTGGTATGTAAATGTGATCAGAATCTGAATTTAAGTGATTCGATAGTTTTGTAACGTCAGATAAAACTATACTATATCCATATAAATTATTATAAATACATGATTATGTAAATATCACGGACGTAAATTTTACGTCCGTGGTAAATATGCTATAAATGATAATTCCAAAGCATATAATTTACAGCTTTTTTATTTGTCATTTAGGTAGTAAAATAAAAAGCAGTATTTTAAATGAAATAGATGCAGTGAAACTTGTGACAGATGTTTTCAAAGAGAGTATCACTAGCCCACCACGTGCGTCTGCCGTCTGTGGCCACGATTCTCATAACATCGTCAATTTATTGCCTACATTATTATTCAGGAAATGTAGCAATTTCAACAAGGTCAGCCTTCAATAAAAATGCCATTAATTCAATCAGTAGAGTTGCAGTAACGAGTGTAGATTATACCGTGTTATAACAACAAGACAATTGTATTCGTTCCTACACTAGTGTATCTGTGACCTAATTTCTAGACAGCCAACGGCTCTGATTAGAAACATCCATGGCCTCTGATAGAAATCTATTTCTATTGAGTTATTTTCAAGCGTTAACCTCTGAATCGATTTAATGATGAGGTAAGTCTTTTGATTTGCCACAAGAAACGTTGGTCATTTGATTTATATTAAATACACTATTTTTACTTTTTACATAATGTGTCATAAATACATCTACACTACCTGATTGGACTAGAGATACTATATTTGGCATCGCCTATGGTAACGCGTCTTTGATGCCGTTTACGGCGTCTATGAGTAGGGTAGTCACAGCCGACCAATCACCTTCAGATGACCCGTATGCTCGTTCGTCGGATATTAATTAACATAAAAAGGAGGGTCACCAATACGTAATTCGAGCTAGTTTTTAATGTCACTGGCCGAGATGTGAGCGGATCCATCTGACGTTAGGTGGCCAACGTTGCCCTCACCATCGACATGAGCGACGCGTTGAAGGTACACATAATTGTTCACTTTTGATGCTTATGTAACTATTTTATTTATTTATTTATTTAAACTTTTGAACCTTACAAAAAGTAAAAGGAACAAAGGCGGACTTAATCCTAAAAGCATTCTCTGCCAGTCAACCTGTTTGTCCCTATTTAATTTACCAATCATTGTGATATTTATCTCAAACGATATTATCTACTAAATTAAAAAAATATGGAAAAAGTATTTTTATTTCTAAAGATAGTGTGAAAAACGAATTGGTAAACAGAGATGTTATTCGATAAAGTAAAAAAATATCGTTTAATGTTTGTTACTTTTATCAGTGTAATATTTTTATCATTGATTTTTAATCAATGTGTTCCAATCAGCAAAAAATAAGCTGTACTTATTATTACATCATTCACAAATATTTATCAATTTTGAGAACATTTAGTTATTGATTACAAATTTATATCGAAGTGTTTGGCATATTGTATGAAAAAAGCTCTGAAGTGAACTTAAGTGGGACCACATGACAAGCACCAGCTTTCGATTAAAAAAAGAATCATCAAAATCGGTTCACCATGACGAAATTTCTGAGGCAACAAACGTAAAAAAATACAGTCGAATCGAATATCTCCTCCTTTTTTGAAGTTGGTTAAAAACTGCTACAATAGACTCTTCCTGACATCTATTGGCGAGTAACAACACTAAAGCTACTTCAGTAGATGGCGTTGTTAAGCAATACAAAAACACGATTTACCAAAAAAAATACCGAGCATAGCTCGGTCATCCGGGTACTTATTTATAATATAATCGACTGTAGCAAGAAGACATTAGAACAGCTGACATTTAGGAAAAGACAAATTGGTGAAAAGGTAGAAAGTGTACGTGAAAGTAAGCTTAAAAAAAGATAAACAAAGTAGCAACCGCCATTTAATATTACATCACGTGGCAACTGGTACCAGCAGTAGCTAGTGCTAACTGCTAGGGCTAGTGTTGTTAGTGGGCCAGATTAATTCAATGAGTAATGAACATTGATACAAATTGTATCTGGCCGCGACTCCGGCTGACACGTAATTGGGGCTCCACATGGCGATCGCGATCCGGTGTGCGCCGGTTCTATCAACCTACTTCATTATCTTTCTTTTCGCAAACCTATCGATAACGCTTCATTCAAAATTAATCTCTACTACCCCTACATAACGCTCATATTTCAGACCACCGACCCGAGCACTTACGCCGTAGCGTTTCTGTTAACCGTTTAAATTATTCAAATAATATTTAGTTGTAGATAATATAAATAATATAGAGGTCGGTCTGTCGGTCTGTTATCTCAAGTGGTCGCTATTAGTGTTAATAAAATGCAAACAATTATGATTTCATACAGCTACCGCAGGCCAGGAACTCAAACCTGCAGAGAGTGATCAATTCCACCTCATCTACAACCATTCTTCACGTACTTCCCGTCCCATCACCGTTCACAGATTAGGTGAAATGACACTCCACATTTAGGTACTCTTCACAAACCTTGGACCTGGTCGGGATTTAATTTATACTTTATTCATTTAATTCAACGTATTTCATCTGTCACATTGTTCATTTTTGATTATAACCCACTTAATATAATCTGATTTTACACCGACAAAAGTGACTTCAATGCTAAAAGTGTTAAATACATTAAGAGATGAAGAGTAGTTATTGTAACTGATTCGCTCTTAAATTTTTATGACACGACACTACGCACGGCAGGCATCCATCCCTTTGTAGTGAAAATCCCGCCGGCACGGAAGACGCGGTTTGCCTCGTCATTCGTGAGGCGTACCTTGCCTGCGTCCGCGGTCCCGCCCGCCTATGACGTGGAAATCTTAAGTAAAAAAGTGAATAGGCTTTAACTAAGTTAGTGCGCTCACTGTCTAGGACCACATCTCCACTTACCATCAAGTGGGATTGCCACATCTTCACTTACCATCAAGGGGGATTGTGGTCAATCATATAAGGACCGGCCTGACAATGACAGCGACCGACGTTCGCTAAACATTGCTTTGTCTCGGCGTCCGTCCCGGCAAGTCCGGCGACATCGCAGCTTGCTATTTGTATTGCAAAATATCTCACGTGTGAAAAAAGCTATACAATTTTATCCAAATGCGACATTCAAGCGCATCGCTGTCGCACGTGTGAACAGGAACTAACTCTGTATGCGTTAATCCATGGGCCCGTGGAAACATACTGGACGTTATAAATACGATAAGGACGGCACGAGTGTTGTATTGCATAATGGTCACAATGAGTGTCCATTAGCTGAGTTCAGGCGAAATAAATTCATAATTTTTTTATCTAGTGGCAGACGTGACTTGTAGCAGACAACCGCGCGGTGACCATCAGCCACAGCCTGTCGCGGACTGTCCCACTCGTATGGTGGTTTAGTTAGTCTGTTTCTGTTACAATAAAATAATGCTACATACTCAGCGCCCCACACACGGATTCCCTGTGTCGCCAGACCGAGAATAAAAATTCAAACTCATCGTTCAAACTTCCGCCAGGGTGGGGATCGAACCCGGGACCCCTAACACGGCGCCGACACGGTAACAATTACGCCACACGGGTCGTTACAGTTACCTAAAATTTAGTCCATAATTTTAAATCCAGTTACAAAATTAGTTAAGTTTAAAATAAGGAGAAGTAATCGTCTCTGTTAAATTCCACACGTGCTACGTGCAAAATCACGTGCAAACGCGCGTTTTATCAACATGCCTTGTGTGAGGCACCGCGTACTCAGCGTTTTATTGCTCTCTCTTTAGTCGTTCACTCTTGGCAGAGGGGTCGTGGTCTTATGACGATGTTCGAAGAGTTGCGTCCCTCGTGGTCTTATGACGATGTTCGAAGAGTTGCGTCCCTCACGATATGTCTTTATCGGATCCTGTTGTTGACGTTGTGAGCACATTGAGCAATGGAACACCCCGTTACACTTTTAATGGTGTTCGTCCAGCGCGTGGATGATCTGCCTCGTGATCTCTTTCCTTCGACCTGCCCCTGGACCACAAGACGCACCATTGAGTTTTTGTTACGGATGACGTGACCAAAATACTTAAGTATTCTCATCTGAACGGTTGACGATAATCTCTCTTGGATGTTCTTGGATGTTCAGTTCATTGAGGACAGAAACTTTGGTGCGGCGCGCAGTCCATGGTATTCTGAGCAGCCGTCTCCAACACCACATCTCAAGGGCGTCAATTTTCCTTTGGTCTTGAAGTTTAACCGTCCAGGTTTCTGCGGCATACAGGAAAACAGGTAAAACAAGACTTCTCATTAAGCGGACCTTCATGTTCTTTGTGATATTCTTGTGAAGCCAAATTTTTTTGAGCCTACCTTTTATTGCTATTACTCTTCTAAACAAATTGATTCTTAACATATAATATAACATAAACTATGTTAATCCGCGGTGGCTCCAACCGGCTATCATGATCACAGCCAGTTTGCACTTTTATTTGCATTTTGACGTAAAGAGCAATAATTACACGTAAATAGCCTTACGTTAGAATTGAAAATTAATTACAGAAATAGAAACAATTATAAATAAATCGAGTTATAAAACAAGGTACACGTACTGTAACCCTCGGAGTAACATTAACAATAATTGTCCATAATGATGGCAGACCATTTTCACTCAATTTACGAGATAATTGATGATTATAAATTCTGTTTGCTATTGTTTTTCATAAATTATCTTTACTTAGCAACAATCGTGAATTTCAACAATAGCCTGAGAGATTAAAAGTTTATATTTGCATTGCAATAAGGTAAGGTCACTGGCCTGTGTGGATGTTGCAACACACGGCGTGACAGACTATTTTAAGTCTTATTGCTATGCTATTAGAGCTTATTGATTTATTCTGTAAATCGTGCCTGGGCTGTATGCTTCAGCATTATAATGAGAAGGCAATTGATTGATTAATACGCAGTCATGGCAGGAGATAAGTTGTAATGGTAATCACTATTTAAGTAGAGGTCAGGACACCATTTCAATAAATAGTTTTCCTTTTGAATGTATCTGGATGAAGATTGGTGTAAGTTAAATAAGGCCCATGTCCAGCTGGATCCTTGAAGGGTGATGGATGGTTCAATCTTCTGCTGCTTTTATTTTAATTAATTTGTTCTGCAATTCAGGGCACTGGACTTCTTTTCAGTAGTTGTATTAAACAAAAGCCCTGAATTGTTTTACTTAAGATATAACTCTACACATTCTTGAATTATGTAATAAAAACTGGCCAAGCTATTTAATATCGATAAAGCTATATATTTCGATAACTATGATTTCATATTTTTTCTTACAATGCAAGAAATAAAATTTAAATTATTTTGAAGTCAATAGTTTGATAAAAATTCACATAAAAAATTGTGTGTGTCTGCTCTGACGCACGACTGGAGTTAAACGCCATCTAGTTTGCAATCGTTTTATTATTATCATTAGATGGCGGTGTTACTATTATACTATTATTAGCTGACCGGGCAAACGTTGTTCTGCCAAAATCTTTTTAGGGAAGGGGGATGAAAAATAGATGTTGTTCGATTCTCAACCCTAGCCGATATGCACGCAAAGATTCACGAAAATCGGTCGAGCCGTTTCGGAGGAGTTCAACAACACCGTGACATGAGAATTTTATATATTACATATTATTATCTACGTTACAACTTACGACAACGACGACTACGATGATGATGATAGTGATGATGATGATGCTTGACATCATCAGAATACGATGTAAGGGGCCATCCATAAATTACGTTACACTAATTTCATGACTTTTTGACCCCTCCCCCCCTCCTTGTCACAGCTGATCACGTTTGTGAGACCTTCCCCCCCTAGTGTGACGTCACCTATTATGAAATTTTACACCTAGAAATTATTAAATTAAAAACAGCAGTTTCGAAATAAGTTTTATTTCCATTGATTGTTTTTTAATATTTACCTATACATACCAATTATTCGATTTTGAAGTGTGACGTCACAAAATTTAAGACCCCCTCTCACTCCCCCTCACACTTTTACTACTCAAAAATTTTACATCGCGGGCTTATATGAAAATCGATTCTAAAGGAGTTAAACTCCAAAAGCAAATTTTCTTCTGTTAATGTATTTGTGATATTCTTAAAGTATCCAAAATTTTCTATCCATAAATATACATGGCCCGTAATTACTAAATCATGGTCACATCAGTAAGTATTTATAAAAACTGTAGGCACTTACAACGGGACGTAAACATCGTTTAGTGCCACTATTCTATAATTTACTCGTATTCTGTCGAACTCGAATACAATATAACACCTACAATTTAATTCATACAGATAAGACGAAAACGAATGTTTGTTGTTTGTGTACACTGCAGTCAGCAGAGTGTAGAGTGTAGAGTGTAGGGTGTTCGTGGACAGAGCGTATTATTATGTTAAATCGGTCAATGCGGCCGATAACACGGCCAGTGATAAGGACTAGTGTACACGATTTATTTTTTTAACGACGCTCAAATTAGGATGAATGAGGTTAATGTATGTAATAAAGTTCTGGCGCGCGCGACCGATTGCGTTCGTACCACAATCCGTCGATCGGGAGGGATCGACGGAGATTGCTATTATATCGGGTGTGACCATGTGATTGGATGGCTGAGAGACTGATGGTATCTTTGACACTATAACTGAAACGTAAAAACCTCGTAAGGGTTACCTTACCTTACCCTTACCACACTGTTACCACAGTGTTCCCACACTGGCTGCTAGCCAGACGGGTACAAATATCTTAACACCTAGCGTGAGTGTCGATGTGATTAAAACCCTGGTACCGTTGCCTCTCGAGCCTCATCAGTTGGTAGCTCGAATTCCAAGCTGGATGAAGCCTTTTACACTCCGGAACTTATCAGCTTCTTTCTCTTTTCTTCTTCTCCCCAATAGCACTTAATAACAACTTCGATTATTATAATATCCACATATTAGTTATTAATTTATCGTGTCCGTAATTGAATTTTAATCTGTTGTTCCACTTATCATAAACTCGATTAGCTACGCTACTTTATTTACAAGTAAAACCTAGAAACTTCGATGCTCCACAAATAGATAATAATACACTGCTTCGAACAATGTAAAAAAGATTTTATTATTAGTAAGTTATAGTATAATTATTAAGATTTTTAAAATATCATTGGCCTCCATTGAGAGACACGAATCCTAGTATTGAAACAATGATCAGTTGTTACGCTACAGTATTGTGTACCTGCGTTTTTTATGAGAATTTAAAATCGTAAATACATATAAAATTCTCGTGTCACGGTGATAGAAGTTGAACTCCTCCGAAATGGCTCGACCGATTTTCGTGAATCTTTGCGTGCACATCGGCTAGGGTGGAGAATCGGACAACATCTATTTTTCATCCCCCTACCCCTAAAAAATTGTTGGCAGAAAAACGTTTCCCCGGTCAGCTAGTAATAATATAAAGATATAAAATCTTTGCTTCTGTATCTGAAAATATAACTTTAACCTTGTCTACTTTGAAAAAATAATTACTTCATAATGCTTTCTTTCCTCTCCTAACAACAATTGGAGGTAAATTAGTAAGAAATAGGTATTCGTGTAAGTATAATATAACCGATCAGACCATCTAGGTACTTGATCAACCTTCACTAATGAAAACCGCCACGACACCGACAGTGTCACCGAGACATGAACCCGGGACCTTTCATTGTATGCTAACTAGTGAGTCACTGCGCTGGAAACATTTACAGGCGACGGTACGACACGACATCATGAGATCCATTGCTTCGTCTAAAGTTAAGCAGGATACTGGAGATGGATTGGATCTTCTTACCTTTCGCTGCTAGATTACTAAAAAATTTAATCTCACAAGCATTTTTTTATGGAAATAGCCGGCAAACGAGCTAACGATCCACCTGATGGTAAGTGGCTATCGTCGCCCATGGACATCAGCAACACCAAAGGCATCACTGATGCGGTGCCGGCGAAGAAAGAGAGAAGAAAAAGAAACAAAAAAGAACTGGCTCTCAAGCCCCCAGCCGGAACACGACGAGTCGTTTGGCGGCTGACTCATGCTCAAGGGTGGTAGTCATCGAACCCTATGGAGAAATAATAATAGTAATAATAGTATTGATTAACAATTAAAATCAATATTACCAATACAATCCCTCGAGGGGCCCTACCACCAGCGGGCCGGATTTAGTCGCCTCTTACGACACCCATCCGGCTTGGGATTGAGGTTAGTATTCTGAGCCGCCTCAATACGGCTATATCTACGTTTGGTAAATATTAGTAGGAAAATTTTAAATGTAGATTATCAACTGAAAACGAAAAGAAAAGTCTCTCAATGCCAGTCAATGCAGACCTTGCTATAAACGATACTTTTACAACTAAAGACAGTCATAAGTAAACGAGTATTTGAACGACATGATACAATCGTGCCGTGTAATGTAAACAAGATTGCCGATAATAAATGTATTTTTTGTTTTCGTTTTCAGACTTCACGACGCCCGATACAGAGCAACCGATATGAAGTTAAGTGACTTGCTGCCAATCAAACAGTCAGCCACTGGCTACCACTGGCTGCCACTGGCTGCCACTCGCTGTCACTCGCTGCCACATACTACCCACTTCTACAAGGAAGAAACAAATCTCTATTCTTTGCTTCCGTTCAAGATACATCGCGGAAAAGATAACACGATAATCTATTTAAGAAGTATAATCTGATTGCTGGTTTCATTACTATAGTGGTACATGTATGCTTAGATATACAGCACTAAAACGTGCTAAAACCTTCTTTCTCAATATCTATATAATTTTTGTCAAAAACAGTAAATCAACGAATTTTGTAACTTATCAGAAAAGCTTTTGATGAGATTCGATCGTGCTACAAGCAAATATACTGATAGATATGCCTACACAATACATACTGAAGTATAACGATGAATACTCAGAGGAAACTTGGCACCACTCCGCTAGACATCGCGTCGAAAGGTCGGTACTCGGAAAACAATATATTATGAACAATATTATTATACTGATTGTAGTGGTCACTGGTCACTGGTCATCTCTGCTAGCTCTGACCAGTAAAAACCGGTTTGCAGATTTCATTTATTTTTATTTTATTTACGTCATGACTTCAAAAGAGAACGCGGGCGCGGACTACTTTTTTTATACTAGATTAATGACTTCTACAGCATTTAAACTGATCAAAACAGAATTCGGTTGCGGTCGACTTCAGATAAGACAAATACCTATTTACTTGGAGTTATGGAAATGTAATTTTATGTTTAGATGAAGAGTACTTCTGTCATATCACGAGGAAAAACATGGACAATTTAGAATACATGATTACCGGTCGAAAGACATCATTGCGGACGAAGTCCTATACGTTGGTCCGACCAGATTTGGACATCTCTTGGCACAACCTTCCAGGTGAGCCGAAAACCGACACAAAGGCGAGAAGACGTGGAAAAGATTAGAGATGGTAACGAGCGTCAGAACTGAAGAGAGCGCCGCATAGATATACCAGTCTGTGCCTGTGTCTGTGACAGGACTGTGTCCAGTACACTCGCCAGTCGCCACAGCGATTTGAACGCAGTGTGCGTGTGTGAACGATAAACACACAAGATTTATTTATTAGCGATCTGTTCGTGACAAGCGAGGCGCAATCTAGATAGATCTGGTTCCCACTTCCCAGCCTTATTCTGACGCGAGCCAACGTCAAAGAGCCCTATTTGTACGCTAATGTCGCTAATTGCATGTTTGTGGTCGCGCCTTATCTATTGATTGCTATATATAACATCCAGTGAATAAAAAACATCGTTGGACTGTTTTGTATCTCATACGATTCATTTGTAAACTAGGTATGCTTAAGTAATTTGTATGATCCAATTAATGTCGATGTTTAGGAATAATTAAGAATGCTAATGTTCAGTTTTGAATTGAACGTTTAAATCGTTTCAGGCTAAGGTAAGGCCGCTAGAATTCTACCGAATAATTAATGAATGAGTGAAAATGAAATGAAAACATCCAGCTAAGATATGTCAAGAAAATAACTGAAAATGATTAAAATATTTTGTATTTTATTTACTTATTGTAAGTACTATTATTTCTTCTATGATTTTATGAAGATACTAGGAAAGGAGGGTACTATACTACTAGGTATCTTATAGGTTCTAATTTCTATTTTGTCCAATATTAGTTGAATGAAAGCCATTAAGAAAAATCCTAGTTCCTGTCCGCTATCACGTATTACTGCAAACGTTGCCTATTTCGGGAACAAAAATAAATACACGAGTTACAACCGACCTTGGAGGTTCCACACCTCACGCTCCCGGGTCAATGGAAACACAACCTAAACTCAAAGGGCCAAGGATTCTTCGAATGAAATAACACAATTGTACCACAGGTCTGTTGTACACTGTATATCTGTGGAGCTGCATATCAACATATTTACTTACGTCGGTATATGTTTTAAGTTCATCCTTGAGATAACACTATCATTTGTTTAGTGGCCGGTTACCGTTCCGTGTGGACACGTAAGGATTTGTTTTAACGCTCCATAACTGATCCCTTGACATCCCACAGGCACCACGTTTATTGGCTTTATTCAACAACGCGAACGTACGAATTTAAATATGGCGTGACATCTATTTATATAAAACACAATTTTTTTTGTGGCTATGGACTTTGTAAACTTTGAAACCATCGAAAAGGTGTGCCCCAAACTGGTTTTTTGAAAGGCAATAATGTGAAGGTTTGAGACCACGAAAACAATGCATTATGCACATTAATTTGGTCTATTCATGAAGTCGATTTTCGATTCTTCCCATAGAAACATTTTTCAGCGTATAAGCACAAGCCGGGGTATCCACTAGTTTCAAAATAAAAGTGACTCATTTGATTAATGATGTATGTAACTTGTGGCAAACTTTTTAATTAGAATATAAAGTAGCTGATTTAACTAATAGGTATATGTAGCAAGCAGGTTTAGCTGTTTTGGGTAAATGGCGTGACGTCACTCGTTTCTTTAGTTTCGGAACGTGGACAGTGGCTATTGTATTTAATACGGACAGATCCGTATCCTTCGAGCACACAGCTCAAGGAAGTCTCTCCTCCAATACGAAGCTGCCACTCCAGATGAATTTAAATAATAAAAAGTATTTAGTGACAGCGATCGCTGTCGCCGACATCAGAAGTCGAAAAAAGGACTCAGTCTTTCAGAAAGCTATAGAACCATGCTTGGAAATACAATCATTCCTTACTCTTCTACTGTAAAAAATCTAGGCATCTATCTGGATTCCACTTTTAGATGGGCCGTTCAGGTAAATGAGGTTAGTAGATTGGTTTTTGCGGTGTTGCGTTAACTAAATCGCCACAGGAACCTTCTACCTACTTCAACTAAAAGATACTTAATTCAAACTCTCATTTTTCCTATCTTAGATTAAGCCTATGTGTGCTACTTTGACCTTAATGAGGACCTTCTCAATAAACTAGAGCGCCTTATCAATTACTTTATTTTCTGTCTACGTAAATTTGATCATATATCTTCCTATCGTCGCCAACTCAAATGGCTTCCTATTCGTGAACGTAGACAATCTCATGTTCTTAACTATCTCTTCTCAGTTCCTTTTAATTCTGTGGCTCCTGACTAGCTTAAAAGTAAATTTCGATATCTCGGTGACGCCCATGAGCTGAACCTTCGTTCCTCTGATTCTCTAGCTCTTGCATTTCCCTCTCATTGCACATGTTTTATCTCCAACTCTTTCACGCTCCAAGCTATTCGGTTCTGGAACTCTCTTCCCAAGGACATCAGAAAATTGTAATCTAAATTCTCTTTCAAAGAAAATGTTCATTCTCACTTTTTAAAACGACTCTCTTACAAAAATTGTCTTATGTACTCTTTACCTTTTTATCTTTTTTGTTTTTAATGTTTAAGTACTACTATATTTATCTAGTTTAAGTTTACAGCTTTATTATCTCTATTGATATGTATCACTGTCTCTGTTCATCATTTTCTCCTCCCATGTCTATTCGTTATTACTATGTAAATTTAATTATTGTTTTCTATGATTAGTCTATCGCCTTCAACCATTCTCTGCACATCCTGAAAGTTGACTGTTAGAGAATGCTATTTAAGTCCGCCAATTGTACCTTTCTTTTGGTTCAATAAAGATGAAATAAATGAAAACCATAGATAACAAGTAAGGATTAGATAAGTAGAATGGAAGATGATTATTTACGGCTTTATTTCGGTTAAAGTGCGCCATTTAGATCTTCGTGTGAGGTCAAATAGCTGATGACCAGCGAACGATCAAGACGCTTCTACCGATACATCATTTGACAAATTTGGATAAGTAGTTTAGAAGTTTACAACCTATTTGAACATATTCATACAACTCGGTACTAGTCCATAATACAAGCTGAAATCATTACCCTATTTATGGCTTCGCCGTAGTCAGTAAACAGAAATAAAACATTAAAGCAACTAAATGGTTTATATTATTATGGTTTATAAGTTGTTCCTTAACAGTATTAAAGCAGTAAAAACCAGTTGGCAATAAATAATGTATGAGAACTATGAGGCGAGCTTGGTAACCGACTTACTGGTGATAACAACATTAGTAAAACTAATAGGCACAGTCGCGTAGCTCTGATCAATTTTCAATTCTGTGTGTGTGTGTGTTTGCGCCTGGTTGTTTTGTGTGTTGAAGCTGTTAACATGAATATTGTCGTTCAGCTACTGTCGTGCCAGTCAACACTGAAAACTAGTGTGACAACTGAGTGACAAGTATTGGACCTTGAGAATTTTCCATTCCATGGGTGAAACTTGAGGAGATGTTGATTAAGATTATTTAGGGAGACTTACAAATCATGGATCAATGAGTTTCTTTTTATAACCATTGATTGGAGCAAAAAACTTTGTACGTCCTTTGTAATCCTCTTTATCTTATTGGAAGTCCTACTTTAGTGCGATTAATCCTATTGCGATCTTTTGTTTCGTTTCTGAAATTTTTATTCATTATTTCAGTTTTGTTGTAGATCACAGAATACACTTATAAAATCATTAGTAATGCAAGTCGAGTAAAACGGCTGTAGCATACAGTCAGACATGATGAATTTATGAGTTTCGTTTTTTCCATTTAATTGCGGACCCAGAAAAGCAAGTCATGGTATAAGATTACATAAATGAAAAAGAAAAGTGTTTTAACCAGTTTCATAAAGTCTGACGTAGCCGTACAGCGCCCCTCGCCCTCATCGAGCTGTCAGGGAGACGGTAACAAATGGGAGTATGGGAGTTGCCCCAGAATGCGGCACTGGATCGGTGTCGGTACGACGTCGGTGCGGCTCGGCAGTCGGCGGCACGCACTAAACACCACGCAAAAACTATTTAAAACAATGTATTTTAGCACGCGCCATATTTTTCACATTCAATGGATGTTGAACGTTGGGATGACAGGTGCGTCATTGAATTTGACAAAAAGAAACTTTTATTGCTATCGCTGATCGTCGCCCCCGGATAAGGGAATTGATTTATGAAACTTTGTGGTTTGTAATAGGACTTATAATTTCTTGTAAGACTTCAAAGATACAATATCATTGTAAGACTTGTTAAAATTAGAACTTACGATTCAAATAGGACATACAATCCAAGTAAGAGTTACAAAATGGGTACAATCTATTTAGGTAGTTTAAGAATCCTAGCAAGACAAATTATCATAACGTAAAATTCTATAAGAACATACAATCCTAGTAAGATTACTGTTCAGTTAGGACTTTCAATTCAGGTATGAATTTGAAATCAAGAGTTCCTGTTCAATGAAAAAAATGTAGGAGTAACCAATTTAAGCTTAAAAAAACAGGCAAGTGAGTGTCAGGCCACGCGCAACGTAAGGTCCCGAAGTAGTAAGTTTATCGACTATTACTCATTAACTACTTATGCTAACATAGCCGTGACAGTTTCCTTGAAAATTCATCATATTTTTGAGATTTTTTTCACTTATCCAACTCCAACCGTTTAGCCAGTATCACCCCCTAATTCTAAAAATGGTCTTAGAAGATTATATTTTTGGGAGACCTTTTCAACGATACCCCACACTATAGGGTACGCGGCGAATAAAAAATTCATCCTCACGTTACCTGTCATATTTTATTCTACGATTCTGGAGTTTTAATAAATATGTAGGTATAGGTAGGTGCCAAATTATAGCTTTCTGACACTACGGGTCTCGGCGCTTTGCTGCGGACAGACGGACCAACGGACGGACAGACGGACGGACGGACGGATTGGTTGGACGGGGCCTTTGGAGTAACGAAGAGCTAGTAATAAGCGGGATTCTTTCGGGGATTCATCTCGATTCCCGACCACACTCGCGCTTGAAGGTAAGGATCTACCAATGGTAAGTGATAACTGAAAGCTACAAATTGCTTTAAGGCCGGCAATGCAAATGTAACGCGGTTACATCCCGTGAGAGTCGTTCTTCACAGCAGTGATCCAGCGATTATGTGACACATACCTAAAAACACTAATTAATTAAATAATATGTATTACAATTGAAAAAAATCTATTTCCAAGATGTAATAAACCTCACTAGATCTGAGACCGCATTGAATTAGTGCAAGTGATAATAATACCCCATGTTATGTCAAAACGTTAGCGCGGCCAATGAGACGCGGTGGATGGCTGTGTGCGTGCACACTCACTACATTACATCGGGCGTATTCGTGTCAAGGTCGTGTGTGAATGAACTTCGCTGCTCTGGTGTGCGTTGTTTTGCGTGTGTGCGAGTGTCGTTTATGCTGGATGAATTTTATTAATTAATCAAGACTCTTCATTGTTATGTTTGATTTAGTTTTATGTATTAAAATAATAATGTTTAAGCAACTTTAATAGGTAGGTACGTGTTTACAGATCTGCTAAAATAGGTCTGAGAAACTAGACTCCCGCTGATTCTTCTAAAGTTTTCAGGCAACAACCTTGATTGCTCCGGTCCAATGATGAAAATGATGTTGATGATGACTATATTTCATCTAGATCCAAAATAGAACTGTGTTTGTAACCAGCTTCAAATTTGAATCTATTTGGTAGACTCCGCTCGCAGAGCAAAAGGGTCTCGGCCCTCGGGATAGGATATTTCATATTTCTCTTTATTACGTAGATAGATAGATCCCTATCTGAAGTTAACATTTTATTTGTCAGATGTTTGTTGTCAAGCTGTGGGTGTTATAAATTAATTATCTTAATAATAGTGTATATCCTGAAGTAGGTAC
Source organism: Thymelicus acteon (assembly GCA_951805285.1). Classification (NCBI taxonomy): domain Eukaryota; kingdom Metazoa; phylum Arthropoda; class Insecta; order Lepidoptera; family Hesperiidae; genus Thymelicus; species Thymelicus acteon. Next base: position 618,406 of record OX638227.1, on the reverse strand, counting down.
ATGCCTGTGTCAAGTCCGCACCCACACAGAGAACTGACGACCTGCGTGGCGTAATGGTAAGCTGTACCGCCGTGCGAAGGGTCCTGGGTTTGATTCCCAGCGAGGTAGAAATTTGAATGATGACTTTGAATTTCTGTTCTCGGTTTGGGTGTGGTCTTGTCTGTGTTGTCCATGGCACTGTGAGTGTGTAGCGTTAATCCTATAGCATGTGTGTGTGTGTGTTTAACAGAGATACCCATGACCTGCAGTAGCCTCGTAGCAAAAGTGTATGCAATGTCCGTTATGTTCGGTTTACACGTATATTAAGTAGTTAAGTAGTTAACAAAATTTTAACTTAATTATAAGTGAATAATTTTTAGTGTGCGTCCACACGTAATAATTTAGTAAAGCTCTTTAGTTCATACAATTCTACTTAATTACTTAACCATTTTACTAAATTACTTAAGCACTTTACTAAATTTTAACTAAGTTTTAACTAAGTTTTAACTAAAAAGTGCCTGTCCAAACGTGTTAAGTGATAAGCCCCGCCCACCTACTTAACAGAATATAGAAAAAAATCTAAATTGCTTGTCTACTTCATTACTAAACTACTAAATTATTCGTTTACACGTATTAATTTACTTAAAATTTAGTTAACTACTTAACTACTTAATACGTGTAAACCGAACATTAGTTCCGTTACCATTAAAATGCCCAGAACTGAGAAAATCGCCACTGGTATTAACTGGCCACTGCACACTCCATTAGCTTTTAGCGAGCCAGAAAACCAGAAGGCCAAAGACTCGGTTTGGTTAGAGCGGGCCTGCAATAATGATTGTCATAGTAATATTGTGAACTAGCATGTAATAAAATTCACCTGTGTGTTGTATGCTGTTTGCATGTGGTGTGTAGCGACGCTGATGGTATTTGCGCAAGTGCCAGAGATGTTTATCGACCAGTGTAGGCCCGCGGTTAGGGTGCCGGTCCATTGGAGCGGAGGAACCGCTTACAGGGAGGGATAAGCGATCTGTAAAACTGTTTTTTAAACCTTTGAACCTCGCATCATTTTAGGTGTAAGTGGGATGGTGCATGCTGGTGAACAACTCACGAGACTCTGGCGAAACATTATTTTATATTTCTTATAATGTAAATTGTGTTATGAAAAAAACAAGAAAAGTGTCTTTTTAATTAATAAAATAATATTTAAAATAATATTGGGGCGGCAAAGTTCATTGGGGGGGGGGGGGCGCAAATTTTCGGTTGGCCCCGGGCGGCGGGAGCCCAAGCTACGCCACTGCCTTGACATAAAGAACGCCATCTGTAATGAATCTGGTAACTAACATCTGCGGCAGTTGTTAAAATTTTGTTTAAATCCTTACCCTTACGCAAGTGTAATGTCAGTGTGTAAAATAACGTCAAATGTGAATTAAAAATACGTCTGTGTACCGAAAGGTGTGGCTTAATCTGTGGCTTCGTTGCAAATTGGCGGGAAGTAAAGTGACGTGCATAGCGAGACCGCAAAATTTAATTGAATGGAAAAATAATTATATTTTGTTGATCTAAAATAATTAAAATGACTTTTGTAAAAGCATTTATGATTGGGTCAAACCACCACTACTAGTGTGGAACAAACTAAATGCGAAGTAGGATTTATCATGAGGTAAAATCTGTAAAGATTTGATTAAATACAATAAAAATCTACTTGCTACATTGAAGTATAATGTCACAGAACAGAAATCTCGAACAAAATGTGTGTCCCGCCGCGCCGGGAGGTTCTAGTTTCAAAATTGAGCCCCCGTTCTCCTTTCAAAATCGAACGAATCCATTGAAAATTGAAGCCGATCGGCGCCAATTCACTTGGACATACATTGTGTTCGCGGTGTCGGCTCTATATGCTAGTAATAATACTTCAACACTTGCTACATTTAATTATATATATATTACGTATTGCGTAGGCGAGCATGGAGTGCCTGCAGTTTGTTACGCAAGGGCGGAGGGGCTGCACTTCCCGCAGCGCCGGAGACGTTCGGAAGCCTGTTTGTGAATCAAAAAATGAATTACCATCTTTGGTTATAATTTTACATTAAAATGCTGTTTTAATTTTGGTGATCATTTACTACTTTTGGGTTAACAATGATTTATTTGGTGGTAAGTGAAACATAAGCCAAACTTATTGACGAGAAACTAGTTTTGCCTAATCGTGTCGCGCCAAACTAGTCTGGCCTAGGCCAAACTAGTTTAACCTGAAATCGGGTTTTGCCGGTAACATATATATTTTTTCATAACATAACATTAAATAAGTAATAATTAATAAGCGATTGTGAAGCGGTTCTTCACTGAAATATTCTCAGTGTCCATAACTATCTTATTAATCGCCACACGACCCGTGTGGCGCAATGGTTACCATGCCGGATCGCCGCACCGAGGGTCCTGGGTTCGATTCCCAGCGAGGCGGTTGAATGATGAGTTTGAATTTCTGTTCTCGGTCTGGGTGTGAATGTCCGTGTCTAGTGTGTTGTCCATGGCACCCACGACACAGGGAATCCTAGTGTGAGTCTATGAGTGTGAAGCGTTATTTATTTATTTAAACAGTTAAACATTCCTTGCATAATATTGCATCGATTTGTATGAGGTGCATTAGTTCTGGCACCGCGCGAGTGTTTTCACGACAAAATAAAAGTTTAACAGCCCAGAATAATTTATAGCCCGACTCCATAGAATTTTATTGGTTGCACATTTATTTTATGCGACCTAAAGATTGTAAACAAGAGTTGTTGCGATAATTGTCTTATATAAAATATAATTTAGTTTGGAGTTGTTTAGGGTTCTGAAGTTCTGTAGCAAATTTATCGACTATTACTCATTAACCATTTATGCTAACATAGCCGTGAAGTTCGGTTTAGACCACGGACCTAAAAAAAAGACTGACGTAATCCCAACAACAAATTCAATGAAGCACCCATAAGTAATACCAACTCTCTGTTCGTAGAAGTACACACACCCACACATTGACACTTCACTGCTTCAATCGCGAATCAAAAATTACGCACACATGGTAAGCGGGCGGCCTTTGCTATGCTTCACTCTCGATTAGACGAGGTTACGTCCGTCTTTGTTTCAAGTCCGTGGTTAAGACGTATTAAGTAGTTAAGTAGATAACTAAATTTTAAGTAAATTTTAAGTGAATAGTTTTTAGTGCGCGTCCAAACGTAATAATTTAGTAAAGCTCTTTAGTTCATACAATTATTCACAACCTACTTAATTACTTAAGCATTTAACAAAATTTTAACTAAAAAGTGCCTGTCCAAACGTGTTAAGTGAGCCCCCGCCCACCTACTTAACAGAAAATAGAAAAACTTCTAAATTCAGGGGCGTAGCTACCGCCGTATCAGCCGTATCAATTATACGGGGCCTCGGGGCTGAGGGGGCCCCCAATGCGCCTTAGAAAAAAATCGTGAAATGATCCGGAAATTAATTATTATGATTCGAAAAATGTTCCGGAAAGCATCGATACTTCATTGAAAATTGAAATCAACAATAAAATTTCTTTCTGGACCATCTTTCATCGTATTAGTGCATTAATTACTTTAGCATCATGCAATTTATCTATAAGAGCCCATGATTCTAAATCTGGAAACTCGACGAATTGAAGACAAACAGGCAGTACAGATGATATAAGTAAAACTTCTAATCAGTTATTTAAATGCCCTAATCAAAATTTAAACAAAATATTTAATATACAAAAAAATTACGTTCTACACTACTCATGATGCTCTCCAGAACTGAGTGCTGCGCGGACATGCCGGCGGCAACCCATGACACAGCACTCCAGGAATACCTCAGGAGGAAGCTCATTCTACACGTAGCACAGCTCATTCTACAGTTAGCACGTGCGTGGTAAAAGTGATTGGGAGAATCGGACCGTAGAAGTTCTCCACGAGTCTCATCGGTGTGGATAAAACTTCAATTCGACCATGAGCTTTGTAAAGCATGAGCAGGTGCCTCGCTTGCAATGAAGTACTCCTTAGCTCGGTTTAGAACATCAAGCTTTTTGGAAGCCAACTTAGCCTTAGCTTCCAAATGACGCTGATACTACACATCACTCGAGATGTCAACTACCAGAATCATACTCTTACAACACTTTTAGTGGTGAGCGCGATATCCTGGAATTGAGGCACTATGAAAAATGGGGTTTTCTTAGTGGTAAATGCGCCAACTTGTGTCTTCGTGGGGTTGAACTCGACTAAATTAAGTCAACCCTATTCCGAGACTTGCTCCGGAGAGTTCTCGACTTCAGACACAATTTTAAGCCTACTATCCGCCACTTGCAAGTTTTGCAACTGAGAGGAATTAAGGGGGGCTGTGTAGTAGGCATCCCCTGTGCTGTCATCTGCATAGCAACAGTTGTCACTCATGCCATGTCATTGATATGTAGAATGAATAGCGTAGGAAATACCACAGACCCTTGGGGAACACCAGCATTTTATAGGTTTCATATCTGAGCAACAACCATCTACTACATCCTTGATATATCGCTCAGATAGAAAGCTGACTACCCAACTGCATAACCTCTCACAGCGACCGTAAGATTTAAACTTCGTGAGACCTCCCTGTGCCAGTCCTGGTCACAGGCTTTAGCGAAATCTAGGCTGACTGCCAGTGCTTTCCCGCTGCGATCAATAGCCTCACGATGACTACAGGTGCGTGAGATAAATTTGATGGTCACCAGCTGAACGACCGCCGCAAAAACCGTATTGTCGATCACAGATCAGCTGATGATCTTCCAGATATCCCAGGAGCTGCATGTTAATCTCGTGCTCCATTACCGTTGCAAGCAGGGAGGCTATAGGCTTATCGCTATAGGCCTGTAGTTAGCCAGGTCACTGAATCGCCCATTATGTGGATGGAATGAAAAAGGGTAACCTTCAAAGAAGACGTATCATGTGGCATAAGATAGAATAAGAATAAGCACGTTAAGACGGGGAATCAACCAGCCCCGGATCTACAATTTTTTCGAACCGGGGCAGAAACTTGATAGTGATAGACATAAGATAAAAAAAGTCACAAATAATTAATAGTTGGTATTTTTCGTGAATGGGACGATAAGAACTCTTTTTTAATAAATTTATTTATTCTCCCAACTAGGGTTCCGTATGCTAGGCGCTTTGTGCAGCAAATTTTATTTTTTATTTTTAATCATACTATATTATGATTTTTGGGCCCCCTGAATTGCCGCCCGGGGCGGGGGCCCCGGTTTGCCCCTCCCCCCTCTAGATCCGGGGCTGGAATCAACTCGGGAGCACACATTTTTAACACCACTGCGTGAATACCGTCTGGTCCTCTCAACTTCTTGGTATCAAGCTCTCACAGGTTTTTAGGCGGAGGCGATCCCTCTATCATCAAGAATTGAGTTGGCGGCAAAAAGGATGCCAAGAAGTTCGGCATTCCCCTTTGCCGTATGAACCACGGAGTCGTCCGATTTACGCAGTTGTGGAAGAGACGACCGATAGAAGTTACCCTCAGCAGCTTGAGCTAGCGACCAGAATTCTCGACTACCAGAAGGGTAATCGTCCATTCACTAGCCAGTTCTGCCAATGAACTTTAAATTGCCTTCCTTTTAGTAATTTGCTTCTTTGCTGACCAGGAGGCTGCGTTAAACTTTGTATTAAGCCCTGAGGTGGATAGATCTATCAGCGTGCACGCGGATGACCATGTCGTTGACAATGACCATGATGCCCTGTCGTATCACATCGGCTACTGAGTCTGCGCTCGCGTTCGGATCTCCCGAAACGAAACAGAGCTGCCCCCATATTAAAATTTTAGAGTATTGATTGAATGTGGTTTATTAATCGATGTTAGTATATTATATTTGTTTTAATTCACGCTAGCTTTTTTTATTTCTTTTGAGAAAGATCTTTATCCTCGAGTCGAGAGGGGGCCCCCAGCAAAATTTTGATACGGGGCCCCGGCAGAGCTAGCTACGCCACTGTCTAAATTACTTGTTTATTTGCGAACTAAATTTTAACTACTAAATTATCCATTTACACGTATTAATTCACTTAAAATTGTAAAAATTTTGTTAACTACGTAATTACATAATACGTATAAACTGAACATGAAAGTTATCCTTGTAAATTCATCGTAATTATAACCTATTTGAGAATTTTTGCCTCTCAAGTTAAGATGGCACTTGGAATGTTTACTGAAGGCGACAAAAAAAATCCCTTCAAAGCCTTCACCCATTATCAATAGTAACAGAATATACAAATCATTCACTATGAGGTCTACGTACTCCTGTTTACGAAAAACAATGCAAAAATATATCGCAATGTAGTGGAATAAGAATAAACATGTTTTTTTGGTCTTCGACAGCAAAATCGATTCACACAGACATCACATCCTTTGTAATTGAACAGTCACAAACAAGTTCTTAACCAAAAAAAAAACAATTTTAAATTTCAAAATAAACCGTGCAATAGAAAAAGAAAATTCAAACTAACTAGCTACTTCCACGAATACATCTCTAATGTACTCGAGAGATAACATATTTTTAATGTTACATATCCACTGCAGCTTTTCATTAGAAACTTTAATCAATGATGTTCATGAAGAGCGCAATGTATGTAAAATTGGAAAGTTTTCGTATGACAATAATGGATATTTTGATTACATAATTACGCTGGGGGCTACGTAGATGAATTGGTACAATTGGCCGGTAGATAGCGTAGATTGGCTAATTGAAGGATTATTTTTAAACACGGAACTCCGGCTTAACTGATGTTGTTGCTAGCGCGAGCGTCGCGGTGAAACGATTGAGGATCAAGTTATTATTTAATTTTTAAACTGTGGTGGCTACTAATTGTCTTGGCTGCAGATCGCTGAGCTTATCGAAGCGAATGCCTTTTAAACCATCACAAGCCTATATTGCTATATTACTTTGTTTTGTAATCTGTGGTAAAATTTACAATTCTATGAAATACAAATCCAAATAATTTCTTGCTTCTACTCACATACCGTCAAAATGTAAATTATCCAGGATGTCTATATTAAGCGACACGCTATGACATTATTCAATGCAAATAAGTTTTTTATACACGTTTTATTAAAATAATACAAAATTAGAACTATATTTAGACAACCAGAAGTTACATAAAGTGCATGTAGAGGTTAGGGGGGCAAAGCTTAGTACTGTATTGACAATGACGTAACGGAAACAATGAGGAGGTTCCGGGTTCGATCCCCGGCATAAAAACATAGTTTAAGTAACACGTGTTACGAGCGGTTTTAATTACCATAGAGATCATTTTGTAGTTAGTACGAGTATATGAGTGGTGTTGTCATTTGGCCATAAAGCCAGCTAAGCGCCGCCAGCGACAATAAAGAACTGTGCGTGCAGTTGCAGAATAAATAACATAAAGCTCGGTGCACACTGTCCAAGTGTCGCTGTGTGTAAACGGTGTAACGGTGTGTGACGAGAAACGAACTACTTCAAGTAATCCTGTATTATAAAATTATGTGGTGAAATCCAGCTACTTTCGTAACAGCAGATCCGATGATTGAGTGCTTCATGAATGGTCACGTTAGTAAGTCAAGTAGCAGACCCTACACCATGTCATAAGTCAGGCTTCCGGCACTTAAGGTACTAATCATATTATACTCATGTACTGGGGCGGCGTGGCGACTAGGGAGATACAGTCCAGACTTGCTCAATTAACTGACCAACATTCTCCAGTGGCCTGCTGCTACGCTAGGGTCAAGCAAAGAAAAAGATTAAAACAAAAGACAACGTCAAATAATATAATATGTGTACGACTCCCTACATGAGGTTAGGATAACATAGCAGAGTCTAATCCGGCCGCGAGTCGCCGTTTGTCATCTAACTACACAACACGGCAGCTAAAACGGTCCATGTCATATTCACACAGCGAGACACCGTGTCGCACTGTGCCGAGGGGGTAAGCCTATCAATTGGAGCTCAGGCCTTAATTGTGTTGTTTACCACGGGCAAGTCTGGATTTATTCCGGGGCCCCCTACCGAGGTACATCACACGTCGGTAATCTAGCGGCAGAATCGCTCGCGTCGATGTCCATTGCCACTCGATTGAGATTCTTTAAGAAACATCTGACGGTAGCATGGTAATAGTCTATGCTCAATGTATTCGGAGAGTAGATCGAGAACGAATCCTTGCATTAATAAAAGCGCTCAGTTGGTCTGGTACCATTAAATTTTACAGTGTTTACTCGTTTATTTCCAGCTCCGAGGCGGTGTGAAAGGTTTTAAATCCTAATGCGGGTTGCCGAGTGCCGTTCTGATTGGTTCGTGTTTACTTCGGGCTGGCGGCGGCGGCGCTGGCGGCGCTGGTACTGGAAGTGCTTTGATGTTCGAGTGGTGTAAGATCGATAAACAATTACGTTTCCCGAACAGCAAACAATTCGTACGGATGAAGCCGTGGAAATCTTTTGAGTGTCTGATTGAATAAGGATCGTGTGCTTATAGCTATGTGTTAGTAACCGTATTCACGTGTGGTTATGGGAAATTATCGCTGTTATATATATAACATCGCTTTTAACTACTGCTTTTAACTAGTACGTACTTAGCCACTGTATTTCATACCAGTAGCAAATGTGTAAAACACTAGCGGTCTTACTTATAAACGTTACTTAATATTTAATCTATTGCTTAGCAACGGATTAGCAAAAACCTCACTTATAAACACTACTTAGCGTTAAGAAGTCGTTAAGTAGGGTTTAAATAGCTGTCAAAATTAAACACTGCCGAGACATAGTTTAACTCTCGCTAAGCGGCAAGATGGCGGATTTCACATAAATCAGCTGTTCTATTGTGACGTCTGATCAACTTACTTGCGTTTGTTTGTTAGTAAAAAAAATTATATTTGTGCATAAAACATGGATGGATTGGAAGATCTTCGTAATTTCCAAAACGACGTAGCTGATTTAAGCAGTTTCAGAGCTAGGAGGAGAAGAAAGACGAAGAATTACGAGTTCGCTTTAATCCGCTACAAAATTTATCGGATGAGGAGTTTAAACTTAGATACCGATTTAATAAAGAAAACATGAGTCGTATCCACAGACGTAAAAAAAAGACGGACGTATTCCCAAGAATAAATTCAGTGAAGCACCCATAGGAATACCAACTCTGTATTCGTACAAGTACACACACCCACACATTGACACCATACGGCTACGACATTGACACCATCGCGAATCAAAAATTACAAAAATACACACACATGGTAAGCGAGCTGTCAGCTGTCAGCTTCACTCTCGATTAGACAAGGTTACGTCTGTTCTTTTTTTATGTCCGTGGTCGTATCATAGAAATAGTGAGACCTGATATACAGGGCGATACTCGAGGTGGCAGTATTCCTGTAGAACTGCAAGTAATGGCAGTAATCAGATATTGGGGCCGTCATGAGGTAAATCGCCTACTTACTATTTTTCAAGTTTTCGTATATATAAGAGTAGGTTATAATGAAGATTTTGTACCTTACTAATGTTTACTATATGTACCTAACTATATTTTCAGATTCAAGAGGACAACGCCCACATTCACGGCATGAGCCAGCAGACTCTGTCGCGCTTGTCCCGCAAAGTGGCGATAGCCTTGGCTTCGAAAAGCTCGCATTATATCAAAATGCCGTCAAATATAATAATATCGGAAGAGATTAATGCGATCCGAAAATAACTGACCGTTATCAGTCAAATTCACGACACTGACACTGTCATAGATGACATAATATGGAAAAAATAGAACTTTTAGCAATTTCATTCATTCAATTTCTCTATCAAATCGATTATTTTAGGTATAATCTGTGCCAACCATTTATGTATCGTTATCTGTTCGTTTCTTAACTAAGTAACAGCTAATCAATGTTTATAAGTAATGAAAAGTTAAACGTGGATTAACTTCATAAGAGCGGTTTAACTAAGCGGTGCCTAAGTATAGATTAGTGAGATTTTTATAAGTAAGACCGTAGCTGTGCAGTTGAATGGCTGTTTTCCAAATTCATTAGCAGTTATCTACAAAAGTATTCCGTCTGTTTGTGCGTGTGGTCACGTAGGCCTTATTAGCCGCGAGCCAATTAACCTTCATTGATATTCAGTTTTTAAGGACCCCCGCTAGCTGGCTACCCACGCATTTCATAATTGTTTACTTTCGGAGTACACCTGTCATAGGAGTGGAAAAAATGATTAAACGTTTAACCAAAAATATGTCCTAGTTCTGTTTATTAACATTTCTGTTATCAAACTGTTATAGTACCTACGTCATCAAAAATAAAATGAGGCTCCCAGTAGAGTTACAACGTCTTTAAAGTTTAGCACTTTATTACCAATCTTGAGGACACAGAATAGTTTTTTGTGAACGTCGCCGTCCACAGCACTCTCCACACAGATAAACTGAACACAGATAAATTCAAGATGCACGCGGCGACTACAGGATCTACAGGACACAAATTTCTCCTTGAAATTTCAGTGATAAATAAATAAAGAAAAATTTGTGAATATTATTAGAAATAAAACATCATTTTATTAAACGATGCACGATGTCTGTCTATATCACCAGCAACTTAAGGAAACTAGTGCTAGAGTATAAGTGTCTGATCGTTTAAAAATACCTACTGTGAACTGCACTGTACGGTATTGAAAGGACCAGAGATGTTTGTTATCGAAAAAGTACGTAGGCAAGCAACAAACACTTTATGATAATGTCGCTTTATGGCAACTCGTCATTAAGGTCATGAAATCGTTTATTGAGCTGTTAAACTCACATTAAGGAACACGTCTGATTGTAAACGAGAAGAGATAACTAACAAGTGAAGAGTAAAAGTGAAGCTTCCGAGCTTTAGATAATTTATATAATACAGTCCTAAGTCAGACACGGGTTTTACAAGTATACAGACGCATTTGCTTTAAAGCACTAAAAATTGATCTAATTGTGATCTTTTGTTTCAGTTTATTCCGCTATGTTTTAATTTAAGTGTATTTTATTATAATTAATAGTGTTTTACTTTTTAAGGACCTCCATCCATTAATTAAATTTCAAGCAAATATGCCTTCTTGTGGTTCACAGAACATAACTGACGTAACAATTAGGCTAGGTCTCTTTAAGGAGATAGGTACATCTCACTTTATCTATCTTCTCTCTGTCAATCTCTTTATAGAGGAATTGAATATAATTTGGATATGCTAATGACCATATTAATTTACAGATTCGTGACCAGTCTGGCCTTTCACTTCTAAACTATATAATGATACTAGCTGACCGGGCAAACATTGTTCTGCCAAAAAAATTTTAGGGGTAGGGGGATGAAAAATACATAGATGTTGTCCGATTCTCAACCCTAGCCGATATGCACGTAAAGATTCACGAAAATCGGTCGAGCCGTTTCGGAGGAGTTCTAACACCGTGACACGAGAATTATATATTAGATACTAGTTTGAAGTCAATCGTTCTCCGTGAAAAAGGCGACTGTACGCACTTAGTGCACGGATATTAAGACGATGCTTCGGACACTTTCGAAACAACGCGTCTTAGGCTGAACGCGTGGCAACATCTTTTACATTTACGTAAATGATGCAAAAGATGCAAAAAGAATTGTCTTGCGTCAACGTAACATTGGTAATGGAGATAGTGAGACTTTACGTATATTACTACTAGCTGTCTCGGCGAACTTCGTATCGCCTAACAATCAGTGAATGTACAGGCAGTCCTCGTACTTACGGCATGTTAGGTTCTCGAAATACGCGACGTAAATCGAAACGACGTAAGTCGAGACATATTTTTTCATATTATGTTTACATGTAAAACTTAAAAGGTTAGGATCCACACGGACTCGAAATTAAAAAAAAAACTGCATTTATAACAAAGTATATACTTACTTTATTATCAAAAGTAAGTTCTTAAAATAATTATATATGCACTTAAGAAATTGCTAGTTATTTTTCCTATAGTGTCAAAATATTGTTCGACGTAACTTGAAACGACGTAAATCGAAACGACGTAAGTCGAGGACTGCCTGTACTCTGTTCTTAATTTTAACATTTATTGTTTTGGTAGGTTTAACAAATCAGAGACCATTAAATTCCCTCTCCCTCTCCCTCTCCTTCTCGCTCCCCTTCCCGCTTCCCCTCCCGCTCCCCCTGCCCCTGCCTCTCCCCTCCCCTCCCCTTCCCCTTTCCCATCCCCTGTTTAGCTATAAGCTTATATACAAGTTCCATCCCCTAAATTAACCCTTGAAGGGATGATTTTCCAAAAAAATGTGTTAAAATTAATTTTTGTTAATAACTATAAATAAACTTATATAAAAAAAATGTTTATAACTCTAAAACTGATGAAGTTGGTATGTATGAATTTGACTTTTAACCCCTATTTTAACCCCTTAGGGGATGAATTTCCAAAAATCCGATAGCCTAAAACCTTCCTCGATAAATGAACTATCCAACACAAAAAGAATTTTTCAATTCGTTCATGATTTCCTGAGATTAGCACGTTCAACCAAACAAACAAACTCTTCAGCTTTATAATATTAGTTTAGATAGTAAGAAATACTTTCTATTCAGGGCTATAATACATATATGATGATTGGAACAATTTTAAGGTACACACTGACAATTCACCCCGCAATGTGTGGGTAAGACACATAAGTGAGAGATAATAAACACCATGTGTACAACAATTTGTATGTCACGTCCGACCTGGCAGAGAATACAATCCAGGAACATGACAGGTAGGGCCACTATCAGTAAGCTGTTAGGCAACAGGTCCCATCTTTAGGTCCTTTCACCAATAACACATCTAACACGAGCGCTTAAACTAGCAGTAAGGCAGTTCATGACGCTGCAGCGCTGTATGTAATGGAAAACATTGTACAGTTGCGAACACAAAAACTAACTTTCAACACATACATCGATCCCGCTTCAGGGTATCTGACCCGATCACACGTTGGCTGATATTGATTGTTAAATGCAGGTATGTATTTTTAAAACATTTATGTCACCTCATAAAGAAAAAAGGGTGCGTGTACTTTTGTACGCGCGTGAGAAGTTATACTTCTGCGGCATAATTAAATAAATATTTTACCCCTTCCCTCCCCTCCCCCTCTCATCCCCTGTTTAACTTATATAAAAGTATATATTTAAAAAAAAAACATAAGAAGTACAAACTAGATGACGTTGTTCATGAAGCTGAATCACGCTGTTGAGACTGTGAGATTTGTATGAGTAATAACATTAAATTTTAAATGTTAAAAGTTTAACGTTTAACATTTTGCAAGTCGCATAAGAAGTATAACTTCAAAAAGCAAAGGGTGAAACTTAAGGCCTAATGGCTTTGTCCATCAGTCAACTCCAGGTGGATGTGGAAATGGCTGATGGTAGGTGCTTAAACGTCAAGAAATACTCCATACCAAATAAATATAACACAGAATACCTTTCGCAGCTTCTCCGTTTCTTCTCCATTGCTCAATAACGATTAGATAATTTAAAACAACAATTTTATGAACCGACAGAACATTTAACAACTACAGCCTACACCAAGTTATGTCATTGTGCCAACTATAAAATAAACAGAAGTTGCGAGGGTGCAGATCCTCGACAAGTAATAATAGTAGGGGTAGGTGGGTAGGTAGGCTCTCAGGGCGGGGTAGGATGAAGTAAGAACACACGGCACAACTCCAATTTTTAAAGTATTGTATTGATACACAGTAGCAGTATCCAAATTAACATATGAAATAGGCACTGTTAGTAAAAGTAAAACTAAAAAGTATCAAAATAAAATAAAGTATTTACATCATTCCCGAAGGGAACCCAGCTGACAGATAACTAGATACATTTTCTTTCCAAAAATGTCACAATTTAAAAATTTAAAAGAAAATTAATCTGCCAGCCAAGGAATATTGAACGAGGTATTAGTACACCTCGTTACAACGTTACGCATCTATTGTGGTGTAGTCACCAGTCTTTGAGCCCATATTCATACTTTGAACATTATGTGAACCAGGTGCTATCAAGAAAGGTATATTCCGAGGGTTTTCAAAGCGTTGTTTTAAAGTTGCCGCCTAAATTACAAAAGTTAGATCATGTTCCTGTTCGCAGGTGGTAGGTGGTGGCTCGTTTATGCTAACTACGTCGTTGTTTTATTGATAACTAGCTGACCCGGCAAACTTCGTATCGCCTAAAAACTATTTTTATTTCTAAAATAAAATTCGCGTAAGTTACTCCTTGTTATATCAGCTATCTGACAGTGAAAGTCCCGTCAAAATCGGTCCAGCCATTTCAAAGATTAGCCGGAACAAAAGTTAAAGGACCCTGTTCTTCTTCAACCTTAAAAAGGAGGCCTTTGTTCTTTTACAATCTTGCCCATTCTGACAAAAAAATTGAGCAAAGCGGGTTGTAGTTAGCTAATAAGGTATAATAACTCTCTGACTCCTACATCAGTAACACCAAAGGCGTCACCAATGCATTGCTGCTAAAGAAGACCTGCTTTGTTTCTGTCTCTCCAAAAAATGTCACAGAATCATAATTTTGGTGATTTTTAACGAATAAACAATTAGAACAAACGCTAAGAGCCATGTTGCCAGTGTTGCCACATTAGGGGCAAGCACCGGCTTACCCGTACAATTATCGCAACAGATAAACCACTGATAAACTGCAGTTAAAGAGCTGTTGTAATCTCATCACTGTTGTAAGGATGCACAGTTTAAAATGCACTGCGTTGTGCTTCATATGAACTTTGTTGTAAGATTTACTTCTGCTGCACCACGGTTGCAGTTCACGAGATACATTATTATTATTAAATACTCCTGATAGTAACGCTTACACCCTCAACCCTCATGGGGATCAATGATCACAAACAGGATAGACTTTTAACCCTTATAAATTCCATTTCCTACTACGTCTGCGGAAAATTCATCGAAAACATTTCGTCGAACACATTCATTCATCGAACACATTTCATCGAACCAAAATTTCATCGAAATCACAATTAATCGAATAACAATTCGTTGAATTATTAAGTCGAATCAACATTTCATCGAATGACAATTCATCGAATGACATTTCATCGAACGACAATTCATCGAATGACATTTCATCGAATGACAATTCATCGAATGACATTTCATCGAATAACAGTTCATCGAATCTCAATTATCCGAATCGAATGGTATAACATTCATAATGATCATTAATTAATATTTTTTTATTATTTCAAACGTAACACATCCTTGAAATTGTAATACTGAAATTTCTTTCCACCAAAGTGTACGATCCGTAAGATCCAACAATTGTCCTGTACATTTAAATGACATCAAAAGCAGGCTAGAGCTTGAAATTATGCATAGAACATTTGTATGAAAATTATTATTTTTTGTATGGCAATACTGAAATTTATTTGAACCAATGTGTACTACCTGTGAGATCCAACAATCGCCTTATACATTTGAATGATATCAAATCAAACTAGAGCCTGAAATTATACATAGAAACATACGAATTACTCTCCCGATGACAACTTTGCTCTGTTCTGGCCCATACTTGCAACCAACTTGCAACCCTCAAAATGGGTTGGCAGTTTTTTTTTATACTTAAATATATCTAATTTACAACCTATTAAAATTGTAGCCTTGTGGGAGAAGGTTCAGAAAACAATTTTTTTTTGCATTTTCAAAAATTAAGGGATGATGACGCAACCACTTGATGCCTGGCAGAACGGTACTTTCTTATTTGACTGATATTAAAACATTTAAATTTTTTTTAGCTCTGTGGGAAACGGGTTAGTCAGATGGTTTAGTAGCTCTCTTACTATAACGTTTTATCTCATAGCAAATTAGCACTGAATAAAATATGTTTCCTACATATTAAACACATTTTATACGCCTACCCCAACTAATGCTCAAATACTCGTCCATAGGAAATGGTTATCGCGTTAAAATAACATATTTTTTAGATCTTCTTTTAGCTAAATGACGTCAGATATTTGAGAACTCGAAAACAACTCCTCGGCCACTTTATAGCAACAAGTAGTGTTAATAAATTCAGCATTTTCGTTTGTAAACAAATACCGGTAAGACACCGGCAAGACGTAAGCGGTAAGCCATCTTGAATGACGTAAATCGTACGATTATTTTCGACGAGCCAAACTAGATGGCGTTACTTGTCTCTCTTGTCGAATGTAGGTCTCATGGCAACAAAGAAATCGGTAAAGTTTTGATTCAGTCAGTCGAGTGTTTGTGAGTTGTACTTGTAACTGAGATTCTAACTCCTCTCTGTGGAATTTGATATAAACTCATTCCCTGCATTCACTTATTGTTTTCTTACACACAAAGAAATGATTGCGGTTATAATAAAGCGGAGCCTCATCTTTTAGAATCAATGTAATATTATTGTTATTAAATATTTAATATTATTACATACTGGTATAATTATCTTTCCGCGAAGCCTACGTGGTGATGATGGATTGATGATGACGACTTTTAGTGTTGCTGATCTTCATGGACGACAGCAGCCACCATCTCACCATCAAGTGAATCGTCAGATAATTGCTTACATAAAAAAAACTTTTTGGAGTATCTCATAAACGATAACCTGTGTAGGAACATGGTAGGAACCAATGATGTTATATCTTTGGTAGGAACCTAGATATTTCATTTTCTTTGTTGGTTTAAAAAGATTTGAAAACTGAATTAACAATAATACCTATTTAAAACGTTGTCTCGCCTTATATCTGATTGTAAATCAATCTTAGGCTTGTCATGAGTTTATTTCAGCATCATTAAAATTTCAAATAGTTTTATCTACATCTAGAATCATAAAGTAATCACATGTAATACCTAGTTATCAATAGGTCCCTCTGTCAATGTACCTATCTACCAGCACTAGCTAGCGTCTACCACAGTAGGTACCTGATTATCATCAAAGTCAACTTGTTTAGCCGGTGTTTACGAAACTGTAAACTTAATTTTTATTGTTGATTCATCTTTCCGCTATCTCAACAAATCTTGTTTCTATGCGGATTAATTATTGGTAAGTTGTTAATTTTATTTTACATAGTAGGTATGTAAGTACCTTCTATTTTTCTTTGCACTTTGATAGAACAGATTCTAGTATACTTAAAGGGCTGCTTGAATCGTTTCGCGTAGATTTATCAAGCCATTTATAATGCAGTACGTAGCTCTTATCGATGTAGCCTCCGGGTCTAACTTGTTCAGTCTCCTTTCAGCAGTAAAATCTTTTATTTCTGGGGTCTAATATCAAAATAAATGTTCTGAATAACTGGTTTACAAATGTTTCTAGGTAAATCGACTACAGAATTGTCATTGGAGGGTTGATTATGAATTAACTACAAAATAACATTATACGGGTTGAATTTTTCAATTGGGCGTAGTTGGCCATATCCGAAATTAGGGAACAGCGAAAAATTCTCATAGGAGTCGTTTTATTTTGCATGAAAATGAGACGATTTTTCATGTAAAATAAAACTGAAAATCATTAGATTTTTGAAAAACAATATTGTGAGCCAGGAATCGAACCCGTTGATTTTGAAAAAAAAATACCTGTAATATTACCTACACCTTTCGATAGTGTCGCTAATAAGGATTGTATTCTGGGAAGTAATGACATACGGCAAATTATTAAGTACTACTTACATGAATTAAATTCGAAAGATGGAGTGTACTTACATAAAAAAGGCAAAAACTATCTAAATAACTAATAAGTGATAATATCATAACGTGACACGGTTACGGCATTATACACCATTTTTCCACAATACTCTTCTCAGATCGGCTAGGTATAACACTAAAAAATATTATCGTAATAATGCTATTACGTTCGATAAATCTTTGATTCGATATCTGCAGCGATTATTACCCTTGAAACTTGTTTGTATACACATTGTGCGCTATACCTAACCCTTTGCTAGGTATACTTCAGTAGATACCTAACATTTGAATGAGTTAAGAGTCTTCTGAAAACCTACTTAAGGTAGATATTATACCTCAGACCAATAAAACTTGTGCAAGTGAGGCGTCAAATTAAAATTATAAAAATAGTGATGTTAAGCCACCACAGTCGGTTGTCGATAGTTCCGTGCCGTCGAGATTGGCAAACAGAACAGCAATCATCTCGTTTGAATCACTGCGGTTAGAAAGTGAAATAACCCCTGCTTCAAATTGAGTATTGTGTAAGGGCACCGAAAACCATAGGTTGTGGCGGCCGACCTCGTTTCAATGCTCGCTATTTATTATTACTCCGTACTCTGTAGGCCCTTGCATGGCCCATTGTTCCATAAATGTACTTGGATCGGTATTCGTGTGCGTGTAATTAATGGGAAAGGTTTAATTTTGAAATATTGTTTGAGCACCTATCTAAATTACCTAGGTGTAATAATCGTGTTTCACATAATGAATTATAGTTAATACTATTATTATGATTTTACTCAACGAATAGACGTGCTTTACCTTCATTAATACTTTTATTGCAATCACGGAACTCACAGATGTATTGACTGAGTTTTAAATTGTATCATTTTAACTTAAACATTATTTTAAGAGAATGCCAATGATCAGCAATGGGAAAGTAATGAGCTGTACATGTAGATATGTATATGTACTTAATAATTTAAGCTAATGTACTCACACAGCAATAGAAAGTGACAGATATTAAAATATAAAGTAAAACATCTATTCGCTAAGAAAGTGTAAATTTTACTCATCCATCCATCCATCCTTCAGCCCTTGGAGGTCCACTGCTAGACATAAATTTTACTCACTAAATATTACTCAAAAGGACAATTTGGATTATTTCGTGGGTTTTCTTCTTATGTTATCGGCAATAATATAATGAGGTGAAAATTATTCTGTCTTTCATCCCATTCATCCTACACATCCAATTTCTTTATCTCTTCTCCAAAGAACAAGTGTCGTATATCTCCGAGTACCTCTGTTAATGTAATATTCAGTTGACTTAGCGCGGAAAGTTCGGGAATTAAAGCCCCTCCCACGTTCTGTCCGGAGCCATTTATCGAACCAACTTCATCGCTGCGTAGCGTTAAATAAAGCACTTCGGAGGGACCTGTCTGTATAGATATGAAATCCTCAGTTAAATCAACTACTGATCGTTTTATAACATCAAAAGTACTTAAATGTAAAGTGACGTAAAAATATAAGGTATTTCGGTTTGTATTTTTTAGCATATCATACACTATTAATGGTTGGTTAGAGTTTTGGAATAATAATTTGAATTATATTTTAATCTAATAAATATATAGGTTATCAATGGAATAAAAAAAACGGCCATATTGAACAATCCTCAAAAACTTGAAATTTTGCTGTATATTACTAAAAATATAACATTGAACACAATCCGCAGGTAAAAGTTAGCGTGGTAGATAGGGGGTTCGGCAAAAATGACGGTTCGCTCAATTCAATTTCCGTACGCAGCCGATAAAATTAGGCTGGCGAAGATTGAAAATTATTACCTTGAACGCCGCACGTATATAAAAATAATACCTACGTTCGGTCGCTTATGTAAAAGTTACGATGAGGTACCTACTCGTACTTTATTGACTTGTGGTTCGGGTGTGGGATATAGAAATCGCTTTGTGTTGCTTTGGCTAAAGCCGTACCGAGCTTACGATCGAGTTTTATTAAAACAATGGGAATTCTTATCTAAACAAAGAAATTATTATTAACGTCCAAAGGATTCAGGTCAAAACTGCCAGCCAATCCATTGGCACAAACAATGGCCAGTATCTTGGACGCCTGTTTTGATATTTTCATTTACTTTTACCGGCTATCCATTTGCTTTATTGAAGCGAATCCACAGCGATACATCGCTAGAGCTAGCTAGCTGTTTGTTTCGATTGTGTAGGTAGGTAGAAATGATAGTACGTATATATAGTATTGTACATGAAAATATTGGAGGATGGGGTTGCACCGTTCTCGAAGCCGACTGCGCTGGAACCGGTCGCGACGTGCCCAACCGGTCGCGGCCGGCGAGCGACCGGTTTCGATAAATCTATTGCTTCCACTCTCCGATTGTTTTTACCTAGCTTAACTTTATGTTAATGTATGGAAATGTGTTCAACTCATTCTCTATTTGTGTGGTTTCATCATATTAATAAGTTGTAAACATGTAGGTAGTATGTCGTTTATACTTATAATTTATTGGGTTTACGTATTGTTATTCAAAGCTGATACTTGATAGAGTTGATAATAATTATTTTCAAGGGAAAGGAATCGGGTTCTGAAGTAGGTTGTTAGGAAAACAATCACATCCATTATTGAAACTATGTATTTTTTAATAATTTCTACATTTTCTTTTACTGTCTATGAAATAAATATCAATTATAAACAATTGATACATTTATTTAGCATTATTGTTAGTTTTGTATATGTCGACAATTCAAGTTTACAATTAAAATGTTTTTATAACTTTAAAATCTTTTTGATGAAAGTGAAATCTAGTTCTATGATATTGTGCGTTTAAAACACTGGACCCTACAAACATTTAGATTTCGTTTAAAAACTGTTAGTCTATTGATTTACATTTAATGTAGTAATTACATACACTGGATGAAAAGAAATGCATCGACTTCCATAACATCTCGTCAACTTTACTATAGGTACTGTTAGTACAAAATTTCTCTCTTCTCCCACTGGACTATATTTACGCAGCTTCGCGCGGCGATAGAAAACAATCTTACAAAAAACGACAATCTTTTATATTAACTTAAATAACTTAATACTTGTTATAACTATAATAATATAACCTGAGATCTTTGCAGTATATTAGAGCGTGGGGAGACCCCACGCCGCTCCTCTTATTGCCTCCGTTCAAACGGCTCTATGATACAACTCTCTTATCATTAGAATCTGAATGCGTGCTCGCTTACTCATTAAAGTATATTTTTCTCATTTAAATTTTATACATTACAAAAGTAGTATCACAAACAAATGTACGAACTAGTACAATTACGAAAAACGTACACATATCTGATCCCCGGCGAAGGGGATCGCCTCTAATAAATACGATACATGAAATATACGATTTCTATGCAACTTCAGGATAGAATCGAACTCGAAACAAAAAATAATACGTAACACTAAACCAATCGGGATTTCAGTATCACACGCGCGGCGGCGGCTGAGATCATGGTGCGCACCTAACGCCGCCACGCCACTCACGCGACCAACCACAACCACTCCAACACCAAGACACAATCATTAAACATCCGATAATAAAATACGAACAATGATTAACATAAAGACGGCTCGCGGGGCGGGCGCCGCGGTGGGCGAGGGGCTGGTGGTTCGCGCTCGCCGCCGCGCCGTCGCGCGCGCCGCCGGCCCGCCGCCGGTGCACGCCGCGCCTTGCATCGATATCGACAAGGCGCGCGTCACATCCCGCGGCGGAGCGGGCCGGCGCCGCACTAGCGCACTAGCGCACTAGCGCACCTGATGCGTCATGCGCTCCTCTGCGCGCTTACACTACAACTATACATTACATATCACGCTGTGCTTTTTTCTCTTATTAAAAATATATAATAATTAATATACATATAATAATAATATTGATATTTGTTAAAATAACGATACGTAGATGTCGAGGAGGGCAATCAGTCGGCTCGCTCGCATCTCGCTTCACTCGGCCTGGCTTCTGAACAACTTTTTCTTTTCTATCGTGAACTGGGGGCTGATGATGATGGTGCCGCCTCGCGTTAAGTTTCTGCAAACAAAAGAAACACGTTTAGTAAATCTCATTTACAGTTTAATCAGGTCGAAAAAACTTAATTGAAATCAAAAGTTAAGAACTCGAATGAAAATCTTACAAGCTAGCGAAACTCACTTTAAGAATTGCGGCAACAGGCTGGTCCAGTTGGTGGCATCGTGTTCGAGATGCAGGTGTATCTCATGCGTGGTGAGCGTGTTGGGGTCGATCTTGAAGGCGGCGAGGCGGCGGCCGGCCACGTCCACGATGACGGCGGCGCCGCGGGAGCCGCACGGCTCGCCCTCGGCCAGCGCCAGCGTCTGGCGCGCGGCGCGGGCCAGCAGCTCGGCCGGCACCAGCACCTCGGCCGTGGCCAGCTCGCTCGCGCCCTTGGCCGCGCGCAGCTCGCGCTCCAGCCGCTGGGCCAGCGCCGCCTCCGTCGGGACCGGCACCGGCGCCTCCCGCCATGTCGGCCCGTTCCACGCTACAACAATAGAGAACTAACATTAAAACCAGCTCCAAAAAATTTAAGAAAAGTTTTTCATAGAGTATCGTTCGCTTTCAGATTTCTTTCTAATTTCACTCAATGTTAAAATGTTAATAAGTTACTAATAATTATTTATAAGGAACAAAAAATCAAAGTCGGCTCGAACATACATAAGAGTGAGCGAAGTCGGCAGTTAACCGAACTCCGAAGCTACGAGCCGCATTAGAAGGCGAGGGAGCGTTACAGAACAGCTGTCGATCAGCTGACCGTGACGTCTCGATCCCGACCTATTTTCACTGTCCGCTGCGGCCGGTGTCGACCGGTGTCGACGTGTCGGCGATGCCAACGAGACGGTACACGGCTACGGTGGTGGTGATGGTGGGACCGTCCGCCGCCCGCCGTCCACCGTCCGCCGAGCGCCGGCCGCAGGCAGCGTGCGCGCGCCGCATAGCAACAGCTGACGAACGTCACTTAGAAAGCCGCTAAGTTCCCTCTCCACCGCACAGAATAGAAAGTCGACTTACCTTTTTCACTACTGAATCCGACGTTAAACTGACTCGTGACCGGCAGGATCTCCATGTTTTCCAAATTTTTACTTATATTGTACACTTTTAATACGAAAAATTAAAGCGTTCCGTTCCGGAACTTAGGTATACTAGAAAAATATCACAAGTCTCTTTTGTACTGCGAATGCGCACTGAATGATTGAACCGGCTGCTACCGGCGACTAGTTATCGCGAAGAGATCGATGGGAAGTCGGGAGCGTCCGGACCTAGCACGACCACATCAGATCTGATCTCGTAACCACAGGGCTTCGTTTCTCGCCCTCGGCTCACTATGTGACCCACCCGACCCTGTCGCTGTCTGTGACGGACTGGACTGACGATGCCGGGAAGAGTTTGCTTTTTATATAGAGAGCCGAGGAAGGGGGTGAGGGGGGCCTCTCCGCGGGCGGCCGCGGGCGCCCCGCACGCCAGTCGCGCCCGTCCGCGTCCCGAGGCGGACGTCTCTGCGTCGCTCGGTACCGGCTTCCGATCGCGAGCCGGCCGGCTTATTCCTTTGTTCCAATAAGTCACTCCCGAAACGTTTCGGCTTCCGAATTCGAATCAATTCGTTCTCAGTGCGATTACAACCGGTTCTTATTAAAATCGTGCGTGTGTGGAAACGACCGGTTTTTACGTAAAATTATGTTTTTATCGTCAGACATGTCTTTGTCTAGTGTTATTTTAGATTTAAGCTAGTTTTAAGATAAGCGATAAATGTAATTTATTATAAGTATTTGTAGCATTACTGATAATGTTTTTGGCGTCGAGGCGGCTGGCAGCGCCTCAGCGGTACAAAGTTGTATAGATAAGATTACTATATTATACTATATACTAGATTAAGCTATCGTAGCATATTGTTCAGAAGGTCTTGTATGTATTATTCTTTTTTATTTTGTTAAAAATAGAAAATTCAAAAGTAATTAAAGGTTTCATGGTGAAAACATTGTCTTCGAAAATTTTATAAAACTCAGAAAATTATATTACTCTTATTATATCCTTAATAGCAATTAACCAAAAACCTGAAAAATATATTTTTGTCAAAACTGAACCATATTGATAACGACGTGAGTTTGTAATACTTCGAGAAATTTCTCAGAAAATGAACAATAGGTTTAAAAGCGACCGCAATAAAGCCATAAAATTGAGTTGTTGGGTGAAATGGTTGTCAATGCAAATGCGATATTACCGGTCGGCCGGCCGCTGGCCGCGGCATATTGTTACTACACTTCCGATGTTGCATCAGTCTGGAACTTTCGACATTTCCTTTATGCACACTCTTATCGAATACAACATTTTCACTCGTTTTTTTACCGTAATCTGATTACTTTTATAAATTCTTATTTTTTCTAAAGGTCTCAGTGTGTTTTATATTTATTTGTATAATATATGATATTTTAACTTTATCTTGATTTTCTACCGAATGGAAAGAATTCAGTGAAAAATCGTAAGTAACAGTGAACCGACCAGAAAAACTTGGCATTAATCGTAACTTGATTAAATTTTTGATGTCCGTACAAAAAGTGATTTTCACAAAAACTAAACTCGACTTACAAATAACTTATCGACATGTAACAGTTATTACGAACCACATTACCAAAAGCAATTCGAATATATTTTTCTCCTCACTATTATCATCTAATTATGCTGCGGACTATAATTTCGGTGCCGAAATTGCCATGGCAACCGCGATCAATCTTTCGAACGGTTCGTAAGCGCTGTGTAAGGCAGAGTGCAAAAACAATTGGGTAAAAAACGACTGGAAAAAATGGCCTGTTGGTTGCTACGCCACGCCGGCCGGCTTCATGGCCTTGAGTGGTCGTGACTCATGCTGTGCAGCGCTGGAGCGAATCGAAAAACACGGATCGAATTGAATCGTGATGATTTATATCTATCGATCAACCGATGCATTTCAGTTAGGATTCCCTTTTTATCCTTCATCTAAGTTCGCTGGTCAAAAGTAATTTTTAAACTGTTTAATTGTATTAAATTAAGCCTTCTTGATTCCGATTCCATCGTCCTTCCTTTTCGTCGATTTCTGACGCAACTTTTATCAAAACCGAATCATATTTCACATGACTTTGTTAGTCTTAGATGGGTCTTAAATCATCAACAGGTGGTATTTGTGGGTGAAGTCAAACATGTTATTCATTTATTTAATAGACTGGTTACTATTACTCTACAAATTAAACTAGAAAGAAAAATTACCATTGATAATAATATATTTAGTGTAGAAAGTTCTTTAATAGCAAATATACACAGCATTACATGCGTCACTGATATACAAGTAACGTGAAACATAATTTTATAACTGGATATAAATCTAAAAAAGACAAAAATAAGACTAATATAATTTTATCTCTTTGGTTCCACATCATTATCACTTAGCAAATGAGAAGTAAAATAAGTAAATACGATGATAGCCCGAGTACAGAAAACAGAATTCCTCTTCATTACAATAATAATTATGATATGTAAGTAACGTCAACGTTGTTTTCTTTACGATAACATAATGTGTATTTTATTCATGTATTGGCAATGCAACAAGTCCACAAAATGAAAATAACAATATAAAAGTCTATTCTGATTCTTAAGTTAGAATAACATCAGTGAATCTACATAAAACTTTAAACGTAATATAATAAGTAAAATGTAATTCAAAATTGACAAATTCACCAAAACCTTATAATGAATCCTATAATAAAATACGAATAATTAAAAGCGGTCGCAGAAAAGTAAAATTATGTAGCTTTTTGATACGACTACGGTAAGTCCTTAACAAATCACACTTAAAACTACCAAGAATTACTTTAAATACAGAACAATACATAAAACTTGAAGATTTAAGCGCATAAACTTTTTTGACTGTTTTCTTACATAATTTATTCATAACACGTTCATAAATTTAATGATGATGTGTATATTCACACCGTGAAAAAGTAATAAAATTCTATCAAGTAGGATAAAAAAACTATAGATATTTGTAAGAACAGAAAAAGTTTTCTAGAAACGACAAAGGAAAGGACTGCTTATCCCCAACAATGAAACAAGTTCCTTTGGGCGATAGCATGTCGTCCCCGGCTCGGACGTGTCCCGACCTGTTCTAGAAGTTGTTTCCGGACGTCACAAACTTGTTCCATACTAATTTCAAACTCCGTTAAACAAACTGGAAGGTAGAGTCCCTTAGGGAGTTTATCATTGAAAAAAAAAAACTAAATTCTCTTTTTGAAGCGTCAAAACGACTTTGAAAACAATTTTTATTTCAGGTAATTCTACTAAGTTTAGTTAAAATATTTTGCAAATTGTACTTCTAAGATAGTTATCGATAGCTGCTGTATTACTTGATCAACTTTAATATTGCAAAATAATGCACCTCGGCCTATACCGTTTTTACATAAAATTTAAATTACCTGTCCTATAACCTGCGTTTTACCATATTTTGTTTGCAATAAATCACTAACTTGAGCATAACATAATTTAATCCCTCAGTAAGCTAATGCCTCGAATGTTATCCATTATTAAAACGATTTATATGATTACCTTTGTCTTGAATATGATAATATCTACGAAACTGGTTAGTGGAGCCTAAATCTGTTAAATTAGGTCTCCGGTTAATTCGTATTACCTTATTCATTAATGTTGTGCCCTTCGAAATATTCAAGATACTTAAAGAGATTTAGTTCGTAACATGTAACTGGAATTAGCATTTTTATTGTTTTCTACAAAAGAGAAAGTTCGCGAGTTAATCAAGATGTAAAATATCGTGTACGTGTCGCTGTTGCTAGGCCACGATGTTATAAACTTGTCTAGTTTAGCGGATCTAGCAGTCAGTTCCAAGTACATGAGCAGAATTAATAAACGAAGAGAGCCGACTGGAATAGTCAGTAGTTATCAAATGGCTCAGCGATCGGGGCTGATGAGATGAGCCAATGTTTTTCGCAGATTTGACTTTGTTTTGATAGCTCGCTACATCTATTTCCATTCCGCCCAAATCTCTGTTTTATATCCCTTTGTTGATTTGCGTATGGATGTAGAGCGATGCCAATAAATACGCCTCCATAAATACATTCAGTAAAAGTTTTGTACAACAACAAAAACAAGTCCGAGCAACTCGTTCGGAATCGAGCGCGAAATGTGAGCCATTAAATTTTAATTACCTCGCTCCATAATGCATTAGGTTGCCTCACTGTTATTTACCATTTATTCGCTATAATCTAGTCATTTATTACGATGCTTTGTGCAAATGCTAGTCGGTGAAATTAATACTTACCAACGCTCGCATGCAAGCTCCACCAGGTCTAGTTACATTTTCTCTTGGTCGGGTTGTAGTTCTTTTGTTTGGCCAACATTGGCCGTAATCAGTATGCTGCGGTCGTGTAAATGTTGTGCCAAGTTTAGGCAACTGCTCATTAGAAATTTTAAACCGTCTTTTGTTTGTGTCGAGTTTCGACGGTCGACACGTGTGACTCTTTTGTATTTGATAGTGTAGTTACATACATTTATATCTACTTAGACTGATTCTATGACTGACCTTGTTTGGAGATTACATTTAGTTTTGTAAATGATCACAGGCGAAGATTAATCGTTGATTTTATCAGCCGGCTTATAATTATTTCTTTACTGCAAGTTCTGGCAACGTTGTCACTGAATTGGGCAATGTCTGTTAGCTTAATGGTATGTCGTATTTTAGTGGACTCTTGATATTGTTAGATAAATAATTATTGTTTGTTTATTGAGCATTTATTTATTTTGTCTATGAATTTTATTGTCTGTATACGAAAAAATATAAAATATCAAAAAAGATATATAACAAAACTTGTACAAAATGATGAACATTTACATGAATATTGAGATTTAATATGTTTTGAGCAATAAAAGATACTTACAAAAATAGGATTTGTTTTATTTTTAACAAACCTCACCCTATAATAATATCACAAAAGATTTGCCACGTCCAATTTAATGGTACTTTAGATTTATTTGGACATCCCAGTAAATGTAGATTCCATTTATGTTAACTGAAGCTCATGAAGTTTATCAACTGGTAAATTATCGTAACAGACACTTGTATTTCGAGTCATTATGATAATGCTGACGTGGCAATGTTCAGTTTAGATAGCCCTTTGTTAAATGAATGAATCCTCCACCAATCCGCACTGGAGCAGCGTGGTGGAGTATGCTCTAGGCCTCCTCAAGAGGAGAGACCCGTGCCCAGCAGTGGGCTATTAATGAGTTGAAGCCAAATAAATTAATAATGTTAATTTATCACGATATACAGTCTTGACTTTTGAACTTACGTTAAAATTTATTATTGATTTATAATACTTTAGAAACTTTAGGACCATTGATTTAATCTTAATTTATCAGCCTAACTTATAACAACGTCTAAGTTTCACACACTGTAGTATTGTTTATCATTGGAATAAACCTATTTTAAGTAGTTTTCTTTTTAACTGAATATAATAATGAGTTGCATACATATAATTATAATGGCAACGGGTAATGTAGGTAGGTACATTCTTCAGCGGGTGGCCAGCCAGCCATGTCCCGGACATGGCTAGCAACTGCTGTCTCTCCAGGAATGACGTCTATATTGTTTGCTTCCTAACTGAAAGTAAGTATTAGAATTTAAAACAATTAGGAAAATGTGCAGGGTTTTAAATCATTACTAGGTTTATAACTGTATTCAAGTTGTATACTGCTATTTGTAAATTATACTAACTCAAAAATTGTATAATAGTTCGAGGAAATTAATTTGAGCATTAAGATGATCAAAATTTAACATGTTTTCCTGTAACAAACATCCCCTTGACTACCCTCTCTCTATATGCTCTAAAATTTGAGGGGTAAATTGTTTTTTTATTATAGTAGTTACCATCGGTACTTAATAGTTAATATTATTCATATGGAAAATACACGTCATTAACATAATAAATAAAATTACAAATACCTATTTACGCAGTGTATGTATAACATGTAAAATAAATATTTTGATAGAAAAAATGTCAAGAATGAATTAATTCAATGTCAAAGCTTAAAAATAATATAAAAGTACATTCATAAAAACAGTCATAAAAATTCACAATGTAAATGAATTATTAAAATTAATATAAGTAATTGTTAGCTAAATTATAAATAAAAGTGAAATGATAAGATTATTAAAAGAAAGAAAATGAAATGATAATTTTTCAGAACAACTTACTGCTAATATTTCTTGACAAAAAATAACCAGCTTCAAAATAACTCAAAAACTACTGGTCAGATCTAGTGGGACCACATGACAAGCACCAGCTTTCAATTAAAAAAATAATTTGAAGTTGGTTACAAAATAATAAATAATCGATCACAAAAATATTAACAATATTTTCTATGATTACCGTCAAGTTTAATATTAACATTGCCATACAAATCTTTAAAATAATTTGACTTGATATTAAATAAATATATACTTAGTTCTAAATTCCCGTTGTTTAAAATTGTAATCTGTACAGCGTTCACGTAACACTTAACTAAATAAAAATTATCGATTTTAATCCATGATAGGAATAAACATATTAAAAAGATGAAAAAAGAGAATAAGAAAGAATGATAATAATATGATAAGAAAGAATAATAATCCATGATAGAAATAATGTTAACAAAGAAGTAACTAAAGAAAAAAATCTAGTAGATTTCTAGTAGTGTAATTACCTAACAATCTGTAAGAAATCAACTTTAATCGGATACAACAGAGATGATGAAATATTACGAATGTTGCAGTAAGCCATGTAAAAACACAAATACGCGTGGTATTTTTGGTAACTTATTACCATTTTCAAGCAATATCACTACAATTGTACCAACGCTGGCTTGTGTGTGGCGCGTATGTGGTGTGGCTATAAAAATATCATGTTTTATTCAAACCAACGCAGCCGTAAAACACTTCGCACTTCTGTCACTTCGGTCCCTTCGATTTTTGAGATCCTGGTATCGTGTTGTAGTGTTAGGTATATGAACGGAGTACTTGCTTATAAAGGTTGCTAGATAATTTTTGAGGACAGCAATAAAGGAAATAAACTTCTTTCAAAAAGCAACACACACAGAATTACTTAAATCAGGTCTGCATCTAGGTCTCAGTGTACATCCAAGGCTAGGATTCATTGGTTCCTTCGCTTAATTTAATAAAAGTTAAGTTCAAGCAAATAAGAAGGCATCAGAACAGCTATTATAACAGCAGACCATGTCTACCACGCTGGCCAAGTGCGGATTGGTCGACTTCACACACCTTTGAGAACTTCATTAAGAACTCTCAGGTGTGCAGGTTTCTTCACGATGTCTTCCTTCACTGAAGCAAGTGACAACTAACATCTAATACGCACACAATTTTTGAAAATAAAAGGTGCGTGATTCCAACTCAGGCCCCTGACCAACATTCAAATCGATCGGCTATCGTAGTGAACTAAAATATCTCCTCGGAAACGATAAAACGACCGTTTGTAGTTGATTCTTGTCTAAAGAGTGGTGGATGGCACCAGCAGCTAGGGATTTACGACAAATAAAAGCGTCACATTACAAAAAGGCTCAGATCCTCAGTCGGTACAGTGAGCTAAAGTGTAACGCGAGTGTGAACGAAGTGTTTTACGACTGCGACCGTTTGAATAAAACATTATATTTTTCATGAGCAGTCGTTTTCGCTACCAAGTGCCAATGAAGGCTGATATAAACTGCAGTTTTTTGTATAATTAACAATCACGTGAAGGTCGTATAAGGTTATTGATACATTCATTACAAATAAATACCTAAAATGACTGCCTTATTGCGTAGAAAATGTAATATTTTGCTGTGTTCTTACTGCAGATTCCATAGTAAAATCATATGAAGGTATAAAAATTTAAATCGCATTGCTCAGAAATACATTAAAAGCATTTAAGGGAACTCAAACACGACACCTCTGCTTTAGTTGGGTATACCTACTGCTGCAAAAATTTTGTGGATTTTAAATTAAAAATACTAAATCAAAACGAGTAATCCGTTTAGGAGCTATAATGCCCCAGAGACCTACAGATACACAGAAACTTAAGAAGCACACATTAAACTTAAGAAGGTAAGGTTCTTACCCTAGACTTCATCTTCGCTTGTTAAGGTAGAACTGTACTCAACTATCAATCACTTATTATAGAAAAGTTATAAAAAAAACTGATAACATCCTTCTTTTTGTGAAGGTAAAAAGATCCATCATTACAAATCGGAACTGTCCCACAGATTAAAGCCCACCGCTGGGCTAATCGGCTGGGAATTTCTCTCAGAACAATAAAAATATCTTATGTATTGTTTCACTGCAAAGTGCAAAGGTCGTATACCTTTAAAGCTCCGATCCAATCAGATTTATTTTTTAAGTAGGTCTATCCGCAACTTAGGAAATAATGATCGTAAAACAATAGCTATTTCTGTAACTGTTCTGTTTTTCTGTAGCCAGCAAAAAGATTGTTACCGATAGTTTCTCGTTAAGCGAATGGTTGTATTTCTTAATAACGAATAATAACGATTTAAACTTTGAGAACTGAAGTTGAATAAATTGTTTTTCAAGGTGTTGTTTTTATGAAAATAGCCGGCAAACGAGCTGACGATCCACCCGATGGTAAGTGGCTATCGTCACCCATGGACATCAGCAACACCAAAGGCATCACTGAAGCGTTTCCGGCCAAGAAAGAGAGAAGAAAAAGAAAAAAGAATACGTTTTCTGCGGTCATGTTCCCAGCAGTGGGATGTAACATGGACATTTAACTAAGTTTCAGTGGAATTACACTCGTGGGGCGTAATCACATACATTTTGGGTCCATTTCGGTTGATTTATGCTCCGAGCA
Source organism: Thymelicus acteon (assembly GCA_951805285.1). Lineage (NCBI taxonomy): Eukaryota > Metazoa > Arthropoda > Insecta > Lepidoptera > Hesperiidae > Thymelicus > Thymelicus acteon. The sequence goes on along the minus strand of OX638227.1, from coordinate 586,826 downwards.
CGAAATTGATTAATACACGCCGCGCTGGCGGTAATGGCCGCATTCAGCAGGCTGTCTGGTTGTATGGGTCCAGTCTCGGTTTGGACGTCATTTGTGCTAAACTACTGCAAGTTGCAACCTGCAATTACTACATTTGTTCAATTGTTAGATGTACGAGTTATAGAACAAGCTTCTATTTTTCATTCATTGGCTTAAGGGAAAAATTGTATCTAACATTCAGAAATGATTTTTTAACAGACTTCAAAACTTTCAGAACTCAGAACTTTTGACTGGGTGAACCGATTTTGATTTTGTCATGTAGTCTCATTTAAATTTGAGCGAGATCTGACAAGGAGTTTTTGAGTTATTCCTAATTTTGAAGTCGGTTATTTTTTTTTATGAAAATAGGCTAGGATTGTCGAACAGACTGCCAACGGTCAGTTGAGTGGTCACCGTTCGGTCAGTGCAAGTAACAATAAAAGCAAAGCATTACCGATGCGTTGAGAAAGCAAAGTATCTCAACCTACAAGCTAAACATGTTACAAAAATGTCACGGCAGATGCTAGAAAGAAGGACGTAGTCAAGTAGGTAAGAAAATTAAGTACCGTCATGTCATGAGTACCTACTATCTTCTGTATATCATAGTTGAGCTAGCTCTAACAGGAAACACCTAGTGGCGTACCTTGATCCTTATTTTAGAATAGCACCAAGAGAAAGAAATCGAAAATGGAGCCTCACACCACCTCTCATCATCAAACCAATAGTTATGCGCAATTGACACAGCACAGCTCACAGTCTTTTGGTCAATTTAAAAAGAAGTCTCAAAAGCATATCCAGCAGTTTCATAGAATGTAGGTAGGCAGCTATAATAGTCCATGCTTCTATTCTGGCCGCGGTACCTACATAATGCGCTGATATCGCAGAACTAGCGATATTTGGGACAGTTACTCTGATTTATGCGCTGCACAATCGCGGCGTTGCCCCAAATTGATTAATGACAGCAGTGGCTTGTTCAACTCGCATATCATTATGTACTACATACACTGTTTTATGCTTCAAAATGACACACCTATTGCCTATTAGATAAATTTAAAGTGCTCGACCGCAATAATTTAAAAAAAACCAACTTAACCAAATTAGTAAATTTAAAAACTGCCTTTTCATTTGTAAAAGGCGTATATATTAATAACGCAAACGTTTTTAGTTTTTCTGGCAATTGTACTTGAAGAAAAGAAGTGTAAGCTATAAGCTTTAGTCTTTTATGCTATGTGTATCTAGGCCTAGGGTTACGCTTTCAGAACACTGAGAACCTGAGGATTGATTCTCTTTCGAATACTTAATTTCTTTCATCAATTAATTCAGTATTTAACCTAGTATCTAGGTATTATGTCTCATTTTTTCCGCTTATAAATATTTCCTGTGTTAAATATATTGCTAGTTGTAGATCAAAGGTGACCTTTCAACAACAGATCGCTCGTTATTTCATAAAAAAGGTTAGTTATGTTTTCTGAACCAAACCTCATAAAGACTTAACTCAAGCAAAGGTTCTCTTTGTTCGTTTGGTACTCCCAAAATACGCACCCGATTCTGAGATTTCACGCAACGACCTATTACCAAAATGCATTTTACAATTATCATTCTTATCACAATCGAAAAAGATACAATTCATTTTACTGCTGACTCGTAGATATGGCATTTTTACTTCAACGGAATGAACCACCATGTCATCTTAAATTGAGCTTTAACTCAAGGTGGCACAGCTTACATTGCTTTGAAATATATGGACATTTACATCCTTTCGTAATAGTAAACTAATCTCGGCGTGTAGCCGTTACGATCGGTAGAAAGTCACGCTCCAATCGCATAGTTCTTTCCACCTCACGAAGGCCCACGGTTCACGTAACTTGAATCTTACAGACTGACAATAAAGACTAACAGTTGGGACGTGAAGTATAGATGGAATGGTCGGTTCTAAGCAATCGGTCGACAGTTAATCGACAAGCCGTACATGGAATCGGTTGCTAGGCGCTACCGTTCGAGTGTTGAGGTCAACAATTTGTTAGCGCTGGTCAGGTCTGGTAGCCTCCAGCCTCGCAGGCTGGCAAGCTGGTAGGGAGACAGTTTACATACGTGTGAAAGTACAATTAGTGGGAACAAAGCGGTAGATATACAGGTTCATTCCCACTAGTTCTACTGGTTAGTTCTATCGTAGAACTAGATCATTCCCGCTAGTTCTACTGGTTAGTTCTATCGTAGAACTAGTGGGAACAAAATGTAGATACGGTTTTTGTTCCCACTAGTTCTACGGTAGAACTAAGCACTAGAACTAGTGGGAATGATCGACTGCTTTTACCTGGGAGGAGGTAGGAAGATAGGTAGGTATGTACTTAGCTCACTGAATTTCTTTTATAGTTTTTATAGTCGACAAATCCGACAAATACAGACAAATCCGAATCGTAGATCGACATTATTAAAAATACAGATGTATCATTAAGTATGAGTAGGAGTCAGTTACAGATGTTTAAATATGAGTAGGAGTCGGGAAACTGAGGAAGAATTTAAACGATGTGTTTTATGAGATCCGAAAGCAGATTACAGATTCACAAAACAACTTTTTTTAAAGAAAGGAGATACTCATATTTTCGTCTTCCGTACATTAAGAATTTACGACCAAAAAATCGTATTTATTCGTTTAATATCAGACGTGATTCACAGGTTTGTTTAATATTACTCAATCTTAAGGCAAATTGAATCTTTATTTTGTAATATTAACTTATCAAAAACAATACTCGTAATGTTCAGTTTAAAAAATAAACCGATGTTGTGCTGTGCTGGTCATTTGACCTTACAGTATCGCTCTTTGGAGGACAACCACTATTTAGTCTTACAATGATAATAGGTAAACATCACACGTATTATCTCTTAATAGGATCAATTTTAAACTGGTACACGTCTATAATAATTTATATATAAAGCAGAAGGGTTATTCTATGCAACTGGTTATTCAATAATATTCCTTTTACTTTGCACCATGATATATTTCCAGTCTCCTCGTTCACATCAATAACAATCTGTACTACTCCGTGATTAGTAATCGAATCCCATATAATGTCCCACACGTATTCTTCTAAATAGATATGTAGTCACATTCCTTATCTATACTAATCTATACTAATATATAAAGAGGAAAGATTTGATTGTTTGTTTGCTTGAATAGGCTCCGAAACTACTGAACCGATTTCAAAAATTCTTTCACTGTTGGGAAGCTACACTATCCCCGAGTAACATAGGCTATATTATATTTTCAAAAAAATTAGGGATCCTTAATAAAACTCCAATAAGGTGTAAAAAAATAAGAAAACCGAAGCAAAGCGAGGGCGGTTCTCGTTCTAAATATTTAGTTTTTCTTCTTGACTTCTTGTATGACAGCATCTGCATCGGCCGATCGTTGCAAAACCAAAGAGGTCGCTCCCCGACATATACATATATACTAGTTTGTGGAAGGTAGTTGAATATGAAAGTGGGATGATGTGTCACTACATGAACATTATGTTTTAGAACTATCATAGTTGATAGCAGTCAAGCAGGTCAAGACATAACTTTACTTCGATACGAACGAGTACATGAAACTGATCCAAAATATTAGAAAACTAGTATTATTTACATAATACAGCTGAGTAATTAGAGTTTAATTATAAATCGATGTTGTTTGAAGTGGGCGTAAAAAATCGTAATAGCGGGGCATCTGTCCCCAGTCTCCCCTAGCTCCGTCCCGAGCAATCAGCTCGCGCGCTTGTTTAGCGATGGGGAGATCGGGGACGCCGGGCTAAGTGTCGCCCTAATTGGAATAAATCACAAAGTGCTCCCATTATTTGGTAAAAAATCTTAATCATTTTACCCTCCCAGTGATTGTTTAATCCAGTAATTATTTTGGGAGCTTTTATTTGGTAATGATGGATCTTTAGATTAAGTCACTTCTTCATTAACTAGGTGCGGTACGAGTGGTGACATAGATATTTGATTAAAAACAAGTACCTACGCGTCAGGCCACGCGCAATGTATGGTTCCGAAGTAGTATCTAAGTTTATCGACTATTACTCATTAACTAAATAACTACTTATGCTAACATAGCCATGATAGTTTTCCGTGTAAATTCATCATATTATAACATTGAGATACATACATAGAGGAGACATCTCAAACAAAATGTGTGTTCCACCGCCGGCTTGCCCTCCGTTCTCTTTTCAAATTAGATGCCTCGTTTGCACACTTGCCATAGAGTAACTTTGTATATGACACTTACCGAACCAAGACGGCAACCTAAGCAAGTTTATATATTCCATTAACACGATAGTGGCTTGCCAAGTTCAAACGCTCCTTATGATTTTTTCATTCAAAATGGCGGGAACATTGCACAATAATTTAATTAAATTCGTTTTAGTTGATTTAACTTAATATTTTGTTTTCTTACCGATGATAAAGTGATACCATTATCTTTTTTGTTTTTTGTCGTGCAATTGTGATACGTTCTTATTATGCACGACGGCATTTTTTCAGTTTTTTCATAAACAATTTTGGCATGCGGCCGCCATGAGCGCAGCCGAGTGACAGCCGAGTGACAGAATGAAATGCAGCCGGCCGGCTGCAATGCACACCCCCGAACCCAATGTTCGCGGTGTCTGTTCTATACGCTAGTAATACTAGTTCAATGTATTATAACCTATTTTTGAGAATTTTGTCACTTGTCTAACTTAGCTTAAAATTAGCAATTTAAAGCCAAATATTTCGCAAATGGACTCCTGATTCCAAAAATGATCTTAGAAGACCCATAATATTTTTGAAGGGGAGATACCCTGAAAAAAAATGTTTTTAATATTTTATTCTACGATTCTGGAGTTTTAATACATATATATATATACATGACAAATTATAGCTTTCTAGCACTAAGGGTCTCGGCGTTTAAAGGTTCGGACAAATGGACGGACGGACGGATGGACGGACAGACGGAAAGACGGACGGACGGACATGACGAAACTATAAGGGTCCCGATTTTACTTCGGAACCCTAAAACATATATACTAAACGAAATTATTACAGAATTTTCGTATTCATTCTATTGGTGGTTTATTATTATTATTACTCGAGAAAATAAAATGTGTTCTGTTTTGTAAATACCCAACAAAGGACAAACCAACAGTAAAGCCGACCGACGAACGCATTGCCGACCAAAACGATGTCAAAACTGATTCTCAGATGCTACGACAGAATTAAAGAAACTACACAGATCATTCTAGAAGTATGATTATTACAGAAAGTTATAATTTAACACAATACATACATAAATGGAAACGAAAATAATCAGAATTTTACTAAGAAAAAATAACCGACTTCAAAATAACTCAAAAACTACTGGTCAGATCTAGCTCAGATTTAAGTGGGACCACATGACAAGCTTTCGATTAAAAAAAAATCATTAAAATCGGTTCACTCAGTCGAAAGTTCTGAGGTAACAAACATAAAAAAATACAGTCGAATTGAATACCTCCTCCTTTTTGAAGTCGGTTAAAAATATGTAAAAATCACAATCACTAAATGGGTGGTAATTCACATTACCTTATCAGTGAATTTTAATATTTTTTCGAAGTTTCAAGTTGTCTTCTCAATAAGTTTTTATTATACTTAATATTCATGTACAATATAACTGCATTGTGTCCTCACTGACTGGCTTATTGGTTTTCGATTCATTTATTCTATACATCTATACATCTATACAAATAAATAAAATTGGAGTGTCTGTTTGTAATATTAAAATAACCGCTTTTTACTAAGTGCATTTGGATGCATACACGGTACATACACCAAAACAACATTTTTTAAAATTTTTGTCTGTCTGTCTGTTTGTTCCAGCTAAAATCTGAAATGGCTGGACCGATTTTGACGGGACTTTCACTGGCAGATATCTGATGGAACAAAGAGTAACTTAGGCTACTTTTATTTTAGAAAAAAAAAATTGTTAGGCGATACGAAGTTCGCCAGGTCAGCTAGTATTAAATAAACTCGAATTCCGTTTTTGTATAACATTATTACATCGTATACCTTTATTTCCTGAAGCCTAAAAATATCCTAAATTATCATATCATTTTATGCTCTAACAAATACACGAATACGAATACGCTTATAATTATGGAAAATTTTAGAGAACGCCGTAGAATATTTTTATTCCATTTCAGTTACTTCTATTACACTACCTATCGTTTATTACGACCTGTTTTCTTTCTTTACTAAACATTATCTATATTAATATAATAAAGGTAAGGAGTTTATTGCCTGTTTGTTTGAAGTGTTTGTTTGAAGTGTTTGTTTGAACGCGCTAATCTCTAGAATTCCCAATCGGATTTGAGAAATAATTTTTTGTAGCATAGCCGTGAGGAAGGCTAGATACCTGTATCTATACTATTATAATTTTTGACAAAAAAGACTTGCTTCAGGGGTACGGGTATTAAGTATTAACACTTAGGTGAGAGAGGATTACTAGTTATAATACAATACAAAATTTTTTTCTTAAAATCTTAGTTTTTTTTTTTTATAATAACGTGCATTAAACATATTTTCAGTACTCCTACACTTTTATCTGGTCGATATGTGCGGTGGTGAGGGGTACTAATCTATAGGTTTATTACCAGCAGGGCTATTCAGTTTTGAAACTTGACAGCGGATTCCGCGATGAGTGTCAAAATTGAAGTTCGAGTCCGAGATCTTGATATGTGATTCTCGAATCATTTGGTACGCACTTGCGAAGTGAAGGGAGTCTCGAACTCAAACGTCAAACGACTAAAGATGGCGATAGCTCTTGACTAACTTTTCGTTTGACAATTGGACACGAGCTTCGACGGTGACGTAATTCGATGATCGAGAATAATAAATATGTCATCCTCTAATCATCTAGTACGGCACTTGCGAAGTGAAGTGATCCTAGAACTCGAACGTCAATTTTGAAACTCCGCTGTCAAGTTACAAAAGAGAATAGCCTTCCTGCTCGGCTGACAAAAAATATTTTAAAGTTCTTTCTATTTCCGGCTTATGATTTGAAACTAAGGTTTTCAAAGAGTCATACGTTCCGTACACATTATAAATTAAAATTCGACTGTCAATTGTGATTTTTCGTCGTTTTGTTACACCTACGTAAGTTAAAAATATCATCATGGTGTCACAGCGCCACACAGATCCATTGCACCATCAGCCACTAGCCGTGAGCGGTGCAGCGCTGGTCGGACGTAGTTTTAATCACTCGTGTCAACAAACTCAGCGGTTCCGTTAATTAAATATCAAGAAAAGTGTGAGAAAGTACGTAACAAAACGATAATGCTTTTTGAAAGTCAATAGGCAAACGAAAAGGGCCACCTGACGGTAAGTGGTCATCGTCGCCCATCATGGACAGTATGTTATACCATATTGACCAATTGTCCTAAAAAGTAGTAAACAATGAAAGAACTGCAATCAATGGACACAAGAAACAACAAATTTTAAATTTATTTTATAAAATTTTACTATTCTACAAATATGGCGTAATGGTTTCCATTCCATATCGTCGTGCCGAGGGTTCTGGGTTCGATTCCCAGCGAGGTGGAATTTCTGTTCTCGGTATGGGTGCGTGTATTCTTGTCTTTGTGTGTTGTCCACGACACAGGGAATCCTAGGCTGAGTGTGTAGTGGTATATAAAGAAAATGCAACCTTGCAACCATAAAGTTTAAATAAATACAAATGACGTACAGACAGTCTAAGTAGTTTTATAATATAAGGAAAGTCAGCGTACGGCGCGATGTGTTCTAGAAGTCGACTATGACCTGAGTCACGTACGCACCCGATTACCTTCTAATGGCTTCCACAATTAGTTGCATTAATTAGCCGTCATCAACAACTCGTTATCGGCTACCGGCCCACTGCTGGGCTCCGGCAAGGCCACACTCCATGCTGGGCATCAACCACTCGGTATGGAAAGTATCTGAAGTTTGACGATTCCTCGTACACACAATAAAATAAACTGAACTGCCCTTTCATCTGAAATCAGTCTTCCTTGAAAATTCATCAATCATATTTATTTTTCTCGCGAAACTACAGATAATGTCTTTTTAAACTTATCTCCTCCCTCATTATCTTTCGTCAGATTTTCCTAATAAAGTTCCATCGATTGTCAAGGAAGCAAGTTAGATTATATTTGAAATTTAAGATCGTCAATTACTTTTCTTATTATCATTATTAGTAAAAATTATGGTCAAATCTGCAACACAAATCGAGGCAAATCTTCAACTTAGGACTTCAGAGCCATCCATTGCATTGTTATTGCGTGGTCAGGTCAGCTTCAACCATGGCAGCTTAATTCGGGTCCCACTTACACAGTTACCAACATGGTAATACCATCCCGGATTTAAATAAAGATTATTCATAAAATGATACGTTCAGAGTTGTGCAAACATATAGTGGGAGTGGAGCGTTCACTTGAAAATGATGAAATAAAACGCGATGCGACCACGTGAGCACGTGTGGTGGTGAGTGGAAGTGGTGTGTGAGTCACCAGTGACGTTCCGTTGACGACTGTGCGGACTGTGCCAGGCAGACCTTTGCACGGTTCGATTCTGGGGTGGTATCACCGTCATATCTATTTATGTGCAAAATGCAGTGAATCTTTCAAGATTCGCTTTAAAGGTAATAAGATAAATTTATACTCCAAGTTTTAAGACGAGTATTTTAATTAATACCTACTCTAATAAAACGTAATTTTATTGGACAAAGTACTTTTTTATTAGAATATCTAATATAAGAAAATTCTCGTGTCACGCTTATTTGAAGTTGAACTCCTCCGAAACGACTCGACCGATTTTCGTGAATCTTTGCGTGCATATCGGCTAGGGTGGAGAATCGGACAACATCTATTTTTCATCCCCCTGCCCCTAAAAAATTTTTGGCAGAACAACGTTTGCCCGGTCAGCTAGTTAGTTTATAAAAATAATTAATAGTAAAGAGATGTTCAGCATAAAATGATAATTTATCCTTAAGTTCTTTTCCTTTTGTGCCTGCCTTATTTTTAAATTAGAAATGACTACAAAAATAAACTTGTAAGTTTCTTAATTACATACGTAATCCTCGTAAAAAAAATGGATTACATCTAATAAAGTGTTTCTATTTTACCACAATAAGCTATTAAAGTATTTTGTTCAAGGTTCCAACACTTCCAACGAACACCAATATTAAGTAGATAATTATCAGTAAAAAAGAAACTGGAATCATAAACCGTTGAGCCCAATATAAACCGTTGAGACTGCTGGAGTGACGCAATGTGGACCGTGTCTGTCTCCGTGCGCTACGTCGCTACGTCACGCTGCCTGCGCGGGGACTCGAACTGGCTCTCGAGTCTCGACGCATCACGCATTGATACTAAAATACTAAAAATAATCCTAAGGCGCTTCGACCAATCACATTATAAAGTGACGACCCGTGTGGCGCAATGGTTACCATACCGGATCGCCGCACCGAGGGTCCTGGGTTCGATTCCCAAAGAGGCCGTTTAATGATAAAAATGTCTCAGTCTAGGTGTGTGTGTTCTTGTCTTTGTGTGTTGTCCATGGCACCCGCTCCACGAGACAGGGACCCTAGTGCGGGACCGTGAGTGTGCAAAGCTTTTTATTTATTAATTTAGTTATCCAGATACTAAAAATAGACGTGAAAGTGTTCTCTAAACAGTTCACAAAACTACACCACTATCGGTCACGCACCCAAATCAAAGTTACGAGTAGGTCTTCACATTATCTTCTTAAGACTAATTAATGAATTAAATAATAGTAATGAAGATGACGATTTAAAATGAATTAATGTTGTAATATTAGTTGACTATTAGCAGAAGACGTTATCGCGAGACGTGACGTAACGAGCGTAACGTACGTGACGTTGCCCTCGCCGGGAGTCGAACCGTCGCTGTCTCGTGACTCATCGGGCACATGGCTGTTACTAAGCACATTAATGATGATGAAATTGTAACGCAAAACGCAACGCAACGGGAATTTGAAGTTTCCAGTCCAAAAATTTTAACAATAAATTTAAATCGTGTTGACTCATCTACTACAGACTCAGCTCTCGTAGTCATCGATAACTTTTATCGACAGTAGCGGAAATAAAAGCAAATTCGACCACGTGGAGTCATCAGCGAATCGATAAAAACGCAATGGTTCGTTTCGTGCACTGTAGTTTCATAGCCAAGTTAAAATTTTATGAAACTGGTATTTCATAAAATAGTCTTATCCTTGTATTTAATCTTCCATATTCAATTTTCAGCCCTTAAGGCTGGTGATAAGGAACGAGGCCTCTATCCCATTTGTGTTTTTAATGCAACGTCAACGTCGTCACAATCAACATCGAATTTAAATAAAACTATGAATAAGACAAGTACACGGACTGAAAAAAAGACGAACGTAACCTCGTCTAATCGAGAGTGAAGCATAGCAATGGCCGCCCGCTTACCATGTATGCGTAATTTTTGATTCGCGATTGAAGCAATATGGTGTCAATGTGTGGGTGTGTGTACTTGGAAGATAATATATCGATGGCCTATACGAATAGAGAGTTGGTATTACTATTGGTGCTTCACTGAATTTGTTGGGATTACGTCTGTCTTTTTTTTAGGTCCGTGGACAAGTATTATTTTCCACATAATATCACCATGTTACTAAGCCAGTATGAACTATTTCTCATTTCCAAAAGTCCGCATTATCAAATGTTTGCAAATTGTAACGTTAGTCACATTAGTCGTGGGACTTGGCCCCTTTTACTGCCAATTGCCATTGTATTACATTTGTTACAGGAAAAGTATAATATCGTACGATGTAATCATGTCATGACACTCATGACATATCACATCATGTAGCTGACAGCTGACGTGAGAAGCGGGGTGATCTCTGCGGACATGTCGCCGTTATACTAAAGTGATGAAATTGTAAAGTAAATTGCGCTTATAAAGTAACACTCACTTTCACTATTTCTTGGAGTTAGATGCAATTCAATCTGCAATCAGCCAATCACACAATTAAATAGACAATTTTATAGCGTCGCTTCCACACAACACGGTTTTTAGAAATGGAGCTGAAGGAACTGACCATTTGACAGTAAGACACGACCGCCGCGCTTCCTTTGGTCATCAGCATCATTGTCATAAGTGGTGCCTTATCAAAAGGTCGCGTGTGTTGAATAGAATAGGATTAATTACATTTGAACCATTCTAGATCTTTCTAGAGACGGTCAGCTGGCTTGCTGGGACCCGATTATAATTGGTTCTTCAACACTCCAAAGGTAACACTTGAAACATGTGAAACATCACGATTGATATTAGAAGAAGAATAGTTGCTTGACAAAAACCATACGCCACGTACCTTCTAAGGATAGCACTGAAACGCACAGAGACCAGCAGCCAAGGGAAGCAACGAAGGAATCTTGCGCCAGTCTTTCATTTAGCTGACTCTGTGTGTGGGTCAAATCATGCAAGTTTTATTAGCCGTAATTCCTAACATAAGGTGTTAACATATTGCTTTATGCTGACGATAATTCATTATTATAGTGATAAGCAAGACCTGATACTACACTCGGGTTTGTTTCCAGAAGAGAGACATCAAAGATTACAAATGTAATGACAAAACTTTGATACCTTATAATGTAACACTCATTGAAGCCTCATGTAATCGGCTAAAAAGTTGCGAACGTGTCTTTATATGTATTTATGTACGTAACATATTGTGTGAGCGTGTGTGTTCCTCCTCACGTAGGAACCAGCGGAACTGGCTGAATCAGTAGTTGCTAACCGGCGCCGTGGCGCGGCGGTGAAATGTCATGATAGTTTCCGATTTCATCAATATCTCTGACAATATAATCAACGTTCATACTCTCCCTGTTACTATGATTCTTGGATCCTACGAGATTAGAACTGCCAGCTGGCAAGACTGAAATATCTGGACAAAACTTCAGAAAGTCGGGATCTGTCGGGACATTTTGTATTTTGTCGGGACTTGTCTAGACATCATGTAAAATATCGGGACAATCCAGACGAATCTCGACCATCTGGCAACGCTATACGAGATGCAGGAGGAATACTGAATTGTAACTGTTGCTACTCGATCCATAGGGCGTAAATTTTGCATTAGGCGTTGGAAAAAGGATCGACCATGAACATTGAAGTATTATTACTAGCATATAGAACCGACACCGCGAACACAATGTACATATCTCCCAATGAATAGTCGCCGATCGGCTTCAATTTTCAATGGATTCGTTCGATTTTGAAAGGAGAACGGGGGCTCAATTTTGAAAGTAGAACCTCTCGGCGGGACACACATTTTGTTCGAGATGTCTGTTCTATGACATTATACTTCAATGACCATGAAACCGTTTCCTTCCTTTCTTCCTTTCGTATTTCTTTTTGACAAAGGATCGTAAATGCCTTCGTGTTCACAAACGATGGTGACCCCTTGTCATCAAATTATATTTTAAAAATAATAATTACAGTTTTTAGCAAATTGAAGCAGATGCTCGTCATGTCTATAATTAAAAAGTGCTCTTCTGAATAATACATTCGTATAGCTTAGTGAAGCGAAAACAACGGGTGTTGATCGCAAAAGAATAGGTATGTATGAGTCACCGATGCCAGTTCGATTCCCGGTGAATGTCAGTTGACGTACCAGCCAGGTATTTAGTTGTGTCAGCTGCTCTTATTGACGTCTGACTGGCGAAACCTGTTGAAATAATACTACTGAAATATCATGTAATATACCTATTTAAAATCTTATCTGTGAGTTCGAGTACTTGGTTTATTTTATTTTGTTGGGTCCAGTGTCCACTTTTTTTGCTAAAGTACCTAACATAAACACGGTTTTAACTGGACAAAAATAACTCGCAGGTAAAAATAACGAGTGAGCACGTTTTTGACCTTTGCCCGTAATCGGTATGGGGATTAATAATTTGTAAATTACGAGGGTTTCGTAAAATGTTGGTTACTTTTAGGCATTTTAGGGTCGAAACTTTACCCTCGGTTTGTTGATCAAAATGTTTTTATGTAACCTGATCGAACGTGCATTCTGTACGTTCTCACAGTCAGTGGACACATAATTATATTTAAATACTAGCTGACCGGGCAAACGTTGTTCTGCCAAAAATTTTTTAGGGGTAAGGTGAAAAATAGATGTCCGATTCTCAACCCTAGCCGATATGCACGCAAAGATTCACGAAAATCGGTGGAGCCGTTTCGGAGGAGTTCAACTTCTAACACCGTGACACGAGATTTTTTTATATTAGATATTTAATTATAATTTTTAATATTATTAAAAATTTTATAAACAATTGAATTCAAAAAAAAATTATAAGTAGAGTAGTTTTTTGCCGCCGGTCAAGGACCGCACAATGATGCATTTATAGCCTGCATAAGTAGTTACCTGGTGATCGCTGTCGAACACGAGATAGATAAAGGTGTACATGTCTTTACGTCAGCCCTTCAGATGGGGGTCCTTAATAAAAAAACAATAACCTTTGTTTCCGAGTGGAGTAGCTGTAGCTAAACATGTTCCGACTAGTTCGTGACGCACATGGTAGATGTGTGTGTGTGAGTGTGTGTGTGTGGAGTGACGCACAGACGAGACAGTTTCCGTTGCACAATACCGTATGATGTTACATATATACGTAGATACCAGTATGGATGGAGGTCTACATATTGAAAGGTCAATTTAGACTAACGTCTTTAGTCTAATAGGTAGCTTAACCTAGTTTAGTATCTATGTATAGTTTTCGTAGACTGATATTTTTTAAACAAATAGCCTACAGACGAGGAGACGAGCCACCGGATGGTAAGTGGTCACCGTCAGCCATATAGCAGGACAGCAGCGCCATCGCTGCGCCAAGATAGAAGAGAGATAAAGAGACAGTTTTCAAGACTCACGCCATTGCAATATATCTCATTCCAGTAAGGCTATTCTGTTTTGTAACTCGACAGCGGAATCCGCGATGAGTGTCAAACTTCATACGACTAAAGATAGGATTTTGACACTCATCGCGGATTCCGCTGTCGAATTACAAAACAGAATAGCCTTGCAGATCATGGCCTAAATAAATGTGTACTATGCTTCATGAAAATCCGTTCAGTACATTGCGTGAAAGAGACAAACATCTGTACGAACTCTCACGTTTCTAATATTAGTAGGATTCATAGTTTTCGCTGTATACAATGATAATTATTATATATATATGGCTCTATATCGCTAATTTTCCAATATTATTCAGCCGTGTTTAACTGGATATTATAATGGTCAATGACTTATTTTCACCTTTTAATATTGCAACACTGAATAATATTCGGCGCTTTGTTATAAAAAAGAGTCAAAGATCAATGCATATTGACATTTACCAAATTATGCATATTGCTGGTTTGTCGATTGTTTAACAACATAAGTGGTTTAGGTAAATAGTAAAAGTTAGTAAGAACCGGTCACGTCATAAGTCACCGCCGTATTTTTATCACAATCGTTAACATTTAAAAGTTTTAAGGAAAATTTTTAATCAAAGATCACAATTTAGACGCTGCATCGAGTGGATTATTTGCATATTTAATTTACCGAGCGACTTGGAAAACAAATTGTTATGCAAAACCTTGATTTATGCCGCCATTAAAGGCATTATTAAGAGATGAGAACGATGGTTCTTATTGGATGTTTCTTAATCAACTGCATAATTATTTAATTCATTTCGGTAGGTGTGTGGAACGTTTACTTCACACCATCACGACTTATGGTTTTTGGACGCAGATGTGATTGAAAAAATTTAACTGATAATAGGTACATATATCTACAATACATGATTAGTTAAACGACTGAATAAGACGACAAAGAGCGCAATTTTAAAATATCGTGACTAATTTGTAGCAGTGTGACATGATTAAAACAACATATCAAATAGAATAAACCGTGTAATAAGATAACAAGTAAATAATAGTACCTAGGGGGTGTCCGAAGAATCAAATGTTTTTTATCATGCTGATACTTATTACATCCATATTGAATAATTTTCACTTACCAAGAAAATCTGATGTAAATCTCATAAAAGATCAAGACGTTTCATCGTATATTGATGCAGTGCAGTAGGTTCCTCAATGGAGAAGGTCCAATAGAGCCAGTTACTGCAGTGCGGCTGGTTGAGGGGTCAGGGGCGACGCAATAGTTTTAAGACTTAAGTCACCAAAATGCTTGTGACAAAGCTTACGGTACGGCGCGGCGCGGCGCCCGACTGTTTATTATCCCTCAATACATAGGTATACCTAATAATACTTTGACTGATCGATTAACGGATGATATTGGAGAAAAACTTTTACGAGGGGTATTTATTATTGCAATAGCATAAAATGAGTTTTAGAATTTATGTCTATTTGTCTGTGCGTTTGTTCCGGCTAATCTCAGGAATAGCTTAATAGATTTAGATGCTGTTTTCAGATGTATTGTTAGTGAGTTTGAGTTAACATTTAGTGTTAACATTTAGTGATTTATTTGAATTGATAAATAAATAAATAAAGTTATATCAAATTAAATTATACTGTCCATACATTAATCGAGTGTGGTTTATCCATTAATTGAAGCGTAGCTAAGTCGAATACACGGCATGTAAGCCGCAAGAGCGCTTACATCAAATTCTTTTTCCCACATCATCAATATCCGAATCGTACTTTCAAACCTCAAAGGTATCGGCTGCACTCAATATCATGTGACCAGCCATTAGCGAGCCATATAACGGAAAATTACAGCGTGGTATCTACCATCCACCAGCCACCATACCCTGTCATTGTCGTTTAATGATTTCCTACATTATAGGAACTTGCTTTCACATAATATTATGCGTTCGTTCGATTGCAATGCTGAGTACTGGTTATTTTGCAATTATTATTGTGAGATTTAATCATAATTGCAAGTTATTATACCGCTTTTGTAGTATTCGTGTGACTTTGAGTTTAACTGAAGATTAGAAAGCCGGCTCAGTGGAGCTGCGTAGGCGTATGATTTGACTGGGATTCGAACTCTTGGCAGTCAATAATACAACAGGGTCGTATACGTATATACAACCCGTACGACCTTACGATTGACATTAGTAGTTGGGGTCGTGGGGTGTGGAGGCACTAGGAGGGTAGATCACAAACAATGCACTAAATAGAAGCCAAGTACATTGCGCGCTGTCAAGGTAAACCATCCCCAGCGAGCGGCCGGGACGCCGCCGCGCCGGGAGTGGCCGGGACCCTCCGCTCGTGACGCGATATTGCGTCGCAGCGCGGCCCCGACGCAATATCGCGCCACCTGCCACTCGTAAATTCCCGGATCATTTGCCTGATTGTGGCTGCTGCCTGTAAATGTTGCGCGGGACAGACGGGCGGCTGCTGAGAAAAGAACGGTTGCAAACCTGCTACATAAAGGCACGTTTTGTACAATACTTTTTAATCTTCGAATCACTAATTCAAGTTACAATAAACAAAGAAGTATTTTGTACAAATAATTGTGTTGGTTTTAAATATTTTTAATATTTTTTATATTTGTTAAATTTTATAGGTGTATGTATTTAACTTACAAATCTTTTTTCTTACTGTTTATAATCAACCCTTTGTTTGTTAATTTATCGTCACTTCTTGTAATTCCAGACTGAATCTAGATTTCTGAACGTAACCGTTTTGAAATCATGTGAAAGTAAAATTTCAAATTATATTAAGTTTAGCTTGCATCTTGCACAGTATCTTGTACAAGTATAAGGACATTTTTGTAACTCGACAGTACAGGTGACACCGCAGTGTAGAATGCGGCCGCGGCGGTGAGAAAAACTACTTGTTCAGGCGTTCGGCAGGCATTCAGTAAGGGATTTATTTGTCGCGATCATCAAATTACGTCAGCGTCGAAGCTCGTGTCCAATTGTCAAACGAAAAGTGAGCTTCGATTTCGAGTTCGTATTTTATATAGCCCTCCAGGAATGGATTTCGAAAACGAGTGCGTAACAAACCGCCCGCGCCTGGCCGTCCGACCGCCCGTCTGCGCGGACACTACAGATCTTCCCTTGAACACTTTCTCCCCTATCCATTACCCTCACTCATCGCCTCCAGTGCTGATGCAACCAGCGCCCGACACCCTGCATCTCGGATTACCACGGTTACGACTTTCCGCTGTAAATCACGCCGTACTTTGGGTAGAACATTTAAACTGAACTCGCGAGGACTCACTCAAAGTTACCCAATACACTTTAATGGGCTATCACGATAAATGTCGACGCAAGTAATATATTATTCGCATAAAAATCTTGTAAGGAACGTTTGACGTTATTCAATAATATTACTTGTTTGTAGAATTACGAGTAACTCATGTCGAACTCAATACCTTGCCTATTTATTAGTTACAAAATAGTTGCAAATATAGATACGTACATTTATATTTTACTATAAATTATATCAATAACGTATTCATTAATCAACTGTTAAATTAAATGTGCCTTACTTGTTCAGAGTCTTCCAATACTTTAATAATATTTAAATTATTTAATAGTCATTATGGCCAGGCATAATGACTATTAAATATAATAGGAATAAAAAACTTTTATACTCATGCACACTGACGTTTAGGGGATAATTAATATTTTTTTTCTTTGACACTTTTATAAACCCTTGTTTAAATGTTCATGACCATGCTTCTATGTTCATTGGTTCAGGGTGTGCATTGACTGTCAATCATCTTTGGCATTTTAATGCTACTTATACTTACTTACAGAATGTACAATACATTCTAACCTTTCACTGCAGAATATCAACCTATTAACAATCGCAGATGCATTGCTACTCCCAGCACTGTAGAGTAGACTCGTTTGTTCGCAAACAATCTTCGTGCAAAGGTGTCCGACGTCCATCTCAGCGCCGACAGTGTCTCTACTCGCTACAAAGTATAAAACTGTAAATGTTGCGATAAATTTCGCCTATCGCATGCACTCGGTGACCCCGCGAGGAGAAAGTGGCCATTCCTGTCCGACTCGTTTTTTGAACTCTAATCCACCCTCGCCACTCGCGCCACGCGCAATCAAATCGAAAGTGTACTACAGGGTACTTACTACTTACGCGCTTACGCTCCTATTACTAGCTATTAAAGAGAAACCCGGTTTCTCTTTATTACTGAGCGGTTAACTAAATCAACATCGGTAATTGTTATTACGGAAGTATGTGTGAGGATGAATGGAGGATGGTTAATTAAATATGTACAACATTGTTTGACTAGATAACGTAGTATTGCTCGTATGATAGTCTGATAAATTATATAGTTTTTTTCTTTACGAATGTTAATATTATGTTGGCTCCGTCATTCAATAGACACGGGGACTATAAATATTTTTATATATAGCGGAATTCTCTTCTCTTATTGGCAGAAGCGAAGTGGTTTGTGAAAGAATTCGGCGCATAATTTTGTGAAAACGAAAAAACACTAATATTATTTTATTGAATTGTATATCCGAACAAAAACAGTTTCACTGTAAAAAAACGCACAAGTACACTTCAAATTATAGTTACAAAAATGATAATTAAATTTTTACAAAAAATTATGAAATCAAAAAACCCAAGTACATAACCGTTTTAGATTCAAAAAAAAATTTGCTGGAAAAAGTAAAAAAAAATGGTGTACTTGGTGTGCATAATTACGATTTTCGATCTGACTTGACATTGGAAGCCTAGGCCGTCAGAACAAGGCAAGCCCAGCTGTGTCGTACAACCCAGGATCTCGGGATCTTTGGCCCGACATCACAGAACACTCCATACGTTTAATATTTACCAACAAATAATATCAGTGTTAACAGCTGCAGAGTGATGATAGTAAAGCAATGATAGTAAGCTGGGCTTTTCGGCTTGTATGGCTGTACCACACGCCACTGAATTTCGAAGATATTTTTAAAACTTTTTAACCTCCGACGAAAAAAGAAGGATGTTATAAGTTTGACGTGTCTGTGTATCAGTGTATCTGTGTGTCTGTGTATCTGTATGTCTGTCTGTGGCATCGTACCTCCCAAACGGATAAACCGATTTTGATCTCGTCTTTTTTGTCTGAAAGGTGACTTAATCGAGTGTTCTTATCTATGTTTAGTGTAAATAAAACTGTCGGGGATTTTTTAAATTTTAATTTAAGATTATTTTGAAATAAGCGCGCACCAAAAAGTATTATGCACACCAAGTACACCATTTTTTTTTTACTTTTTCCAGCAAATTTTTTTTTGAATCTAAAACGGTTATGTACTTGGGTTTTTTGATTTCATAATTTTTTGTAAAAATTTAATTATCATTTTTGTAACTATAATTTGAAGTGTACTTGTGCGTTTTTTTACAGTGAAACTGTTTTTGTTCGGAATTCATATCTTTTTGTAATAATATACACATTATTTTTTCAAATATTGCACGCCTTATACCGCGAAGCCGTTGAAGTTGTGATTTACTTTCGATACGTCAAGATCAAGAATTTTTTGCTCTTAAACTACCTCTAACACAGCCAATTTGCACTTACACGACAATATGAGTAGATGTATTTTAAAAGAATACTTCAATCAATGTATTTCATATTTTGTTTTTTATTTTCAGAATTAAGTAGGTACATTAAATAGGTATGTACATCATATCAATTGCCTAATACTCGTAGTTTATGACTATAGTGATTTTTTATGAAAAAAATTCACTATGTTACACATTTAGAATGTATCTAATGGTGGTTATGGAATCTACTATTAACACAATTTCAATTAATATTAATCTAAATTATTAATTATGCAGTGTCAAATAATATTAATCTTGTAAGTAATTAATATAAGTACTTACTTATGATACAATGTCAAGCAATGTTAATGTCAAACAATTTCAAATTATACAATATTAATAATAACAATATTCGTAGGTATGTGCAGTGCAAGCGTAGTTATACAATAATTTTTTTGTGAACCCTGCTTATATTTATATCCCCGAGAAACCTCTGGCTACACAGTGCATTTACCAAATACATTACATAATTAATTATAAACAATATTATTGTTTACATAGGCAATTACATACAGTACATTTTGACCAATAATATTTAAGTAATAATAATAAAACGTTATATACAATTATCACACATGGATTACTGCGTGAGCGGAAAACAATAAATAATTCTGTCGCGCTCTATTCGCCAGTGTATGATCCTGCAGACTCGTGCGTTGTTCTCGTCGCTGCGTTGTTGGTCGCCAGTGAATTATATGTTGTTTGGTCGCTCATATTGCTCATAATGAATGTGGCGATGGCGACCGCGACAGACGCGGCGGCGGGGTGGAACACATTTTCGGAACGGCAAGCGAAGAAGCCATTGCGGCGTTGAAGACACACGACTCGAAAATAATCGACGGATGCATGAAGATCGAAGATACTCGTAGTCGGCGTGTGAAGACGATGCGGCGCTGATGATATTATGCAACTGTTTTTTTATTATTAGTAAGACGTCAATTTAGATAAGTATAATATCGCATCGATACCGCCTTGATGTTTGAATAAATTTTATGCAGCTTGCAGTATCACAATAGCCGGGGGTTGTTTCAAAGTAGGTACCTAGGTACTAAACGCTTTCTGTGGTACCGTAACCAGACTACTGTATAGTAATGTTTGGATTTCACACTATGTAGTCGACAATCCCCTAGGCCCTAGGCGTATGGAGAGGGGCAAGAAATAATTGTTTTCTTTAGACCTTTGTGTTTTGGTAGTGGCAGGCAATGATATTATTATGTTTCAACTTTTCAAGGCAGAATCAAGGAGATAACTATGATCATTCTTCTGAAAAGCAACCTTGTCACTGACCAAAGTATGTGGAACTTTTAAAAGGTAAACACGTGGTGAATTTTATTTACTTATTTTTTTTTAATATGCGTCATTAATTATGTATTCCGTATACGCAAATTGAAATTAAATTTTATAACTGAATATTTTGTCAACTATTTAAACTTCCCAATATCAATTTCCATTTTTGAATAGTTAAGATAAAAAATGCAATTTGAATACATTGACAACCCGTGTGGCGCAATGGTTACCATGCCGGATCGACGCACCAAGGGTCCTGGGTTCGATTCCCAGCGAGGTGGAAATTTGAATGATGAGTTTGAATTTCTGTTCTCGGTCTGGGTGTGAATGTCCTTGTCTAGTGTGTTTTCCATGGCACCCACGACACAGGGAATCTTAGTGTGGGGCTATAAGTGTGAAGCGTTATTTATTTATTTATTTATTTATTGAAGTATTAATAACTAGCGTATAGAACAGACACCACGAACATCGGGTTCGGAGGTGTGCGTTGCAGCCGGCCGGCTTCATTTCATTCTGTACTGTCACTCGGCTGCGCTCATGGCGGCCCCATGTCAAAATTGTGACAAAATAACATTTCAAAAATGCTGTAGTACGTTATATGAAGCTGTAAAAATCAGTCAACTACGAAAAAAAAAAAAACATTTGTGTTACTTATCATTGGCAAGGAAACAAAACATCAACCAATTTATTTCATTATTGTGCAATGTTTCCGCCATTTTTCATTGAAAAAATCATAAGCCTCGTTTACGTACTTGCCAAGCCGCAAGCATGTTAATGTACTTTAGACTTGCTTAAGCTTGCCGACGCGACGCTTGTGACCAATTTAAGGTGTTGGATTTTTGACACGACTCAATGGTAATTACGTTTGAAAATCGTTCAAACGCTTTTACACGTTAAATAAAGTTGGAGTAAGAGACTGCTTGTCTTGGTTCGGCAAGTGTCATAAACAAAGTTACTCTATGGCAAGTGTGCAAACGAGCCTTCTAGTATGAAAAGAGTACGGAGGGCAAGCCGGCGCCGCGGCGCGGCGATGGTACATACATTTTGTTTGAGATGTTATTTCTATGTCATTATACTTCAATGTTTGAATACCCTAAATCGAATAATTGTCTAATTTTTTTTTGATATTTTCTTAAATGTTTTTTTTTTAATATTTTTATTGAAATATTAAAAAAACTTTATTGAATTCCATTTTCCGCTGAAGTTTCATTTTTACTATGTGTCCCAGCACTCCCAGCACACATTTCGTTTTTTTAATAATATAATTTTTACCACCAGAAAAATTACCTATAGAGTCTACAGTCACACATAAAACATTAATGGCCGGTTTCTGAAGTCTCCAGTTTAATGATCAACAGCTATTGAATCAATAAAGTTAAACTTAAGTTACATGTTCGATAACTTACTGTCATTGGATTTCTGAAAATCTGAACACGCGAGCGGCCTTTCATTATCAGCTATGAATTCGATAACGAGTACCTAAAACTGCCACTAGATGGCTCTCTTCAAAAGATCAACTCAGATCAAGTTTCAAACAGATATTATCCAGCGATCTATAAATTATGTTCTACTATTATAGATTGAGCGTTCTGAACATTAGTACGGTCCGTTGACAATACCTGACGAGGCAACAACAAATGATTAAAACTTCGTAGTTCGTAACAAAACAAGCATAATAAAAGGTATTACTTGATTTAATCCAATATTTTATCCAAAATAGTCGGCAGCCATATTGTTATGTGTAAACAAACCTGACGCTAGTCTGTCTCGTTTGCACGACAACAATCCGTCTATGCCTGCGAAAGAGAGAATCGCTAGGAATAAAATCGTACGACTCGTATAATAATCGTCATGAATCATAGATTAAAAATGTACAGATGTTCCATAGCGGAACTATTGTAGGTATTACAGACGGAATAAATCTTATTGCGTTTTTATGTCGTTAGGTACATTTGATTACAATTGAAACGTTAATCCGTATGCTTCTGTGTTCGCACCCTCATCGTTTCGATAACCGCACATAACATACATCATACATAACATCACACATAACATAACATCAAAACGTATACGATAGTGCATACGCAGCGATCCCGTACGGAACGTGGCCCGTACGTTGCCGAAGATGTTTTTTTTCGTCCCGTACGGGAAAAAGCCCGTTACTTATGCATTGGGCTTTTAACTCGTGAGGGCAAAAAATAATAAGCAACATAATCTGTAATGAGGCAGTTGCATGTCTGTATCCCTAATCTATGACCATAGCCTACCCCCACTCTGCCGCGTTCGTTTCGTGCTCTGGCCGTTTTGCTTCTACTGATGAGCAGTGTTCTCGAACGACAAAGTCCAAAATCGGTAGACTTGCCCACAAATATCGGTAGATTTGTACCCAAAATCGGTAGATGTCAAAAAAATATACAATATTTAATCAAATTCGTTTTAATATCAGAAAATAAACTAACAGCCTAATTTCTGTACATCAAATACCCCTAATTAACAAACAGAAAAAGATTAAAAGCTATTTAAACTATCGGTAAAATTACACAACACTTTTACAGGCTAGATAAACACATACAGCATACTTTACAGAAAAAATATCAAATTCTGTACTAAAGAGCGATTTGAGTAACCGTTAGTGACTCAGAGTTGGGGCGTAAATGTATAAGTTTAAGTACGATGGTACGACCTTAGTAAAGACTAAAGAGCGATTAAAGTAACCGTTAGCGATTCTGAGTTGGGACGTTAAACTTACTACCATTTTCTGCTTAAAAAACAAACTGAAACAACATTAAATATCCAAATAGCCAACTCACTTTTCATTGTTTGTCACAACTTACACATTGTTTGCACTTGTGATAAACAATATATATGTACAATATAATCGGCCACAGTGACGGGGACAAAAAATAATATTTTTGTCTGTCTCTCACGTAGATTTTGTAACTGGCAATCTCGCTCTGTCAAATGTATGGGATAATCTATTGGTTTTAAATCTATGGTTGAGGGATTCCTCATTCCTCTTAACGTAAAACATAAATGAAAAGCGTTGCTAACTTAGAAATTATGTAAAATCGGTAGAAAAATCGGGAGAATTTCCACGTATCCTTGCATTTCAGTATATCGGTAGATCAGAGCCCATATCGGTAGAAATATCGAAAAATCGGTAGGTTCGAGAACACTGCTGATGAGTAGGGTTCGAAGTATCGGCCTCTGGTATCGATACTCAAAAAGTATCGGCCCTGAAGTATCGATACTACTCAGTATCGAGTACTCATGAGTACTCAGGAGAATTACATTAGAGCTAAAAAAAAAGGTCATCAGCAGTGAATTTTATATATTATTGTTGAGAAACAACGGTCCGATGACCTTTTTTTTTTAGTCCGACCGCTGAACCGATACTAAATATATTGGCAGTAGCCCAACTAGCCCACAGTCATGTACAAAAAGTTGCATTGACAACACTGAAAAATACTCAGTATTATAAAAGTACTCGATACCGAGGTTTCATATAAGTACTTGCGAGTGAGTACCAGGTAAGAGTATCGAGTAGACATGAGTCGGTACGCGTTTTCGTAATACCATACCTATGTATTGGTATTGTCGCCGATAAAGGGTTTTTAAAACTGTTTATTTTAATAACTATTTATTGAAACGTTTACTCGGTTTATCTGGTATCATCGGTATTCTCGGTAAAGTCGGTATTAAAGATAAAGGGTTTCAAAACTGTTTATTTTAATAACTTTTTATTGAAACGTTTACTCGGTTTATCTGGTATCATCGGTATTCTCGGTAAAGTCGGTATTAAGGATAAAGAGTTTTAAAACTGTTTATTTTAATAACCATTTATTGAAATGTGTACTCGGTATATCAGGTTTATGGTATCATTGGTATACGCTTATTCTCAGTAATGTCGGTATACGAAATAACTGATTAAATGAAATATTTGTGGTAATATACCAGTAAAGGTTTATTGAAATATTGAAACTGTTTATAGTTTATACCACACTTACCGCGCAGTACCCCGTATTCACGAATAAATGGTTTCTCTCAATAAACAGTTTTTGTAGCACCTCATACCGTATTTGTGGTATTATGCAAATAAAGGCTTATTGAAACTATTTATAGTTTTTACCGCCCATGTCTAGTATCGAGTATCGCGAACAAAAGTATCGATACCTACTTAGTGTCGAAAGTATCGTTCGAACCCTACTGATGAGCGTTTCTAATCTATATATATAAAAGAAAGTCGTGTTTGTTACACTATTTATAACTCAAGAACGGCTGAACCGATTTGGCTGAAAATTGGTGGAGAGTTAGCTTAGAATCAGGAGACGAACATAGGATACTTTTTATCCCGGAAAATAGACCTTTTCCTGTGGGATAAGGTAATTTTTGTTATATGTAGTTGATAGATTAGTTATTTATACAGATATCAAATAAAGCTCGGGGATGGATATAGGATACCTTTTATCCCGGAAAATAGACCTGTTCCTGCGGGATAAGGTAAAATTTTGTTATGTGTAGTTGATAGATAGCTATTATAGGAACGGGAGCGGGAGGGTGAGAGGGAGAGGGAGAGGGAGGAGCACACAGAAACTGTAACGGCTAAGAACGGCTGTACCGATTTTACATTCTTAGGCGATACGAAGTTCGCCGGGTCAGCTAGTAGAACATATAATTCATTGATATTAACAGTTTATTTTATCGTTTTGACTAATTTTATTTGTTTTTTCGATAGTAAATATGTAGTAACATCTTGTTAATTGAAACTTAATGAGTATATTCTAATAACGTCTGTTCATCAGTCAAATGTCAACAATACAGTTTAAAAACGTCAAAGTCAAACTTCTGAAACTTCACGTCAAACACCCAAGTTCACCCAACTGAAACTTCACGTCAAACCCACAAACAAATTAACTTATCGTTTATGCAATACAAGTTTTATTAACAAAAAATATTATTTTTGAAGGTACAGAGAATTACGTTGCTGAATTATATTTAAGTTATTAATTGTGATAATTTTAATATTAATAATCGGAAGCTGTGTTTTTATCCAAACGATATCGCAATTTAAATTCTTAATTTCAAATATTTTATTTCATTCGATTTCTCAATATATCCTAAGTTCCTTGTTACTGATATAAAATAAATAAGTATACTTCAGTACTTCCAAGTCAGATTTCGAACAATAACAATTTTTTTTCTTGCTATTCATTCAAAAACAGGTAAAAACCTCAGTCTTTGTTTGCTCGTGACCAATGTACACGAACAACTTGTCACATCTGCCGCCACCTTATAGTGGAATGGAATACATTTATGAGACGCCTGTAGTGCCATTATCAACGAATCGGCTAATCAAGTCATAATACAGTTAAAATCTATCCTAGCACGTCATGGAGTCTGTCTTATTTTAATTTCAGATAATGGTCCCTTTAAAAGCAGAGAATTTGATTTATTTACTAAAGAATGGGACGTAGAATACATAACCTCAAGTCCATATTTAAGTACATCGAATAGTTTAATAGTAGTAGGCCTAAAAATATGTTAATTAAGTGTAAGTCTGATATGTATTTAGCATTATTGTCATATAGAAATACACCGAAGCAAAGTTAGTATTCCCCTGTTGAACTAAGTAGGTATGTCTAGAAAGCTGCATACTGTTGTTTCTATAGTAAAAGAAAGCTTAAAGCCTAGACTTTGTGATATGAACAAATTAAAGGAAATAAATGAAAGGCAGAAGTCATATTCGAAATTTTATTACAATAAACATACAAATATACTTACATCATTACACGTTGGTGAAAAAGTTTTGTTCAAACACAAACCTTGGATTCCAGGAACTATTTACTAGGATGGTTCTGAACCCACGAGCTACCTATTTATCTTGCAACTAGGATAGTTCAGCAGCTGTACAATACATCAGTCGCTTTCAACAACACATCCCACAGCCAGAACCTGAAAACATAAAAAAACAATTAACACATGATAGTAAATAAATAATAAATAAATAAATAAATAAATAACGCTTCACACTCATAGCCCCACACTAGGATTCCCTGTGTCGTGGGTGCCATGGACATCACACAGAGACAAGGACATTTACACCCAGACCGAGAACAGAAATTCAAACTCATCATTCAAATTTCCGCCTCGCTGAGAATCGAACCCAGGACCCTTGGTGCTGCAAATAATAACAATAATAAATCAATACTCACATGAAATGTTAATGTTTAATTGTTGAAATGCCATCTTAAACTATAATAATATTATTATGTTGTTACAACTTAATACTTCATGCAATAACTGTTGTTTAAGCATAAGTTTAATTTTCCTATCTTATTAGTGTTTTTTCGATATTCTTGTTATTCTGCTATTCCGAGCCGAGTCAAATCTAACAAATCAAATGTCATCAAAATCTGTTCAGCCGTTCTTGAATTTTATGTAACTAACACGACTTTGTTTTATCTATATATATGTATATAGATATAGAAGAATAGATTTATTTTAGCAAGTTCTTTTTGTTATAACCTAGTAACATATGAAACTATTAGTCAGTACTTTATATTTTTGGAAAATGATCATAATTGGTGAGAATTATGAAGATATTCATAATGAAGCTTTGCATGACTTGCATGTTAACAAAGTTCGAAGAGGAAGACTGGGAAGCAATGCCCTCCTGCGAGCTTTTAATCATAGACATTTCAGTTAAAAAACAAGCATAGCTGCAACAAAAAGAAACTTTAATTATTTTACTCTTATAAAATAACTATCTTTTTTTTAGTAATTCATCCTAAAATCCTCGTCTTTTTTCTGCACTATATTTCTATGTCTGCTATGCTTTTTGCATAATTCTTAGAACCCTGTGAAACAAAATGAGTTTTAATTTGATTGATATCATTCAGTGAATAATCAAATTTTGTAAATAAGCAGTCTGTATGTAGATCCATACCTTGTCTTGTTTTATATTTAGATTTTCTTTTTTTTTCAGGTACTAGAATCTCTGAAACAAGTATAAATAAATAATTTAAAAAATTTAAACTTGGTTATTTATTCCTACTCTACTACTCTCTACTACTCTACGTTGCTTGCTTCTCTTATTAAACATAGTTAATAACTAAACAATTTTTTTTGCATAAAGTATATATATATTATATTTATTGTACCTGGTGGTAAGTGTTCAGTAGTACCAAAACCATCACCAATACATTGTCATTGCCAGCCAAGAAAGGTGTAAATTGTTACTTTAAATAATTATAATGGTATATCTTGTTTTTACTTACCAAATGTTTATATCTGGCTGATTAAAACAAGCAGAATTATCTGCTTAATCCTCCTTTACCTAAAATTATACAATTTTTTAATCTACAATTATGAAAACATAGAGCAGTAGATAGTTTTATTATCAGTAAAAACCTTCCCTGTTGGATATGGTACTGTATGTATGGACTCAAAGAGTAATGACTATAATCTTATTTATATACATAATTACTGTTGATGAATAGTATTGACAAGTTTAAATAAAATAGAGAATCAAATTAAAAACCTGACTTATTTCATCAGAGAATTCATTACTTTCTGTCTCAAATAAAGAGAGAGCCCAGAACAGATGTCATCAAGGGTTTTAATTTTGTAGCTGGGGTCGAACCTCCAGTTGCCATCGTATGCACGCTCGAAACCACTTTTATAATTCGCCACTGATTGAATTTGCACTAGTGTGTTTTCTTTCTGACTGTTAGACTGTTGAAACTGAAAACATAAGGTATTTTAATGAACCTATGATAGCCTTGTGTCTATCCTGAGAGACAGGCCGATAAAAAATTGGATACCATTTTTTTTGAGAACTTCTGAGCTTATTTGGAGCGAGTTCATACCAACTAGTTATCAAAAAATAGCTATGTCAGTGGAAACTGGAAACTGCCGAAATGTTGGCCATTAATTGATAGATTGTATAAACGTTATTAATTTTGGGCGTAAGACTTCAACAAAGCGTAGTGGAGTATGCTTTATGTATACTTAACAAAATTATGAAGAGGTTATCAGGTAGGACTGACAATAATAATTAACACTAATACATAACTAATATTGTAATTTTTGAAAAAAGTGGTACGTACCTATTTAGTAGATTTGCTTGCGCTGTTTGTTTTTAACTGTTGGTTTTCATATTTGTACTTTTATAATCATCACTGTTAAAATCACAAACATTTTAATTTTTAACTCCTATTTCAATGCTACCAACATTACCGCGTCGAAGAAGTGGACATGAAGTCACAGAGTACTTAATCACTACGTGAAGTCATGAATATATAATTACCTGGAATCCTGGATTACTGACTTCGAAGAGGTAGGTAAGGTAGTACCTGGTCTAAAGACGTGACGTTACAATTCAGTGAAAATCTAATCTGTATGGGTATATATAAATATTTTTTTACTTGCAATAAGTTAATGCTTGACCATATTCCCAATTGCTGTTCGTTTGTCTCGCTAAAACTCGAGAATGGCTGGACCAATTTGGCTAATTTTGATCTTGAAATATTGGTGGAACTTCAGGAAAGGTTTAAACTCTCTCTCTCTCTACCTCTCTCTCTCATATTCTGTCAAATGACTGAATATTTCTAAAAAGACATCAAAGGTTTTACAGCTAGGAAAATTTTGTATTAGAAAATTAAATTGTCGTTTTTAGTATTTTCCGTTATTTATTATTTATGTTTCTCACCGTTTAAACTTTCCCTGAAGTTCCACAAATATTTCAAGATCATAATTAGCCAAATCAGTCCAGCCAATCTCGAGTTTAAGTGAGACAAACGAACAGCAATTGATTTTTATATGCATATAAATACTTATGTCACAGTGTTAGTAACAAAATTCCTCCGAAAGGGCTTGACCGATTCTTATGAAATTTTGTGTGTTTATCTGAGAATAGGACGTAAACTATTTTTCATACTCCGAAGTGATAAGGATGGTTCACCCCAATTTTTTTTTTATTTTTTGGACAAAAAATTTTATTTGAATTTTCTTAGGATTTGGCATTATAAAATACACACAATTTTAAATTTTC
The DNA here is from genome assembly GCA_951805285.1 of Thymelicus acteon. Classification (NCBI taxonomy): domain Eukaryota; kingdom Metazoa; phylum Arthropoda; class Insecta; order Lepidoptera; family Hesperiidae; genus Thymelicus; species Thymelicus acteon. Next base: position 556,901 of record OX638227.1, on the reverse strand, counting down.
ACCCTTCTACCACCAACCCCTATTTTTTATATCGATTTAGTACTTTAATTATTTTCTACTTTCGACGATTGATAATTAAATTAATCATTTACCAAATCTATAAAAACAAAAGTACCGTGACAAGTTTATTTGGACAATCATTCCCTTTAGGGTGAAAGTAAGGGATGTAATTTAAAGTTCTAAATGTAAACAATTACATAATTTTTAACCCAAGGATTGTTATTAAGGTGTCCCTATATCTATATATAATTTATGAGGCAGTACAACGTTTGCCCGGTCAGCTAGTATTTTTAATAATTTCTTCAAAATTATCTTTGTCATAAAAACTGATATTTTTATATTATTATTAAAATGAAAATTATTTATTAAGGTACATTTATTTTTTTACGTACACTGCACTTATAAAAATATTTGAACACCATCGAATAATATAATTATCCTGGGACTATACATGAACACAATAGAAAAATGGTCAATTGTGTCGTCATCCATCTTCAGGTATCTTCGAAGATTGTGATCCAGTTAGACTATTATATCCTTGAAGCAAGCACTCAATGTATAGTCTGTATACGCTATCTACTTACTAAGCATGTGTCTGTGGTCACAGCCATTAATATCGAAAAATATAATGCGCCAATGCCATGTACGAAGAAAAAAAAAAGAAAATTCAATACCAACCTTCTAGTAAAAATTCATCCGAAATTAGCGATTTAGGCTGTTCAGATTCCAAAAAGGGACCGGGCCTAATTTTTTATTCTTGTAAAGTATTAAATAATTGAAAGATCGAAATAATTTTTAGTGTTATATGTACACAATCAATAATCATTTTGATGTGTGAAAGTACAAAGTGTCGACGTTTCGCTAATAATTAAAAATATGGAGTTAAAAATTTCGTGACGGCTTGTTTCGTGACGTCACACTAGGTTTCGAGAAAAGAGACTATAGCGTCAAGTGACATTATTTTGAGAGTGTATTGTGTAGTGTACTTGTTGAGACGCTATTGCGTCTCCTGACGTATAGTTGTATACGTATAGTATCGATTAACAAAATTAGGAAAATTTATTCGAACCTTTAACTTGTAACTTTATGACAAGTTCCGATGCAGAATGAATTTGTCTTCTTCCTGTCCCAGGAAACGCAAACTTGGGAAATCCATTGAAAACGAAATAGAAACAGACTGTCAGAAAATCCTCATTCCGAGGAGATGACGCAAACTGCTTGATTTGTACATTTATCGATTGTTCCAGCGGCCATTGTTTCTTTGTGAGGGTTTCGACACCTTCCTCTGTGCCGGTCGTATTCATGGGCCAGTGCTAGTCCAGGCCGCCGTCCTAAACAAATAAATATATAACGCTACACACTCGTAGCTCCACACTAAGATTCCCTGTTCCATGAGTGCCATGGACAACACACAGAGACCAAGAACAGAAATTAAAACTCATCCTTCAAATTCTTCGCTGGGAATCAAAGCCAAGACACGTCTTTCGTCAAGACAAGCCTTGACACATCGATTCGGCATTAGCCACGTGAGCCACGAGAGTTAAGCTGCAAGTGAGCTGGCGATGAGCTGGATGGGACAACCTCAGTGACTCAGTGATGATGAGATGAGACCACGTTTGGGAAGTTACAATTAAAGTGTCAGCTACGTACTTTAATTGAGTTGAAGCCAACATCTTCAGGTCGTGAAGAGTCCTGTTGGTCAACCAAATAAGAGATTCGAATCAGTCTGTTGAAAGTACCCAGGAGATTTTACCGATATTCGTATGTGGGGATTACCACTGTAATCACACAGTACCGTAGGTCTTTAACTATTTTGGAAACCTATTAAAATAAACCATATCGAATAACAAACAGAGCTAAGTCACCTCAAGTGTTTCACCCGAATTTTGGTCAGTAAAATATTGGCTAACGCTTCTGCATCGTCGATCCAACTTCAGATCAGAATTAGCTTCTTACTCAATTGCATCTTTTTTGTTCTCCAGCTATTAATGATAATAACAGCATTTTTTACTTTCATTAGCATTGCAGTATTAATAATCGGAAAATTTTCTATATGCATGACATTTGCTACTTCTGATGTCATTAGTGGGGGGGGGGGGGGGGGGGTATGCGCACGTTTTTACTTTAATTACAAATAGTACAAAGCAATTATTTTGTTAAACAAACATGTTATATGTTATGTAAGGATGATTCATGAAGAAAATGATTATATTATCTGCAACTGTAAAACTGTGTATGATTCATGTACACTAGTTAGGTTTCACTTTACTGTCGAAATCACGAAAAACGGTAATAAAGTATTTCATAACTATGAGTCACGGTCGTGCCGTAACTTGCTAGTTCAAGAATATGATCGCCGCGTGCCAGGTTCGACCTCTGGACGGGCCAACTCTACACCGGGAAGTGTTAACATGAAGAAATTTGTTTCAAAGTTTGTTTTTAAGGCTGTTTCTATCAACGACACTTAATAGCCAAACATTTATTGGAATTTAACTCCTTATCTATCGATTTCATATCTAAGCCCGCGCCGCGGTATGACATTTTATTGGGAGAAGAATGATTTTTTTTCGTTACGTTACGCGAATATGTTTGTAATTCGTAGCACAGAATCTAGATGGCTTTGGATGGCTGATCTGTAACAACGCCATCTAATGATAATAAAAATCTTGGTACATCCTATTCTGATGATGTGAAATATCATCATCATCACCATGGCGTTAAACTCCAGTCGTGCGTCGGAGCTGACACACACTTTTTTTCCAATTTCATACTGAGCAGTATCCGGCTTAACTAATGGCTGGTGTCGATCTCAAGTGATGTCAAACAAGCTATTTGGTAAGTGGACACCAGCTAAACCAAAGGAACAACAAAGTAGAAAGAATGATCGAGTCAAGCAACTGCAGATGCGGTTAGTATTGGATGGGTTACCGCTAGATCAAAATGAAATGCGCCACTATGTGCTTCGGATGACACGATAAGCCATCGATGCCCGTTGTTCCAAATCCTTCCTTGTTCCAAAGCCAGGGCCTCATTGGAGCATATGATGTAACTGTAACATAGGTATTATGCTCGATCAAACTTAAAAGGTTTCACTTACTCTAAAATTCATCGTGCATTTACATACTACGCCAGTTTGACTCAGAGCAATAGTAATAAATAAATTAGGTTTGGCTGATAAGTTTAGCAGAGCGTAGAAATAAATGAATCTAGAAATGGCAGTTGTACATCGAACTACAAAAGGCTTCATACCTATTCGAGTAGTCCGACTCCGCAACGCTGTAATACGCGATACAATTGGAAAGGACAAACTGAACCGACCGTCACATTTCACAGAATTACTACACCTAGAAAGATCGATAATCGCTATAGTTAAAAGGTTTTCAAGTAGCGGCCACGCCTTGGTCAACGGCACGGTTATTGTACGTCCTTCGAACTGTTCGTTGTTCCACGTAACTTGGAAATCTAATGAGGTACCGCCGCCGCGCCGTGCCAAGGGTCCTGAGTTCGATTCACAGCGAGGTGGTTTGAATGATGAGTTTGAATTTCTGTTCTCGGTCTGGATGTATGTATTCTTGTATTCGTATGTTGTCCATGGAGCTATGAGTGTAACGTTGTTATTACTCAGGATTTTTGTGTTTATGTCGATATCTGCAAAATATCCCTTTAGATGCATATTTACACATTTATTAAAGTAAATCCGACGTGATACAACTTTGAAATTATAAAATAAAGTTTTCCTCCGTATATGTTGCACAAGTTATTAACAAGCATAATTATGGTTTACAGTAAGTAAACCCATCGTTCCTAAATGTAACAAAAATATCACATCATCCAATGCCATTATTTGCCAATGCCATTATTTCAGAATGAGGTAAATATCGTTATTTTTGTTTATCAGTGACTATCGTAGTTACATATCATTACTGGGAACGCGAGTAAATTTTCCGACAATCGGCCTATCGGACCACGTCGTAGGATGTTATGTGATATACTTATGATACCGCGATAAGGGTCGGTCTTTGTCCAATAATCGATTATTCAATTCTAATACGAGAAATTTAAAAAACTTCAAGTTTTAAGGGTTGTTAATTGTCATCTTACAATTGATTGTAATCTTTATCATAATGGCATAGATTGATAGTTTTCAAAACGAGCACAAAGTTTATTTTTTCCAAAGAACACCGTTTTTAACCGGTTTCAGCTTGTGACTGTTTATAATTTCCATAGTAGGTACTTCTGTCTTGAATCAAATCAAATCAAATCAAATCAAATCAAAATCTTTTATTCATATAGGTATCACTGATACACTTATGCATGTAATTTTTTGCAGTGATAGCCTAGCGGTTAGAACGTTGGTCTCCCGAACGAAGGGGCCCGAGTTCAAATCCTGGCACGCACCTCTAATTTTCAAATATTATGTGCATATTAGAAGTTAATTATCACTTGCTTCGGTGAAGGAAAACATCGTGAGGAAACCTGCACACCGGAGAGTTCTCCATAAAGTTCTCATAGGTGTATAAAGTCTACCAATCCGCACTTGGCCCTAGTCTACCACGCTGGTAGACTATGGCCTAATACCCCTCACATTGTGAAAGGAGACCCCGAGCCCAGCAGTGGGACAATTATGGGTTGTTGCTTTGCTTTGCTTTTATGTAATTTTTTTAATCTACCAGCTTTTCGGAAAGGTGCTTTGTCATGGAGAAGAAGTCTCGAGGTCTTGAGTTCGATCAGAGTCCAGAGATGTATTGCTACTTTTTTAGACTGACATTAGAAATACATTGTTTCTATTGTGGGTGTCCTTAAACCATTTCTTTCACGTCCAATGAAAAACCATAAATCGTGAATATCATAAATGGATTCCAGTGAAAAGTTCCTCTAAGGTGACCATGTATGGAGGCACGTTCTCATGGTGTGGTCTGTGGAACTTGCCATATCTTATCACATATCACTGTTAACGTTATCACTCACCGAGCAACTCGTATGTGCTGGTATCATGCTCTGCCGGCGGCGCGGCGTTCGGCTAGACTCAGCGGCACCGTAAGGCGAGGTGACACTTCAACGTTCTAAAGATACCTACTGTACATGTAGTCTGAATGGCACCAAGGAAGGTCCAGCGGTGTCGCTAAGTATCTATGTAGATACAGAATGGAATATATAATGTCAGTAATTTATTTCATAGTTGACCTTAGATTGTTAACAATTTTAAGTAGGTAAATCAAGTAACATAAGTTATCATTACACGCTTTATATTAGCTTCACTTGTATGTTTATAACCGACTCTTTTGGACTTGATTTTGACCCACTTCAAACGGTCAGATTTCATTTAAACTTTGTAGACTTATCGAAGACCGCTCGACCGATGACAATTCAATATTTAAAAAAAAAGAAAAAACCTACAATTTATTTCAAAAAAATCAAATTAATAAATGAAAAAATAAATAATAGCTAAAAAAGAAACTAAAAGACACGCTTTAGAAAGTCCAACTAAAAAAAAATATAGAAAATAAATTTGAATTAAGAATCATGTGATTGTAATTGTAATAATGTAACCCCACGCTTTTTTCTACAATTACACGATTCTTAATTCAAATTTATTTTCTATTTTTTTAAGTTGGATTTTCTATAAAAGCGTGTTTTTCAGTTTTTTTGAAGTATTATTTTTTACTTGCTTCTAAGTATCCAGTCGAAAATGTAGCTTGTATAGATATTGTATAGTATACGAGTATCGTACAGGACCAACATGTATTGTAATCCTTTGTTCTGCTTCCTACACTTTAATATCGCTAGTCGGTACATAGAAATACTAAAAGGAAACAGTGTCGATATGTTTACAACTCACCTTACAAGTCGACTTAATTCATGTAACATGCCTAGTTTAATAAAAACAAAGAATACAAAAGAAAAAGCTGCATTGTTGCTTCTTATGACCATAAGTCATAAGTAACATATTGTTGTATTATAGTATTATTTAACTATTATGATATTCTTTGTTGATTGTTCAGTAACACGTCGCGGCGCGTCGCGTCGCGGTGATTCATACGCTAAGTCGCTAACTTTAACAAAGGCCGAGCCACGTTCGATCGATGTAAATGCACAATCGGCACCTTTTATACTTTTTGCTAGCAAATAAAGGTTACTCAGTTCACATTCGGTCATATTACATTAAAATGATATCACCGTGAGGCAATGGTTGTATTGCTGCCCAAGAGAGAGTAGAGAGTAGCTAAGACATGGGTCGCCAGGTGCTCGTGTACAAACTCTCTTTACAATGGTTCATTTGACATACTTTTTAGGGTTCCGATCGAAAAGTGGAACCCTTATAGGATCACTCGTGCGTCTGGGCGACCGCCATTCACAGCCAATTTTCTCCGAAACTATTGGACCAAATAAGTTGAAATTTGGTACTTGTGTGCTATTTTGTGACCCAAAGACAGAGGTATAAAAACAAATGAATATTGAAAAAAAAAATAACAAAATCAAAATAAAAAGAACTGTTTTGCAAACCGTATCGTGTGGTATGTCAAATGAAAGGACTTATTGTAAGGATCTGAAATATATTTATGTTATAGTTCTACAATGGATAGTTTTAAAATTATTCAAGAAAGAACGAAAATTGAACATTCCATCCCTTATCTCCGTAACTACTGAGGCTAGACTTTTGAGAAAAATACAAAAAATAGTTCTTTAGTTATAATTGTAGGAAAATCTATAAGAAGTCGTTGCTCTTACAAAAGGGTAAAAATAAATAAATTTTCCGCCGTATTGGGGCGGCTTAGAATACTAACCCCAATCCCACGCCGGATGGGTGTCGTAAGAGGCGACTAAATCCGGCCCGCTGCTGGTAGGGCCCCTCGAGGGATTATATTGGTATTGATTTTAATTGTTAATATCATTATTACTGTTTTGGAACCCTCTCCAAGCGAGTCTTACTCGCACTTGTCAAGTTTATTTAATAATAATGAAAAAATGTCTTCCAAGTTCAATAAAAAAATTCAGCTGACTGTTCAAAAACCAAAATTAGTGAGTAATATAATTAACTGAAAAGAATATAACGAAGAAACATATAAGAAAAAGCATAATAGTGGAGTGGTTTGAAATAGGGAGAAAGAAAGAAAGCTAGTAGATATTTAGCTGGCGATGAAATTGTTGAGCTAATGTTTTCCTCTTCATATCATATTGTTTAGCATTAGCACAAAACCCTCTCGCGTATCGCTCACATGCACCCGGTGAAGCAATAAACTAAATAAAGAAATACAATTACTGAGTAGTAATTGAAGTGTAGAATTAGCATAGTCGTGTTGGTACAAGCCGTCCGGAAGCTAAATAAATACATGATATGATTTGATGAAGGTTATGGTACAGTAACACCAGCTCGAACTATATTTATCGGTGACGATGCTCAGGCTGCCTTCAGTGATCTAATTACACTTCATATCTATTAATGTAATATGATATCAATATTATAAACCAATCCGTTTCTCAACTCATGAACTACACAAATCGTACAAAATCCTAACAACGCGCCAAATTTACATTTTAAAGAGTGTTATACGAACCCACAGCACTTTAACATACACTGCCCCTCAGACACTCAAACGTAGAAATTTACCTATTTTCAACATTCCATATTGTAAAACCAAATTTAAGAAAAAACAATTTGCCTGTCAATCAAAACATCTATATAATAAATTAAATAGTAGGCTAAATATGTATCCCCTCACTTGTGTTAAATTGAAAAATTTGCTAACAACAACTCTGCTTAGCCTCAATTATGAAGAAACAGAACTCCTTATTCGCTAATCACGCACTCATGCACATACACTCACATACACACACACACACTCACACATACACACACACACACATACACACACATACCTCATTATGTATTAGATAGTCACTTAATTTCATCATTTCTCATGCATAAGTTTTGTAAATCACTTGTATAAATGGTAATTCTCCCGTTTCAAATTGTAAAAATTTCTCTGTTGGAAGAGCGGGGTACCCAGTAACACAGGTTACATCAACCCAGTACAGGGGCCCTTGCCACTTGTTTGTATTGCCTTTTTGAAACGAAATAAACGATTTTTGATTTTTTTTTTTGATAACGTGTCCTAGAATCACTAAATAGGGAACAAGCGCTACATGAATGTAATGTCTTGAAGCGGAGATAACTTCAACCCATTCGTACTACTACAGAGGCTCTTTCCAGAATTGACCATACTCCACCATGAAGATACCAATCCGTACAGAGGGATTATTGGTCAAGTCGTGTCGGTGCTAAAAAGTAGTTGGCTACTACGAGTCGAAACTATAAGTTACGTGCCTTCCGAAGCACGGAGCTGGCAAAGAAATTGGTGCCATTAACTACCAAACATTTTTTTTTATGGAAATAGCCGGCAAACGAGCTGACGATCCACCTGATGGTAAGTGCTATCGTCGCCCATGGACATCAGCAACACCAAAGGCATCACTGATGCGTTGCCGGCCAAGAAAGAGAGAAGAAAAAGAAAGAAAGAAAGATCTGGCTCCAAGCCCCCAGCCGGAACACGACGAGTCGTTTGGCGGCTGACTAATGCTCAAGGGTGGTAGCTATCCAGGCGAACCCCATGGAGAAATAATAATAGTAGTAATGATATTAATTAACTTAACAATTAAAATCAATATTACCAATATAATCCTTCGAGGGGCCACCAGCGGGTCGGATTTAGTCGCCCCTTACGACACCCATTCGGCGTGGGATTGCACGATTGGGGTTAGTATTCTAAACCGCCCCAATACGGCTAATTTTAAACTTTAAACATGTTTGAAGTTGCCTATCTTGGTCGATCATATTTAATTTTACAAATTTGCTCAATGGTTAATATATTACAATTATGTATAGAAGAGAGGGAACGAAGAAGGGAGGGAAGGAGGATAGAAGAAGGGTGCTGAGTCATTGGAGTAATCATCATTAACAATAAGTAGGCAACCCATTGCACGATCCATGCAACTGGGTCGAAATATCGGAATACAAAATAAATATCGTGAGTACTCGTATTATAGTAAAATGTGTTCAGTCCACGATGAGTTAAGCTTAAAATCTTGTAAAAACCCATTGCTGTTCTCAAATTTCCTCAACAATTAAAAAAATGTTAACGATGATTTACAAGCTTTGTAAGTTTTGCTAATTTCTATCGGGCAAGGAATTGAACCTGAGATCCGTCCCTGACGGATCAATACCGACTGAGTAATAGGATCGACACGTGTTTATGGTAACATACATTTATAATGGCCGAGAACACCGTAGAACAACAGATGACCATGACAGACACCCGCCATTATCGAACTATAGTTAGTCATACGAGAACCACGTACACAAACAACAACAACGATATTACTATGTACTCTCAGTTTTATGAACATAGCAATGCTAATTGTTATAATATCGCACCCTTAGAATGAGAGTGACCTAACTCAAAAATTTGAGTTTGTGGAAAATGAGCAAGAAAGTTTTCAAAAAAGTATACATATATCGATGAATAGAGCGATCCATGAAAGTGACCGATTATTAGGTTGTCCTTTTCTTACTCATAATTCGAGCTCTTTTTCATCACAGGGTTTTAGGGTACGCATTTTAAGGTAAGTTTATAGCAAAAACAGAAATTACAGGAATTTTGAGTAGGTCACTTTCATTCTAAGGGTGCGAATGATATGAATATGAAGTATACATATTATGTATACTTCATCTGTGGGTAACATTCAAGTACTACGGTACTACGGTTACTACGGCAAGTTATGAAAGTTTTTCAATAGCATTAATTTAGACATCTCAAATAAATAATAAAGCGTGTTTTTTTATGGAAGTAGCCGGCAAACGAGCTGACGATCCACCTGATGGTAAGTGCTATCGTCGCCCATGGACATCAGCAACACCAAAGGCATCACTGATGCGTTGCCGGTCAAGAAAGACAGAAGAAAAAAAGAAAGAAAGAACTGGCTCTCAAGCCCCCAGCCGGAACACGACGAGTCGTTTGGCGGCTGACTCATGCTCAAGGGTGGTAGCTATCCAGGCGAACCCCATGGAGGAATAATAATAGTAATAATGATATTAATCAACAAATTAAAATCAATAAGTATTATCATATAATGTAATGTAATGTAATCTATACTAATATATAAAGAGGAAAGATTTGATTTTTTGTTTGCTATTCAATATAGGCTCCGAAACTACTGAAACGATTTCAAAAATTCTTTCACTGTTGGGAAGCTACACTATCCCCGAGTAACATAGGCTATATTATATTTTCAAAAAATTTAGGGATCCTTAACAAAACTTCAATAATGTAACCTAAAGTGTAAAAAATAAGAAAACCGAAGCAAAGCGAGGGCGGTTACTCGTGTAAAAATAAAATTATTGTAGGTATGTAGGTAAGTACGTAAGAGTTTTGGAAATCGAATAATTTTGACAAGTAGGTATGTCATCCATCCATGTCATCGTCCATTACTATCCTTCATGTCATGTCATCTATATACATCTACACAAATAAATAAAATTGGAGTGTCTGTTTGTAACATTAAAATAACTGCTTTTTACTAAGTGCATTTGGATGTATACAAGGTACCTACACATACCAAAACAACAATTTTTACAATTTTTGCCATCTGTCTGTCTGTCTATTTGTTCCGGCTAATCTTTGAAGTGGCTGGACCGATTTTGACGGGACTTTCACTATCAGATAATAATGTAACAAGGAGTAACTTAGGCTACTTTTATTTTAGAAAAAATAGTTTGTTACGCGAAACGAAGTTCGCCGGGTCAGCTAGTATTAAGTATATTCATAGAATTAAAACGGTTGCATTATACAGTATTCCACCTTAGAAGAAATAATAGTATTTATAATATTCCACGCAGTCTGCAATTATGTGTTGCCAAGGTCTTACCGCGTACGTTACCGCACTCCCCTATCGCGCTGACACTATCACAGCATATTACATCAATACTTATTGACTTCGTTATAATAGGTCCGTACATGATACGTCAGTGTAACAAGGCACCTAATAAATCACGCGAAAATAGTAAACAACATTTAAATTCGAATTACGATACGTTTGAAAAAAGAACGTAAGCGGGGGTCAGCTGACACGGCTCAACCGTCAAAGGAAAGGCGTGCGTATTGGCGCTTGGCGGGCTAGCTCAGTAAGGCGTGGCCACGCCGACCGCGCGCACGCTCGTTCGACCGTCGCCACGCGCCACGCGCCATGGAGTCGAGGAGCTCGATCCTTCGCATCAGCGACTCCAAAACCCTGGAGCTGATTGAGCTGTATCAACAAGAAGAGTGCCTGTGGAACACCGTGCTGCCTAACTACAGGAACAGGTGACTGGTTTTAACGCTTTTTTTATGCAACGCGCGCTCACGTCACATTAAGCGCGGTACACACTGTAGGTATGTTATGACGACGACAGACCGAGTCACGTCGTGTCTACGGCGTTAACATACCTACTGTATGTTTTGGGTAGTATCGGATTTCTATTTAACTACTTTGATTATAATAATAGTAGCTACACGATACTTTTTTATTTTATGTTTTTACAATTTTTACCTACCCATAAAATAATATACCTACTAGTAAATGTAAAAACATTGGTCAACCTTAACATCTTACTGGGTGTTTTGGCAAGTTTTACCGGTTCAGGTTAAATTACAGAACACTTCAGCCATTGCAACAAGTTGAGCGTGACTCTGAATCAAACAACAGATAAAGTATCAATTCTGAATACATCCTTGCTCTCAGGTATTCTTCATGAACCGTAGGAAGGTCTAGTTGCTATGAAAGTGCAGTTGCTTAAAGTAAAACTGAAAAGCCAATTTATAATAATATTCAATCAAGACAAAATATTTTTTTCATAGAACAAATATCAAAATCTTATTATTGGTTATTATAATCATTTTATTATTGGTTAATGAAAAAAGAATATTGATAAACAGAAAAAATAATAGCAAGTAGCATAAGCAATAGCATAATAAAAGCTAAACAATGTAATTCTTTCGTCGTTTACAGCTCGACCTGAAACAGTTGCCAGAGTTAAATTAATATTGCATTTTAAATCTCAATGCATCCCGTTGGTTCGATGACATACATTTTTTAAACAACGTTTTCTCATGCAAAAAAATGTTTTGGGCTTAAAATAATTAATAAAGAATTCTGATTTTAGGCGTTTAGCGACCGGTTACAGAAATTTCGGAAAGGTGCTTAATCATTCAATACAAAATACAAAAGGAAGTCAGTCCTCAATGTGTAGGGTAATAAATAAATATATTTATTTATTCATCGCATCGTCTATAGACACAATAGACAATGTTATTTCCATGCGTTCTGTATACTCTAGTACCATTTACTTCCTATACTGTTACCACTTTTCCATATAACAAAGTTTCTCACAACTGTGTACCTACATAATAAACCATTCCCCCACCAGAGCGAATCGGTACGCGGCAGCAGACCGGATAGCGCAGAAGTTAGCAATCGACAAGTTCGACGCCCGTCATGTGATCATCAAGTTCAAGAACCTGAGGAACTCGTACTGTCAGGAGCTGAAGAAGATGGCCACCAGCCACGCCCTGGCTGAGGACCCCGAGTACAAGCCCAGAGTCTTCTGGTTCCCCAAGATGGACTCGTTCCTTCGGCCGCATCTGCAGCAGTTGTACCCTTGGGATTATGATATCGTAAGTGAAGACGTTTGAGCAATAGGACTGACAACTTGAAGCATTTTATACACATGATAGACGAGTGTTGGGTCTCTTAGGCGTGGAATGTCTCGAGTCTTATAAGTTATACTTTTTTTATTCAGATTGGACACGCCAACAGCCACGCACATTTCTCAGAGCAGAATCGTCAATAACGCATTGCCGACCGGTAGGTCCCAAAACTCTGCCATTACTGATCTTTAATTATTTAAAAAAGTCAATGTATAAATTAGTTACATGAAAACAGTTTCACCTGATTGGGGCTTCCTCCAGTTTCGTTATGCGGCATTGATTGCACGACCTCAATTTATATTCGTGGCTCCAAGTAATCAGTGTCATGCAACTACTTCCATCGTGTCGACGGCTGAACTGAGCCAGTCGCGCGCGCGTTCTCGCGCTGAATAGACGTGTGGGACTCCCCATTCTCGTTGCTCGTGTACTAGTCTGCTACGAAATGGCATCCCAACGCTGGAGTGCTGATAAAAATATACAGTTTATACAACTATACAGGCGAAACCCGTGTCTTTGGGATCCGAGACATCCCAGGTACAAGAAAAGATATGCCCGAGAGTTGGCCTACAAGAGCATAATGAAAGCCATGGACATGGAATCTGTCAAGGACGTCATAGGCAAAATACGAATCCTTCGTAACACCCATAACAACGAAATGACGAAGACGAAAAAATCTTGTAACGCATCCGGCGAGCCGTATGTGTCTAAAATTCCTTGGCTGTCCCATTTGGATTTCATTAAAAATTTTGACGAAGGATACACGACTGACCATGTAGATAATGTGGTGAGGTTATTTTTATTTTGTCGATACATTAATAAATATTCTCCGTTTTGTCATCGATTGTTGTAACCTAAACGATTAATATTTGGTTTGAAAGATTAAATCATTATACTTTTGCCGGAGTTTTGAAATGGGGTGGAGTGGTAAACAACCCCATCTGTTTAAGGTATTTTGGGCTACGTTTCTATTTCTTTCTGCCTGTGACCAGTCAAACGATAAACACTCTAACGCCCCAACTCAGAGTCACTAACGGTTACTTAAATCGCTCCTTAGTAAAATATCACCATACAAATTCTGTGCTAAGGAGCAATTTAAGTAACCGTTAGTGACTCTGAGTTGGGGCGTAAGTCAACCGCGCTAAAGAACTTTCTCCTTACATTCCTACTATTCTTTTGACTTTGCGGTTAAGTCACTGAGTCAACTTACCCTGATGATGCTCCGTGTCGGAGTCATAAACGTGTTGGTGCAGTACATGTGTTGATATATTCGTACCAACAGCATTTCTTCGTATGCGGGGAGGAGGTGATATGTATCTAAACATTACAATAAAAAAATCAAGATAAACGGAAATTATTTATAAGGTATCCTTAATAGACCTTAATTCCCAAAAATAATTATTAGACGATAATTACCTAAAATTTATTTCATTTCTTTTTTAATTTATTTTTATAAAATACGTTTAGTATAATGTATAAAAGTTTATTAGAGACTCATAAATCTCTACTGTGTAGTTTAAAACTTGCTTATACAACACAGTAAAAAGGTTCCCCACCTTCGGCATAGCGTCATACATTCTGCTCGTGGCTTGTCGCAAAGTAGATTGATACTAATTCAATAAGAACTTTCTCGATGTAAATTCACCTTACAACGGATATACTTATCTGGCAAGTGATGTAACTTTCCTTATGCGTTTTGACGCCATGTTAGATAAAACAGACGATAGGCGAGATTTCTAAAACTGTCACTATAATAAGTATCGATAAATATCTTTTAAGTAAAATGTTGAGACATGATCTAATACACGATATTATAGCCTTTTTATATAATGTAGGTTCACGATTACATTGAAATGACTGTGCAAAACACGTGTCATGATTATTTAGTGAATCATCAATATATAAAGAGGAAAGATTTGATTTTTTGTTTGCATTGAATAGGCTCCGAAACTACTGAACCGATTTCAAAAATTCTTTCACTGTTGGGAAGCTACACTATCCCCGAGTAACATAGGCTATATTATATTTTCAAAAAAATTAGAGATCCTTAATAAAACTCCAATAAGGTGTAAAAAATAAGAAAACCGAAGCAAAGCGAGGGCGGTTACTTGTATCAAATAATTTCAGTTCTTTCTTTTGTATTAAATTTATAGTTTTGGGTCGCTATCACATGCAGGTATTCTTCACATACTTATGTATAAACAGGATTTGAGTTAACATTAGCTTGTCTTTTTGACGTAAATAGTGTTCTTTCGCATGTGTCGCGTTGGTTCACTATCAATAATTTACTTCTAAATGCAAAAAAAAACGAAATGTATAGAGTTTGTACTACCTAATGTTAAAAAAGTCAACAAAACTCTCAAACTGAATAATGAAACATTGCATATGGAGGAATCCACGGTCTTTTTAGGGGTGACCTTAGATAGTAAACTTCAATGGGGCCCACATATAGCAAATCTCGCGAATAAACTCGGTAGGGCTGCTTATGCTGTTAGGAAAATAAGGCAGTATACTGACATCGAAACTGCTAGGATAGTTTATTTTGCTTATTTCCACAGTGTTATGTCCTATGCCATATTGCTGTGGGGCAAAGCAGCCAGTATAGAACAAATTTTCATACTCCAAAAGAGGGCTATTAGGGCTATTTATAAACTTAAGTCTCGGGAATCTTTGCGTGAAAAGTTCAAGGAAATAGGCATACTTACAGTAGCTTCCCAGTATATCTTTAGCAATGTAGTTTTTGTACGGAAGAATATAAGCGCGTATAAACAAAATTATGATATTCATAATCGCCAAACAAGAAGAATGCATCAATTAGTTACGCCTTCGTTCCGCCTAAGTAAAGTGCAGCGATCTTTCATGGGGCTTGGTGTACATTTCTATAATAAAATTCCAAAATCAATACGTGACTTGCCAATAGAATCTTTCAAAAAACGTGTAAAAACACAATTGTTAGGCAAGGGATATTATAGAATAGACGAGTATTTAAATGACAAAGACGCACGGAAATGACCAGTTCTGCAACCAGTTCCGCTCAGATTAGTAAATATTTTGTAATATTTTCTTTTTTTTGTAATATTTTTTTAAAAGATGTGCGAGGAGTTTCTTTCGGCTTTTCTTCTCCTCCATGACAAAGCACCCTTCCGAAAAGCTGGTAGATAAAAAATAATGACGTGCATAAGTGTATCAGTGATACCTATATGAATAAAATATTTTGACTTTGACTTTGACTTTGACTTTAAGAATTAAAACTAAAGAATTTTCCAAATAAATAAATCCTTTCCATTTTCTACTGTTTATGAAGCACAATAAATAAATAAATTCTTAGGCCACAAACAGCTTTAGAAAAGATATTAAATTTCACGATGTACGAGTGATACGTTCACTTCTTGTAGCCTAGTTGGTAGCGACCCTGCCTGCGAAGCGAGGGGTCCCGGGTTCGATACCCAGACGGGGCAGATATTTATGTGACAGATAAATATTTGTACTCGGGTCATGGGTGTTATTGTGATGTGTTACCTATATGTGTCGTCCATGCCACCCGCGACACAGGTAAAAACCTACTGCGGGGGTATGTGTGTGTAAGCGTAAGCGTTTATTTACTTGATTCTGACAGACCTGATTCACGCCTTACGTAACCCGGACTAATCGATATTCCTCTCGTTATTCTAGCAGCAAAAAGAAGATAAGGAGGAGCTCTACTTAGACGAGCCGGCCGTGGAGTTCGTGCAGCTGTCGAACCCTGAGGATGTGGTGATGGTGAAGACTGAAGTGACGGATGAGGAGGAGAAGGTGCCCACGAAGCGCCCCAGGCCCAAGTTCTTCGAGGATTCAGACAACTCCTCAGGGTGCACCTACCAGCCAGAGGCCAAGGTCCGGTACACGCAGCCCAGAGAAGATTGCTTCGATACCTTCGGGAAGTATGTCTCTTCCATGCTCCGGATGATGCCTAAGCAGAAAGCGATGGAAATGAAGCCGAAAATAGTCACGTTATTAACATCGGTGAATTTTGATATCGAGGAACACGTTAGCCAGTCGGACGATTCATGATTTTTCTAGATTGTTGTATATAATGGTAGCCTTGTAAATTTTAACGACAGGAGGATTTGAATAGATTTAACTTAAGCCTAGTTTACAACTTGTACGAAACTCGGACTTAGTTTCACATTTGCGACAGTCTGAACCTAGATTTTGGTACAAGGCTGACCTTCTACTATAGGTACTATACTATACTACTATAGTAGATTTCAGTTTTTATCAATCCTAAGTAAAAAACTATCTTTCAAATGTGTCTAATAGTAAAAATAAATGTTATTTAAATCTAGAAATTTATATTTATGTGAGCAATTAAACCATTCCGTTTCCTATACAACTTTTTACTCTTATGGTAGCTTTATTATTTAGCAATTAGTGCAAAATAGTAATTAGTAAATGAACTGAGTTTCGCGAAGTTTTTGTTGCTACTAATGTAACTGTTTCTGTTATCCTGGCGACAATTCTAAATAATAAAAAAAAACAAAAGAAATTGATTGTAATTTTCAGTGGGGAACATTGGACACGCCCGGACGAAGGTCTGAGCGATTTATTTCGCTTCAACGCTACAAATCACAAACCATGACCCAAAAAAAATTACAATACCTTTACAACCGAATAAAAGTTGAAAAAAATTACCCAGCCCAGAAATGTTCTGCGTACGTGACTTCAGTCAGAGGAGGGGCGAGCGAGAGGGAAGATGTAGATTGTAAGGGTTAAGGACCCGGTCTACAGGTACAACTACTTCTAAACCCAGTTTAGTTAAACAATGAGGCGAGTTAACTTATCTTGTGATAAGTATATTGTTAAAATAGGGGACCAGTTCAAGGGATTTGAATCCCGCACGTACGCCTCATTCTCGAATTATGCGTATTACAATCAACTTGGTTTGGAGAATAAAAGCACAGATCCGAAAATTAGAGTTCTCAGTGTAAATAGCGGTGTTAAGTAACTACATATTTGCATGGAAAAAATGTATTGGTCAGTCAGTCGCATTAAAACATTCGTAAGAATAACACGCGTTTCTTTTCTATCAGTCAGTGTGCAAGCAAAAGTGACCCCTATTACAACAAACAAGCGGACAAACGAACAGACGAGCCACCATGGTAACAGGTCCCAGGGCCGGACCACAGGCGTCGCCGGTCAAGAAAGAAAAGAGGAAGGAAACAAACATTAGCAATGACAAGGTGACTCTGAATAAGTGACAATCGAAGAGTTACGGGTTTAGATCATCACATTGTGATTTCTCATAGTCTCCAGACATTCTGGGTACTGAATACACATCCATAAACATTTTATTTAGCTATTGACTTAACTCTTTACTTAAGTACAACTCCGTCTATTCTAGTAGATAGTTAGTGACGCTATTAATGTTACCTCTACAAATATTTGTCTTTTCTCGAGTAAGTTTCTGGAAGTGTAACGAATCATCGCTTCTGAAAACTTTCGCATCAGCAAACACGTAAGCCGCAGCCACACTATAGGCATCACCGATGCGTTGTCGGCCAAGAAAGAGAGAAGAAAAAGAATATGTTTTACACTGGTTAAGTGAAGATAACTTTAATCCGCTCTCAACAAAGGAAGGTTCCTAGGACGTACTCCAATAAGCTATAGGTAAGTATACAAACGCGGATGGTAAGAATATTATATACAAATTCAACCCGGTTACAGACAGCTCACGAAGGATTCTTTTGTGAAGAATGATTTACAATGCTTCGTGTAAGATCAACTTCAGACAAACATATGTATGTTATAAGTAGACTTTTTTATTTCCTTCGACAAGATTGTAACAGAAAATATCTCTATACATGTCCCTACTAGAAGCAGACATGACCGGATGAATTACCTACTCGATACAGGCATTAGAAAATTGTTATCACGTTTAGTACTGTGAATGTATCCAGCCATATTTCCTTTAATTTCCTGTAGAAATTTTAATGCTAAAGGTTTCAGTAGATACCTACGGGTTTTCTTGTAATCTATACAATAACATGATCCTGTTGCTCCGGAGATCAGAGGTGAGGGATGACGAAACATCGTGCAATGTCTTCCAAACAATATTTGTTTCATTTAAATTATTTTTAAATCTATACTAATATTATAAAGCTGAAAAGTTTGTTTGGTTGAACGCGCTAATCTCAGTGACTACTGGTTCGAATTTGAAAATTATTTTTGTGTTGGATAATCCATTTATCGAGGAAGGCAACATCATATATTTTAGTAGTTAGTTGTTTGAACAAATTGAAAAAATTCTCAAAAATAGGTTATATAATGAATTTACAAGGAAAACTCTCACGGCTATGTTAGAATAAGTAGTTAATGAGTAATAGTCGATAAACTTACTATTTCGGAACCCTACATTGCGCGTGGCCTGACACGCACTTGCCCGGTTTTTATAATGATCTTTATTACGTGTTTTTTGTGCTCGCTGGAAAAAATCAAAATCTGTTGGGTATACAGTGTGCGCAATCCCTTAAATGACTTTGTTTGTTACCTGTTTACTTAGCCGATAATTAGATCCATCAACAATTCAGCGAAATCCCTTTGTTATCTTATTTTGGATGTTGTGATGTGTGCAGAGCCTCGCGACGTGATGGATCGCGCGACACCTGTTTACATGTTTGTTTGTTCGTGAGTTCATCCTTCTTAATCGAAACCTTGGGCCCGATTGATCAAAAGCATCTAGCTTATCGAAAACCCACCTTATGCCGTCAACGATAGAAGTTACTTAATGTGTGACTGGATTATCGCATCGTTATCGCACTTACGTAGTGTTATTTATGATGACATCGCTGTCGATTTGTCGTCAGCCCACCGCCACTGAGCTGCTATCCACTCCGACGATGACGATGTTTGAGATGGTATAAATCCAAAAAGCTAGAATCCACACAAAGTTATAAAGATAAAAATAAAAGGAGCCAAACTGGCCAAAATTACATCAGGTAAATTTCTGAAATGTAAATCATGCTCGAGGCATAATACTCGGGATAATACATTGGCGTGATCCAGATGTGTTCGAGAGTGATAAATCAGAATAGATCGTAACTGATAGCCTCGATGCAACGAATCGTTGTAAACGACTTTGAAATCAAGGTAACGCTCTAACGTTGCGCTCGTTGCTAAGGAAATAAAGATCAGAGAGAACAAAAAATAAACAAATTAAATGCAGCAGAACGTCTGTTATGAAAAAGATAGTAACGGCAGCTCGATAGAAGCAAGTTGGAACCAGTACTCGTAATACGAACTGGCAATTACTGAATTATAGATAAACCTTGTCATGCCAATACCGACTGAATGACGAGGGACTGGGTGTTTAGATTTGGCTTACTAAATTATGTAACAAGAAGGTATGTACTCGTCGCTTACGATTTTGTGGCGAAGCAGGGCTTAATTACGTATACATTGATTTCTAATTTTAGACAGACCCTATTTCATTATTCCCCAACTAATTCTTATTCGTCCATGAAGACAGAACCACGGGAATGAGAATTTGAAGTAAAACCTTTTATATGTAGTACTAGCTGACCCGGCGATCTTCGTATCGCTTAATAAACTATTTTTTTCTAAAATAAAAGTGTCCTAAGTTACTCCTTGTTACATCAGCTATCTGCCAGTGAAAGTCCCGTCAAAATCGATCCAGTCATTTCAGAGATTAGCCGGAACAAACAGACAGAGAGACAGACAGACAAAAATTGTAAATGTTGTTTTTTGGTATATGTACCGTGAATACATCCAAATGCACTTAGTAAAAAGCGGTTATTTTAATATTACAAACAGACACTCCAATTTATTCATTTCTATAGATTATTTCTTTTGTGATAACTTTGATTTTGTGACGTATGAACACGAAAAGTCTGAAAATGGAATGGATATGAAAATCGAAGAGAAACCATGAGGCGATGCAGAAAAATGAAGTCAAGGCTCAGTCGGAGTAAAGTTCAACGAATCGTGTGCAGTCATCGCTCTGAATATCAGTGGGCGAGCGACTGCAGCCGATAATAATATCTCTGAGCGTGGTCGCTCGCACGTACGCATGGAGCACAGAGCCTATCAGCCTAGTTCCTCAGGGTTACTTCACGAGGAAAATTGCTTCCTACTGGCTGACTGGCTGACTGCCTGCCTGACCTACAAACCGAACAAGTATGACTGACAGGCGAAAATTGCTGCCATGACTAGCGTAATGGAAGCGGTACGGCTTGCCATATTTTAACGTTGCATTTTATTTTAAATATGCATGCGCTTAAATGTTCAATTTGGAAGCAAATTGCCCGAAAATGTCATGTTTATGCTATGCGCATATTATACTAATTATACCTACTTACCTCTTTATGCAGAACGAAATAAAGTAGAATATCTGCATAGTTATCATTTCTTATTAATAATGAAAAAAAAAATTGCGGTGGTGTGTAACTTTTAAGTAAACAGCCATACTTCTGAGAAATGGATTAAGTACCAAGTACAATAATTGCTGTTTGATCGTTCCTTAAGGTTAAAGGAAAACATGGAGACCTCTCCATGTTTTCCATTTGCATCTCTCTGGTGACTTGACCAGGAGAGCCGTGAAGGACAATCAATAATAGACTCTCCTCACTATTATTCCTTATCACTCTCATCCATAATTTACCTCGATCACGATCTTATTGTATAATTTATCCATAATAGCATTAAGATGGAATCGAAAAATTAGATAGGAGTTTGAAAAGTTTTAAGCGTAGATTTTTTCCAAGTTCTTTGATATAGTCTTTAGGCAGACAATCTTATTTTTGGGTTCATTTGAAATAATTAAAGTTAGCAAAATATAAAAGTAGAAAAATATTTCAATTTCTATCATATTACTTTTGTTACAAGTAAGAGAACAAGATCACACTCTAGTGACGCACGCTTAAGACAAAAGAAATGCTGAATCAAAGATTATATTTGTATTAAGTTCGACTTTCTTTTAAAAATAGTTAAGTATATTTCCAGTTTGGCAACTAGATACATAGTAACAAACTTAGATTTGATACAGGGATAAAGTATTATTTTGTTATTTAATAGATACTACTTATTTAAAAAAATATGTTATGTGCGTCAAGTGTATTTGAAGAGTAAAAATTATCAATATAGTGTTAACGTCTTGGTAACTAGTAAGTACATGTGAACATCCTCTAATTTAATTCTTATTTCGGTATGTTAGGCAGCCGGCAGGTATTATTAGCTAGATAACGAATTACTTCATGTTGTTACGAGGTAACCTTCAAAGAAAAAAAAAAACAACTTGTTAACTTCAATAATTTTATAGTTCCGCATCTAATTAAATTAGTACATTCTACGTATGTTGATGCAAATTGCTGGAACTGAAGAAATGTTGATATTATTTATAGTTGGTTGAAAACAAAAACAAGATTGACGTAGCCCCAGTGAGCGATAGCGACCATCACGATGTAGCTAACATGATCCCTATTGCGTACGAGATAAGGTTTACCGTAGATATCACTTGTGACCAAGTCCTTCCCTCTACAGTTATCGCACTATAGGCCTTACACTTTTAAAATAAGACCTAATGAAAATGCAAATTTAAATTTGCAACACGATAATCATTCACATGTGTCGGTACCTGCAATTGAAACAAACAAAAATATATCCTATTACACATGACATAGGAGTTAGTACAGCGCTTTAAAATAATGTCATGTTTCACAGATAAGTGGGGCCACAGGAAATTGGTTCTAATGTAGTAAGTAATACGGCAGTTGAACATGATACGAGTTAGCCACGTAAGATCTTTATTTAGCCGGCGACATTATGTCTGCGTTGTATAATGCAAGATAATTGTAACCAGGCTGACGCGGGGCTGCCAACAGATGCTATAGAGTCATACCTAGTTAGTGTAGCTGGATCATAATATAACAATGATAATGTACTAAGTATTAATAGTTACCACTTAGCACCAGCATGGAAATAATTAATTAATGAATAATCAGAGAACTTTCTAGTACACAATATTTTAAAGATTGTAGTAGCAAAACATGATAACGATAAAAATTATACATATTACCACATAAGGCACATACGCTTCGTGACGAAAACGATGTTTCCAGACAACTTTTGAATAGATGACACATACATAGAACCATAAACTTAACCCCAACTCAGAGACACTAACGGTTACTTAAATCGTTCCGTAGTACAGAAATTGTATGGTGATTCTTTACTAAGGAGCGATTAAAGTAACATTAGTGACTCTAAGTTACGGCGTTAGAAAGATAACAGATAAATATAATAATAATGAATGAAGCAGATGCAGAAGAAATTTGAATATTAAATTAACACCAGAATAATGTTCTAATACTTCCAATTAATCATTCTGAAAGCAATTTCAATTATGATTTTATTGGAAATCAACTATCTCCCATCAAATTAATTGTATTTAGTTATGCTTTTGCAGTTAACAAAAATCAATCTAATTTAGTTAGTAACGCGACCAGTATCAATTTCTTAGAACTTTAATCTTTAATCTATAAAACACTGAGTTTAAATTCGAATCCTTGTGTCATCGTCGTAATTATAACTACAACATGATCGCAAAAAATGTCTGCATAATAACGATGAAAGGGCACTCCATTTCATGTGTAATGTAATGTGGCGACTTTATCACCGATCCCAGCTCGACAGCACAAACACGATCACTTGATAATGTCGTTATGTTTACAGAGATTTCACATGCATCGGTTGCATTTCATTGACGTCATTATATTTATAAATAGTAAATACATTCAGCGGAAACAGAAATACACCCTCATGTATTATGGTATCAGATTCATCGCTGACATTGTAGTTTGCAAACATCTTCAACACGTTGCTCGAGAATTTCTTGGCTCATCATGAGATGAGAAAGAGAAAAGTACCTCGTTAGTAATAAAAATGTAGGCTTCGAGCGACTGCGAGTTAAATCTAATAGATAAAAGGTAAACACCGTTTAAAATTATAACGGAATATGTAATAACATTGTAAAAATTAGTATTTTAACATTTCATAAATATTTTATTTGTGATCTAACTAACTAATTGAATGAACGACTAAACTCTCCGTTTCCACTATTGTTTTGGGAAGAGTGTTTTGATATAGAGAAGCATTAGAATACTTAGTATTAGCACAGAATAAATAATAGTACTTATAAATTAGTTTTATAATTGGACTTCAGGTCATTTAGTTATGTCACATCTGTCCTTCAACAAATCTATACAAATAAATAAAATTGGAGTGTCTGTTTGTAATAAGTGCATTTGGATGTATACACGCTACATAATAATAAAATATACTAAAACAACATGTTTTACAATTTTTGTCTGTCTGTCTGTCAGTCTGTCTGTTTGTTCCGGGTAATCTCTGAAATGGCTGGTAATAAGGAGTAACTTAGGCTACTTTTATTTTAGAAAAAAATGGCATTTTGCAGAACAACGTCTGCCGGGTCAGATAGTCATTAATAAATAAAGAAATTTGTGGAGACGTAACGTCAAAACATGTTTATCTTCGCTTATCGTGTTTACAATGAGGATATCTATGAGCTTTAAAAATATTATCACTTATCTTTTTATAAACATGATTTTCATAGATACTCGTGTAAGGTGCAAATATAGTTAGGATTTTTCCTCAAATTTATATTTAAGTGAAATCATTAGTGACCTTATATTGTTCGAACCGGATTACCGAACACTTCTTCAGTACATCATTCAGTCTATAAGTGGAACTCTGCATGATTAATTCTAAAAATGGCTGACATGTGGTCATAAAACGCTGATCATGTAAGACTGCTGCGTTCAGTTCAAAGTGCAGTGTTTTACTTCAATTACTTCAACGCAAAGAGTTCTGCATTTGTTCCAAGGATCATAAAGCAGTATTCTCTTAGTGCCATCGGTTCTTTAAACAGGTTTAAATCTTCTTGTCGCCTGCAATTCTTAGGGGTCATCGGTGCTGCGATGTCTATGACCAAAGGTGACCTCATGACCAAAGGTGACCTCATGTTACCATTAGCCGCACGACTGCTCGTATACCTATCTTCTTGTATAACATAAAAACATTAGAACTTTAGCACTGAAGAACATTTATACCCAACTAATATTACTTAATTAAAGTTTTCGCTGCAGAAAAACATCGTTAAAGAAATCTTTCCACATCTGAAGCGAACAATGGACAGCATTAATTCTCGGGTTGATTACAGTGAATCATATCTCTTCAACTACCGCCAAGGTTGCCAGGTTGCCAGGCTGCCAGGCCAGTTATTGAAATATATATCTACGTTACTATGTTTCACACGTCGCACTCTACTGACTACTGAGTTTGAGATGCGAAAAGTACAATGCTTGACCAAAATGACGATAGTAATTTAAAAAAGCCCTAAAAAAGGTACGGATGAAGATGTTGTATCTTCATCTGCCTGCTCTGAAGCAGGTCATATTTTCGATGAAATTAATGTTTTACTCAAAGTACAGTGTTGTATTGTATGTGTAGGTATACATATATTAATTATATGTATATATTTAGTAGTATTATATTGGTATACATATTTTGTGTCAGTTTTATCTATTTGTAACATATTATGTCTTCTGCTTTTATACTCGTACGTACCTACCTACTTTATGTGCATGCTAAACCTACCTCTCAAAATTATTTCTCCAGTCGCAGGTCTGCTGATAGAAATTTCTTAAGAAATAAGCAATGCCTTTGTACATAATTACCAATATGTTTTTTCTTAATTGTATATTTCGTTTTTTGTACATGAACTAATAAATAAATTAAAAATGTCATTAAAACCTCCAATCTATACTTCTGTATGGTTGTATCTTTCTATTTTGAGTAAAAAGCGCTCTATATTGTAATGTGGTATATGGGTAGCAGGACCAGTTCGTCCATTTGAAACAAATTTAAGTTGCTTCTATTTAATTACTTTTTATGTTGAATATCATCATCAAAAATTAGCAAGTGACAACCCTGGTTACCAGGCACCTCGCGGCTGGTAACTGAATTCCATTTCACACGGTTTTACCTGTACACAATTGAATTCATTCGTATTGCAGGAACACACTAAAAGTCTCTGATTATAAACTAAATTTAGAACAAGTACATATCAAAGCCGACGATTACCTGATAATGACAAGGTTGGAGAGATTTCTTTTCAGGGTTCCACTGAATAAGTGTTCGGTACGGCATGTGAACTAATTTTATGACACGATAATTCAGGCGTTAAGCAAGTCTCTTTCAACAACTATGTCTGAGCTTAAATGTTGGTTGAACCAATCACATACTAATGAAGCAATGTACTACAGTTCTCAGAAAGAGCAAGACTTTTATCCCATAATCCTATTTGGCTGGTCGCAGACTTGAGACTTGTAGTGGTCCTTTGAAATAATAATTGAGTACATAATTTTTTCTGCTTCAAAGTTCTTTCTTGATTTAGGTTAAAATTTAAATTTTTTAAAAGATATAATGTCGGCATTGGTCAAAGAGTAGATACAACATTTAAAAAATAACCATGAGCAAAGTGCGACCGTCAATGTTTGTTGAGTCAACCAAAATATTGCAGAACTGTAATATAATGCCGTATACGATGTAAATAAAAATTGCTTCTTTAATCTGCTTGCAATGCTGACAAACTGCTGGGTCGATACAAAATCATAAATAGCATGACGTAGTAGGTGGCGTGATCTGGTGCGTTTTGCTTTAATGCACCACTTAACTCCTACCGAGTCACCTACCTGCATTAGGCAAATGTAAATAAAAACATAACACATTGCCGGTTCACTAAAGAAAATGGAACTCGTTAACCGTTAAAACGTAATGGTTACAGTAGAAGCGATAGGTGCATAGATGCAATTTTTGACGATAGGTGCATAGACGACTGATAGTTGACGCGATTCACTCATATTGAATTTGCTCTCGTCGCTTCTGGTGACGAAGATAGGACGGGTTTCATTGCAGTGTTTGTACGGACGTTAAAAGAAGTAGCTGATGGCGACGAAGAAATGTAACGTGTCAAAGATATTAATGTTGAAAATGAAGTGTATTGAGGTGATTCGGTGATGCAAGTGGCCGCTTGGCGTGCAGCGCGGCACGTAGACAGGTGTTCTACATCCATTGATCGATGAGCGCAAAAAATTAAGGAAAATCGCGAAGAGGGCGTAGAGGGGAGTGCGTGATGGAACATAATTATCTTTTATACACATACATTATTGCTCGTTTTTATTACACTTTTCGTCATAAAAATATGAATTTTCCTCTTACTTTATGACTAATATATTTGCAATGAAACGAATTTTAAGGACAAATAATGTTTTAATTTATAATATTTGTACAAAATGGAATTACGTGCAAGACGTAGATTTAATTCTAATGAAGAACATAATAATTGAATTACAATAATTGATTGTACCACATATACTAAGATTTTTATACTGATTAAGTTCTGTTAATGTATAATTTTTTTAACTATTACCTATGTTTGATTTGATTCATTTTATTTCATTTTAAATGATAGTTAAAAGCAAATGCTGATATTTAGAAACTTTTATGTTTTTTTATGGAAATAGCCGGCAAAGGAGCTGACAATCCACCTGATCGTAAGTGGCTCTCGTCGCCCATGGACATCAGCAACACCAAAGGCATGACTGATGCGGTGCCGGCCAAGAAAGAAAGAAGAAAAAGAAAGAAAGAACTGGCTCTCGAGCCCCCAGCCGGAACACGACGAATCGTTTGGCGGCTGACTTATGCTCAAGGGTGGTAGCTATCCAGGCGAACCCCAGGGAGAAATAATAATAATAATGGTATTAATTAACAATAATTAAAATCAATATTACCAATATAATACCAATACCTCGCGGGGTCCTACCACCAGCGGGCCTGATTTAGTCGCCTTTTACGACACTTATCCAACGTGGGATTGGGGTTAGTATTCTAAGCCGCCCCAATTCAGCAAAATTTAACTAAAAACATTTTTTGTGTACAAAAATAATATTCTTCGTGTTCGTTGTTAACTGACCATGAAACGTGAGTATAAATAGCCAGTCTCTCATCGCCAATTTTACATCCGAGTTTAAAGCACCTAAATCGAGCTTTCAGCACCTTTCTTGACTATATTAAGAAATCCAGCGAGATCAGCAGTATCCGCTTCACATAATATTTATGATTTAACACCGGGCTTTGTTGCAAACTGAGGGCTTAAAACTACCGAAGGCTTTCAACTCTCCCGTCTTCACTGCTGCTACTTAATAATATAGCATAAGTTTCGTGCAGAGAATATTTTATATGTTTTGGTAAATTTTGACTATCACTCATGTCAGAACCGACAACTTCCTCGATATCCATTGTTGGCCACACATTACGACACTATGTAGGCATTGTTTCAATATCAATAAACACAACCACACCTTGTCTTGCATTCTTAACAACAATTCTTCCTAAACTAAAATCAGTGTTTACATTGCTAAGTTTCCTGTTCTAGAAGCGGGTTCTCCTCCATACCCGACAACACTACAGTGTACTGAGCTGTATTGTATTTCTTCATCTCTTGCTCAAACAATATGTTGTTGATCGCTTGCTTTATCATCGCTTGCGTTCTGTCATCGTGTTTTCTTAAAGACACTGCGATGTACTCCCCAAAGCTATCACACTCGTCTTTCTTCTTCAATAGGTCAGATTTTTTCAGCAGTTTAATTGTATCCAATACTTTACTGCTAGAACTAACACTGTCATTTCTGGGTTCCTTAACTATTTTCCTCCTAAGCACTCTGGTTAGTCTCGGCTTGTGGGTGGGGTAGTTGACCCTGGTTTGGGCTCTATAGTTACTTTTGTATTGAGGTTTATACACTGGTACTTCTGGTTCTTCTTTAATGATGATTTCTTCGGCCACTTCTCCATCGTCGTCGTCGAATGGAGAATGTTCTGATGCTTCGTCTTCTTCATCTTCCTCTTCGGAGACTCGACGTTTTTTGGCTCTCCTAGGTTTCTGCTGAAGAGAAAGTTTGTATTTCAGTATGAACAGCGAAATACTAGTGGAAATGACAAGAACATCATTTATATTTATAATGACTACGAACTTAAACTACTCAATATTGCCACATACACGTGGCAAAATGTCAAGTATCTGAATAATACAAAAACACATCGCTTGAATATTTTCTACGTGTTTTGACAATGAGACCTACTGATAAGAACGGATGACGATGTGTGATTCCTTATTTAAATATTATAGTATGAATGGCCTTGAACTAGTTATCGATTTAATGAAATAAGTAATCGAGCTTACAAACCGCGGGGTAGTAAGAAGAGGTTATCGTGACTTATTGTTATTACTTATTAGTGGTCTAAAATAGTATTTTTACACTTTGGGACTCAGATGAATCGCCCTCGCAGGCCCCAAAACAATTGATTTAAGCCTCAAAGTACCCTAAAAAGTTCAACTCAGAAGTCATGCATAACTAAGAGTAACTCTAATAAAAACTCAAAGCGGAATACAGTCTTCTACAACAAGTCTACGATAAGCTGACAGTACAATATCGAAATGAAGGCTTGATGAACGTCTACGCATTACCTTATGAACCGTCCCTCTACAAGACTTCTTTCCATCAGTGGCTCTCTTAGAATCATCCTCATCTAGCCGCTTTATGCAAGAGGATTTAAATATATTACAATTTATTCATACAGTTAACAGATATAATTTTATAGTAATTATGATTATAAAAACCTTTGCCTCCATTTAATATAAATTCATAGTAGCTGGTACAATAATTAATATAGTTAAGTATAAATTATCTGTGATAAAATTCTACATACTTTTTTAACTCAGAGAAACGCTCGTCACACAGTCATTATTTTATAGATTTATTTGCGTCAAGATATTGACATACAAAAATTACGTGTAAACAACCAACAATACAAACATCCCTAGTCGATAATCAAACCCGGACGACTACCTAATTACAGAAGATGGCAGGATAGCAAGAACAACGCAAATAAATTTTACAGCTTTGCTTGTTTTCGAAATAAAAAACCACTGCAATTTGAATACATAAGTTAGAATGTATCCCAAACCAGAATTCATCAATTGAAATATATTTGGAAAATAAACTCTTATTATTTGTGAAGCTGAAAACACGGACCGCTGGCACAATACCGCACCCGTTTGGCAAACGGCAGTTCCGGGTTCGACGCTCGATTCATCCACGGTTAGAATAAACACGTCAACATCATTATTTCACAATGCCGACAACTTTGCACTACATGATTATTTTCATTATTTGTAAAAATGATTCTGCAACATCAGGAAACCGGTAACAAAGTTTCCCAGAATGTATGTGTAATGACAGTAAGTATTAGCTATCGTTGTGGCCTTAACAATGTTATCATTTTTTTACAGATCTATGACATCTTCGGATATCTATTTTCCGGGATATATTCCCTATATCTTATTCCAAATCATTGCCTACATGTTTGCTAAATTTTATGAAAATTCGTTCAATAGATTTTGCGTGAAAGAGTAAAAACATCTAACCAAACTATTAGTTGGATAAGTAGGATTCGTCTCCACGTAAAATAGTATGTAGGTACTTACTCCGTCCACCTCGCTCTCATCATTCTGAATGTGGTTGGGCATGAAGTCCAGGTGAGAGTACAGGAACCACGTCGATCTGCCTCCTAACCTCACCTTGCCCTTCTCTCGTCGGTGGGAGGCAAAGATGGAGTTGAGCTTCTTCTTCAGGTCTGTGACGTCACACTCGAAGGACTCGGCTAGCTGGCAGAAGGCCTCGTACTTGGCGGTCTGAACCCGGTACAGGTTGTGGTTAGTGTCCCACAGCTCTGGCTTGTTTTTGTATTCACTCACCAACCGGATCACCTGATCGTTCGTCCATTCCAACATCGACACTAGAACAACATTCGGGAACTTATTATCATGGAACCACAGACATTGTGTGTGTCTGTGTGTGAAACTAAACTGTAACATTAACTTTGTTTGAATAATTTCAAAAACGACTTGTAAACTTAGGGCAACGTTTAATTTTATTTCAGTCGATTCACAAACAAAGGACTGTGACAAAGGACTATTTAAATAATCCTGTCTAGTCATAGTTTTAACTGTTACATTTCCTGGAAGCGACTGCAGGACAGTTACTATTACAGGCATAGATTCAAACAGGAAGGTGTAGAATTGTAAATCATAGTCCCGATTCAAAGTGCTCATAGACACTTGGCACCTCAAAAAGTACCGTATTTTTTGGCTACAAGCTGAGCCTGTACTGAGAGTTTAACGTACCAGACTTAATTCTGAGGTTCCGCTAACCCGTACGCCAAGAGGAATAGAGGTATTAGGTAGAATTGCCAGTATTGCCACAAATGTGAAAAAGGAAACGCACGTTTCGATGCGGCTATATTTGGAGCTTAGGTGACGTGACGTATAGTGAATAATACCGCAAAGTAATAATAATATTAACATACTTATTTTAATTAGTAGGACTAAAAATAGTTTTGGACATAAGCAACTTTTATATTTTTAAAATAGCCATAAACTGAATAATATGGTAATTTATATTATTTATTATTAATATACAAATTTCTAGTTGCTTTGTGGTCGCGGAAAATTATCTATTTCTATTCTATGTTCATATTCTATGAATCATACTTATAAATAGCCTTGTGTTTAAGTAACTTTATTTTTGACCAGAACTCACTTTGTTATTTAATTGTCTACGGTTAATTGTTAAGATAATTTTATTATAATAATAGTTTAATTGGTATATTTTTGTTCCATGACGTTAACTTCCGCTGCCACTAAATGGGTATTATTATAGACGTTATTAACTTTAGTTACTTCACAAAACCGATTTCTGCGTGATATTACTGGTGAAGGAACGTATTATATTTGCAGCAGCTCCCTTCTTAGGTCTGAAAGGTATTCAGGTCAGTTAGTCTCATAATTGACTCCCGACTGAACCTGCTACTTACTTAAATGACAGGTAATGTTTATCATCTGGTCTTACAATAACATCGAATTCTAAATACACAATGCTATCCACGATACAGTGAACTCGGTCACAGCGTTTAAGAGAATGATGAATGTCAATTTTACTGACATAAAGAGAGGACCATCAAGTCTAAATGTCTGAAGGTACAAACAACTAACTAACGAATGCGACACGGAAGCGGGCATTTCGGTCCCCAATTCAAAACCTGAGTGCGCTCCACCTTGCACAGTAACAAATCCAGGGAGTTACCACCTAAGGACGATTCTATCCGGGTTTTCATGCCCAGGAATACGCGTAAGCAGAAGGACTAAAGAGCAGAGAGACTGTAATTATAACTTTCACTAAACTAGGTAGGTAGGTGTAGGTTATCTCAAGTACTCATGAATGTATTATGATATGATAGCACAGCTAGACATATTGCATGTCCTGGGCAAGTAGACTGATGAGATGAAGTACTTATCATTGGTTAAACCTGGTTGTCGGCGAACAACAAAGCCACTGAAAAACCAGAAAAATCCACGCTGAATGACTATATTGATTGATTCTATTAAAATATGTACACGAAAAGCAAGAAGGTACTTAGGTAGGTATCTACCTCTTTCAAGAAAATACAGAATTACCTATAAATGGGATACAGACACTGTTTAGTAACGGATCCATTTAACAATATACTTACCTAATTAACAGGTATGGCGACGAAATTTCTACCACCCCTACCTACCATCCAAGCGACGCTGCCCAACCACCCTCACGATACGCGTAGGACTATGAACAACGAAGCGAATTGATGGAAAGAATCACTAGTGTTCACTTCATCGCCACCTAACCATCAGGTGAGATTCTTTTCAAGCTTCTTGTCAACTAATTTAATGTAAAAACAATAAACACAAAAATAGAATCTAAATTGGGAACCTGCTCATAATACAAATGCTCACAACATTTTCTGTTTCGATCAGCGGCCCGCCGCTCCATGTAACTCAAAATATTTTGGCTGACTTACTTGTCAAACGATTGCTTTGTCACTTAATAGCACTCTGCCAACAACAGTCTAATATGAACCGTATTTCTGGCCAAATACGATTCGTTTTCCTCAGCCAGCCGTCGTCACAGCGAACGTAACAGATAAGGCGAAAATAATTCGAATTGGCAGCGCGTTCGAACGAGAATTCGTACACGTTCGTTTGACCGCGAGCGGGCGGGCGACTGGCGGGCGCGGGGTGAGCGCTCGTCGCTCGGCGCTCGCTCGGGAATGCTCGGGGGCGCTCGGGTGTATACACTCCCTCACTTGACGAGCGTGCACGGACTACGAGTGACGAAGGCACGCGGTGCGGCCACACGTAACAGCAATAAACGATCGCCATGTTATGCTCATACAATAAGTACTATTATTTCTTCTGTGCTCATACTAAGTGCAATTTAAATACATACAAATAAAAATAAACATTTTTATTATCTAATAGAATGACTGAAATTTACTTTTATTTAAGTTAACATCCGTCCGGTTCGGACGACGCGCTTTTCTTCGTCCTTTATTATGAGTGCTGTGCCTGCGTCGGTGTTATTATACCTACACATAAACATAAACGTTTACACACTCTTAAGTCATACCATACCCTCGCAGTAGGTTTTTAGTAGATAGCTGTGTGCTGTGTCGCTGGCCTGGACGACACCTACAATAACCAATGACCCGAGTACAAATATTTATCTGTCACATAAATATCTGCCCCGGCCGGGAATCAATCCCAGAACCTTTCGCTTCCCAGGCAGGGTCGCTAACTTTCTACTTTCGCTAAGGGCTCGTCACACTATAGGCGTGTTGGGTATCGTTGAAAAGGTCTTTCAAAAATATTATGGGTCTTCTAAGACCATTTTTGGAATTAGGGGTCCGTTTGTGAAATATGTATTTGGCTTTAAATTGCTAATTTTGGTTAGAGGCAATTGTCCTCCGCCCCTGCTGGCTAAACGGTTGGACATGGACTAATGAAAAAAAAATCTCAAAAATAAATTATCAATATCTCAAAAATTCTTCATATAAATATGAAGAATTTCCAAGGAAAACTATCACGGCTATGTTAGCATAAGTAGTAGTAGTAGTAGGCGATAAACGTAGATACTACTTCGGGACCCTACATTGCGCGTGGCCTGACACGCACTTGCCCGGTTTTAAGGTTTTCAAAAGCATGTTTGTTGCTCGGTTTCGAATGCATACAAGACACCGGGCATCACAGAAAGTGTGTCTACGGTCGGAAAAAATGTTGATTTAGCTTTATTGCAGCAGTAATTAAATGCTAAAATTAAATGACGTTCATTAGGACAATATTAGGAACAGAGCCACTCAGACTTCGATCACTAATAACAGAACTGATCGAAGCACTCAGAGCTCAATCACCCATGTTTACCAGAACCGTCACCTTTTATAAAATGTTCGAGGCTGCAGCTCTTTTAACACTGGACACTTTCTGATGTCATAATTTCTCGAACATTAAAATAAGAGCCAATAAATTAATAGACTTAAAACGTCAGTTATCTAAAACCGAGCAAGTGCGTATCAGGCCACGCCCAATATAGGGTTCCTAAGTAGTACTTATCGACTATTACTCCTTAACTACATATGCTAACATAGCCGTGATAGTTTTCCTTGTAAATTCTTCAATTGTAATTCAAAAATATAACCTATTTTTGAGAATTTTTTCACTTGTCCACCTCCGCTTAGCTAGCAGGAGGGACGGGACACTTGACTCTAACCAAAATTAGCACTTTTAAGCCAAATATTTCATAAACAGACCCCTAATTCCAAAAATCGTCTTTGAAGACCCATAATGTTTTCAACCTTTTCAACCAAAGACCTTTTCAATGATATCCCACATTATAGGATATGCGACGAATAAAAAATTCATCCTGTAGGGGTGGTACCCCGAAAGAAAAAGTTTTTCAATATTTTATTCTACGATTCTGGAATTTTAATAAATATGTATATCCATGCCAAATAACAGCTTTCTAGCACTAAGGGTCTCGGCGATTTGCTTCAGACAGATGGACGGACGGACGGACGGACATGACGAAACTATAAGGGTTCCGATTTTCCTTCAGAACCCTAATAAAGTCGAAATTTTATTTATGTGTCATGTGTCCAACATAAAGGTTCGTGTCTATTGAAAATCCCCAATGATAAATGAAATTTAGCCAATAGATATAACATTTTTTTGTTATGGAAATAGCCGACAAGCGAGCTGACGATCCACCTGATGGTAAGTGACTATCGTCGCCCATGGACAACAGCAACACCAAGAATGAAGTAAAAGAAAGAAAGAACTGGCTCTCGAGCCCTACTACAATAATATAATAGAATTACTGATAAAAGTAATACAGCGAGTTTAATCAGGGGATGATTGTTGACCGGTCAATAAGTGGTAGTTAGACCTCTGGATAGCTTCTGTTTCATTTTAACTTGGTACAATTTCAAGGATCATGTTTACTGGTTCACCCTCTTGAATTCCCTCAATGAGAGGGGTCTCGGTACAGTGTGGGAGGTCGTAATGAAACTGATTAAATTCTGTTCTTTAAAGGTCCCTCCGTCGCAGAGGAATGCTTGAGAGATTACTGAGGGTCCGTGGATCGGAGGAAATAAACGGCGTTAAGTTTCTCGTAAATTCTACGATTCCAAATTGGGTTTTATATTAGCGCGGGGTAAGATTTTCTTGTGTTACATAATTATATTTTACAATGTAATGCAATTTGTTTGCTTCTCACTTGTAAGTTTTTATGCCAAATTATTGAAAATAAATAATAGCTAAAAAAAACTAAAAAACACGCTTTTATACAAAATCCAACTAAAAATTGAAAATAAATTTGAATTAAGAATCGTGTAATTGTAAAAAAAGCGTGAGGTGCTTTTTATTAAGATACTAGCTGCCCGGACAGACTTCCTTCTGTCAAAAGTTTTTTTTTTATTAAAACCTACCGTCTAGGATAGACGTAGGATAGGACCTTTCAAGTTGGAACAAACTGCACACACACACGGTGTGCAAATTCGATTAAAATCGGTTAAGTAATTTAGGAGTCCATCGCGGACAAACAACGTGACACGTAATTTATATAAAGATTATCCCTTCTACTCATTGACACCACGCGCGGCATGCACCCCACGCGACGCTTTTATTACAATTACACGAGTCTTTCAAATCTATTTTCAGTTTTTAGTTGGATTTTCTATAAAAGCGTGTTTTTTTTAGTTTTTTTAGCAGTATTGTGGCGGCTTAGAATATTAACCCAATCCCACGCCGGATGGGTGTAGTAAAAGGCGACTAAATCCGGCCCGCTGGTGGTAGAGCCCCTCGAAGGATTATATTGGTAATATTGATTTTAATTGTTAATAAATTAATTAATACCTGGATAGCTACCACCCTTGAGCATGAGTCAGCCGCCAAACGACTCGTCATGTTCCGGCTGAGGGCTCGAGAGCCAGTGCTTTCTTTCTTTTTCTTCTCTCTTTCTTAGCCGGCAACGCATCAGCGATGCCTTTGGTGTTGCTGATGTCCATGGGCGACGATAGCTACTTACCATCAGGTGGATCGTCAGCTCGTTTGCTGGCTATTATCATAAAAAAAACTATTATTAATTTTTTCATTTCATAGTTTGATTTTTTGAAAAAAAAAATGTTTTTTTCTTTCATTCTTTCTTTTTTGTTTAAATATTGAATTGTCATCGGTCCTCGATAAGACTACGAAGTTTGAAAGAAATCTGACCGTTTGAAGTGCGTCAAAATCAAGTCCAAAGGAGTCGGTTACAAGTTACAAACAAACAGGTGAAGCTAATGCAAAAATGCAAGTAACCATAGTGTAGGTACCTACATGATCGACGCCTAGTTTAAGGGTTATGACTGTTATGGGCTACGGGTCTAGAATTAGAGTGTGTGTGTGGGTGTGTGTGTGTGGGGGGGTATCTACATCGACTCCATCAGTGTAAAACAGCTGAGTGTCGTTTATGCAAGTGGAAGTGACAAGTGTGGCGGTGTGGCGGTGTGGCGGAGTGGCGGGTTTCCGCGCCGTCAGCCAGACGCACGAACAATACGGCTGGTGAAGGGCGGGGGCGCGGGGCGCAGGGCGGAGGGGCGGCGGTGATAGCGTAGGGCGGAAACAGCTGCCACTGTCGATAACACTTTTGGCAATTCTAGCGCATCATGGACGATAAATAGAATTGAAAGCGTTTCGGTTGCTTTGTAACTAGCTGGCGGCCTCCTCTGTTGAATTACACAATGGATTGAATTTTGTTTGTAAAATGTACAATAAGATAAATTAGATTACTTCGTACCAACATAACATATTTACATAGGGGTTGTGATCACTGATTATAATCCAGCTTTAATTTCGTCGTAGTCGGATAAATTAGAAAAGGAGTTAAGCTACAGTTAAAGAATGAATAGTTGGCAAAGTTTTTTTTTAAACATATTCAGATAACAATGGCAGAATACGTGACATTCACCCCAATCCAGTTGATGTAGCGTGGTGAAATATTCTCTAGCTGATGGGTAGAAGCCATAGGTACATGTAAATAGGGTTGGGTCGGTTATTATCGACACCGATGCCATCAGGTCCCGTCCCTACCATCAAGTGTGGAAGAGGACATATCGGCAGCAACTTATCGAGCCAGATTATCCGAGGGGCACCTACCCCCGGGCCTGGGCCCCTATCTGCGCGACCAACAAAGAGCCGCATTTGTGACAAAAATTTACGAGACATTTTTACGAGTCCGAAATAGGTGGGACCCATTTTACGACCCACCCGGCATAATAAGCCCGATGTTAGGTATATGCGAATTTCGGAGATAAATTTGTCGTAATTCCTTTGTTACCCGTTGTTAAGAATCGATATTATATTTTTATTGCCGCCATTTACAGGAAGCGGTGTTCGGGCGGAAATTTTTACAGCGCTCGCGGGATAATGGGCTGTAATGGCCATACAGCACATACAATAATGGCGTTATGTAATATCGTGTGCACTTAAGACAGAGCAATGCTTGCTCTGGCTAAAGTGACAGTACCTAGCTAGAGCTTCAGTACGTTGCAAGTGCGAGGTAACATGTAAGAACCAATGATATTATAATGTAAAAAAGAGGTAGATATGTCACTAGCGCGCCGACGATGAGGAGCGTAAGAACTAAGAACAGGCAATTGACCGTTCTGCTCGTAGTCGCTCTGTCAATACAAGACGATACGCATGCTTTTGTTGTTGTCAAGTGCTTGACATTTGACATACGAGTATAGCGTTAATATGCCTTCGTGT
Organism: Thymelicus acteon; assembly: GCA_951805285.1. NCBI lineage: Eukaryota > Metazoa > Arthropoda > Insecta > Lepidoptera > Hesperiidae > Thymelicus > Thymelicus acteon. Next base: position 518,858 of record OX638227.1, on the reverse strand, counting down.
ATTATACCAATGTGATTGGTGTAGTGAAACAAAAGATAAACGTGTGTGTATTGTAGCTCTTTTCGGAACAGATTTTTTAGTTGATTTTGTAAGGGCATAACGTATCTATGTATATTTAAATATCATTGGTAGGAATGCTCTTCTTTCAAACTTCACAAAGGTACCCTGTCTTTTGATCTAGAGATTCCTTGTAAATACAACGTTTGGACGATTAGAACCACTCCAAGAGCTCTGGAACTATCATGTATTCTCGTGAGCAGAATTTTCACGAACTCTCAGCATAATTAGGTATGATTAACGTTAAATTATTGGCGTAAGAGAATGATAAAAATCTCAAGTAGATCTAACACACCTTAAAATATATTTTTTAATTTAATCCATGTCTAACCAAACCACAGGCACAAGAGCTCTAAACATATCGCACCCTCAGTGGAAAAAAGGCATAAGATGAAAATTGCAATTTTACAGGAAAGCAAAAAAAAGTGTTAAAATATTAGTTAATATTAGAGATGGGCCGACTACAACCGATTAGTCGGGAAAACCGACTATTCGGCACGTTTTCTAGTCGCCGACTATTCGCCGAATAGTCGGCAAAAAAGGCCGAATAGTCGGCATTTACTTTCGCTACTAAAAAAAGCAAATAAAGAAAAATACAAAATTATACAATCAACATAACTAGATTTATTATTTTAAAAAATCTGATAATAATTATAATTAACAGGTTTGTACTTTTATTTTTAATCATATTTTAATTTAAATTTAAAGATCTTGTTTTTACTTTATTTGATCAAGCAAAGGTAAATTATGATGAAGGAACGTCAGACTTTCAGCTGATCGGGAAGTAATCGGTTATTTTTATTCTCTTCTTAAATATTCCCAGCCTCGGAAAATAGTCGTTTACTATAGACAGTGCTAGCAGGACAACTTATACGAGCTGTTTCTGGGTATCTGTCATCATCATGGGTCGCTGTCATCATCATTTAAATTATTTTTTAGGGTTTCCAATATAAACTGCGATCTGACGGTGGACATTTTTAGCCTCGAAAAACTGTAGTCTGTACCAAGAATCAAGCAATGTTGCAAGTGGGAATTGCATTACTTCATCTTCGGCAACATAGATGAGATTATTTTAGTAACTTCTTTAAATGGCTTCAGTAAATCAATGAATGATTGAAGTGAGTAACAATGTGCCTTGATTTTATTTCATCGCCTCTTTGATTGATAATTCCAATGTATGTATAAAACAGGGTACTACTTTAAAACAAGAGTCATCGATAGCTTTTGCAACATTTCTGCCGTTATCTCGCACAATAGAATGAATTATGGTGGCATTAATATCCCAAAGAGTAGGAATTTGACCGAAGTAAGGATGATCGGCATTGCCGACTAGTCGGCCGAATAGTCGGCAATTTTCTTGCCGACTAGTCGGCTAGTCGGCTGATCGGCAAAACCCATAGTCGGCCCATCACTAGTAAATATTCAAACGAATTTACATTATGATTTGTTGCAAAAACCATCAAGATTAATGATAAAAATTGGAAAAATTATATATACTATACTAATATATAAAGAGGAAAGATTTGATTTTTTGTTTGCATTGAATAGGCTCTGAAACTACTGAACCGATTTCAAAAATTCTTTCACTGTTGAGAAGCTACACTATCCCAGAGTAACATAGGCTATATTATATTTTCAAAAAAATTAGGGATCCTTAATAAAACTCCAACAAGTTGTAAAAAAATAAGAAAACCGAAGCAAAGCGAGGGTGGTTACTCGTATTAACTAAAATTCAAAGTAACATGACTTATGCTTTTTTCCACTGAGGGTGCCACATAAACTCTTTTTTTGTCGTGGGTTGAAGTCTATGGCGAGGGTCAAATTAACGAGTTTATCTTTCAATAAGGCGAGGATCAAAACTTGTAAGTTATAATCGTCAGGATCACTGCGCCCGGGCGCCCCTCCAACCAGCTAGATAGTGAGATAGTGTCGTGAATTATTCAGGGTTTTAAAGAGGGCTTAAAACTCATACCCAAAGAGCTATTGAGAAGTATTTAACACTTTGACTACTACTTCAGTACTGGTTGGGTTCTTATCCTGTTTAATGTGAAGAGTAAAAGATACATTTTATTCTTCTCCAAGCTTACTGGTGTTAGCCCGGATGGAGTGTTTGCAATCTGGTATTCTCCATCCTCGATGTGAATTTGTTAGGCGCGTGTAGAGGTATCTTGGCACGGTAACCGGTAACGCATTTGATACTGATGTTTTCCTCTATCCAAACATAAACAAGATGTTACTTTGTGGTACACAATACTAACACGTGGGAATTATAATAATACCAAGCAAATATCATTAATATTATAAAGTCACATGACTATAAAGTTGTGACCTCGCGGCTTGTTCGCACTTCATTTAAATATTAAATACCAACATTCCGGTTTGGTTCTGGAAAGCTAATGAATGGTAAACAATAATATTATTTCGATGTTTTTCATCGACTTGTCGTGGTGTGGAAGTGGCCTCACAGTTCGATTTGTTTTCGTTGACTCATACGTGACATGTGTGGCGTGTTGTGGTGTGTTGTGGTGAGCATACTACTACACAGAGCGGTCGATCAATAATACACTTCATACCTACAGTGGCTAAAGTCTTGGGAGTTCATCTTGTCTTTGTAAAAACATTAAAATGTTACCACGGACCTGAAAAAAAGACGGACGTAACATAGCTGCTATGTTACGTCCTTAACGCAAGCATAGCAATGGCCACTCGCTTACCATGTGTGCGTAATTTTTGATTCGCCATTGAAGCAGTGAAGTGTCAATATGTGGGTGTGTGTACCTGTACGAATAGAGAGTTGGGTGCTTCACTGAATTTGTTCTTGGGATTACGTCCGTTTTTTTTTAGATCCGTGTATGTTACAGTCTAATTACCAAAATTACCTATAACAGGCCAGGTGCTCTTCGCACTTTTGGTATGATGTTACATTACAAGTACGTGCGCGTTCGACGTGTCGGGCCAATTTCAGAAGGGCTGCCACGCGCCGCGGCGCCGCGCCTGCCGTGTCATACATTCGTAATCTATCACACATGCCATCACAAAAAAGACAACTCTGACGTTGTCAAAGAGAACGTCTAGGTGAATATAGTTATTGACGATTAACGCTGTGCGACCTAAATTGCACTTTATTGTGTCGGAGCAAGAGTCACTATTTATTTAAATCAATTTGCGGAGTGACTTTTCTGTACCTTTAGGTACCATTATGCATTCTATGCCTGTACATATAATTAGGGCTAAGCTTAAATTACGTTCCTTCCATTCCAAGCACACACAGACACATTTTTTATTTACTTTCTAGTTTAGATTTTCGAACATCAGCTTCATAAACAGTTCATATCTAGCTATGTACGATCCCACAGGTGTTGCTCTCTATTAACAAATGGAATCTATTCATAGTACTTTAAAGTATTGTACAACAACGTCTGCTAGCTAGCATGTTATAGTTTATTTTATAATGTAGCATTATTACATCTCGCAACTCTCTCGAAGAGTCTCTGCGAAAAAATATGTTATTCTTTGGCACCTCTAGTACCGTATGCCGAGTGCGTTGAGAAGGTTCGTCTGTTTATTTGCTCGTATATTTACATGTCAATTAGACGGTGTTAATAACATCGGTTGGTATCTACACTCCAAGGGAAAATGTTAAGTGGATCTTAATTGCTTAGGTGAAACGGACTTCAATGTTATTTGTGGTCATCAGGAAGTTTAAAACTCCATCCCCTTCGTTTTACACTTACTCCGCCAGCGCAAATGTGGGGAACGACTTATGAAGGTCATTATTGATCAAACTGATTAAAAACACACACTCTCTCTCATACACAAACAGTATTTTACCTGGCTTCTATGATTTGCGAGTGGCAGGCAATCATGTCCTGCGAAATTTCCCAAGGAATCAGGTCATCCTGTGGACAGGTGAACGAATGACTCTTCATCACGGACGTAAAAAAAAATAGGACGTAACCTTGTCTAATCGAGAGTGAAGCATAGCCATGACAGTTCGCTTACCACGTGTGCGTAATTTTGTAATTTTTGATTCGCGATGGTGTCAATGTCATAGCAGTATGGTGTCAATGTGTGGGTATGTGTACTTGTACGAATACGGAGTTGGTATTACTATGGGTGCTTCGCTGAATTTGTTCTTGGGATTACGTCCGTCTTTTTTTACGTCCGTGCTCTACATTAAATAAATGAGTCTAACCGAGCAAAAGTGTCGTATGTTTGTTATACTATCTATGTTGAATGCGTGCATCCAAAAAACATTAAACAACATCAAGATCCGCTCCGATTCATCCTCGCATTACCATGCATGCAGTAGCCAGTGCAGCAGAGGCCACACTGGCGAGTGGTGGCTGGTGCTACAGATAATAATGAAACTGCCACAGGCGCGCCACATTCGCGGAATCACACATAATGAGCAATTACACGCGACGCTTTGATCCAGCACCGACAGTGATAGGACGGTCGTCTATGCGCACTCGAGTCACCTATTTACAAATCTAGACCAGCACTTGATGGATAAAAATCGTATTCTCAGTGGAAAAAAGGCATAAGATGAAAATTGTAATTTAACAGGAGAGCTAAAAAACTGCTAAATATCAGTAAGTAGTCAAAGAAATGCTATCAAAAACATAACTTGTAAAAAAAACCAAGTCTTGCAACTCAGTTCTTCTACCGTAAAAAGTGGTGAGATCCATGTAATACCAAGTCGGTTAATTTATTCAGTTCCTACTTAAGGGTCCTTCTGTCTTAAGTTATTACGTAATTAGCTAACCTAACAAGTAACATCATCTTATAGTGACCACATCAATACTAAAAACCTTTTATGTTTTAAATAATGTCTAAAATTCAAAGTAACACGACTTATGTTTTTCTTCCACTGAGGGTGCGAAATTATCAGGACAGTCGCCGGGACAGCGGCCAATAGAAAAGCTTACAAATGGACACATTCACACATGCGAACATAATACGGGACATTGTTACTTATATATTTTATATAAGTATCTTTTATATTTTGTAGTTTGTGTTTGTGTGTTAAAGCTACTGAAATAAAAGGCTTCTATACTAAAACACCACAAGAGTGATGGACTTGCATATTAAACATTTCCAAGAAATAAAAACAACCCACCCGAGTGGTCCAAATTGAAAGCAGTAGTTACCTTCTGGTAACTGCAACACTGCAATAGAAACATAACAAATGATAACCACAGTGTGCACAGACGGCACCGCCCAGGCAAGAGGCGAGTTCAGTTGAAGTATTACAGCTATGATTGTGCTATAATTTTCCGCTGGAGACAGCTTCCCGGAACTAGGTTCTGGCTGCGAGCTGCTGGAAAAACACTAGACCCACACCACTCAGCCATTCAATTCAAATTCAAATTCATTTAATTATGCGGATATTTTTTCAATACACTTATGAACATCATATTTTTTAAATCTACCACCATTTTGGAAAGGGACTTTACATATACAGGGACTATACAGGAGAAGAATTAACGAAAGAAACTCCTAAGCATGTAAGTAGAAACTACTAATGTTTCAGAATTAATTTCTGTCCTACGCGTGACTGAATGCGGATTAATGGGCAAAATCCGATAGCAACACGCGGACAACCAAAATACAGATATTGTAAAGTAGATGCACTACTCTATCACCGGCATCATCGCCATCACCTACACTGATCTCATCCAGTAAACGGTGTAACTCGCCGTATATGTTATGAAATACAAGTCCAATTACTCATTAAATAATACGAATTGGATGGGTCGGTCAACAAAGCTGCCACGGTAATTACAATAATCGGTTGATTGTTGCAAACCGTGGTGGCCTAATACTCGTAACTGACCACGCTGGCACTCGCGCTCGCTCGCGTGACGCGTGACGCGTGACACTCACACTGCATGCCGTGAGGGTTTCTTTCAATGGATTGTTGTTGGCCTTAGCCTTGACAGCTTGGAGTCAGTCAGACAGTTTGGAGAGAGAGAGTAGGGGTATGCGACGTCCTAAGGGCATCCCCTGTGGGGTTCGGAACTCAGGTTAGGACGTCGCCTGGCGGAGGACATCTGGGGACCATGACGTGGATTGCATCGCTCACTATGGATAGGCTTTTTACTGGGCATATTACCCTGGATTACATCAGATCGGATTGTCATGCAAATACTTATCGTATCAACCTTGACACTGACTTTACACAAGCTCAAAGTCGCGCAGTATTGGCAAAAGCCACAAAAACTATGTACTTATGTTTTTTCTCAATCGATTCAGGGTGTCAAATTATAAATTCCACAGTGTTACCAATGTACTTCAAAGAATAATTATTGTTCGAATTCCACAATTATTTAAAGGCCTATTACAGTTGAGGAGAAAAAGTCATCAAATGGCGATCATATCTTAGCGAAATTCAGTTCACTTGCAGAACTTGAGTTAAGGTTGAGAAATTTGGTTCCATCCATCCAATCTAAGGATCCCTCCTGGTGCAGCCTAATGAGAAACAGTTGAGTCTCGTCGGGTCCTAATACGTCAGTTTTTACCCGTCCTGAAATTCCTGCTAGATCGGCAAGCCTGTACTGAGCCAGTACTGAGCTAGTAATAGCGAATCACCCGGTTCCTTCCGCCGGCAAAAGTACGATGATACTTTTTGTACCTCCTGACAGTAAGTCATTGTTACGTATGTTGAGGGTAATAGCAAATTAATAAAAAATCAGTTGCATGCATCCATTCGGTCGTATCATTTGTGCTCCCGTTATATTTACGAATATCTTACTGGCGACGAGCGTAAAACGACTTATTTCGGCATATTGTGTTCATTTAATAGTGTAAACAATGCCTATCGGTAAAATTGAACAGTTTGATTTGTCGAGTAAAAAGTGGTCGGCGTATATTAGACGTATCGAACAGTTCATAGCGTTGAACGAGATCAAATCGGAATTACAAGTAGCTACTTTAGTGACGTTGGTGGGCGAGGCGACCTACGATTTAATGTGCGATCTCTGTGCACCGGACAACCCAGAAACTAAAACATTCAAGCAATTAGTGAAAATTGTGAGCGACCACTTGGAACCGAAGCGTTCGGATATAGCGGAACGCCACGTGTTTCGACAGAGACGTCAAAGAACGGGCGAGTGCTTAAGTGAATATCTGCAGGCTCTGAAACACTTGGCGAGTACGTGTAACTTCCAGACTAAATTGGAAGAAAATCTTCGCGATCAGTTCGTCTCGGGGTTGTCTAGTGACGATATGAGATCCCGTTTGTTCGCGGAACCGACGTTAACGTATCAACGAGCCGTCGAGTTGGCGTTAGCATTGGAGGCGGCCGATCGTCACGCACAAGCTAGTGGATCGAACAGCGAGACTTCTTCACATCAGCGGGAACAGGCCGCCGCCGGCGAGCCGCTGCACCGGGTCGCGACGACGGGGCCGCGCGCGTCGCGCCCGGCCGGACCTGCGGCTGCGGCTGCGGCTCGCGTGACGTATGACTCACGAGCGTGTTGGAGATGCGGCCGCAATCATCGTTCGGATTTGTGTCGTTTTAAAAATTACTCGTGCGACAATTGTGGTCAAAAGGGACACCTGCGAACGATGTGTAAAAATCAAACAGCAAATCGGCCCAATAACAAACGCAGGGAACAATTCTACATGGACGGGGACGACGACGAATCGGATTGCGATCTTTATAATTTAAGTGTGTGCGGTAAGGATGACAGGCCGTACAAGGTGCAAGTGAGTGTTAACGGGATTTCTTTGACCTTCGAACTGGACACTGGGAGTAAGTTGTCAACCATTAATTTTGACTGTTATAGGCAGTATTTTAATACAGTGAAACTAATGCATAATGATATTTGTTTACGTTCATACACGGGCTCTGTCATCGAGCCCGTAGGTTATATCACGGTGGATGTGACGCTCGGGAACTATGCGGCCGGTGGCCTCAAATTGTTTGTAATTAAAAACGGTGGCCCACCTTTGTTGGGAAGATCGTGGCTAAGACAATTAAAAATTGATGTCGTAACAATTAACGATCTGTTACTACACTTAACAGAAAACAATATAATCGAACGGCTTAAGCAGGAGTTTCCGAGCGTTTTTGCACCTGGCATAGGTACCTGTTCGAAAAAGATGTCCTTACGTCTAAGCGACTCGAGCCCTGTTTTTATTAAAGCGCGCCCCCTGCCGCTGGCCCTGCGCGCCCCTGTCCAGCGCGAACTGGAGCGGCTCGAGGCCGAGGGTACAATTTATAAGGTTGATTACTCGGATTATGGAACACCAATAGTACCAGTCATTAAAAAATCGGGAGACATTCGTATTTGCGGCGATTACAAAATAACTATTAATCCAAAGCTGGCGCGCGAGCCGTACCCTCTGCCTCGGATCGAGGAATTGTTTGCGGTGCTCAGTGGGGGCCAACAATTTTCGAAGATCGACCTCACTAACGCGTATCAACAGCTATTATTAGAAAATGAATCGCAGGCGTGTACCGCCATCACTACGCACATCGGGACGTTTGTTTACAGGCGTACGCCTTTCGGTCTCACTTGCATACCAGAGAAATTTCAAAAGTTCATGGAGGAGACGTTAAGGGGTCTCCGTGGGGTGTGTGTGTTTTTAGATGACATCGCGGTGACTGGCCGCGATGAGCGCGAACACATTGACAACTTGAGGGCGCTGTTGAGCAGGTTGCGTGAGGTGGGTCTGAGAATTAAACTCGAAAAGTGTACTTTTTTACAGAATAGCATAACTTATGTTGGTTTTATAATAGATAAGTTTGGGCTACATCCGGATCCGAATAAAGTGGAAGCAATTGTGAACGCACCCGCCCCGAGTAATATAAGTCAGCTAAGATCCTTTTTGGGGCTCGTTAATTATTATTCGAAGTTTATCCCTAATTTAAGTTCATTACTGCATCCTTTACATAGATTACTTCGCAAAAATATTACTTGGAAGTGGTGTGACGAGTGCAATAAATCATTTTGTAAAATTAAAAATATGATGTTAACCAAACGGGTTCTAGTACATTACGATCCGGAGTTGCCGCTGGTTCTATCTGTCGATAGCAGTTCATATGGCATTGGCAGCGTCTTATCTCACCGGTTCCCGGACGGCACGGAGCGTCCTATTTGTTTCGCGTCGCGTACGCTCAACGCAGCCGAACGCGCATATAGTCAACTCGATAAAGAGGCTTTGGCTATATTTAGTGGCGTTATGAAACACCATCAATATCTCTACGGTCGGAGGTTTATAATCAAAACCGATCATAAACCACTCACATTCATTTTTGGACCAAAACTGGGCTTGCCGCAGACCGCGGCTAGTCGGCTGCAGCGGTACGCCACTAAGCTGGCCGCTTACGATTTTAAAATCGAATTTGTTAAGTCGATCGATAACGGTAACGTCGATGCACTGTCGCGATTGCCATTGCCTCATGAACGGAAACGCGATTTAAATTTGGTTTCGGTATCATATATTAATTACGTCGAGGAACATTTTCCAGTAAGCGCTAAAGACGTGGCTTCGTTCACGCAGAAAGATAAAATATTACAAAATATTTACAATTATGTCGTTAACGGTTGGCCGTCCGGGGCGGCATCCGAGAGTGAAACTCCTTATTTTAACCGTAAAGATTCTATCTCGTTAGACGGTGGTTGCCTGTTATACAATCACCGAGTGGTCATACCCGAGCCTCTTAGACGACAAATTCTCGGAGAATTGCACGAAGGGCACCTGGGGGTGGTAAAAATGAAAAATATTGCTAGAAGTTTCGTCTACTGGCCTCAAATCGACTCCGATATAGAAAGAATGTGTCGAGAATGCTCCGCGTGCTGCCGGCAACGCGACGCGCCGCCTCGGGCCGCGTTACACCCGTGGGCGTTCCCTGCGCGCCCGTGGCAACGGATCCACATCGACTTTGCCGAGTTTCAAGGTAAGCACTACCTCGTGACCGTCGATGCTCATAGCAAGTGGATCGAAGTTCAGAAGATGAGCACCACGACGGCCGGGGCGACCATATTAAAACTGCGGGAGCAATTTGCGCGATTCGGTTTGCCGACTCAAGTGGTCAGCGACGGGGGCCCACCGTTCTCTTCGAGTGAGTTTGCTGGTTTTATGTTAAAAAATTATATCACTCACACCATTACGAGCCCTTACAGACCGGAGGGAAACGGCGCCGCCGAGAACGCCGTTAAGTCGGTAAAGAGGGCAATGAAGAAGGCTAAACACGAGGGCGCAGATATCGACACCGCAGTTACAAAATTTTTGTTTCAATACCGCAACTGCGATCATGCGACAACAGGAGTGTCACCCGCAGAGGCCATGCTAGGTAGACGCTTACGTAGCAGACTGGACGTGGTCAAGCCGAGCGTGAGTACACAGAGCACAGTGGAAGCGGCGCAGGAGCGAGCGGGGGCGCAGCGCGGCGTGGGGGGCGTGGAGCGCAGCGCGGAGCCCGGCCAGCCCGTCCTGGCGAGGGACTACAGGCCGCGCGCTGACAAGTGGGCGCCGGCCACGGTCATCACGCGCGACACCCCGGTCACTTACCGGGTACGGCTCTCGGGGGGTCAAGAGTGGAAGAGACACATCGATCAACTTATCACTCCCAGGAAGCCTGGAATGCGTTTCTCTTTGTCACATTCGGAAACGCCCGCCGAATACAATAACGAGGAAACGTCACAAGTAGCATTAGAAAGTACGCAATCTGCTGAAAACGATAACGTCACTTTAAATCAGGAATTAGAAATTCAGGATTCAAATAACAATAATGAAGGTGTTACAAAGTCACCGAAACCATCTTTACCATCGCCTAAACGACCAATTAGGTCGTGTCGTGTAAAAAAATATGTTTAGTACCTAAATACGAAAATATTTACTTACATAATGTTACTAGCTATGAGATATTAGTAATAAATAAAAAGAATAATTAGCTATAGCAAATTTTTTTTTTAGTTAACTGAGTTAAAAGTTTTTTTTTTCTTTTTGTTACTTTACATATATATACAATTTTTTTTTTTGATTGCTTATTTGTTTATATTGTATACAATTTTTAAGGGGGGAGGTGTTACGTATGTTGAGGGTAATAGCAAATTAATAAAAAATCAGTTGCATGCATCCATTCGGTCGTATCATTTGTGCTCCCGTTATATTTACGAATATCTTACTGTCATCAATACAAGATTATACAATTTCGATAAGTGCGTTTTAATATTTAAACTGCGCCTTAAATTATTAAAGTTTACAAAACATATTTTATACAAATAAGTATTCACAAAACATCAAGATGATAATTTTTAATGCATATTTAATAGTTTTTTATTTCTGTTGTGTTCCAAACTGTACACTGTCACCGTGTTGTCATTTAAAGTGAAAATGTTATTCAGCGGAGATGTTCAGTGAACATTACTGAAGTTTTGGTGTCGGAATGTGAATGTCGCAGCACTGAAGCTGAAAGCACCGCCTGGCACATGCCGCGTCCGTTGGCAAACGCCAGTTCCGGGTTCGATGCCCGGGCCGGGCTAATGGTTAGAACAAATAGAGCCGCGCGATCCAGTTATAATTGTAGCCGGTGAATTTCGAGTATCAAGATAATTATGCTGGAATAATTTACACGTTGTGTGCAAATTAGTAGCTACAGTACAATATTTACTATTAGTTAGCACACCTATTAAATGTCATGATTTGTTATATTTATATAATTTCGCAAATATCTATACATCTATACAAATAAATAAAATTGGAATGTCTGTTTGTAATATTAAAATAACCGCTTTTTAACCGACTTCAAAAAAAGGAGGAGGTTCTCAATTCGACTGTATTTTTATTTTTTTTCATGTTTGTTACCTCAGAACTTTGTTCTCCCACTGCCCAGAGGTTGACTGGCAGAGAATGCTTTTAGCATTAAGTCCGCCTTTTGTTCTTATACATTTGTATGGTTCAATAAAGACTAAATAAATAAATAAATAAACTTTGGACTGGGCGAACCGATTTTAATGATTCTTTTTTTAATCGAAAGCTGGTGGCTGTCATGTGGTCCCATATAAATTTTATTGAGATCTGACAATGGCATCCATGATAAAATCATATAGGATGTCTTTTTGTATTAAGCAAGCGCGACAAATAGACGAATAACTCAATATCACGCCAACCGATTTCGATGATTCTTTTTTTAATCGAAAGCAGGTGCTTGTCACGTAATCCCACATAAATTTAAACGAGATCTGACAAGTAGTTTTAGAGTGGCTTTGAAGTCGGTTATTTTTTGTTAGTAAAATTTAGATTATACTAAGTCCATTTGGATGTATACATACACGGTACATATACCAAAACAACATTTTTTACAATTGTTGTTTGTCTGTCTGTCGGTCTTCTGTCTAGTCTGTCTGTTTATTCCGGATAATCTCTGAAATGGCTGAACCGATTTTGACTTTCACTAGCAGATAGCTGATGTAACAAGGAGTAACTTAGGCTACTTTTATTTTAGAAAAAAAATAGTTTGTTAGGCGATACGAAGTTCGCCGGGTCAGCTAGTTAATTAATAAAAATGAAGGATTTTTTTATTAAAATTTGATTTTTGCAAACATTTTTCTATGGTCAAACTACACCATCCCTTCCACTAATACCTGTAGTGAATGAAGAAGTTTCTCCAGAACTACACATTCACATGGTAGTTTCCTCAAATTTCCAAGGATTTTTTCCTACAACCTAACAGTTTCAGGCACACAGCACTTACTACACAAACAACTACAACTCACGATCCCAAACACATATCCGTTACATATACATCTATCCTGGCTGGGAATCGAACCAGGACTGTTTTCTTTGCGCGCAGGTTGACTACCAATGAGCTAGAGGGTCGACAGGATGATACCTAAAAGTAGTTTTTAAGAATGACTCGTTAATCTTATTGTTAGCTGAAATACACACATTTTACAGCACATTGATAAAATCACCTATCTATTTATTGGAAATAAACCGACTAGATGATGAAATATTAAGTGTAGTGACAAAATGTTCCAGAATGGTCGACAGCGGGGAAGTAGGTATTCAATAAATTTTATAGACAAATACTTCGCAATTCTCGTTCAAGTGTACACTGACGGAAAATTTACCACATGTTTCATGGAAGTCGGCTGTGCAATTAATAACAAATTGACTTTTTCCGTAGTCACCTAGGAATTGTAGGTATTGTAGTGGGTATCATAACATTCATTAGGTAATGATTTATTCGGAAATGTTACTAACAATACCAATCCAATGTAACGATTACCTGGTAGTGTAAAGTGGTGGTAACATTTCCGCTCGGTTGGACGAATTGTTACATACGACCGCAGTCGTTGGCTAGCAGGTAACGGAACTACCAACGAATGAGAATCGTCAGGCTCAAGTAGAAAGTGCAGAGTATCACTACAACAGGCTGTTCTACAGCAGACGCACCAGGAGTACCAGGAGTAAGGAACGGTGGATATTACACCACAAAAAGTTACACCGTGGAATGTGATGTATCTATTCTAAGTACATACATATAAGATAACATGGTATTCCTAGTCAATATTTTTTTCTTTAAAACAACCATTCAGCGTGGACCTGGTTCACGTCCCACTTAGCCCAAAGATATAGCAAAAAATATATAGAAATTCAAAAGTTTAGAACTAATATGACCTTCCGCACTAATCGCAAACATTTTACAATGGCAAATTTGCCTACAATACCCGATTACAATAACAGCTACAGCCGGCGACTGAGCGCTGTTTGTCCGCCTTCACCCGGTTCACGCCATTTCCGTATCTATCGGCTGACATTAAGAAAGAAAATCGCTTAAAACTTTAAGGTATCACATGCTTGACACACGCAAAGCAAATTGATATGTAATACATTCTGAGTAGATAGGAATTTCGCGTACGTATTGTCAAACTTTGCTGCCGACTGCGATCTCGAGGTCGTTCCTTATCAGCGCTAAATTGAAAACAATTGGGCTGAATACCTAATGTTTAATGTGTCAAGGATATCGCTACTGTCGCCACGTGCTCCCAGTAATCAAACTTATTTAAATATCACACTACTGGAGTTAGGTAAGACACTGACTCCTCCCTCCAACTCAGAAGTTATCTTGATTTGGTTTAGTTTTCTGCATTACTGGATTGTTTTATAATCTGGTTAGAAACAGGAAAAATTTAGTTTTTTCAGATTCGATCGTCACAATTTGTTATCAACGTGTTGTCCCTTGTCAGGCCGCTGTGTGTTTTGCTTTATATATTGGTCACTCGCAGTTGATTTCTATCATTTCAATGTATTCGAGGACATTGATAGATCAAACAAGTAACTTCAAAATTGAACGTTCTGTTTCATGCTGGTTATTACAACTGGGATCGATGCATGTACTAAACAGCAGGTGTGCACTTCTTTCTTCATAAATTGTACCTACTCAATGAGTCAAATGATGCGTAAAAAGACGATGAATCTACACTTTTTGAAATAACCGCACAACACCGTAGCCAATCCGCCCAAAAAGAAATTTTCACCTCGCTAGGTTATTTATTAATGAACCAATTTAACTATCGACACAGAATTTTACCTTTGTTTTCATTTTCATCATTTTTGGCAAAAACTCACCAGAACTTTTCAATCTCTTAGTTTGGAACAATTGTGAGAATCAGATAATAGAGTTATACATATATGTATGGGTAGAAATGGTCGATCCATGGTGCAGTGACGATTAACACCATAAGTATGGTATCGTAAAAGTAACTAGAGAAAGAACTGCAGAGCTATCGATTACCTAAATCCATACGGAGTGCAGTATGCAAATTGCAGAAGCCCTGCCCTGCGCTGGGACAGACGGACAGCCGGGCTAATTGGATGTAGAGGGTTACGTCTCAAGCAATTTATAATGTAAGACTTAAGAAGACTTATACAATATTGTAGTGTACAGTTAAACCGATGTCGTCAGTCGCTGGAGTTTTTACATTAGCAACTTGAAAGTCATCTTCGATGGGCCAGTTTAAACGATGCACGTCTCCTCCATTCTTTATCGTTATTCCGTTAACCAGGATGATTAAACGCAGTACCTTAAAATACTCTTAAATCTAAAAAAATAACGACGTCTTCATTGTAGTCTTCATTACGACCCCTGTGGCGCAATGGTTACCATGCCGGATCGCCGCACCAAGGGTCCTGGGTTCGATTCCCAGCGAGGCGGAAATTTTAATGATGAGTTTGAATTTCTGTTCTCGGTCTGGGTGTGAATGTCCTTGTCTAGTGTGTTGTCCATGGCACCCACGACACAGGGAATCCTAGTGTGGGGCTATGAGTGTGAAGCGTTATTTATTTATTATTTATTATTATCTTGCTCCAAAGTGACTTTATGTGATAACCCTACATCTCCCTCCAATTGGTAGGCAAAAATCTTCAATCATCATGTTCAAACATTAAAGTTGAAACTCACTCGCATTTTTAACTATGGTCTTGCACAATTTTCAGCCCCTTACTTCTTACTTTCCTTTATGTGACATCGACAATGTGGCCCTTGTACCTACGTACGACCATGATATCACTACTCACTTTCGCCTCTTGTCTTCCATCAATCCTCTTTAAATGATTTACATAACGATTAATTTCCATCATAACAACAGCCTGGCGCTGCAATAAAAGTCTAGATTCTGTTAATTTACGAGCCCCGCTCTGACCTTCGGCTACACGTGGATCCGGCACTCACAAAAACATATTCTCGAGTTTGTGTTGTACAAATACGCCCATCACGCATGTGTTGAAATAAAATGGACCCTATTATCTCTCGTATACGTACTCGCGAAGGCGAAAACGAAATCTAGAGGTTTCGGCTCGCAAATTTTTATTTGCGAATAATAATGGTTTTGTTTTGAAGCAAAAATAAACGAGAAAATTATTTTTGTGTTACGCCAGCTTTATACTCTGGGTTTTTCAATAAATTTGTGTGGTTAAGGTGATTGCGAAGATTGGCCGTGTCACCACAAGAAAGGCAATTTAAAATAAAAAACAGCACGATATTGAGCGCTGGTCTTTATTGCTTCTTAATATTTCGAAGATAAAAGATTTATACGAGAAAGATATCAAAATAAATCCAGAGCAATTCTTCAAACATATTTCTGGTGTGCATGGCCGTAGCTAGGGAGGGGCATTGTGGGGCAATGCCCTACCTTAAAAATACCAAAAACTGAGATAAATTATTATAATTAAATTGTTTATTCATAGTTTGAAATAAAAAGAATTGTAGCGATAGGTATCTAAACTTTTCCGAACATAGGTACCACAGTTTGTGACATTAAATTCATATTATAATAATTCTTTGTTCTGTGACCTAGGGAGCAGATCAATTATGATTTTTTACTTCTGCCCTACCTGTAACCAATGCTGCCCTACCTCAAATTCGACTCAAGCTACAACCCTGCTGGTGTGTCTCAGGAACTCATCTGTACTTGAATTCTGATCGTCTGTAACTGCTGAATGGATGGATATATGCTTGCCAACCCTATCCCAGTACCCCACTGAGTTCTGCACCCCCAGTATATTAGTGGTTGAACATGGTTTTTTATTTCCGGTTACCACGGTTTGGTAATGTAAATCTTACATCAGATATAAACGTGATATTCTGTTCTGTATGCGCTTCATTTTGTTAGCATCAAGTCCCCAACTGTCCCAGGTGTTACTGATACTTCTGTAATTTTGAGTTACGGTAACCATTTGTAATCAAGTGACCTATTGATTAGCAGTCAGAATCAGGAAGTTACATTATAATGGATAGTCAAAAAATTCATCGTACGCTGAATCCCTTTTTGATTTTAGCATAACAATAATAAGATTAGAGGCACGTTATAATGAGTATACATGAACATGTAATACTTTGGATTTCGGCACGACATTTCATCTCAGTCTTTCGTGGTGTATTTTTTATCTTCATTGAGTAGTGCAGTTTTTTGGCAAACAATTGAAAGTATGTTTGTTTGTCCTTCAGTCATACTCGATCATGCAATAAAGCACGTAGGATACTTTTTATGATCCTAAAAAATCATAGATTACCCCCAATTTATGTAAAAAATTCATAACAAAAGTAATTTACGCTTGGTGTAACGGGCAGGTCAGTTAGCGAGCGGACAATGTAACAAACTCTCGGAACAATAACACAATAAACAGCAGCAAAAGTCCGCTAAAAGCAATTTAATCAAAATAACAGTTCCACGCCGTTCACATTGAGTTAAATGGGTAAAAAACACAAACATTGCAAAAACAGCGCTATGTAAATACAGAGTGAGGAATTACACGAACAAAAACCGTTCAGCTGGACACGTACTGGGGCCTGGGGGAGACTGACGCCTACATGTCCTGTCCTGGGGTTTCAGCTGATGGGTCTACTAGAAGGTGGAGTCATAGATGCATTTGTATAATTTAGCCTTTTTAATTCTGGTATAATAGAGGTCACATTATAATTCAATTCTCCTAAGCAGCATACGACAGAGTCACTCCTCATCCTACTGGGCAATAATAATCATAATAAGGCGGTATTTCAGGGACCCACAAAATATTATTACAGTAGTACCTCGATTATTCGGACCTCAGTTATACGGATTCGCGATTATCCGGACTAAAAACCTCAAATAAATCGCGTCAAATGACAATATCCAAATACTTTAACCCTTTGGTTGTACTTAGTATTTATTAGTTTCAGTATTAATAAACAGTGATTTTTGATAAAAAGTTTAATTTATTTTTGTTGTTTTTAACAATTACCAAACATAATGTATTATGCTTTAATCTATCGTGTATAAAAACCGCTTTCTTTATACATTTGACTATCCGGATTTTCGATTATCCGAATGCCTAATGACAACAATTAGTCCGGTTAATCGAGGCTCTACTGTATACAGATTATTATCTGCGTGGTCAATGCCATGGACAACACACAGACAAAAACATACAGACAGATCGAGAACAGAAATTGAAAACCCATCATTCAAATTTCCGCCTCAGTGGGCATCGAACCCAGGACCATATGAATGGCGGGCCACACGCGTCGTCAAAGTTATGATAGAAGATGTTCGTACAACAGGAACGTCGTGTTAGCTTACCACATGAGGACCTCTAGTTGGAATCCTGCATTCTATACAATTTTCTGCTTATTAGAAAATAAATAATTGTCACTAGTGTTAGCAACAATTCCCGTCTCCGAAATGATGTACCCATCCATCGTGAGTTCTACATTCCACAGTGGATTTAGTCATTTAAGCTATCGGGACAATACAAGTGTTCCGAGCTATTAAGCATCAAAGTCTATCTTGTGTTCGATATCTATTTATGAATAACATCCGGGGTGACTACCTGGCTACTTAGAAGTTGTGACTAATTCCATGGGTGACCTATAAACACTTGAGTACGCTGAAGTTGTCGTCAATTACTGACTTCACTTTGAGATTGGGGCTTGACATCAGTTCAATACAAAGACACCAGGAGTCAGGACTAATAATCGGTTGTAACATAATGATCATATTACAGAAAGAACCAAACTACCCAGTGTTTGCCAAGCGTTAGTGTATTGTAGCGCAGTTGGGGCGTAACGGGTGTTGCCAGGCGGTGCGGTGCGGTGCGGTGCGGTGCGGTGCGGGGTGGTGCGGGGCGAGCAGAGGCCTTTGTGTTGCCAGTGTAATTAAATATTATTATTCGCAGCGCATGCGCTGTTGCCAACCCATTGTACGCCAATTGATTCGCGCTGACATTAGCTCCATTGTGTTTCCAGTTCGCTTTAGAAGGGTGCTGACTGCTGGTGCGATGCCGCTCACTTGTGCTCACTGCCGCTGCCGATGGAACACTTTCCACGATACTAATGTTAAAGAACGAAACTGAACGAATTATAACAATAAAAACACTCGCATGATTTTTGGATTTTCTAATTTTCACTTTAGGGGCCATCCATAAATTACGTCACACTAATTTCATGACTTTTTGACCCCTACCCCCCCTTGTCACAGCTGGTCACATCTGTGGGACCTCCCCCCCCCCCCTAGTGTGACGTCACATATTATGAAATTTTACACCTAGAAATTATTAAATTAAAACACCTGTTCCGAAATAAGTTTTAATTCCATTATTTTTTTTAAATTTTTACCTATAGGTACATACCACTTATTCGATTTTGAAATGTGACGTCACGAAATTTAGGACCCCCTCCCACCCCTTGTCACACAATGTCACACTTCATCGACCCCCTCCCTCCCCCCTAACGTGTGACGTCGTTTATGGATGGCCCCTTACCTCATAACGCAAAATCTGCTGAACCAATTACAATGTGTTCTTCACTTCGTATCATAATTGGTAGAACTATCAACGGATTTGTTAATAGAGAATAGAGATATTTCCAAGACAAAGTCAATGGCAGATGAGTGTGTTAAGGACAGGGACTATTACTGATATCATCGAGGGACACGTGCGTTGTCTTACACGTTGATATTTCCTATGCCTATATTGATTGCGTTCAACTTTGAGCTGCACTCCAGCACACGGACCATACACGGGCCATACCAAGAAAAAACAAATCAAAGGGAGGTAGGTGTGTGTCTTGGGACACCCGGTTGGAATTTACTTCCTTTTAATTTGCCTTATATTTATATATTGAATAATAGTCGTAATGACATAAATTAGCAACGTTTGGGAATATGTATTTAATTCTGTGGGCTTAAAGCGAATACTTTATTTCTTTCTTCTTGTCGGTAATCCATCCGTACCGTAAGTTGATTTAGCAAAAGCGTTTACAGTACCTACTCACACCAATGCATTTTTATGCAGTATGTTTTAACAATAGTTTGATTTGAAAATCATTTTATAAGTTATAAATAAGAATAAAGTTATAATACCTATATATTGCAGGATTAATGAATATCCTGGGGGTACGATTCTCGAGTACTTTAGTTCTGCGGGTACAAAAGCACCCCAAATGCATGCGTATTCAAAGACAGTTCACATGCGCAATACGCGAATGTGTTGTACGTGCCAGCTTTCGGTATCGACCACCTTTGGTACCAGTATCTGATCTATTCTGTGCTACGAGCAACGATGGCCATCTACTATCTGCTTATTTGTCTACCAGTTTGTCTATTTATAAAAAAGGCAATTTTTGTTCCCTATGCTAAATATTAATACACAAATATCAAAATTGTAAATGCCTTCCAAGGGCGAGGTATGGTGACAAACGCCTCAGAGTTGTAATTGCGTTCTATTTATAGAAGGAGCCAGGAGGGGACCTCCCGTCGCGTCCGGCGTCACGTAGCTCACCAGAGATTATATTATTGCTTTTAATCTGGCGCTGAAGTTTTTGCACTGCTATTTTTTACCCAATGTCTTCTAGGCAGCTTCAAGCGAATTGAATGTTTCTTTGCCGATTGACCTACGAGTGGTCACTCCACCACAGGGGCTATGAAGTCAGTGAATGATTTTCGCAGTCCATAGGTATAGACTATAGGGTTGCCATACGTCCCGTACACGGAACATACGAGACTGTCACCGTATTTGACCATCCCGTCCCGTATACCCGCTACATGTCTCGTATTTGTCTCGTATATCGACATAATACGGAAATAAAGCATTAGGTTAAGAGAACATTTCGGCATTTCATTTTGAGCATCGGAAGAGAAAACATCCGGTATTGGTTCCTAGAAATTATGGCAACCCTAACTATAGCAGCAAAAGTGCTGCATTCTACTAATGTTATAAATGTAAAAGGTGGTTTGTGAGGATATATAGATGGAGGAGGTTTGACTACAGTAAAGCTATTCTGTTTTGTAACTCGACAGCGGAATCCGCGATGGGTGTCAAACTTCAAACGACTAAAGATAGGATTTTGACACTCATCGCGGATTCCGCTGTCGAGTTACAAAACAGAATAGGCTTGCTGTAAGTGTAAGGGTTGTCATGATCTGTAGTAAGGTAGTTATTATCCCGGAAACCTGGGCGAAGCCGCGGGCAAGCGCTAGTCAGCCACGATGCCGACTAATATCCCAGGGACAAGAACGCCTGGAAATGTCAGTGCCGCATTCGGTTCCGTATAAGTAACTTTACAAATTAACCTACCTTACAATATTTTATGTCTATCTACATATCTTAGATTCATTATTATGAATGAAAAATATAATATAATATAATATGTTCTAAAAAATCTCTTGGAGTTGCTAGTCTACATTACCAATTTATCCTACATAGATACAGGACCGAACCTGGAACCATTTTGATAATGATGCACCTTACAAAAGATAACCTTTTTTGTGAATTGGCACCGTCCCTGTAGGTACTCGGAAGTCGCCTAGGCTGCACCATGAGGGGCGAGGGATTAGCTTCTACTCACAGTCATTTGGAGTTTCTGACTTGGATTTTGGTCACTCCTGTCTCCAGCACACTCCATGAACGCTCCATAATTGCTTCTGAAGTAAAATGTTATAATCACAATTTTTAATATTTAAGTTTATGATGAATGATGATGTGTCATAAACTTTGGCCAAACACCTCCTATGTCAATAACCCAGGCCACCTAACTACCGAGTGTAACTCGCTGCCTGTATCGTAAACAAACTTGTCCTCTTCGAGTCGCACAACAAGTATAACAAAACTGAAAAACAAACTTCATGGCTATTAGTACAAACAGTTGCTATGGGCGCTTATGATGTGCGAAGAGTTAATACATTGTAATCAACGACATCTGAAACCTCTCGGGATGCTACACTTTCACTCAAGCTGTATCCATTGCTCGCTAGGTATATCAAATTTCTAAGACGTTTTCCAAGGTGTCGTACGAAGCCAGTAATTGACAGCGAAGGGGGGACAACGCTCGGGTACGGCGCGGCGGCGACAGTGCAGTGGTGGAATCGGTCTCGTGAACACACAAGAGCCAGGCAGCTAAGTAAACACAGATGTTAGGACTAATATTAGTACTAGCCACTCTGAGTAATGACTAGGGCTGAGCTTACAAGCTAAATATCGATAGTTCTACACTTAACCTTTTATTAAATGTTACACCTATCCGGTTAGATTGCATAATAATGTTACTTAATTTACATCTAATATATACAATTCTCGTGTGACGCTTTTTTGAAGTTGAATTCCTCCGAAACGGCTCAACCGATTTTCGTGAATCTTGACTAGGGTGCGTCCATATTGACTAGGGTGGAGAATCGGACAACATCTATTTTTATCCCCCTACCCCTAAAAAATTTTTGGCAGAACAATGTTTGCCCGGTCAGCTAGTAATATATAAAACACAAAAAATGTTTGTACGGATGTCCTTTATAGACTCTGAAACCGTCCAACCGATATGCCTCAAAATAGTTTCATTTGAAAGGCAGTAATCCGAAGGTGGTTCGAGACAACTAAAACAATGCATTGGGCACATTCAGTCTATTGACAAAGTCGATTTTCCACTTTTCCCATACAACAATTTGAAGATGAACGTCAGCCCAAAAACACTGATCTGTCATTCTCATCAGAATCTTTTAAGCGTAGTGGAACACGTCCTAGCACTAGGTACGCAAAGAACATCAAAATGTTTGTTTGAATTCAAATAAAGTTATTATAAATAATTATTATTTTATTTTAAGCGCAATAAAAATGAGGCAACATCATAACATTAGAACGTCGTGAAAAAGTAGACAATTGAATAAGTAGTTAAAAGGTCTTTAACCTACATGCACTTTATCTTATGAAGGCTTGTCCAAATTCAGGTTAATGGCTGAGTTAAGTGTTCATCTACAAAACACAGAGGCATACTATAGTGGAGGAGTGGAGTGAGATCAACAAGTGAATTAATCATAACTTGAATACTAACAATAAATTAAAAAGGCTTTTTTCATACATACTTTGCAAGCAGTTAGGGGCCATCCATAAATTACGTCACACGTTAGGGGGGAGGGAGGGGGTCGATGAAGTGTGACATTGTGTGACAAGGGGTGGGAGGGGGTCCTAAATTTTGTGACGTCACATTTCAAAATCGAATAATTGGTATGTATAGGTAAATATTAAAAACAATTAATGGAAATAAAACTTATTTCGGAACTGCTGTTTTAATTTAATAATTTCTAGGTGTAAAATTTCATAATAATTTTATTATGTGACGTCACACTAGGGGGGGGAGGTCTCACAAATGTGACCAGCTGTGACAAGGGGGGGGGGGGGGGAATGGTCAAAAAGTCATGAAATTAGTGTGACGTAATTTATGGATGGCCCCTTAATGCTATATGACAAGATTCAAGAAAGTGATATGTAGTTTATTCTCATATCTTTCGCCATCAAAAAACATAATTAACCAATCTCAAGTAAAAAAACCTCCTTAACTATAAAACGTTTACGTATCGATAACAACTGTCGCACACTGGCCATCACTACGAACCATTTTAACGTAGAACACACATTTTCATATGTAAGGTGTTTGCATTTTAAATAGAAATTTATTATTACAGTTTTGTGGGTAAAGAGTTGCTTGGAGGGCAACCGCCTCTGCATGAATCTAAGTGTCGTACATGTAACATAGTAGATACATTATCTTACATCACACTCGTTCAAATGTGGTACTTTTTACGCACCTAAGTACACTTTTTATTTATTTTATGGACGCGCAGATTTAATAATTATAATTTAAGCACAAGTTTAAAGACACGGTTTATAAAAAGGTACGACATCGCTTATGCTAATGAAAGTAGAAAGTGTTGTCAGTTGTCATGGAAGAAGAAGTGGCTAGAAACTCCCAAGGAATGTCTCTCTACAGTTCAAGTTACAGAGAAATATTAATACTTATTCTATTAAGTTTTAATTACTGTATATTGTGATTAAACCGAGGTCTAAAATCATTAATGAAAAATCATTCATGAATTTGATCGACGTAGCTTACAACAGCTTCTTCGAACTTGTTCATTTATTCTATCAACTGTGTTTTCCACTTTTAAGAATTAAGGCGAGATTATTCGACCGTTGTAGGCATTTTGTTCACTTCCCTGTACCCCGCTCCCCTGAGTGTAAACTCGACCGCCGCGCCGTGAGCCGGCCGCGCGCGGCCGTGAGGTTAATGACCCCGTGCGTAGCTGTAGAGACCCTGTAGCCTAGTTGGTAGTGGACCTGCCTGCGAACTGCGAAGCGAGGGGTTTCGGGTTCGATTTCCGGCCGGGGCAAATATTTATGTGACAGATAAATATTTGTACTCGTGTCATGGCTGTTATTGTGATGTGTTATATGTGTAGTCCATGCCACCCGCGACACAGGTAAATACTTGTAACCTACTGCGGGGGTATGAGTGTGGAAGGGTTTTATTATTATTATTATTATTAGTAACTGCTCTGAGTTGGGGTGTAAGTATACTTTATTTTGATTTATTAATTGGAATTTTAGGTGTAATAAAATAGGAGTAATGATAATTTTAGCTTATCCAGTGGAGACTAGAGGTGAGTGGAGACTGACTTGAAATTTTATGAAACGACACTGTCCAGTGGAGACTAGAGCCTAGAGGTGAGTGGAGAGTGACTTGAAATTTTATGAAACGAAACTGTCCAGTGGAGACTAGAGGTGAGAGGAGACTGACTTGAAATTTTATGAAACGAAACTGTCCAGTGGAGACTAGAGGTGAGTGGATAACAAATAAGTAGGTACTTAGACTTACATACAAAATTGACTAATATCATCTAAATACTAACAAAAAATAACCAACTTCAAAATAACTCTAAAACTACTTGTCAGATCTCCCTCAAATGTATGTGGAACCACATGATACGCACCAGCTTTCTATCAAAAAAAGAATCATCAAAATCGGTTCACCCACAAATAAGTAGGTAGTTACATACAAAATTGACTAATATAATCTAAATACTAACAAAAAATAACCAACTTTAAAATCGAAACGAGTTTTTTTTCAGAATGGCGGACTTGTAGGTATGCCAGGTTCCGTACAAAAATGTTCAAACCCTTTGGATAACATATTTTACAAGTATGTTGAGAATGATAAAAAGTATAAGAATAATTTAAAATAAAAAACCTAAAGATACGTAAAAAATAATAAAAACAAAAAAATTAAAATGTGTGCAATTCACACGTGTTAGAAGTGTAACCTTCAAAAATTTTGTTTTCAAGATAATGAGACGAATGTAAAATTTCGGGAAGATGATAATTGTACTTTTACTATTCCACTCCACTCCACTCCACTCCACAAATTTTGACATTTGACTTTTGACTTTTGACTTTAGACTTTAGACTTTTTTGCCTTTTTTGACTTTTTTGACTTTGACTTTTTTGACTTTTGACTTTAGACTTTTTTGACTTTTTGACTTTTTTGACTTTTTTGACTTTCTTGACTTTTGACTTTTGACTTTTGACTTTTGACTTTTTTGACTTTTTTTACTTTTTTGACTTTTTTGACTTGTAACTTTTGACTTCTTTGACTTTTTTGACTTTTTTGACTTTCTTGACTTTCTTGACTTTTTTGACTTTTTTGGCATTTTTGACTTTTGACTTTTGACTTTTTTGACTGTTTTGACTTTTTTGACTTTTTGACTTTTTTGACTTTTTTGACTTTTGGCTTTTTTGACTTTTGACTTTTGACTTTTTTCGACTTTTTGACTTATTTGACTTTTTTGACTTTTGACTTTAGACTTTTTTGACTTTTTGACTTTTTGACTTTTTTGACTTTTTGACTTTTTTGACTTGTAACTTTTGACTTTTGACTTTTTTGACTTTTTTGACTTGACTTTTAACTTTTTTGACTTTTTTGACTTTTTGACATTTTTGACTTTTTTGACTTTTTTGACTTTTGACTTTTTTGACTTTTGACTTTTTTGACTTTTGACTTCAAGAAGTTTTCACTTCAATAATCATTTTTTCAAAACAATTTTCCACTTATTTCATAACGCGCCTAAATAAGGTATAACTTCAAAAAAGAAAACTGTCTCTCAAGCTCCCAGCCGTCACGACGAGTCGTTTGGCGACTGACACATGCTCAAGGGTGGTAGCTGTCCATGCGAACCCCATGGAGAAATAATAATAGTACTAATGGTATTAATTAACATTTAAAATCAATATTACCAATATAATCCCTCGAGGGGCCCTACCACCAGCGGGCCGGATTTAGTCGCCTTTTACGACACCCATCCGGCTTGGGATAGTGTTCTAAGCCGCCCTAATACGACAAGAATAATTGTGTAATTAGCACTTGACTTATACCAATACCCAAATACTATAAACAGTAACTAAAGTATAAAAACGAACAATTTTTATTATTTCAAATTACAGCAGTGTGGATACTTTGGACAGTACCTAATACGTTATATAAGAAGACGCGCGCGCGCCAAATTCGAAATTAAAATTAGTGTCGGAAATTCGACGAGGTGCGGCTACGATGCGGATTAGCACAGGTCCTACCTCGAAGGCGACTGGCGCGAGAGTAAAATTGAGTAAATCGACGCGTCGGGCGTTTCGTAGCTAGTGGAAAGGGAAAAAATAGGAATTGAAAGGGATGTTTTTCAAAATTTGATATTATTATCCGCCAGAAATATTGGTATCTATAGGACCTATACTGTGGTATATTTTTTATTATCTGGAAGCGATTAAAACGCGAATAAAACGCCATTTTTATGCCAGATTAGACCCCACTTTGTGATTTATTTCTATCCAATGAAATAATTGCTATCGTGTATCAAGTATGACGAAACGAAAGAACAAAGACTGTAAAATAACATATATTTTTTTTAGAATTGTATTATGTACCATTTATGAACGAAACACCTTCAAAAATACCATTTTTTGGGATAATACCGCCTTAAAATATTCAAGAAGCGTAAAAACAAATGGATCTCCAAAGGCCTAAAAGTTAGCTGCAAGACAAAAAGATATCTGCGGTTCAAGTACTATAAGTCACAATGCGAGAAGGATTCTTATGTTAAATATTCAAAACTATTAAAAAAATGTATAAATGTGTCAATTAGTAATTATAATAATAAATATATAAATGAATCTAATAATAAATGTAAAGCATCTTGGAATTTAATAAAAAATGAGAATAACAGCACAAAATTAATAAATTCTTCACAGAATTAGAAGTCAATGGTAAAAAAATTAACCAAAGCCAGGTAATTGCTGAACAGTTTAATAATTATTTAATAGGTTTAACCCATCAGGGTAATAATAATAATAATAATAATAATAATAATAATAATAATAATAATAATAATAATAATAATAATAATAATAATATGATTAATAACACATTGAAGTTTAACATGAGCAATAGCATTTTTCTTCGCCCATGTAGCATAGATGAAATTAAAAAAATTATAATGGCTTTAAAAAATACAAGTTCTGTGGGATTTGATGGAATACCCACTAAGGTGATAAAATACTCCTGTCATGAAATTGCACCGATTATCACTTTCTTGGTGAATCTTTCATTTGCATGTGAATCGTTTCCTAGTATGTTGAAAAAGTCAGTTGTAAAGCCCTTATATAAAAAAGGAGATAAAAAATCAATGGCCAATTATCGGCCTATTACTTTAATTCCGATTCTTTCTAAAATTTTTGAAAAGGCAATGTGCACTCGTATACAGAACTTTATTACACAAAATAATATTATTAAAAGACAACAATATGGCTTTCAAAAAGGGAAATCCACTACTCATGCATGTTATCATCTTGTAAATGAAATAATTGGAATTTTAGATAGTAAAAAACGTGCGGTTGGCATATTTTTCGACATGACAAAAGCATTTGATTTTGTTTCTCATACTTTACTTATCGATAAATTAAAAGTAAAGCAAAGCATTAAATTGGTTGAAAACTTACTTGGAAAATAGGCTGCAATGTGTTTCAATAACAGGACTTAACAAAGAAAATGAAGTAATCGAATTTGAATCAACATATAAAGAAAACAAATTTGGTGTGCCTCAGGGAAGTGTTCTTGGTCCTCTTCTATTTCTATTGTATATAAATGATTTACCAGATTTTTTTTTTTTTTTTAATGCTTTTAGCAGGCAAACGAGCAGACGGGTCACCTGATGGTAAGTGATCACCGCCGCCCATGGACATTAGCAACACTGGGGGCGTCACCAACGCGTTGCCGGCCAAGAAAATGACGATAGACCCGCTTTTTGAAGGACCCCATGTCATAGCTTAGAGGGAACACCGATGCAGGAAGTTTGTTCCATAGTTTACACGTACGAGGTAGAAAATTACGTGAGAACCGAACTGTGGACGAATGCCAGGTATCCAGGTGATGTTGGTGGAACCTGGAACCCCGTGATGTGCGGTATCGAAAACCAACTGCAGGTATTAAGCCAAATAGTTCTTCAGAACATTCCCCATTGTACAGACGGTAGAATACGCAGAGAGAACCTACATCTCTCCTCAATTCGAGTGATTCTAGTCCGTCTGTAAGCATGGGATCGTCGACAAGACGAATAGCTCGCCGTTGAATTCGATTGAACGGATCCACTTGGCTAGCTGGGGCTCCAGCCCAAAGGTGGGAGCAGTACTCCATGTGTGGTCGAATTTGCGCCTTATAGAGCATCAACCTGTGCTTAGGCGTGAAGTACTGCTTAGCTCTGTTGAGCACTCCCAATTTCTTTGCGGCTAGTTTGGCCTTACCAACCAAGTGGTCTCGAAACTGAACTTCATTCGAGATGTCGACACCAAGGATCCCAATGCTTTTAGAGATGTTAAGAGGAATGTTCTGGAACTGTGGTGCTATGACAAATGGGGTTTTTTTAGCGGTTAACGCGCAAACTTGTGTCTTCTCGGGGTTGAACTGGACTAAATTTAGTCTGCCCCATTCTGAGACCCGCTCCAGAGATGTCTCGACTTCAGACACAAGTTTCATCCGCTTCTCCTCAATCTGCACCCGAGAAAGGTTTGCTCGGCCTGTATAACGGGCGTCACCCGTGCTGTCATCAGCATAGCAATGAATATTCTCGATGTCCAGCATATCATTGATATGCATGATGAACAGTGTAGGTGAAAGCACAGAGCCTTGTGGGACGCCAGCATTTATGGGCTTCGTATCTGAGCATGTTCCGTCAACGACGACCTTGATGCTCCGCTCCGATAAAAAACTGGCAATCCATTTGCACATTTTCTCGGGTACTCCGTAGGAAGGAAGTTTAGACAATAATGCCTTATGCCACACCCTATCGAAGGCCTTTGCAACATCCAAACTTACAGCCAATGCTTCTCCCTTGCTCTCGATTGCTTCTGCCCAGCAATGAGTAAGGTATACTAAAAGATCGCCAGCTGACCTGCCGTGGCGGAAACCGTATTGACGGTCACTAATCAGCTGGCGATCTTCTAGATACCGGAGCAGTTGAGTGTTTATTATACGCTCCATTAGTTTGGAGAGCAGAGAGGTTATGGCGATTGGTCTGTAGTTGGATGGATTTGACCTGTCTCCCATTTTGGGAATAGGGTGGACCAGAGCTACCTTCCATGGAGACGGGACAATGCCGGCAGAATAAGAGAGTTGGAATAGGCGCGTTAAAACCGGGGTCAACTCCGGAGCGCACGTTTTTAGCACAATAGCAGGTATACCATCTGGCCCATTCGACTTACTACGATATTACTGACAATCCATGTATTCTATTTGCAGATGATATTTCCATTATTTTGACACGAACTAATGACGCTGAAAAAGATATAATCGAAGCTAATAATACTATACACAACATAATCCAATGGCTCAGCAATAATAATTTAATTGTTAATCTAACCAAAACTAGTTATATACAATTCCTGACCAAGAACAAAAAAGAAATCAAAATTGACTTAAAATACAATAATAATCCTATTACTCAAGTAAATCATACCTCATTCTTAGGCATAACTATAGATAATAAATGCAACTGGAAAGCACATATTGACAAAGTGACGTCCAAAATAAATAGATTTGTATTCGTATTTCATAAACTTAAACAAACATCATCGAGGTCCACATTGCTGACTGCCTATCACGGATATATTGCTTCTGTACTTCGATACGGTCTCATTATTTGGGGAAACTCACCAGACATTAATAAAGCTTTTATTGCCCAAAAGAAGTGTATCAGGGCCATTTGTGGGATACCACCTTGGGAATCCTGCAAATCTTTGTTCCGCGAATTAGAAGTGCTTACGTTGCCCTGCATGTATATATTAGAGTTGGCGTTATTTTTAAAATATAATGAAAGTCTTTTTGTTAAAGCCAAAGACGTATATGCAAGTAACACGCGTAATCCAGATCGTATTGTATTGGGGAAAAGGATCAATACCACACTTTATCAACAAAATAGCTATGTGATGTGTGGCAGAGTTTTTAATGATTTGCCGGGTAAAATCAAATGTTTACCAACACCAAAATTTAGAAATGAATTGAAAAACTGGCTTACAAAAAAATGTTATTACTCTGTAACGGACTTCTTCCTAGATCAAGATAAATAAATTATAACATAAATTTAATATGACTAGAAAATTATTAACAAATGATTAATATGAATGTATTATATATTTTATATTGAGTGATAAAGTTAAATGTTAAATTAATATAATGTAATATAAATTATGAATGTTAATGTAATTGGTAAAATAAAAATTAGTATTAAAATTATTAAGATTACTATTGTTGCTTAAGAAGATTATTGTACACCCGAAATGGGTCCCTGTTGAGAATAGTTCATACCTGTATAACATCTTATGTGTACCAACAGAAACAATAAAGATTATTTCTATTTCTATTTCTATTAAAATTAGTACCCAGGAGTCATCAGTGAAATCATGCTAAGCAACATCAAAGTCTTATAAAACCAAGGCTCATTTTACATACTTATATTTCACCACTTCATTAACATCAGGAAGAATAATCAACCGTAATTTAGAAGTCTTTAGCAGAGCGGCTCTATCAAGCGGTCGAATCCTGAATTAAACACGTTTCTTCTCCATCAAGTAATAGTGTCAACAACTCGTTTATTTAGAGCTCGGGTTAGATCAATAAATTCAAGTGAGTTCCCGGTAGCGCGCTACGAATTAGACGTGTTCGGGGAATACTTGTGAAGAAATAACGAGTCCGGGAATACGGTAAAAATAGCACCCGGTAATAGGGGATTTGCATTACTGATGTTCAATACGGTTTGAAAAAAGTTTTTATTGTGCTTCTTGGTTTGTGCGTAAAGGTGGAAATGGGGAGACATTTATTTTTAGACATAAGATTGAGTAACATGTCCTGAAAATGAGAACGTTGCTTGCTCCAGGACCAGCACCCTGCAACTATTTTTATATGAAACTAGCTCACCCGGCGAACTTCGTATCACCTAAAAAACTATTATTTCTGAAATTAAAATAGCCTAATTTACTCCTTGTTACATCAGCTATCTGCCAGTAAAAGCCCCGTCAAATTCGGTCTAGCCATTTCAGAGATTAGCCGGAACAAACAGACAGACAGACAGACAGACAGAAATTGTGAAAAACGTTGTTTTGGTATATGTACCGTGTATACATCCAAATGCACTTAGTAAAAAGCGGTTATTTTATTATTACAAACAGACACTCCAATTTTATTTATTTGTATAGAATAGACTAGAGCTCTGCCTGTGGCTTTGTCCTCGTTTCCCGGGATAATAAATACCCTTTATCTATCCCGATATTGGTAGGACTATAATAACCAACAAATGCCCTCTGTGAGTGATCACTGTCACCCATCATCAGTGACAACCTTTGATCATATGGTAACACCAAAGGTATCACTTGCGTTGCCGGCCAAGAAAGAAATGACTGTTGTCACGGATCTAAAAAAAGACGGACGTAATCCCAACAATAAATTCGGTGAAGCACCCATAGTAATACCAACTCTGTATTCGTACAAGTACACACACCCACACATTGACACCATACTGCTTTGACATTGACACCATAGCGAATCAAAAATTACGCACACATGGTAAGCGGGCGGCCATTGCTATGCTTCACTCTCGATTAGACGAGGTTACGTCCGTCTTTTTTTCAGGTCCGTGACTGTTGTAAAGTATTCTGTTTTATAAGATTGCAAGGTGTCGTCACATGTATTGTTTAGTAAAGATGTCGCTCCGGATGTTGTGCGAGCTGCTCGCAAACAAATAAATAACGGAAACTGGTGAAACTGCGGGACAATGCACTCACAATGTAAGGATGTAGTGGGGAGTGTTAATATTGGTGATCGACAGTTTTTATCTATACAAATAAATAAAATTGGAGTGTCTGTTTGTAATATTAAAATAACCGCTTTTTAACCGACTTCAAAAAAGGAGGAGGTTCTCAATTCGACTGTTTTTTTATGTTTGTTACATCAGAACTTTCGACTGGGTGAACCGATTTTGATGAATCAATCATAGAACTTAAGTTGGAGAATCAACACTTCAATTTGATAATTATATTTGCAAATTTAAATAAATACGAATTATTACATTGTTATTTAAATTTCATGAGAAAATCTCAGCCTCAAAACCGTAGGATGTTTAGAAGACGTGTACAATATTTTGGTTTAGTACCTGAATAGATGCCGAAAGTATGTGCACATATAATTCGAAAGTAATATGTGTTATATTGGTAAATTCAAAAGCATAGTCTCCCTGCTTGTTCTGAATTAAAATAGCAAGAATGCTATACCTGTAATTTAAATTAACTACTTAAATATGTGTATGTATGTGAAAGTGTTTCCTCGAGGGAAAAACGATAATATTTCATCAAACTCTTTAATAAATTTAAGACTGGAAAAGGAACTTCTCGATACTCACACTCAAGTATTGGTACCTAATGACTTATTTTCAAACCAATGATTCAACGTATAAAATGAAAAACAAAAACCTGCATACTTAATACCATAAAATTATAATTTAAATACATAAAAATACCTCAGTACTTGTTTGTTTATCATTTACATAAGTAAAATAATATTTTGCGTTTATGACGCTATTGCCGTGGAATGCATGACATAAAGTGATAACGAATTCATAAAGCAAATACATTCCCAACTGAATTTATTCCAATTTATTTTTATTAAAATATTGTAATAAGAATAAAATTAACACAAATTAATTCAAACAAAGTGGCCTAATCACAAATTATAACTGTGTTGTTGCTAAATTTTAACGAAATGGAGATCATAAATTAATTTATGTGTATTATAATACTACAATTTCATCATCCCAAGCTCTACATAAGAAGAAGATTAAATTATTATGAAGAGGACAAGAAATCGATACGTTGTTCGTGCGCTGAGGTAATTAATGCACATTATTAATATGAATTAATACAGATTCGCAGAACAAAAACTGATATTGACTTCGTGTCCCTCGACGCAATTAGCAGCGAGACTGGTAGTCCTTATGAGTCAAGACATAAGGGTGTTATTTGGTTGAATACATACATTACTAATGAATAACATGGCAAGGAGGATAGGTACGTGACATCTTTTTGTCTCACTTGATCAAATATTATATTAACACTGGATGTTTGATATATTACTCGAACTTACGATATCACAATGACAAAGACATGGTAGACCATTACGTGCCTTCAGGCTTCAAATATGAAGTCAACGGAGTCAAAAAGCCGCCAGACCGTTATGCTGCAGTGTTTTAACTGATTGTATGGAACTATACTATACTATACGCAACCGATGCGCCTGCGCACCCAAATGGATATGAAAGAACGATATATTTGATAGTTGACGAACCTTTAATAAAAAAACTTGATTCAACGATGAAACAGTCATTAAAATATTTCCCGGAGAAATCAGGATTTACCACACACTTATTTTTATTAATTTTAATCAAGTTTTTTTTATAATAAAATTGTTTAACGGCTAAGGTTCAGTCAAGTGTAGTGAGTACATTCACCGATGACGGTGCGTCAGTAATATTACAATAATTAATTCTTTTTGCAGGAAAAATAGTTGAATAAAATTATGCATTCCTGGCAATAATCATCTATTATTATGAACGCTTGTCGGAATGTTATTTGAAATTAAAACTCTAAAATTAATACCTACAAGCTACTCATTACCTCGTTACTTTGTTAAGCCATTGTCAGGATTTTGAAATAAGTACCTTGTTTGTAATGACATCATGACATTCTGATTGTATTGTTGGCAGAGGAAGTTTCTCCCAGTATCAGCTATTTGACCTGGATATTTAAACTTCCTTACAGGATTCATGAACTTAGGCCCTGTAACTGAACACTACTCTGAGACGAAATGACGAGTGACGTTGGAAAATCTTCTAAAGCAACCGATCTAATAGGCAGTTTGAGCCGGAGAAATAATAGCAAATCGCAAACTCCATTGCATATTTTCATGTTTATGCATGTCATCGTGATATTGTGATCAGCGTGATATCAGTGTGATATGCGTCAGTTCGTCAGCTCCAGACTAAACAGAGCTCGTAAAATAGATCTTGGACTATTCTCCGATTGCTCTGCTCCACACTACCCACATTCCTATTTCGTTATCTACCACCGTCTACACAGCGTTATGATTATACAGATCATTAGTAATATCGATTAATTATTAATTTGATCCTTGTCTCGAGGTCGGCCGTCACACACGTGTTCCGATCTAACTACCTACCTACAATATGATTTATCTACAGACTCGCTTGAAATCAGCACCTAGACTTGTTTTGAGTCAGCTGAAAAATTATTTCAATTATGTTACTTGACAATCTGAATTTTGAATAGCTGCTCTCTTAAATTTTAGAGACTCTTTGATTACTTTATCTGATGTCCTCTTAGCAACTGTTTCCTATAGTTCTGTGTTTCATGTGGTCTCAAGCCTTTACTTGATTGCTGAAAGATGGTATTGCTGTATCAAAACTCATACTGGTTTTGTAGTCCATCTGTTCTTTTATTTCTAACCTGGAAAGGATCTTTTCTGTCAGCGTGTGAAGTTTCCACAAAAATTTTAGTAACATATCTACTTCATTTCTTAGCTAACTTTTTTTTGTCAAATCATCTGTTTTATTTTCATACGCAACGGTGTCTATTTTCCATTTGTTATTTTCTAACTTGTCTGCCATTCAGTCTCGTATTACCCGTGATCAAATAATGTTAATCAGTAAAATATATTCCAAGAACATAAAACGGAAGAAACGGACAGCTCCGACGACCAACATAAGATCAATCAATTTGCAAACTGGAGACTGAAAACACGTTTCGTAATGTTAATAAAGTTTCTCAATTAACCTTGATCTTGCTCCAGCGGCCGAGTGTTGTGTGTCACGCCGACATGTCGTCACGTCGTCATGTCGTCATGTCACTCACTGCCAGCGTCGTTGTCGTGTCGTGTCACCCACGTTATCAGCCAGTCACCCGGCTCCCCTTATTACCAAATGGAAACTGAAATTACCGAAAAATTTTAGACAGTCTAAATATGTCATCATAAATTATAATTATCTTCAAAACACTTCACCAGAAAATAAATTCAATATTTTTTACACATTATTTGATGTCGATTAGGCATGAAGTTAATTTTGTAATGGTTATAACTTTATGTCACAGCTCTCCTTCTACAATGTTAGTTTCAGCGCTTAAAATGATTATGTAATTTTATTGACTTTTGTTTAAAAGAAATGTATGAAGGTGCTCAATATTAACAAAATGCCATCAAAAACAAAACTTGTAAAAAAAACCAAGTCTCGCAACTCAGTTCTTCTACCGTAAAAAGTTGTGAGATCCATGTAATACCAAGTCGGTTAATTTATTCAGTTCCTACATAAGGGTCCTTCTGTCTTAAGTTATTACGTAATTAGCTAACCTAACAAGTAACAACATCTTATAGTGACCATATTATCAATATTAAAAATCTTTTATGTTTTAAATAAATAGATCGACTTGACCATCGCATAAAAACACAATGTATCTCACAAGTAATACCTACATATTATATTAAATTTGATTGTTTAGTGCGATTGCCAAGTCAATCTATTTATTTAAAACATAAAAGATTTTTAATATTGATAATATGGTCACTATAAGATGTTGTTACTTGTTAGGTTAGCTAATTATGTAATAACTTAAGACAGAAGGACCCTTATGTAGGAACTGAATAAATTAACCGACTTGGTATTACATGGATCTCACAACTTTTTACGGTAGAAGAACTGAGTTGCGAGACTTGGTTTTTTTTACAAGTTTTGTTTTTGATGGCATCTCATTTCTTTTTGTAGATATTTCTACTTTTTTCCTTTTACAAGTTACCTTTGAACATAATTATATCTAGGTACCTATCTACACCTATTATTCCATTATATTATATACAGGTACACTGATTCATTCACTGTAAATGTAACTTTGTTATACAGGTACAGTGATTCTTTAACTGCAAATGTAACTTTGTAATCCTATATATTTATATGGGATTACAAAGTTATTTATGCAGTTGATGTATCTAGAAAACTGGATCGAAATTGCAAAATATTTTAGTTTTTCCTTGTTCTATACACTAAACACTAATTGTGTTCCAAATTTGAAGCTTCCATGTCTGCTAGAAGTGCCTTAGAGTTTTGATGATCGGTCAGTCAGTCAGTGAGTGACGAAATTAAGAAACTTTGACTAGTTATAATTCTTAAACTACTGGTTCAAATTGAATGAAATTTGAAATATACCGTGTTTATACAATGCCTGCTTGGTTACCAAAAATTCAGGCTTCTAGCTTTATCCACAACGAAGTTATAGGGGGTCGAAAATGGCCTGAATTGCTTCGAGAAAAGGATGGTACGGCCGTGCCGCTTTTTTGCTCGACTTGGCGGGGGCACTGCCGTGCCCCCAGATTCAGAAATATAAGTTTTGTACCTGATCAAGCAAATAGGACCATAGAACATCTCTATCTAATCACTGTTGTTACGGATCATAATGAGATGATGCAACCACCACCGAGTATTAATACTCCAGCATTTCGCTGACACACAACGTTCTTATCTCCGGGCAATAGAGTCCGGTATCGCGCGTCCCGTCACGTGTTGTTGTTTGCCGACGTTTAGTGAGAGCGATCGTATTCGAAATGAGTTTCCATGTCGTTGTGCCTTCATTATTCTGTTGTCAAGTGCTGTATGCTGTATATCTCTGTCAGGGCTTCCGAGATTGGTAAACAGTTTTATTACAGCTTCAATAACCGTAAAAGTCATGAGATAGTTTTAATCAAACATTTGTTGTGACTCTATGAATGTATGTACATTACTATCACCTATCTTACTTACACAGCTCGCGGGTACCTAGTGAATATAATACAATTATATATTGTAGCTAGAGGCTAGAGTGTTTGAATTACTCAGCTCAATAATTGTCAGTTGATAAATCTTTCAAGTTTTGTTTTAGAACTTGCTAAATCTATCTAATTATCTAATTATCTGTCTAATTAATTCAGTTTGCTTCCTTCCTTCCCTCTCTCTTCTCCTATTCACCTATATTTGTGTTATTATAAACTTAAATGTCCTCTATATTATTTGTGCACCTTTACCCCATTTAATCTTACTTTATTCAGCTCTCCACATCTTAAGGTTGTCCGGAAGAGATCGCTGTGTAGCCATAAGACCGCCTTTTGTACCTCCTGTCAACTTCACTTGCCTACTTCTTGATTGTGTTGTATTATTTTATTGGTGTACAATAAAGAGTTAAATAAATAAATAAATTAATTAATTAACTAAAGGTCGATGCATACGTAATGGCGACGGGACGAGGACGGGACGATGACGGGACGTGATTATGAAATAATAAAAAATTATATAATACTTATTTTTCAACTTACTGCCATTCATACAGATCATTATAATATTATACTGTAAGTTGATCCGAAGTCGATACTGAATGCATGAAATTACGAGTTATAAATTTAATATGACTTGTGAAAATCATCATAGCTTTCTTCTCAAAGGAAGTTATCCATCTGGACACGCGTAGTGGTTTATCAATTTACTCCTTAAATAGTGAAGAACCTAAGTCCAAAACAGGTATGGTTGGTAATGACGAAATGAGTTTACACTTACAAGGACCACCCTCCAAGGTCTTCAAGGGAACCAGCCGGATAATCTCACCCGTTGCCGGCCGGTTGGCCTGTAGCCGTGACAATGAACTTTACTCTTGATTTAAGTAAGGTTGTCGGTTTGTGGCGTAGTTTAAATTGACGAGATAAAGTTTAAAAGATAACTTTGTGGTGTTAGCGATAAGCGAAGTTAATCACTGTGTAAACAGAGTGCAGGAAAGGTGTAGGTTTTGTTTCGAAGTACAGGTTATTTGTGTCGGTCTACGTTAATTGTTCAATTGTTCAGAATAGTTTAACTAACCCTATAATAAAATAAACATAAACGTGCACTTATGTACGCGCGTGAGAAGTTATACTTGTTTGGTATCAAAAAAACAATTTCAAAAAACAATATTAAAAAAACAACATTCAAAAACAATATTCTAACAATATTAAAATAGAAAACAATATTTTTTTTTTCAAATGAGCGTTTTTAAAAACGCGCGTGACGTTTTTGGTCACCGTCGTTTTTATGTCACCGTCCATGTTACTAATCTTAAAATTTCACTCTCATCATTTTTTCCATTTATTCATAACGCGTCTAAAGAAGTATAACTTCAAAAATCTTAATTTACATGTTATTGTTTTCTTTTCTCTATAACTATCTTATACAATGTATCATACAAATTACATAGGGATTTACCGTATTGGCAATTATCAGTAGATATCGAAGATATTTCGTTCACTACGTATCAAAGTTTCCTTGATGAAAGTCAAAATTTTTCACGTATTTTATCACTATTAATAGCGGTGAAATTCCCACTGGCTGATGCAACGTTTTTTTCCTCTACGCGGCTGATGCAATTATGATCTAGTATATCACTCATATTCTCACCTTCCACACGTTTACTGGACTACCCTTTGGCCGAGTCCTCTGAACCCTGATTAGCGAGAGGTCCCGGGTTCACAGAATAGACGTAGCATCTGGGGGCACGGCAGTGCCCCCGCCAAGTCGAGCAAAAAAGCGGCACGGCCGTACCATCCTTTTCTCGAAGCAATTCAGGCCATTTTCTACCCCCTATATCTTCGTTGTGGATAAAGCTGGAAGCCTGAATTTTTAGTAACCAAGCAGGAATTGTATAAACACGTTATATTTCAAATTTCATTCGATTTGAACCAGTAGTTTAAGAATTATAACTAGTCAAAGTTTCTTAATTTCGTCACTCACTGACTGACTGACCGATCATCAAAACTCTAAGGCACTTCTAGCAGACATAGAAGCTTCAAATTTGGAACACAATTAGTGTTTAGTGTATAGATCAAGGAAAAACTAAAACATTTTGCAATTTCGGTCTAGTTTTCTAGATACATCAACTGCATAAATAACTTTGTAATCCCATATTTAATGAATTACTGTACCTGTATAACAAAGTAACATTTGCAGTGAATGAATCAGTGTACCTGTATATAATATAATGGAATAATAGGTGTAGATAGGTACCTAGACATAATTATGTTCAAAGGTAACTTGTAAAAGGAAAAAAAGTAGAACTATCTACAAAAATAAATGAGATGCCATCAAAAACAAAACTTGTAAAAAAAACCAAGTCTCGCAACTCAGTTCTTCTACCGTAAAAAGTTGTGAGATCCATGTAATACCAAGTCGGTTAATTTATTCAGTTCCTACTTAAGGGTCCTTCTGTCTTAAGTTATCACGTAATTAGCTAACCTAACAAGTAACAACATCTTATAGTGACCATATTATCAATATTAAAAATCTTTTATGTTTTAAATAAATAGATTGACTTGGCAATCGCACTAAACAATCAAATTTAATATAATATGTAGGTATTACTTGTGAGATATATTGTGTTTTCATGCGATGGCCAAGTTCAATTCAATATGAGGACTCCATTGTAAGCGTGAATCTATAGTAAGGCCAAGGAATTTTGTTGAATTTACAAGGTCAAGTACTTCCTTATTTATAACTATTTGAGTTGGTACCTGTTTCACATTTGGTAATGTGAATTTCATACATTTCGTTTTACTAGCATTTAACACTAGGTTGTTACATGTAAACCATTGCAACACTTGGGAAACAGTATTATTTACATCGTCAAAACATTTTTTTCTCCTATCAACTTTAAAAAGTAATGAGGTATCATCTGCAAACAATACAGTTTCACAGTATCATTTTGATGTATTAAATTTGATATTATAGTCCCAATCACCGGAATTTCATTTTTTCGGAAATCGACTTGCGGTCACAAGTCCTCATAATTAATAATTAAATAAAAGTAATCAAAGTGCATCTCTACTACTACTACTAGCGTCAAAACACAATGTACCTCACAAGTAATACCTACATATTATATTAAATTTGATTGTTTAGTGCGATTGCCAAGTCAATCTATTTATTTAAAACATAAAAGATTTTTAATATTGATAATATGGTCACTATAAGATGTTGTTACTTGTTAGGTTAGCTAATTACGTAATAACTTAAGACAGAAGGACCCTTAAGTAGGAACTGAATAAATTAACCGACTTGGTATTACATGGATCTCACGACTTTTTACGGTAGAAGAACTGAGTTGCGAGACTTGGTTTTTTTTACAAGTTTTGTTTTTGATGGCATCTCATTTCTTTTTGTAGATCGATCTACTTTTTTTCCTTTAACAAGTTACCTTTGAACATAATTATATTTAGGTACCTATCTACACCTATTATTCCATTATATTATATACAGGTACACTGATTCATTTACTGCAAATGTTACTTTGTTATACAGGTACAGTGATTCATTAACTGCAAATGTAACTTTGTAATCCTATATATTTATATGGGATTACAAAGTTATTTATGCAGTTGATGTATCTAGAAAACTGGACCGAAATTGTAAAATATTTTAGTTTTTCCTTGATCTATACACTAAACACTAATTGTGTTCCAAATTTGAAGCTTCTATGTCTGCTAGAAGTGCCTTAGAGTTTTGATGATCGGTCAGTCAGTCAGTGAGTGACGAAATTAAGAAACTTTGACTAGTTATAATTCTTAAACTACTGGTTCAAATTGAATGAAATTTGGAATATACCGTGTTTATACAATGCCTGCTTAGTTACTAAAAATTCAGGCTTCTAGCTTTATCCACAACGAAGTTATAGGAGGTCGAAAATGGCCTGAATTGCTTCGAGAAAAGGATGGTACGGCCGTGCCGCTTTTTTGCTCGACTTGGCGGGGGCACTGCCGTGCCCCCAGATATTGATTTTAACAGTTAATTAATAATATTGTTACTATTTTTATTTCTCCGTAAGGCCTGCCTGGATAGCTCCACCCTCTCGCTATTACTATAGAACGCGCATAACAATATGACAATTGCAGTCATTATTATTCGCCAGTTCCACGTGCGTTCGCCGTGAAAGTCCATGCGTGGTTACACAATGCTGTCTCCATGTAACAGTCGATTACTGTCGGCTACCGTCCGCGTCGCCAGATACCTACTACAGATACGAATTCTATTTCTTTTGTTGGTTGCCTGTGGTTGACGGTTGACGGTTGACGGTTGTTGTTGGGTAACCTATTCCATAACTAATTGTAAATCGTTGTAGATGGTACATACCTACTCGGAGTTGGTTAACGTAGGTTAAAATAAATGTTCGTCATTATTTTTAATTCCGGCTGGTAAACGTGTTGTACACCCTGCCTTTTCGGTATTTTTAATTGGTATAATTTTCCTTTTATAAATTTTAAATCCAGTTTATAGAGCTCTGCTTGCAATGCAAAGCAAGAAATTCTGGTTCCATCTGTGGGACTAAGATTTATTTTAAAGTTAAATGTATTATTTCAGGATTATTATTTTATAGGAGTCCAAAAGAAATAATCATGAGAATAAAAAACCGGAATAATTTTATTAAATTACAATTAAAATACTACTGTGATTTGTGCGTCGTGAAGATTAAAATGTATTACTTAGTTAATTTCTTAAAACACACCATACATAACATCTACAGACTTAATTTTAGCTATTACGAGCAAAAAATAGAAAGATTAATATGCAAGTATGCACGGCAAATATGCGCACGTTCAACAATGTACTAAAAAACTTAAACATGTAGAACTGCTGTGACAGTTGACAAAATGATTTCAATAATATAAAGCAATAATAATTAAGCACCGGCTTCTGCAACTAATCAAAGGAAAAAGTACTTTAATATCTACTTACATTTTAAAGGATGAATTACTAAAATTACTGTGAAACCAATGTATTTTTAACCAATAATTTAAAAATACTAAACACAAAATTTTTTGTGAAAAACGTTTTTTTAGTTACGCAAGCTTTTCTATATTTTTCCTCGGGAATGCATTTCCAAGAATTCTGTCATAATGCTCCCTTACACTACATAATATGTACCTACATATGGAATCTGTACAAAGGTTCATGCTTCTAGGTTTCTCAGTCAGCCAGTGCGTTGTCTGTCAGTCAATAACAGACAGCATTTTGTTAAATTGAAAAATAGAATTATAAACTCACGGACCTAAAAAAAAGATCCGTGTATAAACTGTTGTTTTATAAACAATTAAATAAATAGAACTTAATCTAAGTGCTCCTGAATACTCAAACCCGGAACTGTCCTCGAATTATCGTCGCGCGCCGTCTGCGGCGATAACCTCGGGTCACGGGTGACCCGCGCGGCACGGCGCGGCCCACGAGTGACCCACAGCGCGGGGGACTCGCAGACGCTGCAGACATTGTAGACCACGATAACTCCATCCGAAGCTGACGTCGGCCTGACTGCATGATGCAATGTCACACTTGCACACGTAATGTTGTATAAGGATTAAGGAAAGTGCTATAATCAGACCAACTTTCTTCGACATTAATCACAATTTTATTGCTTTCAATCCAAACCAAAAAATATATCAAAGTTTAATTTTTTCAACATTAGGTTCTCCACCACGCTACTCCAATGCGAATTGCTGGAGAGGAAGTGGCCCAAACGAGAGTTTATAAGGTCAACTCGGCGAAGATCGTCTGGAGGATAGGACCGTACAGTAAGAAATACAACGATTTCTGAATAACTACAACGATGACAACCCAAGATACATACTCTTTAAACTATTTTAGTTTCAATAAATTAACATAGATGGCGCTATTTATGACACAAAGAGAAAAAAATACATTTAAAATTTAGTCTGGTTATCAACTTGCAACACGATATGTCAACACGTTGGCAAAAAAATTGTTTTATGTTGTTTTTCATCATATTTTTCAAGGTATGTGTAGCTAATTTAATTAATTATCAATATCATTATCTAAATATTATATTAGAATAGAATAAAACATATTTTTTACGAAGTTACATCAAGTGACAAAAATCTTACCTCAAATCGCAATAGTGGAGAAGTCCGTCTAGTTCTTGGAGGGAAAGATCGGCATGTGCCGGTCTTCGTCGTTTCCAGATATCATAAACCTTTTACGCCTAAGCAAATTTTATAAGTTAATTCATAAATGATTCGTATATTTGAGCTTAGTGCGTAGTGAGTCTCTCTTAAAATCGATAATCGATATTTCATTTCAATTGCCGAATTGAATGCTACTTTTAGTTACATAATAGGGATGTTGACACTATCAGTAAATTCAAATAAATTTATGTTTAAAGTATCAAGGAAAACATTTAAACACCTAAAATATTATTCTTTTGTCGAAATCAATCACAATAAATTAAATATAATTATTTTAAAATGTTAAATTTTCGACAATTTTGTTGATTGCGGCAACAACGCAACAAATTATTTATGAGATATAACGATTCAAAAAACGCGCTAAGTACACTACCATGAGGCAGCGTGGAAACGTGTGCATATTATGACGATAAAAACTTACAACTTTTTGAATCGTTATACCTCAGAAACGGTGGCTCGTAGGAAAAAA
Organism: Thymelicus acteon; assembly: GCA_951805285.1. Lineage (NCBI taxonomy): Eukaryota > Metazoa > Arthropoda > Insecta > Lepidoptera > Hesperiidae > Thymelicus > Thymelicus acteon. The sequence continues at coordinate 474,903 of OX638227.1, read as the reverse complement.
GTATTAATAGATTTTTTATAGCCAATTTTATGATCTACAATTTTTGTCTGGAATACTTTTGTGAAAAAACTTACCGTTTTGCTGAAAATCGCGATAAACTAATTTTTTGACCTTTGACCTTGAGCAAATTTTTTTCCATACACGGGAATGACGGGGAACTTAAAAATTTTATAATTATGTTTGAACAATTTTACTGATTTTCAGCTTGTTGGGAATTTATGCACCTTCGAATGTCTAAATTGACCGACTATTAGTACTTACTTCAATTAAGTTTGTTTTTGATCTCTTAATGGTAGAATTAAAGAAGGCGGATTCCTTTTAATAAAACTGATATACAAAAAAAAAAACATGCTTTTAATTGATTTAATTGTTTTTTACCCCTGAGTGGCGATCTATACCGGACTTACCCGACATACGTTTCTTTTTGCAATTTATGACGATAAGAGCGTTTAATATGAAAAACTATAGCACACATTTAAATGGCGTTGAAATACACACGCGTATACAATGTCTATATCCGCGTAAACCGACTATTTGTAGGTTTTTTTTCCCTAAGACGGTCTTATCTGACGTGGTAGTAAAGTTCGTCTATTTCACCATTTTTTTTTAATTAGTGTTTATTTAATTAATCGATAACCTTAAAGTAATTTTTAGAGTTTTTTTTAATGGTCAACTAAATATTCGATTACCTAATTTAATAAAATTTGCCTAAAATGTTATAGAAATGGCGAAATTTGCTTAATGAATTACATTTTTGATGAAGTATGCCGGTCTTCGCCGAGTTGACCTTACTGCATGAAGACCTTCAACTACGCTTCCTTAGTGCTATCTAAGAATAACAAAGACTGATGGACTTACGTGCCTTCTAAGCACGGAGGCGTACAAGAATTAATGAATGTATAATTTGGTAAAAACGTTCATTATGTAAACAGGGTATTTACTTCTAGACGTTTGATGACCTCTGACAAAACCACTGGTATCTAGCGACAACACGCAGGGGTCATCGCGTGTACGGGTGTGGAAGATAATAAGATAATAAAGAGAAACAATAATTTGGTAGTTTATTTATAAAGTAATAAAAATAATATGACCAACCAAAACAGACTATATAAGATCTAACATGTTATTTTTGAGTTACTTTACGTCAGGAAATTTTTTGTCTGTGATGTTTTTTGTCTGTGTGACGTCAGGTAATGTTTTTGTTTATGACTTGTGAAAAAAGGAAATGTTTAATTACAATTTTCTTGAAATCGTTGTATTGAGTATGATAATGCTTGTAGTCTCATGTTAGAAAATGATCATGCATCAAATTCTAGATGCAATATTTCGTATATGTACTTGACACAACAATTAGGACCACGACTTGGCTAGTCAATATCGAGGGAGCTATCATCAGTGCAGTATTAAAACAAAAAACAACATGTTAACAGTCTTCTCAACAAGTAACACGACGCTAATGACGTCACTGAGCGTGGAACAACGCACGTTTAACATTACGTTCCGATCCTTGGAACTCGACATACGATCTTCTTCGTCAATGAAAATCTTGAGACCTGGTCCTGGTTAGTTGTTGAGTCGGGCACGTGGCGGTTTGCAGACTAACATCTAATAAGGTAACAATGATTCGCCACTACATAGTACAGCCATACCCTGCGGCAAATATGTTAAAAATTAAAAGATAGATAAAGTTTTTGACACTTAGTTTAATTGACACAGGAAAACAAACTACGTGATTAGCAGTAAAGGTACATAAATCACCATCACAAAATCACTACCCATAACTAGGGTTGCTAGATGGCAAGACTGAAATATCTGGACAAAACTTCAAAAAGTCGGGATTTGTCGGGACAAAATAATTTTTTTTTTGGAAATAGCCAGCAGAGTTGACGACGAAAAAAACGGCTAGAGCGCGTGCGGCAAACGCATTCTGTTAAATTGAGTGAATTGTCGGGGCATTTTGTATTTTGTCGGGACTCTGGACATCATGTGAAATGTAGGGATATTCCAGACGCATCCCGACCATCTGGCAACCCTACCCATAACTGAGCTGAAGTCTTGCCTGAGACTGTGAGAGGTAAAGACCAAAGTCCACCGTCCAAGTTAGCTGGCCGATTTCAACATCTTTGAAGATATTATGAAGGACACTCAGGTTCGCGAATTCCTCGCGATGTTTTTCAAGACCGAAGAAAGCGTCAATTACGGACAAAATTGAAAAATTCCCGAGTGACCGATATCCAATGCATCAATATTGGCTACATAGATTATGTGAACGTTAAATAGGCAAGTTTTCTCAATATTGCCTACACAGCATCTGCGCCGTCCAGGGGTCACGCCTGTGTCACAGCCGCCACGAGTTTCCTCATCAGTCACCAGAGATCAGCGTATCGGTGACCTGCGGCACCCCGTGACACGGATTCCTCTCATTGTCTGCGCTCGTGTTCTCAACCAGCTCACCTTTAGCCCCGCTAGACCCACTATTAACATATGGCCGCGCCCCCTTTACGTATCTCACTGCCACATATCTTACATGGGCAGTTTACACATGTGTCTTACAAGCAAACACAAGCGAGTAATAAACATAAAAACTATGATTTCATTGTTATCAGAATTAGAATTCTTGCCGAGATTCTGATGCCTCATTATACACTATTTTTTCTTGTCTTTTCTTTGTAGCCTGCGGCGCATTGATGATGCTACGGTTTTATTGAAGTCTATGACTCGTCTGCTCGGTTGACTCGACTGAATTTGTATAAAAATCTATTGAACTAAAACTTCAGTTCCCTAAATAATCTCTACTTCATTGGTATGAACTGCTGGTGCAAGTTTCAAGAATCAACTCAATTTTTTTTTCTCTTTATCTACAAAGTCTTTTCTTTCCACTTGCTGTTATATAGCGGTGAAACAAGTACCCAGCAAGTATTTACCGCAGTCAGAATCTCCATTTTCCTCCGTTACTCAGCTAAATAAATGCGCGGTAAGTAATTTAGTTGTTCTGGAGGTTGCATCACCTGCAGTTAGATGACCGGGCAGTTTCTGCTGCCCTGGTGAGCTGGCGGTGCGGTGCTACTTGCCAACAGGATGTCCATTATTACCAGGCGAGGGCCTCTATCGTTTACATGTTTGTTTCCCGTTATTTGTTCAGCTATGAAAAGGTCAACCTTTGGCAGTTGAATATGCACAAAAGTGTGAAATTTTGAAAATCTATAAACGAGAAAAAGAGGGATGCGTTAATACATACATAGGATAAAAACTAAAAGAAAACAACAATGTTCCAAGGCCATAAAATATAAAACTTACCAGCTATTACTGATATATCTGTGTCTAGAGTCATAATTAAGACATTAGAAGATTATGAGCTAGAGGAAGGCACATCACCTGTAAATTTAAAATTAATTTCTGTTAGAATACATTTAGGAATATTGTGCCTCAATAAAACATCCATTTATAAATATTGTTTCACAATCAGTAGCTCACATGATTCGAGAGCTATAAAAACTTTAATAACCACCTCATTTCTTATCGACCCAACCGGTTGAAACCGGTTCCAGCTAGAGCCGCCCCTCCCCTCCCCTCCCCGCGGTGCCCCCCACCCGCTCCCGACGAGATCGGGGCGCAACTCTGTATGAATAATACCCCGTTATCGATTTTATTGGCAATAAATAAGAAAAATAATAATTAGTGAAAATACATGCACTCCATGTAGCTACCGGGAAACTGGATTGCAGATTGCAGTTGACCTAATGTTAATTGGCTGATGTAATCCGAACTGTACCACTCTGCGTAGGTACATATCAAAAAGTAATCTCCATGTAGGCAATGATACTCTTTTTACATCATAATATCATTGCATGTAGATAGGTACTTCTGGAAAGATTATGTTATTATTTAAACATCCTTGTATCAAGAGTTGTTAAAACGAAATAAAAATGACTCAGTTCATCATTAAGGAGATGTTCATAATATATGTAATATTTTTCCAAACAGCACTCACAGTTTATTCATCTTCACAACGACAAGGAGCCAATAAACTGCCAAGCCCCGCCCGCGCCACGCTGGCCCAGTGCGGACTGCTAATCTTCACACACCTTTTGTTTCAGGTCATGTAACTCACTGTAATCTCAGATTCAGGTAATCTTTTCATTGACTGTATTCGTCTTTATCTATTTACTTAATCGTTCACTACGTATTATGTTGAACCTTTACATAAAGATACCAGTGTACATAGAATCTACATTCATTATTGTAATTTAATGATACATAATAATAACACATAGCCCCACACTAGGATTCCCTGTGTGTGGGTGCCATGGACAACACACAGAGACAAGAACACGCACACAAAGACCGAGAATAATATTATTATCATGAATTTTACCAAGAAAAAATAACCAACTTCAAAATAACTCAAAAACTACTCGTCAGATCTCGCTCAAATTTAAGTGAGATCACATGACAAGCACTAGCTTTCGATTAAAAAATTATCATCGAAATCGGTTCACCCAGTCGAAAGTTCTGAAGTAACAAACATCAAAAATACAATCGAATTGAATACCTCCCCTTTTTTGAAGTCGGTTAAAAATTCAAACTCATCAGTCAAATTTTCGTCTCGCTGAGAATCGATCCCGGGATCGACACGGCGAGTCGCCATGGAAACCGTTACGCCAGTCGGGTCGACCAGTAGCTCGAGCACGAATATTTGCGAGAAAGTATTCGTATGGTTAACGTAAGCAATTTGTATAGCATTTTTTCAAAAGCGCCCCTATCGTACGTAAATGGTACTAAAATGCCATACAAATTTGACAAATTGCTTACGTTAACCATACGAATACTTTCTCGCAAATATTCGTGCTCGAGCTACAGTAGTATGTAACCAATTGTGTGATTGTCGCCGTACAGTCAGTCAGACTAGGAACGCCTTAAAGGGTGTCTCAGTGCACTTTCACCAGATCGCAGCTCGCATGGTGTTATCTCGTAACCTTTGCTTGGCTTCCGTCTGCAGCAGGAAGCTGGTCGGAAGATCACGTTCCGACCGCCGGTTAAGGGGCTGATTTCTGGTAACATAAAGTCTGCCAGTCAGTTCTCAACTGCTGTAGAGGCACTTAAACGGAATCGATTTGTGTTACTATGTACAAGTGTATGTAATTTTAAGAATAACAATCGAGCTTTGAACTGGTACAGACACATTAACAAATACGTTATTTTATTTTCATCCCTACATTTATTATACCGACTACATGGTACTACTAGATCTATTCAGTGATCAAATAGAAAGTATCCCTGAAATGAAATGGTCAAACTACCCAAAAGAATAAATAACAAAAAACTATCGACAAACTTCAAAGATTTTCAATAAGTGGTAATAAGCTTCAACAAGTTTGCTGGCTCCAGTCCCCCACCGACCGACCCACGTTGCTTCAAAAGAAAATTTATATGTTTATGAAAAAATTGGAAGATAGAGTTCGGACATGACCTTAACTATTATTGTACGCCCATATGTGGCAGGGATATAGCGGATAATTTACCTATGTAACATACTTAACTATGTACCTATATTCCACAATAAATTGATTTGATTTGATTTGCATTTTTAATGCACGTATGTATTAACTTGTTCTTATAGAAAATTATAAAAATGGTAATGATGCGGCATCTGGAGTTTATGAAATAATAAATTATTGAAAATTATTTCCAGTGTCGACTGTTGCGGCACTTGCGGCCCTCGGTGACACACGCGATCTTAAAACTGTATCTGTAACATAGGTTGGAATCGAACCCGAAAACCGTCGTTTTGCAATTTAGGCTACAGATTTTTTAATTTTTTATAAGAAACACCTTGTACGTTCTCTCCTATTCCTAATGCCACTTCATTGATGGTACCAAAACAATAATGATTTCTCTGCGAAGGATAGTCGGGTAGTTAGTGATATATGAAGTATGAACAAACAGTTTGTAACATACTAATTTACATTCACAGCATCGCCTTAACCAGTCGACGGCTTGTCTGTACGGTGATGCGATGATTGACGCATCACACACACAAACTTAACACGCACACACACAGCTCGACATAATAATACTTGCAGAAGTGCCCGTTACGACCCAATGCACTCAAACAAAGATCCTCTCGCACTGTCGATGTGCACACACTGCACACACTGCACACACTGCACACATGCAAAACTCATGTTTGCCGCCAGTGTGTGGTGCGGTTTGTTACTAGGGAGCGTGGTTTAACCACATGAATAGTTTAACCGCGTCGAATGTTACGTGTGTTGTATGGTAACATTGTTTAACATTTCAAACATTCAAATCAAAACACACTTCATTTTTTTTTGCTCCTCAATATATTGAGGATATTAGGTTAGATTTAGAACTTAATTGTACTTAAATAATATCTGTTTGTACATATTTTCTGTTAATTCCTTTCAATTCAGAAGTAATTTATTCATGTCATGCTTGTTTTGTATCTCTCTATAAAATCTTCAATAGGAACATACCTAATATAAATTAATATAATATGAGATAATTGAGTCAGAAAAGCTGTAATCCGTTTTTAGCTTTCCTTCAAAATTATACGATGTGCTAACAAAAGATACTCGACACTAAATTACAATGCAAACACGGACAGACCTCCTTGTTAATGTGAAAATGCTTCAACGAAAACCAACTTATTTACATCCTGTTATATCCTAATTTCCTTTCAAAATGCACCTTACCCGATTACAATAAAAGCTACGTTCAAATCGATCCCCGATCCAACAACTAATGATAAAATTGTTAACCATAAAACCGAATTATTTTTTACATTTCTTAAAATTTCTGGCGATTTAATTTGAACTCTAAGTAGTTGAGATACGATCAGTTTTCGTATGAATGTGATATTCCCGGTATGTATAGAATACGTAGTAGGTATACAGATATAAGTGGTAATTTTGACGGACGGACAATTGAGTTTTTTTAAGTCTTGTAACAAATTACATACGAAGGGCGGGTCGAAGGAAGACGTGTATTAGGGCACAATTAGCAATCGTTTGCGTAATTATTCCTTAGATGTAATATGTCAAACGATCGATGTAAACTGGACTTCCTACATAATAAATTATGTGATCTAACACGTGTCGTGAATGTGTAAGTGGATTCATGAGTCAAATGATTTTATTCAAACGGCTATGGATGGATATAATCAACGAAGCCAGCAACGATTAATTCTCGGTTATGAAAAATATATGATTTCAACATTTAAACTAATAAAGTATCATTAGCTAAGTAATATAATAAAAAGCAGTCACCGCTGATTTGAACTTGTTGAGTTTGACTAAATAATGTATCTGGGTACCTATGCTCCACATTATTTTCTTCATTACCTAGAGATATTTATGGAGATTCATTTGGATTTTCCTGTAAACAAAAAAAGGAATTTGGTGTTAAAAAAAAACACTATACTTTGAGAGCTATAAAACAAATCTTTCCAAGTTAATATCAAATATTTAATTCCCTATCCATTAGTAGGTAAGTACTTAATATCAAGAAAAATTCATCAAAAATACGAAATTCTTAAAACACTAAAGATTATTATATTACATTACGTATAATTATCGTCCAAGAATAATTGACATGGACAGTGATGAAACATTGCGCTGAGCAATGAGTATCGTGTGTCGTCCAGTGAGCAGTGAGTGTGTCGTCGACATGATGGGAGATGATGGTATTATAATCCGGGGCAGCTCGTGTCTCGCGCTGATGGATGGCTGGTATTTAAAACACTTCATTGAATAACCAATAAATAAAAATAACTATTCAAAGAAAAGTAGCCTGGTGCAATAATAATAAGTAACAGTTCCACAATTTAAGATACTAACGGCTCAACTCAGAGTCACTAACGGTCACTTAAATCGCTCCTTAGTACAGAATTTGTATGGTGATTCTTTACTAAGGAGCGATTAAAGTAACCGTTAGTGACTCTGAGTTGGGGCGTTAAATCGCTGTTTCTGGTGGTAACTGTCGAAGACGACCAAAGAAGGAATCAAAAGAACCTCTAGTGAAACTTATATTCTATCGCCCCAAAATTTTTCGTCCATCTATCGCATGTCGCATTACAGCCGGCCCCGGAGTAAGAATAATAATGGAGATTCAATGATTTAAATAAATATTGCTCTTAGTTTTTATATGCGTTTATCATCTAATTGATTGTATTAATTATGTATTCCGTACTCTAATACGCAAATTGAAATTAAATATAATTGAATATTTTGTCTACTATTGATTTCCCATTATAATTCCCATTTTTAAATAATTAAGTTAAAATTAAAAACGCAATTTTAATACCCTAAATTGAATACTTTTCTAAAAATTTTTACTTAAATGCCTACAAACCGAAAAAAAAATTGACTTGCATCGTGGTTTCATAAAACCACACTTATGTTTTATTATATTCGTTTAATCGTATGGTGCAAAGTATATCTACATACTATTATAAACCTATTTATACTATTAATTTCAAAGTTGAGTTCTCTCTCTGGTTCCATCACACGTCCGAGTATACTGTATAAATCTCCCAACAGCTCGTTCGAAAACCCGTATTCTCGATCTAAATCCCATTACAGTAACTCAATTGTTAGTAGTTAAGTACAACAACAAAGACAGCGTGGGCCATTAATTTCATTGTCCAAAGTTTTCGTAAAAACGGGTCGGTGTACGGCTCGTCCATTTTTATGTACGAAGCACTGCGGAGCTTGTTCCGTTTCGAGGTTTTCGGCTGGCGCAAGTCATCGGCTATTGCGGGTTTTCAGTTCTTTAGTAAGTAGATTATTTTGTGGTGATTAGCAGTACCTGTGACTGGAGGATGTTGTTATGTGTCCCGTAAGTATTTGCTCAGATGCGAGAAGAATAAAAATATTTGACTATTATATTAAGATTCATAACTACCCCACAGCTGGGCTCGGGTCACACAGACTATATACTGCCGAAGGCCGAGCAGCGCACTACCTACAACTCTCACGAAGCAAGTAATGATTATTTATTACTTTCTTATATGCTCTATGGTCTATGCCATTTGTTCGGAGACCATCCTTCAAACCGCTTTGAATGAATGAATGAATGAATGAATGAATGAATATTTTATTTGCAAAAATTGTGGTTACATATAGGTCTTAATTATAGATTTTTGTAGCTCACAATGTACCATGTTGATGGTGTGCAAATCTACATAAATTTATTAAAATGTATTTACATTATATTTAAACTAGGTTTTGCGTGGGGCGCGCGCTGCTAAAGCAGCGCGCGTGCCTTTTTCTTCTGCAAAAGAACAAATGAAAAAATAGTTTTTTGGACTGTGAATTTCATTTTTCGGATCAGGGGTCTGTTTGCGACATATTCGGCTTCAAAGTACTTTGTCTTTTTTTTGTATGGCAACACTGAAATATTTTTTCAAAATCCAAAAAATTGTATGAACAAAAATCATTGGGAGGAGGAGGGGAAGGGGAGGAGGAGGGGAGGGGGAGAAAGAGGGGGAGGGGGAGGAGGAGGGAGAGAAAGAGGGAGAGGGAGCGAGAGAGGGAGCAAGAGCGGGAGTGAGAGAGGGAGTGCGAGAGGGAGTGAGAGAGGGAGAGGGAGTGAGAGAGGGAGAGGAAGAGGGAGACGGACAGGGGAAGGGGCAGGGACAGAGGCAGGGGCAGGGGCAGGGACAGGGACAGGGATATGGGCACGGACAGGACAGGGACAGGGACAGGGGCAGGGACAGGGACAGGGAGAAGGAAAGGGAATAAAATGATTTCAGGAGAGGGAGAGGAAGCGAGAGGGAGCGAGAGAGGGAGAGGAAGAGGGAGAGGGTGAAGGACAGGGGAAGGGGCGGGAGCAGGGGCAGGGATAGGGACGGACAGGGGCAGGGGCAGGGGCAGGGACAGGGAAAGGGGGATGGAAAGGGAATTTAATGATCTCTGATTTGTTAAATTTTTCAAAATTATTTGACCTTTTTTTCAAAGTTTAATAACTTTTAATTTTATTATAATAGAAGATATGTGCCATTTTGTTCGTTGACTTTTTGATGATGCATCTTGGAGACCAAATATGTAACAATGTAAAATAATGCCGCTCATTATTTTACATTGTTACATATTTTATAAATGTTACTATTTAAAAACCAGTCCATAGTTTACTAACTCCATACATGTATGATGTATTTTGTAGTTGAATCCTTTCTAAGGACTTAAAACAGTACTCAATTTAATTATAATGTGATTTGTAATTCAACTTACTTAAAGAACGGCACTCTGATATATAGGTATTTTTCATACATTGTAAAAAGTAGTTTTATTATACTGTAATACTTACCACGTTCTTGGAGATTATGTAAATCCTATCAATATATTTATAATGAAAATTTGGATGTTTTTATTCAATCACGGTAATACAGCTAAACAGATTCGGATGAAATTTGTCTCACAGATAGTTTATGACCTGCATCAAAAGGTAGGATGCTTTTATAACGGGAATGGATCTGTTCTATATAAGGGGTATAGTTTAGAGTGGATGTTTATCTGCCAATAGCTTAGATTTTTATATTATAATTTTAAGGGTTCGGTTCCGTTTTTCCTTTTGAAGTAAAAGGTCCGTTTATCTGTATGTGTGTCTATCAAAAACCTTTTCAGTAAGGAATACGTGGAGGTATTAATTAGAAAATAATATCCAATTCTTGGGTCTGCTGTGCAATCCCTTAGAGTTGTGAAAAAATCAAGCTTTTAAAAGTCAACGCAATCAAAACCTATCCCTTAAACTCCTTAAAGACTTAAGTTTACGTTCCCGTTGATCAAGAAAAATGAAATGTGGTGAGAAGCAATGTCGTAGGATACACAAGTAAAGGGAAAAATTTGAAGATCGTTTTATATAAACTAATATTATAAAGAGGAAATATTTGATTGTTTGCGTTGAATAGGCTCCGAAACTACTGAACCGATTTGAAAATTTTTTCACTGTTGGGAAGCTACACTATCTCCGGATGACACAGGCTCTATTATATTTTCAAAAAATTAGGGATCCTTAATAAAACTCCAATAATGTAACCCAAGGTGTAAAACAATAAAAAAAAAACCGAAGCAAAGCGAGGGCGGTTACTCGTTAAAAATAAAATAGTAACATTACAATAAAATTTACAATCAATCGCACAGCCGAAGCTACTGGGCGCAAGAAGCTAAAATTTGGCATGTATGTTCCTTGGGGAGTTCAGGAGCGCACTAAGAGATGATTTTTGTAAATCCCGCCCTCCCAAGGGGTTTTAAAAGGGGGGGGGGGGGGGGGGTACTCTTTCACGCAAATCACACTGGACGGATTTTGATTTTATTTGGTAAACAGGTAGAATATAGCCTGAGAATAATAACCTGGAATAGCTCATAGGATATTTTTTTATCGCCAAATTCCATGGGCTGAACCAATTTTGATAAGACTTTCACTGATAAGTTCGTGAAAACTAAAAACTGTTGAAAAATATCATTCAGGCGGGCGAAATTGCGGCCAAAAGCTAGTAGGTACCTACAATATATTTTAACCCCCGACGCAAAAAGAGGGGTGTTATAATTTTGATGTGTATGTGTGTCTGTTTGTAGCATCGATCTACTAAATGATTGTACCGATTATGATGCAGTTTCTTTTAATGCTGAGGTGATTGAGAGGGTTCTTAACTATAATTTATAAAGATCTGTTTAGGCGTAAAATAAATAAAACAGACTTTAACTGATATTCTGCGTCATGCATGTCGAGTGATTTTTTATTATATTTTTAGTTGAAATGTTAGTATGTATAAAAATGTGCATATTTTTTAGTTATCTGGAAACATTTCAGATTTTCTTCATCAGACAAATATGCGAGACCATTTACAAACAAATCGTAGACTGTCGTTGTGTTGAATACTGCTACTATAGAATAGGATTGATAGGGCTTAACCATGTAAAGATTTATCACTGTTTAGTTATGATTTAAAAATAATTAGGTACACTTAAAATTTATTTTGCCTATAGATACACAATAACTATTCAAAGCAGTAAAGGGCAGACATGACAAAAACGGGTTCAAACTAAACTATCGGATAGGAGAGTCAAGCAACGGTCAATCACTTCCAGACCAGAGCAGTAGGTATTAATAACAACACTATAGTGGTACAAATGTCTTGAATGTCTAAAATGTATGAAGTACTAAAAAAATGTTATTGAAATTTTTTTCAACATTTTGAATGTTTTCACGTTCATTTTGTTTTCCAGATTGAACAATAAAATATTTTTTTGTATGCCAACACTTTTTTTTTCACTCATATAATGTACAGTCTATTTTCACCTATAAACGCCTCATACAACAAATGCAAATACCAGTCCGAAATGTTCGATATAGATTTTTGTGAAAAATACTTGTTTTCGTATGGCAACACTGAAAGTTTCTCATTTTTTATGGCAACACTGAAACAGGTTTACAGGGATTTGACCGATCTATCAGTAACAACAAACTTTGTATACATTTTAATGACATCAAAAGGAGTCAAAAGCCTGAAACACTACCTACAAAAATTTATTTGTATGAAAATTATTATTTTTTGTATGGCATCACTAAACATTGGTTACACCAACGTATCCGGCCCTTTAGTACTTACAAACGCCTCATACATTATAAAGACATACAATGAAGACAACAGCCTCAAACATTCGAAAAAAGGATACATTTGTATGAAAATTATAATTTTTTGTATGGCAACACTGATTTTTTTTTCACCAAAATGTACAAAATGTTAGTACTTACAAACGCCCCAAACATTATAATAACGAAATATTCGATCCAAAAATAAATTTGTATGAAAATTATTATTTTTTGTATGGCAACACTGAAATTTTATAGTTTTTCTAAAACGAATATATTAATTTAAAAATATCTCCCATACATTTTCTATACCCTTGATCTATAGTTTCGGCTCAACTACTCGAAAAGTGAAAAAAATTCTGGACTCCAGTGTTGCCAGTTAATTGAGATGAAAATGGTCAAATGTCATTACAACGCCCACAAAAAATCTTGTGGTGTAATTTTTTGATTAAAAATGTTTCTCCTTCTACTTTTTACATTTTTGAATAGAAAGTTCACAAAAATGTATGAATGACAAAAAAATCAACGTAACCTGGCAACACTTTCAGTCAAGCTACACAACCGCCCCATACAAAGTGACCCCCTCAAATGTTGCCAACACACAAATTTTTTCCTTCAAAAAATGCAATTTTTTGTACATTTTACAAAATGGTCACCACGAAATCCGCCATCTTTTCGAAAAAAAAAATATACCCAATATGTCAAAATTGAGGATAGACCCGAGCCAATAGAGAAATAATATCGCAAAAATGTTAAAACACCACCGCGATGCGAACCCACAAACACACCTCGAAAATTGAAAAAATTTAAAGTAAAATATCTCGGCGGCCATCTTGTTTTTTCAATTTTTTCCAACTTCATCATATTAGTCGTCCCAAGATTAGCCGAAAACGATACCAATGTCGGGTAGGTGCTCAGAGTAAACAAAAAGTTGACAATCGCCGAGCGGCCGCCATCTTGAATTTTCGAATGGTCGTATTTTTCCTATAATAACCATAGATAGTCAAGCAACTTTCCCATACATTATTATTACCTCCCACCGATACTTTCGGCTGGGCTATTCGAAATGTGAAAAAACGTGAAAAAAAAATCCAGCAGCCAGTGTTGCCAGTTATTTTTGATGAAAATGGTCAAATATCATTACGACAACCGCGAGAAATGTTTTAATGAAATTTTTTGATTAAAAATGTTTCTCCTTCTACTTTTTATATTTTTGAATAGAAAGTTCACAAAAATGTATGAATGAAAAAAAAATTAACGTAACCTGGCAATACTTCAGATCAAGCCCCACTACCGCCCCATACAAAGTGACCCCATCAAATGTTGCCAACCTCAAAATTTTTTACCTCAAAAAATGCAATTTTTTGTACATTTTGCAAAATGGCCGCCATAGGATCCGCCATCTTTAAGAAAAAAAAAATATACCCCAATCGTCAAAATTGGGGATAGACCCGAGGTAATTAAGAAAAAAAATCGGAAAAAAGTTGAAAATTCATTACAATCCGACCCCGCAAAGTCACCTCCAAAATTGAAAAATTTTAAAGTAAAATATCTCGGCGGCCATCTTGTTTTTTTATTTTTTTCCATTTTCATCGTAACACATTTCCTAACATTAGCCGAAAACGACACCAACTTAGGGTAGGTGCATAGTGAAAAAAAAAGTTGGTCATTTCGACTCGGCCGCCATCTTGGATTTTTGAAAGGTCGGATTTTTCCCATAGACACGGAGGCAAACCAAAAATTCCCCCATACATCGTACTCACCCCCCACCACTCCTTCTGGGAGATCAATTCGACTTTTCATAAAACGAAAAAAAAAATCCAGCACCCAGTGTTGCCAGTCGACATCGACGAAAATGGTCAAATGTCATTACGACGACCACGACACGTTTGCCCGTGTGACTTTTTGATTAAAAATATTGCTCCTTCTACTTTTCATATTTTTGAATAAAAAGTCCAAAAAAATGTACCAACAAAAGAAAAAAAAACTCAACCTGGCAATACTTTGGGTCCAGTTACACAACCGCCCGGAACAAAGACACCCTCTCAAATGTTGCCAACTCGAAGAAAAATTCACCCAAAAAATGAAATTTTTCGTACATTTTTCAAAATGGCCGCCACCGCGCCCGCCATCTTGTCGAAAAAATAAATATCCCCAAAATATCAAAATTAAGGATACAATCAAACGAACACTCAAAAAACATTTTAAAAAGGTTGAAAAACTACCCCGATGCGACCCCGCAAAGTCACCTCTGAAATCGAAAAAATTCAAACTCAAATATCTCGGCGGCCATCTTGTTTTTTCAATTTTTTCCAAAGTTTTCGTAAATCTCCCTCAAAACTTTACGAAATGCCCCAAAAAAATCCCGCAAAAAGCCATAAACAAAAAAGTTGAAAATCACAGAGCGGCCGCCATCTTGAAAATGTGAAATGTCAGATTTTTCCCATACTCACTGGAGGGGATGGAGAAAACCCGCCATAGACTACATCATTCTATTTCGACTCATTCTGGGAGAACAATTATGTCAGTCAGTCAGTGGTAAGTCTAGGATTATATAATATAAAAAATAATAAAATATAACTAGGTTTTTGCGTGGGGCGCGCGCTGCTAAAGCAGCGCGCGTGCCTTTTTCTTCCGCAAAAGGAAAAATAAATAAATATTTTTTTCAAAAAGATCATTGACATGCGAAATTTATTTTTCCATTCAGGGGTCTGTTTGCGACATGTTTGGCTTCACGCTAATTTTTGAAAATGGGAGAGGGACAGGGTGCGGGAGAGGGACTGGGAGCGGGAGTAGGACGTGAAGCGGGAGAAGGAGCGGGAGAGTGAGAGGGGCAGGGAGCAGGAAAAGGAGAGGGAGAGGGAGAGTGACCGGGAGAGAGACAGGGAGAGCGAGAGGGAGAGGGTGCGGAAGAGGGAGAGAGAAAGGGGCAGGGAGCGGGACGGGAAGTGGGAGAGGGACATGAAGCGGAAGAGGGAGAGGGAAAGGGAAGCGGGAGAGGGACCGGGAGCGGGAGAAGGAGAGGGAGTGGGACAGGGAGAGGAAGAGGGAGTGAGGTTGAGGGGCAGGGAGCGGGAGAGGGAGAAGGAGAGGGAGAGGGAGTGGGCAAGGAGAGGTAGTGGGACAGGGAGAGGGAGCGAGAGAGGGTGTGGGACAGGGAGAGAGAGAGGGAGTGGGATAGGGAGAGGGCGAGGGAGAGCGAGAGGGAGAGGGAGAAGGAGAGGGAGAGGGAGTTGGACAAGGAGAGGGAGAGGGAGAAGGAAAGGGAAAGGGAGAGGGAGTTGGACAAGGAGAGGGAGAGGGAGAAGGAAAGGGAAAGGGAGAGGGTGAGGGAGAAGGAGAGGAAAAGTGGGAGAGAGGGGGAGAGAGAGAGGAGCAGGGAGCAGGAGAGTGAGAAAGAGCGGGTCAGAAAGAAATTTTTATGAAAAATACTTGTTTTTGTATGGCAATACTGAAAATTTGTCATTTTTTATGGCAACACTGAAACACGTTTACACGGATGTGACCGATTTATCAGTAGCAACAAACGTCATATACATTTTAATGACATCAAAAGGAGATAAAAGCCTGAAATATTACATACAAAAAATTCATTTGTATGAAAATTATTATTTTTTGTATGGCATCACTAAACATTGGATACACCAACGTATCCGGCCCTTTAGTACCTATAAATGCCTCATACATTGTAAAGTCATCAAATGGGGACAACAGCCTCAAACATTCGAATAAAGAATACATTTGTATGAAAATTATAATTTTTTGTATGGCAACACAGAATTTTTTTTCACCAAAATTTTCAAAATGTAAATACCTACAAACGCTCCATACATTATAATAACGAAATATTCGATTCAGAAATAAATTTCTATGAAAATTATTATTTTTTGTATGGCAACACTGAAATTTTATAGTTCTTCCAAAACGACTATTTTAATTTAAAAATATTTCCAGTAAATTTTTTATACCCCTGATCTATAGTTTCCGCTCGACTACACGAAAAGTGAAAAAAATTCTGGACTCCAGTGTTGCCATTTGATTGAGATAAAAATGGTCAAATGTCATTATGACGACCACAAAAAATCCCGTGGCGCAATTTTTTGATTAAAAATGTTTCTCCTTCTACTTTTTACATTTTTGAATAGAAAGTTCCCAAAAATGTATGAATGAAAAAAAAAACAACGTAACCTGGCAATACTTCAGACCAAGCCCAACAACCGCCCCATACATAGTGATCCCCTCAAATGTTGCCAACCTACAAATTTTTTCCTTCAAAAAATGCAATTTTTCGTACATTTTACAAAATGGCCGCCACGGGATCCGCCATCTTGTCGAAAAAAAAAATATATCCTACATGTCAAAATTGAGGATAGACCAGAGCCAACAGAGGAAAAATATCGCAAAAATGTTAAAACACCACCGCGATGCGACCCCGCAAAAACACCTCGAAAATTGAAAAATTTCAAACTAAAATATCTCGGCGGCCATCTTGTTTTTTCAATTTTTTTCAACTTTTTCGTATTAGTCATCCCAAGATTAGCCGAAAACGACACCAATGTTGGGTAGGTGCTCAAAATAAACAAAAATTGACAATCGCCGAGCGGCCGCCATCTTGAATTTTCGAATGGTCATATTTTTCCTATAATAACCATAGATAGTCAAGTAACTTCTCCATACATTATTATTACCCCCCACTAATACTTTCGGCTGGGCTACTCGAAATGTAAAAAAACGTGAAAAAAAAAATCCAGCAGCCAGTGTTGCCAGTTAATTTTGATGAAAATGGTCAAATGTCATTACGACGGCCACAAAAAATTGTTTGGTGCAATTTTTTGATTAAAAATGTTTCTCCTTCTACTTTTTATATTTTTGAATAGAAAGTTCACAAAAATGTATGAATGAAAAAAAAATTAATGTAACCTGGCAACACTTCAAACTAAGCTCCACAACCGCCTCATACAAAGTGACCTCCTCAAATGTTGAAAAACTAAAAAAAAATTCCTTCAAAAAATGCAATTTTTCGTACATTTTATAAAATGGCCGCCACGGGGTCCGCCATCTTGTCGAAAAAAAAAATATACCCCAAACGTCAAAATTGGGTATAGACCCGAGGCAACAGTGAAAAAAAATCGAAAAAAAGTTGAAAACACATTGCAATTCGACCCCGCAAAGTCACCTCCAAAATTGAAAAATTTTAAAGTAAAATATCTCGGCGGCCATCTTGTTTTTTTATTTTTTTCCAATTTCATCGTAACACGTTTCTCAACATTAGCCGAAAACGACACCAAACTCGGGTAGGTGCATAGTGAAAAAAAAAGTTGGTCATTTCGACTCGGCCGCCATCTTGGATTTTTGAAAGGTCGGATTTTTCCCATAGACACGGAGGCAAACCAAAAATTCCCCCATACATTGTACCCACCCCCCACCACTCCTTCTGGGAGATCAATTCGACTTTTCGTAAAACGAAAAAAAAATTCCAGCAGCCAGTGTTGCCAGTCGACATCGACGAAAATGGTCAAATGTCATTACGACGACCACGACACGTTTGCCCGTTTGACTTTTTGATTAAAAATATTGCTCCTTCTACTTTTCATATTTTTGAATAAAAAGTCCAAAAAAATGTACCAACAAAAGAAAAAAAAACTCAACCTGGCAACACTTTGGGTCAAGTTACATAACCGCCCGGAACAAAGACACCCGCTCAAATGTTGCCAACCCGAAGAAAAATTCACCCAAAAAACGTCGTTTTTCGTACATTTTTCAAAATGGCCGCCACCGCGTCCGCCATCTTGTGAAAAAAATAAATATCCCCGAAATATCAAAATTGAGGATACAATCAAACGAACACTCAAAAAACATTTTAAAAAAGTTGAAAGACCACCCCGATGCGACCCCGCAAAGTCACCTCTGAAATCGAAAAAATTCAAACTCGAATATCTCGGCGGCCATCTTGTTTTTTCAATTTTTTCTAAAGTTTTCGTATATCGACCCCAAAACTTGTCGAAAAGCCCCAAAAAAATCCCGCAAAAAGCCATAAACAAAAAAGTTGAAAATCACAGAGCGGCCGCCATCTTGAAAATGTGAAATGTCAGATTTTTCCCGAGGTGTCGGGGGGGGATGGAGAAAACCCGCCATAGACAACAAAGTCCCATCTCGACTCTTTCTGGGAGAACAATTATATGGATCACTCCCCGTAAGTCTAGGATTATATATAATAAAGGATTATATAATGAGGGAGAGGGAGAGGGAGAGGGAGAGGGAGAGGGAGAGGGAGAGGGAGAGGGAGAGGGAGAGGGAGAGGGAGAGGGAGAGGGAGAGGGAGAGGGAGAGGGAGAGGGAGAAGGAGAGGGAGAGACATATAATGTGCAGTCTATTTGCACCTATAAACGCCTCATATATTTTATAGACATCAAATGCAAACAACAGTCGGAAGTGTTCAATATAGATTTTTATGAAAAATACTTGTTTTTGTACGGCAACACTGAAAGTTTCTCGTTTTTTATGGCAACATTGAAACACGTTTATACAGATGTGACCGATCTATCAGTAGCAACAAACGTCGTATACATTTTAATGACATCAAAAGGAGACAAAAGCCTGAAATATTACATACAAAAATTTATTTGTATGAAAATTATTATTTTTTGTATGGCATCACTAAACAATGGTTACACCAACGTATCCGGCCCTTTAGTACCTACAAACGCCTCATACATTATAAAAACATACAATGGAGACAACAGCCTCAAACATTCGAAAAACGAATACATTTGTATGAAAATTATAATTTTTTGTATGGCAAAACTGATTTTTTTTTCACCCAAATTTACAAAATGTCAGTACCTACAAATGCCCCATACATTATAATAACGAAATATTCGATTCAAAAATAAATTTGTATGAAAATTATTATTTTTTGTATGGCAACATTGAATTTTTATAGTTTTTTCAAAACGAAAATTCTAATTTAAAAATATCTCCCATACATTTCTTATACCCCTGATCTATAGTTTCGGCTCAACTACTCGAAAAGTGAAAAAAATTCTGGACTCCAGTGTTGCCAGTTGATTGAGATGAAAATGGTCAAATGTCATTATGACGACCACAAAAAATCCCGTGGCGCAATTTTTTGATTAAAAATGTTTCTCCTTCTACTTTTTACATTTTTGAATAGAAAGTTCCCAAAAATGTATGAATGAAAAAAAAATCAACGTAACCTGGCAATACTTCAGACCAAGCCCAACAACCGCCCCATACAAAGTGACCCCTTCAAATGTTGCCAACCTGCAAATTTTTTCCTCCAAAAAATTCAATTTTTCGAACATTTTAGAAAATGGCCACCACGGGATCCGCCATCTTGTCGAAAAAAAAAAATATATCCAACTTGTCAAAATTGAGGATAGACCAGTTCCAACAGAGGAAAAATATCGCAAAAATGTTAAAACACCACCGCGATGCGACCCCGCAAAGACACCTCGAAAATTGAAAAATTTCAAACTAAAATATCTCGGCGGCCATCTTGTTTTTTCAATTTTTTCCAACTTCGTCATATTAGTCGTCCCAAGATTAGCCGAAAACGACACCAATGTCGGGTAGGTGCTAAAAGTAAACAAAAAGTTGACAATCGCTGAGCGGCGGCCATCTTGAATTTTCAAATGGTCGTATTTTTCCTGTAATGACCATAGGTAGTCAAGCAACTTCCCCATACATCATTATTACCCCTCACCGATACTTTCGGCTGGGCTATTCGAAATGTGAAAAAACGTGAAAAAAAAATCCAGCAGCCAGTGTTGCCAGTTATTTTTGATGAAAATGGTCAAATGTCATTACGACGGCCACGAGAAATTTTTTGGTGCAATTTTTTGATTAAAAATGTTTCTCCTTCTACTTTTTATATTTTTGAATAGAAAGTTCACAAAAATGTATGATTGAAAAAAAAATTAACGTAACCTGGCAATACTTCAGGCCAAGCCTCACAACCGCCCGATACAAAGTGATCCCCTCAAATATTGCCAACCTCAAAAGTTTTTACCTCAAAAAATGCAATTTTTTGTACATTTTGCAAAATGGCCGCCATAGGATCCGCCATCTTTAAGAAAAAAAAAAATATACCCCAATCGTCAAAATTGGGGATGGATCCCAAGGCAACAGCGAAAAAAAATGGAAAAAAGTTGAAAACCCATTGCAATCCAAGCCCGCAAAGTCACCTCCAAAATTGAAAAATTTTAAAGTAAAATATCTCGGCGGCCATCTTGTTTTTTTATTTTTTTCCAATTTCATCGTAACACGTTTCCTAACATTAGCCGAAAACGACACCAATCTCGGGTAGGTGCATAGTGAAAAAAAAAGTTGGTCATTTCGACTCGGCCGCCATCTTGGATTTTTGACAGGTCGGATTTTTCCCATAGACACGGAGGCAAACCAAAAATTCCCCCATACATCGTACCCACCCCCCACCACTCCTTCTGGGAGATCAATTCGAATTTTCGTAAAACGGAAAAAAAAATCCAGCACCCAGTGTTGCCAGTTGACATCGACGAAAATGGTCAAATGTCATTACGACGACCACGACACGTTTGCCTGTCAGACATTTTGTTTAAAAATATTGCTCCTTCTACTTTTCATATTTTTGAATAGAAAGTCCAAAAAAATGTACCAACAAAAGAAAAAAAAACTCAACCTGGCAACACTTTGGGTCAAGTTACATAACCGCCTGGAACAAAGACACCCGCTCAAATGTTGCCAACCGGAAGAAAAATTCACCCAAAAAACGTCGTTTTTCGTACATTTTTCAAAATGGTCACCGTGGGGTCCGCCATCTTGTCAAAAAAATAAATATCCCCAAAATATCAAAATCGAGGATACAGTCAAACGAATACACAAAAAACATTT
Source organism: Thymelicus acteon (assembly GCA_951805285.1). Lineage (NCBI taxonomy): Eukaryota > Metazoa > Arthropoda > Insecta > Lepidoptera > Hesperiidae > Thymelicus > Thymelicus acteon. The sequence continues at coordinate 453,396 of OX638227.1, read as the reverse complement.
AAAAAAAGTTGAAAAACCACCCCGATGCGACCCCGCAAAGTGACCTCTAAAATCGAAAAATTTCAAAGTCGAATATCTCGGCGGCCATCTTGTTTTTTCAATTTTTTCTAAAGTTTTCGTATATTGCCCCCAAAACTTGTCGAAACGCCCCAAAAAAATCCCGCAAAAGGCCATAAACAAAAAAGTTGAAAATCGCAGAGCGGCCGCCATCTTGAAAATGTGAAATGTCAGATTTTTCCCATACTCACTGGAGGGGATGAAGAAAACCCGCCATAGACAACATCATTCTATTTCGACTCTTTCTGGGAGAACAATTGTATAGGTGAGTCAGTGGTAAGTCTAGGATTATATAATATAATAAAATAAAAAAAATAAAATAATAATAATAGGTTTTTGCGTGGGGCGCGCGCTGCTAAAGCAGCGCGCGTGCCTTTTTCTTCCGCAAAAGAACAAATAAAAAAGTTTTCAAAAATAATATCATTGGTCTGCGAAATTCATTTTCGATACACGGGTCTGTTTGCGTCATGTTCGGCTTCACATTATTTTTTGACGGGAGGGGGAGGGGAGATGGACAGGAAGCGAGAGAGGGACCGGAAGCGGGAGAAGGAGAGGGAGAAGGGCAGGGAGCGGGGAGGGAGAAAGAGCGGGACAGAAAGTGGGAGAAGGACCGGGTGCGGGAGAGAGACATGAAGCGGTAGAGGGATCGGGAGTGAGAGAGGTAGAGAGACAGGGAGCGGGAGAGGGAGAGGGAGAGGGAGAGGCAGAGGGAGAGGGAGAGCGAGAGGGAGAGAGAAAGTGAGAAGGAGAGCGAGAGGGAGAGCGATAGGGAGAGCGAGAGGGAGAGGGAGAGCGAGAGGAAGAGCGAGAGATAGAACAAGAGGGAAAGCGAGAGTTAGAGTGAGAGGTAGAGGGAGAGGGAGAGGGATTGTGAGAGGGAGAGCGAGAGGGAGAGTGAGAGGGAGAGGGACAGGGAGAGCGAGAGCGAGAGGGGGAGAGAGATAAAACGAAGGGGTTGTAAATATTTAAGAAACTACGTCATTTTTGAACTCAGTAATGTGAAAATTTATATAAGCTTATTATTAGAAACAAAAATTTACTGTCACAGGTTTTTTTGAAATTCATCCCCAAATGGATAAAACCAGGGGATGTAAGTTTGTACGGAACTTCATCAATACCGAACTTAGAGATTGAAAATTTATAATTATGTACAGTGAGTGGGACAGGGAGAGGGAGAGGGAGTACGACAGGGAGAGGGAGCGAGAGAGAGAGGGGGACAGGGAGAGGGAGAGGGAGCGGAAGAGGGAGAGAGAGAGGGGCAGGGAGCGGGAGATGGAGTGGGACGGAAAGTGGGAGAGGGACATGAAGCGGGAGAGGGAGAGGGAACAAGAAGCGGGAGAGGGACCGGGAGAAGGAGAGGGAGTGGGACAGGGAGAGGAAGAGGGGCAGGGACAGGGAGCGGGAGAAGGAGAGGGAGAGGGAGTGGGAAAGGAGAGGTAGTGGGACAGGGAGAGGTAGAGAAAGAGGGTGTGGGACAAGGAGAGGGAGAGGGAGTGGGATAGGGAATGGGATAGGGAGAGGTAGTGGGACAGGGAGAGTGAGAGAGAGAGGGAGTGGGACAGGGAGAAGGAGAGAAAGAGAGGGAGAGGGGGAGAGGGAGAGAGGGAGTGGATATGGAGTATGGATGTTTAATGTACCTATCTGCCAGTAACTTAGTATACAATTCTTAGGTCTGCTGTGCAACCCCTTAGAGTACTGAAAAAAATCACGCTTTTAAAAGTCAACGCAATCATAAAACTCTCTGTTATGACCTATTATTTTTAGTTATTTAGACATTCGCAAGGTAATCAAAGCCTATCCCCTAAAGACTTAAGTGTATGTTCCCGTTGATCAAGAGAAATGAAATGTGGTGAGAAGCTTTTAAAGCGAAAGCGAGCGATTTTTCGATTAAGCGAAAAATTTGAAAACCGTTTTGTAGAAATTTTTCGTTTTGTAGTAAGTACCATTACATAACAATTTACAACCAATCGCGCCGAAGCCACTGGGCGCAAGAAGTTGTAATTTGGCATGTATGTTCTTTGGGGAGTGTAGGGGGGTAAAAAGGGGGGCATGATTGTTACTCTTTCACGGAAATAACACTGGACGGATTTCGATAAAATTTGGTAAACGGGTAGAATATAATCTGAAATAGCTCATAACGTTCTTTTTATCGCGCAATTCTATGGACTGAACCAATTTTGATAGTACTTTCACTGAAAGGTTAATAAAACCAAATAAAAAAATAAAACCAAATAAAAAAATAAAACCAAAAAAATGTTGAAAAATGTCATTCAGGCGCGAGCGAAGTTTCGGGCAAAAGCTAGTACAATATATTTTAACCCCCGACGCAAAAAGAGGTATTGTATGCCAATACAGTTTTTTTTTCACTCAAATATTATGCAGTCTATTTGCATCTAAAGACGCCTCATACATTTTATAGACATCAAATGCAATCAACAGTCCGAAATGTTCAATTTATGAAAAATACTTGTTTTTTTATGGCAACACTGAAACACGTTTACATGGATGTGACCGATCAATCAGTAGCAACAAACGACGTATATATTTTAATGATATCAAAAGGCGACAAAAGCATGAAATATCACATACAAAAATTCAATTGTATGAAAATTATTATTTTTTGTATGGCATCACTAAACATTGGTTATACCAACGTGTCCGGTCCTTTAGTACCTACAAACGCCTTATACATTATAAAGCCATCAAATGGAGACAACAGCCTCAAACATTCGAAAAAAGAATACATTTGTATGAAAATAATTATTTTTTATATGGTAACACTGAAATTTTTTTTCACCAAAATGTACAAAATGTTAGTACCTACAAACGCCCCAAACATTATAATAACGAAATATTCGTTTTAAAAATAAATTTGTATGAAAATTATTATTTTTTATATGGCAACACTGAAATATTAAAGTTTTTCCAAAACGAATATTTTAATTTAAAAATATCTCCCATACATTTTTCATACCCTTGATCTATAGTTTCGGCTCAATTACTCGAAAAGTGAAAAAAATTCTGGACTCCAGTGTTGCCAGTTGATTGAGATGAAAATGGTCAAATGTCATTACGACGACCACAAAAAATCTTGTGGTGTAATTTTTTGATTAAAAATGTTTCTCCTTCTACTTTTTATATTTTTGAATGGAAAGTTCACAAAAATGTATGAATGAAAAAAAAATCAACGTAACCTGGCAACACTTTCAGTCAAGCTACATAACCGCTCCATACAAAGTGACCCCCTCAAATGTTGCCAACCTACAAATTTTTTCCTTCAAAAAATGCAATTTTTCGTACATTTTACAAAATGGCCACCACGGGATCCGCCATCTTGTCGAAAAAAAAAAATATCCAATATGTCAAAATTGAGGATAGACCAGAGCCAACAGAGGAAAAATATCGCAAAAATGTTAAAACACCACCGCGATGCGACCCCGCAAAGACACCTCGAAAATTGAAAAATTTCAAACTAAAATATCTCGGCGGCCATCTTGTTTTTTAATTTTTTTTTAACTTTTTCGTATTAGTCGTCCCAAGATTAGCCGAAAACGACACCAATGTCGGGTAAGTGCTCAGTGTAAACAAAAAGTTGACAATCGCCGAGCGGCCGCCATCTTGAATTTTCGAATGGTCGTATTTTTCCTATAATAACCATAGGTAGTCAAGCAACTTCTCCATACATCATTATTACCCCCCACCAATACTTTCGGCTGGGCTATTCGAAATGTGAAAAAACGTGAAAAAAAAATCCAGCAGCCAGTGTTGCCAGTTAATTTTGATGAAAATGGTCAAATGTCATTACGTCAACCACGAAAAATTTTTTGGTGAAATTTTTTGATTAAAAATGTTTCTCCTTCTACTTTTTATATTTTTGAATAGAAAGTTCACAAAAATGTATGAATGAAAAAAAAATTAACGTAACCTGGCAATACTTCAGACCAAGCCTCACAACTGCCCAATACAAAGTGACCCCCTCAAATATTGCCAACCTCCAAATTTCTTACCTCAAAAAATGCAATTTTTCGAACATTTTATAAAATGGCCGCCACGGGGTCTGCCATCTTTAAGAAAAAAAAAATATACCATAATCGTCAAAATTGGGGATAGACTCGAGGCAACAGCGAAAAAAAATCGAAAAAAAGTTGAAAACCCATTGCAATCCGACCCCGCAAAGTCACCTCCAAAATTGAAAAATTTTAAAGTAAAATATCTCGGCGGCCATCTTGTTTTTTTTATTTTTTTCCAATTTCATCGTAACACGATTCCCAACATTAGCCGAAAACGACACCAATCTCGGGTAGGTGCATAGTGAAAAAAAAAGTTGGTCATTTCGACTCGGCCGCCATCTTGGATTTTTGAAAGTTCGGATTTTTCCCATAGACACGGAGGCAAACAAAAAATTCCCCCATACATTGTACTCACCCCCCACCACTCCTTCTGGGAGATCAATTCGACTTTTCGTAAAACGAAAAAAAAAATCCAGCACCCAGTGTTGCCAGTCGATATCGACAAAAATGGTCAAATGTCATTACGACGACCACGACACGTTTGCCCGTGTGACTTTTTGATTAAAAATATTGCTCCTTCTACTTTTCATATTTTTGAATAAAAAGTCCAAAAAAATGTACCAACAAAAGAAAAAAAAACTCAACCTGGCAACACTTTGGGTCAAGTTACACAACCGCCTGGAACAAAGACAGCCGCTCAAATGTTGCGAACCCGAAGAAAAATTCACCCAAAAAACGTCGTTTTTCGTACATTTTTCAAAATGGCCGCCACCGCGTCCGCCATCTTGTCGAAAAAATAAATATCTCCAAAATATCAAAATTGAGGATACAATCAAACGAACACACAAAAAATATTTAAAAAAAGTAGAAAACCCACCCCGATGCGACCCCGCAAAGTCACCTCTGAAATCGAAAAAATTCAAACTCGAATATCTCGGCGGCCATCTTGTTTTTTCAATTTATTCCAAAGTTTTCGTAAATTTTGTCTCAAACTTGTCAAAACCCCCGAAAAACATCCCCCAAATAGCCATAAACAAAAAAGTTGAAAATCACAGAGCGGCCGCCATCTTGAAAATGTGAAATGTCACATTTTCCCCCGAGGTGTCGGGGGGAGATGAAGAAAACCCGCCATAGACAACAAAGTCCCATCTCGACTCTTTCTGGGAGAACAATTATATAGTTAAGTCAGTGGTAAGTCTAGGATTATATAATATAACTAGGTTTTGCGTGGGGCGCGCGCTGCTAAAGCAGCGCGCGTGCCTTTTTCTTCCGCAAAAGAACAAATAAAAAAAGTTTTTTTTTTCAAAAATTTGATTGGTCTGAGAAATTTAGATTTTTCGATTCACGGGTCTTTTTGCGACATGTTCGGCTTCACACTATTTTTTTTGACGGGAGGGGGGAGGGACAGGAAGCGAGACAGGGACCAGGAGCCGGAGGAGAGGGTAAGGGAGAGGGGCAGAAAGCGGGGAGGGAGAAAGAGCGAAACAGAAAGCGGGAGAGGGACTGGGAGCGGAAACGAACGTGAAGTGGGAGAGAGAGGGAGCAGGAAAGGGAGATGGGAGAGAGGGAGAGGGGCAGAGTAAGAAGGAGAGAGATGGAGAGGGGCAGAGTAAGAAGGAGAGAGAGGGAGAGGGAGGAGATCGAGAGGGAGAGGGAGGAGATCGAGAGGGAGAGAGAGAGACATGGAGTGGGAGAAGGAGACAGGAGAGAGGGAGAGGGGCAGAGTAAGAAGGAGAGAGATGGAGAGGCGCAGAGTAAGGAGAGAGAGGGTGAGGGATAGGGGAGAGGGGAGAGGGAGAGGGGAAAGGGGAGAGGGAGAGGGGAGATGGGAGATGGAGCGGGGAGAGGGAGAGGAAACTTAATGATCTCTGATTTGTTAAACCTACATTCATTACGCGATAATTTATTTAGCATTAGGCGATACGAAGTTCGCCGGGTCAGCTAGTAAATAATAATAGTTTCTACATGTCCGCCTCTCCGTCCGTCCGCAGTATAGCGCCGAGATCCTTAGCGCTAGAAAGCTGTAATTTGGCATGGATTCACATACTTATTTATCAAAACTACAAAGTGGTAAAATAAAATCTTTATAAGTTTTTTCGGGTAGTGCCAGCGAAATGGTCGATGTTGGACATGTGACCACGGCAGTAGAATATTTAAAATGATGAATTTCAAAGGAAAACTCTCATGGAAATGTTAGCTTAAATAGTTAATTAGTGATGGTCGACTAACTTACAACTACAGTACCCTAAATTCTCTACCCAAGTCCTCCTTTAATGTAGGAAGGATCTGATGATGGCTTCCAGAGATAAAGAGTGGAACACCTCAGTGGTGAGGCATTTATAATAATCCTTAATTTTGGGAATGTTACTATTTAACAACCAGTCCATAATTTAACAACTCCATCCATGTGTGATGTATTTCGGAGTAGAATCCTTTCTAAGGGCCTATATTAAGACTTAAAAAAGTACTCAATTAAATCATAATGTGACTTGTAATTCAGCTTACTTAAAGAATGGCACTTTGATATATAGGTACAATAGGTACATAGTTTTATTTCATACATTGTAAAAAGTAGTTTTATTATACTGTAATACTTATCACCTACTTAGAGATTATGTAAATCCTACGAACATATTATAGTGAAAATTTGGATGTCTTTATTCAGTCACGCTAATACGGCTAAACGGATTCGGATGAAATTTATCTCACATATAGTTTATGACCTGCATCTAAAAGTAGGACGATTTTTATAACGGAATGGACCTGTTATCAGGATAAGGGGCATATTTTAGTATGGATGTTTAATGTATCTGCCAGTAGCTTATATTTTTTTATATTTTATATTATTATTTTTAGGGTCCTTTTCCGTTCTATTTTTGCTTTTGAAGTAAAAGGTTCGTCTGTCTGTATATGTGTCTGTCAAAAACTTTTCACTAAGGAATACGTGGAGGTATTAATTTAAAAAATAATATCCAATTCTTAGGTCTGCTGTGCAATCCCTTAGAGTTGTGAAAAAATTAAGCTTTTAAAAGTCAACGCTATCATAAAACTCTTTGTTTATGCCCTATTTTTTTAGTTATTTCGACTCTCGCAAGGTAATCAAAACCTATCCCCTAAATGCTTAAGTTTACGTTCCCGTGGATCAAGAAAAATGAAATGCGGTGAGAAGCAATGTCGTTAGGGAAAAATTTTAAGACCGTTTTGTAGTAACATTACATTACAATTTACAATCAATCGCATAGCCGAAGCTACTGGGCGTAAGAAGCTTTTAACATGTATATAATATTATGTTCCTTGGGGAGTGTAGGGGAGCACTAAGAGAAGATTTTTGTAAATTCTCCCTAAGGGGTTAAAAAAAGGAGGGGATGATTGTTACTCTTTCATGCAAATATCACTGAACGGATTTCGATGAAATTTAGTAAACGGGTAGAATATAACCTGAAATAATTCATAGGGTACTTTATCACGAAATTCCATGGGCTGATCGAATCTTGATAGGAATTTCACTGAAAGGTTCGTAAAAACTAAAAAATGTTGAAATCTGTCATTCAAGCGAGTGAAGCTGCGGGCAAAAGCTAGTACAATATATTTTAACCCCGAAGCATAAAGAGGGGTGTTATAATTTTGATATATATGTGTGTCTGTTTGTGGCATCGTATATCCTAAATGAATGGAACGATTGTGATGCAGTTTCTTTTAATGCTGAGGTTGAGAGGGTTCTCAACTATAATTTATGAAGATCTGTTTAGGCGTAAAACAATAAAACTGACTTAAACTGATATTCTGCATCATGCATGACATGTTATTTTTTTTAGCTGCAATTTTAGTACGTATGCAAATGCAAAAATGTGCATATTTTTATTTATCTGGCAACACTTGAGATTTTCGTCATCAGACAAAGATGCGAGTCGATTTACAAACAAACCGTACACTGTCGTTGTGTTGAATACTGCTGCTATAGAATAGAATAGGCTTATCCATGCCTTAACCATGTAAAGAATTTCTCACAGTTTAGTTATGATTTAAAAGTAATTACACTTAAAATTAATTTTGTCTATACACAATAACTATTGAAAGGAATAAAAGGCAGACGACATGACAAAAACGGGTTCAAACTAAACTATCGGATAGGAGAGTCAAGAAACAGACAATCAGATCAGATCAGACCAGTAGGTAATAACAACACTATAAAGGTACAAAAAAATATATCTTGAATGATGTCTTCAATTATCTTTCGAGATTTTAAATGTGTACACGTTAATTTTGTTTTCAAGATTGAACAATAAAATATTTTTTTGTATGCCAACAAGGATTTTTTTTCACTCATATAATGTGCAGTCTATTTGTATAAACGCCTATAAACGCCTCATACATTTTATAGACATCAAATGCAAACAACAGTCTGAAATGTTCGATATAGATTTTTATGAAAAATACTTGTTTTTGTATGGCAATACTGAAAATTTCTCATTTTTTATGGCAACACTGAAACACGTTTACACGGATGTGACCGATCTATCAGTAGCAACAAACGTCATATACATTTTAATGACATCAAAAGGAGATAAAAGCCTGAAATAGTACATACAAAAAATTAATTTGTATGAAAATTATTATTTTTTGTATGGCATCACTAAACATTGGTTACACCAACGTGTTCGGTCCTTTAGTACCTACAAACGCCTCATACATTATATAGACATAGAATGGAGACAACAGTCTCAAACATCCGAAAAAAGGGTACATTTGTATGAAAATTATAATTTTTTGTATGGCAACATTGAATTTTTTTTTCACCAAAATTTACAAAATGTCAGTGCCTACAAACGCTCCATACATTATAATAACGAAATATTCGATTCAAAAATAAATTTGTATGAAAATTATTATTTTTTGTATGGCAACACTGAAATTTTATAGTTTTTTCAAAACGAATATTCTAATTGAAAAATATCTCCCATACATTTCTTATACCCCCGATTTATAGTTTTGGCTCAACTACTCGAAAAGTGAAAAAAATTCTGGACTCCAGTGTTGCCAGTTGTTTGAGATGAAAATGGTCAAATGTCATTACGACGACCACAAAAAATCTCGTCGTTTAATTTTTTGATTAAAAATGTTTCTCCTTCTACTTTTTACATTTTTGAATAGAAAGTTGACAAAAATGTATGAATGAAAAAAAAATCAAAGTAACCTGGCAACACTTTCAATCAAGCTACATAACCGCCCCATACAAAGTGTGCCCCTCAAATGTTGCCAACCTACAAATTTTTTCTTTCAAAAAATGCAATTTTTCGTACATTTTACAAAATGGCCGCCACAGGATCCGCCATCTTGTCGAAAAAAAAAATATCCCTAAAATGTCAAAATCAAGGATAGACCAGAGCCAATAGAGGAAAAATATCGCAAAAATATTAAAACACCACCGCGATGCGACCCCGCAAAGTTACCTCGAAAATTGAAAAATTTTAAAGTAAAATATCGCGGCGGTCATCTTGTTTTTTCAATTTTTTCTAACTTCATCATATTAGTCGTCCCAAGATTAGCCGAAAACAATACCAATCTCGAGTAGGTGCTCAAGGTAAACAAAAAGTTGACAATCGCCGAGCGGCCGCCATCTTGAATTTTCGAATGGTCTTATTTTTCCTGTAATGACCATAGGTAGTCAAGCATCTTCCCCATACATCATTATTACCCCCCACAAATACTTTCGGCTGGGCTACTCGAAATGTGAAAAAACGTGAAAAAAAAATCCAGCAGCCAGTGTTGCCAGTTCATTTTGATGAAAATGGTCAAATGTCATTACGATGACCACGGAAAATTTTTTGGTGAAATTTTTTGTTTAAAAATGTTTTTCCTTCTACTTTTTATATTTTTGAATAGAAAGTTCACAAAAATGTATGAATGAAAAAAAAATTAACGTAACCTGGCAACACTTCAGACTAAGCCCCACAACCGCCCGATACAAAGTGACCCCCTCATATGTTGCCAACCTCAAGATTTTTCACCTCAAAAAATGCAATTTTTTGTACATTTTGCAAAATGGCCGCCATGGGATCCGCCATCTTTAAGAAAAAAAAAATATACCCCAGTCGTCAAAATTGGGGATAGACCCGAGGCAATTAAGAAAAAAAAGCGAAAAAAAGTTGAAAACCCATTGCAATCCGACCCCGCAAAGTCACCTCCAAAATTGAAAAATTTTAAAGTAAAATATCTCGGCGGCCATCTTGTTTTTTTATTTTATTCCAATTTCATCGTAACACATTTCCCAACATTAGCCGAAAACGACACCAATCTTGGGTAGGTGCATAGTGAAAAAAAAAGTTAGTCATTTCGACTCGGCCGCCATCTTGGATTTTTGACAGGTCGGATTTTTCCCATAGACACGGAGGCAAACCAAAAATTCTCACATACATCGTACCCACCCCCCACCACTCCTTCTGGGAGATCAATTCGACTTTTCGTAAAACGAAAAAAAAATTCCAGCAGCCAGTGTTGCCAGTCGACATCGACGAAAATGGTCAAATGTCATTACGACGACCACGACACGCTCGCCCGTGTGACATTTTGATTAAAAATGTTGCTCCTTCTACTTTTCATATTTTTGAATAAAAAGTCCAAAAAAATGTACCAACAAAAGAAAAAAAAACTCAACCTGGCAACACTTTGGGTCAAGTTACACAACCGCTCGGAACAAAGACACCCTCTCAAATGTTGCCAACTCGAAGAAAAATTCACCCAAAAAATGACATTTTTCGTACATTTTTCAAAATGGCCGCCACCGCGCCCGCCATCTTGTCAAAAAAATAAATATCCCCAAAATATCAAAGTCGAGGATACACTCGATACAACACTAAAAAAATATTTAAAAAAAGTTGAAAAACCACCCCGATGCGACCCCGCAAAGTGACCTCTAAAATCGAAAAATTTCAAACTGGAATATCTCGGCGGCCATCTTGTTTTTTACCTCATACATTGTAAAGACATCAAATGGGGACAACAGCCTCAAACATTCGAATAAAGAATACATTTGTATGAAAATTATAATTTTTTGTATGGCAACACTGAAAGTTTCTCATTTTTTATGGCAACACTGAAATACATTTACACGGACGTGACCGATCTATCGGCAGCAACAAACGTCGTATACATTTTAATGACATAAAAAGGAGACAAAAGCCTGAAATATCACATACAAAAATTAATTTGTATGAAAATTATTATTTTTTGTATGGCATCACTATTTATGGTTACACCAACATGTTCGGTCCTTTAGTACCTACAAACGCCTCATACATTATATAGACATAGAATGGAGACAACAGCCTCAAACATCCGAAAAAAGGATACATTTGTATGAAAATTATTATTTTTTATATGGCAACACTGAATTTTTTTTCACCCAAATTTACAAAATGTCAGTACCTACAAATGCCCCATACATTATAATAACGAAATATTCGATACAAAAATAAATTTGTATGAAAATTAATATTTTTTGTATGGCAACACTGAAATTTTATAGTTTTTCTAAAACGAATATATTAATTTAAAAATATCTCCCCTACATTTTCTATACCCTTGATCTATAGTTTCGGCTCAACTACTCGAAAAGTGAAAAAAATTCTGGACTCCAGTGTTGCCAGTTGATTGAGATGAAAATGGTCAAATGTCATTACGACGCCCACAAAAAATCTTGTGGTGTAATTTTTTGATTAAAAATATTTCTCCTTCTACTTTTTACATTTTTGAATAGAAAGTTCACAAAAATGTATGAATGACAAAAAAATCAACGTAACCTGGCAATACTTTCAGTCAAGCTACACAACCGCCTCATACAAAGTGACCCCATCAAATGTTGCCAACCCACAAATTTTTTCCTTTAAAAAATGCAATTTTTCGTACATTTTACAAAATGGCCGCCACGGGATCCGCCATCTTGTCGAAAAAAAAAATATACCCAAAATGTCAAAATTGAGGACAGACCCAAGCCAATAAGGTAAAAATATCGCAAAAATGTTAAAATACCACCGCGATGCGACCCCGCAAAGACACCTCTAAAATTGAAAAATTTCAAACTAAAATATCTCGGCGGCCATCTTGTTTTTTCAATTTTTTTCAACTTCATCATATTACTCGTCCCAAGATTAGTCGAAAACGACACCAATGTCGGGTGGGTGGCAAGAATAAAAAGAAAGTTGACAATCGCCGAGCAGCCGCCATCTTGAATTTTCGAATGGTCGTATTTTTCCTATAATAACCATAGATAGTCAAGCAACTTCTCCATACATTATTATTACCCCCCACCCATACTTTCGGCTGGGCTATTCGAAATGTGAAAAAACGTGAAAAAAAAATTCAGCAGCCAGTGTTGCCAGTAATTTTTGATGAAAATGGTCAAATGTCATTACGACGGCCACGAGAAATTTTTTGGTTCAATTTTTTGATTAAAAATGTTTCTTCTTCTACTTTTTATATTTTTGAATAGAAAGTTCACAAAAATGTATGAATGAAAAAAAAATTAACGTAACCTGGCAACACTTCAGACCAAGCTTCACAACCGCCCAATACAAAGTGACCCCCTCAAATGTTGCCAACTTCAAAATTTTTTACTTCAAAAAATGCTATTTTTTGTACATTTTGCAAAATGGCCGCCATAGGATCCGCCATCTTTAAGAAAAAAAAAATATACCCCAATCGTCAAAATTGGGGATAGACCCGAGGCAATTAAGAAAAAAAAGCGAAAAAAAGTTGAAAAGCCATTGCAATCCGACCCCGTAAAGTCACCTCCAAAATTGAAAAATTTTTAAGTAAAATATCTCGGCGGCCATCTTGTTTTTTTATTTTTTTCCAGTTTAATCGTAACACATTTTCTAACATTAGCCGAAAACGACACCAATCTCGGGTAGGTGCATAGTGAAAAAAAAAGTTGGTCATTTCGACTCGGCCGCCATCTTGGATTTTTGAAATGTCGGATTTTTCCCATAGACACGGAGGCAAACCAAAAATTCCCCCATACATTGTACTCACCCCCCACTACTCCTTCTGGGAGATCAATTCGACTTTTCGTAAAACGAAAAAAAAAATCCAGCACCCAGTGTTGCCAGTCGATATCGACGAAAATGGTCAAATGTCATTACGACGACCACGACACGTTTGTCCGTGTAACTTTTTGATTAAAAATATTGCTCCTTCTACTTTTCATATTTTTGAATAAAAAGTCCAAAAAAATGTACCAACAAAAGAAAAAAAAACTCAACCTGGCAACACTTTGGGTCAAGTTACACAACCGCCCGGAACAAAGACACCCTCTCAAATGTTGCCAACTCGAAGAAAAATTCACCCAAAAAATGACATTTTTCGTACATTTTTCAAAATGGCCGCCACCGCGCCCGCCATCTTGTCAAAAAAATAAATATCCCCAAAATATCAAAGTCGAGGATACACTCGATACAACACTAAAAAAATATTTAAAAAAAGTTGAAAAACCACCCCGATGCGACCCCGCAAAGTGACCTCTAAAATCGAAAAATTTCAAACTGGAATATCTCGGCGGCCATCTTGTTTTTTAAATTTTTTCCAAAGTTTTCGTAATTATCCTCCAAAACGTTACGAAACTACTGAAAAAAATCCCGCAAAAAGCCATAAACAAAAAAGTTGAAAATCACAGAGCGGCCGCCATCTTGAAAATGTGAAATGTCAGATTTTTCCCGAGGTGTCGGGAGGAGAAGGAGAAAACCCGCCATAGACAACAAAGTCCCATCTCACCTCCTTCTGGGAGAACAATTATATAGTTAAGTCAGTGGTAAGTCTAGGATTATATAATATAATAACTAGGTTTTGCGTGGGGCGCGCGCTGCTAAAGCAGCGCGCGTGCCTTTTTCTTCCGCAAAAGAACAAATAAAAAAATAGTTTTTTTCAAAAATATCATTGGTCTGCGAAATTTCGATTTTTCGATTCAAGGGTCTGTTTGCGTCATATTCGGCTTGAAAGTACTTTGTCTTTTTTTTGTATGGCAACACAAAAATATTTTTCAAAATCCAAAAAATTGTATGAACAAAAATCATTGGGAGGGAGAGAGAGAGAGAGGGAGATGGAAAGGGACAGGGTCAGGGAGAAGGAAATGGAATTTCATGATCTCAGGAGCGAGAGAGGGAGCAAAAGAAGGAGCGAGAGAGGGAGAGGGGAAGAGGGAGAGGGAAAGGGAGAGGGGGAAGGGGAGAGGGGGAGGAGAAGGGGGAGGAGGAGAGGGAGAGGGAGAGAGAAGGAGATGGAAAGGGACAGGGTCAGGGAGAATGATAGGGAATTTCATGATCAGGAGAGGGAGAGGGAGTGAGAGAGGAAGCAAGAGAGGGAGAGGGAGTGAGACAGGGAGATGAAGAGGGAGAGGGAGAAGGACAGGTAAAGGGGCAGGGGCGGAGGCAGGGACAGGGGCAGGGGCAGTGATAGGGACAGGGACAGGGAGAAGGAAAGGGAATTAAATGTTCTCAGGAGAGGAAGAGGGATCAAGAGAGGGAGAGGGAGCGGAAGAGGGAGAGAGAGGGGCAGGGAGCGGAACGGGAAGTGGGAGAGGGACATGAAGCGGGAGAGGGAGAGGGAAAGGGAAGCGGGAGAGGGACCGGGAGCGGGACAGGGAGAGGAAGAGGGAGAGAGGTAGAGGGGAAGGGACAGGGAGCGGGAGAGGGAGAAGGAGAGGGAGAGGGAGTGGGAAAGGACAGGTAGTGGGACAGGGAGAGGGAGAGAGAGAGGGTGTGGGACAGGGAGAGAGAGGGAGTGGGATAGGAAGAGGGAGAGAGGGAGTGGGACAGGGAGAAGGAGAGAAAGAGAGGGAGAGGGACAGGGAGAGGGAGAAGGAGGGGGAATTTAATGAACCAACAAAAACTATAAAAGTTTAGTTGAAAGTAACACTATTCGCCGGGTCAGCTAGTAAATAATAATAGTTTCTTCATGTCCGTCTCTCCGTCCGTCCGCAGCATAGCGCAAAGATCCTTACCGCTAGAAAGCTGTAATTTGGCAATTGGCATGACACACTCATACTTATTTATCAAAAGCGGTAAACTAAAATCTTTATAAATTTTTTCGGGTAGTGCCAGCGAAATGGTAGATGTTGGACATGTGAATAATATATCCACGGCAGTAGAATATTTAATATGATGAATATGAAAGGAAAACTCTCATGGCAATGTTAGCTTAATAGTTAATGAGTGATAGTCGATAAACTTAGTACCCTAAATTCTCTACCCGAGTCCTCCTTTATATAGGAAGGATCTGATGATGGGTTCCAGAGATAAAGAGTGGAACACCTCAGTGGTGAGGCATGAATAATAATCCGTTTTTGGGAATGTTACTATTGAACAACCATTCCATAGTTTAACAACTCCATCCATGTGTGATATATTTTGGAGTTGGATCCTTTCTAAGGACCTTTATTAAGACTTAAAAAAGATCAACACGTAAAATGTAAACAGTCTCACAATAAGTGTATCCTATTCTGTTTTTAAAAGTACTTGTGACTTGTAATTCAACTTATTTAAAGAACGGCACTTTGATATAAAGGTACATAGTTAAATTTTATACGTTTTAAAAAGTAGTTTTATTATCGTAAAATAATTATCACGTACTTGGAGATTATGTAAATCCTACCAATATATTATAGCGAAAATTTGAATGTCTTTATTCAATCACGCTAATACGGCTAAACAGATTAGGATGAAATTTGTCTCACAAATAGTTTATGACCTACATCTAAAGGTAGGACAGATCTGTTCTATCAGGATAAGGGGTATATTTTAGTATGGATGTTTAATGTATCTGCCAGTAACTTAGTATCCAATTCTTAGGTCTGCTGTGCAACCCCTTACGGCCGGTCTCAATAATGTACTAACAGATGGAAGACTGTGGATAGGGCTACCATTAGTATGTTATCTGTCATATTTGTCAATTTTTGCGTCTGAAAAATTGACAAATATGACAGATAATACTAATGGTAGCCCTATCCACAGTCTTCCATCTGTTAGTACATTATTGAGACCGGCCGTTAGAGTACTGAAAAAACCAAGCTTTTAAAAGTCAACGCAATCATAAAACTCTCCATTATGACCTATTATTTTTAGTTATTTAGACATTCGCAAGGTAATCAAAGCCCATCCCATGAAGACTTAAGTTCCCGTTGATCAAGAGAAATGAAATGTGGTGAAAAGGAATTTCTTAAGAGAAAAACTTGAAGACCGTTTTGTAGTAACATTACATTACAATTTACAATTTACAATCAATCGCGCCGAAGCCACTGGGCGCAAGAAGTTGAAATTTAGCATGTATGTTCTTTGGGGAGTGTAGGGGAGCACTAAGAGATAATTTATGTAAAATAAGGGGGGTAAAAAAGGTGGGGCATGATTGTTACTCTTTCATGGAAATAACACTGGACGGATTTCGATAAAATTTGGTAAACGGGTAGAATATAATCTGAAATAGCTCATAGCGTACTTTTTATCACGAAATTCTATGGACTGAACCAATTTTGATAGTACTTTCACTGAAAGGTTCGATAAAACCAAAAAAAAATTGAAAAATGTCATTCAGGCGCGAGCGAAATTTCGGGCAAAAGCTAGTACAATATATTTTAACCCCCGACGCAAAAAGAGGGGTGTTATAATTTTGATGTGTATCTCCTAAATGAATGAACCGATTATGATGCAGTTTCTTTTAATGCTAAGGTGATTGAGAGGGTTATTAACTACAATCTATGAAGATCTGTTTAGGCGTAAAATAATAAAATGGACTTAAATTGATATTCTGCGTCATGACGTGTTATTTTTTATTATATTTTTAGCTGCAATTTTAGTATGTATGCAAATGCAAAAATATGCACATTTTTATTTATTTCGCAACACTTGAGATTTTCTTCATCAGACAAGGATGCGAGATGATTTACAAACAAATCTTACATTGTCGTAGTGTTGAATATTGCTACTATAGAATAAGTCAATGGCTTAAAATGAGAAATAAAAATTAAATGTAGAGGACTTTACGGTCGGGAGGGGGAAAGGAGAGGGCAGGAAGCGAGAGGATCCAGGAGCGGGAGAGGAAGAGCGAGAGGGAGAGGGAGAGCGAGAGGGAGAGCGAGAGCAAGAGGGAGAGGGAGAAGGAGAGGGAGAGACATATTATGTGCAATCTATTTGCATCTATAAACGCCTCATACATTTTATAGGCATCGAATGAAAACAACAGTTTGAAATGTTCAACATAGATTTTTATGAAAAATACTTGTATTTGTATGGCAACACTGAAAGTTTCTCATTTTTTATGGCAACAATGAAACACGTTTACACGGATGTGACCGATCTGTCAGTAGCAACAAACGTCGTATACATTTTAATGACATCAAAAGGAGACAAAAGCCTGAAACACTATCTACAAAAATTTATTTGTATGAAAATTATTATTTTTTGTATGGCATCACTAAACATTGGTTACACCAACTTATCCGGACCTTTAGTACCTGCAAACGCCTCATATATTATAAAGACATACAATGGAGACAACAGCCTCAAACATTCGAAAAAAGAATACATTTGTATGAAAATTATAATTTTTTGTATGGCAACACTGAATTTATTTTCACCAAAATCTTCAAAATATAAGTACCTACAAACGCCCCATACATTATAATAACGAAATATTCGATTCAAAAATAAATTTGTATGAAAATTATTATTTTTTGTATGGCAACACTGAATTTTTAAATTCTTTCCAAAACGAATATTTTAATTTAAAAATATCTCCCATACATTTTTTATACCTTTGATCTATAGTTTCGGCTCAACTACTCGAAAAGTGAATAAAATTCTGGACTCCAGTGTTGCCAGTTTATTGAGATGAAAATGGTCAAATGTCATTACGACGCCCACAAAAAATCTTGTGGTGTAATTTTTTGATTAAAAATGTTTCTCCTTCTACTTTTTACATTTTTGAATAGAAAGTTCACAAAAATGTATGAATGAAAGAAAAATCAACACAACCTGGCAACACTTTCAGTCAAGTTACACAACCGCCCCTTACAAAGTGACCCCCTCAAATGTTGCCAACCTACAAATTTTTTCCTTCAAAAAATACAATTTTTCATACATTTTACAAAATGGCCGCCACAGGATCCGCCATCTTGTCGAAAAAAAAAATATACCCAAAATGTCAAAATTGAGGACAGACCTGAGCCAATAAAGGAAAAATATCGCAAAAATGTTAAAACACCACCGCGATGCGACCCCGCAAAAACACCTCGAAAATTGAAAAATTTCAAACTAAAATATCTCGGCGGCCATCTTGTTTTTTCAATTTTTTCTAACTTTATCATATTAGTCGTCCCAAGATTAGCCGAAAACGACACCAATGTCGGGTACGTGCCCAATGTAAACAAAAACTTGACAATCGCCGAGCGGCCGCCATCTTGAAATTTCGAATGGTCGTATTTTTCCTATAATAACCATAGATAGTCAAGCAACTTCCCCATACATTATTATTACCCCCCACCAATACTTTCGGCTGGGCTATTCGAAATGTGAAAAAACGTGAAAAAAAAATCCAGCAGCCAGTGTTGCCAGTTATTTTTGATGAAAATGGTCAAATGTCATTACGACGGTCACGAAAAATTTTTTGGT
This sequence comes from Thymelicus acteon, assembly GCA_951805285.1. Lineage (NCBI taxonomy): Eukaryota > Metazoa > Arthropoda > Insecta > Lepidoptera > Hesperiidae > Thymelicus > Thymelicus acteon. Next base: position 434,675 of record OX638227.1, on the reverse strand, counting down.
GCAGTTTTTTGATTAAAAATGTTTCTCCTTCTACTTTTTATATTTTTGAATAGAAAGTTCACAAAAATGTATGAATGAAAAAAAATCAATGTAACCTGGCAACACTTCAAGCTAAGCCCCACAACCGCCTCATACAAAGTGACCCCCTCAAATGTTGCCAAACTGAAAATTGTTTCCTTCAAAAAATGCAATTTTTCGAACATTTTATAAAATGGCCGCCACGGGGTCCGCCATCTTGTCGAAAAAAAAAATATACCCCAATCGTCAAAATTGGGGATAGACCCGAGGCAATTAAGAAAAAAAAGCGAAAAAAAGTTGAAAACCCATTGCAATCCGACCCCGCAAAGTCACCTCCAAAATTGAAAAATTTTAAAGTAAAATATCTCGGCGGCCATCTTGTTTTTTTATTTTTTTCCAATTTCATCGTAACACGTTTTCCAACATTAGCCGAAAATGATACCAATCTCGGATAGGTGCATAGTGAAAAAAAAAGTTGGTCATGTCGACTCGGCCGCCATCTTGGATTTTTGAAAGGTCGGATTTTTCCCATAGACACTAAGGTAAACCAAAAATTCTCACATACATTGTACTCACCCCCCACCACTCCTTCTGGGAGATCAATTCGACTTTTCGTAAAACGAAAAAAAAAATCCAGCACCCAGTGTTGCCAATCGATATCGACGAAAATGGTCAAATGTCATTACGACGACCACGACACGTTTGCCCGTGTGACTTTTTGATTAAAAATATTGCTCCTTCTACTTTTCATATTTTTTAATAAAAAGTCCAAAAAAATGTATCAACAAAAGAAAAAAAAACTCAACCTGGCAACACTTTGAGTCAAGTTACATAACCGCCTGGAACAAAGACACCCGCTCAAATGTTGCCAACCCGAAGAAAAATTCGCCCAAAAAACGTCGTTTTTCGTACATGTTACAAAATGGCCGCCACCGCGTCCGCCATCTTGTCGAAAAAATAAATATCCCCAAAATATCAAAATTGAGGATACATTCGAGACAACACTAAAAAAATATTTTAAAAATGTTGAAAAACCACCCCGATGCGACCCCGCAAAGTGACCTCTAAAATCGAAAAATTTCAAAGTTGAATATCTCGGCGGCCATCTTGTTTTTTCAATTTTTTCTAAAGTTTTCGTATATCGACCCCAAAACTTTACGAAACGCCCCAAAAAAATCCTGCAAAAAGTCATAAACAAAAAAGTTGAAAATCACAGAGCGGCCGCCATCTTGAAAATGTGAAATGTCAGATTTTTCTCGAGGTGTCGGGGGGGGATGGAGAAAACCCGCCATAGACAACAAAGTCCCATCTCGCCTCCTTCTGGGAGAACAATTATATAGTTCACTACGTGGTAAGTCTAGGATTATATAATATAACTAGGTTTTGCGTGGGGCGCGCGCTGCTAAAGCAGCGCGCGTGCCTTTTTCTTCTGCAAAAGAACAAATAAAAAAATTGAGTTTTTTTTTTCAAAAATTTCATTGGTCTGAGAAATTTCGATTTTTCGATTCACGGGTCGGTCTTCTTCACACTATTTTTTTTGACGGGAGGGGGAGGGGAGAGGGACAGCAGGAGCGGGAGGAGAGGGAAAGGGAGAGGGGCAGAAAGCGGGGAGGGAGAAAGAGCGAAACAGAAAGCGGGAGAGGGACTGGGCGCGGGAGAGGGATTGGGAGTGGGAGACGAACGTGAAGTGGGAGAGAGAGGGAGCAGGAAAGGGAGATGGGAGAGAGGGAGAGGGGCAGAGTAAGAAGGAGAGAGATGAAGAGGGTTAGAGTAAGAAGGGGAGAGAGGGAGAGGGAGGAGAGCGAGAGGGAGAGAGAGAGACAGGGAGTGGGAGAAGGAGACGGGAGAGAGGGAGAGGGGCAGAGTAAGAACGAGAGAGATGGAGAGGGGCAGAGTAAGGAAAGAGAGGGTGAGGGATAGGGGAGAGGGAAGAGGGAGAGGGGAAAGGGGAGAGGGAGATGGGAGATGGAGCGGGGAGAGGGAGAGGAAATTTAATGATCTCTGATTTGTTAAACCTACATTCATTACGCGATAATTTATTTAGCATTAGGCGATACGACGTTCGCCGGGTCAGCTAATAAATAATAATAGTTTCTACATGTCCGCCTCTCCGTCCGTCCGCAGTATAGCTCCGAGATCCTTAGCGCTAGAAAGCTGTAATTTGGCATGGATACACATACTTATTTATCAAAACTACAAAGTGGTAAAATAAAATCTTTATAAGTTTTTTCGGGTAGTGCCAGCGAAATGGTCGATGTTGGACATGTGACCACGGCAGTAGAATATTTAAAATGATGAATTTCAAAGGAAAACTCTCATGGAAATGTTAGCTTAAATAGTTAATTAGTGATGGTCGACAAACTTACAACTACAGTACCCTAAATTCTCTACCCAAGTCCTCCTTTAATATAGGAAGGATCTGATGATATGTTCCAGAGATAAAGAGGGGAACACCTCAGTGGTGAGGCATTTATAATAATCCTTAATTTTGGGAATGTTACTATTTAACAACCAGTCCATAATTTAACAACTCCATCCATGTGTGATGTATTTCGGAGTTGAATCCTTTCTCAGGGCCTATATTAAAAGTACTCAATTAAATCATAATGTGATTTGTAATTCAGCTTACTTAAAGAATGGCACTTTGATATATAGGTACAATAGGTACATAGTTTTATTTCATACATTGTAAAAAGTAGTTTTATTATACTGTAATACTTATCACCTACTTAGAGATTATGTAAATCCTACGAACATACTATAGTGAAAATTTGGATGTCTTAATTCAGTCACGCTAATACGGCTAAATAGATTCGGATGAAATTTAACTCACAGATAGCTTATGACCTGCATCTAAAAGTAGGACGATTTTTATAACGGAATGGACCTGTTATCAGGATAAGGGGCATATTTTAGTATGGATGTTTAATGTATCTGCCAGTAGCTTATATTTTTTTATATTTTATATTATTATTTTTAGGGTCCTTTTCCGTTCTATTTTTGCTTTTGAAGTAAAAGGTCCGTCTGTCTGTATGTGTGTCTGTCAAAAACTTTTCACTAAGGAATACGTGGAGGTATTAATTTAAAAAATAATATCCAATTCTTAGGTCTGCTGTGCAATCCCTTAGAGTTGTGAAAAAATTAAGCTTTTAAAAGTCAACGCAATGATAAAACTCTTTGTTATGCTTTTTTTTAGTTCTTTCGATACTCGCAAGTTAATCAAAACCTATCCCCTAACTAAAGACTTAAGTTTACGTTCCGGTTGATCAAGAAAAATGAAGTGTGGTGAGAAGCAATGTCGTGCGGGAAAAATTTGAAGACCGTTTTGTAGTAACATTACATTACAATTTACAATCGCACAGCCGAAGCTACTGGGTGCAAGAAGCTTTTGGCATGTATAATTTAATTATGTTCCTTCGGGAGTGTAGGGGAGCACTAAGAAATATTTTTTGTTAACCCCCTAAGAGTTACTCTTTCACGCAAATAACACTGGACGAATTTCGATCAAATTTGGATGAGGAAAGAATGTAACCTGAAATAGTTCATAGGGTACTTTTTATCGCAAAATTTCATGGGCTGAACCAATTTTGATAGGACTCTCACTGAAAGGTTCGTGAAAACTAAAAAATGTTGAAAAATGTCATTTAGGCGGGTGAAGCTGCGGGCAAAAGCTAGTACAATATTTTAACCCTAGACGCGAAAAGAGGGTTGTTATAATTATGATTTGTATGGTTGTCTGTTTGTAGCATCGTATCTCCTAAATGAATAGACCAATTATGATGCAGTTTATTATTATTTCTCCATGGGGTTCGCCTGGATAGCTACCACCCTTGAGCATGAGTCAGCCGCCAAACGACTCGTCGTGTTCCGGCTGGGGGCTTGAGAGCCAGTTCTTTCTTTTTTTTTCTTCTCTCTTTCTTGGCTGGCAACGCATCGGTGATGCCTTTGGTGTTGCTGATGTCCATGGGCGACGATAGCCATTTACCATCAGGTGGATCGTCAGCTCGTTTGCCGGCTATTTCCATAAAAAAAAATCTTTTAATGCTGAGGGTTCTTAACTATGATTTATTAAAAACTGTTTAGGAGTAAAATAATAAAACTGACTTAAACCGATATTCTGCGTCATGCATAACGCGTTATTTTATATTATATTTTAGCTGCCATTTTAGTATGCATGCAAATGCAAAAAATGTGCATATTTTTTCTTTATCTGGCAACACTTGAGATGCGAGACGATTTACAAACAAATCGTACGTTGTCGTGGTGCTGTATATTGCTGCTATAGAATAGTATAAAAGAAGCTTTTTGCTTCTATTAGTAGGTAAATAGGTAGGGTTTAACCAGTATTTATCACCTTTTAGTAATGATTTAAAAATAATTATACTCAAAATTAATTTTGCCTACACACATAATGACTATTCAAAGCAGTATAGGGCAGAGTAAAGAGCAGTAAATATAAATGACAAAATCAAACTAAACTATCGAATAGGAGAGTCAAGAAACAGACAGTCACATCAGACCAGACCAGTAGATAATAACAACACTATATTGGTACAAAAAAAAATATCTTGAATGATGTCTTAAATTATCTTTCGAGATTTTAAATGTGTACACGTTAATTTTATTTTCAAGATTGAACAATAAAATATTTTTTTGTATGCTAACACGGATTTTTTTTCACTCATATAATGTGCAGTCTATTTGTACAGGTATAAACGCCTCATACATTTAATAGACATTAAATGCAAACCACAGTCCCAAATGTTCGATATAGATTTTTGTGAAAAATACTTGTTTTTGTACGGCAACACTGAAAGTTTCTCATTTTTATGGCAACACTGAAACACGTTTATACGGATGTGACCGATCTAACAGTAGCAACAAACGTCTTATACATTTTAATGACATCAAAAGTAGACAGAAGCCTGAAATATTACATACAAAAAATTCATTTGTATGAAAATTATTATTTTTTGTATGGCATCACTAAATATTAGTTACACCAACGTGTCCGGCCCTTTAGTACCTACAAACGCCTCATACATTATAAAGACATCAAATGGAGACAACAGCCTCAAACATTCGAAAAAAGAATACATTTGTATGAAAATAATTATTTTTTATATGGCAACACTGAATTTTTTTTCACCAAAATTTACAAAATGTCAATACCTACAAATGCCCCATACATTATAATAACGAAATATTCGATCCAAAAATAAATTTGTATGAAAATTATTATTTTTTGTATGGCAACACTAAAATTTTAAAGTTTTTTCAAAACCACTCTTCTAACCCAAAAATATCTCCCATACATTTTTTATACCCCCGATCTATAGATTCGGCTCAACTACTCGAAAAGTGAAAAAAATTCTGGACTCTAGTGTTGCCAGTTGATTGAGATGAAAATAGTCAAATGTCATTACGACGACCACGAAAAATTTTTTGGTGTAATTGTTTGATTAAAAATGTTTCTCCTTCAACTTTTTACATTTTTGAATAGAAAGTTCACAAAAATGTATGAATGAAAAAAAAATCAACGTAACCTGGCAACATTTCAGACCAAGACCCACAACCGCCCCATACAAAGTGACCCCCTGAAATGTTACCAATTTAGAAATTTTTTACTTAAAAAAATGCAATTTTTCGTATATTTTACAAAATGGCCGCCACGGGGTCCGCCATCTCGTCGAAAAAAAAATATACCCAAAATGTCAAAATTGAGGACAGACCCAAGCCAATAAGGTAAAAATATCGCAAAAATGTTAAAATACCACCGCGATGCGACCCCGCAAAGACACCTCTAAAATTGAAAAATTTCAAACTAAAATATCTCGGCGGCCATCTTGTTTTTTCAATTTTTTCCAACTTCATCATATTAGTCGTCCCAAGATTAGCCGAAAACGACACCAATGTTGGGTAGGTGCTAAAAGTAAACAAAAAGTTGACAATCGCCGAGCGGCGGCCATCTTGAATTTTCAAATGGTCGTATTTTTCCTGTAATGACCATAGGTAGTCAAGCAACTTCCCCATAAATCATTATTACTCCCCACCAATACTTTCGGCTGGGCTATTCGAAATGTGAAAAAACGTGAAAAAAAAATCCAGCAGCCAGTGTTGCCAGTTAATTTTGATGAAAATGGTCAAATGTCATTACGACGGCCACGAGAAATTTTTTGGTGCAATTTTTTGATTAAAAATGTTTCTCCTTCTACTTTTTATATTTTTGAATAGAAAGTTCACAAAAATGTATGAATGAAAAAAAAATTAACGTAACCTGGCAATACTTCAGACCAAGCTTCACAACCGCCCAATACAAAGTGACCCCCTCAAATATTGCCAACCTCAAAATTTTTTACCTCAAAAAATGCAATTTTTTGTACATTTTGCAAAATGGCCGCCATAGGATCCGCCATCTTTAAGAAAAAAAAAATATACCCCAATCGTCAAAATTGGGGATAGACCTGAGGTAACAGCGAAAAAAAATCGCAAAAAAGTTGAAAACCCATTGCAATCCGACCCCGCAAAGTCACCTCCAAAATTGAAAAATTTTAAAGTAAAATATCTCGGCGGCCATCTTGTTTTTTTATTTTTTTCCAATTTTATCGTAACACGTTTCCCAACATTAGCCGAAAACGACACCAATCTTGGGTAGGTGCAAAGTGAAAAAAAAAGTTGGTCATTTCGACTCGGCCGCCATCTTGAATTTTTGAAAGGTCGGATTTTTCCCATAGACACGGAGGCAAACCAAAAATTCTCACATACATCGTACCCACCCCCCACCACTCCTTCCGGGAGATCAATTCGACTTTTCGTAAAACGAAAAAAAAAATCCAGCAGCCAGTGTTGCCAGCCGACATCGACGAAAATGGTCAAATGTCATTACGACGACCATGACACGTTTGCCTGTCTGACATTTTGTTTAAAAATATTGCTCCTTCTACTTTTCATATTTTTGAATAGAAAGTCCAAAAAAATGTACCAACAAAAGAAAAAAAAACTCAACCTGGCAACACTTTGGGTCAAGTTACATAACCGCCTGGAACAAAGACACCCACTCAAATGTTGCCAACCCAAAGAAAAATTCACCCAAAAAACGTCGTTTTTCGTACATTTTTCAAAATGACCGCCACCGCGTCCGCCATCTTGTCAAAAAAATAAATATCCCCGAAATATCAAAATTGAGGATACATTCAAGGCAACACTAAAAAAATATTTAAAAAAAGTTGAAAAACCACCCCGATGCGACCCCACAAAGTGACCTCTAAAATCGAAAAATTTCAAACTCGAATATCTCGGCGGCCATCTTGTTTTTTCAATTTTTTCTAAAGTTTTCGTATATCGACCCCAAAACTTGTCGAAACGCCCCAAAAAAATCCCGCAAAAAGCCATAAACAAAAAAGTTGAAAATCACAGAGCGGCCGCCATCTTGAAAATGTGAAATGTCAGATTTTTCCCGAGGTGTCGGGGGAGAATGGAGAAAACCTGCCATAGACAACAAAGTCCCATCTCGCCTCCATCAGGGAGATCAATTATATAGTTAAGTCAGTGGTAAGTCTAGGATTATATAATATAATAATTAGTGATGGTCGACAAACTTACAACTACAGTACCCTAAATTCTCTATCCAAGTCCTCCTTTAATATAGGAAGGATCTGATGATGGGTTCCAGAGATAAAGAGTGGAACACCTCAGTGGTGAGGCATTTATAATAATCCTTAATTTTGGGAATGTTACTATTTAACAACCAGTCCATAATTTAACAACTCCATCCATGTGTGATGTATTTCGGAGTTGAATCCTTTATAAGGGCCTATGTTAAGACTTAAAAAAGTACTCAATTAAATCATAATGTGACTTGTAATTCAGCTTACTTAAAGAATGGCACTTTGATATATAGGTAAAATAGGTACATAGTTTTATTTCATACATTGTAAAAAGTAGTTTTATTATACTGTAATACTTATCAACTACTTGGAGATTATGCAAATCCTACGAACATACTATAGTGAAAATTTGGATGTCTTTATTCAGTCACCCTAATACGGCTAAACGGATTCGGATGAAATTTATCTCACAGATAGTTTACCTGCATAGATACCTGCATCTAAAAGTAGGACGATTTTTATAACGGAATGGATCTGTTATCAGGATAAGGGGCATATTTTAGTATGGATGTTTAATGTATCTGCCAGTAGCTTATATTTTTTTATATTTTATATTATTATTTTTAGGGTCCTTTTCCGTTCTATTTTTGCTTTTGAAGTAAAAGGTCCGTCTGTCTGTATGTGTGTCTGTCAAAAACTTTTCACTAAGGAATACGTGGAGGTATTAATTTAAAAAATAATATCCAATTCTTAGGTCTGCTGTGCAATCCCTTAGAGTTGTAAAAAAATTAAGCTTTTAAAAGTCAACGCAATGATAAAACTCTTTGTTATGTTTATTTTTTTAGTTCTTTCGACACTCGCAAGTTAATCAAAACCTATCTCCTAACTAAAGACTTAAGTTTACGTTCCGGTTGATCAAGAAAAATGAAATGTGGTGAGAAGCAATGTCGTAAGGGAAAAATTTGAAGACCGTTTTGTAGTAACATTACATTACAATTTATAATCGCACAGCCGAAGCTACTGGGCGCAAGAAGCTTTTGGCATGTATAATTTTATTATGTTCCTTCGGGAGTGTAGGGGAGCACTAAGACATAATTTTTGTTAACCCCCTAAGAGTTACATTTTCACGCAAATAACACTGGACGAATTTCGATCAAATTTGGAAAGAATATAACCTGAAATAGCTCATAGGGTACTTTTTATCGCAAAATTCCATGGGCTGAACCAATTTTGATAGAACTCTCACTGAAAGGTTCGTGAAAACTAAAAAATGTTGAAAAATGTCATTTAGGCAGGTGAAGCTGCGGGCAAAAGCTAGTACAATATTTTAATCCTAGACGCGAAAAGAGGGTTGTTATAATTATGATTTGTATGGTTGTCTGTTTGTAACATCGTATCTCCTAAATGAATAGACCAATTATGATGCAGTTTGTTATTATTTCTCCATGGGGTTCGCCTGGATAGCTACCACCCTTGAGCATGAGTCAGCCGCCAAACGACTCGTCGTGTTCCAGCTGGGGGCTTGAGAGCCAGTTCTTTCTTTCTTTTTCTTCTCTCTTTCTTGGCCGGCAACGCATCGGTGATGCCTTTGGTGTTGCTGATGTCCATGGGCGACGATAGCCACATACCATCAGGTGGATCGTCAGCTCGTTTGCCGGCTATTTCCATAAAAAAAAGTTTCTTTTAATGCTGAGTAAAATAATAAAACTGACTTAAACCGATATTCTGCGTCATGCATAACGCGTTATTTTTTTATTATATTTTTAGCTGCCATTTTAGTATGTATGCAAATGCAAAAAATGTGCATATTTTTTCTTTATCTGGCAACACTTGAGATGCAAGACGATTTACAAACAAATCATACGCTGTCGTGGTGCTGTATATTGCTGCTATAGAATGGTATAAAAGAAGCTTTTTGCTTCTATTAGTAGGTAAGTAGGTAGGGCTTAACCAGTATTTATCACCTTTTAGTTATGATTTTAAAATAATTAAGTATACTCAAAATTAATTTTGCCTACACACATAATGACTATTCAAAGCAGTATAGGGCAGAGTAGAGAGCAGTTAATTATAAATGATAAAATCACACTAAACTATTGGATAGGAGAGTCAAGAAACAGACAATCACATCAGACCAGACCAGTAGGTAATAACAACACTATAATGGTACAAAAAAATATCTTGAATGATGTCTTAAATTATCTTTCGAGATTTTAAATGTGTACACGTTAATTTTGTTTTCAAGATTGAACAATAAAATATTTTTTTTTTGTATGCCAACACGGATTTTTTATTCACTGATATAATGTGTAGTCTATTTGTACCTATAAATGCCTCATACATTTTATAGACATTAAATGCAAACAACAGTCCCAAATGTTCGATATAGATTTTTGTGAAAAATACTTGTTTTTGTATGGCAACACTGAAAGTTTCTCATTTTTATGGCAACACTGAAACACGTTTATACGGATGTGACCGATCTAACAGTAGCAACAAACGTCGTATACATTTTAATGACATCAAAAGGAGACAAAAGCCTAAAATATTACATACAAAAAATTCAGTTGTATGAAAATTATTATTTTTTGTATGGCATCACTAAATATTGGTTACACCAACGTGTCCGGCCCTTTAATACCTGCAAACGCCTCATACATTATAAAGACATCAAATGGCGACAACAGTCTCAAACATTCGAAAAAGGAATACATTTGTATGAAAATAATTATTTTTTATATGGCAACACTGAATTTTTTTTCACCAAAATTTTCAAAATATAAGTACCTACAAACGCCCCATACATTATAATAACGAAATATTCGATTCAAAAACAAATTTGTATGAAAATTATTATTTTTTGTATGGCAACACTGAATTTTTAAAGTCTTTTCAAAACAAATATTTTAATCTAAAAATATCTCCTCTACATTTTCTATACCCTTGATCTATAGTTTCGGCTCAACTACTTGAAAAGTGAAAAAAATTCTGGACTCCAGTGTTGCCAGTTGATTGAGATGAAAATGGTCAAATGTCATTACGACGCCCACAAAAAATCTTGTGGTGTAATTTTTTGATTAAAAATATTTCTCCTTCTACTTTTTACATTTTTGAATAGAAAGTTCACAAAAATGTATGAATGACAAAAAAATCAACGTAACCTGGCAATACTTTAAGTCAAGCTACACAACCGCCTCATACAAAGTGACCCCCTCAAATGTTGTCAACCCACAATTTTTTTCCTTCAAAAAATGCAATTTTTCGTACATTTTACAAAATGGCCGCCATGGGATCCGCCATCTTGTTGAAAAAAAAAATATATCCAACATGTCAAAATTGAGGATAGACCAGAGCCAACAGAGGAAAAATATCGCAAAAATGTTAAAACACCACCGCGATGCGACCCCGCAAAGACACCTCGAAAATTGAAAAATTTCAAACTAAAATATCTCGGCGGCCATCTTGTTTTTTCAACTTTTTTCAACTTTTTCGTATTAGTCGTCCCAAGATTAGCCGAAAACAACACCAATGTTGGGTAGGTGCCCAAAATAAACAAAAAGTTGACAATCGCTGAGCGGCTGCCATCTTGAATTTTCGAATGGTCATATTTTTCCTATAATAACCATAGATAGTCAAGCAACTTCTCGATACATTATTATTACCCCCCACCAATACTTTCGGCTGGGCTACTCGAAATGTGAAAAAACGTGAAAAAAAAATCCAGCAGCCAGTGTTGCCAGTTAATTTTGATGAAAATGGTCAAATGTCATTACGACGGCCACAAGAAATTGTTTGGTGCAATTTTTTGATTAAAAATTTTTCTCCTTCTACTTTTTATATTTTTGAATAGAAAGTTCATAAAAATGTATGAATGAAAAAAAAATCAATGTAACCTGGCAACACTTCAAGCTAAGCCCCACAACCGCCTCATACAAAGTGACCCCCTCAAATGTTGCCAAACTGAAAATTTTTTCCTTCAAAAAATGCAATTTTTTGTACATTTTGCAAAATGGCCGCCATGGGATCCGCCATCTTTAAGAAAAAAAAAATATACCTCAAAAGTTAAAATTGGGGATAGACCCAAGGCAATTAAGAAAAAAAAGCGAAAAAAAGTTGAAAACCCATTGCAATCCGACCCCGCAAAGTCACCTCCAAAATTGAAAAATTTTAAAGTAAAATATCTCGGCGGCCATCTTGTTTTTTTATTTTTTTCCAATTTCCTCGTAACACATTTCCCAACATTAGCCGAAAACGACACCTATATCGGGTAAGTGCATAGTGAAAAAAAAAGTTGGTCATTTCGACTCGGCCGCCATCTTGGATTTTTGAAAGGTCGGATTTTTCCCATAGACACGGAGGCAAACCAAAAATTCCCCCATACATCGTACCCACCCCCCACCACTCCTTCTGGGAGATCAATTCGACTTTTCGTAAAACGAAAAAAAAATTCCAGCAGCCAGTGTTGCCAGTCGACATCGACGAAAATGGTCAAATGTCATTACGACGACCACGACACGCTTGCCCGTGTGAGATTTTGATTAAAAATATTGCTCCTTCTACTTTTTACATTTTTGAATAAAAAGTCCAAAAAAATGTACCAACAAAAGAAAAAAAAACTCAACCTGGCAACACTTTGAGTCAAGTTACATAACCGCCAGGAACAAAGACACCCGCTCAAATGTTGCCAACCCGAAGAAAAATTCACCCAAAAAACGTCGTTTTTCGTACATTTTTCAAAATGGCCGCCACCGCGTCCGCCATCTTGTCGAAAAAATAAATATCCCCAAAATATCAAAATCGAGGATACAATCAAACGAATACATAAAAAACATTGAAAAAAAGTTGAAAAACCACCCCGATGCGACCCCGCAAAGTGACCTCTAAAATCGAAAAATTTCAAACTCGAATATCTCGGCGGCCATCTTGTTTTTTCAATTTTTTCTAAAGTTTTCGTATATCGACCCCAAAACTTGTCGAAACGCCCCAAAAAAATCCCGCAAAAAGCCATAAACAAAAAAGTTGAAAATCACAGAGCGGCCGCCATCTTGAAAATGTGAAATGTCAGATTTTTCCCGAGGTGTCGGGGGGGGATGGAGAAAACCCGCCATAGACAACAAAGTCCCATCTCGACTCTTTCTGGGAGAACAATTATATAGTTAAGTCAGTGGTAAGTCTAGGATTATATAATATAATAATAATTTAACATCAATGTCACTATCATATTACTATTATTATTACAATTATATTAATATCATTATTATTATGCTATTTAGATTGCAAGGCTACAGTAATGAAGAGAAATTCGTTGCCAAAAACATTTAAAAATAAAATAAATTTATTTATTTTTAGTCTACAATACAAACAGTCATTAAAATAGTTGATAGCAAATAGCGCGTCGCTAGCTCGCCCGCGCGTTCAACTTGGACCACGGCCCAATTCTCATCGCTCGCCGTTTATGTTAGGTATTTTATTACCGGCGGCCATTGTTGCTGCTTGCTGCTTGCTGCCTGCTGCCTGCTGTTACTGCACTTACTATGCATGTGTTGTATCGGACACTCAACTAGTTTCTTATGGAGTTTGTTTTAATCATAGCGGCATTTGGGACAGGGTGTAGTGTCACTGGGTCACCTGGTCACCTCATCAGAGGTATACCTGTACCTTTTTTTTTTTTATGGAAATAGCCGGCAAACGAGCTGACGATCCACCTGATGGAAAGTGGCTATCGTCGCCCATGGACATCAGCAACACCAAAGGCATCACCGATGCGTTGCCGGCCAAGAAAGAGAGAAGAAAAAGAAAGAAAGAACTGGCTCTCAAGCCCCCAGCCGGAACACGACGAGTCGTTTGGCGGCTGACTCATGCTCGAGGGTGGTAGCTATCCAGGCGAACCCCATGGAGAAATAATAATAGTAATAATGGTATTAATTAATAATTAAAATCAATATTACTAATATAATCCCTCGAGGGGTCCTACCACCAGCGGGCCGGATTTAGTCGCCTTTTACGACACCCATCCGGCGTGGGATTGGGGTTAGTATTCTAAGCCGCCCCAATACGGCGATTCCTCCGGCAATGCAGTCGAAAACTATTAAAAACATAACAATATGGTTTATTTCTAGGAAGAAAATGGTGGCTAGTCAACTAAAGAGCTTTAATCCCATATTAAGGTTCAAAACTCAATAATCTTCAAAATTTTGATTTGCCATTATTTCCTCGTCCGTTGGTCAGAAGGGTACCTACACGCGTTGGGAAGGTCGGCTGGACTGAATAGATGAAAGCAACCCCTTACACACGAAATATACGAGTATGTAGTAATTACTAGTCCGACGATTGTTACCATTTCAAGCATTTAAATAGATTTATTATTTTACTACCCTCCCCTCCCCCGGGTCCCCATTACTATTATTTTGGGGTGGAGATGCATTATGCATGAGAGTACTCGAGTGGAAACTTAAACACTTTATTTATACCGTCCACATTGTCCGTTCTACCTTTAAACATAGGTCGCACGGTAACAGGGCGATTGTTATACATTTGAATAGAACCGTATTATTACATCTGATTTGCGTAAGAAAGGTCTAAAATTTTGAGTTGGACGACAATGATATTTAAAAAATATAGATAAGTACGTTATACCCTTTTAAATCAACCAAAAAATATGTTCCGAAAAGAGCTAAAACACACATAAGTTTATCTTTTGTTTCACTACACCAATCACATTGGTATAATACACGAAGGCATTTTAACTCTGTATGTCAAATCAAATGTCAAGCACTTCTGAAAACAACAAAAGCGTGCGTATCGTCTTGTATTAACAGAGCGACTACGAGCAGAACGGTCAATTGCCTGTTCTTAAGCTCTTCATCGTTAGCGCGCTAGTGACATATCTACCTCTTTTTTTACATTATAATATCATTGTTGGACGATAACAATTTAGAAGGCCAGTGGTTAATAATTTAAGCCTCTCGTCTCTTTCGAACGTTCCATACGAACAATGCATGTGTTTTAAAAGTTATGTTTAGAATTCAATAATCACGCTGCAATGAAGAAGAATGTCGTGATTGCCGTGAAGGCGGTGATCAGCATTTATGTTTCAATACTAATTGGATACTGAAGGGAGCAGTGGGCGAAACATCGGTTATTTTATTAATAACGCACCTACATACGACACCTTATACATGATTGTAACTTATAACATAATTGTAATGATGTTTTTCTTTGCAGATTATCAAATAATCTAAATTTTACTAACAAAAAATAACCGACTTCAAAGTCTCAAAAACTACTTTTCAGATCTCGTTCAAATTTATGTGGGACCACATGACAAGCACCTGCTTTCGATTAAAAAAAGAATAATCGAAATCGGTTGGCGTGATATTGAGTTATTCGTCAATTTGTCACTCACATCTTAACACAAATTTACGACTTACGTGGTTTTCTCATGGATGCCATTGTCAGATCTCAATAAAATTTATGTGGGACCACATGACAGCCACCAGCTTTCAATTAAAAAAACAATCATCAAAATCGGTTCGCCCAGTCCAAAGTTCTGAGGTAACAAACATAAAAAAAAAAATACAGTCGAATTGAGAACCTCCTCCTTTTTTTGAAGTCGGTTAAAAACAGATTACTTTTTAGTAGACATACATAGGTGAGTGGAGTCTTTAGATCAGAACTCAATAAAAATGAAAAAAAAATCCATTATAAACACCAAACAGGTCGTAATTTTCGTTAAATGTTTAGACTTCAGTGGCTTATCATTGCTAATATTGATATTATATTCATCTACACTATTAATACAATAATCTGTAGTACAAGAAGTGCTTTCATAAATTGCTTGAACATTTTGTATATACATATATTCACAAGTTGCCATAGTATTTTTTCTTGTATCTTGAAAAAGAGGCATAAAAAGTTAAAGCTGAAAAATTCGATTAAAATTTTTATGACGGGTCCGAGCGACCCTTAAATGAGATACTAAATCATTTAAAATTTATGAACGATGAATAATGCCGCTGTTTGAGATAAGCCCCGTAACTCTTTCGCGCTGCGCCTAGAATTAAAATTTTAATATTGGATGAAATGATACAGCGAACAACAAAGCCGTGCGTTATAAATTCGTACTTGGATTTAACAATAATATCTTAGAGACAAAAGAAAAGAGAATGTAAATGAGGAAGCTTACAAAAGTAACAACATTGTTTTCTAACTATACAATATTAAAAGTAAATCTCCGACAAATGTTCTTATGGAAGAAACATTAGTTCGCCTACAAAATAATGTGTTTGAAATAATTAATTTAAAACATAGCAGAAACAGCAGCGATTAGTGGACGGGCTCACGGGAGGCGCGACTGCGAGACGCCTATCCACTTAATGCTACGAAAACAAGTTCTCCAAATTATCTACAGGCCCTTTCAGCACAGCGGTAGGTGATATATTGCCTTGTTTTTGTGCAAAAATCGGATATAGGCAGTTCCCGGAAAAGCTTCTAATGACCTGGAAAGTGTTAATCACTTTTCTACGAGGGATAACGTATATTATTAATTGTAGGTGATCCGCCTACACGCTAGAAGAATGCGATGTGTCGTAGTGTCGTGTGATATCAATCATTAAACGAGTGAAAGATGGTAAAAGAGATGAGGCACTACGTTTTTGCTTTGTTATAACTTTGTATCTCATGCATAATACAATAGAAAAATTTATTTGCATGTTTGCATGAGAATGGATATTTTTTCCTTATTAAAGCATCCTATTTTATTATCATTCATGATCTCCGAAATTATTTCAGTCACTAACTCTGGCAATTGGCTCCGTCTAAAATTTGTTGTCATTTATGTATATTGACTTCAGGCTTCAATCATGTGCATATTTCATGGAATGCAAATAATTTAGCCTTGATAATCATTTAAAATAAATGACGTCATATTCGTAGTCTACACTGTAGTGTTTTGGGTACTCATAGAGCAAAACTAATTATTGGCAGTTAGTTCAAATGAATCCTTAACTCCAAATTTGTATGAATATTATAAACTCGAAGCCAAATCCCTCCACAGTTTAAAATGACGACAAAAACATACCTTCAATTTGGTCGTAAAGCGCACCAATTGGGCCCCTGTGATCGCGAGGGGCCACTTGTATCATAGACAAAGGCCCATTACCATAAACGACTTGCTGCCCTAATAGCTGGGGGCGGTCTTTAATTAATAATATTTTAACATTTCACTTATATTTGCAGTGATTCCTTTCAGCCTAGCTTCAGATTCTTATGTACATATATACGGGTACAAATTACCTATTGGTTTTATGTTGTGTTGTGATATTGTCGTGTGACAAGTATAAACTAAGTCCTACAATAAAATGGCGAGCACAAATAGACTGCAAACATAGGACTATATGATGCCGGCTGATGTAAGTTACCAGTTTCTATAGCCTTTCTTCTTAACTACGACAATAGCCATAGCACAGTCGCTTGTCCTCTGTCAGTCGAACAGCTGGCTAAACCACCCTTCATAAGGGTTCTGAATAAATACCCTCATTAAAATATGGCATTGAACAAAGGAAATATACCTTTAAACTTAGCCCATGTGAATATTACGGTGTGGTGTTAGGATAATGTCGGTATCGGATTGTATCGCTGAGGGCTTTCGCTAACTCGTCTAGCGTCTGTAAAGCACGCTCCTAGACTATTCCTTAACCTATCCATAGACGAATAAATCAGTGCCAGAGTGACAAAACATCATAGTAGGATGAAACCCATTGCAAAAGGAAGAGAATATAACAAAAATGAAAGGAAAAATAATTTACGGGCGATCTGAGGTCGGGAAGTTTTAAGGGTAAAAAAACGGTTAGTTGTCGTTAAAAATAGTTTTTGGGATTCAGGATTTGAGATCGGAGAGAAGGCAAGAAATCCAAAGAAATATTCCCACTCTCAGTTATGTTAAGCGGAAGTAAGTATTCCCCACCAAAAGACTGAAATATAGTTATATTATATCAGATTGAATATACGGCCAATAAAGAATATATATGTTAGTGCTACGTACTGCGCGCTGCTGGCGAGTAGCGACACAATTTAGGGAATGTCGTAATTTAAGCGTATGAGCAAATTTAGGTTAGGCATAAGGGTGGCCGGAATTTACTACGAGCGCTCGGTCGGGCGGCCCGGCGGCCCGGCGGCCCGGGGGTCCGACACGGCCATCCTGACCGACGATAAATTAACGAACGTTATTACCTATCGTATAAAGGACTAACATCTTAAATGTAATCCTATATTCTGCATCACAGTTAAACACTGCTGATAGATTTTATACCGGACATTAACTTGAGGATCGACACAGACCGCGGTTACGGCCGGACTATAAAATGTCGAAACATCGCCGTAAATAAATCAAGGGAGTAGAAATATAAAGTTTGGAATACCTAGAAGTTTTACAGGTTTGCAAACTTCTTATAAATTGTAAAAAAAATTGCCAGACGATAAAGCTGCTATTTATAGTCAACTTTAGCCCATGGACGTCATTATTTTAGTTCATTTTACCAGTAATAAGTTTCGTAACTACATGTATTAAACAGTTTCTTTCGTAAGTTTTTTCAAAAATATAGTCAAACTTATAAAGAGACGGGTAGCAATTGATAACATAAATGTTATCTTAAGTACCCGATGTAAATGAAGGCAAGAACATCCCGGGCCTGGTAATTATTTCAAAGGCATTTAATTATAAGATTCCTCCCTATGAACCCTAAAGAACCCCACACACTAGTGGCTGGGTTCTTTCAGTATTACCGTCTATTGACTAGGTATGACCAAATGTGGGTTAACCATTAGGGTGGATACAATTTAGTGCGGCGCGGGCATCGGGCAGCGGGCAGCGGGCGCTCGGCGGGTGTCCCTCGGCGATAAATTAACGAGAAACTGCCTTTATGGAGCTACATGCTTTGTTCTGTAAGTATTAAACGGTGGAAAATAGAAATCGTTTGTAACGAAACTAGCCTACTGGCTCCCAATCCCGATATTTAAGCGATCCATCATCTCTGTGGAAGTTAATTGGCAAAGAACACTAAAATAATAATAATTATATACTTATGAGACATTTTGACAATTGCTAGGGTAACGTGTGTATATTTTGGATAAGTAGGATTTTGGGAGGCCATTAGTCTAAGATGCAGCTAGAATACTCGTAAGTAAGACATTCATCCGTAACTGAAACTCATAATCATCTATTTCATGCATGTAGATGTTTATGTTTATTTGGGGAATTTTTTTACTCCATAGACGTGTACATGAAAAATTTTCCTAAAAGTAGACATTACTATTGGCGATTAGTTACAGCTATTGCTACCAATTACCCTAATGAGTATATTGGAAGCCTTGTTCCGGTAGTCTTCAAAACCGTGTAAAGTGGTATGCAGTTAAAGCAATGTTAAATTGGTAGCGAACCACCAGCAGGTACCATCACACCCTCCCCGCGCCCCGCCCCACCCCGCCGCGCCGGCCCCAGTAATGACAGACATTATCTCGTAACTTGAAGTTCAAGTTAGGCTTTAGATGAAAGTTGAATGTTTAACGAGCCCGCGAGCCGTGAGCGGTAAGCAGCGAGCCTGCAGGAGGCTTTTTTTTTTTTTTTTTTTTTTACACGAATAAGTTAATGCTTGACCACAATCCCACCTGATGGTAAGTGTAGATGTGGTCCAAGATGCTGAGCACATTAACTTAGAAAAAGCCTATTCACTCTTTTCTTGAAGACATCCACGTCGTAGGCTGGCGGGAACGCCGACGCAGGCAAGTTATTCCAGTCCTTCGCGGTGCGTATAACGAATGACGAGGCAAACCGCGTCGTCCGTACCGGCGGGATGTTCACGACGAAAGGATGGATACCCGCCGTGCGTCGTGTCGTTCGATGGAGAAACGGAGATGGGGGAATTATCTCAAACAATTCCTGCGCACACTCTCCAAAATGTGCCCTGTAGAAAACCGAGAGGCTGGCTACTTTGCGCCTGTGCTCGAGGCTTTGAAGATTGGTCTCAACCAAATCTGGGTCACCAATGAGCCTCTTCGCACGCCTCTCCATCGAGTCCAAAGCAGAAAGGTGACATTTGGCTGCGCCTGCCCAAATGTGCGAACAGTACTCCACACACGGCCGAACCTGAGCTTTGTACAAGCTTAAGAGTTGCCTGGGTGTGAAGTACCGTCGCACCCTTGCAAGGACACCAAGTTTCCTTGCAGCAGCCTTAGCTTTGGTCTCGATGAACCGCCCAAAGTTGAGTTTCGAGGATATCTCTACTCCTAACAACTGAAGGCAGTCGGTATAATCCAAGGACACATTCCGAAAAGTAGGAGCCAAGGTGAACGGGCTCTTCTTGGCGGTGAATAGACACGTCTGCGTTTTAGTGGCGTTGAATCTCACAAGATTGGCTTCGCCCCACTCGGACACAGCCCGAAGTGTCAGATTCACACGAGCCACCATGGCCTCTCTTTCAGACTGAATTTCGTCCCGACTGGCCCTGGAACTTGGTAGGTATCTCTCTACCACTGTGCTATCGTCTGCGTACCCATAGATACCGGGCATAAGCAGGTCATTTATATGTAGCAGAAATAGAGTGGCAGAGAGAACGCACCCCTGAGGAACTCCGGCATTTGTAGCCATCGTCTTCGATGAACAGCCATCGACTACAACGCGGAAAGACCGGTCGCTCAGGAAGTTTTTTACCCAGTCGATAAGGCCAGGGGATATGCCGTAAGCTGGAAGCTTGCTTAGAAGGCTAGCGTGCCAGACCTTATCAAAGGCCTTCGAGACGTCAAGGGAGACAGCAAGTGCCTCCCCATTTTTCTCGAGGGCCTCGCCCCATATATGTGTGGCATACGCTAGAAGATCTCCTGTTGATCGGTTTCGGCGGAACCCGTACTGCCGATCGCTAAGGAGATCATTCTGTTCTAGGTATGCCATTAGGCGCCTATTCAATATACGCTCCATAATCTTGCAGAGTATGGAGGTAATTGAGATAGGCCGATAGTTCGCGGGGTCAGCACGGCTACCTTTCTTGGGCACGGGCTGCACGTTGGCAAGCTTCCAGGATTGAGGCACTGATCCAGTCTCAATTGAGAGGCGGAACAGACGTGTCAATACAGGAGACAACTCGGGTGCACATTTCTTGATTACTATCGCTGGAATACCATCCGGTCCGCTGGCTTTATTCACGTCTAGACACCGCAAGGTTTTAAGGACTTCTTTGTTTGTAATACGGATCTCCGGCATAGAGATACCGCAATGAGTCAACTGGGGTGGTACGTTATTGCTGACATCCAGACGCGAATTCTCAGCAAAAAGAGATGCGAATAAGTCCGCTTTCTCTTTAGCTGTATGAGCCAGGGAACCATCCGGTTTTAGCAGCGGAGGCAGTGTAGGCCGACAGAAATTATTCTCGACCGCTTTGGCGAGAGACCAAAAAGCTCTACTACCGGACGGTTGGGTAGAGAGTTTTTCGCCGATGTGAATAATGCGGACGGAATTTGCCTTCTGTAATGCCTTTTTGTAAGACTTGGCGGCTTGATTAAAAGCTTTCTTCTTAGCGCTGACATCCGGAGCTTTGCGGCTTCGAGCATCCACCCAGGCTAAGTAAGCTGAATGCTTGCGCTGCTCAGCTTGCTCACATTCGGCGGTGAACCATGGGCGAGCTTTGCCACCGATGGGTACATCAGAAAAAGGGATGAAATACTCCATCGCTTGACGTACCACATCGGTTATAGCATCCGCGCAGCTCGACGGATCGTCAGAAGAGAAGCAAAGCTGCCGCCAAGGATAAGATGCGAAAAAGTGTCGCATCTCATCCCAATCTGCTGACTTGTATCGCCACATTCGTCGGTTACCACGGGGCTCGCAGTCCGGAGGGGAATATGTCGATACAGATTTCACCAGACAGTGATCAGAAGTTCCCAACGGGGAGGAAACCTGAATATCATACCTGTCTGGATCAGTTGTCAGCAGAAGGTCTAGGCAGTTGGCCGTGTGGCTATCGATATCGGGCACCCGTGTCGCTTGCCTTACCAGCTGGGAGAGTCCAAGCGTCAAAGCAAAATTCCACGCTTCTCTTCCAGCATGGTCGGTTTTCTGGTATGGGAACAGCCAGTCTTGATGACAGGCGTTAAAGTCCCCCAGAAAAACCAGCTGCGCTATGGGGTGCCGATGTAAAGCCATATCAGCTGCCTCGCTGAGATGTTGGAACAGACGAGTTGTCTCCTGGTCACCACTGTGCGATCGGTAGACACAGGAATATAGGATCTTGTCCGCACCTGTGTCTACCAAAACCCAAATTGTGGAGAGAGTGGGGTCTTCAAGGTGACGGAGACGCTGGCAGCAGATGTCGTTGCGGGCATACACACAGACTCCGGCGCGAGGGTGAAAATTATGCTCTAAGGTGTATCCTGGGTAGTCGAGGTATGCCGCGCTCAATGGACATCTAATCTGCGTCTCCGTCAAAAAGAGCAGGTGCGGCTTAGCAGTCTCAAGGTGGTGGTGGACTGCAGTGAGATTTGAGTGCAGCCCACGGATATTTGTAAACTGCACTTGGAGTGAGGGGACGTGCAACCGCTGTACAAAACTTTTCCCTTGCTCTTTTTTCTCATTTTGGTAGGTATTTTGGAGTGAATAGGATGGGAGATGGCAGTTGAACGAGGCGTCACGTTGCTGACCAAGTGGCGATATCAGGATCGCTGTGTCATTGGGGGCTTAGTCTGGAGACCGCGGGGACGCCCGAACCCCCCCGGAGATCGCCATCAGGTCCCCTCATCCGGTCGCCAACCGGCATGATGGAGCCACTCCGGGATTTTTCGCAGTTGGCGGGGCAGCCTTTCGTGGGTGGCTTTCCCACTACTTGGGCCCCCTACTGACTACGGTCGGCCAGCGGTGCACCGTGCTTCGGATCCCGCTGCCCTCCGCGACTAAGCTCCCGACACAGCAAAAACCAATCCGTCACAGCCGGTCCGCTAATGCAGCGCAACTGTTCAGACCCATCTCCCATTCGGCTTCACCAGACATCATGCCGGAACACGACGAATCGTTTGGCGGCATGGCTTTGTCCGGTGGGTGGTAACTAAAAGCCGGCAGCCGATGTTGTGGCCTACCACCAGAATTGCTGCTCGTTTAGCACTACCCAGGGGACACGTGTAGGGTAATCATGTCTTCAAGTAACTTCCTACGGACGCGAGCAGCTCGTCCCCCAAACGAGACGGCTCAAACGGCTCTTTGAATTAAATCGCTTCACGACATTTACATAATTGTACAGCTGAAAGCTTTCGTTGTTCCAGTGACGGGGACGATTCACATCTAGCAGAGTGCGTGCGGCTGACGGAGATACGTTTTACCATGCCTGTTGGGTTAGTTTAGATTTCTCCGCAAGATTGACTAGCCCTATAGTATGGTGAAGCAATCAATAGTTTTTAAACAGGTGTCAGAAATTCTGTATACTGAGTTATCTTTATTTTAAAATATTATATGTATTAAGTAATCTCAAGATCTATTGTCTATATTTTTCAACAGAAATGTTTGACAAGCTGCCGTAGTTTATCGTATGTATCGTTAAATAATGTAAAGTTGTTGTGTTATTAACTTCTTACTGACTTTTTAACCGAATTCAAAAAACCGTGCAAGTGCGTGTCGCCACGCGCAGTGTAGGGTTCCGAAGTAGTAAGTTTATCGACTATTACAAATCAACTGCTTAAACTGACATAGCCGTGATAGTTTTCCTTGTAAATTTATCATATAAACTTTTTTTGAGAATTGTTTCATTTGTCCAACTCTAACCGTTTAGCTAGCAGGGGGGGACACTTGACTCAAAACAAAATTAGCTATTTAAAGCCAAAAGTTTTTCGATATTTTATTCTACGATTCTGGAGTTTTAACAAATATGTATATCCATGCCAAATTTCGGCTTTCTAGCACTAAGGGTCTCAGCGCTTTGCTTCGGACAGACAAACGGACGGACGGACATGACGAAACTTTTTTATATACTCACCTAAATCTTCTTAAAACAGTTACTTGATTGTAATATTACTGTCTAATTTCATAAATTAAATTGTTACATATTCGTTGATATCTGAATCGTCCTTTACTAAAACCGTTAGCCAGTGTAATTTCGAATTCTCTTCGTTTTACCACAGAAGAAATAATAGTAGGTACATAAATGGTATTACTGCAAAATTGAGATAATTAGCGTTCTCATTAAACTTTGTTTCAGATGGCACCGGAGTCGCTAATTCATGTCTATTTTACAACACTGGCACATTACGAGTATTTAATAATTATATACACATTACAATGCAAGGTTCCTCAGTTGACTGTCTTGTTGTGTGGGTAATGCAGGCTTCCATGTGGACTCTGCGTGATTCATTTTATATCCCAATATTGAGGTTACTTCTCGTAGAGCTGACTACCGCAAACCAATATAATAATTGCCTAGCACTGCCCAAGTGTCTACGCATTAAAATATAGTCATATTATCGTATAGTCAATATATTTTTAATTATAAAGACCAGTGTGCAAGGAATCTAGAAAAACATGTAAGTAATCCTTGTCGGTTACATCTATAGACCTATATGAATGTTACATCACAGCCAAGCGCTCATAGCTCTGCGGTTTGTGTCGATCGTAACTGATCTTCAGAGCACTGCAACGTCAACACTAAATGGAGTTATTTTTTAAGTGAAATGTGCCTCGAAGAGCATGTTCAGCTCGCGTTGTCACTGATAAATATTAAGAGCTGGTTCTTTCTTTCTTTTTCTTCTTTCTTTCTTGGCCGGCAACGCATCAGTGACGCCTTTGGTGTTGCTGTCCATGGGCAACGATAGCTACTTACCATCATGTGGATCGCCATTTCGTTTGCCGGCTATTTCCGTAAAAAAAAAATAAGTTGTCACTGTTAGCCGATGCATTCACAGGCCCAAAACCTCCATGAGAGGGAGATGATATAGGAGCTTCCGCTACCTATGCATCGGAGAGTTATCAGACTATACAGTCTCATCTGAATAATTGCCAAAGTATACCAGCTTGGCGACTGGCTAACCTCATAGGGCTGACCCCAAGCGAATGAGCATCTTTTATACTTTGTTTCTCTCTCTATCTCTCTCTTATTTCTTGGTCGGCGACACATCAATAATGCCTTTGGTATTTCTTATGTCCGTGGTGACGGTGGACACTTATAATCAGGTGGATCGTCAGCTTGTTTGTCGGCTACCAAGTCATTGGGTGATGAGACATATCCTATACCTTATGATCCTGGCTTGTTGTCATCTCTTAGAAAATCTCAAAGCTCATGAATATAAAAACTGCGGAAGCCATTACCGAATGTCGTTCTGGGTATCCCGGATATAATTCCTTGAGAATCACGTAAATGCCGGAATTGGATTGTTCCTTCAGGATTTAGGGCGCAATATGTGATTGAATAGATCCGCTGCGACGTAAACAGCCTTTTTGGAAGATTGGTGTCACACCATCCGTAAACAGTCTCAAATAGCACTATACCTACGGATAAGTAGGTCACAGATGTTACTGATTTGAGGGTTATGAGATGTCGACAGAAATTCCATTTTCTATAAAGAGAGTTTAAACATCTAGATCATTCAAAGAGTTATGAGATAATGAAAATTCCTCACGACATGATGACGTGTTCCTAAATAGAACTTCAGTATAACCAGTATAATCACAAACAACGATCTACCGCACAGTACACATGCACTCAACATTGTTTTTTAAAATGGGTATAGACCCATTTTAAAAAACAATGTTAAGTGCATTAATTAAAATGCATAAATGCATTAAAATTAAAATGGGTCTATACCCATTTTAAAAAACAATGTTGAGAATAGTGTAATATACCTACTTAGAATAGAATAATAGAATAGAGAATAAAATAATATTTTAAATGATAAGGATATCAAACCAAACCAATAATGACAATAATAACACAGGTATACACTGAATAATTTGAAAGGTATATGAGGGACTCGCACTCGAGATTTCTGAGGCGAACAGGTCTATCACTGCTGATCCTGGCATGGACCTATTTGACCAAAAAACACGAGAGAGTTTATAGGATCTGGTTCCAGCAGGTAAACAAATAACATGGAACATTTCACCACTTCCCCTGAATAACATAAATGTTACGTATCGCAGCAAATAATGTCAGGTATGCATGTAGAACCTATATACTACATTACAGTAATTGATTTCCATAATAATAGCGTGTTAAAGAACAATTGACTCGTGTTAAATCGTAGGCACTGCATATTAAACGAGTCGCTCCAAGGTCACGGTAAAGACGCCCTCGTATCAATCAGTAACACACGATGATGTAATTTTAAATTTTTTTTTGCTCATAAAGTAGTTCATTGGATGTCAATTTGCAATGTTATGGCCAGATCTTGAGGTAGCTAATAAGAAGTTTTTATATCAAAAGACGAGTAAGGCCCATTGATGGAAAACGATGACAAAATGGTTCTACCCCTAGACCCAGCGTCAATATGTTGGTTGGTTTAGAAAATAACCGGGAAAATATATAGGGCATATATTACGACTGTCGAAACATCTAAAATATTTCACCATAACGTATCGAAGTAAAAACTTCACTATCATGTAGGAGTATTGGAGAATAACTTGGTGGTTGAGACTACAGAGCCCAGCGCCGGCAGCTACCTCGCCTACCTCCGCCATAGCGACTATACCTCATTTGTTGTTAAGCAGAGTGCAAAACGAACAGTGAAGATGCTTAACATTCTGTTCTACGATTTTGCACGACAAAACGAACTAATTTAAGAATCAGCAAAACCTTCAACTATCTTGAAGCTGACTGCTTACGGTCACATCACCTTCATGTGTGTTGTTTTTCCTTTTGATATACAAACAAATATACATACAAGCAATTTGTACAGCTCCCTTATTGACAGTCTGTGAACCAACTTCCAATAGGGAAAAACTTCCATCATCTGTCGGATATGACTTGTAATATGTGTCTCCAAGCATTACGTATAAAATCTAGCACTGACTGGGGCAAATAT
The DNA here is from genome assembly GCA_951805285.1 of Thymelicus acteon. Classification (NCBI taxonomy): domain Eukaryota; kingdom Metazoa; phylum Arthropoda; class Insecta; order Lepidoptera; family Hesperiidae; genus Thymelicus; species Thymelicus acteon. The sequence goes on along the minus strand of OX638227.1, from coordinate 408,006 downwards.
CGCAATAAGCGATATTATTTCAGTTCCTCCCATCCTATTAGCATCTTAGTTGTACTTGTACTCGAGTTGCGTTTCAAAATGGATGCTCTCGTGACTGCTACCTCGACCGCATAAAAAATAAAACCTTAAAATTAGATGTCCTAGAATTTAAAGACATTGCAGCCGTTTACAATCGCGTTTTCTCGATGATTGGAAAATTGGAACATTTCTTTTTTTATGCCTTAAGCATGCAAATGAGCAGACGAGTTACCTGATGGTAAGCAATCACCACCGCCCATGGGCATTAGCAATACTAGGGACGTCACCAATGCATTGCCGGCCTCGAAAAAAACAACAGACCCGCTTCTTGAAAGACCCTATGTCATAGCTTAGTGGGATCATTTCTGGAAGTTTCTTAGATTTTCAAGGATTCCGAAAAGTAAAAGCCCCAAGCCATACAGATTATAGGCCTGCCAGGAAGGGTCTCCTAAGTCTGGCGGCTAAGGTCTCGTCTCTTCATTCTCTAATCGCTGGATCGATTTGTGGACATAACTTTGCCCACACCAATAATTATTACAAAAAACCTTAATAATAACATAAACAATGATTAAAGTGCATGTGATGAATAATAATTAATAAGTAGAAGACATTAAGGTATAACCAGAACATAATTCCGTTCGATTTTAAACTTTAAGTCGTTAGCAGTAAGAGCGATTAAAAGCATCTCGATGAAATGAAGCACGTGGAGTGTATAAGGTAAGGCGATCCAAGGTTAAAGTCAAGGACACATGTAATTGAACAGTGACGTAATATTATGGTGCACGCCGATTTTAACGTGTCGCACTGACGACAGGCGAGCGAGTAAAATATTAATATAACAACAACTGAACAATACAAATGTTGCCGAAAATGTTGTACCTATGTCAGTTTCCCCAGAAAATGTAAGGAAATGTTTAAATAACGCTGTATAATTTCCTGTTTTTCATGTATTTCGTCTGTTTAATTTTCAACGCATTGTTGATAAGAATTTAAAGAGAAGAACAATTACAAATAAAAAAAAATTTGGTTAAAATTTTCGGGGAATAATTTTGTAATAATTTTGTATATTTAATTTAATGAAAATCTCGTTTATTTTTCTTCTTCTTCAATAGACAAGGAAAGTAAAAAGTTCCATCAATTTCTCCATAATTAATAAAAGTACCTGCCAAAAGTTATGATTCTCTCGTGTGAGTCGTGCGAGTCCTGTGGTTCCTCGCCGTCCGCCGAGCATGGGACCAGTTTCTTAATGTCACACCACCATTATGGAAATGCATGGAGTGACTCACACTCTAGCTTCGTATTTTTCCACGAGCAATACCTACCTACCATTACCACCATCTACATCCGTTTTGCTAATTAATATACCTACATACTATCAAAAACTTCCGGTGCAGTTGCTACTCTAGATATTGGGGTATCAAATTTGGAAAGAAATACCAAAAATGTCTACGTCCGTGCCAAAAATTTTACCAGAATTTACAAGTTACTCGTTACAGATATGTGTTAGTCATAATTATTACAGTTGTTTCTTTCTTTTATTTTGGTGACGCCTATAGTGTTCCTGCCTTTACTGATGTCCTGTCCGTGAGGAACGGTGACCACTAACCACTTACCATCAGATGGTTATAATTTTTATTATTTTTACCGACTTTTTAGATTATTTCTACCGACGTGAATACATTTTGGTATAACACGACTTTAATCGTTCACGTGGCTTGTATCAAAGTATACATTACATTCAATACTAATTGAAAAGCAATGATGACATATTCAAATAAAGACACTGAATATTGTTAGAACCTTTAAACAGAAACAGATGTGCAGACAGAAGAAGAAATTATAACGACTCGGATAGCAAACGCTTCAGTCACGTTTAATTATGTCGTTTTTGTGGTCGGCAAAAACATGTGGAGGGTGTGGACACATGGCACAGCCGCTGACGGCGAGGATAAGGACTTAGAATTTGCATTCTTGGGTCTATTATCTGAAGGGTCGATGGAATCTAATTTTGGACCTCTCGAAGCAGTCATCAGCAATTTGTTTAATAGTTTGTTCGAAAGAATCAAAATTATCTAGGTCTGTGTTGTCGCTTAAGGAAAAAAGAAATCACCAAACCATCACCTTAAAATCACCAGAAATCACTAAAAATAAAAATAAATAAATCGACGGTCCCTACGTATAAAGCGATATGTAAAAAACACAAGGGTTACAGGAGAGTGTTTTTAATGTACAAACCGCTCTGGAAATAATAGTCTGTAAAATTATATATTTTTTCTATAATATTTTACTACGTTTAGTCACTAAAACGGCAACAGTGATCTAGGTTGGTCTAGCTAGCAACAAAGTGGCCTATAAAGTAGTAGAAATAAACAAATTACACCGTTATCGGCCAAGCAGTCCGCTGTCCGGCTGATATCACCGGCTTATGTAACTTATCAGGTGTAAGTATGTAGGTATGTAGGTCACGTAAATTTTCACAAGTGTTGCTTATTGAGATAGCTGTCACCGAAAATATATTAATGTGGTGGTTTGTCGCAAATTTGTATAAGACAAGGTTTACTAAATATCGAGATCTTTCTAGAATATCAAGCACTGATATCAATTTGTATGCTGCTTTCTGACGGTAAATTGCTGGGTTTGTTTTAGAATAAACTTGTCAGAATGTCTAATCAGAAATTCTTTCTTTCTTTCTTTTCTTCTTTCTTGGTCAGCAACGCATTAGTGATGCATTTGTTGTTGTCAAAGATCCATGGACGACGGTGGCTACTTACCAATTCAGATTTTATTGTTGGAAAAATATTCTTCGACTTGAATATCGAAACAATGGAGACTTCCAGCGAAATTAACTACACATGTGTAGCAGTATAGCCGTCAGCTACTTTACAGTACTTACGTAATACTTAAATATCACAGCAGTAAATCTGCATGTGATGGTAGTGATTCATAACAGCTTTTCCCTTCAACAATCTGCGTTCACCAGGGAGCGGGAGCTTCGCTTAGCAACAAGCCCCACTCGCCCCATCGGCCCCATCGTGGCCCCATCGTTATCACAATCCTTCTGACATCCCCGGCGAACATGCTGAAACCACCCCTAATCCCACGGCGGAGGGTTCTCGTTCATTTGAGGGGTGAGAAATGTTTACTGCAGATGAAAGTGAACTTAACGACGTCAGGAGAAAGATGGAAGTCGTTTACGGTTGACGTGTATGCATTCTGTTTAATATCAATTTGGGGTCTCTCGCCCGATGCAAACTGAACCATGACTCCGACTGGCAGAGCACAATTTCCCACAACATCGATTTCAAGTGCATGTTTGTTGATACACCCACGGACAGGTATGTTAGGGTTCGTCGGAGAAAAAAGTGAAGATTTATTCTCGTTTTTGTCGACTTTACAAAAAATGGGTTAAGTGTTTGTACTGTTTTTTACTATTTTCATAAGTTAACACGTGTAACTTGAGACTATACTGGGCTTTCGAATTATGGTCAAATGAATCTCGTGATTTGTGTTTCACTATTATAATATTCCACTACAAGCAATTTTTTTGTACTAAAAAAATAGCTAACTACATGAAACAGAGTCCTCTACATTTTTAACCGACTTCAAAAAAAGGAGGAGGTTCTCAATTCGACTGTATTTTTTTTTTACCTCAGAACTTTGGACTGGGCGAACCGATTTTGATGATTGTTTTTTTAATCGAAAGCTGGTGGCTGTCATGTGGTCGCACATAAATTTTATTGAGATCTGACAATAGCATCCATGAGAAAACCACATAAGTCGTAAATTTGTGTTAAGATGTGCGCGACAAATTGACGAATAACTCAATATCACGCCAACCGATTTCGATGATTCTTTTTTTAATCGAAAACAGGTGCTTGTCATGTGGTCCCACATAAATTTGAACGAGATCTGAAAAGTAGTTTTTGAGACTTTGAAGTCGGTTATTTTTTGTTAGTAAAATTTAGATTATTTAATCGACAGATTAGTCTTAAGATCCTCGGAATCAAAACTTTTAACTTAATAAGTGCTTAACAAATGTTGGTTGGACCAACAAACTACTTCAATGGCATGGCATCTGATTACTTAAAATGCCAACTTCTATGTTTATAAATACATATTTTAATACGTATGATATTTGTATGAACAAAGGATTTATTGGATGTTCCATGGTATGGTAACAGCTGACTGTTACTGATAAAGGTATCGATCTGAACATCATGATGATATTGGTAACGATATAAGCACCTATTATGTATGTATGTTCTCAAGACTTTATTCGAGCTTTGGAACTAACGAATCCCGTAAAACATGACTCTATAAAATTAAATGTGTAGAGCAACGCAAGCTTTTAAACATTTTATGTCTTTAAATTCTACGTTTTCATAAAATCTACATAAGTTTACTATTTGGGGAGACGTTGAAAGCGTCGAAAATATTCGTATTTTATCAGAATCATGGCAGGATTCAGCCTAGATCTAGAATATTTCATTTTCCTTAAATTATAATGTTCGCACGGAAGTAAACTCTGTTACGAACGGAATATAAATCATATTTCAGAATTTTGCCCCAAATAAGAGAATTGCAACTTTATAAACCCAGCATAAGGTTTATTCTTGAGTGCAGAATTTAAAGAGGTTTTCAAGGAATAGTTTTTCGGTTAAGGCTGCAAATTTCTTTGAAGGCAACACGTATTCAAGCGGAAATGGAGGAAAATACTCGTAGTTCGGAGGTGGTGTGGCGGAAAATCAAAGAGGTAGAGGAAAATATGCTATTAACAGCTCTTCAGCCTTCGCCGGCTCACGAACCTGACGTGAAGTGCCAGATTACATTCTGCTGCCGCGATGCCGCGTGCCGGCGGGAGCCGCCGCCTGGAAACATTTCTCATGCTTTGTAGCTCACAGCCTCACTGAAACACTCACCATTTATGTAATAGTTGGCATTTTAACGATACAAACTTACGCCTCACATCTCACGAGTATCTTGTAGGAGCTATTAGAACGATAGAATGAAAGAAAGGATTATGTATTAATGGCTCGAATCAGAGTGTGATATTTTAAAAGGTCTGGTTTGTATTCAAGGATTACGAGAGAAAGAAATTATTATTATTATGACTCGTGTTCGGCCATTTTTTTTATCTAAAACAGTCTCAATATCGGAGGCAAAGCTCCATTTCAGGAAGCAATAAACCGCTTTTTTATAATAAATGAATAAAAGGACGATTGTCAACTTATATTATCCCATTAGTATTACATTTGATTGGACAATCGAAATCGGAGAGATTTTTATACAATTAGGTATTAATATTTCCTACATCTGTGTACCTACAGTGATACAGTGAATTGAACATTGGGCTTGAATCGACATGTAATGAAATGTTTTGTTTTTTCTGCAAAAAGCGTAAGAAACTAAACACCCGCTACGCGCTGTCAGCGGACATTGGAGCAAGAAATGTAGTTCACTCCGCGTCGGGCCGAAAGCGCAAACAGTTCCATTGCATTGACGAAAAAATAAGAATAACACAAAATGGCAGGACGGCGCCACACTCTGTGCACAATTATAATAACTGCAATTCGTTGCAGTCTTGAGGCGCCCTTATTGTTCGTCAAACTATCGTAATTACCGACCGTCGGGGTACATAATTTGTGCCTTTCGAGGTGAACTTGACAGTTTTTTATTTGTGACTGCGAATTGTAACTCGCGCTGAAGGTTTTAATTAGAAAATTGTTATTATTATTATTATTATTTAGGTAGGTATGTCATTTATTGAAGTACCTTAGTCTACAATAGCACAATATTATAATAGGTTATTCCAGTTCTTGTGCTTTAAAGCCAAGCTTAAAAAGTATAGCGAAGCTTATTAGCATATTTTCATAATGACAGATCCGTGAGATCCGCACTCAAGTTTCATACTATTTTAAGCATAATATTCACATTTAATGTGACAGGCAAGGACATAAGAGTAAACAGAAATTAGTCAAAAGTTGCTTCAAATCACAAGACATGCAATTAAATTGGTTAATATTAGAATTGAAGAACGCATCAAAGCTTTAGTATCAGTCGGTTGACAGGCTGGGGGCTGGAGCCGAGGCTCGAGCGCCATGAACCTGCCCACGAACGAGCCTCGCAGCACATTACATTTAATGACGTTGAAAGATAATCAGCCTCTTCAAAGGCGCATTATGTGTTAATACCGGCGCGGCGGCGCGGCGCGGGCGGGATATACATACATACACACAACACAACTCAACACTGTAAAGGAACAGCAACTCTTCATTCGAGAAAAAGAAAAAAAGAAAAAAGAAAAGTGCCCATTTTCGGAACAAATGGCGACAAAAACAACACTCATACTATTACGTACATATTGTGTTGAGTACAGAATATCTTGTATTATATCTTGTATGTATAATAATAATTATTATCACTAAATATGAATATTTCCACCGTTCCCAGTAATTTTCATGATTAAACGAACTTCTAACGATTAAAAGAACTAAGAAAAGTTCTGTCATATAAAATTATGTGAAGTTTTTCGTTTGAATTTGAAGAGATTAGATACACTCGTAGTAGGTTTATTACAATCGATAAAGTAAGCACATCTCTATTCAATCAGTGAGGGATAAAATGAACTCAGTGTTCTAATTTCAAACTCGGTTTTATTTTAAACTCCCAACTTTTTCGACAATAATCACCCCTGATTTCGTCATCAACCCAACATTGTAACGCATTACCAACGCTACACCCACGACTTAGAGCTCAATATTCATTGAGGGATCCGACTGCAAGGGTGCTTACATATTACGTCATCCATCCCCTCGGTACAAGGACGGGCTACACATCCTTCGGCAAAAACTAGTCATCCTTTGTGCAGGTGAATTTATTTTAAGAAATGACGGTTCAGGCAGGTACCGCGGTACCTTGCGGTGACGTGCCATCAGCTGTTATTGACGCGAACAGCTGATAGTTACAATAGGCAAGGAATTTAAAATGGCGACGTTCTACTAACCGTCATTCGACTGATGTTGATCCGTAACGGTTACAATTTAGAAGTCCGTACTCCGTTGCTCGGTTAGTATATTTTGATAATCTGTAAATTGTCGTCATTATTCTGTAGATCCTACCGAGTGAAAAGTCTCCGGTTCGATTCCAGGCGGGGGTATAGGTACAAACATCCAGCTGCACGCTACACCATAAAAAGTACTCGAATCCAGCTTCTGTGCCCGGAGATATTCAAACCCTTTAGTGAATAGAACTGTAGATTTATTTTATTTATTCCGGCTCGACTCGCCGTGACTCGAATATACACCATAAACTTTTATGGAGTCCAGTCTAGAAGATAACAGGCCGAGCTTTTCAACTTTTTACTCTTTTTACGAGTACTGGAGTCGCCATGGTTGGTGGATAAAAATAAGGACACTGTAAATTAATTGTAATGAAATAAAATAACAACGTCTTTGCGACTAACCATCGCTGCATCGTAGAGTCAACTTACCCTGATGATGCTCCGTTTCGGGGCGAAACACGTGTTGGTGCTGGTATGTATGTTGGTATATACTTTTAATTATTGTAGTGCATGTTTCCGTTGTGGGAGGGAGGGAGGTGCCACGCATGTCTTAAAGTATATGCCATCATACATGTTACCCGCGGATTGTTGCAAAGTACACTAATACTAACTTAATAACAATGGACTTCCGCAAAGTAACGCCTGATACTATCAACTATATAAAATAACAAGTTCGAAACTGCCGTAGAACCCATTAATATTCCTTCCAGTCCATAATTTTTATCACTGGGTTCGGGACAACTACACGTGTGTGGAGTTGAGAGTAGAGAAGGCCATAGTCCACCATTTTCACCACACTGCTACACTGGTCAAATGCAGATTGGTGAGATTCATACATTTTAGAAAATTTAGAGTTACACTGATTGGGGTGATAAAGAATTTCTTACACGCAGGTGACATTGGAAAATGAGCTAACTTGCTGGAATGAAACTCCATTTATTATGTACTAGCTGACCCGGCGAACTTCGTAAATACGAGGGAGATCCCTCTCTCTCCCGCTCCTTTAAGTTAATCTTGGTCTCTGATTATAAACTTATATACCCTGTTTTTACCCCGGCCTTAGGGGATGAATTTCAAAAAATCCTATAGCCCATGACACTCACAAATATTGTCGCTGTCTATTAGTAAAAGAATTTTCAAAATCGGTTCAGTAGATCCAGAGATTATCCTCTACAATCTCACAAACTTTACCTCATTATAATATTAGTATAGATTATAATTAATTAATTTATTTAAATAATCAATTATTCTATTATCATGTAAACAAAATGCCACTTTTATAGCACTAAAGCAATGTAAACACAATATGTCACATAAGTTGCAACAACAATAAATAATTCATTACATGTCGTTTTACCGACTATAAATATATTTATGTGAGGTAAATATTATGTACTTATTTATTCTGTATACCTAACCTGCCAATAAACAATAACAAGTTTAGTTAAACGGACTGCTGTCAGCGAGATGGATGGATGGACCATAGAATGCTTGTGATTTAAATCTTTTAAATCATTACAATGTGGAATGTCCTTAGAAAAATCCTAATTCATGTTGACCCGAGCAGTCCCTTTCGACCGGGTATTTTATTGGTAAAATAATTCGTGTGGGCGCTTCAGTAATAGGCCCCAAAATATATGGTAATAATATACATTTTTGATTTTTTCTTCTCAGTGATATATTCCAATGGACTTCGTTGCCTATACCAGAAGAAATATTGAAATTTATGGAATATTCTCCATTTCTGTTTTATGTTTCACTCAGAAAATTTTAGTTTTTGTTGATAGACTAGACCTCTGAAGTTTTACCGCTCATTTAGACGCGCGTGTCGCGGACCGTCTCCGTCACGTCCGTAAGCCACGCCCCCTACGCGCGTGTGAACACCGCGCGAGCGCTCGCGCGAGCCCCTTTGGCGCGCGCCTACAAAACCGCTCCCGACGCGAGCCCGCGAGCCACGAGACTTGCCGCGGTCTGGTCCGCGAGCGCCCTGTTCACACGCGCGCGTATGCGCGCGTCTCGCGGATTGTCTCGTGGCTCGCGCGCGCGTGTAAATGGGGTATTACATAATTAAATTAAAATTCGAATTATGAATTTTGAATTTCAAGAATTGCAGGTGACGCGCCGTTGCCGTGTTTGCACGCGTTGGACAGATCAGCGATGAAAAGAAACATAATTGTTTTGTTGGCTGTATCACGTTACTAATATTATTATAATGTATTTTGTGGTAATATCCTGTAATATCATTTAATCTGTATTCTGTGACCGTACGAATAAGTAGCACATGAGTAGAACACGTAGAGCGCGTAGAACTACGCAGCACATACACGTGCGACGCAGACATATGTCCGTCCCGCTCTTCACGCGATTGCCGGCAGGCGGCGGCTGGCATAGCTGTGCGGGGCAGGCCGGGGCAGTGCGGCTCAGACAGATGTCTGCGCGACGCGTGTGTTCTGTACACTAGACTTGTTGTTGTGTTTAGAGATAAAAATGGAACATTTTATTGAATTGGTGAGTAGGGAACCTTGCTTGTACGATACAAGTCACGCTGACTATGCTAGAAAGTCGTTAAAAGATAAATTATGGACAAAAATTGCCAAGGAAGCAAGTTTTAAGGACGGTAAGTAAAACCTGGTTATCCAGAAGAATTATAAATCACCTTCACTACCTTATAAACTTCATAACTAGGTAAATTATATTTTTGATGTCGCTCGTTCGCTTTCATATTCATATCCTCACCGAAACTGCGCGGCAGCAAACTGGCGAGGCGACGTGTAACACTGAGGCGTATTATTATTATTATTTCCAAGTGTGATATTTGAAATAAAGATATTATCGTCCGTTCATCGTTTCATCGTTCATTCGTCATACAGTTAATTTGTTTAATAAAAGATGGTGAGTAGTATAGGTATTTATTTGCTACAAAACTTGTATGTATGGATGATGTATGTATGGACTTGTATGTATGGATGGATGTTTGTATACACTCCTTCACGCAAAAACTCGTGAATAGAGCGTAGAGCAGAGAGTAGAGCATGATCTGGAATAAGATAAAGGATAATTATTATTCCAAAAAATGCAGACGAAGCCGCGGGGAGAGCGCTAGCTTACAATGATTGTTATTTACAGGACAAGCAGCAAAAGATGCTTGGCAGAAGCTCCGCAACTGCCACAGAGACGCGATACGGAGGCGGAGCAGGCTTACCCCTGTTGAAGCTACCACCACCAAACCATGGAAATACGAGAAAAAGATGGAGTTTTTAATACCATACATGAACCTCCGGTCGACTGGAGACACACCAGTTGATCGCTCGAGCCAAGAGCCTGATTCTGAAAATGTAATCCAAGAAATTCAATTCGTTGCGACACCTCAAAGTGACACATTAGAAGTGGAAGAATGTTCGCGTGCTGAAGTCAAAGAAAGGGCTGAAAAAAGAAAGTTCGATTATGATAGTGACGACGAACTGCAACAATTCTTCATCACCATGTATAAAATTACAAAGAAAATGCCTGCACTAAGTCAACATAAACTAAAAAGAAAAATATTTAACTTGGTATCTGATGAGGAGGAGGTGCTACTTACAGAAGCGATTGTTACGAAATGCGAGCGTGGTTCACCAAAGGAATATGTATTCTATGGCGAAGATGAGTGAACATTTAGTGTGGAAAATAATGACTTGTAAAAAAAAGTATTGAGTTACCTTTAATGAATAGAATGTAGAAATAAATATTTTTAGGTCAAACGTAGAGTAAGTTTTCTTTGTTCGAAAACATACGTTCAGTGTGACTCTTTGGCTTCAAACATTATTAGGTTCGTCAGTAATACATTATATAGAGAATCCTGAACCTAAATGGGGTGTGTGTGTGTGTTTATTATGAAGCGCGGGTTGCCAGCCCAGTATTTTGTCAGTGTAATCTATCTCACTCACTCTCATGCGTGTACCGCACGCTGCCGAGCCACTTTCGACTTAAGTTCGCTTTTTCGTCTTTTCACTTTTTGTGAATTCCCCGTAAAGAGTTCTTTTCTACAGAGCTCTTTTAACCTTTTATAAAGAAGAGTCAGCCCAATCAAATCCAGGGACAAGACACTAGTAACGTTATTGATGTGCACAACACAGTGATAGTATTAATTAGAAATGTAGAAAAAGCCTCAGTAACTCTGCGTTTAGTTCATCGAGCATATACCCACGTGGGTATGTGCTCGATGGTTTAGTTATATCTCACAGGCAATTAGTAGTAGAGACTCAATGATATTTAAATATAGATACGTTATGCCATTATAAATTAACTAAAAAATCTGTTCTGAAAAGAGCTACAACACACACACGTTTATCTTTTGTTTCACTACACCAATCACATTGGTATAATACACGACGGCATTTTAACAAGTTGATAAAGAGCAAGCAATTTAATTTAATACACTGTATTGCTGAGATTTTGCAGTCCGTTACGCTATTATTATCATACTGCCAGTTACAGTTAACAGTTTATGACATAAACGCTTCAATGTGCACCCCCTGGGAAGTCGGGAGTCTCGAATTAGATCGCTCACAGCTCACAACTCTCCGCTCACCGCTCAGCGTTCATCGTTCATCGAAGCGAACACCCTTTGTTGTAGCAGTTTAGTTCACAGTGTGCCTATCTCGGTACATCCCTAATCCCTAATGTATTGGTAACAATATTTTCCTTGGAATATAAAACTTCATAGCAATAACGTTTGTCATTTGAAAGGGTTCAAATTTTGTGACCATTCTGGCACACACGATTAATTTTTCAAAAGGAATTTATTTAGCACTCACTAAGTGACTTGAACGTGCGGAATTTTTTTTTCAGTGTTCATAGTTCTGTAATATACGTAAGGTGGTAAAATACAGAATAACACAACACAATACAATACAATACAATTATATAGAGAGCTACAATCAGCATTGTGAGTTTGTGACGCTATTGATCGGAGGTCAGAGATGTGATGCTTCCTTCTTTACGTGATCGAATTCACATGGCGAAGTTTGTAGACTAATCCAGATGCCGACATAAATCGAAGAGCCAACAAGTCTTTCGTCGTTTGACAAGAAAGTTAAATAAAAAAATCTAGCCTATAATCATATCTTCTGTGCCATAACTTAGCTTGTTGATCCCTGTTCCTTTAGTAGGTATTCTCGACCGGGAAATGAATCGGCCGAAGTGAAAATTCATATTTAATTAATCATTGGCTCCTTCCAATACACAACGTGTCTGGGTAATTTAAGTAATTAATTCATCGAACCCTTTTATCTGTCCGTGGACCATGACAAATAGTTAAGACAAAAGCAAATTATTTATCGATTAATTATTGCCGCATTAGTCGCAATGACGCCTATGTCGCAAGCCGTTGACGCACGCCGCAAGCCGCAAGCCGCAAGCCGCGGCTTTGTACCTGCAACGTGTCTGACGCAATATCTGCCTCGGATCCATCATGGCATGACAAATATTTATCTAGATTTATTGTTGCACTTTTATGGAAACTGGCCCGAGCTATTAAAAATCGATGAGAGGTGTGTTTTTATTTATAAGTTGACGTTGAACTTGTAATAACAAGTAATAAAGTTACTCCGTGTTTTTAGGGTTCCGTAGCCAAATGGCAAAAAACGGAACCCTTATAAATTCGTCATGTCTGTCTGTCTGTCTGTCTGTCCGTCCGTATGTCACAGCCACTTTTCTCCGAAACTATAAGAACTATACTGTTGAAACGTGGTCAATAGATGTATACCGTAAACCGCATTAAGATTTTCACACAAAAATTGAAAAAGAACAATAAATTTTGGGGGTTCCCCATACATAGAACTGAAACTCAAAATTTTTTTTTTCATCAAACCCATACGTGTGGGGTATCTATAGATAGGTCTTCAAAAATGATATTGAGGTTTCTAATATCATTTTTTTCTAAATTGAATAGTTTGCGCGAGAGACACTTCCAAAGTGGTAAAATGTGTGTCCCCCCCCCTGTAACTTCTAAAATAAGAGAACGATAAAACTAAAAAAAATATATGATGTACATTACCATGCAAACTTCCAACGAAAATTGATTTGAACGAGATCTAGTAAGTAGTTTTTTTTTAATACGTCATAAATCGTAAACCGCAAAAAACATCGATCAAAGTTACAATGCAGTACAAGAACTTTTATATTATGTTACTTGCTGCTACGGAACCCTTCATGGGCGAGTCCGACTCGCACTTGGCCGCTTTTTTAGTATTATAATGTAATTAGTTAAGTTAATTACTAGTTAGTTGTGGTGGTCGGGATCACCGATCATAATATATTAATGTCACCTTAGGAACTATCGATAACTATAGACTAGGTAAAATTTGTGACAATGTATCCGATCATGTTCCTTGTGTACCAATGGGAAAAAAACGGGCAAGTGCGTGTCAGGCCACTCGCGTTGTAGGGTTCCGAAGTAGTAAGTTATCGACTATTACTCATCAACTACTTACTACTACTTACATAGCCGTGATAGTATTCCTTGTAAATTCATCATATAACCTATTTTTGAGAATTTCTTCACTTATCCAACTCCAACCATTTGGCCAGCAGGGTTCCCCACACTTGACTCTAACCAAAATTAGCACTTTAAAGCCAAATATTTCGCAAACGGACCCCTAATATCAAAAATGGTCTAAGAAGACCCATAATATTTTGGAAGACCTTTTCAACAATACCCTACACTATAGGGTACGCGACGAACAAAAAATTCATCTTTACCTGTAGTGATACCTCCACTATTGAAAAAAATGTTTTTCAATATTTTATTCTACGATTCAGGAGTTTTAATAAATATGTATATTCATGCCAAATTACAGATTTCTAGCATTAAGGGTCTCGGCGCTTTGCTTCGGACAGACGAACGGACAGACGGACGGACATGACGAAACTACGAAATAAAATAGCAGACACATGGGCAGACGAGCCACGTCACTGTCGCCAATGGTCATTACTCATTAGCAACATAAAAGGCATCACCGATGCGTTGCTGAGAAAAAAAGGAAGATATACCAGTCGCGATTCACACTAGCCCAAAAAGTTCTGATGTCAAAGTGTCAAATCTTTTCATAAATCAGATATAATTACCGGCTGTCACTCAACCAATGTACCCTACGTTAGTCAGGTTTATAGCCAACTGGGCTTTGATACCACAGCGCACGAAACATATCCCGCATTCAATGAAATTATTTCCACGAAAGGCCCCGAGTGGTGGCGGCGAGTGGCGGACGGTCACGGTGCGCGGGCAGGGGACGCCTGACCCACTTGTGATGGTATTGATGGTACACCTGCCACCTGCATCCTGTCACTTTTGGAGCCACCACCGTGACCGATGGCAATTACCGTTTTAGCTATAATTAGGGTCTAATTTGGCCACATATTGTATCTAATTAAGTAACTGGTTTGTCACCGTATTCCTCCACCAATTCCTATTGGACAGAAGCCATGTCTTCAATGCTCGTAATGATGAACAATGAACTTCGTCAGGATTCATGATCTCTGAAATGACTCCACTATCGGAAAGCTCATTTCCATGGAGAATCAATTCCAACATTTCGACCCACCCCACGACCCCACGAAATTGGGAAATTATCTACAAATTGTTACTGAATTTATTCGACTGGGGAATTGTGGAATAATTTATTCGTTCGAGCGGCGTTCTCAATTACCGACCGAATGGTGAACACTATAAGTGGTCGGCTCGTGGAGAACACTTCACACCTCACAGTGCACGGTAGGAAAGAAAGAGTTATTTATACCTACTTGGACATGGGAAAAAAATTATTCAGAATAACTTTGCTATCAGAAGCTTGGCCTCGTGAAAAACAACAAAGTTGGACTAAAATTCAAAGTTACCCAAATTTACTATACAAAGTTTTGGGATGGCTTCTAATATCGCTTTCTCAATGTTCTCCCCAACCGGCAACCTACCCAATTAAAGGTTCATACTTTTCGAAAGTGAGCAAGAAAACAGAACAAACAAGATTATTTATTTGCTCTCACTATAGATTACAAGCTGTTACCCGCGACTTCGTCTTTTTTCTAAAATAAAAGTAGCCTAAGTTACTCCTTGTTACATCAGCTATCTGCCAGTGAAAGTCCCGTCAAAATTGGTCCAGCCATTTCAGAGATTAGCCGGAACAAACAGACAGACAGACAGAAAAAAAATGTAAAAAATGTTGTTTTGGTATATTATTATGTACCGTGTATACATCAAAATATTCAAAATGCTGCACTTAGTAAAAAGCGGTCATTTTAATATTACAAACAGACACTCCAATTTTATTTATTTGTATAGAGTATAGACACAATATAGGAATCTAATTACTGTGGTATAGATAAGAAGCACGGAATACTTTTTAAGTTTCCGTTGTAAAAACGGAAACCTTATATACATACAGCTTTATAGTTTCGTCATGTCCGTCCCGTCCGTCTGTCCGCAGAATATTTTTTTTCAGGGGACCTCCCTTTTACAGGTAAAGTGAAGATGTTTTTTTGTATCGTTGAAAAGGTCTCTCAAAAATATTATGTCTTCAAAGACTATTTTCGATTCAGGGGTTCGTTTGCGAAATATCGTCGGCTTTATAACGTTATCTTGAATACAGTCTGTGTCTTCCATTCCTGACAACTAAATGAGTAGGGTACATGTATGATGAATTTAAAAGAAAAACTATCACGGCTAGGACAATCACTTGGCCGGTTTTTAGGGTTCCGTAGCCGAATGGCAAAAAACGGAACCCTTATAGATTCGTCATGTCTGTCTGTCTGTCTGTCTGTCTGTCTGTCTGTCTGTCTGTCTGTCCGTCCGTATGTCACAGCCACTTTTTTCCGAAACTATAAGAGCTATACTGTTGAAACTTGGTGAGTAGATGTATTCTGTGAACCGCATTAAGATTTTCATACAAAAATAGAAAAAACACTAAATTTTGGGGGTTCCCCATACTTAGAACTGAAACTCAAAAATGTTTTTTTCATCAAACCCATACGTGTGGGGTATCTATGAATAGGTCTTAAAAAATGATATTGAGGTTTCTAATATCATTTTTTTCTAAACTGAATAGTTTGCGCGAGAGACACTTCCAAAGTGGTAAAATGTGTGTCCCCCCCCCCTGTAACTTCTAAAATAAGAGAATGATAAAACTAAAAAAAATATATGATGTACATTACCATGAAAACTTCCAACGAAAATTGTTTTGAATGATATTTTGTAAGTAGTTTTTTTTTAATACGTCATAAATCGTAAACCGCAAAAAACATTGATCAAAGTTACAACGAACTACAAGAACTTTTATATTATGTTACTTGCTGCTACGGAACCCTTCATGAGCGAGTCCGACTCGCACTTGGCCGCTTTTATTCCATTTTATTATAAGTTACCATCTGAAGTCGCTTTGTGACCGGGACCGGCGCCTGTTGGCTGTCACTGTTACGTGAGATTCAACTTACTATTAACGTGTAAAAAAAAGTCATATTTTTAACAAAGCTATCCTAATTTGAATATTCTGACGTCTGTAAAAGCTTGTATTGTGATAGCATTGCAATAGATAAAAGTTAACTAACCCATGTTACCTATGGTAGGTACCTATTAGTAGGTATGTCGTTCGATACAGTAAGAGGCTATATTGTATTGCGTATAGTATTAATATATTTTATTTTGTTTAATGCTCAATCTGTGTAGTAATGTGAGCGTGTAGAGATGTGGTGTACTTGTACACTGTACGGCGAGAGTTCAACAACCGCCTGAGGGAAACTTATTTGTATAAGTTAAGCCGTGTTCCAGTTCCACGTTATCTGCCAGAGAAACCTAAGCGATAACCGATGCATTTTGATGCACACTCAAATTTACAATGCAGACAAAAGGTAAACTTTCGCGGGGTATCGAATCAATCGGGCGCGCTCGGCTCTCTCCGCCGCCGCTCGGCCGCGCTCGGCCGCGCTCGGCTCAGCTGACGCGATCTGTTGCTATGTGCACTTGCTAAAGTGCAAAGCGGACGCTTTTTATACTTCCCTTTGACGTCAACTCCCCATTCCGATATTATTATTTTGACGATCAACAACTTGTTTACCGAGTATTTTATGAGACGCGCCCGAAATTTTTGTGCATCAAAAATTAACTCGTTTTCATCAAAACAACATTCCGCATAATTTTAGCTTCGGTTACGACTCATTTTCGCATTTGAATAAAATTTTTTCGCGAATGGAACGTTATTAATTTGCGACAAAACGCTACTTCAGAACAAAGAACTCGTTTGTCAGTACAAAAGCGTCCTAAAAACTCCATAGCAAGTGCAACTAAGTCGAGCCGTCGAGCCTACGTGACCGACCCGATGTGCGCCGCACACCACCAGACCTAACTGTTCACGGACGCGAGCCGACGCACACACGCGCGGACGTGGTTAAGTCGCGCTCCGAAACCGAAACGACGGAAGCGCCGTCGACCTTCACAAAGAAACGAGCACATGTTGCGACCCTATGCCCCCGCCATAGCGGCGATTTTAACAAAATGATATTGGTGGCAATTAAATCATGACGGCTCGGAGCCCGGTAATAGCTCCGCTACTGCATTTATGGCAGAAGTCTGTAGTTGCCAACCTTTTTTGTATTAATTTTTTGTAGTAACGTTACGTTGTCTTAGTTGATAGACCCCGCCCACTCGATTGTGTTGGGACAATGGCTGTGTTAATGTTGATTGCAGTGAATTAGCGCTGTTTTAGCAAGTTTTATACTGTTAATTGTTTTCTATGCATGTCTCTGAGGCGGCTATTGTGTGCCGGCTCACCTAATATGGAATATTCATTAAATGTTTATTACTATGCTAATGGATCATCTGCTACACTGTGCGTATATATTATAAATGTGGCGTCGTTTGCTTATTAATAGATTATAATAAAATGTTCCGTTGCAATGTCAGTGGGTCAATCAATGGGATCCAGAATGAGACGAATTAAAGACAGATATGATTTATTTTGACGCGAACCAACTTAAATTGACAAACGAGGCACGAGCAACTTGAAGGTAAAATTTGCCTTTAACCTTTGACGATTAAATGGTCACACCACCTCAGGATATCCCGAGATGACCCATGTCTCACTTGACGCCCAATTCTGGCACACTTGAAT